>CM076578.1:1551456956-1554301706 GCA_034641835.2 Pinus albicaulis | reverse complement strand
TTCCCTCTATAAAACTGTCTTAAAAAAATAATTTTGATTTTTTTTTTTCTTCTGAAGGCAAAAAAATCCTTCATGATGCAGAAAAATAAAAAACACCTCTCAGACAATTTATTTTTATCATCTAGATGGTAGAATTAAATTTACTTCTGGGTGGCAGCATTAATTTTATCCTCTCAAGAGACAATTTCGATGAGGAGACTCGAGCAAACTTTTTGCTACCTATAGCGTGCAAGCTTTTCGATGAGAAGACTCGAGCATACTTTCTCCAACGAGCCCTTTTTCTTCAACGTGTATGCTTCTTTACTGCAACTGGATTCTCCAGTCTCCCTCAATGACCTCTTTTTCTCAAGCTGTGGTGGCAGAATTTTCTCTCTTCAGCATGTAGGGGAGCTTTGATTTCTTCTATGCATGCCTCGATTCTCAGAAACAAGAACATACCCCAGGCGGCTGCACCTATTCGAACAGACCTCTTCATTCACCATTAGAACCCAAATCAAACTATCCGGTATTTAAAAAAACAACGGGCTCAATCGTTCTCGGGCACTCAATATTTCTCTTAAGAAAAATGGATACCAATATTTAAAATTTTAACACAAGAGGAAAAATGGATCTTCTTCGATCCTCTCTAAAACAACGGATGCCAATATTTAAAACCTTAATACATTAGGTAGAATGGCTCTTCTTCAATCCTCTCTAACAAATATATAAGGAGAAATAAATACAAATATATAACTGAATGAAAAACTGAAAATAAACATACACAAAGTTAAACACGCGAATTTATGTAGTAAAACCTTGACAGGGTGTCAAGGAAACCTCCAAGGGGCAAGGGACTGGAAACTCTATTAATGAAGAATTATTATCCTCATACAAAAAGCCTCTTGGGCCATCCTAATTTAATATGGACAACTTTGTTATTCCAACTTCATTTCATTATACAACCAACTAACCAGTAATAAGTAAATTTACCCAAAATTACACTAATTACATTTGTTTGTCATATCTCAACAAAATATTCCCAATAAAAATATAATGAAGAAGAAGTTAAATCATTCTAAGTCCTCCATGAACACCAAGAGCATTCAACATCATTCAAACACTAAAAATATTGTGCTTTCACCACTCTCGTAGAAGAAGTAAAGCATCAAATTCATTGAAAATTTCATATTTTTGAGAGTTTAGGGAGTTGTTGTCAGTTGTCTTCCCAAAAACATGTTGTACTTCCATTATGAATATACCATAGTACATCATATTTGAAAATGTATCTATTAGCGTAAGCTTACTTCCAAACAGAAGATCCTTTTACTTGAAAATTCCAATTTAATTTTTTCAGACTATGTCACAAATGAAGAATATTTTTTCATCCAAATGTGTTTCCAAAGTGAAAAACCACCATTAATAAATCACCACCACAACTTGGCTCAAAAGGATTATTTGATAATATTTAGATCACACAAACCTAGTCTACCCATCCATCTTGGGAAAAACAAATGCTCCCAACCAACCAAGGTCCACCTTTTAGTATGGTTAGCAGCTCTCCATAATAATCCAGTCTATTTTGACACACAAGTATACATAACACTCTGAGGAATGGGTTTTTTTTTTACATATGATAAAAAGGAATAACTTGTAGCACGACTGTTGTAAGAACCAAACGACCTACAAAATTCAAACACCTGAAAGTCCAAGTATCCATTTTACAGGAATGTTTGGTGAGTAGGTCTTGCCAATAATAAATATGGTTGGAGTTAAATACCAATGGGAATCTGATATATTTTGAACGTAAAGAGTCACATTGAAACTAGAGAATTCAAACAAAATTTCTCTCGATGGAATCCTTACAATTAGAAAGTAAATACAATATTTTTCATTATTAATCAACATGCCAAAAGCTTGGAATAAAGACAAGAGAGAATTCAATTCCTTGGCTTCTTTTAGAGAATGAAAGGAAGAAAAGATAGACATCGTCGACAAATTGTTGATGAGCTATTGAAATATTTGGCCCTAATAGTTGTAGTCCCTTGATATTTCCCATATGAGTAGAAAAATAAAATAATGAACCCAAACCTTCTATAATCATAATAAAAAGGCCCTAATTGTTGCAGTCTCTTGATATTCCCCATATGAGTAGAAGTATAAAATAATAAACCCAAACCTTCCATAATAATAATAAAAAGGAGCAGAGAAAGAGGATCACATTGATGAAGTCCAAAAGAAGGGGAAAAGGAACGAGAAGGAGAACCATTGATAATAATGTATAAAAAATTAGTAGAAATTAAGAACCTAACCCATGAAATCCACCTCCGGGAAAAACCAAAGGCATCTAATAACTGTAGAAGTTATTTAAAATTAACATGATCATAAACCTTGGAAAGATCTAGATGGGCAATCATACCTAGTTTTTTAAGAAATTTTAAAGAATGCATAACTTCTTGGATAGTAACTACTCCATCAGAAATTTACCTTCCTTCGCCCAAAGACAATTTCTTTTGGGGATATAATCAACAACATCAAACGTTTTATTCGATTAACCATAACTGTAGAGACAATATTATAAATGAATTTGTACAGAGTGATAGGTCTAAATCAGCTATGATCTTTAGGCTTACCTACTTTAGGAACCAATGTAAAGAAGGTAGAATTTGAACCACTCCACATGGATTGCAAAATACAAGATTTCTCAACTAGCTCTGGAATTTATTTTCCCATAAAATTCCAGCGAGCTTTGAAGAAATCCATTGTAAACCCATGAGGAATAAGAGCCTTAGTTTTTGGCATGGACATAATTGCAAACTCCAATTCTTGAAAAGTTACTAGTTAGATAAGAGCCAAATTCAGCTCTTGGCTAATGAATGGTGGAATACAAGCTGTAATTTTGTCAATATAGTTTTGTATACCAATAGATTTCTAAGTAAAAAATCCATTAAAATGGGTAATTAGTTCATACTCAATTTAATGGTGTTGAATTTTCCCTTGTGTATCACTACCTATTAGATAAAAAAATACGGTTTATATGGTGATGGTGTATAATGAACTTGTGAAAGAACTTAGTATTTCATTCACCCTCCTTCAACCATTGAACTCTATATTTATGACACCAAAGAGTCTCTTCCTACTTCCTTTTCATTTCAAGTTTATTTATAATAATACCTTCTTGTAGGATGAGGTTATCATAACATTCATCAATTATCATACATTGTTGGATATGTGCAATCTTATCCTCCAATTTTTTTTTCCACAAAAATGCTTCCAGTTTCCATCTTGTTCCATAAACGAATATGGGATTTTAAGGCTTTTAACTTAAGCTAGAATGTGTGCATTTTATTATGGCCTTGAAATAAAAATGAGTTCCACAATGATTGTACCTTGTACAGGAAATCTAGGGCTTGTAACCAAACACTTTCAAAATGGAATAGGAAATTACATGGATCCTCTTTGAGATCAATCTTCAGCCTAATGGGCCAATGATCTGAGCCCAAACAAGGAAATATAAAAGCTTCAAGGAATATATCCTTGTCGAAAATTGATTCATAAAGTAAGAAGCGATCACGTCAACTAACCCTCTAATTCTTCCCCTATCGTCGATTCTTCTAGGTAAAAATACCATTAATTTTTTAGACATCCACTAATTTTTGTTGATCCATAAAAGGCACCAAGAGAAACGATTCCTTATTGAGTCACTAAAAACCTCCCTATTTTCATCCAGAGAATGAATTAAATTAAAGTCACCCCCTAAAATCAAGTGATCATGAGGAAACAACTTACGATGAGCATATAACAAATGCCAAAAGGAACCTTTATCAATATACATGTGTGATCCATATACAACAGAAATATATAACCCCTCTAAGGATCCAACATGACGAAAATAACATGTCAAAACTATGTTACTAGCATATAGTTTTGAAAAATAACTTCTAGGGGATTACAAAAAATGGGGATACATCCAACACTACCATGAGAATCTACAAACTTGAATTCACACCCTTCCCTGCAACTAGTTGCAATAGCATTCAGTTTCGAACAAGATTATTTAATTTTTTGCAGGATAGCTATAAAAAGTTTTTCCATTTGAATTCTGTCCTATAAATGCCTTTGTTTACCAACACTATTGAGACCTCCAATATTTCAAGAGATAATATTCATCATAAATATTTTTGTGAAGGTGGAAAGTACATCGTAATGCCATTAATTTGGCAAGAATTTATCAATTCATCTCTCGCAGATTGAATCAACTCTCGCTCACATTTTCAAGCTTTCTTTTTAATATCCTTCACCAATATGCTCTTACCTTTATTGATTGGGTTATTCAAACATGATACTCTAGTGTTCTTGCGTATGTTATAAAAAATACATATAACTTCCTCTGGACATTAGACAAGGTATACAAAACTTGAATAGCCCAATCATTTAGTAATTGTACTAATCAATTCTCTTCCTCTCACATAGAATCCATTTTGTGTTTCATGATAGGGAGGACTTCCACAATACACAATAAACTAGTAAAAGAGCTCGAAATTTTAGCTTCCACCTATGTGATCTTACATTTCAACAGTTGTTTCTCTCCTTGATTTACATTATCTGACTCCACCATTGTGATGTATTATTTCTATAAATTATATTCTTCCATACCTTCCAAAGTATCAAAAGCATTATGTTCCTCCAATTTCGTAAATTTATGAGTTGGACGACTCATTAAAAATATTCTACGAACATCAACTTTACAAAATTATTTCTTATTTACAATCAAACACTCTAATATTTCTTTCTTCTGAGTGGGGAAGTCATAGAACAATTGACCATGCTAATGACATAAATGACAATGAAATGGAACATGCTAATATTCTAGAGTCTGAGACTAGGTTTCACCTTCATATTCCAAATCAATTGACCATGAAAAATGACGTTAAATATTCATATAAACACAGATATGAGCATATGACATATTCCTCTAGCATAAAAGTTACTTCGAACATATTGAAAAATCTAATAATATCATTCCCTATAAACTCCATAATTTATGGTAACCAAAAATCAACAAGAAGGAAATACATTCGAACACAAATTGGAGAAGATAAAAATTATTCTTTATCAGAGTTAAAACATTATTCCTGGTGGCTCATGAATAAGCCCACGTTATTGAAAAATTATCGTAAATCTTCAAAAACTTTAGTTTTTTCTTTGAACTTATATAAAACAACATTAAAGAACTCTTTGGGACACATTTTGAGCACTACCTCACTTTTCTATTTCCCTTTTGGAGGATTTAATGTTTCAGTTCTTGATCTATAGGCAAATGATAAAATATTTGTAAGTCGTGAGTATTGATTGCTCGAGAGGTGCATTCTACAGCCCAAGATCCTTTGATGTGTAAAAGTATGCTCAAGCCAAAAAAAATGTCACGTGAACAACAACTTACATAAACATATAAATAAATAATTAAACATTCATGTTAAAAATAAATTTAAACTATATAAACTTAAAATATGAAGAGGTTTACTAACACTCAAAAAATTGATATGGTAAATAAATAAAATATGGTAAATAAGTAAAAATATAAATAAACGATAAGTATGATAAATAAATATAACCTCTTTTTATATTACTCAGGAGGTATGGTAAATAGATAAAAATATAAATAAACTAGAGGTATGGTAAATAAATAAATATAAAAGAGGTATAAAGAGGTAAGGTAAATAACTAAAAATATATCAAATACGATTAGAAATCAAGATCTAATTATATATGAAGTATAAGGGTCAAATACCATGGACCAAATTATTATTAATACCATGCCAAAAAAACATTATTAACCCTAACATTAATATTAAAATATTAATATTATTAAATTTAATATGTTTAGATTAATACAATATTAAATTTATTATATTGTAATATATATTAATATATCATGATATATGATAGAGGTGGAGAAATAGGGGGAGTGACGAGGGAGATATGGAGATAAATTGAAGGAGAGGGGAGAAGAGGAATGAAGAGAGAGAGAGGGAGAAGAGTGAGAGAGTTAGAGAAGGGTAAGAGAGGGAGAGGGAGACATAAAGATGGAGGTGGGAGAGAGATAAGGAGAGAGGGAGGGATAAGGAGAGAGGATTGGAGGGTAGAGAGTGAGAGAGAGAGAAAGAAGGGGGAAGGGAGAGGGAGGTAGGAGAGAAAGGGAGAGAGAGAAAGGATGAGAGATGGAGGAGAGAAGGAGGGATAGAGAGATGGAGCTGGAGGCGGAGTGAGGAAAGGAAGAAGAAATACATAGAGAGGGAGTGACAAGGGAGAGATGGAGAGAGAGTGTGTATGCTTATGGGTGGGATAAAGATACATAGGAGTGATGGAGACAAGGGGGAGAGAAGGAGAAAGGAGGAGTGATGGAGACAAGGTGGAGAGAAGGATAAAGGGATAGAAATAGTAAGATAGTTGGAGAGTGAGATAGAGTGATGGGGGGGGGAGAGAGGATTGGAGGACAGAGAGAGAGAGAGAGAAAGAAAGAGAGCTGGGGGGTCAAATAGAAGGAGGTGAGAGAGGAATGATGAGAGAGATGAAGATAGTGATGGGGGAAGAGAGGATTGTAGGAGAGAGAGAGAGAGAGAGATGGGGGAAGATAAAGGGAGGTAGGAGATAAAGGGAGAGAGAGGAAGGAAAAGGGAGGGGACTTGAAAGAGAGGAGGAGAGAGGGAGGGATAGAAATATGGATTTGGAGGGGGAGAGAGGGAGGGATTGAGAGATGGAGAGAGAGAGAGATGGGGGAAGAGAAAGGGAGGTAGGAGAGAAAGGGAGAGAGAGGAAGGAAAGGAGAGGGGACTTGAAAGAGAGGAGGAGAGAGGGGAGGAGAGAGGGAGGGATAGAAATATGGATTTGGAGGGGGGGAGAGGGAGGGATTGAGAGATGGAGCTGGATGAGGAGAGAGGGAGGGAAGAATAAATACATAGAGAGGAGTAGTGAAGAGAGAGGGGGAGTGACAAGGGAGAGATGAAGAGGGAGTGTGTATGTTTTGGGGTGAGATAAAGAGACAAATAAGGAGATATGGAGAGAAGGGGGGAGAGAAGGAGAGAGAGAGGCATATGGTAACAAAGTTGGAAGGTGAAGATAGATAGAAAGAGAGGGGGGAGAGAAAGGAGGAGAGAGAGTGAAGAGAGGTAGGGAAAGAGATATGAAGATGGAGAGGGAGAGAGGGGGAGGTAAGAATAAAGACATAGAGGGTGAAAGGTGGAGAGAGAGAGAGAGAGGGAGTGATAAAGAAGATGGAGAGAGAGGGAGAAAGGGTAGCAGGAAGGAAGAGAGATAGAAGCGAGAGAGAGAGAGAGAGAGAGAGAGAGAGGGAGAGAGAGGGAGAGAGGAGGAGGAGGGAGTGATAGATAGATAGATAGATTGGAGAAAGAGAGTTTATGTTTTGGAGTTGATATAGAGAGATAGAGTGAGATATAGATATAGATGTAAGGTGAAGAGAAAAAAATATAGATGGAGAGAAGGAGGGAGGGACAAGGAAATTGGTAGATATGGAGTGAGAGAGAGTGTGTGTATGGTGGGGTGAGATAAAGAGAAAAAGGAGATATGGATGGATATATAGATATATATGGGGGAGATAGGGAAGAAGGTTTCTTGCAGTAGATACATTTATTTCAGTGTAGATGGTGATTTCTAATCCTATTTGATTTCTTGCACTAGATGAATTGATTTTGGTGTAGATGTTGATTTCTAATGATATTTGATTACTTACACTAGATGGATTTATTTTAATGTAGATGATTTCTAATCCTATTTGATTGCTTGCACTAAATGCATTAATTTCAGTGTAGATGATGATTTCTAATCCTATTTGATTGATTTCACTAGATGCATTAATCTTAATGTAGATTTTGATTTTTGGTTATATTTGATTTCTTTCACTAGATGAATTGATTTCAATGTAGATTATTTTTAATCCTATTTGATTGCTTGCACTGAATAGATTGATTTCAATGTAGATGGTGATTTCTAATCCTATTTGATTGCTTTCACTAAATGCCTTGATTTTAGTGTAGATGGTGATTTCTAATCTTATTTGATTGCTTGCACTAGATGCATTAATTTCAATGTAGATGTTGATTTATAATTATATTTGATTGCTTGCACTAAATGCATTGATTTAAATGTATATGATTTAACTAAATGCATTGATTTAAATGTAGATGATTTATAATCCTATTTGATTCCTTGCACTAAATGCATTTATTTCAGTGTAGATGGTGATTTCTAATCCTATTTGATTGCATGCACTAGATGCATTGATTTCAGTGTAAATGTTGGCTTTAAATCCTATTTTCCTACTTGCACTAGACTCATTTATTTGAGTGTAGATGTTGATTTCTAATCATATTTCATTACTTGCATTATATGAATTGATTTTGGTGTAGATGTTGTTTTCTATTATTATTTGATTTCTTGCATTAGTTGCATTGATTTTAGTGTATATGTTGATTTCTAATTTGATGTATGATGGTACATTAATTTTAAAGTCATTGGATTAATAGTGTGTGTGCAAGGATTTCAGTGTAAGCACAAAAAATTATTGACAATGTACATTGATTTTTGCATTATAGTATTTCAACCTATTAATATTGGAGAGCAAGGGAGACAAGCTATGATGTTTACTACAATAGCTCGAGCTAAATATTTAAATGGTTTACAATTCCAACTATCCTTTTCAAATAATCAATATGAAAATATGACAAAACTAACATGGGTGAAAATAAGAATAGTAGAAGAAAATAGTTTGAAATCGATCACAATGAAGACTTCGTAATTGACTACATTATTATTATTCACAGTTTCTATCATTCAATATTATTACATTGTCACTTTGCGTTCAAAATTTTATTTCATCATTAAAGTTATCTTACAATATTTGAGGTAACTAATCAAATTTAAAATTAAAATGACTCAATGAATCTCAAACATATTTAGCATATTTAAAATGGTTATGTTAATATTAGATGTATTTACATATTATTGATAAAATTAAGCATATGTTCCTCATATTATCGATAGATTTTCCCTGGTTGCACATGACTGAAACCAGCCTAGATCCATCTTAACTCAGATCTAATACGAGAGCGATCAACATCTCAGGTGAAAACCTTTCCTCAAGCTTTCACTCAAAAAAGATAGTTTTCAATTTATCTTGATCCTCTCGCTTGATAGATCCGGAGTTAAGATGGATCTAAGGGTCGGTATTTCATTTTCTCTCGTGACAAGTCCCCCCACATATCATCTTACCATTGAGCTCCCAAAATAGGAGAAGTGTGAGAAGGTCCACGTTCATCAATTCGACTACTAGACAAAGTCCCTTAGCGATATTTTATAGAAACCATAGATTTAAAGGATGGGTGGGAAACCCCTCCCATGTAGGAAACCATTGAGGGCAATCGGTGCAAAATGAGGACATAGAGGGCTGAAACAATATTGAAATATATGAGCAGAGGTCTAAGGAACGAATTCAACAAAGTTTGTCATAAGAGCATCAATAATAATCCTATTAATAGTAGCAATATATTTGAATATATTTCTATATACATATATTCATATCACTAATAGAGTTAATAACTCATTAATATGTATGAATATTTATAATTATTACATATGATATATTAAAATGAATAATTTTATTTATTTATTTATATATTAGTTTTTTTTAATTAAACATGAGAAAAATTATATTAATTAAGAACGATGAAGTGAATGCTTCAATAATATAAAAAAAATATTAATCATTGTGAAGAAATGGTTAAAAGTGCCATTGAATTTTTTTTGAGAGAATTATATTTTACATATATAAAAAATTAATATCGCATATGATAATATGTTACAAAATTATATCGCATAAACTAAACATGGCATATATATAATATGTTAATGATATTCGATTGCCTTCTCCATTATAGATTTTATTGATGAAAAATGGCATAGGAAAGATCTTATGCTATTTTCCAACTTAGGTAGTGGGACATAATTGTAGCTAGATCCAATGTGAACTAGTTGTGGACAACACTTAAATCAATTCCTCTATGGTATTGTATTTTCGTATCTACTTAAATCTCAAATCGTAGAGTGTGATGTATCTCACACTTCATTTTCTCCAACAACATTCTCATTATAATTTCAATATTGAAATTAAATATATGTTGTTATTTTTCCTAAAGCATCTCAATGGGATCAAAATGGGGATGCTAATTCTTTGGGCATAGTCTTGTGCTATTGTAGAGTAGGATGAGTGTAGCCACTTAGTAATCCATAATATTCAATTTGAGGGTGATAGATTTTATCCAAATAAAATAATGAGGATGGATTTCCATCTAAATATGCCAAATAAAAGATCTTGTGTTAGTCTCCTTATTTAGGGGATGTCACCCAAGAAAATCTTGATGTTTGTTTTTAAGGCTGAGATATCCAAATGAAATAAAGTTATGAAAACGGAATCTCAATGAAAGTGGTTATAAAAAACAATAATAGGGGAGGGGTACATAATGCAAGATGACAAAACATTTCCTGAATTCTTCCATAAAAATCAAAATAGAAGTCAAATGGTGATGGAACCTATGACCATGTGTGAATTCAACATTATCAAAATTGATAAATGGAAACCAACTTGGGGCATTCATTAGGATAAGTGAACTTGAAATTGAGTGTGAATAAAGCATGGACTATTATTATCTACCCTCTTCTTGGTAAGTGGGAGATACAAAACATCTCATTTTCCATCTATTAAAACAATTCATGATTGTTTGTTATGAGATGTGATTCAAGAAACTGTTTGTTCATGAAAAAAATCAATAATAGATAAAGACTCAAGTTTCTTCCTTAAGAACTTGTTGGATTTTTGAGTTGGCCATAAAGTTGTGTTCACAAAGAATGTGGAATTATTCTAGTGCTTCAAAATTTCCACAAGTATGTAATATCCTTTCTTGGATGGAGGTAAGTTATATGTATAAATTGGAAGTATTAAGTATCACACACTTTATTATTAAATTATATCCACCTAGCACAATTAATTTTTTAATCAATAGACTAGTATCCTATTAGGTTCCAGGCAAAAGGAGCATAAACTTCCACTTCATTGTTGGATATGTTTCTATGCCTACATTTAGAAGTGCAAATTATTGTACCCCTTGGGATATATATATCCCATTCCACACCTACATCCCCAATAAGTTATTAGTTTATGACTGACTTATATGGATTAAATTTAATAACATAAAATTATTCTTATCAGAAATAACTATGTTATTTTATTTTTACTAAAAACAATCAATATTCATAAAATTTTCCATTTCTTAAGGAAATAGTTTTATTATATTGGAATAATAATAATAATAATAAAACCTTGTATCAAGTCATAGAGATATGTGATCCTTCAAGTTGAAAAGTGACACCACCCTTTCCCTTCCCACTTTGATAGGGCACATGTTAGATACGCATGATAACTCCATAAGGCACACTCTCCATGGAAATGAATGTTTGTAGCTAGGTTTTCAATATTATTATAGCACTAGAAATTATATTTACATGTACGACTATAACTAGCTTCCAAACAAGTTTATTCCTATGCTTAACGATCAATGATGGAGATTATTGTTATCCTTTTCCCATTGGTCTCCTATTTTTCAATGGTTACTCATTTCAATTTTGTAAGGTGTCAGCTTAAATTTAAATCAGACATGGTTTTCTAAATCCTTCTACCCCAGATTTCCTCCACTCAAGTTCTCTACTTCAGTCCCTAAAATATTTTATCTATGTCTCTCTATTATGGTATTTATGTCTCTCTATTAATTTATTAATGTACAACATAAATGGAATTGCATTTATTGAAGTCCTCACCATCGATCTTCACCAATGCCCAGAGACCTAGAATGGGGACTCTTTAAGGACACCTTCAAGTAGAAAGGTATGTGCTTAACAATAGAATAATATGAACATAAGAACTCTAGAACTTGAGGATATATCTTCTGGGTTACTCAATCTAATGATAGTAATCCTCCAATTTATGCCCTGCTATGCACAATTTATTAATACTTTTATTTGGTTTTCTTATGTTTTGAAATGTTTCTTCTCATATCAGTAGACATAAGGTATTAGAACATGTTTACTATAATGTATAATCTCTCAATTTTAGCTATGATTGCTTGACTAATACTCTCGTTGTTCAAGTTTCCCATATATATATATATATATATATATATATATATATATATAGAAACTTCAATTTTTAATATTTAATATAAATTTCACCATATAGTTGGGTGAAAATGTGAAGTTGGGTTAAACCTTTTGCCCTTTTCTGAGAAAAAAATATAATTTTTTTTCCGTTCTTAAACTTTCTGCAAGCCAAAATAGTTTTTTTGTTTAGAATTTCATTTTACGATAAAAATAAAACTTGTTAGAAATATTATTAGTTTTCTATTATTTATTTTTAGAATTCTTTTATACACATTTGATATTTCAACTCGACATTTTTTTGAGTGTGTGTTCTTTAACAATCAAAGGATTCATAAAAATTCATGTTCAAACGTGTTGGTGTATTCTTTGAAAACTGTGTTTTTGAGAAAAAGAAAGTGTTACAACAATCGAGACAGAGTCTACTTCGGTTTCGTTATATTTACGAAACCAAATGATGCATATCATAATTGCTAGAATTTTTGGAATTGATCCAATATGAAAAAACTGCATATTTTGAATATGTTTTGGCTCACAAAAAATTTCTCAACATATTATCTATAAACTAAAAATATAAAAACTACCCATTACAGACGACGAACCAATGTAATGCACCATAATTTTTTAAATTTTTTCTTACAGTGTATTTTGGAAGATACACAATCAGTATTTCACTGAATCATAATGAACTTTAGAAATTTTTTGCACCCATTTCATTACAAAATTAATTAAAATTACTAAATATTTATGAAATTCCATAAAATTTATATTTCCTGAAAGTAATGTGAATTTTGCAAATGATTATCTTGGTTCTGATAGTTAATTCATAAAATTTCATAGAGTTTAATCATTCTAAAGTTGAAGAAATGTATTCAAAGTTGAGTTGTCGCATACTTCCAGATGTGTTAGTTTGGCCGAATTTTTAAAAAGTTCAGCCGAATTGTTTTTTCCCTCATCGGTCAGTTAATTCTACCAACACAAAAGTTCGTCTGAAGTTTTTCAAAGGAAATTTTTTGGAGGTATGTTTTAAAGTGAGTTTTTTTAAGAGGTTGGGCTTAATTTTCATTGGACATTTTTCGGAGGTATTTTTTAAAGTGACATTTTTTTAGAGTAAGTGTTTTGGGTTGAAGTAAATATTTTATAATGATTTTTTAAAGTCAGCTTTTGTCTAACTTTTTAATGAATTTTTTTTGCAGGACTTGGAAGGAAATATTCTAAGCTTCATTTCATTTTTAGAAGACATTTTTTTGGCAAAATTTTTAAAGTAAGTGTTATGGGTTGAAGTATGTCTTTTGTGCAAAATTTTTAAAATGAATTTTTTTTTTTTTTAATTAGATCTTTTGTGATGTTTTTTTTAATTGAGTTTTTTTCTAAATTTTTGAAGGAATTTTTTTGAGCTTAATACTCAATTATCATGGGAAATCGAAGGAATTGCAAGAGAAAATATGATCGAACAAGAGAACTTGAGGAACGTAGAGAACATGGGAGAGAATATTGCAAGAAAAAGAGAGAGGAACAATCGATATTGAAAGGGAAAATCAACCTCAACTAGAAGATGAAGTAGGTATGTAAATGTAAATATAATAAATTTTATATTTAAAATTTGACTAGTGTATTGTGAAACTTAATCTTTATTTGATGAACTAATTTGAAAAATATTTTGCAATTTAAACAGAGAGAGATATTCCTCAAAGCATTGATGATGAGATACAAAATTTTGAAAGATAAAGTGAAAGAGATATTTAACCAATGATTGAAGATGGTGAAAATGTTGAAAGAAATTCAAGTGAAGAAATTGAATCACCAGGTATGTATATAGATATGTTGAATTTGTATTATCGAAATTATACATATTTATTAATTTAATTATTTACTGAATATGTAAACTTATTATGTACATTTAATTCTAATATGTACAGATGAAATAAAAATCGATGATGAGATGTTAGAAAATTTTGACACTCACACATATGGAGATAAAAAATATGACCATGTTATACGATATCATGTTAATCACCTTACTGATTCGCTCTTCAAAGATGAAACTATGGTAGTTCAAGCCCAAATGTTGAAAATTCTGTTAACATAAGGGACATTAAAAGAATATATTACTTTATTAGGTATTCAAAAATCAACAAAACATAATAAAATGAAGGAAAATGTGATACAAAATATAAATAGTGCTCTAAAGTCAATTAGAATATCTAGAAAGAAACTTGATTTGGATGTGCATCGAGAAATACAAATGGCAATGGTTTCATCAAGTACTAAAGAGAATATCTTGGTAAATTCTATGGCACAAGCATTAGGAACCTTATGAAAAAATTTGCACAAAAATAAAAAATTTCTATTGCAAATAGATGTAAATGATGAACTCGCTTGTCAGAGAGCTATTTGTAGGCAACCATACAAATATAGAATTGGAGAAAATGTGAAAAAAATAATATATGAATATTGGATGATAAATTCACGTGTTTCACCAAAAGCAAGGGATGTGATGCGAAGAAGAATAGCATGAAATCAGTAGAAGAACATGCAAAACATTTCTTGGATACTAGTCAGATAGAGTTGTTAAACAAGTTCAAAGAAGAAAATCATGAAATTTATGTCTCAATCAATGCTTTTGTGCAATAAAAACCATGGTATGTTAAACCTATCAATGTACGAGCCACTTTTTGTTCTCATTATTATGTGGAATTTCAGATATATTATGACACGTTCATTAATTTTTGTAAAACATTTTGGAAAGATTCACCTCCTCCTTCCACTATCCATGATTTCATATCTCAAATTCTATGTGGAAGCGAAAGTAATGAATCATTTTACCAAAAGAAATGTGTTGGTTGTAAAAAATGTGATGATTGTGGAAATTTGACTAAATTTCAAAACAAATATCATACTCATATAAATGATCAATCATTTTCCAACATAAAAGTGAAATGGAAGAGATATGAATATATCCATACATTGACTTGTTCAAGTAGTACTACAATAGCTAAAAGAATTTATTTACAACAAGAAGAATTTTTTGTAATAGAATTTTTGAGAAAGTTTGAAACAAAAATTTATAAATACACCAAGAATTCCCATAGAGCTATATGGAAGGACTTGCAATTCAAAAAATATCATGATTCTTTTCCACCAGGGACCATTTTGTCAATATTTGATTTTGCAGAAAACTACAAATTTGCTCCACAAAGAGAAATTCAGAGTTAATATTATCATTCTGAGCAGGTATCCATGCTTTTCCATATTCTATATAGACATGATAAAAAAAAATTTCATCATATAGAAAGCGCTAGTGAAAATCAACATGTTGTTAAAGAATATCACTTTATATCAGTGAAGATCATACACATGATACATATTTTGTACAACGTTGTTTTGAAAATATTTATGACTCCTTGAAAAGTCGTGGAATAAAATTCAATAAACATTGGATATAGCCAGATGGATGTGCATGTCAAATCAAATCTTCAAAACCATTCTTTTTGTTGTGTTGTCTTCATATGAAAACTCACATTAAACATTGTTGGAATTTCTCTGAGACTCATCATGGAAAAGGAGAACATGACGGTGCAGGGGGATATATAAAACAAGAACTTCGAAGATATAAAATGGACCACTCTGCAAACCGACTTGTCTCAGCTAAAGAAGTTGTTCAATGGTTCATCATTGCACTAAGCCATGAGATTAACCAATCAAGGGAAGTACAAAAGTACATTCAATTTAATTTTTATTGGATTTCTAATTTTAAACAACACATTTATCACAATGATTATATTTGATGGTATTTTGATAACATATTTATATTCTTCTTTGAATTTTCCATATAAGTTTTTTGGCATATGGGATACATGATGTATATATATCTATTAGAGATGATGTTGAAACAATAAAAGGGACTCAAAAATTTCATTCAATTAAAACAAAGTTGTCCAAAAATGTGTTTGCATTAGATAAAATAAAGTATTATGTTTTTCATCATGTTTGCATAGACAAGACATAATCCAATGATGTTTCTGAAAACAAAATGTATATAAAATAATGGCAACATATATAAATAAATACAAAGGGGAAAATGTTTGTTGCAAGCTTTGAAGAAATGCAATCAGAGGAGACTACAATATCATCCGATGGTGATCATGTTTCTGATCTTGTTAGAGAAGGTAACATTTCAATTGCTTTCAAATGATAGCGATCTAGAAATAGATAATAAAATAAAGTACACATGTTAATTTTAAAGTTAATTTTTCATGTTAATTATGATCTAAATTTAAATACATAAGTTTTTTTTATTGTGTCAGATATGTTTTTGTTGTAGTTGAACCTACGATCAACAATGAAAATGATAAGTATTATTTGATGTGTTGCATTGAATGAAAGATGAAATTATTGGAAAACTATGATGATAACGGGTTTACATATGACAAAGGTTCTATTATATTAAAATGTTATTTTTTCCAACAAACTCATCAAAGTGGGGATTTTGTTTACTTTCAAGACTATGAACCTGATGCCATAATTTGTCAATATAGTCACTTGGTGTGTCCATCACACATAAATTTGATAGAAGTTCAATCAAGGAAAAAATTGAAAATTAAGAAATGGAAAATGTCAAAAGTCGATCATCAATGAATCATTGAAGATGGCATTCCATTTTTTTTTATTGAACTGCCCAACAATTTCTTCTCTTTGGATTCATTTTTTAGAACTTCCAGAAATCAACTAAAAATTGACCTGCCTTTTTATGTTATATGTACAAGTGTTTGCATATGTACATTGTTTTGGTACATGCACACGAGTAATTTATACATGTGTACAAATAAACATGTCTAGATTATCTAGTCTTAAAAAATTTCATACATTCTCTAGTAAAATTTGTCATAATGTCATTATGCAAAATGTAAATATCTGTGTATCTATCATAGTTGATATAATGCAAATTTAAAGTTGCACAATTTTTTTAGATGTGTCTGTTAATTAAATTATAATATTCATTCTTGAATGGAAAATGCATTGTACATTTTTTGTAATTTCAAATTTACTATTAATTGAAATTAGCTTTTCTATGTACATTAATGAAATTTTTTGTGTATTGGATATATGTTTTAATGCAATTTTAAAATTGTATGATTGTTTGACACATATAAGAGCACCAATAATTTCATGCTTATTTTTAGATATATAAATCGATATGTATTGTTCTCCAATCATTTTTACATATATTCAAACATGTACTTCAATCATTTTTATGTACATATATTCATGTGATTTTTTTTTGTTTGAAATTTGGGCTAAACTATATTAAAAGTAGCAAAAATTGTACGAACGAAATGGGTAGAGATGGAAAGCAGTGCTTAGCCTATCTCTGCCTTAGTAGTGTTCAAAATAAATCAAGTTTGGGGTTGCCTCAAAGGAGGAAACAATCTCCTTAAGAGTGTCATCCAATCTTGTAATACAAAACATTCAGTGGCCCATATAAAAAAAAAAGAGCTAAAGTATATCTAGAGGTGACAAAAAATAGATATTAACATTGCTACTGAACAATCATGGAGTTCATTAATATTCGTCCATCTCCTGGTCCTATTTCTCTATCAGGCACCCATATTCTCTAACAATGACTTCCCTCTCAGTTGTGGGCATTCGAGGAGGATTCAAAGGGGTTGGAAGGACGATGGGAGTGACTGGGTACTCTGCATCGTAATCTTTGGTGCAGACATCATTTTAGTCCATAACCCAAATGCCTATATCCTCCATCGTGGGTTCATAAACTCGAAGCAGGATGGTTTTCCTGGGTAAAGGCTACAAAGATTGTAGAATAGTGGATTTCCTGTAGCCTCTTCTACCCTTAGGCTTCTCTGGAGGAAAAATAGTCTCCCCATGAATTTTATCAAACAATTGAGGATCCAGCACCTCATGGCTATCAGACGAAGAGCTCTCGGTGGATTCCAATCACTGGTCGTGGCCACGGTGAGAGCGGCCTGAGAACGCACCCCTGTAGCTGCCTCTAATGGGCTTTTGATGCTAGCGCAGGGCCATGGTATGGCTTCTCACCTCTACATTTTATGATTATTTTTAGATATATACATCGATATGTATTGTAATTCAATAATTTTTCCATATATTCAAGCATGTACTTCAATCATTTTAATGTACCTATATTCATGTGAACTTAAATATGCATTTAACCATATATGATTGTTTTAAATGACATGTATGATCATGCAAAATATATACTTAAATATCACCTAAATAATATATGTACATCCTAAAATTATATAACATTAACACACATGTTCAAATGCATAACATGTACCAATGTATGTGTTAAATGTAATTTGAAATTTCCATCTAGATTCATTTTATATTTACCAAAATAAAATGACAACTTGAGTTTTAAAAACAAAACATTATATCACAACATGGGAGCACATGCCAAATGTACTTCAACTATCCAAAATATACACATGTACATTTGTAAATTGTAATTTGAAATTTACATCTAGATTCATTTTATATTTAACAAATAAAATTCCAACTTCATTTTATATTTAACAAATATAGTGACAAATTGAGTTTTAAAAGAAAAACATTATATCCCAACATGTGATCACATGCCAAATGTAGTTCAACTATCCAAAATATACAAATGTATACATGGTTTGTAATTCAAAATTTCCATATCAACATAGTTACCGATGAAATAGGTAACTGAACTAGTACCTACTTTTTTGAGGTAGCAAAAAAAGCACCGGATTTTGAAAAGTGGTGATGTAGAATCACCCCGTTTTTTTTTTTGGCATATTTTTGACACTTTAATTTTTTTATTTATGAAGTATGAAAATCTGTTTTAAAACGTTAGTGATTTTCATGCTAAATTTGAAAAGTGTTGATGCATCATCAACCATTTTTTTTTTTGAGTGGTGATTTTCATACTAATTTTGAAAAGTGTTGATGCAACATCAACCATATTTTTTAGAGTGGTAATTTTCATGTTGGTAATAAAACATAAAAATAAAATAAGCAAAACATGACCAAAAAAACACAAACATATAAAAATATATAAAAATAATAAAAAAAACCGATAAAAATGTAAAAAAAAACAAAAAACAAAAAACTTGTAAAAACAAAAATAAATAAATAAAACACAAAATTTCGAAACTTAAATAAAAAAAAGGAAAAAATTCAAAAAAAACACATAATTTAAAGAAAAAAAACAAAGATTAATGAAAAAAATAAAAAACATCAAAAACTATTTTTTCTAAGTTATATATATATATATATATATATATATATATATATATATATATATATATATATATATATATATATATATAAACAAATATATAAACAATTAAAATAAAAAAATAAATAAAATTTAAAAATTTAAATTTAAAAAAAAAAGTAACAAAATAAAAATAAAATAATTTAAAATAATAAAACATTAAATTAAAAAAAAAAAAAAAAATTAAAAAGAAAATTAAAATAGAAATTTTAAAATAAAAAATTAAGATTAAAAAAAACATAGAAAAAACATTTTCAAATAATTAAAAAAAAAAATCAAATTATTTTTAAAACTTAAACCATTTTAAAATTTTTAAAATGAGAAAAAAATAAAATAAAAGAAAAAAAGAAAAAAAAAACATTTTTCAAATTAAAATTAAAAAAAAATCATATATAAATTAAAAATTAAAAAGAAAATCTAAAAATATTAAATTTAGTAATAATAAAAAAAATTAAAAAATAGAATAAAATATTAAATTAAATTTAAAAAAAGAATATGAAATATAATAAAAAATTAAAAATTAACAAATTATTAAAAGCAAAAAAATATTAAAATAAATAAATAAATAAAAATCGAATTAAAAAACAAATTTGATTGCGCTGCTCAGATGGTGGCGGGAGGTCGATTCTCAAAATTGACTTGGGGAGGTTAATTCCCGTAATTGACCTGGGGAGGTCGATTTGCGGAATCGACATGGGAAGGTTGATTCCTGGAATTGGCCTTGAGGAGGTCGATTCTCGGAATCGACCTGGGGAGGTTGATTCTTGGAATCGACTTGGGGAGGTTGATTCCGGGAATCAACCTCGGGAGGTCGATTCCAAGAATCGACCCCAGGAGGTCGATTTCAAGAATCGACCTAGGGAGTTCAATTTTTAGAATCGACCCGGGGAGGTTGATTCTCGGAAACAACCTTGGGAGGTCGATTCCGGGAATCGAACTCGGGGAGGTCAATTCCTAGAATCGACCATGGGAGGTCAATTCCTGGAATCAACCTGGGGAGGTCGATTGCAGGAGTCGACCTGGGGAGGTCGATTCCCGGAATTGACCTCCCGCCCAGGTGGCGACAGGGGCCAGCCATTGGGTAGGTGGGGAGACTACAAGAAGCCCCTTGCCCACCCAGTGACCGGCCCCCATTGCAACTTGGGCAACACAATTAAATAATTTGTTTTTAATTCGATTTTTTTTTTTTAATTTTAATAATTTCTTTTTTGTTTTTAATATTCTTTTTTAATTTTTATTGTTATTTATTATATTTCATATTTTTTTTTAATTTAATTTAATAAAATTTAATAGATTTTGTTAAAAAAAAAATTGTTAATTTATTTAAATTTCATATTTACTTTTAAATTTTTGTTTTTTTTTTAATTTCATAAAATTTAATATTTTTTATATAAATTAATTTTTTATATTTTTAATTACTTTTGTTTTTAAATTAATTTTCTTCACATAAAATTATTTATTTATTTATTTATTTGTTTCCATTTTCCATTTTTAATTGATTTTTATTTTTTATTTTTTATTTTTCATTTTAAAAGTGCTTTTTTTTTTTAAATTTTAATTTTTAATTTTTTTTTTCATTTATTTACTAAAATTTAATATATATTTTTTTAAATTTAAGTTTTTGGATTAATATTTTTTTTTAATTTAATAATATATATATAAAACTTATTTTTTAGGTTTAATATTTTTATTTTATTTTACTTTTTAATTAATTTTATTTTTTTTTATTTTTAAATTTATTAAAATTTAAGATATTTTTTTAAATTTGATTTTTTATTTTCAAATTTAAATTCTTTTGTTTTTAATTGAATAAAAAATATTATTTTTATTTTTTAAATTTAATTTGAATATTTTAATTTAATTTTAGTTTTTTAAATTTATTTGTTTTTAAATTTTCTTATTTTTATTTTGTTTTATTTTGTTTTTTAACTTTTAATATCTTTTTAAATTTTAATTTTTAAAATGCCTTTTATTTATTTTTTAATTAAATTTTTCTTTTAATTCTTTTTTTTAATTAAAAAAATGTAATGAAATTGGTTTTTTTTTAATTATTTTAAAAGGATATATATATATATATATATATATATATATATATATATATATATATATATATATATATATATATATATATATATATATATATATATGTATATGTATATATATAATTTTATTATTCTAAAAAAAAAAATTCAACTTTCTCTGTTTTTGGGGTGTTTTTTCACAAAAAAAAAAACATTGTTTTTATGTCTATTTTAAAAATGTTGAAAATTTACCCCAGAAAAAAGAGAGGTTATTCCACAATACAACTTTTCATTTTCGGGGTGTTTTTTGCACAAAAAAAATTGGCTTTTTCTTCCATTTTTAAAAAAAGTTGAAAATTTACCCTGAAAAAGAGGTTATTCCAGAATACAAGTTTTTGTTTTCGGCTTGTTTTTTCATGGCTTTTTTATGTTTTTTTGTTACAGTTCCCATTTTGAGGTAATAGTTCCCGTTTGATCAGTAACTATGTTTACCGATATTCATTTTATATTTAACATTTATAAAATGACAACTTGAGTTTTAAAAACTAAGCATTATATCACAACATGTGATCACATGCCAAATGTAGTTCAATCATCCAAAATATACACATTGTGAAAATGTAATTGGAAATTTCCATCTAGAGATTCATTTTATATTTAACAAATAAAATGACAACTTGAATTTTAAAAACAAAACATTATATCACAACATGTAATCACATACCAAATGTAGTTCAACTATCCAAAATATACACATGTATATATGGTTGTAATTCAAAATTTCCATCTAAAGATTCATTTTATATTTAACATTTATAAAATGACAACTTGAGTTTAAAAAAAAAACATTATATCACAACATGTGATTCGAAATTTCCATCTAGAGATTCATTTTATATTTAACAAATAAAATGACAACTTGAATTTTAAAAACAAAACATTATATCACAAGATATGATCACATGGAAAATGTAGTTTGACTATCCAAAACATACACATGCATACATGGTTACTAATTCGAAATTTCCATCTAGAGATTCAGTTTATATTTAACATTTATAAAATGACAACTTGAGTTTTCAAAACAAAACATTATATCACAACATATGATCACATGCAAAAAGTAGTTCAACCATCCAAAATATACACATTGTGAAAATGTAATTTGAAATTTCCATCTAGAGATTCATTTTATATTTGACAAATAAAATGACAACTTTAGTTTAAAAAAAAAAAAATTATATCACAACATGTGATCACCTAACAAATGTAGTTCAATTATCCAAAATATGTACACATGTATACATGTTTGTAATTTGAAAATTCCATCTAGAGATTAATTTTGTTTTTAACAAATAAAATGACAACATGAGTTTTAAAAACAAAACATTATATCACAAGATGTGATCACATGCCAAATGTAGTTCAACTAACCAAAATATACACATTGTGAAAATGTAATTTGAAATTTCTATCTAGAGATTCATTTTATATTTAGCAAATAAAATGACAACTTGAGTTTTAAAAAAAAACATTATATCACAACATGTGTTCACATGCCAAATGTAGTTCAACTATCCAAACTATACACGTGTTTTGTAATTTGAAATTTTGCATCTTAATTTCAATTTTTTATTTAACAAATAAAATGACAACTTGAGTTTGAAAAACAAAACAACTTGAGTTTTAAAAACAAAACATTATATATCACAACATGTGATCACATGCGAAATGTAACTATCCAAAATTTAAAATCATTCTTGATAAAAGTAAATGTAGTTTCAAACTATATCCAAACAATAAAATATGTCCAAAATTTGCATCACATTAACAATAAAAGTAAATGTATATAGAGTTCAATGTATAGTGTTACACGTATCAAGTTATATAGAAAAGTAAATATGACTGCATAGATAAGACTATATATAGGAAAGTAAATTTAAGACATGATCTATCAAATAAAATTTTGCACACATGTGCATCCTCAATCAAATACAGATGGATCTAGTGTCTCTGTCAGTAGCATCCTGAGCCTCGTGCTATCCTCTAAAGAATGGGGAACCTTTACACAATGTGCACAAACATTAAAATTTAATGTTTTAAAAATTAATGAGAATGTAGAAATTCATGTAAAAAAACAAAATGAAAAAAAAAATCATGCAATACCTCATGTAGTTCCCTCTTAATTGTCTTTTCTTTTTCGTCCATTAAAACATCCTCCACAATAACATCTTTTTGGAAATGTTGTCATTGATGGAAAAGGAGATAGCAAAAGAAGACTATTGGAAGGCAAAGAGAGCAAAAGAGGTAAAATAGTAGCAGAGAGGCAGCAGAGACCTAAAGAGGATGTAGAGGGTTGAGAAGCTGCAAAGAAGGCCATTTGAAGCAGCCAGACTGCAGAATATGCAGAGAATACAGAGAAACGGTTAGAGAGGGTCGAGCAACAGAGATAGGATACAGAGAATACATTGAAACAGTGAAACAGCCATGCACAGAGACAGAGTATACAGAGAATATAATGGAAGGTTTATATGCGATGGGGAGAAGTAGAAGCTACAAATATAGTATCCGAGGCAAAGCCGTTAAAAAATCCACTGAGAAATGAAAACAAAGGATGTGGAACCATGCAAAACCACCGGAACCGAAAAGAAAAATGAATAATTTGATAAATATACACTCTAGTTATAATGCATGGTTAATACATAAACTACGCATGTAAATGAAACATGGAGGACAAATAAACTTTGAAGCGGAATCATCAGAAATGGAACCCTGAGTCAAGAGTGGAACCTTGAATAAATAGTAAATCCGGAGTTGAAGAAACCAGCGGGTTCGTGCAGTTCATGAGTGGTAAGCTGAATTCACCTTTTTGAATGCGATGTATGTCTTTGTCTAATGCGTGTCCTAAGGTGGTTTTCCAAAACCATTTCCATCGCGTAATTTTTGAGAATTATGCTCTGTGCATCTAATTTGCGTGACATTGCGCATCAGCCATCAGATGTGCACCCATAGTTCAATTGGAGCATGAGAGTGGATTGACTGTCCGATCTGAAGAGAAGTTGCGGGGAAGAGAACAGAGGTAAGTTGGTCAGTGGGCCCGAGAAAGTCATTCTAGCATGTGCTGAAATCAAAATTTAAAATACTTTGGTCGCATGAGTTCATATGTTTCAGTGTTGGGATATAAATCCAAAGCCAAAGGTTGTTATAATGTCTTTAATGTTTGTCGACTTATGTTATGTAAAACATGCTGTGGGACCTACATTCATTGCTGGGGAGCCAATTATTATGCGAAGTTCAGTGTATTGTGTGTATTATAAAAATTAATAAATAGGCGGAAGGTAAGTAACAATGCATTGTGGGCCCGAAGGTTGGTTTTAAGTCAAATCATGGTATAATGTTTGAAAGATCTTGTTCATGTGTCAAGGTTTATATAAACTGTAGTGTTAATACAGTGTGGAGGAAGGTGGGCCCGAGAATGATTATATATGTCATCTCGAGGGTAATTCCAAAGGGTTTTTGTGATAATGTATGAACGGAGGAGGTAATATATGTGAATATGAAATATCACAAAGGGTGCGCGTATAAAACATTGTATATGTGGATATAAGTTGCGGTGGGCCTAGCTGAATTGTTGCGTTAATGGTTAGTTATTAGCCATTAGAGAAAATGTTGAATGGTTGATATGCGAGTGAATGGAGATATGGACCACTTGTTTTGAAATGGGTTTTGTTTATTTAATTCATAAAGGGTGAACAATAGAGCGCGAGGCCCATGAACCACCATATGATAAATGTGTTGTGTTAATATATAAATCATGGGTGAATGCTATAAGCGTAGGTGTATGTAATTAAAAGAGTCGGACCCCTTTTGTAGCATTAAGACTAAGGTTCGAATAAAGAATGTGGCTTATTATGTCTTGCCTTATAGGGTTGGTTAAAGAGTTTTGACTGTCGGGAAAATTAATTCCATATTTATAAATAAAAGGCTCCAAGATATATATCTATATATATATATATATATATATATATATATATATATATCTATATATATATATATATATATATATATATATATATATATATATATATATATATATATATATATGTATCACTTTATATACAAGGGACCAAGATTACAATATAAAGAATATGTATTATATTCTTGTGCGCGAGATTAAAAGAACAAAAGGTTCTATTGTTCTGGTTTAAAACAAACGAAGTATTATAAGGTGGGACCCTCATGAATTGCATTGGAGAAAAACATAACAGTGGAACATGTTAATAAAAGTTCCGATTTAAATTGTGATAAAGAAGCAGACCCGATATGTTATAAATGGTGACTCATATGTGTTTGAGTTCCGACTTAAAGTGCAGAACAATGAACCATCGCATCGGAGGTGAAAGAGTGACGAACAAATTGAAAATTCTGATTGCGATTGAGCGATCAGATGATAGCCCTCGGATTTGTTGAAGGATGGACGGCGGATATGAGTCATTTGATTACATGGTGGGGCCTTTTCCAATCGCATCGACGCAATGAAGTGCAAGTGAACAACGAACCATCACATTGGAGTAAAGCAGAACATCAGAACATACCATTGAAGGTTTCAATTGCGATCAATCGCATCGGAACCATCGCAAGAGGTGTAATCACATCGGATCATAAGAAAATATCAATGAGTGGGACCGAAAAGGCATTTTATAGATTAAAAGGGTCTATTATGATTATATCGCCGAGAGGCATTTGCATTATATAGAAAGGGCATTTTATATGTTAAAAATGCCTTTATTATTACAGCGAGAGTTGATTTGCATTATATGAAAAGCGCAGTTAAATATATGTAGGAGTTACGCAACAGTAGTGAACAAAAAAGCATACAAAGAGGAAAAAGATAGAGACAGCTGCAGAAAAGATAACACGCAGTGATCCAAAAGGTTGAATGGGTTGAGTTGGAATTCACATTGTAACTAAATGTAAATGTTTTAATTGGTTTATATTGTTTGTGATGCACTGGAAAGTCTCCATAGGAAACAAAACTCCACTGTAAAACTGAAAGTTGTAAAAATTGTTGTAGTTTTCTGAATGAGTTGGATAAAGAAGTAAGGAGGAATAAGGCGAAGAGTCAGGGCTATTCACTTTGAATTCCCTGTGGAATATGAATAGTTATGAGGCAAACTATATAAACGATATCACAGTGATATGCATAGAGAGGTTATAGAATGAAGAGTATGAAGAATTGAGGCAGAGAAGATAAGAAGAAGGAGGAGCAGAAAGAGATGCTATAAGAAAAATTTGAAGACTAGAGGACAACACAAAAGAAGTTACAGAACAGAGCTGATATCCAAGGTAAATCAACAAATTTTTTCTTTTTATAGAATGAGGAAGTTGGAGCTTCTCTATCAAGTTGTATTTGATAGATGTTAGTTGTAGCTGACTGAGGTTGGAGCCTCCTGTAGGTTGGTGCTTGCAGAAAATTGAGACGGATTTGGAGCTTCCTTGAAAGTTTTAGCTTGCATAATTGAGGTTGGAGTCTCCTGTCGATTGGTGCCTACAGAAAATCAGTGGTGAGAGGGAGTTGGAGCTTGCCTTTGCATCACAACAATTATAAGATGTGGTTTTATCCATTTATGGGTTTCCACTTATATTTGTTGTCTCTGTGTGTGATGCCGATGTGTTGATACGTTCTATCTAATCTGCTTAATACTTGTTGCTCTCATAATAAGTTTGGTTTCACATTATCTTAATACTTGCTGCTACGTATTAAGACTGTTCACATATAAAGTTGATTAAAAAATTAAGTTGTAAATAAGCTTGATGAAAATTTTAAAAGCTCATGAATGTGTTAAACTGATTCAACCCCCCCTCTCAGTTTAACTAAATATTCAACAATTGGTATTAGAGTAGGTTCCTTTTGTATCAGTTTAACAACTGAAAGGAGATCCTAGGTCCCCAGGATGCCTAGTCAAGAAGGAAAATCAACCAATAAAGCCCATTTTTTCACTGGTGTTAATTACGCCTTCTGGAAAATGAAAATGAGAGCATATATAATGTCTCTAGGAATAGAAGTTTGGGTTGTTGTGGAATTTGGATATGCCCCAAAGGCAACTGACTCAGAGAAAGAAGCTAAACAAGATTTTGTAGCCAATGCAAAGGCCATGAATGCAATCTTAAATGGACTATGTGAGGCAGAATTTATCAAATTAATGCACAACAATACTACCAAAGAGATGTGGGATACTCTAGAGAACATCCATGAGGGAGACAAGAAGGTGAAGACTGCCAAACTTCAAGTCTATAGAGCCCAATTTGAAAATTTAAAAATGAATGATGTTGAAGATATTTCTAGATTCTTTTTAAGGGTTTTAGAAATAGTGAATAACATGAAAGCTCTAGGGGAAACCCTAAAAGAAGCTGTAATTGTTCAAAAGATTCTGAGATCTCTTCCACCCAGCTTTAACCCCAAGGTTTCTGCCATAGAAGAAACAACTGATTGGGAAACCTTGACCATGAACCAATTACTTGGAAATCTAATAGCCTATGAGATAAGAATCACACAGAAGAAGCCAAATGTGAGGGAGGCAGCCTTTAAGATAGAGAAGAAGAAAGAAGAAAAGGAAGATATATGCTCTTGCTTTGATGAAGAAGAGGCCAAATTTTTCAAGAAACTAGATAGAGGCTCAGGTAAATATAAAGGTAAACTTCCATTTAAATTCTTTAACTATGGAAGAGTGGGACACTATGCTTCTAAGTGTCCTCATAAGAAAACAAAGAATCAGGCTCAAGAATCACATAAAACTATATCAAAGAATTGGTAGAAGGGAAAGAAATTCAATAGAAAATCTTTCTATGCTCAACAAGACAAGAGTGCATCTAAAGACTTAGATGAACCCTCAAGTGAAGAAGGAACCTATGAATTTATATTGATGGCCATAGAAGAACTTGAAGGACTCCTTCTAGAAGATGAAGAACAAGGTAAGTTGATCTTGAGGGGGAGCTACGAAGTGCCCTGGAGGAGATTGACAGACTCAAACTGAAGTGCCAAAAATAGAAAGACATTCTCCTCAAGTATGTAAGAGAAGAAAAAAATTTAGAAGTCCTCATTCAGCTGAAACTAGAGCTTGAAGAAGCCAAGAAGGTAGAAGACATGTTACTTAAGCAAATTAAGGATAAAATTCAGGAACAAGAGAAGTTGGAAGAAGAAGTAGTATGCCTGAGGAAGAAATTAGAAAATTCCCAAAGGAAAGTGTCATTAAATTCTTCTCAAACGACAAGCTCTGGTAAGTTGAATGAAGTTTTGGATGCTCAAAGATCTCCTCTGATAAAAACTGGGATAGGCTATGAAGGAGAATCAAGTAAAAGAAAATAAAAGGAAAACAAAAATATTATTTTTGTAAAATCAAATAAGGATGATGAAGAGCTCAAATGATTCCTACAAAAGAAGAAACATGAAATGAAGCAGAAACCAGAAGGAACCTCTAATAACAAAGAATGAAATAAATACTCAGCCAACAGAAAAAGGCTCATATACCCCCGAGTATGTCAAATTTGGAAGCCATCAAAGGATATTCTTCCCTCCTATGAAAAATGCCACTTGTTATGCCTACCACAAGCTGGGACATATTGCTGCATACTATCATACAAGGAGGATTAATTCAAACCAGCGAAGGATGCAAACAGTGAAGATATTATCTCAAGCAAAAAAATGGAGAAGACAAGCTTTCATCAGGTATGCAAATTGTTTGTATGGATACTATTTTCACTGTAAGGAATTCGGCCATAAAATCATAGAATGTAGAAAATATGGACAAATATTGATGTTAAAAACCTCAAGGAGGTTTATGAATCATGGAGAGTTTACTCATACTCATAATCCTGCAAACAATGTGATTAAATGTTGTGTATGCAATAAAATTGGACATATGCCTTCCAAATGTCCTCTCAGAGAATGTGGGTCATCATCTCAGAAAAGGTACCAAACAAAAGGATGCATGCAGTGGAAAAATAAGGTGAATAAATGTGATCTGGCTCTAATAGCTCAAGACCTAAAAAGCCAATGGTATTTGGACAGTGGTTTCTCAAAGCATATGACTAGAGATAGAAGCAAGTTTATAACCTTTGATGAAAATAAATCTGGAAATGTTACTTTTGGCAATGATAAAGCAGGGAAAATCAAAGGAAAAGGCTCATTTATTCTAGATAATGGCAGAGGAAAGGCCCAAGATGTACTATTTGTGGATGGGCTGAAAGAAAATCTGCTGAGTGTTAGTCAAATGTGTGATAAACGCTGTGAAGTTCTTTTTAGAGCACAAGATTGTGAAGTCAGATCAAGCACCATAGGAAAGACTCTGAACAAAAGTGTTCAAACAGAGATTAATGTCTACATAGTGAAAGAAGAGAATGAAGCATGCCACCTTAGAAAACTTGAGGAGTCATGGTTATGGCATAGGATATTGGGGCATCTTAACTTCAACCATATCATTAGACTGAGCAAGAAGAAAGCAGTCAGAGATATTTCAGCTATAAAAAGACCTTCAAATACCATATGTAAATCCTGTCAATTGGGCAAACAGACCTGGACATCCTTTAAGGCCAAAGATGAGCTATCAACAAGTAGGCTACTTCAGCTTGTACACATGGACCTGTGTGGACCTTCAAGAACTAAAACACCAAGTGGAGAATCCTACTTCATGCTAATAATAGATGATTTCTCTAGAATGACATGGGTTACATTTCTCAAATATAAATCGGAAGCACTTGATAAATTCAAGATATTCAAGGCATTGGCAGAAAATCAAACAGGATGCAAGCTAAAATGCATCAGATCGGACAAAGGAGGTGAATTCATAGACTATGATTTTGCAGACCTATGCAATGAACATGGGATAAAACAAAAATTTACTATTGCAGGGACACCTCAACAGAATGGAGTGGCAGAGAGACAAAACACGTCTATACAACAAATCGCCAGAGCCATGATGCAAGAAAGTAGCATCCCCCAAACCTTCTGGGCAGAAGCAGTACACACAACTATGCATAATCTGAACAAAGCTCATTTAAGACCAAACAGTGACAAGAATCCTTATGAACTATGGCATGGTAAACCAACATCAATCAAGCGCTTTAGAGTCTTTGGAAGCAAGTGTTACATAAATAATAATGATGAAAATATGGGGAAGTTTGATGCAAGGGCAGATAAAGGAATATTTTTAGGATATGCATCCAAGATTAAAGGTTACAGGTGCTACGAAAAAACACTTCGGAAAACTATGGAATGCGTTGATGTAAGATTTGATGAAGAACTACCAAACAAGACAAGAAGTACACGTTGCAGCAATCCTCCAGAAGATCATGAAGAAGAGAACAAAGATGATGATGAAATCAGAAAGACGACAAAATATACTAAGCTAAGCTCAAAAGGCCCCTCAAGATACACTCAAAAGAACCATCCAGAAGATCAAATCATTGGGGACAAGAGTGTAGGAGTCCATACAAGAAGACAGCTAACTGAACAGACAAAAGAGGTATACCTAGCTATGTTATCACAAATAGAGCCAAAGAAGTTTGAAGAATCCAACAAGGACAAGTATTGGGCGAATGCTATGAATGAAGAATTGAACGAAATTGAGAAGAAAAATACCTGGGAGTTAGTTCCAAGACCCACTGAGAAAAATTTCATAGGCTCAAAATGGGTATTCAAGAATAAAATGAATGAAGAAGGATAGGTAATCAGAAATAAAGGCAGACTTGTCTGCAAGGGATATTCACAAATTGAGGGTCTTGATTATGATGAAATTTTTTCCCCTATAGCCAGAATGGAAGCCATCAGAATGTTTTTTTTCCTTTGCATGCTACCATGAATTCAAGGTATATCAAATGGATGTGAAATATGCCTTCCTGAATGGAGATCTAGAAGAAGTCTACATGGAACATCCTAAAGGATTCTTATTAACAAATAAAGAAGACTATGTGTGCAGACTAAAGAAGGCTCTATATGGGCTGCAACAAGCTCCTCATGCTTGGTATTGAAGGTTGGATAAGTACTTGCAAAAACAAGGCTTTAAGAGAGGAGGAGTAGATAGCAATCTATACATAAAAGCCCATGAAAATGAACTCCTGATTGTTGTAGTATATGTTGATGACATCATGTTTGGAAGCAACAAAGATGATTTAGCAAAAGGATTTGCTGAAGAAATGAAATCAGAGTTTGAGATGTCTCTGATTGGAGAGCTCACCTTTTACTTAGGACTTCAAATTCAGCAAAAGAACACAGGTAAATTCATCTCACAAGAAAAATACTCAAAAGAGATGTTGAAAAAGTTCAAAATGGAAGACTGCAAACCTGTCTCAACTCCCATGATCACTGGATGCAAGCTATGTGCTGATGATGGATCTGTTGATATAGATCAAAGACTTTACAGATCCATGATAGGAAGTCTGCTATACCTAACAACATCTAGACCAGACATTATGTTGGCAGGAGGACTTGTGGCTAGATATCAAGAAGCACCAAAACAAAATCACCCTCTAGCAGTCAAAATAATATTTAGATATCTACAAGGAACTGCACAGTATGGGATATGGTATCCAAAAGGCAACAGCTTCACTTTGACAGCATATACAGATGCAGATTGGGCCAACTGTGTGGATGACAAGAAAAGCACAAGTTGAGGTGCATTCTATTTGGGAAAGAGCCTAGTGGCATGGCTAAGAAAAAAACAAACATCTAGCTCTCTATCTACAGCAGAAGCAGAATATATAGTAGTGGAAGCATGTTGCACACAAGTCATGTGGATGAAACAAACCCTCCAAGACATGAAGGTAAGCATTGATGAACCTATCTCTATCAAATGTGATAATAAAAGTGCAATAAGTATATCAAAAAATCTTGTTCTTCATTCAAAAACTAAACACATCCCAATCAAGTACCATTTCCTAAGAGAACAAGTAGCACAGAAGGTAGTAAAGTTGAAATATGTGCCAACAAAAGAACAAACAACAGATATATTCACAAAACCTCTTGCTAGAGAACCATTCGAATATCTAAGAGACAAACTAGGAGTAGTGTCTTCAGATGCTACTCTCTGACAGGAAAAGAAAGCTTCATTCCAGGGGGAGAAGATAAAATAAGACATCATTCCAGGGGGAGATCAGTCAACAAAGAGAGTCACTCTCATTCATTGATGGGGGGCCAAGTATTATGCGAAGTTCAGTGTATTGTGTGTATTATAAAAATTAATAAACAAGAGGAAGGTAAGTAACAATGCATTGTGGGCGGGCATAGATAGGTCTTTACTTGATGAGTCATGGCTTGCGGTGTTCTTAGGGTTTATGGCTCTCTGCCTTATGCCTGCGCCGCGGTGAACATTAGCGGGGTCGACTGGCCTGCACATCCTGACTGTGCTGGACCCGGATGGACGGGAATCGACCTTCCTTTGAGACAAGAAATCCTACGAAGATACGTGACCCCCTCGACTCCTCACTTTGACATTAGAACCCTCTACTACAGGCAAAGAGTTCGCGAAGAATGGGGAGGGGGGTCTACAGGGCAAAGCCCCACATTCATGGCTACCTCAGACTGACGACTCGCTGCTGGCTTTAGAAATAAATGCGAATCTTTCTGGCACAATCCCTGGACTGGATGCGGCAGGAATGAGCGTAGATCATCTAGGGAGATGGCGTTGGGGATTCACCAGCCCCATTAACTAGTGGTGGGCGCTCATTATCGACAATATGCTCTGGGGATGCCTGAGGAATGCTTTGAGCTGCTTGGATCTGCCTGATGGGCGCGCAAAGGAGTTTTTATGGGCAGGGATAAATACCCAACTCTATGGTTATTTTCCTCACTCCACAACTTCTCTCAAACCCCAGCAGCAAGTTCTGGAAAAGATGGACTACCAGAGTTCCAGTTTTCTCTCATCTCAGATATGCAGAGGCAAGTAGAAGTCGGCTGATCACTCTGCTTCTTATCAGATCCAGATCCTACTCCTTTCTGCCAAAACTTTATTGTAATGGGTGAGCTCCTCGGATCTGGTGCAGGACCTCAAGAAAGTCCTTGAAGATAGGGTGGGGATTCCATATGCATCACAGAGACTTCTCCATGAAGGTAAAAAACTTGAGGATCTTTACCCCCTCTCTTTTTACAATATTAAAAGAAATGCATCTATTGTTTTCACCCTTCGTCTAAGAGGGGGCGCAGTTGGACAGTCATCTACAACTCCAGATTTTTCCTACAAAGATGTTGTACATACTCATATACCCAAGAAATCCGCTCCACCAGCTCCAGCTCCCAAGCCTTTTTTGGTGGACAAACTAGAGGACATCCCCTCCATTGAAATATCGCATCCATCGCTGGATGAGAAAACCCAAAATTTTGCAGAGCATGCCATTATTTGCAGATTTAATGGACTATGGCCACGCACGGCAAATCTCTACCGATGGATTCACTCCAGCTAGACCAAAAATTGCAAGGTCTTATTTTGCTCAAAGGGCTTCTTCATTGTAGTGTTTACTTTCAGCGAAGACTACCAAAAAGCTCTTACAGAAGGCCCATGGTTTTGGGGCTCAGCAGGTTTATTCCTCACCCCCTGGTTTCCAAATTTTGATCCATCTACTGCAGTGATCACCAAGCTCCCCATTTGGGTCAGACTACCTAATCTCCCGGTGCATCTATGGCACTTCGTTGTCTTCCAAGGGATTGGAAATACTCTAGGCCATTTTCTTGCCACAGACCCCTCGAGGGGGGAAAAGGGCATATACACCTTCGACAGAATCTGTGCAGAAATAGATATGAGCAAAGGTCTACCCGATCAGATTAATCTCAAAATTGGAGACTTCCACTGGACTCAAACCCTGGACTACGAGAACACAACCTTTCGCTGCCGGCATTGCCATCAAACAGGGCACCTTCAAAGCTCTTGCCCCTCGATTCCTGCCCAAAAGAAGAAAGTCAATCATAAGCCGAAATCCAAAAGCTGGAAACCGCATGATCCTCCCCCCATGGATGATATTGACTTTAGCTCAGATGAAGAGGAAGGGGAAGCAGAAGGGGAGGACGCAATGCAGCCACAGGATCCGCCTATGGCAAGCCCTGAGGAATCTAATGTTCCACCAAACTCACAGAAAAGAACTCATGAGTCTTCTTCCTCAGATTCAGACAAGGAGACCTCTCCAACAGCCCAGCTCAGTCTACAAATCGTTCCAGCTCAACCGCATCATCTTGGGCTGGGTCAAAGTTGGTAAAAAGAAAGGGAAAAAAATGCCGAATGGATGATTCGACCCATGCTGGGTAGAATCCCTTGTCCATCTCTTGTTTCTTTGTTATTTCTTGTTCCTTTTTTCTTATTGCAATGCTCTCTTCATGGTTTCTCTTAGGGGCCGAGGTGGATAGTTTATCCTTTCCGGCTTCCCATTTTCTTGCTTCTCTTGACTGTAACTTCTTATTGTACCATATGCTCTCTTAATAGAATTAGTTTTACGGAGAAAAAAAAAACAATGCATTGTGGGCCCGAAGGTCGGTTTTAATTCAAATCATGGTATAATATTTGAAATATCTTGTTCATGCATCAAGGTTTATATAAACTATCATGTTAATATAGTGTGGCGGAAGGTGGGCCCGAGAACGATTATATATGTTATCTTGAGGGTAATTCCAAAGGGTTTTTGTTATATTGTATGAACGGAGGAAGCAATATATGTGAATATAGTATTGTGAATATGAAATATCAAAAAGGGTGCATGTATAAAACATTGTATATGTGGATATAAGTTGCAGTGGGCCCAGTTTAATTGTTGCGTTAATGGTTAGTTATTATCCATTAGAGAAAATGTTGAATGGTTGATATGCGGGTGAATAGAGATATGGACCACTTGTTTTGAAACGGGTTTTTTTTATTTAATTCATAAAGGGTGAATAGTAGAGCATGGGGCCCGTAAACCACCATATGATATATGTGTCGAGTTAATATATAAACCATGGGTGAATGCTATCAGCGTGGGTGTATGTAATTAAAAGAGTCGGACCCCTTTTGTAGCATTAAGACTAAGGTTCGAATAAATAATGTGGCTTATTATGTTTTGCCTTAGAGGGTTGGTTAAAGAGTTTTGACTGTCGAGAAAATTCATTTGATATTTATAAAGAAAAGGTTCCAAGATATATATATATAGTGCTTTATATACAAGGGACCAAGGTTACAATATAAATCATTTGTATTATATGCTTGTCCGCAAGATTAGAAGAACAAAAGGTTCTACTTTTCGGGTTTAAAAAAAATGAAGTATTATAAGGTGGGACCCTCACGAACCGCATCGGAGAAAAACATAACAGTAGAACATGTTAATAAATGTTCTGATTGCGATTGTGATAAAGATGCGGACCCGATATGTTATAAATGGTGACTCATATGTCTTTGAGTTCCGGCTTAAAGTGCAGCACAGTGAACCATCGCATCGGAGGTGAAAGAGTGACGAACAAATTGAAAGTTCTGATTGCAATTGAGTGATCGGATGATAGTTGTCAGATTTGCTGAAGGATGGACGACATATATGAGTCATTTGATTACATGTTGGGGCCTTTTCAAATCGCATCGGAGAATTCCAATCGCATCAGCGCAATGAAGTGCAAGTGAATAGTGAACCATTACATCGGAGTAAAGAAGAACATCAGAACATACCATTGAAAGTTTCGATTGCGATCAATCGCATCGGAACCATCGCAAGAGGTGTAATCACATCGAAGAATAAGAAAATATCGATTAGTGGGACTGGAAAGGAATTTTATATATTAAAAGGGTCTATTATGATTATATCTCCAACAGGAATTTGCGCTATATAGAAAGGGAAGTTTATATGTTAAAAATGCCTTTATTATTATGCCAAGAGTTGATTTGCGTTATATAAAAAGCGTAGTTAAATATATGCAGGAGTTACACAACAATAGTGAACAGAAAAGCATACAGAGAGGAAAAATACAAAGATCGTTGCAGAAAAGAGAACACACAGTGATCCAAAAGGCTGAATGGGTTGAGTTGGAATTCACATTGTAACTAAATGTAAATGTTTTAATTGGTTTATATTGTTTGTGATGCACTGGCAAGTCTCCATAGGAAACAAAACTCCACTATAAAACTGAAAGTTGTACAAATTGCTATAGTTTTCTAAATGAGCTAGATAAAGAAGTAAGGAGGCAAAAAGCGAAGATTCAGGGCTATTCACTTTGAATTCCCTGTGGAATACGAACAGTTATGAGGCAAACTATATAAAGGATATCACAGTGATATGCATAGAGAGGTTAGAGAATGTGGAGTATGAAGAATTGAGGTAAAGAAGATAAGAAGAAGGAGGATCCGAAAGAGATGCTATAAGACAGATTTGAAGACTGGTGGACAGCACAAAAGAAGGTACAGAACAGAGATGATATCCAAGGTAAATCAACAAATGTTTTCTTTTGATAGAATGAGGAAGTTGGAGCTTCTCTATCAAGTTGTAGCTTGATAGATGTCAGTTGTAGCTGATTGAGGTTGGAGCCTCCTGTAGGTTGGTGCTTGCAGAAAATTGAGAGGGAGTTGGAGCTTCCTTGCAAGTTGTAGCTTGCAGAATTGAGGTTGGAGCCTCCTGTGGGTTGGTGCCTACAGAAAATCAGTGGTGAGAGGGAGTTGGAGCTTGCCTTTGCATCACAACAATAATAAGATGTGGTTTTCTCCCTTTATGGGTTTCCACTTATATCTGATGTCTCTGTGTGTGATGCCTATATGTTGATATGTTCTATCCAATCTACTTAATACTTGCTGCTCTCATAATAATTTTGGTGTCACATTATCTTAATACTTGCTGCTACATATTAAGACTGTTCACATATAAAGTTGATTATAAAATTAAGTTGTAAATAAGCTTGATGAAAAGATTAAAAGCTCATGAATGTGTTAAACTGATTCACCCCCTGCCCCCCCTCCCCCTCAGTTTAACCAAATATTCGACACATCTTCCACAGTAAACTCTACAATATATATATATATATATATATATATATATATATATATATATATTAAAAAGTTTCAAATGAAAATGCATATAAACTAATTTTCAATAATATTAAAAACAAAAAGGTTAGAAAAATTATTCAAATGGTGTTGATGTTCCTATCTCCATCTTACACTCCATTGCTAGAGTCCTTAGAGAATGGAAAATCATCTCAAAAAACATAAAATTCAAAAATTTTAAAACTATAAAATAACTCAAGATCTAGATATCATTTTATAATAAAACTTTTGAACTGCAATTTATAGCTTAAACATATAAGTGAAAAATTGAATACTTGTGATGGTGGATTGGGCACATCTCGTAAGGGTGGCTTCGAAAGAAAATCTCCAGAAACCTAAGATTCAAAAATTTTAAAACTGTAAACTAATACAAGATCTAGATCTCATTTTTTAATGGAACTTTTGAACTACAATATTAACTTAAAAACATATTTAAGTGAAAATTTGTTCATACTTGTGATGCTAGATTTGGCACATCTCCTAAGGAAGAAGAAGGTACCTCCATCGCAAAAAAATCGAATGGAATTGGAATCTGTTAACATTTAATTATATACATGTACATGTGTAACTAATTATTTATTTTAAAAATATGTCATCTTGTTCTGATATATAATAATAGATTAAAATAATTTTACATCATCATGTTCACTTAAAAAACACTAACATGTGCCAACATATCACCTTGATGGTGACTCATGAGAACCATATTTATTGTGTGATTGAAGGTGAGAACCATCTTGATCGTGTGAACTTGAAGCTTCGACCATGATATTAAAATCTCCGTTCATCAAGTGTGAGAACTGCAAATGGTGTTCACATATATGATACATTTTTCTTAAATTAATATATACAAATAAATGTATGTATATGTATTTATTACAAGTTGTACATGTGTTAAAATAATCACCCTAAATATTAAGACATATTGATCCCATGCCCTCTTCCTCATGAATAATTAGGTCTTGCCAACCATTGAGACAATTCTTTGCGTATGTTCTGAGATCTTCAACACTCATGTTGTCTATCTCTTCATCTGTATGATATAAAAAATTAGCACATGCATTATCTCGTGCTATTTTTTGATTCAGACAAACATCAATTCCACCATGTCCACTCTGAACATTGTCAATGATGACATCCCTTGCTTCTCAACTAGTTTTAGAAGTGGCATCCATCTCTAAATGAAAAGTTTCCACACGAAGAGGTCGACTAACCAATGGTGGCTTAGGGTGAGGCAGCTCAACATCATGCTTAGTACCCCTACGGTCACATAATCGACCTTTCCCAGGACCAAAAAATTTAGAGGCAAGGTCACTACAATTGGGTTTCATTCCCAAGAAGAATTTTGCATAAAATAATTTTGCAAAATAAAGAGGAACCTTTTCATTCCATGGTAGTCTTCGATAGGCGGAAAGGTGACTATCATATAAATGGCTAGCTATATCAGGCTACTTGAAATATTGCACATTTAGCATCTTTCTTTTTTGCCCTTCTTTGAAATTAAACAGAGACTTGGCCATTTCTGTTGTAACCCTTTGTTAAACAACCTTCCATGTACCGAGACCCATCGTTGTTTCCTTTATTTTTCTCATCACGTATACAAAATAATCAGTGGTTGGCCCAAGCATTTTGTACACATCTACAAGTCTTCTTAAAGAGTGAGTAACTATTTCTAATCTTTCTCGACTCTCAGTAGGGAGTTTCAAAGGCACAAGATCTTTTTTAAGTTTTGAATAAATATGTTGACACCTTTTTAATGTGCATTGTTGGATGTTTGTTTCCCAAGGTATATCGGAAATCTCATATGAATAAGTCGTGGTTGGTGTAAAACCTTCTTCTTGAATAAAGTGTTCTATCCTACATCTTTTTGGAGCAAAATTTTCACCCTCTACATAAATATATAAAACAATGTATAAGTAAAAAAACATGTGAAAACATTTGTATAAATTAAATGAAAATAATATTCAAATTGATGTCCACCTCGATATAGTTGGCCTCCATCATGCCAACCCTGAGACTGTTGAGAACCATAATGACCACTGATTAGTTGAGAACCAACATAACCACCCATTGACTGGCCTTCAGGGGAATGCGCATCATCACCCTCACACAATTGGCCACCACCTATTGATGCTCCTTCACGAGAATGTGTACCACCACCAACCTCACACGACGAGAGGGAAGCTTCATAAAAAATATATGTATTTATAATCAATTCCAAATACATATGATTGATTAAATATGAACCATACCACGATTGTGTGAACCATGGCCATGCTCCATTGATGAATTAGATACTCTTGTCCTCCTAATTTCTAAAAAATAAAAAAATGAAGTTTATTAAAAACTAATTTAACTCAAAAAATTGATAAAAAATCAATTCCATATGTATACATGTATGTACATGGGGATAAAATTATATATAGTCAATAAAAAAATTAATTCCACATGTATACATACATGTATGTATGGATATAAGCTTATATATTCAAATTTCATTTAAAAACATAAACATTTAATATAAATACCATGAACATCCCTCAATCCATGATCCCCCTCTGTCATAGAGGCATGGGATTCTATTGATCTTCGCCTTTCATCCTCCATGATATATATGGATATCTACAATCGACATTTACAATTATTTTTAAATTATTATTTAAAATAAATTCAAAATATTTCAAAAAAATCAATGTAATTTACTACAAAAATTATGTAAAACACAACTTTCAAAGGACAAATTCATGTGTGAAACCCAATTTAAACAAAAATTTGTTGAATTCCTCAATTTTTAATTTTATAAAAATGTGAATTTCACCAAGTTTCACTTACATTGTGGGAGCACACCTGGTATATAATTGAAAAAAAAACAAATGGTCATTAAAGTGATGCATTTATAAGTAAAAAACACACACATATCAAATATATGTTACAATGTCCATAAATAAATTTCGAAGGGGAGTGTCTCGGCACTAATTCATCTTTGAGAGATGAATCTTGAATTGGAATTGTGTTGTATAATACTAATTCATCTATTAATTCATCTTTGATAGATGAATCTTGAATTGGCATTGCCCCACACAATAGATCACCAAACATCCTTTTAACGTTTGCACAATGTCTTATACTAAAAAATTGAAATTGTCTAACAATATTGTTTGATTTTTCATGCAGTTGTTTTACCCTCTACTTCTTAACTTGTTACACGCCTTTCACCTAGTTGCACACAAGTTTAGAATTGGTGAAAACTACAATTCCATATGATCCATACTCCCTAATTGTTCCCAAGCTTTCTATCAATGAAATATAATATGCCTCATGTTTGTTTTTCTTCCTGGGTATATTCATTTTCATTTCGAGGACATTGTTAGTCACAATATTGCAAAGCACATATGTAATCAATGCTTTCATTGGATTGGGATAGCAAGAAACATCTATGCATAATGTCTATTTTTCAACCATATTTAGTGGGTTTTTTTATCCCTTTAAAAAAAAAAAAATTCAATAAAATATATTAAATTAACCTTTATTGCAAATGCACGAGAGAAATGACATGTATATGGTTTGCCTTAAAGTTTATGAGTGAAATTACATGTACATGGTTCCCAAAAACACTAGAATATGCCAACTTTATGGTGGAAAAATACATGGTTTTCAAAACACTAGAATTTTCCTTAAAAATATATTAAATAAACATTTATTGCAAATGACTTAAATTTTATTGTAAATGCATGGGATAAATGGCATGTACATGGTTTCCAAAAACACTAGCATTTTCCTTATTGCAAATGCCTTAAATTTTGTTTCAAATGCATAGGCAAAATGACATGTACATGGTTCCCAAAAACACTAGAAAATGCCAACTTTATGGGACAAATGATATATACACGGTTTCCAGAAACACTAGCATTTTCCTTAAAAATATATTAAATGAACATTCATTGAAAATAATTTAAATTTTACTGCAAATGCATGGGAGAAATGGCATGTACATGATTTGCCTTAAAACACTGAAATTTTCATTAAAAATGTATTAAATTAAAGTTTATGGGAGAATGACATGTACATGGTTTTCCTAAAAGTTTATGGGAAAAATGACATGTACATGGTTTGCCTTAATGTTTTCCTTAAGTTTAAAATTTTTATTAAATTAATGTTTATGGCAGAATGACATGTACATGGTTTGCCTTAAATTTTGCCCTATATTTTATGGGAGAAATTACATAATTGTGGGGGAAATGACATATAAATTACATTCCTTAAAGTTTTCCTTGAGTTTATGTGAGAAATGACAAAAGTACATGGTTTTCCTTAAATTTATGGGATAAATGACATAGAAATGTACATGGTTCCCAAAACACTAGCAAGTTCCTTAAATTTTATGGGAGAAATGGCATGTACATGGTTATCCTTAAATTTTTCCTCGAGTTTATGGAAGAAATGGCATGTATATGGTTATCCTTAAAGTTTCCCTTAAATTTTATGGGAGAAATGACATGTACATGGTTCCAAAAACAGTAGCATGAAGTTTATGGGAGAAATTACATGTATATGGTTATCATTAAAGTTTTCCTTGAGTTTATGGAAGAAATGACATGTATATGCTTATCCTTAAAGTTTTCCTTAAAGTTTATGGGAGAAATTACATAAAAATTACATGTACATGGTTCCAAAAACACTAGGAAATTCCTATGGGAGAAATGGGAGAAATTACATAGAAATTACATGTACATGGTTCCAAAAACACTATAAAATGCCTATGGGAAAAAGGAGAGAAATGACATAGAAATTACATGGACATGGTTCCAAAAACACTAGAAATTTCCTTAAAGTTTATGGGAGAAATGACATGTACATGGTTATCCTTAAATATTTCCTTGAGTTTATGGGAGAAATGGGAGAAATGATATGTACATGTTTATCCTTAAAGTTTTACTTAAAATTTATGGGAGAAATTACATGTACATGGTTCCAATAACACTAACAGATGCCTTAAATTAAAGTTTTCCTTAAATTTTATGGGATAAATGACATACAAATGACATGTACATGGTTCTAAAAACACTATAAAATGCTTTAAATTTTATGGGAGAAAGAAGAAACGACATGTACATGATTTACCTTAAAGTTTGCCTTGAGTTTATGGGAGAAAGCTTTGCGTTTATGGGAGAAATGACATGTACATGGTTTGCCTTAAAATTTTCCTTAAATTTTATCGGAGAAATCACATCTAAAAATGACATGCCTTAAAGTTTTCCTTACCTAGAATTTAAGGGAGAAATGACATGTACATGGTTTGCCTTAAATTTTACCTTATAGTTTATGGGAGAAATGACATATTTATGGGATAAATGATATAGAAATGGGATGCCTTAAGGTTTTCGTTGAGTTTGTGGGAGAAATGACACATGTGCATGGTTTGGCTTAAAGTTTGCTTTGCCTAGATTTTAAGGGAGAAATGACATGTACATGGTTTTCCTTAAAGTTTGCCTTGTAGTTTTATGGGAGAAATGACATATTTATGGCAGAAATGACATAGAAATGACATGCCTTAAATTTTTCCTTGATTTTATGGGAGAAATGACGCATGTACATGGTTTTCCTTAAAGTTTGCCTTAAAATTGATGGGGGAAATGACGTATAAATGAAATGTACATGGTTCCCAAAACACTCTCAAATTCCTTAAAGTTTATGGGAGAAATAACATGTACATGGTCATCCTTAAATTTTTCCTTTTGTTTATGGAAAAAAATGGCATGTATATGGTTTTCCTTAAAGTTTGCCTTAAATTTTATGGGAGAAATAACATAGAAATGACATGTACATGGTTCCAAAAACATTGGAAAATGTGTTCAAGTAAAATTTTCCTTAAATTTTATCGGAGAAATGACATATAAATGACATGTACATGGTTCCAAAAACACTAGTAAATTCCTTAAATTTTATGGGAGAAATGACATGTGCATGGTTCTCCTTAAATTTTGCCTTGAGTTTATGGGAGAAATGACATGTACGTGGTTATCCTTAAATTTTTCCTTAAATTTTAGAGAAGAAATGACATAGAAATGACATGTACATGGTTCCAAAAACAATAGAAAATGCCTTAAAATAAAGTTTTCCTTAAATTTTATGAGAGAAATGAAATATAAATTACATGTACATGGTTCCAAAAACACTAGCAAATGCCTTAAAGTTTATGGGAGAAAGAAGAAATGACATCTACATTATTTTCCTTTAAGTTTTCCTTGAGTTTATGGGAGAAATGGCATGTACATGGTTTGCCTTAAATTTTATGAGAGAAATAGCATAGAAATAACATGTGCATGGTTCCAAAAACACTAGAAAATGCCTCAAATTAAATTTTGTCTTAAATTTTATGGGAGAAATGACAAAGAAATGACATGTACATGGTTCCAAAAACGATAGAAAATGCCTTAATGTTTATGGGAGAAATGACATGTACATGGTTATCCTTAAATTTTTCCTTGATTTTATGGGAGAAATGGGAGAAATGACATGTACATGGCTATCCTTAAAGTTTTCCTTAAAGTTTAAGGGAGAAACGACATAGAAATGACATGTACATGGTTCCAAAGACACTAGAAAATGCCTATGGGATAAATGATATATAAATGACATGTACATGGTTCCAAAAACACTAATAAATGCCTATGGGATAAATGACATAGAAATAACATGTACATGGTTCCAAAAACACTATAAAATGTCTTAAAGTTTATGGGAGAAATGACATGTACATGGTTATCCTTAAAATTTTCCTTGAGATTATGGGATAAATGGGAGAAATGACATGTACATGGTTATCCTTAAAGTTTTCCTTAAATTTTATGGGAGAAATGACATATAAATGACATGTACATGGTTATCCTTAAAGTTTACCTTGAGTTTATGGGAGAAATGGGAGAAATGAAATGTACATGGTTATCCTTCAATTTTTCCTTAAATTTAATGGGAGAAATGACATCGAAATTACATGTACATGGTTTCAAAAACACTATCAAATGTGCTAAAGTAAAGTTTTCCTTAAAATTTATGGGAGAAATGACATAGAAATCACATGTACATAGCATTTTCCTTAAAAATATATTAAATTAAAGTTATGGTTTGCCTTAAATTTTATGGAAGAAATGACATAGAAATTACATGTACATAGCATTTTCCTTAAAAATATATTAAATTAAAGTTATGGTTTGCCTTAAAATTTATGGGATAAATGACATATACATGATTTTCCTTAATTTTTGCCTTAAGTTACAACCATGGAGTGATGTTGTCATCCAAGGATGAACATTAGCCAAGAAAACCAAGTATGTACATAAGTTTAAATTTCTATGTTTATTTATGAACTTAATTGAAGTAAATATGCTGCTAGAAATGAATATATAATGATAAGTTCTATAAGATGGATGTAGACTAATGTTAAATATATGTATGTATGCATGTATGTCTGGTGGAGATTTTGTGTGCATGTGAAAGTTGTGTGAAGACAATTATCATAAAAATGAATATATAATGATAGGTTCTACAGGATGGATGTAGACTAATATCTAATATATGCATGTACGAATGTATGTCTGGTGGGGTTGTTGTGTGCAATGTGAAAGTTGTGTGAAGACAATTATGGATGTAGACTAATGTTTAATATATGCATGTATGCATGTATGTCTGGTGGAGCTATTGTGTGCATGTGAAAGGTCTGCGAAGAAAATCATCGTGCACACACAAATGAAAATGGATGTAGGTTCTAGAATATGGATGTAGACTAATGTTTAATATATGCATGTATGCATGTATGTCTGGTGGAGCTATTGTGTGCATGTGAAAGCTGTGTAAAGACAATGATCCTGCACACTAGTATTATTCATGATAGGTTCTACAATATGGAGGTAGACTAATGTTTAATATATGCAAGTATGCATGTATGTCTAATGGAGTTTTTGTGTGCATAAGTACGTCACCACAAGCAACAGTATTAAGTTATTGGTAGAAGAAATTAAAAATTATGTAATCAATATAAATCTATATCTGAATAAATATCAAATTAGTATTAATCTAAATGCATATCCAAGCCTTCTAAAAGGAAAAAGGCATAAAATTTTTTTACATAATGTAAGAACTTTAGAAAATTTTCAAAATGTTAAATCTATTTCTAAAACAATATTTTTCAAAATGTTAAATCTGTTTCTAAAACAATATTTCACTGTATTAACCAAAAATAAATTAATTACATTATATCAAGGATCTAAATTTTTAACCAATTTATTACGATAAAAAATAATTTTTACCTCGTGACTATTAGATGAGTGTGATGATGTTAAGATTTAGAGGATCAATACTTCTCATATTTGGGTTGTTGTCTTTTCTGTTCCTTCAATGTTGTGGCCATGGCAGCTCAACTTCAACAATTGTAGATCAAAATACCTTCAATTTTGTTTACCATTATTACTACCCTAATTAACATTAAGTTTCTCAATACATAGTCTTAGTTACCTATATGATTACAACTCTTAATGGGAAGAGATATAACAAATAAGCGTAATAGAATCAAAAAGGTTAAATAATGAATAAAATGGTACTTATACTGAGAGTTACAAGGGTAATGTTTCACTTACCACTATTAAAACATATCCTCGAATTTGTAAGTTGGTTTTAACTAGTAAGCTTCAAGTAATCAATGATGCTCGAACATAATGGATAGTATAAGCTAGTTATTATGGTTATTACTAAGTCGATTAGTACTGGTGATTCTGAAGTATCAACGTAATACACCATGTATCTCTTATGGAAATAGAAGCACCTTTAGTGAAACGACATAATGTTGAGTACTAAGTGTGATTGGAAAGAGTGATTACCATTATAGTTACCCATAAGAAAAGCTATATCATAGTGAAAGATAGCTTACTCCTACTATAAAATTAAGAATACATTTGGGTGATTTACAATAATTTAACTAAGAATAGAGCTTAATCAATCTTAGTTATGGAAATAATGATATGTATTTCTCATTTCACCAGTGTAATCATGAATCTGAGTACAAGCACCTAATTAATGACGCTGGATAGGTATCATGCTTGATCAACCTTACCAATACTTCTGTAACTTATCACCATTACTAATGTGATATCCTTGTTATAGTATCACAATTGGTAAATAAAATTAAATAAATTTGTCAAGATATATACTTCTCACACATTTTATTAAATTTGGTATCAATAAAAATAAGAAAAACAGAATCCTAGAGAAATATTATCCACGCCTGGTATGCATGTATCCACTCTAAATGTATGGAGGTTTGTTGACTCTTTGGATGGATAACCACTATTCATTCTCCAAAAAATAAGTTTGGTTTGAACATCTATCTACGGGTTTTATTTGAGGAGTGTGAAGCTTTAGAAACTGAAATAAATTTGGTTGTGATGTGTTTCCCTTCCTGACTCTCTGTGCTCATTCCTCCTCCCCTCCTGCTTCCAGGGCACTCAGCTCTCTAATGATGGAGGATTTTGCTTAATGATGGAGGAGGTATTGGTTTATTTATCTATTTTTTCTTTTAGACCCAAAGGTGTCTTTTGAAAAAAAAATGTTCCCATAGTTTACTTGTTAAATTAATCCCTCTGTTGTGCCATATTTTTCTTCCAGGTTGTACCGGCCTTACAGGGGTGTTGACTCTCTTGGTCACATGTAGTCAGCATTTGGTAAAAAATTCTTGAATCCATCAATGGTAGAAATAAGGTTCTATTTTTGAAGGTCCTTTAAGGACCTGTTGAAGATTAGAAATGGAAGAATGCAGATTAGTCACTGTTAAGGGTGGAAGGGTGGAGATAGGCTGAGGATTGCAACCCTCAAAAAATAAAATTATTAGTATTCTGGAAGGGTTGGTTCCTGATTAGTTGGTGCTCACAGGGCAGGATTGGTGTATTTAAAATATTGGAGTCCTTCATTGGTCAGTGTCAGCATATTTCCGAGTCAGTGCTCATCAAGCTAATGAGATTGGTGTCTGAAGAAGGTTTCATCCTGCTAGCTGTTGTAAAAATTGGGTTGGCGCCCATTGAATTAATAAAGAAAGTTTCTCCTTTTTCAAAATTCTGTGTACTATGTATTATCTTTGTTTTTTCATTCACTATTGATTAGACAATGTGTTAATGAATATAAAAGAATAATTTTAACAAAACATCCTGATTACTAATTAACCCCCTTCTTAGTAATCACCGACTCTGCTAACCTAAGAGAACCAACATGGATTTTTTTTTGTTTTCTTTCAGTTCATAGGAATCTAACCCTTGAGAGTGGATAGGTCAAGGATACAAATGGTAACTGGAGGTTTCCAAGTACACAGCTCTTTTACATTGTTTTCCCCAATAATTTTCCTTTCTGAGAAGAATTATTCTTGAATCAACAAGGAAAAACAAGAACATAAAGGAGAAGTAGGAACATAAAAGGAAAGACACCTAGTTAATTAAGCTAGATAGGTATCATGCTTGATAAACCTTAACAATAATCTGTAGTATCACCATTACTAATCTGATATCCTTGTTATAGTAGCACAATTGGTAAATAAAATAAAATTTTGAAGGGGATCACTCGGAGCATAGATCTGGGGACAGCATAAGAAAATACATCACCATTCATCCATGAAGCAACGGCATCAAAGGGTTCTTTCGTCTACCTAGAAATTTGGAGACAACGAGACAATGAGACGACGAGGCCACAACTAGCAGATAACAAGACAATGAAGCCACAAAGAGAAAACAAGGAGATGAAAAGGTTGCAATGAGCAGACGACGAGGCAACAAATTGCTGAGGATGCATATTGAAAATAACCTGCGAACACAGAAAATAAAAAATATAAAAAACAACAAACAATAAACAAAAAAAATAAACAGAGCATAACCAGATCATAACCTTATCACTTCCTCACCCATGCAACATCAAACACAAACACTAGCAGACAGCGAGACGACGAGGCAGCAGATTGTTGAGGACATCGCCAAGGATGCATATTACAAATAACCTGCAAACAAAGAAAAAAAAACAATAAAAAAAAAATAAAGAGAGCATAACTGGAGCATAACCTTCTCACCTCCTCGCCCCTGCAACAACAAACACAAACACGAGAAGACAATGAGAGGATGAGGTAGCATATCTTCGAGGACATCGTCAAGGACTCAAATTACAAATAACCTGCGAACACTGAAAAAAATAAAAATAAAAATAAAAAATAAAATAGAGCATAACCTTCTCACCTCCTCGCCCCGGCAACAAAAAACACAAACAGAGCTAGAAAGACAACAAAAGAGAAAGAAAAACAACAATAGAGCGAGCCAGATAGCAATGGTAACAAATCCAAAACTTGTTGCGGTCTAGGGGCTGGCATATTTATAAGAAAAAGTTTGGCCTAATTACTTTCAAAATTTCGACTGAACTAATACTTCAGGCAGACTATTAGTTCGGTCGAACTTTTGTTGCTGCTTTTCCCATCTTCGGCCAAAAATTTGTTTACCCACTCCATCAATATGATGTCAATGTAAACGTCAGCATTAGTTCGGGCAAATTAATTTCAAAACTTTGGCCGAACTGTTGGGAAAGTGAAATTTCTGACCGCATTTCTCACGAAAGTGTAACCCACCTTCGCATTTTTTCCCAGTTATTATATATTTTTCATTGAAAATATTTAATTAGTAATTAATTTATAATAAGTTACCATAATTTTTTCTTAAAAATGTTACAAGTTATTCTTATTTTTATAGCTAATATGACTATATGAATTAATTTGTTGGTAAATGTTGATAAACGTTAAAACACTTACAATCGTGATACATTTCAGATTACCAAAATTTTTAAAAAATAAAATAAAAAAAAATATTTACTAAATTATATCTTATTTTAAATTATTATTTCTATTATTAGTTATAAAAATAATTAATATATGGTTTAAAGACATTTAAATTTAAAATAACAATGCAACAATATTTTCAACTATGGAGATTCACCTCCACTTTGCCATGAAACTTTAACCTATAATTTTTTTTTTACAATATTTTGGGCCAATGCTCTAGCTTAGTAATACCACATGCCCAAGCTAAGACATAACTCATTAATATATCTTATATTCACGTGAAACATGCTCATATGACATATTTTTAATTAATTTTTTATATAATTTATTTTAATTAACCGTTATAATCAAAATGGAAAAAAAATCATAACTACTTTCAAAATAAATAAAAATATTTCATTTGTGATTGCTACTAACAATATTATATAATATTTTTAGGAGGTTAAATCCCTATTATCCAACCAATAATTATTAATAGTTAAATTAAAATTATCGAAACTCTATTCATTTTTCTTAAACATAATATATTAATAAAAATAAATAATAATATTATTAAATATATTATATATATAATTTTCAAAACTTTTAGAATGGACATTCTATCCATTATCAAGCACAACTATTACTAAAATAAAAATAATGGGGATGATAAGAATAGGTTACAAATTAAAGTTACAAGTTGTGAAAAAAAGTTACAACTCATTGTTAAAATGATTAAAATATAAAATGATTATTTGGGATAAAATTTTGGTAGAGACCCTAAAGTTTTAAACTAAAATATGGGATTAAATAAAATAAATATTAGGAATAATAATTTATTAATTTTAAATTTTAAATTAGTTTATGGTCAAAGTTTTATTAGTTATCATCATATTATGAAGTATGATGTAAATCATGAGATTTAATTTTAAAATTCTAGTGGACCAAAACAACAAAAAAAAATATTTTTACTTCAAATTAAGCAAAAAGGTTAAAAAAAAATAAAAAACTGTGAAATATATTTTATTAATTTTATATATTCAAAAAATAAGAAAATTTAATATGGTTGAAAATGAGTAGTAAAAAATAAAAAGAGAAATAATAAAATTTAGCAAAAACATTGAGGAAATATAAGCTAAAAAATGTTATGGTTCAGTAAGAAAAAATTGATTATGTTGGTAGCCATCATTACTATTAAAATTATTAGCAAGTTTCCTAATTTTTATTACATAATAATACATGAATAATAATGGGGTTATGGTGATAAAACTTTAGTTTGGTCAAAATAAATTGATCACTATATTTCTACCAATGTTGAACTGTTTAATATTTCTATAAGATGTAAAGGATGTTTAATATTATTTTGAAACAAAATATTCGATATAGGATCTATAAATCCTTGGATATAGGGAAGATAATTAAGAGATGTAGTGGGAAACATAAACAGGGATAAACTATGAAAAAATAAAAAGTATAGTAATGGAGACATAATTATCCTTAGTTGTGATCAATATTTTCAATAGCGATGGGGGTATAATTATCCCTAATTGTGATCAATATTTGATCTTGTTATTTAAGGATCTTGGAAAAAATTTGTATCATATCTAATTCACTTTGGAATTCCAAAATAAAAATTCTCATCCATTTTTCAAGGATATAATTACCCATATTTTTGAATGGTCTACTTTCCCACCAAGTTTATAGGAAAATAAGTCACGCCAATTGATGCCTTCATACTCATTCTGACCATAATGCTACCCAAAGAATCTTCCTCAAAAATGAAAAACCTCACATAATTAAGTCCCTTTTAGCTAATGATTACTTAATTTATCAAATCAACAAGGCCTTTCTCTCATCTCGTCATTTTAAATAAAAATTATCAAATTCCTTCCTCTCGTCATTTTAAATAAAAATGATCATATTCCTTCCTCTTCCCCACTTTTAGCTTTAATTTTTCATCGTATATAAAAGGTATTATAAATTAAACAAAAATATATCTGTAAACCCAATTAAATCCTTATTTACTGAGAAAAACTAAGGATAAATTCGATGTCATGATTTCTCTAGTTTATGAAATTACCTAATCCCATGGAATATCATATATAGACCAAAGTAGTAAAGAATTTAATTTCATCTCAAAAAAGATTCTTGCACGGATATTCTACCTATTTTTAAGGCAATGGGAGTGCACAAGAATATATTTTTAGGAACGCACATATATTCTTAGAAATGTGAGTGTGTTCCTCTTTTCAGGTTTGACCCTTGAATAACCTCCATGTTAGGTATATGAAATGGCCAAAAACCATGCACTTGTAGTTTCTTTTGCTAGAACACGTGTTATTTTAATGCACACATAATTAAAAAAATTGCATGTGACCATTGGGTTTCATTTTCCCCACAATGATTATATAATCCACTATATCATTTCAAAAAAATAGAAAACATGCATGCTCCTAGTAAAGGTTTCTAACTCCAAAGGCTTTAGAGTTTTGTTGAGCAAAGTTAACTAATGCTTTATTTTATTCTTTTTCCTGGTATGAAATAAAATATTCAAATTTTTTAATTTTTTTTTAATTGTAGATTTCTACGTGTGTGATGGTCCAAATCCGAAAACCAAATATATAGTACTACTCGAAAATATACCAAAAGAAAAAAAAAAAAAAAACTCTATGAAAATCCTAACCCACAAATAAATAGTATTAAATATTTAAGGCAATTAAATATATTTACTTAAGAGCTTCGGTACACAAAGGAACCATTAAAATTCTTGTTAGCCAGATCTCTTAAGAAAAATATTATCTACGTTCATCGTGCCCAGGGTCAATTGATAAACATAATTGAATATAGGGACAACATGAGAGAATTCTACTTCATTGATGTTAGTAAATAACAAGTTACACATTCGAATATCACCAAAAATATGATTATGGGGTTATTTATTGACCCAAGATCCAACCCAGCCCTAAATATGAGGATGATGTTTTTTTGCATGGACTAGTATATATTCGTTCTGGGAAAGGGAATAGAATGAGTGAGTGTCTTAAGGGTTTTTTTTTGATAAATCCCTTTGTAATATTAGGGAGGTTTCATTATATTTTTTTCACTTAGGATTAACGAAATAATAAATGTATTTTTTTTTAGAGGGCCACTTTTTCCTCAGTGTATGTCTAACCCTCTGTCCCACAAAAACCTTAGCTTTTGGATAAACTAGGTGATACTGTAATTTCAATACCATGTTCCGCACATATTTTAGTGCATCATAGTTAATTTTTGGTGGCCTCTAGATGAGATATATAGAAGGAGTATCTTAGACCTCCTATTGCTGTTTTTTCAGGCTATACTGATTATAATTCATTGAATCCACATAGGAAATTCAATGTTTTTTTGTTCAATTTTAAAAAAATCACATCTATGCTCTCATTGCAGGTGTACTTTCCATGGATCGATGGAGGATTCTATGCTTGAGAGTTTTATGGATAAATTTATTAGGATTTGTAATTAATTTTCAATCATTATTTATATATTTGATTGTTTAATTCCAAAATATTCAATAAATATGACTTTAAATTTCTTCTTTTATAATTTTTTCTTTTTGGCATGTACAAAGTGATGTGAGAGGATATGCCACCATTGAGGTGGGAATATGTTATTTCTCCAAATATTAATGTAGCGATGGCATGGAATATGACACTACAACACCTCACACATATGGATTTAAAATAATTTATGATTGCTTACATCTATTATAACATATCAAGAATATATAATTTATTGTTTTGTAGTTGTCTAGGTTATTTGCAACAAATCAACTTGAATTTATTTTTGTTTCCATAAGAGTATGCTAATGGTTTTGAGCATGTATCTCCACGTGGAATTAATATATTTCCTCCCACCTAGGTATTTTATGTCATAGGAAAACTAATTTTAATGTGAGATTCACTATCTTTGTTCAGTAAAATTTGATGGTTTTTAACTAATCAAATGTATTTCAAATTCTTATGTAGGTTCCATTGTTCCTACTTCCTTTCCCTATATACACAATGAATTCTATCTCTTAAACATCTCATTTATTTCACATTACATGACAAGTTAGATCAATGAGTTCCCCCCTCTCCAACTCTTGGTGTTCCCATTTCCTCCCTTGGCGTGTGTCTTCTATCATATATCCAATGCTACTATATGGCCTCCAATTCCAAGTGATTTTTCCTTTATACCCTTACACTATCTCGAATCCCATTCAATTTTCATGAATCTATAATTGAAACCTTAATATCATTGCATCCACTTTTATAGCACTTAGTATTGCATCTACGATAACTATATTTATAGTGGTTTCATCTACACATGTTGCAATGGAATCCTCCATAGCCCTGATCATTTCCATGGAGTAATTTTACCACCCAAGTGCTCTGTTTTCTATTAATGCATCAAATATTTGAACAATTAATACTACATCTACTATAGCTACAACTATAATTTTTTCTTCAACAGCTGTTGTAACTACATCTCCCCCAACCCAGTTCATTTCCTAGGAGCAAGTTGTGTAGCTAAGTGACCCACCTCCAAGCTAGGAAAGGAAATAGTATCCATTTCCTCGTATCTTCATTGTGGGATTAATTATTTTATCAAAATATTATCCAAAATGAGTGAATTTTATTTTACGCATTTTTTTTCAATTAATTGATTGTGATCATTGTTGGAGGGAGGAATTTTTTAGAGGCTTGGCTCATGGAAGAGGACAAACCTTGAAAAATTTGAATTAATATTTGATGTAATTTTTTAATATTTGAATTAAATTTGTAATTTTAGGTTCTCATGGTTGGTATTGGTGGAAGTGTTTCACAAGATAATCTACAATTTCCATCACTTTGTTGATCGAAATTCCAAATCTATATCCATATTCATGAATAGGTTTTGATGTGGAGGATAATTATAAGCATATATATATATATATATATATATATATATATATATATATATATATATATATATATATATATATATATATATATAATAAAGAAATAACAATAACTTAATAAATAAGAAAAAATCAATAAATATTAGTTTTAGTAAGAGTAGATATAGTAAAATTAATAGTTATACTGTATTAATATTATGATTACATTTACAAATAATTCCTTCAACATATCAAGTTAATATCAATAGAATGATAATATATTTCAATGTAGAAAAAAGAAGTTAACATATATTATTCAAAATAAAGAAAATAAATAAGGGATGTTATCCAATACATAATACCTAACCTAGAGAAGAAAAGAGTTACGTACTATAAAATATAAATAATAATGATCCCAAAGGAGAAACAAGGAGATCAAACAATTCCTATAGTCAGAAAAGGGGAAATAAATGTAAGAAATGTATACTAGAGAGAAATAAAAAAAAAAGCATGTTAGTGGAGGGGGGGTGGGAATTAATTTTGTGTGTAATTGTGTGTGTGTTAGGAAAATTAAATAAGACTAATGCACGGGGAAAAATAGGGAAAATAGGGGAGGTATGACATTTTGAGAGAGAATGGAAGAAGAGGAGGGAAGGGGAATAAGGAAAGGAATATAATGAGAAATAGAATAGTAAATTAAGAACATATCATCAGGAAATAAAATAAAAAATATAAAAAGAATAAATGAAGAAATGAATAACATAAAGGTCACCAAGAAAAAGGTAAGAACAATGAAATCATACCAACACAAGGAAAAAGGAAATCATTACAATTTTGATATAGAGAAGGTTAAAAGGGAAAGGAGAATATCAAATACATAAGAAAGGTAGAGGAGGAACACAAGTAAAAGGAAGATAGAGCGGGGGGGGGGGGAATTACAAGGAAGGGGTCCAAGGGGAATGAAATACATATTTAAGGAAGAGAAGGGTAAGAGGACCTCTTGGATCGGGGGGGATTAGGGTAAAGAAAGGAGGAACGAAATAGGGTGAACGGGAAGGAGGGAACACAATGGGGAAGGAAATAAAAGAGCATAGATTCATGAGGGTTGCTAAGTGAGTAAGGGAATTCAATCTTATATTAACCTCAAAACCACCATATTTGTAGAGATTATTTGGGTGTTTCATTATTTCCAATGCTTCTTTGTATCATCTTTTATATTGGTGGCATTATTGACTAGGATTTATGTGTTCTCTATGAATATATAATTTTTAGTTTTGGATGAGTGTTAAAATAAGGTTAAGGGTATAATCCTTTCATTATTTATATCTTCTTCATTCTCTTTTAGCATCACTATGAATGACTTACTTGTTTTTCTAATGTAACATTTTACACATTGGTAAACCATATTGTTAAATCATTTGAGTTAAATATGGTCAGTATTATATTTGATGGATCTCATATTTTGATGAATGGTATTATGATGTTCGAAATAGGATATAATGTCATTTCTTCTTAGGAATTTGGAAATTTTATCCATGATACCTCTCATGTGAGGTTATAAATATTTAAATTTGAAATGATATCAGTTACTAGGGGAAGAAATCCTTATTTTTTATTTTGTGATAGTTCTATTAATGTAATTTATTTATTTTTTATCATATTACCATGAATATTGAGGATAAGTGACCTAACTTGTATTGCAAATTTTCCTCGTGAAACTCTTTTATGGCCTTGGTTACAAGGGTATTCAAGACCCCCACCATTTGTGCAAGTTGGTGGTGAGAATATACATGTAGATAGCTATAAATTTGCATTCTCTTCCTATATAATTGGTTTCTGAAAGTTCAGTCATCATTTCTAGTGAGAAGCACATCCAAAAAGAGGATGTTGTTATTGTCATCGATTTCAACCATAGTAAACTTTATTTCATTAGATATATAATTGAGGTGATTTAGGAACCTGTTTTTATCACAACTCCTGTGGTTCCATTTTCAAGACATATTTTCCATATAATTGGTTTTAAGCGATAATAGATTATTTATTTCCTTTTTAATTATTCAGGGAATTTGTTGGGTACAATGGGTGAGTGATTTGGTTACCCCATGGAAACACCAAATTTTTTCTTGAAAAAATTCCCTTGGAAAATAAATAATTTAGACCTTAAATACACTTTTGCATGCCTTGTTATCTCATGGTCAATAACCTAATTGGTGACTTGGATGAAATTATTTAGAGTGACCTTGGTGAAGAGAGAGACTCCCTAAGAGATCATTATCATGTCATTGGGAATATTTTTTCCCTCTTTCATGAGATTGAGAAAGTGGTTAGAGTCCTCAATGTAAGAGTTTGCATTATCGATTAGAGGTCCAATAATACTAGATATTTAATTAGCAAGACCACATGTGGTGGATTTGGTGGTGTTGACTATTGGTATTAATAGGACAACTTATTTGTGAGATTTTGGGAGACCATAGATTCATGTAATCTCACAAATAGGAAGAAGTCTTTGCAAATATGGTTTTCCTTAGGTTTCCCATAACTAATGCAACTTTTTAGGTCTTCCTCCATTTTTGACATATATTATTCCATGTTCATAATGGTACAGTGGCTCCACCTTTGTTGGATTTAAAATTACAATTTTATTATTCTTATGTAGATTATTAATTTCCTTAATTTGTCTATTGTGTTAGTTGCACATTGGTGGTATTCCTCTCCTATGAAAATATCATAGTCATGTTTTACTTGTTCCTTCTCATCATTTTTTAATTTTATAATTATTTCTTCAATATAACATACAATTTTTGTAAGGGGCTTCTCTTGGGTGTGATTACAAATTTGCATCCTTTGTTTAAGACTTTTATTTCCTCTTTCCTTAGTTCAAGGGATGAAATATTCACAACTTTCTTAAATTTAAAATGATTTCTGAAATGATATTTATCGTCCATTACAAAATGAATTCCCCTCAATATATTTATATTTATTTTTTCATTGTTCACTTGATAAAAATTTGTCTAAACTAAGTTATATTTATGAACATATGATCTACAATTTCTTTCGTCAGTAACAGAAGTTTGTAATTGGTTGTGCTATGCTTTCTACACTATACCCTGGGTTGATAGTGGATTTGGGTCCATTAATACACGTCATTTCGCTATCCCTCTTGTTGTTAGCTAAACCAATGCTCATTTTATTCATTGCGTGAATGTTTTTGAAATGTTGAGTCCTTTCAGTAAGACTTGTATTTTTTCTATGCTCAGTTCATGGGATGAAAGGCTCACCACTTTATTCAAGTTAAAATGACCTCTAATATGAGAAATTTTGTCCACTACATTATGGATGCCCCTAACTATATTTACATCAATTTTTTCATTTTCACTTGAGAAATAATTCATTTAACTAAGCTATCTTGCTCAACATGTGATCTATAAATAACTTCATCAATATAATTGTGTTAGGGGAATTTTGAGGTAAAAAATGGTTCTAAAACAAAAAATGTACTCACAAAATTAACTTTAAAATAACTAATTGGATTTAAGTAAATGATGTCATAAATAAGGGAAAATATTTTGGAGGGAAAAGAAGAAAACTACATTTTTTAATTATATTTTTGGCGTTATCCTTATAGATTTATTCAAATGTCAAGTGTAAAAACTTGTTAGATACATAATTAAATTACACATCCATGAGAACCCATTTTTTATGCTTTTGAGTAGACCAACATAAAAAATAAATGAAAATACATGAAAAAAGTGTGTTCAAATTTTTTTTCTCATATATTTTTTATTTCTTTCGATTTGGGTCTACTCGAAAGTATGCATAGTGGGTATGTGTTGGATGTGGAATTTAATTTTGCATCCAACATGTGTTTTCACTTAAAGTTTTACTAAATTTATATGCAGATGAGCCATAAATATAATAAAAAAATGTAGTTTCTTTTTTTCTTTCCTTAAAAATCCATACTCATTATTTTATTGTTTTAACTATAATTTTATTATTTTCCTTGGGAGACTCATTTTAGACCTCAAAATTCCTCTGATGAATGTTTTAATTATTTCTTCTCTACTAATTGTATTCTTCACATGAACATTGGAGATATCATTAATGGTTGGAAGGATGGAGGTTATAATAATTGCTAGAGATTATGATCTATGACTACCAATTTTACGGTGATTTTCTATCCTAAACATGTAAACATGGTCATGTCTTACTTGTTCCTACTGATCATCGTTTAGTGTAATAATTCATTCCTCAACATTACATTGGAATTTCTCTAATGGTATACTACTATATGTGATTACAAATTTTACTCCTTTGTTTAAGGCTTATATTTACCCTATGATTATTTCATGGTATGAAAGGTTCACCACTTTATTTCAGTTGAAATAATTGCTAATATGAGTATTGGTGTCCACTGCAATAACTACATTTACATTTACTTTTTATATTTTTCACTTGAGAAATAGTTTCTTAAATCTGGTTATCATTCTCAGCATGTGATGTACAATTTCTTTTGTCAATATAATGGAATTTTGTGATAGGTTCTTCTCTTCTTTATACATTATACCCTAGGTTGCTAGTGGATTTGGTTCCAATTGTTATCACCCTAGTAATTCTCAAGTTGTGGGATGAGGATTTATAGTTGAAGAAAACCAGGGGTACCAAGAACCTCTTTTGAAATTTAGGATCTAGCCTTCCTAAATTCCGGAGAGGGATCTCTCCTCAAGATTTAGCTTGATTTTTTTATAATATTTTATGCTAGGTATAACTGGACAATTGTTTTGGTTTGAATTTTTGGTGGGAATAAAAGGTACTTCAAGGTAAACCATAGAGGGATCTACTAGATCATTGGGCTATGGAGTCAACTTCTTGGCAAGAAGAGCTAGGAAATAAGGTCAAAAGAGAAAATATACTAAGGGCAGGGTAGATGAACTTCAAAGGATTTGGAATAGGCTTTTTTGATGAAATGGCAAGATCTGAACAAAAGGGCAATGAAGGATCCTTAAGTTACAGAAAATAAGATGAAAGAAAGTGATCAAAAGGGACTAAGAGCAATTAAGGGTTCTTAAGTTTGGATATCAGCAAAAAACATATCAATGAATAACTAGTAAAAAACAGGGAGCTTTTGACACTAATCCTGTATAAACCTTCCTAGTCAATCATTTAAGACAGAAAACATATAAATGTATGTGTGGAACTTACAAAGATAAACAGTGAAAACAAGAAAATACTTGACTTATCTGATCAACACAAGAATAGTGAGTTATGATGTTTGTTTGACTTAGTTCCAGTCTGCTGCTTTACAAATTGACTCACAAAAATTCCAATGTATTCAACAAAAATGTCTATAGTAGTCTTGAAAATTTTTATTCCACACTAAAATACTTCAAAGAGAGAAGTATTTATACAAAATTATTACAAAATATTTGAGAGACATGTAGGAATATCTCTAGGAGAAAATAAATATTATTACATAAAAAAGAGGGACAGCTGCAAAACAAATTGGCAAGCTGTCGTCTTATTAAGAAAAAATAGAACTAATTTATCTTATCGAAATTAATTTGTTGCTTTTTTGTAGATTCTTGCTGGCACTTGGAAACAATACTTATTAGAAGATAGCTTGGAAGACAATATTTCTAATTTACATTCTTTAAATTGTGCTTCACCTTCGATACTCTTTCACGTTGCCACTTTTATTACTTTATCGCTGTAAAATGAAGAATTACAACTGTAAATATTGTTTTAACTGTTTCATTCCCGAATACTCTTTGACTCTGCTCTTTCATTTTATACACTTTCACTGCAAAATTTTACCCTTTGATAACTGTAAAAATGAAGAATATGACTACACCTGTTTTGCTACGTCTACAATGCTATTATAACCAATCAGTATATACCTTCCATTGCTAAGAATTGGGTATTTGCATACCTTTCAATTTCCTGTAACTTTCATCAGCATCAGTGTATTTTACAAAGTTTGGTTTTATAGCAAACATGTGTTTGATCTCATTCTTTAAAAAGAAAAAATTTTCAAAATATTGTAAAACCACTTTACCACTTGCGGAACCTTGTGGTAAAGGCTTGCTGACTTTTTCCTTCGCACGAGCCCTGATTTTCTTGTCATAATCATTATGGACCATCAATTTTTCATGGAAACCATGTATATATAGAAGACCTGCTTCTTGTAAAGTTGTATATTTTGCAAGAAACTTTGTGATTGATAAGTTCATGGTTTCACATTTCTCCTCTAAACTATTCATGATATTTCTCTTGGTTATGACTTTCCTGATTTGCAAAATAGTTTCAGTCCTATCATGAATGTTTTTTCCTCCAATTCAGTTCTATTATTGTTGTTCAAGAATCCAATAAGCCTTACAGCTTATGAAGGTTTATCTGCCAGTTCTTCTTTAGTTTTCTGAATTTCTGCAAGTCTTGCTTGCAATAAATCTCTTTTCTCATAGATAATCTATATTGAGGGCCACTTTAAATGAATAGATTGGATTATATTAGCCCATAGGTGATTTTTGATATATGTTACATGTTCACTGAAATACACCTCTTTCTGCAAAGTTTTCACCTGCTCTTCTAAGGCCTTTACTCTCTGTTCATGTCCTTTAGAAGTTATCAAAGCATTCTTGTAGAGAGATTCAAGTCACTTTGATTGGTCTTTTTCAAAGTGATGGTTTCTTTTTCTTTCAGTGACATTTGTTCCATATATCTCACTATATTAGTTGTACCTGTTGCTTGTTGTACCTTTAATGTAGATGATCCAGTGGAAAAGGTATCTATAGATGTTATTGACACTGTAGTTTCCAATAATCCTTTTAGTGCCAAATGCTCTGCTAGCGTAGAAGGAACAACAATACTGATAGTTGGAATGAATGTAGGAATGGAGACCTTATTTTCTCTTTTCAATGTTTCATTTTCCTTCATCAGATTTTCTCTCTGATTCTCCATTTATTTGATTTGAGCAGTCTTCTTTAGTACTAGCTGCATAGTCTCATCCTTTTCTTTTTGTTGTTGAAGGATCTCCTTTGCTTGTGGATGCTCACTCTGTGGAAGTTTAAGTTTCTTTCTTAAGGCATCCATATTTTCATTCTTTTGCCTTATGAGTGTTTTAGCAACTTCAATATTACAGGGATCCACTCCAGTTTCTATCACCAGATATTCTAAGGACTTGATCCTCAAATCCTTAGCATGTAGAGATGATTTATCTAATTTCATTTGAGTGTGTAAATTAGATACAGTATTTTGAAGCATGGTAGCACTCATGGTTTTGTTAACTACCTTTGAATACAACATTTTAGTGGTGCTTCTGTGGAATTCAATTTGATCTAATTCATGTATGGTATCAGTGTCCATCTCTATATCTGTTTTAGAATAATCAGCAATTGACTTTGGATTTGCAATGGTGGGTTTCAGAAATGACATGATCATCTTGTTGGTGGAGTAATCAAAAGAAGTAAGCAATCTGTCTTTATTTCCTAGCTTTTCTTTAAGGAATTTAGAATAAACCTCATTCTTAATTTCCTCATTTCTTTCTCTGATTTGTTTGAATTTTTTTTCGATGTCTGAATCTATCTCTTCTGTTGCTTTGGAAGAGGAGGGAGCTTCTAAATATACCTACATTTCCACCATTTCTTTGCCCTTTTCCTGTGTTAGTACCTTCTCTTTCTGAATTTATTTAAGTGTCTCATTGACAATTAATGTGGCTTCATCATCTATTTGTTGATCATTCTTTTTTTCTTCATCTTAAATGTCATCTATCTCTATGACCTTTTCTTCTTCTATAGTAGTCATTCTGGCCTTCTTCTAGTAAATAATCTTGAATTTATTTTCTGCAATGGTCTTTGATGTGTAGCCTTCTTTCATTTCTAGTCCTTTTGTTGGAAGTTTCTGTCTACTGGGTGACTTTCATTGCCTGTGAATTATCTGTCTGCCTTCCCTTCTTAGTTTTTTCAGTAAGATCAATCAATGTATTTTCCTCCCATTCCATTTGATTTTCATATTTTTCAATTTCTGGTGTGGACTCATGAAAGAATGGTGTTAATTTACATTTGACCCTTATGTTACTCAAAATGCTTTGAGGATCATAGTTCCAATAAAATCTTTCTTGGAACTTGAATTCTGACAATTTGCTGACTATTTCTTTCAAGGCATCTCTGTTATTTACTATGGAGGAACCTATTTGATTTTTGAGTTTAAACTGTGTCTTCTTTTTGAAAGCCATAAAATTCACCACATCTGCATTCAAAATTTGCCTCAAGTACTCCAAAGCAAACACCGTGATAGATAGAAATTTGGGAAATTTATAAGGGGCTAGGTTTGCTCCAAATATCCTTAGTTCTGTGTGATTTTCATATAGGTACCAGTCACCTACTTTGCAGTTTTCAGACAACTATAGAATTCTCTTTATTTCCTCATTAACCCTTAGTTGCTCTGTCTTGTTCAATAAACTCATGGCTGGTCTGATAAACAAATCTATGAAGTCCTTATAGCTAAATTCATTTCCATCTCTTCTGAGCGATGAATTCCAAATAACTACTGAGAGAGGATTGCCTTCAACACCCATTTTCTGTAAGGCCATTGGGAACTTTTCTACTTGGAAAAATAGAAAGAGGTGAAATAGATATGATGAATACCTAAACACTCCTTCTTTAGGAAACTTGGTCAACTGATAGTGTATATTATCAGCAATGAATCTGGAAAAATTGAATACCATTGTAGGAGGTTTCCCTGGGGACAAAGTAGAAAGGAAACCTAGAATTGATGCATCAGTGAACTCATCATTAGAATAACCTAGAATGAAGGAAATCATAGATATAATTTGTCTGGAAGGTTCAAGAAAATCAGAAGTGGAATAGGGTGGATTTACTTTTGGGAAATAAACATGAGTAGGCATGAAGTTCTGATGAATCCTAAACTTCCTAGGGAAATCAAAGTCTAAACACAAGTAAGTTAAATCTTCAATGGATAATGAGACTACTCTTGGATCATGGTTCAACTGGAGCATTTCATGAATGGATTCTGCAGTTATAGAAAACAAGACCTCTATATCCTTGTTTACAATACATCTATGGTCAGGGACATAATGTAATTGGCATAGTCTAATCAAGTCTTGAGTTGGATGAGTGATTGGGATGACATATTTAGGAAAATTTGACTCCCATATAGGTAAATCATTTTCAACTTTCTTCACAAATTTTTCATGATACCAATTATGCACTTCAAATAGATCAAACTCTAATGTAGCATCAATAATTCTGTAGTCTAAATCAATCAAGGAACTTCTCTCTTCAGAAGTAACGAGTGGTTGCAAACGTTTGACCACTTCAGTAGAATTAATTGTTAGTGCTGGGGTAGGCTTATTTATTTTAGAAGATTTAGGCCTTGGAAGCTTGCTTGAGGTGGATTTTTGAGTTTTTGGACCTCTAGTCTTAGGGGTGACCTATTTTATTGTCATTGTGGGGAAAAATAAGCAAGATTAAACTTTTTTCTTAGTTAATTTGAAAAGAGGGGCCAATTGAGCGAATCTGGGAGAAATTTGGGAATCTGGGCAAGGGTTTTGGGATGAAAACAAAGGTTTTCAAGGTGCAGAAGACTGAAATAGGGGTTCAATGGCTCTTGGTGTAATTTAAATCAAATTGAACCATGTGAATTACCTTCAGATGGCCAAAAATTCCTTTAAAATAGAGTTAGGAGAAATGGCAAATTCTAGAAAAAATTTCCCAGTGTTTGCCCTCTTTTTTCAAGGTTTGGGTATTTCTCAGATTGGAAATTATCTTCTTTTCTTCAATAAAACAGATACACAGTTTTAATTTTGATATTTGAATGTATAAATTGGCAAGTTTTAGAACACAGAGAAATACCTTTTGTAGGTATTCTGGTGGTTGAGTGTTGGAAATATTGTCATTGATGGCAAAAGAGAAGAAAGAAGAACCAGCAAATAGGAAAAGAAGAAAGGAAAAAGGCAGCCCAGGAAGCAGAAGAAGCAGAGAAATTAGAGGCAGAGTAGTGAGGTTGAAAGGAAAATTTTGATTTGAAGATCTAACCAAAAACAAGGATGTTTTCTAAGTAAATTCATTATATATATGAAAGAGTCATGTAGAGAAACAATCATGCACTGACATGCACTACCTGTGCACTGTCATGCATAGTCACTAAATATAGAGAAATAGTCATGCACTGTCTGTGTGCCGAAGAGGGTTGGAGACAGTAAACATGGCTAGTGGGGATTTATTTACCAGCAGAAGTTAGAAATTGCATCGTGAATAGAAGGTGAGGAATCAAGCTCTAAATAATCACACTGGATTTGATTTAATGGTACATCGGAATTAGAAGCAAAGGTGAATTGGATCAATGAAAAACAATGAAATCGTGAAAGGGCTTATATGCGTTGGAAGGAATTAAGTTGAAGCAGAACTATGACAGGTTGGAAGTGTGCGATGGAGGATCGGTTTATATGCAATGGAAGGTTGATATTTTATATCATAGTTGAATTAAAAATGCAAAGTTACAATGAAACCTTAAATTTATGTGATGGAATGTTTTAACTTGCAAAGATCCTAAATCGAATGAATAATTGAGAAGTGGAACCATGAAGAGGGAGGCGGAACCATGAAATTGTCTTAAGAAACCACTAATGGTATTCGCAAATTTTATAACCGGTAAGATGTTTCGAAAATAAAAATGTGATATCGTTACATGATGGAAACATGGCCCAGGTGGTATTCCAAATCCACCCATTTCACAAACAAATTTGGTATTAAAACTGAGGGTGAATAAAAATGCGATATTCGTCCGATTGCTAGCCATCAGAGATCGACGGTGTTCACACGAGCAAGTTGAATGGTCGATAACACAAACATAATTTGTGAATTTTGTGGGCCCAAATAATATTATATGTTGGAGTTTGGGTTTTTAATCCAAAGTCGAGACTTTATTATAATATTTCTCAGCAAGTGAATGGAGGTTATATATTGTAGTTTCCAGAATATAAGAATGAAAGGGGTTATAATGTTCAACTGTGGATAAATTGAAAGAGAAGAACCTCAGGTCAAGTGCTTCAATTAATAAAAAGAAGTTTCAGTGATAAAGGTAAATTGTGGGTTTTAAACCAAGACCATAGTTGGAAGTATAAATATCAAACATTTATATATGTGGTGTTGTTATCATATATAGTTTGAAATATGTTGTGGACCAGAAATTTATATGCATCAAGTTATATGGTTACCTTGGGTTTAATAAAGTCAAACAACGAAAGGTATGTTAAAAGAATAGTGGGGCCAAACGAGTGTATGTTTATAACCATTACCAAAGCCAAAACATATAAAGGTATTCCATCGATGGATTAATAAAGCTGTGGAGAACATAAATGAAAGTGTTTCACCGAAGTATGATTATTGGATTTTATTCCAAATACCGGGTTTCTGAGTTGGCCGAAGATTTACATTGATGATTAAGCTAAAGAAAATAGTGATTGGGCGCTTCCATAAAATGAACTATTGACACAGGATTTTACCATAGTGATGGAAAAGGAAATCTTCAGCATTGATTCAGCTGCCAGACTTAAAACATAAATTAGAAATGAATTTTTATATACACAGTGAACTTGGATAATGTGGGTCTGATAAGCGTACATACACAGAAATCAGGGGAGTAAGCAGAAACTGAAAAAGCCAGTGACAGCAGCAAAAAAGACAAACTCACAGTGAGCCAAAAACTAAATGGGCTGAATAGAAATACTTATTGTATCTAAAAATGTGAAGTTTTATTTATTTTATATTGTTTGTGATGCAAAGGAAAGTCTCTGGAGGCAAAGAAATATCCCACTGTAATGTTGAAATGTACATATTGCTATATTTTTCTGAATAAGCTGGCCAAATAAATGAGAAGGAAGAAGTCAAGGAGTCATGGCTATTCACTTTGAATTCCCTGTGGAATACAAACAGTCAAGAGGTGAAATCTATAAATGATATCTCATAGATATGCATAGAGAGGCTAGAGAATGGAGAAATGAGGCAGAGAGTGTAAGAAGAAGGAGGAGAAGATAGAGAAGCTGTGAAGATTCAGAGATGATCTAAGGCAGATATGAAGGCTAGTGTACATCAGTGAAAAAGGAAAATAATAGAGCTGATATCCAAGGCAAATCAACATATGATTGTTTTGAAAGAGTGAGGAAGTTGGTGCTTCCATATCAAGTTGTAGCTTGATAGATGTCAATTGTAGCTGATTGAGGTAGGAGCCTCCTGTAGGTTGTAGCTTGTATAAAATAGATGGGAGTTGGAGCTTCCGTGCAAGTTGTAGCTTGTAGAATTGAGGTAGGATCCTCCTGTAGATTGGTGCCTACAGAAAATCACTGATGAGAGGGAGTTGGAGCTTGCCTTTGCATCACAACAATAATAAGATGTGGTTTTCTCCCTTATGGGTTTCCACTTATATCTGTTGTTTATATGCATGATGATCATGTGTTGAAACTCTTTATTTATTCTGCTTAATACCTGCTGCTCATTTATTAAGATTTTTGTTCCATTGTATTTTAAGTTGATCACAACATGATGATGTGAATGAGTATAAAAGAAATTTTAATAAGAACATGACTGCATTGAACTGATTCACCCCCCCCCCCCTCTCAGTTCAACCAAGGGTACAACAATTGGTATCATAGAAGGTTCCTTCTGTATCAGTTTAACAACTGGAAGGAGATCCTAGGTCCCCAGGATGGCTAGTATAGAAGGATGCTCAACAAATAAAGCCCCTTTGTTCACCGGTAAAAATTATGCCTTCTAGAAAATAAGAATGAGGACATACATAATGTATCTAGGATTAGAATTTTGGGCTGCTGTGGAATTGGGATGTGCCCCAAAGGAGACTGACTCAGAGAAAGATGCCAAACAAGACTTTGTAGCTAATGAAAAAGCCATGAATGCACTCTTAAGTGGACTGTGTGAGGTGGAATTTATCAAAGTAATGCATAACAAGACTGCCAAAGAAATATGGGATACTCTAGAAAACATCCATGAGGGAGACAAAAAGGTGAAGATAGCAAAACTTCAAGTTTATAGAGCTCAGTTTGAAAATATAAAAATGAATGATGATGAAGACATTGCCAGCTTCTTTTTAAGGGTTGTAGAGATTGTGAATAACATGAAAGCTCTAGGAGAAACCATAAAATAATGTGTAATTGTCCAAAATATTGTAAGATCTTTACCATCTAGCTTTAATCCCAAGGTTTCTGCCATAGAAGAAACAACTGGTTGGGAAAATTTGACCATGAACCAATTACTTGGAAACTTAATAGCCTATGATATGAGACTGCCACAGAGGAAGTAAAATGTGAGGGAGGCAACCTTTAATATAGAAAATACGAAAGAAGAAAAATAAGATATATGCTCTTGCTATGATGAAGAAGAGGCCAAATTTATTAGAAAATTGGATAGAGGCTCAGGAAAATATAAAGGTAAACTTCCATTTAAATTCTTTAACTGTGGAAGAGTTGGGCACTATTCTTTTAAGTGTCCTCATAAGAAAATAAAGAATCACACTCAAGAAACAGAGCAAACCAAAACAAATAACTGGCAGAAAGGGAAGAGATTTAGGAGAAAATCATTTTATGCTCAGGAAGATAGCAGTGCTTCTGAAGACTCAGATGAATCCTCAAGTGAAGAAGGAACCTTTGTATTTGTATTGATGGCTAAGGAATAACTTGAAGGATTCCTTCTAGAAGATGAGGAACAAGGTGAAGTTGATCTTGCGGGGGAGCTAAGAAGTGCCCTGGAGGAAATAGACAGACTTAAACTAAAGTGCAAAAAACAGAAATACATTCTCCTCAAATATTTAAGAGAAGAACGAAATTCAGAAGACCTCATTCAGTTGAAAGTAGAGCTTGAAGAAGCCAAGAAGGTAGAAGACACTCTACTTAAGAAAATTGAGGATAAAATTTAGAAGCAAGAGAAATTGGAAGAAGAAGTAGTATGCTTGAGGAAGAAATTAGAAAACACCCAAAGGAAATTATCAATAAACATTTCTCAAATGAAAAGCTCTGATAAGTTGAATAACATACTAGATGCTAAAATATCTCCATTGGTAAAAACTGGAATAGGTTATGAAGGAGAAACAAGTAAAGCCAAAGAAAAAGATAATAGGAATATCATTTTTGTAAAAGTTGTTAACGAAAATGAAGCAGATCAGAAGGTTCCTACAGTAGTAGCAACCTGCAATGAAGTAAACAGAAACAAGAAGGAACCTCACATGACAAAGAAATAAATTAATAAACAGTCAACTGAAAAAGGATCATACACTCCTAAATATATAAAATTTGGAAGATATCAAAGGAGATTCTTCCCCCTTATGAAAAATGTCACTTGTTATGCCTGCCACAAATTGGGACATATTGCTGCATACTATCATACAAGGAGATTCGATTCCAAGCAGCAAAGGATGAAAAAAGTGAAAGGACTACCTCAAGCATACAAATGGAGAAGACAACCCTTCATCAGGTATGTTAATTGTTTTTACTGTAAGGAATTCGGCCATAAAACCAAGGAGTGTAGAACATATGGATAAATTCTGATGTTCAAAACCTCAAGGCGATTTGTGAATTTTGGAGAGTTTACTCATATTCATAATTCTGCTAAAAATATAATCAAATGTTGTGTATGCCATAAAATCGGAGATATGTCTTCCCAATGTCCTCTCAAAGAATGTGATCCATCTTCCCAGAAAAGGTACCAAACAAATAGTTTCCTACAGTGGAAAAAGAAGTTGAATAAGTGTGACTTGGATCTAATAGCCCAAGATCAAAAAAGCTAATGGTATTTGGACAGTGGATGCTCAAAGCATATGACTGGAGATAGAAACAAGTTTATAACCTTTGATGAAAATAAATCTGGAAATGTAACTTTCGGCAATGATAAAGCAAGGAAGATCAAAGGAAAAGGCTCAGTCATTCTGGATAATGGAAGAGGAAAGACCCAAGATGTACTATTTGTGGATGGACTGAAAGAAAATCTGCTAAGTGTCAGTCAAATGTGTGATAAAGGCTGTGAAGTTCTTTTTAGAGCACAATATTGTGAAGTAAGATCAAGCACCATAGGAAAGACCTTGATCAAAGGCATTTGAACAGAAAGTAATGTCTATATAGTGAAAGAATAGAATGAAGCATGCCACCTAAGAAAACTTGATGAATCATGGTTATGGCATAAGAGATTGGGACACCTTAACTTTTACCACATCATCAGTCTGAGCAAGAAGAAAGAAGTCAGAGATATGCCAGCAATAAAGAAGCCTTCAAATATCATATGTAAATCTTGCCAATTGGGAAAACAGACCTGCACATCTTTTCAGACCAAAGAAGAACTATCAACTAGTAGGCCACTTCAGCTAGTACATATGGACCTGTGTGGACATTCAAGAACTAAAGCACCTAGTGGAGAATCTTATTTCATCATGATAATAGATGAATTTTCCAGAATGACATGGGTAGCATTTCTCAAATATAAATCTGAAGCACTTGAGAAATTCAAGATATTCAAGGCATTGGCAGAAAATCAAACAAGATGCAAGCTAAAGTGCATCAGATCAGACAGAGGAGGTGAATTCATAGACTATGATGTTGCAGACATATGTAATGAGCATGGGATAAAAAAATAGTTTACAATTGCAGGCACACCTCAACAGAATGGAGTGGCAGAGAGACAAAACAGGTCATTACAACAGATTGCCAGAGCAATGATGCAATAAATTAACATTCCCCAAAGTTTCTGGGCAGAATTAGTACACACAGTTGTTCACATTCTTAACAAAGCTCATTTAAGACCAAACTGTGACAAGACTCCTTACGAATTATGGCATAGTAAACCAGCATCAATCAAACACTTTAGAGTCTTTGGAAGCAAGTGTTTCATAAAAAATAATGATGAAAAAATTGGGAATTTTGATGCAAGAGTAGATGAAGGAATATTTCTAGGATATAAGGCTTAGGGTTACAGGTGCTACAACAAAACACTACACAAAATTGTGGAAAGCATTGATGTAAGATTTGATGAAGATCTACCAAACAGAACAAGAAGTACAAGATGCAGCAATCCTCCATAATATAATGAAGAAGAAAACTAAGATAATGATGAATTGAGCTAGACAACAGAAGATACTGAATTAAACTCAAAAGGTCCCTCAAGGCACACTCAAAATAATCATCCAAAAGACCAAATCATTGGGGACAAGAGTGTGGGAGTCCACACTAGAAGACAGCTAGATGAACAGAAAGAAGAAGTATACCTAGCCATGCTATCACAAATAGAGCCAAAGAAGTTTGAAGAAGCCATCAAAGACAAATATTGGGTGAATGCTATGAATGAAGAACTGGACCAAATTGAGAAAAAAAATACCTAAGAATTAATTCCAAGACCCACTGGAAAAAATGTCATTGGCACAAAATGGATATTCAAGAATAAGATGAATGAACAAGGGTAGATAATCAGAAATAAATCCAGACTTGTATGCAAGGGATATTCACAAATTGAAGGTCTTGATTATGATGAAACATTTGCCCCTGTAGCCAGAATGGAAGCAATCAGAATGTTTTCGGCCTTTGCATGCTAGTATGACTTCAAGGTATATCAAATGGATGTCAAGTCTGCCTTTCTGAATGGAGATATAGAGGAAGAAGTCTACATGGAACAACCTGAAGGATTCTCTTTAACAGATAAACAAGACTATGTGTGCAGAATAAAGAAGGCCTTATTGGGCTGAAACAAGCTCCTCGTGCATGGTATTCAAGGCTGGACAAATACTTGCAAAAACAAGGTTTTAAGAAAGGTGGAGTAGACAGAAATTTGTACATAAAGGCTAATGAAAATGAACTCTTAATTTTAGTAGTGTATGTAGATGACATCATGTTTGGAAGCAACAAATATGAGTTAGAAAAAGGATTTGCTAAAGAAATGAAATCAGAATTTGAGATGTCTATGATTGGAGAGCTCACCTTCTATTTAGGACTACAAATTCAGCAAAAGAGCATAGGAACATTCATCTCACAAGAAAAATACTTAAGGGAGATGTTGAAAAGGTTCAAAATGGAATACTGCAAACCTGTGTCAACTCTCATGATCACTAGATGCAAACTTTGTGCAAATTATGGATCAACAGATGTAGATCAAGAACTTTATAGATCCATGGTAGGAAGTCTGTTATACCTAACTGCCTCTAGACTAGACATTGTGTTGGCAGTAGGACTTGTGGAAAGATATCAAGCAGCACCAAAACAAAATCACTTACTAGAAATCAAGAGGATATTCAGATATCTACAAGGAACTGCACATTATGGGCTATGGTATCCAAAAAGAAAAAGCTTCACTTTAACAACATATACAGATGCAGATTGGGCTAGCTGCATGGATACAAGTGGAGGTCCTTTTTATTTGGGAAAAATTATGGTGTCATGGCTAAGCAAGAAGCAAAGTTCCATCTCTCTATCTACAATAGAAGTAAAATATATAACAGTAGCAACATGTTGCACAAAAGTAATGTGGATGAAACAAACTCTCCAATACATGAAGGTAAGCTTGGATGATCCCATATCAATCAAATGTGACAATACAAGTGCAATAAGTATATCAAAAAATCTTGTATTCCATGCAAAAACAAAGCACATCCCTATTAAGTACCATTTCCTCAGAGAACAAGTAGCAGAAAAAGTAATGAAGCTGGAATATGTGCCAACAAAGGAACAAACAACAGACATATTCACAAAACCTCTTGCTAAAGAACCATTCGAATATCTAAGAGACAAACTAGGAGTAGTGTCTGCAGATGCTACTCTCTGACATGAAAAAAAAGCATCATTCCAAGGGGAGATCAGAAAAGAAAGCATCATTCCAGGGGGAGATCAATCAACAAATATTGTCACAAAAAGAGCAAGAACTAGTGAGCAGTGCATGGAACATGTCCTCAAGATCAGAGTATTATTGACCAGATTTGGAAACCACACTAGGAAATGTGCAACCCTTTTCCATTGATGTCAAAGGGGGAGGAAAAGCAAGAAAAAGAAGAGTATTAAAGTATTGCCATCAATGCCAAAGGGGGAGACTGTTTGAAATATTTTCATTGATGGAAAAAGAGAAGAAATAAGAACCAGAAAATAGGCAAAGAAGATAGGCAAAAGGCAGCCCGGGTAGCAGAAGCAGCAGAGAAATTATAGGCAGAGTAGTGATGTTGAAAGGGCAATTTTTATTTGAAGATTTGACCAAAAACAAGGAGGTTTTGTAAGTAAATTCATTGTATATATGAAAGAGTCATGCAGATAAACAGTCATGCACTGGCATGCACTACCTGTGCACTGTCATGCACAGTAACTAAATAAAGAGAAACAATCATGCACTTTTTGTGTGTCGAAGAGGGTTGGAGACAGTAAACTTGGCTAATGTGGAGTTATTTACCAGCAGAAGTTAGAAACTACTTCGTGAATAGAAGGCAAGGAATCAAGGTCTGAAGAATCACACTGGATTTGATTTAATGGCACATCGGAATTAGAATCAAAGGTGAAGTGGATCAATGCAGAACAATGAAATCGTGAAAGGGTTTATATGCGTTGGAAGGAATTAATTTGAAGCTGAACTTTGACAGGGTGGAACTATGCTAAAGGATAGGTTTATATGCAATGGAAGGTTGATATTTTATATCACAGCTGAATTGAAAATGCAGAGTTACAATGAAACCTTAAATTTATGTGATGGAATGTTTTAACTTGCAAAGATCCTGAATCGAATGAATAATTGAGAAGCGGAACCATGAAGAGGGAAGCAGAACCATGAAACTATCTTAAGAAACCACTGATGGTATTCGCAAAGTTTATAACTGGTAAGTTGTTTCGAAAATAAAAATGCGATATCATTAGATGATGGACACGTGGCCCAGGTGGTATTCCAAATCCACCCATTTTGAAAAACATTTTGGTATTAAAGCTCAAGGTGAATAAAAATGTGATATTCATCCAATTTCTAGCCATAGGAGATCGACGATGTTTGCACGAGAAAGTTTCATGGTCGATAACGCAAAGGTAATTTGTGAAAGTTGTGGGCCTGAATAATATTATATGTTGGTGTTTGGATTTTTAATCCAAAGTTGAGACTTTATTATAATATTTCTCAGCAAGTGAATGAAGGTCATATATTGTAGTTGCTAGAATATAAGAATGAAAGGGGTTATAATGTTCAGCTGCAGATAAATTGAAAGAGAAGAACCTCAGGTCAAGTGCTTCAATTAATAAAAAGAAGTTTCGGTGATAAAGGTAAATTGTGGGTTTTAAACCAAGATCATAGTTGGAAGTATAAATATCAAACACGTATATATATGATGTTGTTATCATATATAGTTTGAAATATGTTGTGGCCAGACATTTATATGCATCGAGTTATACTGTTACCTCGGGTTTAACAAAGTCAAACAATGAAAGGTATGTTAAAAGAATAGTGGGGCCAAACGAATGTATGTTTATAACCATTACCAAAGCCAAAACATATAAAGGTATTCCATCGATAGATTAATAAAGTTGTGGAGAACATAAATGAAAGTGTTTCACTGAAGTATGATTATTGGATTTTATTCCAAAGACTGGGTTTTTGAGTTGGCCGAAGATTTACATTGATGATTAAGCCAAAGAAAATAGTGATTGGGTGCTTCCATAAAATGAACTATTGATATAGGATTTTACCATATTGATGGAAAAAGAAATATTCAACATTGATAGAGCTGCCAGACTTAAAACATAAATTAGAAATGCATTTTTATATACACAGTGAACTTGGAGAATGTGGGTCTGACAGGGGTACATACACAAAAAGCAGGGGAGTAAGTAGAAACTGAAAAATTCTGTGACAGCAGCAGAAAATACAAACTCATAGTGAGCAAAAAATTGAATGGGCTGAATAGAAATACTTATTGTAACTGAAAATGTAAATTTTTATTTATTTTATATTGTTTTTGATGCAAAGAAAAGTCTCCAGAGTGAAAGAAATATCCTACTATAATATTGAAATGTACATATTGTTATATTTTTCTGAATAAGCTGGCCAAAGAAATGAGAAGGTAGAATTCAAGGAGTCATGGTTGTTCACTTTGAATTCCCTGTGGAATACAAACAATCAAGAGGTGAACTCTATAAATGATATCTCATAGATATGAATAGAGAGGTTAGAGAATGGAGAAATAAGGCAGAGAGTGTAAGAATGAGGAGCAGATAGTGAAGATGTGAAGATTCAAAGATGATCTAAGGCAGATATGAAGGCTGGTGGACAACAGTGAAGAAGGAACAAAACAGAGCTGATATCCAAGGTAAATCAGCATATGATTCTCCTAAAAGAGTGAGGAATTTGGTGCTTCCATATCAAGTTGTAGCTTGATAGATGTCAATTGTAGCTGACTGAGGTAGGAGCCTCCTGTAGGTTGTAGCCTGCAGAAAATAGATGCGAGTTGGAGCTTCCGTGCAAGTTGTAGCTTGTATAATTGAGGTAGGAGCCTCCTGTAGGTTGGTGCCTACAGAAAATCAGTGGTGAGAGGGAGTTGGAGCTTGCTTTTGCATCACAACAATAATAAGATGTGGTTTTCTCCCTTATGGGTTTCCACTTATATCTGTTGTCTATATGCATGATGATTATGTGTTGAAACTCTGTATTTATTCTGCTTAATACCTGCTGCTCATTTATTAAGATTGTTGTTCCATTGTATTTTAAGTTGATCAAAACATGATGATGTGAATGAGTATAAAAGAAATTTTAAAAATAACACGACTGCATTAAACTGATTCACCCCCCCCTCTCAGTTCAACCAAGGGTCCAACATTGAGGAGGGTTTGCTGGTTGGTATCGGTCTTCAAACTGGTCGCAGTGGTTTCTATGGCCAAGTTATGTGGTGAAATATGCTTCAGGGGTGGGAAATTGATTAGCAAAGGTTTCGAATTGAAGTTTGAGCGTGATTTCTCAATGGGTGGAGGCGAAAAGGATAAGAAAATAGTGAAAAATTAACGTTAAAACCTTAGATTTTATTAATCTGCAATGCATTGATCGCAGGTCACAGTCAATGGCGGGAGAAGTTTTGCTCTGAATGCAAAAACCATTCAGCGGTATCACGTGGCTTTTAGGTTGTAAGTTGTATTTCACTTTTAGAACGTGATCAAATGGAATAGAGACATGTAGCAGTGGGTGGTTTGGGAAAACAACTTTTATCGCGTAAATTTTATCAAAAGTTGGACGATTACTTTTGTCATGCGATATGCAATCTACGTCGTTGGATCTTGAAAGGTGATGCGAATGGTCAGGATGACTTGGGAAGCTGCGGGGAAACAAGGTGGGACCGAGCTTTTTGATATGTGATGTTGATTTGGTAAGTGATGATCAATGGTTTAAAATCACTGCAATGAGAAATGGTGAGGCTGGAGGCTGATTGATCACGCTCAATGCGAATCATTGGATTAGGATTATAAAAATGATCGGAGGGTTGAGGATGAGCGCGAGGGCGCTGGGTTATTTGATGAGGCTTATGTATGAAACAAGTTTGTACATAAAATAATGTGAATGGGGTGGGTTAATAAAGGGTTTAACCAAGATTTAAACTTTGGTATAGGGGTATATAGCAGGCAAAGAGGGGTAAGGTTAAAACTGTAACCTTGGGTAAAGGTAATGCGGGAACGAGAGTAATGGTGTAAGTATTCTTTTTTCCACGCTATTTTATATACACAGTATATAAACAAAATGCGTATTTTGCAATTTTTTATAACTTTATTATATATTTTTAGATTTTTAAAGGTTTAAAACCATAGGGGAGTGGGGATATTTTATTATGGGTAATTTTATATCAAACGGGTAATTTTGGGGTGTAATTTCAACAAGTGAGTAATATCTTTGATATAAAAAGCATATAATAAGGGGTTTTTTGGGGATATTAAATTAAAAGGAGTTATATTAATAGGACTAGGATATTTTATAGGGAGTTAATAAAATAAGTTAAGTGTTAATATGAAAAGGGACAATGAATACTCAAAAATTCATAAATAAAACTAAGGAAAGTGAAAATTAGAATAAAGTTATGTTTTCATAACTCATTCACTTTTACTTAGTATATCATGTTTTTTGAGGGTTTTATGCTTTGTAAAATGGAGGAAGTTAATAAAATGGGCCTTTATGTAACATTTAAGTAAGAAAAGAGTTCTCACTTATGAAGTTAAATGGTGATGAGTGCATGAAGGGTAAATTATGCGATGTCCGGGATTAATATAGAAACTTAACATTTTCAACTAATCAGTCATTGAGCCTTGGGTCTAGTCCCAACAGAAGTCAAAGAAATGCCTTGAGCCTCTTTGACTGATAGTGTAGAATATCCAATTGCTATGGGGAGGGGGAATTAGTTATTTATACCATGGTGAAAGATATTTACAATGATGTTTCTCACCTTATTCTACCTACCCAGTCATATCTTCTAACATTTTTTCTTCTATTTTAATCAGGTGCATTTGAGCTAGCAACCTTACAACATTTTATTCCTTTTGAAAGCAGTAAACTATCTAATTCTATACTTATTTCATTCAAGAATCTAGATTAAACTGTTGGATTCTTTGTATTCTCTACCTAACTACTGAATTGTCATGATTAAACTGTATGAAAATTATTTATTCACTATCTACAACATTTGAAATTGAAAGATGACAAGTCAAGATTAAATTTTTCAAATCGTCACAGATTATGGCATTTATTAACACTCTTCCATAATCAACTGTAAAAATTAAAAGTAGTGGCATTTATACTTGTACACTTTCATGTTTTATTCATCTTTTTTCTTTTGGGGTATATTATTTTTTTTAAGTCCTTTGATTTTTCTTTTAGGAATTTTTACCCTCTTTTTTATTTTTTTTATTTTTTTTTATTTTTATTTATTTTTAACAAAATATGGGAAAATAACTTACAGAAAGAAAAGTTTTTACACATTTACAACACTGCCATCAGTCAAGTAAAAATTATGAATCCTATATTTATAGGTTACTAACATCAGTTTCACTTGGGGATGGCATTTCCTTGTGGAATTTCAAGAACTATGAGAACAATAGCCTTCAACTTAACCCTTAGTGATCCTGTAATTTCCTTCTGATTTCTGCAACAATTCATACTTATGATATTTTATACTTCAAAGCTTAGGGCCTTCTCTTTGGGCTTCAAATTTGTAGATAAAATCTCCAATCCAATCTACACACTTGCCATGAATACTTACAATGATAAAGTAAATGAATCTAACTGGTGATAGACTTAGAAGAATAGTAGTGTTTCAGCATCCTACCATTCACTGGTCCTTCTTGAAGTTCAGTTCCATCCAAATTCATGATGAAAAAAGAATTGTTACCTTTGTAACAATATATCACATAAGGTCATTGCCATAGAAACTCAAACTTTCTATATTTACCTTTGTCCTCTCTTCATGAATCCCATCTCAAAACTTGATCTCCGATGAAAAAATCATTTTCTTTAACTCTTTTGTCAAAAATCCTTTTGATTTTATCATGTAAAACTTGTGATATTTTATAAAATTCCTCCCTTCTTTTCTAGAGATGTATGGTTTCATTAATTCTTCGTTGAATATCATTTTTTTCCACATGTGATTCATGAATGATCTTGATGACTGGTGCACTCAAGGAAGAGGGGAAAACTACATCCATTCTATAGAAAATATGATAAGGTAAAGTTCCAATAGACTTCTTTATGGTAAGTCTATCAGCCTATAAGGCATAGACTAGTTTTTTGTTCCATGTTTTTTTGTTTTCTTCAAGTAATTTTTTGATGATATTGATTAAGCTTTTTTTTTATGACTCGGATAAACCATTACCCTAGGGACAATAAGCAGTAGAATGTCCTAAGGTAATGTGGTACTTATGACAGAAAGAAATCATTTTCTTGGATTTGAATGCAGCTGCATTGTCAGTAATAATCTTATGTGGAAATCCAAATCTTGACAAAATATTACTTTCTATAAATGATATTATAACTGAATCAGTGGCTTGACTAGTGGGAACAGCTTCTATCCACTTGGAAAAATAATCTGTAGCAGTTAAAATCCATTTATGTTGGCATGAAGATGGAGGGTAGATTTCACCAATGAAGTCTAACCCCCATTGTTGAAATGGATTTTGTGTTGAAATAGGCTTAAGAGGTAAGGGTAATAGTTTTCTTTTCCCTTCAAAAATCTGGCATTTGTGACAGGAGGTAACAAATTTTTTGACATCAGAAAATAAAGTTCGCTAGTACAAACCAGCTCTCAGTATTTTGTCTGCTCTACTCTTCCAGTATAAGTGGCCTCCACAGTCACCTTCATGAAATTCCTCGAGAATTTTTTCAGCCTCTGATTTTAATAAACAATTTAGTAAAATCCCACTACTTTCTTTCCAACAGAGTGCATTATTTAATATAGAAAACCTCATTGTTTTTTGTTTTATGAATCTAGCTTTGGTTTTAGTTAAACCAGGGGGAGGTTGCAAATGTGTGAGTATAAAGATAATATCAGAGTACCATGGTGAGTCTAGATAGGCTTCACTGATCAATGGAGTCACCTTCTCCTCCTGGTCATCTATCTGTACAATGAAATTTATATCTAAAGCATTACAATTAGATTCAGCCATCAATCTGGCTAAACCCTGTCCTTTAATGAGTTTTTTTGGTTTGATTTCCAAATCATATTTAAGGACAGTGGCAATCCACTTTCCTCTCCTACCATTAGGTCCATCTTGTGTAAGAATATATTTGACTACTGCATTGGGGACATATGGAATGATGTGGGAATGAAGAATGTAAACTCTGAAATCCTTTATGGCTTTAACCAAGGCTAAAGCTTGTTTTTCCATTCTATTTTATTTCAGAGGTGCATCTCTAAGGGATTTACTAAATAATTCAATTGGTTGTTCAAAACCTTGGTTGTTTTTCTGCAGAAGAACTGTAGCTATGGTATGTTCTGAGGGAAATGAAAAGATTATGAGATCTTTTGTATAAGCTGGGCTGATTACGATTGGTGATTTTGTCAAGGCCTATTTAATGGATTCAAAATATTTTTTGGCTTTAATATTCCATTTTATTGCAAAGTCCTTTTTAAGCATATTGTTGAGTTGTTTTATGATTTCAACCAGGTTAGAGATAAATCTTCTCAAAAAATTTATTTTACCCAAGAATACTTGAAGTTCTTTTATGTTCCTTGGTGGTTGAATGTTCAAAATAGCTTCAATTCTTGTAGGGTCTATTCTAATGCCTTCCTTGGAGATTATGTGTCCTAACAGTTTTCCTTCTTCTAGTCCGAAAAGAGTCTTTTTAGGGTTTAAGGATATACCATATTTTCTACACTTGATAAAGACTTGTCTCAGGTGATCCAAGTGTTCATCATTTGTTTTTGAAAAGACATTAATATCATCAAGATAGATGACTAAAAATTCATGGATTTCCTTAGCAAAGGAAATATCCATGGCCCTCTGAAATGTAGCTCTTGCATTTTTCAATCCAAAAGGCATTTTCACATACATGAAAGTGCCCCAGGGAGTGGTAAATGCAGTTTTAGTTTGATCATCTTTATGAACTAGAATTTGATTATAACCAGAGAAACAATCTAGTAAAGAAATTCTTGAAGAACCTGCCACCCTTTGTAAAATATGGTCCATTTTGGGCAAGGGGTAATTTTCTTTCAAAGAAGCCTTATTGAGATTTCTAAAGTCTATACACAGTTGAATTTCTCCTGTTTTCTTTTTGGTGGGCACTAAGTTAGAAACCCAATTAGAATACCTGACTAGTGCAATTATTTATGCATTGAACATTCTTTTAACCTCTTTGTCGATTAAAGGTAACAAAATTGGATTAATCCTTCTTAATTTTTGTTGAAAAGGTTTTTGATTTCATTTCAAAGGAATCTTATGTTGAATTATGTCTTTGTTCTAATTTTTTAGATCTTCGTAACCCCATGCAAAAACATCCTGGTATTCTTTCAAAATTTCTATATATTTAACCTTTTCCTCTAATGGTAAGGATTTTGATAATTTAATCATTTTTTTTTTCATTTCTTCCTATGTTACTTTCTTCAATATCAGACCTGACTGGTTCCATTTTTGGCCTTTTGGGCACATCATTGGAATCAAACAAGTCTTCTAAGGGAGTTAAACCTCTGGGTAAAATGTTATGTTTTAAATCTATCAAATCTGGTTCATCTTCCATTATTTCCTCTATATCTACTTTTTCCAAGTTATCTGTGTCACTTTGAGTAAATATAGTCGGTATATCAAAAGTATGTACATCTAAATCATCTATTTGAAAAAAAATTGAATCTATGTTACAAGATGAATCTATATTACAATAATTATCAATTTGAAAATTCTGAAACTCTCCCTCATTGTTCAAAAATTGATAGATTTGTTCATCTTCTAAGAAAATTTGCCAGTATTTTACATTATCTGGGACAATAGGTCTGCGTTTGATTTCAGTAGTGTATTTTTGTGTTGGTGAAAATGGAAGGTTACAAGTGCTGGAAAAGGTTGTTAAACAATGGGCTTGTAAATTCTATTTTCTAGGAATAATGTCAAACTTGCTTTCTAACAAATCTTCAACCAAATATGTTGATGTCTCCCTGTATCTGGCTAATCCGGGATTATGGATAGAGTATTCTACGTTTATTTTTTCGATAACTAACTCCGAATCTCCCATGATCAATATTCTTTGACCTCCCAGTTTTCTAATGATTTGAAGACCTAAGATTAAAGCCTCATATTCAGCCATATTATTGGTACATTTGAAATTCAATCTAAAGGCATGCCCTTGGGAATCGCTAGTTTCAATGTTGGTGAACCACACACCCGCTCCAGCTCCTGATTTATTTACTAAACTATCAAAATCCAAATGACATAAAGCTTCATGACCAATGTAATCCTCCATTATTTTAGGCTTTATATCAGTGAGTTCAGTTTGTTTATTATTATGATCAGAGTTACAAAGAATAAAGGAATCAAGATCAGTGGGAGTTGAATAGATTGGGTAATTGGTAGGTCTTTCGGCACTGCTGATCATAAAATTCATTAAGGTTTCTTTGTAAATCTTTTTGGGCTGTCCAAATACCGAGATAGTGGCATAAATCATGTCCAGTTGTAGAGATCCAAGCAAACTTTTTTCCACATGAGGGAGAAAGAAGCATGCCATACTTTGGCGGGATATCAACTACCACAATATCCATGATCATGCTTTTTCTAGGATATTGGACCAAGTTCACACATAAATCCTTAATCAATCGTATGCATTAGACTTTACTTGAATCAAAGGAAAATAAATCTTTGTATGGTCGGGTTATGTCTAGATTCAGAGTTTCCATTATTGCTTTGGGCACTAGATTATGGGAAGCTCTAGTATCTAGCATTGCATTATGTAATATCCGATCATGGATAGTAAAACTTAAGTAAAATGGAGGTACTGACCCATCGGAATTCTTACCATCTACATTTGGACCAAAGATTAATTCAGGTCTATCATCACTCATATTAATTGTATCCTGATTTTCATTTACATTCAATGTTTCAATAATAATAGATCTATACAAGTCATTTTTATCCAATTCTGTTAAAGGAATGGATATCTTCAACTTAGATATTTCAGATTGAAAATTAAATTTTGACTGAGATTTGATAGCTTGAATTAATTCATCTTTTGGAGCTATTGTTTGGGATGATTTTTCTTGAGTTTCAACAGTTTTAACTTTAGCTTGAGATTTCCTTTTATCTTCTATTTGAGTTTCCTGATTTCTACTGTCTTTGATTAATTTTTTAGGAACAGTTTGAGTGGCAGCAGATGCTTTGTCAGATCTGGAATTTTCAGCAGAAGATTTAGGATTTGATGATTTTGAGTTAGCTGGATTCTTTTTGGGATCAGTAACTGTTGTTTTTGCTAAATTAGTGGCCTTGGAAGTATTATCCTTTTGGGCATCTTTGTAGGATTGAGCCACCTCATCAGTGATATCTACAATATTTGGACCAGGCTACTTTTAGGACTGGGTGGGTTCAAATTTTGCTTCTTCTCTCTTGGGAGAATTTGCAAAATTTTTGTTTTGGAAGTCTCTAAATTCTTTCTGTTTTGATTTTGTTGATTTGGAGCATTATTTTTAGTAGAAGGCTCATTTGTTTTCTTGCTCCTAAGGTTATACTGGCTATGAATTTCATTTATTGTGAAGTCATAACCTTGCTTATAGTTAAAGGATTCACCAGATTCTACTTTGAACTGTTGAAGCTCAAAGAGTTCTTGATCCTCCTATGTGAAGAAAATTGTATTTTCTTCATCTTTTCCCATAACTATGTTGATGTCTTCCTCATCCTTAACATTGTTTTGAGAACTTTTAGCATAGTTCTCTTGAAATGGGGGCCTAATGTTTTGATCTGAGGAAGGTTCTTTACCTTTTCCAAGATTTTTGTTTTTTCTGTAGTTGGGATTCCTGATTTGGGGTTGGTTATCCCATTGTGGTTTTTTCTCAATGTGGTCTAATCTCTCAACTACTTTTTCTAAAGTTTTAGTAATAAGATCAAATTTACCATCTAAACTTGAATTCTCTTCTTTGATGGTGACCCTCCTTTCATTTCTAAGTTTGGTTTTTTTGGCTAGGATATTGATTTCTACACCAACAACGTCTAGTTGCATCTGTTCTGAAGTTTCAACATTTATTTCTCTTAATTGATATGCCATGTCTGGATCAAATCCATCAAGAAATTTTAGAAGTACTGAATAGGGGGTAGGTTTAATATTAACAAGGATGGCATTGTAGACACTATTATATCTGGTGCAATAATCCTGGACAGACCCATTAGGAGCTCTTTTTAAGGAATCAAATTCAGATAAAATTTGCATGGGATTCTTTTTCTTTTCCCATTTATTAATGAATTCTCTATGAAATGTAGCTAAATCTGCTATACTACCAGCACCTAAATTTCTAAACCATGTTTTTACTTCTCCAGTTAAGCTTTCTGCAAACAACCTCATTTGGACATCAGATTCATCTATCTCATAAATTTCCCAAAAATCATTCATTCTGGTGATATGTTGTTGTGCAGTAATTTGTGAAAAATTATCAAATAATGAGATATCATTTTGGTAATTTTTGGGCATGTCATGGAGGTTTTGGGGTAGAACCAGGGGAGCATATATGGCTGCCATGGCTTGGATTTTTTCTAAACTGGAAGGTACAGTAGTAGTGGCAGGGATAGTGCTGGTTATAAGAGTAGATGTCTTGAAGGATGTACTTGAAGAGCTTGGAAAAGGGGATGAAAAATAGGTGGTATGGCTAGGAAATATAGATGAAGTGCTTATGAAGCTACTGGGTGCAGTGGTAGTGGATGTAGTGGAATGAGTAGATGATGGAAATACTATCCTAGGTTGCACATGCAACTCAAGAATGAATGGTTCTGTGGATGAATTTGCGGCGGATTGAGGGTATGATGAATATATAATCCTAGGCTGCAAAGGAAACTCAGGACTAACAGGTTTTGTGGGTGAACCAATAGTGGAGTCTATAAATGAAGTGGCAGCATATAGAGTTGAATCTGCTGCTCGAAAAACTGTAGTGTATATTTGAGAAACTGGAGGTTTAAATTGAGACAAAAAATTGGCTAATTCAATAGCTTCATCAACGTATTTAATTAGTGTCACATTAACCCTTTCTACTGGACTTTGAATTTCAGTTTTGTCTTATTTTAATGATGCTAAAATAATTTTTTGTTTCTCATTCACAAAAGAAGTAAAAATAGGATCTATAATAGTTTCCTTCAAATCAGTTTCAGATTTATTTCTAAATAATGAATTTTCAAATTTGAAATCAAAGTCAATATCTGTTAAACTTACTAATTCTTTTGGTAAGGAATTAGTTCTTCTCAAAGGCACTTCAGCTTCTAAATTATCACTTTTTTTTTTACCAATCTATTCTGGGTTATCTACTATTACAACAAGTTTAGGATCTGGGTTGGACCTGGTATAGTAGGTTTTCCTAGAAGTCTGACTATATAACTATTAAATACCCACAACCTTTTAAAGTTAATCTTAAAGTAGAAAAGATGGATTTAAAAATCTTCCTTCAAGATTAAATTTAAAACTAGAAAGTGGTTAATTCCCGAGTGGAGTCACCAATATGTTATAACCCTAGTAATTCTTAGGTTGTGGGATGAGGATTTATAGTTAAAGAAAACCAAGGGTAACCAAGAACCTCTTTTGAAATTAAATATCTAGCCTTCCTAAATTCCGGAGAGGGATCTCTCCTCAAGATTTAGCTTGATTTTGTTATAAGATTTTAGGCTAGGTATAATTGGACAATTTTTTTGGTTTTAATGTTTGGTGGGAATAAAAGGTGCTTCAAGGTAAACCATCGAGGGATCTACCAGACCATTGGGCTATGGAGTCAACTTCTTGGCAAGAAGAGCTAGGAAATAAAGTCAAAATAGCAAATATACTAAGGGCAGGGTAGATGAACTTCAAAGGGTTTGGAATAGGCTTTTTTGATGAAATGGCAAGATCTGAACAAAAGGGAAATGAAGGATCCTTAAGTTACAGAAAAGAAGATGAAAGAAAGGGAAAAAAAGGGACTAAGAGAAATTAAGGGTTCTTAAGTCTGGATATCAACAGAAAACATATCAATGAATAACTAGTAAAAAACAAGGAGCTTTTGACACTAATCCTCTATAAGCCTTCCTAGTCAATCATTTAAGTTAAAGAACATATAAATGTATGTATGGAACTCAGAAAGATAAACAGTGAAAACAGGAAAATACTTTACTTTTCTGATCAGCACAAGAATCCTAAGTTATGATGTCTCTTTGACTTGGTTCCAGTTTGTTGCTTCACAAATCGACTCACACAAACTCCAATGTATTCAGCAAAAATGTCTATAGTAGTCTTAACAAATTTTATTCCACACTAAAATACTTCAAAGAGAGAATTATTTATACAAAATTATTACAAAATATTTGAGAGACATGTAGGAATATCTCTAGGAGAAAATAAATATTATTACCTAAAAAAGAGGAATAGCTGCAAAACAAACTGGCAAGCTGTCCTCTTATTAAGAAAAAATAGAAATGAATTATCTTATCGAAATTAATTTTTTGCTTTGTTGTAGATGCTTGCTAGCACTTGGAAACAATACTTATTAGAAGATAGCTTGGAAGACAATCTTTATAATTTACATTCTTTAACTTGTGCTTCACCTCTGATACTCTTTCACGTTGCCACTTTTATTAATTTACTGCTTAAAATGAAGAATTACAATGATAAATATTGTTTTAACTATTTCATTCCCGTATACTCTTTGACTCTGCTCTTTCATCTGATACACTTTCACTGAAAAATTTTACCCTTTGATAACCTTAAAAAATGAAGAATATGACTGCACCTATTCTGCTACGTCTACAATGATGTTATAACCAATCAGTAAATACCAGCCATTGCTCAGTATTGGGTATTTGCATACCCTTCAATTTTCTGTAACTCTCCTCAGCATCAGTGTATTTTGAAAATTTTGGTTTTATAGCAAACATGTGTTTGATCTCATTATGTAAAAAGAACAAATTTTCAAAATATTGTAAAACCACTTTACCACTTGGGGAACCTTGTGGTAAAGGCTTGCTGACTTGTTCCTTGGCATGAGCTCTGATTCTCTTGTCATAATCATTTTGGACCATCAATTTTTCATGGAAACCATGTATACCTAGAAATTTGTATATTTTGCAAGGAACTTTGTGATTGATAAGTTCATGGTTTCACATTTCTCCTCTAAACTATTCATGATATTTTGCTTGGTTATGACTTTCATGATTTGCAGAATAGTTTCAGTCCTATCATGAATGTTTATTTCCTCCAATTCAGTTCTATTCTTGTTGTTCAAGAATCCAATAAGCATTACAGCTTGTCAAGGTTTATCTATCAGTTCTGCTTTAGTTTTCTAAATTTCTTCAAGTGCTGCTTGCAATAAATCTCTTTGCTCATAGATAATCTGTATTGAGGGCCACTGTAAATGAATAGCTTGGATTATATTAGCCAATAGGTGATTTTTGATATATGCTACCTGTTCACTAAAATTCACCTCTTTCTGCAAAGTTTTCACCTGTTCTTCTAAGGCCTTTACTCTTTGTTAATGTCCTTTAGAAGTTATCAAAGCATTCTTGTAGGAAGATTCAAGACTTTGATTAGACTTTTTCAAAGTGATGATTTATTTGTCTTTCAGTGACATTTATTCCATAGATCTCACTATATCAGTTGTACCTATTGCTTGTTGTACCTGTTGATGTAGATGATCCAGTGGCAGAGGTGTATATAGATGTTATTAACACTGTAGTTTCCAATACTCCTTTTGGTGCCAAATGATCTGCCACTATAGAAGGAACAATAGTAATGATAGTTGGAATGACTGTAGGAACTAAGACCTTATTTTCTCTTTTCAATGTTTCATTTTCCTTCATTAGAGTTTCTGTCTGATTCTCCATTTCTTTGATTTGAGTAGTCATCTTTAGTACTAGTTGCATAGTCTCATCCTTTTCTTTTTTGTTGTTGAAGGATCTCCTTTTCCTGTGGATGCTCACTCTGTGGAAGTTTAAGTTGCTTTCTTAAGGCAGCAATATATTCATTATTTTTCCTTATGAGTGTTTTAGCAACTTCAATATAGGAGGGATCCACTCCAGTTTCTATCACCAAATCTTCTAAGGACTTGATCCTCAAATCCTTAGCATGTAGAGATGCTTTATCTAATTTCATTTGAGTTTGTAAATTAGATACAGTCTTTTGAAGCATGGTAGCACTCATGGTTTTGTTAACTGCCTTTGAATACAACATTTCAGTGGTGCTTCTATGGAATTCAATCTGATCTAATTCATGTATGGTATTAGTGTCCATCTCTACATTTGTTTTAGTATAATCAACAATTTAATTTGGATCTGCAATGGTGGGTTTCAGAAATGACATGATCATCTTGTTGGTGGGGTAATAGAAAATAATAATCAATTTATCTTTGTTTCCTGGATTTTCTTTAAGGAATTTAGAATAAAACTCATTCTTAATTTCCTCATTTCTTTCTCTGATATGTTTGAATTTTTTCTGAATGTCTGAATCTATCTCTTCTGTTGCTTTGGAAGAGGAGGGAGCTTCTGAATTTACCTGCATTTCCATCATTTCACTTCCCTTTTCCTGTGTTAGTACCTACTCTTTCTGAATTTCTTTAAGTGTCTCATTGAAAATTAATGTGGCTTCATTATTTGTTTGTTGATCATTGTTGTTTTCTTGATCTTCATTGTCATCTATCTCTATGACCTTTTCTTCTTCTACAGTAGTCATTGTGGCCTTCTTGTTGTAAATAATCTTGAATTTCTTTTCTGCAATGGTCTCTGCTATGTAGACTTCTTCATTTCTAGTCCTTTTGTTGGGAGTTTCTATCTGCTAGGTGACTGTCATTGCCTGTGAATTATCTGTTTGTCTCCCCTTCTCAGTTTTGTCAGTAGGATCAATCAATGTATTTTCTTCCCATTCCATTTGATTTGCATATTTTTTAATTTCTGGTCTGGACTCATGAAAGAATGGTGTTAATTTACATTTGACCCTTATGTTACTCAATTCTTTGAGGATCATAGTTCCAATAAAAGCTTTATTGGAACTTCAATTCTAACAATTTGCTGACTATTTCTTTCAAGGCATCTTTTTTGTTTACTATGAAGGGACCTATTTGATTTTTGAGTTTAAACTGTGTCTTCTTTTTGAAAGCCATAAAATTCACCACATCTGCATTCAAAATTTAACTCAAGTACTCCAAAGAAAAAACCCTGATAGATAGAAATTTGGGCAATTTATAAGGGGCCAGGTTTGCTCCAAATATCCTTCGTCACCTACTTTGCAGTTTTCAAACAACTATAGAATTCTCTTTATTTCCTCATTAACCCTTGGTTTCTCTGTCTTGTTCAATAAACTCATGGCTGGTCTGATAAAAAAATCTGTGAAGTCCTTATAACTGAATTCATTTGCATCTCTTCTAATCAATGAAGTCCAAAGAACTACTGAGAGAGGATTGCCTTCAACATCCATTTTCTATAAGGCCATTGCGAACTTTTATTCTTGGAAAAATAAAAAGAGGTGAAATAGATATGATGAATACCTAAACACTCCTTCTTCAGGAAACTTGGTCAACTGATAGTGTATATGATCAGCAATGAATCTGGAAAAATTGAATACCATTGTAGGAGGTTGCCCTGGGGACAAAGTAGAAAGAAAACCTAGAATTGATGCATCAGTGAACTCATCATTAGAATAACCTAGAATGAAGGAAATCATAGATATGATTTACCTGGAATATTCGGGAAAATCAGAAGTGGAATAGGGTGGATTTTCTTTTGGGAAATCAACATGAGTAGGCATGAAGTTCTGAAGAATCATAAACTTCCTAGGGAAATCCAAGTCTAAATACAACTGAGTTAAATCTTCAATGGATAATGAGACTACTCTTGGATCATGGTTCAGCTGGAGCATTTCATTAATGGATTCTGGAGTTATAGAAAACAAGACCTCTATATATTTTTTTACAATACATCTCTGGTCAGGGACATAATGTAATTGGCATAGTCTAACCAAATCTTGAGCTAGATGAGTGATTGGGGCCACATATTTAGGAAAATTTGACTCCCATATAGGTAAATCATTTTCAACTTTCTTCACAAATTTTTCATGATACCAATTATGCACTTCAAATAGATCGAACTCTAATGTAGCATCAGTAATTCTATAGTCTAAATAAATTAAGGAACTACTCTCTTCAGAAGTAACGGGTGGTTTCAAAGATCTGACCACTTCAGTAGAATCAGTTGTTAGTGCTGGGGTAGGCTTATTTATTTTAGAAGATTCAGGCCTTGGAAGCTTGCTTGAGGCAGATTTTTGAGTTTTTGGACCTCTAGTCTTAGGGGTGACCTGTTTTCTTGTCATTGTGGGGAAAAATAAGCAATATTAAACTGTTTTCTTAGCTAATTTGAAAACATGGGCCAATTGAGCGAATCTGGGAGAAATTTTGGAATCTGGGCAAGGGTTTCAGGATGAAAACATAGGTTTTGAAGGTGCAGAAGACTAAAACAGGGGTTGAATGGCTCTTGATGTAATTTAATCAAATTGAACCATGGAATTTCCTTCAAATGGCTGCAAATGGATTTAAAATAGAGTTACGAGAAATGGCAAATTCTAGAAAAAAATTTCCATGGTTCGCCCTCTTTTTTCAAGGTTTGGGTATTTCTCAGATTGGCAATTATCTTCTTTTCTTCAATAAAACAGATACACAGTTTTAATTTTGATATTTGAATGTATAAATTGGGGAGTTTTAGAAAAAAATGAAATACGTTTTGTAGGTATTATGGTGGTCCTAGAGGGTTTGCAGGTTGGTATCGGTCTTCAAACTGGTCGCAGTGGTTTCTATGGTGAAGTTATTTGGTGAAATCTGCTTCAGGGGGGGCAATTGATTAGGAAGGGTTTCGAACTTAATTCTAAGCATGGTTTCTCAATGGGAGGAGGTGAAAAGGATAAGAAAATAGTGAAAAATTAAGGTTAAAACCTTAGATTTTATTAATATGCAATGCATTGATGGCGGGTCACAGTCAATGGCAGGAGCAGTTTTTCTTTGAATGCGAAAACCATTCAGCGGTATCGCGTGGCTTTTAGTCTGTAAGTTGTATTTCACTTTTAGAATGCGATCAAATGGAATAGAGAGACGTAGAAGTGGGTGGTTTGGGAAAATAGCTTTTATCGTGCAACTTTTATCAAATGTTGAATGATTACTTTTGCCGTGCGATATGCAATCTGCGTCGTTGGATTTTGAAAGGCGATGCGAACGGTAACAATGACCTGGGAAGCTATCAGGAAACAAGGTGGGACGGGGCTTTTTCATATGTGTTGTTGATTTGGTAAGTGATGATCGACGGTTTAAAATCACTACAATGAGAAATGGTGAAGCTGGAGGTTGATTGATCACGCTCAATGCGAATTGTTGGATTAGGATTCTAAAAATGATTGGAGGGTTGAGGATGAGATCGAGGGCGCTGGGTTATTTGATTAGGCTTATGTATAAAAGGAGTTTATACATAAAATAATGTGAATGGGGCAGGTTAATAAAGGGTTTAACCAAGGTTTAAACTTTGGTATGGGGGTATATAGCGGGCAAAGAGGGGTAAGGTTAAAACTATAACCTTGGGTAAAGGTAATGCGGAACGGGAGTAATGGTGTAAGTATTCTTTTTTGCACGCTATTTTATAATCACTGTATGTAAAAAAAATGCAAATTTTGCAATTTTTTTATAACTTTATTATATAGTTTTAGATTTTTAAAGGTCTAAAACCATAGGGGAGCGAGGATATTATATTATGGGTAATTTTATATCAAAGGGATAATTTTGGGGTGTAATTTCAACATGTGAGTAATATCTTTGATATAAAAAGCATATAATAAGGGGTTTTTTGGGGATATTAAATTAAAAGGAGTTATATTAATAGTACTAGGATATTTTATAGGGAGTTAATAAAATAATTTCAGTGTTAATATGAAAAGGGACAATGAATACTCAAAAATTCATAAATAAAACTAAGGAAAGTGAAAATTAGAATAAAATTCCGTTTTCATAACTCATTCACTTTCACTTAGTATATCATGTTTTTTGAGGGTTTTATACTTTGTAAAATGGAGTGAGCTAATCAAATGGGCCTTTATGTAACATTTAAGTAAGAAAAGATTTCTCACTTATGATGTTAAATGGTGATAAGTGCATGAAGGGTAAATGACGCGATGTCTGGGATTAATGTAGAGACTTAATATTTTCAACTAATCATTCATTGAGCCTTGGGTCTGGTCGCAACAGAAGTCAAGGAAATGCCTTGAGCCTCTTTGACTGATAGTCTAGAATATCAAATTGCTTTGGGGAGGGGAAATTAGTTATTTATAGCCTGGTGAAAGATATTTACAATGATGTTTCCCACATTCTTCTACCTACCCAGTCATATCTTCTAACATTTTTTCTTCGATTTAAATCAGGTGCATTTGAGCTAGCAACCTTATAACATTTCATTCTTTTTGAAAGCAATAAACTATCTAATTCTATACTTATTTCATCCAAGAATCCAGATTAAACTGTTGGATTCTTTGTATTCTCTACCTAACTACTGAATTGTCATGATTAAACTGTATGACAATTCTTTATTCACTATCTACAACATTTGAAATTGAAAGATGACAAGTCAAGATTAAATTGTTCAACTCATCACATAATATGGCATTTATTGACACTCTGCCATAATCAACTGCGAAAAGTAAAAGTAGTGGCATTTAGACTTGCACACTTTCATGTTTTATTCATATTTTTTCTTTTGGGGTATATTATTTTTTCTAACTCCTTTGATTTTTCTTTTAGGTTTTTTTACCCTCATTTTTTTTATATATTTATTATTATTATTTTTTTTATCTTTTTACAAAATATGGGAAAATAACTTGCAGAAAGAAAAGTTTGTACATATTTACAAGACTACCATTAGTCAAGTCAAAAATATGAATCCTATATTTATAGGTTACTAACACCAATAATAAAATTCATTGTGCTATCTCTCAATTTGTTAACTAGAACTCTGTGGATTTTATTCATTTATAGAATTTTCCATCATTAATGGATGGAATACGAGACGTTATACTAGTTTTTAGAGATTCTCATTTGTTGCTATGAATCTTAGGTTGGGTTTTCTCTCTAAAGAAGGAAATAACAATCATGTCTTACTTATTCCTTTTCATAATTGTTCAAGTTAGTAATTCATTCCTTAACACAACATATAATGCTCTCTAAGGGGATGGTGATGGGTGTTATTTAAAACTTTAGTATTTTGTTTCAGGCAGATTTCCTCTATGCTCAGTTCATGGGAATAATGATTCACAACTTTATTTGACTTGAAATAACTAGTAATATGAGAATTGTTTCGCATTGCATTATGGATGCCCCTAACTTGTTTTATGTTTGTTGTTACATTGTTCACTTGAGAAATAGTTGCATCAACCATGTTATCTTTCTTGACATGTGAACTAGAATTTCTTTACCCAAAAGAGTGGAAGTTTGTAATCAATTCTTATTTAATTTCTAAACCATACCTTAGGTTGAGAGTGGCTTGGGATCCTTTAACATCATTTACTTTGTTGTCTCTTGAGTTTTCCAAAAAAGCTCTATTAGTTTCCTTCATTTACTAAATGTTGGATATATCGTTAATGGCTATAATGATGGAGGTTATATTAGTTGCTAGAGATTCTAATATGCTGCTAGGAATTCTAGGGTGGTTTTTCTCTCCTAAGAATTTAAGCATAATCAAGTATTCATTAGAGAAATTTTTAGGTCTAAACTGGGCCTCCTAAGGAATATTATAAAATATTATTAGAAACAATAAAATAATATTAGATGACATCATCAAATTTTAGAGGTTGAAAAGGAAAAACTACTTTTTCAACTCCTATTTTCGACTTATCTCGCTATTGCGTTACTCAAATTTCGAGTGGGAGTACTCGTTGGATGTATAATTTGATTTGTGTTCAAATTAGTGCCAATTTTGCATACTTTTTATGGACCCTACTAGACAAAAAATGAGAAATAAATTAAAGAACATGATTGCAATAACAATTTTGAGGTATTTTTCATTTTAAGTGTAACGCGGTCCATCAAAAGTATGCATTATTGGTTCTCCTTGGATGAAGAATCAAATTTCACATCTAACAAGGGCTCCCACTTTAAAGGTGAGTAGAACCATAGGAAGATAAGTTCAAATATATGAGTTGAAAAAGTATTTTTTTTTTATACTCCAAAAATGGTGAATCATCCAACATGGTTGACATCATCAACTTGAATCCTATTGGTTCTTATAAAGTTGATTTTGGTTGTACATTTTTATTTTGAGGCCCATTTTGACCTCAAATTTTCTCTAATGAATCGTTCCTTCTCTTCATTGTTCACATTTATAATTCATTCATCAGCACAACATATAATTTTTTCTAAGGGGATGCTCCTGGGTGTGATTATAAAGTTGAGTCATTTTTTAAGATATTTCATTTTTGCAATGTTCACTTGAGGAGTAATTGATCAAACCAAGCTATCTTGTTCAACATGTGATATGCAATTTCTCTCCTCAATATAACAGAAGTTTGTAATTGGTTCTATTTTGATTTTTACATTGTATCTTAGGTTGTTGGTGGCTTGTGCTCCATTAACACCATTAATTATTCAGTTTCAAAGGTCCATTTCCAGAAGTTTTTTTAAGGTCTACATTCTTCAATTTGAATTCAAATTGTATTTATTATTTTTGTTAATTGATAGAGATGTGGGATAACATTTAGATGATTTTTTTTCGCCTTTAGACCCCAGACAAGAATATTACTATGAGGAAAAATAAGATCAAAGGATCCTCCATATTAAAGAGGAATAAAATTAGTTTTATATATGCACCCAAGAATTAAAACTATGATTATGGTGATTGAGAGCTCCATTATGTGCATTTCCCATAATGTGGCATTTTTTGCACAAGATGCCATTTTGTTTCTCAAGAGCTAACCATAATTGTAACACCAACCCTTGCATTTTAAATAGCATAAATATGTGGAGATAGGCTATTGATCCAAGAAACAATATGAATGTGGGTGAGACAAAGACATATTTTGAGGGATCATGTTCCCATTTGCATGATTGTATATGTGTTATGTCGGTCATTGTGCCTACATATGTGAATGTGTAAATGTTTTATATTTTGAGACTAGAAGGCATAGTAATGTAAGTATGTAACACATTCATACTAATAAAGTATAATTGTTGCAGACCAAAAAAGATGAAATGATAAAGGTAGAATGAGACTCATTTAAGCCACAAAACTAGTGGTTGGAGGTTTTCAAGTTTGTAACATTAGTTGTATGAGCCTTAGAATGGTACCTGGAAGGCCTACGATGGTAGTGGAACTCCTTTAATCCATATGACTACTAGTTGGAGACTAATAGTCTTGGTACCTTCACTGTGTGAGGCCTAGAACGATAAGTGGAAGGCCTATGAGAAAATTGTATCTCTTAGAAGCCAGATGATTATTGGATGGAGGATGGCGGGCTTACTTTGGTTGGCGATTTTTGCCACCAAGCACGTACCATAATTTGGCTGAGATGATTCCAATGAAGTTAAAGCCCTAGTTCAAGGGTTACTTGATATTGAAATAAAATGGATAACATGGTCTATGGATACATACATACATACATACATACATACATACATACATATATATATATATATATATATATATATATATATATATATGGAAGAATTAAATATATATTGATGTTAATTAAGAAGCATGGAAAAGTGAATTTCATTTTATTATGTTTTTGTATATATATGTTATCAAATAATAAATTACGAGTGGAAGGGGAATTTTTAGGTCATAGGTTGCTAGGAGAAACAATTCATGCAATTGGGTGTTAATAGGGGCTATAATAGCTAGCAGGTGGCCTAAGCTTGTTACATATTGTATTAGAGTCCAAGCTACAAATTTAATCTTGAAGAAGATAAGCATAGGTCAGAAAAGTACAAGTTGCAAGCTTGTTGTAGGAAATTGTTTGATAAAACACTGGTAGGTCGATGTTTGGCACGTGCTTGTCAAAATTTCCAAGTAGAAATTGGGGAAATTCTGAGAAAAATAAATAAATTGTAAGAATTTCAAAGAACTATTATAGGAGACATCACAAGTTCTAGGTAGGGGCCAAAGCGAGAGAAAACCATGGAGGAATTTGGGGAAAATCATCTAAATTTATGGCTATTATTAAGATTTTTTGTGCAAATTGCTAAAAATGAGGTATGTTGTAGGTCTAATTGGTAGATAGTCGATTATCTACATTAGCATGAGATCTAATGATTGAGATGAAATTCAAGGCCTACCTTGTGTTAGAAGTTTAATGATTGGGGGGAGAGGGACATTGCCAGTGGTTTCACCCAACATCCGAATTAGTTTTCAACTCCATTCCAATTTGGATAAAGCTCCTTGATTCGTGTGCACACTTATAGGGTTCTTTCACCTTATCATAGAGGAACTTGTATTAAATATATATATAAGTTGGCTAGGAGAAATTTTCATGGCCAAATATCTAACAACTCAAGTTTATAGCTCCCCCCATCCCTCCTCCTCTCCATCATGGTTGAAGTTTAATTGGTGAGGAGTCCCATTTATTGAAAGAAAGTGGTATTAATACAATGGTTTAGACCCTACTAAAAGTTGGTTAAAGACTGTGAACATGGAGGGTGGTTTCACCTTTCACCAAGGAAGAAGTGTTAAATGGTGTCTTGGTTCGTCTAGTGAAATTTTCACAACACAAGATATAATGGTGAGGTTGATTCCAATCCCCTACTCATGGTCAATGTTTAATGTGGGTGTGGAGAACCCATGATGGAAAATTGTGCCATATGACTATTCAAATCAATGGTAGACTGCCACAAATCGAAAATCAAGAGGGATTGTGAGCACCCTATCCTATTCACTATTTAACAGGAGGGGGTGTGGCATGATTGGGAACCCAAAAATTCCTACTATTGATTGGTAATGGAGATTAATTATGAGGATCCCTGCCCCAAACATGGAACTTCCTAGGGTGGCGGGAGGAAGCGGTGGGCCATGGATTCCACAATATTAGAGGTTTTGACAGAGATAATATAAAGTGCACATAATGGGAAGGTGACTGAGTCAGAAAGTAATGGGAGCAAGAGTCATTGACCTTGCATCTTGCCTGAATAGTTGTAATGGTGTTCTATGTCATCAATATGTGACATATATCGGGTCTTGAAACTTGTACCTTGGTAGTTTTAATTTAGAATGCAAGGAAAAGAAAACTCAAGGGTGAGGTGTTGAGACAACATGGATTGGTGGCCACAGTAGAGCCACATAGGAATAGGGAAACATGTTGCAATAATACCGAAACCTATGTGGAGAATACATATGGAATTACACTTTATCGTGACATCATCATATGACGTGACATATGTTGGGTCTTGAACCTTGGCATTTTGAATTGATGTTGAAGCAAGGTGAAGAATGTTGGTGCTGAGGGGCCGAGATGACATGGACATGTGGGCTCCTCGTCAAGCACAATGAAAGGAAACTATAGGTATTGGATCTAAAATCTCGGTGTTTAGAAATGGCGTTAGAGCGGAAAAGGGCTTGATGCCAAGGCATCAAGATGACATGATATGAAAGAGGACCCCACTAGATCATGGGCCTTTGGATCTAAGATTTTTATGAGTAGAAGGAATCCAAGGGATTATGATTCCAAGATATTGATGTCGAGATACCACTATGATGTGGCATGGAGGAGGAACTGAAAGGGTATCGGGCCTCCATTTCTTAATTATTTTCTACTAGATAGAAGAGAAATTATCGAAACAAGACTAAAATATCCTTATCGGTGACATCACTTTACAGTGGAGGTTTTTATTTTTAAAATTCTCATTGAAAGTGAAATTAGGCCTTGAAGAATGTGAATTGGAAGGCCACAACCATTTCAACTGTCAAGGGAGATGATACAAGTTAGTTCAATCCCAATGAGAAGTTTGGAAAACCCAAAATGTTCAGGAAATTGATGATTCTTTGTAGTGAAAGACCAAAGGCACACAAAGGAAGATTGTTTATATCCAAAAAAATGACAAGATACACTTACTCGTGAGTTAAATCATCCAGGGAAGTTGATATGAAGAGTTCATGACTGACTAGAACAATGCATGTGAAGGACCTAACATATTGTCTATCAAGGAGGAGAATGAGTCTACCAACCAAGAATTTTAGACTGAGGTAATAAATCTTTTGAATATTTTAGAAAAATTAATAGGTGGCCTACAAGGAAAAACCAACATGAGGACCAGGAGTATGGTGGATACGTGGGGGTCCCATAGCCATGAAGACAAAGCGAAAGCCATGAATAGAGTTGAATGGGTATAGTGAAGATTGGCCAAAGGATCGGGACTTGGTAGAAAATATAAGGAGCCTCAAAAACGAAGTGCTAGGCTACCAAGAAGAAAATGAGAAGTTGATAAGATAATAACAACAGATAAATACCAATATTTTACATATCCTAAACAAATTACAAAGGAGAATAGATAGGGTATGTTTCTCAACAAGAAGAGAAACATGACTCAAGAATTAGGGGGAAAGGTGTTGAGGATTGAAGAAACTCCAAAAGTGTTGCTTGGAATCAACATTATGTAGTAGGAAGACCCACAAAGAGAGCCCATGTTTCCTTAACGTTAACATCACCTATTAAATACATGAACAAACAAATTAAAATGCAAAACTAGTGATGCAACATCACCCCCCTCTTTTTTAGGTTTAAAATTTAAACATTTTTCAACCATGACTTTAAAGACTAAATATCATGACTAGACACTTAAAGTTTGTCTACCTTTCTATTTTTCTTTTTATTTTTTAAATCCTTGTTTTGTAAATCGTTTACAAAAATCTTTAATTTTTAATTAAAATTAAATGATAAATAAATAAATATGTAAGTAAATAAGACTATGAATATAAAAATGACATTACATCCATTCTCTTTAATTATTAATTTTTAATTGCTAATAATTTTTCGTTTAAAAAATAAAAATAAAATTGAAAATGTTAATTTTTTTTAGAGGGAGGAATCAATTTCGGCGGATGAGGTGATTAGGGAAAAGGAAATGGTGGCGTTGGCATAGCACCAAGCCGCTGTTGAGGGACAACATGCCCCCTTCTGACGGCATACACTGGTGATTGGAGTCCAGCTCGAGGCTCACTATTGCTCTGTCCAAGGTGCATTATGATCGAAGAGGTGAGTGGGTGAGTAAGGTGGGTAGGTACCCAACAATTGGAACTTAATGCTTGTGGTGAGCAGGACCTCAAATACAACATCACACTTTGAATTAAGCATGCTAATGCCATTAATCTGAGGAATGGTCTGACAGCTGAGTGGAGGATACAGATTTTAGGGGGACGACCAACCATTTGTGAGAGAGCTCCAGTTAATGATACATGTGTACGGAAGTTTATCCATGAAGATTTTCGCAAAAGCAAATAAAATTAATGGACCTTAGGTCAAGAATTCTTAGCCAAGGAGTTGAGCAGAAAATATAGGGCGATAGTTTACCATAAGGTGTGAGTAGGTGGAGGTCAGAAACCTATGGTGGTGAGGAAGGTCGGGGATAATTCTAGAATCAGTTCAGTGAGCTCGACCCCTTACCTGCCTGATGCTCGAAGGGTTTTTTGATAATTGGGCTACTCGATGTCTAGAATGTCCCCGTCTCAATATTTGGAGCAACAAGAAGTCGGTGAAAGTTGCAGTAATCCAGCTGGTGCACTCTCTCGTCTATTGCAGTTTCCTCATTCACAGATTTGGTTCACTAACCCTTGGCTCTTCTCAATGATTAATGTAAAATTTTGGTCTCTCTACAGTTTCAGTATAGAAATACCCTCCCTTTCATATGTAATTCTGGAAACTATGGAAACGGCAAACCCTCTTAATTGAGGTGGCAACACTATAGGGCTTGGAAATCTCATGTCTGTCTGTTAAATTCTGTCTGGAGGCATCCTATCGTTGCTGGGAGTAAGTTAGGTAAGGTTTCCCTAATAAACTCAACCCCCCTCGTTGGTCAGTGGCGGTGCAATTGGCTGTTTCAGTGGTATAATTTCATTCTTTGTGCGATTGACTAACTCAGGTTTGCGAGCAGTTCAAAGAAATACGCTGCAGTAGCTATGAGAGAACCCCTAAGGCTAGTGCGGGAGTATACCCTCTCTGGTGGATTCTGGGTTGGGAATGATTCTATTCCTTAGACTATTTTATTGAATTGTCAATAAAGCTGAACCTTGGCTCTTCTTTTAGGCTATGGAGCCCCTCAGAAGGTGGCCTTAAAAGCTCGGTCTCACGTATATCCCTGGGTACGAGGCATGTCATATTTACAGTCCACAGGCCTATGATTTTTCTTATAGTGTGCTACCTTATTCTGCCTGCACTGGTTAACTTTTGATCTTGTGTGGCACAACAAAGCCCACCCTTTTCTGCTCAAGGCATTGGGAGAGGCAATATGTAAAATGAGGCTCTACCTATTACGAAGAAAAAATGGCATAAAAGTAATTCATGCCTTCAGGAAAGGGCTGAAGGATCTGCTGCAGAGGATATCATGATCAGATCCCCCTGCACAAACAAGAGGAACTAAATCGAGTCAAAAGGGAGGCAGTGTCTCAACATTCCATGATCTTCCATGATCTTTGAAGTACGGACAAAGTGGGAGACATGGATTTATGAAACTGCACAAATGAGAAACAGGGTGAACTAAAACATGTAGGTTGCTAATCTTTATTGGAAACTAAAATTTCTGCTGGGTAGAGTGTTAATGGATATCCAGGCATCGCACCACCGCCTACATGGCCATCTGAAGCAAAATCACTACACACTGGACACAATGGATAAATGATTGGCATGCGTAAAACAACATTTGGGTAACATGTCCGTGACACCCAGGCCTCGAGTTGATCTAGGAAGCTCAATTCCTGTTGATAGCTTGGTATCTGAACGAATCCATGATTATCTAATGAATCATATTGATTACTTTTTTTCGGGCCTGGCATTGTTAGCATGTATATGGCTGGTGATGATACTATAGGCACTTTTTGTTTTAATTATGTTATGCTATATGTATCTCTTAGGACCATCTGTAGTGTCCATTTATTGTTGGACATGGTCAGGCCTTCATGGGAAGGATTGGTATGATTCCAGAGAAATCGGGATATAATTTCCTATTTTCGAGTAATAGAATTCATTTTATACCTTAAAAAAGGTCAATTTAAAACATAAAAAAAATAGTTAATATATTCTAAAACATATTAACAAAAATTAGTTAAAGAAATTGAAGTAAAAAATTAAAAAATCATCACGGTAAAAAAAAATTAAAATAAATTAAAAGAAAAAAAAATATCATCAAAATTATAAAAAATAAAATAAATAATTTAATATATATATATTATTAATATTTAAAAATTTTAAAAATGAGAGAGTGCAACCATAGAGCTGACACCTCCCTCATGGACTTCTAGGGTTTTCGCAACCCTGCAATGGGAGTCGTCAAGGCTCCTCCCGTCCCTCACGGTGGCAGCATTCGACTCTCTCGGATCTTTGCATCCACCTGATTCTATAGCCTGCTAATGGCATCTCCAACTAGGGGAGCAGGTGCCCCAACGCCCCCCCCCCCCCTGAAAGTTCACCAACTAGCAAAGCGAACGCAACTCTGAATAATCAAAATATACCCTCTGACCCTGCAGGCCCGCAGGTAGATCTAAATGCTGAACAAAATGACAAGCAAGAGGACCAAAACGCCAATACAGAACAGAAGAATACCTCTTCCTCCACGTGCATACCGATTGGTGCTAATCATCCAAAAATCAACCTACCTGGCCATCACATCAATGCAAAAATATAGTACATGAAAGAACATGCTCTCATTGGTAAATTCATAGGCTTCTGGCCTACGGAGAAAGCTCTCCAAGGTTGGATCGCCTCTAAATGGAAGCCTAAGGGGCATGTTACCCTTCAGCTTGAACCAAAAGGCTTCTTCAATGCTATCTTCAACTGCATCGAGGACAAAAATTGTATTATGGACAATGACTATTATTTCTTCAACTCTGTAGGATCTATCTAAGAGACTAGGTTGAAAGGTTTAACCCAGAAAAGGAGGATTTTAATTGGGCACCAGTTTGGATCCAGATGTATTCGTTGTCGTTAGAATATTGGGATGAATAATCCCTAAAAGATATCGGAAGCGGCTTGGGATAGTTCATCAATATTGCGGAGGAAGCCAAGCTCAGACGATATATAGCCTATGCCAAAATCTACGTCTACATGCACCCAACTAAAGCCCTGCCAGATTCGGTAAGTCTGTATCATGATTATTTTGAATGGTTTCAAACTATAGACTACGAACATGTGCCTTTTCGATGTCAGAAATGTCATGAGCATGGCCATCTCTTTAGAGATTGTCCACTAAAGCAACCTCCTAAACCTCATCGTGGTTTAGAAACCACTAACGTTGATGGCTTCACCAAAGTTCCCAACTGCAAAAAGCACTCTAAGAAACCCAATGTTACCCCCAAAGTATCCCCTCCCCCCTTACTAGCAATAGCTTTGGCATTCTTGCGAAACAACCTGTCCTGGAAGGGGAATCCTCTCATCATAACTCTGAAACCTCCAAACTGTCCTCCCTTAATGACTCTATGACCCCTCCACTCATCCCTAACTCCCCTCTCCCTCAAGCTGCCAATCAAAGTCAAAACCCTCATTCAGGCCAACCTAGCAAAGATAAATCCATAGTCATTTGGAACTCCACCATAATGGAGATCAACGACAAGAAGCCACGAGAAGCATAAGATGAAGGTACTAAGGCAGAAATGGATCAACCCTCCCATATGGAGGAAGAACCTGAAAGCCTCGACCTAGGAAATCTGGACATCTTAGCAATGGAAATGGCTTATAAATACAAAGAATATGATAAGATACCCCCCAGGCAGATCGAAAGCCTAGAATTCGTTCTCTTTCGGGCTCAGAAGAACAACTCATTGGGCATTTAGGTTGGAATCCATTGGGATGAAAAAAAGCTCATAAAGGTGTCAAAGAAAAAAGGGAGACAAACGGATCTATAGAGAACCATCATTTTGGGAGAAATTTTAGTTGAATCTAGGTGCTACCCCAACCTGACTAAGTTCTACTGGTCGGTCTCCCACAATTCTCAATGAAACTCACATCATGGAACATTCGAGGGCTCAATAGCTCTGCCAGGGACCGAATGATCAAGAATAGAATTATGCAAGACAAACCAACTCTCTTCTTCATGCAAGAAACCAAATGCACTAGTACTACTCTAAATTGTATCATCACTAAGTTATGGCATGGATGTAATACCACGATGGTTGATGCATTAGTTGCCTCAGGTGGATTGGCCATAGCCTAGAATCCCCTTCTCATCTCCCTCTCTGATATTCATGCCTCACACAATTTCATTCAGGGGACTTTTCATTTGATAGGCACTAACATCCATGGCCACCTAACCAATGTCTATTTCCCCAAACCCCCTCAACAGAAAATAACCATTCTTAAATCCATGGAGATCCTAAACTCCACCAGGCACCATCCACTCTGGATCATTGGAGGCAACTTTAATATGAACACCAAGCTCGAGGAAAATAAAGGAGGCCAACCCAAACTAGAGATTGACAGCCTTAGCTTCAAATAATTCATTCAGAGAAACTGTTTGATCGATCTCCCCTCCTCTAATGGAACTCATACCTGGAACAACAGAATAAATGGATCTCAATAGATAGCTTTAAGATTGGATCGTTTCCTCATCTCAAACAATGCGATCCATCTGGGAGGCGACATTTATTCATCCATTCTACCATCTGCCGGTTATGATCATTATCCAATCCCTCTACAGTGGTCGCATCCTAGGGTTGCAAACAATTGTCCATTCTATTTTGAGCAATTATGGCTATCTCATCCAGGATTCAGAGGCATGGTTACGACTTGGTAGAGTAGCTTCACCCCCCTGCCGAATCCAAAATTTATCAATTCTAACAAAAAATAAAGTATCTCAAATACTCTCTTAAGAGATGGAGTCACTCCACATTTTGTAACATATTTCAACATCACAAGGATCTGGAGCAGAAAATGTCAAATATGCAGATGTGTATCATATAAGAAGGAAGATTAGAAGCTCTGGCTCTTCACGAAAAGGACCTCCTCACATTACTAGATGAACTAAGACTGCAAGAGGAAATTATTTCGAAGCAAAAGTCAAGAATTCAATGGCTAAAAGAAGGGGAGAAGAATACCAAATTATTCCATCGCTCCACCATCCAGAGGCGCATACATAATGGTATCACAATCCTTAACAATAGCCAAGGGGATAAGCTAGAAGACCATGAAGATATAGAAAAAGAACTCCTCAACCACTTCAAAAAAATCCTCCTGGAGCCTCAAAGAAATAGGCAAGCAACAATCTTCAAGATAACACAGCATATCCCTAAGCTAGTCATTGAGGAGAACAATCAAATGCTACTCAAACCGGTCTCCCTGCAAGAAGTCAAACAGGCCATGACTCAGCTCAAAGACGGTAAGGCTCCCAGACCTAACGGTTTCACTTCTAGTTTTTTCTGCTTATTTTGGGAAAGAATCAAGCTGAAAGTCTGGGATTTGGTGGAGGAGCCTAGAAGCATACATTGGATCCTTCCTTCTCTCAATGCTACCTTCCTCACCCTTTTCCCCAAAAAATAACATTCAGTCACTCTTGACAAGTACAAACCGATCACCTTGTGTAACGTCATATACAAGCTCATTTCCAAGGTTATTGATAATAGGCTTAAACCCCTCTTCCCTCTGCTCGTCTCTCCAGAGCAGATTGGATATGTGGAATGCCATAAAATTTTTGATGGAATTGTTCTTACTCATGAACTCACCCATTCTCTGAAGCATTTGAAGAAAGCATGTATGCTCTTGAAAATTGACCTCTCAATATCTTTTAACAAACTAAGCTGGGATTACATTAATAAAATTCTCTTGGCTTTTGGCTTGAGTCCCACCTAGACTTGCTGAATTTTGAGTCTCATCTCTTCCCCTTTCTATTCCATTCTCGTAAATGGAACCCCTTCCCCCCCATTCACTCCTTCTAGAGGTATCTGCCAAGGGGATCCTCTTTCTCCCTTTCTTTTCATTCTCATGGCGAAAGGCCTCGGTCGACTCATCTAGCATGCCGCCTCTTCTCATTCTCTTCGAGGTCTAAAAATTCATCGATGATAATATGTTGTTTGGCCACCCCTCTATCCAATAAGCCATCAGCTTCAAATCGTTTCTTGATACCTTCTCTGAAGCCTCGGGAACAACCATCAATGCTGCCAAATCCAAAATATTCTTCTTTAATGCCCCTCCCATCTCTCAACACAATATTTATAGAATAATAGGATTCTCTATTGCCACTCTGACTTCCAAATACCTTGGCAGTCCTCTCACTGACTCTGCTATCAAGCACTCCTCCTGGAAATATCTCCTGGACAAATTGGACTCCCTCTTGTCATCCTGGACATACAGAACCATCAATATTGCAGGCCGCCTAGTCTTGATCAAGGCGGTCCTTCAATCCATGCCCCTTTATCTCTTCTCAGCAGTGGCCGCTCCCAAATGGGTACTCAAAAGCATCAGAACTATGCAAAGAAATTTCCTCTGGGAGAGTACCAGATTAAACAAAAAGTGGGCTCTCATGAAATGGACTTATGTGTGCACTCCAAAGTTGGCAGGGGGATTGGGGGTAAGGGACTGTAGCCACAACAATGCGGTAATGGGATCTCGCATTTGGTGGAATTGGCTATCCATACCTAACACCCCTTGGGTCCATCTATGGATCGCCAAATACGCCAACAATAGGCTGCCAGAAGATCTCATCCGACTTGTTCCTGAAGAATCTGACTCTCTCATTTGGAATGTTGGTAAGAAACATAGGGCCATAATCCAAGAGCATAGCTTCTGGGAAATTCGGTCCGGAGCCTCTGCCTGCTTTTGGGAGGACTCATGGTAGCAGATGCCCAAATTGGTCGACCTCTTCCACAAACCTAGATGGAAATCTCCTCTACATGCACATGAGAACAATTAGGTAACTTTTTTTTTGGAGACTTCCTCCTATTTCAGGCTACCTTCAATGGCTTCCTATTTTTCATTGGCAGGAGGATTGGATGGAGGAACATTATAAAGAGTTTGACATGTAACTAAGTAAAACGAAAATCAGATGCACAAAAGTTCCGGACATTCTCTGTTAGGGTCATACCACTCAAGGCACATTCTCTACTCACGAATCATACAATCTTCTCTACCCTGCCACTCAGGATCCCCATGATGTGATATGGACTTAAATTTTGAGACAAGGCATCTAGCCTAAAATCTCCACTTTTCTTTGGATGCTTAGCAAGATAAGGATCCTAACATGGTATAACCTTCTCAAAAGGTGCTTCATAGGTCCCTCTAGATTTCCTAACTTTCTTCAACATGCTAAAACCATCACTCACCTATTGGACACCTGCTATTTTGATAATACCATGTGGGACAGCATCGCCATTCAATGTAGAATAACTAGCAAAATCAAAGGAGACATCTCCAACACAACTAGACAATGGAAAATTGATCCCTACAATAGAAAACTCCTCAATACTCTCTTGTCCCTCCCACCTGGGCTCCTGCTTTGGTCGGTCTGGAAGGAAAGCAACATGCGCATCTTTAAAAATCAAACCACTCCTTTGGATATTATTTGGACTAATCTCTGTATCAATCTAAATGAGACTCTGGCCCTACACCATTGGCAAGACTTAGACATCCCTAATCAACCACCAGAAATTATCATTTGGGCTAACTAGAACCTCTCGATCCCCAACCTCCACTTGGTTAGTCATCCTCCCTCCTATCAACCTAATTCTCCTAACTCTTGGAGTCCTCCTCCCCATGGAATGATCAAACCAAACATCGATGGTACCTCAAAGGGAAATCCCGGAGCAGCTAGCTTTGGTGGGATTTTTAGATATTTAGTAGGGAATCCCCTCATCATCTACTTTGGATCTATGGGGTGGGATACCAACAATGCTACGGAATTGGAAGGCCTTCTGCAGGGGCTTTATCTTGATTAGGAGCACAATTTCTTCCCCCTAGAAGTGGAGGGAGACTCTCAAATCATCATCAATGTTGCTATTCACCTCCTCTTGAGTGCCTCTGCCTCTAAACTTTCCAAGAGTTGGCATCTTTCAAAAAGGTTTGATCAAAGTGATCATTGGTTGCAGACTTAGGGTGCCACTTCCTTCAAGCACATCCGACACTTAGCCATCAAAGCAGTGGATCTCCTAGCTAACAAATGGTTTAACCATTATGTTCCACTCTTTTCTGGTCACCTCTACAGTATCAATGATGCTTCTTTCCTCCTCGAGTGCACTCAATTGGTGCAAAATGAAGCTCTACCCCTGGATGTGGGTGTATGATATGCAATGGGACGTGGCGGCTCCTTCGCACGACACTTGGCCTAGCCACATGGCCATGAATAGCCCTCGCCTGAACACCAATAAATTCCACATATGCCTGCTTCATGGCATTGTTAATTCCTCTGCCTCCAGCTTTAACACTCATCTGGATTGCAGGCCCTCATGCTATTTCATGGCACCCAACTCCATTTCTCATGCATTCTTCTCCTACAACCTTAGTCTTTCTATTCATTCCACTAGTTGCAATGCCAAGCTCCTTTATGTCCATTCTTCGCTCGCTCCATTGCTTCAGGCTTCTTGCCACCCTTCCACCTCTCCCCTTGCACCATCTCCCCCCTGCAACGATATGTTGTGGAGGCACAGGATGAGGTGCCATAGGGACCATGGCATAGGCCAGACTTCACACCCTTCCATTTCCATCCATGAAGAATGTTTCCCCCTGCCTTCCTGAGGAAAATTCGACAGCTTGCCAGCTCCACTATGACTCCTTCGGTTCTCTGGACTACACTTTTATCACTCCTACCCTCATTGTGCATTTTCTGGACATTCCATCCAACTCTGCTGGCTATGGCGCGTGGAAACAGCTCAGGAAGTCCATCATTTCCCTATCTCCCCCTCAAAATTCCTTGAAATACGAGGCCCTTTCTGTCAAAATAGCTTGGTGTTCTTCTAGCAGTGAAGGTACTGATAGCTCAGCAGTGGCTGACAAGAAAGCAGTTATGCGTTAAACCACTACACCTGAGCCCACAATGTAGCCGTCATAGAACGATGAGGACTCCTCTGATGACTACAGGGGCCTCATCATAGAAGAGCCTCCTCCTCATGAAAAGTAGCATGTCACGTTGTCTCAGAATCCATATCGAGAGGTTACCTCCCTCAGTGAGGATTTACTTTTTTGCTCTCATGTTTTTCTTGAACAAATCTACAATTTTTTGGATATTTTTTGTAAATGTTGGTTTCCCCACTCGAGGCAGCAAACTATGGATTGGTTTCCCATATTGGGGCATTCTCTTTTTCTTTTTTTTGAACTCTACTCCTGTTGGAATTGGCTAGCATAGCAACTCCAGCGAGAAAACTTCACATTGTATTTTATGTGCCATATAATAGAAATAGTTTTATTTAGAAAAAACAAATATTTAAAATTTAAAAAATTATAAAATAAAAATAAAATTTTAGATATTACAAAATATAAATTTAAAAATTTATATTTATGTATAAAATTTTTTGGTAAAAATCACATTAAAGTATATTTTGTAGACACGAACCAACCAGTGTGGTTAATCATCAGGACAAGGTGAACCACACTAGCTCGTTCATACTTTGATGTGATTTTTACTGAAATGTTTTATACACTTTTATGGATCACAAAAGCCAAACTCCTAATTTATATTTAAATTTAAATTTTAGAAAATAAAAATTAAATAAACAAAATTTCTATATAATTTAATTAAAAAATAATAAACAAATATTAAAAAAATAGGGAGGAGGGGCAATGGACACCCTCACTCTCGTTCATGAATGGCACAAAATTTGTGCACTATGAGCTTGGGAGGGCAATCCTAGGAATGAACCCTTTGCCATGGGGTAGGCTTAATAGGCAATGTCTCAATGAGCACTGGCTAAGCCACTACCTACCAGGTTGACCATGTGGAAGAGAGAAAATTCCAGACATCATCGTCCCCCATGCAAAAAAAAAAAACAGTTCTTTCTTTCTTTTTTGATTTTTTTAATTGAGTTTTAATTATTTTTATAAATTTTATTTGTCTGTATTATATTTTTTGTGTTTTTTATCTCTTTTTTGGTTAGTTAATCACTAAGTTCTATTTTTTTTATATCTATTGAATTTTTATTTCTATTTTTTTTATAAATATTCCCAAAATTGTGGTTTTTTTAATAAGTTTTTAGTTTTTGTAATCTCTATATATATTTGGGAAATATGTATATTTGTTTTATTATTATTCAAAGTATATTTTTTAAATTATTGTTTTATATATATATATATTTGTATTTGTATTTATTTATTTTTTAAATTACTCTAAATTATTTGTTTTAATAAATTTTTATTTAAATATATATTTTTAAATTATTTAAATTGTTAAATAATTTAACAAGGGTGTCGGATCTCCCCTTTCCCCTATCCTTTTCGGTATTTTCATCGATAAACTAGAGGTGTGTTGGAAAATTGCCGAATGTAAGGGGACCGGGCTTGCTTCTATTATCATTACTCTTCTCCTCTATGCCGATGATATTTTTCTTCTTGCTAGAAGCCATGAAGACTCGGAGAAGCAACTGAAGACTCTTCATGACTATTGCTCGAAGATGGGTATGACGGTTAATATTGACAAAACTAAAATCATGATAATTAAATCCAAAAAATCACCCATGGAAATTTCGTCTATGATAACAATTGTTTGGAACATATCCCTTCTTATAAATATTTGGGTATTGACATTCCTTATTAGCTGAATTGGAATTACAACATTGACAAAAAGATTATTGGAGGTTTGAAAGTTTATTATGAGTTTGAAAAATATTGTAAGTTTTTTGACCTTTGTATTTGGAGTAAAAAAATGTTCCTCTATGAGACCTTCGACATCCCCGTTGTCCTATATGATTGTCAAGTCTGGGGTTGTAGTATATATAGAGAGTCGTGGATAAATATTGATATGATTAAAAAAAAATTCATAACCTAAAATATCAAGATCAAGGGAAATACTCCCTATCCTACCCTCCTGATCGATGTTTGCCTATCCCCTATTGAAAGTAGGGCTATGTTTAAGTGTCTAATGTATAAGAAGAATCTTTACAACATGAAATAGAAGAGGCTTCCTTAAATTTCTTCTAACTATATTGAAAACCCCCACCTTCTCCTAGCATGTGTGGTATAAGGATGCTGATTTTGTAATCAACCATTGGGGGATAATGAGGAGATCATTATGGGAAGAAAGGATAGTGTCCAAGATACTATCACCTCCAATTTTAAGGATAAGATATGGGATGATAAGCAGTTGGAGGGTAAAAGGAAGCAAATATATTATAAAGAGGTGATCAACCCCACCCTTGAGAACCAAAATTATCCTTCTATTTTGACCAACTTGAAGAAAACTATGAACATCGCTAAGATTATAACTAATTTTCATGAGCTTCGGAGGGAAATTGGGTAGTGGTCTACTCCCATGACCCCCTCAGACAATATAATTTTTAATATTGGTGATACTAGGAGGGTGGAGGATGAAAATAACTTTCCTTTACATTTACTGACCCTTACTTACATCCGCTCTCATTTCCCAAACATGCGTCACACTTCCAATCTTCCTGAATTGTTAAGTTAGCCCAACTATAGTGATCTTGGTGCGATTTTTTCACTTCTTTTTTAGCATAGAAATAAGTTTCTAATGAATTAAAATTAAATTATTCCTCTACTTATGGTCTGGTATATCACATTCTTATTTTCTAATTAAAAATATATATAAAAGTGTCACTTCATATTTTTTAAAGGGAATTTTCATGATTTGTTTTGTACACAAATGATGATTTTATAAGCCATGGTTATAAAAAATAAGCTAACTTATAACGTAGGCTAACTTATAGATGAAATAGCCTTTTCCACCATAATTCGGTGATAGAATTTCAAGCAAGAATGTCATTTTCTGTTGTTTAAAATACTTTTTTGAATGCATAAATTGATTCTAAACCTGAAAAACCCAAGGGCACTAGCATTCTATAAATTAAACAACTTAAACTCAAACATTTTTTATTTTTATTTTTATAAATATGGTAGAATTTTGTTTAACTTAACATGGAAAATTACTATTTCATCTATATAAGTTACATTGTGGCTCAAATATTATATTTTTATTCTTCCATTGAAAATGGCTCAAGTTGTCTTGAGTTAAGATCTCTAAAGAGCTATAATTTTAGTTTAAAAAAGATTTTGTTGGTAGAATTAATATTCCATTTAGGTGTTAATTTTTATGGATGTTTTAGTCATAACGTTTGATTTCTAATACCATGGTTGAGATATGTTATATTTTAAGGTTTATTATACTAATAATATTTGTTTTAATTCCATAGTTGAAAAATGTCATAATGCTAATATTTTTGAGAGCCATGATTGATAAAATTTTTAGGGTTTCTATGATCATGTTTTTTGTTTTTAAATTCATGTCTTAAAAATGTGAAATTTTAAACCTGAAAAAAATGGTAATGTGAACTTTTAAACCTGAAAAAAATGTGATGCAACATCACCAGTTTTCAATCTTCGGGTGTTTTTTAATGTTATTTTGGTCAAAAAAAGAGGTTTTTTGTGTTAGGTTCTCATTTTGAGGTTACAATTATATTTGAGTTGGTAACATTATTGGTTATGGGTGAGTTAAGAAAACGTTGAAGGATGATGATGGTGATCTCAGGGGTTTAAGGCTATAAGTATATGTGTGAAGATATGATGGTTGAGTGAATCATGTACATGAAAGACATAATATTACACGGATGGTTGTAGTGATTAGATAGCCACACACATTGGTGGTTGCTTATTTATATGGATATCAACATTTTGATACACTACAAGGAAAAGACCCTCTAGCAGATGTTTTTGAGGAACCCCTTATAAAAATAGCATAGATATCCATTTGTAGTGGAGGTCTCTAGAGGAGGTTGGCAGGTGGAGGTTTTTGTGGATGTTTCCTTTTGCAGTGAATTTCTCATCATAAACCGCATCGGTGTGTTTTATGCAAACTGCACTAGTGCGTACTAAAAAATGGCAGACCGAGACACCGTGCTCTCCATGCACACCTTCCCAGTGCGTCAAAGTACTCTACCACACCGGTGCTCTACGTATAAACAGGCCTGGTGCATCTCCGTAATCTAGCACGTCGTAATGGCATGTGGTGCGCCATCGATAATATCACTCGGTGTGTCTCAAAATCCCACGCACCGAAACAGGGTTAAATAAAAAAAAATACCAGTCGTAAAAATGTAATTTTTACCTATTTAGTGCTCCAGACCTCCCAAGCACCAATGTGAGTTTGTCTTGTGCGAGGCACCCTGCCATCGATGCTCCCATTGCACGCATTGTTGCAGTTCATTTCCCACCGTGTTGAGTTCAAATTTTCAAACATGATGGGAAAATTTGGTTTCTTCAATTCCTCGGCAAATATGCATCCTCAACGCGCAAATGTACAAGTAATATGTTTTTTTCTCAATAACTAAATGTTTTAACAGATTAGATTTTGAAAATAAGTTAAAATTAATTTCTAAAAAAAACAAAAAAATAATTTGCGTGTTGTGTTCGAGTTGTTCGGCTCGCACCATTCGTGGTGTTGCCTGTAAATTTATAGCCCGCACCACAAATGGTGTTAACAGAAACCACACCGTGTTCTGGTGCGATACCGAAAAATCCACACCGTAACTAATTTAAAAAAATTGTAAGATGGTGCGGTCATTTAAACGACCAAGCCATTGACTTTGTGTGTGTGTGTGTATATATATATATATATATATATATATATATATATATATATATATATACATTTCTCATTTAATAAAAAAATTGTATTTAATATGTGAATCATTCACCGATGTCGAGGGAGAGAAAAAGGGAACAACAAGAACATATGGAAGACCAGTATAACATGATTCAGCTATGGGAGGCACGAGAGAGGGAAAGACTTTTGCAGCCTCAACCTATTACGGTAGCCACGCAGTTGCTCCTAAGGGAGGTAGGCCTCCTCAAGTTCTACGAAGAGGCTATATCCCTGAAGGGCCATTGTGGGTTATTGGGACAACTGATCTTCAGGTGGGATGCCCACTGGCAGGATTTCTGGGTCGGTCCTATATAGTAGTTCCCACCCACTGAGGAGGAAATATATTTTATTATTGGCCTATCTAGGATAGGGCAGGATTTTCCCCAGTTCCCATATTTCCCTGTCAGCTATGAAAAAAGGAGTCAGTTGGTGTACTCTCTGATATACATTAGGAATGATATAGCTCCTCCTACATATTTTCAGGTGTCTCATGGTCACTTACGGATTTCTTTGTTGAGGTGAGGGGCCTCTCACTACTGCTAAAGACCATTGCACACTATACCATTGACTGGAAACACATTAGTTTCCCACTTTTATTTTATGTTGATTCTTTATTCCAAGCACCATGACTTGTGAGATTGTCTATGATTTTTTAGTGACAGTTTTGTACAACATTAGATTAAGTTCATTCTCAGGCACATGGGAGGTTGACCTTCCCTTTTTCTTCAGAGTTATTTTGTTTATTTTTTGAGAGGTTTCCAAAGACTAGGCCTACTTTTGTTTGGCAGCCTCGTAGGCCGATCCTGCATGTACGGATGCAGATGTGGGGCCATATGATGCCCAAGAGGGGACAATCTGACTTTCCCGCCAATATATCTCTTGATGCACTAGAGTTGATAGCCAGTGCTTATGATCACTTGTTCATTCTCGTGCAATTTCCATACGCTGATTTTGATTGGTGAGGGTGTACCAACATCCTCTTCACATAGGATGAGGCACCGGATGTGAGAGGTAATATTAGTATTTTCTTTAAATTAATATAGTTTCATTTTATTGTTTAATTAATTAATTAGAATTATAAAATTTATTCTAACATGTTATTTAACTTCTTTTAGTAAATTATTTAATGAAATTGTCTAACTTTTTTTGTGTAATATATATTTTGTAAATATTGGGACATTCATTGGGGACATGATTCCACTCCCATTGAATGATCCAGGAGTAGATTTTGACAAGGAGATGGCAGAGGCAGAGGATAAGGGTGACAATCCTGATCCTCATCGGGTGTTGATACCCGGGGGTGGGTGCGGCATAGGCTAGACATGCTATTGAGGATGGAGTTCGGTGACCAACTGTGTCGACTCTTAGTTGATTAGGGAGTCTTCCCACCTACGATCAGAGAGATCCAAGTTGATTGTAGGCTCACACAGCTCTAGATAGGCATGCCTTGTGATTTGATGACCCTCATGGGTCGCATCGTTGGAGTTTCCAGAGCACTGCCACGGGCTAGGAGGTGTAGGCATCGTGGAGATGCACGACAGAGAAGCTCATCTAATGATGATTATCATGAGGGGAGTGATCATCATTCTAGTACTCCACCTCCTCCTCCTTCACCTTGTGCTGAAGATCATGGGCAGCCAACATCTAGTCCTGATGAGCATACATCTTCTCATTTGTCTGCACCATCTCAGCAGACACTTAGTCCTAAGCAGCCACCTAATCCTGAGCAGGCAGGTCCATCTGAGTAGGTCGCACCATCCACTGAACAGGTTGCACCATCGAAGAGTCATCAGCAATCAGTTCCTAAGCATATTACACCATCAACTGATCAGCAAGAACCTCTTCAACAAACACCTCATCTATCTGAGAATGAGGAAACACCATTGACTAAGAAGGCCTCGACTAGTACTAGTATTGATGTAGTAGCACCAGATATTTGACATTTATATGCAGTTATATTACAGTTGTATATTTTTGACATTATATATATATATATATATATATATATATAGGTCCATGTATTTTATGTTCACGTTGATGTACTTAATTTACATGTTGTTTTTCATCATGATGTGTATATTGTTAGGTCATATTAGATATGTTCATTTAATGTGCTTGTAGATAGGTGTTTATGTGATAGAAATTATTTGAAATGAGTTGTATATTTGATGTTTGTGTTGTGACAGTGTTATACAATGCTTGTGTTTTGTTAGATGATCATGATCATGATGAATAGATGATGTTAGCGAATTTCAACGTGTATTTAGAATATGATGTTTGTACAATGGTTATCATGATCGTGATGTTTATTTTTAATATTAATTCATGATATTTATTAAATATTATGTCGTGATTGTAATTGAAATTTTAATTTTAATTTTATCTAAAATTGTAACATTGTAATTGTAATTTTAATTGTAATTGTAATTGTAATTGTATGTAAAATTGTAAATTTGTAATAGTAATTTTAATTGTAATTTTACGTGAAATTGTAAAATTGTAATTGTAATTGTAATTGTAATTGTAATTGTAATTATATGTAAAATATTTGTAAAATTGTAATTGTAATTGTAATTGTATGTAAAATTGTAAAATTGTAATTCTAATTCTAATTGTAATTGTAATTCTAATTTTAATTGTATTTGTATGTAAAATATTTGTAAAATTGTAATTGTAATTGTAATTGTAAAATTGTAAATTAATTGTCAATTTTGAACCATAACTACCGTAAGTAAAATGTGTACTGTAAATATTGTTAAATTACCATAATTGTAAACTTGTAAAATTGTAAATTTGTATGAATATAAATAATTGTAAAAAAATAAATCTAGAATAGTATGAATTTTTGTAACATAATAAAGTTTAGAAAATAATGCAAATAAATTCATGTTTAGAATTATCATCATTTTATTATGATCTCAGATTCCAAAAATAACGGTATACATTTTGAAGATATCATTCACACACATTTAAAGCAATCAAGTATTTGTATTATTTTAGGAATTGACAGAAAATAAAGAACTTGATACAACGCGCCATTGTTTTCGAGATCAACATAATTGAAAATTATCAAGTGAAATGATTTTAACATTAACACAATGCAAATCAAATAATTCAAAATACATATTATAATGTTTCGAAAAAAATATTCTTAGTTATAAGGTTAAGACATCTTCTTTATAAAAACCCATCTTAAAAAGTATAAATGATGAAATAACATGTACCATATCACTCTTAGTTCTCATGATCAACCTCATTATCTTCTAGCTCGCTTTGCATGATAACATTATTATTCTCAAAAATATGTTTTGATCTAGGGTTATGTCTAAATACGAACCACTGATCCCTATCCAACACATTTGGGTAAAAAAACACCTGGTTGTAGTGTTTGGACAAATCATAGGGCTCCTTAGCTTCATCTCACATCTTTCTAGATTTGATACATATTGGCCTACTATCACGATATTCCTTTAAATTATTCTGATCAGAGGTGTCCCACCACCTTCACCTAAAAAAACACATTGGAAAAAAGAGAAATCCACTTCAATGATCTCTTGTATCTTTCTGACGTAACCTAACGTCCATCGTACTAGGTTTTGATAATGGTGCCTATCTCGACTATATTGAGAAAAATAAACTTCCACTCCATAGTCTCGTGTCATGTGTTCATCATCGACATTTTTTTGTGTGAAAATGGTGTCCATATGCCCACATACATGGGAAAAAATTCACCTATAAAAAAAGTTAAAAAATCATAGTGTCATGTGTCTTATAATAACCCAACTGTTAAAATATAAAATATAAATGTTCCATTTCAAAGGTGCATTATTAAGTTTAAAATGTACATAAATATATTAGTACTGAGTGGGTGCACCCAATTCCTAAGTTAAGTGCATCCTCTTCAACACGTGGGTAACGACCGGTTGCACCGTATTTCTCTCTCACTTGTTTAGCAACCCAACTCACTACAAGGAAAAGACCCTCTAGAGGAGGTTATAAAGGAGGTTTTTAGTGTTATAAAATTGGCCGAAGTGTCAAAAAAACATATGCTACCACATCCATTTATGGTTACGAAGGTTTGGCAAAGATTTTGATGTTTTTTTCCTTGGTGCGCTAATCAGGCTTTAACGCACCAGTCCGTACCTGTAGATGGCGCACTGGGGTGGTCGAAGAAGAATGCACCAGGCCATTAAGGTATAAAATAGTGTCGGGTGTAGTGTCGGTGATACAACGCACAAGGCCGTTATAATTGGCCGGCCCATAGGTCATATCAATGCGCCGGTGTGTAGACTTATAGAACTGCATTGGTGCGCCCTTCCACACAAATGCACCAAGCTTTATAATTGGTATCGGTATTCGTGTGGTGCAAATATGTCATACAAATACACCAGTGTGTATAGACTCTTAAACGCCCCGGTGTGTAGTACCACACAAATTCACCGAGATTTATAATTGGTATCAGTATTCGTGCGGTGCCCATTGGTCGTCTAAATGCACTGGTGCATATATACACAAAAATTCCTCGGTGCATAGTATCACACAAACACACCGAGATTTGTAATTGGTATCTGTATTCATGCAGTGCTAAGAGATCGAAAAGGCCACCGGTGCGTATATAGACATAAATGCACTAGAGCTCCATACCGCACAAACACCTCGATATTTTTAACCGGTTTTGGTATTTTTGTGGTGCCCATAGGTCGTAAAAACGCACCGGTGCGCTTAAGAATACAAGCGCACTGGTATAAGAATACACACATCAGTTTTCATTTTTTATTTTTTAGAAACATTGACCTGTGATAGTGAAATTATTTTGATTGTTTTAAATTCATTATTCATAAAAAGTCGACACATCTTATAACAATATTCATATTAGTTCAATTTTTATTAATGCATCTGAATATGATGTTTGGATTAATTTTTTATATCATATCATAATTATTGTGGTTTTTTTAAATTCATTATTCATCAAAAGTTGACACATATATATCTTATAACAATATTCATATGAATTAAATTTTAATTAGTGCATTTGAGAATGACAATGGAGAACCCAATAGCAACAATAGACAACGCAATAGATTAAATTAAAACATTTCTTATTATATATATATATGAATAAGACATTCTTTGTCATACAAAATGGGACAGTCATTGATATCCCTTTATCTTTCAATTGGGACACTATGTCCATTACATTAAAGAAAATGTTTGATTTCACAGACATTTTTAAAAAATACAACACCTTGCTTTGATATCCAAACATAGTGATCATCATTCTTCCATTGAACTGTTGTCACTGCTAGAGCTACTTCCATGACTTGGGTTATTTTTAGGAATGTTTTGTTCACGGTGTTGATTATTTTCTTCTTCTTCACCTTCCATCTACAAACATAAAAATAAACTGTAATGAGTGTATATACATTGGTGAGAATAATTAAAATTCCAATATTAAATAATATACATCAATGTGAATCGAAAACAAATGACGTACCAATGCGACAATTGACTCATAAACTATACACATTTTTTCAAAACCATGTAACATGCCATCTTTCAAGATTTGATCTATTGGCATAGTGCCATACTTTGTTTCCTGCAAGTTTTATACTCCATAACAAATCATATATTTAATATAAAATATTTATTTTCTATATTAATTATAGACGAAGCTAAGTAAAACAAGATCGATAGATGCTTAAAAATTCCACAATCAAGTTTTGATATGCCATCATATACTCACAACCCATATTTAACCCATATTTCAATCAATTCCTCTGATGGTTCTTCGTTGTATGTTATCACCTATTTGAAGACATTTAATGATTATTTCTGTAAAAAAACTTAAAACATACAAAAATGAAATCTAGTTAAGTTGTTATAAGGAAGTAACAATTACTCACAAACTTAGATATCAATCCTTTTCTTCCTTGTCGTCTTGTTTTATGTGCTAAATGGGTTCCATTTTATTTTCTTTTATGTAAGAAAATTCTTGAAAATTAATATTTAATGCTAAATTGTTTATTTATTGTACCTAATGATCGAAAACTTCAATGAATACATATTACATTTGAAGCATGTTGTTGTTGAGATGGATCCTCCTGCAATGAAATTTTCTCCATTTCTTTGACCATCTCCTTGTACACCTTTTTGGACATTCCTACTGGCATATTTCTAATATCAGCTCGTTCATCTTTTGAGATTTTCATAATCTTCCTGAAAATGTAGCATGGCAATAAACTATTTAATTTTTATATTGATATATGAAAAGTAAGTATAACAAATGTGATATTTATAAATACTTCTAGACAAACATCTAAAGGAATATTACTTTTTCATTCCTTCTTTTTTGTTGTTTTACATTTTTTCTATTAAAATTCTGACATATCTCATTGACCAATTCTCTAGAAACTCTTCCTGTAGTTTAGATAAAATTTGGTTCTTGTATTCATTGGATTGGTTTTTGTATTGTAAGTGGAAAGAACGTCTATACATTCGTTCCACTAGATCCCTCAAACTTTTGTAAAATTTTATCCCCCTTTCGTTAACCTCCAGCACCACTCCAGATGAGCTAAGGAGAAATTCATTTTCATTTCCATGTTCTATTTTTTTTCTTTTCTTAGAACAACATTCATTTTCTAATTTGTTGGTCCCTGTAGAACATTAAACAGATGTGAATTAATAGATAGTTTCACACATGTTATCTAATAAATTTAATTATATTATTAATGAAAACAAAAAAAAAGAAACTCATACTAGATCGATAGTATTTTTTCATTCACCTTATTCATCCTTTTGCAATTTTTCCATCAAGATTTTACTCTCTTCTCATCCTAGATCAGAAATAATCTTATTGAGCTTTGTCATTTTGTGGCTCTGCATGATACACAGTAAACAATACATATTAGTTAAAGTTACATATAGTTCGAAACTAATATTTTTTGTAAAAAATTGACAAAGAACTTGCCTTTTTTGCTTTTCTTGATGTGTTATCAATATTTTTGTTACTTGATCTCTTGTCAGTCATTTCCTTATCAATCTCAAACTTGTACCATATCATTCATTAACATATTTATAAATAAATTGTCAACTTTTCAAATAATAAAAAAAAAATCTCAAGACACCGATGCGCCATTCATGGTGTACGCACTAACGCCGGTGCATGGCTATCTTCCAAATGCACCGAAAAAATAGTATAATAGACCATATGGTGGTCTATGTCAACAAGGAGCATCATTTCATTACATGTCAATCACCGCACCGGTTAACCATGATAAAATAATAAAAATTGTCGAGCATTAATTTTTGTAGCATAAATCGGTGCCATATTTTACATACGATGCACCGATAAAAAATTTTGTTTATTATTTTTTTATCACATTAATTTTGTGGTGTGCTTGGAAAATACAAAGCACCGATGCACTATTTTATGCAAGGCATGCAGATAAAAAAAATATGTTTTTTTTAAATTCATGCAAGGGCCCACATGGATTGGGATCCGACAATGCTAATTGTCCCGTCGATTGGATGTCTTAGGTCTATATTTAGCAATACAAACCCTATAAATCTAAATTGAAAATCCCTAATTCTAAAATCACAGAAAGAAGGAGAAGAAAAGGCAGAAATAAAAATAATGTAAGGTTTTTATTTTTCTGATTTTTATTTATATTTATTTATTTATTTTCGAAACAGAACATTTGCAGTGTACCATAATGAAATAGCGCATCAATTGCATATTTTACAAATGGCTCACTGACATAATTTTTTTATCAGTACTTGCGCGGTGCGTTGGGATAATAGAGCGCACCGGTGCACTCAGGTACACAGGAAGCACCGACAGTTTTTTTTTTTTTTAAATGTGCGTAAGGGTTGACATGGATTGGGATCTAACTATGAGAGTCCTCCCATGGGTTGGATGTCTTAGGCTTATATTTAGAAATACAAACCCTATAAATATAAATTGAAAATCCCTAATTCTGAAATCACAGAAAGGGGGAGAAGAAAGGGCAGAAACAAAAAAAAATTTAGCGTTTGTTTCTAAAATGGTTTTTTGGTAAAAAAACACGTTTGCAGTGCACCATAATGAAATAGGGCACTGGTGCCATATGTTACATATGGCGCACTAATAAAATCATATTTTATTTTTTGATTTTTTATCATTGTAATTTTGCATTGCGCTGGTATAACAGAGTGCATCAGTGCGCTATGTTACACAGGACACACCGATGAAAATATATATATATATATATATATATATATATATATATATATTATATTGACGCAAGGGCCAACCTGGATTGGGATCCGATTATGAAATTCATCCCGTGGGTTGGATGTCTTATGACTATACAAACCCTATAAATCTCAATTGAAAAGCCCTAATTCATAAACAAAAAGAATTTAGTGTTTTGTTTCTAAAAATGGATTTATTTTTTTATTTTCTTCCTAAAAATTGCAGAAAAGGTAAAACAAAATGCAGAAAAAAAGTAAAAAAAAAAAAAAAACTTTGATTTGGTTATTTTACTTCATAAAAAAACAACAGAAAAAGTAAAAAAAAATAATAGACTTTGATGTTTTCTTTTACTGCATTAAAAAAACCGGAGAAAAAAATTACAAAAAAATAATAAAATTTACTCACATCGTTTGAAATTCTATGGTACAAGGTTTGAATCACCAGAGTTTTGGAATTCTGATTGTATGAATACTTTTGTTCGAACGTATTTCCCTGCTCTGCATTGGTCTCATGCTCTATTTGCTCTAGGTATGTATCCTGCAAATCTCTGGCTGAATTTTTTTGCAAAAATAGTGAAATAATAAAAAGTGTTTAGTATTTAAAGAAATGTTTTATGAAATTAGATTTTCGAAAATATTTTTCCGCCCATTTTTCAATTTACCACTTTTTTTCACTTAAAGAAAATAGGGTTGCGCTTTTTTTATTTGCGGTTATTCGTTTACTGGTGCGCCCTTTAATCGAAACGCACCAGGGCATCAGGTTATAAGACGACACGAGTGTGCAATACCAAAAACACACCATTGCGGTTATCTCTACATTACGCACCGAAATTACATTTAGGTTTGTGCACCAAAATTTATTGTTGTTTTTCTCAAATGCAGGGAGAAAATATCATATATTATATGGAATGGAAAATTCTTCAAAATCCAGCTTGTTCCATAATATTTCTCAAAGTCCATCATGGAGTTCTCCCTATCCATCGGGAGACATAATATTTACTTCATATTTTTTTTATTTTTTCACTATCTAATTGAACTTATGTTTTTAATCCATGCAGTGAATCATGCACAACTTAATTGAATTTATAATGTATACAAATTTGTAGTTTCATGTAGATTCAGCATCGATTTCAGATGCACAAAATATTCAAACTGCTCCAAAACGTCAGATGTTCTTATCAGGAGCTGTATACTGCAAGGCACATTTGGTAGATGAAAATGGATAGCCGCTTCACCCAGCCAATTGTAAAAATATTGCGTCTTCTAGCCACAATCTTGGGACAATGATGGTAATTATAATTATAATTTTCTGGTATATATATTGATTAATATGTAATTATTTCAACGTCAAACCAATTTATAATCATGTAATATTGTCAACGTGGTTACTAGCTGATATCATATATTCTGTACTAATCATGTTCAATTTTTTTTTTTAATTATTAGGATTGTAGTGACGATGAACGACCCACCTACCATCTTCCATTGCACCCCACGACAATGTCAAATGAAGAGAAGACTGAATTAAGAGAAAAAAACGAACAGGAGTGATACCAAGAATGGTTGAATCAACGACCAATTCAATTCCCGCTACATCCAGATTCACCAATTAGGAATGACTACAAAAATAGTAGCTCTTCACAAGCTGGAAATGGAGGCAATCAAATAGAGGTTGGTATGGATGATTACTTAAGGGATACAACTTCCATGGAGACAATGTTGTTAGATCCATTCCAAAATAATGATGAGCTAGGGGATGATGCTCATATCACTGACACCTTTTTCGAAAGCCTTAAATTTGATTCCACCACCCCTCTCTTTGGACTTGGCGGTCAGACAAAGTCTACCCAGTTGGGGACAACGATGTTACTATACAACTTGAAAGAAAATTTTGGCTTGTCGAATGCATGTTTCTCAGAACTTTTGAGGTAATTTACCATAGATTACTCCCCTTATATAAATTTTAAATATAATTAGTACACTGCAATGAACATTACAAATGGTAAATTTTATGAACATTAATAATTATATTGACATTAATGTAAATTTATTAATATATTTTTCCATGATCACCAACTATAGGTTATTCAAAGACAAGTTTCTTCCAAGTGATAATGTCTTGCCCGGTAGCTGCAAAGAGGCAAAGAAATTGTTGAAAATGTTGGGTGTTGAGTACATATCATATCATGCATGTCCAAATGATTGTATTCTATATAGAGGAGAATATGCAGAAAAAGAGATGTGTCCGAAATGTGGGCATGATAGGTATGATAAATCAAAAAAGAAGGGTAAATCACGTACTATTTCTCCTTTTAAGATATTGAGACACATGCCTATAATCCCAAGGATTCAAAGGCTCTTTCATTGTAAAGAATTAGCTATGTTGTAGGGATGGCATGCCTCATACAGAAGTGAGTTGGGAGTTATGCGAATCCTAACTTATTCAATAGACATGAAGCATATAGAGGATATATGGCCCGATAAATTCAAGGATGAAGTACGAAGTCTACGACTCAGTATAGCCATGGATGGTGTCAACCCATATTCCCTCTAGAACACCAACTACTCTGTTTGGCCTGTACTAGTGATCAATAACAATATCCCTCCATGGTTTTCCGTGAAGAATGAACATCTTATGTTGGCTCTGATAGTCCCTGGTAGAAAACAAGTGAAGAATATGGATGTCTACTTACAACCATTGGTAGATGAAATGAAGGAATTATGGGATGGGATAAATGTATACGATGTATCAAGACCCATCGCAACAGAGAGAATTTTTACGTTGTATGGCATATGTGCTTACATGACACATGATTATCCAAGCGTAGGAGTTTCCTCTGGTAAATTACATGTTTTATTTATTGATTTGTTTATATATGTAACAGTATTATTTCACATATTAGTTATTTAATTCATTGTAATATTTTTTCTGATCTTCATGATATTCTTTAATGTGCCATGCATATTAATTAATGTATACAAATATAATGTCACAGGTCTTGTAACAAAAGGGTATTTTGGATGTAAATGCTGTGGACCTTCTCTAAAAGCTAGATGGTCCAAGGACGTACAAAATCCAGTGTATGATTGCTCCAAAGTATTCCTACCAGAAGAACACCCTTACAGAAGTGCAGCATCTGCTTTCAATGGTAAACGAGAGAGAACCCAAAGGCCTCCAATAATGACACCAGTTGAATGGCTTAGAGCATATGAGAGAGATAAGGAGAAGGAGTTCAGAGAAATGTTCGATTCAAATGGGGAGCCTATGTTCAATGATCCAAATTTCTTCTACACCTATGTTGAGAAATTTCCCATTGGGATGAAAATGAAATCTATCTTTTATGACCTTCCATATTGAGAGCATCTTAAGATTGCCCACTTATTAGATCCCATGCATATATTTAAAAATGTTTCATCTTCTTTATGGAGGTACATATCATCGAAAAAAATTGACATATTGGTTTTTAGGAAATATCTTATTACTTCAAAAACTAAAAAGAAACATTAGCAAAGATGATTAGAAAGTACGAGATTAGAGGTAGGCACTCGTCTCTCTAATTCATGTTTTTTCAAAGAAGGTGATGTCCCATGGATTTTAAAAAAAGATGATATATCTTTGGAAAAGGAATTTATAATGGATGTGAGGGTGCCAACTTCATACGACTCTTCACTATGACATTGCTTTACCGTGGATGACGATTTGTCGGGGTTTAAATCGCATGACCATTCGAATCTTCTAAGAGTACGTATAATGTCAAAAGCATGATTTTGTTATTTGTTTTATTCATAAAACATAAATAATTTTGTATATTATTGCACGTGTTTATAACTTTGTAGTGTCATTATCCTTTGTTTGTGCGTGGGTGTGTGAAACATGAATTCCCTCAAGACCTAGGACATGCCATATCTAAATTATCTGCATTTGTACGTTGGATCGCGTCAGAGGAGATTCATGTGGCTAGCATTCCATGGTGGCTTAAAGAGATAGTTGAGATTGTTTATATGTCTTAGAAGGAACTGCCGACGATTTTCATGGACTTACATGCTCATCTTCTAATCCACCTGGTAGATGAGGTTGAATTATTTGGGGTTGTTTCTTGTTGTTGGATGTTCTTCTTAGATAGGTACATGAATAAATTGAAAGGTTTTGTTCGAGAAAGGGAAAAACCCGAGGGGTCTACGGTAGAGGGGTACATATCGTATCAGTCTTTCTATTATGCTAGTGAGTACATCAAGCGGATTGACAATAGACCAGGTGCGGTGATTTGGGATGATGAAATGGATGAAGAGAAAACAGAAGGAGAGTTTCTCCAAACGAGTGGAAAAAAACACTTGATAAAGAGTAAGCGACTTATAATTTTTTGAATTTACAAAAAGTAATTAATATTCATGTTGAACTTCGATATAATGTATATTTTTATCTCTAAGTACTATATAATCTTGGTTTGATTTCATCAGTGAATGCAGAATTTGAAGCAATCAATAAATTCATTTTTTACAATTCTGAAGCAACACAACCGTGGGTCGCATTGTACGAACAAAACAGGATGAAATGGGATAGTGACAGGAAAAAATTCAAACTGTTTAATTGTAGAAGTGTGCCTTATCCTGATCATTTAAAAGAAAATATGCCAAAAATATTCCCCAATAGTTAGGTTGCTGACCAAGTCAGAGAGAAATACAGTGCTACCAGTCGTTACCCACGTGCTGAAGAGGATGCGCTAAATGTAGGGATTGGGTGTAGCAACTCATTAATAATCTTTTTAATTTATATGTAAATTTGAAACTTATATTATGACGTCTACATTTTATATCTTAACTATTGGATTATTATTTATAAGACACATGACACTATGATTTTTTTAACTTTTTTATAATAGGTGCCTTTGTTCCCATTTATGTGGGCATATGGACACCATTTTCACACAGAAAATGTTGATGCTGGAAACATCACACAAGACTGTGGAGTGGAAGTCGAGTTCGATCAATCTAGGTGATCTAGACACCGTGATCAAAACCTAGTATGACGGACATTAGGTTACGTCGGAAAGATGCAAGAGAGCATTGAAGTGGATTTTTATTCTTTCCAATATGTTATTTTTAGGTGAAAATGGTGGGACACCTTTGATCATAATAATGTAAAGGAATATTGCGATGGTAGGCTGATATGTATCGACTCTAGAAAGATGTGGGATGAAGCTAAGGAGCCCTATTTTTTCCCTAAACACTGCAACCAGGTGTTTTTTTACCCAGATGTGTTGGTTAGGGATTGGTGGTTTGTATTCACACATGACCCTAGATCAAAACATATTTTTGAGAACAATAGTGTTATCATGCCATGCGAGGTAGAAGATAATAAGGGTGATCATGAGAACCGAGAGTGATATGGTACATGTGTTATTTCATCAATATTTATACTTTTTAAGATGGGTTTTTCGAAATAATTTTTTTTTTCTAAGTAAAATTAAACTATTTCTATTGAGCAAAATATGGTACAATCAAGAAAGACAAGAAACCGGCCGACCGGAAATGATGAAACCATCAATCTCGGTCCCAGAGAAGGAATGAACCATGCACGGAACTACAACAAATGACTTGAAAGCAGAAAAAACCGACTTCTATCCCACAAGGGCAGAGGTCTCAGCACGAAGTTTTTTCCCTTTCTTTTTGTTGACTTTTATCCAGCCATCCTGGGGAGGGGTTTTTCGAAATATTAATATAATATGTATTTTGAATTAATTGGTAATTTGTATTGTGTTAATGTTAAAATTAATAATTCATTTGATAATCTGCATTAATTATGTTGATCTAAAAAACAATGGTGTACTATATCAATTAATTCATTTTTTTGTATCTAAGATCATAATAAAATAATGATAATTCTAAAGTACATGAATTTATTTGCATTATTTTCTAAAATTTATTATGTTACAATAAATCATATTATTCTAGATTTATTATTTTATAATTATTTAAAATTTAAATTTACAAATTCAAAAATTTCAATAAATTCATTTCACATTAATACAATTAAAATTTTATAGATATTTTACATACAATTACAATTATATTCACAATTACAATTACAATTACAATTTTAGCATTTTACATATATACAATTAGAATTTTACAAATTAAAAAATTACAAAAAACCATTGTACAAACATCAAATTTGACTAAAAAACACATTTTGCAAAATCGCTAACTGCATCATCGTGATCATGATCATCTAACAAAACACAATTAACATTATATATTAACATCATCACAACACAAACATCAAATATGCATCTCATGTCAAATAACTCATGCTATCACATACACATCTATCTGCAAGCTGCACATTAAATGAACATATCTAACATGACCTAACAACATACACATCATGATGATCACCAACATGTAAATTAAGTACAACTGTAACATGAACATAAAATATATGGACCATATATATATATATATATATATATATATATATATATATATATATATATATATATATATATATATAACTGAATAATGTTAAAAATATACAACTGTAATATACATGTCATGGATCAACTGGTGGTAGTACAATATCAATATCAGTACTAGTGGCCAATGGTCCAGCCTCATCTCCATGATCATGACTCTTGCTAGATGATGGTACACTGTGCCTCCCAGGCTGTCCATCATGTGCTGCGGCTCGATCGTAATGTGCAACAGTCCTCGTTAGTCACATAAAAGTTGCCGTAACTCCTACGACATGCCACATCAGGCTGTACATGTCACACGACATGCCTCTCCACATACGTAATAGCCTATCATCAGCCTCTATGTATCTATAATGAGTGGGCATGATGCCTGCCTAAACAATCAATGCAATGAGTTGGTCGGCCAACTCCATCCTGTATCTAGCATCACCAAGTTGACCGCGCACTGGCGCACCAGCAAGAGCAGGTCTCTGATCTACACTGACCTCCTAATGATCACCTCGGCATATGGAATGCCCTCATCGTGATCATCAGGATCCACACCTGGATCAGGTGGTGGTGGTGGCATCTCCTCACCATCAAAAGAGCCAATGTCTGCAGGATATATACAAGTACAAAACAATAATTAGACATTTTCATTACACAATTTAATAAAAACAAGTTAAAGAACATGTTAGAATAAATTTAAATAAAATAGTAATATTACCTCTATCATCTGGTGGCTCATCAGTTGTGAAGAGGATGTTGGCACACCCTCGCCAATCAAACCCTACATAATGACAGTGAACCATAATGAAGGTATGCTCATCAACACTAGCTAGCAACTCCAGTGCAGCATCTTCTATCCTCGTTGGAAAAATACTCTCCGCCCTCGTGAGCATCATCTTCCCCCACATGTGCATACATGCCTCAGTAACCGACCTACGAGGCTACCGAATAAATCTAGGTCTCGTCTCTGGAAACCTCTCAAAAAAATAAACAAAAAATCTCTAAAGCAAAAGGGAAGCTGACCCTCCCTTGTGCATGAGCACAACATCTATCTAATGTTGTATATAACTGTCACAAAAATATGGAAAACCACCTGAAAATTCATGGTTGTTGTAGTAAAGAATCAACATAACATAAAAGCAAGCAACTAATGCGTTGCCCGTCACTGGTGTTGTGCGAAATGGTCAAAATGATAAGTGAGAGACACTGGACCTCCTCACAACCAAACGCACCAATACGTAACTGCCCTCCAACGACCTGAAAATCTGCAGGAGATACTAAATGTGCTCTAATGTATCTCTGTGAGTAAAGTAACTGACTCCCTGTCACATAGCCAACTTGAACCTTGGGGAATGAGTTAAAATCCATCTCTCTCCTCCATAGCCCTGTAATAAAATATACATCCTCCTCAGTGGGCATGTACCATTGTTTGATACAAACCTGGAAAGCCTGTCGTTGGGCATTCCACCTTCAGATAAGGTGTCTCAAAAACAAACTATGGGACCTTAGGAAAGTAGCCTCCTCATAGAACTTGAGGAGGCCTACCTCCCTTAGGAGCCCCTGCGTCACTGCTGTAATAGGGCGAGGGTACGCATCTCTCTCCCTCTCTCTTGCCTCCCACAGGTGAACCATATTATACTATTCCGCCCATTGTTGTTGTGGTTGCCCCTCTTCTTTCCTTTCACATATCTGAGTGATTGACATATTAAACACAATTTTTTTATTAAATGAGACATGTATTTAGAGATATACGTGTATAAATATTTTATGAAAAATAAATAAAACAACAGTCGGTGTGCTGAAAACACAATCACTCACTAGTCCCAATGTGTCTTTCAACAGAGCGTACCGGATACGGTGCCCATAATGCTATTCAGCGCACCGGGGGCGGTGCTCCAAAAAGTGTTTTTAGCACACCGTTCACTACATGCGGTGTCAGGAGAGCAGTGCACTGACTACACTATACGCCCCGGGGCGTATATCTAAGTCAGTGCACCACCATCCCCCTGCCGTACATAGTCGTCACTGCAGTATTGTAAAAGGCCAGACCGCTGACACAAGCCAAACATAGTAAGCCATGTGCTCACAAAAATATCCATCCTAGGGTAGTTATATCAGTCAACGTACTGCATCACCACTATTCAATTGGGTCAATGGTGCGGCCAGGTAACCAACTGCACCGCTCTTTATAAGGAAATTTAACATAACACAGTGCGCCTTTGGTACCACCCCAGAACTGGTGCGGATACCCTTAGCACTGGTTTACCAGGCCGACCCATTTAAAATGTCAAATTGCGGTATGTAGTGCGCTGACCACATTACGTGCCCCGGGGCGGATATGTCTATCAATGAACCTTGTTGCCGTGATACCACATTGTCAACGATGCACCCTAGTAAACGACCGCACCGAAGTTTTAATTTTTTTTTAAATAACACAGTGCACCTGGTGGTATTTCCTCGGAACGGGTGTGGATACCATTAGCACTGGTTGCGTTGTGGCTTGTAAATTTACAGGAAACACCGCAAACTGGTGCGAGTCGAATGGCTCGAGCGCACCGCGCGACAATTTTTTTTTTTTTAATGGTTAATTTTAAGGTTTTTTGAAATTCTAATACGCTAAAAGGTTTAATTATGGAAAAAAAATAAAAATACCTATACATTTACCCATCGAGGAGGCATATTGGCTATATAATTTTCAAAATAAAATTTGTCCACTATTTTATAAAATTCAAGCTGGAGATTGGTGGCAATGCACAGTAGAAGTGCATGTAATAAATGCAATGGGAGCACGGATGTCAAGGTGGCTCAAACAAGGATAACTTGCACCAGTGCTTGAGAGCTCTGTAGCAGTGACAAAAGTGAACAATGTATTTTTTTGGCCATAATTTCTTTTATATTTAACCCTGTTTGGGTGCGTAGGGTTTTTACTGGCGTACAGGTGCGTTCACGGTATGCCGCAGCGAGCCGTTTCTGTTTTTGCACGCTTTTATGAAGCACCAGGGAGGTGTATCTGTAACGCACCAGTGCACTACAGTAATATAACACACTGGGAACGGTGTCCGGTGAGCCAATGATTTGTGCGGTTTTTTGGCCGCAATGCCTTTTTTATTTAACCCTTTTCCGGTGCACTATGTTTATGGGGATCTCGATGCGTTTCCATCATTTTTCCCTTGGCGATTTATATTCCACGTACTTTTTATGAGGCACCAGGGCTGACAGGTTGACACGCACTAGTGTTGTTCCGTAATTAAACACACTGGTGTTGTGTGGACGGAGTGCACGGTTTCCTGTGTGCCAATGTTTTGTTCAATTTTTTGGACGTAATTTTTTTTATTTAACCATTTGTCGATGCACTGGGATTATGGGTGCCCCGGTGTGCTTGATTTATTCCACACCGGGCGGTATCTATTTTTGCGCACATTTTTGGAAGCACCGATGTGGTAGAGATGTAAGGAACCAGTGCTGTATAGGAATATGACGTACCAGGTGGGTGTGAGAGGAGCGCATGATTCTTGGTGTGCCTATGTTTCGTGTGGTTTTTTGCCATAATTTTTTATTTCTTTAACCCTATGTCGGTGTGGGGGGATTTCAGGGCAGCCTGGTGCGTTGGAGACTTGGGTGGTTTCAGTTTTCGCGTATTTTTTATGAGGCCTCAGTGCACAAGTTATGTGAAGTACCCGTGCTCTATGGAAATACAATGCAGCGGGTGGGTGTGTACGGAGCGCACGGTGTCTGGTGTGGCAATTTTTTAACCGCACCGGTGCTTTCTCATGTTTAACACACCGGTGCGTTTTACGGTGATAAGAGCACTAGATGAAATACATCCGCAAAAACCTTTGCTCGCCAACCTCCTCTAGGAACTTCCGCCAGAAATGGATGTCTGGGGTATTTTTATAAGGGGTTCCACAAAAACATTCGCTAGAGGGTATTTTCCTTGTAGTGACTATTGGAACATATTATTGGCATATTTTCTTTTAAATGATCGAAGTAAGGCACACTTCTACCATTAAACCATCTGAATCATTTCCTATCACTATCCCATTTCATCCTCTTTTGTTCGTAAAATGCAACCCACGGTTGTGTCATTTTGGAATCGTAAAGAACGAATTTATTGATTGCTTCAATTTCTTCATTTGGTGATGAAAGAAAACCGATATATAGTACATATGAGATCAAAATAAACATTATATCAAAGTTAAACATGAATATTTACTTTGTGTAAATTTTAAAAATTATAAGTTGCTTACTCTTTATCAAGCACCTTTTTCCATTCTTTTGGAGAAGCTCCCCTTCTATTTTTTCTTCATCCCTTTCATCATCCCAAATCTCCACACATGGTCTCTTATTGATCTGCTTAATGTAATCACTAGCATAATAGAAAGAATTATATGATATGTACCGCTCTGCCATAGAACCCTTGATTTTTTCCCTTTTTCGAACAAAACCTTTCAATTTCTTCATGTACCTCTCTAAGAAGAACATCCAACAACAAGAAAACACCCCAAATAATTCAACCTCATCTACTAGGGGGATTAGAAGATGAACCTGCAAGTCCATGAACCTCGTCGACAATTCCTTCTCAAACATACAAGCAATCTCTACTATCTCTTGATGCCACCGTGGAATGATAGCCACGTGATTCTCCTTTGACATGATCCAACGTACAAATGCAGATAATTTAGATATGGAATCTCATAGGTCTTGGGGGAAGTCATGTTTCACTCACCCACGTACGAATGAAGGATAATGAGACTCCAAAGTTATAAACACATGTAATAATATACAAAATTAGTTATGTTTTGTGATCCCTGCATGGGATAAAATTTATTAATATAAAAAATAATAAAATAATTCTTTTGACATTATATGTACTCTTAGAAGATTCAAATGGCCATGTGATTTCAACCTGGAAAAATGGTCATCCACGGTGAAGTAGAATCATAGTCAAGACCCATCTGAAGATGGCACCTTCACACCCATTACAAATTCATTTTCCAAATAAATATCATATTTTCTTAAAATCCATGGGACATCACCTTCTTTGAAATACCAATTAGAGGGCCCAGTTGCCTCTGATCCTGTGCTTTCTAATCATCTTGGCCAATGTTTCTTTTTATTTTTTGAAGTAATAAGATATTTCCTAACAACCAATGCACCACTTTTTTTCGATGATATGTGCCTCCATAAAGAAGATGAAAATTGTTTAAATATATGCATTGGATCGAGTAAGTGGGTAATATTAATATGCTCCTAATATGGGAGGTTATAAAAGATAGATTTCCTTTTCATCCCAATGGGAAATTTCTCAACATAGATGTCAAAGAATTCTGGATCGTTGAACATAGGCTACCATTTGAATCGAACATTTCTATGAACTCTTTATCCTTCTCTCTCTCATATGCTCTAATTCATTCAGCTAGTGTCGTGATTGGAGGCATCTGGGTTCTCTCTTGTTTACCATTAAAGGCAGATTTTTCTCTTCTGTAATGGTGTTCTTCTGGGAGGAATACCTTGGAGCAGTCATACACAGGCTTTTGTATGTCGTTGGATGATCTAGCTTTTAAAGAAGGTCCACAACATTTACATTCATAATACCCTTTTGTTACAAGACCTGCGAAATTATTGTATACAATATGCATGTAACGTTAAATAACATCATGAAGATAATAATAATTAAAATGAATTAAATAACTAATATGTGAAATAATATTGTTACTGATGCAGGAGCATCTACTTAATGTCAAAATTCCAAGTAGAAATCAGCCCTTAGGGTCTTAACATTTGTCCAAGGAGGTAATATTGTAAAGAGACATTGTAAAACTCATGTAAAAAGTATTTTATTTCTTAGTGAGCATTGATAGGGAATATGCTTAGTTGTTAGGTTTCAATGAGTGTTGAGTCAATGTAATAAATCCCCTTAAGAAATGGGATATTAGAGAGAATATTTTTTGTTTATGCTAAGAAGATAGAGAATTCATAAATTAGGATTTCCTTAGTATTGAAGTGGTTACATGCTTGTAGGAGTTGAGTGAGGGTTTGATAAGATTTGAATTGTATTATAAATTAATTGTAAGCTTCAAGACAAGGGAGGCCAAATTAAAGAAAGAATATCAGAACTAGAGAGAGAGGTGAGAGTCGAGAGAGGAGGCCAAATTTAAGTAAATAATATTAGGCCAAGAGAGAGAGAAGGAGAGCCAAGAGACAAAGAGGGTTCTCTGTAGGAAGAGAAATCCATACCAAGAGAGTAGCAGGACAAAGATAGAATGGAAACATGTTTTCTTGTATCTGTACATTTTTTGTATTAATGAGAAATTGTATTCATGTGATTGTATTGTGTCTCTGTTACGAGATGAGTGATCCGTACCAAGAAAATCTAGTTTCTGTGTAATAAACCATTTTTATGTGAATTTTGATTAAAGAGTAAGTCTTTCTAAGTGATAAGGACTTAGTGGCTAGGTAGAATCTGTATGATTCCAGTCTCGAGAAATTAAAAATAGTGTGCAGGTCGAGAAGGAGAAACAAATCCAAATTCTGGATTTGGAGAAGTAATACATAAGAGTGTTTTGTATTTAGGATTGAGACAACTTGCAACGTGTGCCGCAAGCATGAAAATTTGAAGTCGGAATGGATTAAGTTAAAGCTCAGGAGAGATCAGCGCTATTGAGTATCGAATAAGCTCAAGAATGATACCGTGAAGGAAACAAAGATGCAGAGCGGTTGTGGTCAAAGAAAAAAAAGAAAATACTAAGGCAGCAAAGCATTTAAAATATTTTCAAAGGAAGGAAATGGACAGCAAATATTAAACATCAAAGATCAGTTCCGAATACGAATGGATAAGATAGAATTCACAAGTTAAATTGGGGAAATTGCGAAGTGGATACGTGTTGACCGGAGCAGCCAGGCGTACATCGAAATCAATAATTTCAGTATTTAAATTTTAAAACATCTCCTGGTAAGTATTTTTATTTGTGATGTGGTGAAGAGTAAGTTTTCCAAAGGAATAAGTGGATCTGACAGTCATGATCAAGTCAACAGTGAGAGATGGACGGATGAGATTATATCGCATCAGGAGTAGTGTGTGCACATCGCCATTAGAACTTGTTATATTTAGGTGCTAAGACATCACAAGTTAAATAATATAATTTTCGATACGACGAAGAGGAGTCACGTGTCGACGGGGTCCATGTGCATATCGCATAGTGCATGAGATATGATAAACAGTTAACAACATGAAGTTAAGTTTCAGAAATGTCGATTTTGATCAAAGTGAATATTCCACATCATAGAAGAGAGGGTATAAATGTTAAACCGTGGAATTAAAAAGCACGACATGTGAAATTTTATATTCACCGAGATGCGAAGTGATATAATCTATGGTTGCGATGTTTGCAATATTGTTTGGGGATCCGATGTGAAAAGCGCCGAAGTCTTAACTTTGTTGAATTGAAATGCCACGTATGCATTAGGGAAGATAAATAAGGCTGCCATGGCATAAGGTAAAAACTCTATGGTTATATGAGTTATAAACACAGAAACCACTTAAAAATAAGCTTCCGCGAGAGCATATGAATTAGTAATGATTAAAGTGGGTTTTGTAAAATTTATTCAAGGTATTATAACTTTACCATCGAGATTTGGGCAAACAAAAAAATAGATCTACAAAGTTGAACAAGCTTTAAGCTATTGAGTATCAAACAAGCTCATGAAGGATAATGTGAGGGAAACCGAGATGCAGAGTGGTTGCGGTCAAAGGAACGGAAGAAAAGAATAAGGTAATAAAGCATTTAAAAGATTTCAAAAGGAATGGAATGAATGACGAATATTAAAACCAGAAAGATCAGTTCCAAAGATGAATGCCTAAGATCAAATTTCCAAGTTAAATTTGATGAATTGCAAAGTGGATACTTGTCAGGCGAAGCAACCAAGCATACATCACAATCAGTGATTTCAATATTTAAATTTTAACACATCGCCTGGTAATTTGTTTTATTTGTGTTGAGGTGAAGAGTAAGTTTTCCAAAGGAAGAAGTGCATCGGATGGTCGTGATAAAGTCAACAGCAAGAGATGGATGGGTGATATTATATCACATCAGGAGTAGTGAGCACACATTGCCATCAAAACTTGCTATATTTAGGTGCTAAGAAATCGCAAGTTAAATAATATAATTTGCGATGCGATGAAGAGGAGCCACGTGTTGGCAGGGTCCATACGCATATCGCATAGCGCCTAATATATTATTAACAGTTAACAACATGAAGTTAAGTTTGAGAAATGCCGATTGCGATCAAAGTGCATATCGCACATCACAGAAGATAGGGTATAAATCTTAAACGGTGGATTTAAAAGGCGCGACATGAAAAATGTTATATTCGCCGAGATGAAAAGTGATATAATCTACGGTTGTGATGTTGGGGATCCAATGTGCAAAGCCCCAAAGTCTTAAGTTTATCGAAGCGTAATGCCACGTATGCATTAGGGAAGATAGAGAAGGTGGCCATGGCATAAGGTAAAAACTCTATGGTTATATGAGTTATAAACACCGAAACCACTTAAAAAGAAGCTTCCATGAGAGCATATGAATTAGTAATGATTAAAGTGGGTTTTTAAAAGTTATTAGGGATATTATAACTCTACCATCAGGATTTGGGCAGACGAAAAATTAGATCTACAAATTCGAGTATTTGTGGCCTTTTGGCTACATTGGTTACGTATATAAACAAGTCAATAAACATGTAATTTACTAGAGAAAAATCCTAAGCCTGGATAAGCATGTGTCATGTAAGCATGTATGCAAAACAACGTAAACTCTTCTCTACTGTGATGGGTTGTGACACATCATATAAATTTATCCCATCCCATAATTCCTTCAATTTGTCTTCCAGTGGTTGTATGTAGAAATCCATATTCTTCACTTGTCTTCTATCAAGGACTATGAGAGCCAACATAAGATGTTCATTCTTCATGGACAACCATGGGGGGATATTTTTATTGATCACTACTACATGCCAAAAAAAATAGTTGGTGTTTTGGAGGGAATATGGATTAACACCATCCATGTATTTGCAAAGTTGTAGACTTCGTACTTCATCCTTGAATTTTTTGGGCCATTTATCCTTTATATGCTTCATGGCTATTGAATATGTTGGGATTCGCTTTACTCCCAACTAACTTCTATGTGAGGCATTCCATCCCTACAACATAGTTAATTCTTTGCAACGAAAGAAAATTTGAATCCTTGGAATTATAGGCATGTGCCTCAATATCTTAAAAGGTCGATGATGTGATTTATGCTTTTTTTAATTTATCATACCTTTCATGCCCACATTTCAGACATATCTCTTTTTCTTTGCCTCTTCGTAGCTACCGGGAAAGACATTATCACTCAGAAGAACCTTATATTTGAATAACCTGTAGTTGGTCATGGACAATATTAAATGTACATTAATGCTGATATAATTATTAATGTTCATAAAATTGACCACTTGTAATGTTCATTATGTGATTATTTCTCAAAATATAAGGGAGGAATTGATGCTCAATTACCTCAAAATTTCCGTGAAACATGAATTTGACAAGCCAAAATTTTCTTTCAAGTTGTACAGTAACATCATTGTCCCCAATTGGGTAGACTTTGACTCACTACCAGGTCTAAAGAGAGGGGTGGCAAAAGAAAATTTAAGCCTTTCGAAAAAGGTATCAGAGATATGAGCATCATCCCCAAGTTCATCATCATTTTGGAATGCATCTAAAAACATTGTATCCATGGTAGTCATATCCCTTAAGTAATCATCCACACCAACCTCTATTTGATAGCCTCCATTTCTAGCTTGTGATAAACTACTATTGTTGTATTCATTCCTAATTGGTCAATCTGGACGTAGTGGGAATTGAATAGGTGGTTCACTCAACCATTCTTGGTATTGTTCCTCTCCGATTTTTTCCCTTAATTCAACCTTCTCTCGATTTGACATTGTCATGGGGTGCAATGGAAGATATTAGGTAAGTCGCTCATCATCAGTAGAATCCTAATAATTTCAAAAAATATATTTGAACATGATTAGTACAAAATTGATGATATACAATGCATGATTAATTGGTTTGATGTTGAAATAATATTTACATTAATATACCAGAAAATTATTATTACCATCATTTTCCCAGGATTGTGGATAGAAATGTAATGTTACAATTAGAAAGATGAAGTGGTTGTCCATTTTCATCTACCAAATGCGCCTTGCGGTCTGTTGCTCCTTGTAAGAGCTTCCGACGTTTTGGAGCTGTTTGAATATTTTGTGCATATGAACTCGATTATGAATGTGCATGAAATTGAAAGTTACTATACATTAATTTTATTCAGTTGAATGACATGGATAAAAAAATAAATTAAATTTGATAATGAAAATATAAATAGAATCTGAAGCAATTATCTCTAGAGATCAAAAGGGAGAACTTTGTGATGGACTTTGAGAATTATTAAGGAATGAGATGGATTTTGAAGAATTTTTTTTTTTTTTTAAATTATGCGGAGCTATTCACATTAATAAAAAATTTGTATGTTACAAAAAGAGCCATCCTGGCTTATATCCGCAGCTCTGAAAGAGCGCATAAATAAAACCACTCTCAGGGAACTTGAAACAAGGGGAACGGGGAGTAAGAGGGGTGTTCCAAAACAAAACTAAAAGAAGAAAGAGAGCTCGTAGGCTCAGTGCTACAAAAAACCTGAAAAGCAGGCAAGGACAGTGAATAGCCAATAGGTTAAAGCACTGGGTCTTCGTTGCAGAAGAAATCATCTATGTTGATCGGACGTTCAAAAGTCCCTTCCTCAAGGTCAAAACGGGGGTGGTGAGAGGGTATAGCAGTGAGAGGAGAGACCTTTGAAGGAGTGTCAATTTTAACCCGGAGGTTAGGATCCCCAGCTTTCTATTGAAGCCTCGATTGTCGCTTCAGCAATTCAAAATGAGGTTAAGAACTATCAACAAATCTTAAATGGTGAACCGTTTTAACATACATCTCGAACTTGTCCGAGAGGTTATAAATCTTCTTATCCATCTGTTTGTTGATTCTTCTTTGCTCCTGGAGTGCCATAGAGAGGAGAGTTTTGGTATGCTAGTGAAGATCAATGGTGGGCATGAACAAGTTCTCCCAGCTTCTCGTCAAGCCAAGGTCCGAAATCCACTGGAATTCGAGGTCTATTGTCTCCGTCAGGGTGGCCCGAAGTCGAGCCATCACAGCATTCTCCAATTCTGCCATGAAATCCCTCATTGGGGCCAGAGTGTTGTCTCTGAGAAGCGAGCATCATTGTGAGCCTGGGTTTTAGCTTGAGTAACAAGGTGGTGGGAAGGGTTCTCCCACTAGGAGGAGCAGCTGCGCCGAATGGGAGGAAGGGGGTTCCTACGTCGGGGGGCTATGGAAGGAGAGAGAGGCTGCGAAAGGAAGAGGGCTTGCAGGAGAGAGTAGACTAGGGGAGAAGAAGGCTCGAGGGAGAGAAAAGCCAGGAAACAGAAGGCCAAAAGGCCGCAATGAAACTTATCAGAAGGGAAATTGAGCCACAGAGTGAAGTGAGGAAATAAATCCAGGATAAGAGAATTTAAAGGCTTGAGATTAGGCTAGCTGGCCATGGGAGAGTGCTTGTTACGCATCCGAGCATTAATCATGGTGTCATGCAGAGAGGAAAGACATAGCATGGGAATATGCCTGGGCGATAAAATCAAGGACATGCTCTCGCTCGAATCAATCAGCATAGCATCAATTAAGTACAGAGTCATGATGAATTGGGGGTTTGGGCTACTGCGACATGACTCCTGCCCTGTGCAGGTCATTTTGATTGATTATCGTACATTCCTTATTGATATTAGGTGAGCCAAAATTGTTCAATCCATAGGAGACAAGATGTGCTTGGGTGGTTACCCCCTGATTGACCATGTATTTGGCTAGCTTATTGGCCTTTATTTTGATAGAATGGAACATGAGCCCTCTGGCTTCCATGATGCTGGCTTTGATGCAAAGGAGTATATGATTGAGGCGCCAGCTATCGAAGACCTTGGCCACACTTCTACCATTCTAAAGTTTTCTGCAAGCTTAGGTAGCTACGTTAGAGTCTCCTTTGACTTGAAGGGGCCAATAGTGGTTCTGCTTGGCAATGAACAAACCCTTAGCCATCGCCAAAAGCTCTGCCACATTGTTGGTAGTATGCCCCAGATTTCCATAGTATATCCATAGGATGGAACCCTGATAATTGTGAAAAACACTGCCAAAGCCAGCCCTGTCAGGGTTGTTTTTAGATGCCCCATCATAATTGAGCTTGAAAAAAGGTTGATAAGGGGGCTGCCAAAGAGTCAGGGGATCGGGATTGATAGAGTCAGGTCGGGAAGAGGAATCAATGAGGGGGGTGGGAAGATTGAGGAGAGAGAGGATGCAGCAGTCATCTGAAGAAGGAAGGTGTGGAGAATCAAGAAGATTGGCAATGGAGGCTGATTCTTTCAGGGTAGCCTTGATATTGGTAAGAACCTGTTCTTATTTGGATGAGTGGTTTCTGAAAATTCTCAAATTTCGCTCTTTCCAGAGAGCCCAACAGATGATTCTCGGGAGAAGGTTCCAAGCAAGATTGATAAGCAGATTGCTTGAGAAGGTAGGGCGCCAATTTTCCAGGGTGCTATGAATGGATTCCATAGAACAATCGAAGGTTTTGAAACAAGCAGGAGCCAAGACCAGATATTAGAAGCAAAAGGGTAGGTGTTGAGGAGGTGGTTGATAGTTTCAGAGTCGGAGAGGCATAAAATGCAAACCGATGGGCCTTTCAAACCTTTTTTTTGGATATTGTCCCACGTCAAAATTTTCCTATGCATAATGAGCCAGAGAAAGAGAGTGATCTTCGGCTAGTGCTTCGTGTTCCACAATCTTTTCCATCTGTTGTACCCTTGAGTAGAGGTGGGATTTTGCAGGATGTTGTATGCTTCTTTAATGTTAAAATTCCATGTAGGGTTGGAACCCCAGCGACGGATGTTCGGACCGTCTTATTTTTGAATTTTCCTTTCATGGAGCTCCTTAACAAGAGAGTTTATGGAATGATGGAGCTGAGTAGGAAGAGAGTCTTGGAGATTCTCCCAATCCCTCCATTCCGAATTTCTAGTAGGTTTCCAATAATATTTTAATTTTATTTTGTTTTGCGCTTTGAAATATTCTTTTCCTGGCCTGTAAATCTCTTTGTCTAGTCTAGGGCTCTTCTCCCAAGCATCATCCAAAAATAGAGCTTGCTGACTGTTGCCTATCTCCCATAAGCTGTGTTCTGAATCAACATTCTATTTTCCCAAGCTTTATTCCACATGGGAGAACCTTTAAGGTTGCCCGAGAGCCTAATGAGGGAGGCCCAAGGGGTAGTGGGAGCATATTTGGCTTTCCAAAGCATTGCCCAATTGGTGGAAGGGTTGGAAATCCAACGCCACCACGTTTTAGCCCCCATGGCCTTACCCAGGAGATCCGGATCTCTGAGGCCAAGCCCACCTTCAAATAATGGAGTGCACACTTTATCCCAAGCAACCAGAGCCCATTTACCATTGAGGGCTTTTCCTCTCCAAAGGAAATCCCTTTAAATAGTTCTGATCTGGATTGAAATAGAGCGGGGAGCTGCCAAGGCCGAAAAGAGGTAAAGGGGCATTGCTTGAAGGACTCATCGGACCAGGATTAATTTTCCCGCCAAATTGAGGGCTCTAAATGTCCAACTGAAGATTTTCTTCTTGAGCTTTGAGATGAGAGGTTCCCAGTTCGAACATGCCAGAGGTTTGTCAGTGAGGGGAATTCCCAGATATTTTGAGGGGAAGAAGCTTTTTTGGAAGCCTAGGACACAGGAAATATGAGTTTGAATGGTATCAGGGGTATTGAGGAAGAATATTTTAGATTTGGCTTGATTGACATCTAATCCCGAGGCTAGAGAGAAATATTCCAGGATTTTTTTGAAAGCAAGGGCTTCTTTAACCAAAGGGCAGCCCATTAGGAGTGTATCGTCAACAAACTTCTAGTGAGTTGAGGGTGGGAGCTGAGGGTAGAGTTGAAGGCCTGAGATGAGACCACTGGAGGAAGCAGCCGAAAGGGATCTATCCAGCCCTTCCGCTAGAATGATATAGAGGAAGGGAGAAGGGGGATCCCCCTGGAAGATGCCTCTCTAGGGATTGATGATAGAGGTGGGGGATCCGTTAAGGAGGATAGAAAAGAAAGCTCCAGAAACAAAGGCCATTATCCATTTAATGATCTATATGTTGAAACCAAAAGCTGCGAGCACGAGTCTAATATACCTCCAATTGATCTTATCAAAAGGTTTTGACATATCCAGCTGGATAATTATACCTAGTTTGCCTTGATATTTTAGCGTGTGGATAATTTCTTGAAGGAGAATGATGTTGTCCATGATCTACCAGCCTTCTACATAACCTGTTTCGTGTGCCGAGATAAGGAGAGGAAAAAGAGGCTTCATGCGGTTGGCCAACACTTTTGAAATAATCTTGTAGATGACATTATAAAGGGTAATGGGCCAAAATTTCTCTGAGGAGTCATCTCTGTCTGATTTAGGGATGAGATCCAGGAAAGTTGCATTGAGAGAGGGAAAAATGGATTTTTTCATTCTAGATTCCTCCACTAGATCATATACCGAATCCTTTATGGTATTCCAGTAGGCTTTGTAGAAGTCGATGGTGAATCCATTGGGCCCAGGGGCTTTACCATTTAGCATTGACTGAACCGCTTCTTCCAATTCCTCCATGGTTATCTTTTTTAACAGCATTTGATTATGATCCTTGGCTAGAATGGTTGCGATGTGACTGGTTATTTTCCTTATCTGCTCTTCATTGTTCGAGTTACTTTCAGTGAGGATTCTTGTGAAGTATTGATGAAGTTCTTCCTCGATCTATTGATGATTGTCAAGAATCTGTCCTTGGTTGTTTCTGAGATTGAGGATCCTCTTATGTTTCCTGTGCTGGATCATGGATTTATGGAAGAAGGAAGTGTTTCTTTCTCCCTCCTTGAGCCATTGCATCCTATATTTATGTCGCTAGAGGATCTCTTCCTAAGTAGCCTAGGCCTCCCACTCTTTCTGGAGCTCCATTTCTATTCATTTGGTTTCCTCTGTAGTCCCATTCTGAATGATTGTTTGTTGTAATGATTTTAACTTTGACTCTATGAGCTTTTTTCTGTAGTGATATCTCCAAAGTTTCCTTGATTCCATTTTTTCAGTTCTTGCTTGAAAATTTAAGTTTTTGGTGGAAACCATTCATTTTGCTTCTGTGAGGAGAAAAATATTTTGTCCACCACTCTTTGATTTTTTCATGGAATTTCGGATGGGAAATCCAAAAGGCTTCAAATCTGAAGGGAGCATTTTTTGGGCGCTCAGAGATCTAGAAGGTTAGGACAATCAGCCAATGATCATATCCCACCTGCAAAGCAATAACAGCCTCTGTTTCCGAGGAGAGGAAAAGATCTTTAGATAGGAGGAAACGGTCCAGTATGGATGCTATCTGACGTGTTCCCCCTCTTCTGTTGTTCCAAGTATGGATACCGTTTTGGGTGGGAATGTCAATGAAGTTAAGGTTCTCAATCATGCTTTGGAACGCCTGAGAGTCTGAATCTAGACATCTGATGCCACCCCTTTTTTCATCTAGATTTAGGATCATGTTGAAATCTCCTGTGAGGATCTGGAGCTTGAAATCCAAAGGCAAAAGAAAATTTTCAACTTGGTTGAGCCAGGCTAAACGCTCTCTGACTGTATGAGGACCATAGACATTACTGATGCATATTTTCTCTTTGGTGCCAATGATTTGGAGAATTGTGGTGAGGGTCTGCTTGGAAGCAAATGAATCAATCAAATGAAACTGTGATTTTTTCCAGAAAGTGGCAATCCCCCCTGCTGTGCCCGTTGTAGCTATGGCTACGTGACAGTACTACTTCCTGAAGCAGGCTTGCTGAATGTTCATCATTTTTGACAGGCTGATCTTTGTTTCTTGTAACATTAGAATGTCTATTTTTCCTGAGATTATTTTGGATTTGAGAATCCTTTTTTTTTAAGGGCTATTGAGTCCCCTGATATTCCAAGAAGTGCAATTCATAATAACATGTTGGGAGGGAAAGAAATAACCTTTACCTTGCCTGCATTGACTAAGCTGAGTCCTAGCTCTTGGAGGTTCTGTACAGTTGTTTTTCTGCCTCTTCTTTTGGGTTGTCCCTTTGTAATCTAGTGATTGGCTTTGAGATTCGTTTTGATGCCCCCAGTTTGATTTTTCCCTATTGTGCTCTGGTGCTCTATTTACTTTTGAAAATTATGTTGCAGAGAGTACGCCTGTTCTATTCACTTTAGATGGTATTTTGGTATATTTTCAAATCCTTTAGAGTTCCACTCCTTTGAAAGCTTCTGAAGATCCATTCCCATTATAATTTTTTCAATAGCTTTTTCCTATAAGGTGGGGAGATCCTGAGTGTAATTCATTTATGTTTCTTCCTGTGATGCTTGCGTTGCTGATGAAGGGTTGTTGTTGTTCTCCATTTCAGTTTCCATTTCCTTGTGCTATTCCTGGATCTCTTATGTGAAGTTACTTGTCTGACCCTTTTCCTCTGTGGTTTGAGAGAGTATTTCAGACGTATTTTTTGTTGCTTGCCTGGGGGTTTCCCATCCTCCATTATTTCTTCTTCCTTGCCTGTTTTTGTGTGTTACTTTGGTGAAACCTTGTTCATCCCTAGCTCTCGTGGGCCTTTCTTGGTGGGGCGTTTTATTTTGAGGGCAGTCTCTGAAGAGGTGACCGTGCTCGTGGAATTTGTGACATATAAATGAAATGTGCTCGTAATCAACCACCTGGGTCCATGTTTCATCCTTGAAATTCAGTATGATGGCTTCAGGTAAAGCTCCAAAGACATCAATATAGGCACATATGCAAGCATATGAGATGTAGTGGCCATTCCTGGTGCCTTCAGACATTTTGATGTATTCTCCCAGACCATTTCCAATGGCCTAAAGCACTCAGGGTGCCCAATAGTCCGTAGGGAGAGATTATAGTCTAATCCAAACAAGAACAGGGGTGAAGTCTTATTTTTCGGGCATGAAGTTCTCCTTCCAGAATCTCATCTATAGCTCTGCAGCGTTGAAGAAGTACAACTCTCCTTCGAATATACGGTCCTTATCTTCCAAAAGAGAAAAAACAACTGTGAAGAAACCTTTCGAACCTAGTTGTAGTTCGATGGCTCCTTTAGGATTCCATTTGGCTTGTATCCAGCCTTTCAAAGCCCCTTCAGAGGGCCAGATTCCCATAAAATTACATATAATCGCATGTTCCTTCATGTAATCTCTTTAGACCTCTATTTCTGGTTCCTGAATGATTATTTATGGGATTTTTACTGCTTTTGTATGACAAGCCTTTGTTGATTGATACTTATCCTGATCAGTCGCAGTATATTCCGAGCCCAGGCTGTCAGGGTTTTTCGACAGAGGTTGGGTGTAGTCTCTATCCCCCGATTTATTTTTTCCCCCAATGTCAGAGGCACCCTGCTGAGAAATTTTGACGGATTTGTCTTTTTCAGGATTAGGAGAGTGAGGATGGAGATCTTGTTCAGACCTCGGAACAGCTGAAGAAGAGATAAGGCGCGTAAAGAAAGATAAGGTGGGTGCGATGGAGGAGCCCACGACCTAATCCTTGAATGAGGGTCTTGCAAGAGGGACCACCTACTCCATGGCATTCAGGGGAGGAAAAATGTGAGGGAAAAGCCCGCAGAAGCCCACAGCGAGAACAGGGGACCTAGGGTTAGTTCAAGCAGAGCTTGCAGAGCTTTTTCTCCAAAGTGTTTTTTTTCGTATCGAAGCTCATACCAGATATTTTTATCCTTTTGAAATGAGAAGTTCAGATTTTGAAGAATTTTCAATTTGATATAATTATGATATTTTCTCCCTGAATTTGAGTAAAATCAACAATAAATTTTCGTGTACATACCTAAAAGTAATTTCAGTGCCTTAAAAATGCACTTATTGTTATTGGTGCTAATGTACAGTTAACCGCATCGATGCGTTTTAGTTACTACACACCAGTGTGGCTTTATTGACTCATGCATTGGTGTGATTAGTTAACAAACACACTTAATATCAGGAAATAAAAAACATAACTTTATTTTTTTTAAGTGAAAAAAAAAACTGTAAATTTAAAAATGGGCGGAAAATTATTTTCAGAAATCCAATTTCATAAAAATGTATTTAAATAGTAAAAGCTATTCATTATTTCATTATTTTTGCAAGAAGTTTCAGGGAGGGGTTTTCATGAGAGACATACCTGGAGCAAAAGAAAACAAGAACATTGTGGAGCAGCAAAATACTTTAGAACAACATCACTATTCAGAGGATCAAAATTTGAAACATCAGGTGATTCGCACAAAAATCATGTAGTATAGTAAAATTATTAAATTTTCCTGTAATAATAATTTTTTTATATAGTTTATGTTGGATTTAATACATGCATAGTAAAAAATTTAAATTTTACTATCCATTTAAAATATATATATATCCGTTCTTATGTTAAACCCTTGCTTCTTCTTGTTTCTGTGACTTGACAATTAGGGTTTTCATTTTAGATTTATATGGTTTCTATTGCTATATATATATATATATATATATATATATATATATATATATATGACATATAACCCACAGGACCACTTGTAGAGTCGTATCCTAATCCATGTCGACCCTTGCAAGATTAAAAAAAAACATATCTTTTTTAATCAGTGTGCCCTGTTTAAAATAGCGCACCGGTGTGCTATTGTAGTATAGAGCATCGAGCGCATATTGACAATTTTTTTTTCTGGCAATTTTTTTCTTTATTAATTTATGATTGTGTTAATCGGTGCACTGGTTAACATATAACACACTGGGTCTCTATGTTGACAAAGAGAATCATACGGTGTTTCTACTGTATTTTCAGTGCATTTATAAGAACCTCCCGCATTGCCTTTGATGCATACTTTTTAAAAGGCAAACCATTTTGTTGATTTATTTTTTTGATCTAAAAAGTATGTGATTTATTTATAAAATATATTAATGAATTGTATGGTACCGATTTCATATTGATAAAGAAATGGCTGTGAAGAATTCAAGTAACAAAAATATTAATAGCACATCAAGAAAAGAAAAAAATGCAGGTTCTTTGTAAACTCTTTACAAAAAATATTATTTTTGAACTATATGTAAGTTTAAGTAATCTGTATTGTTTATTGTGTATCATGCAGAGCCACAGAATGACAAAGCTCAATAATATTATTTATTATCTAAGACCAGAAGAGTGTAAAAGCTTGACGGGAAAATTGCACAGTGACGAATTGGGTGAATGAAAAAATAATATCAATCGAATATGAGTTTCTTTTTTGAATTTTGATTAATAATATACTTAAAAAATTTACATAAAATATTTCAAACAATCTATTAATTCACATATGCTTATTTTTCTACAGGGACCAACAACAAAGAAAATGAATATTGTTCTAATAAAAGAAAAAAAAATAGAACATCCAAATGGAAATGAATTGCTCCTTAGCTCATGTGGAGTTGTGCTGGAGGTTAACGAAAGGGGGAAAAACTATTACAAAACTTTGAGAGATTTAGTGGAACGAATGTATAGATGTTCTTTCCAATTACAATAAAAAAATCAATCCAATGATTCCAAGAACCAAATTTTATTTAAACTACATAATGAGTTTCTAGAGAATTGGTCAATGAGACATGTCAGACTTTTAATAGAAAAAACATACAATAGCAAAAAGAAGGAATGAAAAAGTAATATTTCTTTAAACATTTTTCTAAAATTATTTGTATATATTAATATAAAGAGATCATTTATAAATATCACTTTTGTTATATTTATTTTTCGTGTATCAATATAAAAATTAAATAGTTTATTCTCATGTTACATTTTCAGCAAGATAATGAAAATCTCAAAGGATGAACAAGTTGATATCAGAAATATGCCAGTAAGAATATCTAGAAAGGTGTACAAGGAGATGGTCAAAGAAATGGACATAATTGCATCTCACAAGGATCCATATCAACAAAAATGTGCTTCAAATGTAATATGTAATCATTGAATTTTTTTATTAGGTACAATAAATAAACTATTTAACATTAAATATTAATTTTCAAGTATTTTTTTTGCAAAAAAGAAAAGAAAATGGAACCCATTCAACACATAAAACATGACCACAAGGAATAAAATGGTTGATATCTATGTTTGTGAGTAATTGTTACTTCATTATAACAACTTAACAGATTTCATTTTTGTATATTTTAAGTTGTTTTACAACAATCATCATTGAATGTCTCAAACAGGTGCTAACATACAAAGAATAACCATGAGAAGAATTGATTAACATTGGATTAAATATGAGTTGTCAGTATATGTTGGCATATCAAAAATTAATTGTGGAATTCTTAAGAATCTATCTTGTTTTACTTAGCTCCGTCTATAATTAATAGAAAAAAAAAATTATATTAAATCTATGATTTGTTATGGGGTATAAAACTTGTAGGAAACAAAGTATGGAACTGCACCAACAAATAAATTGTTGAAAAATGGCATGAAATTTGGTTTTGAAATAATGTGTATAGTTCATGAGTCAATTCTTGCTATGGTGCATTTATTTTCGATTTACATTGATGTATATTATTTAAAATTGGAATTTATTTTCGAATCTTATTTGAAGTTATTTTTCTAGTGTAGAAGTTATTTTCTAAAATGATATGATTGCTTGCATTAAATGCATTGATTTCAATGTAGATGTTGATTTATGATTTGATGTAATTGGATATATGATGGTACATTAATTTTAAAGCGATTGGATTAACAATATGCATTGATTTTAGTGTAAGCACAAAACGGTATTGACAATGCACATTGATTTTTGTGTTATAGTAATTTAACCTATTAATATTGGAGAGCGAGAGAGACAAGGTATCATGTTTACTACAACAAATCGAGCTAAAGATTTTAATTATTTACGATTTAAATTTTCTTTTTCATATAATCGATATGAAAAGATGAAAAAACTAACAAGGGTGACAATAAGAATAGTAGAAGAGAATAGTTTCAGATTGGTCACAATGAAGACTATTTGTAACATGAGTACATTCTTATTATTCACATTTTCTATCTTTCAACATTATTATTGTCACTTTCCATTCAAAAAATTTATTTCATCATTTTTCATCATTAAAGTTATTAACAATATTTATCATCTCAACAAACTGAGGTAACTAAGAAAATTTAAAATTAAAATGACCAAGTTAATCTGAAAAATATTTAGCATATTTAAAATTATTATATTAATATTTGATATATCTACATATTATTGTTAAAATTAATCACAGCTTCGATAGTTTTTACTTGGTAGCACACCACTGAAACCAACGTAGCTCCATATTAACTTTGAATCTATCAAGCGCCGAGAGGGATCAAATCTCTCGAGGTGAAAACCTTTCCTCAAGTTTTGCACTCAAAAAAGAGGTTTTCACATAGAGAGATTTGATGCCTCTCGGTGCTTGACATATCTGGAGTTAAGATGGATCTAGGCTGGTTATTATTCTCACCAATGTATATACACTCATTACACTTTATTTTTATGTTTGTAGGTGGAACTTGAAGAAGAATAAAACAATAAACACAGTGAACGAAACATTCCTCCAAATAACCCAAGTCATGGATGTAGCTCGAGCAGTGATAGTAGTTACAACGAATAATGATGATAAATATGTTTTGATATCAAAGAAAGGCATTGTATTTTTTAAAATATTTGTTTGTGAAATAAGACATTTTTTTTTATCTAATGGGCATAGTGTCCCAATTGAAATACAAAGGGATACTAATAACTGTCCCATTTCGTATGAAAAAGAGTGTCTTATTCACACACACACACACACACACACACACACACATATATACATTTTAATTTATTCTATTGTGTTCTCTATTTCCACTATGAAATGTTACATCACTGATTAAATATATGGATGATTAAATATTATAATTAAGAGATGTGAAATCTCTTGATATGATACAACAAATTAATCCAAACATCACATTCAAATGCACCAATAAAAATTTAATTGATATGAATATTGTTATAAGACATGTGTCGACTTTTGATGAAGAATGAATTTTTAAAAATCACAATAATTGCATAGTCATAGGTCGATGTTTTTGAAAAATACAAAATAAACACTGGTGCTTGTTATTTACTATGCATCGGTGCGTTTGCATGATAATGTGCACCGGTGCGTTTCTACGACCTATGGCCACCACAAAAATACCAATACCAATTAAAACGATCGGTGCACTTTATTGACAAGTACCACCCAGGTGATCCGATAGGCGTTGCATGCACCCATACGATTTTCTTTTAACGCGTCAGTGCATTTTTATAACTTAACAACACAATGTGTATTAACACCTAGACGGTCTGCTGTGGTTTTACACCTTAATGGCCTGGTGCATCTTGCTGGGTGATACACACCGGGATGTTGCTAAATGCCCTAGGGCATCCGAAATTTGGCTTCCATCCATGTGCTTGGTATGTTTATAGTACCGACGCGTACATGGTAAAATGCACCAGTGCGTTCACACCTGATGTGCGAACCAATCAGAAAAACATATGTAAGAACCTCTGGCCGCCCAATTTTTTTTAGTTCTATTGAAATTTCGTTAGAAGCTCTGCCAAAACCTCTGTTACCCAAAATAGATGTCATAGCAAATGTTTTTTTTATAATTTTGGCCAATTTCATAACACTAAAAACCTCCTTTATATCCTCCACTAGAGGGTATTTTCCTTGTAATGATAATGTTTGAGAATGCCAAGTTGAGTCATAGATAGACTATATTTATCAATATTAAAAAATATATAATAATAGTTTTTAAGGTGGAGTGTTTGGGAAAATAGTTATTACTTGTGTTTCTTGTGATGAGTAGTTTTTAAGGTGGACTTCTTTAAAAAATAGTTATTACTTGTGATTATTTTTATGTAAATGGGGTATGTTTCTAATTTTTATGAAATTTTTAGATTTAGTTATGTTGAGAGATAATTTGGATTAATTCTAATTTTGGTGTGAGATTGAGAGACTTCCTTAAAAATATATATATAATCATAATAATTTTTTGTTTTGTTTTAAGAAAATATTCATATATTTATATTATAATATTATTTCTTTTTCTTTTGAAATTATTCACATATTTATATTATAAAATTATTTGTTTTAAATTCAATTTACCATACTAGGCCTTCTTTTCAAAGATAATTTTGTAAAATAATGAGAATATAAAGTGTCCTCTCATGTTCCTTATTCTCATATTTAATCAACATATATTTAGAGCATAAAAAGAAGAACATATGTTTCGAGATCTTATATGTAAATTTCCTTTATCTCATATTAACATTTAATAATGCTATTTACAGAGTTTTCCATAACAAATTATTCATTCAATTATGCTTTGAAAGAAAATCATTATTCAAAATTTCCTTTTAAACAAGTTAATAATTCCTGTCTTACACGGTTATACATTTTAATATACCTAAAAGAATTTAACAATCTTATTATGAATCATCTATTTTGTTCAACTTTATTTATGTTGAAACTAATATGGATGTTACCATCATAATTTTTTTCAATGACATATTATAATAACATTTTATAGAATTAATTAACATAAGATGATACACTTATGTTTCTTACTAAATTATATATTTAAATATAGAAGAACTAGAATGGCATCGGTTTTCACATTCCACGTTATATCTTTCTTAAGAGTGAACAACACTTATTTTTTAGGTAGTGTCCCTGTCAAGTTGGTCAAAAAATTATTATTATCATTTAATATGCATAGTTATTATTATCATTTAACATGCTTATAGCTTATTAATATCATTATTATTTAACATGCATATAGCTATTAATACATATTGTAGGTCATACGTTCACCCTCTTTTGATTGCTGTTACAATTTTTAAAATGTCGGAAATTAAGTTACACTGATTTGTTAAAAGAAAAAACAAATTGTAGATCCGTCCTTTGTGTGTGATCTCTGCCTTCCAATTCATTACAGCCATAGAGACTAGTCGACCATGTCTGTAACAGCTGAGTATAAAATTGTTCGAAGTGGTAAGAGTGTGAGATACATATTTATCAAACAAGGTTTGACTAGTTCACGTCGTTACATCAATTATTTTACAATATTTTTTTATGGAGTTGTTTTTAGTGGGATTCTTTAGAGTTTTAGTTGATTGAATTTGGTGAAAAAATTGAGGTAAAATCCTGATTTTTATTATTTAAATTGATTTTTTGATTGTATATATGGATTCAGCACTTTAAAAAATCTCTAAAACAGTTTGATTGTGCAAAGTTACCCATCAAACTTTTATTTTCAATAAATTCCTACAGAAAATTTAGAGAAACTAAACCAAAAAAAAAAAAAACAATAAAAACCTTAAAAAAATCACACTATATACTCCTTCAAAAAGAATCGCAGTATAAACTACTCGTTTCTTTATTATTTGAGAAATCCAATATTTTTAAACCACCAATTACACAGTTCATTGAATGCAGATCCGTTATCTTCATAGCATACTATGTAGGATAGGAAATAAAGAAGCGTGCACCTATAACGAACCTAGTTTTATTATTAAATTTAACAATGGATTCTTTTTCATAGGAATTTTTTCCCTATAATAAAAATATATATACAATACTAAAATAACGTTATTGTCAATGATACAGCATATTTACTAGAATAATAAATTAATAAATACACGATATTAAAATGATAAAGTAATGTTATTGTCAACGATACCGCCTATTTACTAAAATAATAAATTTATGCTCTTGTCACCGCTGAGGTTGTATTGAATTTTAGTTCAATCTTGTATTAATTGTTGAAATTTTTACACCCAATTTATTTAGTAATAAAAAATGTATAATTTTTTTATTAATTTTATTAAATAATATTTAAATAATAAATCAGTGTTATTATTAATTATAAAGTTGATGTCGAAGTTAAATTTGAATTTAATTTAGTATTAATTATTAAAATTATTTATTTCATTTATTTACTAACAAAAAATTATAAATTATTTTTCTTATTCTTTTAATTGAATAAACTTATTTTTTACGAATCGCGGAATTATATACTTCTTTCTTAAAAATCATGGAATTATAATAACATTGTATGAACCATACTTACCAACAAAAAAATTGATTATTACAGTTATTTAATTTAAAGAGCATTCCAATTCTCTAAAACACTGAATTAAAAAAACTCAGAAAATTCTATCAAAAATCATTTTCTCATTAAAATCATCCGTGCTTAAAATGATCTCTCATCCTTATATTTTAAAATAATGCATCCATCCCACCAAAACCCAATTCATCTAAATTTTTAAACTTCACGAGTTAAATCAACTTTCTGAATTAAATGATTAAATCTATTGTTGAAATGGATAATATAATATAAAAGAGTTATTTTTAATGCAATAACATATAACATGTGGTTTATAATTGGCAGGTTGAGGCTAAAAGCTGTAAATTTTTCTGAATTGTATTTTGGTTAATGAATAGAAAATAGTAAAGATTTACTAAGTTTAAAAAATAAAAAATAAAATGTGATATTTTGAAAAAAAAATAGATTTATTTTTCTTAATTTATCTAAAATGTGGTAGGAATTCATTGAAATCATAAGTTTGATGAAAAAATTATCCAAAATGAAATTGCCTTGGAATTTTTCAAGTGTTGAAATCATATATGTAATAAGAAAAATCAATTTAAATAACACATATCAATATTTGACCTCAAATTTTTCCACAAATTAAAATTTCACCTTAATTTTTTTAGATTTAACTAAAAACTATACTAAAAACTCAAAAAAATCACATTAAAAATAATTCCTAGCATAAATTGAGACTTATATGATAAATTTATATTTTTAAGCATTTAAGAAATATTGATAGTAGATATATGTTTGATTTAATGCGAAAGGAATGAGATTTTAAATTCATGATGATGATAAGGAACGAGATTTTAAATTTATGATGATGATAATGATGATGATGGTTAACATTCAACAAATATTTGGTGTGTCGGACATAAAGAAAAGAGTTATTTAGCTTGATTTAAGATTTTATTCCTCACTATAATTTTGACATCTTAGGAAGGTTATTATTGTAACAAAGATTATGAAATTGATCTCTAATGTGGTTGTACGGGGCACTCTAAGAGGAAGTGATTTTTCATCCTCGATGTTCATATTCTCGCAGAGATGGAAGATCCTTTCCATCCATGGGGTTTTAGGAACTGTCCAACTACGTGTTTCACTATGGAGCTCATCAAAGTTCATTCTAATCTTGACTATATTAATTTTCTTCTTAGAGCTAGTTAAAACAGAGAGATACTTTTGATCTTTTTTTCTTTGAACTTAGAAGTAACAATTTTTTTAATGTTATTAACATTTTGCAATGCAACATTCTCGTCGATTTCTCAATGGTTTAACCAGGCCTTAGTGTCTTTATACCAACCTCGTTTAAGCCTTAGGTGGTTTTGGTTGGAATTTAAAGCTAGCTTAGGAAGTCTATGGTCTCCTATGCTATTGAGCTTGTGCTTATACAACAGAAACCTAGTCATAGCTAGGCTCTAGATAGAGGAAAGACCCACTTCTATAAGAAGAATATGATAAGATGTATTTCTTTTAATTTTAAGGTTATGCGTTATAAAACGCTTCTGAATTTGTTCAATCTTTCTCCAAGGCATATTTTAAGGATACTATAGAAAGATGTCATTTCCTTTCCATTTTTAAATCTGTTGCAACCCTTAATTGTATCGAAATTAAGATTTATGGCCCGATCATGATTTCAGATAATATCATTTTCCTTTGAGTCCATATACATCAAATAATAATAACTATTGATAACAATTAAATTTACATCAAATGATATAACAATTAATATAAATTGTGATAGATTGCAGTAACTCACGATAAAATATGTCGAATGATAATAATTAAAAATAAATTATGGTAGATTTTGCAAACTTCTAAATCGTATTTTTCACACATTGAACTGCGTAGATGAGATGAGTAATGTATGGTTGACATGTAGCTTTTTAATAACTTTTTTATTACTCGAATTTGGATAATGGGAAAATAAGTTGAAAAAGAGTACATAGAAAACCATTCAGATATTTTATGAGCAATGGTTAGTTAAATAAGAAAGTATTATTATTTCTAAAAATCAGAAAAAATTATTTTTGAATTTGTGAAAAATATAAAAATTCAATTCTAAATTAAAATAAAAATTATAAAAAATAAATAAACTATCAATACATTCCAATCCAATTTGACCATTATAATCCCTAAAAAAATAAGTTGCAAAAAGAAAACTTCAAAAATAATAATTATAAGTGGCCATACATATACGAGTTATAGCGTCAGGTTAGTCATTAACCATAACACATACAGTCTTAGGTCCATGCCATAGAAAAAAACTGAAATCTAGGGATACGACAGAAAATAGATGACTACTTAGACAGGGAAAATCTTGATTGATATCTTACTTCCTACTTGTATCTCAAATGATATTATATGTAATCGATCCAAACTCTTTATTTCCGAAAACTAACGGCATATAGCATACGACGAAAACTTCACTGTTCATCTCTAACTACCTCCGTCAGTTGTCGACATGAGCACGAATTTTTCAAGCTTTAATTTCTTCCGCCATGGACTATCTTTGCTACACCGGTGATGTCAGCTTAATTCCTTATCAGGCATTTCGAGGACACTGCGCAGGAGTAGGAGATGACACTGGCCGCTCACTCGAGATTACAGAAGCAAAGCAGCTGAGACCTCTGAAGTGGTTGCAGAGTTGCATGCTCCCATTCCCTCTTTAAATAGGTAATCGTACGCTGCCATTCATTCATAGAGTCGCATCTAACGAAGGAACTCGGAAACTTCTCCCTTCGTCTGCTGTTACAGGATTTGTGTCGTCAGTCAACCAGACAATACCAAATCAATTAAAATTTAAAATAATAGTATAGAAAGTGTATTTTATACAATTAGTTTTAACTTTATCGCATTTGTGCCGTTACTTTTCGCAAGAGGCAAATTAGAGTCATTGCACTGACCCTTGAGTAGTTTCATGGTCTATTATGTACAGAATTTGCCCCTTCCCATGCGCCTTAATACTCCAGACCCAATTGCAGCCTTCTCCATACCCATCAGCTACACTTTTACCAAGTTGCCTGTTGTCATTCATTCGCTAAAAAAGTAGCGCACGTTGCCATTCATTAATAGAGTCGCATCTAACGAAGGAACTCGGAAACTTCTCCCTTCGTCTACTGTTACAGGATTTGTTTCGTCAGTCAACAACAATATCTGATCAACTAACTCATAGTATGGAAAGTATATTTTATATGCAGAGATCATAGTATAGAAAGTCTATTTTATATGCAGAGATCGTAGGTCTGATTCATGAGTAGTTCGATCTTTTATAGATGGTTTCACGTTAATATTTTTAATAGAGCAAGATGTGTGGAGCAGCAGCAATATTTTTGATTGGTAAAATGAATGGGATGACCAGTAGCTACAGATATTGTATATTTGTGTGGCCCTGTAATCTATATATATAATTTTGAGTAGGATTATTATTATTGGTTGCTTAAAATACATTTTTTTAATATTTACATGTTTAGCACTCTAAAAAATTTTGGGATACTAGAATTTGTAGATTAGGAAACTTAGATTATGATTATTACAAATTTTTACAAATTTTTACACAAAATTCAGTAGAAAAAATTTAAAATTCATTATAAAAATGTGCAAGATATCATTTCTCATATTAGTTAGGCTACATATTTCTCATATTAGTTAGGTAACTCATGACTATTATAAATGGTTTCAAGTTAATATTTTTAATTAGTGAAGTTTAATTGTGTTAAGTTTATTATTTTTTTAAATTAAAATTTGGTGATATAATTTGGGGAGATATTTTTTTGATTTAACAAAAACCAAACTTAGATATCGACACTTGAGATTAGAAATAAAAATTTAAAGGAGATGAATGCAAACCATCTAAGTCTTCTTCATTAGTATATAAGAAGACTAACAAAGGCCTCATCAAAACCAAGAGGAGAGACCCATAATCTACCCACCACCTTTTACCCTTGCTAATCATTCTATGAGGAACGGATGTTGGTGAAACCCCATGCACTAGAACTAGGGGATCAAATTTCTCCCCCCTCTGAGTCACATGATATGTGGCTCTCCACATGCATGAAACATGTCACTATATTGTCCACAAAAAACTCATTTTCCTCAAAATTCTCTTCACATATTTAATAGAGGTGAAAATGTTATAATTTTCAACCTAATTGTCTCTTAAAACCAACCCCAAGAAGCATTTTCACATATTTAATAGAGGTGAAAATTTTATAATTTTCCACCAGCTTGTCTCTTAGAACCAACAACATAAGAATTTTCATTTTCTAGTGGAGTACTACTCAATTCAGGTACTAGTTGCGTATTCCCCTCGTATGGCCAGGGTATGGAACCCAAGTTGGCTATGGTATGGAACCCAACTTGATATGTCTTAAAAAAATTCCGAGTCAGAGAGATGTTATCTCTCTTCACCATCTTTAATATTCATCTCACATATCTCTTAATGAGTGTTAGGAGGAATAGCATTAAAATATGTCACCACAAAGTCATGAGTAAAAATATTTGTGCCACATTCACTTAGATGAGACATGCCATTTCCTTCACCCTTGCTCCTCCGTCTCTGCCTTAGCGGCACCGTATATTCACAATAGGGTTCTTCAATTTACATGAAAGGGATACCTCCATCTATATCACGATAGGAAAATGACTCAACAACACCTTGGAAAGACAAGGCACCACCAAATACTTAGTGATAGAAACATTGGACAAAAGAATTGACTTTAGATGAAAACCCACTAGGAAAGATGGTGGACAACTCCTTATCAACAAGAGTCCCAATCCCCTTACCATTTAGTACACCAACCAACACACCATGACCAAGAAACTATTGTGCTAAAAAAACCGCAGATCGTTAACTATACACGTCCCACAAAAAAGATAAAATTTGCTAACAATGACACCCAAACCACCCTTGCGCTTGAAACCTTGATTTCTACTTCCCTAAGAAGAGAGAGACCAAACATCTAAAATGAAACAAAATTCACAAGCACATCAAAGACCCTGACCCCTAGAATGCAAATCACAATCAAGAAATCACACGCTAAACCCTGGAAACCTATTCTCCTAGAAATACTCTACAAGACATTCAAATTTAAACTAGTAGATACCAACAAAAGAGGACAAGACTTACCACCTCCATACGCTAACAAGAAATCCTCACTGAAAGTCATTGTCTACTCACGTGGACGCATATAAGTAGTGAAACTATCACTAGGCAACCAAATTATGGAGGCTCAAAACTCTAGTACTCATTCTCAAATGAGACGTGACCCATAGCAAGGCCTACAATATTACTATGCCACAACAACAAGAGACTCACCCTCTTTACTAGAAAATTGTCACTAATGATTACTACTATACCACTGAAACAAGCTAATGAGAGACTCCCCACACCCCATCCCTAATTATAGAAATGCCTCTTACCTCCATCCCCATCAATTCATATCCTCTCTTCCAACTGGAGGAGTACATGCTCATGGATGCAAAATGACAAGTGCATACTCTCTACTGTACCACTGTAACAAGCTAATGAGAGACTCCCCACACCCATCCCTACCCATCCCTAATTATAGAAATGCCTCTTACCTCCATATCCATCAATTCATATCTCCTCTTCCAACTGGAGGACTGCATACGAAATGACAAGTGCATACTCTCCCTGCAGTTATTCCAACGTAGATGGTGGGCACATTATCTCGCTCGTCCCTCAGTAACATCCCTACTAGGAGATAAATAAGGGAGATCATTAATTTTTATTTTTTTAAAGTTTTAAAGACCTCAAGTAATAAATTTTTATAAATTTGAAAATTAAAATTTATTATTTAAATGAATTTTGATGAAATTTTAAATAAAACTAATATAAAAAAATATATTAGAAAAATAAAAATATAAAAATTCTAAATTATATTTTAAAATTAAATTTTAGGAAATATTTTAATTATAAATTCTTTTGATAATTTAGTTATTTTTGAAAAAAATGACATTATAATTGTAAATTCTATCGATAATTTAATTATTTTTGAAAAAAAAAAATCGCTTTAAACCAATTTTATCTAATAATTAATTATTAATCAAAATAATACATGAATCCCACCAAAACCCAATTAAAATAAAATATAAAACTTCACTAATTAAACTAAACCCTAAATTAAATGAATAAATGATTAAATATAATTTTTTAAAGATTTCGTTGGGAGTATACTCAAAATAGAGATGACTCATCCCTTCACGATAAATTCATATTGCTGAGTATTTGAGGGATAGCTAGCGTAGAGATATTTTCGATTTGATGCCAAAAGAACAAGATTTGAAATATATATGCATATACGCATTTAAAATCAAAATTTCAGAGTCCACTCCTGTTATAGGGCTTCTTGGGATAGATTACCTATAACATCGTAATTTTGGGATCGCATGTGCTCTTTATCATTCGTTTTAAATAATATGCGTTTCTACTGGAGGCATCATTTCAGATAGCGCCATTCTTGTCAAAATAATGTGTCCATATACACTAACTCATAATAGTTAATGATAACAATTAAAAACAAGGGAACTCATAATAATTAATGATAACAATCAAAAGCAAGGGAAAGCTGCACGGCAGCAAGTCCCTGCATCGAGCGGGGCTTGAAGAAATGAATGAATCTAGAATTTTGTGGCGAAAAACACAGATTTAGATTCCTTCTCCTTGTTAATTTCCCAAGCAAAAGTTCCAGTTTGCTTAAAATTGATATCACTGTAAAATAAAAATAAAAACAATGTTCTAATTTAAATCACAGATATACCCTGTCACAAGGATCCATCTTGCTGGTAACAAATCAATGTTTCTAGGAGTTTTTAGTTCACGACAGTGAAATGTCAGATCTCTCAGCAAGAAAATGTGAGATTTGATTGAAACAAATACCAGAGAACTTTGAAAAACCATGTCATAGACATCCAGCTTGCTGGCAACAAATCAATGCTTCTAAGAGTTTTTAGTTCAGGAAAGTTACAACAACCTGTGTATAGATTCACAAAAAGAAAATGTGAGATTTGATAGAAACAAATATCAGAAAGCCTGAAAATAAAATTGATTTAAGAAAAGGAAAATATTGATTCGAACTAGAGAAACTTGCCTTGACAGCTAATGGTTCTCGGTTAATTGGGAGTTGCCCGTTCAAATTATTGAAAGACATTCTTGCCACGATAACTACCAACTCCACTTTCACCAATTCGAAAACTTTCCGAGAGCCCCTAGACTGATCTCCATTGTATTAGTGTAACATACATTAACCATCAAACAATTCATATAAAAAATTATATATTTGCAGCTTCTTTTTACCTTACAAGACTTCTACTAGTAAAGGATTAATACACATGCACATTAAACAATGTAAAGGGTTAATGATATCATTTATAATTTTCGTGTCAGCATATCAAACATTGTATTAGTGTAACATACATTAACCATCAAACAATTCATATCAAATATATATATATTTGCAGCTTCTTTTTACCTTAAAAGACTTCTACTAGTAAAGGATTAATACACATGTACATTAAACAATGTAAAGGGTTAATGGCATCATTTATAATTTTCGCAAATGCGTTTAGAAATATTTATCATACCTCTTCAAAGAGTATTTACATATAAACTTAAGTTTTATGTCAATGGTACGCCGTTGAAGTGAGCTACCATGTACCAAGTGTTTGTTGCTACACTACTTGCAATCAAATTATTTGCCAAGTGGGTGCCACTGGGTTGATACTTTGCACTTGTTACATCAACATCATTACTATTATATTAATTCGGAAATTCAATTTATATCTAGTAAGTACCATGTTTCTTAATTACGTAGATAGGCGTTCCCTCTGTTGGAAGTGGCTACTTTAATCATTTTTCTAATTAATCTTTTTGATCGGATGGTATGAATTGGATGATGCCAGTATATTCTCGTAGTTTCCACTCCATCAACGAATGGAACTAAAAGTCATAGCTTCCTTGAATATCTAAATCACATATTTAAACCATACTTAAATTAATTTTTTACACAACATGATTAAAACTTTATTGTGCTCACATTATCAAAAGTATACCACTTGGCAACTATGCATTTAAAAACTTACCACTTGGCAAATGTGCGTTTAAACTTTTCTCCACTCTATTACTCTAGTAGTTGCATATGCATGCCATTCAAATGTATGTCCGCTCACAAGTTACAATAAAAAACGAAATATGATTTTATTAAATTATTATTGTTGTTGATTTTTTATTACTTTATATTATTAAATTATTATTATTGTTATATCAAATAATAATAATAATAATAATAAATTATTATAAATTTAGAATTTATTTTAATAATATTTTAACCTTGTAAGAATAAAAAAATTCTATAGATAAGTAAATTGTATTTTAACAAATTATATTTTAACACAATCCATAATTAATATACATTAATTAATTAATTAAAACATTAACATACTAATAAATTGGAGCATTAAACATTATTAATTAAAATATTATTTAATAGTACTACAATATGTAATTAAAACTTTTATATAAAAAATGTTTAACAACATTAAAGATTAATTCAAAAATCTGTAAAAAAATATATTAATATTAATTAATAATAAATTTAAATAATTATTATATTGCCATTATTACATTGGCATGTTAATTAAATTATTAATACATAATTATTATACTTAACTACATTATTCAAATATATCTAAACATGAATATATTGAGATTTGGTTAATAAAAATAATAATAATAAGATGTTGGAATTGTACTTAAATGTTTTTAACTTCAAAATATTAATTAAAACTTTTGACAATATATTAATTAAAATATTTATTTAAAAACGTTTAATAACATTAATTTAAATATGTTTAAATAAATGAATTAATACAACATTAATTAATTAAATTATTAAAACAATAATTAACATTAATATTAATTAATTAAAACAGTAACATTAATTAATTTCAACTTTAATTAATTAATTTTTAACATTATATGAAACATCGATAACATTTATAACTATATGCAAATTTTAAGAACATTAATTAAAATATTTGGCAATATATTAATTAAAACATTTATATAAAAATGTTCAATTACAATAAACATTAATTTTTCAATTTTTAAATTAATATTTTCATACTAATTAATAGTAATATTAAGTTAATTAATTAAAATATTTAATAACATTAATTAAAATTCTTAACAATGTATTAATTAAAATATTTCTATAAAAGTGAGCAAGGTGAGCGAAGATGAAACCTCATGAGAGGTGGTTAAACATTGAGACAATTATTGTCATAATTGAGACAATTATTGGGTATAATATTAAGGTTTATATTATTGGGTTTACTAATAAATCTTATAATATTTGTTTTAATATTAGAATTTTTAATATTGAGTTTTTAATATATATAGGGTTTATAATATTTGGTTTTAATATTATGATTTACATTATCGAGTAATATGTTGGGTTATAATATATATTTTAATATATAGGGTTTATAATTAGGCTTTAATATTGGGTTTATAATATTTGGGTTTAATATTGGGGTTTATAATATTGTGCTCAATATTTAGAGTTTATAACATTGGGGATTATAATATTTTAGCTCATAATATTGATTTTTAGGGTTTATTGATCTCTTGTGTTTTTAATATTGATCTCTTCGACTTATTGATTCCTTAGGTATTTAATATTTATCCCTTGGGTTCACGAATTTCTTTGTTTTGTAATATTAAATCCTTGGGTTTATTAGTTCTTTTGGTTTATAATATTAATAACTTCTTAGGTTTATTAATCTCTTGAGTTTAAAATATTAATTCTTATGGTTTATTAATCTCTTGAGTTTAAAGTATTAATTCTAATGATTTATTAATTTCTTGGTTTATAATATTAGTATTTATCACTTCAGTTCACCAATTCCTTTGTTTTATAAATTAAACCTTCAGGTTTATTAGTTTTTTTTGTTTATATTATTAATAATCTCTTTGGTTTATTAATCTCTTCACTTTGAATTATTAATTCATAGGGTTTATAAATTTCTTAGGTTTTTAGTTTAAGATATTAATTATTAGGGTTTTTTCATCCCTTGATTTTTCTAATTCTTTGGGTTGGTAATATTAGGCGTTAAATATTAGTCTTACACTAATATTAATGCATGGTCCAATTTCACATTATGAAAAACATTATCTCAATATATAAATGAGTCATGGGCTACCATTGCTAATCATAGTTAGTCATAGTCAATGAAGGCCTTGCATGGTCGAATGTCACATTGTGACAAAGATTGTCTGAATATGAAAATCAACCATGACAAACCATGGTCATTCTTCGTCTAACATTGTACTGTGACAAATATTGTCTCAATGTTTAAATCAAGCATTCTCAACCATGTTTATTTTACGTTTTATAGTATTTATCTAAATATTTTTATATACTTGAGGTTTATAATATTTATCTAAAAGTTTTTATATACTTGAGTTCTATAATATTAATATCTAAGGTTTACTATTATTCCCTTCTTTATAATATTAATAGTAATGTGAGTTTATCAAACCTTTTTGTTTAATATATTAATGTTTAGGCTTTATTAATCTCTTATTTTTCTCATATTGATCCCTTCACCTTATTTATCTCTTAGGTTTTTAATATTTATCTCTTCGGTTCACCAATTCTTGTGGTTTATAATATAAAACCATTGGGTTTATTAGTTTTTTTTGTTTATAATATTAAACCACCCTTGGGTATTATAATCTCTTGAGTTAAAAATATTAATTCTTAGGGTTTATTAATTTCTTAGGTTTTTGAGATAAAAATATTAATTCTTAGGCTTTATTAATCTCTTGTGTTTTTAATATTGATCCCTTGAGCCGATAGATCCCTTAGGTTTTGAATATTTATCCCTTTGGTTCACCAATTCCGTTGGTTTTTAATATCAAACCCTTGGTGTTATTAGTTCTTTATGTTTATAATATTAATAACCCCGTGGGTTTATTAATATCTTGAGTTTAAAATATTAATTATTAGGGTTTGTTAATCTCTTGAGTTTAAAATATTAATTATTAGGGTGTAGTAATCTCTTAGTTTATAATATTAATATTTATCCCTTGGCTTCACCAATTACTTTGGTTTATAATACCAGACCCTTGAGTTTATTACTTCTTTTCGTTTATAATATTAATAATATCTTGGGTTTATTAATAGATTTAATTTAAAATATTAATTATTAGGATTTGTTAATTTCTTAGGTTTTTGAGTTTAAAAATTTTATTCTTAGGATTTGATAATCTTTTTTGTTTTTAATATTGATCCCTTGGTCTTATTGATCATGTAGGTTTTTAATATTTATCCCCTTGGTTCACCGATTCCTTTGGTTTATAGTATTAAACCCTTGCGTTTATTAGTTCTTTTGGTTTATAATATTAATAATCCATTGGGTTTATTAATATTTTGAGTTTTAATATTATGATTTACATTATGGCGTAATAGGTTGGGTTATAATATAGATTATAATATATATAGTTTATAATTAGGGGTTAATATTGGGTTTATAATATTTGGGTTTAATATTAGGGTTTATAATATTGTGTTTAATATTTATAGTTTATAACATTGGGGATTATAATATTTTGGTTCATAATATTGATTCTTAGGGTTTATTGATCTCTTGTGTTTCTAATATATAATTGATCCCTTTGCCTTATTGGTCCTTTAGGTCTTTAATACTTATCCGTTCGGTTCACCAATTCCTTTGGTTTGTAATATTAAAGCATTGGTTTTATTATGTTGGTTTATAATATTAATAACCCTGTGGGTTTATTGATCTCCTAAGTTTAAAATATGAAGTCTTAGGGTTTATTAACCTCTTGAGTTTTAAATATTAATTCTTATGCTTTATTAATTTCTTGGTTTATAATATTAATATTTATCCCTTGGTTTCACCAATTCCTTTGGTTTATAATATTAAACCCTTGGGTTTATTAGTTCTTTTGGTTTATATTAATAATAATCATTTTGGCTTATTAGTCTCTTCACTTCAAGTTATTAACTCTTAGGGTTTATTCATTTCTTGCATTTTAAGTTTAAGATATTAATTATTAGGGTTTATTAATCCCTTGAGTTTTCGAATTCTTTTGGATGGTAATATTAGGTGTTAAATATTAGTCTTACACTTTAATATTAATGCATCGTCCAATGTCACATTATGAAAAACATTGTCTCAATATTAAAATAAGCCATGGGCTACCATTGTTAATCATAGTTAGTCATAGTCAATGAAGGTATTCAATGGTCGAATGTCACATTGTGACAAAGATTGTCTCAATATGAAAATCAACCATGGAAAACCATGGTCATTCTTTATCGAATGTCGCATTGTGACAACAATTGTCTCAATGTTTAAATCAAACATGCTCAACCATGTTTATTTTATGGTCTATAGTGTTTATTTAAATATTTTTATATACTTAAGGTTTATAATATTTATCGAAAGTTTTTTATATAGTTGCGATTTATAATATTAATATCTTAGGTTTAATATTATTCCCTTGAGTTTATAATATTAATAATCATGTGAGTTTGTCAAACCTTTTTGTTTAAGATATTTATTTTTAGGCTTTATTAATCTCTTATGTTTTTCATATTGATCCCTTCGCCTTATTGATCACTTAGGTTTTTAATATTTATCCTTTGGGTTCATCAATTCCTTGGGTTTATAATATAAATCCCTTGGGTTTATTAATTTTTTTCTTTTATAATATTAAACCATGCTTGGATCTAAGAATATCTTGAGTTAAAAATATTAATTCTTAGGGTTTATTAATTTCTTAGGGTTTTGAGATAAAAATATTAATTCTTAGGCTTTATTAATCTCTTGTGTTTTTAATATTGATCCCTTGGCCTTATTGATCCCTTCGGTTTTTAAAATTCATCCCTTCATTTCACCAATTCCTTTGGTTTGTAATATCAAACCCTTGGGTTCATCGATTAATTTGGTTTATAGTATTAAAATTTTGGGTTTATTAATTCTTTTGGTTTATAATATTAAAAATGTCTTGGGTTTATTAGTCTATTTAATTTAAAATATTAATTATTAGGGTTTATTATTTTCTTAGGTTTTTGAGTTTAAAAAATTTATTCTTAGGGTTCAATAATCTCTTTTGTTTTTAATATTGATCCCTGTGCCTTATTGATCATGTAGGTTTTTAATATTTATCCCCTCAGTTCACCTATTCCTTTGATTTATAATATTAGACCCTTGCATTTATTAGTTCTTTTGGTTTATAATATTAATAATACTTTAGGTTCATTACTCTTTCGAGTTTTAATATTATGATTTACATCATGGCATAATATGTTGTCTTATAATATAGATTCTAATATATTGGGTTTAAAATATATTATGTTTAATATTAGGGTTTATAATATTGTGTTTAATATTTAAAATTTATAACATTAGGGATTATAATATTTAGGTTCATAATATTGATTCTTAGGGTTTATTTATCTCCTGTGTTTTTAATATTGATCCCTTAGGTCTTTAATATTTATCCCTTTTGTTCACAAATTCCTTTGGTTTGTTATATTAAACCCTTGGGTTTATTATTTTGGTTTTTAATATTAATAACCCCTTGAGATTATTAATCACTTAAGTTCAAAATATTAACTCTTAGGGTTTATTAATCTCTTGAGTTTAAAATATTAATTCTTATGCTTTTTTAATTTCTTGGTTTATAATATTAATATTTATCCCTTGGGTTCACCAATTCCTTTGGTTTATAATATTAAACCCTTGGGTTAATTAGTTCTTTTGGTTTATAATATTAATAATCCCTTCGGTTTATTAATCTCTTCAATTTAATTTATTAATTCTTAAGGTTTATTCATTTCTTACGTTTTGAGTTTTAGCTATTAGTTATTACGGTTTATTAATCCCTTGAGTTTCCTAATTCTTTGGGTTGGTACTATTAGGCGTTAAATATTAGTCATACACTTTAATATTAATGCATGGTCTAATGTCACATTATGAAAAACATTGTCTCTATATTAAAATCAATCATGGGCTACCATTGTTAATCACAGTTAGTCATAGTCAATCAAGACCTTCCATGGTAGAATGTCACATTGTGACAAATATTGTCTCAATATGAAAATCGACCATATAAAACCATGGTCATTCTTTTTCCAACGTCGCATTATGACAATAATTGTCTCAATGTTTAAGTCAAACACGCTCAACCATGTTTATTTTACAGTTTATAGTATTTATCTAAAGGTTTTTGTATACTTTAGGTTTATAATATTAATCTCTTAGGTTTAATATTATTCCCTTGAGTTTATAATATTAATAATCATGTGATTTTATCAAACCTTTTTGTTTAAGATATTAATTTGCAAGCTTTATTAACCTCTTTTGTTTTTCATATTGATCCCTTTGCCTTATTTATCCCTTACGTTTTTAATATTTATCCATTGCGCTCACCAATTCCTTGGGTTTATGACATAAAAACCTTTGTTTTATTAGTTCTTTTAGTTTATAATACTAAACGACACTTGGGTCTTAGAATCTCTTGAGTTAGAAATATTAATTCTTAGGGTTTATTAATTTCTTAGGTTTTTGAGTTAAAAATATTAACTCTTAGGGTTTTTTAATCTCTTGTGTTTTTAATATTGATCTCTTGGCCTTATTGCTCACTTATGTCTTTAATATTTATCCCTTCGATTCACCAATTCCTTTGTTTTGTAAATCAAACCCTTGGATTTATTAGTTCTTTTTGTTTATAATATTAATAATCCCTTGGGTTTATTAATCTCTTGAGTTTAAAATATTAATTCTTAGTTTTTATTAAACTCTTGACTTTAAAATATTAATTATTAGGGTTTATTAATTTATTGTTTTATAATATTACTATTTATCCCTTGGGTTCACCACTTACTTTGGTTTATAGTGTTAAACCCTTGGGTTTATTACTTCTTTTGGTTTATAATATTAACAATGTCTTGGGTTTATTAATATATTTAATTTAAAATATAAATTATTAAAGTTTATTAATTTCTTACGTTTTTTAGTTTAAAAACTCTATTCTTAGGGTTTAGTAATCTTTTGTGTTTTTAATATTGATCCCTTGGCCTTATTGGTCTTGTATGCTTTTAATATTTATCCCTTGGGTTCACCGATTCCTTTGGTTTATAACATTAAACCCTTGCATTTATTTGTTCTTTTGGTTTATAATATTAATAATCCATTGGGTTAATTAACCTTTTGAGTTTAAAATATTGATTATTATGGTATTAATATCCTAGGCTTTTCGGTTTAAAATATTGATTCTTTTGGTTTATTAATTTCTTGTATTTTTAATATTAATCCCTTGGCCTTATTGATCCCTTGGTTTTATTATTTCCTTGGGTTTTTAATATCAATCCATTGGGTTTATTAATTGTTTATATTTTTAATTCATTGGGTTTATAATATTAACAATCCCTAAAGTTGATTGTTCTCTTTGGTTTATAATATTAATAATCATGTGAGTTTATCATTCATTTGAATTTAAAATATTAATTCGTAGGTTTTATTAATCTATTCTCCTTCTAATATGGATCCCTTGGGCTTCTTTATCTATTAAATTTTAAATATTTTCCCCTTGGGTTCACCAATTCCTTGATTTTATAATATTAGACCCTTGGGGTTATTAGTTATTTTGGATTATAATATTAATAATCCCTTCATATCTTTGTAAGAGATATATACTTATTATAAATAGTAATAAAATACTAGTATTATGTTATATTTTAATTTTAGTATAGTTTGAGTTATAACTATTAATGTATTGAAAAAATTTAATAATATTTTATTATTATATATTTTATTATCAAATAATATATATATATATATATATATATATATATATATATATATATATATATATTAGTTTAATATATAGTATCAATATAGGTTATATTATTAATATATTACAAGTAGATATATAAGATATATTGGTAATTATATTCATAAATATATAATGATTGTTTTGGTAAAAATACATGTAGTTGGTGGTGGATATAGGCCTATCGGCGTATCTCAAACACATTAGTGAATGTGGTTGTAAATCTATTTCATATACGCCTATCGGCGTATATCAACCACATTGGTAAATGTGATTGTGCTAGTATAGTTTAATGGCGATATCCCATTTGGCAGTCATAATCAAGGTTTCGGAAATGCTAAAGGGTGTATGGGATATGAGACATCTAATTGTAATCTTGAACATGGATTCAGTCCTGATCTAGTGGTTCGGATAGATCGATAGGTGTTTAGGGTTTTACCCCCACCCAAACCCTAGATCTGTTCATCATTTTTTTCAATCCATTGCATCGTTTCTACTCTACGTCTTGCATGACCCCTTCAACATTCTTCTCCTCCTGGAGGTCAGGAGAAACTTCATTACATGTTCCAGCGCATCAAGCTTCTCACAATCCTAGTGTGCCCTCGACCATAGGCTTGTCTCCTTTCTTCTTACTATAATTGGACCTTATATTGCACATATGGCAAAAGCAACACACAGGTAATTAACTTCCCTAAAGGTTCTGTTAATTTTCTTTGCTTGTTTGTAATATTTCAGCGTGTGGGCTCATGCTTTCTCGCTACCACTATGTGTTTCAAGGTTCGGCAGGAAACCCTACTCCTTTAGGTAAGTTCCTTCGTCATTACCAAAATCTCTTGCAATTTCTAGAAAACCAATTTATCTCCTTGTTATTTATATCTGTGGTTATCTTACTGAAATTTGGTGTTTGCAAGTATGACCTGCTACCAAGACTTGTTTATGGAATCCTCCATTCTTCCATAAGGTTTTAACACCTATACCTTACGGGATTCTCCACCAGGTATTTATTTGGCACCGTGGGTCTTTGTCCTCTCTGGCTGGCATTATACCTATGTGCTACATGCTAAAGGAAATCACTTTGTTTGCTATCATTTATACTCCATCCATATATCAATTATACTCCATCCATCCATCAACAACAAAGAACTAATTTTCTAGGATTTTTCCAAAAACAATATTCGCCAATTTCCATTGTTTCTAAAAATGTTTGGCCAAAATTTTACAGTATAAAGTTATTTTACCTTAAAAATCACCAAACATTTATAAAGACTATATGAAATTATTATAAATTTGAATATTTTACAAACATATCCCCAAAAATTTTATAGTTTTCATATTAAAGAGACTAGTAATATTTGCCAAGATTTTTGAACCTTAAAATAATTTTCCACCCTTAAAATTTTCCCTGATCAATAGCCTTCAACTTTATTCTAGTTGTGAAATACATATATGTCTCAAAGTTTGTACTGGATGCTACTGGATATAAATTTATCCTACAACTCATCTAGATTTATTTACTCTTATTTAGTCCATTATGGATAGCAGTATTCTAGGTTACATTTTCTTTGTTGATATACACCTCCCAGGACACAATGTAGCATAAACCTCTAGATATCCTCCATATTTCAGAAGGTTTTTTTTTGGCTTAAAGATATAATATGTCTTGCATGTTGTAGTTCTAGTTACAATTACGTTTCATATTTATAATACTATGTGCAAACCATTTTTTTCCTTTTCAATATAATTCAGAATTTATTTATTTTATAACCATTGGCGTTTATACCATATTTTTCTGGTTATGGTGACTACTTAAAGTTGTGAAGTGAATGTGTTTAGCTTTTTTTCCACGGAATTATATACTGACATGAATGGTAACACTTTTGTTGGATTTTAGAGGATTACATTTATTATTTGACCTCATCCTTTCTATTTCATACTTATTTTCAAATTATTTTGCCATGGTCTACTTTTAAGTTTGGTGTATACGGAGATACAATCCAGTGATATATAATTATTTTAGGGATGACTGGACCATCCCTCTCGTGTAGTGCACTATTAACTTTTCTCACTTAGTCCATGAATTTTTCCTATTTTCACTTATGACAGGATGTTTAGTCTGGAACCCTTCCCAGAATTGACTAATTGTCCTCTACCTCTCCACTGCAACACTGGTTTTCTGGAGGGTTTTCCTCTCTATTCATTAATTCTAACTCAGTCAGTTTTGCTATTCTTTACAACTCACACTGATATCTATGTTCTTGTATAATTCATCGATGCATCGTATGGTAAGTAAGTAGACATCACAGTCATTTCCTTACTAGAGTTAACAGTTACAAACTTACTGAGGTAGATAGTTGTAGTTTTGTTAAAAGTATAAAGTCACAATGCTACTAATATAAACAATTGCAGTATTTATGTAAATGCATATCCGCAATCTTATTAAAAGATAAAGTTGCATTCCTACTATAATAACAGTCACAGTCTTACAGAAATAGATAGTTATAATCTTATTGTAAATGAAATATTATAGTCTTGTGTGTTAGGTCCCTCTATTACTAGTATAGTCCCTTATTGTTGTTAGTGTAACCCCCTTATTGTTATTACTGTACCCATGTAACCCCCATATTGTTATTATTGTGCCCTTAAATTACTATTGTTACGTCAGCTAGGATTACATTGTGGCCCCATGGACTCCTATATATAGAAAGGAGGTTTTTTAATTTGTATCATCCAAGAATTGTTCATTCAAGTAATGTATTGGAGGTTGACCCTTGAAGTGGCTTATTTCTAAGGTGTTGATATCTCTTTTCTTCTATTTTTGGAGCTGGTTTCATAACATTTGGTATCAAAGCTTGGGGTTCTAGGGTTTTGCTGCTCCAAACATGTCATCGTGGATTTTTCACTATAAATTTCTTTCTACGAAGGTTCATAAGCTGAAATTTTTAGAGTGCGAAGCCAAAATCTTGAGGAACATCATTGTAGAATTTCAAAGCTTGGTTCGCAATATTTTCGGAGATATGATCTGTGGAAGGTAGGTCATTTTGTAGGCTCCTGAATTTAACCTAAACAGGTCATCATGGAATTTTTGCTATAAATTTGTTTCTACGAAGGTTCAGAAGCTAGAATTTTTAGAGTATGAAGCTAAAATTATAAGGAACAGCTTCGCAAAGTTTCAGATCTTGGTTCGCAATATTGGCAGAGATATGATCTCTAGAAGTTAGGGCTTTTTAAGGCTTATGAATTTCATCTCAAGGAGGTGATCATGGGGAAATATTCATAAATATATCTCTCTGAGCATTGGATTCAAATGCTGTAAAAATTGACCACAAGTACACATAATGTAGTTTTATGTCTATCAATTTCAGAGCCAAAAGAGGAAACAGTGACACCTGGCAAGTCGTACAAGTTCGCTCTACTGAACCAATCCATAATTGGGTTATTATGGGAGATTGGATATAAATTTGTCTTGAATAATCCAAATCGGATCAGACCTGTGGCATTTGAAAGAAGCTTTAGAGGGCTACTATAGGGCCTAATTCAATATCGAGCTCCTTAAAAGCATGTAAAAGGTCTTTATTTTTCTTCCGAATTGCATAAGTCTTGTTTTAAGAATCAAGTTGAATGGATTCCAAGAGCATATTGTAGAATATATATTAGTATTGGATTCTAAAATGGCCCCTAAAAAGCCTTTAGAAGGCTCCACTATGACTCATGAAGATGAAGAATGGCAACATGACATATCAAAATTACAAGAGAAAGTGCAACAAATTTCGCTCTTGCAAAGAGAAACAAAAAACGACATAGAAGTTTTAAAGAAAGGCGTGGAAACTAAGATGGATGGTTTGAAGAAAGGCGTTGAATCTAAGATGGATGGTTTTAAGAATGGCATGGATGGCATTGAAGAGGGCATGGAATCTAGATGGATGACAAGGAGGCTAATATCGATGAAAAAATGGAAAACATGAAGAATGATCTAAAAGTAGACATGGAAGGTTAGACAAAGTTGATACACGAAATGTTTCCTAATGGTGAAAAGATAGTAGAGGAAACTCATGATGAGAAGAAAATAAATGTTAATCACGATTTCATAAAATCTAATGTTGGAAGGAATAACCACCATATTCCAAAAATGGATATGAGGAAATTTTATGGAAAGGATCCTGTAACATGGATACTACAGATGGAGCAATATTTTGATCTCAATAATGTGCAAAACACACAAAAGGTACACATCAGAACTTTACATTTAGAACAAAATACATTTGTATGGTATCGATGGCTTTGCTCCCGTAAAAAATTGTCACTTGGTCAATTTTTACGGAGGAAATGATAGAACATTATGAGGAAACAAAGAGAAACAACTTCTTTAGCCAATTGATAAATCTCAAACAAAAGTGTTCAGTGGGGTAGCACATTGAGGACTTCCAAAAATTGAATACAAGGGTAACTGATATTTCAGAGGAACACGAGATTTATCTCTTCATAGGTACTTTAAAGGATAACATCCAACATGAAGTTCGTGTTTTGGAACCTGATTCATTGGAGAAGGCATTCAGGTTGGCAAGAAAAAAATTGAATGTAAAATTATGGTGACAAGGAAGCCTACCACTCACTTCTATAAAGAGGGAAGTGTTGCTACTCCTATATTTCCACAACCTACAAGGTTGACACCACAACAATTGGAAGAAAAAAGAGAAAAAGGGCTTTGCTGCAGTTGTGATAGAAAATACATTAAAGGTCATAAGTGTGCTGAGAAGAAATTATTTTACATAGATTTTGAAGAGGAAGAAGAAAATGAACAAGAATTTTCAAAAGAAGAGGGTATACACCAGGAACCAACCCTAGAAGTGGAAGAAATGAGTCCGACCATATCATGTAATCATCCTCAATCCGATGGTCAAACTGAGATAGTAAATAAATGTTTGGAAGGATATCTTCATTATTTTGTATCTGATAAACAAACACAATGGATCAAGTGGTTACCTCTCGTTGAATGGTGGTATAACACTTCCTTCCATACTGCAACAAAAATGACCCCATTTATGGCACTTTATGGATATCATCCACCATCCATCACATCATATTTAAGAGAAAATTCGAAGGTTAAAGTAGTGGAAGATCACATCGAGAATCAACAAGAAGTTCTCCAACTCTTAAAGGATAACTTGAATTTGGCACAAAATTGAATGAAAAAATAAGCAGATCAACATCGCAGCGAGAGAAGTTTTGACATAGGAGACTGGGTATTTTTACGACTACAACCATACAAAAAAATGTCCTTCAAGCAAGCTAAGAAGGATAATAAATTATCACCAAAGTACTATGGTCCTTACAAGGTGTTGAAAAATATTGGTACTATGGCATACAAATTGGAGCCTCCTGCTTCTTCACGAGTGCATCCAATTTTCCATGTTTCATATTTAAAGAAGGTTATAGGTGAAAATATTCCAGTTGAAACAATATTGCCTGAACTTGATGAGGAAGGAAAAATCATATTGGAACCTGAAGTGGTCACGGAAACAAGAACTCGACAGCTACAAAATCGATCAATTTCAGAGTATCTCATCAAGTGGAAGAACTTACCCACTAAATATTCTACATGGGAGGATGAGAACTTTACACAAAAGCACCCAGAGCTACTCAGGCATTGAGGACAACACTTTTTTGAAGGAGAGGTGCATGTTAGGTCCCTATATTACTAGTATAGTCCCTTATTGTTGTTAGTGTAACCCCCTTATTGTTATTATTGTACCCCTGTAACCCCCATATTGTTATTATTGTGCCCTTACATTATTATTGTTAGGTCAGCTAGGATTAAATTGTGGCCCACTAGGATTACATTGTGGCCCCATGGACTCCTATATATAGAAAGGAGGTTTTGTAATTTGTATCATCCAAGAATTGTTCATTCATGTAATGTATTGGAGGTCACCCCCTCGAAGTGGCTTATTTCTAAGGTGTTGTTATCTCTTTTATTCTATTTTTGGAGTTGGTTTCGCAACATTGTGACTATAATAATAGTCACAAGTTTACTGATATAAACATTTCTAACAAGTATAACAATTAACATATTTTCTTCCTAGTCTATTTTGATATTATAATACTCATCTCAGATTAAACCAAAAATTATGGTAGCCATCAAACCATGAGAGAGGCGATAGCGTCCTTGGTTCCCTGTGCTCCTCACCATAGCAGAATTAAATAGCAGTTAAGACTTCTGTCGAGTATCTTCTCTAGTGTCAGGTTGCAGAGTTCCACTAGTTACCAACTAGCTCTGGACCACTCTCACCTTACAACCAACTAGTTGTTCTTTTCCCTTTTCATAGAACCCCTTCTTCTCTCTAGAATTTCCCTTTTATCCTCAGAGGAGAAGGTAACTGTCAATAACGACTTTATTTTGACTACTTTGGACTCTTGGAAAAATTTAGCCATCAGTTATGGAAACAAAACCATAATATAATTCTTTATTCAAAAAGAAGAAAACAATTCTTTTTCATCAACTGATTAACATAATCGTTAATTCTTATTTACTTGAAACTCAAATCTATATTTTTAAAATAACATAAAGAAATTAAACTGGGTCTTACAATTAGCTTCAAATGTTTGAAGGTTTTTCCATCACAAATTTCTGATGAACCCATGCCTCCTTTCAGCTTCAGTGTTGCTACACATTTCACTGCATTGTCTAGATAAAATTCCCCATCATTTGCATCACTCTAAATAATATGAAACATACAATGGAACCATATATTGTTAATAAATAGTTATAATTAACTAGCTTCAATGCAAATGGAGAGAAATAATGTGCAACACAATACCCTTTTTGAGTTGTAAGTTTGTAAGAAACTACATAGAGCTGTATGGAAGAAGGTAGGGTACATAGTACTTAATAACATAATCACTCCCATTCAATACCAAAGGAACTCCTGCACCATAAGAACTCCATTCCTTGAAATCCCACAGATAATAAAAAATATAAAATGGCAGAGATTGAACTTCACTTGTTTGACATCTTTTAATAGAATTTTGTGAAGAATTAAAATACATAAAATTTGTCACACTCAATTAACTAGCATGGGAGAAAAGTCATCGTAAAGTCAAAGTTCAAGCCCTGAACCAGAACTATTGTTGTCATACTAGTCATAATTATACTATTATTCAAATGAGAAGGTAATTTATTAAAACATTATATGTTTTGGAAATCGTGTTCATGGGATTGTAAAGCTTCTTTTTTTCTAGCATCCTCATGCAAAGATTCGCTAAACAATGGTGTAGGAATCATATGATCCATCTCTCCAAAGGGATGTTCTATCACCGTATGCTTCATCTCTCCCAAGGGATGTTATCTCCCCATTTTGTGCATAAATCAAATGCAAACATTCTTGTTTTGCAGTACAAAGAGTCATAGGTATGCATACTTGGAGAATGCATTTCAATTCATTTCAATTCTTGTTTTGGATTACATAGACCCCTATATTTTCATACTTGCACAACACACTTCTTGTGATTTTAAGTTTACTAATTCTATCTAATGAGCTTATCATATTTTAGAGGTTTGAGAATTACAATATTTTGGTGGCTAAATTCTATAAGTGGTGCATTTTTTTTTAGGATAATGATATTATTCACGTCAATGGAAAATTGATCCAAAATCAAACAGAAATTATCAACTTGGAACTCTCATTTTTTGAACTTGATCAAGTACGAAATTCTTAAAAAAATTCTTTTGTTATGTTATGGGAAATCGCTTTTGATATATGAATATGAAAATGCATGTGAATATTACACCAACTTATTATATATAATCAACAGAAAAAAAATGGATTGAAAACTCACTTGAGCTTTGGGGAAGCAAAACCATGAAAAAGTTAAAATTTGGCAACGATCTCTACTATTTTTGTTCATGGGTTCAGGAAATTCTATAGGGAATTGATAGGAGCTCATCTATTACATTCCCCAGTAGTATGAACTTCACTTAAGGCATGGGAGGGTTTGGATCATTCATTAATGTACTCCCCTAGTACATGCCAGAGATTGCCCATTCGAACATCTAAGTGAGGTTAATGAGAAAATAACTATACCCATCATGATGTCATTGTCGTGGCACCATCCACAAACGCGAAGACTCTATATTGGGGATTCAATACCCCAATCGAGTCCTCCTTCATTTATTTATCGTAGGAATTATATGGCTGATTAGATACAATTTTTTTATTTAATTTCCGTAGTGGAGAGTGCAAATAGTTCCATCTCACATAGAACACTTTTGCTTTCTGGTGTTTCTATTCAATTTGAGAGCTATCCTAAATTTGTTCTATAAATCGTGTCATGGTGCTCAATATGAGAAATTGGAAGAGCATCCATTACAAAATATTAACACTAATAGTATTATTATTATTAATTTACACTCAATTACAACACATTTATATATTTGGTCTTAGATCCAACTTGTTCCTAATATGGATATAGAGGTTGAGAGAATATCTCAAAAACCTCCTACAAAATCTCAAACCAACTCTAAACTTACACATTACATTAATCAAATAATTATTTATAATACCTCCCTTTAATGCTTACATTTAAAATATAGTATAAAAAGCAATACATGGAATACACATATGTTTTATCTGGTCTTCATCAGAAACCCTACCCACTCTGCAGTCTTCTGGACTCTTCTCTTTCTTTCTCCACATCTTCGAGCCTACCTTCCAACTCATTTAAGGTACACCTACTTCTGACCATCAATCACGCACTTTGTATAATTGACACTTCTTGACCTCCCGAAGGATAATCTCAATACTAAATCACCCTATGGATATACTTCCATCTGTGAAATTCCCCCAAAGAGAAAATTTCAATAGTTATATAGGAAAATGATTTGGATACTGAGTGTATTCAGGAGTCAATCATACAACTGACCTCCTTTCAACAATACACACAAGAACATCCTGTAACTACAGATCTTGAAGCCCAAAGCACAACAAGATCCACCAGCATATAACATAATATGCATAACCATACCATTGGAGTGTTCCTATAGCACCGAAGTACATAAAGAACCACTAATTTAGATTATGAGAATGTTCATTGATTGGTTCTGCAATATAAAAATTTTACAATCACAATACATACACCTTAATTAATATAGATGCGCTTTTTTTTTTTTACTTCAATCCGGTAAATAGGAAACGCCATATGGAATATGAATTTTTTCGTGCAGAGGATCCGCCTTCAATGGTTGCCTTCGTAGCTACATGCTTGAATCGCTTCATATTCTTCCTAACCTTCTTACCTTCTCCTCCTAGCATCAAGGCTTTCACGTTCCTTGCAAATTTTTGGCGCCCAATTGTTTCTCCTTCACTTCTTTAATTTTTCCATTAAAACTACTCAGTTAGTTTTTCTGCTTGCAATTGGATAAGCACATACCATAAATCCACACATCTTTCCTAGAAATAGAACCATACAATGTTCTCTGATCACACAGCATTGCAATATGTGTTGTCCGAAGCTCGGAGGATAGGACGCACCGCTCCTACAAAAAAAAGAATATGCTTTTCTGGCGCAATTCTGTCAGGATCAGGTGGCATTATAGTGTTTCTTTTCCTTATTTGAGGCTTCTTGAGGTTGAATTAGGTTTCACGATGCGTGTCGTGTCAATGGAGGGGAGAACACAGATTACATGGAATCTGCAGCTATGGACAACAAATAGCTGAAGCTGTAGTCCAGAGTACTCTCGTTTCGAAGGTGGAAAATAGAAATATTAGTAGGTCCTGGATGTGTTCTTCAAAAGGAAGGAGGAAACGATCGCACTGAGGAGCTAAGTGATCCAGTAGAAAAGGCTACGAAGGAGCGTGATTTGACTTCCTACGGTGAGCCTGAAAGTGACCTCCGGGTTGAGAGATGTATCCGAAGTCAGCTTATCGTAGGCCACGATAGATCCGACACTGGAAAAGATGAAGATCAGAGTGGAAATAAAATCTGCAAGATATGCCTTCAACACTTCTCAGAACACACAACAAACAAGCGACAAAATAAAGCAAGGCAGCAAAACCGATCCACACACATCAATCTCATAAAAAAAATAATTCAACACTCCTAATCTATGTATATACAGAGAACCTCTCCCAAACTATTTCATCTTCCTGGGCACTCCCATGAGGGATTAAGCCCAGCTAGGCTTTGATAACATATGACAAATTGGAAGAGCATCCATTGCACAATATTAACACTAATAGTATTATTATTATTAATTTTCACTCAATTACAAAACACTTATATAGTTGGTCTCAGATCCAATTTATTCCTAATTTGGATATAGAGGTTGAGATAATATCTCAACAACTTCCTACAAAATCTCAAATCAACTCTAAACTTACGCATTACATTAATGGAAACATTATTTCTAATACTCAATGGTTTTCATTTGATCACTCCTCTCTTGAAAACCCATTTCTAAACTAAAGCTACCCAAAATATGTGAAAATCTTCTATAAGACTTGGTTTGGAAGAAAATCACCTACTTCTAGGGATTGTGAGTGCTACCACTGCAAAAATAAATTTATGCTTCTATGGGACTTGGTTTTGAATTAAATAACCTAGTTTTAGGGATTGCAGATACTAAAGGCTAAGTATAATGCCAAGCAAAGTTAGGAGTCCAATTCCAAAAATAATGTTTGTGGATGAACAACGGAGAGAGAGATCTAGATCTCAACTCCACATATTGCCTTTCACAAAGAGTCAAGGTTCTACAAAATGCGATTCTCCTTAATACATAATTCAAATCAAGATAGTGATTTAGAGGAAGTAGGTTGAGCATTTGGAATTTTCGAACACTTCTTTACTAGAATTATGTGTGAAGGTGCAGTGAAAAAAGTGTAACCATGTGAGTAATTTTTTTGAAGTATCAATGGATTATTTCCATACAAGTAAGTGAGAAGTTTCAAACATTCTTTTAACATGTAAAAAAAAGGTAATACAAAGCTTTGCCAAAATTCACATGTCTTGGAGCATTGAAAAAAATGTAAATCGTACTTTCCCTTTTCACGTGGAAACACAGTGACCAAGCAAAATATTATAAACCAAAAATGTGAGAATATATATGAGAAATCAAAACTCAATCAGATTACCTTATACTAAAACATTAATGCACCAAACACATTTATTAAACCATACGCAAGCACAAAAAAAAAAAATGACCCAACACAAAGCAAATGCCAAGAGTCATCACATAATGAAGGGTATTGTTTAAAAAATCTCTAATTGCTTTATAAACCATGAAAAAATTCCACTTTAGATGAGTGATATGCCCCATGAAATGTGTCAATACAAAGCTTTTGGATACAAAATTCATAATTATCAACAGATTTTTTGCAAACTAAATTTCAGACCACTATAGAATACATCAATATTGAGTAAAAATTAAAATACTAAATTTTTTGGGAAAACACAACAAATACAAATGGGTGAGACTCACGAAGCCAACAAGACCAGCATTATTAAATTGTCAAAGAATCAATGTATTACCATTTCTATCACATTGAGCAAGGAAAAAAATTACCACACTCCAAAAAAGAACTACATCTCCTTTTTTGGTTTCACACAAATTCCCATCACCCTCTTGCCTATAAAACTATAGTATACGTCTGTAACCTAAGGAATTATATGAATATAGTTACATTACATAGAAAAATAGTTTAATGTAGATATTATAACAACAGGACAATATGAAGGCAATCAAAGTAGTAATCACCAATGTATTCCACCCGCATTCAATCGAATTCAAGGGAATTTAGGTCCGTTGTCATATATATATATATATATATATATATATATGTATCAATCAATGGCACTTTGGTTTATTTCCATGTGTTTTCAAATTAGCGTAGTGTTGTAACATGTTTCGGTACATTTATATTTTTTTAATTTTATGTGAAAATTTGTTAATTTCTTACTAAGATTAAAAAATGTCGAGAGATAATTTTTTATACTTTTGAATGGTTTATTATTTTATATATTAATTTAAATTTAAATATGTTATTTTTATAAAAATATTATTATATATTTTTATGAAAATAAATGTTTTCATTAAAATTATATTATAAAATGAATTAAATTTTAAGCCTAAGTTCAATCAAGCACCCTAATTTATGAATGATGGTCTTCATTGATTTTGGACCCCCGCAAGCTTTTCGACATTTTGTTCGGAGGGGGGTCCGAAATTTGGTTTTGTCAAAACCACTCTTGGGGCACGTGGCAGCTCCACACTATTTCAGAACCCAAGGCAGCAAAAACACAGACGATTTCGAACCCCCAGGCAATAAAAGCACATACAATTACGGACCCCCTCCGAATTTCTGCTCATGGTTTTCATGATAGCATAGCAAGACCTCATCACTCATTGGAATGGCTCTTCTCTCATTGGAATGGCTCTTCTCTCACTTACATCCATATTTGCACAGTTGAGGCCACCTCCATGCAGCACTAACGCAGACAGTAGCCAGAAAGGGAATAAAACTATGCAAAGCTTCTTTAATGGAGTTGCGGTTTGGGTATCTCCAACCTTGTCATGTTTCTTTCTGTCACGAGCCTCCTTTTGGGCTCAAAGCTCTATGTTCGTGTTGCACCAAATGGAAGCTCATTCACTATCTTCCTGCTGCAGCAAGAAAACGACATTTATAGTTGCCTTTGTAGACATCCAAAGTACTATGACACTCCACAGAATGGAGTTCTTGAATCGAGGATGACTCTTACGGACCAATTCATGTTTCTAAACAAGGCTTCTGTAAAAACACCACAATATTTCAAGGAAGATAGATCCGTGGCCCTTCCATGGAGACTGTGCAGCCTCCAAGAAGTGGAAAAACTGAAATTGGTGATTAGAATATTCCCCATATGGTCAAGTATGATCAGCACCTTCATGTGTCTGGCACAGCTAAACACATTCTCGATGCAAACATTGACAATGGATAGACGAGGATTCAAAACAAGTTTTCAGAGCCATCGATCATGATTGGATTCCATCTAAAGTGTTTCTCTTCCCTTATTGTGCACCACTCCCTTGGTGCCATCACCGTCAACAGGGCAGAGGGATTGAATTTCAGTATGGTTTGTCGAGGTATTTCCGCTTGAAGTTGAGTTCTTTGGCCTTGATGGCATGGTATCAATTCCACCGATGTAATCATCACTGATATCACTGGTGTATGGGCATGCATCTTTATTCCAACATCAAGAGCACAACCCTATATATCCTCCTCATGAAATTCTTCCATTTTATCCGAGCTCTCAATGCTTCTGGATAGTTCAGAGCCAGAGCAGAAAACATTTGCATGCCTAAACATTTTTCCAATTGAACCACCATGCTTTGAAGAGATGGAGGTATTTTTGATGTTACAAGAGTGTCGTGCATTGCATGAAATGTATGTCTTTCAAGAAAAAAATGCTCCATGGGAGAAGGAAGTTATAACAGATCTCGGCACACTAAGGCGAAACCCTAATCTATTTCTCTATGTACCTGAAGCAAAGACTAACCATCATTTTCAGATGGAGAATGGTGTGGTTCAAGTTTATGCTAATAGAGATGCAAAAGAAACCATTTTTCCAGTTGCAGATGCTACAAAAATTTTCACTGATTTGCATCGTATTCGTAGAATCATAGCCCTCGGAAATGTCCGTACTCTATGTCATCATTAGCTCCGTTTACTTGAGTAGAAGTTCAGTCTACATCTAATGCTTAATGCAGATAGGGAATTTTTAGCTCAAAAAAGTGCTCTGCATCGTGACTTTTACAATGTTAGAAAAGTGGATACTCATGTCCATCACTCCTCACGCATGCACCAGAAACATCTTTTGCGGTTTATTAAATCTAAGCTGAGGAAAGAGCCTGATGAAGTAGTTATCTTTCGAGATGACATTTATTTGACAGTAAAAGAGGTTTTTGAGAGATTTGATATGATTGGCTATGATCTTAATGTTGATCTACTAGATGTACATGCGGACAAGAACACCTTTCATCAATTTGATAAGTTTAATCTGAAGTACAACCCTTGTAGGCAGAGTAGACTAAGAGAGATTTTTCTAAAACACGGCAATCTCATTCAAGGTTGTTTCCTTGCTGAACTTACGAAGGAAGTATTCTCTGATCTACCTGCAAGAAAAATACTAGATGGAGCAGATGGTCTAACTCATTGTGGAGAAATTAAGGTGACTTATTTGGCTCATCTTCCAAATACGATATTCATGGAATCTTCTAAAAAAGCCAACTTGTTTGACGTAGTTACAACTCCAAGTAGCAAGCTACGACCCTTAGAAGACATAAATTTGTTGGGGAGTTAACTAATTTGCAGGGGAAAACTTAACATTTTCCATAAGGTAGTTGAGTTTTTCTAGCTGTTTTGATATCAGCTCTATTTAAAGACACTTGTGGAGAAATTAAGGTGACTTATTTGGCTCATCTTCCAAATACGATATTCATGGAATCTTCTAAAAAAGCCAACTTGTTTGACGTAGTTACAACTCCAAGTAGCAAGCTACGACCCTTAGAAGACATAAATTTGTTGGGGAGTTAACTAATTTGCAGGGGAAAACTTAACATTTTCCATATATAAGGGGTGGAAGTTGAGTTTTTCATTGCTTGATATCATCTCTATATTTAGTATGAAGACACTTTGTAGAGTAAATTTCTAGATTTGAGGCAAAAGATATTTACACAGTTCAACTTCGAGGACTCTTCTATTATTAGTGTGATTGTTCTCAGGATTTTATTCCTTTACTATTCTAACACATTAGGAAGTAGTTTCTATATATATTGTATCATTTGTAATAACAAAGTGTGGGATTTTGAGGCCAAGACCTTTTTATGTTTAGCTTTGTGAACATTTTTTTCCTAAAATTCCAATTAGAGTATTTCAGATCTGGCTTCAAAAAAAAAAAATCTCATTTTTTTTTCCAGTATTTCCATAATCTATTGATGCACATATCTAGAGTTACATAGAAGATTGAGGTAGGAATAGATTGAGTTTCAATATTTCTGAAATCCCTTGCAAATTTATAATTGTTTAAAGAGATTAGTATATCGGACTTATTGTTTGAGTTAGATCCTCTTTAAACTGGTTGTTGTTTTCCACTTCCGTCTTCTCTTGGATGTGCTTTGTTTGGTTGTAGAATATTTCTACACACATCCAATTCTGCCTGATTTATTAAGTATTCTATTTGACTATTTGTTGTGTAACCATCTCCAAAAATAGAAGAAAAGATATATCAACGCCTTAGAAATAAGCCACTTCGAGGGGGAAACCTCCAATACATTACATAAATGAACAATTCTTGGATGATTCAATTTACAAAACCTCCTTTATATATATAGGAGTCCATGCGCTTACACATAATCTTAGTGTAATAACAATCTGTATGGACCTAACAATAATAATTTAAGGGCACAATAATAACAAAATGGGGGTTACAAGGGTACAATAATAACAATAAGGGGGTTACACTAACAACAATAAGGCACTATACTAGTAATATAGGGACCTAACATGCCCCTCTCCTTCAAAAAAGTGTTGTCCTCAACGCTTGAGTAGCTCTGGGTGCTTCTGTATAAAATTCTCATCCTCCCATGTAGAATCTTCAGTGGGTAAGTTCTTCCACTTGATGAGATACTCTGAAATTAATCGATTTCGTAGTTGTCGAGTTCTTGTTTCCGTGACTGCTTCAAGTTCCAATATGATTTTTCCTTCCTCATCAAGTTCTAGCAATATTGTTTGAACTGGAAGATTTTCACCTATAACTTTCTTTAAGCATGAAACATGGAAAACTGGATGCACTCGTGAAGAAGCAGGAAGCTCCAATTTGTATGCCATAGTACCAATCTTTTGCAACACCTTGTAAGGACCATAGTACCTTGGCGATAATTTATTATCCTTCTTTGCTTGCTTGAGGGACATTTGTTTGTATGGTTGTAGCCGTAAAAATACCCAATCTCCTACATCAAAACTTCTCTCCCTGCGATGTTGATCTGCCTGTTGTTTCATTCGATTTTGTGCCAAATTCAGGTTATCCTTTAAGAGTTGGAGAACTTCTTGCTGATGCTCGATGTGATCTTCCACTGCTTGAACCTTCGAATTTTCCCTTAAAGATGATATGATCGATGGTGGATGATATCCATAAAGTGCCATAAATGGGGTCATTTTTGTTGCAGTATGGAAGGAAGTGTTATACCACCATTCAGCGAGAGGTAACCACTTGACCCATTGTGTTTGTTTATCAGATACAAAACAACGAAGATATCCTTCCAAACATTTATTTACTATCTCAGTTTGACCATCAGATTGAGGATGATAAGATGAGCTGTGAGCTAATTGAGTACCCAAACAAGAAAATAACTCTGTCCAAAAATTTCCAGTAAAAATGGGATCTCTGTCGCTCACAATAACCCTTGGGTTTCCATGTGGCTTTTGAATTGTGTCCATAAATGTAGTAGCAACTGTACTTGCTTTAAATGGATGAGATAATGCACAAAAGTGTGCATACTTGGTAAGTCTATCAACTACCACCATGATGACACTCTTTCCTTCGGACTTAGGTAAACCTGTGAAAAAATCCATTGAAATCTCCTCCCAACGTTGACTTGGAATGGATAAAGGTTGTAGAAGTCCTGGGGTCTTAATTGTTTCCACTTTATTCTGCTGGCAAACCAAACATTCCGCCACAAACTTTCGAATATCAGATTTAAGGCCATCCCAAAAAAATTCTTTCTTCATCCTGTGGTAAGTTTTTAAAAATCCTGAGTGTCCTCCTAAAGGAGAAGTGTGCAATTCCAGAAGAATCTTTTGTTTTAGTTGGGAATTCTTACAAAGATATAAGCGATCTTTGTGCCATAAGGAATCATTTTTCCAACTAAATGTATCAGATGTACTAGGATCTTGCTGCAACTTTTGAATGAGTGTCCATACATCTTTGTCCTTCTTCCATTCATCTCTTGCTTCGGTTATCCAATACGGTTGGATAATAGAAATGGCACAAAGCAATGCTTCCACCTCTTCATTCTTTCTTGAGAGTGCATCTGCAACAACATTAAGCTTTCCTTTTTTGTAGATTATTTCAAAGTAATAACCCAACATCTTTGTGACCCATTTTTGCTGCTCTTCTGAAGATAGTCTTTGTTCCAAAAAGTGTTTAAGACTATCATGATCAGTTTTTACCTTGAAGTGTCTTCCCATTAGGTAAGTTCGCCATTTCTTTAGTGCATGTAGTATTGCTAACACTTCCTTCTCATAAATAGGTTTCTGTAAATACTTTCCTTTGATTGGACGACTTTCAAAAGCAATGGGTCTTCCTTCCTGCATTAAAACTGCACCAATTCCATTTCCTGAGGCATCACATTCCACAATAAAGGTTTTTGTGAAGTCTGGCGTAGCTAAGACTGGTGCTAGGCACATTGCCTCTTTAAGATGTTCAAAGACCTTAGTTGCTTCAGGAGTCCATGAAAATGCATCTTTCTTCAATAATGTTGTTAGAGGTGCTGCTATTCTCCCATAATTCTTAACAAACTTGCGATAATACCCTGTTAACCCGAGAAATCCTCGCAACTGCTTTATGGTTGTGGGGACTTTCCATTCCTTAATAGCTTTAATTTTGTTAGGGTCTACTTTAACACCCTCGTGAGATACAATATGACCCAGATATTCCACCTCTTGTACTCCAAAGAAACATTTGGATGTTTTTGCATATAATTATTTCTCTTGCAATAGTTTGAGCACCCTGTCAACATGTTCAACATGATCCTTCCAAGACCTGCTGTAGATTAGTATATCATCAAAAAATACTAGCACAAATTTTCTAAGGAAGGGTTTGAAAATGGAATTCATCAACCCTTGAAATGTAGAAGGTGCATTGGTAAGGCCAAAAGGCATGACAAAAATTCATAATGACCCTCATGAGTTCGAAATGCTGTTTTTGGAATATCTTCAGTCTTCATTCTAATTTGATGATATCCTGAACGAAGATCCAACTTGGTAAAATAAATTGCTCCATGTAATTCATCCAATAATTCATCAATCACCGGAATGGGAAATTTGTCTTTAATGGTGAGCTTATTGAGCTCCCTATAATACGGACACATTCGCCATGATCCATCCTTCTTGTGTACCAATACTACAGGAGCAGAGAAAGAACTTTGACTAGGTTGAATTATACTCGCCTCTAACATTTCTGCAATCATACGTTCAATTTCGCTCTTTTGGAAGTAAGGATATCTATAAGGCCTGATGTTTGGAGGAACAATTCTTGGAATCAAATGAATAGCATGATCATGATCACGAATAGGTGGGAGTCCTTTGGGAGTTTCAAACACCTTGGAATGATTGTCCAAAACTTGTTGGAGATCTGCAGAAATAGATGATTTTGATGTCGAAACTTCTAGTGAGCATAATTGTGCAATTACGCCTCGTTGTTCTTTCTTTAGAAGCTTTGTCATGACATTAGAGTTTATTATCCTTCCCGGCTTCCCTTCAATACCCCGTAATTCGACTTCCTTTCCTTCTGAAAAAAATTTCAAGAAAAGTTCTTGAAAATTAAAAGCTACCGTCCCCAAAAATTGTAACCATTGTACTCCTAGTACAACATCAGCACCTCCCATAGGAATGGAAAGCATTGGACTAGTCAATACATATTCCCCCATGGCTAGCTTGACATTATGGCATTTTCCAGAGCAATTTATAGTTCCTCCATTTGCAACCATCACTTGACATTCTGGTGCTGGGTATAGGAAACAATTTAATTCTTTGGCTACCTTACAATGAATAAAATTATGGGTGCTACCTGAATCAATCAACACTATTACCTTTTTCTTCTTGATATGTCCTTCTATCTTGAGAGTTTGAGGAGTGGTAATTCTTGCCAGTGCATTACACAATATGGTCGGATTCATTTCTTCCCCTTCTATGGCTGGTTCCTGGTGTATATCCTCTTCTTGTTCATTTCTTCTTCCTCTTCACAATCTATGTAAAATAATTTCTTCTCAGCACACTTATGACCTTTAGTGTATTTGCTATCACAACTGTAGCAAAGCCCTTTTGCGCTTTTTTCTTCCAATTTTTGTGGTGTCAACCTTGTAGGTTGTGGAAATCTAGGCGTAGTAACACTTCCTTCTTTATAGATGTGAGTGGTAGGCTTCCTTCTCGCCATAATTTTACATTCAATTTTTCTTGCCAACCTGAATGCCTTCTCCAATGAATCAGGTTCCAAAACACGAACTTCATGTTGGATATTATCCTTTAAAGTGACTATGAAGAGATCAATCCTGTATTCCTCTGGAATATCAGTTACCCTTATATTCAATTTTTGGAAGTCCTCAATGTGCTCCCCCACTAAGCCCTTTTGTTTGAGATTTATCAATTGGCTAAAGAAGGTGTTGCTCTTTGTATCCTCATAATGTGCTATCATTTCCTACGTAAAAATTGACCAAGTGACAATTTTTTTACGGGAGAAAAGCCATCGATACCATACAAATGTATTTTGTTCTAAATGTAAAGTTGCAAAGCGTACCTTTTGTGTGTTTTGCACGTTATGGAGATCAAAATATTGCTCCATCTGTAGTATCCATGTTACAGGATCCTTTCCATCAAATTTCTTCATCTCCATTTTTGGAATATGGTGGTTCCTCCCACCAACATTAGAGTTTATGAAATCATGATTAACATTTCTTTTGTTCTCATCATGGTTTCTTCTACTATATTTTCACCATTATGAAAAATTTCTTGTATCAACTTTGTCAAACCTTCTATGTCTGCTTTTAGATCATTCTTCATGTTTTCCATGTTTTCTTTCATGTCATCCATATTAGCTTCCATGCCAGCTTCCATGCCATCCATATTAGCTTCCACGCCTTTCTTCAAAACTTCCACTTCATTTTTTGTTGCTCTTTGCGAGAGTGAAATTTGGTGTACTTGTTGTTGTAATTTTCATAGATCATGTTGCAATTCTTCATCTTCATGAGTCATAGTAGAGCCTTCTGAAGGCTTAATGGGTGTTGAATTATTTTTAGAAGGCATATTTTAGAACCCAATACTGATATGTATTCTAAAATATGCCCTTGGAATCAATTCAAATTGATTCTTCAAACAAGACTTATGCAATTCGGAAAAAAAATACACACCTTTTTCTTGCTTTCTAGGAGCTTGATATTGAAATTGGATTATCTCTGTGATTGCAGCACTTCAATATTTGAATTTTAGTACTGACGTAGCCCTATGAATTCTCCTTTGAATTCCATAGGTCTAACCTGATTTGGAGTCTCCAGTACAAAGGTGTGTCCAATCTCCCACAATGACCTAATTATGGACTACTTCGGTAGAGCGAACTTGTACGACTTGCCACCTATCACTGTTTCATCCTTCGGCTCTGAAATTGATAGCCAAGAAACGAAATTCCATGTAATTATGACCACTTTTTACAGTACTCCAATCCGATGCTCAGAGAAAGAGTTATGAATATTTTCCCACGATCACCTCTTTGAGATGAAATTCAGGAGCCTAAAAAAGGACTACATTCCACAGATCATATCTCCGAAAATATTGTGAACCAAGCACTGAAATTTTTTGACGAGTTTCCTCAGGATTTCATCTTCGCACCCTAAAAATTTCAGATTCTGAACCTTTGTAGAAAAAAAATTTATAGCGCCAATTCCATAATGACCTGTTTAGGAGCCTGAAAAAAGACCTAACTTCCATAGATCATATCTCCGAAAATATTTCGAACCAAGATCTGAAATTTTTAGAAGATCTTCCTCACGATTTTGGCTTCGCACCATAAAAATTTCAGCTTTTGAAACTCCGTAGAAAAACAGTTATAGCAACAATTCCACGATGACCTGTTTAGAGCAGCGAAACCCTATAATCCAAAGCTCGGATACCAAATGTTGTGTAACCAGCTCCAAAAATAGAAGAAAAGAGATATCAACGCCTTAGAAATAAGCCACTTCAAGGGGGAAACCTCCAATACATTACATAAATGAAAAATTCTTGGATGATTCAATTTACAAAACCTCCTTTTTATATATAGGAGTCCATGGGGCCATGATGTAATCCTAGTGGGCCACAATGTAATCCTAGCTGACCTAACAATAATAATTTAAGGGCACAATAATAATAAAAATGGGGGTTACCAGGGTACAATAATAACAATAAGGGGGTTACACTAACAACAATAAGGGACTATACTAGTAATATAGGGACCTAACACTACTTAATTATCAGGAATCTCCATACATTCTTCTCACAAATTCTATGAAATGATAAGTTATTCCATCAGTCTAGAAGCTGACACTTTTAGAAAGGACTCTGCAAAGGATATATTTATTCATGAATAGGGATTGTCATTAATCGCCAGCCACCCCCAATTAAAACCATTAATCTAGCCATTGTGCTTCAAAGCCTATTGTTCGGTGACAGTGAACCGTGTTAAACAAGGCCTCGTAATTATTAAGGGAGCCCCCTCTGGTTCAAGGGCCAACTTGAACCTAAATATGGTTGAGTTGGTTTCCTGGCATAGTTTTTGCAGCCCAGGACTGCCTACGTGAAACAAGTACAACATTTTGCACCATTTCCAGCGATCCAAGTAACTAAGAAATTTTTCCCTCAATCATGATAAAGTTTAGATCTATTTCTTACTGGTGAGCAAGGAGTAGGCATTGGTATTGGTTGCATTATTTTCACATGGAGACTCCACTTTGTCAGATGGAAATTCCACTGGGAAACGGATCCCACTCTTTTCAATTTCATCCCCCTTTACTGCTATGCAAGGTTTTTTGATACTTGCAGTTAGCAGTATATGTTTTCTCCTCTCTGCCATGATCAAAAGTTTTTCATGTCTACAGAGGAAGTAGCTTTTAAAGGACACATGTGAGTATAAGTTTTCCATGCAATTTTATGTTCATATTGTATATATTCTTCATATTTTCAGCTATTGGCAACAAGGTTTGTAAATAAATCCACTCTGCACTTTCTTACATTGGAAAACATATTACACTTAATAATGCAACATTTTCCAGTCTAGTTAGATAGAAGTGTAGGGCTTGAATATATATTCATAGTTTCAAAATGAAGTAGATCAAGTGTGTTCATTATTTAATGGTGTGATAGATCAGCTTATATTTTCAGTCTCTAGAACTTTTATGTTTTAAATTTTCAGTATGAAAGAGTATCCACATTTGTGTTGGAATATGGTTTCGTTTAATAGTTTCAGGTTGCAGTCTACACTAGCAGGTTATTCAAATGACAGAGTTGATCCAGGAGAGGTAGTTATGGCAGATGTTGGTTGATGATCAGGTTTACAGTATGACTCCATGCCCAATGCTAAAGGTAATTGATCTGCTTGTTCTATGCATCCCATAGGGGGAAGCAGTTCCCATTGGAGCCAATGTTGTAACATGTTTTGGCACACCTAAAATCAAAAAATTTGGGTGAAATTTTGCCAATTCCTTACAAAGCTTAAAATGCTCAGAGATATTACTTTATACTTTTGAGTGGTTTATTATTTTTATATATATTAATTTTAATTTAGATATATTTTTTTTATAAAAATATTATTATATATTCTGATGGAAATAGTTTTTTAAATTAAAATTATATTATAAACTTAATTAAATTTTAAGCCTAAGTTCAATCAAGCACTCAAATTTATGAATGACAGTATTCATTGACTAAGGACCCCCTCGAGATTTTTGAAATTTTTTTGAGGAAGGGGGTCTAAAATTTGGTTTTGTCAAAACCACTCTTGGGGCAAGTGGCAACTCCACACGATTTCAAATCCTTAGGCAAAAAAACCACACATGATTTCAGAACTCTAGGCAGAGAAACCACACACAATTGCAGACCCCCACCAAATTTTTGCTCAAAGTTTTCATGATAGCATAGCAAGACCTCATCTCTCATTGGAATGGCTCTTTTCTCACTCACGTCAATATTATCACAGTTGAGGCCACCTCCATGTAGCACTAACGCAGACAGTAGCGAGAAAGGGAAGAAACTATGTAGAGCTTATTCAATGGAGTTGGGGTTTGGGTATCCCCACCCTTCTGATGTTTCTTTCTGTCATGAGCCTCCTTGTGGGCTCAATTCTCTACGTTTGTGTTGCACCAAAAATAAACTCATTCACCAGCTTCCTGCAAGTAATGGTTAATGCAGCAAGAAAACAACATTTATCGTTGCCTCTATAGACATCCGAAGTACTATGACCCTCCACAGAATAGAGTTCTCAAACCGAGGATGAATCTAATAGACCAATTCATTTTTCTAAACAAGGCTTCTATAAAAACGCCATAATATTTTAAGGAAGACAGCTCCATGGCCCTTCCATTGAGACTGTGCAGCCTCCAGCAAGTGGAAAAACTAAAATCGGTGACTAGAATATTTCCCATATTTTCTAGCGCGATCAACATCTTCATGTGTCTAGCACAGCTAAACACATTCTCGATTCTGCAAAAAATGAAAATCGATAGACAAGGATTCAAAGCAAGTTTTCAGAGCCATCGATCATGATTGGAAGCCATCTAAATTGTTTCTCTTCACTTATTAAGTGCCACTCCCTTAGTGCCATCACAGTCAATAGGTTAGCGGGATTGAAGTTGAGGACGGTTTGTCAAGGTACGCATTATCACTTGAAATGGAGTTCTTGAGCATTGATGTCATGGTATCAATTCCATCGATGTAATCATCACTGATATCACTATCGTATGGGCATACATCTTTATTTCCAACATCAAGAGCACTGCCTCATTTATCCTCCTCATTAAATTCTTCCATTTTCTCCAAGATCTCAATGCTTCTGGATTGTTCAGAGCCAAATCATGAAACATTTGCATGCCTAAACATTGCTCCAATTGAACCACCATATTCTAAAGAAGTGGATGTATGTTTGATGTTACAAGAGTTTCTTACATTGTGTGAAATGTATGTCTTTCGAGAAAAAAATGCTCCACGGGAGAAGGAAGTTATAACAGATCCTAGCAAACCAAGTCCAAACCCTAATCCATTTCTTTATGTACCTGAGGAAAATACTGAGCATCATTTTCATATGGATAATGGTGTGGTTCAAGTTTACGCGAATATAGGTGCAAAAGAAACCCTTTTCCTAGTTGCCAATGCTACAACATTTTTCATTGATTTGCATCGTATTCTTAGAATCATAGCCCTAGGAAATGTCCGTACTCTGTGTCATTATTGGCTCCGTTTACTTGAGAAAAAGTTCAATCTACATCTAATGCTTAATGTAGATGGGGAACTTTTAGCTCAAAAAAGTGCTCCGCATTGTGACTTTTACAATGTTAGAAAATTCGATACTCATGTCCATCACTCCTCATGCATGCACCAGAAACATCTTTTGCGGTTTATTAAATCTAAGCTGAGGAAAGAACTTGATAAAGTATTTATGTTTCGAGATGGCATTTATTTGACAGTAAAAGAGGTTTTTGAGAGCTTGGATTTGAGAGGCTATAATATTAATGTTGATCTACTAGATGTAGATGCAGATAAGAAAACTTTTCATCATTTTGATAAGTTTAATATCAACTATAACCCTTGTAGGCATTGTAGACTTAGAGATATTTTTCTAAAACAGGACAATCTCATTCAAGGTCGTTTCCCTGATGAACTTACCAAGGAAGTATTTTCTAATCTTGCTGCAAGTAAATATTAGATGAAGTGGATGGTCTAACTCATTATGGAGAAATTAAGACAACTTATTTGGCTTATATTCCAAATATGATAGTCATGGCATCTTTTAAAAAATCTAAACTTTTTGACATAGTTACAACTCCAAGTAGCAAGCCACGATCCTTAGAAGACCTAAATTTTTTGGGCAATTAACAATTTTACAGGGGAGATCTTAAAATTTTCAAGATATAAGGGGCAGAAGTTGAGTTTTTCGTTGCTTGATATCATCTATATATTTAGTATGAAGACACCTTACAGATTAAGTTTCCATATTCGAGGAAAAACATATGTACATAGTTCAGCTTTGAGGACTCTTCTATTATTAGTGTGATTGTTTTCAGGATTTTATTCCTTTACTATTGTAACATTTTAGGAAGTAGTTTCTACATATATCGTATCATTTGTAATAAAAAATTTTGGGCTTTTGAGGCCAAGACCTTTTCAACTTTGTAAACCTTTTTTCCATAAATTCCAATTACAGTATTTCAGCGCTGGCTTTGACAGAATTTTTGTTTCTCGTTTATTTTTCCATTATTCCCATAATCTATTTCTACACATATCCAGAGTTACATAGAAGAGCCGAGTAGGAATAGATTGAGTTTCAATATTTCTAAAATCCCCTACAAATTTATAGTTGTTTAAAGAGATTAGTATATCAAACTTTTTGTTTGAGTTAGATCCTCTTTAAACTGGTTATTGTTTTCCACTTCTATCTTTTCCTGGATGTTCTCTGTTTTGTTGTAGAATCTTTCTACCTGCATCTAATTCTGCCTGATTTATTAAGTATTCATTTTTACTACTTAATTATCAGGAATCTCCATACATTATTCTTTCAAATTATTTGAAAAGATATGTTCTTCTATTAGGATTGAAGCTGACACTTTGAGAAAGTACTCTCCAAAGGAGGGATTTATTCATGAATAGGTGTTGTCATTAGTCGCCAACCACCCCCAATTAAAACCATAAATCTAGCCATTGTGCTTCAAAGGTTTTTGTTTGGTGATAGTGAACAACATTAAAAAAGGCCTCATAATTATTGAGGGAGCCCCCTCTGGTTCAAGGGCCAACTTGAACGTAAATCTGGTTGAGTTGGTTTCCTGGCGTAGTTTTTGCAACCAAGGATTGCCTACAGGAAACAAGTAGCACACATAGCAAGGGCATAGATATTTATTTCCAGATGTACCAAGAGGAACATAGTTGCATTTGGCACAACTTGTACCACACGTTCTTAAAAAATTTCTTAAACATACTTTATTGTGGTATATTTCCTTGCATTTTTTCCCACAAGATCCATCAACAAATCCAAAGAAAAAGTGACATGGATGAACCTTCAACTCATAACAAAATTTTAAATATAAAAAATACAAATTTACAAGTGGCAAGGATGAACCTTGAACTTACAAAAACATGAAATAGAATAAACGAGAGTGTATTCAGAAGGGAACATTATGAAAATATTAAAGAAATATAAAAAAATAATGTGTTAGCAAGGAAAATTCAAGAAAATGTTAAAACAACAACATATGACATTGGATTTACATGAAAGTTAAAACAAGAACCAGTAATGTCTTCGAAGAAGAACCAGTAATTCTTTAGATGAGCACTGAATATTGCAAGATAAATTTGAAAGAAATAACAGAAACCAATTGAAGGAGAACCCTGTTTTTATAAGGAAAACTTTAGAAAGAAATTTCACAAATAAAATTCGAAACAATGGACAACAATATCAAATAATGATACTAATTATATATAATACTATAAACTCTATGAGTTTAACATAATATATACCTATGGTCTATATAATATTCTTGTTCATCTCATTTGTATGCAGTGGGAATTAGGGAAAGGGAAAACCCAATGTGATTATTTCAAACCCTTTCTATATCTAAAATTAGGCCACCAAATTCTTTTCATGAATGTTACTCCTTTATTTCAATGAATTACACCCATATAATTATTTAGACTTAAGTGAATGGTAGATATGTATACACCCCACTTTGTTTTGAAGTTCCAACCTCAATTTCCACATGTATTTATTCCATCAATCAACAGTGAACTATACAGGACTTTTTAATCACAAAAGAAAACTAATTCCATGAAATAATATAATGTTTATATGGGTAAAGAAATAAATTCAAATGGTAATACAAGAACACTTTTTACCTAAACAACAAATATCATTATCACAAAATATAAGAAAAACAACTTATTTGCAGAAGCCATGGGAATTGGTAACACCCAAATGGGGTTTGCACATAAGTGATTAATAATTATAATATATGTATGTATTCGACCACGGGAAAAAATAAGCCAAGAAAATTTTGGATATCTTCTTATCTCCTTATTCTGTGATTGAGCTGCACTTTAGAGGATGGATTCAATTCATAAACATATTGGATATATGTTTTCCTTCTTTTTTGATTGCCTTGCAATGCATAGGATGGTCTCAATTTATAGGGAGGAGAAGATAAATCCTTTTGGTAATCTGGATATTGTGGTTGTCATTTCTCTTCTCATTTTTAGTAGTTTAGAGAAGGATTAAATGTTATCCCATCTCCCAACTCAACTAGAAAGGAATCTAATTACACTTCAATTTTTCTTTCCTTATAAGATAACATATACTTTTTGTTATTGCAAAATATAGTCAGCATTTTGGAATTATTTTTTGTTTTCTTGTGGCTTATAAAACCTGGATGCAATTTCCCTAATGTGTCTTGGTTAGTTGGCTTAGATCTTTGTGGGTAATGAATCCGATGTGCATAAAACGATCCTATAATAAGTTTTATTTTCCTTTTGTTATGGGAATGAATGAAGTGTTTACTACTATTAGGATGTTATGATAGAGATCCTTGCCCAAATCTTCCACCAATCCATTGTTTCAAAGAAAAATATATAGAAATACAAAATCATAATTGCACCATGTTGTATAAATTTTCGAACTACAATGACATATCTCTATAATAGTATTTTTTTCCAGTAAGCACTCTAGTCAATGGATAAGTTTTACAAGAATCAAAATATGTCATTTATCTCAGCATACTCAGTACCTCCAAATGAAATTCCTATTAATCCTTTCAGTCGTACAATCACATAATACTAAACTCCTACATTACCATGAAATAACATTTGTTCAAATAGAAAAATAAAAAAACAAGTCAAATTTTGGGTGGGCCTATGGTTTTGCATGCAATCCACATGCCGCCACGTGGAGACCATTTCTTTTGATTTTTATAAATTCCAACATCCAATCGAGCCCATGTTAAGGAAATTTTTATACATTTTATAAACATTGTAATATGCTAATTCTCTTGTCTCATTTTCCATATTTTTGTTACTAACTGCCATTTTTCTATTACGGAAATATTGAAGAGACTCATAATCATAAATAATCAAGGGTATGGCACCACCATAATTTCTCTAAGCACTACTCTTTTAAAAAATGGGGCATCCTGTGGCATGTTCTTTGAGATATATGTGTGTATGATTCCCTATCTTGTGTGCTAGGAATCCCTTCTGTTGTGCTCACTGCTACCAAGTTTTGTTTTTCCAATTACGCCATCCCTAGCAATAACGAAAGATGGTGCAACCCTCCCTATTATATCCCTACACTATTGAATCTTATTATTTTTATTTTTATTTAAGATTGAATTATAGTAATCAGAATGGCAGAAAATCCATGAAGTGTAGTGAAATAATTATGAAAATCAATATTTTTATTAATAATAAATGAATGGAAAACACTTCAAAATAAAGCACTTAAGAGGAAAATATGATCTACAATCACACTTCCATGATAAATATTATAGATAAGATTTAAATTATGGGTGAAAAAATCCATTAAATTGGTGGGCTGAAAAAAATGCTAAGCTGAAAAAGCCTAAAGCACTATAGGGGACAAAAGCAAGATTTTAATGCTAAAGGCCTAGGAAAAAAAGGAAAAGCATGATGCCTCTAAAGTAAACATATTTCATGGAAGAAAGGTATGAAATACCTATTTGAAGGATCAACAAAGGTTGTTGATACCTTTGCAATTGAATCTCAGCTCGGGGGTGAACTGACAAGGACAATTCTAGGTTGGGTGGAAAAATGTGTTTTATTCTCAAGTGCATTCGACTCATCAGGATTCTGGTTAGGCTTCCTATTGTGTGATACATTTTTAATTATATATGGAAATATGAATAAATAAAGTTTAAATTAAATATCTAAGGTATGAAAACAATGATAATTTGGTTTTGTAAATGTAGTTAATAGTGTTCTTGTGATTTCAAATAATAGGTATAAAAAATAAAAAAAATTCTGCAATGATATTCACGCACAAGTTCCATTGTGGTTACACAGTTCCGACTCTATGGAATCGAGGTAAGTTGTTGTAATGATAGTTGTATTGAAGTGTTATGGCATTTATTTATTTATTTTTAATTAGAAACTATGAAGACAAAATCCAGTAAGTACATATTCAATGATACAAATTTATCAAGGCATAGAATTTAAAACCATGCATATAGTTGACTGTTAGCCTATCTAATAAATTATATAGACATAAAAATGTAAATAGTATGAAACCAATAATATAGTCGATAATCAGTGTGCCTAATTATCACCTGGTAGTTTGGGAATATTAGTAACTTAGCTTCACTCTAATCCCTCGGAAATTACAAAGAGGTCATGCAGGAATTGTATATTCCTATGAGATTAAGATAATATTAAGAAAAGATGGGAACAAACAATTAGTTTCTAAATATTGTGAAATTTTAGTCGTATTATAATAAAATACTAGGAAGAGTGAAATAGGATCATACCTAGCTAAGTACATAATACACTGGTTGTGATATAGATTCAGAAACCTATGAGTTGGTCAGGTATGAAGAGTAGAAGTGGAATACTATTAGGACTTAGTGCTACCTATCGTAGCAATTAGTTAAAAATTAAATTTATTAAGAAGATGAAATATGTGATTCCGAATGGTAAAATAGGAAATATCAAAGTTTTTGGAGCATATGATAAGAGTGAAGGCTATTAATATAGAGACTGTAAGGAAACCTTTTTCATAAATAAGAAATACATAATCGTCATGCATAAACTGTAAAATAGACCCTTTATTACGCTAATAAGGCGTAATATTTTGTCTAAATAAACAACAAATTTAATTTTAAAAAACCAGAGAGCATTGATAACAACATTTTGAAAAAAATCCAAACATAAATTGTAAATTCGATATAGTCAGGATTATTGACTGGGAAAATCCCTGAAACAGCTCAGACGAAAGAAAATGGAGTAATTTTTTTCTTTAAATCAGTCAATAAATGCATGCAAAAGCAATAAGTAGGTGTAACGATATAGTCCACAGATTATATAGATACTAGATGCAAACAATTTCCACAAATATTAAATGAATGGAAATGTTAATTCATTCTGCCGTTATTCAAACATAGAAAATAACAAGGGGAACCAATATGGGTACATTAATTACTGACAAAATCGTTAACCTTCATTAGATATCCGAGGTGCCAAAAATTGACAATGAGACATTGAGAGCAACGATATAGGGCCATGATATTAACATTTCCTTAAGAGAACACTCAAAATTTAACAATAAGAGGAGGAGTCATTTCACCAATAAAATCATGATAACAGAGAAGGTGTCATATTGCCATTAAGAATATGCTACCACCTGAAATCGCTTGGAATGAAATAGCAAGTAAATTACAATAATATGACTTTATTTTGATACCCATGTGTCCCTAGCATGTCTATGATGATATCCATTATATCATAACTCTATCATGAGTAATTAGGTTCGTTAATTACAGTAGAAAAGAAGTAGCCAACTTGGAAACCACCATTATGGGTTGATTAGGTCTAGGAGGTCCTATAACACCCTCTAAGGGTAAAATATTGAATTATATGCCAGAGAAACAGAGTATACCTACAACACATAAGAGAAACATGTAGAATTGGCTATGTCTAGCAAGAAATTTTCAAAATAGAATTATGGAGGTCAAGATAAAATAAAACCTCCAAAATAGGTCTCAATTTACCTATTACATAAGGAGAGGATAATCGGTGGTTCATGTTGTGGGTTTGTGCCACATAATAGGTAGCATAAAAATAAAGAAGAAAATAAAACCATGAGCATATGGTAAAACGTTGGATGCAAGGGAACCTATCACACTAACAAAGTAATAGTCAACAAAGAAGATTTTTCGTACTTGGGAATGAAGAAAAACTTATTGAGAGTGGTACTCTGTTTCTCTTCCAGCAAAGAATATAAATCCTTAGTGAATCTCATAAACCCTACAAGCGAGATGGCACATGAGGGATACTTCCAATTCAGATAGAGAAACAAATAACAATGACCATAATGACTCAATATAGGTGTGAGATGAGAAAATGTTAACCTATTACCTGAGAGAGAGGATATTTGGAATGCTAGGTTAACTAAATAAAAATGGCACCATGAATGCACCAGGCTTCACTTGCCACAATATAATAATAGTGAAATAAACAATGTCAAATAACCCTTCAAGAAAAAACTATTAAATACAAAAATTAAACAACTATATCATTACAGTAGCATTAGTTGGTTACTTGTGCGCTAGCGACCATGCCAGTTGTGAGGAAAGAGGGCCAAAATCGTAACCCAGAAACTTGGTAAGCCAGGAAAGGGGATAAATTCATAGGGTTTGAATGGGATAGTACCCAAAAAGACATTAGGTGAAAATAGAAATGACGAATGTAGTGAAATTCCCCACTGAACACGAAGGAGGTGAGTTAGGGTTATGCTGAAATGATCTTCGTCATTGATCCTATCTCGCTTCATCTGGGCATTGAACACAACCCAAATCCCATCAATGCTCCATGTGATCGAGGCATAGGTGGCACAAGTCTATTAGGATATCCTACTCCCAAGGCAAGACCTGCAGGAACCATTAGATCGATAATTAACTAAAGCATGTATGATAGTACAATGAGTCGGATCCCGCCATAATCCAAAGCTTGGAGTACGTATAGCAATAAAGGTTTTAATGCTTCTTTGAAGGAAGATATAATAGTAGGTTATGGGAGATCCATGAGAGGTTATAAAACATAGGATAACCATAGTCTAATAGAGGAGCGGGAATAAGTAAGGCCAAGACCTCAAGTCAAACAAGTAAATATCATCAATCAAATTTCATATTGTAAATGAAAGGGTCACAATGCTAAATACTAGATATAAGGTAATTCCATAACAAAGTATTAGAATACAAAGTGGCCACTAGTTAATATGCTTCCATATATTTATATCATTTCTTTAAAGGAATATATGTGTATGGGGAAATAATAAGGATGTCGTCTAATGTATTCAAAAACCCTCTGATCAAATGCACAATATTATACCAAGGAGTTGATGTGTATAAATCTTTTAAAATTGTTAAAAAAACCATGTTTATGAAACCCATGTCGCTCTTATCAAAATGGAAATTCGATTATATGTGTGTGTGTGTGTGTGTAAGGTAGGGGAATGTTACATATGGTATAAAAGAAAGGCTAGGACAATAGGGCCTTACTGAACCATTACCAAATTGTAAGCAGTAAACATAACTATATGAGTGATAGGATGTTCTGTAGAAAAAAATACTAACAATTGACTTTATTGAAATGACAAGGTACATAAGAGAACTTAAAACCAAAATTTTAGAGGAAGCACCAACCATCCCTACATGTACACCATTGTATGTGGAACTACGAGATGGAGCTACTCAAAATACAAATTAGTTCACGGATTTCATACAAAATTTACAGTAGGAATTGGCATATTAGCAACAATGAGTCCTTGTTAAAGGCAAGTGAGGAACATGAAATAATGATTACATGAGTGACTGAAGAGTCTAGCCATAAAATAGTGGAACTTGAGTTAGTGAAAATTAAAAAAAAGAGCACAGAGTCAAAGAAGTATGAATGTGGGGGGGGATGTCTAATGGAACGTATCCGATAAGTCAAAAGAAAAAGAAACAAACATAATTACTAGGGAAATTCTGAAAAATCAAGCACCCTACTTATGATGGGGAAAAGGAGGAGGACAGGGAGGCTTGGTTACTTAATATGACTAAATACTTCCATTTTTACAATTTTGAGAGAAATATGAAGGTTAGATTGGCCATTTACTATCTACAAGGTAAAGATGTTCTCTCGTGGGAAGAGGAAAAATGTGTGTATTTGCTTGAAAAAAAGACAATGTCCTGGGAGGAGTTCGGGAAATAGTTTAAAAATTGATATTTAAATTAATGATAATATGATCAGTGTGCCAAGGATTTTCATGAATTAAGGTTAGGGCAACTCAAAATGGATGAATATGTGTAAAATTTTACCAATTCTCTATGGTATGTACCTTCCATTAAACAAGACAAAGCTAAAGTATAGAGGTTTATGAATTGTTTTTTTATCATTTCTAAGGAGCAGATTGAATTAAAAAATATGAATATGACAGATGAAGTTGTGAGAAAGGGTAGGTTGTGTTACCAGAAATTCAAAAATAAGAATGAGGGACCTAAATTCTAGAAAAATAAGGATAAAACCAAACCCCTATTTAGTGAAAAATGGAAGAAACCAAGTTACTTGAAAAAATTCAGAAAGGTGACTCAAAGGAAAATATTTAACAAGGGAAGTGTAGACTAGCCAACACAGTCACAAGTTGGATCATAGTCTCAAGTAGGATCAAAACCTATGAATATGGATGGGAAAAAAAATTGGAGGTGTAACACCCCTAGTTTATGTGTTTGAAATTCAAAACTAGACAATTGAACTTTAATCCTAAGGGGAGTGGACCCCAAAGGACAAGTATTTTGTGGATGTAATTAAATATTTAATTTGAGAAAGAAAATAAAATAATTTTGTGCAGATTGACCAAAATGAGAATTATGAGGTCACTTGCTAAATCCATGAAGATGGATAAAGGAAAATATTTTCCCCACAATCTTTCAAAAATCCTTGAAAGAATTTCTAAATTATATTTTGAGGAAAATCTAGTTCCCCAATGATGTGGAGAGTAGTTGGGAAGAGGTAAAAAGCTGGGAAAAGCATAAAGCAGCTTTAAAAAAAAAAAATCCCTAAAATGGGAAGCGTAGGAAAACAGGAAGAAAAGAATCCTGATATTCTGGACGCAGAATTAGAAACAAGATTTGGGGAACAATAGCTTAAATAAGCTACTCCTAAACAGATTAGAAGGTTTTTCTGTGATGGAAGTGATATCAACTCAGGGGTGAGTTCTGGAGATAAAGGGACTCTACAGTTGGGAGGACTAGTCAAATACCAAAGTGGTATGCACACAGTGTTATGAAATTTTAGAAAAAAAAATATAATAATTGTTGCTATGTGTAAGAGTTAATGAGTATAGCTGTATCCTAGATAATTGTTTCATTTTGGTGCTGGTGTTCCATACATTTATAGAATAGTAGAGCATTCAAACTCTTCCCATTCTGCATGGTTGTAGGAACTAGGAAAATGATGCCAAATCATGCAGAATTTCTAAACCAGCTTGGGTCTAAATATGGAGATTTATAGTACTTCAAAATTCATAATTTTGTAACATTAATCTGCTTCTGTGGAAAAGGGGAATCTAGTTAGTGAATCCTGTAAGAAAAATTCTAAGATAGTAGGAAGGTAAATGTATATAGGACAGGATTATTCTTTGATTGAATTAACTAAGTGAAGTGTAGATGAATTTTCAGCAGCAGTGCACATCTATTTATGGATAATATAGTACCTTCTCTAATAAGAACTAAAAGAAAGAGTATGTAATTGTAGTACTGCTTATCTGTCTCAGTTATTAGGGAAATGAAACTACACATGACTATTAACTCTAGAAATAAGTATGAATGGAGAGTTATGTGTAAAAACTATGGGGTGAACCCCTTAGTAACAGGGGCGATCCGATGGAGTTACAGGTTGGAAAGATTAGACATGCATGAGAAACTATAAATAAAATCAATACCTGCACCCGATATATATATATATATATATATATATATATATATATATATATATATATATATATATATCTCTATATTGAAAAACGTAGCAAACTATATATCAGTGAAGAAAGTCAGTTTAGACATGTATACATTGGGACTGTTCTATTATGAACACAAAAGAAAAACAAAAATTTTGATGTATACAGTCACAGGGAACAATTAGCCTTATATACGAAGCTTTCACCATGGAACTACAAACTACTAGGAATACAAAGAGTTCCTGTAGGAGCAATACAACATATACAAATAATAGACCATGCTAGTTTTCATTTACTGAGTCACTACAAACTCGGAAAAGATGGCAATAAAGAGATATATACACATTAAATTCATAACTATGATAAGAAGGTGAAAAGAGAAACAACTCATTAATTCTGCAATCATATTAAACCGACACAAAACAAATAATTGAATGCGAGACACAGGAAAATATCCATAAAATAATACTCTGGAGATTCTTCGAAGCTATTATGAAACTATCAAAAATATCAGTGACGAAGAATAAACACATTCTGCATATACATATCAGAGTTTGAGCCTCTCGGGAAAAAGTCCTTTAAAAGACCCCATTCTCACTCCAGAAATTATCAATTCAAAGAATATTAAAATATGAAGGAAAATTGTTAATAGTATAGGCTCGAACAGAGTGTAGAAGTACAATAAACACTGTTAGAATCCCAAGGAATTAACTATTCTGCACAAACGAGGTGTAACAATGCGACGAGAGGATGATTTCTCTCCACCCAGGTGTATACCGACCTGAAACGCTAGAGCAGTGGAGTTAGATTCAAATTGAAGAATGTATATCATGGTGCGCTGAAGATAAAAATCGTATGGCATCCATCTTACCTGTAGAAAGACAACCATGATAGTGAGCCAACAGTTGGTGAAACTGATAGAAAGAATTCTAGTGCGAATTGGAAAAAAGTACAAAACAAAAAAATTTACATAGCTACCTGGCTAAGGAGACCCTCATTCCTTTCACACGATTCTGCCACAGAATTAAAGGCATGATGTAAATATATGATAATCCCCAAAGTTTAAGAGTGGAGTTAGAAAACATTCTAACTAATGGCACAAGTAAATCGATTCTTACCTGAGATCGGTGTCACTCACCGGAGAAGAGACGAGCGAAATCAAAGCACCATCGTTCCAGTCCCAAAGGGCGAGCAGGGACATGCCTTATCAAGAAATGAAAAATTCTTGGTGTCATGCCTTGTTAGCCAGCCATCTAGCGAAGTAGACGAAGAGATGGGGGCGTGAACGCAGAAGGAAGAAATCAGTAGATGTATAAGCGCAAGAAACCAGAACGTCAGAGCTCTTTGTAATAACAAGAAATAGAGAACGAAATAGAGTAAACAAAAACATAGGTCAATATAATATAAATTGAATACCTTACCATACTAAAATTTTCATCACAGAGGCACAAGTAACGCAGCGTAAGGATTATAAGGTTGTACCTGCGTTATGAGGCGTCGACAGAGGCATACTAGGCCTGGAGAGTATAAGCCTCTCATCTCCAGCACGTAGAGATTCGGCGTCACGAGTAGCGAAACCACCAAAGGAGGGCCGAAAGAACAGTCTCACAAATTTAGAACAAGACTTATACCAAAATCTCAGTCACAAAACCCTAATAGGGTGAGGAAATCGCAGCCGTCCACATGGCATAATCCCCATCGTGAAGCCACGGATCGAAGGGCCGGAAGTGGCATTTACACCAGTTGTTCAAAATTTAATTTGACAAGCCATACAATGAATTTCACGGCATCTCTGGCCGTATTGCAGAGATTGCCTTGTTTCCAGAGTAGTCTGGCGTGGTGATTGCCAGTGCAACGTCAATCTATAGCCCATGAACGAGAATGGGATGAAACCCCTCCCAACCAATACAATTAAACTGAGAGTCTTACATAAGATGACGCGGAGAGTGATATCACGTCTCAAATTCCATACCCCATTCAATCTACCTTACCAGGACGCAGTGCATGGAAATATCAAGCTGAATATGTTCAATCTTTACATAAATTTCGACATGGACAACTTGTACAAAAAATACGCGATGATGTTGACACATACATTGTGAAAAATATGGCTACAAACTCATTGAATAGCCATAAGCCCTATATAGGTATAGTTATAAGGTCATGTGAATTAAATCCAACTAACGTTCATAAACAATTTGTATAGGAAGATGACGTTATAAAAGGGGAGTATAGGGTTCATTAAAGGGTTAAGGATGCCATTGTCGACGGGGGTATAATCTGTTCGAACCCCATTATATATATATATACATAACAATATGTTTAATACCTAAAGATTTAATGATATCAAAACGAATGTGACAATACAAGGACCCTTTATATTAATCTGGTTGGAAATGACATCAAATAGATATTGATTTTGATATAGTTTTGATATGTGGCTATAGGTATACACCATAAATCATATTGGGGAAATAAATATGATTTAACAAGATATTAATCAATAATATTATATCATAATATTTGGTCGGAATTATTCTTGAATATCTGGAATGCCTGAAAAAAATAAATAAATAAATAAATAAATTGGGAGAAAAATGGGAGGTGTGACAAATGGTATCGGAGCCCAAGTTATATAAAACTGGGCTATTTTCATTGTGCTCACTCTTGCTTTGTGTTCACTGTATAAATTAATTTGTTTGGAAATTTTGTTTTTATCTTTACTGATCTGTGTTGTGTAGTGTATAGTGGTGCTGGAATGGCAGAAGGTGACGAAATTTATGTTGATTTGCGTGATGAGGATAATACCAATGCTCAAGTGATGGCTATGTTGCATAGGTTGCAACAAGAATTGGCTGAGATAAGAAGCCAGAATGACAGATTGTCATTAGCCAGTGAGGAGCAAGAAAAGCTCATCAGAGAACTAACTTCGCGGAACAGCCAAGAAGGTGAGGGTTTCGGAAAGAGGAAGACTGATGAGTCTGAGGATGAGGATGCTGTTAGGAATCAATATAAGCAGAAAAAGGAATTACAGGGGAAATTCCGAAAGATCAAACCTCCCTCCTATGATGGGGAGAAGGAGGAAGATGCTGAAGCATGGTTGCTGAACATGATTAAGTACTTCCAGGTCTATGAATATGAAAGAAATCTGAAGGCCAGATTAGCTGTCTACCAGCTACAATGTAAGGCTACCTTGTGGTGGGAGGAGACGAAAATGGTTCATGCCATTGATGAAAAGATAGTTACTTGGGAAGATTTTCAGGTTAAGTTCAAAAACCGCTACTTGAATGATCGTTATTATGATGATAAGGCAAAGGAATTTCATGAGCTTAGACTGGGACAATTTACTATTGATGAGTTTGTCACTAAGTTTACAAATCTGTTGAGATATGTCCCTTATATTAGGGAAGAGAAGGACAAGGTACAAAGGTTTTTGAACTGTTTGCCTGCTGTGTACAAAGAGAAAATCGAGTTTGATAACCCAAAAACTATGGACGAGGCAGTGAGGAAAGCTAGATTATGTTACCAACAGTTCAAAGGAAAAATGGAACATGGGAAAAGCTAGGTAAATTAGAGTGAATTCAAAGGGAAGAAACAGAAACCAACGTATTTAAAAAATTTTGGCAGGGATCATCAGCGAAAGAAATTTAATAAACCCAAAGAAATTCAAACTTCTCAGTCCCAAGTGGCTTCAAAACAAATAGATGGAGACAATAAGAAAGAGGGCATAGTGAAAATGAGGGAACCTCTGAAATGTTGGGGATGTGGAGAACCCCATCTGTTGAGGGATTGTCCCCATCGAAACATTCATATTATTATGAGAGATCGAGAAGCTACAACAATAAATGACATAGTAAGAAATATACCTCCCATTAGTGCAGCCTTGGAAAATCGACAAGCAGAGCACCAAGCTACCATGGTCGAAATGGAGGGTAAGATTTCTGACCAATCTGTCACTGTTTTGATTGATCTGGGTGCTTCTTTGAGTTACATTAGTCCAAAAATTGTAGAACAATGTAATCTTAAAACTGAAAAATTTCAGCAGTCATTGTTGGTTCAGCTGGCCACTAGAACCAAAAGGAAGGTAACACATAAATTGCCCCGAACAACAATTAAATTAAATGATTTTCAAACAGAAGTAAATTTGAACATTCTTCCCTTAGGTTTATATGACTTGCTGATAGGAATGGACTGGCTGGAAAAGAAGAAGGCCCTGATGAACTGCTGGGATAAGACCCTGCATTGTGTAGATGAAGAAGGGAAACCTTTTATTCTCAAAGGAAAACCAAAACCCATTTCTGTGAGACAAATATCAGCACTGCAATTAAAAATAACAGCTAGGAAAGGACATCAAGTTTATGTAGTACATGTGGAAGAAATAGAACAGAAAACTGAAGAAAATATGTTGGATGCTTTACCAGTTGTAAGAGACTTTAAGGAATTCTTTCCAGATGAGATTCCTCATCTTCCCCCCAAAAGAGAGATTGACTTTTCAATCGATCTGGTGCCGGGAGCAACACCTGTTTCCCGAGCCCCTTATCGAATGAGTTCCCATAAACTCATGGAACTGAAAATGCAATTGCAAGAATTGTTAGATAAAGGTTATATCAGATCAAGTGTGTCTCCTTGGGGAGCACCAGTGATGTTCATGAAAAAGAAAGATGGAACCTTTAGAATGTGCAATGATTATCGTCAACTAAATAAGTTGACCATTAAAAATAGATACCCCTTGCCTAGAATTGATGAAATTTTTGACCAAGTGAGAGGAGCTTCAGTATTTTCGAAGATTGACTTAAGGACTGGTTATCACCAGCTCAGAATTAAACAAGAATACATCAGCAAAACAACCTTTCGAACCAAGTATGGTCACTACGAATTTGTTGTCCTACCGTTTGGGTTGAAAAATGCCCCTCCCACCTTTATGTGCCTAATGAACAGTGTGTTAAATAAGTACTTGGATAAATTTGTACTTGTGTTCATAGATGACATTTTAGTCTACTCAAAAAGTGAGGAGGAACACAAAGAACACTTTTAGATAGTATTGCAAACCCTGGAAGAAAACCAGTTATATGCCAAGTTCAACAAATGTGAATTTTATAAAGACAAGATTCAATACTTGCGACATATTATTTCTGAACAAGGGTTGGCTGTTGACCCTGAAAAGATAAAAGCTATTAAAGAATGGCATGTCCCAACTGATGTTTCAGCAGTGAGATCCTTCATGGGGATTGCAGGTTATTATCTCAGATTTGTGGAGAGATTTTCTGCCATAGCACATCCCATAACATCACTACAAAGGAAGGGTGTCAAATTTGAGTGGACTGAAAAATGCCAAAACAGTTTTGACCAATTAAAACTAAAACTTACTATAGCCCCTATACTGAAGATTGCAGATCGTGATAAATAATTTGTTTTATGTACATATGCCTGTAGAGAGGGGTTGGGAGGAGTTCTTTTGCAGGAAAATTCGGTTATTGCATATGAATCTAGGAAACTGAAGATACATGAACAGAACTATAGTGCCTATGATTTGGAATTAGCTACTGTTATTCATGCCTTGAACATGTGGAGACACTATCTCCTTGGGAAAAAATTTACCTTGATGACTGATCATATTAGTCTCAAATATTTCTTTTCCCAAACTGATTTGAATGTTAGACAAGACAGATGGCTGTATTTTATGAGTGAATTTGATATGGATATAAAACATATCAGAGGAAAAGAAAAGAAAATTTCTGATGCCTTAAGTAGAAATGCTTGTCAAAATATAAATAGCATTGGAAGTAGTGCCTAGTTTGACTTAGAAGAGTTAGTGAAAAAGGCAGCAGACCAGGATCCAAATTATGAAACACTACGGGTGAAATTACTAAAGAAAGAGATGACTGATTACACAAAAAACCAAAAAGGGCTAATCTGCTACAAAAACAGATTATATATCCCCAATGTAGAGTCCTTGAAAAGAGAGATTCTAGATGAATATCACAAACAGCCATATGCAGGGCATCCTGGATATCAGAAAATGTTAACAAATTTGAAAAAGAAGTTGTTCTGGCTAGGAATGAAAAGAGATGTAGTAGAATATTTATCTAGATGCATGGAGTGTCAATTAGTTAAAGTTGAACATCAGCATTCTGCTGGTCTTCTAAACCCTTTGCCGATTGCAGAATGGAAATGGGACACAATTTCTATAGATTTTATAACAGGGCTACCCAAAAATAAATACCAACACGATTCAGTGATGGTAGTAGTAGACACTTTAACCAAAGCTGCACACTTCATACCTATAAATTCTAATTTTGGGACAGCCCAAGTAGTGAATGTGTTTTTAAAAGAGATAGTAAGATTACATGGGATCCCAAAGATGATTTTTTCAGATAGAGATGCTAAGTTCACCGCAGCTTTTTGGAAAGGTCTATTTGGAGTATGGGCACTAAGCTGAATTTTAGTAATGCCTATCACCCTCAGACCGACAGTCATACAGAGAGAACTAATCAGATTTTGGAGGACGTGCTGAGAATGTATGTGATGGATAGGCCATCAAAATGGGAAGACTACTTCCATTTAGCTAAATTTGCCTATAATAATAGCTACCAATCCTCCATCAAAATGAGTCTGTTTGAGGCACTCTATGGAAGAAAATTTCATACTCCTTTGAGCTTGAGCCAGCCAGAGGATAAAATAATGTTGGGACCATATGCCTTACAAGAGATGGAAAGAATTGTGAAACATATACAAAGAAACATCAAGACAGCGCAAGATCGCCAGAAAAACTATGCTGATAAGAAGAGAGTACACTGAGAATTTAAAGTGGGATAACATGTGTACTTGCGTATTAAACCAAAAAAGAGCAAACTTTATGCTGGAAGTTGTGCAAAAATGGCTCCTAGATATTGTGGTCCTTTTGAAGTATTAGAAAGGGTGGGACCAGTGGCTTACAAGCTAGCCTTACCACCCCATGTTAGAGTTCATGATGTGTTTCATGTTTCATTATTAAAAAGATATATACATGATGCTTCTCACATAGTTGATTGGAATGTGGTACAAGTGGAACCAGAAGGGGAGTTCCTTCCAGAACCGCTTCAAATATTGGAGCGGGAAGAAATTGAATTGAGGAACCGAACGGTAGCAAGAGTAAAGGTGCAGTGGAAGCACTTTACTACTGAAGAAGCTACCTGGGAAAGAGAAGCTGAAATGATGGAAATATATCCATTTTTATTTAAAAAAATTAACTCTAGTAGTTAAATAACTACACCGAGGACGGTGTTTGCTTTCAGAGGGGGAACATGTAACACCCCTAGTTTATGTGTTTGAAATTCAAAACTAGACAATTGAACTTTAACCCTAAGGGGAGTGGACCCCAAAGGACAAGTATTTTGTGGATGTAATTGAATATCTAATTTGAGAAAGAAAATAAAATAATTTTTTGCAGATTGACAAAAATGAGAATTATGAGATCACTTGCTAAATCCATGAGGATGGATAAAGGCAAATACTTTCCCCACAATCTTTCAAAAATCCTTGAAAGAATTTCTAAATTGGATTTTGAGGAAAATCTAGTTCCCCAATGATGTGGAGAGTAGTTGGGAAGAGGTAAAAAACTGGGAAAAGCATAAAGCAGCTTTAAAAAAAAAAAAAATCCATAAAATGGGAAGCCTAGGAAAACAGGAAGAAAAGCATCCTGATATTCTGAATGCAGAATTAGAAACAGGCTTTGGGGAACAACAGCTTAAATAAGCTACTCCTAAACAGATTAGAGGTTTGTCTGTGATGGAAGTGATCTCAGCTCGGGGGTGAGTTCTGGAGATAAAGGGACTCTACGGTTGGGAGGACTGGTCAAATACCAAAGTGGTATGCACACAGTGTTATGAATGTTTAGAAAAAAAAATATAATAATTGTTGCTATGTGTAAGAGTTAATGAGTATAGTTGTATCCTAGTTAATTGTTTCATTTTGGTGCTGGTGTTCCATACATTTACAGAATAGTAGAGCAGTCAAACTCTTCCCATTCTGCATGGTTGTAGGAACTAGGAAAATGATGCAAAATCATCCAGAATTTCTAAACCAGCTTGGGTCTAAATCTGGAGATTTATATTACTTCAAAATTCATAATTTTGTAACATTAATCTGCTTCTGTGGAAAAAGGAATCTAGTTAGTAAATCCTGTAAGAAAAATTCTAAGATAGTAGGAAGGTAAATATATATATGACATGATTATTCCTTGATTGAATTAACTAAGTGAAGTGTAGATATATATAGAATTTTCAGCAGTAGTGCATGTCTATTTATGGATAATATAGTACCTTCTCTAATAAGAACTAAAATAAAGAGTATGTAATTGTAGTACTACTTATCTGTCTCAGTTATTATAGAAATGAAACTACACATGACTATTAACTCTAGAAATAAGTATGAATGGAGAGTTATGTGTAAAAATTATGGGATGAACCCTTTAGTAACAGGGGGGATCCGATGGAGTTACAGGTTGGAAAGATTAGACTTGCATGAGAAAATATAAATAAAATTAATACCTGCACCCGATATATATATATATATATATATATATATATATATATAGGTAAATATTTATCAATATTGAAAAATGTAGAAAACCATATATCAGTGAAGAAAGTCAGTGTAGACATGTATACATTGGGACTGTTCTATTATGAACACAAAAGAACAACAAAAATTTTGATGTATACAGTCACAGGGAACAATTAGCCTTACATATGAAGCTTTCACCATGGAACTACAAACTACTAGGAATATAGAGAGTTCCTGTAGGAGCAATACAACATATACAAATGATAGACCATGCTAGTTTTCATTTACTGAGTCACTACAAGCTCGGAAAAGATGGCAATAAAGAGATATATACACATTAAAGTCATAACTATGATAAGAAGGTGAAAATAGAAACAACTCATTAATTCTACAATCATATTAAACCGACACAAAACAAATAAGTGAATGCGAGACACAGGAAAATATCCATAAAATAATACTCTGGAGATTCTTTGAAGCTATTATGAAACTATCAAAAATATCAGTGACGAAGAATAAACACGTTCTGCATATACATATTAGAGTTTGAGCCTCTCGGGAAAAAGTCCTTTAAAAGACCCCATTCTCACTCCAGAAATTATCAATTCAAAGAATATTAACATACAAAGGAAAATTTTTAATAGTATAGGCTCGAACAGAGTCTAGAAGTACAATAGCCACTGTTAGAATCCCAAGGAATTAACTATTTTGCAGAAACGAGGTGTAACAATGCGACGAGAGGATGTTTTCTCTCCACCCAGGTGTATACCGACCTGAAATGCCAGAGCAGTGGAGTTAGAGTCGAATTGAAGAATGTATATCATGGTGCGCTGAGGATAAAAATCGTATGGTGTCCATCTTACCTGTAGAAACACAGCCATGATAGTGAGCCAATGATTGGTGAAACTGATAGAAAGAATTCTAGTGCGAATTGGAAAAAAGTACAAAACAAAACAATTTACATAGCTACCTGGCTAAGAAGACCCTCATTCCTTTCACACGATTCTACTACAAAATTAAAGACATGATGTAAATATATGATAATCCCCAAAGTTTAAGAGTGGAGTTAGAAAACATTCTAACTAATGGCACAAGTAAATCGATTCTTACCTGAGATCGGTGTCGCTCGCCGGAGAAGAGACGAGCGAAATCAAAGCACCATCGTTCCAGTCCCAAAGGGCGAGCAGGGACGTGCCTTATGAAGAAACGAAAACTTCTTGGTGTCCTGCCTCGTTAGCCAGCCATCCAGCGAAGTAAACGAAGAGATGGGGGCGTGAACGCAGAAGGAAGAAATCAGTAGATGTATAAGGGCAAGAAACCACAACGTCAAATCTCTTTGTAATAACCAGAACTGGAGAACGAAATAGAGTAAACAAAAACATAGGTCAATATATTGTAAATTGAATGCCTTACCATACTAAAATTTTCATCACAGAGGCACAAGTAACGCAGCGTAAGGATTATAAGTTTGTACCTGCGTTATGAGGCATCGACAGAGGCATACTAGGCCTAGAGAGTATAATCCTCTCGTCTCCAGCACGCAGACATTCGGCGTCACGAGTAGCGAAACCACCAAAGGAGGGCCGAAAGAATGGTCTCACAAATTTAGAACAAGACTTATACCAAAATCTCAGTCACAAAACCCTAATAGGGTGAGGAAATCACAGTCGTCCACATGGCATAATCCCCATGGTGAAGCCACGGATCAAAGGGCCAGAAGTGGCATTTACACCAGTCGTTCGACATTTAATTTTACAAGCCATACAATGAAGTTCACGGCATCTCTGGCCGTATTGCAGAGATTGCCTTGTTTCCAGAGTAGTCTGGCGTGGCGATTGCCAGTGCAACGTGGATCTATAGCCCATGAACGGGAATGGGATGAAACCCCTCCCAACCAATACAATTAAACCGAACGTCTTACATAAGATGACATGGAGAGTGATATCACATCTCAAATTCCATACCCCATTCAATCGACCTTACCAGGACGCAGTGCGTGGAAATCTCAAGTTGAATACGTTCAATCTTTACATAAATTTCAACATGGACAACTTGTACAACAAATACGCAATGATGTTGACACATACATTGTGAAAAATATGGCTACAAACTCATTGAATATCCATAAGCCCTATATAGCTATAGTTATAAGGTCATGTGAATTAAATCCATCTAACGTTCATAAACAATTTGTATAGGAAGATGACGTTATAAAAGGGGAGTATAGGGTTTGTTAAAGGTTTAAGGATGCCATGGTCGATGGGGGTATAATCTGTTCAAACCCTATTATATATATATACATAACAATATTTTTAATACCCAAAGATTTAATGATATCAAAACGAATGTGACAATACAAGGACCCTTTATATTAATCGGGTTGGAAATGACATCAAATAGATATTGATTTTGATATAGTTTTGATATGTGGGTATAGGTATACACCATAAATCATATTGGGGAAATAAATATCATTTAACAAGATATTAATCAATAATATTATATCATAATATTTGGTCGGAATTATTCTTGAATATCTGGAATGCCTGAAAAAAAAAAAAAAAAAAAAAAAAAAAAAATTGGGAGAAAAATGGGAGGTGTGACAGGAGGGAAATAAAGAGAGCCACTGAAATGTTGGGGGTGTGGTGAACCTCATCTTCTGAGTTATTTTCCACATAATCCCATATATGTTCAAAACATTCAAGCTATCCATTAAGCCACTACAGTGAAATATATTGGCAGAAACATTCCTAGGATAAGGGAAACCTTAGAATATAGACAAGCAGAACACCACTCAACGATGATTGAGATTAAAGGAAATCTTCTCTGTTGGGTGCAGTATAGATAATATTAATGGGCCAACATTTAATTGTCAATCTAGGAGTTCGTTAACATCGAGGGGAAACACTAGAAATTCCAAAGAGAGCCCCTTGCAACCTGCAAATAAAAATGTAGTCTAACTTGCACATTAATCTCAACAAATTAAATTTAACCCTGCACTTGAGAGGAAACTTGAGAAAGAATAAACACTAATCGTGAATATTAAAAAAACTCTTCAATGAAACATTTGAAAAATAAAATGCAAGCCTGCACTATTAGTAATTGTGAAAGGAAAATCTAACTATTGGAAAACTAAAGGTAAATCCTAACTATTGTTTGATTAGAAACCAAGCAATTCCTAAACAACATTTAAAAGGAAGACTGTAAATGTTGAAATAAATTCAAGATTAATTCACACAATTCTCCATGAAAATCAGATTTAAAGAAAAGAGTAGGACTTTGATTTGTATTAATTTTATCCAGTTCACCTCTATGTAACAAAATCCTTTACAAAATTAAAATACATTCATTGTGTGGATTATGTAACACCCCTAGTTCTATGCTTTTAATTGGCATTTGGAACAAAATCCAAAGGGGAAAGTGGACCTCAATGGAGAATTATTGTGTGGATTTATTAAATATTTATTAATGAAAAATAAATGGAATAATTATGTGTGCACTATGACCAGATGAGATTGGATATCATAAGCCTGATCCATGAGGATATGGATAAGGTTAAGACTTTCCCAAAACCTTTCAAAAAGCCTTGAAAGGAATACTGCTAAATTAGATTTAGGAGGAAAAATCTAAAATTCCCCAATGAAGAGGAAAGTAATTGGGAAGAGGTGGAAAAGCTGGAAAAGTAGAGAAAGCAGCTTTAAAGTACCTCATTGAGGGAAGCCTAGGAAAAACAGGAAGAAAGCATCTTGAAATTATGGATGCAGAGTTTAGAAACAGGCTTGGGGAAAGCATAGCTTAAGTAAGCTACTCCAAAACAGACTGAGGTTAGTCTGTTCTTGGAGGATCTCAGCTTGGGGGTGAGTTATAGAGATAGAAGAACTCTAAGGTTGGGAGGATTGGTCATAGAAAAAACAGTATGCACACCTAACCTACAAAAATCTTGCTACAGAGTGTATTATGAAATCTTAAGTTTGTATTGGGATTGAAAGTATTAAAATTTTATGTTGTAGAAATTAAATTCCTTACATTTAATAGATTTTATCAGAAGAAATAATCCTCTAAAATCTGTATAGTTGTAGGAATAGAGTCTATTGGGAAATATCAACCAGAATCTCTAAACCGATACTAGTTTAAATCTAGGGATATATCTTTCTCCCATAGAAAAGTAAATTTTTATAACTTTAATCTGCTTCTGTAGTATAAAGTTATATGTGCATGAAAAAAAAAATATACAGATTTCATAACTAAGCAACTAAGATCTAGAATTTAATGGATATGAAATATTAAAATCCGTTTAAGTTCTTCAAAGAGGAAAATATTAGATTGCAGAAGAATAAGCTATAATTTCTCTTCCTAAGGAAGGATTTTAATCTAAGCCAGAAGTATAATTCTATTGCATAATTATAATAAGTACAAGGAAACTTTCTGCTGAAAACCTATGATGTTCCCTGCATGAAAATCTAAGAGTATACATCTATGCATAATTAAAATAAAATGATAGATAATGAAATTTCCAGAATTACATATAATTATCATTCAGAACTACATATAATTATAATGAATTGGATTCAGTAAATCATATAATTATATACATATATATGTTGTGGAAGAAAGACAAATTGCAGAAGGAAAAACTATATATGTATATAAATGTACAGTTAGTGCATAACTATAAATCTGTTGCATGAAATTACTTTATTAACAATTTTTTTTCATAAATTCATGAGATCAAACTCACTGTATAGTGGATAGAGAAAATTCACTTATATATGACATTTTGAACCGGTTACTTTAAGTGATAGAAAGAAAGCTATAAAAGATAAATTAAACAGAGTTTTATACTTTAGATTTTTGCAGAAGAAGATAAATAATAAAGATGCCTTAGTATTAAAATAGATTTCAAATATGTTTCACCACATGTAGACAAAGTTGAATGAAAACATTCTAGAGTTATTCTGAGAAAGAATAAGGAAGTATAAAAGGCAGTAAATAATGAAAATTATTGTAAGTTAACAATGCAATTTTCTGATTTATTTATATATATATATATATATATCAAATGGAACCTGGACTTAATAAGAGTCATCATAAAAGAAAAATGTCTGAATTTCGATTGGATACAAAATCCATTACACATTAAATAAATATTTTCATACACCACATAAGAAGATCCTAACTGTGGAATTTTATACTAAGTCATACACTTTTTCTATATGAATATCCTATATAAATATTAAACACTACGATTGCACAACGAGATTGAAAAACTGTATGAGAAATAGACTATCAGTATATAAATGCGGAATGAAGGAATTAGTTCGAAAGTTATGAAAGTCATTACTAAATCTTATTAAAACATTAGCTTAGTTCTATCATATGATATATCCGCTAAGAAGAGAATATGAATCTACCTAACCGAGAAAAATTTTACAAACATTGCAAGAGGAACCAAGTGATGCCATCTAAGGCAACACAGAAATTTTTTTGTGGTAGTAGTATAAGTATTGGAGTAATATATACGACTACCAACACACAAGTAAAATATATTATATGAAAAGAATGGGTAACTGTAGGTTAATAATATATATATATATATATATATATATATATATATATATATATATATACACACACACATTAAGAAATCAAGAAAAAATGAATGCAGAAATTTCGGTTATGTTTATAAATCCATGGGATTTAGGTTCTCTGTAGAAATGGAACAAAAGGGAAAAGAAGTTGATAAAAAACGATTGAAAGGAGAGAGTACAACTAGTCTAAATGTAATGATCAAAGTCAGTTTACTTAAGTTACAAGATGATTAAAAATCTCGAATATCGATATATATATGAAATTTCTCTTGTGTTTTTATGAGAAATCTAACTGAGAAATAAAACTAATTCAACATAATAGCTTCCGCCATGAGAACATAAAATTGTACCTAGAAAGTTTCATGGTAAGAATAACAAAATTATACACAGTCCAGATGAAAACAAATTTATCGGTCAGTCTAAGAAGACTAGACTATTATGGCGTCTGCGGTTATATCCAATAATTTCCATAACATTTGACTGGCATAGAGAATGAAAACTCTTCGAGAAAACGAAATCGTTCCAATCAGATGATTAGCATTGGACTGTAAATGTCAAAAATCTTCAATGAGCGACAAACCTGGGATAGAAGAAAGCCATATTTAGATCATGGGTCCGATAGCAAGCAAAGAATGTGGTAAGGGAGGAAATGTGGCATTTGCATTTCACTGTTACCTGTAAGTAACCAAATATAAGCATTAATATTTAAGAGATAAAAAAACGGATTAAATTGGGAAAGAAATTACACATGCAAACAAAAATAAAATTTGGATATTAACTCACCTGGCAAACCAAGACAATCTACTTTCTCCACCACAAAAAAACCTTCAACAGTAAAAAGGCGAGGTATAAAAAATACAAACGATATTAGAATGTTTAATATTCCAAGGTTTAGTAAATGATACAAACCCAAATTATCACAGTAAGAGAAAAATCGTTTTACCATAGTTGCTAAGGACAAGTTAACCATCCAAGGTGAAGAAGAGCTGTTTGGAAATCCAATGAAGAAGCCTTCCCTTGCATGATATTTGTCTGAGTGTTAAGAGAATTTAGAATTAAAACAATTGAGAACAAATACAGGAGTGAAACATGTATAACGAGTAGTTATAAACAAAGAAAATTTCTAAGTTTTCATAGAAAAATTGAAACGAAGGGGCATAACAAGAGGATAAGTCGATTTCCTGGGGAAATAAGTTAACAGATCTGAACCAAAATATGGAACTCTGGTGGCCTGTGCGAAAGTAACCTCTGGAAGGAGAAGACACAGTGATGGAACCGGCGAAAGAAAGGAATGATCCCTCTTTAGAATTTACATTAAATACTAAATGCATTGCAAAACCCAAAAATTTCTCAACTCTACAGGTGGCACCATCTTAGATGATCTTGTTGAGTTGAAGGGACAATATGGGGAGATAAACGAGAAACCCAAGCTACTAGCCCACAAAATTTAATATATATGTCCAGAAGAATAAATCCATTAAATTTTTCAACGTATAACCAGTTCTGAGGAATCACATCGAGTTCGAAATTGGTAGGTGAAACAGTTGTATAAATAAATGAATATCAATATCACTGTCAAGTAGTACTTCCTAATATCTAGAATCTCCCAATGAAAATATCCGGAATGGATAATAAACAGCTGTGAGAGTAGATATGGGTCTCAGTAAATATAATACGACACAATTCCAAAACCTCAAGTGTTTTATGTCGTATGCAGAAGTCCCCAATGGGAGTTACACGTATTAATTTTGGTAAACTGTACAAAGATTTACAAATCTTGATAAATCCAATGAAATTATATCTCAAGAAAATCGAGCCACCGTGAACTGTTGGATGAATAAAATGTATTAACTTCATGCCACCGATTCGTATGGGAGTAATATGGTAACTGATATTATATTCAACATTATATAAATCAATTTGATTTGGGATAAATAAACTCTATTTATAAGTTAACCGATTTCATTGTAAGTAGTAAGGATGTAAAGCTTTAAATCGAAAACTAACGTTGTGAAAATATAATGATAATGGTTGCCATTGAAATAATTAAAATGGGAAAAATTATGGGGATATGAAGGTATAAATGAAAGTGGGTTATGTAACCAAGGTGCATACATAAATGCCATAGTACAAATAGGTCAAATCCATAATAAGTGTATAGCTACCATATGCCCCGTTATGAACATCGAATTGATAAAAATAAATTAATAACATTTTATGAAATCAATGAGTATGGATAATATTCATTCCTAGCTATGTGTGAGATTGATTTGTGGTCAATGAAAAATCAACTCACAAGGTCGATAGTTAAAGTTATATATATGTGAGAAAGGTATAGTTATATATAATGGAAAGGTATAATTATACATAAGTAAAGGTTGTAATGAAATATAAGTGATAGGTATAATTATATAAGAGGGATATTGTTAATGTTTTATACATAGAAATAGAAATCCATAACTTATATAAAAATGAAATTGACTTATTATAAAAGGGATAAGGAGGTAGGATAAGGGAATTTGTACTACAGATAATATCTCAGTATTCGACTTAACAAATTATGAATTTGTGGTTTTGGTAAATCACAGTTTTCAACACTTGGAGATATGATAGTTAAATATTTCTTAAGGAAAATAAAAAGATGAATAATGTGTAGAATAAATAAAAAAAATTGTGGATGAGAGGCATTATAGATAAGGTCAAAATAAAAAAACATTCTTGCTCTCAATGCCTTGCAAATAATATTGGGGAAGAAAATATTTTTTTATGGGAAGAAAAGAAGGAAGTAAATTACTGATAGAACCATGATCTTCCAATCTTAAGTATGATAGAGTTTTCAACCATCAATAAATTCTCTCAACCATGATTATAAATTATCAAATAATAGAAATATGAGACCTTTGTTCCTAATGTAATAACTAGTATGAGTATGCAGCTTCAGAGTTGTTTACAACATGTTTAACTCATATAACAATCGTTATAATTAGAGTGAATTTGAAAGGTAGGAGTAAGTCCTGTATTTATGGAATACAAGGTCCCACATTCCCATCATTGATTGATGTTACAGAAGAAAAACTTGTAGAGGAAAAATCTCCCAAAACAAAGAATATGGAATTTGAACAACTCTCTTACCCTGTGCAACATGATGCAATTTGGAAATATACAAATAAGAGGGTATTTAACAAAACATTCATAACATGAGGTTGTGAAATCAATTAATAGAGTATCGAGAAATAAAATTGTCAACCAACAAAATGAACACACTTCTTAGGAGGAAAGATACAGTAATTTGAAAAAAATGACATGCGATCAATAAAGAATTTGGTATAAAAATCCATTATGTTCACAAAATAAATCTTCCCAACGTTACGTTGAAAGCATGAAAAAGATTGAAAAGACTAATACAAATGTTTTGGATAGAAAATATATTTATCTAGTTATACGTACACCAGTCACACAATAATTGATAAATTCAATGCACTAATTCAGTAAACGAGAATCCAACCTAATCCTGAACAATTTAGAGTGGTGTCGAGCTGATCTAGCAGCCAAGCCAACCAGCTCGCACACTCTGTCAAAAATATAGTTCACACAAATATTAGAATCCTAAAAATCATAAAATAAATTAACATGACATAGATTGAAATTCCTTCATTACTTTTTGAAATCTCAGTCTTTACATGGTGTAGGAAAATATCAGACTCCAACAAATAGAGGGAGCGATCCCCAGATTAACGATGCTCGTTTAATTCTAAATTGGGATTGCTTCTTCCCCTTCTTTTCTATCATGCTTTAGGCGATCTATGAGTTGATATAGATATTGAAATTACAAATTGGTCTATTAACAAGCCAATCAAATTATAGAAGGAACAAATTACAAATCATAACAATTTTCCATGGATAAAATCCGATTAGGTTATGGTGCAACTGAATGTAGAATAGAGGAGTTGAATCTAGTATATGAGGGCCTGCATTGGTAAATGACTGCTCTTTTTTCTGGGCGTAAGGTTTATGATGAACTAAGTGCGATGTTGACCAAAAATTTCTTCCAAAAATATCCTCGAACTTCTTTTCAAATAGTCAGCTAAATAATGTCAAACAAATTTCAATAATTAAATTAGTTTACGCATTCATTCACTCCAGTGCAGGAACATGAGTGTGGTGCATGAATTGATACATGGTGTAGGAACTTGATGTCTGGTGAAGGAACTCTTCAAAGTGTGAGAATATCATATGAAATTGGTGCAGGAATCCCAATTAGTACAAGAATCTGTTGCATAGTATAGGGAGGTGAATGCAGGATCAAGGCTTGTTTGCATATGCATAAAAATATGATCAACTCAGTTTTAAACCTGCAAACACACAAACTATTATTAATGATGCTTTTAATGTTTAAATCTCATTAAAACAAGGGAATCATGGAAAATAATAGATATTTTCCATAATATTCAAAAATATAGATCTCCAAGGAATAACACCAGAAGGATATTAAATCCATTCTTAAAGAGATATGATAATGAATTCAGGAAATACAAAAACAACGAAGTAAATCATAGTGTAAAATTAACTTTAATACAGCAGGCATAGCCCTCCTGCTAGCAGGCGTTAATAGCCCAGGGATGCATTTTAGCCCCACAAAATGATTTTGTCCCATATATTAGATATAGACTCAAAGTCATTTGAAATACTTTACATTTTTTTGAAATTAATTGAAGGCCATTGTCATGTCTTGGTAACTAACTAACGACAGTTCCATTCAGAAGAACTGATAAGAAAGAACAAGTGGATTCATGATTAGACCTCTTGTCTTCCATATTTTCAACTGAAATCCATTACCCTGGCTTCGTGACCAGTAGTAGTAATGTAGTTCTCGTTAGGACCCATGATCATGGTAGGTCAACTCGTAGTGAGACCTCATATCCATCAATTAATTTTCCTTATGAAAAAAAATTGATTATACTCAACCTTAAATAGGTTACTTAATAGTAGGGGAGGTGATTATGCTCCTTAAGTGGATGGGATGGCGTGAAATGATTTTAATTAATAATATTTATTGGTTGGTACTTCTACCATGAATAATAATTTTCGACAAAACATCTTAGATAATGACTAAAAATTCCCCCAATTTATCATGCAAGGGTTCTTCTGAAAGCTTGTTATAGCTTTGTAGGTGTGGTCTACCATAGGATAATTCTCATCAATACCTTCAGAGAGGAACCTGAAAAGGTTTCCTTGATGATAGTTATTGGTCAATAATAAAAGTCACTTTATAAAACCTGTGGCATCAAGAGTGAACTTATTCTAACAAATCTTACCACGAGAGTGCATAATAATAAATTTCAAAAGTTGTGCTATAGGGAATCATAGTTTCAAGAGTGCTGCTATACACTTTTATTTCAGATCACATATTTATTCATTACCCTACCCTATTTTAAATAGAGTGAGATCACTTTTAAGTGGAAGTGTACTTCCAATGTAGCCATGTTCCTAACATAATGCTAAATATACTCACACTTAATTTTAACGAATAAACTTCAAGACATACAAAAGTGTGAGCAACCAATTGTTTTGATTGATATGGTACCAAGAGTTGTCAAATGATGAGGGAATGATGTGTGTTGATGATTGTTTGAAACCATGATTCAATGAGAACCACATATTTATGATTCTACAAATCTTACAAATCTTCCACAACATGATGAGCACTCTCTTCAAGGAATATTGAATCAGGTGAAAGACCAAACAAAAATCCCTCAAGTTCCAGCTCAAATATCTTATTTTAACATTGACAAGAATGGCTAAGGGAAATTATACAGTTTTGGGTTTTAATAAAAAATTTATAATAGGTTTCAATCAAAGATTTTTCCTCTAATGGTATTTGAGCCAAGGCTTCTTCCTGAGATAAAGGTTCTACGGTAATGTGGGAATTTTCCAAATTTACTCCCTTCCCCAATATGAAAGATGTGACATTTCATTCAATAGGGGAATGAGTGGGAAGAATAGGTGTTTCAAATTGTTGTGCAACCTTCTAGTTTGGTTTAGGGGATATGGTTTGAGCTAAGGTTTGTGTGAAGGATTGGACTATGCTTAGGATTTGAGTTAGGGTTTGGACTAGGGTTAGGTGTAGGGTTTCAATTAAAGTTAGGGCTAGGGTTTGAATGAGGGCTAGGTTTAGGGTTTGAATTAATATTTTTACTAGGGTTAGTTATATGGTTTGAATTAATGTTTTGACTAGGGTCAGGTCTAGGGTTTAAATTAATGTTCTGACTAGGGTTAGGATCATGGATAGGATATGGGTAAGCAAAAGGAGTAGGGTATGGATTATAAAGACAAGAATTAGAGTATGGATTAGGATAAGGGGTAGGGTATGGATTAGGATAAGGGGTAGGGCATGGATTAGGGTAATATTTCACAAGTAACTCAGACCATGGAGGAGAATGACTTGATAGTGCATTGAACGAAAATTATGGTTGTTGTTTTTGATTAATTAATTGATTTTGCATGAAATAATTCTCTAGAGAAAAATCTCCCAACCATTCTTGAGGAAAAGGGGATGTCTGACTCAAAGAAAAGTTCCAAAGAGGGGGCCACTGCGACCATGAAGTAGGGTATTCAATTGGAGGAGGATTACAATTTTTCAATGAAATTGAAGGATTATAAACATGCTGAGAAACCTGCTTAGGAGAATAAGCATTAATCCAAGTATTTAATGATGATAAGTTTTTATTCATACCCAACAATTAATTCGATTCCTTACTTGATTTCCCGAGTAACTTTTGTAATCCCTCTAGTGATGGTAAATGTTCAGCTGAATGAGCCTCCTCAAAAATTTTACAAACTTTTGGGCTACTAAGTGGAGAACTTCCAAGGAAGTGGTTCCTCATATAGTTGGCAGAAAATATTAACAGTGGTTCTTCATCCTTATTTAGTTCTTCCTAAAAATCATCCAACTTTGAAATCAAAGATTTAATAATTTATTATCTTTATGTTCAAGGAAAATAATAAATTTTGTACTTATAAGTTCATCATTGGATCATTAGTATATTTCTATACCAGCATCAAGACTCCTCATTGAATGATTCCTCAAAATACCAATTTCATGTTTTAAATAAGCCAGCTGGTACATTCATCAACACATGAATAATGTATATATATGTAGGGGGATTCTTACATCACTAGAGAAAGTGAAAAAACTTAAAATAATCAATATGTGCACGAAATAACTAAATTCAAAGATCAAAAAATTGCAAGAGAAACTAGGTCGAAAACAAACAAAATGCAAAAGGGCACAAAGGTTAATCCCATGAGCACATCCCTGGAAACAATGCCAAAATTTTGGGTGCAATATATAGCATATTAAAGGACCAACATTTAATTGTCAATCTGAGAGTTTGTGAACTTCAAGGCACAACACTGGAAATGCCAGTGAGGGCCCCCAGAAACCTGGAAATAAAACTCTATCCTAACTTGCACATCAATATTAACAAATTAAATAGTATCCTGCAATTGAAAGGAAACTTGAGAAAGACTAAACACCAATATTTACAATTTAAAACAAGCTTCGATAAAACACTTAAAAAATAAAGGCAAACCTGCACTATTAGCAATTGTGAAAGGAAAATATAATTATTGGCAAACAAAAGTTGAATCCTAACTATTCTTTGAATAGAAACCAAGATGTCCCTTAACAACATTGAAAAGGAATATTGTAAATGCTGAAATAAATTCAATATCAATTCACAACATTCTCCATTTAAAGCAAATTTAAAGAAAGAACATGAATTTAATTTGTATTAATTCTATCTACTTTGCCTCTATGTAACAAAATCCTTTATGAAACTAAAATACATTCAATGTGTGGATAAGGTAGAAACATAATACATTCTTGCTCTAAAATTCCTTCAAAATAATATTGGGGAAGAAAATCTTTGGTTATGGGAATAAAAGAAGGAATTAAATGACTGATAGAACCATGATTTTCCAATCTTAAGTATGATAGATTTTTCACCCATCAATAAATGCTCTCAACCATGATCATAAATTATAAAATAATAGAAATATGAGAACTATATTACTAATGTACTAATGAGTATGAGTATGCAACTTAAAATTTGTTTAAAACATATTTACCTCATATCACAATCATTATAATTAAAGTGAATTTGAAAGATAGGAGTAAGTCTTTTATTTCTGGAATACGAGGTCACAAGTTCCCATCACTGATTGATATTACGCAATCCAAACTTGTAGAGGACAAATATCCTAGAACAAAGCATTGGGTATTTGAACAACTCGCTTACCTTATGTGCCCTGATGTAATACATAAATAGATAGATCATAGGGTATTTAGCAAAACATTCATAACATTAGGTTGTGAAATTAGGTAACAGAGTATCTAGAAATGAAAATGTAGACGAGCATAAGCAACACACATAGTGGGAGGAAAGATACACTAATTTGAAAGAAATGACATGCAATCAATAAATAATTTGGTATAAAAATCCATTATGTTCACAAAAAAAATATTCCCAATGTTACGTTCAAGGCATGACATAGATCAAAAATACCGATAATTTTTTTTTGGAAAGAAAATACCTTGATTTATTTATACGTACAAAAATCACACAGTAAATGATAAATTAAATGAGCTCACTCACCAAACTAGAATCTTGCCTAATCCTGAAAAATTAAAAGTGGTGTTGAGTTGATCTGGCAGCGAACCCATGCAACTCGCATCCTCTGTCAACAATCTAGTTCACACAGTGATTAATATCATCAAATGAATAAAATAATTTAACATAACATAGTTTGAAATTCCTTAATTAATATTTGAAATCGAAATATTTACATGGTGCAAGAAAAGATTAATCAAGGCATTTCAAGCTATCTCTTGTTAAATTATTTTATGCATTTTACAATTCTAGCAAAGATTAGACTCTAGAAAATAGAGGGAGTGAACCATAGATTAATGATGCTCGCGTAATTCTACATTGGGACTGTCTCTTCCCCTTCTTCTCCGTTGTGGTTCACACGATTTCTGAGTTTATATAGATATTGAGATTACAAATCAAGCTATTAATAAGCCAATCAAAATACATAAGGAATAAATTTCAAATCATAACAATTTTCCATTAATAAAATCGAATTTGGTCATGGTGCAACTAAATGTTGAATAGAGGAGATGAATCTGGTACATGAGGGTCTGTTTTGGTAAATGGATCCTTTTTTCTCAGTCTAAGGCTGATGATGAACCAAGTGAGATGTTGACCAACAATCACTTCCCAAAATATCCTCAAAATTCTATTGAAACAATCAACTAAGCTATGTCGACTGGATTACAATAATTTAAGTAGTTTACACATTCATTGACTCTAGTGCAAGAATGTGAGTGTGGTGCAGGAATTTATGCGTGGTGCAAGAACTTTATGTATGGTGCAGGAACTCTTGAGAGTGTGGGAATCCCATAGTAAACTCGTGCATGAATCCTAATTGGTACAAGAATATATTTCAGAGTACTCAGAGGTGAATGCAAGATGAAGGCCTATTGGCATATGCATAAAAATATAATCAACTCAGTTTTAAATTTGCAAACAAACAAACTATTATTAAAAATGCTTTTAATTTTCAAATCTAGTTAAACCAACGTAATCATGGAAAATAGTAAATACATATTCTAATGTCTCCGAGAACGCACAAAACCATGACAATAAGCATTCAAACTAAAAAAAAGCATGAGGGATTTTGAATAAAAGATGATATAAAGAAATACAAAGTAGAGGGACAGTTTAAGCTAAATTGAGCCACAAATAGTAGAATAATGTAAACTTAAGGCTGAAAAATATAAAATTGCTTTGTTGGTATAGTTAACAACTGGCACTAAGAGAAGGGTAACTAGCCAAGTGAGTTAATGTCATCATGATCTAAAGGGTTATTTCACAACTGTAAATATAAATATACTTCCCATACGATCATATGAAATATTAATAGGGATGGAATGGCTGGAGAGATAGGGAGTTGTTATAATTTTTTTGTCAAAAACAATGACCTGCGTGAATCAAGAAGGATAAAATCAAAAAATTTAATGCATAGAAAAACCTATATCACTTAGGTAAATTTTAGTTATCCAAATGAATAAGAGTGCAGTGGAAGTGTGTCCATTATTAATGGTTCATGTTAAAGAGAATGAAGAAGAAGGATAACGACCAAAATTGGACACTCTCTCAATTATCATGGAATTTTGAGATTTTTTTCGTGAGGATATTCCAAGGTTAACACCTCAGAGAAATATATATTTTTCCATTGATCTAGTACTTGGTGGAGCCCCAGTGTCTAGAGCACCCTATCGAATTATTCCACCAAAATTGTTGGAGTTGTAGATGCGACTGTAAGAGTTATTTGAGAAGGGTTACATCAGGCCTACTGTGTCACCATGGGGGGCTCCCGTGTTTTTTGTCAAGAAAAAATATGATAAGTTTAGGATGTGTATTGAAAATGATGAGTTGAACAAGTTAACAATAGAAAAAACATCCCTTGCCCCGCATTGATGACCTATTCAACCAAGTGAGAGGGGAAACCATTTTTTCGAAAATTTACTTAAGGAAAACATATCATCAACTAAGTATTAAAAGTAAAGATATTTATAAAACAACTTTTAGGGCTAAATATGGTCAATACAAGTTTGTAGTGTTTCCCTTTGGTCTCACGAATTCCCCAACAATCTTTTTGTGTTTTATGAACAATATACTCAACAAATATTTAGATAAATGTGTACTTTTATTTATTGATGAAATTGTTGGTGTTCAGGTAGGGATGATTTATCCACCCTAATCTGACATTAATTTTATCAATCCAGGCGCGTATCCTTTCAAGGCAACGTGCAAGGTATATGTAGGAACAAACACATAATCCATTCAACCAAGGGGCTATGGTTAAGATTCAAAACATTGTCGTGAAGTAAAATTGATGCTGGACATTCAAAACAATCTTAATAGTAAGAAATAATAGCAGCAACTATAACAAGAAATAATCCACACACATATACAAACACAACACTTGATCAGAAGAGCAGGCCCAGCTCTCTGATTAGTGTTGCGTTGCTCACGAAATGCTTTAGAATAGCAAAACCAATAGTATTTTATTGATCTGAAAAATGTGATTACAATCTCCCTTCGGAAACCCTCAATTACAGGAATAGTGTCCATTTTATACACAGTAAAAGAGAATAACAGATTTCCCTGAAACATGATAACCGCGCATTCAGAAATGGACTTTGGTTGGAATGGCACAAATAGCAGATATCCTGGATAAAGCAAGGGCCGAGAATAGGCCTAGGGAATTGCGATTCTAGCTGTGATTGAGAGAGAATAGAGGATATTACAACGGATTTGTTGTAGGTTTTGTCTCTTCATTTTGCTGGATAATAGAAAGGAAGGTCTGGCTGTTCAGAGTGGACGTAGCCCAAACTGGGTGTGTTATCACTCAGATTTTCCTTGAAGTTGTTGGGAAGAGGAAAGGGGTCTAAGGTAACCACAAACCAATATTTTAGGTACAGAATCTATCCAATCTGTACCCAGAGAGGGCTCTCTCTGTAAAATTTAGCTTTGTTTTAGAAGATATTATGCTAGTTATAAAGTCCAGGGGTTTTGTTTGAATTTGGGTGGTGGAATTCGATAGCTGAGGGAAAGATTGAGTAGTTCAGGCCATTGGGCTTTGGAGTCAAAAATATGGCTTTACTAGATTAAGTTTATAGATAGAAGATGGTTTTATAGGGAAAGATAATCAAACAGAGAACAATTTTAGGTTTAAAGTGAATGGAATGGATTTAAAATGGATGAAAGGCAATTAAGAATCTTTCAACAAATTCATAAGAGGGAAAATTGAGTTATTATTAACAAAGAGCAATTAAGAATTCTTTATTAAATAACCAAAATGTTTAAACTAGAAAAACATGAGCAATTAAGAATTCACTATTTAAAACCAGTTTAGAAGAAAACATTTAGAATAACAATGATTGAAATCAGATTACACTTAAGCACTTTCTGATTTATTCATTTTCATTAATCATTTAGAAATGAAACACAGTGATATAATAAACAAATATAAAAACTTTTAAACACAAGAGAAAGATGACTTATTGATCCGTAGTTTGACACATGAATCCTGTAAAAAGTCTTTCGGATCAATCCATCATCCAAATAGCCACAAAGAAATTTCTCCAAAGCACTTTTATTCCAAAATTTTAAATTTTACAGCAATGTCTAAGAATCCACCCCCAAAATACTTCCATGAGTGAAGTATTTATACAAATTCTAAACTAAAATATCTTGAAAAAATATCAAGATTAGTTCACAAATCTCTCCAACTATTTTTACATAAATAGAACTTAAGTAAAGGACACTCAAACTAATGCATCTATTTGGCACTATTTCTTATGGATAGGTGATGACAAAGAGGAGAATTCGAATTTGATCCAACTCTTAGTTGATGATGAGGCATCCAAGTCACTAACTGCTTCCTTTCTTTGTGCATTCTGCTCCAACAATTCTGCAAACTTGGGGTCCAATGATATATTTTTATTTCTCAATCCGTAATAGATATGTAAAAATTGAAAGAGGTTATGGTGGATTAATATGTTGGTGAGATAAACCTCTTTCAGTTTCTTAAAATTCCTCTCCATATGTGCAAAATAGGCTCTGTAAAAATATGTGTAAAACAGAGTTTTACAGAGTCTGAAAAATAGTGTGTAAATATGTGCATGTATCTCTCATTCTGAAGTCACTGTGCAAAAAGTGAGATAGGTTTTTGTAGATGGGTCTCTTAGGAACAAAAAAATCCTTCAGTTTTGTATGATGTATTTTTTATTTACCACAATATTCTCTGCAAAATGATGACTTAACTGGAATTTTCTGTAAAGAGTGTTTTCCAACATTGTTTAATATTTCCAAAACCATAATAGCTGTTAGAAAAGTGAAAGATTTTTTGTAGAATGTCCTCTTAAGAGCATAAACCTCCTTCAGTTTTTCAAAATTCATCTTGGATTGATCACAATAGTTTCTGCAAAACTATGATTTAAACAGGAAATTTTTGAAGAATGTACCATTTTTGCTCTAATTTCATCTTTTAACCTTAAACTTCTTTTGACTGTTTTTCACTTTTACTTTGGATAAGCTTAATTGTGGCTGGTGAAAGTGTTTTCATCTTTGTTTAACTCTTAATATCTTCATGTTTACTTTCACTGTTTACTATTTACTTTTTACTTTTTACCGCTCTATTTTTTATCTGTCTTCACTTTGTCATGAACTTGTATGTTTTGTTTTGTAACTATATTCCCTGCTATTTATCTTCATGCTAGCTGATTTACTTGACTTGGTCTTCAATCTGATACTCTTTAATCCTGATACTCTTTGACTGTTCTTTACTATGTCCTTTTACCTTCAATGTGTAGTTTAGGTTTTTACTGTCTGTTTCAACAGTAAATCGTTTAATATCCCATTTCCTTTGCTTGTCTTTCAACTGTATGTTTTATCTTCCATCTCTGTTTGAATAGATTTGATAACACTCTTGGAGTAAACAAGTCTTATGACTAGTATTAAGACTGTTTATCCAAGGATGTGGTCTTCTGATCACCTGTAAAACAAAACAAATTGTTAAGAAAGCATTGGTTTGTAGGGGAGGTCAAAAAGGTTTCATTTGATGTTGAGAGGTCTGTGGAGTGAATCTAGAATGATTTTTGGGAGGTAAGCCATGATCGAATTCGTTAACAGAGGCTTTAGGTGGCGCAGCTGGGTTACAAAGGATTTTACTGCACAATCAGGCGAAAATGAGCAGCACTAGGGTGTTTGTGTTTAAACGGGTAAACGGTTGATATTGGCGGGTAAGCTTTGAATGAACAGTGGACAGATGGCGCTGACTTGACGATGTGAAATTTTGTTGTTAGTGGAAGGTGGTAAGCGGTACACGATCGCACCGCTTTTGGGAAAAGGTGGTTTTGGGCGGAGGGCGAGCGATTCCATATGATGAACGATGCGTGGCGCGGTACTGTTCAGAAAACTGCTTGGCCATCGCACGTTATCGTTCGGACAAGGATGGCTAGCGATATTGATATCAACCATAGATCTGATATATGTTTATCGAACGGTGGTCGGGGTTACGAGATGACGAAAATATAACGAGCGGGCCCAATGTAATTTATTTTGAACTAATCGCATCGGGGGTGATTTGATTGGTGGATTGAAGTTATTAATTAATCATGAGGATTAATTAACCCTTATTGATATGGCGGAGAAATGCGCTCACGATTAATCAAAGATTTGACTAATTAATCATGATTAATATATTAATATGGTTATTTTTCAACCAAAGGGGTGAGATATTATTATTTGGGAATTTTGTTTTTAAAATAATATGGGAAAAGGGGAATTTACAAGGATTTAAATAATAAAATTAGAAGTTAATATGAAAAAATGAAAGAAGCACTAAGTGTAAACATTAGGTTAATGTTTTTAACTTATGCTTTTATGAGGAGGGTTTTTATGTGAAATATTACATGATTTTTCCTTAGTAAAATGGGATTTTACTTAGGAAAAGATTTTTTAGAGGTGAATGAATGTTATGATAAATGATTTTAATTACTTAGGCTTTTCCAATTATTGGGCCGAGGGTCCGGTCCCTCCAAAAGTCAAGGAAATGCCTTGAGCCCCTCTAATATTTAAATGCCTAGTACTTAGGGGAAATTAGTGAAATTTTTAGGGAAAAGATGAGAAGGGAAGTTAATAATCTGACTTTTCATTGCTTGAAATTCTTCAATGTATTGTCTGCCTATGCACTTGTGATGAAAGTAAAAGATTTACCACATCTAAAGCCATCATTCATCACATGTAATTCTGCAACATCATCTACCTACCCTATCTACTTTACCCTACCATTTTTTCTTCTTTATTAGGGTGCACTTAGACTGGAAAACCCTTATCACATTTTTTTCTTTTACATATGAAAATCTATCTAATTCTAACCTTATTACATCCAACGGCTTAGATTAAACTATTGAGCTCCTTTTATTCACTCTACCTATCTACTTATCTGCCAAGATTAAACAGTTTGGTCAGATTTTATTCTCTATCTCTAAAACATGAAATTGAAAGATGAACTAGCCAAGCTTAAACTGTTTGACTGTTCATAAATTGTGGCATAGAATACAAGTTGCACACAATTTCTTTATTACATCAGAGAAAAAAGTAGTGGCATTTAGACCTGCACACTTTCCTTGGCCTTTCTTTTGGTGGGGTTCATTTCTTTCACTTTTTTGGCCAATTTTTATTCTTTTCACCCTTTGATTTTTCTTTTAGGGTATACCCTCTTTACATTTTTTAATTTTTTTGATTTTTTGAAAATATGGAAAACCTTTGCAACCAGAAAAGGTATGAACATATTACATAGCTCATCAAGTCAATCATGAAATATGACACCTATTGGTATAGGAGTCTAACAGGGTGAACCAGGTATATCCGTGTCTCTCTGTTTTTATGTGTTTTATGTAGAGTCAATGTTGACTAGGGTAAATAGTAGTGGTTTTTGGGCACATGGTTTTGTGCACCCATGGTTTTGGCCCATGGTATTGCATGTAATGGAGCCTATAAGAGGCTGGGAATACTTCATTGTAATGTAAGGCCTGGCGGTGAGCGGTGAAGGCTCACTTGGCTAGATTGGCAAAGGTTTTGGCCAATGATTAATGAAATTTCATTGGTTGGGTTTTTCCTCGGAGTTTGGGGTTTTCCCGGATAAAAATATGTGTTTATGTTTATGTGCTTTGTTGCTGGTTATGTTTATTTATTTCTCTTAGTGAAATTGTTTATTATTGCTGCGGTAAATTTCTTAATAACTACGTACCTGTGTGGGTGTTTTAGGTGTTGGAAAGTGCAGAATTACCTTTATCTTCACTGGGTCCATTCTGATTCCTTCAGCTGAGAGAAAATGTCCTAGAAAAATTCATTTTTCCATCATCATGTAACATTTTACTGTACTCATGGAAACATGCGCTTTTATACATCTTTCAAGAACTTTTTATAAATTTTTCAACCTCTCTAAAAATGAGTCCCCATATGGAGTGAAGTCATCCATATAAATTTCAACACCATCATCTATCAAATCAGAGAAGATTCCCAAAATTTCCCTCTAGAATGTCGCAGGGGCATTACATAGGCCGAAAGGAAGGACCAGTACGCAAAAGTTCCCCAGGGACATGTGAAAGTGGTCTTGTCCTGATCCTCAGGAGCAATCTGGATTTGGTTATATCCACTAAATCCATCCAGAAATGAGAAAAATTTCTTACCAACCAATGTTTCTAAGACTTGATCGATAAATGGCAGAGGAAAATGATCCTTCTGTGTTGCCTTATTTATCTCCTAGTAATCCACACAGATTCGCCATTTACCATTCTTCTTAGGGACCATTACTAGTGGTGAGACCCATTGGCTGTCTGAGATAGGGTAAATAAAACCTACATCCAGTAGTTTCTGAAGCTCTTCTTTCACAATGTTCTTCAATGCCGGATTCATCCTTCTCTGAGGTTGTCTTATAGGACGAAAGTTTTCTTTGATGTATGTGTGATGGGTGCATAGGTTATCAGGGATCCCCTTCATGTCTGAATAATCCCAGGCAAAAGCCTCCTTATACTTATGAAGAACATCTATCAATTGCTTCCTCTAGGACTCTGACAGACCTGGATTGATATTCAGAGTTTTCCCTAGTTCTATCTCCACTTGGACACTTTCATGAGGTGCTTCAACATCTTCTTCCAATTCTTCCGCTGTTTCAATATCCTCCTGACTTTAACAGCTTAGGATGGATTCTAAGACCTGCTGGTTTGACTCTGAAATGAAACAAGGATCATTCATGAAGGAAGTGATCACATCATCTTCTGATTCCATCTTCAACTGAAGGGCCTGCCCGATAGTAAGGACCGGTCTCACTTCTTCCTCTTCTTCGACTGCTACCATAGATATAGCCTTCTTGCCACCTGCTGACTTTTTAGGTGCATCTGGTTCTACTGGCGGGTATAACACCAAGTTCTTGGTGTTATGGCCATTAGAGATGATCATATTTCCTGATCGACATCCAATATAAGCATCTGCAGTAGCCATCCATGGCCTACCCAGAATCAAAGGGTGACCACCTATTGAATATTGTGTGTGCAATACTAGGAAATTGACAGGGTAATGCCATGCATCTACTGAAATTGTCATGTCCTCCAACTTCCCCACAGGCTTGACTGTGGATCTATCCGCCAATTCCAACACTATAGGTGTATGCTTCAAATTTTTAAGGCCTAATGTATGCATAGTTTCAGTGGTGATGAAATTGATGGCAGTTCCCACGTCCACCAGCACATTTGGAATCTCCACTCCATTAATCTGTACTTCGAAAACTGGGTTTCCCGGATCTCCATATTTTACTGGTATTGATTTTCCCATCATGAAGTCTGATAATTTTCCCATAACATGTATATTGAGGGGGTCCTTAGTTTTTCTTACAGGTTTCTTCGAAAAATATTCCCTAAGAGTCTTTGCATAAATTTCCACATCCTTCATAGCTTGTAGCAAGGGGATTTTAACAAATAAATTCTGCAATTCTCCTAATAAATCAAATTCAACTTGTGGGCTTGGTTTACTCATAATCAACATTTTTGGATATGGTGGTTCAGATTGAGGTTGTTTTATAGGAGGCACCTGGTTTTTAACAGTTTTTTTTTATTCTCTATTGGCCGGCTATGCCTCTCTGTCTTCATTATCAAGTTGTTCAATGATAACCGGAGGGGGTTGGGTATCAACTGTTCAACCCACAAATTCATTTCATACAGTTTTGCAGTAGAGATACTATACGAAGGCAGGTTGAGAACATTAGCTTGATGAGCTCCTTTATTATTAGGATTAGGATTAGGCTGCATTAGAAGCTAAGGATGAACAGGTTGATTACCAGGAGGCACATTGGAGGGTAATTGGAGCTGATGTTGTGGCATATGTTGAGGAAACTGCCCTAAAGAGGGTCCTCACCAAGTTGGAGCTCATGGTGTGCTCATACTGGCTTGAGGGTTCCATTGCTGCCACAGTGGCTACTGGTATTGTGGCCACATAGGGGGACAAGGCATAGTTTGAGGATTCATGTTATAACTATTGAAATACTGAGATGGATCTGGGTACATACCTTGATTCCCCATTGGTGGTCGAAGTTGCCATGGTTTCCTGGCACCCATAAGGTAAAATTGCTCCGTGTCCTCCCTTGCTTCTTGAAACACCACTTTTAGGCTCGGCAAGGAAGGGCATGAGCTCATTACATGATTTAGCTCACAGATGTCACATTTTTCTGTGGACTTTAATGGGCATTCCCTTTCCAGATGATTCTTTTTGCACTTCGGGAAAAATATTTCCATGTTCCTATGTAGTTCCAGCTGCTTCTGCTTTACTTGCAAAGTATCCATTTGTGTTGACAGGGTACTGAGAATATCTGTCCTTAAATTGTCTGGCAGGTTCCCAATTTCTTCTTTTGTAACACCCCTGCCAAATCCTTTTGCTGAACGAATCCCTGATCTATTTCTTGCAAGCCCCCTCGAGCACTGGACACACAAGTCACAAATACCTTCAAAGGTTTCCTTAGAAATGTCTCCCTTTCCCACAATATTCAATAATTCCATCGAGTCTTCTCGAAAGGATCGAAGGAGAATAACCTTCAAGATTTCATTATCCAACTTGGAATGACCTGAACTCTACAAGAGGTATTTAAACCTCTCCACATAATCTTCCAAACTTTCATCTTCTTTCTGTGTGAACTTGAAAAGCTCCTCCTTGACGTTCCGGGATTTGCAGTAATCCTGGTATTTTTCCAGAAAAGTTGTTAGCATATCATCCCATGTGGAAATGGATTTTCCCCGAAGGCCCATAAACCATCACAAAGTCGTCCCTTTTACTATAGAATGGAAAATATTTAACTTCTGGGCATCTTTCATGTAATCGTAGCCCCAGCACACTATGTCAAACTCAAATAGAAACGTGTCGGGATCCTCTGGAACAAGCCCATGAAAGTTTGGTAGTGCTGTTAATGCGATAGGCTTTTTAGGTGCGCCAGCTCCCAAATTCCCAATGGGAAATTCGATAGTGGAGGTTGTGGGGGCCATAAATATCTTCCAATAATCATTGGGTATTTCAACAGGTTCTATAGAGGATGTTTGGGGACTCCTGACTATTGGAACGTGAGTTACCTTAGTGGCACTTCCCCGGTCTCTTGGCGATACCAATACCTCCTCATTTCTTTTTCCTGTATCCTGATAGTTCAATCCCTCGACTACAAATTCATTTCCCTTATTACATCAGTCCAACTCTGATGATGTTCTACTTGCAATTTCTTCCTTTGCTAATACCAGCACAAGGTCCTCTCGATCTGGTCCACTGTTGACTATCTCTTCTACTACTGGAGGACCTTGTTGTACCAAATAACCCAGGGATATTGTGGCCTGCACAAGCTGATCCACTGACTATCCCTCGGACTTCACTCTCCTAGCCCCTGGCCTTGCAACTGCGTGGGAAGATGCTTCAGACTCTACCTTTTCTATGATCTGCTGAATGTAAGTTTTTCTCCAAATCTGTTTTTCCCCTCTTTGGGGCTCTCGCTCTGCCCCTCTTATTTGGTTCTTTGTTCATAAAAAAATCGGTGTAATGGAAGGTCTATGTATGAACCTACAATGCTTCAATCTTGAAGTAGGGTGTCAAAGGACCATTCATTCCCCAAGATAAAAGAATTCAAAAGAGAAGGACAATGAAACAAAAAGCTAGGGTTTTAGGCCCAGAATAGGGCGTCAAAAAATCCTCCCTCCCTGGGACAAGAACCAAAACCACACAACGCACAAAAAGACCTAATACTCCTAGATCTGAAGCAAGGTGTCAAAAGACTCCTCCCTCCCCAGACAAGAAGACGGCCCAAAATTCAAAACAAAAAAACAGAAATAAAAAAACCAAAATCAAAACCTACACTCAGGACCTGAAGCAGAGTGAGGAAGCTTATTCTCTCCCCAAGACAAGAGATTGACCCTCTGGTTGGTTCAAATCATCCCTTGCACCTTGTTAGCCTCCCCAGAAATGGCGCCAAAATGTTGGTGTCCAAGGAGGGATGATTTATTCACCCTAATCCGACATTAATTTTATCAATCTGGGAGTGTATCCTTTCAAGGTAACGCGGAAGGTATATGCAGGAAAAAACACATAATCCGTTCAACCAAGGGTTTATGGTTATGATTCAAAACATTGTCGTGAAGTAAAATCGATGCTGGACATTCAAAACAATCTTAACAGTAAGAAATAATAGCAGCAACTATAACAAGAAATAATCCACATAAATACACAGACGCAGCACCTGATCAGAAGAGTGGGCCCAGCTCTCTAATTAGGGTTGCGTTGCTCACGAAATTATTTAGAATAGCAAAACCAACAGTATTTTATTGATCTAAAAAATGTGATTACAATCTCCCTTCAGGAACCCTCAGTTACAGGAACAATGTCCATTTTATACATAGTACAAGGGAATAATAGATTTCCCTGAAACATGATAACCGCACGTTTAGAAATGGAATTTGGTTGGAGCGGCATGAATAACAAATATCTTGGATAAAGCAAGGGCCGAGAATAGGCCCAGGGAATCGTGATTCCAGCTATGTGATCTCCCTTTAGCTGGTCGTTACCAATTCTGTTGCAAACTGTTGGAGCAAGGGTTCCTGTTTTCCAATCTGCAATCAAACACGGATCTTAGTGCCGCAATTAGGTAAAACTCCACGACTTTACTTCATTAATTAAAATATTCCAATTGGACAATTCAGGGGTATTTACCTCATGAATTTAACATGGAAAATATAGGTAATGAAACAAAAAGGGTCAAAACGAATGACAAAAATGGGCAGAAAGATAGCCAGATTCAGTGCCCAACAGAAATTATGGTATATTCTAAAAATGAGGAAGAAAATAAGGAACACTTGAATTTGGTGATGCAAACTTTAAGGGAAAATTAGTTGTATGCCACATACAGTAAATGTGAATTCTACAAAACCAAAATATAATATTCGGGTCACGTCATTTCCAAGGAAGGAGTAGCACTTGAACCTCAAAAGGTTAATGCCATGATAAATTAGTCTATCCCAAAGGATTTGACTGTTGTTCCCTCATTTATGGGACTTGCAGGATATTACCGTAGTTTTATAGATGGATATTCAAAATTAGCATACCCCATTACAATTTTACATAAAAAATGAGTAAAACTTGAATGGACTACTAAATGTTAGAAAAGTTTTGAGAAGATAAAATATCTACTTACAATTTCTCCCATCCTAAAACTTTTAGACCCAAATAAAAAATTTATGTTTTTCACTGATGCTTGTATGGAAGGGTTGGGGGGAGTTTTATTGCAGGATAATTCAATGATAGCATATGAGTCTATAAATTTGAAACTCCATGAAAGAAATTATGTTGTATATGATTTAGAGCTAGCTGTTGTCATAAATTACTTAAAGTTGTGGAAGCATTACTTGTTAGGGAAGATATTTATTCTAGTAAATGATCATATCAGCCTAAAATAGATTTTTAGCCAACCAGATCTCAATTTTAGACAATCTATATGGATGGTGTTCCTTTGTGAATTTGAGTTCGACACAAAACATATAAAACAAACGGAAAACAAAATAGCATATTCTTTGAGCTAACATTATCATACTGCATTGGAGGATGTTATTATATGTACTTGTACAAATTTCATAGAAAATATTACAAATTCCATAACTAGTGACCCAAAATGCAGGCAAAATAAACATAAATTACAACAAATCGGTATACGTGGTTATGTAAAAAATACTGACAAGTTGTTGATCTATAGAAAAATATTGTACATTCCTAATGTACCAACCTTAAAACAAAGAATACTTGATGATTATATTAAGATACCATACGCAGGACATCTTGGGTACCAGATTATGATCACCGCATTAAGGAAAACTTTCTTTTGGCCAAGTATGAAGAAAGAGATGGCATAATATTTTACAAAGTATTTCGAATATCAACAAGTAAATGTTGAACATCAACACCCTTCTACATTATTGAATCTACTAACTATACCAAAATGGAAGTGGGATATAATTTCTTTATATTTTATCACACGAATACCAAGAAAAAAGCGAAACATGACTCCTTCATAGCGGTGGTGGATACGTTAAGTAAGGTATACCATTTGATAACAATGAAATCTACTTTTGGCATGACACAAATTCCTAATATCTTCATGAAAGATATTTTTTGGCTGCATGGGATACCCAATATGATAGTATCAGATAGGAATGCTAAATTTACATCAAAATTTTGGAGTGAATTGTTTGGAGGCATGGGCACTCAATTAAATTTCAGTATATCATACCATCCTCATACATATGGAAAAAAATGAGAGAACCAACCAAAACTTGGAATATATGCTAAGGATGTATGTCATGGACATACCTACAAAATGGGAGTATTTTCTACATCTAGCCAAGTTTTTCTATAACAATATTTACCAAACATCTATAAAAATGAGCCATGTTGAAGCCTTGTATTGTAGAAAATGGTGTACACCACTTAGTTGGAGTCAACTAGAGGTTGGACTAATACTAGGACTAGATGCTTTGCAAGAAATGTAAGAAAAAGTGTGTGGGATTTAGTAGAACATTAAAACCGCACAGGACAAACATAAAAGTTATGCAGAAAAGAAAAGGGTAAAAAATTATTTCAAAGTTGGATACCATGTTTATTTAAGGGTGAAACCAAGGAAAAATACATTAAGCATGGGCACCTGTTCAAAACTTACACCACGGTTTTGTGGACCATTTGATATTGTGGACATAATTGGACTTGTAGCCTATAAATTAGCATTAGCTAGTAACATTAAAGTTAATAATATTTTTCATGTGTCTTTAATTAATAAATATTTACCTGATAGTTGTCACATTATTCACTGGAAAATGTTACAGGTGGAACCCAAAAGAGACTTCCTTAGAACCTCTATGTATACTAGACAAGAAATATAACTCGCTCTGAAATCGAGCCATCATTCAGGTTAAAGTGTCGTGGAAATATTTCACTCCCGAAGAGGATACATTGGAGAAGGAAGATGAAATGCAGAAAAAGTATCCAACATTGTTTCAGATGGAAGGAACTGAAAACTAAACATCAAGGATGGTGTAAATAAAAGGGGGGGAAATGTTATATCCCTCCGTTGTTGAATATTTATTAGTAGTATTTTTATTTAAGACTAAATTATAGTATTGATAATGGCAAAAAAGCCATGAAGTGTATTGAAATAATTATGTAAATGGATATTTTTATCAATAATGAATGAATGGAAAATACTTGAGAATAAATTACATGAAGATGCGAATCTGATATATGATCACACTTCCATGATAAATATTCTAGATAATATTTAAAGTATGGGAGAAAAAATCTATTAAATCGCTTGGTTGAAGAAAAATGTTGAGTCTAAAAATGCATAAAGCATTGCAGGAGACAAAAGCAACCTTTTAATGCATAAAGCATAGGAAAAAAAAAAGTGGGACACCACTAAAGGAAACATCCATCATGGAAGAAAGGTATGAAATAACTATTTCAAGGATCAATAAAATTTTTGACACCTTGGAAATTGAATTCTTAACATAGGTTCTAGGTTGGGTGGAAAAAGGTATTTGATTCTCAAGTGTGTTCGATTGATCGTGATTCCGGTTAGACTGTTTGTTGTCCAATATATTTTTCATTATATATGGAACTATGATTAAATATTTTTTTAATTAAATAGGTAAGGTATGACAATGACGATAATTTGGTTCTGTAAATTTCGTAAAAAGTGCTCCTGTAATTTTGAATAGTAGGAATAAAAATTAATAATTTCTGCAATGATATTCACGGGAAAGTTCCGTTGTGATTACACAGTGCTGACTCTATGGAATCGAAGAGAATTAAGATGTTGTAATGATAGTTGTATTGAATTTTTATGGTATAGTATATATTTATTTATTTTTAATTATAAACTATGAAGATAGAATCCAGTAAGTCCAAACTCAATGATACAAATTTACCAAGGCGTAGAATTTAAATCCATACATATAGTTGAATTTTATCATATCTACTTAATGATATAGAATTAACAAAGTAAAGTGTATGAAACCAACAATATAATTGATTATCAGTGTGCCTAATTATGACCTAGTAGTCTGGGAATATTTCTAACTTAGCTTCATTGAAATCCTTCAGATATTATGAAGCAATTATGTATGAATTGTATGTTCCTATGAGAGTAAGACAATATTAAGAAAACCAGGGAACAAAAAATTAGGCTGTTTAAAAAAAAATTATTTGTATTATAGTAAAATACTATGAAGAGTGAAACAGTCTCATACCTAGCTAAGAAGATAATATGTTGGTTGTGATAAGGACTTAGAAATCTATGGTTTGGTCAGGTATGAAGTGTAGAAGAGAAATAATGTTATGACTTAGTTCTACATGTGCTAAAAATTAGTTAAAATTTAAATTTATTAAGAACATGAAATATAATGTGATTCTGACTCATTAAACAGGAAATAGAAAATTTTCTAGAGAATATGATAATAGTGATGACTATTAATACAAAGACTGTAAGGAAACATTTTTCATACATAGGAAATACATAATCGATACACATAAACTATAAAATACACCCTTTATTACACCAATAAGGCATAATATCTTGTCTCGATAAAAAACAAATTTAAATAATAATAAAAACACAGAGAATTGATAACAACATTTTGGAAAAAAACCAAACAGAAATCCTAAATTTGATATAGTAGGATTACTGACTGGGAAAATCCCTAAACCAACCAAGTCAAAACAAAATGGATTATATATGTTTTATAAATCAGTCAATAACCATATGCAAAAGAGATAAGTCAATGTAACTTTATAGTCTACAAATTTTTTAGATACTACATCGAAACAATTGGCACAAATATTAAATGAATTGAAATGTTAATTCATTTCATCATTATTCAAAAATAGTAAGTAATAAGGTGAACTGCTATGGGTACATTATTTACGGATAAATTGTTAAATTTTGTTACATATATAAGGAGCCAAAAATTAAAGTCAGTGATACATTGAGATAAACAATACAGGGGCATGATGTTAGACTTTCCTTACTTAAGAGAACAATCAAAATTTAACAATGAGAGAAGGCGTAACTTCGCTAGTAAAATCATGTCAATAGAGAAGGCATCATATTGCCCTTAATAGTATACTACCAGTTGAAATCATTGGGAAATAAATAGCAAGTAAATTACAAGAATATGGCTTTCTCTTGATTCCCATGTTTCCCTAACACAACGATGATGATATACATTAACACAAGAAAATTGTGCAAGAAAAAGACATTAAAAATGTCAAGCCGAAGATACAGACAAATATTTTCAGGTATCAAATACATTAGGAAAGACCAAAAAAATTATTTTTCGTAAGGTTCTAATGTGAATTAATGGAAAACACACCAAGATCAAAATAATTTTACGCACAATGGAGCTATTCCTTCGATAGTCACGCATTCCTGAAGATGGCGAAATGTCACCATCTGCAACCACTTGGCATGCTTGGTTAGGATGATTCTCCACCTAGTGCTATCAAGGACAACCAGATTTGAGCCAACTTGAGGATTAAGTGCAACCCACAAAGGAATATCTCTCCACTCTTGAGTCACTATCAATCTTGGGCCAACAGAAGGAGGAGCAATTGAAAAAATGTCTATATAAACTAGCCTTTGGAAGAGGAAAAGGAGACACATTTTTATGTTGGAAAAATTACTTCATAGCAAACCATATTGGATAGTCTAGTAGAAAATGGATTGGAAGGACTCATATGTTCGCTAACCAACATCTTATTCCAAGGGAGAGAGGTTCACAATTTGACCGTGATATTCCATCCTTTAAGAGAGGGAGGAGATGCTTGCAGGAACTAGAGGGAAGGAGACCTCCTTTTTCTAGGTATCTGAGCTCCATAGCTCAAAGGACCCTCTTCAAGTGTTTAGCATTGTATCTTTTTTCACCACCGGCACCTAATATAGGGAGAATTATCAACTTTTGTTACTAGGTTGTTTTCTCCATCGATCTTTTCTATTTTTCATCTTGTGTTTTTTTTTGTTCTTAGTGTTGTATTCTTAGTCTTCCCTCAAACTTATTTTACATTATGTTAAATTTATTCCACTAACAATAGACAATCATTTTTCCTTGTGGCCTTGTGCAGGCAGCAACCATCTTGCTAAAGAAGTGTATTTGGTATACCCGTGCACCAAATACACTACCACAGGAATGGTGACTCCACTAGATTCTTTCTTTTGAATTAATGGTTATTTTTGTAGGTCCTTCTTCCTGCTCAATTTGTTGTAAACCATCCTTACATTTTCTCTTGATCTCTCATCACACATAGTGAAAGTTTTACACATCAGAGAGGCAAAAATTTTCTTCATTCTTCTCGACAACATGCTTTGTTCTCCGACAGATACGGACTCCAATCCTATCGGAAGATAACCTGCGCGGCAGGGCAGTAAGCAAAACATTTTCTACTTTTCAAATTTTTAAGGTGATTGGAAACCCCTAATAATTTTCCATCACTTTGTTTATGTATTTCACTACTATTAGGATGCTTAATTTCTATGTTTAACCTTGAATTAGCTTAGCAACTAGGTATTTTTAATTTTAGTATTTTATTTTGGAAATTACACACAGTTTAGGTAGGGATAAATTAAGTGGCCTTAAATCCACGCACATTTTCCGAAAAAAATTATTTGTTGATAATTATATATAACGCATAATTTAATTAGTCAAAATTAAGTGGCCCATGATATCCACTCATTTGGTTCCAATTCAATTTTTTTCAATTTTTGCAATAGTCTAGTTCATTTTTTCACTAAGATTTGGGATTAGGATCAAAATGTAAATAAAGAAAGAAAGTAATTTGTGCCACCCTTGCTCCTCTCGGTGAGCCTGGGTATGCATATGAAATCTTTCCTAAGACAAGTTGACCTACCATCTCCCTGTAGTGCAAATGCAGTATAACTAGGCGAGGTGTAAGCAACCTATAATCCGCACATCATTTCAATTTCTTGCAAGGAACAACCACACATAGGGTAATTAGAAAAGGATTGTCAAGGATTATCGCATATCCACATCTCATAGTTGTGATTTTTCACTCCAATGCACACACGGAGAAAGTAATAATTGGACCATAAGGCACCGAATATTTTGGGACGTTTGTTCTCTTCTTATATTTGCTTCACAAAAACACACCCTAAAGATAAATTGAGACACTCTAAAAATAATCATTAATTGAACTCACTAAATTATCCCAACAGGGGCCACCAAAGAAATTATATTTCATGTTAGGATCATCGATGGTAGGCATCCAATAGGCCGTCTTGGTCCAAATAAATTTTGAAACATAGATGTTGACATATTAGGGAGATTCAAACCCATCTATTTGCCCAAAAAATGAATACTCGAGAATTATAGAGACCCATTTCAAAGGGGGTTAAGCTTAGGCCCAATGCATGCAGTACTCTTTTAGGCTGCCTGACCCATCTAGTGCTCAATACTCATAACTGATTACCAAGAAGCTCAATACTTGGATGCTAACATGGGACGATGGTAATTTGGTGGCCAAAAGCAAGGGCATCGTTTCCCTTTAGTTAACAGTGCAGGAAACACTCAATCCTCATACCATTACCTTGGTCGATTCTTTGGCTACTGGAAGGCGTCGTGAGTTTTTTAGGGAAATTGGCCCCAGTACCCATCAGAAGATATCTTGGCAAGGCACAGCTACATTGAGAGTGCAAGGATGATGAGGTCTATATAGGATTTTCGTATCATACACAAAACAAACAAAAACTTCATTTTTCGCTTGATTAATCACATAGTGTAAAGTTAAAGAGAAATATAACCTTTTTCATTTTTCGCTTTAATTTATGCATGTGATTATATTTTCTCTTTGATAAAAATCATCCCACCTTCCAAATAACCAAAATATCACACTAATCGACATCATAAGGGAGTCAATGGGACCCCACTGATCTAGGCGTTTCTTAAACCTCCCCCCATGGAAGGGAGGAGTGTCATCCCTCCCACCTTTTAGGCATAGATGACATCATGCCGCTGCCATTCTTGGAACATCCTTTATCGAGGCATTTTTTATTAGGAACCCACAAGGGTCATCAACTACAACAACAGTGGAAACTTCAACAGGGTCACCACACTCAACTCCTCCTATGACCGCTCAAGGTCAAAGGATAGTTACCCCTCCAGGGAGTGAGAAGAATATCCATCAGGGTATGCCATAGGGTAATATTCCACAGGCATCTCCCCTGAACCAGCACATTCAAATACCTATTTCTCAATGGAGTACAATGGAGGTCAATTCATAGTTACCCTTATTAGCATCACTAAATCTTCCAGATCTAACGAAGTTGATGAATGACCCCATTGCAAATGGCCTTAATTAGCCACCCATTCTGACGAATCTCCCTTTTGATATACCAAAATTTGAAGGAAAGAAAGAGGAAGAACCCATAAATCATATAATTAATTTCCACCTGTGGTGTTTGTCAAATAGTATCATTGATGATACCATTCAACAAAGACTATTTTAGCACACCCTCACAGTGCCTGTTGGGAAATGGTTTTCGAGAAGCCGTCTGCATCACATGGAACCTTTAGCGCTCTCACTACTGTATTCCTCACATTTTTCCAACTCCCCATTCCTCATGACTTAGGAATGGAACTTCTGACACATTTTAGACAAACAACAGCCATTCATATATTAGGCCATCTCCATGAATGATAAATATTGTTACACCAATTTTTGGTCATCTAACCTGTTACTATTAGATGGAATAAAGTACACCATGTAAGCCAATTTTACCATAGTAAAATTGCTTTCACTATGAAAAATAACTTTAAAACCCATAGTTTTTTAAGTTATTTCTAGTCTAAAAAGGAAACCCCATGAGGAATAATTAAATAAATCCTTATTTGTTTGATTCTCCCCTAGGGATAATTAACTAAACCATTGTTTAATTAATATTCCTAGTCATATTTAACCCAAAACAGGAAAATTAATTACATAAATCATTATTTATCTTATTATTTTCTAGGAATAATCATTTAAATAATTATTTAAATCATTATTTAATAATACTCCTTTTTAAATTTGACTAAATCATTTATAAATAATTGAATAAATCACTATTTATTTAATTATTACTCAACCACATTCTTAAATAATAAATAAATCATTTGTTTGTTTATTATTTCTAAATAAATGGATTTGACCAAATTCAAATTCCCTTTCCATCCAACAAAAATAATAAAAGATTCCATAAAAGTTGGATCTAGTTTTGGTTAATAATATTTTAATTATGCACCAATATCTAGACTAACTCAATATCTTGTTATAAATAGAAGGGTTTTTCCATTCATTCACTACCTTTTTTTGCCTAGATATCACTCTTGAACTATACTTTTGGTCCGAGTTTGGTCCTCCCATCATTATCATATTTTTCTACTTTTTTCTTGTGAGCTCCCTTTGAGTTCCATTTTTTTCTGGGTTTTCTACACCATCAAGAGAGAGAGAGAGATCTTAGATCTGAAGCACTGAGGACATACAAGAACTCATCCCATTGAGGGGGAATGGTAACATCTTTCTATGTTCCCTTCCTAGGTGTCATAATACAAAAAATTCTTTAAAAGTTCATGTCTTGTTCATTGGATGCATGGAGCAACTCTTGCTTATTTCTTGTTGTTTAATGTCTTTAACTACATAGATTTTTATTTTTGTAGAATTTAATCTGATCACTAACTGCAGATCTAAGGAAATTGACAACCATATTTGATGTTAGGTATATTTATTATGCACATCTAAAGTGAGCTTTTTTCATACGCTTATGATTAGAATTCACACTAAAAAATACGTCGTAGTTTGTGGAAAGCCAAACTCGACGACATAGTTCTGTTGGACTTATTTTTGAAAACACTCACTGCAGATATCTCAAACAACATAGTAACACAAAAAACTAACTTAGAGGAATATGCCATTAGCAAAGCTCAACAACTTGAACTCATTTACACCCAATCAGGATATATTTACAATGTCCTACGAAACGTCCTGCACCTGCAAACTTATAGGGAGTTACCAGGTGTATCCAATACCATCGACGGTTTGATAGGATCCTTAGCCCAAGGTTAACCAAACAAAAATTATCAGTACCTAGGATACTCAGACGATTCTACTCAGAACGTATCACACGCCGGGTACCACCAAAGTCAGCCCTCACCTATGTAGAACGTGACGAATAGTGTGATGCCATACCATCAACAAAAAGAAGTTTTATTTCCTCCCCTACAAGGAAACTAGTACTTAAATAGGAATGATGATATAAGGGAGTCACCCCAACAGCCATGCACTAGTCAAGTACAGGGGACCCACTACTCCTCTTTTCCCACACAAAATATATCACCGACACAAAACAATGAAATAGTGAATCTTGTGCAACCATCCTAGGCTCATCAGGACAATCCTATGATCAGGAGAATAGCAATAACCCTCCAAACATTACAAAGAAGAAGCCAAGGAACAAGCAGAAGGGAGATTATAGAGAGGGGGGCAGTAATCAACAACGCTCCATGTGGTCTCATGCTGGGGGAAACCCAAACCAGAATCAAAATTAGGAGCCAAGTAATAACTCCGAAGGGAAAAACAAGAGACCAAGTCCAAGAACAAATACTCTTGTGAAATATATGGTGAATATGGACATTACACTAACCATTTTCTTGAAATTTCCGAATTGAAAAAACTTCAAGGTAACCGAGGATAAGTGGCACCTACCCAACAACCTGCAGTGATGCATGAACCTTTCTCCCACCAAGGAGAGGTTAATACTGAGCAACAAAAACCACGCCAAAACAAAACCAGAGGGAACAACTAGAAAATCTGCATGGATGTAGATTAATTTTTCTTCCAAAAACGGAATAAGAAGTATGAAAGTCCCTTGGATACCAACCCATCAGGTACAAGTACGAGTGCACCTACTGCGTTGTTCACTATATCCAAAGTACCTATTGATCCCCTTCCAATAATAGTCAAAGGACAAACCAAGAGCGCAGGACATCACTCCAAAGTTGCTTATAGCTATAATATAGTGGATGACTTGGTTGAACCTTCAGCAGTCATGTCAGCATTGGGAGTCCTACAATCATGCCCAATAAAATGGAAGGCTTTAATTTCCGCTTTATGCACAATCGACCCTTCTGATTCTTGCCTTATGGTGTTTGATCTAGACAAAGCATGCCCTAGGCTTCCTTCAATAGTCACTTTCCATATTCCAGTTTCATTTCATAATATAACCATACATCGATGCATTGTGGATGAAGGAGCATCGATATGCATCATGTCCAAATAAGTTTGGAAAAATTTAGGATCACCTCGATTGAAACCATCTTACATCATGCTTAGAGCGTATGATGGGTGCCTGTTAGCCCCCATAGGTCTTTATCAAAATGGTTCAGTCAGCCTGGTCAGAAAAAATTTCCTTATAGAAATTGAGGTCTTAAACTCACAACTAGACTACAATATACTCTGGCATAATTACATGTATGTTATGACCGTGATCACATCCTCTGTTATTAGGGTGATCATGTTCCCTCGTGACAATCACATCATCACCATTTACCAACTCACATACTACAAAAAGAATCCCCTAACCCATATAGATGTTTTACTACCCTATGTAGACACAACCATGGAACCACTCACAAGGTATACATAATTATGCCCTGAAAAATTCAAACTAGCATCTATCCTAGTATCATTACTAGGAGATCTGCCTATTGTACTAGGGTAAGGCCCCGAAAGTAAAAAGGCAATGGTGTGCATGAGGACCTCATAAAACACTGAAACCCGCTCGAAATGGGAAACTAGCAGCACAGATACTGACACCACGGGTTTGGCATTCCTACCTTATGTTAACTCCCAAACCCCATTTTTGTACCCCCCACTTGGTTTTATTTCGAAACAAGTCTTGGAAATTCTTACATTTCAAAATGTGGATTTCACAATACTAGTTTGGTACTTAGCTCCCCCAGTTGCATTAGGAAGCCTAGGTATTACCTCTACAGGCATAACTAATATTACCCCCTAAGAGGCCATAATAGCAAAATAAGCCCCCGTAGCAACATCATTTAGTACTACCGCAAATGACAACAAGAAAGGAAAAAATTTCAAAACCCCTAATATTTATAGGGAATTATAACCTTGTGCATTGTGCAATATTGTAGGCCATCCTTATAACATTTTCCCAGCATTAAATCAATTAAAACCTCTTCTACATACCAAAAGAAATGTAGCGGCCTCAGACACCCGTAAAAAAGAAAATGTCATGAATAGTCAAGGGAATGCATTACGCACCAACCATACGTGCACCATATGTTACAAATTTTCACATTACACCCACCATTTCTTGTATATGCCTTGATATATGGATGCATTACAAGCCCTGGAAAAATCCAATCAAGTGGACCCCTCGACATCTTCCATGCAAATGGAGGATGACGGGTTCAAAGCCATATTGTATGTATGAGAAGAGCCATCATCATGCTCATACTCATCCAACCCAATGAATCAAGAAAGGAAAAAAAATACCACACCGCATGTCCCAGTTTTCACATTGTGCGATGAACTTGATCACTTAATCATATAGTGCCCTGAATTAACAGCTTTCAACTGTTGGTACCCAATAGCCAATGTTTGAAAAAGAAACATGTCGTGACACAGAAGACACACATGTCACATTCATTGAAGCAACCATCATGTGCATCATTTTCCCAACCTCCATCTTCTCTGGTAAATGCTCGATTTCAGGTGACATTTCATCGCTAAAAATCCTAATTTAGAAAAATAAGACACAAAATCTATGGAAAGAACTAAGAATAAAAGGATCAAGGAAACAAGGACCATATTATATATATCAGAAGAGTGATGATCACTACAACAACCACCTCTCCCCCATAACAATCCTCAGCGTCAAGACCATCTTTTCACATTATGCGATGAATGTGATCATTTCTTCGAGCAATGTGCAACTCTAGAGTTGTTTCAAAAGTGGTACCTTGTTACCCCAGTGTACTTCATAGGGTTATGGCCCAATCGATATTCTTTTCAGATATGTCAGGATAACCACCATCTTCACCATTGTCCCTACATTCCCAAATTCTATTTAATGTTAGAGTTACTATACCTAGACATAAACAATCTTTCCGACTTGGATTGATCGGATTCAAAGTCCATAGAAAGTTCCAAAACCTAGGAGAATGAAGTGACTAGGTTCATCCTCTTTGTATCTGAAGAGATGAATCCACCAAAAGGACAACTCCCCACCCAAAAATCCCCCACACTTCGAGTCCTAGCCTGCGTATTGTGTGACGAACGTGACCATTTAATCACTCAATGCCTAGATTTACTATCATTCTGAAAATTGTACCCAATCACCCCCGTGGTCGAAAGGGATTGGAAAACAAAGATCATTAGTATTGTCTAATTTGCCATGATAACCACCATACTCGGCATTTCCCCTATGTCCCCCGATTTCGACTAATGCTAGACATCATGCACTCATTCATCACCAATAATCCAAACGTAGTCAGTTTCGAGTTACCACAACATAGGCAGCTAGTAACAATGAGGCCTACCTCGTGTTGTCACCAGACACCTAAGAACACGAAGGAAATGCCTTTCCCCGGTAAGGTGAGAAACAAATCAGACATCTCATGTGCCCTATGTGATTAAAATGACTACATGGTCAATAAATGTCGGGAGCTTAAAAAGTGCACTAATAGTCTTAGCATGGTCATGCCCATACCTTACATTCATCTCTTTAATCAAGAGAAGATAACAAACTATTATTTCCAAATTCTCTCGCAGTTTCACCATACAATGAATTGTCATTACATTCCATGGTTAAGAGTGGATAGAGTAGTGTTAGAATAAAAACTCCCAAAGAATCCAAACCACACAAGATCTAAGACTAGGAGATGGCAGAAATGAAGAAATGCACATTCTCGTTTACCATCCCCCATCATCATCCTCTAATATGATGAGTAGTACTAGATCTCATACAATATACTCGGTGAGTAATTTTACTACATGAAACATTTTCACGAGCCATGATCATGATACAGAGGAATTCCCTATGCTATGAACGTTTTGGTGCCTTTTTATTCGTCAAAATATTCACATAAAAGAAGATACATGCACCCTTCATACACTGCCAAGAGAGCATGAATCGCCTCTGGCTAAAAAACAAACAAACATTGTGGAGATTATTCCGCCATTTAATGTTGATGACCCAAAACATCATATACGATTCATCTCCTCGTGCATGGAAACCATGACTCATGTTGTATGCTCATCATTCCTTGGTGTCAAGACCGCTGCAACTATGACTACGGCGGTAGTACCTTTGATGGTGAAAAACCAACCCGTCTACACCCTTTCAACTTCATCTGGTTCTATGACATCAACCACATAATCATATTCATGTCTTTCGACCAACATTGTTAGGCTTGAACCAATTCCTCATGGCCTTGCACAAAAAAATTCCCCCTTAGACATCTTGTTTCACTTTGATCATGATATATTAGAGGCCATGGTGGAACTATATCGTCTGTGGCATGCAATGCATCATCACTCATTTTTTCTCCCAGAAAAAAACTTTCATGCCTAGTAGCACAAAAGCCAAAAATATTTATGCCATCGAATCTAGATACTTCCTTCCATCAGGAAAGTTAGACTGGATCAAAACCCCTGTTCCAGCACCCAATGCGTTTGAGGAAGGAAATATGTCGAATATTTCAAAAACAATTAAAGTGAATATCTCAAAAAAATTGGCAAAACCGAAGAAATCTTATTGGGGGCAGCATGCTCCCCATATGAGGTATCCGTGTATACAAGCCTAATAGAAGGGTATAGGGATATATTCTATTGGGATTATTTAGAAATTCCAGGGTTAAGCCCCACCATCATGGATCATCACTTTGACAATTGGCCTGATGTATCACCTGTTCGCCAAAAACAACTTCATTTTCACCCATCCAAACCAGAAGTGATCAAACAAGAGATAGAAAAGCATCATAAAGCTGGATTCATCTTCCTGATCGCTTACACATCATGGGTTTCTAACCCTGTACCCTCCATGAAGAAAAAAGGCAACATTCGATTTTGTACCGACTTTTGATATTTACACAAATATTATCCCAAAGGAAACTACCCCACTGACTTCATTGACCAATTCATTGATTCTTGCGTAGGTCATGAGGCCTTGTCCTTCATAGATGTATTCTTGGGGTGCATTCAAATCTAGATCAATATACGAATCCGTATAAGACCGCATTAACCAACCCCTGGGGAACATTTTCATATTAGGTTATGTCATTCGGTCTTAAAAATGTTGGAGCCACCTTTCAGTGGGCCATGAACTATATCTTCCTCGACCTAGCACATCTTATCTTAGCCTATTTTGATGACCTCATAGTACAATCCAAGAAATGAGACAACTATTTGGAAGATCCGTGTTTGGTATTTCAATGATGCCGATACTACAACCTATGCTTGAACCCTCTCAAGTGTGTCTTCTATGTTAATGCAGGCAGACTGTTAGGATTCATAGTATCCCAACAAGGAATCAAAGTTGATCCCCTTAAGGTCTAGGCAATAAAAGAGGTACCACCACAAAAAATGCTAAGGCAACTTCAAATTCTGCACGGAAAAGGCAACCTCTTACAATGCTTTATCCCTGACTATGCCACATGCGCACAAGGCTTTTTGCATCTGCTCCATGAGGGCACTCCTTTCAAGTGGGATGATCAGGCTAAGAATTCATTTGAGGCACTGAAAGACACCTTGTTTTAAGCCCCCTTGATCAACCCACCAATTACGACAAGCACTACACATTACACCTATTTGCGTCAGATACAACTGTAGCTGGGGTGTTAGTCTAGAACAGAACTGAAAGCAAAGAGCATGTAATTTATTACGTTAGAAAGAACCTAGCCAACCCTACATTGAGGTATGAGTCACAAGAAAAAACTACCATAGCCCTAGTACATGTAGTATAAAAGCTTCAGCATTACATCATCCTAAGGAACACACCAGTCATATAAACTATCAACCCCATGCGATATTTTCTAACCTGCCATATGATGAACCATATGTAGGCCCGATGGATAGTTATATTGTAGGAATTCAACCTAAATTTCAGCTCCCCCAAGAGCAAGAAAGCACTTATCCTAGTTGAATTCATCTCTCATCTCCCAAGTGAGACCCAAGGATCTCTTGTTAATGACTCACTTCCCGATGAACATTTTTTCTTTGTGATAAAAGAGGACCCTTGGTACGATGGCATACTTCTGTTTTTAGGAACCCAAAACCTCAACTCACCCTTGATGAGAAAATGTGTACACGCCATCAGGCCCCTGGATGCCTTCTAATGGGGGACGTCCTTTATCAAAAAGGTGTTGACGCCATTTTTCGTTGATGCATCACTCACGACCAAACTGAGTAGGCCCTAAATGACTTCCATAGTGGGGCTTGTAGGAACCATATCTATGGGATGGAGACCACCCAAAAAATCTTATGTGCTGGTTATTTTTGGCCCACCCTATTCAACAATTGCATACAAGTAGTCAAATGGTGTGAACAATGCCAACGCTTTGCTCACAAGGAAAGATGCCCTCCATATACCCTACACTTGGTAATTGTAGTAGGCCCCTTCTACAAATGGGACATTGACTTTATGACTTGCAACCCTATGTCATCTGGAAACCACAAATACATCATAATAGTAGTCGATTATTTCACCAAATGGGAAGAAGCCATGGCCACATAAGATAAGACCACAGAAATTGCAACTCGGTTTCTCTTCAACCATGTCATCACACAGTTTGATGTACCCAAGGAGTTAGTCTTTGACCATGGAAAGAATTTTGAGAATTAAATATTCCAAGAACTATCCCATCACCTTCGGTTCATGCATGAGTTTGTGTCACCATATTACCCTGAGTCTAATGGCTAGGTATAAGTTGTTAACAAAATACTCAAAACAATGTTACAGTGCATGGTAAACAACCATCAATCCAGCTAGAACCATATGGTGTTTTTATCTCTATGATCATACCGCATAGCGGTCAAATCCTCAACAGGGTTCACACCTTTCCAGTTGGTATACAGAGTGGAGGTTATGCTTCCCATTGAGTGTGAAACCCCCAACATACATGCAGCCATCAAAATTATCACTGGTACTCGCCCTCTAGAGAAACGGTTGGTACAATAGGATCTCATAAATGAAGGTCAAAGAGACTCCAACACAACAAGGCTCACAAGAAAAGAGTAAAAGAATCATTTGTCCACAACATCTGCCCTCGCTTATTTTCAAGGGGTAGCTATTCCTCCAGTACGATGTTGCAAAAGAAGCCTTAGGACCTGAGAAGTTCGAAACATTATGGAAGGGTCCTTACATCATTAAACATTATCTCCTCAAAGGAGCATACATTTTTTTCAGATCCTAACAGTACATGCCTAGCCAATATCGTTAATGGGCTCTATCTCAAAACATTCCACCCATAAGATGGAAAGCATCAATACCCTAGATATAAAATGAATATAACATAATTTTTTGTGATGATCACAACCATCATGGACTTGTTCTACAAACAATGCTCTTGTTTCAGGGATGGTTCGTTTTCCCATATACTATTTTGTGTTGCTAATGGATCCTCTCGATGGTCACAAAATTTAGCTGCAACCACCTGGGACATATCCTCTCCTGAACCGTCACAATTCCTCACCAATGGAGTATGTATCGGGTCAGACAAAAATAATCAAGAAAATTAAGATGTAGTCATTGGGCTATTGAGCGATGCCTCCAATGAGAGCATTAACCATCTATATGTCTTTCTTGATTCCTAGGTAGTGGTATTGAAGTTGAACCAAGCCTTTCAAACACATGATTTGTGCCTATTTAGGAAGTACTTGCATGCAATATGGTTATTCTGTCACTTTTATCAAATTACATTTAAACATATACCACGAGAAAAAACCAGGTAGCCGATCGCATAGGTAACTGTATCCTAGACTAGAATGCATCTCATATAAACCATCATCCATAAAACAATTTTTTTTTTATCATAAGCATAACATCAATCATAAGTACATAACATCCATCATAAAAATATAAAAACATGTAAAAATAGTGGTAGACACTTCAAAAGAGTTGTTGAAATACATCTCACATATATACATCAAAAAATATGTGTCCAGTATACAAAAAACAAGTCACTAACTATCACGTCAGTCAAAAAATATACATATCATCAACGAAAGGAAGCATCCTCATAAAGGGTTGAGTCTCACTTGGTGATTATTCCAGACACATGTGAGAACACAACGCTACTATAGGAGGAGAAATTGCAACAACAAGTGTTGTTTGGCACAAAGTTGGACAATGCACCCTCTCCTGAACCATCACCATATCCAACCAGATATTAGGTAGGTCATCGAAAACTCTTGTTGATAAACCTTGAGTCAACCTCTTTATTCGACTCCAAAAATCTACCAAATCGAGAGCACGAGCATCATCCTCCTTAGCCCGGGCCTCAGCAGCCCCTAGTCGACCCTCAACATCGGCCACTCTGGCCTCTGCCACTAATAGTTAGATATCAGTAGCAGCCATAAACTCCTCAACCACATCCACCCGTTCCTCGATCACCTCAGCATGTGCCAGGAGAAGTGCATCCCCACCAGCAGTTGCAACGTTTCTATCCTCCCTTGAGGGACTGACAACACTGACCTCACCCCCTAACTAGGCCTAACTCGCCCGAGGCTAATCCACCCTCCTAGGTTGATGGCCTACCAAGCGAGCAGTAGCATGCCCTGACAACCCCACATATGAAAAAGAAACCAAAAAACAATATTATTTCCAACATGAAAGACATATAGATATATATACCAAAATAGAACTCTCAAAATGCATAAAACATAAAAGGTCATACCTGCCAGTCTCCATGCATAGACAGGAGGGAGACCCATGTCTAGATCATGCCAAAATTCCATCCCCGAATACATAAACTTGAGGAATAACTGCAGGTTTGACTCGAACCACACCTCGAATTTCGCATCCCAATATTAGCCCACCTCTCCCCCACCACCACGGGGCATCACAAGTTACCATTAGTGCATTTAAGGATCCCTCAGAGGACCTAGAGGAAACTCCAAAAAGGTTCATAACATCATAACCCTCTCGTACATGATACTAAAAGGAATGCTCACACATGCAAAGGTCTTCACATAATCCTTTTGTGCTTTTTCCAACCGAGTGACCATACCCTCATAAACATAGCGGGCCCAATAAAAAAAAAGTGGCCATCCTGGAGTTAATTCAACACCACAATTTGTGGACCCCACACTCGGTGAGTCAAGGTTGGCCTAGATAGGAGAACTGTCATCACTATTGTAGCTCACTCAGCAAAATCAGTGATATACCTCACTCGGATGCAATGTTGGGTGAGGGGGTTGGAAACACAGTGCCCCGCCTCCTCAGCCAGGTAATGAACGTTCACTCCCCTAGGAGGGAGTAGGTAGGGGAGTGCCTCCCCCTGAGGAAAAATACCCCTCACAAAGTAGACATCAGTCTCTGTCAAGATCACCACATCTCTCCAGTGCATGACCATAACAGCCCACTTCCTGTTCCAAAATCGAACTAGGTAGCACAATAACCCATCCTAAGATATTAGTATGTTGTTTTCCAAGAACTTGAGAAAACCATACCGAGCTAGCCTCTATTGAGCATGGGGGTTTTGGGCAACTACCGCACAAATATCATGCCAGTCTCGCTCTCTTCACAACATCTTTCCACTAAGGAAAACTCCAAAAAGTCACATTTTGAACAAAATGCAATCAAATTTATTTAAAAATGACTTCCCCATGACCTTTAACTATATTTTCACATTGACCATGTGCATGTACCAAACATAGTTGTGTAGCACAATGCGCTAAAGCTTGAATACCTACAGGGCCTTCATGTAAATGGAAAACTTTGTGAGGAGACCGCGTGCACCATCGCCAATCACCCACGCAGTCCTGCCAAAAAATGGGCATAAAACCCATACAAAAACACATTTGTATAGACACCCATACATGAAAATGACAAAAATAAAATGTAGGATGTGTTAGCTCCCACCTGACACTGACTGTGCAAATCATGGGTGCTCTGGTTGACTGCAATGGTAAGAAAATGCCATGAGGATAGCTCTCATCTGACCTCAAACCCTCTGAAAGCACAAATTATTTGAAAATGGTCCATATTGGCCTATATGTCACCCTTTTTACCATTTTCAAAAGCCCAGTACTGGAGATCAGAGTACCTCATCACAAAACCGCAAGAAACACAGTGATTAACATTTCGTCATGTTTAATTCGAACCCCATACACTAAGGTTCCAGGTAAAGTCATTTTTCGACCAACGTCTGCCTCCTCCATACTACAATTCATGTATGTCTTCTGTTATCAGCTCAAAATTCAATTTATTTAAAAATTATTGAATAAAGAATATGCTCTCACTTTGGGTATTAGCTGAAGATGATGGATGCATGCTAAATCATTATATTTCCCAGAAAAAAGAAGTACAAGAGAAAGTATCATTCTATCCTGAGCATGGTAGGCTTCCCAAAAATGAATTTCATATCATGACATCATTTCCTTAGAATAAAACCATAGGTTTCATTCACCTGACCATGTTTATCATCACCCCATCTTGCCTTGTAGGTCGGTAGAGCCTGACTGTCCATGGCATCCATCACTCATGTATACCATATGCCAAAGCCCTTAGCCATGGGCATAAACTTTGGTCTGGGAACCACTTCATGTTCATACACCCATCATCAAACATCAAGTAATTTTTTTCCCATTTCATGTTGAAACTCCTTTCCCATGCTACCATTCTCTACAAAGAGGATCAATAAAAACACATCATCATGTTTCACATGTGGCCTATCACACCCTAATAAGCATAGCCCATCTACAACATTTCACCTACCATATCACCCTCGCAATAATACAAACAAATCGATCCCCCACCCTCAGTAGAACACATTCCTCATGTCATAATGCAGGATTATTCATGCTTATGGGGTACCTGTCTCCATGCTTGTACATCCAAACCAGTTTCATATTCCTTTGGCAAGTGTATAACTATTTTTTAGAAGAAGACTCCCAACCATACATATACATTTCTTATCTTGAAGAAGTACCTAATAACCCTTTGTTAGATTTGTAAATTATTTACCACACCCAACCATGACAATCATAGCAAACATACACTCACCCTGGATGTCCTACCGACCCCAAGGATTTCCCCATCAGAAATTTTTATCATTTTCACCACTTGCATTTATAGATCCAAAATTGTTCAACTTAACCACTATCATCAGTTATAACCATCTCTCGTCATCACACGTTCTTAACCTATGACATTATACCCTGTTACATCATGAAACTTGGTCCCTTACATCACTAATTATTTCGTTCAGTTGATGATTTCTTCTTGTTGACTTCAAAAAACCATATTCCAAGAAGGAGGTAGTACCTTGGATTAACCCCTACCATAATAGAGGCATCCTCAGATGGCACAATGAGAATTGAAATTGACCATTGACGTCATTGATCATATTGACATTCAACATCAACACACGTTTTCATGTCAAGGATGGTATTGTACTTCATAACCATTGAACTCTGTCAAAATTTGTCAAAGATTCATGTATCAGTAAGCATCTCTTTCATCAACGCTTACATGGGAAGTTCCTCAATAGTCAAAGACCCATGCATCCATTGACCACTTTCTCCAAAGCACACCATGCATGTGGGTACCATATTAAACCTTTTTTGTTCAAATAAAAATTTCCCCTAAGGGCGTTAGCAGCCATCATAATCAACCAGCATCAAGTCACCAACCACACGTGTGACATGATAGAACCCATATATTTTAGATTAACTTAGCTAGTAAAATATCACAAGCATGGGACATGTCCCCTTCAAAGAAATATTATTTATTTTATCTCTTACAGGTTTCCTACAGAGCATGGTGCCTTTTTTACTTAAGACAAGGAGCCTCCCAACTTATTTCCAAAGCAAGATAATTTCTCTCTCTCTCTCTCTCAAAAGGATCACACCGAAAATAAAACACAATTTATTTCAGCTATACAATTCTTCCTAGACCTCATACATTAGGGGGTAACTGTTAGCACTAGAAAATTGTACCAGAAAAATACATTAAAAATGTCAAGAAAAAGGTAGAGACAAAGATTTTCATGGAAGAAATACATTAGGAAAGACCAAAAATTTATTTTTTCCTAAGGTTCAGATGGAAATTAATGGAAAACTCACCAGAATGAAAGGAATTTTGTGCACAGCGTGACTATTCCTTCAATAGTCGTAAAATCTTAAAGGTGGAAAAATGTCACCATCTGGAACCACTTGGTACGCTTGGTTAGGATGATTATCCACCTAGTACTGTCAAGGGAAAATGTATTTGAGCCCCCTTCAGGATTAAGTTCAACACACAAAGGACTCTCTCCTCCACTCCTAAGTCACTATTAATCTTGGGCCAAGAGAAGGAGGAGAAATTCAAAAAAATTCTATATAAACTGTCCTTTGGAAGAAGAAAAGGAGACACATTGTTATGTTGTCCAAATTTATTTATAGCAAACCAACTTGCATGTTCCAACAACAGAGGGATTGGAAGGACTCATATGTTGGACAACTAACATCTCAATCCAAGAGAGAGAGGTTCACCATTTGATCTTGATCTACCATCCTTTGAGAGAGGGAGGAGCTGCTTACAGAAACTAGAGGGAAGGAGACCTCCTTGTTTTGGGTATCCAAGCTCCATAGGTCAAAGTAACCTCTTCAAGTGTTTAGCGTTGTATCATTTTTCACCACCGTCACCTAATAAAGGGATAATTCTTGACTTGTGTTATTATGCTATTTTCTCCATCAAGCTTTTGTATTTTGCATCTTGTGTTTTTTTTCTTAATGTTCTACGCTTAGTTTCCCCTCAAACTTAGTTTACATTATTTTAAATTTGTTCCACTAATGGGTAAAACTGCGAAGGTGTGTTACACTTTTGTGAGAATCGGGGGCAGAAAAGTCATTTTCCCAATAGTTTGGTCAAACATGTATAAAAGTTCAGCTGAACTGTCTTAGAGTTCGGCTGAACTTTCGAAATTAGTTCGGCCGAACTCATTTTTCCGTTTACATTTATGGCGTATTAACGGCGTGGGTAAACATATTTTTGGCCGGAGATGAGAAAACTGGCAACTAAAGTTCGACCAGACAATTAGTTCGACTGATATCTTAAAACAATTTGCTCGAACTTTAGTTTATAAATACACCAGCCCTAAATCATGAATAGGTTTCAGGCTTATTGTTGTCGTATTACCGTTGTTTGTTGTTGCAGGGTCACAACTATGGAGGATAGAAATTTGTTTGACTTGTGGTTTATTTTTGCTATGAATTTTTTTCATTGTTGTTCTCCCTTTCTACTATTTTAATTTTATAGTTTTTTTTTTGGTTATGCAGGTAATTTGTAATCCGTGACGTCCTCGGCCTCCTGCTTGTCTTTTCATTGCAGGCTCTTGCTTGGCTTCTCGTTGCAGGCTCGACGTCTTCTTTTCATTTTGGCCTCGACATCTTCTTCTCATTGCGGCCTTGATGACTCTGAATTTCCAGGTTCCTACAATTCTGAATTGGCAAATTATAGTTTAAATGTAATTTTCTGAAGTCCAAGTTTGAGCCACGTACAAAATTATTTTAAAATTGGATTGAATCAAAATATTTGTATTATATATGTAATAGCTTAATGCTAGCTTAAATGGGCACTCATAAACATAATATAACCACTGCCATCTTCCAATCAATTCAATCGAAAACCTGGAAATGAAGGCTAGCTTAAACGTCACAAACTCAACACATACAAGCTCTAGATACCCTTAGATACCCTGATCAGCCTACCTACCTTATTGATTTTTACCAGCCATCAAGGGTTGCCCAAAAAGGACCGACATTTCATGTTTTTTACTGAATATTCTTCTAATTTTTCTAATTGTCAATTTTAAAACATTCGTTCATCTTTGGGTCGACATGTAAAAAACTCTGTTTTATATTTGACACCTTTGGGTGTAACAATCAGGGGTTTCCATTATTTTTGTTTTATGGATGCACTAGGTTTTCTATTTTCTGTTAATAAAGAGTGAAATTCTCTAAAAATATCTATGCTCTCCAAAATGTTGTAAAGATCTATATACTCTGTAAAGATTTATGCTCTCCTAAATTTTTGTACAGATGTATGCTTTTCTATAATTCAATTGGAAACCTAAAAACAGAGGCTAGCTTAAACCTCACAAACTCAAAAAATGCAAGCTCTAGATACCCTGATCAGCCTACCTACCTTATTCGGTTTTACCAACTGTTAAGGGTTGCCCAGAAAGGACCGACATTTCACGTTTTCTGCTTAATCTTCTTCTAATTTTTCTTATTTTCAATTAAAAAACATTTTTTCATCTTTGATAGACATGTCAAAAACTCTGTTTTATATTTGACATATTTGGGTGTAACAACCATGGGTTTCCATTCTTGTTGTTTTATGGATGCACTAGAATTTCTTTTTTCTGTTAACAAAGAGTGAAATTCTCTATAAAGATCTATGATCTCCAAAATTTTGTAAAGATATATATTCTCTGTAAAGATCTATGCTCTCCTAAATGTTTGTATAGATGTATGATTTTCTAATTATGGAATGAAAAATATTAAACATCTCATGATTATATATAGATTAACACTGAGCAGTGGTTATAATCAGCCTACCTACCTTATTGGTTTTACCAGCCATCAAGGGTTGCCCAGAAAGGACCGACATTTCACTAGTGACCTGCAACCATAGTCTATATTTTTTTATATTTAAAGGCTTCAATTTCACACTTCTACATTTCATAAACCATGCTCTTCCACAGAGATTGAGGTTTGAAAAAGTGCTCTTATCTCCTACTACCTCTCTTGCTAGGAAAAATAACCCTGATATGCTTTAGGACTGCCTCTAGTAGTAGGCCCAGCTAAAGAGAAAGCTGCCAGTAGCAAGCTAGTTCTTCAATATTCACAAATTTTCAATTTAGTAATAAATCAAGCCATATCAGAGTTTGTAAAAAAGCGTTATTCATTATGCGATCACAGTGATTAGTATCCCAACCATTTCAACTTCTGGTTACATATAATACTAGTGATTACAAAGCTCGTAATTAGTGTAATGTTTGTGTTATTGGTTTGCTTATACTAGTCTGTTACCCTTCATCCTAATCTGTTACTCTTTGAATCATCCAAACCAAGATCATACCAAATGAGCCCAACTCTGTTGCAGGTTAAACTTAATTCGATTTTAGAATTCTGAAATACTGATAGGAGTTTTTTTTTTAATTTATTTTTGTTTATCTGATTCTAAAATATTCTTTCATAAAACTTTGAAATTCTCTTTAAATTGCAGGTTGAACTTAACTCAGACTGTAAATTTCAAAAATACCTTTTGGAATTTGATTGCTTGAACAGAGAATTCTATTGTTTTTTAGGTCATCTGTCTCATTTTAAAAATATTTTTCAATTTTTTTTGAGGTCATACATCTCATTTTTAAAAATATATTTCAATTATTTTTGAGGTCATCGGTCTCATTTTTAAAATATTTTTCAAATTTGCAATTTGTTGTGGGTGCAAAATATGTGGGTGTTGATGGTCTCTACATTCATTTACACAATGTGTACCCAATTGCACAAAAATAATTGCAAAGAATGACCTATTCAATAACTAATAAGTTGCTCCCAAAACATACATAGACTCGAGAGGAATAACCCAAGCTCTTTGAATCATCCTAACCAACATCATACCAAATGAGCCCAACTCTATTGCAGGTTGAAATTAATTCTATTTTAGAATTCTGAAATACCAACAGGATTTTTTTTTTTTTTTGTCTAATTCTAAAATATTGTTTCTTAAAAATTTGAAATTCTCTTTAAATTGCAGGTTGAACTTAACTCAGATTTTAAATTTTTGAAATACATTTTGGAATTCGATTCCTTGAACAGAGAATTCTTTTTTTTTTGAGGTTATCTGTCTCAATTTAAAAATATTTTTCAATTGTTTTTGAGGTCATCGTCTCATTTTTAAAATATATTTCAATTTTTTTTTAAGTCATCTGTCTCATTTTTAGAATATTTTTCCAATTTTCAATTTGTCGTGGGTGCAAAATGTGTGGGTGTTGATGGTATTCAAGCTAAATTTATTTAAATCTTATTTTTTACCATCTATTTTTGAGATTTTGTCTCCAAATTGTTTCTAATTAATTATAACACCCTCAAATATAATTTAACTAGCTGATGGACCCTTTTTTCTCCCATCTATTTTTAGGATTTTGTCTCCAAATTGTTTCTAATTAATTAGAACACCCTCAAATATAATTTAACTAGATCATGAACCTTAAACTTCTTGTATCAAGTTGAATCATCCTAACCAAGATCAAATGTGCTGAAAACTGGTACAAAATAGAGTAATCACATAAAAAATTTGTTTCCGGATCACAATCTCCTATAAAAATGTAGTCAAGCGTAATTAAAAATGACATGAAAGTGTCGAAAAAATTATATATATCCACCTTTACATAAAATTTGAAGATTAGTAAATATACTGTATAATTTAATTGGATTTATCAACAATTTGGCCACTAAATATTACTTCCTAACGATATGTGCCACATGGCTCCACTTACAGAGTCCTATGTGGTTTCTGTTCAAGTCTCAATAAGTAATGTACAATGAATATTTCGGATTCGGATGTTACCTGGATGTTTCAGATTCACTATATCACTCTAACATCCTAGTAAACAACATACTATCATCATAATAAGAATACTTGTAGCAGAATCATAGTGTTTTTTGGGGCTATATATTGTTAGTATATATTTATTCTCCATGTTTCCTCTTATTTTTTCCCTATTCAATCTTATCCTCATATCTGTTTGAAGATTAATGTCCTAAAACAAAACATAAGAGAAATTAGTAGAAGAGAAATTAATAGGTTTCATTGTTGAACTAGTGTGACAGTATTTACATAAGTAAGTTAAGAATATTTCTATACAATGAGCATGTTTACAGTGTTACTACAGGTCATCTTAGCTCACTACAACCTTATCAAGAAGATTAATCATCATTTTGAAGCACAGTACTTGTATATACTATCTGAGAGGCAGTCTCTAGATGTCTAGATGTGTTTTCTCTTCAAGTTTTCTCCAAGCAACATACAGTAGCTTTTTCATCCTCCGTAGTATAAGCCACATGGTACATTCATTGTTAGTTCTGTCCCTCCAACATCTGACATGGATGTATTTTATAAATGTACCTAATTTTACGCCTTCCATGATGCTTCTAATCTTGTAAAATGTTAAAAGTGGAGTGTTGTTAAAAGGGGAGTGTTTTATGATGTAATGGATATAAATAATCTATATTGACATTGATGTATTTTATTAATGTACCTAAATTTACACCTTCCACGATGCTTCTAATCTTGTAAAAAGTTAAAAGTGGAGTTCTTGTTAAAAGTGGAGTGTTTTATGATGTAATGGATATAAATAATTTAGATTGACATGGCTGTATTTTATTAATGTACCTAAATTTCCACCTTCCGTGATGCTTCTAATCTTATAAAATGTTAAAAGTGAAGTGTTTTATGAGGTAATGGATATTAATAACTATATTGACATGGCTGAATATTATTAATATACCTAAATTTACACCTTCTATGATGCTTCTAATCTTCTAAAATGTTAAAAGTGGAGTGTTTTACGATGTAATGGATCTTAATAATTTAGATTGGCATGGTTGTATTTTATTAATGTACCTAAACTTACACATTCTATGATGCTTCTAATATTGAAAAATGTTAAAAGTGGAGTGTTTTATGATGTAATGGATATAAATAATCTAGATTGACATGGCTACAAAGATACAATGATAGTGTAGGTTGATGTTCAAGTTGTAAAATTCTTGTACATATTAAGGATGAATGATGGTACAAGCCAAAAATGACATTATTATAAATTATTAAACAATTTGATAGGTGCTAAATCATACTTATTATTAAGAAAATAACTAATTTGTAGGTTGAAATTTTTTCTTAATGTTCTTAGCCTATTTATAGATGTGAAAGTAAAGATTTCCAGATGTGATTTCTCCCATAAACTTCAAGGAAAACTAAACGGAAAACTAAATTCTAAGGAAAACCTTGTACATGTCATTTCTTCCACAAACTCATAAAGGTGTGACTTTTGACATGTGTCCTTTCTAAGTCATTTCTCCCATAAAGTATAAGTCAATGTCATTTCTCCCACAAACTCATAAAGGTGTGAATTTTGACATCTGTCATTTCCATGTCATTTCTCCCATATACTCTAAGGAAAAATTTAAGGCAATGTATGTACATGTCATTTCTATCTTAAACTCTAGGCAATGCAAAATTTAAGGCATGTCACTTCTAGATTTGATTTCTCCCATAAAATTTAAGGCAAACCATGGACATGCCATTTTCCCCACAAACTAAAGGCTTTTTACTAGAAATTCAAGGAAAACTTTAAGGCCTAAAAACTAAACTTAAAGTTGTTTAACTTCCATAGGATTTTGGTCTGTCTGTTGAGTGTTAACTTCTACAAGTTCTAAAGGCAGAGTTGGTAAAGAGCCAAATAGCCTCTGGATCTCATCTTTTCTGAAAGGTGACATATCCAGTAAATGCCCCTACAGTCAATCTCTGGAACAAATCTAAATAGAAATTCCTCATTTTAATATCCATAATCCACTACAAGATCTAAATATAAGTTCTTCATTTTAATGTCCATAAACCACTACCACTTTAAGGCGAACTGTGTACATGTGTCATTTCTCACATACATGTGTGTCAATTCTCCCATAAATTCTTAGGCAAACTTTAAATCATGTGTCATTGGATTTCTCCCATTAAATTTAAAGCATGTGTCATTGGATTTCTCCCATTAAATTTAAAGCATGTGTCATTTCTCAAGGCTTTCTCCCATTAATTCAAGGAAAACATTAAAGGCTAAAAACTAATCCTAAATTAACTGAAATTACATAGGATAGGATCCCCGAACTCAAGGTTTTCTCCCATTAATTCAAGGCAAACTTTAAGGCCTAAAAATTGAACCTAAAGTGGTTGAACTTCCATAAGATTTTAGTTTGTTTGAACTTCCATATGATTTTATTTTTTCTGTTGAGTGTTAAATTCTACAAGTTCTAAAGGTAGAGTCTCTAAAGGACCAGGTAGCCTCTGCATCACATATTTTTTGAAAGGTGACATATCTAGTAAATGCCCCTACAGTCAATCTCTGGAACAGATCTAAATAGAAGTTCTTCATTTTAATATCCATAAACCACTACCACTTTAAGGAAAACCATGTACATGTGTCATTTCTCCCATGCGTGTGTCATTTCTCCCATCAACTCTTAGGCAAACTTTAAAGCATGTGTCATTTCTCTTGAGGCTTTCTCCCATTAACTTTAAAGCATGTGTCATTTTTCAAGGCTTTCTCCCATTAATTCAAGGCAAACTTTAAGGCCTAAAAAGTGAACATAAAGTAGCTAAACTTCCATAGGATAGGATCTCCCAAACTGAAGGCTTTATCCCATTAATTCAAGGAAAAATATAAGACCTAAAAAATGAACCTAAAGTAGCTGAAATTCCATAGTATAGGATCCCCCAAACTCAAGGCTTTATCCCATTAATTAAAGGAAAAAATTAATGCCTAAAAACTAATCCTAAAGTGGCTGAACTTCCATAGGATTTTAGTTTGTTTGTTGAGTCTTAACTTATACAAGTTCTAGAGGAGTCTGTAAAGGGCTAGGTAGCCTCTGGATCTCATCCTTTCTTAAGGCATGTCATTTATAGATGTGATTTCTCCCATTAAATTTATGGAAAAATTTAAAGAAAACCATGCATGAACCATGTACATGTCATAAATCTCCCTTAAACTCTATGCAATGCAATATTTAAGGCATCTCATTTCTAGATGTGAATTCTACCATAAAATTTAAGTCAAACTTTAAGGTAAACCATGCACATGTCATTTATCTGATGCACATGTGTCATTTATCCCATGCATTTTCAATAAATGTTAATTTAATATATTTTATTGAATTTATTTTTTTCATGGATAAAAAAAACCCACTAAATATGGTTTAAAAATGGACATTGTGCATAGATGTTTCTTGCTATCCCAATCCAGGGAAAGCAGTGATTACATATGTGTTTTGCAATATTGCAACTAGCAAGGTTCTCAAAAGGAAAATGAATATACCGGGAAGAACAACAAACAATGACGCATATTATATTGCATTGATGGAAGGCTTGGGAACAACTAGGGAGTATGGATCAAATGGAATTGTAGTTTTCACCAATTCCAAACTTGTGTGCAAGAAGATGAAAGGTGTGTAGTATGTTAAGAAGGAGACGCTAAAAATCTTCATGGAAAATCAAACAATATTGTTAGTCAATTTCAATTTTTTAGTATAAGACATTGTACAAATCTTAATAAGATGTCTATTGATCTATTGTGTGGGGCAATGCCAATTCAAGATTCATATATCAAAGATGAATTAATAAATGAATTATAATTATACAAAGCAATGCCAGTTCAAGATTCATCTCTCAAAGATGAATTAGCTTTGAGACACTCTTCTTCAAAAATTCAAGATTCATCTCTCAAAGTTGAACTAGTGTTGAGACACTCTCCTTCAAAATTTATTGATGGACTTTGTAACATATCTTGAATGTGTGTGTGTTTTGTACTTATAAATGCATCTTTTTTAATGACCATGTTTTTTTTCCAATTATATACCAAGTGTTCTTCCACCATGTTTTCAGGTATATACCAAGGGTGCTCCCACCATGTAAAGTGCAATTTGGTGAACTTAACATTTTTATAAAATTTTCGCTTAAATTGAGTTTCACACTTCAATTAGTGCTTTGAAAGTTCTGTTTTACATAACTTGTGTACACTAAATTACATTAATGTTTTGAAATATATTTTGAATTTATTTTAAATAGTATTTTAAAAATAATTGTAAATGTCCACAGTAGATATTTCTACATATATATATATCATGGATGATAAAAGGCGAAGATCAACGAAATCTCATATCTCTACGAGAGAGGAGGATTAGGAATCGAGGGACGTTCATGGTGTTTAAATATAATATTAAATCTCCATACATATACATACATGTGTGTACATATGTAACTGATTTTTTATCAATTTTGTGAGTTAAATTAGTTGTTAATAAGTTTCATTTTTTATTTTTTAGGAGGTAGGAGGACGAGGGTGTTTACTCCATCAATGGAGCATGGCCATGGTTCACGCAATCGTGGTATGGTTCACACAATTTAATCAATGAATATGTACATGTATTTATGTGTATGAATATATTTTTGAATTGCATATAAATTCATATTTTTTTATGAAGCTTCCTTCTCGTCTCCTGAGGTTGGTGCTGGTACACATTCCCTCGGAGGGCCATTATTAGCTGTGGGTGAATTTTGTGAAGGTGGTGATATGTATTCCCCCTAGAGACCAATCAACAGATGGTTGTGTTGGTTCTCAATCAATCAGTGGTCGTTCTAGTTCTCAACAGTATTAGGGTGGGCAAGTTGCCAGCCAATCATATCGAGGTGGCCATCAATTTGAATATTATTTTCATTCAATTTGTAGGAATTTTTGTACATGTGTTTTTTTAATATACAAAATTTGATATATTGATGCAGAGGCTGAAAATGTTGCTCCAAATGTTTCTCGAAAAGGACGTAGGACAGAATGCATCATTCAAGGAGAAAGTTGTACACCAACCATTACTTATCCATCTGACATTTCCAATATACCTTGGGAATCAAACATGTAGCAATAAACCTTACAAAGGTGTCAACATCTTCATGCAAAATTGAGGAGAGATTTTGTGGCTTTGACTCTCTCTACTGAGAGTCGACAAAGCTTGGAAATAGTTACTCACTTTTTAAGAAAACTAGTAGATGTGTACTTAAAGCTTGGGCCAACCACTGATAATTTTGCAGAAGTGATGAGAAACATAAAGGAAACAGTGATGGGTCTCAATACATGGGAGGTTGTTAAACAAAGAGTTACAAAATAAATGACCAAGTCTATGTTTAATTTCAAAGAAGAGCTGAAAATAAAGATGTTTAAGGTGCAATATTTCAAGCACCCTCATATAACTTTCTATTTGTATGATAGAAACCTTGTGGCCTATGGCAGACTCTCATGGAACGACGAGGTTCCACTTTATTTTGAAAAAATATTTTATGCAGAATTCTTTTTACAAATGAAACACAATTACAATGACCAACCCTCTAAATTTTCTGGTCATGAGAGAGGTTGATTGTGTGATCGTAGGAGTGCTAGGCATGATGTTGAGTTTCCTCTCCTTGAGCCACCATTGGTTAGTCAACTTCTTCGTGTCGAAGCTTTGTAGCTAGAGATGGATGCCACTTCTCAAATTAGTTGAGAAGCATGGGATGCCATCATTAACAATGTTCAGAGTGAATTAGGTGGTGTCGATGTTTGTCTGAATCAACAAATAGCATGTGGTAATTGACGCGCTAATTTTTTGTATTATAAATATGAATATATTGATAACATGAGTGTTGAAGATCTCACAACATATGAAAATAATTATCGCAATGGTTGGCAGGACCTAGTTATTCATGAGCAAGAGGGCATGGGAACAGTATGTGTTAATGGTCAGGGTGATTATTATGACACATGTACAATTTGTAATATATATATATATATAACAAAAATGTATCATTATATGTTAACACAATTTGCAGCTATCACACTTGATGAATGAAGAATATGTTAATATCACAGTCGGAGCCTCCGGTTCAAACAATCAAGATGGGTTTCACCATTAATCACACAATAAATATGGTTCTCACCATCAAGATATTTTTGAAAATGTTAGTGTTTTTTAAGTGAACATGATGATGTACAATTATTTTTTATCTATTATTATATATATCGAAACATGATGAGATGTTTTTAAAATACATAATTGTGCACACATGTACATGTATATATATAATAAAATGTTTTAACAAATTCTGATTCCGTCCAATTCTTTTGGGATGGGGGTACCTTCTTCATCCTTGGGAGATGTTCCAAATCCACCATCACAAGTATGAACAAATTCTCACTTTTAAACATGTTTTTAAGTTATATATTCCACCTCAAAAAGTTCCATTAAAAAATGAGATATCTAGATCTGCAGTTATCTTAAATTTTTTGAATTTTAGGTTTATGGAGATTTTCTTTCCAAGCCACTCTTAGGATATGTGCCAAATCCACCACCACAGGTATTCAATTTTTCACTTAAATATATATGTTTTTAAGTTATAAGTTATAAATTGAAGTTCAAAAGTTTTATTAGAAATTGAGATCTAGATCTTGAGTTTTTTTAATTTTTTTTAATTTGAGGTTTTTGGAGATTTTCTTTTGGAGCCTCTCTTAGGAGATGTGCCAAATCCACCAGCACAAGTATTCAATTTTTCACTTAAATATATGTTTTTAAGTTATAATTTATAAATTGAAGTTCAAAATTTTTATTATAAATTGAGATATAGATCTTGAGTTATTTTGTACTTTTAAATTTGTTGAATTTTAGGTTCCTAGAAAGGATTTCTTTTCTCCACGGACTCTATCAATGGAGTGTATGATGGAGATAGGAACATCCACACCATTTCAACCATTTGAACAAATTTTCTAACTTTTTTTTAATATTATTGAAAATAAGTTTATATATGCATTTTCATTTGAATTTTATATATATATATATATATATATATATATATATATATATATATTGTACACTTTACTGTTCATGATATTCCAGTGGGAGAAGTTTTAGTAGACGATCAACAAATGGAGAGGGAAACTCATGAGGTATTGCATGATTTTTTTTTACATTTTGTTTTTTTACATGAATTTCTATATGTTCTCATTCAATTTTAAAACATTAAATTTTAATTTTTGTACACATTGTGTACAGGTTCCCATGCTTCGCAGGATAGCTCGAGGATCGTGACTTTGTTGGGAGATACACTATATCCATCTATATTTTATGGATGATGCACATGCACGTGGAACATTATATTTTCAATAGATTTAGTCTTAAATTTACTTTCTTTATATATAGTATTATCTAGATGCATTCATATATAACTTGATACTTGATACTTATACTTGTGAGATACACATTTTGCACATATTTTATGTGAACTACATTTGGTACATGTGATTGTGATATAATGTTTTGTTTTTATTGGATAGTTGAACTACATTTGGCATGTGAAGTAATGTGAAGTATTGTTGTGATCTATAATGTTTTTTTTTAAAACTCAAGTTTTGGATGGTTGAGCTACATTTGGCATGTGAAGTAATGTTGTGTTATAATTTGTTTTGTTTTTAAAACTCAAGTTTTGGATGGTTGAACTACATTTGGCATGTGATTGCACGATATAATGTTTTGTTTTTATTCGATAGTTAAACTACATTTGGCATGTGATTATGATATAATGTTTTGTTTTTAAAATTCAAGTTGTCGGTTTCCAAAGAAAAAAGTTCACATGAATATATGTACATAGAAATGATTCAAGTACATGTTTCAATATATATGTTAAAACGATTGAAGTATAATACCTATTGACATATATATATATATATATATATATATATATATATATATATATATATATATATATATATATATCAAAACAATAATAAGATTCTAGGTCTTGTTAGATGTGTCAAACAATCATAAAATTTTAAAATTGCATTCTATAATGTATTTATATATCCAGTACGTGAAACATTTTTCATCAATGCACATAGAAAAGCTACTTTCAGTTAATTTCATTCTAGAACATATATCCAGTACGTGCAACATTTTTAATCAATGCACATAGGAAAGCTACTTTCAGTTAATTGCATTATAGAACATATATATCCAGTACTTGCAACATTTTTCATGAATGGAAATAGAAAATCTAGTTTCAGTTAATTGCATTCTAAAACATATATATCCAGTACGTGAAACATTTTTCATCAATGCACATAGAAAATCTACTTTCAGTTAATTACATTCTAGAACATATATATCCAATACGTGAAAAAAATTTCATCAATGCACATAGAAAATATACTTTCAGTTAATTGCATTATAAAACATATATATCCAGTACGTGCAACATTTTTCATCAATGCACATAGAAAGGCTACTTTCTGTTAATTTCATTCTAGAACATATATATCTAGTACGTGAAACCTTTTTCATCAATGCATATAGAAAATCTACTTTCAGTTAATTGCATTCTAGAACATATATATCAAGTACGTGCAACATTTTCATCAATGCACATAGAAAATCTACTTTCAATTAATTGCATTCTAGAACATATATATCCAGTACGTGCAACATTTTTCATCAATGAACATACAAAAGCTACTTTCAGTTAACTGTATTCTAGAATGTATATATCCAGTACGAGCAACATTTTTCATCAATGCACATAGAAAAGCTACTTTCAGTTGATACTAGTGTGCATGTACCAAAACAATGTACATGTGCAAACACTTGCACAGATAACATAATAAGGCAGTTCAATTTTTAGTTGAGTTCTGGAAGTTCTAAAACATGAATCCAAAGAGAAGAAATTGTTGGACAGTTCAATCAAAAAAATTCCAATGGAATTCCATCTTCAATGATCTGTTCATGATCGGATTTTGACAGTTTCCATTTCTTATTTTTCAGTTTTTTCCTTGATTGAACCTTTATCAAATTTATGCATGTTGCACACACCTAGTGACTATATTGACAACTTATGACATCAGGTTCATAGTCTTCAAAGTAAAAAAAATCCCCTCTTTGATTAGTTTATCTGAAAAAAAATAATCTTTCAGTATAATAGACCCTTTGTCATATGGAAACCCGTGATCCTTATAGTTTTCTAATAATTTTATCTTTTGTTCAATGCAACACATCAAATAATACTCCACATTTTCATCATCGATAGTAGTGCAATTACAACAAAAACATCTCCTGCAAAATAAAACAAACTTATGTATTTAAATCTAGATCATAATTAACATGAAAAGTTAACTTTAAAATAATTTTAGTATCTATTTCTAGATCTCTATCATTTCAAAGAAATTTAAATGTTACCTTCTCTAACAATATTAGAAACTTGATCACCATCTAATGATATTGTAGTCTCCTCTGATTGCATTTCTTCAAACATTGCAACGAACATTTTCCCCTTTCTATTTAGCTTTGTATGTTTGCAATATTTTACATACATTTTTTTTTGAAAAACATCATTGGATTATGTGTTGTCTTTGAAAGCATGACAAAAAAAAAATATTTTCTTGTATCCAATGCAAACACATTTGTGAAGAACTTTGTTTTAATTGAATGCAATTTTTGAGTCCCTTTTATTGTTTCAATGTCATTTCCAATCGATTTATCTACATCGTCGACCCCAATATGCCAAAAAAACCTATATGGAAAATTCAAAGAAGAATGTAAATATGATATCAAAATACCATCAAAGATAAGCATTGTGATAAATGCACACTATTTAAAATTGGATATTCAATAAAAATTAAATTGAATGTACCTTCACACTTCTCTTGATTAGTTAGTCTCATGGATTAGTGCAGCGATGGACCATTGAACAAATTCTTTAGTGTCCATAATTAGGTTTGCAGAGGGGTCTATTTGATATCTCCGAAGTGTTTGTTTTATGCATGCCCCTACACCGTCATGTTCTAATTTTTCATGACCAGTCTCAAAGAAATTCCAACAATGTTTAATGCAGGTTTTCATATGAAGACAACACAACCAAAATAATGATCGTGAAGACTTGATTTGACCTGCACATCCATCTGACCATATCCAATGTTCATTGAATTTTATCCCACAACTTTTCAAGGAGTCAGAAATCTCTCCAAAATAGTGCTTTACAAAATATGTATCATATATACGATCGTCACTAATATAAAAGTGATATTCTTTAATAACATGCTGATTTTCATTGGTGCTTTCTATATGATCAACATTTTGTTCAGCATGTCTATATAGAATATGGACGAGCATGGAGACTTGGTCAGAATGATAGTTTCCACTCTAAATTTCTTTTTTTGGAACAAATGTGTAGTTTTCTGCAAAATCAATTACTGACAAAATGGTCAATGGTCGAAAGAATTCACGAGATTTTTTGAATTGCAATTCCTGCCATCGAGCTCTATATGAATTCTTAGTGTATTTATAAATTTCTGCCTCAAACTTTCTCAAAAAATCTATCACAAAATTTCTTCTTCTTGTAATTCAATTCTTTTAGCACTATATTAACCTTGAATCGATGTATGGATATATTCATATCTCTTCCATTTCACTTTCATGCTGGACAACGATTGATCATTTATATCATTACGATATTTTTTTTGAAATTTAGTCAAATTTCCACAATCATCACATTTTTTACCACCAACACATTTATTTTCATAAAATAATTCATCACTTTCTCTTCCACATAGAATTTGAGATATGAAATCACGAATAGTGAAAGGAGGTGAATCTTTCCAAAATGTTCTACCAAAATTAAGGAATGTGTCATAATATAACTTAAATTCCACATGATAACGACAAAAAGAAGTGTCACATATGGTGATAATTTTTACATACCATGGTTTTTGTTGCACAAAAGCGTTGATTGGGACATCAATTTCACGATTCTCTTCTTTGAAAATTTTGAACAACTCTATCTGAGTGGTGTCCAAGAAATGTTTTGAATGTGTTTCGTACTGATTTTGTGTTATTCTTCTTCGCATCACATCCCTTGCATTTGGTGAAACACATAATTTTTTCTTTAAATATTCATATATTGTTTTTAGCATTTTCTTCAAGTCTATCTTTCTATGGTTTGCTAAAAATAGCTCTCCAACAAGCGATTTCATCATTTACATCTATTTGCAACCGAAATTTCTGATGTTTGTGAAAAGATTTTCGTGAGGTTCCTAATGCTCATGCCATATATTTTACCAAGTGATTCTCTTTAGTACTTGATGAAACCACTGCCATATGTAGTGCTCTACGTGCAACTAAAAGACTTTTCTATCTAGATCTTCTAATTGAATTTATACCACTATTTATATTTTGTATCACATTTTCCTTATTTTTTTTTATCTTTTGTTGATTTTTGAATACCCAATAAATTTGTAGTGTCTTTTAATTTCCTTAATGATAGGAGACCTTTCAACAATTGTGCTTGAACTACCACATTTTCCTTTATGAATTATATCAAAAATGAGATTAACACGATATCCTATAACATCGTCAACTCTTTTATCTCCATATGTGTGAGTGTCAACATTTTCTAAGATATCATCATCGACATTGATTTCATCTATACATATTTGAATTAATAGTAAATAATAATTTTACATATTCAATAAATAACTAAATTAATAAATATGTATAATTTCAGTAATACGTGCATGTGTTCAACACACACACACACACACACACACACAGATATATATATATATACACACACACACACACACACACACACACACACACACACACACCTCGTGATTCAATTTATTCACTTGAATTTATTTCAACATTTTCACCATCTTCAATCATTGGTTTAATATCTCTTCCACTTTCTCTTTAAAAATTTTGTATCTCATCATCAATGTTTTGATGAATATCTCTCTCTATTTACATTGCAAAATGTTTTTCAAAGTAGTTCATCAAATAAAAATTAAGGTTCACATTTTACACTAGGAAATTTTTAAATATCAAATTCATAATATTTACATTTGCATACTTGTTTCAACTTCTAGTTGAAGTTGATTTTTCCTGTCAATATTTGAGATTGCTTCTCTCTTTATTTTGCGAGATTCTCTCTCTTTTTCTCTACATTCCTCAAGGTCTCTTGTTCGATCATATTTTCTCGTGCAATTCCTTCGATTTCCCATGATAATTGAGTATGAAGTTCAAAAAAATTCCTTCAAAAATTTAGACAAAAACTCAATTAAAAAAATATTACAAAAGATTTAATTTTTAAAAAAAATTAAAAATTTTGCAAAAAAATACATATTTCAATCCAAAACACTTACTTTAAAAAATCTGAGAAAAAAATGTCTTATAAAAATGAAATGAAGCTCAAAATATTTCCTTCCAAGTCCTGCAAAAAAATTTCACTTAAAAAATTAGACAAAAACGCATTTTAAAAAATCATCATAGAAGATTTACTTCAACCCAAAACACATACTTTAAAAAAATGCCACTTCAAAAAATACCTCCAAAAAATTTTCATTGAAAATTAAGCCCAACTTCTTAAAAAATGCCACTTGAAAAAATACCTTCAAAAAGCCTCTAAAAACATATCACTTTAAAAAATACATCCAAAAAACGTCCTTTGAATACTAAGCCTAAAAAGAGTCTTTTCGAAATTCAGTCCAAAAAATGTCTTTTGGAAGTTAAGCCCAAAAACTTCTAAAAAAAATACATCCAAAAAAATGTCCTTTCAAAATTAAGACCAAAACCTCTAAAAACAATTAAAATTAAGCCCAAAACTTCTAAAAACAAAATATCTTAAAATAAAAACAATGAAAAGTAAGCTCAAAACCTCTAAAAACAAAATAACTTCAAAAAAATGAAGCCCAAACCACATCCAAAAAATGTATCACATACCTCCAAGAAATGTCCTTTGAATGTTATGCCAAAAAGAGTCCTTAAAATCAAAAAAATCCTTTGCAAAACAAAAAACAAAATAATTTCAAAAAAAATGAAGCCCAAAAAACATCCAAAAAATGTATCACATACCTCCAAGAAATTTCCTATGGATGTTATGCCAAAAAAAGTCATTAAACCCAAAAAACCTATTGCAAAATCAGACCAAATGAAGAAATGTGCGAAATTTTGCAAAAATAATGAATCCATTTACATCAATTTATATTGCTGAGAAATGTTTTTTTGGAGGGGCTTCGTTGAATTTTTCAGTCGACATAAAGTCAGTTAAAAGTTCGGCCGAACTAACACATCTGCAATTATGTAGAGCCAAGCTCTAAACACATTTCTTCAACTTTGGACTGATTAAACTCCATGAAAATTTTTGAATTAATTGTCAGAACGAAGACAATCATTTGCAGAATTCAATCTACTTTTAGGAAATATAACTTTTATGGAATTTCATAAATATTTACTAATTTTAGTTAATTTTGTAATAAAACGGGTTCAAACAATTTCTGAAGGTCATTATGATTCAGTGAAATCAATATTTTGTATCTTCCAAAATACACTGTAAAAAATAAAAATGAAAAAATTATGGTGCGTTACATTGGTCCATCGTCCGTTGTTGTAACACATTTTGTTTCTTAAAAACACAAAGTTTTCAAAGAATACATTAGCGCGTATTAACATGACTTTTTATGAATCATTTGATTGTTAAAAAATACACACTCAAAGAAATGCTAAGTTGACATATCAAATGTGTATAAAAAATTTCCAAAAATAAGTAATAGAAAGCTAATAAAATTTTTGATAGTTTTTATTTTTATCGCAAAATGAAATTCTAAAGAAAAAAATTGTTTTGGCTTGCAGAAAGTCGAAGAATAGGAAAAAAATGAAAGTTTTTTTTTCTCTCAAAAAAGGGCAAAAAGTGTAACTCAACTTCACATTTTCACTTGTGACCTTGTGCAAGTAGCAACCTGCTTGTTAAAAGAGTGTATTTGGTACGCCTTTGCGCGAAATACACTACCACAATATCCATTATATGAAAACTCTAGCAAGACTAATTTAGGTAGCAACCAGCATGCTAAAGAAGTGTATTTACTACACCCTTGCGCTCATTACAATACCACAATATCTGTTATATCAGAACTCTAACAAGACTAATTAGGTTTGGTAATTGCAGTAGAAAAGAAGTAACCAACCTCGAAACAACCATTAAAGGTTGATTAGGTATTAGAGGTCCGAGAACACTGTCTTAGGGTCAAATATTGAATTACACACTAGAGAAACAGAGTATACTAGCAACACGTAGGGGAAAACACATAGAATTAACCATGTCTACCAAGAAACTATCAAAGCAAAATTATTCAGGTCAAGATAAAATAAAAGAGGTAGCAATTTACCTAGGAAGAGGATAATCAGCGGTTCGTGTTGTGGGTCTTTGCCACAAAATAGGTAGCATAAAAGTAAAGATGAAAATAAAACCATGAATGTATGGTCAAACGCTAAATGCAAGGGAACTGGGCATACTGAGAAAGAAACACTACACAAAGAAGTATTTTCTTACATCAGAATGAACCAAAACCTGTTGAGAGTGGCAGTCCCTTTCTTTTCCAGCAAAGAAGATAAATCCTTAGTCAATCTTAGGAAACCCTGCAAGCGAGATGACGAATGAGGAATACTGCCAATTCAGATAAACAAACAAAGAACAGTGACCATAGTGACAAAATATAGCAGTCAGACAAGCAATGACTAACCTATTACGTGACAGAGAGGAGATTTCGAATGTTGGGTTAACTTATTAAAAATCGCACCATGAATGTACCAGGCTACACCTGCCATAATAGAATAATAGCTAAATCAGGAATATCAAATAATCCTCAAGATAAAACCATTAAATACCAAAAATAAACAAATATGTCATTATGGTAGCATGATTTGGTTACCTATGCGCAAGTGGCCATACCAGTTGTGAGGAAAATAAGGCCGAACTGTAACGCAGAACCCCGCTAAGCCACGACAGGGGATAAATTTACAGGATTCGAATGGGATAGTACGATAAAGCTATTAGGTGTAGAGACAAATGACGAATGTAGCAAAATGCCGCACTGAACGTGGAGGAGGTGAGGTAGGGTGATGCTGAAATAATCTTCGTAGTTGATCCTATGATGGAGGCATAGGCGGCACAAATCTGTTGGGTTATCCTACTCCCAAGGCGAGACTGCGAGGAACCATTAGAGTGAGAATTAATTAAAGTAGGTATGATAGTACAATAATTAGGATCGCACAATAAAACAAATCTTTGAGTACATATATTAATGAAGGTTTTAATGTTTCTTTTTAGGAAGGATATAATGGTAGGTTATGGGAGATCAATGAGAGTTTATCACACATAGAAGAACCAGAGTATAAAAGAGGAGGGGGAATAAGTAAAGCCAAGCTGAAGTTGAACAATTAAATATCATCAATGGAATTTCATATCGTAAATTAAAAATCGAATTTCATAGGGTAAATTAAAAGATAAACAAGTTAATTAATTAACTAATATTATTATTATTATTTAATTTCATGGTTACAATCAAGTCATATATTAAATTGGTGTATGAGACTTTTTTGTTTGTGGGATAAGGGATCTATCTCTAAGCACCGAATTGACTACTAAATTTGCGAAGGCATACATATTCTACTTTTCTGATTTTGAACCTGTAACCTCTTACAAAAAAGACACATGCTCTTAATAACATAACAAAGTATTACAATAAAAAGTTACAACTAGTTAATATGCTTCCATATATTTATATCATTTATTTAAAGAAATTTATGTGTATGGGAAAACAAGAAGGCTCTAGTCTAATGTATTAAAATACCATGGGTTCAAATGCACAAGTTTATACCAAGGAGTGGATGTGTATACCCATTTTAAAATTGTTAGAAAGAACGTGTTTATGAACCCCATGTGGCTCTTATCAAAATGGCCAACGGCCATTACATTATATTTATATATACATATATAAATGAAGGTCTGGGAATGTTACACTCACCGAGAGCACTTCGACATGGAAATTCATGCATTCCAACATATCACCATCTGGAAATACATAAGCTATTCATTTTTCTGCTTTAAAAACACAAAAAGAATATAGTTGTAGGTTTTGAAAGGTTAAATAACTATTTTGTAACTTCATGATGATGCTGTTTTTTTTGGTAGAGTGGCATGCGTGATGGAAGGATGAATTCGGTTCACCATTACTTCTACCTCATCCTCCTTACAAATGTTGGCTGAGACAGTGCGGTGGGAGATGGGAAGATGAAGGGTTCGAATAATGGGTGCCTCATCCTCCCTTGCAAATGTCGGCTGAGGCAACGCAATGGAATACATGAAGGTGAAGGGGTCGAATATTGGGTGGGTGTCTCTAAGGAGGAACTAGGGGCAGAACTAGCAGTGCAATGGCATTCTTCAAGGGTAGGTTCTATCGTTTTAGGGGCTGACTTATGACAAAGGGGATTATATGAATTTTTTTGCAGATATACTACACATATACGCCACACCCCACATGCATGTTTTTGGTGGTGAAAACTAGTGACTCTCCCTGAAATGAGATAAATATTTTTTCTGGGAGACAATGAAAAATATGTTTTTAATTTTAAACATACAAAGCTTATGATTAATGTTAGCAATAGCTAAGTGAATCTCAAATTTTACGTATCACTTTAGAATTTATCCTAAGATTTTCTACATCTTGCCTAGATCTTAAGACATCGGAAATTAGCATTGGTTAGACCTCGGAAATTAGTATGGGTTGAAATAGCTCCTGAATGAAGCTCATTGACTCGAGAAAAAGTGCTTTACCCGAAATTAGTATGGGTTGAAATAGCTCCTGAATGAAGCTCATTGACTCAAGAAAAAGTGCTTTACCCACTTTATAGAATATAAGTCCATAACATTACGTTAATCAATTTTGGTTTCCTGAAATTAAAAAAAATAATTACAATAGTCACCGCAGCCCCAAGAGGCAGGGACTATACATTTGGTAATAATAAGGAGCAATAATAATAGCGATAAATTGTGATAGATTCTTCCAACTTAAAAATCATTTTTCCTCACATTGAGCTGCGTTGCGTAGATGAGTAATGGATGGTTGTCATTTAACTCTTTTAGAGGCTCTTTATCTCTTTATCAGACAGATTTACAGAAACTGGGAAATAAGTTGCAATAGGAAAACTTAAAAAACAATAACAGATGTAGAAAATTGAAATATGTTGCAAAAGGAGAACTTCAGAAATAATAACTGTAAGTGCAAATACATATATGAACTATAGCGTCAGCCATAACGCATACAGTCTTAGGTCCGTGACATCGAAAAGTCTCAAAAACTTAGTGTGGGTCTTAACATAGATAACTATATTGACAGAAAATCTTGATTTATCTCTTACTTACAACTTTTCTATCAGATTATTTCTATATGTAATCGAACCCAAACTATTTATTTCCGGAAACTAACAGTAAATAGCATTTGGATGAAACTTCACGGTTCATTTCTCGCTATCTCCCTCAGTTGTCGACATGAGCACGAATATTTTTTATCTTTAATTTCATCCTCCATGGACGATCACTGCTATACCGGCGATGGCAGCTTAATTCCTTATCACGCATTTTGAGGACACTGCGCAGGACTAGGAGATGACATTGGCCACTCACTGGAGATTACGGAAGCAAAGCATCTGAGTCCTCTGAAGTGGTTGCAGAGTTGCCTGTTCCCATTCCTTCGTTAAATAAGTAGTCCCACGCTGTGATTCATTCCTAGAGCCACATCTAACGAGGAAACTCGGAAACTTCTTCCTTCGTTTGCTGTTACAGTATTTGTGTCGTCAGTCAACCAGAAAAATACCTAATCAATTAAAATAATAGTATATAAAGTGTATTTTATACAATTAATTTTCACTTTATCGCATTTGTCCCGTTACTTTTGGCAAGAGGCAAAGTAGACTTGTTCCACTGACCCTTCAGTAGTTTCATGGTCTATTCTGCACATAATTTTCCCCTTCCGATGCGCCTCTTAATACTCTAGACACAGATGCAGCCGTCGCGAGACCCATCCCACTCACAGTACAACCTATCCCACTTAAAGATACTATTTTAACGGAGATCATACTCCTTCATGTTTTGAGGATTGAGATTCAACTTTATTTCATTGTATTTTTTTATTTTTATTTTTAATTATACGTTTATGATATTATAGTGAAAATAATTTCGTATATTTCTTGAGATCAAATTGTTATTTTTATTATATACTCAAAGATCAAAGTCTTAAGAGTGTAAAACATTTTTCCAATTTTATTTCTTTTTATGTAAAAAAAAAAGTTAATTTCATTTGTAATTAATTTTATATTAACAATACTAAGTATTAATATAATCATATTAAAAATATTAATGTGGTTAATATAGTCAGAGGTTTCATTCCACTATTATATAAGGGGGTTTTAAGACAATATTTGAGACTGTTTTTGGGTAGATTGTCTTAACTTGAGACAAAAAAACACTTATGTATTGTCTTAAATATTGTGTTTAGCGGGGTGTATCTATAAATACAATGCATAACACAAGCAGGGGGGTACCTATTAAGACATCTATAAATACAATACATAACACAAGTAGGGGGGTGTATCTATTAAGACAATACATAACAGAAGAATTATGTTTCTTAGGAGGCAATTTCATTTTTGTCTCTCGAGACAACAATTGGATTAGATTCAATATGTCTTTAATATTAGCTAGCTATTTTCTCTCTAGAGACAATAAAATTTTATTTGAAGATCACTTTTGACTCTCTACAGACAATATAAAACATTGAATCCATAAATATCTTACCATTGAAAAAGTCAATATAAAAAAACATTTAATTAAAAATAAACTACAAAATCGTTGATTAATTCATGTTAGGGCACAATAGAATCCCAACCTCCTGCTTCTAAGGTAGGTTCTCTTCCATTGAGCTAGCACACTCTACAATTTAAATAATTATGTGAAGAGTTATGACAGCCATATATAGGCTTTGATTTTAAAAAAAAAAAAATCTTGGGAGTTGATCTATAATATTTATAAACTATAATCACGCATGCCCTATTTTTAACTAACTAAAATAACTCCAAGGAGTTAGCTGAATGTCACAAATTGCAACATCACCCACACAACTTGTGGACTTCATTCAATGTATTGCTACAATGCCATATTATCAGCACAAGAATGAATTTGACCACGAAAGGACCAATAATATCAATCATCCACAAAAACTGCTAACAACCTTGTTTCCATATTACCAACATACTATATCGTGCACGTGAATGAAAATTTTCTAATCACCAAAGATATTGATTTAAATTTCCCAACTTATATAATAATTGCGACCTGAATTTCAACCCATTTGCAATGAAGTATCTATACAAACATAGATCTAACATATTCCATATGGACATGATTTAAAATGCCCATTTCACATAATAATTCAACCCTTTTACGATGCAACATCTATACAAAAACATATCCAAAATATTCCATGATGACTTCATTGTAAAGGGATAAATTTGTACCTCCCTTGGTTTGATATAACTGTTTCAAATTAGGTGAAGGCTTTCCAACTGACGGTGTGAACACTACAAAATCTCAAGATGTTGGAACACGATGTTCCCTATATTCCAATCATAAATGCTTGAAAATTCCAAGCTGAAAATTGGGATTCTTCAAGATCATCAATAACGCCAAATGATGCAACTAAAACAGATGTTAATTCCTACATCCACAAGGGAAAAATTCAGTGAGATCATGAAATGAATTGAAAACATAAATATATTGGAAAAAAAAATCATCTTTAACTTTGCAAATAGATAGTATTAACCATTATAATCATTAGGAACACTAGAATGAAGACCCTGATATTTAGGAACCTAGAAATGACCATGCAAATAAATAGCTTTCCTCAGGCACATATAAGATATCTCATTAATAAAATACACCATAAGCATTGTCATGATTCTATGCAAAATACGGGTAATGCTAAGAGAGTTGATTATGGCAGATTGAATTATAGCAAAATTGTAACATACCTTAATATTCGACAAGCTTTCATCAAAGCATTTATAGACATCTCATTTGGATCACATCAATTGAGAGCTAATGCATGTAAACATGGCGGCCCAGCTTTGGGTAGTGAAATAATTTCCTATAATCCATAAAAGTAAAGTAATGTCATGCTAAAAAATATAAAGAGAAAAAATGAATGAATAACACATGATAAAGTAAAAATATTACCAAAAGAAAAATAAAACCATTTTCTATTGGAAACAGACAAAAAAAATTCTACAATATATATACACCTTTCAAGCCATGCATATTTCAACTACATTCTTGTTTAAAGCTATATTAGCTGCAAAAATCTCTTTAATATTTCTACCATATATTTGTCATCAAGATCATATCAACATTCGAGTTTATACTCGTAATATTACCAATATTTACTTTAAGTTATGAATATAAAATTCCTTCACCCTTTCCAAAAACATGTGCAACATTGAACAAATTTAAACTTAAAATAGGAAAGCTTGATTGTCGAGATAGTGAAAAATTAGAAAGGACTAGTTATTCATGACTAATATAGTTGGAGTTGAACTTTTAATCCCACAATACCAAATAGGAAGCCTCTCCTAGGGGAGCTATATTGAATGTGATATTCCTTTCCAATGTCTTCAAAAACAAGTCTTCAACTCTTCTCTAATATCTTCTCAAATGTGACACTTGAACAGGTAACAATCTATCAAGATAGGGCTCTCCTTTCTAGCCGACATTAAAAATATTTCCTGGATAAGACATATGACCCGTAACAAGAATGTAGAAAAAAATATATTGAATCTGCAACAATCTTGCAGATTCATTGTGGTCTTCCTCAAATTTCAGAATCTCACCTCCAAACAACTAACTGGGATCAATCATGTTCTTCATTTTATTTGTTGGCCGCATTGGATCAACCAAAAGGTGGTATGTGATGCCATTGTCCATGGACCTAGTAGAAGGAAAAGAAGTCGGAAATGGACCTAAATAGATGTACATTTTCTAAGTAGCAAAAGAAAAAAGAAAACATTCGAATATATACTTTTGAAATATATTTTCAAAGCAATAAAGGAAGTTGAAAAATAATTTTAGTTCTAACTACTTGATTATTAAAATATGAATACCAGGATGAGAAGCAAGTTTTCCAAATGCTCCAATGTAAGTAACTTGCTCAAAGTGGTACAAAATATCCATGTAATCTTTGAAAATCACTAGTTTATAATTGGCCCAAGTATTTTAAAATTTGTTGCTATTTCCTTCCATCTTATCTCTTTAATAACCTATATATAATTCATTTCCATTGAGTAATGGAACAAAGAGAAGAATTCAACAAAAGAAAATTCCACATTATAAATGCAAGTTAACATCTATCAAATATAGATAGACAATGCAACTAAGAAACTAATATCAATGCTTCACCACCTATAAATCATTCATTTCCCTTGAATAAAATAACAAAGAAAAAAAATTAATAAAGGAAATTTCCACTTTATAAATACATATTAACATTTATGTCAGACATAAATACAAGTAGAAACCAAGAAGCTAAGACCAGTCCTTCAGTAACACACCAAAATAGATACAAGTAAACTAGAGTCCATTATAATAACTTATTTATAGAAGTAGTTACGATCCTATAAAATACTCGCATGTCTGCTTTGAAATATATCCTCTAGCTAACATGATGTATAGGCTTAGAGCTATCTAGAAGTTGATGTCCTAGAATAAGAGTGTAGTCAATCTAGAATTATAACACAAGAATGCCAAATAGGAAAGCATTATCGAATATATTTATGCAAAGTTCACATATAAAACTGAACTATCAGAGGATATCAATCATAAATAGTATTTCCATAATAAGGTAGTAGAAGATCAATTACAATTTCATGGATAACACCATGTGTTTCAAAGCACTAGTAATGACTTCCCATGTGACCAAGTCCTATTTGAACTTCATTAGATATACAAACACCTCTAGCCTTTTGTACAATATCATAAAATTGGTGGCAAGTATATAGGTACTAGTTTTACTGCTCCACCAACACCCTGCAACAAAGGCCCCATACAAGAAACTTCCACCTCACATATTTTCAATGAAAACAACGATTTACAAGCCATAGTAAATTGAGAAACCTCCACTTCTAAACTATAATATTCTCTTTACATTAAAATCAACACATCAAGTAAATATAAACTGCATGTATAGTTTCGTAATAAAACCAACAACACGTCCAGTGGTCCCAAATTTGATAATATATTAAACATATTTAGCATATAATGGACCATCAACATAAAAAATTCCCTCAATATGGGTTAGGGATCACTGCATGATGCACTCCACTCTACACAACTTTGATAACTTTGAATTTTTAAAGGACATAATGAGACTAACTGTAGCATAAATCTTGGCCTTCATATGCAGGGCTCTGCCCAATCCATAACATACAAATAATTTCATAATTAATGTTGCTTCTCTTTTCCATATTTATAATTTCATTTGTCTCTAAAATATTCATCAATGTTTTATTTACGAACCTGAAAATTGTTAGATTTCCATTTTCCTTGACTGGCAAATACCATCATGTTAACACTATTTCCATGGTATGCATTTCTCACCGAAATCATACCATGGTTACTAGTGTACAACCGAGCCATCATCATAGCTAACTCGTTTTCCTTCGTACCTGAATCTACAAGAAAACTACCTACAACTTGCATGGAATGAAAAGCTAAAATTTGAGCTTCTCTTATATAAAAAATAGTTCAACAAATATCGAGTTTTATGGTACTAAAAATTCATAAAATTAAATATCTTCCTCTTGCAAAAGTAAAAGACAATAGCTAAAACAAAGAGGCTATAGAATATGAGCTTACATGAATTTATCTAAGAATATCATTCAAGTAAGAATGTCAATCACGAAAACAAAATGTGGAGGAATAATTTCTTTGAAATATTTAAAATTGTCCCCCAGTAAAAGGATATAACATAAGTATACATGTTCTAAGCTTAAGATAAAGAGGACAAATTTAGGAACAAAATTGATAACATCTTAATATTTCCAAGCATCTTTGCAGCTAGTGCCTTTGCAAGCTTTGTGACTTCCTGAGGAAGATATATTATGGTATTATGCCACAATAGCTTTGGCTACTTTACAATAGTATCAACAACTTCATGGTGAGAGTGCCCACAAGAAATACACATGATTCCTAAATAAGTATCCCGGTATTGACACAAATCTTCATCAAACAAGTATTTAATCTTTCCTTCAAAAATATTCAATTGAAAAAAGAACAATGTATACAATACCATTCTTATAATACATTGTACATTAAATTTTAGGAATGAAAAAAAATTACTACAAACAAAAGTAAAGGTACTCCAACACTTAGCCTACTACATCCTTCACAATCTTATGTTAAAGAAATGACCCACTATATATTCTTAAATTATATAATCTTTTTCAACTTTAATATTATTATCTTGCGCAATAAATGTTAAATAAAACTTCCTGGGGGCTGGAAACACAAAATTTATTTCCTCAAATGAAATCTCCAAAAAAACAATCATTTTATAAGAAAGCACAGACATTGTCACTCTGTCTCTACCAACACCAGAAAATTCAAGTATTTCATATGCTATCAGAAAAGCACTACCATTTGTGTCAAATAAAAGAGAAAGAGGAGTTTTTGGTGAACCGTTTACTTCATCAAAAGATCTTGTATCACTTTCAATTTTCTTGAGATCTAGATTGTTGTCTTCAAGCTACATATTACTAGTTGCGGCCACTTCCATCAAGCTAGACTAGATACCAAATCTTGAAACATATTCCTAAGTGCATACAAATCATTGCTATGTTACACTGCCTTCCAATAGGACATCACTATATGTTTATGCAATAGTTGATAAAGCAGGTAAAAATGGATTGACTAAGCAATAGGAAACTCTGGTAGTTGGATACAGAGACTTGATGCTAAATATAAATCCAACTTATTTTTTATTAAGTTATTCCAGGGGTTCTTATTAAATTATCTATCCTAAAAACACAAAAAGGAATCCATGTGATTAGGTGCCTTTAATTTCAGCAAAATAACAAAAGTTAGAAATACATTGTAGTATGCTTCGTCCTCATAAATCAATAAAAAAAGTGAAGAAAATTAATTAAAAACCAGCTCTAAAGATGGTTCCAGTGATGAAGGTAATAAATGTTTCTAATCAATATGCTAGGCATATCATCTTTTTAAAGGAAATATCTAAAAAAATTATTTGAAGGATATTTTAGTGTTTTATAAACACACAAAATATCAGAAAACAACAAAAAGAGAAAAAACATATATCGTGCTACAATGAATGAGGTACATATCTTTAGAAATCAAATTGGATCACAATACATAACCATAAATTACTCTGAAACAATAACATATTTCAAAAAGAGAAATTTATTTGATAGAGAATCATTCAGATAGGAGGTCCAATTTCCATAACATTTGGTGCAATAATGAATGTGTGACATCTCACCATTTATTGTCAAGAACAACTTGACCATGATAGTTTCAAAATTTTCCTCAGGAAAAAAAATCACTAAGGAAAAAGAGATAGTGTTAATCTCAGATTTTGCGAAAACATGGGAAAGACTACATTGTAAAAGTGTAAGTTTGATTAACTTACCCTGCAGCACTCTATAATCTTAACATTACAATCCCCCATTGAAAAATCATTACTTTCAATATATAACTATGGTTAACACCTATAACTGTGGTTAGAAAGCCTCATTATTTTTCATTTTAATGACCTCAGCCTTATGTTGAAAATTAATTACTTTCAATGTCTAACTATGATTTAAAACTATAACCATGGTTGGAAAAACATCAATTGTTTTTCATTTTAGTAATCTATATACCCCTACAAGAGAGAATTCGAATGGGATTTTCATTTGATCCTTCACAACTTTTTATGTCTCAAAATGAAGATTTTTCAGACACATAATTCCTCATTGCAAACCCTTTAAATGTTTTCTAGAGAAAACATCCATGCTTTGAATTTTAATTTCCTAAATAAGAGTCTTAATTTCAATACAATTATGCATGTGTGTTGTTTCAGACCTTACAGTGGCCACTACACTCCATACATGCATGTCAAACTTGCAAAATGAATGGACGTTCCTTTCTCAAGCAGAAGATGCTTGAATTCTAAACATGCTAGAATGTTTGAAGGAATTGTAGTGCACACAACCAGTATCCATGTGGAACTGGAAAATAAATGGGTCTTCCTTTCTCAAGGATGAATAGTAAAATCGTTAGAATGTTTGAACACATTCAGATTTTGTTTTCAGTAATCTAGATACCAATATAGTGGGGAGATTTTCAAAGGTATTAAGTTGATCCTTATCAACTATTTCAAGAACCAAATCAAGAGTTTTGGACAGGGAGGTCCTTTATACAAATCCTTTACATGTCTCAAGAAAACCTCCACGTTTTACAGTTTATCTACCTAGATGCGAGCCTTAATGTCTATAATGTTATGCAGTTGTGTTTCTTCTAACTTTAAAGTGGTTATTTCACTTCCTACATGCATGTGGAACTAGAAATTCCTACATTGAACTTCCTAAATGCACTTCCTATGCTGCAAATGATTTTCACATTGATCTTCATATATAAAAACCTAAATGAGCTCTTCCAATGACTTGGTGTAAAAAAATGGATGAATATTTTGGTTGACATGCAAATACCCCTACCCAAATTTCCATACATATAAGCCATACAAACTACCCATTAGAGGAAATTTAAACCTAAAAGTGGCCTCCTAAGGAAAAATAATAAAATAATAGTAAAAATAATAAAATAAGAGTTATGAATTTTGGAGGGGAAAGAGGAAAAATACTTTTTTTAATTGTATTTTCGGTCTATCTCATATTTTTACTCAAATTTCATACTTAGACACATTAGATGCGAAATTATATTTCACGTCCAACGAGTACCCATTACGGATACTTTTGCGAAGACCCACATTGATAAAATTTGCAGATACATTAAAAAATGTGTTAAAACACGTTATTTTAATGTATCCGCCATTTTTATCAAGGCGTGTCTTCTCAAAATTATGTATAATGGGTACTGTTGGATGTGGAATTTAATTTTGCATTCAATGAGTGTCTACACTTGAAATTTGAGTAAACCTATAAGGAGATAAATAAAAAATACAATTAAAAAAGTAGTTTTTCTTCTTTTCCCTCCAAAATATTTACATGTACCTCTTTTCAAATTTAAAAAATTTTTATTGGTTTACATATTATGACATGGAAATTACATGAATATTTCATGGGCACTTTTAGGCTGAAATTTCCTGTAATGTGATCTAATATTAAAATCATGGATGACCAAATAGCTATTTTTAAACATTAAAATTAAAACTAATAAAAAATAAAGCATAATTAACTAGAAAATAGAATGGAATCCAATTCCAAACAATGTAATTAGGATAAAAACCCAAAGAAAAATTAAAAATCATGTAAATACCTACCTCGTGCAATATAGCCATATGAACCTACTATTTCAAACATGCATTCTAAAGTACCAGAATCTTAAAAAACTTGGAAAGGGTAAAATATGAAATGTGAGACTATAGTCTTCCTTTTACATTGGCATAATCTAGGTCCACTTATGACATCCTTCAAACAATAGTCAGACAATGCATCATTTGGAGATTCTAACAATTCACTATAATTCATAGCTAATGAACTAGGTGTGATAAAATTATGATGAGTTTTAATTCGATCTTCTCTTTTTCACTCTATTTGACATCTAGAGGAGTTGAAGCATCATGTGACCATTTCCTTAATATAGAGGGAGTATTGATTAAGCTCTTGGCAGCACACTTAAAAATTTTGGTCTCTTCTGATTAAAAGCATAACCCCATGGGTTTCCAAGAGGAGAAAAGAAATCAACTCATGACATTATCATTTCTTAGACACCAATTGTACTATATGACTAATGAAGATAGCCACATGAAATCAAAATTAACAAATGGAATATTCAAATTTGAAAAATAGGGTGGTTCATAGGACAAAGACTCATAATTTGGATTTTCTGATTGAACATCAATGTTACAAACAACAACCATTTCACAAAACACCTTCCTCGTTGAAAGTGGAGCTAATTAGGGCCTTTCATCATGGTTCGCAATATTTAAAATCTCTCTAGAAGGCAAGAAAACCTATAAAATCTCATCACATTGTCCTCACTCAGAATAATTACAAATACCACAATAAATTGCAAAAACAAGTTTTGTAGTAGAGAAAAGTAATTATTTTCTATCAAAAAACTAATAAGAGATAATTAGTTATGACAGAACCAATTGGTGACAAAGAAGAAAAAACCGTTTGTGTGCACACTCTAGGATATGCCACGACCACATCATAATAACTCAAAATTTGTTATTCATGTAGAAAAGAAGAAGATTTGTGCTCTACATTAGAGCTAGGTGCTATAGAATGATACCGAAGGGTAGTAGAGGCCACACAGTTTAAGATATTACTAAGATTAGAAACTTCTTCAGGGATTCCAACAGAAAAAGAATTTTGTTAAAGGATAGACTAAAAAAAAATCATTCATTTGATAATAAGGGACATCCATTATCGTATTCTCTCTCCCAACATAATAAAATTTAGGAATTCCATATGTTGTTAGATAAGAACTACCATCTATGTCAAATAAAGGAGGAAGAGGATATTGTAATTTTACAGTCCAATTGTAATAAAGATAAACATTCATGCATTAGATACACTGTAAGGATAAATTTCTCACTTCAAGAAACTAATTTCAGAGTTGGATGTTCAAGAGTGGTTATAATCGAGCATATGACAAGTTCAAACAGTTTATGTCTGCTAAGACATAAAATATTTTTACAAATAAATGGTGACCCTGAAAACATAGTGGTTTTGAAGTTACGTGTCCTTACAATTCTAAGAGCACCCACACTCTCCCCATACAACCCCATATCCTTTGCATAACTCTGAGAAATAAATCATTTAGCACCACCTCCTACAGAAAAAGTAACAGAGTATGCATCTACGTCAACGCTTCTACTTCAATAATATATATGAATTACAATGTGTTCAGTTAATTTGGACTTATAAAACAATAGGTTTTGATATTTATTTATTTTTTATGATATTTCAGTGTATTTTGTTCTTTTAGGCATGAAAATTTCATGGTTTTTTATACATGAGAAACAAAAGAATGGTGCATAGTGAAATCAACCTCATAATAGGACAAGATAATAAAATTTGGAATTGAAGGTAGAATGAATTATATTTCCATAAAGGATCCATGATGATCAAATAGATAGGTCATTTTTTTACAATTTATAACCATATGGTATTACATCAGGTTTTTCATATATGTTGAAGAATATTCTATAGGAAAATCCTTGAAGAGGGACAAATTGGTAGAGTTGACAAAATTCAATAGGAAGATGTAAGAGACAAATGTTGAAGGTATTTTAATTGATGAAAATGGTTGAGTTATGATATGTTAAATAACAAAGAAATTATTCAATATATTGGCCATCCTTTATTACGTCTGAAAGGGAAAAGAGAACATGAAATTGAGGAGCTCAACATGAATTTGTTTCAGAATTTCAACTTGCTCAGAAATTTTCTAGGGATGCCAAGATAAGCCCTCTATACATGATATTGTGCTTGTGAGAGGATATAATGTGCAACAATTGTTGTAGGATTTATTTTGTTGCAAAATATTTTCAACAGAAAAGGAGCTCTATAAGAGTATCAATAAAAAACAGTAGCAATATCACCATCCTCATTATCCACTGTGAGCATCCTCATTATCCCCAAATATAATTCGCATGAGTTGATATTAGAAACGACTTATTTCTTGGAAATAAGGTTCATAATATCCTTTTATTCCTTCACATCACCATCATCATTGTTGCTAGAGATGAAATTTTGGACATAATCAATGCCAAATAATCCCACCAAATATATTAATGACGCGAGATGAATGAAAATGGTCACTAAATCCTCAAATATTAGTACATGAGAGGCTTTTGAATTAATGATATTCCCTCTCCATCTACTCAATGGAAAATATGTGGAAACAAAAAAAGGGAATAAAATGAACACCTTGTTGATTAGTCCCACAGGAAGTAGCAAAAGCATCAGAAGCCAATGCCTTTAAATTCTTGTAATTACTCTCTCCCTGGGTTATTGAGAATAATTTGAATTTGAATTATGTTCATGTTTTCCTCCTTGTATTAGAAATGTCTTTGCTCGAAATACATGTGTGTTAAGTTGAAATCAAATATATAAATTTGATGGCTCCTCCATTTAGAGGAGAGGAGTTTTGTGAGAAAGAAGTAACTAAGTAACTGTTGGGTCATGCAAGCTAAAAATAGTCCAAGGTATGAAATATTCCAAGAATAATTTAGTGAAGAAAGGAAATTAATGAAACAAAAATATCAAAGAGATCATGGAAGGAAAGAGAAGTTTAGTTTTATGGATTTGAGGTAGCAATGATTCAGCCTAAAATTTCTGTAGAATAAATTTTGTGGTCTTGTACAAATTATGTGGTTTGTCTTTGTAAAACAAGGTTGAATATTTCTGTGTAAATAAGGATGAAAATTCAGAAGTATATCCTCTATGAAAAGAGCCTTAATATGTGATATTTATTTTTTGGAAGCCAACGAAACTCCATAGTATATATCTTTGGAACCCAATGAAAATACAGGGCTCAAATCTAAGGCATATGTTTCTGACAGTGGAGAAAATTTCTAAAGCATATATTTTTGATAGAGGAGCGAAATTATGAAGAATATATTTGTGATAGAAGAATGAATATATAAGGTATATTGTATGTGGTTAAGGTGTGGGGTGACAACAATTTAGTCTCTACTTGTCAATAATCCATAATTATGCAGGGGCCGATGCACTGGTGGATGATATCTTCTAGGGAGTGACTAAAGGGAACAATGCACTAGAAGATGATGATGATTTCCTATGGGGAGTGGCCAAGACTAAGTGGTAGAGTACAATATGTGTAAGATAAATTGGGAGTGCAAGATTATCTCCCTGAAACTAAGTTGACATAAATAACAAAGATATAAGATGTAGGTACAAGAATAAAGATGTATGAGTATGGAGAATTCCGAAAATAACTAAACTGAACCCCCAAATTCTTCTTTGGCCTTTTTTTTATCTCTTCTCTAATAATATATACCGTGCATAAAGAAATAAAAATATGTAAAAGGGTATCCTATGTGATCAATACTTCAAGGTCAATCCATTACAAACAGGCAATGTTGGCACAGAGAAACAAGCTGAAGTTCGTATACCAATATTGTCTGGAAGAAAATAGGATTTCAAGGATCTATAAATTTAAATTAATATAAAGTAGATCACAAATGGAAGACATGAATTTTCCTTTACTTTCAGAGAATAAATCTTGAAAATGTTTTACATGCAAGTAAGTACATGGATGACAATGCACACTTTGAAGCGATAACTAGAAGTGGGTATTTTTACTCCACATTTGTAGATTTAATTCCTTTTCTAGAAGGTAATCCTCACATATAATTTTCTGGAAGTGTAATAATGTTTCATGGGAAAATCCATTTTACGAGACGATCTGTTTCCTACAATAGGAAAATTCTAAGATGTTTTACCAAGAAATACATTACAGGAATATGGAAGAGTAACATAATTATTGTGCAAAATTTTGATAGGACTATGAGTATATAAAAAACCATGATAAAAAATGAAACTAATAAAAAGACATTTTCCATGTAAGTAAATGCCCAACTATAAAAAGGTGAATTCAAATTATAGATACGTAGAAAATGAAACTCTTTTACATTCATTGTTTCTTACAACACTTTATTCATGATGTATGTAACACTATTGCTATTGTGTGTTGTATGTAGGAGACAATGGTGATGCATATCAAGCGGTTCTACTCACTTTTTGAAGAGTAATTTCAAAGGATTATGTTCAAGATGTAGGTACAGGAATAAATGCATGAATTTTAAGAATTCAGAAAATAACTAAATTGAACCCAAGAATTTTTCTTTGGTATTTTTTTATCTTTTTTCTAATAATCTCTACCATGCATCAAGAAATTAAAATGTGTAAAAGGGTCTCTTATGTGATCAATATTTCAAGGTCAATATAGTAAATCCCTTTTAGTCCCATTGACCTACTTTGTGGTAATTTGTTGGATACTAAAAAAATGATCTCATCTTACTTCTTGTGTTCTCTGCTCTCTATTGTGCATTTTGAAAAAAAAGGTCTGAAATGGCCTCTCATGTGATCAATAATTCAAGGTTAATCTAGTAAATTACAACACAAGAAAAAAGACATGAAATTGGATAAATCAGAGAATAACTAAAAGTGTGCAACAGTGTTTTTATTTCGGATTTCATTGCTCCGTTATAATCTCTGATATGCATATAGAAAATCAAAAAGTTGTAAAAGGACCTCTACTAGAAGTTTTCCACTAATGATCTCTCATAATTCTATATTAGAATACATAGATCGAGTAGGACCCACCTAGATAGTACGAGTGGGTTTCACGAGGCCTACTCTGATAAACCAAGAAAGCTACCCCCAATATTGATTTCTTTGCAATCAATCAATGCTGCCACCAACCATTTTGTTCCCTGCTTCATTTATCAGGGGGATCGGACGAAAGGTGGGGATAACCGAGCACCAATGCACATAATGGAACTAAATTCTCCTACTACTTCCTTTATTTTCTATTAATAATGGGAAGTGCTCAATACTACTTGAAGGAAAATCTAGCAAAGTTAAGTACAAGGATGAAGACATGAAATTGGAATAATCAAAAGATAATTAAATTGCATCAAAATATTTGTTTTATCTCCCTTTGGCTCTATTCTAATATCTCTACTGTGCATATTAAAATAAATAATTGCAAATGGGCCTCGCATGTTGTCAATACTACTGCAAGATCAATCCAACAAAGTTAAGTACAAGGATGAAGTCATGAAATTGGAAAAATTAGAAGATAATTAAATTGCATCATAAGCTTCTTTTGGCTAACTTTAGCTTTTTTCTAATATCTATACTACACATATTAAAAATCAAAGTTGTAGAAAAGCCTCCCATGTGATCAATACCACTTCAAGGTCAATCCAGAAAATTCAAGAATGCTAATAGAGACATGAAATTAGAGAAATGAGAAAATGTCTAAAGTACATGGAAGGATTTTCTTTTAGCTTTACTCGACTAAGATTTAATAATCACTACCTTTCATTTTCAAAATTATATATGGAAATGGGTCGTTCATGTAATCAATAGAACACGATCAATCAAGTAAAGCTCTTATAGCAGTCTTTAGTCGGGAATTAATAAAATAATATTATTTTTTATATTATATAATATGAATTTTGAAAATCAAAGTTGTAAAAGGGATTTTCATGTGCTTAATACTTCAACGTCATTCAACTAACATCCTACTCATGATCAACCAAGGTTTGTGAACTGGGTTGTAAGTTGAGGGACTGTTATAGCCCAATATCTGAATTGCACATAGGTTTTTTCTTTTAGCTTTTCTCAACATTCATTTAATAATATCCACTATGCATCTACAAAAATGAAATCTAGAAAAGGGCCTCTCATGTGGTCAAGATAATAAATCTATTTTAGTGGTGCTTTTTTGGACATTAAATAAGTTATCTAATATGTTCTATTCTCTACTATACATTTGGAAAACCAATGCTATAAAATGGTCTCGCGTGTTCTAAATAATTCAATATCAATCAAATAAAGTCCTCACCATGATCAACCAGGGTTCACAAACTGGGTTAGTGAAAATTGGGCACTATAATAGCCCCTAATTTCAATCCAACAATGTCGAGTACAAAAAATAGGATATGAATCTAGATAAATGAGAAAAAAAAAATTTCTTACTGAACTTTTTCTTTTAAATTTCCTTAGTTTTTTTCTATTAACCTATATTTTCCACCTAGAACATCGAAGCTATAAAAGGGCCTCTCATTCTACCAATACTTAAAATTCAATCCATTACAAGCACGAAATGCAGGCACAGAGGAACATGTTGAATTTCATATACCAATATCGTCTTGAAGACACTACGATTTCAAGGATCTAGAAATTTAAATTAATAGAAAATAGTTGATGTATTTAAGATGATAGTGACCATCTAAATTTGACATCTTCGAAATAAGATTTACGATGATAGAATTTTGGTATATGTTTCTTTCCATCACTAGATATACATAGCCTAGATATTACTATTACACCCTCTTGATATATTAAACTACACATTACTTAAAATCCCATTACCCACCTTTCGTCATCCATGGTCATTGTACAAGCTCTATTATCTGAAATAGTGGTTTTTTAGGGCTATCAAAAAGTGCATCTAGACAAATGATTTAGCTTAAAAGATATTGAGATATAATTATTGTAATTTATTTATAGATATAATAGTATATGCCTTATGTGCATAACCAACATGTGCTTATACATATTGATATTAATTATTTATGTGAGAAAAATAATAGTTCAATGCAATATTTCTAATATCCAAGAACTTCTTGAAAACCATCGGTTTAAAATTTATCTTCAACTCAATATGAATCTTCTACTATTTCTGAAGATTATTTGTGGTCATCCTTAGTTGAATTCCAGATGGTGGAACTGAAAGTCAATTCTCCTTTTCTGAGATATAACAACCTTTCCTTCTCAGTGTTGACATCCTTTTAAGGGAGTTGTTGTTACCATTAGTGTTCTTGTAAAAGTATATAGCCTTTTGGTAAATTGACATGTGTTACCAACCTTAATACTTTTTCATTGAGAAAAGAGGGAAACCTCCCTCTGCAGGTACAATTTCCTTTATTTAAGTTTAAAATTGGCATCACTATAGCATATTCTACGTATTTCTCTTCCCTATATAATTTTACAAACACTCAAATGATACTACTTCCAAAGAAATGTTATAAGCTCCAAAGTTCTATGCCCTTGATTCAATAAATTGCAGAAAGTTTCCACGTATAAATCTTGTTAAAAAAATAAATAAATGGATCAAATGTGACACTTGATCTCAACTAGATATCACATATGTCCATGTATATGAGAGGAATAATTTCCAATACAAGAAATAGGTTTGAAAAATAGGGAGAGAAGAAAATTTCCATTTAATATGTTGGTTGCTTTGGGTGGTAGGAAGGATGCATACGAAGACCTATATGTGGACAATGGAGAGAGTTTGGAAATTATAATAGAATATGGAAACTCAATATGTATATAGTTTTATGAAGTTATAGTACACGGAAGAGATCGACTGAGATGAAAATTCCAACTAGGCACATATGAATTTTTGAAGGAATGGTTTTTTAAAAATATTAGAGTTTTGGGAGCACTGTCCTCTATGTAGAGTGTTATAGTTACTTCAAATGTTTCTCTTCCAATTGGGAGAACTTTTAGCTTGTTACATAAGGGAAGAAATGATCGAGAATAAAATTTTCCTTGCTATCCATCCCGATTTTGGTATATGTAGCTACTTCTCATGTATCATGATTGTAGTACCTTATGAGGTAGATTAACCTTTCATATGGTGGATATTTCATGTTTGGTATCTTACTCTTTTATTTTAGCATTCCATCCAATATGGTGAATAATTCAAAACAACAATATAACAAGATTTTCTCCCATGAGGTATAAAAAAATATTGTTGAAGCATTTGTTCCATCTTTGAAAATTCAATATAAGAGAAGCTCAATGATATATAGACAAGTTAATTGTTGTTTGTAATACATTATAGGTTTGTAACGAACATTACAAATATGAATCTTGAGCTTAAATATATTGGAGGAGAAAAGGACATACATGTGAATCTAAAACATAAAACCACCTACATATTGAACGGTAAGTACTCCATTCAAATAAGAGGAAACTACCACTAATTTTTCTTGGATCATAACCTAAGAGGAAATAAAATTTGAAGGAAAAACAATCCAACCCTAGCTGACCTAATAGAAGAAGGGCATAAAATTTTGGGAGTAGATTTAAGGCTTATGCACCATGTTCATTAAATATGGATAGATGAAATATTTTATGATACTTGTCAAATTGAATACAAACTTCATAAATACACATCTAAAAATCTTAGATATGTACAACCTCACTGTTGGAGAGTTAAATCCCCTTTGCGGATAGAGGCGATCCCTACTAGCCCAGATCGGATCTAGCAACAATTAGACATGCAGTGACGTAGGTCTCTAGTTACAAAAATGACAAAACATAACGAGTTGCCTACCTCAGGTCCTACACAATCGTCATTGAAGAAATGATGACACTTCCCATCCTCCGCTTCAGAAGATCATGATCCTTCCACTTAACACGTCCGAACACCTGCACACATGCGAAGAAACACAATGATACACAGCATAAAATCTAAATATTGTAACCATAAATCAGTCAAAGAGGATGTAATTCATTGCATCAAAGACAAAGACACGTGAATGAAACCATAATAAAAGTCACTTATCATTAATAATAACAAAGAAAAATACAACCGAAGGCTCCGACGCTGGATCTTCCTTCGGTGGGTCGACAGCGGAGCACATCTCAATGAAGCTCGTCGGGAATGGGACAAAGCTCTCTCTCTTCGACTTGGCTCTTAAAGGCTGTCTGGAAATAGCCTCCTTGCTACAGATTTAGCTCTTGCTTCTAACTTGCTAAGGGAAAATGGAAAACTTATATAGATGGTGGAAGGGGAGTTGGGATCCCTACAATTGTGGGATTGGCCCTATCCTCAAGGAAGCTTCGATGATAGGTGGAAAACAACCTCCCATACATGGAGATCCGGAGCCAAACCTCCCAACTCATTTTAGAGACTCGTTCAGGAGTTGGTTCGAATCAAACTTCCGCCATTTATTTTTAAAAAACAATCCTTATTAAGCTTGGCGCGAGAAATACACTAGTACAGAGCGCCAGTTGGCGCACCCTCTTTGGTGGATTTTCCCCATTGGCATGAGGGTTGAACTGGCTAGTCGCACCAAGGCCAAAAGATCAATTTTTAAGGTTTTTCAAAAGAAACTTTCTTCAGAGGAATGATTTTCCTTGTCAAGGGGGATTCCATGAAAGTGGTTTCAGGTTATTTCACTACTCACAGATCATGGAAAAGGCCCTCCAATGTGTTGGATGGGGGATTGTAGGGACGGTGACAAATTACTGTGTAACAAATTCCCCCTAAAGCATGAGGCCCGAGAGAGAGAGAGAGAGAGAGGTGAAATGCTTTATGAGAACGTGCCCAAATGAAAACACTATCGTCGGAAAACCTACGTAGACAAATACAACTGATATCTCAAATACATGATATGTGGTATGGGCGCAGCCATCCATAATAGAGTATACAATAATCAGGATCCAAGGTATGGACGCAACCATCCAAAAACGATCAATAAGCAGACTCAAGTATGGTCGCAGCCATCCAATCAATGAGTCATTTAACCAATCATGATAATCCAAAAAATCCACAGCCTGGATTCCATCAGCCAAAACCCAGGGTCTTGCACTCCATCTCCACCCGAACAGAGTACAAGTCCTAGCATGTGAATATGTGAGCTGAAGTCGAACATGCAAGAACATCGTCTGATTACCAGCCAATGATGAAAGCCATTAACAGACGCAAGAGGAACCACCAATAATAACAATGGCCCTCAAGGTACTATAGGTACAATCCATGAAATGTGAATAGTGACATGGCATCGAACACCCGCAAAATCATTCGATCGAAGGCCAATGATAAAAAATTTGCGTCGAATGCGAAGAACCTGCCATTGAGGCATGCAAGCTCCAAGGTACCTGAAGGGAATCTCTAGATCAACTTCTTGGATAATGAGTTGAAGTCGACAAGAAGTGACCTTGATTGAAGGTGGGCCATAGTGTTTCCGACATCATCTACCCGAGATAGAGGAACATAATGTTTTTGAATTAGGATCAGTAGAGAATCAGAGGAGGGTTGAAAACTGCAGAGGTCAACTTCTCTTGAAAATATCGGTGTCACGACACTAGATTTGGCAGTATTTGACATCAAAAGATCTGAGGTCATGATGAAAAGGTAGAGAGCAGATGAGTGGTCAAAAAGGATAACCCAAACCCATGGAGGCAAGCAGAAACCGAGATGAGATGTCCCTAACCCGACATGAATGCAGACAGGTGCCATGTTCAAGAGCGACATACTACCAACACAACGATGATACTGGTTTCATTTTTCCCCAACATTTCAGGCGAGTACCCCAATTTTTGAGAACAATATTGAAGGCGATAGCATATGCTTGTGATATAAGTTTGTCCTTTATGACAAATCCAACCTAGTACATTTAACGAGCCCTAGGGAGGAGGAACTTGAGTATCGTTATTGCGACAGAGTCTGATGTCATCAGGTTTTAACGAGTCTGACAAAGGAAGAACTCGGCATCTTTTCATGTTTAGAGAGTTTGAAAAGAAAATAGAAAAGTAAACTCCAACAGTCCCTTTTCATATATATTTCCTCAGATCAAAAAATGAAGAAAACTATGTTTGAGAAAACCTCCTAGTCGCGACAGGCTAGGGTATTCCTTTTTAATAAATAATCTATCCCAGCCCAAAAAAGGGGTAAACGTATACTGGGTAGATGACGTTTCACAACCAATTTAACGAGATCAAAATGACAAGCGACTCAACAATCTTTTCATGTTTAGAGAGTCAGAAAAGAGCTGAAAGATGACTCCAGTAATGACTTTTTCGTGTTTTTACCGAGTCTAAATAAATATAAAATGCAACTCGTATCGTCGTCCTAGTCCTGTGAAAACCTGTTGTTGCACAAGAAAGCAAGCATAAAACCCATTTTTCGAAAAAATATAATAAAATAACGGAAAAATAAGTTTCAAAACCTAATTTGATCTTGAAAAGTTATAAATATGCCAAAAATAGTAAAAACATATTTACTTTTACTTTTTACCTCTTGTGGAGAGCAACAGTGAGTTTTTGCTGTGCGAACTTGTGGCGACAATTGTGGATGATCCAGTGCATAATTTTAGTTCTCGTCTTTTCTAGGTAAGAGGCGCTTTCTCTAGCCATGTTTTCACCCATTTTTTTATAGAATTCCACTGTGATTTTGGATCCCTGAAGGGATATTTGCAAATTTAGGGCTCGCCCAATTAGCGCGGGTATCGAGCATGAACCCATGCCAATTGGCTCCTTTTTGCAAAGGGGTCGCACCAGTTGGTGCGACTGTTAGCAAAACAGTCGTGCCAATGGTGCAACCTAAATTTCCGCTCAATTTTTACAAAAAATGAACCAATCATCTGGATTTTTGAGAGTTCAAGGGATCTAATAAAGTGTTTATGACCATTTTTCTATAGATACACAGTCACAATGGTGATCGAATGGAAATAAAGGGAGCATAGTGAAGAAGATGAAATGGCCATGGAGAACGAGGCATGTATGAATGCTCTCCGAGATTACGGCTTAAAAAATTTCTTCTTAACACCATGTCTCAAGGCGCAACCTGAATTACTGCAATACTTAATCAGTATTTGGGATGAGAACGAAGAGAAGTTAAGGCTTCGAGAACAAGTATTGGAGCTCGAAGTATCTGATGTTTACTTCATTACTGGATTTTCTCGGAGAGGTCCAGTCCCGATCATGATAGGTACTAGGCCCTCGGGGGAGAAAATTTCAATGGTGATGGAAAGAGTGTGCCCAGGGGCACAAACCAGATCAGTTAGTGGGAAGGTCGACTTCCACATAGTTCCCGATCTAGCACTCAGGGTAGTGCTCCATACCATTATGTGGGCTGTGGGGCCACAGGCACTGCATGAGGCCACTAAAACACATCTCCTCTTAGCATCAGAATGCATGAACCCGACACTATTTTATTGGGCCACTGCCGTAACAATGAACATCAAACGACAGTTGACAAAGTGTAAGAAGGCCAAACTAAAGAAGTTTGGGTATGGATCTATCTTGGTGTCATTCATCCTTGAATGGTTACCAATCTTCTAGGGCCAGGGGACGATAGTTGTCGAGCCACCATTGAGGAAGCCATGGATGGCTCGATGGGTAGCACTCATGCCCAGATCAGAAGGGGGCCAGCAAATATCATGGAGGCCCGAGTTCTTTGTATGGCTTCAGCGACAACTGATCATCATAGAGGACTGGTCCTATGTCGGTACTGACTTCACGGGAGACCCAGATCTTCCACTCCCGGAGGGAGAAGACTGGGATGAGGAGTTGGGTAATACTCTTTTTGATTTTGTGTATTTTATGATTTTTTTTGGATATACATGCACGTCTTAACAAACAATCCTATTCATATGTAGATGTTGGCCCAGAAAGGCCCGCCAGGATGTTGCCGATCGCACAGAGGATCCTGCTTGCCTATGACCCTCAAGGCGAGGGTGGCGATGGGAATGAGCTAATGAAGAACTTGGATGGAATCACCCGTGGGATCCCAGATTATGCTCGCCTAGTAGATGTCCCATTGGCTTATCAGAGGCACACTGTGGGGGTGTCTAGTCGCCTTCATCATTTACTGGGCAATTGGTGCAGGCAGTGACATGCTACCATGAGCACCATGCTAATTAGTCATCTATGCTTTTCATTTGCACATTTTTTAGGGACATGTTGTCTCTGGCTATTATTAAAATAGACATGTATATTTTTTGAATTTTATGTGATGCACACAAATTGCAAACATTTCGACATATATATATATATATATATATATATATATATATATATATATATATATATATATATTTCTTTATGGATCTTGATGATGTTTTCAATATGTTATGCAAATGTCTAATACAATGTTATCTAATGAATTATTTACATAATCTGCATAACAAATGACCCAATGGAAAAGTTCACAAAATGCATTACCACACAAATCACATTTTATTTTTTACGCAAGCTTAAAAGCACACATGGAAACACACATGCAAACTATGCTTGGAAATGAGTTTTATTTTTATGCAAGCTTAAAACATCAATGTAAGCTATGCTTGAAATGAAAATGGGCATGTCCCCTAGCATGGTGACTCAATTCGAGGTACATGAACCCCAAGATTTAGTCAATAGGAAATGGAGTGAAGGTTCAAAACACAAGAGATTGGATCTAAATCTAACAAAACTTGAATTGAACGGGACCGTGTTTCATTATTTTAATGAGGTTGACACACTTAAGAACTATCCTCGTAGTAGCTTGTTTCATTGTTTTAGCAGCTTGACACAAGAAGAACTATGCTCCGACGAGCTCAAAGGAGGATGCTCAGGAGGAGGATAACCAGATACATCACGCTCGAGACAATTAGACATTGCCCCCAGGCTAGGCATGAACGAGGAATGATGATGTCCATCGCTCCATGGAAGATCTTCAAGAGACATCATTTCAACGATAGCTTCATCAGAGGGGAATACTTCTCTTAAAGGATCGGGTGAATCTGCATCGCCGAGCCAAGGGGATTGAGAATATACATCTAGAGCCATGCTCAAAGGAGCATGTTCAGAAGGAGGAGGATCTGATGTAGCAAAAATCTCACAATAATTGATCTCAACTGGAGTTAAAGGCATCGATTCTCCAAAAAAGTTCACCTTTTCAGGCGAAGGGATGATCCAAGGGTCATCTGACCTAGAGATCATGTTCACTTGAACGGTGTGTGGTGGTGGCGCGGGAAAAATACACATGAGGACAGGGTCCTTGAAAATACCAGGTCCTACATTGTTGGGGGAGTTGGGGATCTGATCCACGTAAGGTACGTTTTTTTTAGAGGATGAGGTGAAGAAAAACAACTGATCAACAGTGATAATTTTTCCCTCATGAGGAAACTTCAGAAGCCGGAAGAGGGTGGACGGAACGCATAGCATGGCGTGAGTCCAGCTTCAACCAAGAAGAAGATTGTAGTTGAGCTTGGCTTCAACCACTTCTACTTCTACGTTGACTGTCTTACCCTGTAACGCAATTGGTAAACTCTTGAGAACACGCAAGGGTTTTGATTCCCTACCACAAAATTCCTCTAGGGAATTGGGAGATGAAGTAAGAGTTGGAGAGCCAATGGCCTTCTAGCAGGCAAATGACATAACACAAGTGGAAGAACCTTCGTCCACAATGGCTCTATGGATGTTGAGGTCGTTGATACCGACTTGTATAACGAGAGCAACTTTATGTGGAAGTCAGGGGACAAAATTTTCCAGGTCGAAGGTGAGAAGACTAGAATCGACAGGATCAATTCCATCGATTGTGGACAACAGAGCTTTCCATTGCGATGGGAAACATTGAAGCACTTCCAACGCAGACATTGCGAAAGGCGCTTGTGCCAAATCCTTAACAATGTTGTAGTGCTGAGCGATATGGGTGTTTGGATTATAGGAAGATTTTCGCAGAACAACTTTATAAGGTGGCCTCACAACAAGTTCAGCGTTGGGTTTCTCAATTTCTAAAGGACTAGAGACAGGTGGGGGAGGTGGGCCATCAATGACTTCCTTCCCAATTTCGTGGCGTGATCCAGCATAATCCTTCGAGCGCGTAGCAATCGAAACAAGTGCAGCACCATTCATCATAAAGACTTGGGAGCCAAATGGTGTAGATGGTGAAGGCTGTTTGGCCATCTGGGTCTGCTGATATGGAAATGGTTCTTTGAGAACTGTCGGAGTCCCTTTGGAGCCTTTCAGAAGTTGACTAACTTCAGATCTTCGGGGACAATCTTTGGTATAATGATCTCCTTCAAAGATAAGGCAGGGGTACTTCGGTTTGCGTTGGGAACCATCATCAGCACGAGGTTTAGAAGACTCTGGTTTTGGGGCATCGGGTTTGGATTTTCCTTTGCCCTTATTCTTCCCTTTGGAGGCCTTTTCCGCAGGATTGGCCTGAACAACATTGACCTCCGCGGTCTTACCAGAATCTGGACAGGCGAGAAGAGCAGAATTATTGGAAGAATTTGACTTATGCTTCCCATTTGAGGACTTCCAAGAAGTCTGAGGAACAGAACCAATAACACCGTCCACCTATGGGGTAGCTGGTGCTTTAGAGGTCCCTGGCCGCGGGGCATTAGTCAAGATATCATATAGCATGCCGGACTGAGAGTATACCAAATCAAGGTACTGGGCACGAGCGATGGCTTGTTCTTCAGTCACACATACCCCCATAGCAATATCTTGAGCGATCTTGTTAACGAAGGAGGTAATGAACTAATGAGTTGGAAGCTGATCATGTATATCAAACTTGATCAGTCTACGATGATGTCACCACTCATGAATATGATCAAATATGTGGGTGGCCTTATCCTACTTGAGAGAAGTCAGGAGATGCGTCCCGGCTTCGTAATGAACTGGTAACTAGAAATATGTTAGAGAATCCATAGCTAATGTATTGAATTATTGAAAGAAACCACGGGGTAGTTCTATATACCACTTAGCAGCAGCGCCGGTAAGAGTGCACTGGAAAAGACTCAGACGAATTGAATCATCCACCCAAGAGTTCGAAGAACACCACAGATGGTAGGTCATGACATGAGCTTGGGTGTCTTCTCTAGCTTTACCTTCAAATTTAGGATAGTCACCAGGCACCTTGGTCGGAACCAGAGGCCAATAAGTATTGTGAAGAATCGGATCATTAGTCAATTTAGATACATTCGGCAATTACAATGTGGAAAGGAAAGGCAAATGTGGATTGAAAGGCATACCAGGCCCTCGATAAGGACCTGTACCTGTACTCCACCCTGGTTGAGCATAACTTTTCCCCCATTAGTTCTTTCATTGAGGATTCTGACCATAGGGGGTGTAAGCCGTATAATTGGGTTGATACGGTTGCTGATAACTAGTGTAAGGGGGTTGATAACCAGGTTACTGACCCTGATTATATGTAGGCCTCGTTTGAGCAGTGTATGGATTTGGTTGCTGAGTATAGGTATAGACTGGTTGTTGATGGTAATAACCAGAACCTTGAGGCGGGTTGTAAACCGGTCAAGACTGACCTTGAAGGTAATAATATCCTTGGGGTCGAGCAGGCTGTTGGTAAGTGGGACCCTGTTGAGCCTGATAATTTGGGCATGCAGGCAGATTCGATTGCGGCATAGAATAAATCAACTGTTGAGCAGGGTTGACTAGATGTACAGGTTGGCCTGGTTGAGCAGGTTGACCTGGCTGAGCAGGCTGCCCTAGTTGAATAGGTTTACCTGGGTGAACAGGTTGGCCTGGTTGAACAGGTTGACCTGGCTGGTAAAGGACACCAGGTTGGCCCGGCTGAGCCGGTTGGCCTGATGGCGGGATGGGGCCAGGTTGTGCCTGATAACTAGGTTGGCCTGTGGCAGGACCATAAGATGGCCCTAGCTGTGTAACATTCAGACCGATGGGAAATGGAGGTTGCTGAGGTTGCACCATAGGTTGGGAAGGGTGGATTTCCCCCCCAGGACCATACAACGGTCTAGGTTGATACCCTAGTTCGCCTATGGGTCCTTGAGGTTGCCCTGGCTGGAGCACAGAGTGAGGCTGTAAAGGTTGACCTTGAGGGTTGTAGGATGGCCCTTGTGGACCATACAACAACACCTACTGGCCCAAAGGTTGGCTCTGTAAGGGTTGTCTTTTCGGGTCATATAGATAACCAAGCTGGCCCGAAGGTTGACCCTGGAAGGGTTGTCCTTGCAGGTTAGAAGGTTGCCCAGCCTGGGCAGATAGAAAACCTTGGACATACTGATAAGCCTTTGGAGCAGGAAAGCATAGAGGGTTTCCCTGCTCATCGTACTGTTATGGAAAAAAATAAATAGGGGTACCATCTGGTCCATAATGGGAAAAATAAGGATGGTTGGGATCTTGGGAGGACTGACCAACCTCGGAGTTTGACGGTTGTAAAGACAATCGATACTCCTCAGGAGAGATATTCTTCGGAATAGCAGACGCTATATAGACATCTTCAGGAAGTGACGTGATCATGATGGACTAAGTAGTAACAGTGGGTGTAGATGAGGCTACGCAGACGGTAGGCCTAACAGGTACTGATGTGACCTGAGGAGATGATGTGAGAGGTGTCTATGGTGACATCCCTAATGAAGGTATAACCAGCCTTGTGGAAAAATTCGATACTCTCATGGAAGCCACAGCGGTCATGATCTGACTTAAGGACCTATATCCTGCTAGAAGCGAAGGACCAAGCAAAGACATGACAAAAGAATCAGGGTTGTTTTCTGGGAAAAGTTGGTAATCTTCACTAGATGTAGGAATTTCCTCACTAGGATAAGGACTGGGTGAGTCCATATCTGACCCTGCCGCAAGATCTTCCAAAAGACGGCAAGGACTAGGAGGTATAATAGCAGCTAAAAAAGGCAAACCTGATGTAAGAGGAGGGAAATATTCCCCTACTCCAAATCCAAACCAAGTGTTGGATAAGGGCCAATTGAACTCAATTGGTCCTCTAAAGGGAAGCTCAGATAGAACTGGTCCCCCGTTGGGAAACTCAGATATAATAGGCTGTCAAGGTTCAGCAGAGGACTGAGAGACCTTTGATGAATCGTATGTGTAAGGACTACTAGTAGACGAAACTAAAGGTTCTGCCACTATGACAGTAATGAAAAGAGGAAGTGATCAAAACAGATCACACGGGAAAAAACCAAGGAAAAAAATCAAACGACCAACAACTAATCTCTAAAAGGGCATGTGATCGTAGGTGATTAATTTTACCACATTGAAACTCAGAAATTTTACCGTTTCATATTTTAAGAGTCGAGAAATGAGTAAAAGGTGACTCTATCTCTTTAAATTTGGAAACAAGCGTGAAAGGACAAGCGCTTGATGATCCTTTCAATTTTAATGAGTCAGAAAAGATCGAAATGACTACTCTGGAACTCTAGGAAAAAGGGTGTACCAGATATCCGTGAACTACAATATACACCTTGGTTAAAAAATGAAAGAGAAATCAACCAAGGACTTGACGTATGTGCAGGAAATCTCCCTGAATGTTGTGTCCGGTGTATCACGGGTATAAGGCGGTAGACTTGGCTTCCTACGGATAAAGGATAGAAACCTAGTGGGGTCTCCCTTTATATACGCGACGGTACGGGAAGCACAAGTCCATACTAGCGTTGTCTAAAGCCAAGAGGCGAACGACAGCTACTAGGTTTAACGACGCTGGAACATGTCACTAGGCTAGACCTCTAGATATTTCGTTAATGTTTCAATGCTGCCTTAAGGTAAATTGAAAAATTTTTAGAGTTGATCTTCAATTATGTTTCAATTTTAGGCCCTACCAAATGTTATGTCTCAAAAATCCTCTAAATGCACACTACATGCCACTACAAATCACTTTGTTCGATGAATAGCTAACTACGGGAAGGTTCAGAGCTTTTCAAACAATAAAAAAATGATCACAAAACAACCACTAGTGTCTCTAATGCACACTAATGAAACTAAAATCTTTTCCTTTAGAGTTATATAACACTAATAATGCAGAAAAGTTTTCAATTTTCACTAACTAATCAAAAGCAAACAGAATTGTTTTTTTATTTTATTTTCAATGTTTTAGAGCAAGATGCACCAAACAAAATGAAAACTAATAAGAGAACAATTTGAGAAATTATAACAACAGATTAAAAGCAAGAAAGTTCACTCAACAAACATTCAAACCTCAAACTGACAGAGAAATCCTTCAAATCAAAGAGCAATCCCAACAAAACTCATACGAACCGTGTGATCTAGGCTCGAAATGAGACAAAGCGAAACTCGAATGAGAAAGGGAGAAATCGCTCAAACAACGGAATGATACGGTAAAAACCAACCAAATGAGTGCAACGAAGCAGAAACGAAGTTGACTGAACAAGAGAAAACCCAAAACTCCTATGGGAGGCTCAGCATATAATAACACCTAGATGCCCTAGGGCTAGAATGTAAAACTGAAAGTAGAGGGCAAACAACCAGCGGATGAAGGTCAAACATGGTCAACAAGGACTTCAAGGCACTCAGACAGTCAGAAAGACAACACCAAATCAAAAATTAGACTCAGAGGGCTTAGAAACAAGTAAACCCTAGCACCAAACAGGGTTGGCGCAACTGTTTGGCTACATCTAGTGCCAAAACAAGGTTGGCGCGGGTGCCTAACTAGCAACAAGCACCAGTTGGCGCGACTGTAAGGCTAAAAAGCACGCCAATCGAGTTTACTAATGACAGAAATGAAAAATATCAAGCAAAGAGTAGATCAATTATGGTGGGTGTTGAACATAAGTTCTACACTAGAAAGAGACAAAACAGAGGAGAAAATGAAGCAGACAGAAGCCAAAAGCAATCGAAAGTGACAAGACAAACTCAAATCAAATCCCCAGTGGATTGGCCAGTTTTTTGGAGAGGTAAATCCCCTCTACGGACAGAGGTGATCCCTACTAGCCCAGATCGGGTCTAGCAACAATCAGACACACAGTGACGTAGGTCTCTAGTTACAAAAATGACAAAACATAACAAGTTGCCTACCTCAAGTCCTACGCAATGGTCATTGAAGAAAGGATGATGCTTCCCATCCTCCACTTCAGAAGATCATGATCCTTCCACTTAAAATGTCCGAACACCTTCACACATGCGAAGAAACACAATGATACACAACATAGAATCTAAATCTTGTAACCATACATCATTCAGAGAGGATGTAATTCATTGCATCAAAGATAAAGACACAGGAATGAAACCATAATAAAAGTCGCTTATCATTAATAATAACAAAGAAAGATACAACCCAAGGCTCTGACGCTGGATCTTCCTTCGGCGGGTCAACAGCGGAGCAAATCTCAATGAAGCTCGTTGGGAATGGGACAAAACTCTCTCTCTCTCTTTAGCTTGGCTCTCAAAGGCTGTCTAGTGATAGCCTCCTTGCTATAGATTCAGCTCTTGCTTCTAGCTTGCTAAGGGAAAATGGCAAGCTTATATATATGGTGGAAGGGGATTTGGGATCCCTACAATTGTGGGATTGGCCTTATCCTCAAGGAAGCTTCCATGATAGGTGGAAAACAACCTCCCATACATGGAGTTCCGGAGCCAAACCTCCCATCTCATTTTAGAGACTCGTTTAGGAGTTTGTTGGAATTAAAATTCCGCCATTTATTTTTAAAAAACAATCCTTATTAAGCTTGGTGTGAGCAATACACTGGGACAGAGCGCCAGTTGGCGCGCCCTCTTTAAGGATTTTCCCCATTGGCGCGAGGGTTGAACTGGCAAGTCGCGCCAAGGCCAAAAGATCAGTTTTTAGGGTTTTTCAAACGAAACTTTCTTCAGAGTAATGATTTTCCTTGTCAAGGGGGATGCCATGAAAGTGGTTTTAGGTTATGTCACTGCTCACAGGTCACAGAAAAGGCCCTCCAATGTGCAGGACGGGGGATTGCAGGGACAATGACAAATTACTGTGTAACACTCACCTGGATGCACTAAAATATACCCAATATTTTAATGGCACACACCCAAGAAAATAATTTGTTCCAAAAGTAATAGATGTTCCAGAAAAAAGAGGTTTTCCTGAGGGATCTAGTCAGATAAAATCAGTTGAAAATATAGAGGAGAAAGGGTGAGGGAAAAAACCAAATATAAAAAATATACACCACCAGAATATCATTTTATCGCTAAACTTCTCAACCCTATCAATCTCTTAGTGCATATAAAATATTTATATTTCCTTCTATTTGTTACTTAAATCATTTGTAAAGGTAGGAAATTACCTCACCGATGAAAATTGGTCCCTTGAAATCTGAACCAAAGGGGAAGAAAAAGTATTTTATCCTATGTACTCTTACCCCTGTAATTTGTAGGAAGAGGAAACCCAAAACAAACATGGAAATGAGAAATAAATGCAAGAACAAAGGTCGACATTGAATTAACTGCAATACATAAGCCCAAAAATTCATCACTTCCACCATACCTCTGAGTCTTGTTGCCCATGGGTGATGGTCAATGATGGTGAATTGTTGCGATATCTGTAGTTGTTTCCTTATCTATTATTAATGAAATTTACCAACTAATGAATGAGTCTTGTGCCATTGGTATCAGTCGGGTAGGTTGTCTATAAGATATATTATGGAGGCATGAGCCAAAACATCTATTATCCTCCTATATGAGCCATGAGTCATCATTGTTTAAAGATTGGTATTCACAAACATATATGTTTAGAGCATTACAGGGAACCATCAATATTTTTATGATAAAACCTCTAAGTGATAAAACCTCTGACTTTCTAAATGGTGCACCCTAATTCTACTCTAATTGGTAGATTTTGGTCTTTCTAGATGACGCCCACATTCATATTCAACAGAAATAGTTAATGATCTCATCCAAATCCTAGAGGTTTCTATTATCTTTAATTTGAACAAGGTCCTACAGTTCAAGCTTGATTAATATATTTTTATTCCCAACTCTCCCCGGCTTAAATAATAAGGGAAGATAGGAGAGTTGTCTGAGGTAAAACTCTTTGAGTGAAAGTTATGTTCCTTTCTCTTGCCAAGAATACCACATCAGTGCACTCGAAAATAGAATATCACAAGGGCCTTCTAAAGGGTAATTTACAAGTCATGTTTCCAAACAATGCCTTCCAACAGTTCGTTGTAAACTTAGCATCCATGTCTAAAACTATCGCCTTGGGTATCCCATGCAATCTAAAAATTTCTTTCATAAATATCTTAGCAATTTGAGCTATACAATAGGTGTATTGCATAGGTATAAAGTGAATTTCTTTACTTAATGTGTCTCCCACTACCATAATAGAGTCGTGTTGCCTCCTTTTGCAAGGCAACATAGTTATAAAATACATAGATATTATTTCCCACTTCCACTCAGGAATAGGTAGATGATTTTGCAACCACGTAGCTTGTTGATGCTCATCTTTAACCTGTTGACACTCTAGGCATTTAAACAGATGCTCTGCCACTTGTTTTTTCAGACCTAGCCAAAAGAGGTTTTTCCTCAAGGCTGTAATCATATTTTTGTATCCCGGATGTCTAGCAAATGATATTTTATGATGTTCATCTAATATAAGAAATTTTAATTCTCGCACATTAGGGACATATAATTTTCCTCTATATCTAGCAATTTTTCTGCTTTTTCGCTATAGCCTAGGATATTAACTTGCTGTAATTTTTGTTGGAGATCTTGATATTTTGCATCCTTATGCACACAATTCTTAAGTTGATCCACAAAATTAGTTTTAATACTACTCACGACCATTTATTTTACCTGATAGGAATGCCTACTAAAGACATCAAATATCTTATTCTCCTTGTCTTTTATGTGTTTTATGTCAAACAAAAATTCACTAAGAAAATCCATCCATCTAGCTTGTATTGCATTAAAATCTAGCTGACTAAAGAAGTATTTCAGGATGATATGGTCGGTTACTAGATTGAATTTCTTTCCTAATAAATAGTGTCGCTTCATCTTTAAAGCATGTATGATGGCAGCTAGTTCCAGGTCATATATGGCATAATCTCTATCATGGATTTCTAACTTCCTTGACTCATATACTATCAAAGAATTATCCTGCAACAAAACTCCCCCTAACCACTCAATAAATTCATCTGTACAAATAGTAAATTCCTTACTAGGGTCTACCAATTTTAAAATAGAACCTGTAGTGAGTAAATATTTTAATTGATCAAAGCTCTTTTGAGAGTGAGCATTCCATTCAAATTTTACTCCATTTTTCTGTAGAGAAGTGATTGGAAATGCTATTATAGAAAACCCCTCAGTAAATCTGTGGTATTATCCTGCAAGTCCCATGATTGACCGAGCATCCTCTACATCATTGGGCATAGGCCAGTTGACCATAGCTTTCACTTTTTCGGGGTCAACTACCAACCCTTCGTTTGATATAACATGTCCCAAATAATATATATTGGTTTTATAACATTCACACTTACTAAACATGCCATACAATTGGTTTTCATTTATGGTTTACAACACTATTTTTAAGTGCTCATTATTTTCCTCTTCATTTCACGTTTATAGCAATATATCATCAATAAATACTAGCACAAACTTGTCTAGATATTTACTAAGCACACTGTTCATCAAACACAAGAATGTTTCATGGGCGTTTGTAAGACCAAACGGTAGCGCTACAATTTTTTAATGTCTTTATCGCATCCTAAACATTGTTTTCTAGGTGTCTTCATTTTTAATTCTCAATTGATGATATCCTGTCCTTAAATAAATTTTGGAAAAAATGGTCGCTCCCCTCACTTGATCGAATAAATTGTCAATATGGGGTAACAGATACTTATTCTTAATGATTAACTTGTTTAACTGGGCATAATCAATGCACATTCTGAATGTGTCGTCTTGTTTTTGACAAATAGTACATGTGCCCCCAATGGTGACACATTGGGCCTAATGTAACCCTTATCTAGCAACTCTTATAGTTGCATATTTAGTTCTAACAACTTAGGTGGACTCATCTAGTAGGTAGCTCTATATACTGGAGTTGTGCTTGGTACTAATTCAATGGAAAAATCTATATCTCGATGATGTGGTAGATTTGGAATTTCCTCCAGAAATACATCCAAAACCTCCTTAATAACTGAAAGGTTATCTATTTTTTGTTCTCCGCTTTAATTTTTCCCTTCTTCTATATGAACCATGAATATTTGACAGCCTTTTCGATCATTTTTCTTCATTTGCAGGTCATAAATTTGTTTTACTGAAATTGGTTTAGGAATTCCCTTTATTATTTGGTTATGTCCCTGTTGATTTGTACAAGTTACTCTTTTTGTCAAACAATTTATAATTTCTTCTTGCTACTCTAGCCAACCCATTCCAATTAGTATGTCATATGACCCTAGGGGAAGTATATTTAAATTTACTATTGTTACATAACCGTTTTGAATAAATTGGACTGTCTAACTAGGCTAGTAACTTTCCTCTTACTTCCTGTTGCTAATTGTACCATCCATGTTGCTTTATATTTTTTAAATTTAAGTTATATTTTTCCATTGTATGTGGCCCAATATAGCTTATACTAGAGCCAAGGTCAATTAGAATAGATACAGTTTGGTTAAAAATAGTACCTTCGAATTAAATCATGGTCGATTGATGCTCCGTTTTCCTTTCTTCTAATTCTGCATTGATTCTCGGAATACTCCTAGCTAGTTCATTCACTGTTGTAGCTTCATGCACAACTTGTATATTTGCTACAACTTGAAGGTTATGAGGGCAGTCTCTTAACAAGTGAGTTTCTCCACACCCCCAACATTTTAAAACTCTTTTCTCTCTAGCACCATTATTTATTTTAATGTTCGTATCCACAATTTTTTACCCCACCTGGAATTGAGCTAGTTGGTTCACATTCCCTTTGTTTAATTTCTTTTGTTGATGGTCTTTACTAAAATTCCGAAGGTATCTTCGATTTTCCCATTTAATTCCTGCTACTGAATTAGATTTTTCTCTATTCTGCCAACCTTTAGAGTTTTCACTTATTTTTTTGAACTGCTGGTAGCATAACTTGATCTTTCTCACATCTTCATCCATAATTTTTTTGTTATCAAACTCGATTTTGTCCTTATAAACTATAGGTAAGCAGTTCAAAAAGCGTTGAACTTTAGATTTTTCCTCTTTAAGATAAGGAACACATCTTAATAATTTTGTGAATTTCTCTACAAACTCATCTATGGTAAGTTTCCCCAATATCAGTTCATAGAACTCCATTGCATGATCATCATAATATTGTTCTTAAACTACTTGCAGAACTCTTCCCAAGATATTGTCTTTTCATCCAACAGATGCACATTTTTCGCCTCCTCCCACCACAAAGTATATTTACCTTGTAATTGGTGCATGGCTAATATAGCTCGAAGATTTCTCTCATAACTATAGACTTGAAAATAGTCGGTCATATTCCACAAACAAGCTTCAACATATTCCTCTTTTTCCCCATCGAATGTGGCAGGTTTGATATTCCGAAATTCCCCTTGTATCTCTGTCTGTTTCTTTGCTTTATACTTAAAGGGATATGTTCTATATGATCCCCCGTCACTATCAGATTTCTCTAAGCTGTTTTCCTTTCCTTTCTCTTTTTCTAGTCCCTCCTTATGGCTCAATTTCTATATTAACCCTATAATCATCTTCTCTTTCTCTTCGCTGGCCCGTGACAACCTTTTATTGTTGTTCTGCAATTGTGCTAACCCCTCTTTTAAATTTCGTATGAATTCCATGAATGGATTGGGAGGTGGAGTAGCTCCTTCCCCAAACTCTACATACCACCCATCAACAGTTGTTTCTTCTACCAGCTATACCAATTTTTTTTCAGCTCATTCACATTTCTAAGAAGAAGACATGAATCCATTTTTGTTTTCTTATATATATATATATACTGTCGTAGACCATTAAGGCCCAGTAGAGAACCTGGGCTCTGATATCATTTGTCATAAACCCTTCAAATTATATATATATATATATATATATATATATATATATATATATATATATAACCTTACACTTAACTATATCATTTCCTAATTTATATACTCGAATTTCCATATCTTCCAAATTGATATTGTTCGACATAGACATTATAATTTTCATTTTCGCATATATGGGATGGGGTTCCAATGCTAAATTGTTCATACGTTCCATCAAGACGGTTTCAGTTATATATTTTGAGTAATAGAAGTTATGGATTTTCTACTACCCTCATACCATATGTTTTATTCTATTAATATTTTAGTGTAATTTTTATGTCCCTATTACCTTGGTTTATATTACCCAGACCCCACCCCAACATACTTTACTGAATGCATACTCTTAATCCTAGTTTTAATTTACATAATATATGAATTTATTATTAATCACATCGATGTCATTCGAGTGGAGTTCTAAATCACATGCATAACACATTTATGGCTTAAATTAAGTGTTTGAATCAATTACACCTTAGCCATATGTGAAGTCTCACACGTCCATGTGACTGTCGTTCCTTTGGCTATCCAGTTGTTTCCACCTCAACAACTGTATTTACCTAGTGGTTATACCAAAACATGGATGACTGGGATATATTGTGTAAATATTATGTTGGAATGTTTATTAGTAATTACTCAAACTCTAGCGAGGTATAGGCTCATTACTTCGTTTATTTCGGTGTTTTGGTTCATTTCTATTTGGTTCTTCTACATAGTCTAGGTTTTATGCTTTCCTGCCATCGATCAAGGCTTCAACCCATCGGTACCTATTAACCATCACTACACCAGGTCGACTGAAGACCTCTCTAGATACAGGTAATGTAATAAGTTTGATTATTTGTTTTTTTTTTCATTTTGAAGTTCTTGAATTTCGCTAGTTTCTTCATTCTGTGGTAGATAGTTACTGTAATAGGTTTATATGTTCTTACCCATCTCATAACGCCATGGTAATATATATTGTATGCTAGGGATTTACGATCATTTGTAACATCGAAAATATTATAGAGTCACTGGTCAATACTATCTCCACGCCCGTGCTCAGGTAAGAATTTCCTTAAGTCGTTTAAATGATTCCTCGGTCCGCTACTTGGAGTATTGGCCTGCATCAAAATTCATTTAATAACACTCAGGGTTTTCGTTGGGAAAAAGGATTGTTGCAGAAGCCAAAGGCCTTTTAATTAGCATTCAGGACTTGCATCGGGAAGCATGATTATTGGAGAATTTTCCTTCCTGGAGTTGCCCATTTTTATTCAACTCTACTACGCCCAGATCTGTGTGTCGAGATGGGGGTATTATGTTCAAACCTAGGTTTCTTGTCTACTGTCTCTTTTTTTTTTACAGCTCAGATTCTTACTTCTCGTCTATGCATAATTGTATTTCTTTTTTTAATGTCCTGTTGGGATTTTCTATCCAATCTCAGTGGTCTATGCTCTCCATGAATAAATATATAAATTCACCTTGCATTCCTATATCTTGGTACAAATTTCATGCACTCTGAGTGGTAATAATTGTAGTTGTGCCCTTGTTTGTTTTTGATTCGCTATTATTACATTTCATAAATGTCAATCGCTACAATTGTTCAGTGACTTACAAGCATATAACGAGAGTAACGGGGTATTAAAATTTCTTTTCAGGTAATTACTAAGTTATTTGTCCCCTCTTGAATATTTGAATCGATAGGGATGCAAGGTACTAAATGATATATCTATTGATAATACAGGTAAATTTCATGTTCCCCACCATGCGAACCTCTTTCTTGACAAGCTGGAATGAGCACTATCTAGCATCTCCTTAATTTGGCATAATCTCAGGTTGGTGAAAATTCTTTCACTCTTCACCTAAAGTCTTGAATGAAAAGGGTATATAAACCCCTTACTAGACTTCGAACTTCCATTCCACAGGACTTCCACCATCCTTAGGCTATTAGTTGATTGAATTTCATGTACTTGTTATAGATTCAGGTGTTTTACTGGTACGGTGATGATATGTAGTTCCTTGTGTGTTTTTAAATTCTCCTTCATGGTGCCGGTCCTTTACTTGGGTGACAACTTATGGACAGTTTTGGTGTTGGGGTTTAAGACCTGTAACCCAATAAATTTATGTGTGTGTATATATATATATATATATATATATAACTCACCCCTATACCTAGGTTGAATTATGGACATGGTTCTAGCATCGCATTATAAAGCATTTACGTATCTATCGACATGCTTTCTTAGGATGAACTATTATGTTTCCTAGAATGTAAAATATATTTTTACTGCACTACCGAGGATTGTTAAATTTGTTATAATATTTTATAGAAATGGTGTTAATTATCTGTTATTACTGAACATTCTTTACGTGGTTATGACGATGATTCACCTTGATGTACATCTACTTCTATAATTTATATGTTGCTTCATATGTTCTTCTCTACCGTGCATCAGTGTTTTTTTCATTTACGGTATATCTTACAAAGGTACCTAAAGTCGTAATTCCAATTGTCTTTATTTTTACTATTTACTTTCCTCGTTTCTATTTTTTTAATGTATGGCAGGTGCATGTCAGAACATGCTGAGCCAAAGTATTATTTTTAAAGGCTATGTTACTTAAAGGAACACCTCCAATAGTATAACTGTAGATTATAATTTATGTAAATTTAGTTTGATTACATGTCTCGATTTACTCCTATTCGTTTTCTTATTATTCTAAACAACTTTCTCAATGGGTTTTGTCTAACTTAATATCACAAACATAGGGACCCTAATATAGTTTGAATTTATTTTCATATACTAAAATATTGTTATCTGATATTTTCTCTCTAATTCTCACTCTATAAATTTCTATTTGCAATCATGTTCATATCACATAGTTTGATTTCCATTAGCCGAGACAACCTTACATCTATCATCCAACCATATACCCAATTTATTGTCAATCAATAGTGATTGATGTTAGCTATAAGGAAATATTTTCTTATATACTAGCTACCTCATACTTACTTATTTTATCCTGCTACCAACATAATTCACTGTTAAGAATACTAAGTTCGTTCTACTATCACTGACCTTAACTGACTATGAAAATACTATATTAGAATGCTAAGACTTTGAATCTGCCTAGTATAAGAGATTCACAATTATAACATAAAACAAGAATTTATATGGTTGTTCACTTCTTTCCACTAGTGTTTCAGTCTAATAATTAATCTTTTATACTATAACAATCTTAATTACAAATAATTTCATAATAAGCATAGTTGATAATTCAAATACCAATTAAAACTACTACGCACAAAAAAAAATACCAGCTTTACGTGTCACAATCCCACAATTTCACCACCACAATTTTCAGCAAGCATCGTGATTAGCGTTCACTGAAATTTTAGACACTGATCTCCACCCAAGCGTAGAACTAGTTTTTCATAGTTCACCCCCTAGCTGAGACTCTTTTCCTGAGGCATCAACAACCTGTTGATCCTTCTAATTGGCATTCTATGTCTTCTTTCCATGAAATATGTTTCCTACAATGGTATCTCACTTTTGTGGCTTTCACAGCCACTAACCTAGGCTCTTTCTCAACAAAAGCTCACTTTTATCTCCATCGAAAATTTATGCCAATCCTTGCTTAGCATCTATCTCTAGCTAAGAACATAATGGATATTTTTATCCCATCCATTTAGGTTAAGAAAAAATTCTTCTAGAATTCTCGTCACCCCTCTTTTAGAATTTCATTTGTTAGTGACTAAAATTTCCAGATATTTCTAATCCACAGTCATTTATTAATGTTTATTTATTTGCGTAATTACATTCATAATATTCAAGACTTACATCATACCATTGTCATCATTAGGAGGGATACCTTAAAACTCATAATATTCAAGACTTACATCATACCATTGTCATCATTAGGAGGGATACCTTAAAACGATAGAATACCACTTTAATTTTTAATGTTTGAAATATTCAAATATTATAATGTCTTTTTGTAAGTTTAATAGTGTCTGTCTATTTTTCATTATCAAAAAAAGAGAAAGTTATAGAAACATTTCAAAATCTAGTGACCTCAACCTACCCGAAAGAAACTAGCTCTGTATGGCCAGAAATATATCATAATTTCATATTGCAACATTTAAAAAAATACTTATTATAGACCTCCATCCAATTTAATTCCAAAATATAAAAAAATTTAAATCTATACACAAATAGGCATTTAAAAACAAAAACTATTGTCTACCCTCATCGATTTTTTTCTCTTTTTTGATTAGATGATGTATAACATCCCAACATGTGCATTTTTATCATTCTAAATAATGTTGGAGCATAGATATATTGAATAGCTTAATGATAATATAGAAAGATGAGATTTTCTTTTCGATTATGATGAAGTTTAAAATATCATTCAAATCAAGTCTACCCCTTAGAAGGAACCGAAATTAAAATTTACGCGTGACACACTATTTAGCTATAATTTCAGATAGCGTCATTTTCGAGTCCACATAGTACTTAATCATAACAATTAAAATGATTTTTAATTGTGATAGGTAGTATTAATATCACTCATTATGCACTTCTAGTTGATTTTAGTGGGGGTTATTTTTATTAGGTTATAGTTTTAATTCTTTTGAGAAAAAGTTGGTAGTTGATAGGTTATATGTTCAAATTTCATGTGAGGGATTGATTTGAGGGGTTCATAATGGAAATTATTTTTGGTAAATTAAATTTGTGAGGTCTCAATTTTACTGATCAACATCTTTCTTTATAAATAAATCAATTTTCTTCCAACCAATATATAACCTAGCACTCTATCTAAACTCAATCTAACGACAAAAAGAAAAGAATGAATGATAATAATTAAATAAATTCCTATATATTTTGGAAACTTCAAAAACCTAATTACAAAGAGAAAAGAATAAATGATAATAATTGATAATAATTTAAAGTAAATTCTTATAGATTTCAGCCATAATACAGTCTTAGGTCCATGCCATAGAAAAAACTGAAATCTAAGGGTACGTCTGAAAATAGATAACTACATAGACAGATAAAATCTTGCTTAGTTATCTCCTACTTTCTGCTTTTCTCTCAAATGAATTCTATATGAAATCGACCCAAAATCTTTATTTCTGGAAACTACCAATATGTAGCATATTGATCACGCCTCGTCTCTCACAACATCCCTCAGCTGTCGACACGAACACAAATTTTTTTAGCTTTGATTTCTTCCGCCATGGACGGCCTCTGCTATACTGGCCATGGAAGTTTAATTCCTTATCGGGCATTTCGAAGACACTGCGCAGGAGTAGAAGATGACACTGGCCACTCAGTCAAAATTACAGAAGCAAAGCTGCTGATTCTTCTGAAGTGGTTGCAGAGATGCCTGTTGCTATTCCTTCTCTAAATAAGTAGTGGCAGGTTGCCATCCATTGAATTAAATATATTAAATTCAATAAATTAAATTATTATTATAATAAATAAATACGGTATTTTACAACAAAAATAATCAATATTCATAAATTTTCCATCTCTCAAGAAATAGTGTTATTGTATTGATATAGAAACAACAAAGACAATGTTGTATTCGATCATAGGGATGTCTGATCCGCTTTTTCGCATCTGTTCCTTGCTTTTCACAAGAGCCAAATAACGATCAATTCCTAGACCCTTCAGTAGTTTCATATTCTATTCCGCACGAAATTTGGCCCTTGCCATGCGCCTTAATACTCCATACCCACATGCAGCCTTCTCCAGGCATAGATACATCATTTTCCAGACCCATAGACTACTTTTTACAACTCTATGTACAACCAATCCTTATAGCTAGGTTTGATTAGGTGTTTTAAACTTCAAATTATTATTTCGACGGAGATCACATTCTTCATGTTTTTGGGATTCCAGTTTTACATTACTGTGGAGATCATATTCTTCATGTTTTTGGGGATTCGATTTTTACATTATTGTGTTTTAAAAACAAAAAAATTATATATTTACGTCGTAAGGCGTTATTATTTGAAAACAACTTTGCTGATGTGCATCGTTTCATAATGTGAAACCCTTAGATTGGATGTTAGACGATTAAAACATTTTCAACCCTAGATGGAAAACGGAGGCAGTTGCGACGGGTTCTTGAATTTTCCTGTATTTCTGCTATCTATCCCTATCTTCGGCTCCAGTCTATGGCTAGGGACAAAGCATGGGACAAAGTGTGAGAAGTTCCTGATCGGGCCTGTTGTAATTCTTTCACTTTTCATAATGCTGGTTTCTCTGGCCGGGTTCATAGGTGCTTGCTTCAGGATTTCGTGCCTTCTCTGCATCTACTTGTTCATGACGTTCCTACTCATAATCCTGCTGCTGCAGAAATGGGTCTAGAATGGCGAGAACTGGCGAAGAATCGAACGCTGCATACGCGATTCAGGTAATTTCTCTGCTCTGGTCCTCTCTGCAACCTTTTCTTTGGTTCCGGTTTTTGGTACATTTTTTCTTCTGGCGAGTGTTCGATTCCGTGCAGCTCACTGAATTATTTGTTTCTTGATTTGTGTGCACAGTCTGGTTGCTTGCTGCAAGAGTAGAGTATACCTCACTGGAAATAGACTTCATAGTAGCCACTGAGGGTTTTTGAAACCATTTGAAATACTCTTTGAAATCTGTTAACTTCATTCCTAATGTTTGAATTGAACCAATTGAACAGGTTTGCTGATTCTCGGTGGCATTATAGTTAGTCGTAAAGGAACTGCCTATGGAAATTATGGGCAATCAAAGGGAGATGACTATGAGTAGTAAGGCTGTGCAAATCACATGCCCACGTTTTCTGATTGTAAAATGGCCCCGAGTGTCTTTCCAGTTCAGATAATTAGTGGCAATTTTATCATTTATTTCCACAGTTTTCAGTCCTTCTGTATGGGGCGCTGCAGCTGGTTCAATGCTAGATGGCCTGCTTCTATTGTCTCCTTTACCGTCCAATTCAGCATTTTGGGCTAATTCTGTTACATTCTCAGCCGCAGTTGCATCTTCATTGCCTCCAGGTGAAGAAAGCTTGTTTTGTGGCATGTCTTCCTTTATCCATTCTTCGATTCCTTTCATTTCTGGAATGTCCTGGACCGGTGTTGTGCTTTTGTTTTCAGGAGTAGGTGCACCACCTCGAAACCTTGCAAATAGTTCATAGATATTACCTTCGGATCCCTAAGTGGGGGAGAAAAGGGGATTATCGAAAACAAGTTTTCCCTTCTAATGGTTCATTTTGTTCCGTCCTCGGATATCTATACTTCACCTCATTCACCGCTATGAAAGACAACAAAATATTACACACTTTAACAATACTCTGGTATGTACTGTAACAGATGGAAATTTCCTTGGATTGGAGCTTTTCAATGGTATGACAAGGTATGGATGGAATTTGGAAGTATAACATTATACTATGTTGAGATTTTAGATCCTTTAATGATCATTATGTTCCGTGTGTATCCTTGCAACATATGTTGGCTAACCTTAAAGCCTCAGTTGAAACTACTGGTAAGAAAGAATGGGGTTATGGAGGGTCAACTGATGTAGGTGACTACAACAATTGGCTAGAGGAGACAAAGTAGTAAATGGTTAGAACTCACCTTATGGTGAGTTTATTTTGCAGTGGTATTCTTACATGCTTCTAAATCATAGATCCTATCTGAAGTTGAATCCATTTTTCACAACTCCGGTGCCAAACTCTCTGGAAAAGTGACAGGTATTCATTGGCATTATTTAACCAGATCTCATGCGCCTGAGCTCACTGTTTGATCTCATGCACCTGATCTCACTACTGGATCTTACAATAGCACAAATGTTTGGCAGACATGGAGTAGTTTTTAATTTTACTTGTATTGAGATGAAAGATGTAGAGCAACGAGTGGATGCAAAATGTTCTCTAGAGAGTTAGGAAACCTGAAAATCCAGGATTCATGATGATCCCTGAATGATTATATGGCCTATGTCCTACTATTTATATTAATCTAGATTCTGTATGGGCCAACTGCTCGTATTTAAAGATCCAGACACTGATTTTAGCATGGAATAGGTATGACCCAAGATTCTACATTCTATTTAAAAAAGTTATAAATTGTTTCATTGAATGTCTTATTTTTTTATCAAAAAGAACCATTTTACCATAATGAAGTGTTATCCAATTAGATGCTCATGCTTGTGCTGGTGATAGTTGTATGCCACTATTTGTGATAGGTATTGACCCCAGGTGCCGGTGCAAGTTTTGTGTGACTCAAACAGAATAATTATTTGTACTCAGTGGTGATGAGATACTTATACCTCATTGAAAATGTCAAATATTGGATTAATCAATTCATGGTGGTACATTTTTTTCATTTTTATTGGGAGTATATCCACTGGTCAGCCATCTTGCAATGTAGTGAGAGACAGTTTGAGAGTTTGGCTACATTTACTTCCTTAGGTTTCTTTCCACGTAGATTACCAGCTTGTCACTGTGTGTCCAATGACGGAAATGCTATGGAGTTTGCTATCATGGTTGAAATCTGCTATTATTGCAAAGCATCAACTTGAGAAGCTGGATTCAGTCAAGAGAATTGAGCGTTTCAATCCCGATATTTTTTAAATTCTATCATCTTTGATCCCTGGTAAATAAAGTCTAGAAACTGTGGTCTTTTACGAGTCTCCCTTGTTAGTTAATCAGGTTATCAAGGGTCATTAGTTAATCAGGTTATCAAGGGTGATTTTGTTGCATTCATGAATTTTAAAGCAGGTCCTAAGTCTATGTCGAGTTAGATTCAAAATAGCAACACTATGTCGATTCTTGGTGTGAAAGCATTGTCCCATGCATTTTGGGGTCAAGGTCATACCTCAGGGATATCTTGTTTGCAAATTGTGATCAACAAGGCACAGGGACGGGGCTGTACTAAGGGTGCTCCATGTGAAAATGAATGTTGGGACATCTTTTTATCCCATTGGCATCCATTACAGGGCTTATTAGTCCCCTAAAGAGAGTAAAAGCAAGGATGTTTGTTCCTTTCCATCCCTTTTGTAATAAATGGGCCTCATTATATCTGTAAACATTTTGATCCCCTCCCAAAGCATTAAATTTTCACCATGTCAACGATAAATCTCCTTTAAACAAATCCAATCTCAAGGCCATACCTCAGGGATATCTTGTTCAGAAATTGTCATCAACAGGGCACATGGACGTTACTATACTAGGGGTGATCCATGTGAAAATGAATGCTGGGACATCTCTTGATCCCATTGGCATCCATCACAGGGCTTATTAGTCCCCAAATAGATTAAAAGGAAGGATATTTGTTCCTTTCCATCTGTTTTGTAATAGATGGGCCCATTATATTTGTAAAGGTTTTGATCCCCTCCCAAAGCCCCTGATTATCACCATGTCAAGGATTAATCTCCTTTAAACAAATCCAATCTCCTCTTGGCACAAATCAAACAATCTACTGCTCAATCAAATGAACAAATCTGCAATTGCTATGTATTCAACTCCTTTGCTCTTTCTTAACAACTATTGGAACTTGTTCTGTGGTTTGCTAAAGAACAACTATTACATTTTCTAATGCACAGACAAAGTTCTAATGCACATGATCATTGAGTCAACAGAGACTAGAGTTTACATTTAGGAGCGACTGAGGTGAATTTTCTATGCTATGGTTTGCTAAGGAAGAACTATTACATTTGCCAATGCACATACAAAGTTATAATGCATATGATCATTGAGCCAACCAAGACTAGAGTTTACATTAAGGAATTTCTGAGGTGAATTTTCTATGCTATGGAGTTTTATAATGTCACAATGACCCTCCCCAACATTCTTAGATGATATGGATGATGTCTTAATCAAGCTCTTTCAGCCAAATTTTTTTTGTCTAAAATGCTTTGGTTAATTAATCTTGCATTCTCTGTGCATTCTAGCATTTAAATGAATTAGTTGTGATCAATAGTGTAACTTGACATCTCAACTATTTTGTGCACAAGTTCTTAGTATAGAAAATGTATTAGAATAAGGCCATGCTTGACCTGTATTTATTTGTGTCTCTCAATTCATCTTTTTCCACTTGCTAAAGGTCCACTGCGATAGTAGAATTTTCTTGATATATTGTTCCTTTTTGTTTTCATAAATCAACATTCTCATCACCGTAATCAACATACCATAGATATAAACAACATGTAGATCATCTGTCAACATTTTTGATAATATCTCTGGCACAGGGGAACCGAGTGTTCATTACTGAAATGTGACTTCCTAAATCTGCAACTTTGAGTAAAAAATTGGCATGGAAAAGATATCGTGGATATTTATATCACAATGTAAGATTCAACACAAGCAGCTATACCCAGAGTTTCTAATCCAACTCATATTGATGGTGTTTATGGATATGGGCGAGGAAGCCATTAACCTTGTATCCATACCCCCAGAGCTATTTTGGATTTCTTGAAACCGTAACCCCAACAGCTACTATAGGTTTACCATAATCTCGTCCTTTCTAAATTGTTCCAACCTCCTTTGTCGAATCCAATTTGATTAACAAATATAGTTAACACTGATGTTCGTTATGTATCCCTATAATCTACTTAGGCGTATCAACAGAGGAATCGCGTATGTGATCTTGGCCTAATTGAATCAGGTAAATCAATTACTCTAATTATCCTATGAGCAGCTGTTGGTCTTTAAAACTTATCCACTGGTTATATTTGTTTGCTTTCTATATTTACCCTGTTGAAAAGTTATAAGGGGAGCCTCTAGTGGCTGTCAATTTGGTCAGTTTTGAATGAATCAAAAGAGTGTAAATGGCAGAAGTGGCTACAGTGGTCTCTTGGGTTATCATCTCTAGCTTCCAAAAGAGGCTGCGGTGATCTCTTGGGTTACTAATCTGGCTACAGTGGTCCTATGGGTTTTTGACCCCATGATCCAAAAATAGGTTTGATGTATGGTTCCATGGTAAGTATATCAATGGAGGAGTTGGATTGGAGATAGATGTGTTCAGTTGTAGTTCCTATACCTATAGAAAGACTTCAGGAATGTCATCTTACATTGTGATATAACACCTCACAGTGTTTTTTTATTCTGATTCTTTGCTAAAAGTTGCATATTTTGGTGGTTTCTAGGGTATCTTAAAGATATTATGAAGAATTTGATGTTTGCAGCTCTGGTATGTTGGTTATGAAAATAATAGAAAATATGTACTTTGATGATAGAGAAAGTAGATCAAGCAATTTTACAATTGAAGTGGGCATTTAACGAGGTATAGGAAAGTGTATTTGGAAATGTGAGAAAAGGAAACATGACAGCCAAAGGTAGGGCATAACAAAAGAATGACTTCAGCTAAAATTTAATGCATTCATTTCAATACATCTCACCTTCCCTTAATGAGCAAAATCATTCCAATGTTAGAATGACTCGTTCATGTTATTATTCAATTTCCATTCCTGGTAGGCACTTCTCTGCAGAATTCTGCCTCTGAATAAATTCCATTCCTGATCGGCACATCTCTGCAGCATTCTGCCTCTGAAAAAATTCCTCGATCTATGTTTTGGAGGCTTAAATGATAAATCCCGCAAATATGCAGAATTTGAGAACGTGCTATTTTAGTAGTATACAAAATTGCTGATAGCTGAGTTGCAGCAGCAATGAAGTAAAGTCTCGCGCAATAAATAGCACTATCATGATTTCAATGTGTGCCAAAAAAGAATTATTAAAAATGTATATGAAGCCCTTTGGCTTACCTGGGATAGTCTTTAAGGGGCATTTACAGTGGTCATAAATTCGATCTAAAAAGCTCTCTCTCAATTCCTTACCCATTCCACTATATTTTGTGGTAATTCCTTCGATGGTTATAAATCAGTCTGTAACTTCCATGTGCACAACCATAGTGGCTTAACCATTGAGTGACTGTGCAACCAACAGTGAAACCTGGGAAGCCCTGAAAACCGTCAATAAGTTTCACTGCCCGGTGCTTTCTGAAAATTCTATAAACTACCCTGGATATTGAATACTTGTAAAGTTTTGTTTTCCCCTCTTGTTATCTTTGGCTGTGACAATATCAATGTGTAATGTATGAGTTTTGCACCATTTTCAAATAGAACATCTTCTTGACAAATTTTAGTGCACTTTAGTTTGTACATCATCCAATCAGAGTGCCCCTTCGTTCCTACAAATCCTAATATTTCAGACTTGGCAGCTCCTTCTTCCATATTTCTATTTCACATTAAATGTTGCGTCTCAGATTTATTACTGAGACCTAACTCTTCATACCCTCTAGTATTAAAGGTTGGTGGATAAATGCCATAGTATGTGACAGATCACTGGTGCTGTAATCACTTTTGGAGTTCACTGTGACAATGGGTAGAGATTATATTGAATTTCTTGCTTCATCTGAGAACATGTACAATCAAACCTAAGCACAGAAATGGTAAAGACTAGGTACAGATAGGATGTGGAAGACATGCAGGAAGCTTAAACTTATTTGACATGGGAAATGTTTTGCATGTCAGAAAAAAAAAAAAAAAAACAATCTAAGACAGCCATTTACATAAAGGGCAAGCTATGCTTACTCAAACACAAATATACCTGTGCCTTAAAAAATTTTAGAAAATAGAGTTTGTGGTTCTTGACAAGTAGACTTTAGTTCCCTCCATTTCCAGTTATAGTTGTCCAGTTTAGGATACACATCAAGCTAATTAGAGTTGATCCCTTTCTACCATCTTCCTTACGGCGTTTCCTTTGCAACATTAGGTGCAACTGCTAGTTATGATATTATAATCAACATAATTTCATAAGACATCAAATTCTATAATTTTACTACAAAATTGAAAGGTCAAAGTCCTCAACACATAAAATATTTTTCATATTTTGATTTTTCTATTTTCATATTTTATATTTAAAATTCAAAATAAATATATTTTCATGTGTAGTATTTCACATGTAAATTTAAAGTTAATAATATTGAATACAAAAGAAATTACAAATATTTAATATATTAAATAAAACAAAATTATAGGTTTTAAAAACTTGATAATAGAGAGATTCCAATTTAAGATAAATATGTTATGTATTAATTTCATATTAATTATAAAAAATATATATATATTATTAGTTAAGAAATAGTTTTAAACATAAAATAATTTTTTTTTAATTAAAAAAAAAGGTTAGCTTTGAAATATTTTAATTGACTATTATAGAAATAATATATATATATATTACCACTATTTCTTATAAAATTATTTCACTAAAGGTTGATACTGAAATATTGTATTTATAATTAATATTGTTTTTTAATACTATGAATGTGCAAGGAAGTACATACTCTCCTTTCTATTGAAAGTGAAAACTCATTATATAGGATAACCTTTTTTTAATATCTATGTGTTTACAAATTTTAGAATAAGCATTCGAATATTTTATAAATAATTTACATTGAAATATTGTTTTTTATTATTTTATTTTTTTTAATATTATTTATTTTTAGGATATAATAATCCAAAAATTATATATCGTCTTTACATTAAATAATAAAAAAACTTTTGGAAAAATTGTTTATATTTATATTTATTTCTAATTTTAATAGTAAACTAAACCAAAATAATAAATTATTTTGAATATTTTGATAAAAAATCCTATTTTATAGTCTTTTGTGCTTTATTGTATAACTCACAATAGTTGATGTAATTTATTTTACTAGAAAGATCCATTTTTTAAAATTTATATATATTTTTAATTATAAGTAATAACGACATTAATATGTATGTATTTGAATATATTTTTTAATTACATAATTAATAAAGTTAATAACTCATTAATATATATGAATATTGTTAAATATTATCAATCATATATTAATTTGAATATTTTTTTATTTACCTATTACTTTTTTCTAATAAGCTTTGGAAAAGATATATTAATTAAGAAGATTGAAGCAATGACTTACACTTGGATAATAAAATAGGTTATAGTCTTGAAGAAATGGTTAAAAGTTCCATTTCTTTGGTACACGAGAAAATGATATATATTACATAAGTTAAAATAAACGTGGCATATTTACAATGAGATCATTGGTGAGTAATTGCTCCCATTTCTATGTTGCCTCCATTAGTATTCTTCTTGATGCCAAATGGTCGAAGAAAGTTGTAATATGGTCTAACCTAGGTACTGGAAGTTAATTGTACCTAGATCTAATGTGTCTCACTTGAGGGAAGGGTTGAAGGTAATTTTGCATGTTGATGTTGTACTCTGTATTTACTTAACATTCAAATCATAAACTCTAATGCATATCACTACTTCATTTGCTACAACAACATGTCCATTATAATATCAATCTTGAAATTAAAGATATATTAGCATTTTTCTTAAGCACTGAAATGGGATCGAAATGAGGGTTGTCGTTTGAACCTCATAGTAATCTATCATCTTTGATTCCAGGGTGATAGATTTTAACCAAATATAAAAATGAGGGGATTTCAGTCTAAAAATGATAAATCAAATATCTTGTGTTGATCTATCTCTCTAGGGGCTATCACCTAAACAAATTCTGATGACTATTTCCAAAGTTGCGAAGGAGGGGGGACCTAAGCCAACATGTCATAATTTTCTTAAAATCTATCCTAGATCTCTAAATAGAAGTAAAATGGTGAGGTAGCATATGAGCATGTGTGAATTAAAATTTATTCCATTTTGATGAATGAAAACCAATTTGGAGCATTCATTAGGATATATAACATTCCATCAGCCATCTACTAATGCAATTCATGATTTTGTGATATGTGATGTGATTTCAAATTGATTTTTCATAAAGTCAATCATTAATAGATAAAGGGTTAAGATTTTTCATTGAGGTCTTGTTGTCTTTTAATTTGGCCAACAAATTATGTTCACCAATTATGTGAAACCATTCCATTGCTTTGAAATTTCCACAACTATATCTTATTTTTTCTTGGATGAAAGTAAATAATATACCTAAAGTAGAAGTGTTGTGTATCATACAATTTATGATTAAAATAATGTCACTTAACATAATTAAATTTATAATCTACAAATCAGTATCCAATTGGACACAATGAAAAAGATGCATAAAATTCTACTCTATTGTTGGATATGTTTATGAGTGACTGTTTAAAAGTGTAAGTTATTGTATCTGTGAAGTTGTAAATAGTACCACTCACACCTACTTCCCTAATGCATTATTTTTTTTTTCTAAGTATGACTAATTCTATTATGTATAAAATTACTGGTACAAAACTGCCATAGCGTCAGCTTGGTGAGCCTGAGTGCTGGGCTTGATAGTCAAGCAAGTCAAAGAGAGTCTGGACTGCCCAGGATGGGAAACCAGTCCTTTAAACCACAAAGTCTGAATCGCCCATGAAAGGGAAACCGATTTTAAATTTACACAAAACAAACTAACATGAGAGCAAAAATTAGTGAACTGCGTGTACAGCAGAGCAGTAAAGCTAGGAAGCATATGTTTCCTGCATAAACAGAACAAAAAAACCTAAGTAACTTTGCAGCTGTTATCCATGAATAGGAGAAGGAGGCTCTTCGATGATTCTGCAGGCATACGTGTCGCTTCTGTCCTCTTGTCCTTCGCTGAGAGCTCGCCCTCTACTTGTGCGCCCCATCTCCATGCTGAACTCGTGCTGAGAAGGTGGAACAGAAGTGGCTGGAGCAGCACAAGGGAAGCTGGAGTTGAGAGGGGGGGGAGGAGTCGCAGAACCAGGCGGGGCTATATTGGGAACTTCTTCCCGAAGTGTAACAGTGATAAATGCCATAAGGGTGGCATTGCATGAAGTGCAATCAAACCGGAGCTCAGCACGCTGAGAGGTTTGTTTAATGGAGGGCCGAAGGGGTCGAGGAGTGACGCAGGGAGACTCACGAGTGGGGGGCGGAGGGGCGGGGGTAGCGACGGGAGTAACGACGGAATTGACACCAAACACAGCAGCAGGGATTCCAGCATCCTCTGACAGGGTAGGGACAGAGCTATGGATAGGAGGAGGGCGTCGCTGGTTAGATTGCCCACGGCTGGGTCCCCGTCTGCATCTCATGCGCTCGCGGAGGCGAGGCATGGTAGCTGGCACAGGACTGGGCTCAACGAAACAAACAGAATTGACAGGGGAAGAACGAAAATCTGGGATGCCACTAGGCAGAGCTGAAGGAGCAGGAACCAGACCACTGAGACCATGAACACTGCACCACGGACTATGAGAAAAATGATAATTCGGAACCGGTTCAAAGCAAGCAGCTAACGAACAACGCCTCCCAGTGTTTGTCTTAACACTTGCTTCAGCGCAGCTTGGAGAGCAAATCGCGTGCAGAGGAGGAGGAAATCTATAACCGTCCGCCACACCAGTCGAGCCACTGCAAATGTAATCCATTTCGCAGAGAACCGCCATAACCAAGAGCCTGTTGAACCGACCAAGAGAATAAGCACTCGCGCAGGGTGGTAAGTTAAGAGCCGAGTAAATGCCTGTACTAGGAGCCACATGGGCTACCCAAGCGAACTCCATCGGGAAGTGCACAGTGTGCCACGTTCCCTGATACGCATTAATCATCCACATTCGGTGCATTTAAAATAAATATGTTATATATCAATTTTATATTAATTATAAAAAATATATATATTACTAGTTAAAAAGTAGTTTTAAACCTAAAATAATTGTTTTAAATAATAATAATAATAATAAGAAGTTAGCTTTGAAATATTTTAATTCATTATTATAGAAATAAATCTATATTATTAACAAATTTTTAAATTACAAAATTATTTTTTTTCTAAATTACCACTATTTCTTATAAAATTATTTATAAGAAACTGAAATATTGTATTTATAATTAAGATTTTTTTTTGTAATACTATGAATGTGCAAGGAAGTACATACTCTCCTTCCTATTGAAAGTGAAAATGCATTATAATGATAAAGAAGCTTTGGGAGGAATCGTTTATATTTATATTTATTTTTAATTTCAATACTAAATTAAACCAAAATAATATATTATTTTGAATATTTAGATAAAAAATACTATTTTAAAGTTTTGTTGTGCTTTATGGTATAAATCACAATCGTTGATGTAATTTATTTTACTAAAAAGATTCACTTTTTAAAATTTATAATTTTTTTTTTAATTATAAATAATAATCACATTAATATCTATGCATTTGAATATATTTTTTAATTACATAATTAATAGAGTTAATAACTCATTAATATATATCAATATTATTAAATATTATCAATTGTATATTAATTTGAATATTTTCTTTTATTTACTTGTTATAATAAAATAGGTTATCTGTCTTGAAGGAATGGTTAGAAGTTCCATCGCGTGTACTTTGTATTTACTTAACATTCAAATCATAAACTCTAATGCATATGACTACTTCATTTGCTACAACATGTCCATTATAATATCAATCTTTAAATTAAAAAGGAAATCATCGAATTACTGTGGAGATCATATTCTTCATTTTTTTTAAAATGAAATTTAAGTCTTTATCATATTATAATCAACATAATTTCATGCTTTTATCATGTAGTGAGAAATCAAATTCTATAAAAGGTCAAAGTCCTTGACACTATAAAATATTTTTCATATTTTGATTTTTCTATTTTCATATTTTGATTTTTCAATATATGATATATTTAAAGTTCAAAATAAATATATTTTCATGAGTAGTGTCTTACATAAAAATTTAATGTTAACAATATTAAATACAAAATAAATCATAGATATTTAATATATTAAGTAAAACAATATTAAACTAATAGATTTTAAAAATTTGATCATGGAGAGTTCCAATTTAAGATAAATATGTTATGTATCAATTCTATATTAATTATAAAATATATATATTACTAGTTAAAACATAAAATAAAATAAAATAGTAGTTTTAAACATAAAATAATTGTTTTTAACCTAGTTAGCTTTGAAATATTTTAATTCACTATTATAGAAATAAATCTATATTATTAACAACTTTTTAAATTACAAAATATATATATATATTTTTTTTAATTACAATTATTTTTTATAAAATTATTTCGCTTAAGGTTGACACTGAAATATTGTATTTATAATTAAGAATTTTTTTTTTTTTTTGGTAATACTATGAATGTGCAAGGAAGTACATACTCTCCTTAAGGAAGTACATACTCTCCTTCCTATTGAAAATGAAAACACATTATATAGGATAACGCTTTTTTAATATCTATGTGTTTATAAAATTTAGAGTAAGCATTAAAATATTTTTTCAATAATTCATATTGAAATATTGTTTTTTATTATTATTTATTTTTTGTTATTATTATTTATTTTTAAGATATCATAATCCAAAAATTATATATCGTCTTTACATTAAATGATAATGAAATTATTGGAAAGATTGTTTATATTTATATTTATTTTTAATTTCAATACTAAATTAAACCAAAATAATATATTATTTTGAATATTAGGATAAAAAATGTTATTTTATAGTTTTGTTGTGCTTTATTGTATAAATCACAATAGTTGATGTAATTTATTTTACTAGAAAAATCCATTTTTTAAAATTTATAACTTTTTATTATTATAAGGAATAACCACATTAATATCAATGTATTTGAATATATATTATAATTACATAATTAATAGAGTTAATAACTCATTAATATATATGAATATTGTTAAATATTATCAATCATATATTAATTTAAATATTTTATTTTATTTACCTATATAAGCTTTGGAAAAAATATATTAATTAAGAAGATTGAAGCTATGACTTACCTCTGGATAATAAAATAGGTTACCGTCTTGAAGAGATTGTTAAAAGTTCCATTGTGTTGGTACACCACAAAATGATATAAATTACATAAGCTAAACTAAACGTGGCATATTTACAATGAGATCATTGGTGAGTGATTGCTTCCATTTCTACGTTGCCTCCATTAGTATTCTTCTTGATGCCTAATGGTTTACGAAAGTTCTATTATGGTTTAACCTAGGTAGTGGAAGTTAATTGTACCTAGATCTAATGTGTCTCACTTGAGGGAAGGGTTGAAGGTAATTTTTCATGTTGATGTTGTACTTTGTATTTACTTGACATTAAAATAATAAAATCTAATTCATATCACTACTTCATTTGCCACAACAACATGTCCATTATAATATCAATATTTAAATTAAAGATATGTTAGCATTTTCCTTAAGCACTGAAATGGGATCGAAATGAGGGTTTTCTTTCGAACCTCATAGTAATCTATCATATTTGATTCGAGGGTGATAGATTTTAACCAAATAGAACAATGAGCGGATTTCAGTCTAAAAATTCTAAATCAAAGATCTTGTGTTGATTTATCTTTCTAGGGGCTATCACCTAAACAAATTTTGATGACTATTTCCAAAGTTTTGAAGGAGGGGGACCTAAGATAGCATGTCACAATTTTCTTAAAGTCTATCCTAGAGCTCTAAATAGAATTAAAATGGTGAGGTAGAATATGAGCATGTGTGAATTAAAAATTATTCCATTTGGATGAATGAAAACCAACTTGGAGCATTCATTATGAGATGTGGACATGAAATGGAATCTGAATCAAGTGTGAACTATTATCAACCCTCTTCTTGGTAAGTGGGAGATATATAACATTCCATGAGCCATCTACTAATGCAATTCATGATTGTGTGATATGTGATTTGTTTCAAGAAACTGATTTTTCATACAATCAATCATTAATAGGTAAAGGGTTATGATTTTTCCTTGAGGTCTTCTTGTCTTTTAATTTGGCCAACAATTTATGTTCACCAATTATGTGAAACCCTTCCATTTCTTTGAAATTTCCACAACTATGTCTTAATTTTTCTTGGATGGAGGTAAGGAGTATGCCTAAAGTGTAAGTGTTGTGTATCATACAATTTATGATTAGAGTAATATGACTTAACATAATTAAATTTATAATATACAAATTGGTATCCAATTGGACTCAATGAAAAAGGTGCATAAACTTATACTCTATTATTGGATATGTTTATGAGTGACCGTTTAAAGGTGTAAGTGATTGTATCTATGAATTTGTAAATAGTGCCTTTCACACCTACTTCCCTAATGCATTATTATTTTCTGATTGAATTAACTATATTAAGTTTAATAAATTAAATTATTATTATAATAAATAAATATAGTATTTTACAACAAAAGACATGTTCCGACGTCGTTAAACATAGTAGATGTAGCTAACAGTTTGTGTTGCATTCCGGGGGTGATATCCCATCCCACGTACGGAAGTATATAGGACTATGCTCCGTGTATGGTAAGTATATGGGGATGCTTTCATATAATGGTTACACATTAGACAACGCTACTACAAACTAATCTCCCATGTACCATCGTGTATATTTTAGAAGACCCTGCTAGGTTGCAAACCTGTCGTAATTAACCAAGTCGGCCGCCTTGTAGATGTGATACAATAAACACAACATTCGTAAATATTGGCTTCTGTATGTCAAGTGCTTGGTTCACCAAGGTGTATATTGCAGTTCACAGATACTTGGTAATCCTTTTTTCCTAGACTACCCTTTTTTGTTTTTTGTTTTTAATTCTAAAATTTAATGTCCACGAAAAAATCCTACACGTGTAGTACTATGTTTCCTCATCATGGAATTTTGATTGAAAAATTTAATTGCTCAAAAATAACTCACTTATCCTTTGCTTGATCTTTCCCAAAGGTCATGATGGTTGAATCTTGGAATTCACCTCACTCATTCCTTGAAGGAACTTGAGGAACTCATCCTGAGATTCCACATTTTCCATCTGGGCCTGTTGAAGCTTAAGGTTTTGAACATGGAACTGTCCCAAACATTCAACTGCTCTTTTCTTGACCACCGCTTGATGATTGAATTTCGACATTTGAGGATCTTAAGCCGAAAAGTCCTGAACCCACTACACAATTTGTGGCATTTCCTCCTAATCCTCTCTACTATCTATTCATGGTATCTGCTTAGCGTCCATATATTCCTTTCAATGATCCCAATGTTCCTTTTGGTGCTTCTCCCCTTCCATCTCGAACTACTATTCAACATTTTTTCCACTACACATGGAATCGAATGCAGATGATGCTCCATTTGTGAGAAATCCTCAAAGTATTCCTATGGAACCTTTTGCGAATCACACCGTGGAAATCAAAGTCAAATCCATCTTCCCTCTCGAAGGTTTTCCTTATGTTTATGCTTCTTATGATTTAGGAAATGGAATGAATATATCCTCTATCCATATTGCGTCTTCACTTCCTCCAGGTTAGAATTCTCTCAAAAGCCCTGTTACAAAAGCTTTTGGGGCGACATCCATTTTTCATCATCCTATCTGGTGGTCTATTAGTACTCCAACTTCTGGCTCATTTGTTTTAGATGTGGCCACAATCTCACAACCTTCCACTCAACCTGTACTTTCTATTGCTCAAATTTCTATTGAACTTGGATCATCTACTACTTTCCCCTATATACCATCATTGGTGTGCCACCATTAAGTGGAAAACCTATGGTTTCATCCGTGACTGGGAGGAAATCACATTCCTTATATGTACTCCCCATTTCAAGCGGGGGAATTCTAAACTATGGAACTGTATCGGGGGAGGGACAACACATATCTAGTCTTGATAGAACTTTGGTTTCATCCCTAACAAGTTCTGTCATGGGTACCTCTTTACAAGGTGCTCACCTATCTTCAACTCAACTTGTTTATCAATAGCCCCATGTTCATCAACCTCATGTTCAACAACTGTATATCTAACAACCCTATGTTTAGCCACTAAATGTACTTGAATACAATTTTCTATTTAATAACAACATAGTTTTATGTACATTCTTCAAGACTTGATATTGTACAATCTCATTGCAATGCAATTATGAGTGCCGACTATAATGCATTACATTTCTTGCAACAATACATAACTTCTGATTCCATATAAAATATGGAAATGATTAGTGATTTGCAAGAATATCTCATAAATATGGAAGTTCCCTATGAAAAGGAATAATAGAGGGTTGGCCATTTTGTTTGCATGGACATCAGTCATAGTCAAATTAAACATCTAGTTATGGTGATTCCTAAATAATATCATTGTTAATTATTGTTAAACTTATTCATATTTTAATAGAACATTTGATGTGGTTTCATTTCAAACAGATAAATTTCACACCAATTATGATCTATAGCTACAATTGGTTGTTAGGTGGTTAGAAAAATGCTAGAAGCTAAAATTCAGAGAAATGACACATTACTTCCTATACATGGAATAAAAGAAAATTTTCATGTGTTTTATGTACATTACAAATAGAAAATGACATCATTAAAAATTGATTCCCAGTTTTATATGGCTTGTAATTAGGCAAAAGGAATCCTAACTAAAAAAACCTAATTTGAATTATAAGAAGTAAAAAAAAATACATGAAAAAAAAACAATTTCACTAACATATGCTCCAAAATAATATGCAACTAATGGGCATGCACATGCACATCATACATATTATGTTAATGCAAAAACAACTTCTAATGGAAATAAAAAAATGGCATATCATATATTGAAACATGTATTGATTAGAAACAAAAACCAAACAAAGGAGTTGGATACTGAGTATGTAAGCTTAAAATAGAAAGATGGAAAGCTTAAATTTATATGAAACATGCTAAAGAAACACCAAGGACATATGCACAATTTGTGAACAATCACATTTTCACTCAATATTAAATCCTTCATGGAATAGTTTGAAAAAATATATCTAATGTTGAATTCAAATGTCTAAATATTTTTCATTAAAAAAATGTGCTTGTTGCAAAAAGCACTTCAAGATGAACCATTTCCATAGTTTGTAACACCTTCTGAGTAAGACTTAACACAACATTTCCAATGTCAACTACACTCACTAGCACATTTGGCACAATTTCTAACGGCCAAAATGTCGCTCTTGTGACACATAGACATCCTAAGAGCGACACATTGAGGTGGGGAAAAATGTCAGTTCTCCTAAAGTTGGAATTCTGACACTTGACTTAATTGTCGGTAGAGCAACGCTAATTTTCACATTTCATATTGGTCATCGCTATTCTGAAGTTTCACGCTTCGTCGCTCTTCTGACGTTTATAACCATCACAATTATGACATCAATGAACACCATAACCAACGTTAGAAATGTTTCTCTTAAAAAAAACAAAATTGTCGCTCTTTCTACGAACGGGACACTCTTTCAACGCTACACAATGCCCCAACCGGCGCTTCTAAGCATCACTCTTCCTACCAAAACAAGCATCGCTAGTTAAACACTGCTAATTGTCATAATACCGACGGAAATAAAACATTATTTAAAAAGAAAAAAATCAACATCGGAATAGCAACAACTCCCACAAATTATTTAAAAAAAAAATATTAAGTCAAAGATTCAACATATAAATATATTTTAAATATATAAAACAAATAGAAGTATACTTTAATCACATAGATAATTGACATATAAATCTATTTTAATTATATATAAAACCAACATAAAATCTAATTTAATCACATAGAAATTCAACATATATATTCATATATAAACAATATAAATATATTTTAAATATTTTATATTAGTCCATTCATTTTCGTATCATTAAAAACGTATACTAAATCTCATGTTAGGCGTTTTATGCTAGGAAGATAATTTCGCATCTAATCACTTTAAAATGGTAACAAATCTTATGGGGAAGAGAACATCATCGCTTTTTCCTTAAGGATCGGTTCATTTGGGTAACAAATCTTATGAGGTCCTACAGATCTTGGAAGGCTGCTGCAATTCCTCATCTCTCTTCTTGTGCTTGAAGATGTCACACTACAAGGAAAAGACCCTCTAGTGGAGGTTATAAAGGAGGTTTTAGTATTATAAAATAGGCCAAAATTGTCAAAAAAAAAAAAATCTACAACATCCGTTTATGGTTACGGAGGTTTTGGCAGAGCTTTTAACAGAAATTCAACACAAATAAAAAACTGGGTGGCCAGAGGTTATTACGGATGTTTTTTCATGGGTGCGCTACTCTGACTTGAACGAACTGGTGCGTGCATATAGAAGGCACCCCGGGGCATTCGAAGCAAAATGCACCCGGCCGTTAAGGTATAAAACAACATCGGGCGTAGTGTTGGTGATACAACACACAGGGCAGTTCTAATTGGCCTTGGGATTTATGCGGTGCTCATAGGTCGTATCAACGCACCGGTGCACAGACATATAGAAACTCACCGGTGTGCAGTATCACAGAAAGGCACCGAGATTTATAATTGGTATCAGTATTCGTGCGGTGCACATAGTTCGTACAAATGCACCAGTGCTTATAGACACATAAACGGCTCAGTGCATAGTATCACACAAACACACCGAGATTTAGAATTGGTATCGGTACTCGTGCGGTGCCCATAGATTGTAAAACGATGCCGGTGCGTATAGGCACATAAATGCACCAGTGCGTCGTACTGCACAAATGCACCGGTGTACAGTTACTGACACACACCAGTTTTCATTTTGTATTTTTTAGAAACATTGACCTGTGACAGTGCAATTATTGTGATTGTTTTAAATTCATTATTCATCAAAAGTCGACACATCTTATAACAATATTCATATTAATTAAATTCTTATTAATGCATCTGCATGTGATGTTTGGATTAATTTGTTATATCATATCATAATTATTGTGGTTTTTTAAAATTCATTATTCATAAAAATTTGACACATATATATCTCATAAAAATATTCATATGAGTTAAATTTTTATTAGTGCATTTGAGAATGACAATGGAGAATGCAATAGTGACAATGGAGGATGCAATAGAACAAATTAAAACATATTTTATGATATATAATATATATGAATAAGACAGTCTTTATCATACAAAATGGGACAGTTATTGGTATCCCTTTATCTTTCAATTGGGACAATATGTCCATTACATTAAAAAAAATATCTGATTTCACAGACATATTTCAAAAAATACAACACCTTGCTTTGATATCCAAACATAGTGATCATTATTGTTCGCCTTAACTGCTGTCATTGCTAGAGCTACTTCCATGACTTGGGTTATTTTCAGGAATGTTTTGTTCACGGCGTTGATTGTTTTCTTCTTCTTCACCTTCCATCTACAAACATAAAAATAAACTGAAATGAGTGTATATACATTGGTGAGAATAATGAAAATTTAAATATTAAATAATATACATAAATGTAAATCGAACAGAAAAATGACGTACCATAGCAACAATTGACTCATAAACTATACACATTCTTTCAAAACCTTGTACCATGCCATCTTTCAAAATTTCATCTGTGAGCGAAGTTCCATACTTTGTTTCCTGCAAGTTTTATACCCCATAACAAATCATATATTTAATATCAAAGATGTTTTTGTTCTATTAATTATAGACGGAGGTAAGTAAAACAAGATCGATTGATGATTGCAAATTCCACAATTAATTTCTGATAAGCCAACATATACTCACAACCCATATTGAACCCAATTTCAATCAATTCATCTGATGGTTCTTCTTTGTATATTAGTACCTATTTGAAGACATTCAATGATGATTTTTGTAAAACAACTTAAAAAGTTCAAAAATGAAATCTAGTTAAGTTGTTATAAGGAAGTAACAATTACTCACAAACTTAGATATCAACCCTTTTCTTTCTTGTCGTCATGTTTTATGTGTTGAATGTGTTCCATTTTATTTTCTTTTCTGCAAGAAAATTCTTGGGAATTAATATTTAATGCTAAATTGTTTATTTATTGTACCTAATGATCGAAAAATTCAATGATTACATATTTCATTTGAAGCGCGTTTTTGTTGATATGGCTCCTCCTGCGACGCAATTTTGTTCATTTCTTTGACCATCTCCTTGTACACCTTTTTGGACATTCCTACTGGCATATTTCTAATACCAGCTCTTTCATCTTTTGAGATTTTCATAATCTTCCTGAAAATGTAACATGACAATAAAATATTTAATTTTCATATTTATAACTGAAAATTAAATATAACAAAAGTGATATTTATAAATAATTCTAGACAAAGAATTAAAGGAATATAATTACTTTTTTATTCCTTCTTTTTTGTTGTTGTACATTTTGCTATTAAAGTCTGACATGTCTCATTGACCATCCCTGGAAACTCTTCCTGTAGTTTAGATAAAATTTGGTTCTTGGAATCATTAGATTGATTTTTGTATTGTAAGTGGAAAGAACGTCTATACATTCATTCCATTAGATCCCTCAAACTTTTGGAAAAATTTTCCCCCTTCCGTTAACTTCTAGCACCACTCCAGATGAGCTAAGGAGCAATTCATTTTCATTTGCATGTTCTATTTTTTTTCTTTTCTTAGAACAACATTCCTTTTCTAAGTTGTTGGTCCCTGTAGAACATTAAATAGATGTCAATTAATAGACTGTTTGATACATGTTATCTAAAAATTTTAAGTATATTATTAATGATAATTAAAAAAAGAAACTCATATTGGATCGATAGTATTTTTTCATTCACCTGGTTCATCCTTTTGCAATTTTATCATCAAGCTTTTATGCTCTTTTGGTCCTAGATCAAAAATAATCTTATCGAGCTTCGTCATTTTGTGGCTTTGCATCATACACAGTAAACAATCCATATTATTTAAACTTACATATAGTTCAAAAAAAATATTTTTTATAAATAATTTACAAAGAACTTGCCTTTTTTTCTTTTATTGATGTGCTATCAATATTTTTGTTACTTGATCTCTTGTCATTCATTTCTTTATCAATCTGAAACCTGTACCATATCATTCATTAATATATTTATAGATAAATTGTCTACTTTTTAGGTAAAAATAAATCTCAAGACACCGGTGCACCTTTCTTGATGTTCACACCACCACCGGTGCGTGGGGGTATTACCAACGCATCGCAAAATATTATAATAGACCATATGATGTCTGGGGTATTATAAATGAACCGCACAAACAGTGTAATAGAACGTACGGTGCTATCCTTGTAACATGGAGCACCTGTGCCCTATTTCAGATATGGCGCACTGATTTAAAAAATTTGTTTTCAAATTTTTTATTACATAGTGCTTGCGCAGTGCCCTAGGTTATGTCGGGCACACCGATAAAAAAAATCCATTTTTTACAAAAATTCATGGAATGGCCGAATGGATTTGGATCCGACTATGCAAGTCATCCCATGGGTAGGATGTCAATCTAAAATGAAAATCCATAATTTTGAAATCATATAAACAGGGAGAATAAAGGGAAAAAACAAAAAAAATGATGGGTTTAGGGTAAAAATGGATAAAACTGTAGAAAAAGTAAAAAAAATTATCAAATTTAATCACGAGATGGATTGAAATTCTATGATATAGGGTTTGAATCACCTGAGGTTTGATTTCTGATTTTCTGAATAATTTTGTTCAAACATCACCAGTGCGTCACTTAATAGCACCGCACCCGTGTGTTGTTTTGTAACACTGACACCGGTGTGGTTATATGTACAGTAGCAACGATTTGTGGTTAAAGCACCGAAATTACTTTTAGGTGTGTACACCAAAATTTAGAGAACTCCAACCATAGAAATTGAGAATTATAATTTTGTTTATTCTTGAGAATTAGAATTAGAATTGAAATTGAGAATTGGAATTGGATAAATTCTTGATGGAAATAACTATTCTTCCAATGCATTTTTTTTATTGCAGGAAGTCCCTACTGATTACGTGGAGAGAATGCAATGTGGGGCACGTGAAGATGCAATACTACAGGACCCAAGTGGGCAATTGTGGCATGTGAACCTGTTATAATTGGCACTTAACTATTTGCAACCAATATGTTTAGAAATATAATCTATAGATAGATGGATGGCCTGCGAGCAATTAGTACACATAATCTGCAGAAGGGTAATGTTCTGGGAGTAATGACAACGAGTCCTTCATTCTGCATTTTTTAGTAGAAGAAAACCGATTTTCGACTAGACGATGCAGTTATTACATGTGAAGGCAATGGTTTCCTATAGAAAATGAGTATAGGGTTGAGCAGAGGAAAGCCATTGCAAAATAGGCTATTGCAAAATGGGAAACCGATTTGCAGGTGGAAATATGGTAGCTGCAGGTATCTATGATTTTCTTCCCATAGAAATGGTCACTGGATTTCCATTTATAATACAAGAAAACTTTTCACTGGTTTCATCCACAGGACCATAGCTCAGACAAGTTAGAGATGCCATTCAGGTTCAATTGAAAGCCGAAGATGTGATTTTATGTGACGTCATCTTTGCCGTTAAAAGTTGATGTAAGCCAACCGAAGCTCGAAAAATACTCCTAGCTGCTTTTAAACATATTCTGGAGAATCTTTCCCTTTATGGGACCTACCAGCCTGACCAACAAAGTCAAATGATCTTTCTCTGCTGTCCTTAAGGGAATGAGAATCCTTCCCTTCATGGTGCCTCTTGGCTTTATCAACTTCCTCGATTGATCTTTCTTGGTCATCAACTCTAATCTCCATTTCTCCATCATGGGATCTCTTAACCTTATCGTCGGCCTCAACTAAATTCTCTCTGCCGGTCTCAACTTGTACTCCTCTTGTACTTTGTTGAGCTCTGTAGCCATATCATCCCTGTAAGTATCTTTGTCTGTCTTTCTGTTTGAATCACTCATTTTCTCTGTTATAAACTTCTCATCCAAAATTCGAACTCTCATCTTTTCAAACCCTCATCTCCTCAGAAAATTCTTGCCTACAATTCGAACCATCCATTGCTCCAATACTGCACTTTAAATAATAACCATGTTCTGGTGCACATTGTTTTATAGGTGCACCAGGTCATTTTGTAAGATCAAGGTTTTTGTTTTTCCGCGGTGTTTTATGACGCACCGATGCGGAAGCGTTCTGAAGCACCGATGCATTGGAGTAATAAGAGACACCGATGCGTGTTACGATGATAAGCACACTAGACTGTATAAAGTTCTCTTTTTTGTATGTAAGATCATAATAAAATAATGATAATTCTAAAGTACATGAATTTATTTGCATTATTTTCTAAACTTTATTATGTTATAAAATTTCATATTATTCTAGATTTATTATTTTACAATTATTTACAAATTTACAAAATTAAATTTTTTAATAAAATCATTTCACATTAATAAAATTAAAATTTTCACATTAATACAATTACAATTTTACAATTTCACATACAATTATGATTAGAATTACAATTAGAATTTTAATTTTACATACAATTACATTTAGAATTTTACATACAATTAGAATTACAATTACAATTTTACAATTTGTAATATATACAATTACAATTACAATCATTTCACAATAAATTAAATATTACAATCACAATTAAAATTTTACATACAATTACAGTTAAAATTAGAACTACAATTACAATTACAATTTTACAATTTCACATACAATTACGATTAGAATTACAATTACAATTTTAATTTTACATACAATTACATTTACAATTACAATCATTTCATAGTAATACAATTAAAATTTTACAAATATTTTACAATATACAATTAGAATTATAATTACATTTACAATTAAAATTACAATTTTACAAATAGTTTACATAGAATTAGAATTAAAATTACAAATACATATACAATTACAATTTTAGAACTTTACATTTTTACAATTTTTCATATATACAATTACAATTAAAATTACAATTATAATCATTTCACAGTAAATTAAATATTACAATTACAATTAAAATTTTACATTAAATATTTTACATACAATTACAGTGAAAATTACAATTACGTATACAAATACAATTTTACAATTTTACATACAATTAAAATTTAAATTTCAATTACAATCACGACATAATATTTAATAAATATCATGGTCATTTAATATTAAATTAATTAATAAACATCACAATCATGATAACCATCGTACAAATATCTATCTGCAAGCTAAACATTAAATGAACATATCTAACATGACCTAACAATATACACATCGTGATGATCACCAACATGTAAATTAAGTACAACTGCAACATGAACATATAATACATGGACCATATATATATATATATATATATATATATATATATATATATATATATATATATATATATATATATATATATATATATATATAATCGAATAATGTTAAAAATATATATATTATTCAGTTATATATATATAACTAAATAATGTTAAAAATATACAACTGTAATTTAAATTTCATGGATCAGCTGGTGGTAGTACGTCAACATCAATAGTAGTTGTAGTGGAGGCCTACTCAGTCAATGGTGCAGCCTCGATGGTTAATGGTCGAGCCTGCTCATGATCATGAATAGTACTGATGGATGGATTAGCTAGTGGTATTACAACATCATAAGAAATAATAGTGGAGGCATGCTCAGTCAATGGTGTAGCCTCGACGCTCAATGGTCCATCCTACTCATGATCATGACTAGTACTGATGGATGCTGCAGGCTGTTGATGACTGGACGTGGCTGATGGTCCAGCCTCATCCCCATGATGACTGTTAGATGCTAGTGGAGCCTCATGCTCATCAGGTGTGGTGCGAGGTGAAATATCATGAGATGAGACGCTGCTTGTGCACTGTCTATCACGTGTTGCGGCTTGACCACACCTATAACATGTAACAGTCCTCCTTAATTGTGTAACAGTTGTCGTAGCTCCTAATACATGCCGTATCAGGTTGTACATGTCACGTGGCATGCCTCTCCACATCTGTATTATCCCATCATCGACTTGTATGTCTCTGTAATAAGCGGGCCTGATGCCTGCCTCAAAAATCAATGCACTAATTTGGTCGCCCAACTCCATCTTATATCGAGTATCAGTTCGACCATGCCTAGCAAAAGGCGATATCAGCGCACCAGCATGAGGAGCATGTCTCTCTCCACCAACCTCCTAATCATCATCCTCGACATATGCAATGTCCTGATCATCATCGGGATCCACCCCTAGATCATGTGGTGGTTCCGGAATCTCCTCGCCATCAAAAGAGCCAATTTATGCAAAATATATACAAGTACACAACAATAATTAGACAATTTCATTACACAATTTAATAAAAACAAGTTAAATAACATGCTAGAATAAATTTAAATATATAAAACAGTAATATTACCTCTATCATCTAGCAGCTCATCAGATGTGAAGAGGATTTTGGCACACCCTCGCCAATCCAATCCAGCATACGGACAGGGGACCATAATGAAGGGATGCAACTCGACAACACTGGCTAGTAAGTCCAGTGCATCATGCGATATGCTAGCTGGAAACATAGTCTCTCCCCTCTTGAGCATCATTTTCCCCCACATGTGCATCCGGGCCTCCAACATCGGCCTACGAGGCTGCCGAACAAAAGTAGGCCTCATATCTGGAAACCTCTCAAAAAATAAACAAAATATCTCTAAAGCAAAAGAGAGGTTGAACCTCCCTTGTGCATGATCACGACATCTATCTAAGGCTATACAAAACTGCTGCAAAAAAATGGCATAACACCTGACAAGTCGTGGCTCCTGTACTAAAGAATCAACATAATATAGAAGCGAGTAAATAATGTGTTCCCCGTCACTGGTGTTGTGTGAAATGGTCGAAATGAGAAGTGAGAGACACTTCAAGTCCTGTCTACCAAATGCACCAATATGTAGCTAACCTCCAAGGACCTAAAACTCTGAAGTAGATAGTACATTTGCTCCAATGTATCTCTGGGAGTAAACTAACTGATTCCCTGCTACACAACCAGCTGGAACCTCTGGGAACGAGGGAAAATCCACCCCTCACCTTGATATCCCTGTAATGAAATAAATATCCTCCTCAGTGGGTCTGTACCACTGGTAAGGACCAACTTGGAAAGCCTGCCAGTGGGCATTCCACCTGCGGATAAGATGTCTAAAAGAGGCACTATGTGCCTTTAGGGAAGTAGCCTCCTCATAGAACTTGAGGAGGCCTACCTGCCTTAGGAGCCCCTGGGTATCTGTTGTAATAGGGGGAGGGTTCGCATCTCTCTCCCTCTCTCATGCCTCCCACTACCGAAGCATGTCATACTGCTCTGCCTGTTGTTGCTATTGTTCCTCCTCTTCTCTCTGAATCATTGACTTATTAAATAATTATTTTTTATTAAATAAGACATGTATTTAGGAATATACATCTATGACTTTTTTTGGAAAAAAAGAAATAAATCAGTCGGTGCGCCACAAAAACAGTCATGCACCAGTTCCAGTGCATCTTTTTTTTGTAGAGCATCGGAGACGGTGCCCCAGATGACATAAAACGCATTGTATGCGGTGCGCCTGAAATTTTTTCAAGCCTTGTTGACTATATATGGTGTCAGAAGAGCAGTGCGCTAACTAAAATCTATGCTCCGGTGCATATAGTCGTGTCACCACACCGACTTCCTGACAAATTATATAGTTAACGGTGTGGTATTTTACCCAGCCGCATCGTTGACCCTGTCAGAATGCCGAATGTAGTGTACTAATAGACACTGAGGTGAATATATCCGTCAGCGCACCACGTTGCTATTCCCATGGTCAACGGTGCACCCAGCTAACTGACCGCACCGCAAATGTTTTTTAAATTTTAAAATAATGCGGGGCGCCTTTCGATACTACCCTGGAAATGGTACAGATACCGTTAGCACCGGTTGTGGTGCGGCATGTAAATTTTACAGGAAGCACCGCTTACCGGTGCGAGCTAATTGGTTCATGCGCACCGCGCGATAATTTTTTTCTTTTTTCTTTTTTAATGGTTGATTTTAATGTTATTTCAACTTTGAATCTGCTAGAAAACTTAATTATCGAAAAACTAGAAAAATTCATGTACATTTTGTCGTCGAGGATGCATATTAGCTGTAGAATTTGAAAAATAAAATTTTCCCACCATTTTGGAAAATGAAAGCTGTAGATTGGTGGTCAATGAACAACAGCAGTGCGTGCAATGGGTGCAATGGGAGGACCAATGTTAGGGCATCTTAGAGAAGGAGAAATTGCACCAGCGCTTGAGAGCTCTGGAGTACTGAGAAAAGTGAAAAATGCAGTTTCTTGGTTGTAATATTTTCTTTATTTAACCTTGTTCCAATGTGCAAGGTTTTATAGGCACACCGGTGCGGTTTCTTAAGAACGCACCGAGCTGTTTCAAATTTGGCACATTTTTTTATGATGCACCGGGGCGGTTACTTAACATCACACCGGGTTGTTTCAGTTTTGGTGCAGTGTTTCATGACGCGCCTGAGCGAAATATTCTTGAAGCCCCGGTGCTTTACAGTAATAGGATGCACAGGGCATGTCTGTATGGAGTGCATGGTGTCTGGTGTGCCAATGTTTTGTGCGACCGGTGATTTCTCTTGTAGAGCACACCAGTGATTGAGAGTAGAAAAGTGAAAAATGCAGTTTTTTGGCCGTAACTTTGTTTTTTATTTAACCCTTTTTCAGTGCACGTGTTTTATAGGCGCACTGGTGTTGTTTCAGAAGAACACACCGGTCTACTTCTTTTTTGGCACAGTTTCTTATGACACACCATCGTGGGATAGTTTGTGCGCAGTGGTGCCTTCTCCTGTAGAGTGCACTGGTAATTGAGAGCTCTAGAGCACTGAAAAAAGTGAAAAATATATTTTTTTTTGTTGTAATTTTTTTTTAACCCTTTTCCGGTGCACGTGCTTTATAGGTGCACCAGTGCTATTTATTACGAATGCACCAATCAGTTTGTGTTTTGGCGTGTTGTTTTATGATGCACTAGTGCGGGTTCATAATACCGCACCGAGCGTTTTCAGTCTTGGTGCGTGTTTTATGATGCACTAGTGTGGAAGATTTGTGAAGCACCGGTGCTCTACAGTAATACGACGCACCGGGTGGGTGTGTACAGAGCACACAGTGTTCAGTGTGCCAATTTTTTGTGCATGCTAGTACTTTCGCTTGTAAGGAGCATCGGTGCGATGTTTAATGATAAGCGCACCAAGCGGAAAACATCTGCAAAACCCTCTGCCTGCCAACCTCCTCTAGTAACCTCTACTAGAAATAGATGTATGGGGTATTTTTATAAGCGGTTCCTCAAAAACATCCGCTAGAGGGTCTTTTCCTTGTAGTGTCACTCCTCTTTTAGTAGTCAAATGATGAAATTTCATGTATTTTAATAATGAATTGCAAATGCATAGAATTTCACTCACTAACCACCACTACTGGATGGTATCAAGTATTCTCCTTCTAGTTTTTATCTTAGTAGTTCTTTACAGAAGGTGAGTTTATTGCAGGAACTGGAAAATCCATGATGCAATGTTAGTAGGATAGAAGATCCTAAATCTATGTTTGTTAGTTATTTTCTTTGCTACCTGTGTTACTCTGGATGATAGAAATTACTGCAGTAGTCCTTTTTGTTTTAAGAAGCATCATACAGAAATGCCACTTTGGGGATAATAATTCTTTAAAATTGTTATGCAAGTCTTGGAGTCGATAAAGCATCCTTAACCTAAAAGGAGACCTCGTTTTGGTGTAAAACTTTGAATACTTCCCATAAATGACTCACACCACTATCAGCAAAAATCTGGGTGAACATCAAATAGGCATTTTATTATTGAGGCAACGTACAAGTCTTTGGTTATTTTGATAGAACACCTTTCCCTCATTACTTGTTTCTCAGCAAAAAAGACTCTTAGAACGAAACCATATCAACAATCTAAAGTAAGTCTCAACAATTTGATCATTTTATGTCAATGATCATAAAAAAAAATTGGGGAATTTCTTTAGAAAAGGAGAAAAAATTTCTTGACTTTAGAAGATAATTTAGAGAGTTATATTGATGAATGTACCATTTATTTGAAGCTTTCAAGTGCAAGGTAATTAACCATTAAACTATGCCACAAAAACATGTTACTTATTAATTGAATTGTAAAAGAATATTCTCTTGTAAACAACACCATTGTACCATACTACAGATTCCATCTTAAACTATATAACATATGAAACTTTGTTCAAGAGTTTAGAAAGTTGGAAATTATTCAGTTATCAAAGAGTTGATTACATCCAATGCATGGAAGAAATTCATCTTGAATCATAATGTGTCTCGTTATAAACTTTTCAAAACACAATAGTATGTCATCTATCCAATACATTGTGTGAAACTATTCAGATAGTTATATTACTTGGAGTAGGTATCCTGAGTATTTTGATTTATTTTTATTAATTTGATATTTTATGCTTTCATATTTTCCATATCTCATAATGAAACATATAACTCACCCTCAAGGTTATAGTACAATTCTTGGAAATTGAATCACTTTGAATGTAGGTAATCTTGTTACTCCAGTATTCCACTGGGATGCATTTAGTCTCATAAAGATCCAAAATTTCAACCACCTGAAAATAGAAGGTGGTTTTCAGTCTCTTTCACAAAATGTATGGATAATTTAGAATTTTCACAACACAAGAGGCTACCTTCATAGGGTTTCAGTAATTCAAACATAGAAGAATGTGTGACAAGGTAACTATATGGACAAAATCATAATACACTGTGAGATGTAAGGACACAGGAAACTCCAATTGGGATGAATATTATACTTATTAGCATAAATAATGAGATGACTTGCACAATTAAAACACAATAATCCATCGTAAGATTAATCTTCAACATAGTCATGGTACTTCATGCAAGGTGTTTGGGATCACCCATGCTGGAGTCAGAAATGGTATACAAGCAGGAAGATACTGATATATGAACTTCGAATCTACAAAATCAGCATCATGCTTTTCAGCAAATAAATCAAAGTAGAAAAATAGATGTTATTACAAAATGAAAAAAACAAAAGACTATTTGTGTAACGACAACTACAAATGCTAAGATAATATTAAAAGAACTAGAAATACCTAGGTTTGGGATACACCCCAATCCATTCCAAATGCTATTATATTTGTTTTATACTAACTTATCGAAAGTCCTACAGAATGTTGAATGGTCTAATATGCATGCCCATCCCTTGAAATGAAGATGGTGATCATGATGATGATAATAAAAAATAATATTGATGATAGAAATTTTATGACAACAGTATGAACTCGAGACTGTCTTCTGCTACTAAGGAAAGTGATGGATGTTGAAAAGTGTAACTAGGATCAGTCTTCATATTGAATATGTAATTATGTATTTATGTAAAATATAAGTCAAAGATAATAAAATGTATTTTTGTTATGCGTCCTTCATAGTTTTCATGAGAAAGTTTTTATTATAGGTCAACAGACTTCTTCTTGTTTTCTAATAGGTTTTCTTCTAGTCATAAATATAATTGAGTGTCATAAATATGAAGAGTCTAGTCATCCAAAATTATCCAAGACCTTGTGGAAGAATGGCTCATAACAGCCCTCAAGATAGCCCATATTCAACGCTGGAATAATTGCACTACATGTCGGCCTAATACACAGTGATGAAGTCGGTTTACTAGCTAGCTGTAAATTCGGCTCATTTATAGACATGAAAAACTATATATACACCAGTATACTATGCAGAAAGATAGTGACATAGATTCGATTGGTCTAATTTTTTTGGACAGAGTTGCAGGATCTTAGGAAAGGAAAAAGGTGTGGATTTCTCTGAAGAATACTGTGTATTTCAGAGAGGACCTAGTGCGGGTTAAATGATAGAATATTGTGTGATAAATTTTGGTATAAGTGTGGGATAAAGGATAGAAAAAGGTGCAAACTTATTTGAATATTTTACAGTGGTTAAAATGCAAACATCTCTGAGATAAAGTGCAGGAAAAGGACAAGATCTAGTGCAGACTTCAGGATAGAAGTTAGTACAGGTTTAAGGACTAAATAAGGTTCATATATCTCAGTGTGTTATCACAACAAAGGAATATACTTTAGTTCTAGAAAGAAAGGAAGGTAAACTTGTGATTACCTTCCTATTCTATAGTACATAAAAAGGAGTACTACTCCTCAATTGAAAAAGCTTCGGTGATGTTGTCTAAGAGTTATTGATTCCATTGGTTGGGTAGACCAGATTTGTCTTGCAGTATTGAGATAAGTATTTCGGTGTTTCATTTCACAGTAGATATGTATCTGTGTTTAAATGAAAGGAAGTTGAATGATATGTTATTATCCTATCTAATATTTACATTATGATTAAAAGAATTGTATATTTATGTATTGCACACTTGCGAAGAAGATATACTAACCTAAGTAAGATGAAAAGTATTATGGAGTTCTGTATTAAAATATTACAGAGAAGATAGCCTACCTATTTATGACAGTAAGAATTAACAATATCTATGATTAAATCTTACAAATAAGCCACTGATAATTTCATTAACAGTATCAATAGAGACTACATGGATGAATAACTTGTGAAATAGAATAATATTTATTTTCAGTTGTTAAAAATAGCATAAGATAAATAATATTTCGATTTATTGAAGAAATTGTGTATTTAGTTGTTTGAGCCCACGTTGGCCTTTTGGTAATATATGCAAGCCCTAACATTGACCTAGGAGCCTACTTTGAAATATAAAAGGGTCTCTGTGGATAAAAGGACAGTTTGAAAGTCCTACTTCGCTAATTAAAGAATAACTAATCAAGGAAACATTCTTATTACTTTAAGAAGGCTTGTGGTAGTCTCTCTATCACACAAGTTTTGACACCTTAACATAGAAACTAGTGGGCCTCATCTATTCAAGGAGAATTAGATCTATTGGAGAAAACATTTCTTGTGCTTGCTGAAAGCCCTAGTTTGAGGGCCAAATTTGAAAGAAGAAAATATTCAAGTGTCTTATCACCATAAGGATAATACTAAGAGACATTCATCACAATTCGTGTAAAAAATTTTCAAGTTCTTAACTCTTGAACAAGTCCTTGAACTACTTTGAAATTTCACTCATGTGAAAGTTGAATTCTCAAAAGGAAATATCAGTCCACCAGTGAAAATGGGAAGCCCTAGTGAGAGGGATGGATACCCATGAAAATTTGGCATGAAAACATATTTGCAAGCAGATAAATATTGGAATCAATATATATTCATGCATATAGTTAGCATAAGAAGAAGTATTGAAATGTCACTCTTTGTGTTGGAGGAAGCTGTGTCATTTTGGAAAAAATATTGATAATAGTATCCTTTATAAATTCTAATGATGGGAATTGTTCTCAATAAAATTTGTGAATAAGTCATGACCATTGTTTGTATGGTGCATTTTGTATCTCTTTGTCGATCTGCTGAGGGGTTGATTCAATATCCCACACAAGCCAAGTTAGTTTCCCAAGAAATCAAGCCCTGAAACTACCTATGGAGGATTCATTCTAAAAACAAAAGATGTAGCCAAAAATTGAATGGATTTGAGAATTTGGATATTTAGATCATGCTTAAGCATGTCTGAAACTCTATTTTATCATGAAAAACATTAATATGCTAGCATTATTAATGTGTATAGAAAAAATATATATGAAATCATGCTTGGATGGGATATGTGATCCAATATACCTCTACTTAGATATGATACATTAATTTGAAAAGGAAGCATGACAAAGATGTGTCATGATCTCTTGTTCTAAATAATATTTTGATTATTATAAACCACGAAAATGAAAAGCATTCCTATGAGCCCTCCAGTCATTTGCATTGAAGAAATGAAATATGCAAACTTCATTAAATATCATGTTTCTAACCTCAAGTTGATCTACCTATAGTGGCAAGTTTATTGTTTTGATATTCTACCTTGAATGATTGGTTATAACTACAGTCATGTGTTACTTTCACCTGACCTATTTAAGTTGAGGAAGAGAAAGGTCATAAAAATTTATATCTTATCATTTTCAAAGTATTCTTGTTGTCAATTAGTATCTATGTATACAATATCCTTATTTTCATATGACTGTAAGCCGCGAGGTTTCATCAGAATTTCCCCTCAACACTTTCTCAAGTCTACCATTACGACACTTTCCATTTCTCCTAAAGAAGAATTTGGATGGAATGAGGGTGACAGGATTTAATCCATCTATGATCAAAGCACACCCCAAGGTGCTTGACTTCTATCATAAACTTACCTAACATAAGTAGGGTACATTTATGATCCAGAAAAGAGATGAATTCTATAGCTAGACATCAGACTCATGGTGACATTATTAGTCTTCAAGCATCTCTAGTAATGTGGCTTGGGTTAGAATATGTATTTGTCATACGTAAATGGAAGTACTAAAGAACCCTTCTATATATTTTGGATCATGTTGAAAATCCTATTTTATGTGGATCTTCTTCTGTTTATAAGCTTGTAAATTCAGCTATGAATGATAATTGAACCCTGTCGGGAGGGTTAGAGGAGACCGTAGTCCGAATTTCCTTAGGAACACAAATATGAATGAAAAACTGATAAAAAATGATAATATTTATATTCCTGCAATGTGTAATAATTAATTTCAGGAAAATTTTAAGTCACAGGAGGTATTTACAACAAATGGGGAAAAGAGTCAGGAAACCCTTGAGGGGTATGGCCCAAGTCCCACTTAGATAATCATGCACTAGGCTCATGGGAGAACCTGCATAGAATATAATGGTCTCTATAAACCCTATAAGAATATACCATAAACGAGTTTAAGAACATGAGTCAAGGAAAATTATTGACATCAGTGACATATGTAATGGCTTCACCATCTGGATTTTGAGTGGCATCGTAACCACTCGAGAGCAAGGAACACTAGAAAAAGACAGTAAAATAGAACCATTAATCAATAGGGAAAAAAATTGAATCAACTATGTAAAATATATAGATATTGATTAGGGAATACATGTAGCGAACCCGTCGAGGACGAGCCCAACATTCTGAAAGAGAACTTCCCCAGATTGTTATGAGTGCAATACCCAAGATTCTTATGGGTTCAATACCTGTGCAGGAATCATTATCTTCAGATGAAAAACCTTGGCCTCCTGAACTAGTTCATGAGAAGGCAGAGCCATGAAACGCTCATCAGAATTCACAAAATGAGCTCAGGATGAAACCCTGGGGTTAGGGGTTAGAGGATAATGAAAATGGTTAAGGGATTCAAGGGTTAAGGGTTAAGCACCATGGGCTTAGGGTTAGGGGATTTAGGTGGTTAAGTGCTTAAGGGTTATGGGATATAGGTGTCAAAAGGTTAAGGGGTTAGGGGTTGGGACTAAAGGGTTAAGGGTGAGGTTTAAGATGATAAGGGGTTAGGGCTTAGGGGCTTCAAGTATTTTAAGTTAAGGGTTAGGGTTTAAGGGGTTAGTGTCTTAGGGTTTAAGGGATCAAGGGGTAAATGGGTTGTGAGTTATGACTGTAAGAGTTAAGCGATTATGGATCTAGGGTTAAGGGAATAGGGAACTTACTAATTATGGGTTAATGGATTATGGGTTATGATAATGGGACCCCTAATCACCTTATCAAAAATATTGTGGGTTCCCCTATCAATTTATCTTGATGCCTTCCCTCTAGGCCTCCCTCCCTTGCTACAACCTCCCTCACACGATACGACTCGAACACGTCTCCTGTGGCATCCTCACACAACACGATCTGACTCGCCCAAATGAAGGAATGAGGGAGATAAAGGAAAAAATATCGCACAAACATGCACAAGGCACATAGGCGGTCACAACTTAGCATTTTTTATACAGAAACCCTCAAACGACTCAACCTGACCCGACCCGATCTGCCTGAACACATTTCCTTGGGCGCCCTCACATGACCTGACCTGACTTGACGTGACCTCACATGACTCGACCTCACATGACCGGACCTAACCCGACCTGACCTGAGCTGACTCGACCCAACTTGAACCTCAGATGGTTTCGTCTCTATTCTGACATTTACAACGACTTGACATGTTCATCGCAGGTCTGATAAGTACTGCAAAATTAAACTTGTTGTCACATTACAAATATAACATAAAATAATTTCTCAATAAAATAGGTGAATTAATTTCTTACCTTTCTATATTTCAGTATATTATTATATATATATTATTTTGTTTATATATTCATTTATTTATCTATTTTATTATTATTATTATTATTATTATTATTTAAAGTGGTCTAATTAATTTTAAAAAAAAATTCCTAGGACAAAATAAATAAAATATAATTAAAAATCTAATCTAAACAACAAACGGGTCACACGAGGTAGCATGCATGACCTCACCCGCCCGAACGAAGGGTGTACGAGAAAGAAAAGGAAAAACGGATCACACAAAAATGCACAAGGAACATGGTTGCCCTCACACAACCTGACAGGACCCGACTAGGACGCATTCCTAATTGGGCGACCTCACAGGACTTGACCTGACCCCATTCGCTCGAACTTGTTTCCTTGGGCACCCTCATAGTACGGCACGACCCAACCCAACCTGACCCAAACACGTTTCCTTGGGTGCCATCACACAACCTGACCTAACCCGAATGCATTTCCTCGGGTGCCATCACACAACCAGACCTGACCTGACCGGCCCGAACGTCGAAGGCATGAGGGAGCAAACAGAAAAAGGGTTGCATAAACATGCAGTACAAGGCACATGGGTGGTCACGAGTTAGAATTTTTGATACGACCATCCTCACATGACCCGACCCAACTCGATTCGACCTGCACGAATGCGTTTCCTTGGATGTCCTGACATAACTCGACACAACCCAACCCGACCCACCCGAATGCATTTGTGTGGGCCCCCTCACATGATTTGACTCGAACCACCCCGAACTGCCCAATCGTGTTTTCTTGGGCACCCTCACATGACACGACGCAACCTGACCCACTCGAACACATCTTCTTAGGTGCCGTCACAAGACCTGAACCAACCCTGCACAAACGTGTTTCCTTGGGTGCCCTCACATGACCTGACCCCACCTGGCCCACCTGAACGTGTTTTGCTGGGCATCCTCACATGACACGACCCGACCCAACCTGACTCGACCCACCAAAATGCGTTTCCTTGGGAAGCCTCACACGACATGACCAGACTCGACTCGACATGACACGAGCGGTCACAACTTAGAATTTTTGATATGACCACCCTCACACAACCGGACCTGTCCTGACCCGACCCCAATCGACCCACCCGAATGTCGAAGGCACGAGGGAGCAAATATAAAATGGGTCGCACGAACATGCAATACAAGGCAGATGGGTGGTTAGTATAAGTTATGATTTTTGATACAGACAGGCTCACACGACCTAACCTAACCCGAACCGACATGCATGAACGCATTTCCCTAGGCACCCTCACACCACCCGACTTGACCTAACCAAACCCTACCGAACGCATTTCCCTGGGCACCTTCACATGACCCGACTGAACCCAACCCAACTCGCTTGAACGCATTTACTTGGGCACCCTCACATGACCCGACACAACCCGACTTGACTGGACATGTTCCTTGGGTAGCCTGCCATGACCGCATCTGACCCAACCCGCCCAAACATGTTTCCTTGGGCAGCCTAACAGTACGGCACGACCCGACCCGACCTGACTTGAACGCGTTTCCTTGGGTGCCCTCACATGAATTGACCCGACCCGACCCCCCCGAATGTCTAAAGCACGAGGGAGAAAAAAACAAACAGGTCACATGAACATTCACAAGGCACACAGGTGGTCACAACTTAGCATTTTTGATACGGACTCCCTCACACGATCTGACCTGAACGTGTTTCCTATGGCGCCCTCACACGGGACGACTCGAATGGCCCGAACGAAGGGTGCACGAGGGAGAAAATGGAAAATGGATCGCACAAACGTGCACAAGCAACATGAGCGGTCACAACTTAGCATTTTTTATATGACCACCCTCACACAACCCGACCCGACCCGACCCGACCTGCCCGAACATGTTTCCTTGGGCAGCCTCACACGACTTGACTTGACCGGACCTGACCCGTCCTGACCCACTCGAATGAGTTTCCTTGGGCAACCTCACAATATGGCATGACCTTGCCCGACTCGACCCGAACACGTTTCCTTGGGCGTCCTCACACGACTCGACCCAACCCACCCAACACGTTTCCCTGGGCGCCCTCACATCACTGACATGACCAGACTAGGCTGGACACCTTCCTTGGGCGCCCTCACATGACCCGACCTGACCCGACCTACCCGAATGTGTTTCCTTGGGCGCCCTCACAATATTGCACAATCCGACCTAACCCGACATACCCGAACGTCGAAGGCACGAGGGAGAAAATGAAAAACAGGTCTCAAGAACATGCACAAGTCACATGGGCAGTCACAACTTAGCATTTTTTATACGGCCTACCTCGCATGATCTCACCCGAATGCGTTTCCTGTGGTACCCTCACACGACACGATTCAACTCGCCTGAATGAAGGGCGCATTAGGGATCAAATGAAAAATGGATCACACAAATGTGCACAAGAAACACATGTGGTCACAACTTAGAATTTTTTATACGACCACCCTCACACGACCTGACCCAACCCGACCTGATCCTCCCGAACACGTTTTCTTGGGCGACCTCATACAGCACAACCTGACTAGACCCGACCGGATCTGACCCACCCGAACATGTTTCCTTGGGTGCCCTCACAATATGGCATGGCATGGCTTGACCCAGCCTGAACGTGTTTCCTTGGGCACCATCACATGACTTGACCCGACTCGATCGAACGTGTTTCCCTAGTCGGCCTCACACGACCTGACCCCGCCGGACACGTTACTTGGGCGCCCTCATATCACCCGACCTGACCAGACCCACCCAAACACATTTCCTAGGCCACCCACATATTACGGCAAGACTCGACCCGACTTGACCTGAACGCATTTCCTTGGGTGCCATCAAACGACCCAACCCGACCCAACCCGCCTGAATGTCAAAGGCATGAGGGAGAAAATGACAGATAGGTCGCACGAACATGCACAAGGTACATGAGCAGTCACAACTTCCCATTTTTGATATGCCTCCCTCACACGATTTGACCCAAATGCATCTATCGTGGCGCACTCACACAACATGACCCAACCTGCCCAAAGGAAGGGCGCACGAGGGAGTAAACAGAAAACCGATCACATAAACATGCACAAGGAACACGGATGGTCACAACTTAGCATTTTTTATATGATCACCCTCACATGACCTGACCCGACCCGACCCGCCTGAACACATTTCCTTGGGCGGCCTCACATGGAACGACCTGACTAGACCAGACCTGACCCGACCCGCCCAAACGTGTTTCCTTGGGCGCCCTCATAATACGGCATGACCCAAGCTGACCCGAATCGAACTCGTTTCCTTGGGCGCCATCACAGGACTGGACTAGACTCGTACGAACGTGTTTCCTTGGGCGGCCTCACATGACACAACTCGACCTGACCCAACCTGACCTGCCCGAATGTGTTTCGTTAGGCGCCCTCACACGACCCGACACATTGTCCTAAACCCTAAACCTGGTCACATGACCCGATACATTGTTCCTAAACACTAAACTCTAACTAGTGAACATTGTTCCTAAAACTTAAACCCTAACATCGTTCCTAAACCATAAACCCTAACATTGTTCCAAAACCCTAAACGGTAACTCCTGAAATGTTGCATTTTTGACACTTTTCCTTAGCGTGGCAATTCCAACACGTCTCCTAATGTCCCAATATCGACACTTGTCTCCAAAACGTCGCAATTTTGACGCATACTCCCGCAACATCACAATTCTGATGCATACTCCCGCAACGTTGCAATTCCGATAATTTTCCTTAGCGTCGTAATTCCGACACTCCAAGATGAATTTGATTGAATATAAAATATAAATATAATATACAATATTTTAATATTAAAAAAAATTATTTAATATTGTTTTATCAATTCATAAATTTTAATAAAAAGCTTTCGCACATAGGATATATCTATATATATATAAACTTAAAATAACTACAAATTCACCTCTATTAAATATTATAAAACTTAGAACAGATAAATTAAGCTATATATGCACAGTATGATTGAAAAATAAAAAACAAATACAAAAAAAAACATGCAATTTAAAGGAAATATTATTTTTTCTGGAACAAGAAGTTCATAAGATGATAATAATAAAATTGAAAATGTCTAAAAGATCAAGATCAAGGAGTTACAAGTGATCTAACACACTACGATCAGCCCCTATGCATGCAGCAATAAAATACTGGTTCCGGTCAAGAATGTAAACCGATAGTGATAGCCGATTATTGGGATGACCAAACAGTCACAGAGATTGCAGCTATGCTCCATGAGTATGTCGATCTTTGATATATGGTTTCAAGTTTATATATATAAGAGTGAGATTGATACTTTTGGTGTCTTCTGATTATTATATGTTTGGAGTTTTTAGTTTGAATTTCTCAATGAAATTTTTTATTATTTAAAATTTGTTTTTGGTTGTATATATAGATCTAACATGTTTAAAAACTCTAAAACATTTGAATTATAGAAATTTCACAATTCAATTTTAAATTTCTAACCAATTTCTACTTGATTCTCCATAAATTCAATTGGAAAATTAAAATATATACCCAAAAAACAACAAAAACCTTAAAATAATAAACTATCACAACAAAAAACCTTAAAATAATAGACTATCACTTATTGTTTGAAATATATTTATTATTTTTATTTGAAATACGATAATTTTAAGTTTTAAGGCTTGAAATATAACATAAATGCATATTGCAACATTTAACCAAGATTTATTATAGAGATATGTTCGATTGGATGCCAAAATAACAAGATTTTAAATCTATACACAAATAGGCATTTAAAAACAAAACTTAGAGTCTACCTTTCTTATAGGGTTTTTTGGGTTAGATGATGTATAACATCGGAACATGTGCATTTTTATCGTTCTAAATAATGTTGGAGAATGGAGTTATTGCATAGGTTGATGATAATATAGAAAGATGAGATTTTCTTTTCGATTATGATGAAGTTTAAAATATCTTTTAAATCAAATCTATCCCTTAAAGGTTTAAAGTTACCGAAATTAAAATTTGCCCGTGGCAGACTATTTAGCTATAATATCAAATAACGTCATTTTCGAGTCCATATACATTATAGTATTTAATGATAACCATTAAAATAAATTGTGATAAATTGTGAAAATCACTAGTTGAGGATGGGCCTTTTCAGAAAATTTTAAGGCGATTGTTGGGTCTATGCTAGGGGATGAGACAATTTAATCCCAATTAGTTTAGTGTTGGTATGCCTAAGCTCTGGGGTTATTCCTAGGTGATTTGGACTGCTAAGATGTCGATATAGATAAATGTCTTTTGGATTAATCACATCATCACAATTTGGTCAATGTTTTGAACCAACCAATGTGATTCATCCTTTGGACAAAGTGAAGAAAGAAACCAATCTCATTGAATACATAGTAAGGATGCACCAATAGTAAAGATGTGCCAATGCCCAAAAATAGCTATTAAAACTAGTCATTAGAAACTAGCCCCATTATATGATTAGTTAATTCATAAGATATAATATTAAAAGTTTTTAAGATTTTCAGAAGAAAAAAAGAAAAAAAGAAAAAAAGAAAAAAAAAGAAAAAAAAGAAAAAAAAAAAAAATATATATATATATATATATATATTAAAGAATAATTTAGAATTTAATGATTAAATTATAGTTATTATAATAAGAGAAGGGATAAATAAAAAGGGGAATAATCTTAAAATCTATTATTTGACTAATTAGTTATTAATATATATAGTATTAAAAGTTTAAGATTTTAGGAACAATTATTAAAAAATAATTAAAATGATTAAATACTAGTTATTAAAATAAGAGAAAGGTTAATAATAAAAAGGGGAATAATATTAAATTTTTTAAGAAATATTGTAAAAAAGGTTAATAGATAATCTAGAATAATTTAAAAATGAAAATTGATTAGTTCATTGTATCTAGATGTCATTAGTTCCGGGTTTCTCAAACCACAAGTCAAAAATTACCATGATATGTATGCTAGTTAGTTTTTGTTGATTTTAGTGATATTTATTTTTATTAAGTTATATGCCAATATCTGATGAGAGAAATTGATGAGTTATATGTATGTGCAAATGTCATGATAGAGATTGAAAACAAAAATGATTTTGGAAAAATTAAATTTATTGGAGTCCTCAACACTCAATTGCTAAATTACACCATTTTACTTATCAACATTTTTCCTTATGGAAAAATCAATCAATCTTCTTCCCACCAGGGTTGGAATTTGACGGGAAAAATGCAAGTTATAAGACATTTTGACAGAGTGTCTTGAATTTTGAAAAAACATATTTATGATGTTCAATTATTTTCCTAAAACATTATTAATACCCTATAAAATTTGTACTGGTAAAATTTTTGACATTCAATTATTTTCCTAAAATATTATTAATACCCTATGAAACTTGCACCGATAACATAAATAAATTGAATTTGTAGACCTCGATCTCGTAAGAGGTTGATCATTGATAGTGGTTATATAATCGCATGAGGAAATAGAGAGTTGGCACAACCAATAATAGAAAAATCCTTTGGGTTTTGTGAACGGAGGATTTGGTTTTTAGATTTTTTTTTTTTATTTTTTTTTTATTTTTTTTATTTTTTTATTTTTTTTTGTCTTTGAAAGAGGGATATTTATCTCAATTGGATTGTAATTTTTACTACAACAAAAAATTCTTGTTTTAATGGGTTTTGGAGAAAACTAGGTTTTTAAAACTTTCATTTATTTTTTGATAAATAAATAAGTGTAGAAAATTGTACAAGTGGAAGTGAAAAAATAAATTCACTTTGGTACACCTCTCCCAATTCCTTAAGACTATTTAGATGATGTTGTACATACATGTTCATTCTCTTACCCTCTCAAATACAATTAATACCATTTAGATGATGTTGTATTCTCAAAAATCTTTAAAGTAATTACGTTTTTGAAGTGCAAATTTTCTAATCAAGTTTTTAGTGGTGAAGAGTTAATTTATTATGAAAACATTACTCTTAAAGAGCAAAATTTTAAATATAACATTTCTTGACAGGAAGCAAAGATCCAAAATATCAAAAAAATGTGTACCAGAAGAAATAAAGAGAAATCCAAATTCAAACCCTGCTTCCCATATGATCCAACATCCTACCTAAACTCAACTTACTCGCAAAAAGAAAATAAGCAATGATAATAATTTAAAATAAATTTCAACAGATTTTGCAAACTTTAAAAACCTAATCACAAAAAGAAAAGAATGAATATATTATTTAAAATAAATTCTGATAGATTTTGAAAACTTCAAAAACTACGTAGATGACTAATGGATGGTTGACAAGTAGCTCTTCGGGGGGGGGGGGGGCGGGGGGCGCCGCTCTTTATCACACAGATTTAGACAAATTGGGAAACAAGCTGCAAAAGGGAAACATAAAAAAAACAGTAACATGTATACAATCTTGAAATGAGTGGCAGAAGGAGAAGTTCAAAAATAATAATTATAAATGGAAATACTTATATCATCAGCCATAATACGGTCTTGGGTCCATGCCATAGAAAGAACTGAAATCTAAGGGTACGTCTGAAAATACATAACTACATAGACAGCGAAAATATTGCTTAATGATCTCTTACTTTCTGCTTTTCTCTCAGATGAATTCTATATGAAATGGACACAAATTCTTTATTTCCGGAATCTTCCAGTATCTTCCAGTATCTAGCATATTGATCACGCTTCGTCTCTCACAACTTCCCTCAGCGGTCGACACGAACAGAAATTTTTTAGCTTTGATTTCTTCCGCCATGGACGACCTCTGCTATAGCGGCAATGGCAGCTTAATTCCATATCAGGCATTTCGAAGTCAATGCGCAGGAGTAGAAGATGACACTGGCCACTCAGTCAAGATTACAGAACCAAAGCTGCTGATTCCTGTGAAGTGGTTGCAGAGTTGCCTGTTCCCATTCCTTCTATCAATAAGTATTCGCAGGTTGTCATCCATTCATAGAGTCGCATCTAACGAAGGAACTCGGAAACTTCTCCATTCCTCTACTGTTACACGATTTGTGTCGGCAGTCAACGAGAAAGAGTATCCGATCAATTAATTAATAGTATAGAGAGTCTATTTTATATTTTCTATTAGTTTGCACGGCAATTATTTTCCGCTTTATCGCATCTGTTCCCTTGCTTTTCACAAGAGCCAAATTACGATCACTTCCTTGACACTTCAGTAGTTTCATAGTCTATTCTGCACGGAATTTGCCCCTTACCATGCGCCTTAATACTCCATACCCACACGCAGCCTTCTCCAGGCATAGATGCATCATTTTCCAGACCCATATACTACTTTTTACCACTTCAAGTACAACCAATCCTTTTAGCTAGGTTTCATTAGGCGTTTTAAACTTCAAAGTATTATTTCGACGGAGATCATATGCTTCATGTTTTTGCGGATTCGAGTTTTACATTACTCTCTTTTTAAAAAAGGGAATTTATATATTTATGCTATTATAATCAACATTATTTTATCATGCAGTGAGAGATCATATTCTATAATTTTACTACAAAAATGAAAGGTCAAAGTCCTCAACACTATAAAATATTTTTCATATTTTGATTTTTCAATTTTCAAATTTTAATTTTTCAATATATGATATATTTAAAGTTCAAAATAAATATATTTTCTTGTGTAGTATCTCACATGTAAATTTAATGTTAACAATATTGAATACAAAACAAATTATAAATATTTAATATATTAAATAAAACAACATTACACTAATAGGTTTTGAAAATATTAAATTTTTAAAAGTACAATTTTTTCTTAAATTTTGATGTTCAAATTTTTGAAAATATTAAATTTTTAAAGGTACAATTTTTTTTTAAAATTTTGATCTTCAAATTTTTAAAAATACATATTTTCCTTAAATTTTAATCAGGGAGAAATCTTAATTTAAGATAGATATGTTAGATATCAATTCTATGTTAATTATAAAAAATATATATATTATAAGTTAAGAAGTAGTTTTAAACATAAAATAATTTTTTTTAACAAAAGTTTGAATTAGCTTTGAAATATTTTAATTCCTTAGTATAAAAATAACTCTGTATTATTAACAAATTTTTAAATTTTTGAATTATTTTATTTTATTTTTTAAATTTCCACTATTTTTTACAAAATTATTTCACTTAAGGTTGGCACTGAAATATTTTGTTTATAATTAATTTTTTTTATTTATTAATAATTAAGAGTTTTTTTTGTAATACTATGAATGTGCAAGGAAGTACATACTCTCCTCATTAAAAATGGAAAAGCATTATACATAATAATGTTTATTTTAAAATTTCTGTATTTATAAAATTTAAAGTAAGCATTCAAATATTTTAACAATAATATACATTGAAATAATTTTTGTTATTATTATTATTTATTTTTAAAATATCAAAATTCCAAATTGTATATTTCAAATATTATATATCTTCATTGCATTAAATTATAAAGAAATTTTGGGAAAAATTGTTTATATTTATACTTATTTTTAATTTAATACTAAATTAAATCAAAATAGAATAATATATTATTTGAATATTTAGATAAGAAATGCTATTTTATAGTTTTGTTTTGCTTTATTATGTACATCACAAAAAAAATATGTTATTTATTTAAAGATCCACTTTTTAAAAGTTATAATTTTATTTTTTTCAATTATAACTAATGATCACATTAATATCCACGTACTTATTATATTTTTTAATTACATAATTAATAGAGTTAATAATTCATTAATATATATTAATATTGTTAAATATTATCAATCATATATTAATTCAAATATTTTCTTTTATTTATATATTACTTTATTTTTTTGTTTCATTTAGCATTGGAAAAAACATATTAATTAAGAAGATTGAAACTATGACTCACATCTGGATGATAAAAAAGGTTACCATCTTGAAGAAATGGTTAAATGTTCCATTGCATTGGTACACGAGAAAATGATAGAAATTAGATAAGCTAAACTAAGCATGGCATATTTACATTGAGGTCATTGGTGAGTGATTGCTTCCATTTCTATGTTGTCTCCATTAGTATTCTTCTTCATGCTAAATGGTCTACGAAAGTTATACTATGGTCTAACCTAGGCAGTGGAAGTTAATTGTGCCTAGATCTAATGTGTCTCAAGGGAATGGTTGAAGGTAATTTTCCATGTTGATGTTGTACTCTATATTTACTTAACATTCAAATCATAAACACTAATACATATCACTACTTCATTTGCTACAACAACATTTCCATTATAATATCAATTTTGAAATGAAAGATATGTTAGCATTTTCCTTAAGCACTGAAATGGGATCAAAAAGAGGATGTTGTCTTTCAAACCTCATAGTAATCTATCATATTTGATTCAAGGGTGATAGATTTTAACGAAATAGAACAATGAGGGGACTGCAGTCTAAAAATGCTAAATCAAAGATCTTGTGTTGATCTATATCTCTCTGGGCCATCACCTAAACAGATTCTGATGGCTATTTCCAAAGTTACGATGGAGGGGGACCTAAGACAAGATTTCATAATTTTCTTAAAGTCCCTCCTAGAGCTCTAAAGTAAAATGGTGATGTAGCATATGAGCATGTGTGAATTAAAAATTATTCCATTTTGATGAATGAAAAGCAACTTGGAGAATTCATTAGGAGATGTGGACAAGAAATGGATTTTGAATGAAGTGCGAACTAGGATTATCGACCTTCTTCTTATTAAGTGGGAGATATATAAAATTTTGTGAGCCATCTACTAAAGCCATTCATGATTGGGTGATATGAGATGTGATTCAAGAAACTGATTTTTCATACAACCAATCATTAATAGATAAAGGGTCAAGATTTTTCCTTGAGGTCTTATTGTCTTTTAATTTGGCCAACAAGTTATGTTCACCAATTATGTGAAACCATTCCATTACTTTGAAATTTCCACAACTATGACTTCTTTTTTATTGAATGGAGGTAAGGAGTATGCCTATAGGGGAAATTTATGTATCATAAAATTTGTGATTAGAGTAATGTCACTTAACATAATTAATTTTATAATCTACAAATTGGTATCCAATTGGACTCAATGAAAAAGGTGCATAAAATTCTACTCTATTATTGGATATGTTTATGGGTGACCATTTGAAATTGTAAGTTATTGTATCTGTGAAGTTGTAAATAGTGCCTTTCACACCTACTTCCCTAATGCATTATTATTTTATGGTTGAATTATATATATTAAGTTTAATAAATTAAATTATTATCATAATAAATAAATACATTATTTTACAACAAAAATAATCAGAATTCAAAAATTTTCCGTCTCTCAAGAAAAGAGTGTTGTTTTCTTGATATAGAAACAACAACAATAATGGTGTATATGATCATAGGCATGTCTGATCCCTCAAGTTGAGAATATACACCATCTTCACTCCTCACACTCTGTGAGGGGACACATGACATCGGAATGATAACTCCATAACACGCACTCTCCATGGAAATGAATATTTGTCGCTGGTTTTACAAAATATTTTGTCGCATTCCTTAGTCCTTATCATAAGTGTCGTATTTTGTGTCACTCATGTCACAAACATCGCAAAGTGACAAAGTTGTATAATCTTGTTCATCCTAGACAACATGCTTGAGATATCCCCAAAGACCTAAAAGAGAAATCCCTTGAAGCTTTTATGCAAAATCTTGTAAAAACATTATTTTACGAGCCCAACATTATTCTTCCCTTAATAGCCTCTTTCTTGTCACTCTATCCAAAACCTATGAACAACATTGCCAACACGAGAATTCAGCAGTAAAGTCGTGTTGCTCCTCTTCAAGTAGGTTCTCCAAAAATGGAGCAAAAGCTTCGACCTCCATAATTCTCAAAAACAGAGTTCTAGTACTTATTGGCTGAGGACATGGTCGAATACACCATTTTTTTACCCTTGATCTTATCTCCAAATATTTTCCCCTTTGAGATAAAGCCTTTCCCCCTCATTAATGGATCCATAACCTCTCCATCACTCCTATAAAAGAGTCTCATGCTAGTGAGTATTTTTTGGTCATTGTTGGTTTCCATTCTTCTACTTGACTATGCCTAGATGTTGCTGATTTCACGTAAAAGGAGAAGAGATTGAAAGGCTAGGTTTGGACTTGGATTTCCACTCTGAAGGAGGCCTCCAACATCGTGGCACTAGTTGTAAGCTTACATTTGTTCATTTAATAATAAAATGTATGATTTCTCCCCATGAATATGTTAATATTAATTGGTTTAGCATGATACTCCTTCATATGTCATGTATCTTTTACCTTTTGTTGTGCGATATTCTTTACAGGTCTCGAGACATAGAAGGCATAGCGACGAACGAACCTGAAAGTGAAAGGATCAATATATACATCAAGGAAATGATTAAACAAGTAGTAGGTATGCCATCACCCCTTCTCATATTACTTCAATGTTAAACTAGGAAATCTTGTGTTCTTTGTCACGGTTGTTACTAGACCCACTAGTTGGGCTAGAGGGATCACTTCTTTCCGAAGAAGGGATTTGCTAGTGCGACAAATTGGCGACTCCACTAGGGACTTTAAACCCTTTTCACCCTCTTCTTATTTTTTGTCTTCATGTTTAGTTTGGCCAACCGCTGAATGCACACTTGTTAGGATTGTTTTTTAGTCTATATTCTGACTTGAAAGTGTTTTAAGGTATCAAGTATAATGTTTTTCCTTAGAGATTTATTGTTTTATCCCTCTTTTCCTTGCTCAGTGCACTTTTAAATAGATATAGTCATGCTTCCAATGATGGATTTTGCTGGAACAGATGCGCCGTAGACCACTCGTGTAAACTGATAGATCATTCTGGTCTTAGAAAATAGATATTTTTTAGGTCTCTTCTGGATTTAAACCATTAGTGTATCTTGATCCTTGAAAGACTTTCTTTGCTTTGATTGCATTATTTCTTGCTTTTGAGTGTTTTCAATCTCTTTGAAAAGCGCAAATTAGTCTTATGATTTAAGTGGTAAAGTTTATGTTTCAGTCGAGTCTTGTTGTTGCAACTCAATTAAAATCTCTGTGTACTGCTTCTATCTATCAAGAAATATTGATACTCTGTTATAGGACAATAGTGAACGTTGTGTTTGTTTAAACAAATTTTGTTTTGCATTTTTTTATTCTTCATTTCAAGAGTTAATTTTTGTTAAATACTCAGATCACTTGCATTGAAAGGATATTTTTTGAAATTTCTTATTGGAAATAAATTGCTTCTTTTTTCTCAATAAGTGAAAAAATTTTAAGTGCATTAATTACATCAGTTACATTTCATCATTAAAAGAAAAAAAAAATGATTTAAGTGCATCTTAGCGAAAGTAGAAACCATTTTACTTTTGAATAAGTTGCATTTGGGACAGTAAAAGTGAAATCATCTTTACTTTTTGTGAAAGCTAGTTGCAGGGAATTTTTATTACTGCATTTTGTTTGATACATAACTCTTTGCAATATCTTCCCTTATTAGTTTATATTTCATTGAAAATGAAGGAATCATTTTCTCATATAGTTGCATCTTAGGAATTTAGGTGACATCGTTATGACATCGTTAAGCATAGCTGTTGTCGCTAACATTATGTGTTGCATTCTAGGGGTGATATCTTTTCCAACGTACGAAAGTATATAGGACTATGCTCCATGTATGGTAAGTATATGGGGACACTCTGATCGAATGGCTACACATTAGACAACACTACTACAGACTAAGCTCCCACGTACCGTCATGTATATTTTGGGAGACCCCACTAGGTTGCAAACCTACCATAGGTAACCAAGTTAGCTGCCTTGTAGACATGATATACCGAACATAGCATTCATGGAGATTGGTTGTCATACATCAAGTCCTTAATTCACCAAGGTGTATAATGCAATTCACGGGTACTTGGTAATCCCTTTTGGCTAGATTACCCTTTTTGGTTTATTTTTTTTAATTCTAAAATTTAATGTCCACGAAAAAATCCTAATCATGTAGTACTCTGTTTCCTCATCATGCTGTGTTGATTGAAATTTTTAATTCCTCAAAAAGAATTCACCTATCCTTTGCTTCATCTTTCCCAAAGCTTATCATGGTTGAATATTCGAATTCATCTCACTCATCCCTTGAAGGAACTCAAGGGAGTCATCTTGATGTTTTGCATCTTCCATCTGAGCCTGTTGAAGCTGAAGGTTTTGAACTTGGAATTGTCCCAAACATCCAACCGCTCTCTTCTCTACCACCGCTTGACGATTGACTTTCATCATCTGATGATCTTGAGCTGGAAAGTCCTGGAACCACTGCACAGTTTGTGGTATTTACTCCTAATCCTCTCTACGATCCATTCATGTTATCTCCTTAGCGTCCCCATAACCCTTTCAAGTATCCCAATGTTCCTTTTGATGCTTCTCCCCTTCCATCTCGAACTATTATTCGACATTTGTTTCCACCACACATGCAATCGAATGCAGATGGTGCTCCATTTGTGAGAACTCCTCAAATTATTCCTCTGGAAACTTATGTGACTCACATCGTGGAAATTGAAGTCGAATCCATGTTCCCTCGAGAAGGTTCTCCTTATGTTTATGATTTTTATGATTTAGGAAGTGGAACGAATGTATCCTCTAGCCATGTTGCGTCTTCACTTCCCCTAGGTTAGACTTCTCTCGAAAACCTTGTCGCAGAATATTTTGGGGCCACATCCCTTTTTCGTCATCCTATACGGTTATCTAGTATTACTGCAACTTATGGCTCATTTATTTTAGACGTAGCCACAATTTCACAAATTTCCACTCAACATGTACTTTTTCTGGGTCAAATTTCTATTACACATGGATCATCTGCTCCTTTGTCCCTATCTACCATCATTGTTGTTCCACCATTAAGTGGACAACCTATGGTTTTGTCTCTGCCTTGGGGGAAATCACATCCCTTATATGTACTCCCCCTTTCAGGTGGGGGAATTCTGAACTATGGAACTATATCAGGGGGAGAACCCATATCTAGTCTTGATGGAACTTTTGTTTCATCCCTAATAAGTTTTGTCATGGGTACCTCTTTACAAGGTTCACACCCGTCTTCAACTCAACTTGTTTATCAGCAGCCCCGCGTTCAACAACCTCATGTTCAACAATTGTATATCCAACAACCCTATGTTCAGCAAATGAATGTACTTGAATACAATTTGCTATTTAATAACAACATAGTTTTATGTACACTATTCACGACTTGATATTGTATAATCTCATTGCAATTCAATTATGGTTGGCGACTACAATGCATTAGATTGCTTGCAACAATACATAACTTCAGATTCCATATAAAATATGGAAATGATTAGGATTTGCAAGGATATCTCAAAAATATGGAAGTTCCCTGTGAAAAGGAATAATAGAGGGTTGGCCATTTTTTTTACATGGAAATCAGTCATAGTCAAACTAAACATCTAGGTATGGTCATTCCTCAATAAGATCATTGTTAATTACTATTATTCTTATTCATATTTTTATAGAGCATCTGATGTGGTGACATTTGAAAAAATTACATTTCACACCAATTATGAGCTATAGATAGAATTGATTGTTAAACGGTTAGAAAAATGCTAGAAGCTAAAAGTCATAGAAGTGCCACATTACTTCCTATGCAAAGACTAAAACAACATTGCCATGTGTTTCATGTACATTACAACTAGAGCATGACATCATTAAAGAGTGATTCCCACTTTAATATGGCTTGTCATTAGGTAAAAGGAAGTCTAATATTTAATTATAACAAGTCAAAAAAATAGACATGCAAACAAACAAATTGCACTAACATATCCTCCAAAATAGCATGCAATTAATGAGCATGCACATGCACATCATACAGATTATGTTAATGCAAAAACAACTTCTAATGAAAATGTAAAAATGAAATATCATATATTGAAATATGTATTGATTAGAAACAGAAGCCAAACAAAGGAGTTAGCTACTGAGTATGTCCACCTAAAATAGAAATATGGAAAGCTTAAATTTATATGAAACATGGTCGAGACACACCAAGAACATATGCCCAATTTGTGAACAATCACATTTTTCACTTAATATTAAATCCTTCCTTAAATATTTTGAAAAAAAAATATTTTGAAAAAAAATATGTAAGGTTGAATTCAAATATCTAAATATTTTTCATTAAAAAATGGTTTGAAAAAACATTTCAAAATGAAACATTTCCATAGTTTGTAACACCTTCCAAATAAGACTTAACACACCATTGCCAATATCAACCCAATGTCAACTACACTAGAATTTGAAGAGAGACTTCTACCATTAACCATATTATTGGTGCATTACATAAACACACTCCAAGATAAACTTGAGTGGATATAAAATAGACAATATAATATACAATATTTTAATATTAAAAATAAATTATTAAAAAATATTTTTTTTTAATATTGTTTTATCAATTCATAAATTTTAATAAAAAGTTTTCGCGCACACACACACACATATATATATATATATAATTTATTTTTAATATTTTAATATTAACAAAAATTATTAAAAAATAAATATTATTTTACCTATTCATAAATTTTAATAAAAAATTTTCCCATACATTTTTATTTATATATGTAAAACTTAAAAACATAAATTAAACTATATATATAAAGTATGATTGAAAAATAAAAAACAAATACAAATGAAACATGCAATTTAACGGAAATACTAATTTGTCTGGAACAACAAGTTTATAAGATGATAATAATAAAATTGAAAATATCGTAAAGTATCAATTTTCCTCCATTACAGGTCATAAACATATTGTCATAAAGATCTACACTGTACTCGATAATGTGTTAGGCTTCATCAATATCTATTTCTCATGCATAATGTTATAAAGATGTACACTGTACTCGATAATGTGTTACGCTTCACCAATATCTACTTCTCATGCAGTGAATTATTTTGGCCACATAAGTAGGGCTATGGTTTTCATTAACGATAGTAAGGATGGCTACATTCGTTGTTTTCCCATTAACTTATCCCCGCAACTACTATTTTAGGTTGCAGTAAAAATGCGGTTGCTTTTATTACACGAACGCCACTATCATGAGTACGATGGCAGTCACTGGGGGTTACGTGCAAGAATGTACACATTACTAGGAGAGTTTTCGAAAATACGAAGTGTTTTTTAGTTTTTACCTGGCATTTCTTTCAAGAAAAGGAAATTAGGAAAATATATTAGCTTTGATGTTACAATAATGGAGGCCATTCAATGCTTCAACTTCTTTTGAAAGGATTTAAAAGACAAACATGTCTGTTTTGTACCCAGCCACACGCCTCCACATTATGTCTGTTTTCTATGACAAAGGTTTATTGATTAATTGTCCATAATATTTATGTGCGTAAGAAATCCTTTCAATATTAAAAGATCTTTGCCAATTTTAACATTCTAATTTTGTATTAATTTTCAAACCAGATGAATGGTAAAGGGATAAAATACCTCGTATTGATTACTAAATAGATCAGAAATAGAAATTCGGCAAAATATATATATTTTTGTAGTTATATAAAATTTAATTAAAAGTTTGAAAAATATCCAAAAAGAAATATATAATATAATTGTGTTTTGAAAAATTTGAAGCTTTTAATTTTTTAAACATAAATATTTTAAAAATTATAATGTTAAAATCTATATTGAAAATGATTGAACGAGGAATGCTCGTAAATGTATGTAATTAATAAATGTAAATATAAATTTCAAAAATTTCAGTAATCGATTTAATATTTTTATTTTATATTTATATAATCTCAAATTTAAAATAATGATTTAATATCAATATTTTTAAAGTGCCATCAAAATATATAATTCTGACCTAAAAGAAACTATTATTGGGAAGATTTAAATTGTACTTATAAAAATATCTTAAAACATTTAAATCAATTAATGTTATTTTTATAATACGATATTTTTTCAATCGTAAATTTGTAATAAAAATAATATTTTATTAATTAAATTAAATTATTTTTAAAATAATATTATTTTTGTTTACAAGTTTTGATGGCCTTGTTTTGTTAAGATATTCTTTGATGTGAAATCACTTATTTAATTTTCTGTTTTAATTTGGGGAATATATTAAACATGATGATGGTGCACTTCCATCCAAACTTTACAAAAAATATTACTGATTTCACCTAAATTTAACTAAATAAATTATTATATTAATTTTAAATAAAAAAATAATAATATACCTCAAATACTATTTCCAAAATATAAAAATTAAACAATTTTTTTTTTCAGATATATATTTGGAAAAAAAAACCAATATCAATGTTAAATAATTTATCATAATCTTCAATCCTTTTAATTATTTGTTTCTATAAATATTCAAGATGCATAAGCTATATCTTCCACAAGAACGCGTTCAACCCAAAACTCTAAGATGATCTAGAATTCTATTTGAACACATCTACCCCATTACTGGACAACATATTGAATGCATGGATAACTCATGAATAATTTAAGTAAATCCCGCTGACAGGGGTTTTATAATGTATGTCCAGAGGTCTGAATGAAGTTGCAGAAAACATTAACACAATAATTATGAGATAAGTGCATGGACTCTAACACGAGTTCAGTTATCCGCCCTAAACCATACATTCATAGATTCCTAAAATAAAAGAAACGCAGGTTGATCTACAAATAGATAGTACATAAACAGAGAAAAACTTGAGTGAGCTTTTACTTCTTACTTGTCTCCCAAATAAATACTTATGCTGATCTTGTGATTGAATTCCCTCAACATCTGTATGAAATCGGCCCAAATTCTTTATACGCTGAAATTTATTTTATCAGTACTCGCCATTGATGACTAAACTTCACCCAAACTTGGCTCTCGCAACATGGTGTCGCTGATACGCTTTATTTTTATTTGATTTTTTCCGGCATGGACGACCTCTCGTGTATCGACCATGGCAGCCTAATTTTTTCCCAAGCATTTCACTGCTAAGTTCTTGGAGTTGGATGCCCAGTTGCATTATTTTGACTGAATTAGTAATTGATGGTGGGGTCGGCTGTTACTATCCACTCTTGGATATTTTAAGTAAATGCACGAAAGTCGAATCTGGCGAAGGAGCACGGAACTTTCATTTCATGAAGTGATTCGCTTGCGTTAAAAAGATCCCTATTTTAGGTAAAGTCGGTCAAATCAAAACTAGCGGGGTTACTGTCATGGGCCAATTAAGAATAGCTGAGGGCCACTTCTTGTTTTGTACATTTAATTTCCAATTTATAGGAATTGGCTGGCCCCGGCAAGTTAACCTAGGGTCCAATCAAGTTGCCAAATTAGAATCAGTTGCTTTGCATTCAAGCTAATTTATTGTCCATTCAAGACATCACTGACCAAAATAGAATCAATTGCTTCACCGGCAAGTTAACCTAGGGTCCAGTCAAGTTGCCAAATTAGAATCAGTTGCTTTGCATTCAAGCTAATTTATTGTCCATTCAAGACATCACTGACCAAAATAGAATCACTTCTTGGGGCCTTCATGCTATTTTATGATGCATTAAATCCTAAGTGAGCAAAATTTGCAAAGGTTGGAATCAATTGATTGGCCTTCAAGGTAATTTATTGTCCATTCAAGACATCACTGGACAAACTCGAATCACTTCCAAGGGCCTTCATGCTAGGCTATGGTGCATTAAAGACCTCATCAAATCCTGAGGTCAGCAAACTTTGCAAAGGTTAAATGTGTTATATAAAACTTTATTTTTCATATATATGTCTATATATTAAATTATTTATGGAAAATTGAGTTTCTTATTGATCATTATTAGTTTAACATTGGCCAATGCAACATACAATATTTATTTTTCAATATTATTAAAAAAACTAGTTTTCAACTTTTTTTTGGAACATATCTTATATGTCTGTAATGTTTTTTTATTGTTAAGTTTTGATGGAAGTAAATAACATATTTACGACTTCTCATCATAATTTGAGCAACAAAACACAAAACAAAATGATAGGAATAAGATGTAAATAAATATTCTTGGAAAAAAAACTTACATAGTAGGATTGGATTGTTGGTTGTTGGAGTTTTATGGAGATATTTTGTCAACAATATACTGGTAGTTTGGAATTTGTTGGATCTCATGAACAGTATCTATGTAGCCTGTAATTTGGCTTTAAATGTAATATACAAATATTTTTTTGTGTGGAATTTATGTGCACTATGTCTGCGTCTCAAAATTTTATGTTGGTATTAGAGCCCCTATGGGCTTGAGTCTGGAGGGCCGAAGAGGATAATAAAATTATGAGAATTCAATTTGTCCTCTGTACACATATTAATCAGTATGTGAGAACTGTTTTATTTTTTCAGTGTTTGCAAGCGCTCTCTATGTGATTGAGCGTTCTTCATTTTATTTTTTCTGTGAGATTGAGCGTTGTGTAAAAAAGGAGTTGTACCGTGTGGCCACGGAATTGTGGTGGAAAGCACTGCGCCTGCGGAGCCGAGGGTTGTGTCTGTCGTTGTGTGATAGATTACTGTTTGGATTGGCTGTCGAGTGAATTTGACTGTAGGAGGAGGAATATCCAGTGCGTTTTGTTAATTCTTCCCTCACGTTCTTGAACAGCAAGCGCCTGTTGATTTAAGGCCTCGATCCTTGTTGTTTAGGTTGGGTTGGCTTTTTTTGGATTGGCTTTCTCAACCTTGTCGTGATTCTGCATGTTCCACTAAATATTTTTCTGGACCCTCTCGTCTTCAAGGAAGTTGTGCCACCAAATTGCTGAGGGCATTAACTGCTCCAACGCCATATCTTATACATTTGATGCCACTGAGTGATCAAAAGGGACATCGTCTTGACAACTTTGCTTGATTGAACCATTGCAAGTGGTCCTTCATCCTGTCATGAGGCGATTCTCTCCCATGCATCCATGTCTTTTTATCTGTCTTCGCATAAGAAGACTTCTTATGAACCTGCATATGGATAAACAAATTACGTCGATTCTAGAATTTTGTGCGCAAGGGAGCCAATCTGGTGGGAGAGCACTTATTGATTCAGGTTTTGAATTTAGTGGACAATAGAAGCATTCCCATGAGCTCCACAAAATATTTTTGTCTCTTATAGCTCTACATCAATATTAGAAAGTTTGCAGGGCCGGGAGGTTCATTCCAATATGATTTATAAGGGATTTTAGGTCGACATTCTCAGTGCTTTTTGTTGGTTTTTTTTGTTTCTCAGTTCTTTTTGCTGGTTTTTTTTTAATTGATGGGCTTAGTTGTTTTTTTTTTTGTAAAACTTTATAATGGAAAATCAATTAATGAACATATTAACATGGATAATTTTAGGGGCTAATATTTGGGCTAATTTTCCATGATTTTTCCAAAAAAATGATTTGTCAATTTCCATTTTTTATTAAAATAATTCAATAAAATTATTTTACCTTATAAATAGCTAACATTATATAGGGTATATATAAAATTGTTATAAATTTGAATAATTTTACAAATACATCAATAAACATTTTATAGTTTTGAGATTAGCCAATGTTTTTATACTTTAAAATAATTTTCCATCCTTAAAATTTTCCTTGCATATTAACATAATTTAAATTACTGGTTCTCAATGTTCTTCTGCGCAGAGAGAAGAAATCACTAATTTTATTGTGTAATGTGTTATCAGTTGATGAAACTTGTTGTGCTTCAGGCTTCGAGAGCATAATTTATAGGCTTTGTTACGAGATCCCTGTGGGTAGAACAGTCAGTTGCAAAATTGACTGCTGGATACACTCTAGTATCAAGATTGTCCTTTGGGAGATCGAGAAGCATCAATCATAAAAATTTCATCAAAGATGGTTAGAGGTGATTATGTCTTAAATGAGTTGAATGGGAAACTCGAAGATTGTGGTGGTGAAAAGGGCATTGTCTGGGAGACTTGAGAGTGCAGATAAGTGGTGAGGAAGACCAGTCAAACAAATGAGATATGTGAATTGTAATTTGTATTTTTCTGTATTAATTTTTATAATGATGTGAATGTAAGCATTAAAGGGGGCATTTGGAAATAATGCTTACATTAGTAAATAGGTAGGACTGGGTTGTTGGCTGTTATAGTTTTGTTGAGATATTTTCTCAACAATATTCTCCTTGTTTGGAATTTGTTGGATCTCATGAACACTATTTATTGGCTTGAAATTTTACTTTGAATGTAATGTAGTTTTTACGTAAGTCCATTTGCCTAAGAAAAAAATAATTGATCCACTTCATATCTCATTTTATCACTTCTGCCCAAAACAATACCATAGAATTCCATTTGCATATTAACCATTATTAATTTAGCTAACAATGACCAATAAAGGTTATAATTTTCAATGCAATTTTTACCATAGCATAATTTTAACTTGACTGGCAAAGACTAAGTTGCCCAACAACACTTGTTGGATGATCCAATTTCTTGGGCACACTATCATTATTTCTAGCACCTATGGACCAATTTCATTAACCTTGCGCACTTTACAATAAAACTCCGACGCACCAACATTATAAGACTTATATTACTTATAGTAAACTAGAAAAGATCCATGGTAACTTTAGATCTATCAAGTGCATAAATGATCAAATATCTAGAGGTGCAAATCTTTCCTCAAGTTTTTCACTAAAAAATAGGTTTGCATCTTCGAAATTTGATCCATCTAGGTGCTTGATATATCCAGAGTTAAGATGGATCTATGTTGGTTTATATATCAAAAACTATGTTTTCTACTTGAAAAAATTGAACTCACACAAAAGGGTTTTCAACTATGATATACGAATTATTTTATACTTTGATAAAATTTATCTCATTCCAATATAATTTTTTCAGGAAATATTTTATTTCTGTAACTATTCCAATTTCATTTTCATGTAAAATTTTATAGGAAATAAACAATATTTTAGTTCTGTAAGTATTCCAATCTCATGCAACATTTTACACATAATAGGAGTTGACATTTTAGTTTTGTAAATATTTCAATTTCACCTAACATTTTATATGTAATTCGACTTTAGTTATGATTTATAAATTTCATGTTTTGACAAATAATATTATATGGTTTTTTATATTACAAGAAAAACCTATTCTAATTGGACTGAGGAATGGAATTTTTGTAATATTTACACTCTAGAGAGATTGTTGTCCCAATGTGAACCAAGGAAAAATTTAGAGACAAATAATATCATTTCATTACTATTGGTTACAAATTATATAGAATAATTTTTTTTGAAGATGAAACATACCTTAAACTTGGGCAACAATATTCTTCCACTAAACGAATCTTATATTATTTTTCATTTCTTGAATTTTGTCAAACTTAATTTCCTTTTATGATTAACAACATAATTGTACATATGTGTTTTTTTGTTAAAAATAAATAAATGAGCAACATATTTAATATTATTCTTTATTTTTAATTAATGAGCTCACATATGTTTTTAATTTTTTTGTAACTTAATGATAATATATCTCTCATATTCTTTATTTTTCATTAATTAGCGTGCATATATTTTTAAACATTTCTAACATAACATTTAGTAACAATAACTTAAAGTTTTTCATTTTTAATTGATTTATTAATATTTATGTGGATCTTGAATTTATGAAGTGTTGAGAGGGAATAAATCCCTTTAGATTTATTTTAAAGTGGGTGTCTCTAGATGATTGATAATCCAATGTTAACAAAGGTTTGTTTAACTAAATCTTATCTATGGAAATATTTACACATCTTCAGCGACACACTAATAAAATGTTTAATCAATTATATATATATATATATATATATATATATATATATATATATATATATATAGTTCTGTTATTAATATATTTTATGTATCTCCATATTTAGCATATAAGTAATCATATATTTCTCCTAGAACCTATCAATTCTCTCTTTTTCTCTTTATAAAAATTTTATGGCTATAACTAAACCTTTTTTTCTTATTAATATATATTTTTTAAATACCATATTACCTGAATAAAAAACGAATGACACGTGGCTATCACTCTCAATTCTAATAATAAAATATTTATTTTAGATGCTAAGTTTCAAGAAAGGATTACACATGTCACTAGTACTAGAAAGTAAAAAGCCACTATATTTTAATAATATTATTATTTTTAAATATTAAGTGTCAATTCCACATTCAGTAATGATGTAATTACACATAACTCTAGTGCTAAAATGTAAAATACAATTATAGAAAATTCATGATTAAAATTCTAGTATTTTATTTATCAGTGACATTAAATATTGGTTTTTTATTACTATTTTTTAAGTTGTTAATGTATTATTTTATTATTATAAAATCTTTCGATGAAAATCTCATTCGAGAAATTTGTGTTGACGCGTTTCGAACTAGTGAGTGTGGTTCATCATTAGGACAAGATGATAAATATGATCTAGGACTCAGCTTAAAGAGATAATAAAGCTCCAATTAGCCGTTGTAGAATAACGGCTAGTTTGACTATAAAAAATACAAAAAAATATAATAATAGTCGTATAATAATTATTATATTTATATAATTTAATTTCTTAAAATAAAAAGTAAAAACATAAAATAATTGAAAAAAAACAAAATAATAATAAGTTGAGTCCTAGATCAGATTTCTCATCTTGTCCTGATGATGAACCACACTGGCTGGTTCGAAACGCATTGACACAAATTTCTCGAATATGATTTTTACCGAAATATTTGATACATAATTTATGGATCACAGAAGCCAAATATTTAATATTTTATTATTTTTAAATGTAATTTTACAATACAACATTTCTCTTATATTAAACTAGACCAAAAACTATATATATATATATATAAACATTTCAATCGTTTAAAAAAAATCTTTTGTTTTCAAATTATTTAACAATGAATATTTATTTTAATATATTAAAATTTTGAAAACATTTTATTAAAATTTTGAAAACATTTTTTTTACTCACACTTAACTGATTGATTATTTTTATTTCAATTGAAAATCAACAAAGAATACAATATACTGTAATGTTGGTAACATATTCAATTTGTTTTACAATTTTTTTAGCCATAATTTGTTTCCCACTTTCTAAATGAAGAATTGAATTTCACATTAACTGTCACAACCACCTTGTTTTGTGATTAATTCCCATGTCGCCTTCATTTTACTTTATGGATGTTATCCAGTTCTGCCTATCAATATCTATGCACCCTTCTACATGTAATATTTCTCACTTTACAATAGCCCTCAGGAATTAATGCATTGGCCATAAAGTATCCTAAGAAATCAACAAAAATGGGACATGGGAAAAATGGATGTAAATTGGTGAACCCAGTTATTCCAAAGCCATTTCTCTAAAACAAACGTACAAAAAAAAGTTATATATATATATATATATATATATATATATATATATCGAAATTGATATTGGATGCATAGTGCACAAAATACAGAAAAACATTATTTATACAAATTTTAAACTATGAGATTATTTTTGAGAAAATATCTAAACAGAGTTTAACAAATCTCAAACCAATTTGAAAATAAAAATTGTTTCTAACTCCCTTTCATAATGCTTATTCTATAAATTACAATATAGAGAACACATATTACAACAAAAAAACACATTTTTGTCTCACTGGTCTTTATCAACACTCCTATCCTCTTTGGAATCTTGTAGACATCACTCTTTGACCATCACAATGTTGGAATCTTGTAGGCATTGCTACTTCACCATTACAATCTTCACTAGTAAAAAATGGCTAATTAGTTACTAAAAAAAAACTAAAATTTGCATATAAACGACTAATTTTCGGTCGGTACCAATAGTAGCTAATCTATAGTATCTTATAACAAGACCAAATTTTAGTCATTTTTAGCTTAGTCATTAATTAATTGTCTCAAATTTATGTCTAGTAGTATATTTTGTCATAAATTTAGTCATTTATTTAGTCAATAATTGTCACAATTAATGACCAAATAAACAACAAAATATATTACTAAATGATCGCTTGAAAAAACCAATTAATGACCAAAGAAATATGACCAAAATGTTGTTCGTATTATAAGATACTGTAAATTGGATACTAATATTCATATATATGAAAATTTTAATCAGTGTTTGAAACCAATAAATGACGAAAGACATATGATTAAATTTTGGTCGTGTTATAAGATACTTTAAATTAGCTACTAATAGTCATATATATGAAATTTCTTTTCATTGTTTGAAACCAATTAATGACCAAAGAAATATGACTAAAATTTTGTTGTGTTATAAAATAATGTAAATTAGCTACTAATAGTCGTATATATGCAAAATTTAGTCGTCATTAATCACAAATTTATCATTTGTAGTATTCATTTATATTTTTTTTGGTATTTTCATATTCATTATATTAATGACTACTTTAGTAGTTTATTTTAATTTCATTTACTTTCATTAAAAAATATTATAAGCAACTAATTTAGTTGTATATTCATTTTATTTGTGTTTATTAATAGAACTAAACTATTAATTTAGTAGTTTTATAGTGATTTTGTTTGTCAATTATTAATCAACAAAAAATAATTAGTATGATTTTGTAACTAAATTAAAAAAAATGGCATACAATGTACACGTTCATTTGATATGAAAACGAAAAGTTATATATGTTAATTACAATACTAAATAATATCAAGTGCAACTATAAATAATTTCAACCACATAAATTATATTATATAAAATATCAAGTATTACAATATGAGTTCCCAACTTAATATTAGTTGAATTACAATTTACACATGAATATTGTTCAATCACTTCAAAACATTATCATTGTGTTTCCAAGGCATTGCAGGTGAATTCACCAACTCTGAAGAATTGACCATCAATATCTATGTGTGTCTATTATGTGGGAGATTGACTCTACAAGTACCGCTACAGAAATTCTCTTCTCTCTCTCTCTCTTTAATTTGATTTTGTCGTTTCAGTGTTATTGTTCTCCTCTTTCTTTAATTCCTACTTCTTACCATCAATATTGAGTTCATTTTCTGAAAAATAAAGAATATACAATGTAGATTATAAGACATGAAAGATAATGAACACTAGAATATAAACTAAAGTAGACTATAAATGATTTATATGATATATACTTCACCATCAACAATACCATAAAAGCAATAAACTTGAACTAGTTTTCTTCAGTTGGGCAATATTGGCTTCTATGTGGCCAAGTGACCTGTATAAACAAAGAAAAGAAAACTTCACCATAGAAAATAACACCTTAGTAGAAGTAGTATTCAATGTTCAATGAAATATTAGCACAATCATGCCAACTAAGTTACATGCTAAAAATATCAAGTTGTAGATTACTTATACAATGTGGGAGTGCATACAAAAATCCTAGAAAATGCCAAAGTTAAGTCTATAATAAAATGAACTTAAGTAAAAAGTATACAATAATAGGATAGCCTTAGATACATGTATTTAACCATATAATGTGAAGTGAATAAGTCTAGGGCTAGAGGTCTATGATGTCAAGAATGCCTAAGTATGATGAGCGTATATTCAAATAAGAACTACTATTTGGGTCCATTATCACATATGAATACACCAACTAGTCTATATCATATTTTTAATGTTTTTCTTATATTTATGTATCACTACAATATAAGTAGATAACTTGAAAAGAAAATTCCCTTCCCATTGTGTTCCTCACCTATGGTACAATATATTAGCTATGATTTGTAGAGAATTTACAACATCGAAATATGTAGAAATCACCACTAGTAATCCCACAGAAAGGTTTATTTTGTAATGTAACTTTCAGATTCAATTTTCTATATGATTCTTGAAGTGGAAATTCAGAGGGAATTCCAACACCAAACTTCCAATTTGAGGGAACTCTTGTGGCCATCCTCGATCACTCAAACTCAAAACATTAGTGATCATTATAATGAAAAGATAAAATAAGAGTAGTTCTGATATGTTTTGTATATTTACATGCAAATCACTAATATTTTTCCCATATTTACCATACATGTAATTTAAAATATATAACAAATTGATTGATATTTTACAGCAAATACTTGATTAAATACAAAGAAGAATTTAACATATTACAACAATTCCACCAATGTTAGATCCTCAATTACACTACAACAAAAAAGGACATTTGTGAGGGTCGAAAAATGTCACCATAAGCTCATTGGTTATGTTCAAAGGAGCCTCTGTCGCAAAAAAATGAACGTCACAAAAGGTGGCATCAGTAAAATTATAGGTGTTGTGGTGACATTCAAGGTCTGTCACCAATAATGGTTTATAATGATGGATAGTGATCATCGCCATTTTATATTATAAATGGTGATGGAACTTAACCTCCGTTGCCAAAAATTGAACGTCACCAAATGTGGCATTGCCAAAAGTATAAGTGTTGTGGTCCTTTCATGCTGATGGACCTTGCATGGTCATCAATATTGATGCATATATATGGTGGCATTCATTTACCATTAACATTTCATATTTTAGTGAGGGTTGAAAAATGACACCATCAGCTCAATTGGGATGGTCAAAAGAGTCCCCGTCACTAAAAATTTATCATCTCCATTCCATATATATATAAGGGCACGATGGAATCAAACCGCCAATCTTCTGCTTGTAAATCAAGTGCTATTCCATTGAGCTAACACCCTTTAAATAATTAGACTTTAGAAAAATAGATATTGAAACTTTATAAATTGTAAATTCTACACCTTTCCATAAATTATAAAACTTTGTAATGTCTTGGAAAATATTTTACTAAAGAAGCAAAATAGGATCGAAGTTTGTACCTAATTTTTATGGAAGTTATGAAAACTGTGTGGAGGGAAAAATAGTCATGTATAAGATACTCAACATGTTCAGTTAAATACTCAATTAGAAGTGAAACTTAAATAAATTGATAGCCTATAAACAACCTACAATTATCAAATCTAAAATATGCAATTACACCAAATATTGATTTCACACCTTGAGAATCATGTAAATATGTTGTGATGACATAAAAATATACCTCTAAAAGATTGAGTTGCATTCCAAAAAGAAAAAACAACGAGCATATATGATGCAATTATGAATAATGAGCTACATGCTTGAAACCTACTGGCTGTGGGGTCTAGAAAACTCACAGGGGCTTCACTGCGGGAGCAATACCATACCACGTGGGTTCATATTGGGGGATATATAATGAGGAAAATATGACATTATATATTGGGGGTTATATAGGGGGTAAAGGGTTTTTATATTAGAAAGTATATAAAATGGAGCTCAAAGTTAATGAAAAAATATAAAGGGGTATAAAAAATGTTAATGAGAAAATGGATACCTACAAAATATAGTGAAAGTAGGGGATTTTTAAATTGGGAAGGTGTATTGGGTTTATATTGGGAGGGGGTTAAATAATGTGATTTTTAAAGGTATTTTCCAATATGTACTGAAATTAAGAGTATTGTTTAATATGCTATGATCACACGTGATATGTTAGAGGTTCATTGAGTGAAGCCCCCGTGAGAAAACTAATCTGGATTGGTTCTTGTTATTAATTAATTAAATATGTCAAAATACAACAATCAATAACAATGATCCTGAAACGTAACCATTAAACAAATGTTAAAAATTATAAATACAAAGTTTGGCTAATATGTGTTATACCAACAAAATATCAAAGGGGAATTCAAACACTTCCAAATCCACACCAAGCATGAGTATCCAAATATGTAATTGTATGGACACAAGGAAAGCACTCTCTACCTCTCAATGAAAACTATGTCCTCCCACGAATAATTCAACTAGCAAAGGGGTGTGAAGATAAGCACCTCAAAGAAAGAAAAGCTACACATTACAAAAACACACATCATCCCCCCTCTACCTTCATAGAATAGGTCTAGGGGAATAAAAAATAGATCCATAAAGAATAGGATTAGAGTGTGAAAAATAAAGATGATAAGCAAAAAATAACCAACAATGAAAATCAAATAATTTGAGCATCTTTAAACTACATTAAACAAAGATGGCATCCATAGTCCATTAAAGTGACATTGGTCAATTGTCAGCGATCCATAGTGCCACCAATCTAATGAAGTGTGATAGGATATTTTCCCATTAATGGACCAACATGTTTAAATCTCACACTTTTTCTTGATAACCATTGTCTTTAACTGACAAAAATTCATAGCCCTATCACATAACTACAAAACATCGACCAAAAAGTGAGCATAAATTCTAGAATTCCAATCCACCTTACTGGAGAAAAAGAAGAAATTAAAAATTACGTACAATATACCAACCATTGAAATGATACAAACATGAAATAAAATGTCATGATAGTTCTCATCAAGAAAAAATAAAATCATATCACCTGCAACGATGAAGTTATAAAACTTTTTCAGAAAATGTTGTTAATATTTTAACTATAGTTAGTTGGAAAAAATAATTCAAGGATATATATACTTGGTTGGCAAAAATTCATCCTTGAAGAAACCAAGCCTATAACAAAAAACGTAACCATTAGAGAGTACCATTTAGATATGGGTTTGTTGATATGGTGGGTCACTTTCACTTAGTCCAATATTTGAGGAAATAACCAACCAATTGAGGGTACACAATTGTTTTTTATTTAACTATATTAAATAGATCATCCTGTAACTTAAAGAATTTCCTACATCCAACCCGTGTATCTTTTCCAATAGTTATTGAACCTTGAAATAATCAAGAAAAAAATCCAATATGATCAGACAATAAATTTTTGAGGAACCTACCTCATTGGGGGTATAAAGGGGCAACCAGTTCTGCATAAAAACACCATTATTCTTGAAGAACCATGGAACCCCCATTGTACTGATTTAAGATACTCCTATAGTTGAAATTCCAAGCTGAAAATGCCTTTCCCTTTATGTTCAAAGAGAAATATTCCCTTTACAATTCTATTTTGAGGTAGATATGCATCTCATCATTCGATCACATTAGGTGGAAAGGCCACTCCTTTGATATTTCCACTTAATGTTCTTGCATGTGCACACATGAAAATAATATCTCCTCAACCGAGATCTCCGGCATTATTAAATCACTAAGGTCATAGAGTTTCCTTAGGAGACTTGATAGCTTATCCAATTTGATACAAGATTGGTTTAGAGGGGTCATAGAAGACCAAATTGGATCTTTTATTGGCAACTTTCTAGAAGCAAATAATTTCTTCAAGGCTTGGGAATATTGACCTCTTTTTTCACATAATCCCAATTCATGTTGTCTATTATAGATCTTCACCTGCTAGCATGCACCTGCCTCCTAAATAGATATATTAATATGATGAGTTGATAGGAGAAAGAAAAATATGCTGAAAATAAATAATTCGATATTACTCCACATCCCCCCAACCCCCACCCAGTCACATAGCAAAACTAAAGCATAAGAAAAACATAAACAACTATGTGCCACATATGTGTGGTTCTAACTTATAATTTTTTTATATTGAATTTAACTTGAGGGAATATTTAAAAAACCCTTGAGATATTATATATTATGCATTGAGCAAACATGTTGAACAGATTATAGAAAATATACTACAATATTTCTTTTAATTTTACTTTTACTACAAAAACAAGGGATATGTAGGGAGACCACAATTTTCGAATTTCTACTAAATCTCTGCAACATCTTATAAATGTTCCCCTTATTATTCGTTTCTAGAAACCTACTAGTCAAGCATTACCAAAAAATGATAGTTTAAGGCATTTTAGCTATAGACTTCTTTGAAGTAATTTTCAAAAATATAGATGTTACCCATTCTATTAGATGGGTGAACAACAAATTTAGTAGTATTTTATATATGCTTCAACAGATGTTCTTATAATTTCTAACAATGCATCCATAAAATATTGCCATCACTGAAAATTTAGAGATGATCCTCATTTTCTTACCAATGTAGAGAAACAAATCTTTTGTGGATAAAGGTATTTGATTTGGGATTCCATATCATGAGTGAATGATTGTGGAATGGTTTACAGTCTCAAGATTCAAGAACATTAATATACTTGTTAGCTTGTTCAGTTGAAGAACACTATTTAATCATACATGTCATGTTGTAGGAAAATAAATTCCATTGCTTAAAAGAACAGGCTTATATATCTCCACAAAAGGAAAAGTACAAAAGTTATTAAAAAGGAAACTACAAAAAGTTATAAGCCACAAAACTTGAAGAATACACAAAGAAGACAAATTTTAAACTATGGTATTCTGCTCCTAAGAAGTGAACCAAAAAAAAAAAAAATTACATTGATGGTTTAGTGCTCATACAAAAATACTCAACAAACCATGGGACATCAATGCATCACTAAAGTGAGCTATCTCCAAATGTGATCAAATTCTTACAATATGTTGGCTGCATGACTGATTTCTCAATAGTTTTTGAGACAACTTTATAAACCACTATTATAGTCTATGGATCTGGGGAGAGAAACCAACCATACTAATTTAAGAAACTTAATGTTCAAATGACGATATATTCAGCAAGCAAAATTTCCTTCTCGTAGAATTTCAAAAAAATATTGTTTTTGAGTGAATATTTTCCTTTCCCTTAAAAAATTACGTTCATCAAGAATTTTGGTAAACAGATTTGTAAAGAGCATCAAACTCGATGCGTCACTTTAACTGCCAACTAATTTTCATTATAATAACCCATCAATAGTAAATATCATAGTCATCATATGAACATGATGTCATACAATGGGATGATTAACAACCCAAGGAAAGTGATTTTTGGCTAAGGTATCTCATGGCTTAAAAAGTTTCTACCTGGAGGCAAAACTAACTTTCTTTTGTATATTGTTTATTAATAACCAGAATTCCATACATGTCCTAAGCAAGTGAAATAAATATAAACAACCATTATTTCTGTAAGTGTAATTTATGGAACTAAATTAGAGCATATATTTCATTTATCATTTCGGGCTAGTAGACTTAGAAACATACCAAAAGATATGGGTCTTGGATCTAGTTAGCTCAAAAAATCATTGTTTTAAATCTTAGAAAAGAGAAATGTATGATGGGATCTTTCATGTAAAGAAATTTTTCAAAATTACTTTATGAAGTAATGTGAATAATAGAAATTAGATTTATTGTAGGAAATCATTCATATTTAAAAAGCATTCAGATCTACTCTATAGAAGCATGTAAATGATTGGTTAATGTCATTTTAAAAGATGGAGAAGAGGCTCTACTCTAAGAGTCTTGGGTATCCTTCTGCATTCCTTCTATAACATCATTTCTAAGCAAGTATGAAAGCATCATGAGATGAAAGAATATAAATTTGATCTAGAAAGCAAGTAAGGCAATGAAGCTTGACCTAATCCAGTGTTGGTTTATGGAGAAGAGTCTCTACTCTAAGAGTACTTGGTATCCTTCCACATTCAAAATAGTTATTGAATTATGGATCAATATTCACAAAATGAAAACATCATCATTAATAAAAGTTCAGCATGAAAACATGTACATATATCTACAGCAAAGAAAAAAAAACATTCATAACTAAAGCTATCATATTTACAATTATAAACACTATGTAACAATTAAGTGCACTTAGCTCAAATGGGGGTCCTCCACTCTTGCATGGTACACCTTCAACACAATCAGATATAGAAACACATTCGAACCATATGATGCATAAGAGAATGAGAGAGAAAAAATTTTAACTTTCAATTGTATTCAACAAATAATAATTCTCCACAAATTCCAAGGTAACTTCTACATATGAGAGCCTTATTTAAATACACTAAAACATAACAAGAAAAGCTAAAAATGTTGAGTAACTCATAATTATCTTCAATCGAACTTACTAGGTCGAATTTATGAGTTCGTTATACAAAATATGGGTGAATCCCCAAATATCACAAAACTTCCCATAGTTTATGCTCAAATCAGGGGATATACCTAAACAGCTAGTCTATCTTCACCAACGTTGATCAGCCCTAATGTAGTTGTTTTGGCACAAACGAATAGATATTTATCCATCCCTGGTTCTGATAGTTTCCAACTGTATACTTATTTTTTTTCCAGGTGTCCTGCAACCATCACATTGAATAAGCCACTACAAGCTTTTCCCGTTCTGTCCAAATTTATTTCTGATTCTTAATTTTGTTAAAAATACTAAAATAATTTAAAGACATATTTTAACTACCTTGTTGTGTATGAAATAGGAAAAATGAGTTGGATAAAGTGATAAAGAGGTGAGAAAATATTATAATAGATGAAATATATATGCCAAAAGAAGCCAAAATGTGAGACTAACAACGTACAAAGCTCATGTACATATTCAAAGGGTTTTTTTTGACCAACCAGAAAATATTTATTTTATAGAAATTGTGTAATAAAATTATCCGCTAGTAACAAAATCTAAGATGTAGGGTTTGTGCACTGAACCTAAGTTGGGATATCAAGTTGCAATCTGAGATGTAGAGTTTGTGCACGAAACCTCAGTGGGGATATCAACTTGCAAAAGGTTTTCTGGATAAAAATCTCCCCTCACCATTGTAATAACCTTGATGTCTCTTTTTTTTCAAGTTTTCTACTTATAATAAATGATTTAATCTCCGTCATTTCAAAAAATGCAATAAAAAACCTCACGGCATCATCTTGAGCATTCTCTTTTCCAAATCCTAATGAAGAAACGAATTATCATCTTTTGTTCTACGTAAAGAATTGGGTGTTTGAAGTAGAGACGACTTAAAATATAACTTTAGATACAAAAATACACCAAATTAATATTACATGTATATGGAGAAACGTAAGAAAATGTTGATTCTATTGAGCTCGTGTGGGAGCAAAACTATCTTAATGTGAAAAATTCTAGTGGACTTCAGATTTGGCAACATCCACTGGATCTGGAATTTAGAAAAAATTATGTGGAGCTTAATAAGAGAATCAAAAGGTTTTATTGTTTTTTATTTTTTATAGCTCCACCAAACTTTTAAGAGGAAAAATGAAAAAAACATTATTTATCAATTTTTTAAATAATAAAAAATAAGGATTTTAAAATTGGAAGTACATTCATAAAATTTGTAAGGGTTTGCATTAAACATTTCACTAAACACGCATGATTATGAGTTTCTAGCCCACTATGGGGTAGATATCAAGTGAAATCTTAAACACATAAATATTTAACATCTTTAATCTAATGTCGCCAAACCTAATTATTACTTTCTATACACACACTATAAATTTGAAATATAAAGAAGGCTACAAACACTCAAAAAAGAGGTATGGTAAATAAATAAAAATATAAATAAACCAGAGTTATGGTAAATAAATAGAAATATAAATAAACTAAAGTTAAGATTTAAATTGCACTTAAAAAAATCTCAAGACATTTAAATAAATTAATATTATTGAAGTAAATTTGTAATAAAAATAATATTATATTAATTAAATTAAATTACTTTAAAAATAATATTACTCTTGTTTATGAGTTTTGGGGCTTTAGATAGGTAAGATGTTTTGTTGAGGTACTTTTTGATGTGAAATTACTCTTTCAATTTCATGTTCTAATTGAAATAATATATTAGACATAATGATAATGTAATTCTACCCAGACTTTAAAAAAATATGTTATTAGTTTCACCTAAAATTAATTAAATAAATTATTATATTAATTTTAAATAAAAAATAATAATATACCTCAAAATACTATTTCCAAAATCTAAAACTTAAACCATATCTTTTTTTTTCCAAATATATATTTTGAAAAAAAGAAAACAACATCATTGAAAATAATTTATCATAATCTTCGATCATTTTAATTATTGGTTTCTATAAATATTCACGATGACATAGCTATATCTTCCAGATGAACACGTTCAACCCAAAACTAAAAGACATCTAGAAGTCTACATGAACACATCTGCCCCCATTAATGGATGAGTAATGAATAATTTAAGTAAATCCCGCTGAGAGGGGTTTTATGATGTATGTCTAGAGGTCTGAATGAAGTTGCAGAAAACATTACCACAATAATTATGAAATAAGTGCATGGACTCTAACACGATTTCAGTTATCCGCCCTAAACCATACATTCTTAGATTCCTAAGACAAAATTATCACAGGTAGATAGTACATAAACAGAGAAAAACTTGACTGAGCTTGTACTTCTTACTTGTCTTCCAAATAAATACTTATGCTGATCTTGTGATTGAATTCCCTCAACATCTGTATGAAATCAGCCCAAATTCTTTATACGCTGAAATTTATTTGATCAGTACTCGCCATTAATGACTAAACTTCACCCAAACTTGGCTCTCGCAACATGGTGCCGCTGATACGCTTTTTTTTTCATTGATTTTTTCCGGCATGGACTACCTTTTCTGTACCGACCGACCATGGCAGCCAAATTTTTTCCCAAGCATTTCACTGCGCAGAAATTGGAGATGACACTGGCCACTTGAATTTACAGAAGCACAACTGCTTAGTTCTTGGAGTTGGATGCCCAGTTGCATTATTTTGACTGAATTAGTAATCGATGGTGGGGTCGGCTGTTACTATCCACTCTTGGATATTTTAAGTAAATGCACGAAAGTCGAATCTGACGAAGGAGCACGGAACTTTCATTTCATGAAGTGATTCGCTTGCGTTAAAAAGATCCCTATTTTAGGTAAAGTCGGTCAAATCAAAACTAGCGGGGTTACTGTCATGGGCCAATTAAGAATAGCTGAGGGCTACTTGTTGTTTTGTACATTTAATTTTCCAATTTATAGCAATTGGCTGGCCTGCAGCATCATTCATGGCATAGAATCAATTGCTTCACCGGCAAGTTAACCTAGGGTCCAGTCAAGTTGCCAAATTAGAATCAGTTGCTTTGCAGTCAAGCTAATTTATTGTCCATTCAAGACATCACTGAATCACTTCTTTAGGCCTTCATGCTAGTTTATGGTGCATTAAATACATCATTAAATCTTCTAGTTCTAATGTTAGCAAAGGTTAGGATCAAATTGTTTGTCTTCAAGGTAATTTATTGAGTTGTTTTGAGTGAGATTTTTTTGGAAGTTTTTCTGTGGTTTTTTTGGGTCTAATTTCTCTAAAATCTGGCAATAATTCATTGACATCACAAGCTTGATGAGTAACCATTGCACAATAAAAATGTAGTAGAGGTATTTCAAGGTGATGAATCCATATATATAATCAAAAAACTAGTTTATATAACACAAATGAATCCATATATACAATAAAAAATCCCTAAAAAAAAATTAGAGATAAATCTTCAAAAACTTCTTAATTTATTGTCTATTCAAAATATCACTTAACAAACTAAAATAACTTCCAAGGGCCTTCATGCTAGGTTATGGTGCATTAAAGACTTCATCAAATCCTCAAGTTAGCAAACTTTGCAAAGGTTAAATGTTCACAGATATATAAAACCATTATCTTCATATCACCATTATATATATATATATATATATATATATATATATATATATATATATATTTTTTTTTTTTTTTTTTTTTTTTTTCATTTTTCATTTTTCATTCTTATTTTTTTTTATAGGAAAATTTAGTTTCTTATTGACTATTATTAGTTTAACATTGGTCAATGTAACATACAATATTTATTTTTCAATATTATTAAAAAACTAGTTTCCAACTTTTTGATTTGACCATATCTTATTTGTGTAATATTTTTTTATTCTTATGTTTTGAAGTAAGTAGATAACATATTTACTAGCTCTCATTATAATTTGACCAAGTCGCATAAAAAAATGATAGGAATATGATGTAAAAAATATATATTTGGAAATAAATCTAAATAGGTAGGAGTGAGTTGTTGGTTTTTGGAGTTTTGATGAGATATTTTAACAAGAATATTCTTCTTGTTTGGAATTTGTTGGATGTCATGAGCACTAACACTATCTATGTGGCTTGTAATTTGGCTTTGAATATAATGTACAAATAGTTTGTTATATGAAATTTATGTGCACTATATCTACTCTTCAAATTTTTATGATGGTATCAGAGCATCTATGAACTTAACTCCCCAGGGGAAATCCCAGGAGGATGAGAAAATTATCTATACATAGATTAATGAGTATGTGAGAATTGTTTTACTTTTTCATTGTTTGCAGACGCTCTATGTGTGATTGAGCGTTCTCTATTTTATTTTTTCTGTGAGATTGAGCATTGTGTAAAAGCGTTGCTGTACCATGTGGTAGTGGAATTCTGCTGGAAAGACCTGCGCCTACGGAGCCGAGGGTTGCGGTTGTGTCTATCGTTGTGTGATAGATTATTGTTGGGATTGGTTGTCGAGTGAATTATAGCGCAGGAGGAAGGATATCCAGTACGTTGTGTTAATTCTTCCCTCAGGGTTTTGAAACAACAAGAGAATGTTGATTTAAGGTAGCGATCCTTGTGGTTTAGGCTGGGTTGGCATTTTTTTGTTGAAATGTTAATTTCAACTGCACTGTACAAACAACCGCTTTCTATATTTGTTTAAAGGGTTCTGTAACAGAGTAGCTTGCCATTTCAGTGAACAGTCAATGTTAAAAAAAAAAACCTTACAGTCCTTTCATAGTGAAACAGAGTAAAAAGACAGAGCATTTGTTTTTTATTGTACGCGGGAAGTTTTGAGTTTAAATTCGAGTGGTCCCCGCAAGCCACGACAGCAGCCAGCACAGTAGACCATGTGGAAGCTTGTTATTGGATTAGGTTTTTATTTGGCTCGTCCGCGGTCCTCAAATCCGGACCCGAAACCTTTCGTAAACCACATTTCATAATTTTTCGGGTTTTATTTTGGGCCCATACCCAAGGGCCAACTCCAGACCCGATGAGCTCTTATGAACGCAATTTAATAATTCATCGCGCGTCCATAAGCCTCGGTGACGTCACAAACTTTTGTAACGCTATTTTTTATTGCAGTTTGCTTTATCGTTTTTGAAGTCCGGCGGAATAGTTTTGTTTTATGTTATGGTTTTATTTAAGTTTTGATATAAGGTTTACGTTGTATTGTTTTATATATAACGCGCGATAAAGGTTTTTTTAAACCTTTGGTGTATTATGTTTTAACATATGTCATGCGCCTTTCCCGGAGGGCCATACACATGTTTAATGTTTTAGTTATATGTTTATTATGTTTTGTTTGTGCGCTATATGATATAGGCCGAAGGCTAAATGAAAAAGCATATACACATCAGTGTTAAATATATTTTGTTTCTTTTGTTAGGTGTGATATAAAAATCCCAAAGGCCATTTTGTAATGTAATGTTTTACATACACAGCAGAGTGTATTGTAAAAGATAAATAGAGCCCGAAATTTGTTGTTGAAAAAGGCAGAGTGCATTTTGTATGTGAGACAGAGAGAGTGTTTTTGGCACTGCGTCTTGTAGCAGTCCTATGTGTAATCCCTCAATAGAGGAAGATTTTGTAACAATTTTTACAGTTAATGAAATAGAATTACAGTTTGTGCAAACTCTGTCTACCTGTGAAGAAAATTTTTGTTTTAATTTCTCTGTGTTAGAAGGAGAGTATCATTCTCTCTATATTGTTTTGGAATTCTCAGAAATTCCAACATTTTTTGGATTGGCTTGCTCAACCTGGTCGTGATTTGGCACGTTCCACTAAATATTTTTCTACACCTTCTGGTCTTCAAGTGAGTGGTGCCGCAAAATTGATGAGGGCGTTAACTGCTCCAAGGCCCATAGCTTATACTTTCGAGGCCACTGAGTGATCAAAAGAGACATCGTCTTGAAAATTTTGTTTGATTGAACCATTGCAGCAAGTCAATGGTGGTCCTTCGTCTAGTCATGAGGTGATTGTCTCCCATGCATGCATGCCTTTCTATTGATCTTCGCATAAGAAAATTTCATATAAACCTGCATATGGATAAACAAATTATGTCGATTCTGGAAATTTATTCGCAAGGGAGCCAATCTAGTGGGAGAGCACTTATTGGATCAGTTTTTGAATTTACGAGACAATAGAAGCATTCCCCTGACCTCTAACAACTATTTTTGTCTCTTATAGTTCTGCATCGTTATCAAAAACTTTGTAGACAGCAGGGAGGTTCATGCCCATACAATTTATAAGGGATTCTAGGTCGACATTCTTAGTTCTTTTTGTTGGTTTTTTTGTAATTGGTGGGCTTTATTTTTTAAAAGTTTATAATGGAGAACCAATTAGTTAACATATTAGCATAATTTAAAATAATGGTTTTCAATGTTTTTCAGTGTAGAGAGAACAAGTAGCTAATTTGATTGCATGAATTCATTATAAGTTGATGGATTTTGTTGTCCTTTGGGCTTCGAGAGAATCAGTTATAAGTTTTGTTATGAGATCAATGTGTAGAAAATTCAGTTGCATAGTTTACTACTAGATATAGTATAGTATCTAGATTGTCTTTCGGGAGATTAAGAAGCGTCAACCATAAAAATTTCATCAAATATGCTTAGAGGTGATTATGTCTTAGATGAGTTGAATGGGAAACTAAAATATGGTGGTCGTGAAAAGAGCGTTGTCTCCAAGAATTTAGAGTGGAGATTTTTGTTGAGATATTTTCTCAACACTATTCTCCTTGTTTGGAATCTGTTGGATCTCACGAACACTATTTATGTGGCTTGTAATTTGGCTTTCAATGTAATGTAGGAATATTTTTTGTGTGGAATTTGTGTGCACTATGTCTGCTCCTCAAATTTTGATCATGTAACTCTTAATATATATATTACATAATATATTGTCTGTGTGGAATTTGTTCCCTCAAAGTATATTAAGTGTAATACCAGAGTTAAACAAGGTTTCCCCCTCTCCCCTACCCTATTTGGCATTTACATCTATAAGCTAGAAGGTTGTTTAGAGGAAGCAGGATGTGCTGGCATGATCTTAGCCGGGATAATCATCATCCTTCTTCTCTATGCTGACGATATTGTTCTTCTCACAAGGTTCCCATCTGATCTTGATAAGCAACTTATAATTCTTAAGGATGTCTGCTCTACCATGGGTATGTCTGTTAACAATGACAAAACAAAAGTTATGATTATCAAATCCAAGAAGGACACTTATGCTAATTTTATGTATGACAATAGTAACTTGGAGGAAGTGTCTTCTTACAAGTACCTAGGAATTGATATTCATCACAAGCTCAACTAGAACTATAGCATTCAAAAAAGGATTAATGGGGGGTGGAAAACTTATTTTGGTCTTGAAAATAATTGTAAAACGACAAACCTCATAATGTGGGATAGAAAGAAGTTCCTCTTTGAAACTTTAGTCACTCCTGTTATCTTATATGGATGTGAGGTTTGGGGTTGCAGCATCTCTAGAGAATCCTAGAGAAAGATTGAGAAAATCTAGAAGCGTTTTATAACGTATAACCTTAAAATTAAAAAAATACACCCTATCCTATTCTCCTTATAGAAGTGGGTCTTTCCCCTATCGATAGCCTAGCTATGACTAGGATTTTGTTGTACGAGCACAAGCTAAATAGCATAGGAGACCGTAGACTTCCTAAGATAGCTTTAAATTCCAGCCAAAACCACCTAAGGCTTAAATGAGGTTGGTGTAAAGACAACAGGGCCTGGTTAAACCATTGGGAGATCGACGAGAATGTTTCATTGTAAAACGTCAATAACATTAAAAAAATTGCTACTTCTAAGTTCAAAGAAAAAAATCCGGTGTGAGAAAGATCAAGCAACTAAAAGAAAATTAAGGTATTATAAGGAGGTCATTAACCCCACCTTAGAAGATCAAAAGTATCTCTCTTTTTTAACTAGCTCAAAGAAGAAAATTAATATAGCCAAGATTAAAACAAACTCTCATGAGCTCCATAGTCAAACAGGTCGTTGGACAGTTCCTAAAACACCACGGATGGAAAGGATCTGCCATCTCCGTGAGAATATGAACATCGAGGATGAAAATCATTTCCTCTTAGAGCGCCCCACATACAACCACATTAGAGCTCAATTTCATAATCTTTGTTGCAATACTGACCTTCCTAGCCTTTTAAGATGTCAAAATTATAGTGAGCTCGAGAGGCTTCTCTCCAAGCTTTTTGAGCATAGGAATAAAATCTTAAATCAAATTAAATAACTCTTTTCTTTAGGTTCGATAGACCAATGATTGGTCTCAGTGGACGTTAACCATCATCACCATCATCATCATATATTAATATTTAGTTTTGTTATTAATATATTTTATATATCTCCATATTTAGCATTTAAGTAATGATATTACTCTAAATTATAATAACAAAATATTTATTTTAGATGCTAAGTATCAATTTCCTATTGAATAATGAAAAGATTACACATGTCACTATTACTAGAAAGTAAAAATTCACTAAATTTTAATAATATTATTATTTATAAATAGAAAGTGTCTATTCCACATTGAATTAAGTAATGATATAAGTACACATACTTCTTGTGCTAAAATCTAAAATACAATTTTAGATGAAGTTAGAATTTTTGGGAGAAAAAATCATGATTACAATTCTAGTATTTTATTTATCAACAACATTAAATATTTTTTGTTATTACTATTTAATAAATTATTAATATTATTTTTAAATATAATTTTATAATATAACATCTCTTATATTAAACTAAATAAAAATAAAAATATATATATATATAAACATTTATATTAAACTTTAAAAAAATTAAATATATATATATATATATATATATATATATATATATATATATATATATATATAAACATTTTAAAGGATTAAAAACATTCTTTTATCTTCAAGGCATTCAAAAATTACTATTTATTTTAATATATTAATTTTTTCAAAACATTTTTTTTTACTCACAACAATATACTGTAATGCTGTAACGCTCGTAACAAAATCAATTTATGCTACAATCTTCCTAGCCATAATTTGTTAGCCACATTCTAAATGAAGATTTGAATTTCATATTAACTTTCACAACCACCTTGTTGTGCGGCTAATTCACATGTGGCCTTGGTTTTTCTTTATGGATGTTATCGAGTTCTTCCTCTCACTATCTATACACCCTTTCACAAGTAAGATTGCTCACTTTACAATAGCCCTAAGGGATTAATGCATGGTCTATAAAGTATCCTAGAAATCAACAAAAATGGATGTAAATTGGTGAAGCTAGTTATTGAAAGACCATTCTTTTTTTAAACACACAACAAAAAGAATATATATATATATATATATATATATATATATATATATATATATATATAATATTTGTATAAATTATAAACTATGAGATTATTGTTGAGAAAATATCTAAAAAGAGTTTAATAAATCTAAACAAAGTTTATAATGCTTATTTATTAATTATAATATAGAGAACACATATTACAACAACAAAACTCATCTCCGTGTGACTAGTTTTTATCAATACTCATATCACTTTTGAATTTTGTATACATCACTCTTTGACCATCACAATCTTATAATCTTGTAGATATCTATTTAAAACATAATCACTTCATTTTAAATTCATTTAAAACATAACTTCCTCCCCAATATTTGAGATACTATTCAGCCCCCATTTAAAACACAACTGCCACATTTCACCTCTATTTAAAACATAACTACCTCTTGACGAACTTGTAAGGTTAACAATAGTGAACAATTTGGCTCGTTGGACTTCTACCATAAGAGTTGTCATTAGCTTTCGACTATTCGTCAGTTGCTAAAAAGATGATCTCGATAGTGATTATGTTCAACTGCTAGAAAGATGGTCTCGATAGTGAATGTGCTCAGAAGTTGACGAAATAATTTACAATTTACCATGTCTCTTACACTTGGATCTCATAATATAATCCATACCAGGATTTCCAAATGATAATAAGCTATATTCATAATTAAATAAACATTATATTCACGACGTTTTATGTTACTGTGTTAATTAATTGGCTCTTCACGTTTAAAATTTTATACATTTACTTGTTGCTACATGAGTTTTTATGACACATTCAAAATTAGAAACAAACGAGACATTCATTAATGACATTAACACATGAATTTTATTCAAAATATTTAATTAAATGATAATTTTATTTGAGTAAAAGGTGAAAGTAACTGTGTGATAAAATATTCCAAGAAACCAAGGAAGCCGTTGACACAGTTCTGACAGTTACCTTCCTAAAAAGGATTTAAGAAAAAATCCTATGAGGGAATGGGGTTCTATGTAGAAGAGTTAGAGGATTAAGCAGTGGATGTTGGTTCTGAGTTGTCCAGAGCTGGTGGGAGTACCAATGGAACTCAAGGAACTCACCCTAGAGAAGCAAGACTGGATTTTCCAATCCTGAGGTCAAACTTCTTGTCTCTGACAATTACCTCCGACTTGGTGTGCAGCAAGGGGGGAGTAGAGGATGTAATCACCTCGCTCAAGGTTGGGTGGATCGACAGTTACTGAGGAAAAAACTGTACTTTGAAGTAGGTACATAATACTCTTAAATTTACAGTTTACTGTTTTGAATTTATGATGCAAATTTTATAGCAAAGTAAGAAAAATGTGATTATAGGAATATACGTTTGAATTTCTATTTTCCTAAACAAGAACAGAAAATGCACCTAGCAAAACATTCTATGAAACAGTTGAATATGCATGATATATGTACGCAGAAAAACAAAGTTACAGGAAGGAACTAAACACTGTTATTTTTTATTATTTTCTGTGTAGTAACTAAAAGATGAAGTAGTTGTTTTCCTTTCCTTAACATTTCTACTATCGGTGCATAATGACTAATGAAAACATGCTACAGTAGTAATAAAGTAGATCCATATGGCTGTGCTAAAATATGTACAAAATTACATACTATTGGAATAAAAACTGTAGAATACATGTGGATATAGCAGTCTCGAGGAAAACATACAGGTTACTGTGATTCATATGTAGATTATATACGACTATAGGAAACTATGTGAACATAAATACATGTTATAACAGTGTTTAATGTGGAACATATGCTACCATAGAGAGAATGAGAAAATACAAATCCCTGTAAATAGAATTAATGTAAATTGCCAGATACTGTAGAAATTAGTTAATTTCCAAGTACGAGAGAGAGCACACAAGGTATGGGAGAATGGGCCAGTTGAGGGTTTAGAACTAGAACCCACTAACAGGGTCTCGGTTCCGGTCCCAATGAAAAAATACCTCTGCCAGATCAATGGGAGGCCATAGTGAGTAATAAATGAGAAATTTGCATACGATAACTACAATGGAATGTTTCAAGAATAAGAACGAAGATTATTACCAAAACCATGAAAATAATAAATATTAGATCCCAAAGAAACTGGAATGAGCCAAGTCTATGATCCATAGAAGAAACTAAATCTTCTAGTGAAATCTTTGCGGAATATCATACAAAATTTAACAGTGGAGTTTTAATGAATTACACAGTCGAACCAGAGAAGACGCTGAAGAACCATAATATAATAAAAATTTGACTGTGTAGGCACAAATTGAAAACTCAAAATATCCATAGTTAGATTTGAAAATTTGTAAAAAGAAACAGACATGTAGCTTAGAAATTTAAACCCTCATGAAATAGTTCAGAAGTCACCAGGGGAAAAATCCGGTGGACTTGTATTGAAACAAGGCTGAGCCCAAAAGCAAAGATAGTTTAACTAAAACCCTTAATAAAAGCTAAACGCCTAATTGGGTCTCATGCACCCAAAAGCCAGAAAATCCTTTTCCTGTAGATTAAGCATGAGAAGGAAAAGCATTACAGAGTGAATTATCATGGGTCGAGTATCATGAAGAAACATGAGAGTCTCTTACCGGAAATAAGGGGAATCGAGCCAACATCAAGTCTTCAAGCTAGAATGTCTCTCGGTCACCAAAATGAGCCTAGCCATAATCCAAACAAAAACAAATAAGTGTCGTTGAGTTAGAAACTTTAGAAAACCTAGAATGTAGAACAAAAAGGATGTCCAAGTTCTTAAATTATGTATAAATTATTGGGAGAAGCAGGCATGTAAATCTTACCAAAAACGAGCTTGTTCGAGCCATGAAGCCGCAATAACAAGTGAAATCCAACAGTCGAGATGGAAGGCAGACAAGGACCTGCTCTATTGAAAATCGACCTATGGAGCCATCGAGAGGCATCGAAGGGTTACACATCATAAACCCAACTTTGTTTATCAACGAAGAAATGAGTAGGGTAAAGACGAAGTAACTCATAGCACTTGATGTTAACGAAGCTCTCGTGGCATAGGCATGGCCATAGAATAAACCTCTGGAACTTGCAGATGCAGAGACAAATTCATTGTTCCGGCGTGAAACTACAATGGAACAATGGCGAGGGGATTGGGGAAGCGGTACTTACCCTAACCCATTCCACATTCCGGATCTCTGTCAATTGCGAGGGAAATCAATATGACGACGTAGGAGGTGACAACCAATCATGCCAGATGGAGACCATAGCACCACCTAGGCTTGGAATTAATCATATATGTAATGAACTTGACTAGACAAATCAAATAAAAAATATATAATTCCTAATTAGACATTAAGTGCAATTACGGGTTAATCACTTTGGGAATTGTGTGATTTTTAAAAGCTATTTGGTGAATGCATAAAAGACCAGATATGTACCCAAGGATGTAACATTTGTACAAAACATGTCAGTCTCATTGATACAATATCATAATGCAGAATTCATAGGGTTAAATTTGTTAACATGTGTGAATGCGAATTATAAACCTTATTAATCTGTTTATGTTTGAATAATTGCAAGTGAATAAAGTAAAGGGCATAATGTATACGTACATAATTTAGATTATGTATAGTTAGCATGTATATGTTTTTAACCTTTTTTTTATATTATGCAGTAAATGTAAGACTATAAGGATGTAAGTGTTACAAGTGGTATAAGAGCATAGGTTACAAACTAGGGCCAAATGGGCCAAAACCATACAGTTATATTTCATTGTTATGAATTCTATTAAAATTAATGATTTAATATTGTGATTAAGTACAGGAACAGGTTTTTGCAGTCAGCCATGAGAAGAGGATCAAGTCAACACCTACCCAGAAACATGAGAGAGACCCAACCTGTGACCAATCCTGAAGTTAGTACCGAGATGTGGGTGTATTTATGTGTGGACCAGCACCAACACACAAGAAGAATGTTGGAAAAACAACAACGACAGACAAATAAGTTGTTGGATAAGGTACAATAGTTACAAACAAAAATGCTTAAAGTTCATAGTGACAATGAAAGGTTGATGAGGGAAAAGAGAAGATATTAAAAATTTTGTTGGATAGACAGAATCCTCCCAGTGGACAACCTAGCCCTAAGAGGAACACTCAGGAAAATATAGAACAACACCAAGTAGTACATGAGCATGTGGAAGACGACCGAATGCCAAGAAGTCATAAAAGTCGAACATGTAATGAGGCAGAATCAGGAATTGTCATGGAAGAGCAAGAGTTGAAAAAGTAGAATGTGGAATTACAGGGAGAATTCTGGAAGATCAAGCCTCCTACCTTTGATGGAGAGGCAGAGGAAAATGGCGGAAGTTTGGATAATAAATATGAATAAGTACTTTCAAGTGTATGAATATAACAACAAACTTAAAGCTCGCCTGGACATTTACCAACTGCGGGAGAAAGCAATGTTGTGGTGGGAGGAAGTGAAGAATGTACGAGGAGTGGAAGATCAAATTGTAACTTGAGATGAGTTTCAGCAATACTTTAAAGATAAGTATATGACCGAAATATTTCACAATGAGAAATCTCGAGAATTTCATGATCTGAAACTGAGCCAAATGACTATGGACAAATTTATTACAAAATTCATGTCTTTATTAAGATATGTACCTTACCTGCATGATGAAAAAGCCAAAGTGCATCACTTTTTGAGCAGTTTTCCAATTGATATAAAATAAATAATTGAGTTCGTGAATCCGAAAACCATGGATGAATAGTTTAAAAGTCTAGTCAGCACGAAATTTTCCCCTTTCCATTGGCCTTAGTACTCCATACCCACATGCAACCTTCTCCAAAGATAGATGCATCATTTTCCAGACCCATATACTACTTTTTACCACTCCAAGTATAACCAATCCTTATAGTTAAGTTTCAATACATGTTTTAAACTTCAAAATATTATTTCGAGAAAGATCATATGCCTCATGCTTTTTGGGATTCGAGTTTTACATTACTGTATTTTTTAAAAAGAAATTTATATATTTATAATATTATAATCAACCTAATTTCATGCTTTTATCATGTAGTGAGAGATTAAATTCTATGAAATTTATATAATTATGATATTATAATCAACATAATTTCATGCTTTAATCATCTAGTGAGAGATCAAATTCTATAATTTTACTACAAAATTGAAAAGTTCAAAGTGCTCAACACCATAAAATATTTTTCATACTTTGCTTTTTCTATTTTCATATTTTAATTTTTCAATATATGATATATTTAAAGTTGAAAATAAATATATTTTCGTGTGTAGTATCTCACATGTAAATTTAAGTAAATTTAACGTTAACAATATTGAATACAAAAGAAATTATAGATATTTAATATATTAAATAAAACAACATTAAAATAATATGTTTTGAAAATTTATCAATTTTTAAAAGTACAATTTTTTCTTAAATTTTAATCATGTTCAAATTTTTAAAAGTACAACTTGATCAAATTTTTAAAAATATAATTTTTTTTTTTAATTTTGCCTATCGAGAAATCCCAATTTAAGATAAATATGTTATGTATCAATTTTATGTTAATTAAAAAAAAATTATGTATTATTAGTTAAGAAATAGTTCTAAATATAAAATAATTGTTTTTAACAAAAGTTTTAGTTAACTTTAAAATATTTTAATTCACTGGTATAGAAATAAATTTGTATTATTAACAAATTCTTAAATTACAAAATGATTTTTTTTTTCTAATTTACCACTATTTCTTATAAAATTATTTTATTTAAAAAATTAATTTTTTTTTTTAATTATTTCTTATAAAATTGTCTTACTTAAAGTTGGCACTGAAATATTCAATTGATAATTAAGTTTTTTTTTTTTTGTAATACCCTGAATATGCAAGGAAGTACATACTCTCCTTCCTATTGAAACTGAAAAATCAGTAGACAAGATAACTTTTTTAAATATCTATATGTTTATAAAATCTAGAGTAAACATTGAAATATTTTATCAATAATATACATTAATATATTGAATTTATTATTATTATTATTTATGATATCAAAATTTCAAATTGTGAATTTTAAAAATTATATATCTTCTTTACATTAAATTATAAAGAACCTTTGTGAGAAATTGTTTATATTTATATTTATTTTTAATTTCAATATTAAATTAAACCAAAATAATATATTATCTTGAATATTTAAATAAAAAAATGTTATTTTATAGTTTTGTTTTGTTCTATTGCAATTTATACAATAGTTGATGTAGTTTATTTTACTGGAAAGAAGCACTTTTTAAAACTTATAATTCTTTTTTTTTAATTATAAGTAATAATCACATTAATATTAATATCCATGTATTTGAATATATTTTTTAATTACATAAGTAATAGAGTTAATAACTCATTAATATAAATGAATATTGTTAAATATTATCAATCATATATTAATTTGAATATTTTCTTTTATTTACATGTTAATTTGTTTTTTTGTTTTAATAAGCTTTGGAAAAAATATATTAATTAAGAAGATTGAAGCTATGACTTACATCTGGATAATAAAAATTATTACTTTCTTAAGAAATGGTTAAAATTTCCATTGCGTTGGTACACTAGAAAATGATAGAAATTACATAAGCTAAAATAAGCGTGCCATATTTACAATGAGATCATGGGTGGGTGATTGATTCCATTTTTATGTTGCCTCCATTAGTATTCTTCTTGATGCCAAATGAACTATGAAAGTTTTACTATGGTATAACTTAGGTAGTAGAAGTTAGTTATACCTAGATCTAATGTGTCTCACTTGAGGAAAGGGTTGAAGGTAATATTCCATGTTGATTTTGTACTCTATATTTACTTAACATTCAAATCATAAACTCTAATGTATATCACTACTTCATTTTCTACAACAACATTTCTATTATAATATCTTTCTTGAAATTAAATATATGTCATAATTTTCCTTAAGCATTGAAATGGGATCAAAATGAGCATGTTGTCTTTCGAACCTCATAGTACTCTATCATCTTTGATTTGAGGGTGATAGATTCTAACCAAATAGAACAATGAGGGGGGTTGCAGTCTAAAAATGCTAAATCAATGATCTTGTGTTGATCTATCTCTGTAGGGGCTATCACCTAAACAGATTCTGATGACTATTTCCAATGTTTTGATGGAGGGGGACCTAAGCCAAGATGTCATAATTTTCTTAAAGTCCCTCTTAGAGCTCTAAATAGAAGTCAAATGGTGAGGTAGCATATGAGCATGTGTGAATTAAAAATTATTCCATTTGGATGAATGAAAACCATCTTGGAGCATTCATTAGGAGATGTGGACATGAAATCGAGTCTGAATCAATTGTGAACTAGGATTATCGACTGTCTTGGTAAGTGGGAGATATATAACATTTTGTAGGCCATCTACTAAATAAATTCATGATTGTGTGATATGATATGTGATTCAAGAAACTGATTTTTCATACAACCAATCATTAATATATAAAGGGTCAAGATTTTTCCTTGAGGTCTTATTGTCTTTTAACTTGTCCAACAAGTCATGTTCACCAATTATGTGAAACCATTCCATTTCTTTGAAATTTCCACAACTTTGTCTTCTTTTTTCTTGGATGGAGGTAAGGAGTATGTCTAAAGGGGAAGTGTTATGTATCATACAATATATGATTCGAGTAATGTCACTTAACATAATTAAATTTATATTCTACAAAATTGGTATCTAGTTGGACTCAATGAAAAAGATGCATAAAATTCTACTCTATTGTTGGATATGTTTATGAATGACCATTTAAAAGTGTAAGTTATTGTATTTGTGAAGTTGTAAATAGTGCCTTTCACACCTACTTCCCTAATGAATTATTATTTTATGATTCAATTATATATATTAATTTTAATAAATTAAGCTATTATTATCATAAATAAATACAATATTTTACAACAAAATTAATCAATATTCATAAATTTTCCATCTCTCAAGAAAATAGTGTTATTTTATTGATATAGAAACAAAAAAAACAATGTTGTATTTGATCATAGGGATGTCTGATCCCTCAAGTTGAGAATATACACCACCTTCACCTGTCACACTCTGTGAGGGGACATGTGACATCACAATGATAGCTCCATAACACACACTTTCCATGGCAATGAATATTTGTAGCTGGTGTTACAAAGTATTTTGTCGCATTCCTTAGTCCTTATCCTAAGTGTCGTCTTTTGTGTCGCTCATGTCACAAACATCGCAAAGAAAAAAAAGTTGTAAAAACTTGATCATCCTAGACAACATGCTTGAGATATCCCCAAAGATCTAAAACATAAATGCCTTGAACCTTTTTTGCAAAATCTTGTAAACATTATTTTACAAGTCCAACATTGTTCTTCCCTTAATAGCTTCTCGCTTGTCACCCCATCCAAAACCTTTAAACAACGTTGCCAACGTGATAATTCAGAAGTAAAGTTGTCCTGCTCCTCTTCAAGTAGGTTCTCCAAAAATGGAGCAGAAGTTTTGACCTCTAGAATTCTCAAGAACAGAGTTTTGGTACTTGTTGGTTGAGGATATGGTCGAATACACCAATTTTTTACCCTTCATATTATCTCCAGAGATTTTCCCCTTTGAGATAAGGCCTTTCCCCCTCATTAGTGGATCCATAACCTCTACATATCTCCTATAAAAGAGTGTCAAGCTAGTGAGTCTTCGTTGGTCATTGTTGGTTTCCATTCTTCTACTTGATTGCGCCTAGAAGTTGTCGAATTTATGAAAAAGGGGAAGAGATTGAAAGGCAAGGATTGGACTTGGATTTCCACTCGAAAGGGGGTCTTCAACATCAAGGCACAATCAAGCAAAAGATTTGCCTCCCATGAATCTATTAATATTAAATGTTTTAGCATGATACTCCTTCATCTGTCCTCTGGTTTTCTTTGAAATATATATATATATTCTATGTATATTTTTTCCTTTTGTCATTTGATCTTCTTTATAGGTATTGAGATACAAAAGGCATAGCGAGCAACGAGCTTGGAAGCGAAAGGATCAATAAATACGAGGAAATGACTGAATAAGTAGCAAGGTAGGCCATCTCCCCCTCTCATATTACTTCAATGTTAAATGAGGAAATCTTGTGTTCTTTATCACGGTTGTTACTAGACCCACTCGTTGGGCTAGAGGGATCACTTCTTTCCGTGGAATGGATTTTCTTGTGTAACCAATTGGCGACTCCACATGGGACTTTACACCCTTTTCACCCTCTTCTTATGTTTTTTCTTCATGATTAGCTTGGCCAACCGATGAACGCCCACTTGTTTGGATTGTTTTTTAGTCTATATTCTGGCTTGAAAGTGTTTTAAGGTATTAAGTCTAAATTTTTTCCCAAGAGATTTCTTGTTTTATCCCTCTTTTCCTTTCTCAGTGCACTTTTCAATAGATAGAGTTGTGCTTCCAATGATGGATTTTGCTAGAACAGGCACGCTGTAGATGACTGGTGTCAACTGGTGGACTGTGCTGGTCTTAGAAAATAGATATTTTTTGGGTCTCTTCTGGAAAACCATTAGCGTGTCTTGATCCTTGAAATATTTTCTCTCTTTGATTACATTATTTCTTGCATTGAGTGTTTTCAATCTCTTTGAAAAGTGCAAATTCATCTTATGGTTTAAGTGGTAAAGTTTCTATTTTGGTTGAGTCTTCTTGTTGCAAGTAAATTAAAATCTCTGTGTATTTTTTTTATCAATCAAGAAATATTGATTCTCTGTTATAGGACATTAGTGAACTTTCTGTTTGTTTAAATAAATTTTGTTTTGCATATGTTTATTTTTCATTTCAAGAATTACTTTCCGTTATATGCTCAGATCACTTGCATTGAAAGGACAATTTTTGAAATTTCTTATTGGAAATAAATTACTTTTTATTTTAACAAGTGAAATTTTTTTAAGTGCATTAATTAAATAAGTTACATTTCATCATTCAAAGAAAGAAACAAAAAAATTATTTAAGTGCATCTTAGCGAAAGCATAAATCATTTTACTTTTGAATAAGTTGCATTTGGGACAATGAAAGTGAAATTGTATTTACTTTTAGTAAAAGCTAGTTGCGGGGAATTTTTATTACTGCATTTTTTTTTATACATCACTCTTTGCAATCTCTTCCCTTGTTAGTTTAGATTTGATTGAAAATGAAGGAATCCTTTTCTCATATAGTTGCATCTCAGGAATTTAGGTGACATCGTTTTGAGCTCAAAATCGAAACTGAATTTTAGATCAACATTAAAATGAACCTGAATTAACCAAAGGAGAATTTGGAATTAACACAAATCTAGATGTCTAGGATAGAGACATTTTTCGATGTCGTTAAGCATAACAGTTGTCATTAACAGTATGTGTTGCATTCTGGGGGTGATATCCCGTCCCACATACGGAAGTATATAGGACTATGCTCCACGTATGGTAAGTATATGGGGACGATCTCATAGAATGGTTACACATTAGACAATGCTACTATAGAATAAGCTCCCACATACTGTCGTGTATATTTTGGGAGACCCCACTAGGTTGAAAACCTGCTGTAGGTAACCGAATCGGTCACCTTGTAGACGTGATACACCGAACACAACATTCGTGGAGATTGGTTGTCATACATCAAGTCCTTAGTTCGCCAAGGTGTATATCGAAGTTCACAGATACTTGGTTATACATTTTGCCCAACTTACCCTTTTTGGTTTATTTTTTTTTAATTCTAAAATTTAATCTCCATGAAAAAATCCTACCCGTGTAATACTATGTTTCCTCATTATGTCGTGTTGATTGAAAATTTTAATTGCTCAAAAACAATTCACCTATCCTTTACTTGATCTTTCCCAAAGGTCATCATGGTTGAATCTTCAAATTCAGCTCACTCATCCCTTGAAGGAACTTGAGGGACTCATCCTGAGATTCCTCATTTTCCATCTGGGCTTGTTGAAGCTTAACGTTTTGATCTTAGAATTGTCCCAAACATCCAACCGCTCTCTTCTTGACCACCGCTTGACGACTTAATTTCTTCATTTGAAGGCCTCAAGCCAGAAAGTCCTAAACCCACTGCACAATTTGTAGTATTTCCTGCTAATCCACTCTATGATTTATTCATGGTATCTCCTTAGCATCCATATAGTCCTTTCATGATCCCAACGTTCCTTTTGGTGCTTCTCCCCTTCCATATTGAACTACTATTTAGCATTTGTTTCTACCACACATGGAATCGAATGTATATGATGCTCCATTTGTGAGAAATGCTCAAAGTATTCCTATGGAAACTTCTGCGACTTACATCGTGGAAATCATAGTCGAATCCATGTTCCTTCTGGATGGTTTTCCTTATGTTTCTGTGTCTTATGATTTATGAAGTGGAACGAATGTATCCTCTAGCCATGTTGTGTCTTCGCTTCCTCCAGGTTAGAGTTCTCTCAAAAACCTTATCATAAAAGCTTTTGGGGCCACATCCCTTTTTCATCATCCTATCTAGTCATCTAGTATTACTCCAACTTCTTGCTCATTTGTTTTAGACGTACCCACAATTTCACAAAATTCCACTCAACCTGTACTTTCTATGGGTCAAATTTCTGTTACACTTGGATCATATGCTCCTTTTTCCCTATCTACCATCAATTTTGTGCCACCATTAAGTGGACAACCTATGGTTTCATCCGTGCTTGGGGTGAAATCACATCCCTTATATGTACTACCCCTTACAGGTGGGGGAATTATGAACTATGGACTTGTATCAAGGGAGGGACAACCCATATCTAGTCTTGATGTAACTTTGGTTTCATCCCTAACAAGTTTTGTCATGGGTACCTCTTTATAAGGTGCTCAGTCGTCTTCAACTCAACTTGTTTATCAGTGGCCCCATGTTCAACAACCTCATTTTCAGCAATTTTATATCTAACAACCCTATGTTCAACAACCGAATTTACTTGAATACAATTTTCTATTTAATAACAACTTAGTTTTATGTACATTCTTCGAGACTTGATATTTTACAATCTCATTGCAATGCAATTATGAGTGTCGAATACAATGCATTACATTTCGTGCAACAATACATAACTTCTAATGCCATATAAAATATGGAAAAAATTAGTGATTTGCAAGGATATCTCATAAATATGGAAGTGCCCTATGAAAGGGAATAATAGAGGGTTGGCCATTTTGTTTTCATGGATATCAGTCATAGTCAATCTAAACATCTAGCTATGGTCATTCCTCAATAAAGTCATTATTAAATACTATTATACTTATTGATATTTTAATAGAAATGGTGTCATTTGAAACAAATACATTTCACACCAATTATGAGCTATTGCTAGAACTGGTTGTTAGATGGTTAGAAAGATGGCTAGAAGCTAAAAGTTAGAGAAATGACACATTTCTTCTTATATATGGATTAAAAGAACATTGCCATGTGTTTTATGTACCTTAAAAATAGAAAATGACATCATTAAAGAGTGATTCCCACTTTTATATGGCTTGTCATTAGGTAAAAGGATGCTTAGCTAAAAAACCTAATTTGAATTATAACAAAACAAAAAAATATGCATGCAAAAAACATTTGCACTAACATATCCTCCAAAATAACATGCAATTAATGGGCATGCACATCATACATATTATGTTAATGCAAAAAGAAACTTCTAATGGATATACAAAATTATATATCATATATTGAAACATGTATTTATTATAAACAAAAACCAAACAAAAGAATTGGCTACTTAGTATGTCCACCTAAAATAGAAAGATGGAAAGCTTAAATTTATATGAAACGCTTTGAAGACACACCAAGAACATATGCTCAATTTGTGAACAAACACATTTTCCACTTAATATTAAATCCTTCATGGAATACTTTGAAAAAAAATATCTCAGGTTGAATTCAAATGTCTAAATATTTTTCATAAAAAGCACTTTAAAATTAAACATTTCCATAGTTTGTAACACCTTCCAAATATAACTTAACACATCATTGCCAATGTCAACTACACTCTTAGAATTTGAAAAAAAACTTGTACCATTAACAGTATTATACAATATTATCGTTGCAAATTAGACAATGGGTTGCCTAAACACACTCCAAGATGAGCTTGATTGAATATAAAATATAAATATAATATAAAATATTTTAATATTAAAAATATATTATTAAAAAATAAATATATTTTTAATATTGTTTTATTAATTGATCTCTTTTAAGTTTTCTAATATTTAAGAGAAGTAAATTTCTACTTCTTTTAAGTTTATATATATGATTGAAAAATAAAAAACAAATACAAATGAAAAAACGCAATTTAATGGAAATGTCAATTTGTCTGGAACAACAAGTTATTAATACTATAATAATAAAATTGAAAATATCGAAAAGTATCATTTTTCCTCCATTACAGGTCATAAACATATTCTTATAAAGATGTACACTGTACTCGATAATGTGATAGGCTTCATCCATATCTATTTCTCATGCATAATGTTATAAAGATGTACATAGTACTTGATAATGTTTTAGGCTTCATCAATATCAATTTCTCATGCATTGAATTCTTTTGGCCACATAAGTAGGGCTATGGTTTTCATTAACGATAGTAAGGATGGCTACATTCGTCGTTTTCCGAGGAATTTATTCCCACCACTACTATTTTAGGTTGCAGTAGGATGACAGTCACTGCGGGTTACGTGCAAGAATGTAGACATTACTAGCAGAGTTTTCGAAAGTACGAAGTGTTTTTTAGTTTTTACCTTGACATTTCTCTCAAGAAAAGGAAATTAGGAAAATATATTAGCTTTGATGTTACAATAAAGAAGGCCATTCAATGGTTAAACTTCTTTTGAAAGGATTTAAAAGACAAACATGTCTGTTTTCTACACAGCTACACGCCTCCACCTTATGTCTGTTTTCTAAGACAATTTTTTATCGATTAATTATCTATAATATTTATGTGCGTAAGGAATCCTTTCAATATTAAAAGATATTTGCCAATTTTAACATGTTAATTTTGTATTAATTTTCAAACCACATGAATGGTAAAGCGATAAAATACCTCGTATTTGATTACTATATAGATCACCAAAATTCGGGAAAAAAATATTTTTTAATTACATAATATTTAATTAAAACTTTGAAAAATATAAAAAAGAAATATATGATTTAATTTTGTTTTGATAAATTTGAATTTTTTAATAATTTAAATATAAATAATCTTAAAATTTTTAATGTAAAATCTAGATTGAAAATGATAGAACGAGGAATGCTCTTAAATTTTTGTAATTAATAAATGTAAATATAAATTTTAAAATTTATAATAATCTATCTAATATTTTTATTTTATATTTAAATAATTTCAAATTTAAAATATTTATTTAATAGGAATAGTTTTAAATTACTTGACAATGAGTCATTTTTACTGTTTATTCAATGAGATTTGTTTTTTTTTTCACCTTGTCATCTAATTTTAAGGTCACACTCAAGGAGACACCAAATTGGTGTACGAGACCCCCTTGTTTGTGGGACAAGGGACCCACCTTCATCCATTGATACTTCCAAGTGTACTAAGGCATACATACTCTACCCCCTCTGGTTTTGAACATGTGACCTTTTATGAAGAAACACACACTGTCAACCATTAGACTCACTGAAAATATATAATTCATACCCAAAAAAAAATATTGGCAAGATTTAAATTGTACTTAAAAAAATCTTAAAACATTTAAATCAATTAATGTTATTTTTATAATATATTTTTTTTCAATAGTAAATTTGTAAAAAAAATAATATTGTATTAATTAAATTAAATTACTTTAAAAATAATATTACTTTTGTTTATGGTTTTTTAGGGCCTTGGATAGGTGGTAATAGGATGTTTTGTTAAGCTACTCTTTGATATGAAATTACTTATTATTCTAATCGGAATGATATATTAAACATAATAATAATAATGTAGTTCCACCCAAAAAAATTAAAAAAATATTACTAGTTTCACCTAAAATTAATTAATTATATTATTATATTAATTGTAAATAAAAAATAATAATATACCTCAAATACTATTTCCAAAATGTAAAAATTAAACAATATTTTATTTTTTCAAATATATATTTTGAAACAAAAAACCCAGTATCATTGTTAAATAGTACATCAAAATCCTCAATCTTTTAATTATTGGTTTCTTTAAATATTCAAGATGACATAGCTATATCTCCCACATGAACGCGTTCAACCGAAAACTCGAAGATATATAGAATTCTACTTAAACACATCTGCCCCATTACTGGACAACATATTGAAATGCATGGATGAGTCATGAAGAATTTAAGTAAATCCCGCTGAGAGGTCTGAATGAAGTTGCAGAAAACATTAACATAATAAATATGAGATAAGTGCATGGACTCTAACACGATTTCAGTTATCCACCATACATTCTTAGATTCCTAAGATAAAAGTAACGCAGGTAGATCTACAAATAGATAGTACATAAACACAGAAAAACTTACTGAGCTTTTACTTCTTACTTGTCTCCCAAATAAATACTAATTTTTTTATTTTTTTTTCTGAGGAAAAAAAACGCTGGTATATTAGGATAAATATAACAGTCTATATATAACAGTCCATGTACATGAATTACACGCAGTTGTGACAACAGGCATGTGAAAGGCTTCAAAAATATCCAAACATACAATCATGTATACTCCAACTCGGAGTCCATGATGTAAAATGGCAAAACAGCATTACGGGAGGAAAAGCCATCCCATTCAACATAATATCATGCATCCCTGTTACATTAATCCCAAATAAATACTAATGCCGATCTTGTGATTCAATTCCCTCAGCATCTGTCTGAAATCGGCCCAAATTCTTTATACGCTGAAGTTTATTTTACGAGTACTGGCCATTGATGACTAAACTTCACCCAAACTTGGCTCTCGCAACATGCTGTCGCTGATACGCTTTTTTTTTCTTTGAATTTTTCCAGCATGGACGACCTCTCGTGTATCGACCATGCCAGCCTAATTTGTTCCCAAGCATTTCACTGCGCAGAAACAGGAGATGACACTGGCCACTCAAAATTACAGAAGCACAACAGCTGAGCCCTTGGAGTTGGACGCCAAGTTGCATTATTTTGATAGAATTAGTAGTCAATGGTGGGTTGGCTGTTACTATCCATTCAGAGATATTTCAAGTAAATGCACGAAAGTCGAATCTGACGAAGGAGCATGGAAATTTCATTTCTTGAAGTGATTCGCTTGCGTTAAAAGAGATCCGTATCTTAGGTAAAGTCGGTCAAATCAGAACTAGCGGGGTTACTGTCATGGGCCAATTAAGAATCGCTGAGGGCTACTTCTTGTTTTGTACATTTAATAGCAATTGGCTGGCCTGCAGCATCATTCATGGCATAGAATCAATTGCTTCACCGGCAAGTTAACCTAGGTTCCAGTCAAGTTGCCAAACTAGAATCAGTTGCTTTCCATTCAAGCTAATTTATTGTCCATTCAAGACATCACTGACCAAAATAGAATCACTTCTTTGAGCCTTAATGCTAGTTTATGGTGCATTAAATACATCATTAAATCTTCAAGTTCTAATGTTAGCAGAGGTTAGAATCAATTGATTGTTTTGAAGGTAATTTTTTTTTTTTTGTCAATTTGGTAGTACTTTGTTATTTTATTTTTATCGTCTTTAAAGCAGGTTACAATAGATAGTGTTTTAGTGACTTCAATCTGCCCAGAGGAAACCAGGTCTGTTGGCCACCTTAATGCATTAAAAGCCAACCAAAATTGAAATGTTTCATTCTTCTACTCGCAGCATTAGCTAGTTCACTATTTAAATCATTTACAAAGTAGCAACTTAAAACCAAAATACTGTCCAAAAAAACATTATGCATATAAAAGTAAAGATTAAACTGAAATAATATCCATCTGATTTCTCAATTGGAGCTGGGTCCTTCGAGCCTGGGTTGTCTGCTTGCTGCATCTGTTGAATCTGCTTCTCAATTCGTCCAATACGGTCTTCAATTCTCCTAATATGGTCCGTCGCTTGATACTGAGTCACCTTGATATGTTGAATTTGAATATCAATATCCTGAAGCAATTCCAACATTTTTTGTTCTTGATTCTCGTTATGTGGATAAAGACTCTGGATAGCCTTAGCCAAAAGACACTTCATAATCCAATAAGTATGGATTTTTTAATTGAACATTGAAAGACGACTTCTAGTATTCCCGGGATCCGAAATAAAGTCCAGAATTTCTGCTTCTGCTTCATTGTCTTCCACATTGCTTTGAGTTTCTCTTTTCCAACCATGAATTACATTCCTGACTTGAGACGAATTCCCAAGGGAGTATACTGACGAGAGATTCACTAAGACCTCTTGATTTGTCTTCCTACCTCTCTTTCTGGTCTCAACTTCAAATTTTAACATCTTTTGTTTCCCTTTTTCTTTAATTTGAGTCACTTTTTGTCTTGTTTGCCTCTTAACTATTGTGTTGAACTTTGTAATTTTGTGAATTAACTCTAGAATAACAATATAAGAGCCTACATGATGGAAGAACAAAGGTATAACAATTAATCTTCCTATCTTCTGACCAACAACATCTTGTGGACGCTTATGATGCTCCTCTTGACTTAACAAATACGAAAGTCCAAAAATTTTATCCCCCCTGAAATTAGCATGAAGATAAAGACAAAGCCAGAAATGATGCAGAGCTGAGACAGTAAGAAAATGGCAGTGAGTAACAGAACCGAGCTTATAAAAAAGGCAAAGTTTCAACTTAAAACCATGGAGGAGAACTATTTTATAACCCAGATGGAAAAACATTGTAAAACCCAGACAGAACCACAACAAAATCCTCTACCTCCTATCGACAAAGGCTTTCATAAGAAGGCAGGACCAAAGATCATTTAAATGGCCAATTCGCAGCATAGTACCCTGCCTCTTGCTAAGACAATTAATGAAAGAAGCATAACAGAAAAACATAGACCTCAACACAGAGGCCCACATAAAAGAATGGTTCCCCTTTCTTCCACTTCTAGAAACTAAATATACCAACCAGAAACCTACAGAGTAAACTTGATAACTCATGAACAGGCGACAATGACACTTCACAGGAAACAAAGAAAAGTAATAAGTCTGCCCTGCATTACAAGGATCCCTAAAGCAGGGCTCGATAGGCTCTGGAGGTATGGACACAGAGCAACTGATTAAGAGCCAAGTTTTAGGCTGTTTGATGAACAACCTCGTTGGGGAGATATTTTGTTCTATGTACTCTATCTTCCCATTGACTTATTATCGGCATTTACATATTGTATTTTATTTTCTGTTTCTATTTCTTGTAAGTTATGCATCGAACTTACATGTGGTGTTATAGGCATATTATTATGCTTCAGCTACTCTGTTTATTATTTTTATGACATGGATCATCTGGATGCCTGTATGGCAGTTTATGGTTTTCTAAAAACCTGATTTTATAGAACACTACAAGAAAATGTAACATGTAACTTATCTATCAATGAAAAGTTGCGAATTTTTCCTTTGTGAAAAAAAAGAGAGTCAAGTTTTACAAGCAGATACTTCCCTATCCTGATACATATCAATATTGACAACAAAGGACATAAGATTGATATGAAGAAGAACATACCCCAGTACTAGATTGAAACTGCTGCAAATTATGGAAGTTCCAGTCTCCACTCGCCGCAATTCGCTGTTTTTTACAGAGGAAGTGTTTGTTTGGCAAACCGAATTACAATGCTTGAACCCAGCCTTGGAATGTCTTTTACCCCAAGCTTCTGATAGCACAGGTTGTCTTCCTAAATTTACGATCATTTCCATATCCTCTGCATGCCGCCATAATTGTTTGATGGACAACTTAATTTGCATAGTTAATGCACATGGTACTCTATCGCCACTTGGCTTATGCTATGGCTGGCATCGTCAGTCTTAGAGAACCTCGATCGGGGATCTCATTACCCAAAACATCTCTGTCAATAATGATATGGAGAGAATGTAGTTCAATATCCCAAGTTTTGTTTGTCGGCAATACATCCAATTGTCTTCCAACATTGCGATTTCCCCAATTTGCCAAATAATATGTGCCCTCATTACCTATTCGATGAACATGTAAAGGTATCAGGTACTAGATTTCCTGAATGAGAGATCCTATTTCTTTAATCAGATTCGCTGTCCTCCAACTTTTACTGATATTTTCCCAGGATGATCCTTGCTATAGTTTCTTTAATACTCTTGTGACCATTGCCAAATCTCCTTCTACAATAAGACGTTGATAATTTTCTCTTTTTTCTATTATTAAACCCTATTTAACTGCTGACAGCTTAGCTTCATTATTGGTTGCGTGGTCTATATCCATAGCAAAACCTCTACAAGCTCCCCCTTTGGAGTTTCTAAATATCCCTCCAGCTCCTACCTGACCTGGGTTTCCTTTTGATGCTCCATCAAAATTTAGTTTAATGAATCCATTCTATGGTAACTTCCATCTATCCTGTTGAGTTCTTCTTGGGGGTTTGAATTTCCAAAGATTGATTTCCAGCATTTGGAGTTTTAAGTTTTTATTGGCCATTATTTGAGTTTCTATACCATCCGTCTTCCACTGATCCTCTGTCCAATTGTTTGCCAGAATTATTTCACGGATATTCTCAACCATCTTCTGCCAGATTTGATCATTGTTATTGAAATCTCTTCTGAATATTCTGTGATTCCTTTCTTTCCAAATCCCCCATAATAGAAACCCAGGAGATAGTCTCCATTCTCTGTTCAAGGCTTCACTTTTAAATCCTCCCTTCTGCCATAGAATTATTGTTGTATTTATATTTGTGTTATCTCTGTCCATTTGCATAAATGTCATTTCAATATTATTCCACATAATCTCCACTGTTTAGAAGGTGTTCTATTGATTCATTTGCTTTCTTACACATGTAACAGATTGAAGGTCCATACATTTCACGCTTTTGCAACTGGTCCCAAGTTAGAATTTTCTTGTGACTTCTCATCCAGAGGAAATACTCCACTTTTGACCAGTGATTGATACCCCAGATTTTTTTCCATATAGTTCTGCCATTGTTATTAGTATTATTAGCATGAATATTATAACCCTCTTTTATTGTAAACATGCCTTTACTTTGATATCCCCATCTGAGTATACATTTTCATGTCGTCGATACTATTATCCTTGTGCTCAATTCTTTTTCAAGATTGTTCCATCGCCTCATTTCTGGTGCATCTGGCCAATGAATTTTATCTTTCCTTTTTCTCTATTGGTTATTTTGTTGCTGACACCAATAGTTATTGATTAATCTATTATTTGGAATGTTTGTGAATAGGAAAATTTTTCCTAAGTCTAGCTGACTGAGCAATTTTTCTCTTTGTTGCCATGAATCTTCTCAAAAAAGTGTTGATCTTATTGAGTTGTTTTTAGTGAGATTTTTTGGAAGTTTTTTTGGTGGTTTTTTTTGGTCTAATTTCTCTAAAATCCAGCATGAATTCATTGAAATCATAAGCTTGATGAGTAACCATTGCACAATAGAAATGTAGTAGAAGTATTTCAAGGTGCTGAATCTATATATATAATCAAAAAACCAGTTTATATAACACAAATGAATCCATATATACAATAAAAAATCCTCAAAAAAAATTTGCCAGATTCTGAGAGATAAATCTTCAAAAAATTCTTAACTTATTGTCTATTCAAGATATCGCTTGACAAAATAGAATCACTTCCAAGCGCCTTCATGCTAGGTTATGGTGCATTAAAGACCTCATCAAATCCCCAAGTTAGCAAACATTGCAAAGGTTAAATGTTTACAGATATATATAAAACCATTATCTTCATATCACCATTATATAAAACCATATATATATATGTGTGTGTGTACTTATTAATTTTTTATTATTATTTGTTTTTTGATAGGAAAATTTAGTTTCTTATTGACCATTATTAGTTTAACATTGGTCAATGCAACATAAAATATCTATTTTTCAATATTATTAAAAAAACTAGTTTTCAAATTTTTGATTGGACTATATCTTATGTCTATAATGTTTTTTTATTCTTAAGTTTTCAAGTAAGTAAATAACATGTTTACTACCTCTCATCATAATTTGATCAAGTTTTGGCATAAAAAAATGATTGGAATAAGATGTAAAATATATTTGGAAATAAATCTTACATTAGTAAAGAGGTAGGAGTGGGTTGTTGTTTTTTGCAGTTTTGATGAAATATTTTCATAACAATATTCTTCTTGTTTGGAATTTATTGGATTTCATGAGCACTATCTATGTGGCTTGTAATTTGGCTTTGAATGTAATGTACAAATAATTTGTTGAATAACATTTATGTGCACTATATTTGCTGCTCAAATTTTAGTTGAAAATAATTATATTATTTTGTATAAATGGAGAAAAAGGTTACACAAGTTGTAACGTATCTCCTTAGTTTAGGATTTGTTCCTAGAGTTTAGGGGTTTGGTTGCGACTTCCTGATTTCTAGTGATGTATTTAATGATGTAATCTTTCATTCATGAATGTAGAGTGTACGAGAGTGATCTCTCAGTTCTAAGTGTAGTCTCCAGGTGCAGGCCTCACCTGTGAGCTACATCTCCTTTTTCAATTCTGTTCATATTTTATCTTGGTATCAGAGCTTAGATTGGGTGAGCCTGATCTTTTATCGCCTTTGTGGCTGAAGTGCCTTTGTGGCAGAATCACCTTTGTGGCTTGAGGTGCCTTTGTGGCCGTGTGTACACAAGAGCTTTGTGCTCAATTTAGCAGGTGGACTGCAGAACACCTAGCTCGGACTCAGATGATTTTTTAATTTTCTGAGTAGAAGGGGGTTGGCGTGCTTTTCGCACTGACAGTCGCGCCAGGAAGCGCAACTGGCGCATCTGTTTGGCCATTAATCGCGCCACCGCGCCAAAATACCAGATTGGCGCAGAATCGCATGGAAAAATCGCGTCAAGTGTTTTGCCTTACACCGTTTTCATCTAGGCGCGGGTTTTTCGCTCGGGAGGGCGCCAACTCACCTTCAAGGGGATCCGCGGGAAGCCTCATCTTCATTTGACGATTTGTGGAGAAGCAGATCAGAGAAGTTGTGGATCTATCCGGGAGAGGCAGATCGGATCAGTTGTGATCAGATCGTTTTGTGGCTGTATTGAAAAAAAAATGAATTTGCTCATCGGAGCGAGATTGAATTGTAGATTTTGCTAGATCTGAATCGAAGATACAGTGGGTGGATCAGGAGACCAGCAGATCAGTGGCAGAAAAGTGGCAGAACGGGTGTCAGGATTTGACAGGTATCGATTTTTTTTACTGTTGGGTAGATTCATTTGCTTCTAGATCAAGATGAGTAATACAATGGAATCTTATCTCCATGAGTCTGGCAAACTCGATGGATCTAACTTCACAAACTCGAAGTTTAAGATTCAGACCTTGCTTGAGGGTGCGAATGCTTGGTCCATAGTTACAGGTGATGAGCAGAGGCCGAATTTGAACACAGGGACATAGGAGCAAGAATGGGATAAACGAGAGAACAAGGTGAAAGTTTTGCTGAAGATGTCCGTAAAGGACAACATTATCCCTCACATCAGAGACTGTAAAACGTCCGCGGAGATCTGGACGACTATCAAAAGGCTGTATCAGACCCAGAATACAAGTCAAATTATGGCACTCAAAAACAAATTGTTCTCAATGAATATGGACGAAAGTGAGACTACTGCTGCATTTATCGCGCGAATCAGAGATGTGAAAGATAGATTGGGGGACATCGGGGAGAAGGTCTCTGACTCCGATCTCGTAACAATCACAATGAACGAGATGCGAGATGAATTTCAAATGTCCATCACTAGATTGGCGGCAAGGGAGAAAGTGCCTTCATTTGAAGATCTGACAGGGATCTTGCTGCAGGAGGAGGAGCGACGGCAAAACTTGAACCCCCGGAGTGATGATCTTGCGCTAATGGCAAAACGACGACCTTTCAGAGGGAAGCAGCCACAACAACAATCACAGTCTCAACTACAGCAGAAAGGAGGTACATCGCAGAAGAGTCCATATAAAGGTATGCCTGCAAATAATCCTGTAAAGAAATGTTATTATTGTGGAAAGAAGGGTCATGTACAGAATGTATGCTTTAAGAAGCAGGCTGATGATGCAAAGAGGAAGCTGGCAATCGCAAAGCACAGAGGATACTTTGTTGAAGAAGATATTGAAGAAGATGTAGATGAAGATTTCAGTCATGAATTGCGACTGTTCACAGTCGACTGTGCCCTTTCAACATCTAATGGGGACAACATCTGGTATGTCGATTCCGGAGCATCCTCTCACATGACAGGTAAAAACGAATTTTTTGGAAGTCTTGAAGAAAGTACATATGGATCAAAAATCTATTTAGGAGATGACAATGGATACGAGATTAGAGGTTATGGGGTTATTCGAGTCAAGTTACCAAATGGAAAAATTAGTCATCTTAAAAATGTTTTATATGTACCTGGAATTAAGAAAAATCTGATATCTGTATCCATGATAACTGATCAAGATATGCAAGTCGAGTTCTTCAAGACTCATTATGTCATAAAGGATTGCAGGAAAGAAATTGTTGCAACAGGCGTGCGCGTTGGAAGCCTATACAGACTGGATGTAAAGAGTATATCAAAGCAAGCCATGGTTGCAGGTGGATCGATAGCCGAACAAATATGGCATCAGAGATTCGGTCATTTGAACTTACAGGACCTCACGTTATTGCATAGAAAAGGTATGGTTGAGGGGCTCCCTATCTTTCGTAATACTCAGTTAAATTGTGATGGTTGTGCCTTAGGTAAGATGCATAGAGAACAGTTTCTTGTGCATGATAGAAGGAAGGAAACAAATATTTTAGAACTAGTGCACACTGATATATGCGGACATATGCAGACAAGGTTGCTAGGTGGAGCGTATTATTTTCTGTTATGTATTGATGATTGCACTAGATATTCATGGGTTTATTTTCTGAGTAAGAAAATTCAGAATTTCCAGTGCTTTATAGAATTTAAAACCTTGGTGGAAAAACAGTTTGGGAAGAGTATAAAAATTCTCTGATCTGATCAAGGAGGAGAATACAAGTTAGGGGAATTCATGAAATTCTGCAAATCTCATGGGATTGTACAGTAGTTTATAGTGCCACACACACCACAGCAGAATGGAGTTGCATAGCGTAAGAACAGAACCTTAGTGGAGTGTGCAAGGAGCATGTTACAAGGTAAGGGTCTATCTAATGAGTTTTGGGCAGAGGCTATTAATATTGTTGTATATTTAAAGAATAGAAGTCCTACCAGGTATCTTGGCTTAAAAACTCCTTTTGAAGCTCTATATGGATTCAAACCAGCAGTAAACCATCTAAGAGTATTTGGGTCAAAAGCATTTGCCCATATACCCAAAGCTGATAGGAAGAAATTAGACCCTAAAGCTGTTAAATGCATCTTTGTTGGTTATGGCACAAAATTTAAAGCATATAAGTTGTTCAATCCTCAATCTCATAAGATATTTGCAAGTAGGGATGTATTGTTTCATGAACAGGTTTAGGAAGAGAAAGATGACATTGGTGATGATTGGCACATTCCATTGTTGATGGATGAAAGTAGCGAGGATGAAAGAGAGCTGGAGCAGAAACAGAAAGAAGAAAAGGAAGAAGGTGATAATGAAAGCCCCATTAGAGTTGAAGAAAATAAATTTGAGGTAAGTCCCCTACTAAGGAGATTAAGTAGGAAGACTCAAAAACCATTAAAATTGAAAGACTATGCTTTGATGTCAAATGTTTTGAACATTGTAGAGCCCACTAATTACAAAGAAGCTAGTCAATTTAAGGAGTGGAGGGATGCAATGAATGAAGAGATAGAATCTATTCTTAGAAATGACACTTGGGACTTAGTTGAACTGCCTAAGAATAAAACACCCATAGGATGTAAATGGCTGTTTAAACCAAAAATGAATGCAGATGGAAGTATTGAAAAACTGAAAGCTAGGCTGGTTGCAAAGGGGTACTCACAGAAGGAAGGTATAGATTTTGATGATACCTTTGCACCTGTAGCAAAGTTAAATACAATCAGAATGATTATTTCTTTAGCTACTAAACATAATTGGGAGCTACACCAGCTTGATGTCAAATCTGCATTTTGAAATGGTGAGTTAAAAGAGGAAATTTACTTAGTACAGCCAGAAGGGTTTGTAAAGCAAGGGCAAGAACATCTTGTTTGCAGATTGAAAAAGGCTTTATATGGTTTAAATCAAGCACTCAGGTCTTTGTACGAAAAGGTTGATTCTTTCTTTTTAGAGTATGGTTTTCATAGAAGTTTAAATGACCCAAATTTGTATACCAAGTACAATAAGTCGGGGCAGATTATTTTGATTTCTTTGTATGTATATGACATGATTATAACAGGAGATGCAGATGATCTAATCAGAGGAATCAAAAGGCTTATGGCACAAGCTTTTGAAATGAAAGATCTCGGAAGTCTTCATTACTGTCTGGGACTAGAAGTATGGAGAGATACTGGGCAAACTTTTCTTACCCAAGGGAAGTATGCTAGAAATCTGTTGGAAAATTTGGGCATGGATCAGTGTAGGTCAGCAGCAACACCTTTGCAGCAGAATTTGAAGTTGTGTAGTGATGATGGCACTAAGGAGGTTGATGCCACAATGTACAGATAGCTGGTTGGCAGCTTGATATATCTTACAACAACCAGACCTAACTTGGCATACTCTGTTAGTGTGTTGAGCCAATTCATGTAAAAACCGCTTGAAAGTCACTGGGTAGCGGCAAAAAGTGTGTTGAGGTATCTTTGTGGTACTGTTAATTATGGCATTTTATACACTGACTCATCTTATGTTACTCTAGTAGGGTTTTCAGATTCAGACTGGGCAGGTAACTTGGATGATCGAAGGTCCATCACAGGTTACGCATTCAACATAGGATCCGGGGTCATAGCATGGAGAAGCAAGAAGCAGAGTACTGTAGCACTGTCTTCATGTGAAGCTGAGTATCAAGCATTGTGTGCAGCGACATGTGAAGAAATCTGGTTGAGAAGGCTTCTCAACGATGCAGGAGAACAACAGAAGAACTCTACTTCCATCAAAAGCGACAACCAGAGCACTATTAAATTAGTATAAAATCCAGTGTTCCATAAAAATACCAAACATATAGACACTGAGTTCCATTTTGTTAGAGAGAAACTACAGTCAAAAGAGATTATTGTTGAATATTGTAAAACTTGTGACAATATGGCTGATATTTTTACAAAGCCTCTTGCACGTGTGAAGTTTGAATTGTTTAGAAAGATGCTAGGAGTTCAGGACAATCCTTTCTCCATTAAGGGGGGGAGTTGAAAATAATTATATTATTTTGTATTAATGGAGAAAAAGGTTACACAAGTTGTAACGTATCTCCTTAGTTTAGGATTTCTTCCTAGAGTTTAGGGGTTTGGTTGCAACTTCCTGATTTCTAGAGATGTATTTAATGATGTAATCTTTCATTCATGAATGTAGAGTGTACGAGAGTGATCTCTTAGTTCTGAGTGTAGTCTCTAGGTGCAGGCCTCACCTGTGAGCTACATCTCCTTTTTCAATTCTGTTCATATTTTATCTATTTTTATGATGGTATCAGAGCCTCTATAGACTTAACTCCCTAGGAAAAGCCCACGAGGATGAGAAAATTATGAGGATTTGTCCTCTGCACATAGATTAATGAGTATGTCAGAACTGTTTTATTTTCAAATGCTCTATGTGCGATTGAGCGTTCTCTGTTTTATGTTTTTTGTGAGATTGAGCATTGTGTAAAAGTGTTGCTGTACCGTGTGGCCATGGAATTCTGCTGGAAATCCCTATGCCTATGGAGCCGAAGGCTGCAGTTGTATCTATCATTGTGTATAGATTATTGTTGGGATTGGCTGTCGAGTGAATTATAGTGCAGGAGGAGGGATATCGAGTACGTTGTGTTAATTATTCTCTGGCATTTTTGAATCAGCAAGAGAATGTTGATTTAATATAGCGATCATTGTGGTTTAGAATGAGTTTGCATTTTTTTGGATGGGCTTGCTCAACCTTGTCGTGATTCGGCATGTTCTACTAAATATTTTTCTACGTCCTCTAGTCTTTAAGTGAATGGTGCCGCCAAATTGCTGAGGGCGTTAACTGCTCCAAGGCCATAGCTTATACTTTCGAGGCCACTGAGCGATCAAAAGAGATATCATCTTGAAAATTTTGTTTGATTGAACCATTGCAGCAAGTCAATGGTGGTCCTTCATCCGGTCATGAGGCGACTGTCTCTCATGCATGCATGCCTTTCTATCGATCTTCGCATAAGAAAACTTCATATGAACCTGGGTATGGATAAACAAATTATGTCGATTATGGAAATTTATTCGTAAGGGAGCCAATCTGGTGGGGAGAGAACTTATTGAATCAATTTTTGAATTTAGTGGACAATAGAAGCATTCCCATGACTTCTAACAGCTATTTTTGTCTCTTATAGTTTTTCATCATTATCAAAAAATTTGCAGACGGCATGCCCATACGATTTATAAAGGATTCTAGGTCGACATTCTTAGTTCTTTTTGTTGGTTTTATGCTCATGCCCATACGACTTATACGGAATTCTAGGTCAACATTCTTAGTTTTTTTTTTTTTTTGGTTTTTTTTTGTAATTGGAGGGCTTCATTGTTGTTTTACTTTGTAAAAGTTTATAATGGAGAACCAATTAGTTAACATATTAGCATAATCTAAAATAATGGTTTTCAATGTTTTTCAGTGTAGAGAGAACAAGTAGATAATTTCATTGCGTGAATTCATTATATGTTGATGGATCTTGTTGTGCTTCGGGCTTTGAGAGAATCAGTTATAAGTTTTGTTATGAGATCAATGCGTGTAGAAAAGGCAGTTGCATAATTTACTGCTAGATATAGTCTAGTACCTAGATTTTCTTTCGAGACATCTAGAAGCTGTCAATCATAAAAATTTCGTCAAAGATGCTTAGAGGTGATTATGTCTTAGATGAGTTGAATGGGAAACTCAAATATGGTGGTGGTGAAAAGAGCATTGTCTCAGAGAATTTAGAGAGTGGGGATAAGTGTCGAGGAAGACCAGTTAGATAAATGAGACATGTGAATTGTAATTTGTAATTTTTTGTATTAATATTTATAATGATATGAATGTCAGCATTGAAAGGGGCACTTGGAAATAATACTTACATCAGTAAATAGAGAGGATTGGGTTGTTGGTTGTTAGATTTTTATTGAGATATTTTCTCAACACTATTCTCTTTCTTTGGAATTTCTTGGATCTCATGAACACTATTTATGTGGCTTGTAATTTGGCTTTCAATGTAATGTACGAATAGTTTTTGTGTGGAAATTTCTTCTCCTCAATTTTTTATCTAATGTATGTATTAAGACTTACTTCTCACTATAAGTAAAATTACCAAAATTTATGTAAGTCCATTTGCCTAAGAAAAAAAATAATTTATCCACTTCAAATCTCATTTTATTAGTTCTTCTAAAAACAATACCATAGAATTCCATTTGCATATTAACCATTATTAGTGTAGCTAACAATGACCAATATAAGTTATAATAATAATAATTTTAACTTGAGTGACAACGACTAAAATTCCCAACAACACTTGTTGGATAATGAAATTTCTTGGGCATACTATCATTCTTGCTAGCACCTATGAACCAATTTGATTAACCTTGTGCACTTTATCATTTAACTATGTCAATATAATTATGGATTGTCTTTATTAGTATTTAAAATTTTAACACAAAAAGTATATATGAATAAAACTACATTTTTATTAAGATATTGTAAGTTTTTCCTTTTTTTTCTTTGTAAGAGTTATATTACGTATATTAAACCAATATAGATCCACTACAACTTTGGATCTATGAAGTGCCTAAAGAGATCAAATATCTACAGGTGAAAACCTTTCCTCATGTTTTGCACTAAAAAAGAGGTTTTGAACCTTAGAAACTTGATCTCTCTAAGCGCTTGATACAATTTTCCTCACACCAATATCATTTTTTTGGAAACATTTTATTTCTGTAACTATTCTAATTTCAATTTCATGTAACATTTTACAGGAAATACACAATATTTTAGTTCTGTAAGTATTCCAACCTCATGCAACAGTTTACACATAATAGGAGTTGGCATTTTAGTTTTGTAAGTATTTCAATTAAACCTAACATTTCATATGTAATAACACTTTAGTTATGATTTATTGGTTTCATGTTTTGACAAATAGTATTATATGGTTTTTTATATTACAAACAAAACCTAACCTAATTGGAGTGAGTAATGGGGTGTTGGTAAGATTTACACTCTAGAGAGTTTGTTGTCCCAATGGGAAGCAAGGAAAAATTTAGAGACAAATAATCTCATTTCATTATTATTGCTTAGAAATTATATAAAATAATAATTTTTGAAGATGAAACATACCTTAAACTTGGGCAACATTATTCCTTCACTAAAGGAATCTTATATTATTTTTGTTTTCCTGAATTTTTTTGGCACTTAATTTCCTTTTATGATTAACAATATAATTGTATATATGTGTTTTTTTGTTAAAAATAAATAAATGAGGAACATATTTAATATTATTCATTATTTTTTAATTAATTAGCTCACATAATATGTTTTTAAGTTTTTTGTAACTTAATGACAACATCTCTCTCATATTCTTTATTTTTGATTAATTAGTCTGCATATATTTTTAAAAAAACCTAACATAACATTTAGTAACAATAACTTAAAGGTTTTCATTTTTAAACTATTTATTAATATTTATGTGGATCTTGAATTTATCAAGTGTCAAGAAGGACTAAATCCCTTTAAGTGAAAATTTCATTTTAATTGATTTATTAATATTTATGTGGATCTTGAATTTATGAAGTGTTAAGAGAGACTAAATCCCTTTAGATTTATTTTAAAGTGGATTTCTCTAGGTGATTTATAATCCAAAGTTAACAAATATCTATGTAATTACATGTTATCTATGGAAGGATTTACACACCTTGAGCAACACACCAATAAATTTTTTAATCAATTATATATATATATATATATATATATATATATATATATATATATATATATATATATATAGTTTTGTTATTAATATGTTTTATTCATCTCGATATTTAGCATTTAAGTAATGATATCACTCTAAATTATAATAATAAAATATTTATTTTAGATGCTAAGTGTTAATTTCCTATTGAGTAATGAAAGGATTACACATGTCACTATTACTAGAAAATAAAAATCCACTAAAATTTAATAATATTATTATTTTAAAATAGAAAATGATGAAAGGATTACACATGTCACTACTACTAAAAAAATAAAAATCCACTAAAATTTAATAATATTATTATTTTTAAATATTGTCCATTCCACATTAGGTAATGATATAATTACACATATCTCTTTTGCTAAAATCTAAAATACAATTATAGATGAAGTTAGAATTTTTGGGGAAAAAGTCATGATTAAAATTCTAGTATTTTATTTATCAACAACATTAAATATTGTTTTGTTATTATTATTTTTTAAGTTATTAATATATTATTTTATTATTTTTAAATAATATTTTATAATATAACATTTTTCTTATATTAAACTAAATAAAAAACAAATATATATGAATATTTTATATTAAACTAAATTAATTAATTATATATATATATATTAACATTTTAATGATTTAAAAACATTCTTTTAACATTTTAAACATTTAAAAATTACTATTTATTTTAATATATTAAAATTTTCAACACTTTTTTTTACTCACAACAATATACTGTAATGCAATTTCCCATGCCATAACTTGTTTGCCACTTTCTAAATGAAGATTTTAATTTCATATTAACTTCCACAACCACTTTGTTGCGCAGCTAATTCACATGTGGCCTTGGATTTTCTTTATGGATGTTATTGAGTTCTTCCTCTCATTATCTATACACCCTTTCACATGTAAGATTGCTCACTTTACAATAGCCCTAAGGGATTAGTGCATTGGCCATAAAGTATCCTAAGAAATCAACAAAAATGGGACATGACAAAAATGGATGTAAATTGGTGAAGGCACTTATTGCAAAGCCATTTTTTTTAACGCACAACAAAAGGGATATATATAGAAATTGATATCAAAATGGATATATATAGAAATTGATATTCGATATATATAGAAAAATATTTCAAAAGAGTTTAAACTATGAGATTATTGTGGAGAAAATATTTCAAAAGAGTTTAATAAATCTCAACAGAGTTTATAATGGTTATTTTATAAATTATAATATAGAAAACACATATTATAACAACAAAATTCATCTCCGTGTCACTGGTTTTTATCAATGTTCATATTACTGTGGACTCTGGTATACATCACTCTTTGACCATCATTTGGAATCTTGTAGATATCCATTTAAAACATAATTACCTCATTGGAGCATCATTTAAAACACAACTTCCTCTACAATATTTGAAATACTATTTAACTCCCATTTAAAACACAATTGCCACATTTCAACTCCATTTAAAACATAACTACCTCTCCACGAACTTGTTGGATTAAAAATAGTGAAAATTTTGGCTCGTTGGACTTCTACCATCAGAGTTGTCATTAGCTCTCGACTATCCGTCAGTTTCTAAAAATATGATCTCGATAGTAATTATGTTCGGAGATAGTGAGTGTGTTCAGAACTTGACGAAATAATTTACCATTTACCATGTCTTTTACACTTGGATCTCATAATATAATATGTACCAAGATTTCCCAATGATAATAATCTATATTCACAATTAAATAAACATTATATTCACGAGGATTTATGTTATTGTGTTAATTAATTGGCTCTTGATGGTTAAAATTTTATACATTTATTTGTTTCTAAATGAGTTATTATGACATATTTAGAATTAGAAACGAATGAGGAATTCGTTAATGACATTAACACGTGATTTTTATTTAAAAAAATTAATTAAATGACAATTTTATTTGAGTAAAAGGTGAAAGTAACTATGTGGTAAAATATTCCAAGAAACCAAGGAAGCGGTTGAGATAGTTCTGACCGTTACTTTCCCAAAAAATATTTAAGGAAAAATCCTATGAGGAAATGGGGTTCTATGGAGAAGAGTTAGAAGGTTAAGCAGTGGATGTTGGTTCTGAGTTGTCCAGAGTTGGTGGGAGTAGCAGTGGCACTTAAGGAACTCACCCTAGAGAAGCAAGACTCGATTTTCCAATCCTAAGGTCAGACTTCTTGTCTCCAAAAATTACCTCCCACTTGGTGTGGAGCAAGGGGGAGCAGTGGATGCAATCGCTTCGCTCAACGTTGGGTGGACCGATAGTTACTGAGGCAAAACCTGCACTTTGAATTAGGTACATAATGCACTTAAATCTACTATTTAATGTTTTGAATCTATGATGCAAATTTTATAGCAGAGTAAGAAAAATGTGATTATAGGAATATAAGTCTGAATTTCTATTTACCTAAACAAGAACAGAAAATGCACCTAGAAAAACATTCTATAAAACAATTGAATATGCATGATATATGTACACAGAAAAATAAAGTTACATGAAGGAACTAAACACTGTTCTTTTTTATTATTTTCTGTGTGGTAACTAAAATATGAAGTAGCATTTTTCCTTTCCTTAACATTCCTACTATCAGTGCATAATGACTAATGAACACATGCTACAATATTAATAAAGTAAAGCTAGATGGCTGTGCTAAAATATGTAGAAAATTACATATTATTGGAACAAAAATTGTAGAATACATGTGGATATAGCTGTTCTGAGGAAAAAAATACACGTTACTGTGTTGCATATGTGGATTATATACTACTGTAGGAAACTATGTGAACATTAATACATGTTATAGTAGTGTTCGATGTGGAACATATGCTATCATAGGGAAAATGAGAAAATACAAGCCCCTGTAAATGGAATTAATGTAAATTACTAGATATTGTAGAAACTAGTTAATTTCCAAGTATGAGAGAAAGCACACAAGGTGTGGGAGAACGGGTCGGTTGAGGGTTTAGAACTAGAACCCACTAACAACGTCCTGGTTTCGGTCCCAATGAAAAAAAACTCTGCCGGATCAATGGGAGACCACAATGAGTAATAAATGAGAAATTTGCATACGATAACTAAACTAGAATGCTTAAAGAATAAGAACGAAGATTATTACCAAAATCGTGAAAATAATAAATTATTAGAGCCCAAAGAAACTAGAAGGAGTCGAGTCTATGATCCACAAAAGAAACTAAATCTTTCAGTGAAATCATTGCAGCATATCATACAAAATTTAATAGTGGAGTTTTAATGAATTACACAGCTGAACCAGAGAAACACTGAAGAACTATAATATAATAAAATTTGACTGTGTAGGTACAACTTGCAAAATTGAAAATATCCATAGTTACATTTGAAAATTTGTAAAAATAAAAAGAGATGTAGCTCGGAAATTTAAACCCTCATGAAACAGTTCAAACGTCACCAGGGGAAAAATCCGGTGGACCTATATTGAAACAGGGTCAAGCCCAAAAGCAAAGATAGTTTAACTAAGACCCTTAATAGAAGCTAAATGCCTAACTGGGTCTCCTGCACCCAAAAGCCATAAAAGCTTTTACATGCAAATTAAGCATGAGAAGGCAGAGCATTAGAGAGTAAATTATCATGGGAAAAGTATCATGAAGAAACATGAGATGCTCTTACCGACAACAAGGGGAATCGAGCCGACATCGAATCTTCAAGCCAGAATGTCTCTCGATCACCAAACTGAGCCTAGCCATAATCCAAACAAAAGAAAATAAGTGTCGTTGAGTTAGAAACTTCAGAAAACCAAGAATGTAAACCATAAAGGAAGTCCAAGTTCTTAAATTCTGTATAAATTATTGGGAGAAGCAGGCATGTAAATCTTACCAGAAACGAGCTTGTTAGAGCCATGAAGCCGCGGTAACAAGTGAAATCCAACAGTTGAGATGGAAGGCGGACAAGGACCTGCTTTGTTGCAAATCGACTTGCGGAGCCATCTAGAGGCACCAAAGGGTCACACAGGATAAACCCAACTCTGTCTATGAATGAAGAAATGAGTAGGGTAAGGTAAAAGTAACTCATAGCACCTGAGGTTAACGAAGCTCTCGTGGCGGCGGCATGGCCATAGAATAAACCTCCAAAGCTTGAAGATGCAGCGCTGAACTCACTGCTCCGATGTGAAACTACAATGGAACATGGCGAGGGGATGGAGAAGGGGTACTTACCCTAACCCATTCCATATACTGGATCACCATCAATTGTGAGGGAAAACAATCCAACGACGTAGCAGGTGACATCCAACCATGCCAAATGGAGACCGTAGCACCACCTAGGCTTGGCATTACTCATTGACATAATGAACTTGAACGGACAAATGAAATAAACAATATATAATTCCTAATTAGACATTAAGTTTAGTTACGGGTTGATCACTTTGGGAATTGTGTGATTTTTTAAAGCTATTTAGCGAACGCATAAAAGACTAGATATGTACCCAATGATGTAACATCTGTACAAAACATGTCAGTCTCATTGATACAATATCATAGTGCAGAATTCATAGGGTTAAGTTTTTTAACATATGTGAATGCAAATTATAAACCTTATTAATTTGTTTATGTTTGAATAATTGCAAGTGAATAAAGTAAAGGGCATAATTTATATGTACATAATTTATATTATGTATAGTTAGCATGTATATGTTTTTAATTTTTTTTTTAATATTATGTAGTAAATGTAAGACTATAAGGAGGTAAGTGTTACAAGTGGTATCAGAGCATAGGTTACCAATTGGGGCCAAATGGACCAAAACCATACTATATTTTGTTGTTATGAATTCTATTAAAATTAACGACTTAATATTGTGATTAAGTACATGAACATGTTTCTGCAGTCAACTATGAGAAGAGGATCAAGTCAACACCTACCCAGAAACATGGGAGAGACCCAACGTGTGACCAATCTTGAAGTCAGTCCAGAAATGTGGGTGTAGCTAAGTGTGGACCAACACCAATAGACAAGCAGAATGCTGGAAGAACAACAACGACAGACAAATAAGTTGTTGAATACTGTACAACAGTTACAAATAGAAATGCTTAAAGTTCGCAGTGACTATGAAAAGTTGATGAGGGAACAAGAGAGGATATTAAAAAGTCTGCTGGATAGACATAATCCTTCCAGTGGACAACCTAGCCCTGATAGGAACACTCAGGAAAATAAAGAACAGTGCCAAGTAGTACGTGACCATGTGGAAGACAACCGAATGCCAAAAAATCATAAAAGTCGAACATATAATGAGGCAGAACCAGGAAATGTCGTGGAAGAGAAAGAGTTGAAAAAACAGAAAGTGGAATTACAGCGAGAATTTCGGAAGATCAAGCCTCCTACCTTTGATGGAGAGGTGGAGGAAATGGCGGAAGCTTGGATAATAAATATGAATAAGTACTTTCAAGTGTATGAGTATAACAACAAACTTAAAGCTTGCCTAGACATTTACCAACTGCAGGAGAAAGCAACATTGTGGTGAGAGGAAGTGAAGAATGTATGAGGAGTGGAAGATTAAAATGTAACTTGGGATGAGTTTCAACAGTACTTTAAAGACAAATATCTGATCGAAAGATTTTACGATGAGAAATCCCGAGAATTTCATGATCTGAAACTGGGCCAAATGACTATGGATGAATTTATTACAAAATTCATGTCTTTATTAAGATATGTACCTTACCTACGTGATGAAAAATCCAAAGTGCAATGATTTTTGAGCAGTTTTCCAATTCATATAAAAGAAATAATTAAGTTCGTGAATCCGAAATCCAAAGATGAATAGTTTCATAATCTATTCTGAACGGAATTTGCCCCTTGCCATTGGCCTTAATACTCCATACCAGCCTTCTCCAAGGATAATTGCATCATTTTCCAAACCCATATACTACTTTTTACCACTCCAAGTACAACCAATCCTTATAGCTAAGTTTCAATATGTGTTTTAAACTTCAAAATATTATTTTGATGGAGATCATATGCCTCATGGTTTTGGGAATTTGAGTTTTACATTACCATGTTTTTAAAAAAAGAAATTTATATATTTATTATATTATAATCAACATAATTTCATGCTTTTATCATATAGTGAGAGATCAAATTCTACAATTTTACTACAAAATTGAAAGTTCAAAGTCCTCAACACTATAAAATATTTTTCATATTTTGATTTTTCTATTTTCATATTTTAATTTTTCAATATATGATATATTTAAAGTTCAAAATAAAGATATTTCATGTCTAATATCTCACACTTAAATTTAAATTTAAGTAAATTTAATGTTAACAATGTTGAATACAAAAGAAATTATAGATATTTAATATATTAAATAAAACGATATTAAAATAATAAGTTTTGTTTATCAGATTTTAAAAGTACAATTTTTTCTTATATTATAATCATGTTCAAATTTTTAAAAGTACATTTTTTCTTTTTTTATTATGTTCAAATTTTAAAAAATAAAATTTTTTCTTAAATTTTGATTATAGAGAGATCCCAATTTAAGATAAATATGTTATGTATTAATTTTATCTTAATTATAAAAAAAATGTATTATTAGTTAAGAAGTCGTTTTAGACATAAAATAATTGTTTTTAACAAAAAAAATTAGTTAACTTTAAAATATTTTAATTTATTAGTATAGAAATAAATTTGTACTATTAACAAGTTTTTAAATTAGAAAATGATTTTATTTTTAATTTACCACTATTTCTTATAAAATTATTTTATTTAAAAATGATTTTTATTTATTTTTAATTACCACAATTTTTTATAAAATTATTTTACTTAAAAAATGACATTTTTTTTTTAAATTACCACTATTTCTTATAGAATTATTTTATTTAAGGTTGGCACCGACATATTTGGTTGATAATTACACCATAAGACATATTTATCTGAAAACAACTTTCCTATCTATCACTGTGTTCTTGTTTGTGCCATTGGATTAAATGTTAGATGATTGAAATATTTTAGGCCATTAGATCCAATACCTCCTTCATTTTCCCTAAACTAACTAATTAACTAACTCAGACTTAAATTTTAATAAGTGCTAGACCAAAAATATGTACTCTTTCTATCTGTTTTAATAACTCTAACTGGTTTGGTTGCAGGTGTGAAAGTATTCGCAAACCTCTCTTTCACACTCGGGGTTTTACATCTCTCTTCCGTAATAAGGTTTTGCACTTTCTCATTTGTTGGTGGCTATTCCTCATCATTTTACTAAGCATGGTGTCAAACCCTTTTCGGTTTCAACCCGTTCGAGGATGCGGCCAAATTCTAGCTTGTTCATTGGTCGTGCTGTACAGGTAACACATTCCAGTTCTTTTAAGGTTTTATAATTCTATTTTTTCCTGATACATGGATCCTAGCGATTATTTTAACTCTTCACACTTCTATACATTGCAGGGTACAGGGAGTGCATCAGCCTCCATTCCTACATTCAGGCATTCATTAATCTCAATCTCAAAATAAGGAAAATTTCATTAACTTCAATCTCAAAATAGCAGAAATTGAACGTGGAACATTTCATAAAAGCTAAGAGGAGAGAAGACTTGCCTGCAACATCAATGGCGATCCCTTGGAAGACAGAATGGAATCACAGTGTGAGTACAAGAAGTAAGTTGTCTCCAATGCAGGTCTTCTTTACTACTGGAGGTCAAGATCAATAAAATAAAATTGTGTCCATACGTCTATCTGTTATAACAAAGAAAATAAAAGTAGAATAAGTGAAATCGGAAATAAAGCTATATATGGCATTGCATAGTTAACTCGCCTGCAAGCTTACTGGTGTCTCGCGAGGATGCGTGGTTACTCATTTTTCCATGGAGCGAATATCTGCTATCAAACATCGAAGGGAAGTTTTGCTATTGAAATGGAAAATTTGTGATATCAAAATGGATTAATGTTTATTTGTTTTTTTAGATAATGGAAAATTTGTGATATCAAAATGGATTTAATGTTTATTTGGTTTTTTAGATTGTTAATTTACCTATTTGTTTTACGAATTTTTTGAACAGCACGTTCTATTCATGTAATTAGCAATTTTCTTTACTATATCAAAACTTAATTCACAATTAGGCTCTTCTTCAAAACTTAATTCACAATTACTTAATCTTTTTCCTTGTCACAGTTCATGGTTTATTATTCTAGTGTGTCATGATTTCTTTTTATTTCCTCGGATTGCGGATATGAATGCAGATTTTTTTAGTGTTCAAGATATACGATTCCGTGGCGGGTATGATTTTAGAAAAATCTGTTAATGTGCCTTCATGGGATTCATACAAAGCGCTGAATAATTCACAGGTGTGTGGTGTGAATGAATGACATTTGCGGGTCAACCCAATGGAATGGAAGCACCATACCAGCTGAAAACCACATTTTTGACGTGGCCTCCTATTCACTTTTTTTGATGCGTCGTCGGATTCCTTTTTTTTAATCTTTATTTCTTTTAACTATTATATTTTAATCTTTATTTCTTTTAACTATCCTATTTATTCATTTCTTTTAATTATCCTATTTATTTATTAAAGTAATGATGAAATGGAATGTTTTCATAAATGATTAAATGGATTTTTCTTTTTAGATTGTATTCGAAGTTTCAGTTAGTTAAAAAATGCAGTTTATACATGGATGAGATTATAATTTTTATATTCTTGTTATATTAACAATTTTTACTTTTTTGGTAGCAGATCGTGCATCGCGAGATTCTTTTGATATTTTTTTTTAATCTTTATTTCTTTTAACTATCTATTTATGAAAGTAATGATAAAATGAAATTTTTTCATAAATGATGAAATGGAATTTTTTTTAGATTGTATTGGAAGTTTGAGTTAGTTAAGAAATGCAGTTTATACTTGGATGATGAGATTATAATTTTTATGTTCGTGTTATATAAACCGTTTTTTACCTTTTTTTTGGGTACCAAATCAGTTTGAAGAACAATGGGTAAACTCTTTGCCAATTGAGCCTGGACATAATCAAATGCATGCATATGGACATTTTATAGTAACTATGTTTTTTTAACTTAATGTTCATTCCTTAGTAGTTATTTTGATTAGTGTTTGGTTTCATTTAGAACATTTTGTTTTAGTAATTATTATAAAATGTTTACTAATAGGAATCACATTTTATTATTTAAAAGTAATAAATACTATTTTAGTAAAAATAATTATTAAATGTAATATTTAAAAAAATGAAGATAATAATGACTTTATTAAGATATAAATATTTTGAAATTAAGATATTTTAACTGGATTTTATGTAAATTGTTGAAATATTGTGAAAGATATTTTTAATTTTCCAATTTCTAAAGTATCATATCTTACACTTGTGCTTTTATAATTTGATTATTATTTCATACATTCATAAATAAACTGTAAAATTTTCCAAATTTGATTGTGAAAAATAGTAAATTTGTAGAAATTTAATTGATTTTTTTTTTGTATGAGTGTAGAGTTATTATCACTTTTTATTTTTTTAATGATTCAACTAAAATTAACATTTTTATGTTGTCAAGAGTTTTTTATTTTTATTTTTCACGTTAGTTACTTTTTATAAGTTTAGGAGGTTCTTAATACTGTCTTTTGTTTTTAATAAATGGAAATCCAATATATATTTAAAAAGAGGATTAGGTAAGAGAATTTTAGGATTAAATTTATTTGAATAAATAAATGTGTGTAAAATATTTTAATAAGAAACTAAATTTTTTAATTATAAAATATAAAACTATAACTTAAATTTGTGATTTTACTTTGTATTTTTTTCTTATGTATATAGAGAAAGGCTAAACCAAGCTTGGAGTTAAGAAAATAAACCATAACATAAAGAACAATATCTCCTTCCAAAATTGTCTCCATATTAAAATGACATTCACTTTTTTGTATACCAAGACTATTTTTCTTCATATCAAACTCTTAAGAGGAAATGTGATGGTGTAACATAGGATTGAGTATTCAATCCAAATCATTTCCAAGGCACATTTGTAGCCTTGAGATTTAAAATTTTCCCTCATAAATTGCATAATTATGGGATGGGTGTCAATATCAATGTTGACCCATTAATTTATACAAAACCAACCTCAAGTTGTATTCCTATGATGGTTTGGGATGGTGTAACATAGGATTGAGTATTCAATCCAAATCATTTCCAAGACACTTTTGTAGTCTTGAGATTAAAAAATTTCCCTCATAAATTGCATAATTACGGGATGGGTGTCAATATCAATGTTGACACATTAGTTTATACAAAAACAACCTCAAGTTGTATTCCTATGATGGTTTGGGATGGTGTAACATAGCATTGAGTATTCAATCGAAATCATTTCCGAGACACATTTGTAGCCTTGAGATTGAAAAATTTCCATCATAAATTGTATAATTATGGGATAGGCGTGAATATCAATGTTGGCCCATTAATTTATATAAAACCAACCTCAAGTTGTATTCTTATGATGGTTTGGAATGGTGTAACATAGGATTGAGTATTCAATCCAAATAATTTCCAAGACACATTTGTAGCCTTGAGATTCAAAATTTTCCATCATAAATTCTATAATTATGCGATGGTAGTGAATATCAATGTTGGCCCATTAATTTATTCAAAACCAACCTCAAGTTGTATTCTTATGATGGTTTGGGATGGCGTAACATAGGATTGAGTATTCAATCCAAATCATTTCCAAGAAACAATTGTAGCCTCGAGATTACAAAATTTTCCATCATAAATTCTATAATTATGGGATGGTTGTGAATATCAATGTTGGCCCATTAATTTATACAAAAACAACCTCAAGTTGTATTCTTATGATGGTTTGGGATGGTGTAACATAGGATTCAGTATTCAATACAAATCATTTCCAAGAAACAGTTGTAGCCTCAAGATTCAAAAATTTCCATCATAAATTCTATAATTATGGGATGGGTGTAAATATCAATGTTGGCCCATTAATTTATACAAAACCAACCTCAAGTTGTATTCCTATGATGGTTTGGGATGGTGTAACACAGGATTGAGTATTCAACCCAAATCATTTCCAAGACACATTTGTAGCCTTATTAAAAATTTTCCATCATAAATTGTATAGTTATGGGATGGGTGTGAATATCAATGTTGGCCCATTAATTTATACAAAACCAACCTCAAGTTGTATTCCTATGATGGTTTGTGATGGTGTAACACAAGATTGAGTATTCAATCCAAATCATTTCCAAGACACATTTTTAGCCTTGAGATTCAAATATTTCCATCATAAATTCTATAATTATTATATGAGTGTGAATATCAATGTTGGCCCATTAATTTATACAAAACCAACCTCAAGTTGTATTGCTATGATTCAAATTGTACAATGAAAAAGCCTTTAGAACATAGGTAAATATCATATTTTTTTTACCACAAGGTGTAGATCCACTAATGCTTTGGGTCAAAACCCATTGAATTTATAAATGAGGGAATTATAACGAAGAACTGAAAAATGATAAGTTACTTGAAGATTTTAGACCTCCAATGTTGACCTTTTCTCCAATTTCTCTAGCCCCAATCTGCTTTTTACCCACATTAACAAAGCCATCTTATGCACTTGCAAAAACCCTAGATATTACTCACGCCATTCCTGTGCCAAGGATTCAATTTATAGTATGTATGGCATATAACAAGTTGTTACAAGGTAAAAGAAGAAGAAGTTTCACATTTGCAAGAAAATAACAGAAAAAATCATCTAACTGCGGTGTTATTGTTTCTAATACATATTTTATTAATGATGAGTAAAACCCCGTCTTGAATGCAAAACAAAATTTTATTCTTAATGCAAATTTCATATTATGTTATCTACTTACAACGTTTCCTTTGCAACATCTGGTGCAATTGCTAGTTAAGAATTTTTTTGTAATACAATGAATATGCAAGGAAGTACATACTCTCCTTCCTATTGAAAAAAATCAGTAGACAAGATAAATTTTTTAAATATCTATATGTTTATAAAATCTAGAGTAAGCATTGAAATATTTTATCAATAATATACATTAATATAGATTGAAATTTTTTTCATTATTATTTATTTATTATTATTATTATTTATGATATTAAAATTTCAAATTGTGAATTTCAAAAATTATATATTTTCTTTACATTAAATTATAAAGAATCTTTGCCAGAAATTGTTTATATTTATATTTCTTTTTAATTTCAATACTGAATTAAACCAAAATAATATATTATTTTGAATATTTAGATAAAATAATGTTATTTTATAGTTTTGTTTTGCTCTATTGTAATTTATACAGTAGTTGATGTAATTTATTTTGCTTGAAAGATCCACTTTTCAAAACTTATAATTCTTTTTTTTTAATTATAAGTAATAATCACATTAATATTAATATCCATGTATTTGAATATATTTTTTAATTACATAATTAATAGAGTTAATAACTCATTAATGGATATTGTTAAATATTATCAATCATATATTAATTCGAATATTTTACTTTATTTTTTTGGTTTTAATAAGCTTTAGAAAAAACATTGAAGCTATGACTTACATTTGGATAATAAAAATGGTTACCTTCTTAAGAAATGGTTAAAATTTCCATTGCATTGGTACACTAGAAAATGATAGAAATTACATAAGCTAAAATAAGCATGACATATTTAAAATGAGATCATGGGTGAGTGATTGATTCCATTTATATGTTGCCTCCATTAGTATTCTTCTTGATGCTAAATGGTCTATGAAAGTTCTACTATGGCATAACCTAGGTAGTAGAAGTTAATTGTACCCAGATCTAATATGTCTCACTTGAGGAAAGGGTTGAAGGTAATATTCCATGTTGATGTTGTACTCTATATTTAATTAACATTCAAATCATAAAATCTAATGTATATCACTACTTCATTTGCTACAACAACATTTCTATTATAATATCAATCTTGAAATTAAATATATGTCAGCATTTTCCTTAAGCACTGAAATGGGATCGAAATGAGGATGTTGTCTTTCGAACCTCATATAAATCTATCATATTTGATTTGAGGGTGATAGATTTTAACCCAATAGAACAATGAGGGGGATTGCAGTCTAAAAATGCTAAATCAATGATCTTGTGTTGATCTATCTCTCTAGGGGCTATCACCTAAACATATTCTGATGACTATTTCCAACATTTTGATGGAGGGGGACCTAAGGCAAGATGTCATAATTTTCTTAAAGTCCCTCCTGGAGCTCTAAATAGAAGTTAAATGGTGAGGTAGGATAAGAGCATGTGTGAATTAAAAATTATTCCATTTGGATGAATGAAAACCAACTTGGAGCATTCATTAGGATATGTGGACATGAAATGGAGTCTGAATCAATTGTGAACTAGGATTAGCGACCCTCTTCTTGGTAAGTGGGAGATATATAACATTTTGTGAGCCATCTACTAAATAAATTCATGATTGTGTGATATGAGATGTGATTCAAGAAACTGATTTTTCATACAACCAATCATTAATAGATAAAGGGTTAAGATATTTCCTTGAGGTCTTGTTGTCTTTTAATTTGTCCAACAAGTTATGTTAACCAATTATGTGAAACCATTACATTTCTTTGAAATTTCCACAACTATGTCTTTTTTTGTCTTGGATGGAGGTAAGGAGTATGCCTAAAGGGGAAGTGTTATGTATCATAAAATTTATGATTAAAGTAATGTCACTTAACATAATTAAATTTATAATTTACAAATTGGTATCCAATTGGACTCAATGAAAAAGGTGCATAAACTTCTACTCTATTGTTGGATATGTTTATGAATGACCATTTAGAATTGTAAGTTATTGTATTTGTGAAGTTGTAAATAGTGCCTTTCACACCTACTTCCCTAATGCATTATTATTTTATGATTCAATTATATATATTAATTTTAATAAATTAAGCTATTATTATCATAAATAAATACAATATTTTACAACAAAAATAATCAATATTCATAAGATTTCCATCTCTCAAGAAAATAGTGTTATTTTATTGATATAGAAACAGAAAAAACAATGTTGTATTCGATCATAGGGATGCTTGATCCCTCAAGTTGAGAATATACACCACCTTCACCCCTCACACTCTGTGAGGGGACATGTGACATCATAATGATAATTCCATAACACACACTCTCCATGGCAATGAATATTTTTAGATACTGTTACAAAGTATTTTGTTGCATTCCTCAGTCCTTATCCTAAGTGTCATCTTTTGTGTCGCTCATGTCACAAATGTCACTAAGCAACAAAATTTGTATAAACTTGTTCATCCTAGACAACATGCTTGAGATATCCCCAAGGATCTAAAACATAAATGCCTTGAAGCTTTTCTGCAAAATCTTGTAAACGTTATTTTACAAGCCCAACGTTGTTCTTCCCTTAATAGCCTCTCGCTTGTCACCCCATCCCAAACCTTTAAACAACATTTCCAACATGAGAATTCAGCTGTAAAATCGCGTTGCTCCTCTTTAAGTAGGTTCTCCAAAAATGGTGTAGAAGCTTCGACCTCTAGAATTCTCAAGAACAGAGTGTTGGTACTTATTGGTTGAGGATATGGTCAAATATAGAAATTTTTGACCCTTGATATTATCTCCGAATATTTTCCCCTTTGAGATAAGGCCTTTCCCCCTGATTAGTGGATTCATAACCTCTACATATCTCCTATAAAAGAGTGTCAAGCTAGTGAGTCTTCGTTGGTCATTGTTGGTTTCCATTCTTATGCTTGATTGCACCTAGATGTTGTCGATTTTACGAAAAAGGGGAAGAGATTGGAAGGCAAGTTTTGGACTTGGATTTTCACTCCAAAGGAGGTCTCCAACATTAAGGCACCAGTTATAAGATTCCCTTTGTTAGTTTAATAATAAAAAATATGATTTTCTTCCCATGAATCTGTTAATATTAAATGGTTTAGCATGATACTCCATCTGTCATGTGGTTTTATTTGAAATATATATATTCTACGTATCTTTTTCCTTTTGTCATTTGATCTTATTTACAGGTATTGAGATGCAAAAAGCATAGCGAGTAACGAGCCCGAAAGAAAAAGGATCAATAAATATGAGGAAACGATTGAATAAGTAGTGAGGTAGGCCATCTCCCCCTCTCGTATTACTTCAGTGTTAAACTAGGAAACCTTGTGTTCTTTGTCACAGTTGTTACTAGACCCACTCATTGGGTTAAAGGGATTCCTTCTTTCCGAGGAATGAATTTTCTTGTGTAACAAATTGGAAACTCCACATAGGACTTTACACCTTTTTCACCCTCTTCTTATGTTTTTTCTTCATGCTTAGCTTGGACAACCGATGAATGCCCACTTGTTTGGATTGTTTTTTAGTCTATATTCTGGTTTGAAAGTGTTTTAAGGAATTAAGTCTAAAGTTTCCTAACAGATTTCTTGTTTTGTCCCCCTTTTCCTTTCTCAGTGCACTTTTCAATAGATAGAGTTGCACTTCCAATGATGGATTTTGTTGGAACAGGCACGCTAAAGACCACTGGTGTCAACTGGTGGACCTCTCTGGTCTTATAAAATAGATATTTTTTGGGTCTCTTCTGGAAAAGCATTAGTGTGTCTTGATCCTTGAAATATGTTCTCTCTTTGATTACATTATTTCTTACATTGAGTGTTTGCAGTCTCTTTGAAAAGCACAAATTCGTCTTATGATTTAAGTGGTAAAATTTCTATTTTGGTTGAGTCTTCTTGTTGCAAGTAAAATAAAATCTCTATGTATTGATTTTATCAATAAAAAAAAATTGATTCTTTGTTATAGGACATTAGTGAACTTTCTGTTTGTTTAAATAAATTTTGTTTTGCATATGTTTATTTTTCATTTCAAGGATTGCTTTCCGTTATATGCTAAGATAACTTGCATTGAAAGGACATTTTTTGAAATTTCTTATTGGAAATAAATTACTTTTTCTTTAACCAGTGAAATTTTTTTAAGTGCATTAATTAAATAAGTTACATTTCATCATTCAAAGAAAAAAAAATGATTTAAGTGCATCTTAGCGAAAGTGGAAATCATTTTACTTTTGAATAAGTTGCATTTGGGACAATGAAAGTGAAATCATATTTACTTTTAGGGAAAGCTAGTTGTGGAGAATTTTTATTACTACATTTTGTTTGATACATCACTCTATGCGATCTCTTACCTTATTAGTTTAGATTTGATTGAAAATGAAGGAATCCTTTTCTCATATAGCTGCATCTTAGGAATTTAGGTGACATCGTTTTGAGCCCAAAATCGAAACTGAATTTTAGATCAGCATTAAAATGAACCTCAATTAACCAAAGGAGAATTTGGAATTAACACAAATATCTAGAGGTCTAGGATAGAGACATTTTTCGATGTTATTAAGTGTACCAATTGTCATTAACAGTATGTGTTTCATTCCAGGGGTGATATCTCATCCCACATATGAAAGTATATAGGACTATGCTCCACACATGGTAAGTATATGGGGATGATCTCATAGAATGGTTACACATTAGACAATTCTACTATATACTAAGCTCCCACGTATTATCGTGTATATTTTGGGAGACCCCACTAGGTTGAAAACCTGCCATAGGTAACCAAGTCAGTCACCTTGTAGACATGATACACCGAACACAACATTCATGGAGATTGGTTGTCGTACGTCAAGTCCTTAGTTCGCCAAGGTGTATATTGAAGTTCATGGATACTTGGTAATCCCTTTTGCCCAACTTACACTTTTTGGTTTAATTTTTTTAATTCTAAAATTTAATGTCCACAAAAAAATCCTACCTATGTAGTACTATGTTTGCTCATCATGGTGTGTTGATTGAAAATTTTAATTGCTCAAAAATAATTCACCTATCCTTTGCTTGATCTTTCCCAAAGGTCATCATGGTTGAATCTTCAAATTCACCTCACTCATCCCTTGAAGGAACTTGCGGGACTCATCTTGAGATTCCACATTTTCCATCTGGGCTTGTTAAAGCTTAAGGTTTTGATCTTGGAATTGTCCCAAACATCCAACCACTCTCATCTTGACCACCGATTGATGACTGACTTTCGTCATGTGAGGATCTCGAGCCAGAAAGTCCTGAATCCACTGCATAATTTGTGGTATTTCCTGCTAATCCTCTCTATGATCTATTCATGGTATCTCCTTAGCGTCCATATAGTCCTTTCGAGGATCCCAATGTTCCTTTTGGTGCTTCTCCCTTCCATCTCAAACTACTATTTAGAATTTGTTTCCACCACACATGGAATTGAATGCAAATGATGCTCCATTTGTGAGAAATTCTCAAAGTATTCCTATGGAAACTTCTGCAACTCACATTGTGGAAATCGTAGTCGAATCCATGTTCCCTTCGAATGGTTTTCCTTATGTTTTTTCTTCTTATGATTTATGAAGTGGAACAAATGTATCCTCTAGCCATGTTGTGTCTTCACCTCCTCCAAGTTAGACTTCTCTCGAAAACCTTATCATAAAATATTTTTGGGCCACATCCCTTTTTTCATCATCCTATCTGGTCATCTAGTATTACTCCAACTTCTTGCTCATTTGTTTTAGACGTAGCCGCAATTTCACAACATTCCACTCAACCTGTACTTTCCGTGGGTCAAATGTTTGTTACACTTGGATCATATGCTCCTTTTTCCCTATCTACCATCACTTTTGTGCCACCATTAAGTGGACAACCTATGGTTTCATCCGTGCTTTGGGGGAAATCACATCCCTTATATGTACTCCCTCCTTCAGGTGGGGGAATTATGAACTATAGACCTATATCGGGGGAGGGACAACCCATATCTAGTCTTGATGGAACTTTGGTTTCATCCCTAACAAGTTTTGTAATGGGTACCTCTTTATAAGGTGCTCACTCTTCTTCAACTCAACATTCAACAACCTCATTTTCAGCAATTGTATATCCGACAACCCTATGTTCAACAACCAAATTTACTTGAATACAATTTTTTATTTAATAACAACATAGTTTTATGTACATTCTTCGAGACTTGATATTTTACAATCTCACTGCAATGAAATTATGAGTGGCGAATACAATGCATTACATTTCTTGCAACAATACATAACTTCTAATGCCATATAAAATATGGAAAAAATTAGTGATTTGCAAGGATATCTCATTAATATGGAAGTGCCTATGAAAAGGAATAATAAAGGGTTGGCCATTTTGTTTTCATGGATATCAGTCATAGTCAAACTAAACATCTAGGTATTGTCATTCCTCAATAAAATCATTATTAAATACTATTATACTTATTGATATTTTAATAGAAGTGGTGTCATTTGAAACAGATACATTTCACACCAATTATGAGCTATTGCTAGAATTGGTTGTTAGATGGTTAGAAGAATGGCTGGAAGCTAAAATTTAGAGAAATGACACAATACTTCTTATACATGGATTAAAAGAACATTTCCATGTGTTTTATGTACATTACAAATAGAAAATAACATCATTAAAGAGTGATTCCCACTTTTATATGGCTTGTCATTAAGTAAAATGAAGCTTAACTAAGAAACCTAATTTGAATTATAACAAGTCAAAAAAATATGCATGCAAAAAAACATTTGCACTAACATATCTTCCAAAATAACATGCAATTAATGGGCATGCACATCATACATATTATGTTAATGCAAAAAAAAATTCTAATGGATATGCAAAAATGGCATATCATATATTGAAACATGTATTTGATAAAAACAAAAACCAAACAAAAGAGTTGGTTACTCAGTATGTCCACCTAAAATAGAAAGATGGAAAGCTTAAATTTATATGAAATGTGCTCAAGACACACTGAGAACATATGCTCAATTTGTGAATAAACACATTTTCCAGTGAATATTAATTCCTTCATGGAATACTTTAAAAAAATCTGCTTATTGCAAAAAGAATTTTAAAATGAAACATTTCCATAGTTTGTAACAACTTCCAAATAAAACAACACATCATTTCCAATGTCAACTACACTCTTAGAATTTGAAGAAAAGCTTGTACCATTAACAATATTATAAAATATTGTTGGTGCAAATTAGACAATGGGTTACATAAACACACTCCAAGGTGATCTTGAATATAAAATATAAATATAATATATAATATTTTAATATTAAAAATATATTATTAAAAATTAAATATATTTTTACTATTTTTTTAATAATGGATCTTCTAATATATAAGAGGTATCTATTTCTTTTAAGTTTATATATAGGATTGAAAAATAAAAAACAAATACAAATGAAAACATGCCATTTAATGGAAATATCAATTTGTCTGGAACAACAAGTTATTAAGATTATAATAATAAAATTGAAAATATCGAAAAGTATCATTAGTTATTAAGATTATAACTAGCAATTACACCAAGAAGTGCAAAGGAATGCCGGAAGGCAGCAGATATGTAAGGGAAGTAATTTTATGAAAATAAAAAGTTTGTGACGATATGGAATATTGGATTTTTTTTTAATAAAAATAATAATTATTAATTTAATATTATTAAATTTTAATTTATTAAATTTTATTTTTTTATTTTTTATTTTTTTTAATCTTTATTTTATTTTATTTCTATTTATTTATTTATTTTATTTTTATGTTTTATTTAAAACATTTATTTATCTATTTTATTTGTATTTTTAATTTTATCTTTATTTTATTTTATTTTCTATTTATTTATTCATATTTTATTTATTTATTTTTTATTTATTTATTTTAATCCTTTTTTATCATAACATTTAATTATTAAAAATAAAATAAATATATAAATGTCCCACTTTATTTTTGCATATAAATGCATTCAAGTTCATTGCCCAACCAATCCCCAAATCCAGGAAATCTTACAACATTCTTTTATTCTAAGCTAGCAAATTAAATAAAGAAATCTCGAGTCTTTAATATCTCAAATCTGGGATTTGAGATATTAATTTAACTCTCTTCCGTATAAAAACACTGGTACTCAATTTTTGTGCTCAGTCCAATTTCCAATCTGGAAATTGGAAATTCTACTAACTACGGGGTATTCTTATCAAAGGTTAAAACAATGGTGATAAAACAATACAGATGGAAATCCTTATACAGTTCAATAGGCAGAGGGTTGCCTTTCAAGGCCTATGGTAGTCGATTTCATTACTCTTTACACAAAGGGTTATAACCCATGCATTCAAATTATATTATTTGTGTGGAAGGCCTTTACCTTTTCTATATGGCTATGAAACCATACCCATCAAACTCTATGTTCAAACTTTGTGCTTTAACTAATGGGGTTACACCTTATGCTCAAACCCCCGACTTTTATTTAAAAGTAAAAGCCGATAATATAACTCAATTCTATATGCCAATCCGCTCTCATATAGTAATACACCCAACAACATGAGTTCGCATACATGTCACCCTGGACACCTGACTAAACCCACAACATACATACCATACCTTTACATCCGACGGTTAATGTATCGTTGCGCCCAACCAACTTATCCAACAACTATCAACGAATGTGCCGTAAATTAGATGCACACCTTTTAATCCTCCAGAATCACGCGATGAGAGTGGTTTTTCTAAACCGGACAAGGACACGCGTCAATCAATTTATGAGATCGCATTCCTTTCTCAAATACCACTTACCTCCCTTTTGACTGCGCGATACCACTGGTATCTAACTGAACTGTCTTTACTGTTCAGAGTACGTGGTTCCGCTTCTTCTCTGGCTGAAGGCTCCACCTCCTCCTTTATGTGTACTTTCGCCTCTTTCGTTTACAATCCCGATTAAATACAAAATTCTTCACTATGCGTTCTCTTTAAACTCTTCTCCGCTACTATGAGGCTATGGCTTTGGACTCCACGATATCAAACCAAATCAACAAATAGAGTGCCATTATAACTTCGTTTCATTCGATTCAGACCAGCGTAAGGCTAAAACACTCCGACGCATCTAACCAAACCACAATGCTGATAGTACAACTTCAAGTCTACTATCGAGTGCAAAGTCTCAGAGCTCTTATTATAGAGCTTCTTCCTGGCACAGTAGATATCCTCTGCTTGTTATGAAATTGGCCGCAGAGGCCCAAATTCACACTGGCGCGCTTCCACGATGTATGTACTTGCGAGATACATGCGGCCTCTGGATATGAATTAGCAATTACAACTTGCCCTGCATATACACATCACAGCAGAACATTCTTCTTGCTTCATTTCTCTTAGATTAAATATCAATTTCAAGGTCGTAGCTATTCAAGCGCATTGATACAGGCCATGCCTAATGACCAGTCTTAACAAAACGACCCTCAGCACTTCATAATTCATCAATGCGCGCAAAACCAGCATTAACTCAGTTATGGATAGTATTACCATTTTAAACCCTTATACAGAGGCTTGTATTTCTTCTTGAACCGAATCAACATATTGACACTACTCTTAATACGGGGTTTCCGTGTTACACCTTTAGCAATATGCGTTGCAGCCATTGCCATAATGGTCAAAAACAAGCAGAGCAATGAATATGGAGCCCTTCATTACAGTGATATTGGAGGCTTTAAGTAATTATATTTCTAGTTCTGGTTATTGAACAAATTCAAACTCAGGGAATTTGTTGCCAACCAAGAGATTCGAACTCTTGTTCCGTGTTACATCTTTAGCAGTATGCGTTGTAGCCATTGCCATAATGGTAAAAAACGAGCAGAGCAATGAATATGGAGCCCTTCATTACAGTGATATTGGAGGCTTTAAGTAATTATATTTTTAGTTCTGGTTATTGCTTTTGTCAAATCGTTATTGGACTTCACATCTAATCTAATGATAATTTTACACACTCTTATCTAGGTATCTGGTTTATGCAAATAGGATCTATGCCGTATATTCTATACTCTCACTCCTCCGCTCTGTTTTTTCAGCTGAAATCGATTACAGTTGGACCAGAGCATGGATTATGTTCATTTTGGATCAGGTATTTAATGGATTTTTATTTTATTTTTCCACTTCTGTGCTTTCATGGCCCAAACTTTATTAACCATAATAAATGGCGTACTTGGTATTACCAGGCATTGACATATATAATTCTAACGATGGGGGTTTCTGGAATCAAGATTATGGACTTGGCATACCAGGGTAATGAACAAGTTTCATGGAGTAGAGTTTGTGTGTCGTATGGGGATTTCTGTAAGAGTGTAAGAGCCTCTGTGCTTATAACCATGGCCACAAGTTTTCACCTGTCATAGTGATGGTTGACTGGTTTTGGGTGTTCCTCATAGACAGATTCACTATCTAAAACTTGTAGCACATAACCAAAATGTTCTGCTAATGTAGAGCTGCTGAAATCTGCAAAAAACACAAATATTCATGAGTTAAACAGACCAATGCAATACATGAACGATTCCCAAAGTGGGTGACTAATTTTAATTGATTAATCCTAATGAACTAATGACCTTCTGAGGTTGTTGCATCCTCTTCTGAATTATTATTGGGTCCATTTGAGAACTGATTTTGATAATGGTGAGCTGGACTGGAGTTTGTTGAAGGCATAGAAACTTTAGGATCTGAAGATACAAGCTGTGGTCTCTTTCTGTCACCAAGCTGCAACTCTTCAAGTCATTTTGTTTGAAGCTTTATGGCTTGCTCTACCTTATCCTGCTCCTCCTCCAACTGCCTTCTTGTCACCAGGTCTAAGCTGCTGCTTTCAACAAATCTGGGAGGGCCTGCAATGCACAAACTAGGTCCCTGTGTCAATCTTAGCTCTAATTTTGCAGAAGAAAACCAAATGGGTCATTATGAAGTAAAACAAAAAATATACCAAGTCGCAAATTGATGTCCTTCATATCAAGATTATGAGTTGTCACATATCCTGAGTAATCGCCTCTACAGTCGGTATACTTCATTTTGTTAAACGCCATAATCAGTTCATGGAATTAATTGCTAACAACAAATCAAATAACCGATCCCACTTCTATAGGAGGTGAATTGATTTTTGTTTAAAACACAAAATGAAACATTATACATTCAAGACTATTTATACCTCTTTGTGGGTTTGGATCCTTTTTCTTTGTATGGTTTGACAAGAACACGGGCATCACAATCATAATGAGGATTTCCTTTTGCCAAAATGATCTTAACAGTCTCTTGATATACAAATGTCACAAACCCAAACATCCTCTTCTGCTGATAAGGAATCCTTACATCCTGAACAGGTCCAAAAATGCTGACAGAAACACCACATGACGTCCCATAATCAGCAGGCATCAATAAATAATTTTAGCTTTAATTCACACTATAGTCCTTGCCTAATACAAGCAATGTATAATGTTCAATCTGCTGCAACTAGAAATTACATGAAATAATTTGATACATCCTCCTTCCTGAAAGTACTCTTTGCAGGAAAAAGTCAAGAATATTTGGTGAGATCCAGAATTGGATGTAGAACTGGCCAAGTGATCAGATGAATCCCATTCACTTCTATACCTTGTAAACCTCTCGGCCTGAAGAGTCTTCCCAAGCGTCTCACTGTAGAGCTGAGGTAGGGAAGCAACTGAAACTGGGGACCCTCTTCCTCTGAGCAATTCCTTCAATTCTAAGTCAAGTTTTTCCAATGGCCTACTACTGGATCCCATGAAATTTTCAGTGTGGTCATTACTGATCTCTGACCTAACATGACCACCATAGTTACCATGAAGAAACCTGAAATTGCTCCCATTCTTGTATTGTTTGTTGCGAATAATCTTTGAAGCCAAATTTTCATCTGCATCGTCCTCTTTTCTTTGCTTAGACTGAGTGCCAAGATTCCTCGTATCAGATCTGAAAAATCACAAGTTGTGTACACTAAGTTACCAGTTAAGCATATGGAATATTTATATATAAAGCATATATATGAAAACATAATAATTCAGAGTCCAAACTCACCATCCTTTCAATAAAAGCATTCAAATTAACAACTGCCTCAAAGTGGCCCAGTAGGTTAGCCTGGGTAGTTGAGTGTTGTGTAGTCCCTGCAAGGTTATAGCACCAAAACTACAACCAACTGATTTAACGGTTAACCAAAATATCATCCTTGAAATGAGGGAAAGTACCCAGTAGATTTCTCAAGATGTGCATGTCCTAAAAAAACATTAATTACTTGAACCATATTCATAATAATCTGCATACTAAAATGAATAAGGATTTACCAGATCAAGAACTGCAATTCAAAGAATAAAAAAAATAAAACACTGTACCAAAATAGAAGACAATGAGATTAATAAGTTCACACAATATCACTTTATGAATACAGGATCCAAAAGTTCACATTGCACAGTGAATTGAAAATGGATCTAGAACTAACCTATTCATAAATCAAAAGTGTAAAAACAGTGTAACAGATATTTCCTAACAGAATTTGAGAAATATTAGCGCACATAACACAAAATTGTATCTTCCAAAACATATTCGACCCCATTAAGTAACAAAATCAATGGGAAAAACTATCGTTGAGCTCACATCCATGAATGCACGCACATAAAATAAAGGTGTATGCAAACCAAAAAGGATTAAAGAATACAAAACAAAGTGCTGATTAATTTATACATTCTAACAGAAAAAATACATTCATCTATGACAAATAACATTCAAAGTCGGCCACCATTCCCCATATAACATTTTTGAAAATAACCTCCTCAGCAATAACATTAAACAGACCACTGGAGAGTAGTCTAGAATAGTACATAAGAAGATAACAGTAAAGAAAATAGTGTTCTCCCCCATTGAGGGCAAGTGACCTCTGCCATTCTCCTCTGCACTCAAATATCAGTGAATTTTGTTGGCTTATGCACAAATAGCCTTTCTTTTGGATGATGCATAATAGGCTACGAAAACAAAGATGTCGATTATGTTCTACTTTTCAATATATTCCTTAACAGTTATCAACCAATTGATATTTTCCTTCCTCTCCTTGTTTATCATATATTCGCTCAGGTAATTTGTTAGAACGAGCTTGATGCATCGTACTTCCAGGTATTTATGAAGGGCCTTATGTAAACTTTCATCGAAATCGCTACAACCCAATAAACATAAGATCCAAGCCAATCAATAAGATCCAATCTATAAACCGAACTTGTATATATTTAAAACCCTTAAAAGCCTAAAGTTCCAAAGCTCTAAAACCTAGAAGCTTGAAAATTCAAACCCCTCAAGTCCTATAGGATCCTAGAAAACTTGAAAATCCAAACGACTAAACCGGAAGAAATTTGATAGCCTACCCCTAAAGACCCTTTAAACCCTGAGAAGACTAGAATGAAAGAAAAAAGATTAAAAACAGAAAGAGAGATAAGGCATCATGATACTCACTTGAAGTTAGGTCCATCATCTAGAATTCGATCTCCTTCATCTGATGTATTTTTTTGTGGGTGTTTGAAGGAAATGGCATTGATTGAAACCTCTTTGGCATACCCAGTGCAAATAAACTCGAGGAAAGGACCATCTCCTTTAGAAATAGTGACTGTTAGATAGACATGGGCTTCAATAGAAGTGATATCACTGTCACTATCTTCTTCCTCCACCTCCTCGTCACCTATGTCCCCTGGCATAACTTCAACTTTTATATCCTCGTTACCATGTTTCTTCAGCAAAATAACCGCCTGATTGCCCAGCGTATCTTTGATCTCCCAGGGAATGGTGCCCAGGGGTTTAGGATCCTGTAAACACATTCAATACAAAGGAATCATGACCATATGCAACTCTTCAGACAATATCATAAACTCTTAGGGGTTTTTCTTTTACTTTACCTCGGTGGGAGGGTCTGATTCAAGCACACACTGAATCTCGTCTTCGATTTTGTATAGACTGCAACTGAAGTAGCCGCTCGGCTGGAAACCCATGGTGTTCCCTCGATTATTTCTTTCCTGCAACAGCTTTGAAATGCAGACGCAGTGGCTGAAACGATGAGCCTATGATGCTTTAAGCCTATGAAAGCCTTTGGTGCTATAGAGGAGGCTACCCTGTAGGCAACATAGAACATAGACATTACAAACAAAAATATCTCCCAGACTAAAACTCTGTGTGTCTCACCTGGAGTAGGTACTGTTGGCCGAGATGCTGTGCAGTTTATTTTGCAAGTAGAGCCTGCTAGACATGGAATATTGCTCAATGGTGAATTGGGTATAGCCAGAGAGCTCCTGCAACACATATTGTAGTATTTTCCGCCGAGGAATATAGATATACTCTGCATTCTCTTCCCTATGAAATGGACATTGTCCAATGCTCTCATCTGCCACTCATCTGTAAACCTATGGAACCCTTCCAACAACCGTCTCTCCCCAAAATAGAACCGCGGGTTGTGTGTTCTTGCGCTCGTCCTTCGGCCTGACCCTGTCCCTATTCTGAATCCTCATTTTCGACTTCTCAGAAACGATAGTAGCTGTGAGTTCATCTTTTTCTGCAACGTTTTTGGAAATGCCATAGCCATCCAACAGGTAATGGCCGAGCTTTGGTAGGGCGTGAGCTAGAATGAAGATGAGTATGGCGACGGAGGGGCGGTCCAGTTCTAGGTCGAAGCCGTGACGTGCAAACCCTTGGACATAAAAACAGACAGCAAGTAACAGTCGCAGATGAAAAAATTTTATTGGTTTGAGGAGGTGCCACGTCTCTAAATTTTATTGGCTGAAAGGGCAATAAGAAAAGATTCTCATTGGCTAGGGTGAATAGCGTTTGCTCACCCAAAGCCAACAAAGAGAACGCCTCCGCCATAATAATAAAATTGAAAATATCGAAAAATATCATTTTTCCTCCATTACAAGTCATAAACATATTCTTATAAAGATGTACACTGTACTCGATAATGTGATAGGCTTCATCCATATCTATTTCTCGTGCATAATGTTATAAAGATGTACATTGTACTGGATAATGTTTTAGGCTTCACCAATATCAATTTCTCATGCATTGAATTCTTTTGGCCACATAAGTAGGGCTATGGTTTTTAGGTTGCAGTAAAAATGCGGTTTCTTTTATTACACGAATGCCACTATGAGTAGGATGACAGTCAGTGGGGTTACGTGCAAGAATGTAGAAATTACTAGCAGAGTTTTCGAAAGTACGAAGTGTTTTTTAGTTTTTACCTGACATTTCTTTCAAGAAAAGGAAATTAGGAAAATATATTAGCTTTGATGTTACAATAAAGAAGGCCATTCAATGGTTAAACTTCTTTTGAAATGATTTAAAAGACAAACATGTCTGTTTTCAACACAGCTACACGCCTCCACCTTATGTCTGTTTTCTAAGACAAAGGTTTATCGATTAATTATATCCTTTCAATATTAAAAGATCTTTGCCAATTTTAACAGGATAATTTTGTATTAATTTTCAAACCAGATGAATGGTAAAGGGATAAAATACCTCGTATTCGATTACTAAATAGATCACCAAAATTCGGGATTTTTTTTTTTAATTACATAATATGTAATTAAAAGTTTGAAAAATATAAAAAAATATATATATAATTTAATTGGGTTTTGATAAATTTGAGGTTTTTATTATTTTAAATATAAATAATTTAATTTTTTTTAATGTTAAATCTATATTGAAAATGATACAACGGGGAATGCTCTTAAATTTATGTATTAATAGATTTAAATATAAATTTCAAAAATTCAATAATATATTTAATATTTGTATTTAATAATCTATTTAATATTTTTATTTTATATTTATATTTATATGATTTTAAATTTTAAATATTTATTTGATATAAATATTTTTAAATTATTGTTATTACTTAATTATAAGGTCATAGCCAAGGAGACACCAAATTGGTGTATGAGATTTCTTGTTTGTGGAACAAGGGATCTATCTCCACTTATTGACTTAATTACTAAGTCTAGTAAAGCATACATACTCTAACCTCTATGGTTTTGAACCTGTGACTTTTTATAAGGAAAAGCACGCTCTTAACCATTAGGTCCACTCATAATATATAATTCTTAAAAAAAATTAAAATTGAGAAGATTTAAATTGTAGTTAAAAAATATCTTAAGACATTTAAATAAATTAATATTATTTTTTTTCAATAGTAAATTTGTAATAAAAATAATATTGTATTAATTAAATTAAATTACTTTAAAAATAATATTACTCTTGTTTATGGATTTTGGAGCTTTAAATAAGTAAGATGTTTTATTGAGGTACTTTTTGATGTGAAATTTTCAATTTCATGTTCTAATTGAAATGATATATTAAACATAATGATAATGTAATTTTATCCAAACTTTAAAAAAATATGTTATTAGTTTCACCTAAATTTAATTAAATAAATTATTATATTAATTTTAAATAAATAATAATAATATACTTCAAATACTATTTCCAAAATCTAAAACTCAAACCATATCTTTTTTTTTTTCAAATATATATTTTGAAAAAAAGAAAACAATGTCATTGATAAATAATTTATCATAATCTTCGATCATTTTAATTATTGGTTTCTATAAACATTCACGATGACATAGCTATATCTTCCAGATGAACGCGTTCAACCCAAAACTAAAAGATATCTAGAAGTCTACATGAACACATCTGCCCCATTACTGGACAACATATTGAAATGCATGGATGAGTCATGAATAATTTAAGTAAATCCCGCTGGGAGGGGTTTTATGACGTATGTCTCGAGGTCTGAATGAAGTTGCAGAAAACATTAACACAATAATTATGAAATAAGTGCATGGAATCTAACACGATTTCAGTTATCCGCCCTAAACCATACATTCTTAGATTCCTAAGATAAAATTATCACCGGTAGATCTACAAATAGATAGTACATAAACAGAGAAAAACTTGACTGAGCTTTTACTTCTTACTTGTCTCCCAAATAAATACTTATGTTGATCTTGTGGTTGAATTCCCTCAACATCTGTATGAAATCAGCCCAAATTCTTTGTACGCTGAAATTTATTTTATCAGTACTCACCATTGATGACTAAACTTCACCCAAACTTGGCTCTCGCAACATTGTGTCGCTGATACGCTTTTTTTTTTTCATTGGTTTTTTCCGGCATGGACTACCTCTCCTGTACTGACCATGGCAGCCTAATTTTTTCCCAAGCATTTCACTGCGCAGAAATTGGAGATGACACTGGCCACTTGAAATTACAGAAGCACAACAGCTGAGCCCTTGGAGTTGGATGCCAAGTTGCATTATTTTGATAGAATTAGTGGTCAATGGTGGGTTGGATGTTACTATCCATTCAGAGATATTTTAAGTAAATGCACGAAAGTCGAATCTGACGAAGGAGCACGGAAATTTCATTTCTTGAAGTGATTCGCTTGCGTTAAAAGAGATCCGTATTTTAGGTAATAGTCGGTCAAATCAAAACTAGCGGGGTTACTGTCATGGGCCAATTAAGATAGCTGAAGGCTACTTCTTGTTTTGTACATTTAATTTTCCAATTTATAGCAATTGGCTGGCCTGCAGCATCATTCATGGCATAGAATCAATTGCTTCACCGGCAAGTTAACCTAGGGTCTAGTCAAGTTCATCACTGACCAAAATAGAATCACTTCTTGGGGCCTTCATGCTATTTTATGTTGCATTAAATCCTAAGTGAGAAAAATTTGCAAAGGTTAAATGCAAAGGTTGAAATCAATTGATTGGCCTTCAAGGTAATTTATTGTCCATTCAAGACATCACTAGACAAACTAGAATCACTTCCAAGGGCCTTCATGCTAGGTTATCGTGCATTAAAGACCTCATCAAATCCTCAAGTTAGCAAACTTTGCAAAGGTTAAACGTGTTATATAAAACCTTATTTTTCATATATATGTCTATATATTAAATTATTTATGGTTTAATTTTTCAGTGTTATTTGTTTCTTATAGGAAAATTGAGTTTCTTATTGACCATTATTAGTTTAACATTGGCCAATGCAACATACAATATTTATTTTTCAATATTATTAAAAAAATTAGTTTTCAACTTTTTTATTGGAACATATCTTATATGTGTGGAATGTTTTTTTATTGTTTATTTTGATGGGAAGTAAATAAATATACATTATTTAATTTTCATCATAATTTGAGCAACAATACACAAAACAAAATCATAGGAATAAGATGTAAATAAATATGCTTGGAAAAAAATCTTACATTAGTAAATAAGTAGGATTAGATTGTTGGTTGTTAGAGTTTTGTTGAGATATTTTGTCAACAATATTCTAGTAGATTGGAATTTGTTGGATCTCATGAACAGTATCTATGTGGGATGTAATTTGGCTTTGAATGTAATAAATTAAAAAGTGAATATGCAAATTATCTTTTATATGATTCATCAAATAGATTACACACATTTATACATGAATTAGTCTCAAGATAGGAGATCTATCTTAGACGTACAATAAGTTGGTTGAGGGAATATCTCAACCTCACACCAAACAAGGAAGCTAACTCCTATTAAATATGAACAGACTCTATACATAGAGAGTCACAACTGGACAAGTAGTAATTACACATTCTAACACACCCCCTTAATGACTACTTGTCTCGATATCACTTCGCAAAATCTACCCAAACCAATCGACAAAAATAAATGAAATATATACTCTTGTTTCCCTCAGCCCAGGAAGGGCCGAGGTCCAAGCTCTTAATAGCTCTGATACCAAGACAAAATTTCAATCTGCAAACTATATTATTCATCAAATAGATTACACACATTTATACATGAATTAGTCTCAAGATAGAAGATCTATCTTAGACGTACAATAAGTTGGTTGAGGGAATATCTCAACCTCACACCAAACAAGGAAGCTAACTCCTATTAAATATGAACAGACTCTATACATAGAGAGTCACAACTGGACAAGTAGTAATTACACATTCTAACATAATATACAAATAGTTTTTTGTGTGGAATTTATGTGCACTGTCTGCTTCTCAAAATTTTAAGTTGGTATTAGAGCCCCTATGGGCTTGAGTCTGGAGGGCCGAGGAGGATAATAAAATTATGAGGATTCAATTTGTCCTCTGTACATATATTAATCAGTATGTGAGAACTATTCTATTTTTTTTCAGTGTTTGCAAGCGCTCTCTGTGTCATTGAGCGTTCTTCATTTTATTTTTTTCTGTGAGATTGAGCTTTGTGTAAAAGAGTTGTTATACCGTGTGGCCATGGAATTGTGGTGGAAAGCACTCTGCCTGCGGAGCCGAGGGTTGTGTCTTTCGTTGTGTGATATATTACTGTTTGGAATGGCTGTCCAGTGAATTTGACTGTAGGAGGAGGAATATCCGGTGCATTTTGTTAATTCTTCCCTCGCGTTCTTGAAACAACAAGCGACTGTTGATTTAAGGCCTCGATCCTTGTTGTTTAGGTTGGGTTGGCTTTTTTTTTATTGGCTTGCTCAACCTTGTCATGATTCTGCATGTTCCACTAAATTTTTTCTGGACCCTCTCGTCCTCAAGGGAGTTGTGCCACCAAATTGCTGGGGCATTAACTGCTCCAACACCATATCTTATACTTTTGATGCCACTGAGTGATCAAAAGGGGCATCATCTTGACAACTTTGCTTGATTGAACCATTGCAACAATTCAGTAGTGGTCCTTCGTCCCATCATGAGGCAATTCTCTCCCATGTATCCATGTCTTTCTATCTGTCTTCGCATAAGAAGACTTCATATGAACCTGCATATGGATAAACAAATTATGTCGATTCTGGGAATTTGTGCTCAAGCGAGCCAATCCGGTGGGAGAGCACTTATTGATTCAGGTTTTGAATTTAGTGGACAATAGAAGCATTCTCATGACCTCCACAAAATATTTTTGTCTCTTATAGTCTACATCAATATAAAAAAGTTTGTAGGGCAGGGAGGTATAATTAATGGAGAATCAATTAATGAACATATTAACATGGATAATTTTAGGGGCTAATATTTGCGAGTGGGCTAATTTTCCATGATTTTTCCAAAAAAAATGATTTCTCAATTTCCATTTTTTATAAAAATAATTCAATAAAATTATTTTACCTTATAAATCATCAACATTATATAGGGTATATATAAAATTGTTATAAATTTGAATAATTTTACAAATACATCAATAAACATTTTATAGTTTCTATATTAGGGATTAGTGAGATTCGCCAATGTTTTTATACTTTAAAATAATTTTCCATCCTTAAAATTTTCCTTGCATATTAACATAATTTAAATTAGTGGTTCTCAATTTTCTTTTGCACAGAGAGAAGAAATCGCTAATTTTATTTTGTAATGTGTTATCAGTTGATGAAACTTGTTGTGCTTCAGGCTTCAAGAGCATAATTTATAGGCTTTGTTATGAGATCCCTGTGGGTAGAACAGTCAGTCGCAAAATTGACTGCTAGATACACTCTAGTATCAAGATTGTCCTTTGGGAGATCGAGAAGCGTCAATCATAAAAATTTCATCAAAGATGGTTAGAGGTGATTATGTCTTAAATGAGTTGAATGGGAAACTTGAAGATTGTGGTGGTGAAAAGGGCATTGTCTAGGAGAATTGAGAGTGCGGATAAGTGGTGAGGAAGACCAGTCAAACAAATGAGACATGTGAATTGTAATTTGCTTTTTTTTGTATTAATTTTTATAATGATGTGAATGTAAGCATTAAAGGCGGCATTTGGAAATAATGCTTACATTAGTAAATAGGTAGGATTGGGTTATTGGCTGTTATAGTTTTGTTGAGATATTTTCTCAACAATATTCTCCTTGTTTGGAATCTGTTGGATCTCATGAACACTATTTATGTGACTTGCAATTTGACTTTGAATGTAATGTAGTTTTTATGTAAGTCCATTTGCCTAAGAAAAAAATAATTGATCCACTTCAAATCTCATTTTATCACTTCTGCCCAAAAAAATACCATAGAATTCCATTTGCATATTAACCATTATTAATTTAGCTAACAATGACTAATAATGGTTATAATTTTCAATGCAATTTTTACCATAGCATAATTTTAACTTGACTAGCAAGGACTAATTTGCCCAACAACACTTGTTGGATGATCCAATTGCTTGAGCACACTATCATTATTTCTAGCACCTATGGACCAATTTGATTAACCTTGTGCACTTTATCTTTGAACTATGTCAATATAATTATGGACTGTTTTTATTAGTATTTAAAATTTTAACAGAAAAACTATATATCAATAAAACTCCATTTTCATGATATTATTATTATTATTTTTTATTTTTATTTTTATTTTTTATATATGACTTATATTTCTTATATTAAACTAGCAAATATCCATCGTAAATCTAGATCTATCAAGTGCATAAATGATCAAATATCTAGAGGTGAAAATATTTCCTCAAGTTTTTCACTAAAAAATAGATTTGCATCTTGGAAATTTGATCCATCTAGGTGCTTGATATATCTAGAGTTAAGATGGATCTATGTTGGTTTATATATCAGAAACTATTATTGTTTTCTACTTTGAAAAAATTGAACTCACACAAAAGGGTTTTCAACTATGATATATGAATTATTTTTTGCTTTGATAAAATTTATCTCATACAAATATAATTTTTTCAGGAAATATTTTATTTCTGTAACTATTCCAATTTCTTTTTCATGTAAAATTTTACAGGAAATAAACAATATTTTAGTTCTGTAAGTATTCCAATCTCATGCAACATCTTACACATAATAGGAGTTGACATTTTAGTTCTATAAGTAATTCAATTTCACCTAACATTCTATATGTAATATGACTTTAGTTATGATTTATAAGTTTCATGTTTTGACAAATAATATTATATGGTTTTTTATATTACAAACAAAACCTATTCTAATTGGAGTGAGGAATGGGATTTTGGCAAGATTTACACTCTAGAGAGATTTTTGTCCCAATGTGAAGCAAGGAAAAATTTAGAGACAAATAATATCATTTCATTACTATCGGTTACAAATTATATAGAATAAATTTTTTTGAAGATGAAACATACCTTAAACTTGGGCAACAGTATTCGTTCACTAAACAAATCTTATATTATTTTTGTTTTCTTGAATTTTGTCACACTTAATTTCCTTTTATGATTAACAACATAATTGTACATATGTGTTTTTTTGTTAAAAATAAATAAATGAGCAACATATTTAATATTATTCTTTATTTTTAATTAATGAGCTCACATATGTTTTTATTTTTTTTGTAACTTAATGACAACATATCTCTCATATTCTTTATTTTTCATTAATTAGCCTACATATATTTTTAAACATTTCTAACATAACATTTAGTAACAATAACTTAAAGTTTTTCATTTTTAATTGATTTATTTGAATTTAAAGTGGATCTTGAATTTAAAGTGGATTTATCTTGATGATTGATAACCCAATGTTAACAAAGTTCTATTTAACTAAATCTTATCTATGGAAGGATTTACACATCTTCAACAACACACTAATTAAATGTTTAATCAATTATATTTTTATTTTCAATATATATATATATATATATATATATATATATATTTGTGTTATTAATATATTTTATGTATCTCCATATTTAGCATATAAGTAATCATATATTTCTCCTATACTTGGAATTAGAAAAAACCTATCAATTCTCTCTTTATAAAAATTTTATGGCTATAACTAAACTTTTTTTTCTTATTAATATATATTTTTTAAATACCATATTATCTGAATAAAAAAAAAATTACACGTGGCTATCACTCTAAATTCTAATAATAAAATATTTATTTTAGATGCTAAGTTTCAATCTCATATTGAGTAATGAAAGGATTACACATGTCACTAGTACTAGAAAGTAAAAAGCCACTATATTTTAATAATAATATTATTATTAAATATTAAATGTTAATTCCACATTCAGTAATGATGTAATTACACATAACTCTAGTGCTAAAATGTAAAATACAATTATAGATGAAGTTATAATTTTTGGGAAAAAAATTATGATTAAAATTCTAGTATTTTATTTATCAGTGATATTAAATAGTGGTTTTTTATTACTATTGTTTGAGTTGTTAATGTATTATTTTATTATTATAAAATATTTCGGTGAAAATCACATTCGAGAAATTTGTGTTGATGCGTTTCGAACCAGTGAGTGTGGTTCATCATCAGGACAATATGAGAAATCCGATCTAGGACTTAGCTTAAATAGATAGTAAAGCTCCAATTAGCCGTTGTAGAATAACGGCCAGTTTGACTATAAAAATATAAAAAAATATATAATAACAATCATATAATAATTATTATATTTATTTAATTTAATTTCTTAAAATAAAAAATAAAAAATAAAAAATAAAATAAAATAAAAAATAAAAATAAAAACATAAAATAATTGAAAAAAAATAAAATAATAATAAGTTGTGTCCTAGATCAGATTTCTCATCTTGTCTTGATGATGAACCACACTGTCTAGTTCGAAATGCGTTGACACAGATTTCTCGAATGTGATTTTTACCGAAAGATTTGATACATAATTTATGCATCACAGAAACCAAATTCCTAATATTTTATTATTTTTAATTGTAATTTTACAATACAACATTTCTCTTATATTAAACTAGATCGAAGACTATATATATATATATACATTTTAATGGTTTAAAAAAATTCTTTTGTTTTCGAATTATTTAACAATTAATATTTATTTTAATATATTAAAATTTTGAAAACATTTTTTCTACTCACAATTAACTCATTGATTATTTTTATTTCAATTCAAAATCAACAAAGAATACAATATACTGTAATGTTGGTAACATATTCCATTTATGTTACAATTTTCTTAGCCATAATTTGTTTCCCACTTTCTAAATGAAGATTTGAATTTCACATTAACTGTCACAACCACCTTGTTTTGCGATTAATTCCCATGTCACCTCGATTTTGCTTTATGGATGTTATCCAGTTCTGCCTATCAATATCTATGCGCCCTTTTACACGTAATATTGCTCACTTTACAATAGCCCTAAGGGATTAATGCATTGGCCATGAAGTATCCTAATAAATCAACAAAAATGGCACATGGAAAAAATGGATGTAAATTGGTGAAGCCAGTTATTCCAAAGCCATTTCTCTAAAGAAAACATACAAAAAAAGTTTTATATATATATATATATATATATATATATATATATATATATATATATCGAAATTTATATTGGATGCATAGTGCACAAAATATAGAAAAACATTATTTGTACAAATTTTAAACTATGAGATTATTTTTGATAAAAAATCTAAACAGAGTTTAACGAATATCAAACCAATTTGAAAATAAGAATTGTTTCTAACTCCCTCTCATAATGCTTATTCTATAAATTACAATATAGGGAACACATATTACAACAACAAAACACATCTTTGTCTCACTTGTCTCTATCAGCACTCCTATCCACTTTGGAATCTTGTAGACTTCACTCTTTGACCATCACAATGTTGGAATCTTGTAGGCATCACTACTTCACCACTGCAATCTTCACTGGTAAAAAAGGGCTAATTAGTTACTAAAAAAAACTAAAATTCGCACATAAACGACTAATTTTTGGTCGGTAACCAATAGTAGCTAATTTACAGTATCTTATAACAGGACCAAATTTTAGTCATTTTTAGCTCAGTCATTAATTAATAGTCTCAAATTTATGTCTAGTAGTATATTTCATCATAAATTTAGTCAGTAATTGTCACAATTAATGACCAAATATACAACAAAATATATTACTAAATGATTACCCGAGAAAACTAATTAATGACCTAAGAAATATGACCAAAATGTTGGTCATATTATAAGATACTGTAAATTGGATACTAATATTCATATATATGAAAATTTTAATCAGTGTTTGAAACCAATAAATGACCAAAGAAATATGACTAAATTTTGGTCGTGTTATAAGATACTCTAAATTAGCTACTAATAGTCATATATATGCAAATTTTAGTCATTGTTTGAAACCAATTAATGACCAAAGAAATATGGCTAAAATTTTGTTGTGTTATAAAATAATGTAAATTAGCTACTAATAGTCACATATGTGCAAGATTTAGTCATCATTTGTAATCACAAATTTGTTATTTGTAGTAGTCATTTATATTTTTTTGGGTATTTTCATTTTCATTATATTAATGAATACTTTAGTAGTCTATTTTAATTTCATTTACTTTCATTAAAAATTATTATAAGAAACTAATTTAGCTGTATATTCATTTTATTTGTGTTTATTAATAGAACTAAACAATTAATTTAATAGTTTTATAATGATTTTATTTGTTAATTATTAATAAAAAAAAATAATTAGTATGATTTTGTAACTAAATTAAAAAAAATGGCATACAATGTACATGTTCATCTAATATGAAAACGAAAAGTTATATATGTTAATTACAATACTAAATAATATCAAGTGCAACTATAAATAATTTCAACCACATAAATTATATTATATAAAATATCAAGTATTACAATATGAGTTCCCAACTTAATATTGGTTGGATTACAATTTACACATGAACATTGTTCAATCACTTCAAAACATTATCATTGTGTTTCCAAGGCATTGTAGGTGAATTCACCAACTCTGATGAATTGACCATCAATATCTATGTGTGTCTATTATGTGGGAGATTGACTCTACAAGTACCACTACAAAATTTCTCTTCTCTTCTCTCTCTCTCTCTCTCTCTCTCTTTAATTTGATTCTGTCGTTTTAGTGTTATTGTTCTCCTCTTTCTTTAATTCCTACTTCTTACCATCAATATTGAGTTCCTTTTCTGAAAAATAAAGAATATACAACGCAGATTATAGGACATGAAAGATGATGAACACTGGAATATAAACTAAAGTAGACAATAAATGATTTATAAGATATATACCTCAACATCAACAATACCATAAAAGCAATAAACTTGAACTAGTTTTCTTCAGTTGGGCAATTTTGGCTTCTATGTGGCCAAGTGACCTGTATAAACAAAGAAAATAAAACGTCACCATATAAAATAACACTTTAGTAGAAGTAGTATTCAATGTTCAATGAAATATTAAGCACAATCATGCCAGCTAATTTGCATGCTAAAAATATCAAGTTGTAGATTACTTATACAATGTGGGAGTGCACACAAAAATCCTAGAAAATGCCAAAGTTAAGTCTATAATAAAATTAAATTAAGTAAAAAGTATACAATAATAGGATAGCCTCAGATACTTGTATATAACCAAATAATGTAAATTGAATAAGTCTAGGGCTAGAGGTCGAAGATGTCAAGAATGCCTAACTATGAGGAGCATTTATTCAAATAAGAACTACTATTTGGGTCCATTATCACATATGAATACACCAACTAGTCTATATCAGATTTTTAATGTTTTTCTTATATTTATGTATCACTACAATATAAGTAGATAAATTGAAAAGAAAATTCCCATCCCATTTTGTTTCTCACCTGTGGTACAATATATTAACTATGATTTGCAGAGAATTTACAACATCAAAATATGTAGCAATCACCACTAGTAATCCCACAAAAAGGTTTATTTTGTAATATAACTTTCAAATTCAATTTTCTATATGATTCTTGAAGTGAAAATCCATACTGAATTCAAAATACCAAACTTCCATTTTGAGGGAACTCTTGTGGCCATCCTCGATCACTCAAACTCAAAAAATTAGTGATCATTATAATGAAAAGATTAAATAAGAGTAGTTTTGATATGTTTTGTATATTTACATGCAAATCACTAATATTTTTCCCATATTTACCATACATGTAATTTAAAATATATAAGAAATTGATTGATATTTTACAACAAATACTTGATTAAATACAAACAAGAACTTAACATATTACAACAATTCCACCAATGTTTGATCCTCAATTACACTACAAGAAAAAAGGACATTTGTGAGGGTCGAAAAATGTCACCATAAGCTCATTGGTTATGTTCAAAGGAGCCTTCGTCGCAAAAAAATGAATGTCACAAAAGGTGGCATCAGTAAAATTATAGGTGTTGTGGTGACATTCAAGGTCTGTCACCAATAATGGTTTATAATGATGGATAGTGATCATTGCCATTTCATATTAGAAATGGTGATGGAACTTAACCTACATCGCCAAAAAGTGAACGTCACCAAATTTGGCGTCACCAAAAGTATAAGTGTTGTGGTGACATTCAAGGTCCATCATGAATAATGATTAAATTGATGGATAATTATTGTCACCATTTCATATGAACAACATTGATTTATGGTGATGGACCTTTCATGGTCATCAATATTGATGTATATATATGGTGGCATTCATTTACCATTAACATTTCATATTTTAGTGAGGGTCAAAAAATGACACCATCAGCTCAATTGGGATAGTCAAAAGAGTCCCTGTCACTAAAAATTGATCATCTCCATTCCATATAAATATAAGGGCACGATGGAATCAAACTGCCAATCCTCTGCCTGTAAATCAAGTGCTATTCCATTGAGCTAACACCCTTTAAATAATTAGACTTTAGAAAAATATATCTTGAAACTTTATAAATTGTAAATTATACACCTTTCCATAAATTATAAAACTTTGTAATGTCTTCGAAAACTAATCGGGATTGGTACTTGTTATTAATTAATTAAAGATGTCAAAATACAACAATAAATAACAATGATCCCGAAATGTAACCATTAAACAAATGTTAAAAATTATAAATACAAAGTTTGGCTAATATGTGTTACACCAAAAAAATATCAAAGGGGAATTCAAACACTTCCAAGTCCCCACCAAGCATGAGTATCCAAATATGTAATTGTATGGATACAAGGAAAGTACTCTCTACCTCTCAATGATAACTATGTCCTCCCACAATTAATTCAACTAGCAAAGGGGTATGAAGATAAGCACTTCAAAGAAAAAAAATCTACACATTACAAAAACACACATCATCCCCCCTCTACCTTCATAGAATAGGTCTAGGGGAATAAAAAAAAGATCCATAAAGAATAGGATTAGAGTGTGAAAAAAATATGATAAGAAAAAAATAACCAACAATGAAAATAGAATAATTTGAACACGTTTAAACTACATTAAACAAAGATGGCATCCATAGTACATTAAAGCTACATTGGTCAATTGTCAACTATCCATAGTGCCACCAATCTAATGAACTGTGATAGGATATTTTCCCATTAATGGACCAACATGTTTAAATCTCACACTTTTTCTTGATAACCATTGTCTTTAACTGACAAAAATTCGTAGCCCTATCACATAACTACAAAACATCGACGGAAAAGTGAGCATAAATTCCAGAATTCCAATCTACCTTAATGGAGAAAAAGAAGAAATAAAAAATTATGTACAATGTACCAACCATTGAAATGATAGAAACATGAAAGAAAATGTCATGATAGTTCTCATCCAGAAAAAATAAAATCATATCACCCGAAATGATGAATTTATAAACCTTTTTCAGAAAATGGTGTTAATATTTTAACTATAGTAAGTTGGCAAAAATAATTCAAGGATATATATAGTTGGTTGGAAAAAATTCATCCTTGAAGAAACCAAGCCTATAACAAAAAACATAACCATTAGAGAGTACCACTTAGATATGGGTTTTTTGATATGGTGGGTCACTTTCACTTAGTCCAATATTTGAGGAAATAACCAACCAATTGAGGGTACACAATTGTTTTTTATTTAACTATATTAAATAGATCATCCTGTAACTTAAAGAATTTCCTACATCCAACCCATGTATCTTTTCCAATAGTTATTGAACCTTGAAATCATCAAGAAAAAAATCCAATATGATCAAACAATAATTTTTTGAAGAGCCTACCTCATTGGGGGTATAAAGGGGCAACCAGTTCTGCATAAAAACACCATTATTCTTGAAGAACCATGTAACCCCAATTGTATTGATTTAAGATACTCCTATAGTTGAAATTCCAAGCTGAAAATGCCTTTCCCTTTATGTTCAAAGATAAATATTCCCTTTACAACTCTCTCATGAGGTAGATATGCATCTCATCATTCCCTCACATTAGGCGGAAAGGCCACTTCATTGATCTTTCCACTTAATGTTCTTGCATGTGTACACATGAAAATAATTTCTCCTCAACCGAGACCTCCGGCATAATTAAATCACTAAGGTCATAGAGTTTCCTAAGGAGACTTGATAGCTTATCCAATTTGATACAAGATTGGTTTAGAGAGTTCATACAAGACCAAATTGGATCTTTTATTGGCAACTTTATATAAGCAAATAATTTCTTCAAGGCTTGGGAATATTGACCTCTTTTTTCACGTAATCCAAATTCCTGTTGTCTATTACAGATCTTCACCTGCTAGCATGCACCTACCTCCTAAATAGATATATTAGTATGATGAGTTGATTAGAGAAAGAAAAATAAGCTGAAAATAAAGAATTTGATATTACTCCACATCCCCCCAGCCCCCACCCAGTCACATAGAAAAACTAAAGCATAAGAAAAACATAAACAACTATGTGCCACATATATGTGGTTCTAACTTGTAATTTTTTTATATTGAATTTAACTTGAGGGAATATTTAGAAAACCCTTGAGATATTATATATTATGCATTGAGCAAACATGTTGAACAGATTCTAGACAATATACTACAATCTTTCTTTCAATTTTCCTTTTACTACAAAAGAAAGGGATATGTAGGGAGAGCATAGTCTTGGAATTTCTACTAAATCTCTACAACATCTCATAGATGTTCCCCTCATTATTCATTTCTAGAATCCTACTAGTCAAGCATTACCAAAAAACTATAGTTTAAGGAATTTTAGCTATAGACTTATTTGAAGTAATTTCAAAAATATAGATGTTACCCATTCTATTAGATGGGTGAACAACAAATTTAGTAGTATTTTATATATACTTCAACAGATGTTCTTATAATTTCTAACAATGCATCCATAAAATATTTCTATCATTGAAAATTTAGAGATGATCCTCGTTTTCCTACCAATGTAGAGAAACAAATCTTTTGTGGATAAAGGTATTTGATTTGAGATTCCATATCATGAGTGAATGATTGTGGCATGGTTTACAGTCTCAAGATTCAAGAACAATAATATACTTGTTAGCTTGTTCAGTTGAATAAAACTATTTAATCATACATGTCGTGTTGTGGGAAAATAAATTCCATTGCTTAAAAGAACAGGCTTCTATGTCTCCACAAAAGGAAAAGTACAAAAGTTATTAAAAACCAAACTACAAAAAGTTATAAGCCACAAAACTTGAAGAATACACAAAGAAGACAAATTTTAAACTATGGTATTCTGCTCCTAAGAAGTGAACCAAAAAAAAAATTACATGGAGGGTTTAGTGCTCATATAAAAATAATCAACAAATCATGGGACATCAATGCATCACTAAAGTGAGCTATCTCCAAATGTTATAAAATTCTTACAATATGTTGGCTACATTCAGTGATTTCTCAATAGTTTCTAAGACAACTTTATAAACCACTATTATGGTCTATGGATCTGGGGAGAAAAACCAACCATACTAATTTAAGCAACTTAGTGTTCAAATGATGATATATTCAGCAAGCCAAATTTCCTTCTTGTAGAATTTCAAAAAAATATTGTTTTTGAGTGAATATTTTCCTTTCCCTTAAAGAATTATGTTCCTCAAGAATTTTGGTAAACAGATTTGTAAAGAGCATCAAACTTGATGCATCACTTTAACTGGCAACTAATTTTCATTATAATAACCCATCAATAGTAAATATCATAGTCATCATATGAATGGGATGATTAACAACCCAAGGAAAGTAATTTTTGGCTAAGGTATCTGATGGCTTAAAAAGTTTCTACCTGGAGGCAAAACTAACCTTCTTTTGTATATTGTTTATTAATAACCAGAATTCCATACTTGTCTTAACCAAGTGAAAGAAATATAAACAACCATTACCTCTGTAAGTGTAATTTATGGAACTAAATTAGAGCATATATTTCATTTATCATTTCGGGCTAGTAGACTTAGAAACATACCAAAATATATGGGTCCTAGATCTAGTTAGTTCAGAAAATCATTGTTTTAAACCTTAGAAAAGAGAAATGTTTGATGGGATCTTTCATGTAAAAAAAGATTTCAAAATTACTTTATGAAGTCATATGAATAATAGAAATTAGATTTACTGCAGGAAAGCATTCATATTTAAAAAGCATTCATATCTACTCTATAAAAGCATGTAAATGATTGGTTAATGTCATTAGTCTATTTTAAAAGATGGAGAAGAGGCTCTACTCTGAGAGTCTTGGGTATCCTTTTTCATTCCTTCTATAACATCATTTCTAAGAAAGTATGAAAGCATCATGAAATGAAAGAATATAAAGTTTATCTAGAAAGCAAGTAAGGCAATGAAGCTTGACCTAATCAAGTGCTGGTTCATGGAGAAGAGGCTCTACTCTAAGAGTACTTGGTATCCTTCCACATTCAAAATAGTTATTGAATTATAGATCAATATTCAAAAAATGAAAACATGGTCATTAATAAAAGTTCAGCATGAGAACATGTACATATATCTACAGCAAAGAAAAAAAAAATTCATAACTAAAGCTATCATATTCACAATTATAAACACTATGTAACAATTAAGTGCACTTAGCTCAAATGGGGTCCCTCCACTCTTTCATGGTACACCTTCAACACAATAAGCTATAAAAACTCATTTGAACCATATGATGCGTAAGAAAATGAGAGAGAACAAGTTTTAATCTTCAATTGTATTCAACAAATAATAATTCTCCACAAATTCGAAGGTAACTTCTACATATGAGAGCCTTATTTAAATAGGCTAAAACATAACAAGAAAAGCTAAAAAGGCTAAATAACTCATAATTATCTTCAATCTAACTTACTAGGTCGAATTTATGAGTTCATTACAAAAAATATGGGTGAATCTCGAAATATCACAAAACTTCCCATAGTTTATGCTCAAATCAGGGGATATTCCTGAATAAGTAGTATAGTTTGACCAACGTTGATTAACCCTAATGTAGTTGTTTTAGCACAAACCAATAGATATTTATCCATCCTTGGTTCCTATAGTTTCCAACTGTATACTTATTTTTTGTCCAAGTGTCCTGCAACCATCACATTGAATAAGCCATTACAAGATTTTCCCGTTCTGTCCAAATTTAATTCTAATTCTTAATTTTGTTAAAAATACTAAAATAATTCAAAGACATATTTTAACTACCTTGTTGTGTATGAAATAGGAAAAATGAGGTGGATAAGGTGGTAAAGAGGTGAGAAAATATTATAATAGATGAAATATATATGTCAAAAGAAGCCAAAATGTGAGACTAACAACGTCCAAAGCTCATGTACATATTCAAAGGGTTTTTTTGACCAACCACAAAATATTCATTTTATAGAAATTATGTAATAAAATTATCTACAAGTAACAAAATATGAGATGTAGGGTTTGTGCACGGAACCTAAGTTTGGATATCAAGTTGCAATCCGAGATGTAGGGTTTGTGCATGAAACCTCAGTGGGGATATCAACTTGCAAAAGGTTCTCTAGATAAAAATCTCCCCTCACCATTGTAATAGCCTTGATGTCTCTTTTTTTTCAAGTTTTCTACTTAGAATAAATGATTTAATCTCTGTCATTTCAAAAAATGCAACAACAAAACCTCATGGCATCGTCCTAAGAATTATCTTTTCCAAATCCTAACGAAGAAACAAATTATCATCTTTTGTTCTACGTAAAGAATTGGGTGTTTGAAGTAGAGATGACTTAAAATATAACTTCATATACAAAAATACGCCAAATTAATATTACATGTATATGGAGAAACGTAAGAAAATGTTGATTCTATTGAGCTCGTGTGGGAGCAAAACTATCTTAATGTGAAACATTCTAGTGGACATCAGATTTGGCAACATTCATTAGATCTGGAATTTAGAAAAAAATATGTGGAGCTTAATAAGAGAATCAAAAGGTTTTATTGTTTTTTGTTTTCATAGCTCCGCCAAACTTTTAGGAGGAAAAATTAAAAAAACACTATTTATCACTTTTTTAAATAATAAAAAATAAGGATTTTAAAATTGGAAGTACATTCATAAAACCTGTAAGGGTTTGCATTAAACATTTCACTAAGCAAGCATGATTATGAGTTTCTAGCCCACTATGGGGTAGATATCATGTGAAATCTTAAACACATAAATATTTAACATTTTTAATATAATGTCACCCTATTTAAAAATTAGCCTAATTATTGCTTTGTATAAACACACTATAAATTTGAAATATAAAGAAGGCTACAAACACTCAAAAAAGAGGTATGGTAAATAAATAAAAATATAAATAAACCAGAGTTATGGTAAATAAATAGAAATATAAATAAACTAAAGGTATGGTAAATAAATAAAATCTCTTTTTATATCTACTCCATAAACCTCTTTATATTTAAGGAAATTCAAACAAGAGTTTTTATTTAGGTGAAGCCTATGGGAAAAATACCATTTTAATGCCATGTTAAATAACAGAGGTATGGTAAATAAATAAAATATAAATAAACCAGAAGTATTGTAAATAAATAAAACATATTTTATATTTACTCCATAATCCTCTTTATATTTACAAATATTTAAAAAATAGGTTTTATTTAGGTGAAGCCTATGAACCACATACCATGGGTCAAATTATTATTAATACCACAAAAAAAACATTATTAACCCTTAGTATAAATATTAAAAGATTATTATTATTATTAATTCTAATATTCATATTAATATATTAATATTATTAAATTTAATAAATTTGGATTAATACAATATTAAATTTGTTATATTATAATATATATTAATATATTGTGATATATATTAAATCTAGATATGTATATGAGAAAGAAGAACACAGACATAGAGTGATAAAGGAGGAGAGATATGGGTAGTCTCAAGGGAGAGATGGAAATAAAGTAAAGGAGATGTGAGAGAAGGAATGGAGAGAGAGAGAGAGGGATAGGAGTGAGAGAGGTAGATAAGGGTAAGAGAGGGAGAGAGTGGCACAAACATGGAAGGGGGAGAGAGAGAAGGAAAGAGGGAGGGATATAGTGAGAGGATTGGAGGGTAGAGAGAGAGAGAGGGATAGAGAGAGGTAGGAGAGAAAGGGAGAGAGAGGAAGGATGAGAGGACTTGAGAGAGAGGAACTAGTATCATAGAAGAAATAAGATGTGACCACATTACTCTATAGGGATATGAGAGATAAGGGAACCTTACCTACCTAAGTAAACATATAAACCAAATGTGGTGTAATCATCTCTAATAGTGGTCAATTATACAAGGTGAGGATTTTACGAGGAAGCACTGAATTTTTAATGTGATATGCAAAAAAATAAGTACCAAACCTAACCATTTCACATTCGCCAATGCCTCACTCCATGTGCTAGTTTGGTATATTTGGAACATGGCAAAGAAGTATTGTTTTTTGATGACCTCCCACAAGGATTCACCAATTGTGAGAACACAACACTTGTTGTTGAATCCTCTAAATCATCATCACTTCCACCAACACCTCATCCAATAATGCTAGTATAAAAACTCTCAGGCTCTGGAAGCACAAAGGAACATAATGCATGTGACCTCAATATATTCTACATACTTGTAGCTCTCCTCCCAAACCAAAGCCACTAGTGTTGTGTGTTAAATTTTCCATGAATCTTGTGCAAACATCCTAAGGTAAGGAATTGTTGCACCAAGGTATGGATCCACTATGTGTCATATCCACTGAAGGAGAACACATTCAAAAAAACATGTAAATTCTCACAACTATCCCTCCGTGGGTTGTTGAGAACTCCAAAATTCCATATCCTGATTAATAAAATCTATGAATTGAGAACTTTCATACAAGACATGAAGTCATACTAAACTTGGAAGAAAAGGCCTAGGCTCTAGGTAGCGGAAAGGAACATCTGTAATATGATTTTTACTATTCTCATCTAGATCACTTTTCATGGATATCTCATGGACTTGAAATTCATATTCCTGGTTCCATAGAAAATCTCCCACGAAAGGCCTGCCGAAGCCCTTCTCTCTAAGAAATTTTTGGCAGTCTCCCTAAACTTTTTCAGAGTACCGAGGTTGATGGTCCCAACAAGGTGAGGCTCAATGAATTTTTCAAGATTGCCATTTTTTTTCTAGTGAATTTTCCACTTTTCTATATTTAATTTTTCTTTGGGAAAAACAAGATTAAGAGTTTCCCTTGCACACAATATCTCCAGTAACAGTACTTCAAAATAATACACAACATATTTCTTTGTTAGTTGTTGGCTTCTAGCATACTGATGATCAAGGTACGTAAGGTCCAAGACTACCTTTAATTTCAATACTTACATGAGTCTGATCTAGAGTGGATCGATTCTTAGAATGTCCAAAGTCTGTCACCCTTGCCTCTGAGCCTATTATCGTGGAGATATCTGCAATTTAGTTAAACATAGAGGATTCATGACAAGGGAATCAAATTGTATTATTGACCAAATACTGGAGCTTCATTGGTATCTTTCCAGTAAAACAATTTTCTAACAAGTCAAGGGAGTCTAAATTGGTGTAGCTGAAAATCAAAGGCAATATTATTCTACCGAGACAAAATTCCACGATGCTAAGCTTGAAAAACCTCTCATTATTGGAAGTCACACCTTCGAGCTCCAAGATGGTGATGCTGGAGGGGTTTTTATCTTGTCTCTTTTACATTGGGTGAGCTTGGGTCCATAAACCTAGCACCCTGTCAAGTTAAGGGGCATTATTATCATTTGACGAATAAATCTCTACAGCAAAATGGAATTCTAGAGATATTGGCTATCATACATCTTTGGTTGCCTCTGTCAATGTATCAAAGTTGCTATTCCTCCAAAAGGAGCCTTATTCCCATTCTTTCCTAAAAAAATAAGGTTCATTAGTGCTTCCATATATGCTAATAAACTCCCTTCACTGTCTCCCCCATATGGAAATCTGAGCTGTCAAAGACAAATGTGAAGGCCAATCTCTCGATCATCAAGGGTTATATGGCATGTCTTTTAACTGTGCAAAGAATCTTCTTTTCAATACATTGCTCGATGGTGGTATGATGCAGATATCCCATTTAATGTTTCTCACTGACCTTATTACCAAGCTATGTGGGAACCTATTATAGCTACAGGAAAGGGCTTTAAAGTCCCTAGTATGCATGACTTGAGGGTAGCTCTTTTGAAAAAAGACATTTACTACTTTGATTATTAATCAAATATAAAACCAGTAATATTGTTTTTTTTAAAGCTATTTTTGATATAATCATGTAAATTATGTATTAAATGAAATAAATATATTCGTTGGTACAATTCTCATAGAACTTGATAAAACTAAACACATTTATCCATTATCACACAATAAACTATACTTAAATATTTTGAATTACATATTTATAGTCATTAATAAAGGTTTATATATTATTAAAAGTTTAAATAAAGTTCATATCTAAATAATTTAAAAAAATTCATAATACCAAAAAAATTAACCAAGGTTTATATCAAAAAATTAATAAAAGTCCATATACCATTACAAAATTAATTAAGGTTCATATATAAATTAGAAAAGTTTCATACAATATTCCCCGATGGGGTTGAGTTCTAAGCAAGATGTGGAAGGCGTCTCGCATGACTAAATACAAGTGGAGTGAGGGTGAGGGATGGTTCTCCCGGTCCCTTCACCGTAACACAATCCCTTCACCGTAACACATGTAGCGGGAGAGGTATTGGCTTTACATTAGCAATTCATGTGAAAAACAACTACGCATTCGAGTTTAGACCTGGTGAAAGGATAAGGCAAGGGAATATGAGGGAGCTCGACATTCGACTCCTCACTCTGGTTTCGTGTTGGTCCCGGCGGTGGTGTCCAGAGAGGAAGTGTAGACGTCCTAGGAAGGTTTATGGAGGGAGTGAATTGTGTGTGCTTTTTGTGGCCATTTGTTGGTGCAATGCATTCATTTGTTCCCTATTGCTCAGTTTCTTAGCCATTGTCTATGTATGGGTTGAATATGGGAAGTTGAATGAAAGTGAGCTCATTAGTTTCCACTTTTCTTGGCTTTTGATGAGCCTATTTTTTCGTGCTAAGAGAGGAAGCCAGAATTCGCAGTCTAGGAAACGTCAAGGGTGGTGGCGAAAAACTAGTTTCTTTTCCCAATTTTCTGCCCTCCGTTGTGGGTGTCACTATGTTTGTTGGATTGGTGTGCGGTCTTTGTGTGGAGAATTTGGAGGTTGGTTGCTGCCTTGGGGGAACTTACGCTTAGGCATCAGCTACTTTATCATCATTTGTTGTTCAATTTCTTGTGTTTGTTTGGTTGGTGATGGTATTTGGTTTTCCTGGTGGTTATCATCTTTATCTGGTACTAGGAGGTGACTTTGTGCTTCCTTACAGTGGTGGGCGAAGAAATTTGGCTCCTTTGATGGTGGTGTGTGTTTTCTATGGTGGGAGGTCTGGTATCTAGACTCTACACACGATTACATTCCTCGACCTTGGCGAATTATGAAGCCCCTAGTGTAGTGTGGGCGTTGTCCCTCCCTTGTCGTCCATGGCCCTGTTGGGGTGGAATATTCAAAAATAATCATGGTGAATCCACACCAGGGTGGAAACATTGGAAGTCGTATGCAAATCACTAATTTGGGTATGCACGGGGTTCGTGGAGGTGGTAAGTGGGGGGATAGCATGGGTGGGGGTTTCAGTGGTCAAAAGTAGATTCGTCGGGGTGGAGTATCCTGTGATGGCAAGGGAAATTTTGGGTTTGATTGATCTGAGGTAAATGAGGTGAAGGTTATCCAAATTTTTTTCTTGGAGAGCTATCTGACACTTATCAACAACTTGATGGAAAGAGTGGACATAAATGAGAGAGTTTGTCGTGAGGAGCATGCAGAGAAGATGAAAACATTGGATCGAGTGCACTATTTACATTGCCAGGTTCGGGAGGTACTACTAGTGGATTGGTGAGGCCAAAATAAACTCATTGAGAAAGTAGAAAATCTTGATACTTGGTTGGCGCGGTTTGAAGGGCACATTTAGTGTGACTTTTTTCCTCCACCGCCTATAGGAACAACCCCGAACAACCCTGCATCCATCATGTCAGACGACTAGTATGATATCTGGTGTTGTTTATGTTTTATATGTGTTTTGGTGCCTCTAGCCCAATTTTTTATGAACAATTTCCCTAGTCTCTCTTTTGTATTTTTGTCATCTGGTGCAAATTTTGGTCAACAAACCCGGTCAGGGTAAGACCACCTATTTTGTACGGCTATATGTACTCCTTTTTTCCTACATCAATAGAAAATTGAATTATAAAAAACCAAAGGTTCATACATCACTAAAAAAATAATTATGGTTCATACATAAATTAACAAAGGTTCATACCTATTTACTAAATAGGTCTATGAATATATATTTTAGGTTTATCTGTTTACTATTTATCAAATATAAATATGAAAATTTAATACTAGATTTAAATGAACTCACACGTTTAACATAATAAATTTTATATTTATATATTTATTAAATGTAAATATGAAGATTTGACCTTAGATTTAAGAAAACTCACACTTTTAACATAAATCAATGAAGTTTGAAAATTAAAATTTATGGGAAAATATTAAATATAAATATAAATATTAATTTTACTATATAAATATTACTTTTACTAAAATTATAATTAGGCATTAGATGGATTATGTTAATTGTAGATGAATCCATCTGCAATGTTAAACTTTCAAGAGAAAAGGGTATTCAAAATTTTAACAGTGTAAATTCAGAGATCCCTTTGTCTCTAAAATTTAACGCTGCAAATGGATTCAGAGACACTTATAGTGAAATGTACCACTTAGTTACGAAAATTTCAATTTTCCATTTATGGAGTGATACAATAAAAAATTACTGACGTAAATGACTAATTCATATACTTTTTGTACTTGTCATTTGGTCATATTTCTATTCTTGGACTATAATAGTCATTTACATTAATCATTATTAATTTTGTCACTTATTATCTAGTAATATATTTTAATCCTACACTAAATAGGTCATTTAAGTTAGTCACTTATTATATAGTCATATATTCTATCCCTAGACTAAATTAGTCATTCAAGTTAGTAGCTTTTAGTTTAGGCGCTTATTATCTAGTTGTATATTTTATTCCTAAACTAAATTAGTCATTTTTAGTTCAGTCACTTAAAATTGCTCAAATTTAGTAGTAATTCACTTGAAATAATTGCGGTGACTAGTTTTTAGTCACCTAGTAAAAAATTTCATCATTTCTTACCAGTTCTTTTAGATACCATTTGGCATACATTTAAAACATAACTACCTCATTTGGCCTCCATTTAAAAAATAACAGCCTCATTTCACATCCATTTAAAACATAACTACCTCTAACCATCATTGACAAACTTGTAAGATCAATAATGGTGGAAAATTTGTCTTGTTGAGCTTCTGCAATAAGAGTTGTCATTAGCTTTAGACTATCAATCAGTGGCTAGGAAAATGGTCTCGATAGTGAATGTGTGAAGAAGTTGACGAAATAATTTAACATATATCATACACATGGATATCATAATATAATATGTACCGGGACTTCCAATTTATAACAAACTATATTCAGAATTAAATCAACATTATATTCACGAGACTTTATGTTACTGTGTTAATTAATTGGCTCTTTAATTTTAAAATTGTATACAATTAATATAAAAAACATACAAAATCAACATTATATTGACATGGCTTAATTTAAAACTATTGATTTAATTATGTTATTGTGTTAATTAATTGGCTCTTCAATTTTAAACTTTTATACAATAAATATGAAAATCTTAGAAAACAATCCAACTATTCTTATGACAACCATAAAAACCCCAACCAAATTATGTGAACATACTCTTGCAATGGATGCACAAAAAAATTTTAGTAGTAAATAATTTTCTGTGAATGTGTTGACCCTGGACCGCGTCGATCCGACATGTTAGACAAATTCAGATTTCTCGAGAGTTGTGAGTCGACAACCAATATTTGCAAGTATATTGAGTCATAAATAGAGGGCATGTATACAATACGATTGAAGCATGTATATTATCCAATGATGGACATGGACATATACTGCCCCATGTATTTATGGATCTATAGACTAGTTGATGTGAGTTAATATGTCATTCTACCTTCAAAGACCATTGGATGAGAAACCAAAGTGAGGCCATGGTATTGGTATTTTCACTCGGCGTGTAGCCATGTGAGGCTCTGTTCTTTAAGCTTTTAATGATTCACAAAATCAATTTTCCATTTTGATCGTGCAGAAGGAAAAGTAATCATACCAAACTTGACCCAATCGTATGTACGCCCAAAGTCCAGAACATAACTAATTGTTGGATTATTGTTAAGATATGTTTTCTCCATTGACGCCAATGTAGTCCTAAAAAATGTTTCTGAAACCAAAAAATATATGTGTTGAGTTTTCATGGGACTTGACAGCTACGAGTTTGAAATCTTGTCGACATGCATTATGTTGTCATAATAGATAATAGAATTAAATTTTATGTTTATAATTAAATTTCATGTTTAGAGTTGCCTTTTCTAACTCCTCATTTCCCTATAAATTAATAAAAAACCTCATTTCCTTGGTGTAATGAAAAACCAAACACTTTACATATTCAATATTCCTACAAACCGTGGATCAAACACAACAATACCTTTGAAATAATTAATACATGACTCGATTGAGAGATGTTAGTAGCGTCCCTTTACTGGAGATAACTATCGATCCCATTGCCCATTCATAAGATAGCTAGATGCCCATTCTCATACAGTTGTCACGATAGACTCTGGGTACTAGCTTCAAACACAACTTGTGCCAAAATTCTTATACTGATAGCCCAAGAGAGGAGTTCCTGGATTACTATTCTAAATATCCATGAAATTCTAGTGGGACAATATAATAACAACAGTCCATTTTTTTTCCTTATAGGAAGGTTCACTAGTTCCCTGAATGGCCCATAGAACACGATTATATTGAACCCAGAGGGTTCTCATAAGAGGATAATAGAGATTCTAGAATCAGGCTCCTACGAAAAATCATACACAGTGAGACGCCATTTCCTCCACGCGTCTCGTAAATACTAGCAGAAATGGAGACAACAATTTGTGCTCGTGATAAAGTAGTAGATACCTGTAAAAATTCCAAAGGACAGACACAGTAATTCAAAATTTGTCGCAGGTAACGAAAAACTTGAATCCTCTGCAACATTTCTCTGGGTTGATACACATATCCACGAACCATGCAAAACATACATGAAGGCAAACTGAAATCTTACAAATAACCAAACCTGAACTTACAATCTAAATCATGATATACTAATCAGCTATACTAATATAATTATTTACACTGGGTTAGGCATCAATATTTTCTCATATTCTTGGCCCTCCTTTGAGTGAATCAAGTCCATATGGGCTCTCTTACTCAGAAAAATTGAGATTAGATATATAATATAAAAAATATTATTATATTAGAAAGCCAAAATACATTATACATATATATTAAAAAAACAAAATATATTATACATGTTAATTCTTATGAAATATAACAAATTGTAAATTAAGAAAATATTTCTAACAAAATATGGGTTCTCTACTAACTCCATAGAATAGCCCCAACGACAGTATTTTTGCTGGAATCTTGCTAAAAAAATCTCAAAAAATCATATTTCTAGAATGTTCAAATGGTTTTTTATGGTGGAAATGGATTAAGAACCATCAAAAAAACCCTACAACACCTAAAATCCTGAATTTTGACAACTATAACCCACATTTTCAAAAATTTCTCCCAAATTTTAACATAATTTTACTAGAATTTCCATTATTTTTAAAACTAATTTGTCAGGTTTTTAGATTACTCTATAAAAATATCGAAACAAAATTCAACAACCCTCAAATAAATTTCTAAAACAAACATTATTATTTATTTATTTAAAGAGAAACACAACCATCTAAATAAATTATACCAATTAAATTAAGAATGAAAAAATTGGAGACATAGTACCGTACTTATCGATAACATGCAAATTTGATCATTCTTGTGATGCCTTGGCAATAAGAATTGGAGACATAGTAGCTAACTTCTCAATAAAATGCAAATTTAATTACTCATGTGGAGTGATGCCTTGGCAATCCCTCCTATTGTATATTACGGTGGTAGCAATGGCTATGTATGTTTGATGAAACATTATGGATGGTTATGTACATTAGATGGAAATCACTCATCCTAATCTAACTCTTTTTAAAAATATATTTTGACTTTATAATAAGGTTCATATTTGTTTTTAAATGAAAATTTAAATAAATTTTATAAATAATAACAACGTGTTAATTTTTGAAACTAAGGTCAAATTCCACATTCGTTAGCTTAGATTATTAAGATAATAGTCTAATTAGATTCCTCTTTTGAAGAGGATGAAAATCAATTTATAGATCTCCCCAATTGGTTAAGTAGAAGTTAAGTTATGAATTAATTTAATATTTTATGGGTTTTCCTAATCGCATGTTATCCGATCAAAGCCCCAAGCGGTCACTCACAAAGTTATAGATATAGGAGACCTCAATATCATTTGCACACTTTCTTAAGCGATCTATTATTTTTTCCCATAATTTTATTTTTTCTATGTTTATGTTTTGGTTTGCACAAGTACATCGTAAGGAGTTCACACAGTGGCATGTAGTGGATCGGGATTAGGGCCTAAGACGCATTTCAGATTTGAATCTATTGGGACAAATCTGTAGGCAGGAAAGGCTTAGGTAATAGCCTAGGTCATCAAAGCCACATGCAAGGTATGTTTTTCTTGCTACCAAGGTGTCAAAGCCACTAGATAGACGGTTTCATGGTGCAGCTAGGGTTCTAAGGTATTCCGACCCTTAGCCGTGGGAAAAGAATGTTGTGGTAGTGGCTTAGAGTCCTTCGAAAGTGGGATGAGCATGTTAAGGTTGCGGCTTAGAGACTTACTAGGCAGATCAAATATTGATTGCCTTTAGTTTCTTTTGCAATACTTCTAGACTTCAGTTGTTCTGTCACAGTTGCGTCAGAGCGGTCAATAACAATCTCCTGTATTCACTTCAGTCCTCATTCATTATCAGTCGTGTTCATCAGTTTGCTACAGCCAATGTCAGTGCATTTCATTTCTAAGATTCAATTCTCCTTCAAGCAGAAGCATGGGTATGGTTTTAGTGCTTTTATTTTATTTTTTTTAGCATCGTAAGGATATGTACTCATGGATCATTGTACTCTTGTTGTTGAATCATTCAATGAACATGTAAGAAGAATAATTTCCAAGGGTTTTCCCCATAATGGACTTTGACCTGGTCTCGGAGTAATATTGGTGTCTCTATGTGTTCATGATTCTCATCCTCTGATCTTTTATTTTCTGCTTCTTAGATGATGATGATGATGATGGTGGTGTTTTTCTTTCTGCATAGTTTCATTTTCTGATGGTTAATGATATATATTTGTACAATGGAAAGATTATTTGGGGTGAATAACATAAGTTAATGAATAAATGTAACTATCAAAGTAAAGAGCAATGCTTCTTTTTAAAAATGAACATGGTATCAGAGTTGGCTGAAAAAAATCCATGGATATCACCCCAAGGAGGCACTTCTATAGAAGCAAGGAAAGGATGGTAGAGATCTAAAATAATTCTAGGATATGAAGAAGACCCTAGGGAGTTAGTGGATAAGGGTTTGAGAGAAAACCTGGTTTATGGTGAAGACTTGAGATTTGATATATGAAACCCTCACATGGCCTTTGTGAATATGGTCAAGCACTTCGATCGGTTTGACATAAATGACCTGGTTATTGAAAATGTTGTTGATTGAAGTAAACATTTATTTATGATCTATGGCTGACTCTTGAATGTTGGTTCAAGAGGGAGAGGTTCATATCTCATTAAATATAAGTATTCCTTGACTTATAACCCTCACTCTTGTTTATTCTTATGGATCTAATTTCTATGATTATTGTTTGTAGTCACTACTTCCTGCATGTGTATTTGAGCACCTACATATATCTAACCCCAATGATGAGATGTGATGAGTGCATACCTCTTGAGGATCTTTGGAAATGTAGGAAAGATGGTTAGACCGGAAAATGCAGAAAATTTGGCTATTGCAGTTAGATCTGGAAAAGGAAATATGGCTAGATATGGAAAAAGTAAAGAGGCACTTCTGCACTACAAGCTGCCTATGTGAAGGTGCACAGGTAATATGGTAAGGCATGCATGGTAGATTGTTTTTAATATTATGATTTAGCTACAACATTGGATGTCTAGGTAATCCCTTCGGTATATTGAGAATGTCTACTACTCGGATGACTCATGCAACAAACCATAAGAGTGATTTATATTTATGTTTATCAAATGGTGCACTTGATATTGAATGGTTTGGTCATGATGATCTCGTTGATTCTGCGAGAGTACTTGATGTGATTTTCGATCATGGATATAATGGAATAACCTTATGCATGGCTATCATGTATCATTTTTAGATCTTGATTCTGATTTTATTGGATGACACTCTTGATTATTGATCACATAATATATGTTGAATCTCTTATGGGAGTTTACCTCAGTGACATCGTATAGATAATACTCGTGATCAACATGATGAAAGTTCATAGAGAAGACTAATTGCACCATGTTGGTTTTTCGATTAACCTAACTTGATCCTATTGATTATGACATGCACTTTATTGGCAAATACAATTATAAAAGCATATTTATGAGATTGATGTTACAGATTGATGAATATCTATTGTTATAACATGCGGTGAAATTATATGCTTTAACTTGATGTATTGTTATTGGATCTTAAGGTTGTGATGTCACATCAGTGTATCACCCTAATCATTCTATTCCAACCCTTGATGAAACATGGATTACATGATATTGATGATCATGATAGATATTTTTTATGATAGATTTTCTATTACTTGATCCCTGCAAAGAGAGGTTGGTGACACAAATGAAGTTGATTCTCATTTAGAGGAAGAACCTCTCTCCTAAAAATATTAATTTTCATGTTGCTAGTTTATGATCTATGATTTCAGTATTTGGCATTGTTGATATATAGCATAGGTTTCAGCCTCAATGCGAAGGAAGGATGATAGATGTGACTATGACTGAGAGACACATAATTGAATTTTTGAATAATGAATTTGGTCTATACTTTGAATCCATGTATCTTTGATTTTTCTTGTAGTTGTGAACTAATTTCTGGTATTGCTGGAATTGAGCATGAAATCATATGGTCACTTGCAAAATGTCAGATTTGCAGATGTATTGCATATGCCAGTAAGATTTGTTAGTCAGAAAATTTCATAGGTTTTAACTCAAACTGTGTGTGCAAGTGACTGAGAGATTCATATGGATATATCATTATGTTTAAAGAATGTGCATCATGGTTTGGTTGATTGATATTGATAAATTGTGTGGTACTTTTAACATGACGTCTGGATTTATAGATATTACCATTATTACACATTTGGATTTCACATGATTTGATCTAGTGATGGTTGATTTTCCCAGATGACTATGTTATGTAGACATATTTACCTTTACTGTCATATGAAAGTATATAGACGTATGGTTTTGTATTGGTATCCTTATTCCTAGCACAATGGTTGTTGTGATGTAGTACGAACATGCATGACTCAATCTTCATGTGTATGCACTTACATCAAATGAAGGAAATGGCCTATAATGACAAGTTAAATGTCAAAATTGAGAGCTTGACATGAAATTAAGTGAAGACTTGATATGTGTGCCACTTTTTTCTAGTTGAAAGAATCGATAACTATGAAGTCAATGTCTTTGATAATAGTTGTGACTGACTTCTAAAATTGAATGAGATGATTTAGTTAACGCATAATTGATATCAGTAAGGCTGGATATGTCGGCATGATAAGGCCTTAGGATCATAGAGAGTGTTGTGTGATGCAAACTCCTTGATTCGTATTTTTCTATATTTGACTCATATCCAGTGAAGTCAGGTTAATGAGTTCAAGGTATGGCCTTGTATTTTTTTGCTTTGATTATACATATTGATCGTCTATCATTGACAAGTGATGAGCCTATGAAAATCTAAGTAGGAGGGGGATGAATTTTGAATATCGTAATAATGTATCATGGCATGATAAATTGATCTCTAGAATTTGGAAAAGAAATTCCATATAGCAAGACTGTTGAAATGTCTTAGTGTACTATAAATCATTTGATCACTACAAGGAAAAGACCCTCTAGCAGAGGTTATAAAAAAGGTTTTTAATGTTATAAAATTGGCCAAAATTGGCAAAAAAACATTTGCTACAACATCTCTTTTTGGTAACGGAGGTTTTGGCGAAGCTTCTAATGGAATTTGAATACAACTAAAAAAAACTGGGTGACCGGAGGTTTTTATGAATGTTTTTCTCATGAGTGCACTAATCAGGTGTTAACGCACCAGTGTGTTTTACAGTGAACACACTAGTATTGTAAACCTACCAAGAATCGGGAGGGAAAACAAATTTCGAATGCCCAGGGGCATTTAGCAATGTCTTGAAGCATGTCATCCAGATAGTCAGCCTGAGGCAGTGGAAGGTGCATGCACCAGGCCGTTAAGGTCTAAAACCGCACTAGGTGCACTGTAGGTGATACAACGCATCAAACCATTCTAATTGGTATTGGTATTTTTGCGGTTCCCATAGGTCATATTAATGCATCAGAGCATAGTATTATACAAATGCACTGGCACACAATATCACACAAACACACAGAGCGTTATAATTATTATTGGTATTTGTGCGTTACCCATAGGTCGTATCAATGCACCAGTGAGTAGTCTCCCATAAACCCATCGGTGTGCAGTGTCACACAAACACATTGAGAATTCTAATTGGTATTCGTAATTGTGTGATATGGATTGGTTCAAACGCACTAGTGCGTCGTATCATACAAAGACACTGGTGCACACTGAATAATACACACCCATGTTCATTTTGTATCTTTTAGAAACATCAACCTGTGATAGTGAAATTATTGTGATATTTGTAAATTCATTATTCATTAGAAGTTGACACATATCCTATAAAAATATTCATATCAATTGAATTTTATTAGTGCATTTGAATGTGATGTTTGAATTATTTTGTTATATCATATCATAAATATTGTGATTTTTTAAAATCCATTATTCATCAAAAGTTGATACATATCTTAAAACAATATTCATATCAAATAAATTTTTATTAGTGCATTTCAATGTGATGTTTGGATTAATTTTTTTAATCATATCTTCATATTTCACATCTCTTCATTATAATATTTAATCATCCATATATTTAATTAGTGGTGTTACATTTCACAACGACAATGGAGAACAAAATAGAATAGATTAAAACAAACACACACACACACAAACACACACATACACAGACACAGACACACACACACACACACACACAGATATATATATATGGGTGAAAATGCGAAGATGGGTAACACTTTTGTGACAATTCGGGGCAGAATTTTTTTTTCCTCCATGGTTCAATCGAACTCTTGTCATAGTTCGACCGAGCAATTCAGGAGTTCGGCCGAACTATTGAATATAGTTCGGTCGAACTTTGTTTTCCATTTACAATGACGACATACTGATGGCAATGGCGAACATATTTTTCACTTGAGTTTGGAAAAATGATAATAAAATTTTGGCCGAACTATTATTTTATAAATATATCGCTCGTAACCTTTTCCGAGTTTCTGTTCACATTTGCGTGCTCATTTTTGTCACACGATTTGATCTGTCACATGCTCTGATCTATCGCATTCTGTCATGCGATTTTATCTATCACATTCCCATGCGCTCTTATTTTTCGCATTCCCGCGCGCTCCTATATGTCGCATTCTCGTATTCTCACACTCCTATCTGTCGCATTATTTCATTCTCGCGCTCAACATTCCAACTGAAGGAGGTAAGATTTTAAATTTTATTAAGACTTTTTTTTGTTGTTGTTTTTAATTTTGTTTTAATTTGTGTTGATGTTATAATTTGGTTTTAGATTTTGTTTGATTTTTTAATTTCTATAGTTTTTTTTGTTGCAGAGGTCTTCCGTGACCTCTTCAGCACCCTCTGCAGTGAGTTCAATGTCCTCTGTAGTGAGTTCAGCGTCTTCATCATCTTCAGTGTCTTCAGCGTCCAGGTACGTCTTCATGGTCTTCAGCGTCCACTAGGGAATTTATGTATGAGAGGCTCTGTCTCTGTTTTTTTTGGTGTCCCTGTTTTTTTGGTTGTATCTGTTTTTTTGGCTGCCTCTATGGGGGAAGATGACAACATTCCTATCCACAACTCAACCCACAGAAACTTGACAATGTGTGTCCTGTTATAATCAGCTTGCCAATGTGTGTCTTGTTATCAGCCTCTGTTATGACATTGTGTGTCTTGTTATCAGCCTCTGTTATGATTGTTATTAGCAGCATCTGTTATGAATGTAGATATACTTAAATGTACTGCATATGTAAATCTACTAAGGTGGGCTGGACTCATATCCATTAGGTTATGGGAGTTTCACCATGTAGTTTCACAGCAAAACATTAGAGGCCGGTGGCTCCTGAGGCATGATGCTCCTCTTTTTTCATAGATCACTGACATTTTTAGCATAAATGTGGGGATATTTTTCAGAATATATGATAGGATAGTTTCTTCATGTTGTTCCACAACACAAAAGTAGAGGCATGTGTCCTTGGCAGCTCAAATTTGTTATATAACATCAACATTGCATCATAAATGTGGGAGAATCCCCAAAATATAGAACCAGAGTGTTTCATTATTTAGTTGTAGAGAAAATGAGTTTAGAAAAAAATAAAATAATAGTTTTAAAATTAAAATCATTGTGATTGATTGAAGATTAGATCGTTGAACAAGTAACGTTTAAGCGTGCAAGCATGTCGTTCTCTGAAAAGTAAAATAAGTGTTTTTCATTAGAGATTAGAGGAGATCCTTAGATCCTTTTACAAGAAGCAGTTAAGTATCCAAGAAAATAGTAAAACAATTGTCATTGCGTGGCTGATTGTTTGGCTATCCTTAGATCATTTTACAAGAAAAAATTAAGTCTCCAAGAAAACAGTAAAACAATTGTCATTGCGTGGCTAAAAATAAGTGTTTTTCATTAGAGATTAGAGGAGATCCTTAGATCCTTTTACAAGAAAAAATTAAGTCTCCAAGAAAACAATAAAATAGTTGTCATTGCGTGGCTGACTGTTCGACTGTCCTTAGATCCTTTTACAAGAAATAGTTAAGTCTCCATGAAAACAATAAAATAGTTGTCATTGCGTGGCTGATTGTTCGGCTGTCCTTTTATTTATGAATGTATGAATGAAAGAAATTTTAACATTATGAGACTAAAATTAGCTTATAGAACTAAGAGTTTCATATCCATGGTCTTAAACAATGAGAGAGAAAAAACCTTTTATATTCAACATGTAAAAAAAAAAATAGCCATAAAAGTTTTCCATTGAAACCATAAGTGATTTGATACAAAACATACGTTTTAACCTAAGAGTAAATGCCCCTACATATAGAAGTTTTTCATTTTTATATCCATGGTCTCAAACAATGAGAGAAAAAACATTTTATATTCAGTGTACATGTAAAACACAAATTAGCCATATCTCTAGAATAGATCTAAATAGAAGTTTTTCATTTTCATATCCATGGTCTCAAACAATGGGAGAGAAAAAAACCTTTTATATTCAACATGTAAAACAAAAATTATCCATAAAAGTTTCCCATTGAAACCATAAGTGATTTGATACAAAACATAGGTTTTAAACTAAGAGTAAATGCGCCTACATATAGAATTTTTTCATTTTCATATCAATGGTCTCAAACAATGAGAGAAAAAACATTTTATATTCAATATATGTAAAACACAAATTAGCCATATCTCTAGAATATATCTAAATAGAAGTTTTTCATTTTCATATCCATGGTCTCAAACAATGAGAGATAAAAAAACATTTATATTCAACATGTAAAACACTCAAGAATTAGCCATAAAAGTTTCCCATTGAAAACATAAGTGATTTGATACAAAACATAGGTTTAAGTATAACCTAAGAGTAAATGCCCCTACAAGTCAATCAATCTCTTGAGTAGTTTTAAATATCTAGAAGTTTTTCATTTTCATAGCCATGGACTCAAACAATGAGAGAAAAAACATTTTATATTCAATGTACATGTAAAACACAAATTAGCCATATCTCTAGAATAGATCTAGAAATAGAAGTTTTTCATTCTCATATCCATGGTCTCAAAAATTGAGAGAGAAATATTTTTTTTTATATTCAACATGTAAAACACTTGAATTAGCCATAGAAGTTTCCCATTGAAACCATAAGTGATTTGATACAAAACATAGGTTTTAACCTAAGAGTCAATGTATGTAAAACAGAAATTAGCCATAGCTCTAGAGAATAGATCTAAATAGAAGTTTTTCATTTTCATATCTATTGTCTGAAACAATGAGAGAGAAAAAACCTTTTATATTATATGGGGGCAATGCCAATTCCAATGTAAGATTCATCTCTCATTTTCATAACCATAAGTGATTTGATACAAAACATAGGTTTTAACAGAGGTTTTAACCTAAGAGTCAATGTATGTAAAACACAAATTAGCCATAGCTCTAGAGAATAGATCTAAATAGAAGTTTTTCATTTTCATATCCATGGTCTCAAACATTGAGAGAGAAAAAAACCTTTTATATTCAACATGTAAAACACTTGAATTAGCCATAAAAGTTTCCCATTGAAACCATAAGTGATTTATTACAAAACATAGGTTTTAAACTAGAAGAGTAAATGCCCCTACAATTCAATCAATCTATCAAATAGTTTTAAATATCTAGAAGTTTTTCATTTTCATATCCATGGTATCAACCAATGAGAGAAAAAACCTTTTATATTCAATGTATGTAAAACACAAATTAGCCATATCTATAGAATAGATCTAAATAGAAGTTTTTCATTTCCATATCCATGGTCTCAAACAATGAGAGAGAAAAAAACCTTTTATATTCAACATGTAAAACACTCAAGAATTAGCCATGAAAGTTTCCCATTGAAACCATAAGTGATTTGATACAAAACATAGGTTTAAATAACCTAAGAGTAAATGCCCCTACAAGTCAAGCAATCTCTTGAGTAGTTTTAAATATCTATAAGTTTTTCATTTTCATAGCCATGGACTCAAACAATGAGAGAATTGCTTTTTTATATTCAATGTACATGTAAAACACAAATTAGCCATATCTCTAGAATAGATCTAGAAATAGAAGTTTTTCATTCTCATATCCATGGTCTCAAACAATGAGAGAGAAAAAAACCTTTTATATTCAACATGTAAAACACTTGAATTAGCCATAGAAGTTTCCCATTGAAACCATAAGTGATTTGATACAAAACATAGGTTTTAACCTAAGAGTCAATGTATGTAAAACAAAAATTAGCCATATCTCTAGAGAATAGATCTAAATAGAAGTTTTTCATTTTCATATCTATGGTCTCAAACAATGAGAGAGAAAAAAAACCTTTTATATTCAACATGTATATACCTTATTTAGAAACAAAAAGTAATTTAATACAAAAAATAGGTTTTAACGAATCATATAGTTTTTCATTTTCATATCCATGGTCTCAAACAATGAGAGAGAAAAAACCTTTTATATTCAACATGTAAAAAAATAATTAGCCATAAAAGTTTATCATTGAAACCAAAAGTGATTTGATACAAAACATATAGGTTTTAAAACCTAATCTAGTAAATGCCCCTACATTCAACCTTTAGAATAGATCTAATTAGAAGTTTTTCATTTTCATATCCATGGTAGTTCTATAGGCAGAGTCTGTAAAGGGCTAGGTAGCCTCTGGATCTCATCTTTTATGAAAGGTGACATATCTAGTAGATTCCCCTACAGTCAATCTCTGGAATAGATCTAAATGCCCCTACAGTAAATGCCCCTATAGTCAACATGTATATAGTATTTAGAAACAAAAAGTAATTTGATACAAAACATAGTTTTTAACCAAGTATATAGTTTTTCATTTTCATATCCATGGTCTCAAACAATGAAAGAGAAAAAACCTTTTATATTCAACATGTAAAACACAAATTAGCCATAAAAATTTTCCATTGAAACCAAAAGTGATTTGATACAAAACATATAGGTTTTAACCTAATCTAGTAAATGCCCCTACATTCAATCTTTAGAATAGATCTAGAATTAGAAGTTTTTCATTTTCATATCCATGGTAGTTCTATAGGCAGAGTCTGTAAAGGGCCAGGTAGCCTCTGGATCTCATCTTTTATGAAAGGTGACATATCTAGTAAATTACCCTACAGTCAATCTCTGGAATAGATATAAATGCACCTAGAGTAAATGCCCCTACAGTCAACATGTATATAGTATTTAGAAACAAAAATTAATTTGATACAAAACATAGGTTTTAACCAAGTATATAGTTTTTCATTTTCATATCCATGGTCTCAAAAAATGAGAGAAAAAAACTTTTATATTCAACATGTAAAAAAAAAAATTAGCCATAAAAGTTTCCCATTGAAACCAAAAGTGATTTGATATGAAACATAAAGGTTTTAGAACCTAATCTAGTAAATGCCCCTACATTCAATCTTTAGAATATCTAGATCTAATTAGAAGTTTTTCATTTTCATATCCATGGTAGTTCTATAGGCACAGTCTGTAAAGGGCTAGGTAGCCACTGGATCTCATATTTTATGAAAGGTGACATATCTAGTAAATACCCCTATAGTCAATCTCTGGAATAGATCTAAATATGGCGTATACCAAGTTAAGAAGGAGACTCTAAAAGAACTGCATGGAATAACAAACAATATTGTTAGCCAATTTAAAATTTTTAGTGTAAGGCATTGTACAAATGTGAATAAGATGTCTGCTGATTTATTGTGTGGGGCAATGCAAATTTAGGATTCATCTATCAAAGATGAATTTTTTAAAGAGCAACTCTTCTTCAAAAATTCAAGATTCATCTCTTAAAGATGAATTAGTGTTGAGACGCTCTCCTTCAAAATTTATTCATCGAAATAATTTGTTTACACTTTAAATTAAACATAACTTTTCTAAACTTTATCTTGAAATTAATTTAAATTAGTTATTTAAAAAATTAATTGTAAATGTCCACCATAGATATATATATCATGGAGGAGGAATGAAGAAGATCAATAGAATCCCATATCTCTACGAGAGGGGAGGATCAGGGATTAGGATCGAGAGCTGTTCATGGTAAATTTAAATATAATATTAAATCTCCATACATGTGTGTACATATGGAATTGATTTTTTATCAACTTTGTGAGTTAAATTAGTTGTTAATAAGTTTCATTTTTTATTTTTTGGGAGCCAAGAGGAGAAGGTTGTCTACTCCAGCCATGGCTGCTCAGGGTTCACCCAATCATGGTATGGTTTGAATGCAATTTAATCGATGAATATGTACGTGTGTATTTATATGTACATGAATGTATTTTTCAATTGATTATAAATTCATATTTTTTTATGAAGCTTCTCTCTCCTGTCGAGAGGTTGGTGGTGGTTCAAATCCCCTTAGAGGGCCATCAATAAGTGGTAGCAGGTTGCAAGAAGGGGGTGATATTTATTCTCTCGGAGGCCAATCAACGGCTGGTGGTGCTAGTTCTCAGCAGGGTCATTTTGGGTCTGGTTCTCAACAGGGTCGTTCTGGGTCTCAACAGTTTCACGGTGGAGAAGATGCTAACCAACCACGTCGAGGTTGCCATCAATTTCAATATTTTTTTCATTGAATTTGTAAAAATTTGTTTACATGTGTTTTTTCTAATATACAAAATTATATATATATTGATGCAGAGGCTGAAAATGTTCCAAAAATTTGTCAAAATAGATGCAAGGCAGAATGCTACATTCAAGAAAAAGGTTGTCTACCCACCACAACTTATCCGGCGGACATTACTGATGTACAATGGGAAAGAAACATGGCACAATGCACCTTACAAAGGTGTCAATGACTTCATGCAAAATTGCGGAGAGATCTAGTGGCTTTGACTCTACCTGCTGAGAGTCGACAAAGCCTCGAAATAGTTACACATTCATTGGAAGAAATAGTAAGTGTGTACAAAAATATTCGGCCAACAACTGATACATTTGTAGAACTCATGAGAAAGAGAAAGGAAACAGTAATGGGTCCCAATAAATGGGAGGATGTAAAACAAAGAGTTACAAAAGATATTTCCAAGTCAATGTTTAATTTCAAGGAAGGGCCAAAAAGAAAAATGCTAAAGGTGCAATATTTCAAGCACCCCGATATAGCTCACTATTTGTATGATAGGCACCTTGCGGCCTATGGAAGGCTCCCATGGAACGACAGGGTTCCTCTTTATTTTGCACAATTGTTTTACGCATAATTTGTTTTGAAAATGAAACCCAATTACAATGACTTTCTGTCAGAATTTTTTGGTTCGGGGAAAGGTCGATTGCATGACCATAAGGGCGCTAAGTGAGATGTGGAGTTGCCTCACCTTGAGCCGCCATTGGTGAATCGACCTTTTCAGGTCGAAACTCTATGGTCAGAAATGGATGCGACTTCTCAAATAAGTTGAGAAGCAAGGGATGCCATGATCAACAATGTTTACAGTAGATTGGGTGGAGTCGATGTTTGTCTAAATCGACAAAGAGCACATGAGAATGCACGTGCCAATTTTGTGTATTGTACAGATGAAGAGATTGACAACATGAATGTTGAAGATCTCTGAATATATGCAAATAATTCTTGCAATGGTTGGCAAGACTTAATTCTTCATGAGGAAGAGGGCACGGGAACGGTATGTGTTAATGACCTTAGGGTTCAATTATTTTAACACATACATATGTACATTTTGTAATAAATACATGTATATGTATTTATTTGTATGTACATTAATCTAACAAAAATGTATCATTATATGTTAAAACACCATTTGCAGTTGTCACGCATGATGAATGACGAAAATGTTAATATCACGTTCGGGACCTCTAGTTCAAACAATGCAGATGGGTCTCACCATCAAGATATGTTGGTAAATGTTAGTGTTTTTTAAGTGATATTTTTAAAATAAATAATTGTGCACACATGTACATGTATGTATATATAATGATAAAATGTTTTAACAGATTTCGGTTTCGTCCGATGTTTTTGGGATGGCGGTACCTTCTTCTTCCTTGGGAGATGTACCTTCTACTTCCTTAGGAGATGTGCCGCATTCACAACAAGTATGGACAATTTTTAACTTTTAAAATTTATGTTTTTAAGTTAAATATATATATAATCCACCTCAAAAACTTCCATTAAAAATTGATATATATATATATATCTATATCTTGAGTTATTTTAAATTTTTTGAATTTTAGGTTGTTGGAAATTTTCATTTGGAGCCTCTGTTAGGAGATGTCCCAAATTCACCTGTAGAAGTATTCAATTTTTCACTTATATATATATATGTGTGTGTGTGTGTGTGTGTTTTTAATTTAGTTATAATTTATAAATTGTTACTTATTTAAGTTTTATTATAAATTGAGATCTTGATTTTGAGTTATTTTATACTTTTAAAATTTTGAATTTTAGGTTCCTATAGAAGATTTCTTTTCCATGGACTCTAGCGACGGAGATAAGAACATCCACACCATTTCAACCATTTGAACAAGTTGTCTAATTTTTTTTTAATATTATTGAAAATAAGTTTATATATCTACACGTGCATTTTCATATGAATCTTTTTAATATATATATATATATATATATATATATATATATATATTACCGTTGCAGATGTTCCCATGGGGGGGGGGGGAGGAACTTGTAGCACGTGAACAAATGTAGAGGGAACCTCTTGAGGTATTGCATGATTTTTTTATTTTTTTTTGTTTACATGAAGTTCTATATATATTCTCACTCATTTTTAAAACATAAAATTTTAATGTTGGCACATGTGCATTGTGTATAGGTTTCCCATGCTTCGCATGATAGTGTGCGGATTGAGACCCTGATAAGAAAGATGCTACATCCATATCTATTTGATGGACATGATTGGTAGATTTGATTTCAAGATTTATATAGTCTTAAATTTAATTTTTTATATATTATCTAGATGCACTGTCATATATATATATGTATAACTTGATACTTGATACTTGTGAGATCTACAATTTTTGGACGTATTTTATTACAGTGTTAATATAATTTGTTTTGTTCCAAAAAGTTAAGTTTTGGATGGTTTTAGTACTTTTGGCATGTGAATGTGAAGTAATGTTGTTATATAATTTGTTTGGTTTTTAAAACTTTTAAGTTTTGGATAATTGAACTACTAGTAATGACGTCATCTATAAATTGATGTTTTTCTAAATACATTTGGAATGTTATGTAATGATGTGTTATAATTTGTTTTGTTTTTAAAATTTAAGTTTTGGATACTTGAAGTACATTTGGCATGTGAAGTAATGTTGTGATCTATAATTTTTTGTTAAATTAAAAGTTAAGTTTTTGATGGTTTCAATCTGCATTTCGCATGTGATATAATGTTAAATGTTTTTATTGGATAGTTGAACTATAATTGGCATGGAATGTGAAGTAATGTTACCTAATATAATAAAAAAAAAATTAAAACTCAAGTTCTGGATGGTTTCAATCTACATTTGGCATGTGATATTTAATGTTAAATGTTTAATGATTTTATTGGATAGTTGAACTATAATTGGCATGGCATGTGAAGTAATGTTACATTATATATATCAAAAAGTTTTTAAAACTCAAGTTGTGGATGGTTTCAATCTACATTTGGCATGTGATATTTAATGTTAAATGTTTAATGTTTTTATTGGATAGTCAATAACTACAATTGGCATGGCATGTGAAATAATACATGCATGTGAAGTAATGTTGCGCGATATATAATCAAAAGGTTTTTAAAACTTAAGTTTTGGATGGTTTCAATCTACACTTGGCACATGTGATATAATGTTAAATGTTTTTATTGGATAGTTGAACTACAATTGGATGGCTTGTCAAGTAATGTTTTTTTTTTGCTAAGTTAAATTAATCTATTATCAGTAGGAAAATAATGTACAACTGGCCGAGGCCATTACTGTGCCTTCAGAGAGGCAATTAGACTGACATTGACTGGAATAGGGCAGCCCTGCAAGGGGCGCCAACTTGAAGAACCCAGAACATGGAAAAATCCCACGCAGGGGATCGAGCTAGAAAAACTTGGGTTTGTAACCATACATTTTGCTAAGACCCAGACTGGAAACTGAAACTGAAACATGACTAGACTATGAAACAGACTGGAACTGAAATTTACAAAAAGTGTACCAGTATTGAGATTGACATTGATATAGCAAGACAAGCCCTCCACGAGGGTAGCGAAAAAACAGAAGCAACCAGCAAGAAGAGACGAGTTACTCATCCGGCGGGACCTCTTCAATCCTGTAGCTGTAATCTTCTGGATTGCTGTGATCATGGGGGAAATCGTCATTATGGTGAGCAGCCTCAGCAGCCGAAGCATGAACACGAACAGAGTCCGTCTGCAGAGCCGCCCCGGAAGCCTCAGGCTGACTCCCCACGCTTTGCTGCATCTGGTTCAAGTGAGTACCGGCTTCAGGAACGGGCTCCTCAGGCGGAGTCTCCGGAATAGGCTCCTCCAAGAAGACCACGGAGATGGCCACCGTCACACGAGGCCTGTTCAATGCACAATCAAACGAGAAAAGAGCAGTATGCGACTGAGCGGGCAGCTCATCACCTGAAGGGGAATCCAATCTTCGACCAGAACGCAGCAGACGCCCCCGGAGGAGGCGAGGGAGACTGTCAGAGTGAGAGGAGGAGTCCGAGGGTGAAGAGGAGGGAGAGGGGGACGGCCTTCTGGCAGAGCGCGAAGGCCCCCTCCTGCACCTCATACGCTGCCTTAACCTTGGCATAGTTGCAGAATTCGCAGGACTGGAGTTCGAAGGAATCTGAGAACTCGAAACAGGAGGGATGCCCAGCACAACAATCGCGAGGCGACAGGAGCCAACAACAGAAATGTGTAAGCTGTCGTCAGCTTGCAGACAGCAAGTGAGCCGACTTCGCTTACCAGTTGAGGTGCGATCGGTGGCTCTGTTCAGAGCAGAATTGCAATGCGCATACAGCGGATGGGGGCGAACGTCTCCATGGCTCTTAAAGAACAAAGACTGCAACTCTTCATAGGCAGCATTGAATTGCCAATCTCGCAAATCCTGTGCGTGATGTGGGTTCTGCAGTCGAGGCAGCAACGTATCGCCTCACCGAAAATGAGTTTCGCCATCAGAGCTAACTCCATTAAACACAATCTGGAATGTATTAACTGCGAGCAGAGATAACAGGCTTAACGTTTGCGGTCGGACAGGTGTAGTGAATGCTGCCGCGAGGGAGGGCATGTGGCCTCCCGTCCGGTGGCGCCTGTCCTTTCACATTCATTTGCCACCGAAGCACCCGCATCCGGGAGGCTTGTCAAGTAATGTTGTGATATAATCAAAATTTTTTTAAAACCCAAGTTTTCGATGGTTGAAGTACATTAATCATGTGAAGTAATGTTGTGATATAATCAAAAAGTTTTTAAAACTAAGTTTTGGATATCATTTTAATCTACATTTGGCATGTGATATAATGTTAAATGGTTAATGTTTTTATTGGATATTTGAACTACAATTGGCATGACATGTGAAGTAATTTGTTTTGATATAATCAAAAAGTTTTTAAAATTCAAGTTTTAGACATGGTTGAAGTACATTTGGTAAGTTTTTAAATTTTTTTTCCTTCAAACAATAGTATGTAGTATGTAAATTTTTCATTAATGCACATATAACATATTTTACCATTGGACAAACAAATTTTGTACTAGATTTTCAATCAGGAATAGAGATGTGGGCCAAATCCCACCAAAACTCTAAGAAGTGCTCCGAGTCTCTTGTCTGAAGGAATCTTCGTACAAAATTATACTGCGGATAATTTATTTACGTTGTGGATACTTTTTATCAAAAAAGCCCACAAGAAAAACTGTGTGCATTGAGTTCGTGTATATATCCAGTACATGCAACATTTTTCATCAATGCACATAGAAAAACTACTTTCAGTTAATTGCATTCTAGAACATATATATTGAGTACATGAAACATTTTTCGTCAATGCACATAGTAAAACTACTTGAATAGTTAATTGCATTTGAGAACATATACATATATATCCAATATATGTATGAAAATTTTTTCATTAATGCATGTATAAAAAAACTACTTTCAGTTGATACTAGAGTGTGCATGTACTAAAAAAATTTGTACATGTGTAAACACTTGCACAGATAACATAACAAGGAAAATCAATTTTTAATTGAGTACTGGAAGTTATAGAACATATAATCCAAAGAGAATAAATTGTTGGGTAGTTCAATAAAAAAAATTCCAATGGAATGTCATCCTCAATAATCCGTTCATGATCGGATTTTGACATTTTCCATTTCTTAATATTCGTTTTTTTCTTTGATTGAACCTCGATCAACTTTATGCGTGTTGCACACACCAAGTGACTATGTTGACAACTTATGAAATCAGGTTCATAGTCTTCAAAGTAAACAAAATTCCCACTTTGATTAGTTTGTCTGAAAAAATAACCTTTCAGTATAATAGATCCTCTTTCATATGGAAATCCGTGATCATTATAGTCTTCTAATAATTTCATTTTTCGTTAAATGCAACGCATCAAATAGTACTTCACATTTTCATCATTGTCAGTAGCTGCAATTACAGCAAAAACATCTCATGTACAATAAAACAAACTTCACAAAATTATACATATTCAAATTTATTTCTAGATCTTTATCATTAGAAAGCAATTCAAATGTTACCTTCTCTAACAAGATCAGAAACTCGATCACCATCAGATGATATTGTAGTCTCCTTTGATTGTATTTCTTCAAACATTGCAATAGACATTTTTCCCTTTGTATTTAGCTATGTATGTTTCCAATCTTTTACATACATTTTGCTTTCACAAACGTCATTGGATTTTGTGTTGTCTATGCAAACAGGACAAAAACAAGAATATTTTCTTTTATCCAATGCAAACACATTTTTGGAGGACTTTGTTTTAATTGAATGCAATTTTCGAGTCCCTTTTATTGTTTCAAAGTCGTTTCCAATTGATCTATCTACGTCTTCGATCCCAATATGCCAAAATAACTTTTATATGGAAAATTTAAAGAAGAATTTAAATATGATATCAAAATACAATCAAAGATAATCATTGTGATAAATGTACACTGTTTATTTAATTAGATATTCAATAAAAATTAAATTAAATGTACCTTCACACTTCTCTTGATCGGTTAGTCTCATGTCTTAGAGAAGCGATGCACCATTGAACAACTTCTTTCACGTCCACAAGTTGGCTTGCAGAGGGGTTCATTTGATATCTTTGAAGTGCTCGTTTTATGCATGCCCCTGCACCGTCATGTTCTCCTTTTCCATGGCCAGTCTTAAAGAAATTCCAACAATGTTTAATGCTGGTTTTCTTATGAAGACAATACAACTAAAAGAATGATTGTGCAAATTTGAATTGTCCTGCGCATCTGTCTGACCATATCCAATGTTCATTGAATGTTATTCCATGTTTTTTCAAGGAACCATAAATTTTTCCAAAACAATGTTGTACAAAATATGTATCATGTGTACGATCGTCACTGATATAAAAGTGATATTCTTTAATAATATGTCGATTTTCACTGGTGCTTTCTATATGATCGATGTTTTGTTCAGCATGTCTATATAGAATATGGACGAGCATGGAGACTTGGTCAGAATGATAGTATTCACTCTGAATTTATTTTTGTGGAACAAATGTGTAGTTTTCTGCAAAATCAATCACTGACAAAATGGTCCCTGGTGGAAAAAATTCATGAGATTTTTTGAATCGCAAGTCTTGCCATCGAGCTCTATGGGAATGCTTGGTGTATTTGTAAATTTCTGCCTCAAACTTTCTCAAAAAGTCTATCAGAAAAATTTCGTCTTCTCGTAATTCGATTCTTTTAACACTATTTTCACCTTGAATCGATGTACCGATATATTCATATATCTTCCATTTCACTTTCATGTTGGAAAATGATTGATCATTTATATCAATACGATATTAGTTTTGAAATTTAGTCAAATTTCCACAATCATCGCATTTTTTACCACCAACACATTTCTTTTTGTAAAATAGTTCATCGCTTTCTCTTTCACATAGAATTTGAGATATGAAATCACAAATAGTGGAAGGAGGAGGTGAATCCTTCCATAATGTTCTACCGAAATCAAGGAATGTGTCATAATATAACTCAAATTCCACATGATAACGGCAACAACAAGTGTCGCGTACGGTGATAGGTTTTACATACCATGGTTTTTGTTGAACAAAAGCACTGATTGAAACATGAATTTCATGATTCTCTTCTTTGAAATTGTTGAACAACTCTATCTTAGTGGTTTTCAAGAAATGTTTTTCATGTTCTTCGTACTGATTTCGTGCTATTCTTCTTCGCATCACATGCCTTGTAGTTGGCGAGACACGTGAATTGTTCTTCCAATATTCATATATTATTTTTTTAACATTTTATCCAAGTCTATATTTATATGGTTGCCTACAAATAGCTCTCCAACAAGCAAGTTCATCATTTACATCTATTTGCAACCGAAATTTCTGATGTTTGTGCAAAGTTTTTTGCGAGGTTCGTAATGTTCGTGCCATAGATTTTACGAAGCGATTCTCTTTAGTACTTGATGAAACCACTGCCATATGTATTGCTCTATGTACAACTGAAACATTTTTAAGTCTAGATCTTTTCATTGAATTTATAGCACTATTTATATTTTGTATCACATTTTCCTTCAATTTTTTATCTTTAGTTGATTTTCGAATACCCAATAAAGTCGTAGCTTCTTTTAATTTCCTTAATGATAGGAGACCTTTCAACATTTGGGCTTGAACTGTCACATTTTCCTTTATGAAATACTTCTAAAAAATGTGGTTAACACGATATCGTATATAATGGTCAGATTTTTTATCTCCATATGTGTGAGTGTCAACATTTTCTAACATCTAGTCATCGACATTGATTTCATCTGTACATATTCGAATGAATAGTACATAATAAGTTTACATATTCAATAAATAACTAAATTAATAAATATATGTATAATTTCAATATACATGCATGTGTTCAACATATATATATATATACCTTGTGATTCAATTTCTTCACTTGAATTTCTTTCAACATTTTCACCATCTTCAATCATTGGTTCAATATCTCTTTCACTTTCTCTTTCAAAATTTTGTATCTCATCATCAATGTTTTGAGGAATATCTCTCTCTATTTACATTGCAAAATATTTTTCAAATTAGTTCATCAAATAAAAATTAAGCTTCACATTTGGAAAATTTTAAATATATCAAAATCATAATATTTACATTTACATACCTGTTTCAACTTCTAGTTGAGGTTGATTTTCCCCTTCAATATTTGAGAGTGCTTCTATCTTTCTTTTGCGAGATTGTCTCGTCTCTTCTCTACATTCCTCAGGGTCTCTTTTTCGATCATATTTTCTCGTACAATTTCTCCGATTTCCCATGATAATAGAGTATGGAGTTCAAAAAAATTCTTTCAAAAATTTAGACAAAAACTCAATTAAAAAAAATTCACAAAAGATTGAACTTAAAAAAAACTCATTTTAATTTTTCTGCAAAAAATACATACTCCAATCTAAAACACTTACTTTAAAAAATTCAAGAAAAAAATGTCTTATAAAAATGAAATGAAGTTAAAAATATTTCCTTCCAAGTCTTAAAAAATAAATTTCATTTAAAAAGTTACACAAAAACTCATTTTAAAAAGTCATTATAAAAGATTTACTTCAACCCAAAACCAAAAAATATCCTTTTGAAATTAATCCCAAATCCATACTTAAAAAAAAAAAAAAAAACCCCAAAAACTGTATCACATACCTCCAAGAAAATTCTTTAAACCCAAAAAAATTCCTTGCAAAATCAGATCAATATACGAAAATAATGTCTCAAAGAAAAGTCCTTTGAAGTCCTTTGAATGTACTTCCAAGAAAATTCCTTAAACACAAAACAATTCTTTGCAAAATCAGATCAAGACTTTTGTAAAATCAGACCAAAAGTGCGAAATATGGTGTAAAATCAGACAAAAAGTGTGAAATATGCGAAAATAATGAATTGTTTCATTGCAATTTATATTGCCACGAAATGTTTTTTTGGAGGGGCTCGGTGATACTTTCTGGCCGACGAAAAGTTAAGTAAAAGTTCGGCTGAACTTTTAATAAATAGTAGTTCAACTGAACTACATTGTCGTCTGATTTAACATGTCGTCGATGTAAAAAATAGTTCGACCGAACTTCTTTTAAGAGTTCGGCTAAACTAACGCGTCACCAGTGACGCAGAGCCAAGCCCTGAATACGTTTCTGCAACTTTGAACTGACTAAACTCCATGAAACATTCTTATCTAAGTGTCGGAACCAAGACAAGCATTTTCATAATTGAATCTACTTTCACAAAATATAACTTTCATGGAATTTCATAAATATTTACTAATTTTAATTAATTTTGTAATAAAACGGATGTAAACAATTTCTGAAGGTCATTGTGATTCAGTGAAATCAAAATTTTGTATCTTCTAAAATACATTGTAAAAAAAATTGAAAAGATTATCCTACATTACATTGGTCCGTTGTCTCTAATGGGTAGCTTTTAGATTTTTAGTTTATAACGTATATGTTAAGAAATTTCTTGCATCACGAAACATATTCAAAATATGCAGTTTTTCATATTGGACCAGTTCAAGAAATTCTAGTAATTATGATATGCATCCATTGGCTTTGTAAATATGACGAAACCGAAGTAGACTCTATCTAGATTGTTGTAACACATTTTGTTTCTCAAAAACACAATTTTTCAAAGAATACAACATTGCATATTAACATGACTTCTTATGAACTCGTTGATTGTTAAAAAACACACATTTGAAGAAACGCTAAGTTGACATAACAAATGCATATAAAAAAATTCCAAAAAATAATTAATAGAAAGCTAACAAAATTTCTGACAACTTTTATTTTTATCACAAAGTGAAATTATTTTAGCTTGCAGAAAGTTGAAGAACTGAAAAAAATGAAATTTTTTTCTCAAAAAAGGGCAAAAAGTGTAATCCAACTTCACATTTTCACCTATTATATATATATATATATATATATATATATATATATATATATATATATATATATGAATAAGACACTCTTTTTAATACAAAATGGGACAATTATTGTTACCCCTATGTCTTTCAACTGGGACACTATGTCTATTACACTAAACAAAATGTCCAATTTCACAAAAAAATAATTCAAAAAATAAAACGTCTTGCTCTGATATCCAAACATATTAACCATCATTCTTCACTTGAACAACTGTCACTGCTCGAGCTACTTCCATGACAGGTTATTCTGAGGAATGTTTTGTTCACGGTGTTTATTGTTTTATTCTTCTTCACCTTCCATATAAAAACATAAAAATAAACTGTACTGAGTGTATATACATTGGTGAGAATAATGAAAATTTCAATATTAAATAATATACATCAATGTAAATAAAAAATAAATGACATACCATAGCAATAATTGACTCATGAACTATAGAAATTCTTTCAAAACCAAATTTCTTGCCATATTTCAACATTTCATTTGTTGGCATAGCTCCATACTTTGTTTCCTGCAAGTTTTATACCCCATAAAAAAATCATATATCTAATATAAAATATCTATATATATATATTCTATTAATTATAGATGGATCTAAGTAAAACAAGATCAATATATGCTTAAAAATTCCACAATCAATTTATGATATGCCAACATATACTGACAACCCATATTTAACCCAATGTCAATCGATTAGTTTGATCATTCTTCTTTGTATGTTAGTGCCTGTTTGAAGACATTAAATGATGATTGTTATAAAACAACATAAAATATAGAAAAATGAATTCTAGTTAAGTTGTTATAAGGAAGTAACAATTACTCACAAAATTAGATATCAATCCTTTTCTTCCTTGTCGTCTTGTTTTATGTACTGAATGATTTCCATTTTCTTTTTCTTTTTTGCAAGAAAATACTTGAAAATTAATATTTAATGCTATATTGTTTATTTATTGTTCCTAATCGAAAAATTCAATGATTACATAGTACATTTGAAGAACGTTGTTGTTGACATGGCTCCTCATGTGATGCAATTATGTCCATTTCTTTGGCCATCTCTTTGTACACCTTTTTGGACATTCCTACTTGCATATTTATGATATCAGCTTGTTCATCCTTTGAGATTTTCATAATCTTCCTGAAAATGTAACATGACAATAAAATATTTAATTTTTATATTGATATATGAAAAGTAAATATAACAAAAGTGATATATGATTTATTTCTAGTAATATATACATATAATTCTATAAAAACATTTATAGGAATATTAATTTTTCATTCTTTCTTTTTTGTTGCTGTACGTTTTTGCTATTAAAAGTCTGACATGTCTTATTAACCAATTCTCTGGTGACTCATCCTGCAGTTTAGATAAAATTTGGTTCTTGGAATCATTCGATTGATTTTTGTACTGTAAGTGGAAAGAACATCTATAAATTCGTTCCACTAGATCCCTCAAAGTTTTGTAAAAGTTTTTCCCTTTTTCGTTAACCTTCAGCACCACTCCAGAGGAGCTAAGGAGAAATTCATTTTCATTTGCATGTTCTATTTATTTTATTTTCTAAGAACAACATTCCTTTTCAGAGTTCCCGGTCCTTGTAGAACATTAAAAATATGAATTAATAAATTGTTTGAAACATGTTATCTAATATTTTTAAGTATATGATTAATTAAAATTTAAAAAAGAAACTCATATTCGATCGATAGTATTTTTTCATTCACCTTATTCATCCCTCTGCAATTTTTCTATCAAGATTTTATGCTCTTCTAGTCCTAGATCAGAAATAATATTATCAATCTTCGTCATTTTGTGGCTCTGCTTGATACATAGTAAACAATACATATTATTTAAACTTACATATAGTTCAAAAATAATAATTTTTGTAAAGAATTTAAAAAGAACTTGCCTTTTTTCTTTTCTCGATGTGCTATCTGTATTTTTGTTACTTGATCTCTTGCCAGCCATTTCTTTATCAATATGAAACTTGTACCATAAAATTCTTTAATATATTTTATAAATATATCATAAACGCTTCAGGTAAAAAAAAAAAAATTAAGAAAACGGTGCGCCTTTCAAGATGTACGCACCGACGTCGGTGCGATGTGTATTATAAATGCACCGCCAAAACAATAGAAACACTATACGATTCTCTGTCTCAATAAGGAGAATGGGTGGTTATATGTTAACTAGCATACCGATTAACATAGAAAAATTAATAAAAATCCTCTAGTGTTAGTTTTTGTAGCATATGATGTTGTGGAGGGGGTGGTGCGACATGTTCTTATAAACACACCGATAAAACAGGGGAACATTGTATGATGTTTTTTTTCAACAAGGATACCCAGTGTTTTATATGTTAATTGGTACACCGATTAGCATAGAAATAAAATAAAAAAATGTTTTTTTCAAACAGTACATGCCCGGTGTGCTATAATGAAATAGTGCACCAGTGTGATGTTTTACATATTGCACAAAGATTTTTTTTTTCTGAAGTTGTACTAATTCTATTAAGCAAAAATATGTTACAAGATGGTGATACAATCAAGAGAGACAGAAACCGGCAACCGGCAATGATAGGACTATCAACCTCGGTTCCGGAGGAGAGAAAATAGCAAAGTACTACAACCAAGGACTGGAGAGCTAAAATACTGATCTCTACCCGGAATGGGTAGAGGTCTCAACACGAAGCTTTTTCCCTTTCCTGTTTTTAACTTTGACCCATCCATCCAGGGGCGAATGAGCAACAATAACTTGAAGACTGGGGATCTCCGAAGGGGGCCCCTCCTTTTCTGAGTCAGAGGAGGAGGTCAAATGAGCACGGTTCTGGGCTATGGCGATGTCTGAGGAGTGAGCCGGACCATCGTTGGAAGGAACCCCAGCTGGAGGGGCATGATCCAAATCTGCATCGTTGGCATCATCTTCAGAGCAAGAGGAATCAGAATCCACGGCAGGAGGTGGAGAGCAAGGAGCCCATCGTTTGGATTTGTGCTTGGAGAGGGTCTCCTTTTTCTTTTTTTCCGAAATAGAAGGGCAGGTGGACTGCAGATGCTCTGTTTGGTGGCAGTGGCGACAGCGAAACGCTGTATTTTCGTAGTCCAATGTCTGGGTCCAGACCAAGTCGTTTATTTTGAGAATGATTTGGTCTGGAAGTCCCTTGCTTAAGTCCACCTCCACACATACTCTGGCATATGTGTAGAGACCTACTCTTTCCCTCCTGTAATCTCCCGTAATGAAACTGCCCAAGGTGTTGCCTATAGCTTTATAGACTGCAACATGCCATAAGTGGACAGGCAGGTTTGGAAGTCTGATCCATACAGGTGTCCTGGTGATGACTGCGGTTGCCGGATCAAAATCTGGAAACCAAGGCGTTAAGAAGAGCCCTGCAGTTCCCATGAACCAAGGGCCTTCTTCTAAAGCCTTTTCATAATGCTTACTTTCATCAAAGAGAACAATGAAGTATCCTTTTGAACAGAAACTGACCTTACAATGATGTGTCCAGTTTGCATGAACCCAATCATAAAGGTCCTGAGATCGCGGCCACAGTCCGTTGAATCTACAAATGATGGCTCTTTCTGCATATTCTTGAAGTTGATTTACAGGATCAGCATGGGAAATTTCGACAGAGGGAACTTCCTCAGTTTTGTTAACCAAAAAAGGCTTGGATTTAAGGGCTTCCGAGGGTTTGGGGATCTCGGTATGTACTGCATCTTTGTAAGAGAAGGGAGGAGCTGAGGACGACTGTCCCGCAGCACCCCCTCTCAAACGTAGGGTTAACACCAAAGAGTTGTTCCTGTTAATGCTGTAAGAAGAGAAGGGTAGAAGATCTTCAAGTTGTTTTCCTTGAAAGAGAAGTCGTTGAAGGCCAGAAGGGATCCCAATCCGCCGTTCAAGAACCAGCTTGAGATCCAGCACCAAATCGGTGGAACGGACCCAATGCAGGATGGTGTTGCCTGATGGTTGAGAGATTTGGATCTGAAAAGATTCAAAGAGGTTCCTTGACACAGAGTCAGGATTGCTAGTGCTACCAAGAGCATGTTTTCCATGGCTTTGAAGGGGAGGAACTTTCCCCTGCAAAAAGAAGTTGTCATTGTTGGGCTGAAACAATACTGAGACAGAGGACTGGGAAGCAGGGTGATTGAAGAACCAGTGGGTCTTTTCCTGCCTGAATACACGATCTCTGCAATCTTTAAGATTCTGTAGCAGCCGTCTTTTTTTTCCTGCAAGAAGCTTCTGCCAAGTCAGATCTGCAAAGCAGGACCTGAGCGGAGCAGATGATGCATGACAGAGGACCTGCGAGGTCCAAAGCGGCATGAGAGCCTTCAGAGTAAGGTAAGTTGTGGCTGGCTTCTTAGTTGGGCTAGGAGCCAAATTTTCCCATCTTCCTGCGCTAAAACCAGTCATATCTCTACCTCCAAGACGGCTCTCAGCACCAGAGCCCCAATAGTGAGCTGGAAGTAGAGGGAAACGCATGCAGAGAGGCAGGGTGCTCGGCCCCTTGTCGCCCAGAAACCCACAGCTAGTAAACAATGAGTGAATACTCGGAGTGACAACAGCCCAGAAGGCCACAAGCCTGCAGGGGCTATCGGCCCTCACAATAATCCTGCCGTCCAGGGGCAGCAAACAAGCGATTGGTGCAGAAATAGCGTTAAAAAAAACAGAAGTTACCAGATGCGGGTGCGAGGAGACTAGAATAGTCCAAGATTCGTGCTCATAGCCGGCAATGGAAGGTTGGGGATCTCTGGTGAAGGGCGCCGACAAAACCAGTTCCCAAGCTCCGCACCAGTCCAATGCATGCCCAGAGTTCGGAGGCTGCTCACTCATGGAGTCGATAGCCATAACATATCAACGAGTACTGCACCCTTCCAAGAAGCGCGCCTGTGATGATCCGCCGCGCGTCCAAAAGGCCCGTACCCGCAAAACCCGCAAGACCTAGCGCCGGGCGATTGTCGATTTCAACATCATATTGCACAAAGATTGGAAATATATATGTTTTTAAATTATTTTTATCAAATAGTACGTGTGCAGTGCACAGTGATAAAATAGCATACTGGTGCACTATTTTACATAGGGCGCACCGATTAAAAAAATCCTGTTTTTTTTTAATTCACGGAAGCCCCGAAATTGATTGGGATCCAACTCTGCAATTCATTCTGTGGGTTAGATGTCATAGGCCTATATATATAGCAATACAAACCTTATAAATCTAAAATGAAAAGCCCTAATTATGAAGTCACGGAAAGAGGAATAGGCAAGGGCAGAAACAAAAAGAATGAAGGGTTTAGCATAAGAATAGTTTTTTATTTTATTTATTTATTTATTTATTTTCTGAAAGTGAAGAGTAAAATTTAAATTTGTTACTTACCATGTATTAAATCAAACAAAAAATAAAATAAAAAACAATTAGCACAGTAAAATTTAATCACCAGATGGTTTGAAATTCTATGCTACAGGGTTTGAATCACCAGAGGTTTGGAATTCTGATTGTCTGAATAGTTTTGTTCGAAAGTATTTCACTATTCCACAATGATCTCGTGCTCTCTTGCTCCAGGTATGTCTCTCGTGAAAATATCTCCCTGGTTTTTTTTTGCAAAAATAATGAAATAATGAAAATTTTTTACCATTTATGAAATTATATTTTCGAAAATAATTTTCGAAAATAATTTTCGACCCATTTTTCAATTTACCGCTTCTTTTTCACTTAAAAAAATAAGGATGTGTTTTTTTTATTTGCAACTATTCAGCACTAGTGCGTCGATTACTAACACAACACCAGTGTGCCATAACTACAATGCACCAGTGAAGTTAACTGTACATTAGCACCAATAACAATAAATCCAATTTTAAGGCACCGAAATTACTTTTAGGTGTGCACCAAAATTTATTTTTTATTTTTCTCAAATGCAGGGAAAAATATCATAATTATATCGAATGGAAAATTCTTGAAAATCCAACTTGTTCCATAATATTTCTCAAAGTCCATCACGGATTTATCCGTATCCATCTCAAGACGTAATATTTACTTCAAATTTTATTTATGTTTTCATTATCTAGTTGAGTCTATGTTTTTTATCCATGTCAATCAGCTAATGTATACAAATTTGCAGGTTAATGCAGATTCAAAATCAAGTTCAGATGCACAAAATATTCAAACATCTCCAAAATGTCGGACGCTCTTATCAAGAGTATCATACCGCAAGGCGCATTTGGTAGATGAAAATAGACAACTGCTTCACCTTGCCAATTGTAACATTTTATCTTCTAGCCACAATCCTGGGATGATGATGGTAATTATAATTGTTTGGTATATTACTGTAATTATTTCAAAGTCAAACCAATTAATCATGCATTGTCAATGTGATTACTAATTGATATCATAAATTTTGTACTAATCATGTTAAAATATATTTTTTGAAATTATTAGGATTCTAGTGATGATGAGTGACGTGCCTACCATCTTCAGTTGTACCCCACGATAATTTCAAATCGAGAGAAGGATGAATTAAGAAAAAAAATTGGAGAGGAACGATACCAAGAATGGTTGAATCAACCACCTATTCAATTCCCACTACGTCCAGATTCACCAATTAGGAATGACTAAAAAAATAGTAGTTCTTCACAAGATGGTAATGGAGGCAATCAAATAGAGGTTGGTATGGATGATTACTTAAGGGATATGATTGCCATGGAGACAATGTTGTTAGAAGCATTCCAAAATGATGATCAGCCAGGGGATGATTCTCATATCGCTAATACATTTTTTGAAAGCCTTAAATTTGCTTCAACCACCCCTCTCTTTGGACCTGGTGGTCAATCAAAGTCTACCTAGTTGGGGACAATGATGTTACTATACAACTTGAAAGAAAAGTTTGGCTTGTTGAATGCATGTTTCTCGGAAATTTTGAGGTAATTTATCATAAAGTCCTCCCTTATATTTTGATAAATATAATCACACAATGAAAATTACAAATGAACAATTTTATAAATGTTAATAATTATATCAGCATTAATGTACATTTAATATTATCCATGATCACCAACTACAATTTATTCAAATATAAGGTTATTCTGAGTGATAATATCTTACCCGATAGCTTCCAACAGACAAAGAAATTGTTGAAAATATTGGGTGTTGAGTACATATCATATCATGCATGTCCAAATGATTGTAGTCTGTATAGAGGAGAATATGCAAACAAAGAGATATTCCCAAAATGTGGGCATGACCGCTATGATAAATAAAAAAAGAAGGTTAAATTATGTGGTCCTCCTTTTAATATATTGATGCACATGCCTATAATTCCAAGGATTCAAATGATCTTTCATTGCAAAGAATTAGCTATATTGTAGGGATGGTATGCCTCACACATAAGTGAGATGGTATTTATGCAAATCCCAATATATTCAATAGCCATGAAGCATATAGATGATACATGGCCCGAAAATTCAAGGATGAAGTACGAAGTCTACGACTCCGCATATCCATGGATGGCATCAACCCATATTCCCTCCAGAGCACCAACTATTATGTTTGGCATGTAGTAGTGATCAATAACAATACCCCCCCATGGTTTTTCATGAAGAATGAACATCTTATGTTGGCTCTCATAGTCCCTTGTAGAAGACAAGTGAAGAATATGGATGTCTACTTACAACCACTGGTAGACGAATTGAAGGAATTATAGGATGGGATAAATGTATACGATGTATCAAGACCCATCGCAGCAGAGTGGAGTTTTACGTTGTATGGCATATGTGCTTACAAGGCACATGATTATCCAGACTTAGGAGTTTTCTCTAGTAAAATACATGTTTATTGATTTGTTTATATGTGTAACAATATATTTTTCATATTAGTTATTTAGTTCTTTGTAATTGTTCTGATCTTCATGATATTCTTTAACGTGCCATGCATATATATTGTATACAATAATATCACACGTCTTGTAATAAAAGGGTACTTTGGATGTAAATTTTGTGGACCTTATCTGAAAGCTAGATGGTCCAACGACCTATGAAAGGTAGTGTATGACTACTCTAAGGTATTCCTCCTAGAAGAACACCCTTACAGAAGAGCATCATCCTCTTTCAATGGTAAACAAGAGAGAACCCAAAGGCCTCCAATAACGACACCATTTGAATGGCTTAGAGCATATGAGAGAGAGAAGGAGAAGGATTTCATATAAATTTTCGATTCAAATGGGGAGCCCATGTTCGATGAACCAAAATTCTTTAACACCTATGTTGAGAAATTACCCATTGGGATGAAAGGAAATCTAAATTTTATAACTACCAATATTGGGAGCATATTAAGATTACCCACTTATTAGATACCATCCATATATTTAAAAATGTTTCATCTTCTTTATGGAGGCACATATCATCGAAAAAAAGTGACACATTGGTTATTAGGAAAGATCTTATTACTTCAAAAACAAAAAATAAACATTGGCCAAGACGATTAGAAAGTATTGGATTAGAGGTAGGCGTTGGTCCCTCTAATTCATGGTATTTAAAAGAATGTGACGTCTCATGGATTTAAAAAAAATATGATCTTTCTTTGGTAAAGGAAGTTATAATGGGTGTGAGGGTTCCATCTTCATACAGGTCTTCACTATGGTGTTGCTTCATCGTGGATGACCATTTGTCGGGGTTGAAATCACATGACCATTTGAATCTTCTATGAGTACTTATAACATCAAAAGCATGATTTTATTATTTATTATACTAATAAATTTTGTCCCATGCAGGGATTATAAAACATAACTAATTTTGTATATTATTGCATGTGCTTATAACTTTGAAATGTCATTATCCTTTTTTTGTGTGTGGGTGTGTGAAACATGAATTCCCCAAAGACCTAGGACATGTGATATCTAAATTATCTTCATTTTTATGTTGGATCATGTTAAAGGAGATTCATGTGGCTAGCATTCCATGGTGGCGTCAAGAGATAGTTGAGATTGTTTGTATGGTTTTAAGGCTTTTGTGGTTATCATTTATTCTAAAATTCTCCAGATTATCCATAGTATCGAAAAACATTGGTCGACGTTTCGAATCCCAATGGGGATCCATCTTCATTTGGGATTCTAAACATCAACCAATGTTTCTTGATACTGTGGATAATCCAGAGAATTTTACAATTGTTTGTATGTTTGAGAAGGAACTGCTGACGAGTTTCATGTAATTATAGGTTCATCTTCTAATCCACCTACTAGATGAGGTTGAATTAGTTGGGGTGGTTTCTTGTCGTTGGATGTTCTTCTTAGAGAGGTACATGAAGAAATTGAAAGGTTTTGTTCGACAAAGGGAAAAACTTGAGGGGTCTATGTCGGAGGGGTACATATCGTATGAGTCTTCTTATTATTCCAGTGAGTACATCAAGTTGATCGACAACATACGAGGTGCGGTGATTTGGGATGATGAAAGGAATGAAGACAAAAGAGAAGGGGAGTTGCTCCAAACGAATGGAAAAAAGCACTTGATAAAGAGTAAGCAACTTATAATTTTTCAAATTTACACAAAGTAAATATTAATGTGGAACTTCGATATAATGTATACTTTGATCTCATATGTACTATATGCCGGTTTTATTTCATCATCGAATGAATAAATTAAAGCAATCAATAAATTCGTTCTTTACAATTCCAAAGTGACACAACCGTGGGTCGCATTGTACGAACAAAAGAGGATGAAATGGGATAGTGACCGGAAAGAATTCAGATGGTTGAATGGTAGAAATGTGCCTTATCTTGAGCATTTAAAAGAAAATATGACAAAAATATGCCCCAAAAGTTGGGTTGCTGACCAATTCAGAGAGAAATATGGTGCAGCTGGTTGTTATCCGCGTGCTAAAGAGGATACGCTAAACGTACGGATTGGGTGCACCCACTCGGTAATAATCTAATTATGTACATTTTAAACTTAATAATGCACCTTTGAAATGTAATTACATCTATATTTCTTATTTTAACTATTGGGTTATTATAAGACACATGACACTGTGATTTTTTAACCTTTTTATAGGTGCATTTGTTCCCATCTATGTGGCCATATGGACACCATTTTCGCACATAAAATTCCAATGATGGGCACATGACACAAGACTGTGTAGTGGAAGTCAAGTTCGATAAATCTAGTCGATCCAAACACCATGAACAAAACCTAGTACGAGGGACATTAGGGTACGTCAAAAAGATACAAGAGATCATTGAAGTGGATTTATCTTCTTTCCAATGTGTTATTTTTAGGTGCAAGTGGTGGAACACCTTTGATTAGAATAATGTAAAGGAAGATCACGATAGTAGGCTGATATGTATCAACTCTAGAAAGATGTGGGATGAAGCTAAGGAGCCCTATGTTTTCCCCAAACAATGCAACCAAGTGCTTTTTTACCCAGATGTGTTGGATATGGATTGGTAGTTCGTATTGAGACATAACTCTAGATCAAAACATATTTTCTAGAACAATAGTGTTATCATACCAAGTGAGCTAGAAGATAATGAGGGTGATCATGAGAACCGAGAGTGATATGTTACATGTGTTATTTCATCATTTGTACTTTAATATGAGTTTTATAAAGAGGAGGAATTAATTACCTTATAAGTAAGACTCTCTTTTCTGAAACATTATAATATGTATTTTTAATCAATTGATAATTTGCATTGTGTTGATGTTAAAATCATTTCACTTGATAATTTGAAATTATGTTGATCTCGAAAAGAATGGCGTACTGTATAAAGTTATTTTTTTTGGTATGCCAGATAATAATAAAATAATGATAATTCTAAAGTACATGAATTTATTTTCATTTATTTCTAAACTTTATTATGTTACAAAAATTCATATTATTCAAGATTTATTATTTTACAATTATTTATATTCATTCAAATTTACAAATTTACAATTATGGTAATTTACCAATATTTATAGTTTACATTTTACTTACGGTAGTTATTGTTCAAAATTGACAATTAATTTACAATTTTACAAATTTACAAATTCTAATCAAATAGAATGATGACAATTACAATTACAATTTTAGAATTTTACGTACAATTACAATTACAAATACAATTTTACAATTTTACATATATACAATAACAATTAAAATTACAATTACTATCATTTCACATTAATACAATTAAAATTTTACAAATATTTTACATACAATGACAATTAGAATTAGAATTAGAATTACAATTACAATTTTAGAATTTTACATACAATCACAATTTTACAATTTTACATATATACAATTAAAATTAAAATTACAATTACAATCATTTCACATTAAAACAATTAAAATTTTACAAATATTTTACATACAATTACAATTAAAATTAGAATTAGAATTAGAATTAGAATTACAATTACAATTTCACAATTTCACATACAATTACAATTAAAATTACAATTACAGTTTTTTGAATTTTACACACAATTAGAATTAGAATTAGAATTACAATTACAATTACAGTTTCACAATTTCACAGATAAGTACAATTACAATTATAATTACAATTTTAGAATTTTACATACAATTACAATTTTACATATATACAATTACAATTAAATTTACAATTACAATCATTAGACAATAAATTAAATATTACAATTACAATTAAAATTTTACAATTATTTTGCATACGATTACAATTAAAATTACAATTAGAAATACAATTACAATTTTACAATTTGACATGCAATTAAAATTAAAATTTTAATTACAATCACAACATAATATTTAATAAATATCATGATTTAATATTAAAACTAAACATCGCGATCATGATAACCATCATACAAACATCATATTCGACTAAAAAACACATTCAAATTCGCTAACATCATCTAATCATCGTGATCATGATCATCTAACAAAACACAAGCATTGTAGAATATCATCACAACAGAAACATCAAATATACATCTTATGTCAAATAATTGTTATCACATATGCATCTATCTCCAAGCTGCACATTAATGAACATATCTAACATGACCTAACAATATACACATCATGGTGAACACCAACATGTAAATTAAGTACAATTGCAACATGAACAAAAAATCCATGGACTATATATATATATATATATATATATATATATATATATATAATGTATATATAATGTAAAAAATATACAACTATAATATAACTTCATATAAAAGTCAAACATCAGATGATGGTACATCAATAGTAGTACTAGTCGAGGCCTGCTCAGTCAATGGTGCAGCCTAGACATGCTCAAATAGATGTTAATCGTCATGTGCCTACTGATTCGGAGGTGCCCGATCCTGATCAAGATCAACTGCCTGCTCATGATGACTTGATGTGGATGGTCCAGCCCGATGATCCATGGATGGTGTGGTGGCATGCTCAGTCAATGGACCTGCCTCCTTAGATGGACCTGTGCCCTCCTCAGGATCAGATGCCTTCTCATGATCGTGATTGTTCGATGCTGCAGACTACTCATCTCTGGCGCGAGCTAGAGGAGGAACTAGTTGAACGATGATCACTCCCCTAATTGTTATCATTAAATGATGCACTACTCAATTGTCGACGTACTGCATCTCCACCATGCCTACGTTGATCGACCCTCCTCGCCCACGCCAATAATCTGGTAGCTTAAACGATATGCCACATCAAGGTCAACATATCACGGGGCATACCTCTCCATATCGATGTGAGACTATCATCAGCTTGTATCTCTCTGATAGTGACTGAGCTGACGCCCTTCTCCACAAGGAGTTGATAGAGTTGGTCGCCCAACTCCATCCTAAATCTAGTGTCAGGCCTACGCCTCACACCCGCCGGTACCTATGCATGATCATGAGGACCAAGTCTGTCACCAGCTTGATCCTCTGCATTTTCCATCTCTTGATCATCAACAAGATCTACATTTAGATCATTTGGTGGCGATGGAATCTCATCGGCAACAAATGACCCAATACCTACAAAATATATATAAGTACACAACAATAATTAGCCAATTTCATTAAAAAATTTAATAAAAACAAGTTAATGAACATGTTAAAATAAATTTAAAGAAAAAACTAATGTTACCTCTCTCATATGGTGCCTCCTTATCTGTGAAGATGATATTGGCACACCCTCGTCAATCCAAAATAGCATACAAACATTTCACCAGAACGAAGGCGTGATCATCAACCATGGATATCAACTCTAGTGCATCCTGAGATATCCTTGCGGAAAAGCCAAAATTTCCCCTCTTGGGCATCATATGTCCCCACATTTCCATCTGTACATGCAACATCAACCTACGAGGCTACCGAAAAAAAGTAGGTCTTGTCTCTCGAAGCCTCTCCAAAATACACAAAATAGCTCTGAAGTAACGGGGAAGTTGACCCTCCCTTGTGCTGAGAATGACATTTATCTAAAGCTTACAAAACTGCCGTGAAAAAATTGAAAAACACCTCAAAATTCATGGCACCTATAATAAAGAATCAACATAAAACAAAAGCAGGAAACTAATGCATTTCCCGTCACTGGTATTGTGTGCAATGGTCAATAGCAATAGTGAGAGGCACCTCACCTCCTCTACACCAAACGAAGCAATACACAACTGACCACTGGAGACATGAAAATATACTGGAGATAGTATATTGACACTAATATATCTCTGGGAGTACACAAACTGACTCCCTGCTCCATGGCCGATGAGGACCTCTGGGAATGAGGTAAAATCCTACCCTCTCCTAGATAGGCTAGTAATAAAATAATGTCCTCCTTAGCGGGTGCAAACCACTAGTTAGGACCAACCTGGAAAGCCTGTCAGTGGTCATTCCACCTGAAGATGAGTTGTCGCAATAACCCATTATGGCCCTTCAAGGATGTAGCCTCCTCATATAGCTTGACGAGGCCTACCTCCCTTAGGAGAAACTGGATGGCTGCCGTAATAGGGTCAGGGTATATAAGTCTCTCCCTCTCTCATGCCTCCCACAGGCGAACCACATTATACTGCTCCACCATATGTTTTTCTCATTCCCTCTCCTATCCTTTGACGTTGATGAGTGATTCACATATGAAATACATTTTTTTTTATTAAATGAGAATTGTATCTACAAATAAATAAATAAATAAATATATAAATATAAATATATATATATATATATATATATATATATATATATATATATATATATACATATTTCAAAAAAAAAATAATTGGTGCGCCAAAAAAAAATAGTCATTCACCGGTACCGATGCGTCTGTTTTTATCGCGCACCATCCATGGTGCACCTGAAAATTTTGAGCGCATCGCACAACATGAAATGTATATTCTCCTACGATGCATTGATGAACACTCCATCTCGGGGAAGATAATTACGTCAACGCACCACCCAACATTAGTTCATGGTCAACGATGCAGTTGTTTTACCAACTGCAATGTTGATTATGTACAAGTTCGGGAGGGTGGTGCACTGACCAAACTACTCACCCTGAGGCAGATAGTTTCTTCAGCACACCACCCTCCTAGCTTCATTACACGATTAACGGTGTGGTAGTTTAAGCGACCACACAGTTGACTATATATCAATATCGGGAGGGTGGTGTGCTAACCAAACTATGCACCTCGTGGTGTATAGTTTAGTCAGCGCACCGCCCTGCTGACATCAATACATGGTCAATGGTGCGATCACTTAAAGGAACACGTTGTTGATTATGTACCATTGTTCAGAGGGTGGTGCGCTGACTAAAATATCCACCCCAGGGTGCATAGTTTAGTCAGCACACGGCCCTGATGAGCTTGGAAATTGTCAACAGTGCGGGTGGTTAACCGACAACACCACCATTTATGTTTTTTACAAAAACACGGTGCACCTTTTAGGTTCTGCACCAGAATCAGTGCGGTTTCCGTTAGCACATGTTGTGGTGCGGCCTGTAAATTTACAGGCAACACCGCAAACCGATGTGAGCCGAACGGTTTGAGTGCATCACGCGGTAATTTTTTTTTAAGCATAAATTTTAAGTTTTTTTAGAAGTCTAATCCACTAAAAAGTTTAATTATAGAGAAACAAGTAAAATATGTATAAATTTGGGCATTGAGAGGGCATATTTGCTAAAGAATTTTCCAAACTAAATTTTCCCACTGTTTTCCAAAATTCTAAATTGAGAAGGTGGGCAATGGATGGAAACAGTGCGCGCAATGGCAGAATCGATGGAAGGGTGCCTCACACAAGGGAAATTCACACTGGTGCTTGAGAGATCTGGAGCACTGAAGAAGTGAAAATGCAGACTTTTTGGCCGTGATTTTTTTATTTAACCCTGTTCTGGTGCGTAGGTTTTTTAGGCGCACCAGGTGGTTTCTTCCAAATGCACCAGGCCTATTTCTATTTAGCGCAGGTATTTATCATGCATCGGGCCTAAATCTGTGTAGCGCACTAGTGTGCTACAGTAATGAGATGCATCAGGAGGGTTTTTACGGGGAGAACGATGTCTCGGTGTTGCAATTTGTAGTATGCACCAGTGCTTTTCTAGTTAAACACACTGGTGAGGTGTATGATGAGAAACACACTTAACAAAAAACATCCGAAAAAACCTCCCCAGCCAACCTCCTCTAGAAACGAAGATCTGGGCTATTTTTATAAGGGTTTCCTCAAAAACATCCACTAGAGGGTCTTTTACTTGTAGTGCATACTTTGATTTAAATTTCAAATGTTGATTGAACATGATATGGCTTCTCGTAGGTGGTTGAAGCATTGATGTAATGTGTTGAACATTCATCCATATATGATGTGTATAGAACATGATTGAATTCATGATTAAGCTTCCTGACTCATAATTTCCACCAAACATATTTTATTTGGTTGAGATATTTCTCCCATGATATGTAGCGGTATGAATGAAATAATGATGTTTTGGATTAGTATTAGTAAGAGCATTTTGATGTTGCCTTAGTATGAGATATTACATGACACTTTGGAAGAGAGGTCCATAGCACAACCGAGGTTGGATATAATGCTGCTAGCTAGGATATATGTGAGGCATGATGTAGAACCAACTTAGAAAACTAATCGAGGATGATTTGGATAATACACATGCACACGATGATAATAGAGAATCTATAATACCTATAGTTGAGGCTATGTATTTTCCATTCATTTGAGACAATGAAACTCGTTGTGACAACCTAAGGCTTGTTATTGACACCTTTGTGAGAGGGAGGATGATTATAATATCCATGTGACCTCCATGAGAGGGATGATGATTACGGTATCCATGCACATTTGACACCTCCATGAAAGGGAGAATGGATATGGCATCTTGCTATGATTGGCATATTGTTGTGATTTATATGATTATCTGTGTTCTAACATAATGTTTTATTTGATGTCCTGTAGGAAGAGTAATCAATGGATACTAGATGAGAGAAACGTTGATCAAGAACACTGAGTTCTATTCCTACCCTGCTTGACCTCTCAGGGTGAGGAATTGAGGTGAAGTACTCTAGGGTTGAAGGAACTCTGAATAATAGGGATTTTTCCCTATTTTTTTACCCAAGGTTGATAATGTTGATCCCTTATCCGCATAGGGTCATAGAATTCTTCTGCCCTATTCAGTCTTTGCAGAGCATACCCTAGTTGGCATCATACCCACAAGCTTGGTCGGCTTGTCGGGAATACCACTCCTCATGCCAACGAGTTGAGAGTGTACTTGGGGTGTAAAACATAATTGGATTATGATTCAGGTGTTCTACCATATGACTATTTAGGGTCATCGATGGGAATATTAGTTGGAAATAAGATGAGTTGTGATAACTCTATGCAGTTCTGGGTTCAGAGTGCACTCCCCGATGTAATTCCATGGTCGATATACTCTCCCTTGTGTGATTGGAAATATTGTTGATAGACATGGGGTTGTATAGGTATAGCTCCCCCATGATATTTCAGTTTGAGATGCACTCCCTGATGCAGTTACAGGTTGAGATGTAGTCCCTAATGATATGCTCTCCGATGATGATATTTTTGGTAGTAGCCCAATGGTAGAGATTTCATGATGACAGCCTGATGCATGAAGGTTGGTAGCACAAGCTCCCGTAAGGTGATAAATTATTCTTCTAGATCAAGGAATTTTTAGCATACAATCTTAAACAATCAAGAGATAAGAAAAAATAAGCATGAAGAGTACATTGATGATTTGTAATGAGAAAGGTTCACAACATGATGGTTACATGACAGAGACGTTCAGTGATGACACATGATGATACATGAATATCAGAATGGAATATTGATCAATGATCAGATATCAGCAGATTGTTTTGAGTCATGATGTATCCATGATGCAAAGAACTACAAGTAGATATTGCAAAGTGGAATTCTTCCTAGTTGATAGGGAGTGTTAATTTTTTCAACTAAGGTAAAATTTCACATTGGCCAGATCAGATGATTAATATAATAATTTAATTAGATTCCTCTTTTTTAGAGGGTCAAAATCAAACTATAGGTCATCCCAATAGGTTAAGCATAAGTTAGGTTATGAATTAATTTAATATTTTATGCATTAGCCTAACCACATGTTGATATGGTAAAAGACCCAAGCGGTCACTCACAAAGTTATAAATAGAGGCGACCTGAAGCTCATTTTCATACTTGCTCAAGTGATCTATGATTTTTTCCCATCCTCTTATTTCATTTATGTTTATGTTTGGTTCGCAAAGGTATGTTGTAAGGAGCTCACACAGTGGCATGCAGTGTATCGGGATCATGGTCTGAGACACATTTCAGATCTAGATCTATTGGGCCAAAGTTGTGGGCAGTAAAGGCCTAGGTAATGGCCTAGTTAAGTAGAGCCATGGACATGGTGTGTTGTGCCCACAGCCAAGGCGCCAAAGTCATTGGTGGGATGTCTTCACAGTGCGACCAGGTTTCTAAGGTATTCCGACCCTCAGCCGTGGGCATAAAATATTTTGGTGGCCCGCTGAGAGTCCTTCAGCCACGTGCTTAGCGTGTTAAGGCCGTGGCTCAGAGAAATACTAGGAAGATCAGATTTGGATCAGCTTCAGTTGATTGTGCAGTGCTTCCAAACTTCAGTCGTTTAGCCACAGCTACATTAGAGCAGTCAATAATAGTCTCCTGTATTTAGATCTAGGATATTTTAGATGACATCACTTCGTGATCTATTAGATTTGAGTTTTCATAATATAGATATGCTAGTTTACAGATCATATATGTTTATTTCCATTACAAATTTATCTTCAGTCATCATTTAGTATTATTCATTTTCATCAGTTTTCTACAACCGGTGTTAGTGCATTTCATTTCTTAGATTCAGTTCTCCTTCATGAATTAGTATTGGTATGCTTTTAGTGTTTATATGTATTTCTTTCTGCATCCTAAAGTTATGTATTCATGGATCATAGTAATATTGTTGTTGTGTCATTGAATGAAGATATAAGAAGAAGAATTTCCAAGGGCCTTTCCCTGTAATGGGTTTTGCATTGGTCTCAGACCAATCCTGGTGTCTCCATGTGTTCATGCTTCTCTTCCTTTGATATTTTTTTTTCCACTGCTTAGATGATGATGATGGTGGTGGTGGTGTTTCTCTTCTCACATAGTTTCATTTTCTGATGGCTAATGATATAGATCCGTACAATGGAAAAATTATTTGGGGTGAATGCAACATGTTAATGAATAAATGTAACTATCAAAGTAAATAAAAAAAGCCGCTTTATGAAAAATTAACACAAGGCTCACTAGAGATAGATATATTGGTATTCATTGATATTGAGTGCAAACTAGGAAATAATTTTATTCATTTGATTAAAATAAAAGAAATTGAAGTATAAGTTTCCAAGGAAAAAATTAAAAAATATTCTTAATTGAGTTGTAAATTTTACAACCCAATATGTTCTGTTATTTCCTCTGTACTCAATGTGGATTTGACATGTATTCTTCTTATCGCACTCAGGGATGCATTCTACAACACAATCTAGAGTGATGTGTTATTTAATCGTGCTCGATATGGAGTTGACATATGTTCTCTAAATAGAAAAACAATGTGTGCTATAATAAAAAAACAAATATATATATATATATATATATATATAATTGTTTTTAATTGAAAGCATTATGGAATATCAATAATAACAACCTCACTATAGTATTTTGTTGATATTACAGCCCAATGTGGTAAATATATTCATTCACTCTCAAATCATAAATAAAATATCAACTTAATATAATTTCATATCAGCTTTAAAAGAGGAAAACTAATTTAAAGTTAAAAAGAAAAAGAAAAAAATACGAGAAAGGTATTTAAACTTTATACTTTTCAAAAGTATTTAAACTTGGGATTTAAAAAAAACTATTTGATGTCTAATGTTAACTAAGATATCTAAATATAGAAGAAAATGTTAAAAGAAAAATATTTTAATGTTCTATATAATAAAATATTCTATTTCAAAAGAAAAATAAAAAATAGGAATTCCACCATATGTTGCAAAGGAAACGTCGTAAGGTGGTAGCATAGGGGAAAATGACAACCGACTTGTCTCCTAGAAATATTATGAGTGTTGTTAGAGCTTGATGCACATTTTTTTCTTGGCTACTCTAAGCTTCTAAATTCGAGTTATATGAGAAGAAAGGATAGATAAAAAAAAACAAAATTGTGCCTACCATAGTTATTCTCACATTAAAAAAAACAGACAACCTGCCAACAAATAAGTTGGAAACGTGGATATAAATCATGGTAAAGAGTCAGAACTTACACAACATTTTGTACTAATAATTATGCTCATCTAGTGGATGATAAAACAACATATATATTGTTTACTGGCCCAAGATCAAATTATTGTTTGAAACACAAGAAAACAACACTGAGTCTGGCAACATGGAAAATATTATACAATACAAAGAATCTAAATGAACTTAGTTAGTAGAAATTTTCAAAAATTTACGGAAAAATATAAAACCTGGACTAAAGTAGAATAAAATTATTGGATGTAGTAATCATCTTCGCGATTTTGTTAGATCCCCAATAAATGAAGGGGTTGTCTCTTCTCCATTGTCTCTTTTAGTGGAAGAGATCAATATTGTTATAGGATCAGGAATGCTCTTTAAGCTTGGGCTCCTTAGATTTGGGCTCTTTCAGGTATATGGAACTACTGGTTGGGTGTTTATATGGGGGATTTTAAGACTTTCAGAATGTTCCTATTGCTGCTCATGATTATTGAGAAAATGACACATTCACATTGCAACAATTCGATAAGACTCTTTTGGAAGGGGAATTTTTTAAAAGAAAAAACTACAATACAAAAATCCATTTTTCCATTTGTCGAGAGCTCTCAATAATTAGATTACAAGTATAGGAAACAATGCACATATTTAGCCTGCAGTCACTTGTTTGACCACTGTAATACAAATTATAGAATATGCTAGTCTTACTCTGGACTGGTAGGAGAGTGTACACCAAAAATTTCTCACATCATGCCAAGATGATCAATTTAAATGGTGAAAATTTGTAGTTTTACAATACACTCTTCGGTTACTAATTGACTACTTCAAGTTGATGGATAACTTGGCCTCTTACTAGGCATAGCGAGGCCTCCTCCCATAAATTGGTTTACTCTCTCATCCATATTTATAACAAACTGATAATCCTAGAGTGATATGTTCCATATACGGTTTTCATCATATTATTTTCCATATATATTGGCCTTGAACCCATATGTACACTGAGGCTGAGGCCGAGGCTTCGGCCTCCATAATAAAATCCTTCACCATACCCATAATATTTGATTCATCTCCATCATAGTAAGGGGCAGATCTAGATATAATTGTGATCTTTACTCATTTACATCATGGGATCATACTACTCCTCCATAAGGGCATGACATTGATCCATATGAAAACTCATTGTTCCTATCCTAATCAATTGGGTGTATAACAAGTGTTTCAGAGGGAGGTATGTGCTTTCCCACCTGACATAAATGTCTCAATAAATAAATCAATGACCTTTACTAATACTCTATGATACTAATTCTATTACTGTTTATATTATCCACCACCAAAGAGAGTGGGATTGTAGTAAAAAATAATCAAAGTGCATCATGAGCATATCCAGGGATTACTTCGAGCCTGGATTTTTTCTAATAATTTCTTGTGTTTCCCACAAGGCTTTTAACAATCCCCTCATTCTCATAACTTCTTGCAGCTAATTTTTGGGAAGAATAAATTTTCTAAACAATATGCATTCATAACACCTAATGTCATCATGATGTGCACAAAAGCCATGTCACAAAAAATCCATGTGATTCAAGAGTCAATAGAGGTCATTTATTCCCATTTAGAAATGTGTAGTATAAAATAGAAAACATGGGGAGAAAAGCCTCCCTTCATAGCTCATAAATAAGGGACATATTGAACCCACAGTTGAAGTTCTTCCTCAACAACTCCCTATTACTAAAATTTGTGGAACTCCCATGTACTTCTCATTTATTGATAATGTGATGCATGTTTCCAAGTCTACAATAACATCCTTTTTCCCCTCAGTTGCTGCCTCAGAAAAATAATATGACAATACTATTTTCCAACTTCTAAGAATTAGAAGAGAGATGCATATAAGGGAACACATATGAGAAAATAGACAATACATATTGCAAAGAATAGATTTCAATCATTAGTATAAACCCTATAGCTTCCGAGTGAGATCAAACTCTTATATCAAGGATCTATTTGGATACAAAAAACCCCAATGTCTTTCAGTGTCGGGTCCAAGATGTTGACCCTCATCAAAAAATTCAAAAAAATGCATGTGGGGATGAATTGATTGGAAATCCAAATTTCATTTACTAGGGACCCGAGAAAGAGAAAAGATGATCCATAATTGCTTTAAGAAATCACTTGGGTCTTTGAAATTCAATCAAAAAAAGGACCACAAAGAAAACAATTAAACAACCTATAGATGCACCTATAAGGCAACAGATCACTATATTTAAAACCTAACCAACCAAAAATCGCACTATGAAATGTGGAAACTAAAATAAAATCAAAGCTTACGTGAGAGGCAACATTTTGAAGGGGTTGTCTCTGCTCCATTGTTGCTTTCAAAGGCTAAATCTCTAGTTTTATAGGACCAACCATGCTCTTCAAGCTTGGACTCCTCAAACAAACTTGGGTTTTTTCCAACATATGTAACTATGGGTTGGACATTCATATGTGGACTTTGAGGCATTAGATTATCTTCCTCTTGCTCCTCATGACTACTAGGAAAAAGACGCATGGATGCAAGAATTTTTTGCAAGGGGAATTTATTAAAGGAAAACATTAAAATAGAAAAATCACTATTTTGATATATTGGGAACTATCAAAAATTACATTACAAATATAGGAAAAAATTTGCATACTTGTCTCCCAATCACTTGGTTGACCAGTAGAGTTAAATTTCTAGATTATAGAATCAATGAGTCTTACTATTGACTATTAGGATAGTGTACACACCATCGATTTCTCCCAATATGATAACATAAATTTAAATGGTGACATTCCAAAATGAGTTGTCAACCATATTTTTAAAATTTAAATGTCTTAGAATCTTCTCTAGTCTTTGACGATATTTTTCCTTCATTTTGAGGAAGATATCCTTCAGATCCTAAATTCTTTCTTTAGGTGTTAAGGTGATCATCGTCTTTTTATTTAGATTCTATTCAGGATTTTGTGCTTCACAAGAAATCAAGAGTTGATCGAGAAGTAATCCCATTGCAGTCGATCATAGATCCACTTGTTGGCCTATAATTTTTTGGAAAATAATTTTCATTATTTTGAAACTAGGCCTCTTAAGGTTTAGTTGGCCTCAAATATGATCATTCCTTCTATACCACACTCATTGGTTTTCTCTTATAATGATGTCATGAACAAGTTGGATGTCCAAGGCATATGGATTTATTCTAATCCATTTGGATCAACGAGTTTTAAAACTAACCATCATGCAAAAAATAATAATTTGTTCGCTAGCTTTGAAACCCTAGTAGCCCTTTCAAATTCTCCTCTAATGGAAACATTCAGCAACTCGAGTCCTCCAAATAGTGATAAATCCTGGAATATATTTCCAAAATCTGTCATGCCTAACAAAAGGAATCGCAAAATTATTGAAATAGAGCGACAAAGAAATGAAAGTGTTTTTATCTTAGTTTACACCATTTCTCCCAAAAGAACCTTTCAAATAACAAAATATGAAACCCTGACCAAAAATTACTTTTGCTAAAATCTCATTAGAGAAACTTCCAACTTGCACATAACTTTGGAGAATAAAATTCCATGTTCATACAATTATGGTTGATGGATATATTTGATCAATTAAAATAAAAAATAAAATCTCTTCTAATTTCATTTTAATTTCAAATTAAACCAAAATTATTATATTTTAACATAAATATATTCAACATTTTAAACACGAAATAACTACACATTCATTTAGTAAAACATATACTGTAAAATTAAATATTTGGAAAACAAGATAACAACACACAATAAATAGATATTCATTTACTAAGACATGTATGGTGAAATTAAATGGCTACAAAGCAAGAAACCCAACAAAAATAAAAATATTGACAAATAAATTTGCATATTTATATTTTATTCCATATTATAGTGAAGTTATTTCAAGGTGGTGAAAGGACTAAGCATTTTCAACCTATTATCTAATATGTTTCATGAAGGAAGTATATATATATATATATGATAAATCTATCATATTTTTAAACAAAGTAGAAAATATTAAATAATATTAAAAAAAGTACTAAATTCTTAAATGTTTCCATTTTAATAAGCTTATTATAAATCTGAACTGTATAATTTTTCTTTCATGTTTGCTTTCCTTAGATTTGTTTTACATTATTTTCAGTCAATGAAAGACAAATCATTAAAAATGTATGTATTTGGTACTTAAATATTTTTTTATTTATTTTTCATTGTAATTAAAAGAAAGGCTATTAAAAAAAAAAAAAAAAAAAACATGTGGTTGATTATTCGATATTTCAAGATAAAAGAGTTTCATATTAAATTTAATTATTAGAAAAAAAATAGTATTTTTATAAAATGTTTTGGAGTCCGATCCTTATTTTAGGTCAATTTATCAAAATCTGATAGATATTTTGAAAACATTTAAATAAGATTACCTGTAATGTTTTAAGGTTGCTAAGAACCTAATTCACATATGTGAATAAAATACTTTTCAATAAAAATGTAATTGGATTTTTTTTTTGAGCCAAGGATATGACACCATGAAACAGGTTTGGTGGTTTTGACGGGTACTTTGACGGACAACTGCCCATTCTTTGAGCCAACACAATACAGTGCGGATAGTTTGACACATGACGGAGAGGAGTGGGGGACAATGGTTCCCCCTCACTCTGGGACCTCACTGTCTAATGGAGGCGACAGCGGAGGCTGACAGCGATGATTTAGCAAAATTATGGCCTATTCCCCTAGCAGGCGGGAAAATGCTCATGATAAAAAAATCACCAAAGCCGACGGCGAAGACGCAACAACAGATGCCTCCTAAATCCACATCTAAACCCAAGGCAACTACAAGAACCAAGGTCGAGCTCCTGACTCATTGAATCAATGGAAAAATCCAATACATGAAGGACCATGCATTGATAGGAAAGTTCATGGGTTTTCGGCCTACAGAAAAATCTCTTCTGGGTTGGATTTCCTCCAAATGGAAGCCCAAGGGCCATATAGATCTAAATCTATGTGCCAAGGGCTTCGTCAACATGATCTTCACTTGTATTGAAGACAAAAACTAAATCCTCGATGGAGGGCCATACTTCTTTAACTCTATAGGTCTATACCTGTGCAACTGGGTCGAACGCTTTAACCGGGACAAACAAGATTTCAGTTGGGTGCCAATCTGGGTAAGGATGTACACCCTACCTCAGGACTATTGGGATGAGCTAACCCTTCAATACATCAGCAAATCTCTGGGAGAATTCATTAAAATCGCGAAAGAGGCAAAGATTAATAGACATGCTGCCTAAGCAAGGATTTATGTATACATGAACATCCCAAAGTTTCATTAGGGGAATTTTGAGGCCTGAAATGGACCTCCTAAGGAAATTATAAAGTAATAGTGGAAATAATAAAATACTATTTTATTACATCATCAAATTTTAGAGGGAAAAAACAAAAAACTATTTTTTAACATGTATTTTCAACTTATCTCCCAAAGTTTTTATAAAATTTCAAGTAGGAGTACTCGTTGGATGCAAAATTAATTCCTGATCCAAGGAGTACCCATCTTCCATACTTTTGATGGATCCTTCTACACGAAAAATTAGAAATACATGAAAAATATGATTGCAATCACGTTTTTTCATGTATTTCTCATTTTTCATGTAGCAGAATCTATCAAAAGTATGCAACATGTGTACTTCTTGGATGAGGAATTAAATTTTGCATCCAATGAGTACTCCCTCTTTAAATTTGATTAAAATATTTGGGAGATAATTTGAAAATATGAGTTAAAAAAGTTGTTTTATTATTTTATTATTTTTTAATCTTTTTACCCTTCTACTTAAAAAATGGGGAATCATCCGCCATGGTTAACATCATCATCTTGAATCCTATTGGTTCTTATAAAGTTTATTTTATTTGTACATTTTTCTTAGGAGGCCCATTTTAGACCTCAAAATTCCCCTAATGCTCCCTGATGAGGTAAGCATGCGTCATGATGACTATGAATGGATCCAAACAGCAGATTACGAACATGTACCATTTAGATGTAGGAAATGCCACCAGCATGGGCACATATTCACAAAGTTCCCCCTAAATCAAAGACCTGCTCCGACTAATGACTCCACCGACAAAGATACCGAACGACTCACGAAAGTCATTGGAAGGAAAAGGCATACGAGGAAGTCAAATATGAACCAGAGCAAAAGAGCCCCAACATCAAGCAAAAAATTTGATGCCCTAGCTCAATTGAATAAGAATTATAATGAAATCCCAAGAGACTCAGATCGACCCCCGCAGGAGAATCCCCAAACTTCAGAGACCCAACGAACCAAAATCCTATTAGAAGCCTTTCTGATACCCCAACCCTTTACACACACAAGGGAAAACTCAGAAAAAGGAAAAGGCGTAGTTCTAGAATCAATCCAAGAAGAAATGGAAGAAGAACCGGAGAGAATTGGCTACGGGGACCTCAACATCATAGGGTTGGAAGATGCATGCAAGCGGAAAGACTTTCTATCTATTCCACATCAACAGATCCTGAAATTGGAGAAAGTCATCCTTAGAGCTCAATAGATAACCTCCCCCGACATTCAAGGTGGCACACTCCTAAACTCTAAACTCATTCTAAAATAATCCCAAAAGCGAGGAAGGAGAACTGATCTGTACCGTCTGTTCATCTTGGGCAAAGAGCTAGTAGAATCAGGGCGATATCCCAATTTAACCAGGTTTTATTTTTTAGTTCCCAACCCCCCTCAATGAATATCATCTCATGGAATATAAAAGGGATAAATTATCTCTCCAAGCATAGGTTAATCAAGAAAACAATTACAGATGAAAACCTCACGATTTTCTTTATGTAAGAAACCAAATTCTCTAGCACAACTCTGGACACAAGTTTCAAAAGACTTTGGAAAGGCTGCAACACCCTAGCTGTTGACGCAAGTGGGGCTTCGGGACACCTAGAAATTGGTTGGAACCCACACTTGATCACCTTAGAGAATAGTCAGGAAAATCGACACTTCATTCAAGCTTTCTTCCACCTGATTAGAACCAAAATTTATGGACATCTCACGGATGTATACTTCCCACTGTTAGTACAACAAAAAATAGAGCTTCTAGATAGCATAGCAGATCTCAGCAACCAGCGAACTCACCCTCTCTGGTTGATTGGAGGACAATTTAACATGATCAAAACCCTTCAGGAGAAAAAAGGAGGAAGAACTCATCTTCACATGGATAGCAACAAATTCAAGGACTTCATCCAAGGCAATCATTTAAACATCTTAAAAAATCCAATGGAATCTTCACCTGGAATAATAGGAGGGGAGGATCCCATCAAATTCCTTCTAGATTGGACTGCTTCCTCATCACGGAAGACTTCATCCACCTCGGAGGAGGGCTCGCAGCTACCATCATTCTGGCCCCTAGTTCATATCATTTGTCGATCCAGCTCCATTGGCTCAAACCTAGTATATCCACTCCAAAACCTTTTCTTTTTGAAATTTTTTTTCTCAAACATGCAAGGTTCAAAGACCTTATCTCAAATTGGTGGGATTCCCTCAATCCACCCTTGGGCACAAAAATGTATCAATTCCAGCAGAAATTGAAGATGCTCAAAGGGAAACTAGAATTGTGGAACAAGACCACCTTCGACAACATATTCAAAGACCAAAGAGATTTGAAAATGAAAATGTAGCAGCTCCAAAAAAAAATCATCTCAAAAGGAAGATTAACAAACTCAGACACCAATGAAAAGAAACTAAATTCCCAAATTGAAGAAAGAAGAAGCCAAGAAGAGATCCTATGTAAATAGAAGTCTCAGATACGCTGGCTCAAGGAAGGAGGAAGGAACACAAAATTCTTTCACCGCTCAAAAATCTAACAAAAGATGCACAATAGAATCAAAATCCTCGAGAATCAAAATGGGGAGAATTTGGAAAAACATGAGGACATCACAGAGGAACTGCTCAACCACTTCAAGGACATCCTCAAAGAATCCAACATCACATGAGGCCATTGATAAAATCACACAGCATATTCCAAAATGGGTCAATATGGATCATAACAGGATGCTTCTCAAAGCCACAACAATGATATATGTTGAACAAGAGGTTTTCCAATTAAAATAAGGGCAAGCCCCAGGGTCAAATGGATTTACAACCAACTTATTCCATTTCTTCTGGGGCATTATCAAAGAGGAAGTATGGAGCGTAGTGGAGGAATCACGTAACACCCACAGGATTATTCTAGCTCTCAATGCAACCTTCCTTACTCTCATTCACAAATAAGATAATTCTCTTTCTCCAAGTAAGTACATACCAATAGCACTCTGCAATGTAAATTTTAAAATTATTTTCAAAGTTATAGCTAATAGATTGAAAAAGCTTCTTCCCATGTGCATCTCGCCGAAGAAAACAGACCATGTGGAGGGTAGGCAGATCCTTGATGGAATAATTCTAAACCATGAGGTCATCCAATCCTTAAAAACCTCAAAAATGTTGGGCATGCTCCTCAAAATTGACCTTTCCAAGAGCTTTGACAAGCTCAACTAGAACTACATAAAGCAAGTCCTTCTAGACTTTGTGTTCAAGAAAAATTGAGTTCGTTGGATCATGAGCTTGATATCCTCTCCTTTCATCTCTACCTAGTCAATGGCATCCCCTTGGAAACATTCAAACCCTCTAGAGGTATAAGGCAAGGAGATCCTCTCTGGCCTTTTCTATTTGTTCTTATGGTTGAGGATCTAGGCCACATGATCAAGAGCTCAATCTGATCTCATGACCTTCAAGGAATCCATTTACACAATCTTCTCCCCATTTCCCATAAACAATTGGTGTATGAAAACATGATCGTGGGTCACCCCTTTTGTGTAGGAAGCTCGCATCCTCATAACCATTCTTTACTGTCTCTCTGAAGCCTCTGGAACCGCTATTAACCCTGAAAAATATCAAATATTATTTTTTGAACATGTCTCTTATCACCCAACGCAACATAGCTCGCATCCTGGGTTTCACCACAACCTCTATGATTTCCAAATGCTTGGGAACTCCTGTCACAGACTGAACTATCAAACATTCATCCTTGAGAGAGATTTCGGACATAATGGAGATTAAACTATCCACCTAGACCCATCACTCCCTCAACATTGTCGGACGCCTAGTTATTATCAAATTTGTCCTTCAATCTCTACCCATATACCTCTTTTTTGTGTTGGCTACAGCAAAATGGGTCCTAAAATCCATCCGCAACCTTCAACAAACTCTCCTCTGGGGGGATCCAAAGACAAGCACAAATGATCGCTAGTCAAATGGAAAGAGGTATGTAAGCCAAAAACTCAGGGAGGATTTGATCTAAGAGATCCAGAGCACAACAACAACATCATGGGCACCATTATATGGTGGAAATTAGTATCCAAGACTCATATACCATGAACAACCCTATGGGCCACCAAATATGCTAGAAATTGGCCCAAGGAGGAACTAATCAGATTCAATATCGTTGTTAGAGGATACCAAATTTGGAATGCATCCAGTAAAAAAACCAGTTGATCCAATCTCACAGATTCTGGGAACTGTGCGGTGGAACTCTAGCCATTTTCTCGGAGGATTCCTGGCATCAAATTCTTAGTCTATCCTCGATCTTCCCTCACCCCCTCTGGAGCATGGTCTTACAGGCAAGAGAACAAAATTGTGTCCAGGATTTTTGGACTAATGAAACAACTCAAGGTTATAGGAATTGGCTTGACACAGATAGATGGAAGGAAGAATGGAATAATAAACAAAAAAGAGATATTTGGGAGGAACTAACAAAAAGAAGAATCAGAATTCAGCAAGGGTTAGTAATTCTCTATTGGGGCCATATTCCAAGTGGTAACTACTCAACTAAGGAAGCCTACCATCTCATTCAACCGCGAAACCCTGGCCCCACAAATCAGATATGGAAGAACATATGGACATATAATATTTGGCCCAAAGTAGCTACATTTTTATGGCTGCTAAGTAAAAGACGCATCCTCACATGGGAGAATCTTAGGAAGAGAGGCTTTGTGGGTCCTTTGAGGTGTCCTCTATTTCAGAATGACATTGAAACCATCGATCAACTACTGGACATCTGCCCCATATCCAACAATTTCTGGGACAAGATTGAAATATTATGCAAAAGATCCAATTGAGATCAGGGCAACATCACCAATACCATTACTAGATGGAAGGATAACCCTATTCCAGCAATCTCCTAAATCATCTCTGGCAGTCCATTCCAAGCCTACTCATATGGAACCTCTGGAAAGAATGAAATAGTAGGATATTTAAAGACACTGCTTTAAATTAAGAGCATATCTGGGCCAAGCTACTCAACAACTTAGAAAAAACTCTTGCCATGGCTCACTGGGGGAAGGATGAATTCCATAGAACCACTTGTAAATGCATCATTTGGCACAACTGGCACATAAATATTGTGCCCCCCATGGATAAATCCTCCCCATGCATTGGCAGGAATTGTGAACCTGAACACCAAAATTCCTCCCCCCCGGGTGGTTTCTTCAAATGCAACTTCGATGGAGCCTCCAAAGGCAACCCAAGGGAAGTTGGATTTGGGGGCATCTTTAGAGATTCTAGTGGAAACCCCCTACATGCCTACTATTGAAACATGGGTGGGACAATAATAACTCTGTGGAGCTGGAGGGGCTCATACAGGGTATCTCCATAGCCATTGAACTTAATTTTTTACCACTCGAAATGGAAGGAGACTTGCAACTCATCATCCAAGCGGTCTCCATAGCCATTGAACTTAACTTTTTACCACTCGAAATGGAAGGAGACTCACAACTCATCATCCAAGCGGCCACTTGCATCCTCCTTGGCATTTCTTCCACAAATTTCTCTACCAACTAGAGGCTATCCAACTATGTCAAATACCAGGATTGTTTGTTGCAGCATCACTGGGCCATTAATTTCCACCATATGCACAGAAAGACAAACACTGTTTTAGATCTCCTAGCCAAAAAGGAATTGGATAGCCACTCAACGCTCTATCACTTTATTTTTTCTTAGATTCGGGATGAAATCCTGTGTGATAACTACAACACTCTCCCCCGAAAGGATAAAATTCCCCCAAATGCAGGTGACACGACCCAAATGTGTGACGATATATCTTTCCATGCTCAGGCTGATGATGCCCTGAAACACTAGCTTTAACTTGATGTGGAAACTGAATTCATCAATCATTTATAATGGTGCTCTATTGCACCTAATCTCTTGTGATATTTTGAATCACATGCAACCTCACTTGGACCGTCCCTCATCGCATCTATGGGCGTGCCACAACCCCTCACCGCAGGTCTTCAAAAGGCACATATGCTCCTCATTCTTCCATCGATCTGCTTCTCTAGACAGTCTCTAGAGCCATTTCTGTTATTCCCCTAACATGTTGCTGCTACAGCTTCCATGCGCACTCCCCCTGATATATGCTCCAACTGATGCGTGCCCCCTGTCGCACGACCTGCTGTAGCACACTCCTCCCTATGATTTCCTCCTCACTGCAGATCCCCTGCTACATTCCCCCTGTCTGTGTGCCTCCCTATGGAAAGCCCCTCCTCTTTTGCCTCTCGCAACTATGCGTTATCTGAGGCGCGATCCCTCACTGTGCGCCCCCTGCTGCGCGAGCCCCTATTGCACGCCCCCTGATGTTCATCCCTGCTGTGCACTCTCCATATGTGTACCTCACTGCTCTGAGCCTGGCTTCCCTACCTCTACTCGTTAGCTTCCCCGTGGCTCTACGACAACGTCAAAAGCCCATTAGGGATAGCCAAAGAGGTGTGTTCTCGGGGCGCTATCACCATGGTTAAGATCAACGTTTGGAATCCATCGAAGGTTCCTCTTCAAGAAACCATGATAGGGATGCTACTCAAAGCCCTAATCACACTCAGGAAGAGACAGTCTTAAATCTGGAGAATCAGAGGGGTATAAGAGGTTGCAGGAAGTTTACCATTACGCACTTTGAGCTGCCCCCTCCTCGGAAAACCAAGCTGCTCCCTATTCACAAGCCAACAGAGGAGGAGACAAACACTTGGACCATGGATTTGGATGGAGTCTGGATGAGAGATCCCTATGTGGAGTACCATGTTTCTCCTATCATCTACGTAGCCTCGTTGAAGCCCCTGCCTGAGCCAACATCTGAGGAGGATGCCATTGCATGTGAATATGGATGCCCCATCGAGGAGGAGGCATTGTGTGTGAATATGGATGCCTCATTGAGGAGGAGGACCTCGTAATAGAGGATGATTGATGAACACCATGACTACACAGTAGCTCGATTGATATTTGTTTTCTATCATTTTAGTACATACTATAGCTATTTTGTTTTTAAATGCGTTATAGAACATTTTGAAAAACATGAATGTTTGACACTATTAAGGGGTTGGTCTCCTCCTATGAGGCAGCCCCAAATGTGCCCCAAACCTACTTTATTTTGAAAGCTTCTAAGGTTGGGATTGGCTAAGCACCTCTTTCCATCTCAGCCCAATGTCTATGTAACATTTCTTTTATGATCTAATATAGATTAGCCTAACATACAAAAATATAAAAATATCATGGCTTAAAGAAATTTTTTTTTTTCTAAATTCCAAACAAAAACTCCAAAATGCATAATAATCGAACAACCAAAAATGATTACTGAATCGTGAGAGAATTGGAAACTCAAAACAAAACCACCTTCAAAAGTTATTGTTTTCACACCTCTCTTCTAATTAGTAAAGTGTTTTGCTAATGTATTTGACATAATTCAAATCACCCTGTGAAAGTCAAATTGCATCCCTACATGAAAGAGATTTATGTTGTACAAGCATTTCAAATCGAAAGAGAAAATAGGTATTCTGGTTCTCCAACCACATAAATATGCACCTCTTATGGTACATGTGCCGACATTGAATTACACATGCCTCCCCCTTCAATTTGTACTTCTCCCAAAAAATTGAGCAGATTGAATTATTATCATTGCTAATATGTTCTTCTGAAATGAGTATGGAGGAAATTGATCGATGATGAATCTATATTCCTGTCCCACATACTGATCATGTGTTATTATAATATCTTTGGCCTACCAATAATCAAGAATAATTACTCCTCTTCTTTGTTGCATAGTTTGATGTATTCCATATATATCTTCCCACTGATTTTTCCTCAATTTTATCACTCCTCTTATAACATTATCCATCATGGTTGCAGCCTAAATATTCCAAGAAATTCTGCACATATATTCCTACAGAGTTCATCCCACTTCCATTGCTTGTCTTATCACATTGGTAATGGTGGTTCCCACTAAGCTACGTCTGAAGTAATTTTCCAGGATAAGAATTGAAAGATTAGGCATGTCAATAGTAATAATTATGTTTCTTACCATGTTTGTGTTTGTAGTTTTGTTCCCATCATTATCATAATAGGAGTGATTCTATCCTCTACTCCTACCGTCTACATTGCTACTCATACTACCTCCATTATTGCAAAAATTTGACCTTCCTATTCTACCATATGAACTCTCGCTACTTCCCCTATTGTTATTACAATCATTATCAAGGGATAGTGAGGAAGGGATTGAGGTAAATTTTGTCTTTAGGGGTCCTGACCTAGGTTCAGGGTTTATGGATAAACCAACAAATCCTCGAAATACTCACCCTTTTGGCAGTGATATGCTCAATGTGTAGACCAAAGTCTCACCCGAAGCAGTATGGGGGGGTGTTGGAACTAGGTTTTTGCACCATGAGAGAGAATTTAATGAAGTAGTCCTCAACAAAACAAAAAGTGAACTTATACAAATGCACAGAAAAGTTTATAAAATAATCACACATGAATATTGTTCTATTCAACGCAGATACACAAAGCAGAATATGACAGAATCTGATCCAGAAATTAACCAATATTGTAAACACTTAATAGATCTATCATCAATAATCATGCATAATTAGATCAGATACCCTTGTGCAATCATTAACAATTAAACAGACAATGCGATCTTAACAGAGCATAAACAAGAGGCAATATATATGCATAAAACAAAGATCTTCACCAAATATGTTCTTTCTATTACCTTTCATATCTTTCAATGCATTAACAGTTCTTTCCAAAACCCTTACAAAACCCTTAAAAACCATTATGCGCACACAGCTAGTGGAGTCTACAAAAATCTAGGACTAGGTCTTCATGTACATAGCCAGTAGGAGCCTCTTAACCCAACCCAAAACCCTCAAAGACATATCAACTATCATAACATCAATATTTCATAACACATATATAACTACTTAGCATAAACATACTCTATCTATTTATAATATGCCTAGCGTGCATATACTATGGTCTCAAGCCATGGTTTGAGGTCCACAGTTTATATTTAAGCCTAATTACATCCAAAATTGGGGCCAAATCCCCTTGACTTCATTTGCGCAACGCCCACATACAAAATCATACAAAAAGTGTCTTTGGAACTTGTGCCTCATGGGAGCCTCCTCCAACAGGCCTCCAACACAAACATGTGACTCAACTTGAGTCACTGAGGCGCTATCTCCTTCGTCTTAGTCAGAAGTGTCTTGAAAAAAGTCTATAGAGGGAGCACTAACTCAAGGCTCTGTGTTGTTGCACTCTGCGCTTTCTGAACCATATTTTATGTAGTACACCCCTTAATGGCCATCTCCACATTGCGCTGAGTCTACTGAGTAATCTTTAAGTTATTTTCCAGCATATGGGATAGTTGCAGTGCTTCCTCTGCTCATATTTTTATGCGCTCCTTCAACACCTGTTCCTTCCGGTGCAAGTTTGAGATGTATTTTTGAATTCTAAAGCCTTCTTGTAGATGAGAAAGTCATTGCGTAAGTACTAATGTAGGTGCTATGGTCTAAATCTATTAAAATTGCTACTCCTTCTCATTGAGTGTGTCGCGCAGCTCCTGCACGACCGGATAATTCCAGACAGAGGCCTAAATGTCCATGGCCTCTTCCAATGAATTTCCACACTCGGTGACTGCGGTAGAAATGCTATCGTGTGCTTGCTTGACTTATGCTTCTCTCTTTGCGTGAACCTATGGTAGTGGCTCCGACTACAACTTGGTCTAGAGGTCCGTGATCTGCTGCTCATATTCTAATCAAATTTTTTGAACCTCAGTGCACACAACCTTTACTGTAGTAGCCAATCCTTCCAACTTCTCAATAGGAGAAGTTGTAGCCAAGACAACTAGAATGTCTCGGTAGACCTGATTGATCTTTGCTTCTAGCGCGATGCGCTATGCTTCTGCTTATCTACAAGTTGTCTGTACTTGTTTTTGTTGTTGATGCGCTTGTGTAGCCTCCTGCTATGCATCTCTAGTCTTTGTTTGCACGGTTTCTTCGCAGTATTGAAGTTTGTCTGCAATTAGTGAATGCAAAAGATGAAGCTTACCTGCAGGAAACACTAGAACATTAACATGTGTATCTCCTATACCAGTAAATTGAACATGTTGGCTAACATCCATTTGTATCATGGTTAGGGGGATGAGGACAAATCGCGCATCCCCTAATGTTGGCAAGGGAACATCCAACGATTGTGCACTAGTAACATGCACACTAGTCTGGCTCACCTGAATCACACTCTCTTGAATCTGGCTTTCCTGGAATTTTAATTCTCGCCACCCAACTTGGACAATCTACAACATAGATTTCTATTAGACTTCCATGTGTGTCCATCATTCTTCCATCACAGATTTGATGGTGTTCACGATCTCATTGAGACTATCCTCTGTGAGTGTCAAGAACTCCTCTCCTACCTTCTTGGATCCCTTCTGTTTCTTGTGTGATCCACCTGCAGCCTGAGTGCCACGCTTAGTTCCTTTTGATGTTTCCACTTCTCTGGTATCCTTAGGCGTAGAGCCATTTTTCTCTAGCACTGTTCTTGTGTCAACAATTTCTACAGTCCTGGTCGAGGTTGGTTCATTCTCGGTAGGTTTCTCTATAACTGTCGTTGCTTTTTTTTTTCTGCGATATTTTTAGTGGCTTTATCCATCAATTTTCCTATCGGAGTGCATCGCTTTGTTGATGTAGGCAGAGTCAACTAGGACAACGACCATTATGCTTCAACTCTGAATAGGTTTTCTTTCATCACCAGATAGGGAAACTCATACCACACACCCTCTAAAGTGCCCTTGGCCTGGATATGTATTTTACAAAATGTATCCTTAAATTCAGCTATAATTTTGTATTGATCATACATAGTGAGTGAGTTGTGGCTTCAACTGCACTGCTTGGTTTAGTGTTACACCATACAAAACCCGTAAGATCTTATTCTCTTTCGCACGCTGGGTCAGATGAGTTTGGAGTAGTGTGCAACTTCACATATTTTATCTTCAATTCTAGGGAACTGTCTGTCTTCAGGGGTTCTCCATCCAATAAGTGCAATGATTAACAAGAGGCAAGTGTATTGTAAGGGCTTTCCTTCCTCCTACGACTTACGCATGTTATCTAGGAACTCCTTACAGATATACCCACACCAGTTGTATATGAATCCATTTTCACATCTTCCATCAAGTGCAATCACATGTGCATGCACCTACTTGAGGATGCATTTGTGCATCATATTGTAGGCCAAGATGAGCATGCCAAAATGTACAGCTGGTTCATTGATCTATTCCACAACGAAACCCTAGGACTTGCAAGTGACATCGTATTTTTTCTTGATCTCATCAACCACAAATTTCTCTTGCACTTCGCCTCCGAAGTTCGCAATACGATCGCCCCCCTTATTAGGCAGACTGGTTAGTTTATGAATCAATTTTGTATCAACTGGGATGTGCTCTCCCAACTAGAGCACATCATCATGGACCAACTCCAACAGTTGCAATGACTCCTTGTGCATTAATGAGGCTCCATTATAGACAAAACAGTCCTGAATCTTGAAAAATCCCTTCATCAAATACTTCTTGGGTGTTCCTAAAAACGGTAATAAATCTGTCTTATCCAATTTTAATGTTCTAATGACTAGTTTTTTACATCTTTTCACGTCATTTAATCTCCTTGCGTAGATACCATGTGTATGTCACAGCTTACTCCATATATAATCTAGAGTTGAGTATAACCATCTACAGACTGCCCCCTAGAACAAGGGTTTATTGACTAGGTAATTCAAAGTAGATCGAGTAGCATCCATCATATCCCTTAATAATGCAAGCTTGTTTGACATTGATCATCCTAATGGACCGTCGCACCTCTTCTGAGGAATCTGGTCATGGTCACAATTATCATTTCATACTTTGGAATGTGCTTTTTGTAATATCCCACAATGATTAGCATGGAACACACGTGTCTTAAATTCGAGGGGATCTAAGTTCCTTCGAGCGTGCACGGTTCCCTATCTTCCAATAGTGCCAATTGTCTAAAATGCACAGTCTCCCTTATCAGCGCATTAATAAGTTATGGGATCAAAGCCGAACCAACTGTATCAAACCCACTTTCAAAGCTAAAGATAAGAATAAACATGTCTATCAGCGTAGGCCATTTTCTAGTGCCTCTGTGCAACTCTGTTTCCAAGTACCATTCAATTGGCACCTTGCCTAGCGTGTGAATAAACATATGAACCCATTCAGGTCTTGGTTTGACACCCCATAATTGATTCCACTTGGCCAAATTTCTGCATGGATATTATTTGCCAAGATGTATATCCTCCATTTTAATTATTGTACATTCACACTACAGCCTCATCATGCGTAGACATTCCTCCCAGTTTCCCATATTCTCCTTATCTGTTTCCCACCTTCTTGTTGGATTAGTGCGTAAGCAAAGATCCAACGCATGGAATCTCTCTCCTTCAGGAATAGTCCTTTCCATATCTCATATAAACATTTTTACATCAGTTGAGCCATCATAGTGTGGTAAATCTCGTACCTCATATGTTATACAACACAGAGCACGGGTCACACAATTATATCACATCATAGACACCTCATGCAGTCGGTTCTATCAATTCTCTAGTTCTTCATTAGAGTCTGAAAAACTAGAACTATCCTTCTCCCATTTTAGATTCCCATCTGTTGTACGATTAATCCAATCTTACCCACACAAAATTAGCTTATAGTTGTGATTGATCTTGTCCTTAGCATGCACTAGTTCAGTATACCTTTGGCCCTCTGCAAGATCCAGAGGAATGATTAGCCTAACTTCATTGCTCTTAAATTCCATTCTCCTTCTCTTCATATTGGTAACACCACCCATGTGAATGGCCCATTCGAATCCTAGTAGTGCAGGAAAAGTATTAGTATCATCTACAATTTGTATGACCTCAAAGTCTGTCAACACCTTAACACCTTCTATATTGACCACAATTTTTGATAACCTCCCCAAAGGAATGATCTTCTGTTGATTAGCCATGCACAGTTGGACAGTATACCATTATATCTTCACTAGTACAAAATGGCTAATTAATTACTAAAAAAGCGACTAAAATTTGCATATAAACAACTATTTTTCAGTCGGTGACTAATAGCAGTTAATTTATAGTATCTTATAACGCGACCAACTTTTAGTCATTTTTAGCTTAGTGATTAATTGGTTGTCTCAATTTTATCATCTAGTAGTATATTTAGTCATTAATTTGGTCAATAATTTAGTCATTTATTTAATCATTAATTTTCATAACTAATGACCAAATATACAACAAAATATATTACTATATGATCACCCGATAAAGCCAATTAATGACCAAAAAAATATGACTAAGATATTGATGATGTTATAAGATACTGTAAATTAGCTACTAATAGTCACATATATGCAAATTTTAGTCATTGTTGAAACCAATTAATGACCAAATAAATATGACTAAATTTTGATCGTGTGATAAGATATTGTAAATTAACTACTAATAGTCGTATATATGCAAAATTTGGTCGTCTTTTGTAATCACAAATTTATCATTTGCAGTAGTCATTTATCTTTTTTTAGCAGTTTCATATTCATTATATAAACTACTAATTTAGTAGTTTATATTCATTTCATTTACTTTCATTAATAATCATTATAAATGACTAATTTAATAGTATATTCATTTTATTTATGTTCATCATTAATCAATATAAACTACTAATTTTGCAGTTTTAAATTGATTTTATGTGTTCATTATTAATCAACATAAATTAATTAGTATGCTTTTGCAACTAAATAAAAAGAATATGAAATGAAAACGCAAATTTACATATGTTAATGACAATATTAAACAATATCAAGTGCAACTATAAATAATTTCAAGCACAAATTATATTATATGAAATATCAAGTATTACAATATGAATTTCCAACTTAATATTTGTTGGACTACAATTTACACGTGAAATATTGTTTCATCACTTCAAAACATTATCATTGTGTTTCCAAGGCATTGCAGGTGAATTCACCAACTCTGAATACTTGACCATCAATCTCTATGTGTCTCATACAAGATATTGGCTCTAAATGTATCACTATACCAGTTCTCTTCTCTCTCTCTCTCTCTTTGCAGTTGTCACTCCAATGTTATTGTTCTCTTCTTTCCTCAATTCTTGTTTCTTACCATCAATACTGTGTTCTTTTTCTGAAAACAAAATATACAATGCAAAGTGTAAGACATGAAAGACGATGAACACTAGAATATAAACTAAATTAAACTATAAAGAATTTATACAACAAAATAAAAAATGCATTAAACTCCGAACTTCACAATCAATGAATGCATTAAACTCCCTATATGGCATGAGAAATAAAGTAAATTAGATGAGGTGAAAATTTAAGACATTACCTCTATTAAAATCATGATAGAAAGAGGGTTACAGCGGCTATGTGATCTTTTTTCATGACCTGCAAATGTTTAGATAAGATCATTAGTCCATTCACAACTTCACAATAGTTGAAAAAACACAAATTCTATTTTTTTGGAATCAAGAATGTGTTTCAAACCTAATATAAATTATCATGATTGATATGTTATAAGAAATTAAGAATAGACCCACAATTCATGGCCACACTTTCATGACATTAAGAAAATAAATGTAAAGGTTGTAAAATTGTAGATATCTAATATTATAACCTAACCTGAAAAGTTATATTTTGACACACATCAACACATGTTGAGTCAAAAGGATTAGTCTATTCAACCTTATGTCTGAATTGCAGCTCGACCACCATCTCCAAAGAGTTCCTGCAAGCAAGTACAAAAAACATTAAATTTCCTATAGCAAAAAAACCTATCGTGAAGCAGCCCATGGTTTCCTTGGGTGTGCAGAGTCAAAAGCTAGACTTTCAAATTTCTACATGCCACACTCTCAATAGAAACCAATCTCTTGCTTTCTCTATCCTAAAAACCAAGACTACTTTAGCGGCAATCAACATGGATAATTGAATGAGACTTGCATAGATTTTTGCATGAAACTGTTCATAACATTTTTCCACTAGGCTTTGAGGCCTCCATTGGACATTCGTAGACAACACCACTGCATATCCCCAACTTGGAAAATTTTACAAAGACCGCAACTCCAAATAGTGCTTGATTAATACCTATCTATTTTGGCCTTGGATTCAATGTTAGACCTTATGAAGCACATATGAAATCTAAGGCTTCAATACAAAATTTACCATATTGGTTCATGCAATCCACGCAACTCTTAAAAACAATTTTAAGTCATACATAATAGTTATATTCAAATTTTATTATTTATATTTCTCTCAAATGACACAAATAAAACCCCAAAGAAACAACATTATGAGTGCCAACCATCCTACAAATTATGTTAGACTTAAGTAAGGATGAACATGTAATATTAGACCTTGGTGTTTTACAAAATTTAAGGTATTATTAGATCTTCCAATAGTTTTTTCTATGTAGGAGAGAGGCAAAGAGATATTTATATGCCGAAAAATAACCATTGATAAAGAATACCTTAATGCTTGAGAATTCATTTCTGATTCTTAGATATCGACTCAAAAAAATATTATTATTGTAGTTAGGAACATATCACTTTAACTTTTCCAAACATGAAAAAAACAGTATTTTATATATTCCATTGATGGGTAAGGTTGAATTGTACTTTATTATCTAAATTTAAATGGGCATTCAATTGATACTAATTTTAGATTTAGGAACAAATTCATAAAATGTTAAGAATTCATTGGAATCAGGGCCATTCCAGTAATTGTCATAGGATATGATAGATATATAAAAAACCAAGTGAAATGCCAAGAATAACTACTTTTTGTATCTAACATACTAATGAAAAATCCATTTTGAAATGTGATCTTGTTGATGTTATACCTATCAATGCCAATCTCCATATTTCTCAAGGATATTTTTCTGTTTTTACATCATGTTCATACAATTCCTGCCACAATTGAAGACATGCTTACCTATTTAGTGAGCCAAGAGCATACTATCAATGGGTTATAAAGCACAAAAGAAACACCTTAGACATACGAAAATTCATTATGACATAGTAGTGACAATCCACTACTATGAAAAATGAGTTGTTTTCCTTTCCCAAAAATTATCATCAATGTAAGGTCTTGGATATCTAATTTGATGATTAAATTTACCTCAAACAATTGACATAGTGCCACCTAATAAAGGTTTTCAGATAGAAATAACTGGGTAAATTAATTTATTCTTCAATACACTATTTCAAAGACAAAACGAGAGGAAAATATTTAAGACCTATTATCTCTACAAAATAACTACAAGAAATTAGCCTAAGATCACTTCTACATCACCAAGTTTTGCCCAATTCCAAGTCTAGTAACTTTATGGATACATAAGAAATTTGACAGTAAATTTAGAAATTTATGTAGTTTTTTCATGCATGCAAATGAATTGGGGTAGCACCGTTCACAAATATACTAGTTGTCGTAGGAACAAAGGCATAATTTGGACAAAAGGTAAACAAAACCCACTACAAATTTGTTTTATTTTCATTCATCTAGATCTTCTAACATGCTCAATAATATGCATATATAAATCCAAAATTTATTTTCCCAAGACTATAGAAATACAAAAAAAAGGATTTAGATAAAAGGTGTTCTACATACCGGTCTGCGTGGAAATTTTCAACTCCAAGATGCTCATCCCAAAGGAAAATGTATTGGTAGTCAGCAACTACATCTAGATTGAGGAAATGATTTTCAAACCACCTACATGAGAAGTAATCTATTGACTTAACATGAAAGATTTGCAATATGTATCCATAAAGAAGAGAAATATATTTAACATTTCATTACCACTTGGTTTGATTGATTGCCACTATATGAATAATTATATTGCTCCACTCCAAATCACTCCATTTATTTGTGACACCGTCATAATGGAACAACATCACTGTGAATTTCTTTAAAGGAAAATGGAAACAAATTCCCATGTAACATAACCATCAATTAGTCCAGAAATAAAATGTAACACGTTGATAACCACCTAAATAATACATTACAACACACCAATTATTAACTGAACTCACTGAGAAAATACCTTCTAAACAATTTGGTCCACATTCCCCTATTCTATTCCAATTGCAATGCAAAAATTTTTGTGGACTCTTTACTCGTGACTGTAGACATAGAAAAGGTACAAAAAAAAATGATAATCATGAGTTATATTAATGAAAAAACATTCAAATACTGATGCAAAAATTATCCACATTTGTTTACATGAGAGTAATTGGGGTTTACTTTCTCGTACTCTCTCTCTCTCTCTCTCTCTCTCTCTCTCTCTCTCCATGACCATTAATTGAAGGAAATGTCAGAAACTATTCTAACAGTCTATGGGGCACCTTCCTTTAAGTTGTCTAGATTATAGAATAATCCCAGAGAATCCCCAGCATCTCATTCAGATATATCACATACAATATCATCAAATCTCCTTCAAATATATTTTCTAATAACCATCTAACCCTAGATTTTACTTAAGTGTGAATCAAATCATTTGTTAATGTAATATAATAATGTTCTCTAAAGTGATTGCACACCCTTTCACGAGACTCATTGATAATAATAAATATCCCAACCCTCATTTTATTATAGTCAATGCATGATTACAATATATGAGCAAGTAATAGATGATAACTTATGTAATAACTAAAATAAATAAATCATATGCAAGGAGAGAAATGTGTCATTTTCAGATATTTTAGCATGCCATTTTTTTCTGAGAGCTCTAAACACCAACATTAGTATATGGCAAGCAATACTCTAAAACCACGTTAACATGCTTTGGCCAAGTTCTAGCTTTCTCGGCATTCACACTTAGGTGAAGAAAAAATAATAATAAATAAATAAATACTTTTCACAACCACATGCTAATTCTTTCTTAATTCAAATCCCCAGGGTAAAAGTCATCTTAAGCAAGAAATTTATAAGGTTATATATTAGAAACAAATTAAAAGACGCCAAACTATTTTGTTAGCAAGGAAAATATCAAATATTCCTAGAATCAACCCCAATTTTAGTAAACAAATATTTCAAGTCTTCAAGACTATTGTTCACTTGAACCAATTCCAAGATTGACTGCTTCAAAAGAAGACAAAATCAATTATAGATATGCAATAGTATCTTCATCCCACTAGAAGGCTTGTACATGGAATTTTTTAAATGGTTTAACAAATTCAAGAATTTAGATATGAAAAGTCAAGGTTTTAAACTCTCTATCAATGAGAGATAGAGTTTCGCTATGAACTTGCTCTCAGTTAAGTAAAAGGTATGATTAGACCCACCTACATATACATATATTAATATATGTAACTAAAAAAAAGGCATGGCAGAATACTACATATGAGGCCATAAAGGCCTTCATCCTAATTTTTTAAAAGGTTGTAATTATGGTATGTCGTACAAACTCAGGAAAGGTAACCCCAGGCTATAAAATCATATCCCATAGGACTTGTTAAAGACCAAAAATTATGGCCTAATTCTCAATGTTGACAATGTCATATTGTAAGGCTTTTAAGGCCAAGGTTTAGCAAAATGTAGAGACCCCAATCTTGACATGATCACGACCCAAACCATAATAGGGAAACCCCATGTACACGAAGAAAACTTGTATAGAAATTGATAGGTCATATCCTTCACGTAGTTTAATAATGAATAAGACTAAAGTACATTGGTTTCCCTTAGACCATACTAGCATTAATGACTTCTCCATTACAACTTCCTCAACCTTACATAAATGCTAGGTAACTCATCAATCCACTTAAGGGTTGTTCACAAATTTGATTCATTGGGTTAAGAAGGTTATGAAGTTAAATTCCCTTATTTTTACCTTGTTAATCCATCCCTCCTCAACTTTCACTCTATTAAAAAAATTACAATGCTAAGGTATATATATAACCATACTTCCCATGAAGGGAATTCTTGGTGCCATCACCCATCATTGCAGTGAAGGGATGTTCTTTATACATGAATATGTACAATTATATGTGCATATCTTGTGTGAGAGTACACAATACTAACAATGGCTATTAAGCCACTCTTGTTCATGGGATATCCACCCAGAATACAAGGTTGAATGCATATATACCCAAGCATAGGGTTGAGAAGTAAAAGTACTACTCTAACAATCTTAAATAAGAAAGTTGGAAATGCATTCCATGTTGGCTCAAAAATGGAGGTTTTGGAGATGCCATTATCAAGGATGCAATAGTCAACTTTACTCAAGCTCAAAATATGGCTAAGAATGCTTCTTTCAAAGGAGAAGAAACATCAATACGTTAACACTTAGTGTTGGTCAAAGTTTTCATTGATGTCAATATGGCATTGTTGGAGATAGCAATATTATTATGATAACCCTTTCATGATGTTGCCCTCTCCTCATGTGATAACCCTTTCATGATGTTGCCCTAACTACATGACAAGACGAGTACAATTGTGCCCCAAGCTCTAGCAGATGATCATGATGTCCTAGTCCTTGTTTCTTATTTAAGATGCCTTAACCCTAAGCATACACATGAATGATACCCTAAATGCATATATGAAACTCTATGTTGCATACATGAATGATCTAATGATGCATAATGATGAACTAAGAAACCCTTACCATAAAACCCTCTTAGGCACATGTATGCACATGTAATGACAAACTCTTTTTCCCTGGCATGGTGCAATGCAATAAATGCATAAATTCATGAAGCCCTAAATGCCTTGCTAAAGATGTCGTAATCCTAATAATCTTAAAGGCCTAAGTCTAAGAAGAAGAAGCCCTAGCACTGTAAAAAACATAAGATCCTAAAGGTTGCCATAAATAATATTATGATGACAGTTCACATTTTTATATCCTTGAGTTCTCACAATAACTTTTGCTAGGGTTTTGTCACAAACCCTAGATTCCATCACCAAACTAAAATTTAGATATCAATCATTTATTTCAATCATAGCAAAAGCATTATTACATCTAGGGTTTCATTATCATGCCCTAGAAACTTATATCAATCCCTACTAGGGTTTTATCGTAAACCCTAGACACAAACATCAAAATTTTAATGTTAGGTATACAATAGCTCGACCAAGCTAGGGTTTCAATCAAATTAAAGCATATTCATCTAGGGTTTCATTCTAGGATTTTACATTTACTATTGCAAGGGTTTTTTCATAAACCCTAACTCATCAAACACTAAAAAATCTAGGGTTTTCATCATATATTATGGACATCAATAACAAACCCTAAAAGGCTAGGGTTTTATAGTGAATCCTAAAGGTTAGGTTTTACCAAAGTGAACAACGGATAGAGTATGATGAGGGTTGATTTAATTCGAAGATTAATCACCCTAAAATCAGAATCTTGATGATTCAAAACCCTAGACATGAGAGAGTTAGTAATATAAAGAAATTTTCAAAATGATTGTACCTTTTAATATGAAGAAGATTACAAATCATACGGTCTCAAACATGTCTTGAGTTGCTTCTTTTTACAAACCTTTTAAGGGTTTCTTTATTGAAGGGTTTCCTCTTATCATGACAACATATTCATGGTCTATTTCCATATGAGATCTTTTATTAGAGTGTACAAGAATCTAGCTCGATTTATCATGCCTGCCTTATTTTTCTTCCTTTAAAATATACCTACAATACTCGTTGACAAGCACAACCAAAATATACAAGTACAATAGCGTGGTGATTATCTAGAGCTTCCATTACCCTTTTAGAGAATGAATTCCTAGGGATTTTGACTACAAGCCTTAACTAGCTCTAAAGAGCAATATGTCAAAACCTAAACATCAATCATTTTATTTTTGCAGAGGATTGTCATATACCTACAAAACCTAGATATCATGTACAAGAGAATTAGGATTAGGTTTCCATATGTTCTATCTAGGATCTATAATCCTTAGATATTAAGAATCTTCAACACAATAATAATTTACAAACCCTAGAATCATGTAGGAAACTAAACCCTAAAATATTTTGTAATAGAAGTTATACATACCTCAAAATTACATACCTCTAACTTAATTTTTCTTCAAATAACTAAATCTACAATAACTAAATTGAAGACAACTAAAATACTTGCAATGCAAAAATAATAATGCAACAATAATTTTCCACGAAATAACAATGTATTCAATATCCAGATTACAATTAGACTAGCGATTTCAACCGTTTTTCAATGGAGAACATTCAGTTCAACAGTTAGTGGGAAACATCCACAACTAAAACCTGATCAATTCAAGAAAAATAATTCATTCACTATCCGTATGCCAAACTTCTGTGATATTATAATGTCCAACTTAATATTTGCTTTGTGGACCCTACGCCCCTTGATTGCACTGCAGTCGATCCAAGTCTTGACGGCAAGACAGAATTTTTAACTTTGGGCCGCCTGAGGTGCCTCACAATGCTGCCTCAATTGCGTACTTTCACACGCAGGCAGCCGCGGTCCCCACAAAGACTGTCCACGTCACCACTAGTTTATTTGAGCTAAGATAAGTCCCCGACGGTTTGCGTTTCCACAGCTCCCCTACGATGAGATTCCACAGAGATGCTAATTGATTTTTTCTTCCGCTTCAATCCTTTAACTCCCGGAATGGTGCCTCGCGTTATGATTCTGTAAATATGAACTGCTACACTCTTCAATTTAGGGATACACTGACAAATGGAACGTTGTTATCTCCAGGGTGTCTTCTGGAAGTGATGTCGTAAACCAGAGTTTTGCTCTGATGCAGATCACAAGAGATTACCCTGCTTTAATTGCTTCACTGTTTTGCTTTGATTTTGACCAAAAAAAACAGGATGAAGATGCCTAACCGAGAACCCTTGCGTCCAAACAGAAAATATCTTTCGTTGTCTTCTAGAGACTCCTGTACCAAATCACTTACTCAAGATTCTGCCGCTCATATAGGACTGTGCTACATAGAGAAAGATAGAAATGGTCAACTGGGTGGGATCTTTCACCACCGAAATTGACAAGGAGAGGGGTCTTAAAACCCACAGAAATAATGTTTAAGAAACCAATAAGATCATCCACCATGATTATTCTAATTGAATTCAATCCTCCCATATTTATAGATTTCCTAAGGGGGTCTTTCCTCCATAAATGATTGAGTAAATTTTACTTCAAACCTCAGTTTTGGGTTTCTTTTAGATTTATTTGCCAAACTTCTCCAGAATTGAAAATTTTGGGATTTCCCCTTTAATGAGGACTGTAGCCTACGGGGATTGATAGGCTATTTCATATGTTAGGCCAATGAATCCCTTAAGAACATTACAGTCCTCCTTCGTCACATTGTTTTTCCTCAGGCAATTGACGCATAGCTTCTTCAACCTTGGGATGTACATCCTTAGTAGATAATTCACAAAACAAAGATACATCTGAGTCAATTGTCATGAGGTCCTTTGCATTTACTTCAACATCTTTCCAGAGACCAAATATCAACTTTAGGGAAATCGAAGTAGTTTTAAGTCATGGACATTTGGCTTGTTTTCTGTCAAATGATCATCCTGTATAATGAAGAATTGTCCTGCATGCCAAGAGCTTTTGTATACCCTCTTCAAAGAAATAGTCTGGAGAATTTAGAAGGCACAAACCCAAACTTGATTGGGTAGCTGCATATCTTTAGCAAATGTACTCAACTTTGACCAGGATGCATGTCTTGTACTTTGTAAATTTACAAAATATTGTTCTGTTGGTTCAGGGGCATTTGCTTTATCTTCCCCATAAGAGATACAAGCAAGTGATGACAACAGATTGCATAAACATCTGGTACCGAGCTTGTTGATTTCAACTAAATCATTGGAGACCTGGAAATCTATTTCACAGAGGATAGAACCAATAAGAGCTATGTACGCCTCCAGTATATCTTGAAAGCTATCAACATCTTTACCTTTAATAGCTGTCAGTTTTCTCTCATATTTATCCATTTCTGATGAACCATATGATCAGCAGATTTTAAGCTGGTATCTCACATAATACTTTCTCTTCCCTGAAAGCATATCTGAGCAATATCTCCAATGGAACAACTTGCACAGCCTGTAATAATCATGCTTGTAAAAAAATTCAAAAGATCATTTTTAAAACTAATCAGATTTTCTGTATTACCAACACTTGATGTACATTCTGGCCCAATTATTTCTTTTATATGTATAGTGGGATGACAACAATTTATATAAGAAACCAAGCCATTGATCATTAGAAGCATCCAGTGCAGTGTACACGGTGGAGGAAAGCACCTTCAAAACCTGCCCCGAATGCTCCAAAAGTTCATTCGAATGCACCGAAATTTCCGCTTCAATTTTCTCATTTGTCCATAATTGTGAGACAAAAAGAGAACTTAAATATCGCACAAGAACCTATGATCTCTTGACTCCATAACTTTTTGCTAGAACTTAAATATCGCACAAGAACCTATGATCTCCTGACTCTATAAGTGTTTGCTAATATTAATCCATTTAATAGAACACACTTTTTCTCCACTTTGACAGGCTCAGCCAATGAAAACACCACCCTTTGTATGTATCCAGTATCTCCATACAAAAATCTGCTTGTTTCCACCTCTCCACCCTTAATGTAGTGTTGACTTGAATTATTGTCAACACATTTAACATTTAACTTAGTAATTTCTGTAGGCTTGTTAAGTCTCTGACCTGCACGCGGCGTTTTTCATACTAGAACATCGCATTTGATAAACTGAAAAACATTCTCTAAATCTAGAAGTCTCCCATCAGTTTCCCCAAAAAAATTCACAGAACCATAACCTCTTCTACCAAAAAAAGGTCTTTGACCTGACGGCAATAACCTCGTTGCTCAGCACGCTCTTTAGCAGCCAATTCTTGTATCTTTGGTTTTGTGTAGTAGTCTAAATGCCAAAGTTTAGGCATAAGGGCTTCAATGTCTACACCATGCTCATATAATATAGCAGCTTCTCCTGGCTCTATGGTCAGAAATTGAGATATAACTATTTCCTCTATGATTATGCTGCTCGTGAAGAACATTCTTCCCTGAAGTGGACTTTACGTTGGCATCAACTGGCTTTGATGATAGTGGGTTATTCTGAAGGGTTTTATGCTTGCCACCACATGACCAGTCGTCAACATTGTCTTCAGGCTCTTGGGTAAATGCCTTCTCAAATGATGATGCCCCACTTTTACCATCTGTTGTCATTCCATTATCATTGATAGCCATTTCCTTCATGTTTGCTATTGGTTTTCATGTAGCAGATGGAGATTGGTCAGGTGGATGAATAAAAAGTGCCATTGGGTTTTCTCTTGGAATGAACATGGCATCTGCCTTTGGAGGGCTAGGTGCTTCTTCATTCTCAATGAAAAATGATACCTTGGGACTATCCTTCTTAGGATTGTATCTAAGTGAATGTATGCGGATCCTTGACCTTTTAGTAACATGCTTTGGAGTCAATAGAGAAGATCCCCAACTTCGACCGATAGACATCTGAGGCATTGTAGGAAGATTTCCAAATGGATTTGTCATAGGTTGTGGTGTAGTAACCATTATATTCTGCTGAGTGGGTTTCCCAAAGGTGATGTACCCAAAATATGGTGTCTCATGGGTTTCCAAAATATCTCCAGATCCAGTGCATTCAGATCGTTTTACATTACAACACTGAGTTGAAACTGAGAAGACACATGAAGAATATGTTGGGATAGTAAGAGCCGCATCTGCAGAAATTTTTTGGGAAGACGTAAATGTTTCACAATTCTCCAGATCCTTTATTTCTCCCCTATCTACTACCCTGGATGTATAGATATTATTTCTAACAGAATTATCTTAAGTAGAAAATTCAGCTTCATCCACTAACCTATCACCTTACCTCCCACCTAATAACCTATCACAAGTTCAGATTTGCTTCACTAATTAAAGTTGGGGCATCAAACCCACTAAAACCGTTCACTATTCCCTCTGATGGGTAGTGGCCCATTTCCTCAGTTAGAAGTGCTTCTAGAAACACACCACGAGGTGATGGACTACGTAGCACATACTTCCTTTGGTCTGTATTCCATGTCTGAGGGCTATATTGGCTAATATTCTAGGTCTGAAAAATAAGTTTGTTTACAAGTTTCAATTAAGTTTGTTCTAGCCTTTTATGCAATGTTTGGTTGGATTTTTATAACATTTTTATTATTGGTACTAGAGCATCAAACCCATTGAAACCCTTTACAATTCTGCCTTATGGGAAATGGCCCATTCCATACATGGATCTGGTACTTAAGATGATTCTCTAATAGCATTTGAACCCCTCAATTTTTTTTAATCCTAACCTTAGGGACTACAAGATGCTATAAATCAAGGCTTCCATTTTTGCTTTGATTATATGTTGCGATTACTAGGAATTAATGTAGAATAGCGATGACATTATGTTGATGGTTCCTAAAAATTTCTTCTTCCTTAGCCACACCAGATTGGTTTTTGAGGAGTCATCAATATTTAATTTTATCCATTTTTCATGAGAATGATTATAAAACTGCTGGCATTAAGTGGCCTAAGTCTTAATCAACAGTTATTGGCTTTTCTTTAAATATTTAATTTTGTACATTCTTTATCTGATGCTTTTCCTTGCACCCTGATTTCAAAAATAGTGTCATCATTCCCACAAACCCTGGTTGGTTAGTTTGAAATACTTATGGGTTAGCTTGAAATATTGGTAGATAAAGGTGCCTACGGTAATGTCAAGGATAACATGTATATATATTGATATTTTGGATTTGATACAAATAACAAGCATGGAAAATCTCCATGTGTAGTCATATAATCAACCAAATTATATAGGACTTCCACACTAATTCCTACGATGCTGAGCAAGTATTTAATATTGTGGCAAGGAATATATTTTTCTTCCATAGGACTATAAGGAAACAACAATAACTTATATGGATAAAAGTGCTTCTAAACCTCCTCATGCAAACATAATTTTAATTCCTAGGAAATACAGACAAGGACAGCTAAAATAAAGCACATGGCCATAATTTTATCTCCAGAGATACTGGCACTTTAAAAGTTGAACTTGCAAGACCATAGTGAAAAATATCTCTTCCTGAAAGCTGGAATAACCCATCACCAAAGAAAATAAAAACTATATTTGAACGTTTTTTTTCCTCAATGAACCAACATTTCACTTATAAGAATTTTTCCTTTCCAAATATTGAATTCTATAAACCTGCACTTTTAAAATTTCTTTGTCTAAATAGAGTTTTAGGTACTATACAAGTGCCATAAAATGTACATTGTTTTAGCTTTGCCTAGTCTAATCTCACAAAAGAGAGTGGCTTGCACATTTATCCTAAGGATTTCACCTCCACATCTATTGTCACTTGGTTTTTTTTCTTCGACGCAAAATGATTCTTTAAGGTTCAATAGTCATGGTGGTCATATTTGATAGTTCTCCTTTGTTATGATTTTTAATCTCTACTTATGGTTGCATTTACAAGTTTAGAATACAAGTTTAATGTCACTTTCTAACCAATTATAATGAATGCATGTGAACAAAGTTTTAAGGATTGGGGAGAGGAGCAATAGTAATCATGAACTCAAATGTTGGGGATGTTGCAAAGGAAATTCTTCAGTCACTGATTATATGCAAGGGCACTGCTCTTCCTGGTAAAAGGATTCTAGAATATTAACATTTGAGGGTGGGAAGTCTTGACTCTTGGGCATATTCATCCTCATTCTCAGCAAGGCTAGTAGTGTCATGGGCCTAAAGTACTCATCAGGCATGTAACTATTTGGATTTGCAAAAGCATATTCTAAAGAAACACCACCTTTATGAGAACATGTTTGGGCAAAATTTTATTTTCTGTAAAATTATTGAATTTCTTTCATGAGAAGAAGCTTTTGACCCTTCATTTCATTCATTATTTTCCCCAAGTCAATTTCCTGAACTTCTGAAGGAGAGGAAGATGCTACAACTTCATCTTATTCAAAAACACCATCATTCTCACGAAAATAGCAGGATTGTGCAGTAAGCTGATTTTGTTCAGATACTTAATCTCCTCCTTAGAAAGAGAATTTGGCCCTCTAGTTCATGCAATTTGTATTAATTCAAACTCATGCATCTCATTCTTGAGAAAATGATTTCTTTTAGGTTTTCTAACAAGTTGTAGGGGCAATGACTATCTGATGCTAGTTGTGGATGGCTCAATAAAATGAGACATCATCCCATCTATAAAGGCACACAAAGGGTTTGAACCTTCAACCAAGATCCTAATTAAATAAAAAATCACACATTGAATTGCAAGAAGGTAACATGTACTTGAACCCTGAACCTTGTCAACTCAATAAAAATAAAAAACTCGTGAGCCTTCTATGTTGGAAAATCTCAAAGTACTTATGACCATTTATAACTAAACATAAACTGCCATTTAATTTTTGTTTACAAGAACGTCTGACCTAGATCATATTATCAAAGAACCAAACTCAAAAGAATGCATGGTAGGTTTTACAGATTTTTGTGAGAGCTCACATGTCTACGATGTAGACAAGACTGACTACACCGGGCTTTGTATACTACTGTAATAGAATTTGGTCGCATGCATACCAATTGACATTGGGCCTATGCCTTGGTTGCTCAGATCTCCACAACCACTCCATAATCGAACTTATTATTTCGTTTCATGAAAATTCCAAAATGAATCACATGCCGAAAAGATGCATACACCTGTAGAATCTCTTGTTTAATGGGATTGACCCGCAACAACATGTGGCAACTACATCAATTAGAACTAGTTTCCACTGCAGGCTCCAGTGTATGACCATCAAGAGCATGCATTGTTGTTAACAATGAGAGTATTAATCACTCGTTCTCTGATCTTCTTGCTGAGGCTTTTTAAGGAATAAAAACAATTGAGCGCAGAACAGAGTGCACGTCTAATGGTTGTGGGGCGAGTCCTCGTCATAGGATGTACATTCAAGGCAAGGAAGGTAGATAATTTTCTCTTTAATTCAATTGATCTTTCATAAAAAATTAATAACTCTTTATACAGCCTACCAGATCTGATATTTTGTAATGAAGAAAATTACACACGAAATCCTTCTCTAGTGGTCCAAGTTCGAGTAGTACATACTTGAGTAACTTCGGCAGAAAGTAACCCATATGAAAACCATAACGCCAATAGCACCAGCCCTGCTCTGTATTATCATTATTGCCAATCCATTATTAAGAATGGCCCTCCTAAATATTCTACCAAACAACCAAAGATCGAAACATCAGTGCTTGCACAATTGTCTGCCCTTGGTGTTTGATTATTTGGGCAATTGTGATAGTAATACTTTGAACACACCAAATCTGATATTCCCGCGTATGGCCAAACCAAAATTCAAAAGTTAGTAGAACTGCGCATGAATGTCATACATCGAAATCTCTTTACATTACCAATGCATGAAACTATTATATATTAAAAACTAATTATATATTATATCCAAATCTCTTTTGTCACTCATTTTCTACGTAGATTAAAGTTGAAGATTTTTTTTAAGCTTCCACTTGGGTTTTATGTACGTAGTGTACCTTATAATTTTCTAGTGTCACAATTAAAATAATAACAAATAATTAATTAATACAATGTGGATTCCATTCAAAATTTAAATTTATGATTATATTTTCTTTATTGTAATAAAGAGATAAACAGGATCATAAAATCTATATCAGGATATGTTTTTATGTTTTTGGTCTTGTAGTATGGTTTTTTATTTATTTATTATTTATTTATTTATTTGGTTTCGGATTTGTAGTCTTAGACTGTCCAAGATTTAAAATATTAGAAATAATGAAAGTCTAGGAAGACTAGTCAATTATTGTAGATTATGTGGTTTTTTTGAATAATGGGATGAAGCAAATAGCAACTACTGATGATTGTCTAAGTATTGATTTTGACAATTGAGTTATAATATATTTTCTCACTATTTATTAAAAAAAATAGAAAATCACGATTTTTAAGAAAATAACATTTTTATTCCTTTTCAAAATCATATTGTGAAAATTCTATTTTTTTCATTTTTTCATAATTTTATTTTTTTGATGAAAATGTTTAAAAGAAAAAAATTGAATTGTTAAATTTATATAAATTTAAAACTTGGGGGTTGTCAAGGCTCGTTATATTTATACATTCATAAATATATTTCAAATATAATAGTAAACAAATGGAAAGGAATAATAAACAACCGACTATAAAGTATTTGATATTTTGTAGTATAAATTTTACATTGTTAAATTTGAAAGTTATTTTAAATTTAATAGGAAAAAATAAAAATGATATAGATTTTCATTTCATTTATACCAAGTAATAATTATTTGACAAGGAATAAATATCTGGTTACAAAGTATTTAATATTTTGTATCTTCAATTATACTATATTTCAATTATACTATGTAAGTCATAAAATAAAGTTACAAAGCATTTAATATTATGTACCTTCAATTATACTATGTAAATTTGATAGCATATTTTCCATTTAAATTCAATAATATATAATCAAGATTACAAAATGTTAAGTCTTCAACTGAATATATATATATAATTGCGTTAAATTAAAAAGGTAAAGGTTCTTTGCCAATATATTAGTTTATTAATTAATGTTTGTTATTAAATATAAAAAGTAAAGGTCCTTTGCAATTATAAACTAATTATATATTATAAACTATTATATAGTGTAATAAACCAATGGTATGAGAAGAAGGATTAGTATAAAAGTGTAAACTATTATATAGTGTAATAAAATAATAGTATAATGGTACGAGAACGAGAACAATAGTATAATGGTACGAGAACATGGTATGAGAAGAAGAAGGATTAGTATAAAATTATTATATTTTATAAATTATTATTTAGTTTGAGGTGGTCTAATGGTTAGGAGCGTGTGTTTCCTTTTAAGAGGTCGCATTTTTAAAATCAGAGGGGGTAAAGTATGTATGTTTTCGTAGACTTAGTAGTCAAATCGCTGCCCGGAGGTGGGTCCCTTATTCCACAAACAATAGGTCTCATACACCAATTTGGAGTATGGCTTGGTCGTGATCTTAAAATTGGATAATAATAATAATAATATTGTAAAAGGGTAATAAAACTATTATATATTGTAATATTATATATATATGGTATAATGTCAAGTCTCACTAGCACAATCGGTTGAGGATGGGCCTCGTCAGCAAGGCAACCTAGGATCAAACTTCATAGGGAGTGGTTGTGTCTTGTGCTAGGGGAAGGAGACATGCTAAAAAATCTCGTTAGCTAAGGGCTGGTGTGACCCAGGCTAGGTGTGATCCCCAGGTGACTTTGATGGCTAATTAGATGCCCCCGGGTCGCGGCTCCTCAAGCCACAGGTCAAGCCTGAAGGATCATAAACAACTTGATAAACAAACAAACAAAATTATATAGTGTATAAAACTATTATAATTTTAGCATTATAAATGGATTCATAGACTCTTCTAAGGGGTCATTGAATTCATCTACCTAAATTTGAACACTAGATGGATTTAACGAACCCTTTGTCTCTAAATCTTAATGCTACAATTTGATTCAGAGACCATGGGGTCTTTGAATCCATTTGCAATGTTAAAATTTAGTGAAATGTAACACTTCATTATCAAAATTGCAATTTTTCATTTCTGGAGTGACACAATTAAAAATGACTAGCGTAAATGACTAATTCATATACTTGTTGTACTTGTTAGTTGGTCATATTTTTATTATTGGACTATAGTAGCCATTTACATTAATCCTTTTTTATTTAGTCACTTATTATCTAGTCATATATTTTATTCTTGGACTAAATTAGTCATTTAATTTAGTCGTTTTTAGTTGGATCATTTCTTATCTAGTCATATATTTTATCCCTGGACTAAATTAGTCATTTAAGCTAGTCATTTTTCGTTCGATCACTTAAAGTTGCTCAATTTTAGTAGTAATTCACTTTAAATAATTGCGGTGACTAACTTTTGTAGTCACCTAGTCACTAATTTCATCATTTTTTACTAGTGCTTGGGCCCTCGCATGTGCTGTCAAGTTTGTTTGGGTAGAACATTAGCATCTGATCCCAGATCCAAAATGACTTGGTTCATTTCATAAGCGCCAATTTGCACAGTCATGCACATCTCTCTACCCACCCTCTTCTTGTTCTTGTAAATATTGTTGACTGTGCATTGGTCTACCCTCGGTTGTTCTTTCTCCATGTAATTATCTAACAATGGCTATAAATTTTCAACAAACTTCTTATTGCGCATCAACTTGATGCATGCTTGTAAAAATGACTTCATCTCTTCTTGGCCTCCTCTTTCCTTCAGTTTTCTACCACTTATTGATGCACCTACTTTTGCAAAGTATTTCATTTTTTCAAATAAAGGTTTCTTTTACGCATCGAATATTAAAGCCTTCTTGATTTTTCAAGTGCTTTTTGGATCCATACATCAAAGGAGGTTCACTTTCCCTTATCCTCATTGGTAGCTACAACATTCCTGGTAACTAAATTCACACAAGGATCTTCTTCACGAGTTCTCGCATGAACCATATGAATATTTTGCATTGAAGTCTTATTTTCCTGCATTTTGGCAATCAAAACTAGATAATATTCTATAACATGATCAAAATGTCTACAGTATATGAAGTACTGTCACACTGGATTCAGACAGTCACACGCATAATGAATAGCATCACCACAGTTATAGCAGATCCCTTGTCCTCTTCCTCGACCAGTTGATCCACCTCCTTAGCCTCTTCCTCTTCCTTGGAATCCTCCATGCCGAGAAGGAGATGATCGTGAGGTAGGCTCAAACTGCATTATATATATCTCTTCTTTATCCAACATCATGTCATAGGTACGAAAATTATTCTCATCATGCCCTAATGACGCACAAAACTTGAAAAACAAATGCTTCAATTCAAGCTGATATTTTCCAATTCTTGGGTAAGAATCTATGGCATGTAGTCTAGCAATTTGACATATAGTGCACCATATAGGGTTCTTAATGGACTAGGACCTCTAGCTTTCAGATAATTGTTAAAAATAGGACACTCGTCCTTATGGTGCCCAGAAGAGTTGCATTTGATACACCTATGTGGGACCTCCTTGACTTTTTCCTTGTCTAGAATTTGAATTTCTAGATGCATTGCTTCCAACACACTCTAAATCTATTGAGTTCTGAGCATAATAGGTGTTGGGGTAGCCTCCAGTTTCATTGCATCTTCTACAACCTCATCTTGTGTGGCAATATTTTGCTGACCTAATGGCTAGTGAAGATGTGTAGGCAACATATAAATGAACCATTATTTATGTCGAGTATCATCAATCACAAATCTACCATCTACGATGGTGCACTTCAACCTTTGGTCGGCCTCCCATATAGAATAATTAGGTTCCTGACAAATATCTTTCATTTCTCACCAATCATGCTTATGACTTAGGTTTCTTACACTTCTCTTTTAGGGCTTCTTTAATTTATTCCAGGGTAGCATTAGGGTTTTCTTGCACATACCTAATGTACCAGTCTAATGTGTGATATTGAAATGTAGTAGCCAGCTGTGCTTTTCTAATATAAATATTTTTCACTTGCTGAACCTAGCATACGGCCTCAGTCACAAACCATAAGTGATCATTGTCCTCATTTCCAATGCCTTTGAAGTTAGGTAACTTCATGGATGGAGCCATATCTATTTTCGTGGGAGGTGGAGGTGGAGGTGGGGTTGGACTACGTAGTGGAGTAGGTGATCTGTGATGTGAGCTCAGAAGTGGAGTGGTTCGAGTGGGAAACAAATTTAAGGGTTTCTAATATGATGAGACTTCTTATTCAGAGTCACTTGAGCTAGCAATTTCTAGTTCATGCTCACTATCAGATCTAGGGTTCACAGGGTTATAAATGTCTTTTTCATAATCTTCGTGGTAAATTCTTCCACTGTGTGTAACTAAACCTTTTTTATGCATTCAAGCAGTATTTTCACACACACAACTCCATTCACACAATATAATTTTCAGTAATAATTTCAACTAGTGCATGAACTTACCTGTAGGGCCTTTGAAAAAAAAATTTTCCACTTCAGAATAGGATACAAACTGGTCAATGGAAAATTTAGTCACAAATCCTCCCAAGAGGCGATCGATCCTATTATCTATCGCGCGAGTGATATTATTATCAAACTTCTCTACATGTTGGATTGGTTCACGAGTCCACTCAATGATTATGTCATCCTTTATGTAGTGATGGAATTCATCTAAGCGTGACAACCACTCTTGTAGTTCATGCGCAAAGGAAGAACATAAAATTTCATGCACTTCTGTATAAATATATTTCTCTACCCATTGTTTGTCAGATAATTTAGTGCCTCTATTCTCTTGCAGCGCAATTTCAAGGATATTTCTATCCAACCAATCTTGCAATTTGTTGTCTGACGGATGCCACAACATAAAATCTCCCTCAAAATGATGATCCTGGTCCTGACAATGGAACCATTTGTTGGATTAAGCAATCCTGACCCAGGTTCATAGTTTACGGATAAACCAACAAACCCTCCAACAACTGGCCATTTCGGTAGTGATCTGCTTGCGTAGACCAAAGTCTTAGGCGAATCAGTATGGGGGGGTGTTGCAACCATGTTTCCACACCTTGAGAGAGAATTTAACGAAATGGTCCTTAGAAAAACCCAAAATGAACTTATAGAGATGCACGCAACAATTTATAATAGAATAAAAAAGAATGCACAATTATCGATAGAATAACATAGGAATATTGTTCACTTCAGCGCAGATAAAAATAACACAACATGACATAATCCAATCTATAACTTAACCAAAATAAACACTTAACATATCTATCATCAATAACATGCATAATTAGATCAGATACCCTTTTGCAATCATTTACAAGTAAACAGGCAATCTGTTCTTAACAGAGCATAAACAGTGAGCAATATAGATGCATAACACAAAGAGCTTCACAAAATTGTTCTGTATATTATCTTTCATATCTGTCAATAAAACAACGGTTCTTTCCAAACCCTTAAAAAACCCTTACAAAACCTTCTACTCACACAGCCACCAGGAGCCTCTTAACCCAGCCTAAAACCCTTATCGACACATCAACTATCAGAACATCAATATCTCCTAACACATATATCACTACTTCACTTAGACTTACTCTATCTATTTATAATACGCCTAGTGCACAGATACTATGGTCTAAAACCATGGTTTTAGGTCCACAGTTTATATTTAAATCCAATTACATGAAAAATTGAGGCCAAAAGCCCTTTAACTTCATTTGTGCAGCGCACACATACAAACTCATACAAAAAGTGTCGTTACACCTTGTGCCTCAGGGACCCCACTCCAACAATAACCCTAACCCTCATCTTTCTCCCCACTCCACATGTTGATTCTCATCCTCTTAGGGTTTCTCCTTCCACTTCCATTTCAAATATGAATGAATTATTTTTGTAGACGATCGCATATCTATTCGTTGGAAAATATTGTTGGTTGCACTCATCACACTCATTCGTTTTCTCTTATAATGATGTCGTGAATAAGTTCGATTTCCAAAGCATATGGAGTAATTCAAATCCATTTGGATCAAGTTGTTTTAGAGCAGTCCATCAAGTGCAAAAATTTAACCTGTTCGATAGCTATGAAACACTACTAGGCCTTTCAGAACCTCCTCCAATGAAAATATTGAGAAACTTGATTCCTTTAACTGATGGTGAAATCTTGAATAGATTTCTAGGCTCCTTCATGCCTCATAAAATGAATTGCAAAATAATAGAAAGAGGGCGACATAGAAAAATGAAATTTCTTTTCTCTTAGCTTAGATCATTGCTGCGAGAAGAAAATCTCCGACTATGCTTTTTTCTGCTCAATATATAGGGTTTTGGGAAATCGACAACATTATCCAAGGTTTATTCCAATCATGATCCTTGGGATCAGGATCTAAGGACCACTCGAGGTCCAACATAATGTTTTGGGTGGAATAAACGAATGTTTTTAAACCTCTATCAATCTTATATTATGTGTCTATGTTAAATGGAATAATAGATTTGTCAGAAAATATTGGTTGGTAGTGGAATCACAATTTTTTATGAAATTCTAGTCGAGTTATGGAATCATTTAATTCTTTTTGGTTAGAGTTTCACATTCACTCATAAAGTTGATGAAGGTTTTGACCAAACGTAATATAAGTGGAATCTTGAATATTTTATAGATATAATGTTTCGCGTGGAATTTTAATGCGATTTGTCATGTTTTAGTTTAAATATAATAGAGTAATTTTAACTTTATCTACCACGTTAGAGGAATATCATGGAGTACCAAAGCAAACAACATCCTGAAGCCTTTCTAGGAAGCTTGGTACATTTAAGAAACACCTTCACAACATTTTGGAGAAACTATGATGCATATGATTTTGTTAAATGAGCTAACTAACCAATATATGCTATTTTAATAACGACACCAAGCCACATACACGTAATCAGGAGTGTCTCCCATGTCATTACACTCGTTCCCTGCCGTCTTACAATACAACAATATAGGAATTTATTCAAACTGATTTATTTTTCGATCCTCCAATACTGGTCCCAACAATCTCGTTGAAATAATCAGCTATCCTTATGTCTTGATCGTCAAGTTTCTATTATAAATGGTGACAACACACATTTTCATATCCAGTATTATTGAAACCTAATACAAACTTTTCCAAGTTGAACGTGGGTTAGATTAATCATACCTGAAGCTTTTCGTCCCAAAAATCAAGGATAGTTGTTGGAATATTCCCTCGGACTCCTATGTCAATACTTTGAATTGTTATCATATTTATGACTATCAAATAATTTTATATAAACATAGGAAATATTAAATGAATTAAAACTGTTTATGTAGAATATATTTCAGTGCACACGAAGATGTAATTAATGTGGGATGTGTTGAGTGCACTCGTATATTATTTCTAAATAATCACACTTGATCGAAAAGAAAACCAAATGTAACATATGCTTCATAAGCAAAGAATAGTAATTAAATCCACGAGAGTTGCAGGCGTTCAGGATGAAGAATGATTGCATTCACATTTTCAGAATGGAAGACACAATTAGGTTAGTTTCAAAGTTATGAAATAAACAAAGCCTAAACCATTTTTCATAGCAAGTATATACAAATGCCCGCTAATTACCTGTGAGACAAATATGGCTCCATCTGATGGAAGATGCGTAAGAAGGTTATGGAATCATCTGCGCATGAAAGGGTTATGGCATCATCCCATGGAAAACGATGGTTCAATCGTCTGACAACGGATCTCATGGAGCAGAGTGGTGCATATTGGCACCCAGGGGAGTCCTTGAGGGAACGTGTATATATATATAAAATAAAAAATTAATATGCGACATTTTAAAATATTCATAATAATAATAAAAAATCAATAATAATGGATAATCAATAAAATATTTTAAAATGCAAGATTAAGAAATATTGACATATATTTAAATATATATATATATAGATAACAAAAATATATATATTTTAATGTGGATAACATATTTCATAGATAAAATTCTTCAACATAGCGTGAGTGGGTCTTATGGTTAAGAACATGTGTTTTCTCGAGGTCAGATGCTCAAAACTAGAGGGAGTAGAGTATGTATGCCTTTGTAGACTTAACACTCAAATCCTTGTGCCTAGGTGGGTCCCTTGTCCCACAAACAAAAGAATATCATACACCAATTTGGTGTCCAGCGTAATCATAACATTAAAATTAGATAATAATAATTATGTACAATATTTTAATGTCAACTATTTATATATCATATATTCTTTGAATATATATATATATATATATATATATATATATATATATATATATATATGAGAAAACTAAACTTTAGAATTTTATTATTTTATATTTTGATTCTTTAAACTTAAATATATATATATATATATTTTTGTCAATTTTCCTTGAAATCCAACGAATACTTTTTAGCCAAAAAAAAAAACACAATTCAATCATACAATTTAAAAAATAAAAAATAACACATACATATACATATACATATACATATATATACATTACATTACATGACATATATATATATATATATATATATATATATATATTACAGACTAATCGAATCTATTAAAAGATGAGAGAAATGCATTTATTTTTTAAGTTTTATACTGAAAACATGTTTACACCAACTAAATTTGATTTCTTACTCACGCTACATCATTGCTTAAGATACATCTATATTAGTTTATTATCAATATTATTATATGAAACTAACTTCTCATTCTCATTCAAAACATTTGCATGAATTCTCATTGGTTAAATTTATAATGAAAGAAAAAGGTGAAAATCATGGTTTTATATGCCATTAAAAACTATATATTCAAAATAATTATTAAAAATCGTTTATAATTTACAATATTAAAATTTTGCAATTAAACACGTAATGACATTGTGTATTGGTTTGGTAAGAAAATCATGAAGGTATATTATAAACCAGCATTAAAAACGCTTCATAATCCACAATATTCAAACTCATCCCACGTTTATTTCCCCAAAAAAAAATATTATGCATAATTAAGAGTGTTCAAACTTATATCATTCTCAAAGTTTAGTTTAAAATATATAACAATTATGTATTTTTAAATTAAAAATTTAGATTAATAATTATATTTTAAAAAATTAATAATTATTGTGTATTGGTTTTTGGATAGATGGTTATGGAGTGCTTTTTATGATACTCTTTAATGTGAAGTTACTGGTTTAATTTCTTGTTTTTTTTGGGTGATATATTAGACATGATAAGGATTGCTTGTAACAACTACAACGAATACACTTTATTTAGACACGTCTAACCTATTGCTTTGTATAAATTTGTTATTTTTTTTTTAAACTACGTTGAGAATAAATAATTAAAATACAATATCATGGATTCCCACCTACCATTATAATCCACCGAACCTAATAGATTTAGTTGATATCACTATCCTTTCTCGTCCAAAGACATTGCGGGAAAATTTATCTGATGGATTAATAAAAAATAATAACATTAACAAGGTAAAATTTTGGCCACTTTGATTTACCACTCATCAACAATTACTTCATCGTCAATCACTGCAACCATTTCCATAGCCCTCCATTGAGGTACTCTTAATTAAATTGCATTTTGAACACACAATATTCTACACAATCACTATGAAATGTTTGTTCGAAAACTTTATGAAGGAAGAAATAAAAATGGGTGGAGCTCTCGGGAAAAGAAGTGAGGACCACGCTTGAGACTCGATAAATTAGTCATACGATCATCGAGTTAAAATAAAAAAACGTGGGTGTACTATGGATGGCTGGCTAATGCAGTGCTACATTTCCTAATGTAGGTGGAGATGGATGAAAAGCTATTAATCAACGTTTCTCTCTACTCGAGCTCCACTCCCTAAAACTAGAGGAGAATTTATAAACGAGGCGATCAAGAAAAATATGTTATGAGTTATATAAGACGGGCCAAATGAGTAAACAAACCAAAATTCATATGAACACTATATACACACTAGAGCAATTTTAAATGTATGTTGCATAATTTAATTCTAATTATTTGTTAGGTATCAAAACCGTGTATCTAAGTGTTTCAGTTTAGTTGTTGTTAACTTGTTATTTGTTGATCGATTTTGTTGTGTTTTGGGTTTTGAGAGTATTAATTATAGGTTTTGTCATGAGATCTATATGTGTAGAAATGTTAGTTGCATAATTGATTGTATGATATAGTTTATTATCGAGATTATCTTTCGGGAGATCGAGAAGATGGTTAGAGGTGATTATGTCTTAAATGAGTTGAAGAGGAAACTTGAAGATTGTGGTGGTGAAAATAGTATTGTGTGGGAGACTTCAGAGTGGGTATAAGTGTTGAGGAAGACCAGACAAATGAGACATGTGAATTGTAAATTTTATTTTTTTGTCTTAATCTTTATAATAATGTGAATGTAAGCATTAAATGGGGCACCTGGAAATAATTCTTACATTAGTAAATAGGTAGGATTGGGTTGTTGGTTGTTAGAATTTTGTTGAGATCTTTTCTCAACAATATTCTCCTCGTTTGGAATCTGTTGGATCTCATGGAAACTATTTATGTGGCTTGTAATTTGTAAATTTTGTGCACTGTGTCTGTTCCTCAGTAAGTATATATATATATATATATATATATATATATATATATATATATCAGGAGTTACTTCTCACTGTTAGTAAAATTACCAAAATTTATGTAATTCCATTTGCGTAAGAAAAAAAATAGTCGATCCACTTCAAATGTCATTTTATCAGCCCAAAAAAAGACATTAGAATTCCATTTTCATATTAACCATTATTAATTTATCAGACAATGACCAATATATGTTATAATTTTCAATACAATTTTTAACATAACATAATGTTAACTTGAGTGACAAAGACTATACTACCAAACAACACTAGTTGGATGATGCAATTTCTTGTACATATTATCATTCTTTCTAGCACCTATGAACCAACTTGATTAACCTTGTGAACTTTATCTTTGAACTATGTCAATATAATTACGGATTGTATTAATTATTAGTATTTAAAATTTCAACACAAAAAGTATATATGAATAAAACTGCATTTTTAAGATTAAGACTTATATTACTTATATTAAACCAACACATATCCATGGTAACTCTCGATCTATCAAGTGCCTAAAGGGATCAAATCTCTAGAGGTGAAAACCTTTCTTCAAGTTTTGCACTAAAAAAGAGGTTTGCACCTTCGAAATTTGATCTAGACCCAAAGTTAATATGGATCTATGTTGGTTTATATATCAGAAACAATTATCATTTTTTACTTTGAAAAAATTGAACTCTTACAAAATGGTTTTCAACTATAATATACTAATTATTTTTTATTTTGATAAAATTTACCTCACACCAATATAATTTTTTCGCTAAACATTTTATTTCTATAACTATTCTAATTTCAATTTCATGTAACATTTTAGAGGAAATACACAATATTTCAATTCTGTAAGTATTCCAATCTCATGCAACATTTTACACATAATAGGAGTTGGCATTTTAGTTCTGTAAGTATTTCAATTTTACCTAACATTTTATATGTAATAAGACTTTAGTTATGATTTATTAGTTTACTATTTTGACAAATAACCTTATATGCTTTTTTATATTACAAACAAAACCTAATCTAATTGTAGTGAGGAATGTTGTGTTGGTAAGATTTACACTCTAGAGAGATTGTTGTCCCAATGTGAAGCAAGGAAAAATTTAGAGACAAATAATCTCATTTCATTACTATATGTTACAAATTATATAGAATAAGAATTTTTGAATATGAAACATACCTTAAACTTGGGAAAAAATATTGCTTCACTAAAGGAATCTTATGTTATTTTTATTTTCTTGAATTTTGTCACACTTAATTTCCTTTTATGATTAACAATATAATTGTATATATGTGATTTTTTTTATTATTCTTTATTTTTAATTAGTTAGCTCACATATATTTTTAATTTTGTTGTAACTTAATGAAAACAACTCTCATATTATTTATTTTTCATTAATTAGCCTCCATATATTTTGAAAGATTTCTAATATAATATTTAGTAACAATAACTTAAAGTTTTTTATTTTTAATTGATTTATTAATATTTATGTGGATCTTGAATTGATGAAGTGTTGAGAGGGACTAAATCCGTTTAAATTTATTTTAAAGTGGATTTTTCTCTGTGATTGATAATCCAAAATTAACAAAGATTCATGTAACTGCATATTATTTATGGAAGGATTTACACATCATGAGCAACACACTAATAAAATGTTTAATTAATTATATTTTTATTTTCATTATATATATATATATATATATATATATATATATATATATAAACATTAATTTTTTTATTAATATATTTATCATTCTTCTTCCATACATAGAATTAGAAAGCACTTATCAATTCTCCCTCTCTTTATAAAAATTTTATGGCTAGCACTAAGCTTTTTTTTCTTATTAATATATATTTTTTCAATACCATATTACCTTAATACAAAATGAATTACACATCTGTATCACTCTAAATTGTAATAATGAAATATTTATTTTAGATTCTAAGTATCAATTTCATATTGAGTAATGAAAGGATTACACATGTCACTAGCACTAGAATGTAAAAAGCCACTAAATTTTAATAATATTATTATTTTTAAATAGAAAGTGTCAATTACACTTTGAGTAATGATGTTATTACGCATATCTATGGTGCTAAAAATGTAAAATACAATTATAAATAAAGTTAGAAATTTTTGGAGAAAAAAATCATGGTTAAATTTCTAGTATTTTATTTATCATCGAAATTAAATATTATTTTGTCATTATTATTTTTAAATTGTTAATGTATTATACTATTATTTTTAAATGTAGTTTTACAATACAACACATATATACAATGTTAAAAAAAATCTTTTATTTTCAAATCATTAAAAAAAACTATTTATTTTAATATATTAAAAATTTCAAAACATTTTTTTACTGACAATTAATTTATTGATTATTTTTATTTAAATTTAAAATCAATAAAAATTACAATATACTGTAATGCTGATAACAAATTCAATTTATGTTACATTTTTCTTAGCCATAGTTTGTTTGCCCCTTTCTAAATGAAGATTTACATTTCACATTAACTTTGACAACCACCGTGTTCGCCGTTACTTCACATGTCGCCTTGCTTTTGCTTTATGGATGTTATCCACTTCCTCCTCTCAATATCTATACACCCTTTCACATGTAAGATTGCTCACTTTACAATAGCCCTCTCGGATTAATGCATTGGCCATAAAGTATCCTAAGAAAACAACAAAAATGGGACTTGACAAAAATGGATGTAAATTGGTGAAGCCAGTTATTCCAAAGCCATTTCTTTAAGACAAACACACAACAAAAGGTGTATATATATGTATATGCATGGAAAATGTGATAGGTATATTATATATATAAAGAAATTAAGATCGGATACATAGTGCACAAAATATAGAAAAACATTATTGGCACATATTCTAAATTATGAAATTATTGTTGAGAAAAAATCGCAACATAAACAAATCTCAAATCAATTTCTGAAATAAATATTATTTCTAATTGTTTTTATTTTATAAATTAAAATATAGAGAGCACATATTACAACAAAAAAACTAATCAACACTCATATCTAATTTGGAATCTTGTAGACATCACTTTTTGACCATCACAATCTTGGAATTTTTTTAGACATAGCTCTTTCACCACTGCAACCTTTGAGATACCATTTGGCATCCATTTAAAACATAACTTCCTCCAAAGTATTTGAGATACCATTTAGCCTCCATTTAAAACATAACTTCCTCATTTCTCCTCCATTTAAAACATAACTACCTCTGACCATCATTGACGAACTTGTAAGATCGACAATAGTGGAAAATTTTGTTTGTTAGACTTATGTGATAAAAGTTATCATTAACTTTTGGCTATTCATCATCTGCTACGAAGATGGTCTCGATAGTGAATGTGTTCACAAATTGATGAAATAATTACCATGTCTCATACACATCAATGCCATAACATAACCTTACTGGGCTTCTAATTTATAACAAACTATATTCATAATTAAATCAACATTATATTATCCCCCGATCAGGGTGCCACATCAAGGCTGATGGGATGCAGCTGGTGTCACGCGACGATGTGCACCACATCGTCAATTAAATCGGTTAACAGCTTCAGCCTGCAGCTGTTAGGAGGCAGGTACGAAGCATGCTTCATAATAATGACTATAGATGATATTTTTGGGCACCAGCAAAGCCTATCAGACCGCCTTTGGAAAAAGCGATGCATGCAAAACGGGATAAGGAAGCTTGAGAAGAGGAAGAAAATAAATGTTATCAGTAGGAAAATTCAAGGAGAGTCCGAGGACAAGGAGGCTTATAGTCGACGACATCGACATTTTACTTGGTATGTCATGGCTCTCGTAAGTCACATAGTTAATTTACCTGTTCATGTTCACTGTAACAATGGCGACATCATTTTCATGGATCATTTAACTGGATTGCACGCAATTCGTTGAAGTAATGGCTAGTCTTCTTTTGAATTATGGACTATCTTTCATTTCCTCTATTTCGACTGTACTGAAGGGTCCTTCAATGTTTCATTACTGTTGTTTTTGGTTTTTTCTGGATCCCCCTATTGACCCTTGTTTTAGAACCCCTTCTTCGTCTTTGTGTGATGCTCAAATTAAGACCCTCTCGCGTTTGTTTCTGTGTGATGCACAAATTAAGACCCTGGTTTTGTGGCTAATTAACCATGTTAATATATCACAATCCTATGAGCTTGTGTGTATGTCAAGGGAGGATAACTTAGTTTTCCATAGTTGCCTTCCTGAGACCAATCCACCTCTATGGGGTGTGAGGGTCACCTCTGCTCTGTATGATAGTTCTCGCCTCTCTAATAGGGACGACAATTGTTACCTCAGTCCAGTTAGCCAGTCTCTCTGTTGTCAAGGGTCTTGGAATACAGACTCATGCTTTATAGCCTTTGTTACTTCTATGTTCACCCTTCTTGCCATTTTTTCAACAGTGACTACATGGTAACAAGTTCAGTGGAATCGACAACTTTGAAGGAAGTAGTGGGCCCCATAACTGATCGTAAACATATTGTTATATACTTTGCCTTGCCATATACAGGCTTGTTTCATACTTTCATAGGGATTGTTTAGTTGCTGTCAGCGTGTGTTCGTATTCTTAAAAACATGGTAAAAGGACAATATGGAAAACATCAAGGTATAGGAAAAGGGAAGCAGAAGCTTCCAACCCAGCATGCTGGGCCAAAAAAGTGCGGCATAAAAACTAAAAAAGAGGTCATGGAGAATATCTTTGATATCTACTTCACTGGAAACCCACCTCAGGTTCACAAGATAATTTAGGGTTGGGAGAGAGAGAGCAATCATAAAGAAGAAGACATTGAATAGTAGGAGGACACCATGTATTTCATCTCAGACCATGGGAATACAAGAGGGAGGCTATCTATCTTTCACCAATCTATCCATATGTATTGGATTCTTAATTTTTTTTGGCTAAGGCCATGATCAATTTGCAGGAAATGGAAGGAAACCCCAATGTGGTTTCAGTTCTGCACGAAATCAAACAACAAATTCAAGAGATTGGAGTCTCTCAGTATAATGCAACGGCTTGAATGGGAAGAATTGAATGAAAAATTCAATCTATGCAACAAGTAGATATGCCGAGTTCCACTGCAAAGGACCCGTCTCCTATTGACTCATGAGATGGTTGATTTATGATCTTTGTAGTTTCCAATGCTTTTTGCAGCAATTTTTTACTTTTTTCAGTTACACTTTGTTGGATATAGTCAAGTAGATATAATGGCTAGTAGAAGGAATAAATGTTTCAATACTGGTTGGCTTTTAACTCCTTAAGGTGACCAACAGACCTGGTTTCCTTTGGGCAGGTTAAGGCCACCAAATTCTGATGTATAGCAATCTGCTCTCTAGCAATCTGCTGTCTTTTTGATAAATAGAAAATGACAAGGCTCTACAAAATTTACCCAAAAAAAAATCAACATTATATTATATCAATTAATTGGCTCTTAACTTTTAAAATGGTATACACTTAATATAACAAACATACAAAATCAATATTATATTCACGGGGCTTCTAAATTTAATTATGCTACTGTATTAATGAATTGGCTCTTCACTTTTAAAATTTTATACACTAAATATGAAAAACATACAAAACAATCCAACTACGCTCATGACAACCAAAAACACCCCGATCAAATTATGTGATCATACTCTTGCAATGGATACATAAAAAAATTGTAGTAGTAGAGAGTTTTCTGTGGATGCATTAACGCTTGACTGCGTCAATAAACATGTTAGACCAATTCATATTGCTTGAGGGTTGTGAGTCTGCAACCAATATTTGCAAGTATATTGAGCAATAGGTACGGGGTATGTCTACAGTACGATTGAACAATGTATATTATCCAGTGATAAACATAGGAGTATTCTAACTAGGCGGAGGAATTTCCCGGACTCCGGCCACCGACAATTTGTCCGACCTCTAGCAATTCCACTGCCTTCTTCGAGGTCAATCCGTCATCTGACAGGCCAGGATATAGTCACATCGGACAACTCACCAGATAGAACGTCCGCATTTAATTTAATGTAGCAGTGGTTTGAATTTTAATTTTAAGTTCAAATTTGAAAACCCGCACTCAAAATTTAATTTCTATAATCGTGACCAACTGAATGGTGCAGGGAAATATGGTTTGGTGTGGGGGTGGGAGTCATGGCGAAAGCAAAACAGTTTCGCAGGTCTCAAGCCCTCAATGCAGTGGCAACATTGTTTTTAGATACAGGGGACTTTGACTTCAATTTCCTTTCTCAGGCATTGGGCTCATGCTACAGTGTGGAATGCTAGCATTGTGTGTTGATTATCGAGTGTTGCCTAAGTTCCTGCACAATATTGCTATATACAGTAACGCAGCTCCATCAGCGGCTTGCAGAGTGGCATAGCCCATTGGCTCCCTTTGGCTGTTTATAGTCTTTTAGGCTTCCACTGCCAGCATCCATGTCGAAGGTTACATAGTGAGAATGGCTCCGGTTTTGTATTTTTTGGGTGTTTAGGCACATTGTTTTGTTAACCACAAAGTATGAACAAACATTTTTTTTCTGGAAAATGCAGTCACAACTTTTCAACAAAGTAGGATGGAGTAAACTGAAGAAAAAAATTCAGAAATGGTTGCTGCTGTCTTTTGATTTAAAAAATTATAAATACTTAGCACAAATTCGATTTGATTCTGTCAATATTATCTTTGAACTTTGGGAAAGCACTTCAGAGCAAAGCTAGAAATATAGTTCATTTAAAATTATTTCAGTTTTCTATATATATATATAACTTCTAAAAACTTATTTCTTTTTCAACTAAAAAAATTCCTGTATTATTGGCTTTTTGAATTTCTCTTCCAATATCCACCAAAATATATGCTTTATTTATCTGCTTTTCGTTGATTATAACATCAGTGGAGGGAAAATGATCATTATGTTGAACTTCCATTAAACAAGAATATATATCTCTCTGATGATGCCTTTAGTTCCGAGGGGTAGCTTAGTCAGGACTTGCAAGTGAGTGTTTTAAAGTAGAATATAGTGCTAATTTTTTCTTGGTTTTATGGGAGGTAAATATTTTACAAATATGCAGAAAAAGAAGGAATAATCCTTTGTTTTTTTAGAATTTATGAATAATTATTCATAACAAATTGAATCATTTATATGTAAATCTTTTACTTATTTTCACAGTTGAACATGTAATATAGTTTAAAATATAATATCATATAAACCACTTTATTAAATATTAAACTTATTTATATATATTATATTATAATTTAATATGGCTTTTATTTTTATTTTTTAAAGATTTAAAATCATGAAATCTTAAATTGGATTGAGTAATTTGATGAAGCATTTGTTTTTCTAAGTGTAAAATCTAATTAATAAATAGAAAATTATAAATTTTAGTTATTAAAAGTTTGTATGATTTAATAAAATTTTGTAAAAAATATTTTACATTGTAAATTATTTTAAATAATAAAACGTTTAAGTATTTTAAATTTTATATATAAAAATGAATATATTATTAAATTATTTTTTTAACTGTTAATAATTAAATTGACAGCTAAAATTCTCTTGTATTAGCTTAATATACGTCATTTTAATTATTTCTATAACTATTAAATAATTATTAAATAGTCATTTCTACTCTTAATATATTTATTAAATAATTATTTCTACCTTTAATATAAAAAGAATTTATAATAAAAAAATATGAACAAAGAGCTTATATTATTTTACATTAAGTAAACTACTTTAAAAAATTAAATATATTATAATTCATTTATATGAAAAATAATAATTAAAAAATTACATTTCATATTTAATAAATATATATATTTTTATAAATTTATTATGATTTGGTAATAAATATAATTTTTTTTCAATTTAAATAATTAATTATAATTTATAAATATATTAAATAATGAGAAATTTATCATAACTCAATTTTAGTGGAGACAATCATCACTAACTTTTATTCACTAATGCAAGTTGACTCATTATTGTTATTCAAGGAAAATCATTAGGTCTTTGGCTATTAGCCTATCTCCTTACATTCCATAAGGACAAGCTCTGCACAAAAAAGAAATACAAGGTCCCTCTATATGTACTCTTTTCCATTTGGAAATTGAAATGGTTCAACATCTATTTTTTCCATGTAAATTCATAATTCAAGTATGACATCATGCCTTTAACTATTTGAATCATAGCTATAGAAGACTACATCATATATGATAACTTACTAAATCATGCAGATATGATAACTTTAATACCTGGTGTGATTGTCAAATATGATTGCTTAAATACCCCTTGGTAATAACTAATCAAGTCACAAATTAACCATGCTAATCATTTTGAAAATCACATAAACTATTAAACTAAATATTTTTATTTTTATTTTTAAATAAAATAAATAATATTTTATGTTTTTAATGATTTTAAATATAAAAATAATTGAAAAAATATCTAACATACAAGATCATTTTATATCATGAATATAATTTTATAGATATTTAAAAATTTAAAGATAAACTCTATTTATATATTTTATTTTATTGATTTTTTTAAATATAATAATTTTTTATTTCTAATGATAAATTATTATAATTTTAATGGTTAGTGTTTTATTTTTTTTCAATTTATTTAGATGGTATATGGCTCTAATTATTGTAGTTACAATCTAAATCTCACTCAACTAATTTTTAACTTTAAGCGTTTTTTTACAAATAAAATTGAAAATTGAAGTATTTCTTTTCTAGATAAAAATAAATTTTGAAATGAAATTTTAAATTAAAAATAACATAAAAATTTTTAAAACAAGATAATAGAATAGAATTTAATTTATTTAAATATTTAAATATGAAAATTTTAGAAATTTAGAAGGGAATAAATTCTTACAAATATATCATATTATTTCACTTTCTATGTATACAACTTTGTTATTAAATGGTAGAGAAATAGATTCAGTTGAAACATATGGATTTGCTATTAAAAACATGATGTCATACCTAAATTATGAATTCACATCCAAAGAATAGGTGTTTAACCATTTCAATTTCTAAATGGAAAAGAGTACATATAGAGGGACCTTGTATTCTTTTTTTGTGTAATGTGTCTTAAATGTGCTTTTGCTTGGCTAAGAGCTTGTCTTCCTAGGATGTAAGGAAATAGGCTAATAACCAAAGACCTAGTGGGTTTCCTTGAATAACAATAATGAGTCAACTTGCATTAATAGATAAAAGCCACTAGTAGTTGTTATCTCCACTATTAGTTTGATGATTGATAATAAAGTTATTAGTTTAATATATTCATAAATTATAATTAATTATTTAAATTGAAAAAATAATTATATTTATTACAAAATCATAATAAATTTATAAAAAAATTATTTATTAAATATTAAATGTAAATTTTTAATTATTATTTTTGATATAAATGAATTATAATATATTTAATCCTTTAAAGTAGTTTACTTAATTTAAAATATTATGTAAAACAATATAAGATTTTGGTTGATATTTTTTTTTATTAATTCTTGTTATATTAAAGATAGAAATAGCTATTTAATAATTATTTAATAGTTATATTAAGGGTAGGAATGGCTATTTAATAATTATTTAATAGTTATAGCAATAGTTAACAGAAATGACCTATGTCAAGTTAATACAAGATAATTTTAGTTATCAATTTAATTATTAACAATTAAAAAAATAATTTAATAATATATTCATTTTTATTTATAAAATTTAAGATATTTAAATATTTCATTACTTAACATAATTTACAATGTGAAATATTATTTATAAAACTTTATTAAATAATACAATGTTTTAATAACTGAAATTTATAATTTAATATTTATTAATTTGATTTTACACTTGGACAAACAAATACTTCACTAAATTACTTAATCTTATCTAAGATTTCATGATTCCAAATCTTTTACAAGAGAATTTTTATAAAAAAATCTAAAGAGCATATTATTACAATAATGACTTAATACCACATTAAATTATGATATTATTAATATAAAAGAGTTTAATAATTAATAACTTGGTTTATATGATATTATATTTTAAATTCAAGTGTGAAAATAAGTAAAGGATTTACATATGGATGGTTAGATTTGTTATCAATAATTACCCATAAATTCAATAAAAATTAGGAATTTTTCTTTCTTTTCTGTATATTTATTAAATATTTATCATCCATAAAACAAGAAAAAATTAAGACAATATTTTACCTTAAAACTCTCACTTACAAATCCTGACTAAGCTACCCGCTTGACTAAAGCCATACTCACATTCTGGTTTAATGGAAGTTCAACATAATGATTATTTTCGGGTTGTTGGTTCTACTATCAACAAAAAGCAGATAAATAAAGTGTAACATCGATAAAACCACGTGGAATTAATAAAGAAATATTAATTAAAACTTTTAATCAAGAATCTGTTTGATGTAAAACGAATTTACGTTCTTGATAACAGCCTGGGAATTTGTTATTTACTGGGGATCTTTGGAGAAGTTTTAAAAAGGTGTTGGGTGTTCACAATATGGGGAGTCTACGGAGTGAGCATTTTTGGATGAGCCGACATCATATAAGGGAAAATATTGTGTTATGTGGTTGACGGCTTATGTCCATGCTGGTATTTTCTGTGCCATATTTGTCTTTCTAAAAACCCCAAGCAGGATGAGCACTTTACCTCTGACTTTGGATGCCGTGTATAATTGATTGATCTGGAGTCAGAAGGAGAAAGCATCAGGACCAGTCAACAATAATAACTCACCTTTTGGTTTGGTTAGAAGCAACAACTATTGCAATCGCATACCATCGGAGAAAAATAACTCAGTCGACAAAGGTTTGAATCACCAGGGAAGATTAGGAAAAATTGTGGCAAGTTTAAACCTTGCTAGTGCTCCAAGGCTACGATGTCATTCCTTTTCTTTGATAAGAGTCGACTGCCAAGATAAGTAATCTTGGCTAATTTATTTTATTATATAATCTTTTTCTTTGTGAGTTGAAAGACATAAATAAAAAAATTATATCATATAGATTTTCTGGAAAAAGATTATTAGAAAATAGTAAAGAATAATAATGATCTTTCTCATATTTCTTGGGATAGGTTACATATATCAAGAGAAGGGAATTTCATTATTTTATTGGGATGTCGCTGAAACAAATTCATTGTTGACTATTTACCTGACTTATTTTCCAATTTATTCATATCAAGATGAATAAATATAGGAGAAAATATTTCATGGGAAGATATAATAAGTTGGCATTTCCCTTCTTAAGGTGAAAATGTGTAATTGTGGTTAAAGATAACATCTTATGGAATTACCTTAACATAAGTCATATTCATCATTAATATAAGTCATTTGATTGCCTTTGGAAAGAATATCTTTATCTCGTGAGTGAAAGATAAGTCCATTGTGTTAATTTCCTTTGTAAGAGTTTGCAAAGGTTACATGTTCTGCTAGGTAAAAGAGAAAGTTATTATTGTGTTGTATATTGGGTATTTCGATTTAATTGCATGATTTGTTGTATAAAATTTTAACTTTGTTAATACTTTAAAGAAAAAGTCTTCTTAGTTCTTATGCACAAAATAAAGGTTAGTTATGGTACCGTCTTGAAAAGGGTAACCTCTTGAAAAGATTGCATGGCTAGTTCTTGACATAGTTGTATAAAAGGATAAGTTAAGCTTATTATGGTTTCCTAGTTTTGTGCATAAGAGATGGTTATCTATCATAATTTCGTGAAAGGGAAGCATGAGAACTACATAAAGAAACTAAGTTATATTAACTTCCTTTAAAGAAATAATTTTGTATATCCTTAGATTGAAATAATAGTTAATGAGGTGTCATTCCAAGAAGGGAATTTGTGTTACGTACATTGAAGAAGAGCTATTATAATAAGCTCTACATGCGCAAATAATATCCATTTTGCTATAGAGATATGTTCTTCGCATGGATATAAGAAATATTGACTTATCATGTTTCCTTAGGAAAACTTGTATGCAAGTAATTTACGCTATCATACCTATTATGTTAAGTTTCATTTGGAATAAGATCATTCATAGGCATGCAATATTTGTATTAAATTTCATTGGAAAGAATATACATATTTATATGTGGGAAAAGATAGCATGTTGTGTTAGACTACATAAGAAGACATGTATTTGTTTGCTTTATTACATTAGTGTTATGCGTTTGCATGTTAACTTGTGTTAAGCAACATGAGTTTGCATGCTCTCTTGTGTTAAGCATTCCTTTGGGAAGACTCTTTTGGAATCTATATGCATTTGCATGCATGAGAGTAACATTTGTCATGTTAGCTTTCCTTCCATGCACCAAAATAAATAGCTTAAGGATTAGTTATTTTGATTAAATTTATGTAAATCGCATGCACGAATATCGTAACTGAAGTATCAGTTCTTTTAAAGAAATGTTGGGAGATGTAGCTATTGTATTGCAAGAATGTGTGCTTATGCGAGGGAAACATTACTTAATGTGATGAATTATAACTTGCACATATGCAGTATGTGCTATTAAAGGAAGTAGGTCAAGATATTTTACTTTCATGTTATGAACATACATGAGTAGATGGAGAAGCTTCTCTAGCATAGATTTATGAAATGGTTGATTAATGTTTTATGAATCTCGACATCACTGTATGTTGAAGGCATGGAAAATTTTAGGGGCTAATATTTGCAGGTGGGCTAATTTTCCATGGTTTTTCCAAAAAAAATATTCCCCAATTTCCATTTTTTCTAGAAGTTATTCACCCAAATTTTATAGTATAAAATTATGTTATCCTAAAAATCGCCAAAAAATTAAAGAGACTATATAAATTCATTATAAATTTGGATACCTTTACAATAAATTCACCAAAAATTTTACAAAATGCATATTAGGGACTCGTAAGATTTGCCAATGATTATAAACTTTAAGATAAATTTCCATCCTTAAAATTTTCCCTGGTTGAAGGCATCATTAGCAGGGAATGATGGTAACATGTATAAAGGAAATATTATGCTTAACCTAGTGGTAGATAAATGATTATGGTTCATGCAGATGAGTGCGAGCTGCAGGATGATCCAATGTATGATGGTTCATTGTAGGTACATCCATGCCACTAAGATATGAATATATGAATATTAGTGGGTAAATTCTATCATATTTATTGTAATGGCTTTAAGATAGATATTTGAAAATTTCTTTGTAAGATTTATAACAATGGTTAAGGGATAGTCTCCCTTATAAGCCATTGAGTGAGGGCTGAACACCCTCACGAGTGTTTAATAATAAAATTAAACATTTTCTCGTTTCCACCCTACGGGGTTTCCAGGGTATATTGGTGTTCAATGATGTGATTGATTATTGTGTCAAATTTATTGTTCAATGATGTGATTGATTATTGTGTCAAATTGATGATGTTGATTCCTTTCTTGTTGTGATGTTCATAATGTCAAGTATGTGATGAGTACATGAATACTGAAATGAGTGGAAGGTTACATCTTACAATATTATGTTAATGTACTACAATAGAGGTTGTTAATGGTTAAGCAACTTACTATTCTTATTCTAAGGTTACACTATGAACTGGTGAACATTCTATGTAATGATGAGTCAAGAATATTTAATAGTGATTTGGATAGTTACCCGTGGGTAACTTGTATAAAATTCTTTAACTCCTTTCATTTCCATGTGAAGTTTTCAGTGTATGTTACAAGTGGCATTAGAGGTAAAGGTTGCAGCACTGCCGCCTTTGGGATTTGTTAAGCGAAAAGAAATTGAGGTATGCTACTAATTGACATCAGTTAAGGTATTGTTCTAGAAATCTACATATTGATTGATATATGATTCTAGAAATTTACATATTGAATGATACATGCAGTATTCTACTCTTGACATGAGATTTGTGATTCATGTTTATAACTACATTAAAGAGTAATGAGTAATAAATGTTGTTGCAAAACATTTTTCGTAACATTGGAATCCTATTGAGGATGAAAGACAATAAAACCTTTGTTGTACTTATGAACAACCTGGGTACTCACTAGTGAAAGTGAGAAGACAATAAAACCCTTGTTGTATTTATGAACAACCTGAGTACTCACTAGTGAAAGTGAGAGTCTTTTATTAACCGTGGTTATATGACATATTACTCATACATTTATTGACCATAACTATAGTTATCATGCACTACTTGAAAAAAGATGAATGTATATAGTGATGGTGTGTGAAACTAATGCATGAATGCAAAAGATGAGGAAATTCCTTGAATTTGATGATAGAATGTTTTAAAATTAAATTGAATGAAGCATTTTAGATGTTAAAAATACATAATAATTCAAGTAGTGAGACTTGACTATAATGACTAGTTGAATGACTAGTTTTTGAATGAGTCATCATGGATGCATTAATATTATTAGTGGCATTGATCAGTTAGTGTGGTATGACTAACTAATAAAGCCTATATGCATGAATGGTTTTTTATTAAAGATTATTGCAAGTGGTGAACAAGTAGTTATTTCACGTGTCAGATTATTGTCAACAATATACTTTTGGAATTGGAAATATTGGAATATTACCCGTGGGACTGTTACCCCAGTCGTTATTGACACATGCACATTAATGAATATATATATATATATATATATGCATGACAACATTGTATGCATGAAACTAAAATTATTTTGAAAGTGACTAATTTTTTTTAAAATGCATATTTATGATTAGTGTCATTGATGAGATTAAGCATGGTTAGCTTAATGGCAACAAGAAAGAGATTAAGCATGGTTAGCTTAATGGAAATAAGATAAAACCTGTGAAAGAGTGTCGTGAAAAAAAATTGCGACGGTAATTGATAAAGTATAATGTTATAATGTGCATGATTTTGTTATTCGAGAAATAATAATGTATAACACATGGTATCATGTTATAATTTACATGATTGTGTTATTTGGGATAAAATAATGTATAACACATGTATGTTATTCATGTTTCCTATTAATCTATATATCATTGGACTCATGTGGAGGGCCAAGTATGATGTATGATGTACATATAGTTTCTTTTTCTTTATGTATAATGTGCACATAGTTCATTATGAAATTTATTATGGAAAACAATGATGTGAAAGGCTAGAAGGCCTTCGGTTGATGGTGGTTGCCTACCCGAAGGGCTTGATGGCACTTACCTACCTGGATTTCCTCTCCCTAGAGATATATGATCTCATAAAGGGAAAAGAGTTGGCCAAGATGGTGAAGAGGGGAGAACTTTAGACAACTCTATTGATTTTGGAGCTTGTTGGAGGAGGTCCAAAGTTCCTCATGGATGGGACACTATCAGAGGAATAGTCATGATATTTCCAAGAGGAATCCATACTGGACCTCGAATGCTGTTTTTTCAAATAACTGTCTCGATGTGAAAATGACTCGATTTGGTTGCGGAAACCAACTCCCATGGGTTGGGAAGAGAATTTTGTTTACCATTGTGGTTCTCATAGCGAAACAAGTTAAATAATCATTATGCGTTATATTAAGAGGATTTTTTATATGATTATGTAAATACCTTATGTAGATATTAAGAGGAAAGGAGCTTAGCACTCAGAAAATGAATTACTAAATGTAGAAGTTCATTTATTTTATTACTAATTTGTTTGAATGTCTTAGCAGAGGCTAGGATATGCCCATGGTGCCTTGATTGACCATTGGTATGATTAGAGAGCTAGGTGCTCTCTGAGTAATTTTTGAAGTGCTGTGTGGATGTCCTTAGTAGGAGCTAAGAGAGTGTGCACGTGATGATTGATTAGAGGGTTGGTGCTCTCTAAGTACTTGTGGAAGTACTCTGATTAAAACAACTCTTGATATTGCATGAATCTTTAATAATTGCAAGTATTTCATTTGATTGAAACTATGTGACTAATGTGATTGAATTTTTTAGCCATACATTACAAGCTCTTTCCATGGAGTATTCATGGGTGGTTCAACCATTCTCAGAGAGATTATGTAAAAGCCATCATTACTTCCAATAGTAATTGGTAAGTAATGGTAAGTTGTTATATATATTTTTCTATATTTTTATGAATTCAATAAGGGATAAGTAGTTATAAATGGAAATGGAATATTATTTGAGCTATACATGCTTATGACTATGGATAAAAAAATTATTGTTTCAATTAATGACTTTTAAGCAAAAGAAAATGTTTCATTGTGGGAGGGAAAGACCCCCTTTGGGTCGTTTATATTATTATATCATGAGTATAAGTTTAAGTTTCAGTGAGAGAAGCACACCGAGGATGGTTTTCTCTTAAGGGGGGAGTATGTAATATCCATAAAACTACTTGGAATTAATAAAGAAAAATTAATTAAATCTTTTAATCAAGAACCTGTTTGATGTAAAACAAATTTACGTTCTTGATAATGACCTAGGAATTCGTTATTTACCGGAGATCTTTGGAGAAGTTTTCAAAAGGTGTTGTGTGTTCACAATATGGGGAGTCTACGGAGTGAGCATTTCTTGACGAGCCAGAATCACAGAAGGGAAAATTTTGTGTTATGTGACATATGGCTTTTGTCCATGCTGGTATTTTCTGTGCCATGTTTGTCTTTTTGAAACCCTAAGCATGATGAGAATTTTACCTCTGACATTGGATGCCGTCTATAATTGATTGATCTGGAGTCAGAAGGAGAAAGCAACAGCTGAACCAAAAAACAATAATACCTCTCCTTTTGGTTTGGTTGGAAGCAGCAGCTATTGCAATCACATACCGTCGGAGAAAAATAACTAAGTCGACAGAGGTTTGAATCGCAGGGAAGATTCAGAAAAATTATGGCAAGTTTAAACCTTGCCAGTGCTCCAAGGCTATGATTTCATTCCTTTTCTTTGATAAGAGTCGACTGCCAATATAAGTAATCTTGGATAATTTATTTTATTATATAATATTTCTCTTTGTGAGTTGAAAGACATAAATAAAAAATATATATCATATAGCTTTTCTGGAAAAAGATTATTAGAAAATAGTAAGGAATAATAATGATATTTCTCATATTTCTTGGGATAGGTTACATATACCAAGAAAAGGGCATTTCATTAGTTTATTGGAATGTCGTTGAAACAAATTCACTGTTGACTATTTACCTGACTTATTTTCCAATTTATTCTCATATCAAGATGAATAAATATAGGAGAAAATATTTCATGGGAAGATATAATAAGTTGGGATTTCCCTTCTTAAGGTGAAAATGTGTAATTGTGGTTAAAGATAATATCTTATGGAATTATCTTAACATAAGTCATATGCATAATTAACATAAGTCATATGATTGTCTTTGGAAAGAATATCTTTATATTGTGAGTGAAAGATAAGTCCATTGTGTTAATTTCCTTTGTAAGAGTTTGCAAAAGTTACATGTTCTGGTAGGTAAAATAGCAAGCTATTATTGTGTTGTATATTGGGTATTTTGATTTAATTGCATGATTTGCTGTATAAAATGTTAACTTTGTTAATACTTAAAAAAAAGGTCTTCTTAGTTCTTATGCACAAAATAAGGGTTAGTTATGCTACCTTCTTGAAAAGATTGCATGGCTAGTTCTTGACTTAAGTGTATAAAAGGATAAGTTAAGCTTGTTATGGTTTCCTAGTTTTGTGCATAAGAGATGGTTATCTAACATAATTTCGTGAAAGGGAAGCATGAGAAATAGATAAAGAAACTAAGCTATATTAACTTTCTTTTGGAAAATAATTATGTATATCCTTAGATGGAAAGAATAGTTAATGAGGTGTCATTCCAAGAAGGGAATTTGTGTTATGTACATTAAAGAAAAACTATTATAATAAGCTTGGCATGTGCAAATAATATCCATTTTTTTATAGAGATATGTTCTTCACATGGATAGAAGAAATATTGACTTATCATGTTTCCTTAGGAAAACTTTTATCCGAGTACTTTAAGCTATCATACCTATTATGTTAAGTTTCATTTGGAATAAGATCATGCATAGGCATGCAATATTTGTATTAACTTTCATTGGAAAGAATATACATATTTGTATGTGGGAAAAGATAGCATGTTGTGTTAGACTACATAAGAAGACATGTATTTGTATGCTTTATTACATTAATGTTATGCCTTTGCATGCTAACTTGTATTAAGAAACATGCGTTTGCATGCTCTCTTATGTTAAGCATTCCTTTGGGAAGACTCTTTTGGAAGCTATGTGCTCTGTTATGTAAGCATTACTTTGGGAAGACTCTTTTGGAATCTATATGCATTTGCATGTATGGGAGTAACATTTGTTATGTTAGATTTCCTTCCATGCACCAAAAGAAATAGCTTAAGGATTAGTTATTTTGATTAAATTTATGTAAATTGCATGCACGAATATCGTAACTGAAGTATCAGTGCTTTTAAAGAAATGCTGGGAGATGTAACTATTGTCTTGCAGGAATGTGTGCTTATGCGAGGGAAACATTACTTAATGTGATGAATTGTAACTAGCACATATGCAGTATGTGCTATTAAAGGAAGTAGGTCAAGATATTTTACTTTCATGTCATGAATATACATGAGTAGATGGAGAAGCTTTTCTAGCATAGATTTATGAAATGGTTGACTAATATTTTATGAATCTTGACATCAATGTTTTTTGTTGAAGGCATCATTAGCAGGGAATGATGGTGACGTGTAATATTCCTAATTAGCGATAGCTAATTGGAATATTCTATTTTGTTTAGTTTTTCGTCTATAGTTTGTAAATAAATAAAAAGTGAGTGAAGAGGGTCTAACTCACTTAAGTGAAATAAGACATCCACCTAGTAGCACAACGTTGTGACTTAAGTGGGAGTTAAGGGGGGGCCTAACACCACATTGAGGAGGGGCCTATGTACACTCTAGAAGCTTCTGCAAGCTTCTGCGCAGATAAGGATGAGGATGTGGAGGAGAGAGAGAGGCTACGTTGGGTTTTGGAGGGAGCCTCCTCATTTCATTCATTCTTGAGTTGATGATTATTGAGTGATATATTTGTCTTATTGAGCACGCTGGCCGTTTAGCCTGTCTGCAGCACTGTTTAGTGCATTGAGTGTCTTCGGTCGGAGATCTCGCCCTTAGCCCCGGGGGACTTTGAGTGCCTACTTGGGCAAGGTTGGTTTTTCAGTATTTTGTGAGTAGTTTTATTGTTTGGGTTTGTTGCAGAGCTAGCGCTCATAGAGACTACGTAGTCACTGGGAGAGAGGTTGCAGTCCATTATGGAGGTGCTCTAGATTGGGGTTTCTGCAGGAGATTCAGCTACGATTTTGAGCAGAGGGTCAGCCTTTGCCCACAGGAGGATTTTGGCAGAGTTTGAGGCAGTGTTTCAGCTATTTCCATTTGGCCTCTGCGCAGAACCTTTAGGGCCAGCGTAATTCCCTAAGGAGGTATTTTCTGGTGATTTTTGGGGGTTGGCCATTTTTTATATGGTTTCTGGGTTTTGATCGGGTTAGTGAGTAGAGGAGGTTTGCAAATTTTCAGCTCATTCCAAAAAGGGGATCAACCCCTAGTCTCCAGTCCATTCCAGCAGTAGTAGTTACACGGCAGTTTTCCAGTAGTTAGAACGTAGTTAATAGAGCAGCCGTTTCCTGTATTTTCTGAGAGAGTTTCTTCACTTGCCTTGAGAAATATTAGGTGCCATCACTCTGATCACCTATTGTACTTCATTATATTTCTCAGATTAATAATATGGCTCAACATTTTCTCTTTATGTTTTCTGGATGAGTTGCCGTAATTTCTTTCTCTGTTATTATATGTCTGCTGCACTGTTATTTATTTATATTTCTAAGCATTCTAGTTCTATACCACTTGGTGTGTTTATCTTTCACTCTTATATAGATTTTGGAAAGGGCCAGGTAGCCTCCGGATCTCGACCTCTTTCCAGAGGCGAAATATCCATTAAATGCCCTCCTAGTCTATCTCTGGTTGGAGTTTGCCGTGTTTTAGAGATATCCCCGAAACGAGATATTACAGTGGTATCAGAGCATAGTTCTGGCTCAGTCTGTGGTCTATGAAATCGGGAAAGAGACCTTACAGAGGTAGGAAGTATAGAGACCGTGAGCGTAGGTTGGAGACCACCTACGAAGAGGGAGACTGTGCCCAGGTAGAGGACGCAAATCAGGAGAGAGAACCTGTGACAGACGCAGAGTAGGTGGAGCTTGTGGTAGATTTGAGGCAGAAAGAGCCAATGGCAGATGATACAGAGGCCAAACATTTTTGAGAGGCACTCCTCAAGTCGGTGCAGGATTTAGCTCGACAGATTGAGGTGAGGGGACAGAGGTTCACAGCTGTGGAGGCTAGGCAGTGTGAGACTGCAGGTGTTTTCCAGGTTAGAGAGGGATCAAGTACATCCCACCATTTGCCGGAGCAGGGTGCTACTCAGCGTGATACTCCTCAGCCGACGACTTCATGTGCACCTACCCACTCTACTATTCCAACCTTCTTGGGAGCAGATACAGGGGCAGGAGCCCAGTAGGAGGTAGAGCCTGGACACTTAGATGAGTATTTTGTAGAGTATCATTCCTACGGGCAGGAGTTCAGGGATGCTCTCACATTCAGAGATTTTTTGCAGCTCCAGCGGGACAGTAGACCCCACAACCATCATAGAGGGCACCGGCATTACCATGATGGAGATTCCAACCGTGCCTCTAGTAGATTTCATTTTCCTACGTTTGATGGATCATCGAACAATTCGACAAAGTCTTGGGTGGAGAAGCTGGATATCTATTTCCAGCTAAACCAGATGTCAGAGACGAAGGCCATCAAGGTGGTAACATTACATTTGGATGGTGAGGCCCAGGACTGGTGGTTCCATGGGATGGTGACACTCGGGCATTCCACAGTGACAACATATGCTGAGTTTACAAGGAGATTGATAGAGCGTTTTGACCAGAGGGATCCAGAACAACATTTTTTTGAGCTAACGAAGCTCAAACAGACAGGGAGCCCAGAGACATACACATCACAGACGGAGGGTTTCGGTGACAAAGTCAGACCCATCCAATACCAGATGTAGACATACTGCCCAGAGGATTACAGCTACTAGGCCTACTCTGCATCCAGCCCAGACCAAACCACACCTGTGACGTTGCCCAACAGACCGTACTGCAAGATGGCATTGTCGAGACGGGACATCTTACCCCGCAGACAGTGTTTTGCTCAAGGAAGGATGTGAGGGTTCCTCCCTCCGCGGGGAATCCATGACGCATAGGCAGATGATGAAGCCGTGAGGCTGGAGGAAGAAGCGCCCGTGCCTACTTGTTAGGAGTCATGGCACCAGGCACACAGGTGTGCTAGCTGAAAATCATACCATTCAGTCCAAGATGACATAGCTGTGTAGCCAGACGAGGAGGATGATGATATGCGCGAGACAGTCAGATGGCTCATATCGCTGCGCTCCACCTGGTGACAGGAGGTGCGCTGGCATCCACGGAGGCGCTCATGCAACTGGAGAGTCTTGTAAGTATTTCTGACGTTGCATGAACAGGGACAACACGCGGGCCACGTGTATCGTATTGGGTTGAGGTTAAAACCCACACTCATTGATGGCGATGGTCAAACGTGACAAGTACCGACCGAAAGTTTTGACGGGTTTTCGGTCTTGGTCCGAGGAGCCCAGACGATGCAGTGTGCCTGGTATGTTCCAGAGTTAGCAGTGACGATGGGTACGTACACCGTGACTAATCACTTCTTTGTGGTCAACATACCAGATACCAATGTGGTACTGGGTGTTTAGTGGCTGATTACTCTGGGAAAGGTCACCACGGATTGGGAGGCCTTAGAGATGGAGTGGGATGACAAGAAGACCGGGAAGCATGAGAAGATCTGTGGGATGCATACTTACCCACCTCAGACTGTTTCGGCACACCAGATGGAGGCATACCTCTAGAAGGGAGACATAGAGTGGGCGGTTGAGTTATGGGCATCAGAGGCGGAGACCACTAGTCGAGAAGTTCATCCAGATATACAGGCCATCCTTGACAGGCATGAGGTAGTGTTTGGGGATATACCACCAGATTAGCCACCAGATAGAGGATTTGAGCATACCATCGAGCTTGAGCAGGGTATTCAAGCGGTGATCACTATACCCTATAGACATCCCAATGCCTATCGGGATGAGATTGAGCGGGCCATCTACGAGTTGTTGGCTCTTGGACACATCAGACTGAGCACGAGTCTATTTGCTTCTTTTGTAGTGCTGGTGAAGAAGAAGGACGACACCTTGAGGATGTGCATTGACTACAGGGCCCTGAACAAGAAGACTCTGAAGAATAGGTGCACTATACCCAGGATCGATGAGCTGGTGGATGAGCTGAGAGGAGCTAAGTTCTTCTCAAAGATTGATTTGAGATCAGGGTACCATCAGATTCGCGTGAGGGAACATGACATTCCCAAGACCGCCTTCAGGTGTCATTATGGGCACTTTGAGTTTTTGGTTATGCCTTTTGGGCTGACCAATGCACCAGCCACCTTCTAGTCTTGCATGAACGATATCTTCCACAGTCATCTGAGGAAGTTTGTATTGGTTTTCTTCTATGACATACTCATATATAGCAGGACATGGGAGGAGAATCTCCAGCACATAGAGGTAGTGCTACGCATCTTGGAAGAGAAACAGTTCTATGCTAAGCTCTCCAAGTGTGAGTTTGGGATGACCGAGATGCTTTATTTAGGTCACATTATTGGAGTGGACAGAGTGAGGGTCCACGAGGAGAATATTAGAGCCATCAGAGATAGGCTGGAGCCAAATAATGTGACGGAACTTCGAGGTTTCATTGGGATATGTACCTATTATAGGAAGTTCGTAAGAGGATTCTCACAGCTTGTTGCACCCCTTATGGATTTGACGAAGAAGGGGGAATTCAGTTGGTCAAATACAATGCAACGAGCCTTTGATAGGCTCAAGGAGGTGATTAGTAGCTTCCCAGTGCTTGCATTGCCAGATTTTGCGTAGCCATTTGTCTTGGAGTATGATGCGTCGAGAGAGGGGATCGACGCAGTATTGATGCAGGGGGGACACCCTATATCTTTTGAGAGCCGGAAGCTCCTTTCGCATGAGAGGTTGTATTCCATATATGACAAGGAGATGTTGGCCATTATGCATGCCTTGGCCAAATTCCAGCAGTATCTAGTAGGGAATAGATTCAGGGTGAGGACTGACCACACCAGCCTCAGGTTCTTTTTGGAGCAGAAGCAGCTACAGGAGAGGCATCAGAAGTGGATCACTAAGATCCAAGCATATGACTTTGACATTGAGTATGTCAAAGGTAAGAATAACGTGGTAGCAGATGCCCTTTCACGGAGACCAGCCACATTATCTCTTATGAGCTAGGATACAGATTGGAGGGCTCGAATTTTAGTTGAGTACTCGAAGGAAAAATTTGCATGTGAGGTGCTGGATGGTCAGGTGGCGGATGATAGGTACAGGGTGGTCAATGAGATCATCTATTACAAGGACATGATATTCTTGACTGAGGGATCTCAGCTTAAGAAGAAGATACTCCAGGCATCACATGATTCTCCATTGGCAGGCCATCAGGGGTTTACCAAAACCTATAGGGCCATTAGAGAGAGGTTCTCGTGGAAGGGCCTCAAGGAGGACATACTCCAGCACATCACGGAGTGCAATGTTTTTCAGAGGAACAAGGGAGAGATGAGCCATCCCGTAGGACTGTTGCATCCTCTTCCCATTCCGGAGGGGAAATGGGAGAGCATATCAATGGACTTCATCATAGGGTTGCCCATGGTGCAAGGCAAGGATTATATATTTGTCGTCATTGATCGACTGACAAATTATGCGCACGTTTTCGCCATATCTGCTCACTACACTGCAGCACAGGTGGCCGAGTTGTTCTTCCGAGAGGTTTTCAGGTTTCATGGTCTTCCTAAGACCATCATCAGTGATAGGGACAACCGCTTCATGGGCGGATTTTGGTAGAAGCTTTTCCTACTGGTGGGGACAGAGTTGACACCAAGTACCAGTTACCACCCACAGACAGATGGACAGACGGAGATAGTTAACAAGTGGCTGGAGGGCTACTTGCGTAACTATGTTAGTGGGCAGCAACGAGCATGGTTGAGATGGTTGCATTTGGGGGAGTACTACTACAACTCAACACATCACATGTCTATTAGTATGTCACCATTTTATGCTTTGTATGGGTACCATCCTTTATCATTTGTTGATGTCATGTTCGGTGCGAGTAAGGCTCCTAGAGCCAAGATGTGGATCCAAGAGAGTCATGACATCCTCCGAGCTCTGAAGGAAAATATGGCTACAACACAGAACCAACAGAAGCTGTATGCTGACAGAGGTTGGGTGGAGCGATAGTTTGAGGTAGGGGACTTGGTCTACCTACGCTTACAGCCATACCGACAGTCATCACTGAAGCAGAAGGGAGCTGAGAAGCTCAAGCCTTGTTTTTATGGGCCATACAGGGTGATACGCAGGATTGGGTAGGTTGCATATGAGTTGGAGCTTTCCCAAGGCAGCAAGATCCACAAAATTTTCCATGTATCATGCCTGAAGAAGGCGCTGGAACAGAAGGTGACAGTGACAGTGGAGCTACCAACTATGGATGATGATGGGCACTTGGTGTTGCAGCCGGAGGCCATTATTGATACTAGGGAGAGGCGGTTACGGAGCAGGACGGTCCAAGAATTCTTGGTGAGGTGGAAGAATTTTTCGGATGAGGATGCCACTTGGGAGAGCGAGAAGATTTTGCGGCATCTATCACTTCAGTTACTTGAGGACAAACACCATTTTTTCGGGGGGGACTGTAATATTCCTAATTAGCGACAGCTAATTGGAATATTCTATTTTGTTTAGTTTTCTGTCTATAGTTTGTAAATAAATAAAAAGTGAGTGAAGAGGGTCTAACTCACTTAAGTGAAATAAGACATCCACCTAGTAGCACAATGTTGTGACTTAAGTGGGAGTCAAGGGGGGGCCTAACACCACGTAGAGGAGGGGCCTATGTACACTCTAGAAGCTTCTGCAAGCTTCTGCGTAGATAAGGATGAGGATGTGGAGGAGAGAGAGAGGCTACATTGGGTTTTCGAGGGAAACAAACATTATAAAATATGGAGGAGCCTCCTCATTTCATTCATTCTTGAGTTGATGATTTTTGAGTGAGACATTTGTCTTCTTGAGCACGCTGGTTGTTTAGCCTGTCTGTAGCACTATTTAGTGCATTGAGTGTCTCCGGTCGGAGATCTCGCCCTTAGCCCCAGGGGAATTCAAGTGTCTGCTTAGGCAAGGTTGTTTTTTCAGTATTTTGTGAGTAGTTTTATTGTTTGGGTTTGTTTTGGCACTGGTGCTCATAGAGACTGCACAGTCACTAGGAGAGAGGACGTAGTCCATTGCGGAGGTGCTCCGGATTGGGGTTTCTGCAGAGATTCAACTGAGATTTTGAGAAGAGGGTTAGCCTTTGCCCACAGGATGATTTTGGCAGAGTTTGAGGTGGTGTTTAAGCTATTTCCATTTGGCCTCTGCACAGAGCCTTGAGGGCCAGCGTAATTCCCTAAGGAGGTATTTTCTGGTGATTTTTGAGGGTTGGCCATTTTTGATATGGTTTCTGGGTTTTGACCGGGTTGGTGAGTAGAGGAGGTTTGCATATTTTCAGCTCATTTCGGCAAGAGGATTAGCCCCTAGTATCCAGTCCATTCTAGCAGTAGCAGCTACACGGCAGTTTTCCAGCAGTTGGGACGCAGTTCATAGAGTAGCTGTTTCTTGTATTTTCTGAGAGAGTTTCTTCACTTACCTTGAGCAATATTAGGTGCCATCACTCTAATCACCTATTTTACTTCATTATATTTCTCAGATTAATAAGATGGCTCAACATTTTCTCTCTATGTTTTCTGGATGAGTTGCCGTAATTTCTTTCTTTGTTATTATATGTCTGCTGCACTGTTATTTATTTATATTTCTAAGCATTCTAGTTCTATACCACTTGGTGCATTTATCATTCACTCTTAGACAGATTCTAGAAAGGGCTAGGTAGCCTCCGGATCTCGACCTCTTTCCGGAGGTGAAATATCCAGTAAATGCCCTCCTAGTCTATCTCTAGTTGGAGTTTGCCATGTTTTAGAGATATCCCCGAAATGAGATATTACATGACATGTATAAAGGAAATATTATGCTTAACCTGGTGGCAGGTAAATGATTATGGTTCACGCAGATGAGTGTGAGCTACAGGATGATCCAATGTACGATGTTCCATTGTAGGTAGATCCATGCCACCAAGATATGAAGATATGAATATTAGTGGGTAAATGCTATCATATTTATTGTAATGGCTTTAAGATAGATATTTGTAAATTTATTTGTAAGATATATAGCGATGGTTAATGGAGGGTCTCCCTTATAAGCCATTGAGTGAGCGCTGAACACCCTCACAAGAGTTTAATAGTAAAATTAGACATTTGTTGGTTTTCACCATACGGGGTTTCCAGGGTATATTGGTGTTCAATGATGTGATTGATTATTGTTTCAAATTGATTTTTCAATGATGTGATTTATTATTGTGTCAAATTGATGATGTTGATTCCTTTCTTGTTTTGATGTTCATAATGTCGAGTATGTGATGACTACATGAATAATGAAATGAGTGGAAAGTTAAATCATACAATACTATGTTAATGTACTACAATGGAGGTTGTTAATTGTTAAGCAACTTACTATTATTATTCTAAGGTTACACTATGAACTGGTGAACATTATATGTAATGATGAGTAAGGAATATTTAATAGTGATTTGGATGGTTACCCGTGGGTAACTTGTATAATTTTTTTTAACTCCTGGCATTTCCATGTGAAGTTATCGGTGTATGTTACAAGTGGTATCAGAGCTAAAGGTTGCAGCACTGGTTCCTTTGGGATTTTTTAAGCGTAAACAAATTGAGATATGCTACTAATAGACATCAGTTAATGTATGATTCTAGAAATATACATATTGATTGATATATGATTCTAGCAATCTACATAGTGAATTATATATGCAGTAGTCTACTCTTGACATGAGATTTGTGATTCATGTTTATAAGTACATTAAAGAGTAATAAGTAATAAATTTTGTTGAAAAACAATTTTCATAACATTCGAATCCTTTTGAGGATGAAAGACAATAAAACCTTTGTTGTAATTATGAACAACTTGGGTACTCACTAGTGAAAGTGAGAAGACAATAAAACCTTTGTTGTGTTTATGAACAACTTGAGTACTCACTAGTGAAAGTGAGAGTCGTTTATTAACAGTGGTTATATAACATATTACTCATACATTTAGTGAACATAACTAAAGTTATCATCCACTGCTTGAAAAAAGATGAATGTGTATAGTGATGGTGTGTGAAACTAATGCATGAATGCAAAATATGAGGAAAGTCCTTGAATAGGATGATAGAATGTTTTAAAATTAAATTGAATGAAGAATTTTAGATGTTAAAAATACATAATGAGTCAAGTAGTGAGACTTGACTATAATGACTAGTTGAATGACTAGTTTTTGAATGAGTTGTCATGGATGTATTAAGATTATTAGTGGCATTGAATGATTAGTTTTTGAACGAGTCATCATGGATGCATTAAAATTATTAGTTGCATTGATTAGTTAGTGTGGTATGAATAAATAATAAAACCTATTTGCATGAATGGTTTTTTATTAAAGATTATTGCAAATGGTGAATAAGTAGTTATTTCACGTGTCAGAGTATTGGTAACAATATACTTTTGGAATTGGAAATATTGGACTGTTACCCCAATCGTTATTGACACATGCACAATAATGAATATATATATATATATATATATATATATATATATATATATATATATATATATATATATATATATATATATATATATATATATAATTGTATGCATGACAACATTGTATGCATGAAACTAAAATTATTTTGAAAGTGAATAATTTTTTTTTTAAATGCATATTTATGATTAGTGTCATTGATGAGATTAAGCATGGTTAGCTTAATGGCAACAAGAGAAAACATGTGAAAGAGTGTCATGAAAAAAAAATTGCAACGGTAATTGATAAATTATAATGTTATAATGTGCATGCTTTTGTTATTCGGGAAATAATAATGTGTAACACATGGTATCATGTTATAATGTACATGATTGTGTTATTTGGGATATAATAATGTATAACGCATGTATGTTATTCATGTTTCCTGTTAATCTAGATATCATTAGACTCATGTGGAGGGCCAAGTATGATGTGTGATGTACATAAAGTTTCTTTTTCTTTATGTATAATGTGCACATAGTTCAATATGTAATTTATTATGGAAAACAATGCTAAAAGAGAAATTTAACATGCCAGATAGTTGTGAACAATTATGAAAGGCTAGAAGGCCTTGGGTTGATGGTGGTTGCCTGCCTGGAGGGGTTGATGGCACTTACCTGCCCAGATTTCCTCACCCTAGAGATATATGATCTCATAAAGGGAAAATAGTTGGCCAAGATGGAGAAGAGGGGAAAACCTGAGGCAATTCAATTGATTTTGGAGCTTGTTGGAGGAGGTCCAAACTTCGTCATAGACGGAACGCTCTCAGAGGAATAGGCATGATGTTGCCAAAAGGAATCCATACTGGACCTCAAATGGTCTTTTGTCGAATAACGGTATGGATGTGAAAATGACTTGACTTGGTTGTAGAAATCAACTCCCATGGGTTGGGAGGAGAATTTTGTTTACCATTGTGGTTCTCATAGTGGAAGTTAAGTAATCATTATGTGCTATATTAAAATGAATTTTTATATGATTATGTAAATACCTTATGTAGATATTAAGAGGAAAGGAGCTTAACACTCAGAAAATAAATTACTGAATGTATAAGTTTATTTATTTTATTACTAATTTTTTTTAATGTCTTACCAGAGGCTAGGATATGCCCATGGTGCCTTGATTGACCATTGGTGCGATTAGAGAGCTAGGTGCTATCTGAGTACTTTTTTAAGTACTATGTGGATGACTTTAGTAGGAGCAAAGAGAGTGTGCGCATGATGCATTGATTAGAGGGTTGGTGCTCTTTGAGTACTTGTAGAAGTACTCTAATTAAAACATCTCTTGATATTGCATGAATGTTTGATAATTGCAAGTATTTCATTTGATTGAAACTATGTGACTAATGTGATTGAATTTTTTAGTCATACATTATAGGCTCTTTCCATGGAGTATTCATGGGTGGTTCAACCATTCTTAGAGAGATTGTGTAAAAGCCATCGTTACTTCCAATAGTAATTGGTAAGTAATGGTAAGTTGGTATATAGATTTTATATATTTTTATGAATTCAATAAGGGATAAGTAGTTAAAAATGGAAATGGAATATTCTTTGAGCTATACATACTTATGACTATGGATAAAAACATTATTGTTTCAATTAATGGCTTTCAAGGAAAATAAAATGTTTCATTGTGGAAGGGAAGGGCCCCTTTGGGTTGTTTATATTATTATATCATGAGTATAAGTTTAAGTTTTGGTGTGAGAAGCACACTGACGAAGGTGTTCTATTAAGAGTGGGAGTATGTAACATCCATAAAACCATGTGGAGTTAATAAAGAAATATTAATTAAAACTTTTAATCAAGAACCGGTTCGATGTAAAACGAATTTATGTTCTTGATAACGACCTGGGAATTTGTTATTTACCGGGGATCTTTGGAGAAGTTTTAAAAAGGTATTGGGTGTTCACAATATGGGGAGTCTGCGGAGTGAACATTTCTAGAGGAGCTGAAATCACAGAAAGGAAAAGCTTGTGTTATGTGGCGGATGGCTTCTGTCCATGCTGGTATTTTCTATGCCGTGTTTGTATTTCTGAAACCCCAAGCAGGATGAGCACTTTACCTCCAACTTTGGATGCCGTCTATAATTGATTGATCTAGAGTTAGAAGGAGAAAGTAGCAGCTAGGCCAGACAATAATAATACCTCGCCTTTTGGTTTGGTTGGAAGCAACAGTTGTTGCAATTGCATACCATCGGAGAAAAATAACTCAGTTGACAAAGGTTTGAATCGCAGCGAAGATTTGGAAAAATTGTGGCAAGTTTAAACCTTGCCAGTGCTCCAAGGCTATGATGTCATTCCTTTTCTTTTATAAGAGTCGACTGCCAATATAAGTAATCTTGGCTAATTTATTTTATTATATAATCTTTTTATTTGTGAGTTGAAAGACATAAATAAAAAAAAATATATCATATAGGTTTTCTGGAAAAAGATTATTAGAAAATAGTAAAGAATAATAATGATCTTTCTCATATTTCTTGGGATAAGTTACATATATCAAGAGAAGGGAATTTCATTAGTTTATTGGGATGTCGTTGAAACAAATTAACTGTTGACTATTTACCTGACTTATTTTCCAATTTATTCTCATAGCAAGATGAATAAATATATGAGAAAATATTTCATGGGAAGATATAATAAGTTATGATTTCCCTTCTTAAGGTGAAAATGTGTAATTATGGTTAAAGATAATATTTTATGGAATTACCTTAACATAAGTCATATTCATAATTAACATAAGTCATATGATTGCCTTTGTAAAGAATATCTTTATGTTGTGAGTGAAAGATAAGTCCATTGTGTTAATTTCCTTTGCAAGAGTTTGTAAAAGTTACATGTTCTGGTAGGTAAAAGAGCAAGTTATTATTGTGTTGTATATTGGGTATTTTGATTTAATTGTATGATTTGTTGTATAAAATGTTAACTTTTTTAATACTTTAAAAAAAAGTTTTCTTAGTTTGTATGCACAAAATAAGGGTTAGTTATGGTACCTTCTTGAAAAGGGTAACCTCTTGAAAAGATTGCATGGCTATTTCTTGACTTAGGTGTATAAAAGGATAAGTTAACCTTGTTATGGTTTCCTAGTTTTGTGCATAAAAGATGGTTATCTATCATAATTTCGTGAAAGGAAAGCATGAGAACTACATAAAAAAACTAAGTTATATTAACTTCCTTCTGAGAAATAATTATGTATATCCTTAGATGGAAAGAATAGTTAATGAGGTGTCATTCCAAGAAGGGAATTTGTGTTACGTACATTAAAGAACAGCTATTATGATAAGCTCTGCATGTGCAAATAATATCCATTTTTTTATAGAGGTATGTTCTTCGCATGGATAGAAGAAATATTGACTTATCATGTTTCCTTAGGAAAATTTGTATGTGAGTACTTTACGCTATCATACCTATTATGTTAAGTTTCATTTGAAATAAGATCATGCATACACATGCAATATTTGTATTAAATTTCATTGGAAAAAATATACATATTTGTATGTGGGAAAAGATAGCATGTTGTGTTAGACTACATAAGAAGACATGTATTTGTATGCTTTATTAGATTAGTGTTATGTGTTTGCATGCTAACTTGTGTTAAGCAACATGCGTTTGCATGCTCTTTTGTGTTAAGCATTCCTTTGGGAAGACTCTTTTGGAAGCCCTGTGCTCTGTTATGTAAGCATTCATTTGGGAAGACTCTTTTGGAATCTATATGCATTTGGATGCATGGGAGTAACATTTGTTATGTTAGCTTTCCTTCCATGCACCAAAATAAATAACTTAAGGATTAGTTATTTTGATTAAATTTATGTAAATCACATGCATGAATATCGTAACTGAAGTATCAGTTCTTTTAAAGAAATGTTGTGAGATGTAGCTATTGTCTTGCAGGAATGTGTGCTTATGCGAGGGAAACATTACTTAATGTGATGACTTATAACTAGCACATATGCAGTATGTGTTGTTAAAGGAAGCAGGTCAAAATATTTTACTTTCATGTTATGAATATACATGAGTAGATGGAGAAGCTTCTCTAGCATAGATTTATGAAATGGTTGATTAATATTTGATGAATCTTGACATCAATGTATGTTGAAGGCATCATTAGCAGGGAATGATGGTGACATGTACAAAGGAAATATTATGCTTAACCTGGTGGGAGGTAAATTATTATGGTTCATACAGATGAGTGCAAGCTGCAGGATGATCCAATGTACGATGGTCCATTGTAGGTACATCCATGCTACCAAGATATGAAGATATGAAGATTACTGGGTAAATGCTATCATATTCATTGTAATGGCTTTAAGCTAGATATTTATAAATTTCTTTGTAATATTTATTTGATGGTTAAGGGATGGTCTTCCTTATAACACATTGAGTGAGGGTTGAGCACCCTCACGAGCGTTTAATAATAAAATTAAACGTTTGCTGGTTTTCACTCTACGGGTTTTCCAGGGTATATTGGTGTTCAATGATGTGATTTATTATTGTGTCAAATTGATGATGTTGATTCCTTTCTTGTTATCATGTTCATAATGTCAAATATGTGATGATTACATGAATAATGAAATGAGTGGAAGGTTACATCATACAATATTATGTTAATGTACTACAATAGAGGTTGGTAATAGTTAAGCAACTTACTATTCTTATTCTAAGGTTACACTATGAATTGGTGAACATTCTATGTAATGATGAGTAAGGAATATTTAATAGTGATTTAGATAGTTACCCGTGCATAACTTGTATAAAAAAATTTAACTCCTGGCATTTCCATCTGAAGTTGTCGGTGTATGTTACATAAAGCATATATTTTGGTGGATATTGGAAGAAAAATTCAAAAAATCAATAACACAGAATCTTTTTAGTCGGAGAAAAAATACCTTTTTAGAAACTATATATAAAGGAAACTGAAATAAATTTAAATAATTTTAGATGAACTATATTTCTAGCATTGCTGGAAAGTGCTTTCCAAAGTTGAAAGATAATATTGACAAAATCAAATCCAATTTGTGCTTCTCCGAGAAAAAAAATGTTCGTTTTACTGTGTGCTTAACAAAACAATGTACTGATACACCAAAAAAAAAACAAAATCGGAGCCATATTCACTAAACCTGAAAGACTGTAAATGGCCAAGGGGAGCCAACTGGCCATGCCACTCTGCAAGTTGCTGATGCAGCTATGTTACTGTGTATATCAATATTGTACCGGAACCTAGGCAACACCTGATAATCAACACACAATGCTAACATTCAACACTGTAGCGCGAGACCAATGCCTGAGAGCTTGCATTCCACACTGTAGCGTGAGCCCAATGCTTGAGAACGGAAATTGAAATCAAGTTCCCTGTATCTAAAAACAATGCTGCCACTGCACTAAGGGTCTGGGACCTTCGAATCGGTTTTTCCTTTTCCATGACTCCCACAACCACGCCAAATAGTCTTTCTTTCCCTGCACCATTCAATTGGTCACCATTATAGAAATTAAATTTTGAGGACGGGTTTTCAAATTTGAACTTAAAATCAAATTCAAACCATTGTCACAATAAATTAAATGCATACGTTCTATCTAGTGGGTTGTCCGATGTGACTATATCCTAGCTTGTCAGATGATAGATTGACCTCGAAGAAGGCAGAGGAATTGCTAGTGGCTGGAGAAATCCCTGGTGGCCGAAGTCTGAGCAATTCCTCCGCTTAATTAGACTACTGTCCCATGCAAGTATATAGAACCATAAATACGGGGTATGTCTACAGTACGATAGAATAATGGATATTATCTAGTGGTTGACATATACTGCCACACCTATTTATGGCTCTCTCTCTATAGATTAGCTGTTGTGAGTTAATATGTCATTCTACGTTCAAATACCATTCGATGAGAAAACAAAGTTTCGCCATGGTCCTGGTATTTCGACTCGGCATGTAGCCATGCGAGGCTCTGTTCTTTAAGCTTTTCATGATCCATAAAATAATTTTTCCATGTTAATCGTGCAGAAGGAAAAGTAAACATAGCAAACATTACCCAATGTTATGTACGCGCAAACTCCAGAACGTAACTAATTGTTGGATTCTTGTCAAGATATGTTTTCTCCATTCACGCCAACACAGTCCTGAAAAAATGTTTCTAAAAACGGAAAATATACTTGTTGAGTTTGCATGGGACTTGACAGCTACGAGTTCGAAATCTTGTCAACGTGCATTTTATTGTTATAATAGAATTAAATTTTATAGTTAGAGTTGGCTTTTCCAACGCCTTATGTTCATATAAATTAATAAAAACACTCATTTCCTTGTGTAATGAAAAACCCAACACTTTACATATTCAAAATTCCTACCAAACCATGGATCAAATACAACAATACCTTTGAAATAATTAATACATGACTCCATTGAGAGCTGTTAGTAGCGTCCCTTTACAACTATCTAGCCCATTGCCCATTCATAATTATAAGCCCATTTATAATTCTCAGAAAGTTGTCAGGACAGAGTCTAGGTACTAGTTTCAAACGCAACCTGGGCCAAAATTCTTATACTCATTACCCAAGCGAGTGACGATGCAAATTGATTTGGATTACTATTCCGAAAATCCATGAAATTCCAGTGGGATAATGTAATAACATCAGTCAACCATTTTTTTTTATAGGAAGGTTCGTTTGTTTTGTGGATGGCTCATATAAGGCGATGAGATTGAACCCAGAGGGTTGTCAGAAGAAGTTAATGGTGATTTTGTACTCAGGTTCCTTCGAAAAATCATACAATCATACCCAGCAAGACACCACTACCTCCACGCGTCTCGTAAATACTAGCAGAAATGGAGACAATAATTTGAGCTCGAGATAGAGTAGTAGATCTCTATACAAATTCCAAAGCACAGACGCAGTATTCAAACTCTGTCGCAGGTAAAGACAGACTGGAATCCTCTGCAACATCGCTTTGGGTCGATACCCAGATCCACGATCCACGCAAAACATACATACAGGCACACTGAAATCTTACAAATGAACGAACCTGAATGTTCATGATAAATCACGATATACTAATCAATCACGCTATTCTAATCTAATTATTTACAATGGGTAAGGCATCACAATTTTCTCATCTTCCTGGCCCTCCATTGACTGAATCAGTCCATATGGGTTCTCTTACTCGGAAAAATTGAGATTATATATATATATATATATATATATATATATATATATATATATATATATATATATATATATATTATCATATTAAAAAACAAAAATATATTATACATATATATTACAAAACAAAAATGTGTTATACTTATTAATTTTTATGAAATATAATAAATTTTAAATTAAGAAGTTATTGCTTAAAAAAAGAGAGTTGTCTGCAGACTCCACAAAATAGTTTAGTCTACAATTTTCTTGCTGGAATTTTATTAAAAAAATTCAAAAAATCATAGTGTTGGAATGTTTGAATGGTTTTTAAGGTGAAAATGAATTCAAAATCATCAACGATCCTTACAACATCTAAAATTTTTATTTTTCACAACCATAATCCACATTTTCAAAATTTTCTCCCAAATTTAATCATAATCTTATTTTTAAAACTGATTTGTGATTTTTTTTAAAATACTCTATAAAAATATCAAAACAAAATTCAACAACCCTCAAATAAATTTCTAAAATAAACATTATTATGTATTTATTTAAAGAGAATCACAAGCATCTAAATAAATTATACCAATTAAGTTAACAATGAAAAAATTGGAGACATAGTAGCGTACTTCTCGATAACATGCAAATTCAAGCATTCGTGTGATGCCTTGGAAATAAGAATTGGAGATATAGCAGCTAACTTCTGAACAACATGCAAATTTAATCACTAATGTCGAGTGATGCCTTGAAAATCCTTCCTATTGTATATTAGCATGGTAGCAATGGTTATATGCGTTGGATGAAACATTATGGATGGTTATGTACGTTAGATGGAAATGGTTCATCTTAATCTAACTCTTTTTAAAAATATATTTTGACTTTATAAGCATGTTGGTATCTGTTTTTAAATGAAAATTTAAATACATTTTATAAATAATAACCAGTTGTTAATTTTTGTAACTAAGGTCAAATTTCATATTTTTTAATTTAGATGATTAATGTAATAATTTAAATAAATTTTTTTATTTTTTTCGAGAGGATCAAAATCGATTTATAGATCATTTCATTCGGTTAAAAAGAAGTTAAGTTATGAATTAATTTAATATTTTATGGGTTTGTCTAATCGCATGTTGATTCGGTCAAAATTCCAAGCGGTCATTCACAAAGTTATAAATAGAGGCGACCTCTAGATCATTTCCACACTTGCTCAAGTGATCTACGATTTGAACCTATCATTTTATTTCATCTATGTTTATGTTTTGGCTTCCAGAGGTACGTTAGAAGGAGCTTGCACAGTGGCACGTAGTGGATTGAGATCAGGGCGAGACACATTTCAGATCTGCATCTATTGAGAGAAAGCCGCAAGAAGGAAAGGCCTAGGTAGCGGCTTAGGTCAACAAAGCTATGGGCAAGGTGTGTTTTTCTCGCGGCCAAGGTGCCAAAGCTGCTGGCAAGATGACTTGATGGTGCGGCTAGGGTTCTAAGGTATTTCGACCCTCAGTCTCGGGCACATAATGTTATGGTAGCAACTTACATTCCTTCAGTCATGGGATGAGCATGTTAAGGATGCAGTTCAGAGAGTTACTGGGAAAATCGTATTTTGATCACCTTCAATTGATTGTGCAACACTTCCAGACTTCAGTCGTTTAATCACAGTTGCGTCAGAGAAGTCGATAAGAGTCTCCTAGATTCACATCTAGAAAATTTGAGATGAGATCACTTGGTGATTTATCAGATCCGAGTCTTGGTATTATAGATTTGCTAATTTTCAGATCAAATCTATTTGTTTCCACTATAGATGTATGTCCAGTCCTCATTCAATATTAGCCATGTTCATTAGTTTGCTACAACCAGTGATAGTGCATTTCATTTCTCATATTCAGTTCTCCTTCATGCATAAGTATGGGTATGATTTTAGTGCTTGTATTGCATTTGTTTTCGGAATTTTAAAGATATTCACTCATGGATCATTGTACTCTTGTTGTTGAATCATTCAATGAATATTTAAGAGGAATAATTTCCAAGGGTTTTCCCCATAGTGGTTTTTTCCCTGGTCTGGACCAATCCTCATGTCTCTATGTGTTCATGTTTCTCTTCCTTTGATCTTTTATTTTCCACTTCTTAGATGATGATGATGATGATGATGTTCTTTCCACATAGTTTCATTTTCTAATGGTTAATGATATGGATTTTTACAATGGAAAAAGTATTTGGGGTGAATACAAAATGTTAATGACGAAATGTAACTATCAAAGTAAAGAACAATGCTTCTTTAAGATTAACATGGTATTAGAGTTGGTTGAAAAAACTCCATGGAGATCACCCCAAGGAGACACTTCTATGGAAGTAAGGAAAGCATGGTAGAGAACTAAAATAATTTTATGGTATGAAGAAAACCCTAGGAAGTTAGTAGATAAGGGTTTGAGAGAAAACCCGTTTTATGGTGAAGACTTGATATTTGATATATGGAACCCTCACATTGACTTTGTGAAGATTCTCAAACACTTGGATCGGTTTGAGAAAAATTACCTCGTTATTAAAAATGTTGTTGATTGAAGGCAACATTTCTTTATGATTTATGGCTTAATATTGAAGGTTGGTTCAAGAGGGAGAGGATCATCTCTCGTTAAAGATGAGTATTCCTTGACTTATAACCCTTACTCTTGTTTATGCTTATGATCTAGTTTATATGGTTATTGTTTCTAGTCGTTACTTCCTGCATGTATATTTGAGCACCTAGATATATCTAACCTCAGTGATGAGATGTGATGAGTGGATACCTCTTGACGATCTTTGAAAATGCAAGAAAGATGGCTGCAACAGAAAATGCATAAAAGTTCACTAATGCAGCTAGATCTGGAAAAGGAAATATGGCTAAATATGGAAAAGGTAAAGAGGCACTTGCTCACTAGAAGCCGCCTATGTGAAGGTGCACAGGTCATATGGTAAGGCATTCATGGTATATTGTTTTTAATATTATGATTTAGCTACAACATTGGATGGCTAGGTAACCCCCTTTGGTATATTGAGAATGTCTACTTCTCGGATCGCTCATGCATCAACCTATAAGAGTGATTGAGGTTTATTTTGATGAAATGGTGCACCTGATATTGAATGGTATCATCATGATGATATCCTTAATTATGCAAAAGTACTTGATGTGATTTTCGATCATGGATGTAGTGGCATAACCTAATGTATGGCTAATATCTATTGCTTTTAGATCATAATTATGATTTTAGTGGATGGTAATCTTGATTCTTGATACACATAAGATCTGTTGGATCTCTTATGGAAGTTTGCCTCATTGATATGGTATTGATAATACTGGTGATCAACATGATGAAAGCTCATAGAGAAGACTAATCGCACCTTGTTGGTATATCAATTAACCTAACTTGATCCTATTGATTATGATATGCATTTTATTGGAAACCGCGATTATAAAATCATATTTATGAGATTGATGTTATAGATTGTTGACTATATGTGGTTATAACATGCAGTGAAATTAGATGCTTTAACTTGATTTATTGTTATTGGATCTTAAGGTTTTGATGTCACATCAGTCTGCTACCCTGATCTTTCTAGTCGAACCCTTGATGAAACATGGATGACATGATATTGATGATCATGATGGATTTTTTTTATGATAGATCTGCTATTACTTGATCCCTGTAAAGACATGTTGATGACATGACTGAAGTGGATTCTCATTCATAGGGAGAACCTCTCTCCTAAAAAGGTTTTTTTCATGTTGCTAGTTTATGATCTATGATTTAAGTATCTGGCATTGTTGATATATAACAGAGGTCTGAGCCTCATTCGCGTAAAGGAAGGATCATAGGTGTGACTATGAATGAGAGACACGTAACTAGATTTTTTTATAATGAATTGGTCTACACTATGAATCCATGTATCTCTAATTTATCTTGTCATGGTGAACTGATTTTTGGTATTGCTGGAATTGAGCATGAAATCAGATGGTCACCTGGAAAATGTCAGATCTGCAGATGTATTGTAGATGCTAGTAAGATCTATTAGTCAAAAAATTTCATACGTTAAAATGGAACTTGTGTGTGTAGGTGAACAAGACATTCATATGGATATGTCATTGTGTTCAAGGATTGTGCATCATGTTTTGGATAATTGATATTAATGAAATGTGTGGTACTTTTGACATGATGTCTGGATTTATAGATCTTACCATGATTTCATATTTGTATTTGACATGACTTGATGTGGTGATGGTTTATTTTCCCAGATGACTATGTTATGTAGAAATGTTGACCTTTGCTGTCGTATGTAAGTATACAGATGCATGGTTTTGTATTGACCTCCTTCTTCCTAGCACAATGGTTGTTGTGACGTAGTATGAACATGAATAAATTAATCTTGATGTGTATGCAGTTACATCTAATGACAGAAATGGCCTATAATGACATGTTAAATGACATACTTGAGAGATTGACATGAAATGAAGTCAATACTTGATATGTGTGCTACTTGTCTCTGTTTAGAAGAATCGATAACTATGAAATCAATGTCTTTGATAATAGTTGTGACTGACTTTGAACCTTGATGAGTTGATTTAGTTAACACAACATTGGTTTGAGTAAGGGTGGATATCTCAACATGATAAGGGATTAGGTTCATAAAGAGTTTTGTGTGATGCAAACTCCTTGATTCATATTTTCTTATATTTGGTTGATATCGAGTGAAGTCAGGTTAAAGAGTTTCAAGGTATGGACTTGTTTTTTTTTTGCTTTGATTATACATAATGATAGTCTATGATTGATAGGTGATGAGCCTCTGAAAATTTAAGTAGGAGGGAGATGAAATTTATCAATGTATCATGGAATCATAATTTGATATCTAGAATTTGGGAAAGAAATTCCATATAGAAAGACTGTTGAAATGTCTTATTGTAATGTAAATCCTTGGATACTCTGATTTAAAGTTCAAAAGTAGATTGAACGTGATATGGAATCTGGTAGTTTGTTGAAGCATTAATATTCCATGTTGAACATTCATCCATATATGATGTGTATAGAACATGATTGAATTCATGATTGAGCTGCTTCACTCAGAATTTCCACAAAACATCTTTTATTTGGGTGAGATATTTTTCCCATGATACATAGTGGTATGAATGAAATAATGATGTTTTGGATTATTATTGGTAAGAAAATTTTGATGCTACCTTAGTATGAGATTTTCCATGACAGTTTGGATGAGAGGTCCATAGCATGACCGAGGCTGGGTACAATGCTACTAGCTAGGATAGATGTGAGGCATGATATAGAAGCTCCTTAGATAGCTAATCAAGCATGATATCGATAAGACATGGATACAAGATGATAATAGAGAATCCAAATACATATAATTGAGCCTATGTCTTCTCAATTTATTTGAGACATCGCAACTCTTCAACACAAATTGAGGCTTTTTATTCACATGTCTATGAGAGGGAGGATGATTATAATATCCATGTGACCTCCGTGAGAGAGAGGATTATTATAGTATCCATGAGAATTTGACACCTCCATGAAAGGGAGGATGGTTATGGCATCTTGCTATGACTTATATGATTATGTATGTTCTAACATAATGTTTTATTTGATGTCCCATAGGAACAAGAATCACCAGTTACGAGATGAAAGCAACACTGATCGAGAACAATTAGTGCTCTTATTACCTCGCTTGAGCTCTTGGGGTGAGGAATTGAGGTGAAGGACTTCTGGGGTTGAGGGAACTCTGAACAATATGGTTTATACCCTATATTTCACTGAAATGCCTCTCACTTACACATTTTTATTTATTTTTTAATTTTTATTAATCCATTCCTATAATTATTCATCCTAAGTTGACGATATTCTATTCCCACATTTTGATCATGGTTGCAATATGACGAACCTATGACATACATACTAAAATCACAAAGTTTCCCCCTTGTGGTTAGTATATAGTTTTTTGTTGATATCATTACTCTTTAGCATGCTTCTTCACCTCATTTTTATAACCACGTATTTGATAATAATTATGCACTTATATATATATATATATATATATATATATATATATATATATAAGGCTCATTCATCAACCCTATCTATTTTATGTTCATCAACCTCATTTATATCTTTATCTTGTATTTGTGCCATTCATTTCCCTCGTTCTATTTTGTATCGACTTGGATAAAGTATGTGATCATATGTAGATATGTAAGGCCTCTTTACCTAAATATATATATTTATCATATTATTATTAAACCCAAATCTTCTCATCACAAACAGAGGGTTTCATTAGAAATGTACTTTATCACCCTACACCCATTTAAATATAATTATTATATTTCATATAGTCTCTTCCTACATTTTAACTTTACTTTTATTACATATTCTAATACCAAGGTGACTTCGGGATTTCGTTTCTCCTTTATGAGCCAACGTTAAAATTTTACATCACATAAGGATTTTGACATTTTCCATCTAATTCTCATCTAACCACACATTATAGATACCATACGATTCCTTTGTCCCCATTAAATTAACTTGGAATAATGAATATGGTCATAAAATCAGAACTGCAGTCTTTTATCACTGTCGTTTCATTATTATGTTCTGACTTGACACATTTAAATTTTCATCTACCCATACAGTCACTCTTGACACGAATTACTGAATCCAGCTCAAGAAACCGTTCTTGAGCCCTGTGCACCTCTTTGGGAGACGCATTCCATTACTACATTGTCCGGCGTGTTAAATTTTCCTATCCCAGATGTAATTCCTATGGTACGCTATCACGTGAAGACTTCGATTTGGCCATCTCGACCTGTTGATCTGCGTGAGGCTCTTTATCATTTGACACTTGTAGGGTTGAACATCATTAGGGTTTTGGGACATTTTGTGGTTTAAAAGGTGAAATAAAAAATAAGGTTTATTCTTTTCATTCTAACCCGAGAGCCCTAGCTTGTATGTGGGGTGTTTTGACAATAGAACCCTCCCTTGAAATTCACTACTTCCCTTCGACAGGTTCTAGCCAACTCATTTCAGTACTTCCAGTTGACGGTAAGCGTTACTTGAATTTTGTGGTTTTTCTTTTTAATTTTAATGTTTCATTCATATAACTTAGAGTCTCTGTGTTAACTCACCCACATTTTTGATGATCCTCTATCTTTATAATTTATGTTTTCGTTCCTTTGTTTTTCTGCAGGCATCTCCAATATTTCGTTAAGTCACCTGAAGGCATTTCCACTTAGATTCGTGCTGCAATGATTTTGGTCTTTTCCCAATTTGTAACTCGCAGATTTTGACATTAAAATCTTCAGGTAAGATTTGTTAAAGCACTTCACTTCCGTTTAGGCATTCAAAATTCTCAGAATATCGATTTATGATAAGTTTCTTATACAGGAATAGATGTCAGTTCTTTTGACATCTAGGTAATTTCATTTGCTACTTCGTTTCAGATTCTCTTATCAATTTATGGTTTGTACTTGGTCAGGTTTTTGAGAGCGTAAAGGATTAATACCATTAAGGTATGAAACGAAACTCCTTATTTTTGTCTTAATCGGGGTTTTTCTATGCCTTGGTTCACATTCCTTATACAATTTACCTTATCTAAATTCTCGTTTTCCTGTGAGTGTAGGTAACTACAGCTATAGACTGGTCATCGAAGTTGCATTTTGATTCTTGCTTTAGGAATTACTATATTGCTGAACGTTTTCTATTCTATGCCTACAGGTTGGTACTTGTTTACCGAGCTTGATTCGGCAAACCTGGTCAGAGGAACTGATATGAAAGTTTCCCTTATTATTTTTATTTCATTAAAGTGTTGCATCTCACATGATGGCTACACTGAATTTCGTTTCCTTAGTGCATAAAAACTTGTAATTGGACATTACATTTTTTTTCTTAAAAGGATGGTAATTATTATAACACTAAACTTTATTGCATTTAGTGGACTAATAAATCAATATCCTCTTGTGTTTTCAACAACTATAGTCGATATACTTACCAACTTTCTTCTTTTCGTTACCGCGAAATGTATAAGTGCAGTCTTCAATGGTAAACGTTTTATATTATCCATAATGGCTTCCTCGTTATAGTTCTCACAACATAATAACTCAGGTTCTATTTACATCTTTCTTTTAAACAATATCTCTTGGAAACTCTTTCTAAATGCTATTTTATATACTTGGTAGCTTTTTGGCTTGATATATAATATTCTTCTTACTCAGAGCTTTATGGTTTTAAATATTTTTCTAAGAAGGACAAAATATTGCAGAATAAAATACTTGGTCTACTTTTGCATAGATTGGATAAAATTAAGATAGAGGCTTGTTATTCTACCTCCTCCGCATAGTTTCTAGCATGCTGCTAACCACACACCATCTAGCATATGTTTTATTTCTGTCGCAACACCATTCTAGTGTTAGACTGCTTTGCTAGAGCCGGCATGCATTTATGTTAATTATTAAACCAGGACTGTTTACTCTTTGTATTTAAGCAACTCTTTATTTGTTCTCATTGTCTGATGAAGTTTTCCAAGATGAAATAGTTGGATTCCATCATTTTTTTTGTTACCTAAATTTTCATTGTTATTGTGTAACGAAATATATATCTTAGTTACACTAAATGAAAATTTATTAACTACTATGACTTATTTGTCCACAGCATATTGTTTTACTAAGGTTTTTTCCTTGACCCACCATATAAAAATATATAACTACTGCTTGCAGATTTTAATGATTCAAAGTACCTAAGAGTTGAACTTTTGAAATACATGGAATTTCTGTAGACTAGTTTTGTTTTTCTATAGGGAGTTCCGAAATGAATATTAAGATTTGTAATTGTACTTCCTGTTCAATGCTAAAGCAATTACAATAATTTCCATAATAGAAATAATGGTTTCAGTATTTCCTTTCTGGTTTAGGATCATGGCATTTTTTTTTTTTTATCATGACGACAACAAGGTTATGATTCAGTATACTATAATCTCATTCATATGTTTATGCAATCATAATTATATCTCTCAGTAGTTCCATCCTACATACAATAAAATATTCATAGCTTACTAGAGTAGAACAATTTCGGTTAGAATTCCTAACCGCAGGTTTAAATCGGTCTCCAAATTTAGACTTCGTGAGAGTTGGAGCTAACTAGTTTTTTAGTTTATACAACCATGTATTTTTTCAGTACACCTACTGAATATCATGCTTGATAAATGTATGGACTGGTAATAATTTTCTGTAACCAGTGAAATTACTTGATACAACCTTTACTAGTAAAATTTCAGAAGTCTCATCTATATCAAATTTAAAATATTTTTAACTCAGAAATCTTTAAACACATAAACATAAATTTACATTAAAGAATAATAATTTCAAGTAAACGTGCATACCAAGTTATATGACTAGTTCCACCCAATCTTATAGTTTTATCTCCTTAACTCACCCCCGAGCCGAGACCTTCGCTCCCAGAGATAGAAAACCCTCTGTCTATCCTAGAGTTGCTTATTTAAGCAGTGCTTTCCCAAGTTTGCTTCCAATTTCTACGTCCATAAATTTCACAATGCTTTCTTCTTGTTTTGCCTAGGCTTTCCCTCATTGAGGTACTTTAAAGCTGTCTTTTCCACTTTTCTAGCTTTCCTTCCTCTTCCCAATTACTTTCCTCTTCATTAGGGAAATTTGATATTTCTCTCCAAATCAAATTTTAGTATTATTCCTTCCAAGGTTTTCTGGAAGGTTTGGGAAAGTCTCACCTTATCCATATCCTCATGGATTTAGGTTTTAGATCTCCATTCTCAATCTAGCCATTGCACACATAACTTGTTCATTTATTTTTATTAATTAAAAATAGAATAAATTCACACATTAGTTCTACAATGGGGTCCACTTCCCCTTTGGACTTATTCAATTTTCAATTTAAAAAGCATAGCAACTTGGGGTGTTACATATTCCCTCTCTAAAAACAAACATCGTCTTCGGTGTTGACAAAATAAACGTAAACAATTCACTGTGTAAACAGTGATGGATATTTTTCCATCATCTCAACTTCTCGTTCCCAAGTAGCCTCTTCGGGTGTAAAGTGCCTCCACTGCACTTTTACCCTTGTTATTGTCTAGTTGCGAAGTTCAATTTCTTCCCGCTCCAAGATTTGAAGCGGCTCTGGAAGGAATTCCCCTTCTGGTTCCACCTGAATCATATTCCAATCAATAGCGTGAGTAGAATCATGTACATATTTTTTCAATAAAGAAACATGAAACACATCATGAACCTTAATATGAATGGGTAAGGCTAATCTATAAGCAACTGGTCCCACTCTTTCCAGCACTTCAAATGGTCCATAGTATTATGGAGCTAATTTTTCACAGCTTCCGGTGTGCAAAGTGCTCTTCATAGGCTTAATCCTCAGATATACATGATCACACACACTGAATTCTTGGTGAACTCTCTTTTTGTCTGCATAAATTTTTTTTCCATCCTGAGTTGCCTTGATATTTTTCTGAATTTGTTTTACAACTTTTTCCATTTCTTGCAACGCTTATGGTCCAAGTACCAATTTATCTTCAGGTTGACTCCAACTTAAGGGAGTGTGGCACTTTCTGCCATATAGTGTTTCAAACAGACTCATATTTATAGAAGTTTGTTAGCTATTGTTATACACAAATTCTATCAAGTGTAAATAGTCTTCCCATTTGGTTGGCCTATCCATAACATACATCCTTAACATATCCTCTAGAATTTGATTTTTTCTCTCGGTTTGGCCATCAGTTTGGGGATGGTAGGTAGTACTAAAGTTTATTTTGATACCCATGCCTCCAAACAAACTCCTCCAAAAGGCTGTAGTAAAGTTGGAGTCTTTGTCTGAAATGATCATTTTAGGAACACCATGTAGTCTAACTATCTCCTTCATAGATACATTTGCTACTTGGGCTATCCCAAAGGTAGACTGAACAGGTATAAAATGAGTAGCTTTAGTTAAATTATCTACTACAACCATCACAGAGTCATGCTGATATTTAGTTCTTGGTAAACCAGTTATAAAGTCCATAGAAACAATTTCACATTTCCATTCTGAAATAGGTAAAGAGTTCAACAACCCAGCTAGATGCTGATGTTCAACTTTTACCTGTTTACATTCAATGCATCTAGCCAAGTAACTTGCTACGTCTTTTTTCATTCCCAGCCAAAATAGGCTCTTTCTCAAAGCTGTGAGTAATTTCTGGTATCCAAGATGTCTAGAATAAGGATTTTTACGATATTCATCCAAAATTTCTTTCTTTAAGGAGTCTACATTAGGAATGTGCAATCTACCTTTGTAACAAATCCACCCATTCTGATTTTGTGTATACCCTTTCATTTCTTTTTACAACATTTGGTTCTGAAGTTTCTCATAGTCTTGGTCTTGATCCACTAGCCTTTTAACTAGTCCTTCCAAGTCAAAGTTAACACTACTTCTAATGTTACTTACCCCTTGCCAAGCATTTCTTCTTAAGGCATCTGAAATCTTGTTTTATTTACCTTTGATGTGTTTTATGTCCATGTCAAATTCACTTAGGAAAGACAGCCACCTAGCTTTCCTAGCATTTAAGTTTGGTTGAGTGAAGAAATACTTTAGAGTAATGTGATCTGTCATCATCACAAATTTATTTCCTAGAAGATAGTGTCTCCACATATTGAGAGCATGTATTACAGCAGCTAACTCAAGATCATAAACATTATAATTCTGTTCATGTTTCTTAAGTTTTCTAGATTCATAAGTGATAACAGAATTTTATTGTAATAGTACTCCCCCTAATCCTTCTCCACAAACATCTATGCATAGTACAAGCTCCTGATTTGGATCAGCAATCTTTAGAATAGGTTTTGTAGTAAGTTTCAGTTTTAATTACTCAAAAGTATTCTGGCATTTTTCAGTCCATTCAAATTTTATTCCCTTCCTTTACAAGGAAGTAATGGGGTAGGCTAATGCTGAAAATTTTTCCACAAACCTCTGATAATATTATGCAATTCCCATAAAGGACCTTACAATTGATACATCAGTAAGTACATACCACTCTTTGATTGCTTTTATCTTTTCGGATCTACAACCACCCCTTGTTTCGAAACTATATGCCCTAGGTATTAAATTTTATCCTTAAAAAATTCGCACTTGCTAAACTTAGCATACAATTTATTTTCTCTCAGAGTTTGCAATACAATCCGGAGGTGTTCTTTGTGCTTCGCTTCACTTTTTGAATAGATTAAAATGTCGTCAATAAATACTAGTACAAACTTGTCCAAGTATTTATTTAAGACACTATTCATTAAACACATAAAAGTGGCAGGTGCATTGGTCAACCCAAACAATGGGACTACAAATTCATCGTGTCCATACTGGGTTCTAAATGCTGTCTTACTAATTTCTTCATCTTTAATTCTTAACTGATGGTAACCAATCCTTAAATCAATCTTGGAGAACATAGTTTCCCCTCTAACTTGGTCAAAGAGGTCATCTATCCTAGGTAATGGATATATGTTTTTGAATGTCAGTTTGTTTAATTGACAATAATCAATACACATACGGAAAGTACCGTCTTTCCTTTTCACAAACAACACTGGTGCTCCCCAGGGGGATACACTCGGTCTTATGTAACCTCTATCTAGCAACTCTTGTAGTTGCATTTTCAACTCCATTAATTCAGGGGTGCTCATTCTATATGGGGCTCTAGAAACTGGAGTTTCTCCCAGCACTAAATCAATTGAAAAATCAATTTCTCTCTTGGTGGGCAGATGAGGGATTTCATCTAGGAAGACATCTTTAAATTCTCTTATCACTAGTAATGTTTCTAGAAGATTTTCTTTTGTTTGCTGTCCTAGCACTTCTACATGTACAAAATACACCTCATACCCTTTTATAACAATTCTCTTTAACTGAAGGGCTATAATTTGCCTCGCAAATATGGGTTTAGGCTTTCCTTTGATTATTACTGGTTTACATTCCTTATCAATGCAATGTAAGGTTTTGTCTAAACAATTCATCATAGCTTTCTGCTTTTCTAACCAGTCCATCCCTACTAGTACGTCATAAGACCCTAATGGCAGAATATTTAAATTTAATTCTGTTTGGTATCCATTGAGATTTATGGCTGTTTGGGGTAACTTATGAGTTACTTTTTGTTTTGTACTAGTGGTTAACTGGACTAACCAAGAATGTTGAAACTTCTCTGACTTTAATTTGAATTTTTATACCATTTGAGGACTGATATAACTCAAAGATGCACCTAGATCTATTAAAACTGTAACAGATTGGTCAACAATCATACCTTCCATTTTGGACATAGTGGATTGATGTTCTGCTTGACGATCTTCTAAGGCAACACTGATTTTGGGGATGTTCCTGGCCACATCATTAACTGTAGTTGCCTCCCGTAGTAATTGTACTGTCTGCATATTTCGATGTGGGAAGTCCCTCAATAAATGAGGATCTCTACAACCCTAATACTTCAAAGGCTCTTTCATTTTAACAATTCCTTCCCTCTTTTTATTTCCATTCATGGTTTTAGATCCAGTTTGGGATTGAGCAGTTTTATTTTCTCTTACTTTACTGAACTTCTTTCTTTGGTGGTTTCTCCCCAAAATTTTCAAATATGCTGGTTTGGGTTTCTTTCCACTGAAGTTGCCTTTGTTTGACCAGTTTTTTCCTTGTTCCGTCTTACCCTTGAATTTCTGGTAACACAATCTGGCCTTCCGCACCACCTCATCCATCATTTTTGGGTTATCAAACTCTATATTTTCTTTATAAACAATGGGTAGACAGTTTAGGAACCTTTGTACCTTTGCTTTATCCTCTCTAGTATAAGGCACATATCATGACAGATTTGTGAACTTGGTTACAAACTCATTAATCGTGAGTTGTCCCAATTTGAGTTCATGAAACTCTTTTTCCTTCTCGTCATAGTAACATTCATTCAAGTATCAATTTTTAAACTTGACTTGAAATTCCTCCCAAGTCACCACTTTCTCATCAATGGCATGAACCATATTTGTTTCCTCCCACCACAAGGTAGCCTTACCTTGCAGCTGATAAATAAGAAACCTTGCTCTTAAGTTACTTTCATATTTGTAAACCTGAAAGTACTTTATCATATTCAGAATCCATGCTTCAACATCTTCTTATTTCTCTCCATCATAGGAGGGAGGCTTGATTTTCTAGAATGCACCCTGTAATCCCTTCTTTTGTCTAGGCTGTTGTCTAGAGGTGTCATCTTTCTTAGAATCGTCTGAGAAGTTGACCCTTCCTTTTCTCTTCCTTCTAGAACCTTCACCCTCTTTCCTATTCCAATAAGTCAATTCCCTTATTAGTCTGTCTTGCTCCTCACTGGATAAAGATAGCCTATCCTTGTGGCTTTTAAGATGTGCCATCTCTCGTTGCATTCTATGCAACATAGCCATCAATGGAGCATTTGGATCTGCCGTTTTTCTCCACCACCCAGATTTACATACAGCTCGTCCCCTTCAGTCATGGTTCGTAGCTGTATACTTCAACACTATTCACTGTACATGAAAAATCAAATTAGCAACATCTTAAAACTCATAAAATTTTATAGCAGCATATTTTCTGTGTGGGCACATAATTTTCCCAGTGTTTTAGCTAATGCTCTGATACCATTTGAAATGCCTCTCACTTACACAATTTTTTTTTCTTTTTTTTTAATTTTTATTAATCCATTCCTATAATTATTCGTCCTAAGTTGACGATATTCTATTTCCACATTTTGATCATGGCTGAAATATGACGAACCTATGACATACATACTAAAATCATAAAGTCTCCCACCTTGTGGTTAGTATATAGTTCGTTGTTGATATCATTACTCTTTAGCATGCTTCTTGACCTCATTTTTATAACCACGTCTTTGATAATAATTATGCGCATATAGAAATATAAGGTTCATTCATCAACCCTATCTATTTTATGTTCTTTACACTAGGAGATTTACTTACGATTAACCTCATTTATATCTTTATCTTGTATTTGTCCCATTCATTTCCCTCGTTCTATTTTGTATCGACTTGGATAAAGTATGTGGAAATATGTATATATGTAAGGCATCTTTACCTAAATATATATATTTATCATATTATTCTTAAACCCAAATCTGCCCATCACAAACAGAGGGTTTCATTAGATATGTACTTTATCCCATTTAAATATAATTATTATATTTCACATAGTCTCTTCCTACATTTTAACTTTACTTTTATTACATATTCTAATACCAAGGTAACTTCAAGATTTCATTTCTCCTTTATGAGCCAACATTAAAAGTTTACATCACATAAGGATTCTGAAATTTTCCTTCTAATTCTCATCTAACCACACATTATAGATACCATACGATTTCTTTGTCCCCATTAAATTAACTTGGAATAATGAATATGGTCATAAAATCGGAACTGCAGTCTTTCTATCACTGTCATTTCATTATTATGTTCTGACTTGACACATTTAAATTTGCATTTAACCATACTGTCACTCTTGACATGAATTACTGAAGCCAACTCAAGAAACTATTCTTAAGCCCTGTGCCCCTCTTCGAGAGATGTATTCCATTACTACATTGTTCAGTGTGTTAAATTTTCCTATCCCATATGTACTTCCTATGGTACGGTATCATGTGAAGACTTCGATTTAGCCATGTTGACCTGGTGATCTGCGTGAGGCTCTTTATCGCTTGACACTTGTAGGGTTGAACATCATTACGGTTTTGGGATGTTTTGTGGTTTAAAAGGTGAAATCCACAATAAGGTTTATTCTTTTCATTCTAACCCGAGAGCCCTAGTTCGTATGTCGGGTGTTTTGACAGCAAAACCCTCCCTTGAAATTCACTGCTTCCCTTCGACAGGAGCTTTCCAACTCATATCAGTACTTCCAGTTTACAGTAAGCGTTACTTGCATTTTGTGGTTTTTGTTTTTAATTTTAATGTTTCATTCATATAACTCAGAGTCTCTGCGTTAACTCACCCACATTTTTGATGATCCTCTGTCTTAATAATTTATGTTTTCGTTCCTTTGTTTTTCTGTAAGCATCTCCAATATTTCGTTAAGTCAAGAAGAGCTATTCCTCCTTAACCCAAACGCATTTCCACTTAGACTCATGCTGCAATGATTTTGGTCTTTTCCCAATTTGTAACTCGCAAAGTTTGGCATTCAAATCTTCAGGTAAGATTTGTTAAAGCACTTCACTTCCGTTTAGGCATTCAAAATTCCCAGAATATCGATTTATGATAAGTTTCTTATACAGGAATTGATGTCTGTTCTTTTGACATCTCGGTAATTTCATTTGCTACTTCGCTTCAAATTCTCTTATCAATTAATGTTTTGTACTTGGTTAGGTTTTCGAGAGCGTAAAGGATTAATACCATTAAGGTATGAAATGAAACTCCTTATTTCTATCTTAACCAGGTTTTTGCTATGCCTTGGTTCACATTCCTTATACAATTTACCTTATCTAAATTCTTTTTTTCATTTGAGTGCAGGTAACTACAACTATAGATTGGTTATCGAAGTTGCATTTTGATTCTTGCTTTAGGAATTACTATATTGCTGAACATTTTCTATTCTATGTCTACAGGTTGGTACTTGTTTACCGAGCTTGATTCGGAAGACCTGGTCAGAAGAACTTATAAAAAAGTTTCCCTTATTATTTTTATTTCATTAAAGTGTTTCATCTCACATGATGGCTACACTTAATTTCATTTCCTTAGTGCAGAAAAACTTGTAACTGGACGTTATAATTTTTTTCCTAAAAGGACTGTAATTATTATAACACTAAACTTTATTTCATTTAATGGACTGATAAATCAATATCCTCCTACGTTTTCAACAACTATAGTCGATATATTTATCAGTTTTCTTCTTTTCCTTACTGCGAAATGTATAAGTGCATTCTTCAATGGTAAACGTTTTATACTATCCATAATGGCTTATTCGTTATAGTTCTCACAACATAATAACTCAGGTTATATTTACATCTTTATTTTAAACAGTATCTCCTGGAAACTCTTTCTAAATGCTATTTTATATACTGGGTAGATTTTCGGCTTGATATATAATATTCTTCTTACTTAGAGCTTTACGGTTTTAAATATTTTTCTAAGGAGGAAAAAATATTGCAAAATAAAATACTTGGTCTAATTTTGCATATATTGTATACAATTAAGATAGAGGCTTGTTATTCTACCTCCTCCGCATAGTTTCCAGCATACCGCTAACCACATACCATCTAGCATACATTTTATTTCCATCGCAGCACCATTCTAGTGTTAGACTGCTTTGCTAGAGCCGGCATGCATTTATGTTAATTGTTAAAAATAGACTGTTTACTCTTTGTATGTATGAAACTCTTTATTGATTCTCGTTGTGTGATGAAGTTTTCCCAGATGAAATAGTTGGATTCCATCATTTTTTTTTGTTACCTAAATTTTCATTACTACTGTGTAACGATGTATATATCTTAGTTACACTAAATGAAAATTTAATAACTACTATGAATTATTTTCCCACAGCATATTCATTTATTAAATTTTTTTCCTTGATCCACCATATAAAAATATATAACTACTGCTTGCAGATTTTAATGATTCAAAATACCTAAGAGTTGAACTTTTGAGATACGTGGAATTTCTTTAGACTAGTTTTGTTTTTATATAGGGAATTCCGAAATGAATATTCAGATTTGTAACTATAATTTCTGTTTAATGCTGAAGCAATTACAGTAATTTCCATAATGGAAATAATGGTTTCAGTATTTCTTTTCTGGTTTAGGATCATGGCAATTTTTTTTTTTTAATCATGACAGCAATAAGGTTATGATTCAGTATACTATAATCTCATTCATATGTTTATGAAATCATAATTATATCTCTCAGTAGTTCCATCCTATATACAATAAATTTTTCGTAGCTTACTAGAGTAGAACAGTTCTGGTTAGAATTCCTAACCCCATGTTTAAATTGGTCTCCAGATTTAGACTTCCTAGGAGTTGGAGCTAACCAGTTTTTTAGTTCATACAACCATGTAGTTTTTCAGTACACCTACTGAATATCATGCCTGCAAAATTTATGGACTGGTAATAATTTTCTGTAACTAGTGAAATTACTTGATACGACCTTTACCATTAAAATTTCGGAAGTCTCATCTATATCAAATTTAAAATCTTTTTAACTCAAAAATATTTAAACACATAAATATAAATTTACATTGAAGCATAATAATTTCAAGTAAACGTGAAAACCAAGTTATATGATTAGTTCCACCCAACCTTAGAGTTTTATCTCCTTAACTCACCCCCAAGCCGATACCTTCTCTCCCAGAGATAGAAAACCTTCTATCTATCCTGGAGCTGCTTATTTAAGAAGTGCTTTCCCAAGCTTGTTTCCAATTTTTGCGTCCAGAAATTGCAGGATGATTTCTTCCTGTTTTGCCTAGGCTTTCCCTCATTTAGGTACTTTAAAGTTGTATTTTCCACTTTTCCAGCTTTCCTTCCTCTTCCCAATTTCTTTCCTCTTCATTAGGAAAATTTTATATTTCTCTCCAAATCAAATTTTAGTATTATTCCTTCCAAGGTTTTCTCGAAGGTTTGGGAAAATCTCACCTTATCCATAAACTCATGGATCTAGGTTTCAAATCTCAATTCTCAATCTAGCCATTGAACACATAACTTATTCGTTTATTTTTATTAAATAAAAATAAAATAAATTAACGCATTAGTTCTCCATTGGGTTCCACTTCCCCTTTGGAGTTATTCAATTTTTAAATTAAAAAGCATAGCAACTTGGGGCGTTACATTTACCCAGGATTGAGAATGTTTCTTCATTATCTGCATAGGGTTTTCAAATGATGCTCCCCTATTTAGTCCTTGCAAAGTATACCTAGATGGCATCATACCAATAAGTTGGGCCGAATTTTCGAGAATACCACTCCTTGTTTGGCCAACGAGTTGAGGGTGTACATGGGGTGTACAACCCAAGTGGATTATGATGCAGTTGCTTTACCGCATGGCTATTTAGGGTCATCGATGGGAAGACCAGTATGAAATAGGATGAGATGTGATAACTCTATACAATTATGGGTTGAGAGTGTGCTCTTTGTTGTAATTCCAAGGTTGAGATAGCCTCCCCAGTGTGACTAGATATCCTATTGCTAGACATGGGCTTATATAGGTATAGCTCCCCCATGAAATTTTTGGTAGAGACACACTCTCCAATGTGGTTACAGGTTGAGATGTACTCCCTATTGATATGCTCCTCGATGATGATATTCTAAGTAGTACCCCAATGGTACGGATTTCATGATGACAGCCTAATGAATGAAAGGTGGTAGCCCAAGCTCCCCTCTGGTGACAAATTCTTGTTCTAGATCCGAGAATGTTTAACATAAAAGAATAAAAAATCAAGAGATAATATGAAATAAGCATGAAGAGTACGTTGATGATTTGTAATGAGAAAGGTTCATGATATGATGACTACATCATAGACATCTTCAGTGATGACACAAGATGATACATGAATATCAAAATGGCATATTGATCAATGATCAAATACCAACATATTGTGTTGATCCGTGATGTATCCATGATGCAGAGAACTACAAGAAGATATTGCAAAGTGGAATTATTCCTAGTTGAGAGGGAGTGTTAATTTTTGAAACTAATTTTAAATTCCACATTGGTAGTCTCAGATGATTAAAATAATAATTTAATTAGATTTCTCTTTTCAATAGGGTCAAAATTTACTTATAGATCGCCACAATTGGTTAAGCATATGTTAATTTATGCATTAATTTAATATTTAATTGGTTGTCCTAGCAACATGTTGATCCAGTGAAATCCCCAAGCGGTCATTCACAATGTCATAAATAGAGGCAATCTAAAGCTCATGTGCACACTTGCTAAAGTGATATATGATTTGTGCCCATCAGTTTATTTCATCTATATTTATGTTTTGGATTGTAAATGTACGTCAAAAATAGCTCGCACAGTGGCACACAGTCTATTGGGATCACGGTCTGAAACACATTTCAAATATGGATCTATTGGGCTAAATCTGTCGGTAGGAAAGGCCTAGGTAGCATCCTAGGTCAGCAAAGCTGCAGGCATGGTGTGTTGTGCCTGCAACCAAGGTCTCAAAGCCAATGGGAGGATGGCTTCAGGGTGCGGCCAGGGTTCTAAGGTATTTTGACCCTCAAACATGGGCACAGAACGTTGTGGTAGCAGATCAGAATACTTCAGCCATGGGCTGAGCGTGTTAAGGTTGTGACTAAGAGAAATACTGGAAAGATTGGATTTGGATCACCTTCAATTGATTGTGCAGCACTTCAAGACTTAAGTTGTTTAGTCATAGTTACATTAGAGTAATCAATAACAGTCTCATGGATTCAGATCTAGGACACTTGACATCAAATCATTTGGTGATCTATCAAATCTGAGTTTTGGTATTCTAGATCTACTGGTTTACAAATCATATCTGTGTATTTTTGTTGCGGATGTATCTTTATTCCTCATTTAGTATTAGTTGTGTTCATCAGTTTGCTACAACCAATTTCAATGCATTTCATTTCTCATATTTAGTTCTCCTTCATGCATAAGTATTGGTGTGGTTTTATTGTCTGTATTGTATTTTTTTCTGCATCATAAAGTTATGTAGTCATGGATAGTAATATTTTTGCTGAATCATTCAATGAAGATTTAAGAAGAAGAATTTCCAAGGGGTTTTACCCATAGTGGGTTTTTACTTGGTCTCAAACTAATCATGGTGTCTTTATGTGTTCATGCTTCTCTTCCTTTGATCTTTTATTTTCCACTTCTTAGATGATGATGATGATCATGTTTTTATTTCCGCATAGTCTCACTTTCTGATGGTTAATGACATAGATATTTACAATGGAAAAAGTATTTGGGGTGAATACAACATGTTAATGAATAAATTTAACTATCAAAGTAAAGAAAAATGTTTATTTATGAAAAATTAACACAAGGCTCACTAGAGATATATTTTGCGTTAAATTCCTAATGGCTATTCATTGAGATTGAGTGCAAACTAGGAAATAATTTTATTAAGTTGATTAAAATTAAAAAAATTGAAGTATAATTAATGGCTATTGATTGAGATTGAGTGCAAACTAGGAAATAATTTTATTAAGTTGATTAAAATTAAAAAAATTGAAGTATATTTTTCCAAAATGTTTTTAGAAAATATTTTTAATTGAGTGGTACATTTTACAACCAAATATGGTGTGCTATTTCCTCTATACTCAATGTGGATTTGACATGTATTCTTCTTATTTCACCAGAGGGTTGCATTCTACAACCAAATACTAGAGTGATGTGTGATTAAGTCATGCTCAATATCAAGGATGCATTCTACAACCCAATACTAGAGTGATCTATGATTAAGTCATGCTCAATATCAAGTTGACATACATTCATCTTCAATAAAAATAAAAATAAAAATAAAATTTTCTCTAAATAGAAAAAAAATGCCTGCTATAATAAAAAAACAAAACTGAATATATATATTTAATTGGTTTTAATTGAAATCATTATGGAATATCAATAATAGAAACCTCACAACCCAATGTGGTAAATATATTCATTCACTCTCAGATCATAAATAAAATATGAACTTAATATAATTTCATATCAACTTTAAAAGAGATAAAGTAATTTAAAGTAAAAAAAAAAATACGAGAAAGGTATTTAAACTTTATACTTTTCAAATATATTTAAACTTGGGATCAGGGAAAATTTTAAGGATGGAAATTTATCTTAATTTTTAGAAACCTAGGTGAATCTTACAAGTCCCTAATATCAAGACTATAAGATTTTTGGTGATATTTTTTTAGATATATCCAAATTTCTAATGACTTTATATAGTCTCTATATATTTTTGATGATTTTTAGGATAACATAATTTTATACTATAAAATTTTGGCGAATTACTATATCTCTTTTCTTTGGAAAAACCATCGAAAGTTAGCCCACGTGCTAATATTAGCCCCTAAAATTTTCCATGCTTGGGATTTAAAAAAAATATTTGATATCTAATGTTAACTAAGATATATACATAGAGAAGAAAATGGTAAAAGAAAATTATTTTAATGTTGTATATAATAAAATATTCAATTGAAAAAGAAAAACAAAAACTAGCAATTGCACCATGTGTTGCAAAGAAAACGTCGTAACGCAGTAGCATAGGAGAAAATGACAAGTGACTGGTATCCTAGAAATATTATTGAGTGTTGTTAGAGCTTGATGCACATTTCTTTCTTGGATACTCTAAGCTTATATAATCGTGTTAGATGAGTAGGAAGGATAGAGAAAAACAAAAGAAAATTGTGCCTACCCTAGTTATTCTCATATTAGAAAAAAAAAGACAACCTGCCAACAAATAAGTTGGAACTTGGATATACATCATGGTGAAGAGTCAGAACTTACAAAACTTTTTGTACTAATAATAATGCTAATCTAGTGGATGATACAAAAAAATATATACTGGTTACTGGCCCAAGATCAAATTAGTGTCTGAAACACAAGCAAATAACACTTATTCTTGAAATGTGGAAAATCTTATGCAATACAAAGAATCTCAATGAACTGAGTTAGTAAGAATTTTGACAAATTTACGTTAAAATACAAAACCTATCCTAAATTAGAATAAACATATCGGTTGCAGTAATCATCTCATCCATTTTCTTGGTTCCCAATAAATGACGAGGTTGCCTCTTCTCCATTGTCACTTTTAGAGGAAGAAGTCTATATTTTTATATGATCGAGAATGCTCTTCAATCTTGGGCTCCACAAACTTGGGATCTTTCCGGTATATGTAACTTTTGGTTGGGTGTTTCTATAGGGACTTTGAAGCCTTTGAGAATGTTCCTATTGCTGCTCATGATTACTGAGAAAATGACACATTCACATTGCAACAATTGGATAAGACTCTTTTGCAAGGGGAATTTTTTAAAGGGAAACATTACAATACAAAATCACCTTTTTCAATCTGTCGAGATCTCTTACCAATTAGATTACAAGTATAGGAAACAATGCACATATTTATCCCACAATCACCTGTTTGACCACTGGAATGCAAATTCTAGATTACACTAGTATTACTCTTGAATGGTAGGAAAGTGTACAAACCAACAATTTCTCTTGGGATGACAACATGATCAATTTAAATGGTGACAATTTGTAGCTTTACGGTACACTCTTGAGTTTCCAATTGACTACTTCAAGTTGAAGGATAACATGGCTCCTACTAATAATAGTGAGGCCTCCTCCCATAAATCGGTTTACTCTCTCATCCATATTTATAATAGAATACCCAAACCGATAATCCTAGAGTGATATGTTCCATCTAGGGTTTTCTTCATACTATTTTCCATATAGATTGGCCTTGAACCAATATGTACATTGAGGCTTAGGCTAAGGCTTGGGACTCCATAGTCAAATCCTCCACCATAACCACAATAGTGGATTCATCTCCATCATATGAAGGGGTCTATCTAGATATAAGTGTGGGTATTTACTCATTTACATCATGGGCTCCTCCTACTCCTCCATAAGGTCATGACATCAATCCATATGAAAAGTCATAGCTCATCTCCTACTCAATTGGGAGTATAACAATTGACTTCAGAGGGAGGTATATGTTTTCCCACATTACATAAATGTATCAATCAATAAATAAATGACCTTTACTTATACTTTGTGATACTAACTCTATTACTCTTGATATTATCCACCACCAAAGAGAGTGGGATTGTAGTCATCAAAATAATCAAAATGCATCATGAGCATATTCATGGATTAAATCTTTCTCATAATTTCTTGTGTTTCCTGCAAGGATTTTTACAATCCCCTCATTCTCAAGACTTGTTGCAGCTAATGTTTGGAAAGAATACATTTTCTGAGAAAATATGCATTCTTGATACCTAATTTGATGGTGATGTGCACAAAATCTATGCCACAAACAACCCATGTGATTCAAAAGTCAGTAGAGGTAAGTTATTCCCATTGAGAAATGTATATGTAGTATAAAATGGAAAGCATGGGGAGACAATCCTCCCTTCATATCTCATAAATAAGGGACATAATGAACCCACAGTCCAAGTCCCTTCTCAAAAACTCCCTATTACTACAATTTGTGGAACTCCCATGTCCTTCCCATTTGTTGATAATGTGATGCACGCTTCCAAGTCTACGGTAACTTCATTTTTCCCCTTTAGTTGCTGGCACATATGAGAACATAGACAATACATAATGCAAAGAATAAATTTCAATCATTAGTTTGAACCCTATAGATTTCGAGTGAGATCAAAATTATATATCAAGGATCTATTTCGATACAAAAAAATCCCAATGTCTTTCAGTGTCAAGTCCAAGATGTTGACCATTATCAAACAATTGAAAAAAATGCACGTGGGGATGAAATGGTTGGGACACCAAATTTCATTTATTAGGGAACCCATAAAGGAAACAGATGATCCATAATTGATTTAAGAAAACACTTGGGTATTTGAAATTCAATTAGAAAAAGGACCACAAGAAAAAAAAAATTAAACAACCTATAGATGCACCTACAAGGCAACGAACCACTATATTTAAATCCTAACCAACCAAAACTCGCACTACGAAATATGGAAACTAACATAAAATCGAAAGGTTACCTAAGAAGCAACATTTGTAAGGGGTTTTCTCTTCTCCATTGTTTCTTTCAGAGGTTGGAATCTCTAGTTTTATAGGACCAAGCATGCTCTTCAAGCTTGGATTCCTCAAAAAAACATGGGTTTTTTCCAACATATGGAACTATTGGTTGGACGTTCATATGGGGACTTTGGAGCATTGTATTATGTTCCTCTTGCTACTCATGATTACTAGGAAAAAGACACATTAACATTGGAACAATTGGATGCAAGACTCTTTTTGTAAGAGGAATTTATTTAAAGGAAAACATTACAATAGAAATATCACTATTTTGATATGTTGAGAACTATCAACAATTAGATTACAAGTATAGGAAACAATGTGTTTATCCCGCAATCACTTGTTTCACCACTATAATTAAATTTCAAGATTACAGAATCAATGAGTCTTACTCTTGACTGGCAGGAGAGTGTACACAGGAGTAGTTGCTCCCAATATGACAACAAAATCAATCTAAATGGTGACCTTCCTAAATGAGTTTTCAACCATATTTTTAACATTTAAACGACTTAAGATCTTCTCTAGTATTCAACGGGATTTTCTTTCATTTTGAGGAAGATATACTCGAGATCCCAAATTCTTTCTTTAGGTGTTAAGGTGACCGTCGAATTTTTATTTAGGTTCTATCTAGGATTTTGTGCATCACAGGAAAGTGAGATTTGATCGAGCAGTAGTCTCATTGCAGACGATCACAGATCCATTTGTTGGTTTGTAATTTTTTGGAAAATGATTTTCATAATTTTCAAATTATGCCTCTTAAGGTTGAGTTGGCCTCAAATATGATCAATCCTTCTTAGCCACACTCATCAGTCTTCTCTTATAATGATGTCATAAATAAGTTGGATGTCTAAAGAATATGGAGTTAATCCAAACCATTTGGATCAACTAGTTTTAGAACTAACCATCATGCATAAAAAAATAATTTGTTCGATAGCTTTGAAACCCTAGTAGGCCTTTCAAATTCTCCTATAATTTAAACATTCATCAACTCGATTCCTCCGACTAATGGTTAATCCTTTAATATATTTACAAGCTCTGTCATGCCTAACAAAAGGCATCACAAAATGATTGAAAGAGAGCGACATAGAGAAATCAAAGTGTTTTTCTTGGAGTTTAGACAATTGCTCCCAAAAAAACCTTTCAAATAACAAAATATGAAACCCTAACCAAAAAATAGTTTTGCTAAAATATCATTAGAGAAACTTCTAATTTGCAACTTTGAAGAATAAAATTCCATATTCATACAATTATGTATTATAGATATATTTGATCAATTAAAATAAAAAATTAAGATATCTTCTAATTGCATTTTAATTTCAAATTAAACCAAAAATATTATATTTTAAAATAAACATATTCAAGATTTTAAACACGGAATAGCTAGACATTAATTTAGTAAAACATATATTGTAAAAATAAATATTTGGAAAACAAGATAACAACACATGATAAATAGATATTAATTTAAGAAGACATGTATATTGAAATTAAATGACTACAAAGAAAGAAAAAAACATAAATAAAAATATTGACAAATAAAATTGCATATTCATATTTTGTTCCATATTATAGTGAAGTTATTTCAAGGGGGTGAAAGGACTAAGCGTTTTCAACCTATTATCTAATATGTTTGATTAAGGAAGGAAGTCTATATATATATTTATATATATATCCACTCATGTTTAGAAGATAAATCTATCATATTTATAAACGAAGTAAATTTTTTTTAATAATATTTAAAAAATACTAAATGCTTAATTGTTTCCATTTTAATAAACTTATTATAAAGCTGGACAACGCAATATTTCTTCATGTTTATTTTCCTTAGATTTGTTTGTTATTTTTCACGGTAAATGAATGAAAAATTATTAAAAAATAAATGTGGTTGAGGACTATTCGATAGTTAGATATTTTTGTTATTTTCATTGTAAATAAAAGGAAAATTATTAAAAAAAAAACATGTGGTTGATTACTGGATATTCAAAGATAAAGAGTTTTAGGTTAAATTGATTATTAGAAAAATAAGTATTTTTTATAAAATGTTTTGGAGTTTCGTCATATTTTTAGGTTTAAATTTATCAAAATGTAGTAGATATTTTTTTTAAACACAAATTTTAATTGTGAACTCCCCACCATATTAATGTTTGAATGCTTATGAGAGACCCGAATTCACATATGTAATAAAAAAAAAGGTTTCAAATAAAAAACATCATGGCTTAAGGAATTTCTTTTTTCTAAATTGCAAAGAAAAACTCCAAAATGCTTAATAATCGAACAAGAGAAAACAATTTTTGAATACTGCGAGAATTGGAGACTCAAAACAAAACCACCTTCAAAAGTTATTGTTTTCACACCTCTCTTCTGATTAGTAAAATGTTTTGCTAATGTACATGACATAATTCAAATCACCCTGTGAAAGTCAACTTGCATCCCTGCATGAAAGAGATTTATGTTGTACAAACATTTCAACTCGACAAAGCATATAGGTATTCTAGTTCTCCACTCACGTAAATATGCACCTCTTATGGTAAATGTGGTCGCGTTACATTACACATGCCTCCTCCCCAAATTTTTATTTCTCCCAAAAAATTGAGCAGATTGAATTATTATCATTGCTAATATGTTGTTCTGAAATGAGTACGGATGTAACTGATCGGCGACGACTGTATCTTGTGCTCCCACATACTGATCGTCATGCGGTACTATAATATCTTTGGGTTCCCAATAATCAACAATAATTACTCCTCTTCTCTGTTGCATAGTTCGACGTATTCTGTCTATATCTTCCTACTAATTTTGCCTCACTTTTATTGCTCCTTCTATTAAATTGCCCATCGTGGTTGCAGCTTGAATATTCTAAGGAATTCTCCACATATCGTCCCACAGAGTGTGTCTTGCTTCCATTTCTTGTCTTCTCACATTGTCAATGGTGGTTCCCCAACGGTACTAATTCTGTTTTTTATTGAGCTTGTGTAATACCCTTGATTTACTACTATTATGTTTATGTAAATAGGACAAAGACTATGTGGACCTATGAAACAATTGTTCTATAAGAGGAGATATTTTAATTAATAATTATTGATGAACATTGTAGCAATTTTATAAAGACGGAGTAATAAAGAGATCTGCAAATTATTATCCATGAGGATACGATAGAATTTCATACTTTCTCAAATTTTCCAAAAATAAGAATAGAAATTAAATTAGATAAAAGAAAATATATAAGAAATCCCTAGTAAAGAGGAAAGTTATTGGGAAGAGGTAAGAAAAAAAACACTGAGGAAAAATGATTTTTAAAGAAAAAATTTGTGGAAAAAACAAAAGTAAAGCCTAGGCTATGTGAAACAACAGCCCAACAGAATAGCAAGAAGCCATTATGGAAATTTGCTGGGGAAATTTGGCTTAAAAGTGCCACCACTAGTGTGACAAAAGGTTGTCAACACTGGGGAAAATTGAACTCTCCTGGAGGGAGAGCTCTGGAGAGAAGCTTGTGGTTGGGAGGAAAATCATCTTTAGAAGTTGGTATGTAGCGTGTAGAAATTTAATATTCAATTTCTTGTGTTTTTAATAATTATTAGAAGCGTCAACTTGTCTAAATGAATAGACAAATTCTTCTTTGTAATAAGGGATTAATTTTATATGAAACCAAGTTGGAATAATGGTGTAGGTTAGTCTCTTATGCTTTGTTAATACAGTGTTTTGTATAGTGTTAATACTGTGTTATGTACAATGTCAATACTATTTTAAGTACAATGTCATTATTGTGTTATGTACAGTAGACTAATGTATGGTAGAAGTATACATTTACAGTATGTTTAAGTATACATCAACAAAGGGTTATGATCATAAGGTAAATATAGTATATAATCATATATGAGCGGAAATAAAATAAATAAGGTAGTCTTTACAAGATAAGCTAAAACAAATCCATTGCGGGAATGAATGACAGAAGCTTGAAAACTTAGAGATTAAGTTAAGGAAAAGCTAGAAATTGATCATTTGAATTCTTTGGAAAGAATAAATGAAAACTAAGTATGTTACTCCTAAGATATTATGAGAAGTACAAAGTATCTTGTAATTTAATTCTGAAAAAAAATATGTTTGGCTACTATGACAACATAAAAATGTAAATGTCTGATTAGGATAGACAAACACTACCAATTGCATTAATGAATAAGCTACCGATGCATTTAACATTTACTAGAAAGCCAAACAAATAAACAATTATTATTGAAGAGGATTCTGAAACATTCAATAAAGACAATAAATAATAACAAAGAGGAATGAAGTTCATAACATTTGGAATTATTCCAAGTAAGATCAAAACTAATGATTGCATATATATATATAACTTTCTAGATATAACAAATAAATAACCTTGTACATCTTTTATGGTACACAACCATCTGTATAAGGCTGTCTTATAAAGAAGAAAACATATTACAAAATTTCATCAAGTTTCAGAAGCCAAGTATAGCATTGACAACAAAACATAAAGCTAAAGAACACTTACCTAGGCTAAGTAAAACTCAAATCCTTGAGAGAAGGATATCCATACCGGAATAATGTACTACCAACCTGAGAAAGAAAGTAGTTTGCCAGTAGGAGTAGTGAGGGAACCTTGAGTTTCACACAACCTAAGAACTTCAAAATTTTACCTGCAAGGAAGAAGAAAATGCGAAAATTAGAAAGAGATATAGAGAATAATAAATCAAAAGTATTATCTGGTTCCACCTATGCATAAAAAACCAAACAATGTTGTGAGTGAAGGGATCCTCCAGAAAATAAATATGAAAATAAACAAAGGAAAAATACAGAATTGGCATAAGCTAACGAAATGACATGTAGGTGGAGGAATGCGAGGATATGATGTCATCATTATCTCCTTCAATGTCTCAGTATGGGCAGAAGATTTAACCTCGGTAGCAATAACCCAACGTTATAAACTTATAGCATAAACCTTATATTTTATGCAGAGGGGAAACTGTAATCCAAATTAAATATACAATGATGCCCAAAATGATAAACAAAACAGAGGTAAAGAGGGTTGTATAAAACCTCACATGAGAAACCCATAATGCGTTATGAATTTCCATGGAACTTCAAGGGGCAGAACCCCTGATTGTTTACACAATTTCAAGAATATAAAAGAGTAAAACGCCATCCAAAATTTCTTTTATCATCATAACGAATGCCCAAATGTAAAAACTCAGAAGTTTATGGAGCAGAGGAGTGCAAATACTTTAGGTAATACTTAGGAGAATTAAACCCAAAATCACATGGGTAAAGCATAGATTAGCCAAAACTCTCATGAATGTATTAAATACAAATAATTCTATTAGAGGGACTAAAATTTGAAATATACAACCCAACATTTAAGAAAACAGAGATTCAAATATAAAACCCAAAATTTAATTAAAACATAGGTTCGAAATATGAAACCCAGAATTAAATCAAACAGAGGATCGTAACTTATTTAGGTTCACAATCAAATGCGTAAAATAACATGTGTAAAGAAGAAAAAGAGTACATTAAAAACCAGTGACCAAACTCAGAACATAATGGGAATAACGGTTGTAATATGCTCTAGTAAATATGCCAAATGAAAATATAGCTAGACCAAAATTCAAATGACAGAAAAAATACTGTTCATATCCTGGGTTACATATTAGAAACACACTAAAATTGAGCCAGAAATCGAATAGGGAGAATGGATCATAACCAAGAAGTGATTCAACCCATCAAATGCGTAGTGCCTAGCAGAGAAAATTTTAAGGATGGAAAATTATCTTGAAGTTTAAAAACATTGGTGAATCTAAATAGTACCTAATATGCAAACTATAAAATGTATATTTATATATTTGTAAAATTATTCAAATTTATAATGGTTTTATATGTAGTATCTGTATAGTGTTGGTGAATTTGAAGGTTAAATAATTTTATATTGTAAAATTTAGGCGAATCTTTTTTGTGGAAAAATCATGGAAAATTATCCCACATGCGAATATTAACCCCTTAAATTTTCCATGGTGCCTAACCCATAATTTCATGGGTGGAGGACATATCTTAAACCAAAACCTAAATACAACCAAAAAATGGGCAAACAAAGAATTTAAGACGCGTAAAGAGAATCTACCTCGGGCTGAAGGAAAAGGGATAGGAGAATTTTTGAATTGAAGCCAATGAATTTTCACAGTAACGTTGTAAGAAGGGTGATGAGAATTACCCAAGTGACTATTTTTTGATAGAATTGGTCTAATTTTAACACCTATCCTACTCTAAAATCACCACCTGAACCTCTGTTTTAAACTTGGGACCCATTTATTCTTACACTTATGCTCATTCCTGCACTCTCTTTATGTTTTTCATATTAAAGGTTATACATAGAACTAATTATTAATTTAATAGATTTTATATTCTAAATATCTTTTTAAACTCATATATTTTATTTCCTAAATTAATTTGATGAGACAATGTGCTATTCTACATGGAAGATGAACTGGTTCAAGCACAATTCCTGTACAGGTTGGCGGTTCCTGCACTTTTGAAGAAATTGTCAAAGATAAGTTAAGAGTTCCCATATGTGGTCAAGACAAATCAACAACCATGTGGATATCTCGTCAAGAGGATTAGTTTATCATTTTTTGGGCTCGAAGCATAGAGAAGGGAGTGGATATGAAGACCGGGACCTAGGTCATGTGTTGTAGTTTAGCATTTTGATAACTGCAGAAAGAAAAGTTAAACTACTGTTATATTTTTTGTTACGGACATAGGCCAAGACTATGTATTTCATGTATTTTTCTGATAGAGGATAGCTAGTGATGTTGTAGAAAATTTTTTTGAGGACTGTAATCATTTTGGTATCGCCTTCTTGTGGGTTGGATCACAGATCCATGATGCATATTTTATTTTGAAACTTAATATAAAGGAATGTTCCATTATGAAATTTCATGTTTCTATTTGATCGTGATGCGTCATTGAGTGATTGAGGTACCAAATCTCGTAGTAGGGAAACGAGTTAGTTGGCTAGGGTTAGCTCATTCTCCCCTTATTGTTAGGTGTGTTTAACTTAGTTTATTTATGCATATGTAAATAAGATCGTATTTATTTCTCTCATTAGTAACAGGCTTAATTATTTTGCAGATCGTGTTTCCCAAATCTGAGGTGTGTGGGTTTGATTATGCATGATTTCCAATTTATATATTTTTCATTTGGTGCTTGTTTTATTTCTTTTAGAAGAAGTGTAGGTAAGCCACCTGCACTAGTACAATTTTATCTCTGTAAGTAACAACTATTTGGCTTATTTCTGAAATTTATTTTCATTTTCTTTCCTTCTGTAAGATCTTCATTTATTTCCTGCAAATAGTTTTTATTCCTGAAGAGAGTCATTCTTAATATTTCTAGTTTAGTTAAGAACTATTTTTCATTGATAAAGAGGAAATGAACACTGTTGTGATAAGTTCTGTGCTTGCACTTAATATTTCTATGGAAATAATTGAACTTAATATTAAATACTTAAAGAAATTTTTGAGTTAAAACATTTTTAAGTGCAGATATAATTCATATGGTAACAATCATCTCAGGGAAAGCTTATTGTCACATGGATCAAATAATTTCTTCATTTTCATAAGGAAGTTTGTTGTTTTACGAAGATTTACTTTGAATTTTAAAAGAATTTCTTATTTCTAAATATCAGAGTGGATGAAGAATCATTTCTCTTATGAGGGTTTACTTTTGAGTTCTATTTCATTTCCAATCTAGTTCTTTTGTGAAACACACATTAATTTTCGAAAGTGATTTGGAAACCAAGTACATGAATACTGTTTTTCTGGTACAGGAATTGATATCCCAGTACATGAACAGAGTGCTCTAGTACACAAACTCAAAGCTCTTATATGAAGGTCTAAATTTTTAGTGCAGGTACAAAAGACACTTCCAGTGCAGGAACAACATTCTAGTACAGGAACGTTGTTGCAGTACAGGAACAACAATTTAGTGTAGGAAGGAATATCTTTGAAGAGGATATAAATCCTTAATAACTGAATTATCATACTCTCTCATAAATACACTTAAGATAATCATAAATGTCATTTCATTAATCAATAATTTTCACAATGAATTGACAGTTCCTTTTATTTTGATTTTATGCAAAGTACTTTCCTTTTATTCTAGCACAAGAATTTCTTTGGTATTAATTGTCGTGTGATCATTTCTTTCGATTCTGCAAATTGTAACTAAATACGTAGGAAAAAAATTGGGAAAGGTTCAGATCATTGTTGGCATTTCTTGTGCTATGCCTCTAAGCTTATGATTCCCCCGGGTTGACCATGAAGCATTGAAGGAGTTTGCTAATTTCCAATTCCTACACCCAGCATTTTGGTGTTGTTGTCGGGAGGAGTTCTAAGATTGGTAAGAACTTTCAGTTTTTATGCAATAGGGGTAAGTTTGCTATTATTATTTTTGTAGTGTGCTTCTATTGTTTGAATGATTTTTCATTTGACTGAGATTTTTCATGTTTTGTCATTATTATTTGAGATGAATGCCTAAAAGGGGTAGTGGTCCGAAGCCCAATAGGGCCCGAGGAAGCACTTATCAAACTGGAATTTTTTCTCATATTGGGCCTTCTCTTGCAAGAAAAAATTCCAAACAAACACAGAACCATCATGTAGTAACTATCTACTTGGACTCTTGTGACAGTAGTTCAGGTGTGATACAACCAACGAAGGGGAAGACAAAGACTGTTGGACTTAAAATAAATTTAATCCATAGTATAGCTTTTCAGCCTATTGAGAGTAGTTCATTTGGCGGTACAAAAATGGTAGAACATGAATACCATGCTGAAGGAAGTGGGAAAAACCAGGTAAATGAGGAACAATTCACTTACGGATTTCTGATCGTGGATCCAGATATAGTCATGAAAATGAAGAGTATTCCTCCATCAACTCTTCCTCATTTACATGGTAAGGTACATGAGGACCCAAATTTTTCTTATTTAAATTTGACATATTATATAGAAATTATGATTACTCCACAGATGCTCAAAAGTTAAATTTGTTCCCTGCAACTCTCAAGTATTCAACATTACGACGGTTCATGGGATTAGGAGGAAATAATATAGCTTCCTGGGAGAAAATGAAGAGAGTGTTCTTATTAAAATATCAGTAATATTTTAAGACTCCAGAAATGCCGGATGAAATCTTCAATATTACGCAAGGTGATGATGAGATCTTGGAAGATTATCTGGAAATATTTTTTTATATCCTCCAAAGGTCAAAACAAAAATTTTATCGAAGTACTATTAGAACCTTGTTCTTACGTGGGCTTACTGATGATGTTATTAATAATTTAAATTTGTTAGGATAAGGGGATATTGCTCAAAAACCATGTGATCAAATTTGTGACCTATGCAAGAAATTCTCATGGAATCAATATTGATCTGGTAAATGAATCCGTAGTAAAAATAACAAAATTGGTTCTACATATGCTATGATTATTGGTTTGGAGAGTAAAATGGAAAATATGAAAATTGAAATAATTAATATTGTTAGCAAGCAAATATACTCTTTGAAATTTTAGGAAAAACCTATAGAAAAAAGAGATTCATTGTCTATCTTTTGTCCAAAGTGTAGGAAAAAGCATCCTTTAAGAGAATGTCCTAATGACGTCAAAGGAACTAATAAATGTGTAATTTATCCAGAGAACCATGCCATCAAGAAATTCCCCTCCATACCTTGATTAAAATCAATATTTGAAGGATGGAATTATGAACCTGAGCCATTGGATGCTATGGGAGCACGAATAAATTGGATTAAGGTAGCTGCAGGTATGGGTCCTAAACATCCACCACATTTTTTGGCTATAATACACATCCATATTCAAATACTAACACTAATCACTCTCAACATAGGAAAAATGGGCACCATTTCCAGTATGGAAAACCCTCCCAATCTTGTTAACAAGGATGGAGAGGGCCAAGACATTCACATCCTTCCTATCCCGCACTTATGGAATCACATCCTCCTATATATGCACCTTAATCAATGCTGAAACCATCATTTATTCAATTAAGTTAACCTATGCTGCCGTTACCTTTGCCGCCACCTTCTCGACCACCTCAACTGCCTGCTCAACCCATACCAAACCCCAATAATAAAGCGGTAAAAATTATTCATTAGATCAAGTTGCTTCTTCCACCCAGTTATCAGTCCATGCAGGTTGGATTAAATGACCTCCAAATAAGATTGGGGAAGGTAGTAACATAAAAAAATAAAAAGAAACCTATGGTGATTATTGAAGAGAAAGGTGAGGAGGAAACTCCTAACCATTCTGGAAGATATGTCACCATTCATCCTATTCCTGTACCTTTTGAGCCTTTACCAACTTCTTCAAACTGGACTCCCTATCCAGAGAGGCTATTTATGGAGAAGAATGACCCCTCTCCCACATCGAGCATGGCTTCTGAACTTACGACTATTTTATAAAGGTCCCTTTTCTAAAATCTATCAAAGAGATCCCCATATGTAAAAATATCATTAGGGAACTCTTCCTCAAGAATATAGGAAGGAAAAGAGTAGAACCTCAAACCATTCAAATTGTTGGAAGAGAAGCAGAGTTAATGATAGCGTGTGTGAAAATGGAGAAATATATGGACCCTGGAAACCCAGTTGTCTTTGTTCAGATAGGTGATGTACTTGTATACAATGTTCTTATAGACCTAGGGGAAGCCATTGATGTTATGACCAAGAAACCCATGGATCAACTTGTCTTGGTCCATATACGTCCTACTCCTACAGTGCTTGAATTAGTAGAAAGATTTAAAATCAAGCCAGAGGGAGTGTTGGATGATGTGGTTGTTTCGATAGATTCTTGGGAATACCCTGCAGACTTCATTGTGATTCAACAAAAGAATCCTATGGGAGGAAATCCATTGATCTTCAGATGAACATGGCTTGATACATCCGATTCTTATATTGGATATCATTCTGGTGACATGTACATTTCCCATGGATATTCTAGGAAAAATTCAGCCTCTTTCCACCTCCCAGATCTATTCATAACCTTTGAGATACCTTACAGCTAGATTACATTAGTGATGACGAGATTCAATCAGTTTTTATGATACATCATCATATTGAGTCAAATCGGGAGGGTGAGATATGAGACTTCGTGAATAATGTAGATACCATGCCAAACCTTGAATTACTGTGTCAAATATTTAGTTTGGATTTTCAGGAAAGTCATGATTCCCAAATTTCCTTACGACAGTCTCATCATCCAAGACTCTCCTTTCTCTATCATCAGCCAAGACCTTATCCTTAACATATGGTACATTCCTCAATAGCTTCAGAAACTTAGTCATATAGTCTTCATCTATCATAAACCCCATCTTAAACTCATATAAATCCTTAGCCTTAACATCATAGTATCTTTGTCATAAGTACTTCTTTATAAAAGGTATTTTGAATTCATGCAAAATCAAATCCTTTGTATTGATACTTCTAACACACTTCACATATTCCCACTAGATGTCTGCTTTACCTTTGAGACTAGAAATAACAATCCTAATCTTCATGTTATTTCTATTATCATGCAAATCAAGGAAATTATTCATCCCAAGGAACCATGCTTATGCATCTTCTGGTTTCTTCAAATCCGCATCAAAGGTAGGAGGTTTGGACTTCTTGAATTGATCTAGAAAGTATTACTTCTCACTCTTCCTGTAAGGATGATAATGGTGATGACCATGTTATCTCTCTTTTCTAGAACTAGAATAGAACCCATAGCAACTACCTATGCTATGAGGTGTAGCCATCCATCTGCCACCTTTTACTGTGTTATCTGTGTCTCACATGTGGTCTCCATGAGACCTACTACCATATGCCCCATTTGTCCTTTCGTCTTGTCCATAACTGATCCTTGGTTTTCCTTGCCTCTACAAATATGATAAACTCCGAATGATTACTGCATTTAAATCTTCCTGTTTTTCCTAACCTATACGAAGAATTTTTTGTTATTGAATGATCATCTCATTATATTCTTTGAAACTTCTTATTTTTATGTTTAAAATTCTAAAGGTAATTGTTATGTTAGGAGAGTACTCATATCTTTTCTATTCTATAAGGAGATTCGTGTGAACTATAATCCATGATCTGTCTTTTCATATTTAATCTTCTTCTCGAAAAAATACCATGGCAGATAAACCAAATATAAACATGATAAAAAATACCTTAGTATATTTCATCCGAGACTATGTCATATGCACAGTCAATCTATATTAGCACAACATATGTATATATATATTGAAATAAACATATAAATTCTCTCCACATCAACATCATAGCTAACATAACATCAACAACAATTCCCATCACAATGCATGCAGAGTTAACATTTCGACAACTAAAATGCATGCATAACAATCACACATATCCCATCCAGTCCAAGTGTTTTAACCTGGAATCTCTGATACCAGCATGTAACCACCTCACCCCATATTTACCTACTTTAACCTGCTCACTAGGGTAAACAAGAAGATGGAAATTACTATGTGAGACGCAATTTTGAGGATGCAATTATGAAAATTTGGGTCTAAACATATAGAACTGACTATAACCACCGAGTGACACATGATCACACTGTTATCAAACCAGCCTATCCCAACATTATTCTGTTTTACTTTGTCTCCTTAAATTTAACAAAAAATTCTATTTTTGGTAGATGTTTGTGTTTCATACTTTTGAGAGCATTTTGAGGGTATAAACGACATTTTCAAGGAAAATTAAGGGACCATAAAAGTGCCAAAATCCATTTCACACATTTTTTATTTGGCCTCCTCATGGAGATTTTTGAAATGGGGTACTATGATAGTCAAATGAATATTGTATGCCAAATTTCTCCAGGGCTCCAGGAACTAGTAACTCAACCCACAACCTTCCAAGGCTTCATAAAATTTTTCCATCCCAGCTCCTGGGACTATGTTTATAGTGTTGGACCTGCCAACATTCAGGGGATCTCCCCAATATGAAGTCCCAACTAGACCTGACAATGTTTTGAGTAGGAGTCGCAACAGTGGGGTGTTTAATGATATGTCTCGGATTGTAAAATGCATAGAGTGGTGCATAATGTCTTTCGTTAAAGAAAGTGTGTGACCCTATGGAAAGTTAATAAAATTCATTAGTGGTTCTAATAGAAAATGGGGAAAGGAAATGTGCCCTTTGGAATCCTGTAATAGTACACAACTTGAAAGGAACACATGAGATGAAAATACATCATACAAAATAACAAGCGGAATAGTGCAGAAGCTAAAGGTGATGAGTTAAAAGATGAACACGCATTCAAAAATATTCATACAAATTAAAATGAAATAATTCATAGGAATATGCATAAGATAAACAACATACATTGTAAACATAACCATAATAGTACAACTACATTTAAAATATATGCATGAAGACATGCGTACTTTGATTATATTATAAGTGAACATTCCATTCATACATACAACATGATGAACCACTTTCCCCAATAGTGGAACATGAAATCAACAACACATGATCCTCCTAAAGAAGTATACTCCCTCTATGTTATGGAGAAGCCAAGGCTGACACAAAACTCCCAAGACTTTTCTAAGCCTAAGCCTAGCAAAAATCTTGGCACCCAAAGTCCACTTACAATAGTTATGAGGATGTATCTATAATAAATGGGGGTGATTCTTGGAATCCCCTCATGAATCCTAAAATAAAATTTGACTCTTCACATTCTATCATGGAAACATGGAATTTCACTCATATAATACTTACAAATAATATTATAGTTTACACTCATACCAATATAAGAAAAAATAGGGTAGAGACAACTTGGGAGCCTAACAAGACAAAATACTATGATGTTGGTGTTAGGGTGAACTCAAGGACTTGGTGTCTCTGAGTCACGTACTCATACCAAAATTGGTAATGTGTGATGGTCTCCCAAAACCGCGAGATAGTGTTAGGCTTGAAGTGGACTCTTGCCTCCAATGCATCTGGGTACAATCTCTTGGAACTGATCTTCACTCCTTCTTCAATCAGGTGAAAAATTGTCTTGATCTAAACCGGGCCACTAATGTAGGCCTGAAAATTATGACTGTTGATCTCCATGTCCTCCTGCGTGGCCATCTTCTCCAATTGCTTTAGGTACTAATCAATCTCGTGCCAAACTTGTTGTTTGTGTTTAGCCTCAATCAGTGTACCAATTGATGAGATTTGATGGGTTCTCACCATGAAATCAAAATTGTTGTATATATGTACATATGAGGTCTAAATTCTTTCGATGAATGAGGCAAGTATCTTATTGTTTTGGATCAACATATGAGCTCTAGATTTCTCTAAATCTTCATGTGGCTTCATATTATTTACTAGTGTGATTGGCATGGCCTTATATCACATTTCCCACTCATGCATGATGGGGATAAAAGTATGTATATTCCTAAGGATCTTGATAAACTCCATACTCTATCGTAGCAAGTCATCCAGGTGGAAAAATAGCTTACATGCAATTAATAACTCCTCATAAAGATCCTGCATAGTGTCTCCGAGTGTAAATACTTCAAAAATTATCGATGCTCTTATTTACTTATTGTACAACTGTGTGGATGATGAACTCTGCACTGTTGCAGGGAGTTTTTCATTCCCTTGTTGAAGTGCCTATATGTTTTGGGCCAACTTATTATTCTTGGGCACCAAGCATTCGGTGCTATATTTGGCTACTCCTGCCTTGGCCCAACTAGCATCGACAATGAAATTTGGATTCCTATTGGTGTCTACCATGATCACCCTTTCTCTAATGAATGAAGGCGATGCATGATCATTCGAGAAGTTATTTTTTTGTGCTTGTACAATATTATTTGGTAGTTCAACAAATGATATACTATACACGTCCATGCCTCAATCATAATAAAGGGGAATTACCTCCCATTCATCACTTGGTGCTTCCTCTTCGATTGAAGGTGGTGGAGTCTAAAAGGTGGACTAAGGTACGCTAGGCATCACATAGAAATCCTCATCTTGGAGCTTTCGTCGCACTTCCATGTCCATGAATTCAATGAACTCTTCAAGCTCTTGAGAAAAATCTTGTTCTTTCATATTTTCACTCACTTCTTTTTCCGTCGGTTGATCCTGTATCGATTCTTACCCCAGTATAGGTGTCATGTGTTCTGCCATGGTAGATTTCCTTTATTCCTCTTATTTATTTTGTCTCTCCTATTGTTCTCTTCTTCTAAGACCCCTTTCTTCCTTCACATGTTGTTATGCTCTTTGCGCTTTGTGCACCGCTTCATCTAAGGATTGCCCCTATCTCTTCCTCCACTCTCCTCTTTTATGCCTCTATCCCATCTTTTCTTCGATCACCAAGGATGATTTCTCTGCCAGAAGATATTCTTTCATTTTATCGCTTTGTTCATCTTTTGTATTGTTTTCTAGCTTCCTCTTTCCTTTGTCGTGCACCAGAACGTTGTATGTCGCGGTTTCTATATTTGGAATTGTTGTCACCCGTGGAACAACTTGAGAGGTACAAACCCTAATTATTAGCTCAAGATGTGAGGAGGAGTTATGGTTCCTCCTCTAGACATTGATATATTCCAAAAAACCAGTTAAAGTACACTCTTGCAAAGTGCTCTTTTCAAATTCCCCTTGGAGCATATTGATATTAAATGTTTGTGCCAAATTGGAAAGTGACAACAGATTTCCCTTCAGCACATTCAATATTGAGATTATTAAGCGTGTGTAATCAAATGTGAAAATGAATAGTTGCCCATGGTGCCTTCTTCCTCCTATGTGGTCTTGTTGACAATCCCGTGGAGAGGTGATAAGCTACCTCTTGCATCACTAGTTTGTCAGTGGCAGATCTCGATAAATATGTGGCCACTTCTTCCTGTCAAATACTATGATCAATATTTCATATGTTAAGGAGTACAAACCAAAATTCTCTGATACTGCCTCCATAGATGCTTGTGAAATGTACGGTGGGTAATCCTGAAAGATAACCCTATAGAGTGGGATGATGAAGTGATCAGTAAGCTGATCTCTCACTCTCTGATTAATACAATATGAGAGTAGCTTGAAATAGATATGTATGATAATTTATCTTGGTGTATAGGGAACTTATTTTTTTCATAGATTGCATCTAACGAGTATGTAGACAAGTAGAAGTGTGCTTGGTCGCCCTTGGGTGGATTGTGAGATTTTGTCACATGGACTCTCAGTTGATGAGCCAATAGGTTTGGCAGTTTGAACGACTTCCCCTCCTTCACTACATGATTAAACAAGATAGCCCACCCCTAAGGAAATTTCTTCATGTATGGTTGGCCATAGATCCTACAACCTAGTATGACTAGAAGTTGATAAGATTTCCTGAGTGATTTTGTCTTGTACAAGTGGGTAAGTGCCTGAATTTTCTTGCTCCTTTTCCCAAATCTTGATGATATCTCTCATGTTCGTGTAGTTGTGGGTGACATTGGACACTGATTCCATATTATTTACTTTCCTAGGAAGATGATACATTTTCTTCAAATTTATTGCTAGGAATGTTGCAAGCTTCTTCCTATTGGTGTTATTCAATATCATGGTTTCTAAATTGATGTTTGACACAACCCAACTAATCACATCGGCACATGGGAAGGTTGGATACCTGCATGCAACCTTGTAAAGCCCTAAATTCATGATGCTGAGATACACCTGCAGGTCCTCTAAGTATGCCTGGAAATCATTTATGAAATCATGTTTGATCTTTTTTCATGTAAGTTTTGATCCCTTCTCTATCAAAACCATTATGTCCGAGTAAACTAGCAAGTTAACTGAAACTTTTCTCAACTTCTTCCCCATTACTTCTTTCAATGGTTTCCTTTGAGGCATATCTCTTTGATTCCATTTTGAAAGTGAATCTTGGAGATATGATCAACAAATAATGTACCTGTGGGAAAAAAAAGACACTAACGACAAGAAAATGTCTGCTATAAGAAAAACTACGTTTAGGACATGCTCATGCACCAAAATGTGCAACTCTTCACTGGAAGGATTGCACATTTTTTTAGGGAAAGAGGGTATGATTTGCTAGGGAAACTATGCACTACATAGTTTGAGCAGTTAGTGTTGAAGCTTTTGGCTTGATACTGTGCAATGTGCAGTTCATCCCGCGTAGTGAGCCGGGAGAGACTCCACATTTAGAAATATCAGTGTCCAAGGATGTAGGTTGAGGATTAGCACTACGAAATGTGCAGTGGGACCATATTTTGCTGCACATTGTGCAATTTTAGAGGCGAAGCATAAGGCTTGAACTTCCATATTACAGAATTCCCAGGAGGGAAAAGTGAAATTAGGCCAAGGGAAAGGAAGATCTACCTAAGGGAAGTGTTAAAAATGAGTAGATATGATGAATGGTGAAGCCATGAGTTAAAATTTGACTAATTTTTTACAAATAAAGAAAAATAAAGTGCATAAACTAAACAAAATAGAAGTGAACAAGATCTATGAGGAGAGTCGCTGCAATGACCACCGTGGGTGAAAAAATGAAAAAACCAATGCAACACTTGTAAAAGGAAAACGAAAACTTGAAAAAAAACTCCTACAAGCTCAAGAATGTTAAAACACCATCATGCATGCATAAAAATAATCAAAAAAACAATCATGTAATACAAATGGAAGAAAGTGACAGAAGAAGTGACTAGAAGCAATAAATGCAAAACTCACCTAGAAAAGTGATGAAGACTGCACCGAAGGTTCCTTGATCTCCTCGAGAATTCTAGAGATCCAAGATAAAATGTGAGAATGAGATCTAGGGGTGTCTTTTAAATAGATTTTATAAATTAGGGTTTATGACCCGCATGCCAAAAATCATGGAAAAAACAACACTTGGCAATAGTTTCCAAAAATACCAAGTGTGCTTCCTTCGGGTTACTAAAAATAGAAGCCTAAATTTCAGCGATGCTTTTTATATTTTTTTCTTTACTTCTTTTTCCAGGAAAAATTTCTATGCACCTCACTTGGAAGTATTGCACAGTTTTGGGGAACGAATAACTCTTGTCTCAATGGATTGCTTAGTTTTCGAGCTCAATGAGCAGTTGCATAGTTCTCGGGCTCACTGTTTGCCTTCTAGTCATGGTTGCATATTTTCTAAGCTCACGGTTGGGATTCTAGTCATGAACTCCAAATTATAAGCATCAAGGACAAGAACGACTTCAAGAATTTCATAGTTTCCGGGGGAAAGCTAAGAACCGTTATGAAAGACTTAGATAAGAGGCTAGATTATGACATAGAAGATTTTTCCAAGTGGAAAAGAAAATGAGCAGAAGAAAAAATTAAATTTAAACATCATTCAAAGCATAAACGCCTGATATCGATGCAAGGTATTTTCCTATGAAGGGAATTTAGGCTCCAAAATCTAATTAATGGTAAAATTTTGTAGGTGGTTGTAGTCACTACAACATTGGCGACACATTGGTAGAACTCCAGCTCTGAGAATGAATCTTATCTCATGTAAAACTGGTCTCACCCTTCTATAATTATTGTTCCATTCATTGATTTTCACAACTCCCTCACTTAGTCTGAGTTAAAGAATTAGCCCCTTTCCATCCTCTTCATCGGTGGAACACTAACCAAGGCAAGTCACTCTAAGTTTTTTTGATTGGGGATAAGGATTATTTATATGCAGAAGTAAAATAAAAAATCCAGAGTCTTTATTTTGATCTTTGACATTCCGCTAATACTAGCAAGGCTCGACAGTACCCCGACGGAGTCACTTCAAAAAAACAAACATTTCTCCACTCCCATCGAGCCTAGAAAGTACCTAGGTAGAGTTTATTTCTTCAGCTCTCTGCACATGAAGCCTTTCTATTCTTTCACCCTTTATTTCATTTCTTCATTTCCTCATTTTTAATTTGTTCAAAGAAATGTTCATAGGCACTTAATGATTTCACGGGGCGGAAGAGGGATCCGTACTTATTGAGAACATAAGAGGTTCTTCCTTGAGAGAAGTATGTTTATGTACACCTCTGACATACTTGTTAAGGCTTTCCTCCACTCCTTACTTTACTCGACTAGATTGACAAGGAATAACCGAATATACAAAACCAATTAGAGTAGGAGGAATGAGTTAAAACCCAAACATCATGTTTTCACCATGAATCTCTCCAATAAGGAACACATTTTCCATTTGAGTATCATCAACCAAAACAAAACAACAAGATTCTCGCAGAGAGAGGGAAAAACTTAAATCAAAGTGTTGGTAGAAGAAGCACTTTCTTCTTAGATTACACCATGCTCACGTTAGAAGCCAAACACAGCCTCATGTAGAAACTAACATTAGAATGAAAAATAAAAAGCAAAGGAAATAATAAAAAATTTAAACAAACGAGTTAAAGGAAATCAAAATAAAAGAAATTAAAAGAAAACAATACTCCTACTCCTAACCTAAGCAGAAAGTGGGCCAAATCACATAAATTGATACTTCCAGTGGATCCACCAGTGCAATGGTAGGCCTACATGGGAGAGGGAATACATGTCAAGAAATATATACACGAATAACATGACATAATAAAGATAATACATTGCAAACCAAAACTTTCAAAGTTTGAATGCGTATGCAGAAAATAAATGGTGAAAAGAACATGAAAGTCATTCTATGGACATATCATGGTGTCATGACACATCGCAAATATAATACTTTCAAAGAAAAAATTTCAAACCTTGAAAGTGAGAAAAAATAAATAAATAAAGAAATTTTAATTTCGCCTTAGTGCTCCCCAAGTACGACACCTCCAATGATTGAGCGATAGGATCATGAGAAAAAATGAAGGATACGAAATTGAAAAATAGAAGGATTTTTGATATGCACAATAGAGTGATGAGGATCCTCAAAATATTAAACATTCTTCTAATATGAGGTGGAATAGACTTGAAGGCTATGAGACTTGACATAACCATCAACTTGGGTTGAAGTGCCTCAACATGTTGAGGAAGATCCAAGTCATAGGAAGATAGATCATGAAATATTGGTGGCTTGGAAAAATCAATAATAGGAAGATAATAATTGCATGACCATTTGAATCAATGAAAAGGTCACAAAAACCATGGTAATAATGTTCAAGATGAAAAATAGAGGTATCATCATGAACTGAATAATCGTATAGAGGGGAAGATGAAAAATGATAAATTTCACCCTCTAAATTTCCAGAAAGGGAAGATGAGAGGTTTGGAATATCAATGATAGAAAATTCATCCTCACTGCATTTAAATGAGAAATTGGAATTCCACAAATTTTTTTAATGATTGGAAGTATTAATAATATCAAAAATATAATTTTTACATTATTCAATGGGAATGATAGAATCGTGGAGAGTGTTAGGATAATGAGGAAAACATGCGGAGGGAGAGATTCGTCCTTCATCGAAGACTCTTGTTCGATAATGGGCTCCTCCATATACTCTTCGTAAATGACATCATAGTTTGGATGCACAAAAACCACTCCATCCAACACCCGATCCTCATGAACATAAAGGGAAATGTTTGAAATCGATTAACACACAAACTCATAATTCAGAGGATTAGAGAGAACAAATGGTGTAGGACAAGGAGAAAATAATTCATAGCACTCATCGGGTTTTCAATCCAAGACTACATAGGGAATCAAAGTATGTATGGTAGGAGGAGATGGTGGTTTTTCAACAAATGATGTCTGAATATTTCCCACCACATCTAGCGGAAGTAAGGTTGTTCAATGAAAATCAGACATAGGGTTTCTCGAAGCAACAACATTTCCTGTCTCATATTTGGAAGCTTTACGAGCGAGGTTTATTGGGTGTGATTTAAGTGATCGTAACACGTGCAAAGTAAGTGAATTTTGAACAAGATATAGAAATATTCCCATTAAGAAATCCCAATCAACTTCATCTTCTAGAAATTCAAAAAAGATATGTAAAAAACGATTAATAAAATGATGTAGTGATTCATTGGGTGATTTTTGGAATTCTAAAATTATATTGCACAGAAGTTTATGATAAAATTCGTAAAAACAATGAAAACATTTTGTAATAAGATTTTTGAAAGACTGGGTAGAGGATTCGGTCAATGTGTAACACCATTTCCTTACGTGCCCTTGGAACGTGTGAATTATTAACCAACATCCTCAAGGGGGATGTCATATTCTTCTCAAAATTGAAGGAAACAATCAGTATGCTCAAGGATGCTTGTTTCACTCTCGCCATTAAATTTAAGGTGTGAAAACTCATCAAGAATAACTGCTGACACTTTAAAATTGATTTTTCTAGAAAAACATATCAGGTATATAATTTTAGAAGAATTCATAAAAATATTGTGGTAATTTCAAACAACCTTCAAGGGCTCAGCTTGTCATTTGACCCTCCTTCTAGCGCCAAAATTGTCACTACAAGGAAAAAACCCTCTAGAGGATGTTTATGAGGAAACCCTTATAAAAATAGCGCAAATATTCGTCTATAGTGGAGGTCACTAGAGGAGGTTGGCAGGTGGACGTTTTTAATTATAAATCTTTTGGGAAATCACATAAGAAATTTTGGAACCGACACGTTTCGAACTACTAATTGTAGTTCATCATCAGGATAGTGAAGATTGGCTGATTTGAAATACACATTTATACCACGAAGAGAGAAGCAATGGTCAAAACCTAAAGAGTTAAAAAATGGTCAAAAATAAGAAAAAAATATAAAATAAACCAAGTGTGGATGTTTTTTGGATGTTTTTCTTTGTGCATTTATAATCCTAACACGCACCTGTGTGTTAAAGAAGTGTTGTTGATTTATTTTTTAGTATTAAAAAAACAATGGTGCACTTCATACAGTCAACGCACCGGTGCATTTTTTATAAAGCGCATCGCTATGTGCTATCAAATGGCACACCGAGGCACTCAATGTTTCATTGTTATTTACTAATGATGACGACCCACTGTTTTTTATGTACACCAATGGACCGACATAGGGTTTTTATTCAAAGGAGGCATTGTGCACTCCGTACAAACCAACCCGATGAGTCTCATTAATCTAGCACACCATAAAGAAGTGTGGTGTGCCATTAATACAACTACCCCATGCATCTCATAATCGAGCAGACTGAAAAAGAGTTAGTTTAAAAAACAATTACCAGTCGTAAAAATTTATTTTTTACTTGTTATATTTTTGTAGAGCTCTCAAGCACCGATGTGAATTTTCCTTCTGTGAGGTGCCCTGCCATTGGTGCTTCCATTGCTCACATTGCTTCCATCTATTGCTCACTGTGTGGAGTTCGAATTTGAAAAATGGTGGGAAAAATTAGTTTTGAGGATCTGTTGCAAAGACGCCTCCTCGACTCAAAAAATTATAAGTAATATACTTGTTTCTCACCAACTTAATCTTTTAGCAGATCAATTTTTAAAATTGAGCTAAAATTCACCGTTTAAAAAAAAAATAACAATTGTGTGTAGTGCATTCGTGTCATTCACATTAGAGAACTTTTGAGCTCTAAAATGGGCGTCTTAATAAAAATTTACAGCAAAAATAAAATTTATAAGTACCAATAGGATTCAAGATGATGATGTTAACCTTGGGGGATTATTCACCATTTTTTATGTAAAAATTAAATAGATTAAAAAATAATAAACTAATAAAACTACTTTTTCAACTTGTATTTTCAACTTATCTCCCTAAGGTTTTACTCAAAATTTGTGCGGGAGTACTCATTGGATGCAAAATTTAATTCCTCATCCAAACAGTACCCATGCTGCATACTTTTGATGGACCCTACTACATGAAAAATGAGAAATACACGAGAAAACGTGATTGCAATTAAGTTTTTCATGTATTTCTCATTTTTCATGTAGCAGGGTCCATTGAAAGTATGCAACATTGGTACTCCTTGGATGAGGAACCAAATTTTCATCCAATGATTGTTCTCGCTTGAAATTTGAGTAAACCCATAGGGAGATAAGTTGAAAATATGAGTTGAAAAAGTAGTTTTTTTCTTTTCTCCCTCTAAACATTGATGATGTAATGTAATATTATTTTATTATTTCCACTATTATTTTATAGTTCCTTCGGAGGCCCATTTTAGACCTCAAAATTCCCCTAATGGCCCACACCATTCCCGGTGCTCCCTGTAAATTTACAGGCTGCACTATGAATGTTGTTAACAAAAATTGCAGCGGGCGGTTAATGTGATAGCTCGGTGCGGTATCAAGACAAAGTGCACCGCAATAAAAATAAAATAAGGTTGTGTGTGTCAGTTTCCAGTCACATCGACAGTTTTATTTTTTTTAAATTAACAATTTATTTACAGTAGTGCATTAGTATTATGGGATGCACCATCGTATTTTATGTACAGAGGTGCGTCGGTAAAATATATCGCACCAGGGAAATGTGTGTTTGGTACCACACCACCAGTGGTAAAATTTTACAAAATGGCGGTGCATTGTGCTATAACCAACGCCTCGGGGCAGATATGTTTTGTCAACGCATCACTAAGTAATATTTTTTTTGTTTTTGCGGTGCTTGAGATTTTTTAATGCACACCATGGATGGTGCGTGATATAAATGTATGCACTATTGGCGATGCATGAATGTTTTTTTTGGCGCACTAGATGTTTTTTTTTTAATAAAATTTATATTTATATATTTATAAATAAATTTGTCCTTTAATTAAAAAAAAATTAGGTTTTATGTATGAGGGAAGATGATGTATTAAAGACAACAATAAGAGTAGAGGGATGAAAATTATAACATGATACAATAGTGGGAGGCAAGGGAGAGGGAGATAATTTTGTACCCTAGCCCTATCATGCCACCCACCTAGTTTCACTTAATGGAGGTAGGCCTACTTAAGTTCTAAGAGAAGGCTACATCCGTGAAGGGGCACAGTGGGTTATTAAGACAGTTTATCTATAGCTGCAATGGCCATCGACAGAAATTTCGTGTTTTTCCTGACCAGTGGTACCAGCCCCTTGAGAAGGACATTGATCTTATTACTGGCCTATCTAGGAGAGGGCAAGATTTGCTCCATTTCCATGATGTTCTCGTCATTTACGCAACAAGGAGTCAGTTGGTATACTCCTAGATATACATTAGGGATGATATAATTTCTCCTACATATTTTTAGGTGTCTAGTGGATAGCTACTCTAGCTTATTTTGGTCCAAAGGTGATTAGGTGCATCTCACTATTACTGACAACCATTTCACATTATACCAGTGATGGGCAGTGCATTAGTTTCCCTCTTTTATTTTATATTGCTTCTTCATTCCAGAGGCCACAACTTTTTAGACGGTTTGCCATCTTTTTTGCGGTAGATTTGTATAGCCTTACATAGATGATGTTCTCAGGCACGTGGGAGGTTGACCTTACCTTTTTCTTCAGAGTTTTTTTGTTTATTTTTTTAGAGGTTTCCGGAGACAAGGCATACTTTTGTGCGTCAGCCTCATAGGCCGATGATACAGGTATAGATGCACATGTGGGGTGAGATGATGTTAAGGACAGGCCAACCCGAGTATGCGGCCAGGATTTCTAGTGATGCATTAGAGCTACTAGCCAATGTGGATGATCACATGTTCGTGATGGTCTTGTGTCCTTACATGGGTTCGGATTGGCGAGGGTTTGCCAACATCCTCTTCAAACAGGATTAGGCACTAGATGCTAGAGGTAATATTAGTGTTTTATTTAAATTAATATAGTTTAATTTATTGTCTAAATTAATTAGAATAAAATTTATTGTAAGATGTTCTTTAACTTGTTTTATTAAAATGTTTAATGAAATTTTCTAATTATTAGATTGTGTACTATATATATTTTATATATTGGCACATTCATTGGGAACATGATTCCACCCCCACCAGATGATCCTGTAGATGAAAAAGAGATGGTGGAGGATGCAGATGAGGGTGAGAGACATCCGTAGGGTCAAATACCCACAGACATGCAACGTAGGGTGGACATTCAATTCAGGATGGATTTGGGCAACCGACCATGTAAACTCCTGGTTGATGAGGGAGTCCACCTTGCAATGTTCAAAGAGATCCAAGCTGATCGTACGTTGACATAGCTTAGGAGGGACATGCCCCATGATATTATGAGCTTTATGCATCATATCGTCAGAACTTCCAGGCTACTAGCGGTTAGGAGATATAGGCACCATGAAGATGCAAGACACAACAGCTCAACAGATGATCATGATCATGTGGGGAGTGATGATTCTAAAACTCCACCTCCTCCTCCTTTGCCTCACGCCAGAGATGAGAAACCAACATCTAGTCCTAAGCAAGCATCTTCTGAGCAGGCACCATCTCACTAGGAACGTCTTTAGCAGACACCATCTGAGCAGGCACCTCCTGAGAAGTCGCATCCATCTGAGCAGGCACCATCTTAGTAGACACCTCCTAAGAGACATCATCTAATCAGACAACTCTTTAGCAGGCACATCCATCTGAGCAAGAACCATTGAATGAGAAGGCCTCCATTAGTTTTATTATTGATATACCACCAAATATTTCACATTTAAATGCACTTCTATTACAATTGTATATTTTTGACATTATATAGCTACATATATATATATATATATATATATATATATATATATATATGGGGCATGTATTTTATGTTCATGTTGATGTACTTAATTTACATGCTAGGTCCCTATATTACTAGTGTAGCCCCCTTTTTGTTATTTTTGTACCCCTTTAACACCCTGTTGTAGCTGCTACAAAACCACCCAAAATTTTTGGTATATTCAAAATTTTGGTCCCCCTCTGCTTGCTCAGCCCATTAAGTTTTCGAACCAGCTTTTAGTTGGTAATATCCCCATGACCTACTTCTGCCAAACCCTATCACCACACCCACTTATATTTCTATCTCATAATTACCCTAGGGTTTAGGGGTTTTGGGTGCTACATGGACCATTGATATTTATTCCAAGAGATACGAAGCCAGGTTGACTATGGTAGTCATCACCGATCCATAAGGGGCACCAAGCCTAGATAGGTAAGTCTTCAATGTGGCTTTCCCCGGGCTTATCATTCCATGGTTTGGGATGGAACCTCGCTTATCCAAGGGGTAGTCCTCTTTCCTGTGTTAACCTAATTCACACTCCCATGCGATTATGTTCCCATCAGCATCACGCGGAATCACGGTGAGAGTCAATACCTAGCCTATTCCCATAATTGCTTGGAAGACCCTACCCCTCAGCATGTGCATTAAGGATTGCGTGAAATGTATGGCCCCATTTTCATCCTTGTAGACAGAGATGCATGTGATTATTAATCTAGACATGCTTTGCATTTAATCCCTGCCCTCCAAAATCATGGTCCCGTTTATTTCAAAGAGCCTTTTTTCATGAGTGCATTGTCATCTTGTGGCATCATGAAGTATCTAGGTCTACTACCATCAACAGATACGTGAAAACTCATGGGTTTAAGCCAGTTTCCAAAATTAAGGATGCTCAAAAAATTGATTTAATTTGTAATATCTTAGTTTGGATAATCCAATGTTTCTGCTCCTCAAGTGAATCATTTTATTCAGTCATTTATTTTTCTCATCATTATCGAGAGCTGACTTATTCTCATACTACCCCCTTTCAGGAAATTGGTCAAATAATTCCATGACCATTATACACTAAGCTATGTAGCAATTTCATGTGCTTTCAATTTTCCATTTGAACTGCACGAATATTCTAAGTATTGGGTGCAACATGAATATTCCCTCTTCAACACATGGCAAATATTCAACATATGGTGTGGTGGAAGTTCAAGATGGAAAAGGAGTTAATGTTTTCAAATTGTAAATTTCAATAGTGCATTTAAAACATTTGTAGGTCATATGGGTAGCCACCATAAAGATCAACATACTTCAAAGAGATGTATGAAGGCGCAAAAAATGAAGGGGTGGAGTGCTTGTTTTTTATTCTATGATTTTCCATCAAAGAGTGTGTTTGGGCACATCCAGGACATTAATATTTCGAGTATGAAACTATTTTTTCACAATGAAAGAGAAACACAAGGTGACTATGTCGTGCACCCCTTTAATACACACTATGGGAAAGGTTTCCACGTGATCAATATCAATGAGCCTGCATTGGAAAGTGGATTGATTTCCTTGTTTTAGCATTGGAGCTGAAATGATTTATTGTGAGGACATCATGTTTCTCTATCCACTGGTCAAATCACAATAAAACACAACAGGCCAAACACGCCAAGAAAAGGCAAATGCTTTCGTAGTCGGGAGGAGGGGAGAGAAAGCATGGTTTGATTTTCACAGGTTGCTAGACGAGGGAATACACACACTTAAACCCGACGTTGGATGATTACATGCTGGTGGAGAGGTTGATATCCTCTCCGCCACACCACCACTGGGTCCAAATTGTGTTTTATAGTTATATTAGTGGACTTGCATTTATGTTGTAGCAGCAGACTCTATTCTAAAAGAAAAGAAAAACTCCCTTCTCACTGATAACCAACACACATGGGGTGTGGGGGTAGTAACCCAGTAAATCCAAGTCCATCCATCGATGCATATTTTCTGTATGTAAAACAAGAATTATTGTGTGAGGCTTCCCAAAGTGCGATAATGAAGCCTGGGAGGTCACAAGGTAGTTGTCCAACGATGAAGCTAGGGAAGGAGCACGCATGAAAAACTATCACAACACTGTCTATCTGCACACTGGCACTTAGATTCCTCAATCAATCGATGGCATCTCATGTATCCCAGTTTAGCATTTTTGGATGAGGAAATCATGCCGAGAGGGAGATAAATGTTTCACCATTGTTCAACATGAGTCGCCAGGAGGCACTGTGTGATCAATTCTCACAATGACAATTCTTTTACAGTAGTGACAGGTGCCACCCAACCTTAAATGCGATTGTGAAACTTCCTTTCAAGTCGCAGACCTCCATCAATCGCAAGGTCACAAGTCTGAGGCACTTATAGAAGGTGCGACCTATTTGGAGTTGCGACTATGTGACTTCCATAGGTCTATATCCTCGCCTAGGTTGCCAGGTCGCACTCCTAAAAAAAAGGCAGAAAATTGAGCTACGACCTTGCGACTACCACAAGTCGCAACCTCCTTTCAAGTCACAGCCTCTCGAAGCTCCTTCGAGGTTTCACATCACAGTCTTGTCCCAGTACATAACATAATGAAAAATTGTCTCTATAATCCCTACTCCTCTTCGTTACTACCCTAACGCCCCCTTGTTTGAATCATGAAATGAAAGGCCATAATGTGTAATTCTCATCTATTAAAGGTTAGAGGATGGGTCTACGAATGGAGGATATGAAAAGAGTATGTCAACAAATATGCGACATTGATGGTGTTGGGTATGACATACAAATTGATAAATAATGTAACACCCCTAGTTTCTATGCTTTTTAAGTTAGACATTTGAACAAAAATCCAAAGGGGAGTGGACCCCAATGGATAATTGTTGTGTGGATTTTATTTAAATATTTATTAATGAAAATAAATGGAATATTTATGTGTGCACTATGACCAGATAAGATTGGAGATCATAAGCCTGATCCATGAGGATATGGATAAGGTTAATACTTCTCCAAAACCTTTCAAAAAAAGACTTGAAAAGAAAAATGCTAAATTAGATTAAGAGGAAAAATATAAATTCCCCAGTGAAGAGGAAATTAATTGGGAAGAGGTGAAAAAGATGGAAAAGTAGAGAAAGCAACTTTAAAGTACCTCATTGAGGGAAGCCTAGGAAAAAATCGGAAGAAAGCATCCTAAAAATTCTGGACGCAGAATTTGGAAACAGGCTTAGGGAAAGCATGGCTTAAGTAAGCTGTTTCAGAATAGTCTGAGTTAGTCTGTTGCTGAAGGATCTCGGCTTGAGGGTGAATTCTAGAGATAGAAGAATTCTAAGGTTGGGAGGACTGGTCATAGGAAGAAGTGGTATGCACATATAACTAAAAATTTCCTGTTGCAGAATTATGTTTTACTTGGCTTGAGAGTATTAAAATTTTATGATATAAATAGGGTATTCCTTACATTTAACAGATTTTTTTAGAAGAAATAATTCTCTAAAATATTTATAGTTGTAGGAAGATAGTCTAATGGGAGAATATCAACCAAAATCTTTAAACCTGATATTGGTCTAAATCTGGAGATATGTCTTACTCCCATAGACAAATAAATCTTATAACTTTAATATCATTCTGTAGTATAAAGCCGAAAGATAAATAAATTGATCTTATACATAAGAAACCATGAAGTGAATTTAATAAGGATGAAATATTAAATTTTGTATAAATACTTCGAGGAAAAAAATAGTAGATTTCTAGAAAGATAAACTGTAACTGGCTATTGGAAGCAAGAGTTATATCTAAGCAAATAGAAAATTTATTCTAGGAAGAAATACCATTCTATAGAATAGTTAAAACAGTGCCAGCAAAATTTTTCTATAAATCTAATAGTTTATATCTCTGCTTAATTTCAGTAGAGTATTATAAAATAATACTTCATTGATTTTACTAAGATATTTCTGATTTAGGAGAAAGTATCTTTTATAAATTTTAGATTTATAGTCTGCTGTAGATTTATAAAGAAAATGATTTATCTAGAGTATTCATACATTTAACAGATATTAAAGGAAGAAGAAATTCTTCCAAATCTGTATAGTTGTACGAAATTGGTTGATTGAGGGCCATCCACTAGAATTTCTAAGTCTGTGGGAGACTTAAATATGGAGGTGGGGACTCTCAGAAGAAATAAAAGAAATATAAAGTTATGTGATAATGGAAAAATGTTTACATACTTTAACATTTACATTCAGATTGAAGGTATCTGTATACTTCTACATGTATTTACTAGGCATGTGAATAAATGTATACTGCTGAAAAATATGAATCCCTTTTTACATTTAAATATTGAAATGCACAGTAACAGAGAAATACATCTTTATCATATGAATTTTAGGACAAAAATGTAATGAACATCTACATAGAAATAAAAACATTTATATGAATATACACCTACCTGAAGGAAGAAAATTATTTAAAATATATATATATATATATATATATATATATATATATATATTAAAGGATAATTCAGTAAAATAATTCTGTAAATAAATTTTATTTCCTGTCTAAAGAAAAAAAGAGACTAACAATAAGGGTGAAACACTTAGCATAAATTTTTTATAGATGCATAGAAAAGAAAACTTACCTGAGAATTTAGGAAATAAAGTTGTTATCTAGACATAACTGTTAATAGTTATAGTGATTTTATAAAGACTAATTTAAATACCTAATTCTGATACATTGTGGACTTGTGAAAAGGAATATGCAGTTTATTTTATAATAGGAAAAAAAATACTAAAGTTAAGAATACATTGGACTGGTATTTTTAGTAGAATAACATACAAGTACATTACATTGGTAATGACAGGTCACCGATGCAAAGCCAGATTTGTATGCCTGTGTATGAAAAATTTAATAAAACAGAGATTGAGAATAGGACTGTCTCCATATTTCACAAATTATAAAGCAGCTTCCACTGATGGATATTATTAATGAAAATTAAGTTCAAACTGGTAAGGTAGTAAACAAAAAAGAAAAAAACTTTCATCCAGGCAATTTAAGAGACTTATCATAAATCATTACAGTCACAACTAGGACAAATCCCAGGTGTTGAAAATGAAATCAAACCTTTAAATATAAATCTACCTTATTCGGATATCAAGAGAATGATGGCTATAATAGTATATGTATACGATTTAAATGAAAAATAAATTGATTCTAGGTCTCGGGAATATCCCAGATATCAGACATAGAACATCGAATAAAATACATGAAACAATAATATTCAGTCCATAAATTTAAAGAGCTACTGTACATCTGACTATCAAGCTTTAAACCATTCTCGTATGGAATTTCTCTGTTTAATTAAATAGGAAATTAGTTATTCAATCCTTTTGACCCAAAAAATGGGACGAAAATGGAAATAAGCAGTTCATTCCATACAAAGGTATCAACCGACCTGGAAAGTACGAGACTGGTTAGGATCGAAACAAAAGTAGACATAAAACAACAAACGGAGTGAAAGATTTTGATCAAGCCAGATTTGACATAGTACCTGCATTGAACAACGTTACAATTTTGTCTCAGCCTCGCACAATTTGAGTAAGCAAAGAAACACATATTTTGTGAAACGAAATAAAATTATTAGGGCAAGAACATTACCTTTCAGTTAGTAGGCTGAAAACCTCATGATAGAGGCACAAAAATATTTCAAGGAAAGCTTTCGAGAGACCCTAGTCCCAGCTATGCCTCTCATGGACCTCAAGGAGAAGAGGTAAATCAAATTTCAGAAAGTGACGAAAGGAATGTAAACCGAGAAGTGAAAAAACTGAACGAAAAGGGAATAAAGGGATTTATAATTCTTGTGTAAGAGAAATTATACCAAAATCGTATTTCCATTTTAAACATCGTAATCCCTACCCATATGCACGAAAAAATATACAACGTTGTGTGAAGATATAGTGAGAGGAAATTAAATCGTATACAACCAGAAGTTCAAACGAAAAATGCTTTAAGCTTCAGAACCATAGAAATCGCAATCGAAGAGCCATAATGTACATGCATTCACTCTACAATAAACAACCAGAAAATGATTGTGAAGTTTTGCGGTTAAAATAAACAAAAAAATCAAACCAAACAATTCAAAGTGGCGTGGCAAATAGTAACTTACCGAAGGTATTAGCCAAGATAAAGCTCCACTGAAACTAAGTGCCAGAGTGAAAGAGTGCTAGGGTTCGGAGAAATGGTGGGAAGAAATGAATTCTCACAGTCATTGAAGACATTGCTTATAAACCAGTGAACTGGGAGAAAACCCTAGATCATCTCCATCCTACAGATGGCATGATCTAAGGGATTCATAGCCTATTAGAGCTAAACAACAAAACTCTCGAGAACAATCAAATTCGATTGGCCAAAGTACGCCAAAGTCTTAATGACATTTATGAACTCTGCGATATAGAGTACCACTAAGTTTCGATACCATCAAAATACTTTGTAAAACCTTGCATGGATAAACACATTTCATTTATGGCATAGCTGTTAAACATTACGAAAGGCGAGATATTTAATAAAACAATGTAATTGAAATTCCCAAAAGATCAGGTCTAAATCATATGTCATAAATCCTCGAGATTCGTTAAAAAAAATCCAATCTTATTCAAATTAAAATAATTATTCTCAATGTAAAAAAATGATATAAATAGATGATGCATATTCTAAGCGTTGGATTGTCAAATCCCATATTTTATTACAAGCATGATATGTATAGTAGAACATAGATCTTCATGGGTATGATTAATGTAGATGAATATATATATATATATATATATATATATATATATATATGGTAAAGGAAAATTTTCCAAATTATATTTCCTTGGCAATAAAGCCTAAGGTTAATAATTCAGAATAGTAAATAAAATGAAATCATAAGTTAAAGAGGGATGGATCCAAAGGGACACAACTTATAAAATTATAAAAGATAACAAGTTGTAAGTAGTTAAAGAGAGGTTGATTTAATACTTACATCCTTATTGTATATATATATATATATATATATAGAAATTGTAGAAATGTACAGTTACATGTACCATAGGACTGTCTCCATATTTCACAAATTATAAAGCAGCTTCCACTGACGGATATTCTTAACGAAAATTAATTTCAAACTGGTAAGGTAGTAAACAAAAAAGAAAAAAACTTTCATCCATGCAATTTAAGAGACTTATCATAAATCATTACAGTCACAACTAGGACAAATCCCAGGTGTTGAAAATGAAATCAAACCTTTAAATATAAATCTACCTTATTCAGATATCAAGAGCACGATAGCTATAATAGTATATGTATACGATTTAAATGAAAAATAAATTGATTCTAGGTCTCGGGAATATCCCAGATATCAGACATAGAACATCGGATAAAATACATGAAACAATAATATTCAGTCCATAAATTTAAAGAGCTACTGTACATCCGACTATAAAGATTTAAACCATTCCCGTATGGAATTTCTCTGTTTAATTAAACAGGAAATTAGTTATTCAATCCTTTTGACCCAAAAAATGGGACAAAAATGGAAATAAGCAGTTCATTCCATACAAAGGTATCAACCGACCTGGAAATTACGAGACTGGTTAGGATCAAAACAAAAGTAGACATAAAATAACAAACGGAGTGAAAGATTTTGATCAAGCCAGATTTGACATAGTACCTGCATTGAACAACGTTACAATTTTGTCTCAGCCTCGCACAATTTGAGTAAGCAAAGAAACACATATTTTGTGAAACGAAATAAAATTATTAGGGCAAGAACATTACCTTTCAGTTAGTAGTCTGAAAACCTCATGATAGAGGCACAAAAATCTTTCAAGGAAGGCTTTCGAGAGACCCTAGTCCCAGCTATGCCTCTCATGGACCTCAAGGAGAAGAGGTAAATCAAATTTCATAAAGCGACGAAAGGAATGTAAACCGAGAAGTGAAAAAACTGAACGAAAAGGGAATAAAGGGATTTATAATTCCTGTGTAAGAGAAATTATACCAAAATCGTATTTCCATTTTAAACATCGTAGTCCCTACCCATACGCACGAAAAAATATACAACGTTGTGTGAAGATACAGTGAGAGGAAATTAAATCGTATACAACCATAAGTTCAAACAAAAAATTCTTTAAGCTTCAGAACCATAGAAATCGCAATCGAAGAGCCATAATGTACATGCATTCACTCTACAATAAACAACCAGAAAATGATTGTGAAGTTTTGTGGTTAAAATAAACAAAAAAATCAAACCAAACAATTCAAAGTGGCGTGGAAAATAGTAACTTACCGAAGGTATTAGCCAAGATAAAGCTCCACTGAAACTAAGTGCCGGAGTGAAAGAGTGCTAGGGTTCGGAGAAATGGTGGGAAGAAATGAATTCTCACAGTCATTGAAGACATTGCTTATAAACCAGTGAACTGGGAGAAAACCCTAGATCATCTGCACCCTACAGATGGCATGATCTAAGGGATTCATAGCCTATTAGGGCTAAAAAAAAAAACTCTCGAGAACAATCAAATTCGACGGGCCAAAGTACGCCAAAGTCTTAATGACATTTATGAACTCTGCCATACAGAGTACCACTAAGTTTCGATACCATCAAAATACTTTGTAAAACCTTGCGTGGATAAACACATTTCATTTATGGCATAGCTGTTAAACATTACGGAAGGCGAGATATTTAATAAAACAATGTAATTGAAATTCCCGAAATATTAGGTCTAAATCATATGTCATAAATCCTCGAGATTCGTTAAAAAAAATCCAATCTTATTCAAATTAAAACTTGATAATTATTCTCAATGTAAAAAAATGATATAAATAGATGATGCCTATTCTAAGCATTGGATTGTCAAATCCCATATTTTATTACAAGCATGATATGTATAGTAGAACATAGATATTCATGGGTATGATTAATGTAGATGAATATATATATATAGTAAAAGAAAAAGTTCCAAATTGTATTTCCTTGGCAATAAAGCCTAAGGTTAATAATTCAGAATAGTAAATAAAATGAAATCATAAGTTAAAGAGGGATGGATCCAAAGGGACACAACTTATAAAATTATAAAAGATAACAGGTTGTAAGTAGTTAAAGAGAGGTTGATTTAATACTTACATCTTTATTGTATATATATATATATATATATAGAAATTGTAGAAATGTACAGTTACATGTACCACAAGAGTGAGGTATAAAACAAATGTTTTATATAAGTAATGGTGGAAAAAGGAAATGTCAAAGGAAAATTATATGTAAATGTACTTAACATGTGAAGCCTTTCAGATGAAATTCCTATGTAAAAATATTTAGAAAAAAAAATAAAAAAAATTGAGAGACACTACAAATGGTATCAGAGCCCAAGTTGGAAAACTGGGCTGTTTTTGTGCTCACTGTTATGAAATTAATTAATTTTTTTTAAATTATGTGTTACTGTTGTTGTTTTGTTTTACAATAAAAAGAGTACCGAAACTGAAAAGTCAATGGCTGAAGAAGATGAGTTCTATGTTGATCTTGGTGGTGGAGATAATACGCCAGATCCCAATGCTCCTTTGATGGCTATGTTGCACAGGATGCAATGGGATATGGCCCAACTAAGAAGCTAGAATTACATGCTATCTTTAGCCAGTGAGGAGCAGGAAAAACTTGTAAGAGAACTGACTTCGTGGAACAACCAAGAAGGTGAATGTTTTGGAAGGAGAAGGAAAGGCAGGGTCAATCTCTCAGATGATTCTGAGGAAGATGACACCACTAGACACCAGTCTAAATAGAAGAAGGAATTACAAGGTGAATTTCGGAAAATAAAACCTCCCTCCTATGATGGAGAGAAGGAGGAAGATGCTGAGGCATGGCTGCTAAATATGATTAAGTATTTTGAGGTCTATGAGTATGAAAGAAATCTGAGGGCCATATTAGCTATCTACCAACTGCAAGGTAAGGCTACCTTGTGGTGGGAGGAAACAAAAATGGTTCATGCCATTGATGAAAAAAAAGTGACTTGGGAAGATTTCCAAGTCAAGTGTAAAAATCGATATTTGAACAAACACTATTATGATGACAAAGAAAATTAATTTCAGGAACTCAGATTGGGACAACTCACAATAGATGAGTTTGTCACCAAGTTCACAAATCTGTTAAGATATGTTCCTTATATTCGTGAAGAGAAAGCAAGGGTGCAAAGGTTTTTGAACTATTTGCCTACTGTGTATAAGGAGAAAATAGAGTTAGATAATCCAAAAACCATGGATGAAGTGGTGAGGAAATCCAGATTATGCTACGAGCAGTTTAAGGGAAAGAGTGAACAAGGGAAGAGATGGAAAAACAAGGGTGGATTCAAAGGAAAGAAACAGAAACCAACTTATTTGAAGAACTTTGATAGGAATCATCAGCGGAAGAAATTTAACAACATAAAGGAAAGTCAAACTTCTCAATCCCAAGTTGGTTCAAAGCAAATAGATGGGAATAATAAGAAGGAAGGAACTATTAAAATGCGGGAGCCTTTGAAATGCTGGGGTCGTGGAGAACCTCATCTGTTGAGGGACTGTCCACACCGAAATATTAAGATGGTGTTGAGAGATAGAGAAGCTACCACAGTGAATGATGTAGCAAGGAATATCCCCACTATTAGTGCAGCCTTGGAGAACTAACAAGCGGAACACCAATCTACTATGGTTGAAATGGAAGGTAAAATTTCTGATCAATCTATTGCTATCTTAATTGACCTGGGTTCTTCTTTAAGTTATATTAGTCCACAAGTTGTAGAAAAGTGTAAATTGAGAACAGAAAAGTTTCAACAGCCTTGGTTGGTACAGTTAGCTACCGGAACTAAATGCAAGGTAACTGACAAGCTACCTAAAACAACTATTAAATTGAATGAATATCAGACAGAGGTAGATTTAAACATTTTTCCATTAGGTTCCTATGATTTACTGATAGGAATGGAATGGTTAGAAAAGAAGAAGACCATGCTGAATTGTTGGGACAAAACTCTGCACTGCATAGATGACGAAGGAAAACCATTCATACTAAAGGGGAAACCGAAACATATTTCTGTAAGGCAGATCTCAGCCCTTCAGCTAAAAATAACAGCTAGGAATCAAGTATATGCTGTACATGTTGAAGAATTAGGACAGAAACCTAAAGAAAACTTGTTAGACACCTTACCAGTGATAAGAGAATTTAAGGAATTTTTACCGGATGAGATTCCTCATCTTCCCCCCTGGAGAGATATCAATTTTTCAATTTATTTGGTGCCAAGGGCAACACCAGTTTCTAAAGCCCCTTACCAGATGAGCCCCCCTGAACTAATGGAGTTAAAAATGCAATTAAAAGAATTTCTAGATAAAGGCTACATCAGACCGAGTGTATCTCCTTAGGGAGCACCGGTGTTGTTCGTGAAAAATAAGGATGGAACCTTCAGAATGTGCATTGAATATCGTCAACTGAATAAGTTGAAAATAAAAAATAGGTATCCACTGCCCAGAATAGATGATCTTTTTGATCAAGTGAGAGGAGCTTCAGTATTCTCTAAAATTGACTTAAGGACTGGTTATCACCAACTCATAATTAAGGAGGAAGATATCAGTAAAAAAAACCTTTCGAACCAGGTATGGTCACTACGAATTTTTATTCCTACATTTTGGTTTGACCAATGCCCCTACCACTTTTATGTGTTTAATGAATAGGGTCCTGAATAAATACTTAGACAAATTAGTACTAGTCTTTATAGACGACATTCTAATATATTCAAAAAGTGAGGAAAAACATAAAGAACACCTTATAATTGTGTTGCAGACTCTTAAGGAGAATCAGCTTTATGCCAAGTTTAGAAAATGTGAATTTTATAAGGATAAAATTCAATATTTAGGGCACATAATTTCAGAACAAGGATTGGCTATTGACCCTGAGAAAATAAAGTCCATTAGAGAGTAGTCGGTGCTGACTGATGTCTCGGTGGTAAGATCATTTATGAGGATTTCCAGATATTACCGACGGTTTGTATAAAGATTTTCTGCAATAGCATACCCCATAACTTCACTACAGAGAAAAGGCACAAAATTTGAGTGGACTGAAAAATGGAAAAATAGCTTTGAACAACTGAAATTAAAAATTACTACAACACCTATACTGAATATTGTAGATCCTGATAAAGAGTTTGTAGTGTGTACTAATGCATGTGGAGAGGGATTGGGAGGAGTTCTATTGTAACAGAATTATGTTATTGCGTATGAATCTAGAAAACTTAAGAAACATGAACAAAATTACAGTGTATATGATCTTGAGTTAGTTGCTGTAATTCATGCCTTGAAGATGTGGCGACACTATCTTCTCGGAAAGAAATTTATATTGATGACAGATCATATCAGCCTCAAGTATTTCTTCACTCAAACAGATTTGAATGCTCAACAAGCTAGATGGTTGTCTTTTCTGAGTGAATTTAATATGGAAATAAAACATATCAAAGGAAAAGAAAACAAAATTGTTGATGCTCTAAGCAGAAATGCTTGCCAAAACATAAGCAACATTAGGAGTAGTGCCAGTTTTGATTTAGAAGGATTAGTAAAAAGGGTAGCAGATCAGGATCACAACTATGAGAAGCTGCAAATTCAGATGATGGAAAAATAAATGGCTAGATACACCCAAAATCAAAAAGGACTGATATGTTATAGAAACAGATTGTACATCCCCAATGTGGATTCTTTGAAAAAAGAAATCCTAGATGAATATCATAAATAGCAGTATTCAGGACATCCTGGATATCAGAAACTGTTGAAAACATTGAAAAATAAATTATTTTTGCCAGGAATGAAGAAAGACGTGGCCAACTACTTAGCCAGATGCATGGAATGTCAACTAGTCAAAGTTGAACATCAGCATCCAACTGGCCTTCTAAATCCCTTACCAATTGCAGAATGGAAATGGGACACTGTTTCTATAGATTTTATAACCGGGTTACCCAAAACAAAGTACCAACATGAATCAGTAATGGTAGTGGTAGATAATTTAACAAAGGCTGCACATCTCATACCTGTGAAATCTACTTTTTGGATGGCCCAAGTAGCAATTGTGTTCATGAAGGAAATTGTAAGGCTACATGGGGATCCTAAAGTGATTATTTCAGATAGAGATGCCAAGTTCATAGCAGCCTTTTAGAAGGGTCTGTTTGGAGGCATGGGCACTAAATTGAATTTTAGTACTGCCTATCACCCTCAGACAGATGGTGAAATTGAGAGAACAAATCAAATTCTGGAGGATATGCTCAGAATGTACATGATGGATAGGCCAATTAAGTGGGAAGACTATTTACATTTAGTCGAATTTGCTTATAATAATAGCTACCAATCTTCCATCAAAATGAGTCCATTTGAGGCACTCTATGGAAGAATGTGCCACACTCCTTTAAGTTGGAGCCAACCTGAAGATAAGTTAATAGTTGGGCTATATGCTCTACAGGAAATGAAAAGGATCGTCAAACAAATACAGAAAAACATCAAGACAGCTCAAGATCGACAGAAAAGTTATGCTGACAAGAAAAGGGTTAACGGAGAGTACAAAGTGGGTGACCATGTATATCTACGGATAAAACCAAAAAAGAGTACTCTGCATGCTGGAAGTTGTGAAAAATTGGCTCCTAGATATTGTGGGCCTTTTGAAATCTTAGAAAGGGTGGGACCTGTGGCTTATAGACTGGCCTTACCCCTCCATGTTAAAGTTCATGATGTGTTTCATGTTTCGTTATTAAAAATATATGTACATGATTCTTCTCATGTTTTTGATTGGAATGTGATACATGTGGAACCGGAAGGGAGTTCCTTCTAGAGCCACTTCAAATATTGGAGCAGGAAGAAATTGAATTGAGAAATAGAAAAGTAGCCAGAGTAAAAGTGCAGTGGAAACACTTTACTACTGAAGAGGCTACATGGGAAGGAGAAGTTGAGATGATGGAAAAATAACCATCTTTATTTTAAAAATGAACTATAGTAGATAGTCCGTTAACACCGAGGATGGTGTTTGTTTTCAGAGGGGGAATGTGTAACACCACTAGTTTCTATGCCTTTTAAGTTAGACATTTGAACAAAAATCCAAAGGGGAGTGGACCCCAATGGATAATTATTGTGTGGATTTTATTTAAATGTTTATTAATGAAAATAAATGGAATATGTATATGTGCACTATGACCAGATTAGATTGGAGATCATAAGCCTGATCCATGAGGATATGGATAAGGTTAGGACTTTCCCAAAACCTTTCAAAAAAATCCTTGAAAGGAAAAATGCTAAGTTAGATTAAGAGGAAAAATATAAATTCCCCAATGAATAGGAAAGTAATTGGGAAGAGGCGAAAAAGTTGGAAAAGTAGAGAAAGTAGCTTTAAAGTACCTCATTGAGGGAAGCCTAGGAAAAAATAAGAAGAAAGCATCCTAAAAATTATGGACGCAGAATTTGGAAACAGGCTTACGAAAAGCATGGCTGAAGTAAGTTGTTTCAGAACAGACTGAGTTAGTCTATTGCTAAAGGATCTTAGCTCGGGGGTGAATTCTGGAGATATAATAATTCTAAGGTTGGGAGGACTGGTCATAGGAAGAAGTGGTATGCACATATAACTAAAAATTTACTGTTGCAGAATTATGTTTTACTTGGCTTGAGAGTATTAAAATTTTATGATGTAAATAGGGAATTCTTTACATTTAATAGATTTTATTATAAGAAATAATTCTCTAAAATCTCTATAGTTGTAGGAAGATAGTCTAATGGGAGAATATCAACTAGAATCTCTAAACCTGATATTGGTCTAAATCTGGAGATATGTCTTACTCCCAAAGACAAATAAATCTTATAACTTTAATCTGTTTCTTTATTATAAAGCTGAAAGATAAATAAATAGATCTTATAGATAATAAACTATGAAGTGAATTTAATAAGGGTGAAATATTAAATTCTGTATAAATACTTCAAGGAAGAAAATAATAGGTTTTCGGAAAGATAAATGGTAACTGGCTATTGCAAGCAGAAATTATATCTAAGAAAACAGAAAATTTATTCTAGGAAGAAATACCATTCTATAGAATAGTTAAAATAGTGCCAACAAAATTTTTCTATAAATCTAATAGTCTATATCTCTACTTAATTTCACTAGAGTATTATAAAATACAACTTCATTGACTTTACTAAGATATTTCTAATTTAAGAGAAAGTATATTTTATAAATTTTAGATTTATAGTTTGTTGTAGATTTATAAAGAAAATGATTTATCTAGAGTATTCATACATTTAACAGATATTAACAGAAGAAGAAATACTTCCAAATCTATATAGTTGGATGAAATTGGTTGACTGAGGGCCATCCATCAGAATTTCCAAGTCTGTGGGAGACTTAACTATGGAGCTGGGAGACTCTCAGAAGAAATAAAAGAAATATAAAGTTATGTGATAATGGAAAAATGTTTACATACTTTTACATTTACATTCAGATTGAAGGTATCTATATACTTCTACATGTATTTACTAGGCATGTGAATATACATGTATTTACTAGGCATGTAAATAAATGTATACTGCTAAAAAATATGAATCCCTTTTTACATTTAAATATTGAAATGCATAGTAACAGAGAAATACATCTTTATCATATGAATTTTAGGATAGAAATGTAATGAACCTCTACATAGAAATAAAAACATTTATATGAATATACACCTGCCTGAAGGAAGAAAATTATTTGAAAAGAAAAACAGGATATATATATATATATATATATATATATATATATATATATATATATATATATATTAGAGGAGAATTCAGTAAAATAATTCTGTAAAAAAAAATTATTTCCTGTCTAAAGAAAAAAAGAGACTAACAATAGGGGTGAAACACTTAGCATAAATTTTATATAGATTCATAGAAAATAAAACTTACTTGAGCATTTCAGAAATAAATTTGTTATCTGGACATAACTGTTAATAGTTATAGTGATTTTATACAGACTGATTTAAATACCTAATTCTGATACAGTGTAGACTTGTGAAAAGTAATATGTAGTTTATTTTATAATAGGAAAACAAATCCTAAAGTTAAGAATACATTGGTCTGGTATTTTTAGCAGAATAACATGCAATTACATTACATTGGTAATGATAGGTCACCGATGCAAAGACAGATTTGTATGCCTGTGTATGAAAAATTTAATAAAACAAAGATTGAGAATAAGACTGTCTCCATATTTCACAAATTATAAGGCAACTTCCACTGACAGATATTCTTAATGAAAATTAAGTTCAAACCGGTAAGATCATAAAAAAAAAAAATTCATCTCGACAATTTAAGAGACTTATCATAAATCATTACAGTCACAACTAGGACAAATCCCAGGTGTTGAAAATAAAATCAAACCTTCAAATATAAATCTACCTTATTCGGATATCAAGAGCATGATAGCTATAATAGTATATGTATACAATTTAAATGAAAAGTAAACTGATTCTAGGTCTCGGGAATATCCCAGATATCAGACATAGAGCATTGTATAAAATACATGAAACAATAATATTCAATCCATAAATTTAAAGGGCTACTGTACATTTGAATATAAAGATTTAAATCATTCCCGTATGGAATTTCTCTGTTTAATTAAACAGGAAATTAGTTATTCAACCCTTTTGACCCAAAGAATGGGACGAAAATGAAAATAAGCAGTTCATTCCTTACAAAGGTATGAAGCGACTTGGAAAGTACGAGGCTGGTTAGGATCCAAAAAAACATTGAACGAAGTGCAAGATTTTGATCAAGCCAGATTTGACATAGTACCTGCATTGAACAACATTACAATTTTGTCTCAGCCTCACACAATTTGAGTAAGGAAAGAAACACATATTTTGTGAAATGAAATAAAATTATTAGGCCAAGAACATTACCTTTCAGTTAGTAGGCTGAAAACCTCATGATAGAGGCACGAAACACTTTCGAGGAAAGATTTTGAGAGACCCTGGCCCCACCTATGCCTCTCAGGGACCTCAAGGAGAAGAGGTAAATCACATTTCAGAAAGCAACGAAAGGAATGAAAACCGGGAAGTGAAAAAACTGAACGAAAAGGGAATAAAGTGATTTATAATGCCTGTGTAAGAGAAATTATACCAAAATCATATTTCCATTTTAAACATCGTAGTCCCTACCCATACGCATGAAAAATTATACAACGTTGTGTGAAGACACAGTGAGAGGAAATTAAATCGTATACAACCAGAAGTTCAAATGAAAAATGCTTTAAGCTTCAGAACCATAGAAATCACAATTGAAGAGCCATAACGTACATGCATTCTCTCTACAATAAACAACCAGAAAATGATTGTGGAGTTCCGCAGTTTAAAAAAAATAAAAATCGAACCAGACAATTCAAAGTGGCGTGGCAAATAATAACTTACCGAAGGTATTAGCCAAGATAAAGCTCCACTGAAACTGAGTGCCGGAGTGAAAGAGAGCTAGGGTTTGGAGAAACGGTGGGAAGAAATGAATTCTCAGTCTCATTGAAGACATTGCTTATAAACCAGTGAACTGGGAGAAAATCCTAGATCATCTCCACCCTACAGATGGTGTGATTTGAGGGATTCGTAGCCTGTTAGGGATAAACAACGAAACTAGCGAGAAAAATCAAATTCAACAGGCCAAAGTACGCCAAAGTCTTAATGACATTTATGAACTCTACCATACAAAGTACCACTAAGTTTCGATACCATCAAAAGACTCTGTAAAACCTTGTGTGGATAAACAAATTTCCTTTATGGCATAGCTGTTAAACATTACGGAAGGCGAGATATTTAATAAAACAATGTAATTGAAATTCCCGAAAGATCAGGTCTAAATCATATGTCAGAAATCCTCGAGATTCGTTAAAAAAAATCCAATCTTATTCAAATTAAAACTTGATAATTATTCTAAATGTAAAAAAATGATATAAATAGATGACGCCTATTATAAGCGTTGGATTGTCAAATCCCATATTTTATTACAAGCACAATATGTATAGTAGAACATAGATCTTCATGGGTATGATTAATGTAGATGAATATATATATATATATATATATATGGTAAAAGCAAAAGATCAAAATTATATTTACTTGGAAATAAAGCCTAAGGTTAATAATTCAGAATAGTAAATAAAATGAAATCATAAGTTAAAGAGGGATGGATCCAAAGGGACACAACTTATAAAATTATAAAAGATAATAGGTTGTAAGTATTTAAAGAGAGGTTGATTTAATACTTACATATTTATTGTGTGTGTATATATATATATATATATATATATATATATATATATATATATATAGAAATTCTAGAAATGTACTGTTACATGTACCACAAGAGTGAGTTATAAAACAAATGTTTTATATAAATAATGGTGGAAAAATGAAATATCAAAGGAAAATTATATGTAAAGGTACTTAACATGTGAAGCCTTTCAGATGAAATTCCTGTGTAAAAGTATTTAGAAAAAAAAAATAATGAGGCACATTACAAATAATGCATTGTTGTCACAGGGTTTTCGACGCTATCACTATTGGAAAGGAATAAGGAGTTGGAGAAAACTACATGTTTCCTCCATGTGCTGAAAATAGGTTGACGTTTCAGGTTTTCTCTGCATTACATGGTTAAACAAGCTCAGTATGGGCATGCACTAGTTGTACATGCATTATTTTGCAGAACAAGACTACACAGGGGTCCAAATTGATTTTAACTTCCATAAATATAATACATTTCTACTCTTTTATCCCTATTGAATGTATATATATATACATTCAATAGGGATAAAAGAGTAGAAATGTATTATATTTATGGAAGTTAAAATCAATTTGGACCCCTGTGTAGTCTAGTTCTGCAAAAGAATGCATGTAAAACTAGTGCATGCCTATACTGAGATTGTTTAACCATGTAATGCAGAGAAAACCTGAAACATCAACCGATTTTCAGCACATGGAGGAAACATGTAGTTTTCTCCAACTTCCTATATATATATATATATATATATATATGGATATATATATACATAACTAATTGAATGTGTTCACTTGCAGGTAACATGAGGAAGCTATATTATTGACTTAGATGAAGAAAGTTGTTGTATTCCTCAAGAAGTTGCACAAATGGGATTTAAACCAACAATAAAAATCACGTCGTGTGGGTGTTAAATATCTCACTCGAAAAAGGAACATCACTGTCCCATTTATCGACTCATGCAAATTCCCTTGGCAGTGCAATGACATCTGCGGTAGATAGAAGTTGGTTGTTTGCCTGGCGAAAGCTAGTTTGTTCTCTGACAAGCAATGTTTTGATCTCTCCAAGAGATAAATAAAGAAGGAATAGACCTAGGTTCGCAGATGACCCCAGGTTGCAGGTCGCAAATGGCCCAAGTCGCAGGCCAGCCCAACGGTTAAGAAGACCAAGAGTCAAGGGCAACTCAAGATTCATTTTAGCCTATATGTAAAACTTTAGAAAATTATGAAAGGAATTTTAGATTTGGAGTGGAAGGGCGTATTGGAGAGAAAATTGGTGCTTGAGAGCTAAAGTCATGCAGCTCTTGGTATCAAGTAGAGGGAGTTGTAGTGACACTAGGGTTTCAGTATCATGCATTGAGATCAATAGCCCATGTACCACTACTGGGTTTTGACGAGTTTTAAAATATGTATTTGAAGTTGAAACAACATTAGTAATATTTTCTCTTTTCCGTCACTGATTCACACGCTTGATTATGGTGGTAGTACTAGTTATCTAATATTTCACCATGTTTGTACATGAGCTTTCACATACGCAATTGGTTATGGACTGATTCATAGTGGTTGCATGCACGTTTACTTTCAAATCAATGTTTAATTTTTCCTTTCCAAGTCAATGATCTATTGTGAACTATTTTGCAGTTAACTTCTTGCATGTTTTCTTTCATGTACTGATGATTGGGTTTTGTCTTACCGATCCCGGTCATGGCATACCCCCTTTTATTTGCTACTTAGACTTGCTTATATCATTGGTTTTGGTTCATCAATCTTGGGTTGATTTTTCTTCACTGATTGGTCATTTCACGCTTGCCTTCACTTCATCATCTTTTGATCTGACAACCAATAGTGGAAACACTTATGATGGCAGCTAGGCCCACATACCAGATGGGGCTCCTACCCAAAATGTTGTGAGGTTTAATTGGGACATTTCACCAGGGAGACCCCCCTTGTTGTCAGTGGTACAATTTTTCCCATCAACAAATTAGTGCTAGAACGAGGGCCAGATGACAACCTGAGTCCTTGGAGCCTTTAGTTAGTCTCATATATATAAATGGATCATCCCCAAATCATTATCCCAAGATTTTTAGCAGATTTATCTGATTCTCAATGCTCAATCCTTGATGAACCTCTATATCACTTGTCTTAATCAAAGTTTGATGGTGAGAATGGAATTTCCATGACATAGCACCTTTCTGATTTCCTTGAGTTTTGTGAGCATAAGAAATCTATGATGAGGTGTTGGCTTGTGTGCTCTTCTCCATCACTCTCGAAGGTCACGTTAAGTAACAGTGCCATACATTTCCGACAACTTCAATCCATTCGTTCAAGCATCTCGTTGGTGAATTTCAATAATCTTTTCACAAGTACGAATTTAAAAATGTTTTAATAGGGTTAAATGACGTCAGAATGGAAGCTCAAGAATCTCTAGAGGATATTTCTATTAGATTTGTTCATTCTTGTTTTGAGTTCCCTGAAAGATATGTCTATTGGGCATATTTAATTGAATAGTTTCGGGAAGTGGTTTTCATTTCCCTAGAACACCTTCAATTGGAAACGAAGCCTAATCCCAATGTCTGTTATGATAATCCTCAAGTTGCTAGTTGTCCAGATTGTGTCCCTAATATTTCCTTGTCTATCTCCCTGAGTCCGTAACACATTCAGGCCTCCAGGAAGAATATTTCTATCTATGAAATTTCTTTTTTTCCTCTTGAATTGGTGCGTAATGGAGTTTTGGTCGCAAAAATTTTGAGTGATGATAAATGCATACAAGAAAATAAAAAATGTTGTATCACCTCTGAATCTTTCACACACCCTATCAGCTCAGAACGTCAAACCATATTGGCCTAACATCTGTCCTTCTTGATGAAACCAATATCGAGTCAACTAAAAATTTCCTTGTGTCCAGTTCTAAATCTCATTCACATACCGACAATGAATTGGGCCTTGTCTTGAACAAAGTTGGTTTCCCTACAAAATCCTTAGACCGTGATGTGCATGAAGGATCATTGCCCTCTCCGGAAGACACTGATGTGCAATATGAAGGTCCTTGTACATCCAAATAATTTCGTCCACTATTTCCCCATTCACTTCTTAAGACTGTCACATCACTAATTTCTTCAAATCCTTCAAAATTGTCTTGTGCTGGTGTTGATCGTAGTGATGAACACACAGGTGGCATTTCAAAATCACATTATAAAATTGAAGAAAACCTATTTCTTATCTCATTCATGTGCAATATTTAAATTGCCAAGAAAGTGACCTTACACCCTGACTATCTTGAGATGTTTCTCTTATTGATTCATCCCAAATTTTAACCCTAGGGGAGCCTAACATATCAGATACCCAACTTGATCAAATTGGCAGCTCCAATAATTTTTGCTTATCTGAAAACATATTCACTCATGCCTCTGGGAACTGTCATTCATGTCTATCTGTTGACCCTATGAAGCCACTGAAATTCGATGATTCACTTTTTGATGATTCAGGGACCCATCTGGAAGTTGAGGCAATTCATCTTCATCTAATGGTTATCTCAGGTTCTCACGATCCTGATGAGACCCCTGAAACAAGTCAAACTAGGGTTTCTGAAATTACAGTTCGCACACACCACACTCCTCTCAGCATAACGATGCAGGATGTCAGCTCATATGGGAAAGCCTTCGATCCAAGTGATGTTTCTCTGAGCACATATTTCTATCACCTAATAGTTGATATGAAACAAGTGATATACCCCAATTTATTCACTGGAAGGAAAGCATCGGCCATTGTCTCTAATATTTTTGGTTGTTTCCCAACCAGTACTAGTTGAATTCAAGTACAAGCGTGTGATGTTTTGCAAGCCTCTCTATTTCCTAAAAAATATTCTGGTCAATTCATCTCATCCTAGGAAATCTAAAGAATCTGATATGTTGTATTGTCAATCTATTAGCTCACAAACATTTGACCGAATTAATAATAAGCCCATTGTCGGTTGTTCAATCAACACAAATGATGATCACATCCATTTTCCAACTGATCTCATGAAACCATTGAGGTTTGAAAGCCCCCTGCTGGAAGGTCAAGAGTTTTTCCAGGATGGTGAGGCACTTCAGATCCTCACATCCTTGACAAAACCTAGGGACAAGTTCAAACTAGGGTTTGCAAAATTAAGGTTTCTGCACTTGGATTCACGAGCACCTCAAATTCGCCTGGTGGATGCTTATTTTTCCCATTCCATAAAATTGATCATCCTCAACATCATGATGAGATTCCCGATTGGCTTGACGGATGTTATCTAATGAATATACCTACATATAGGCAATGTCTTACCCCGCTTCTGTCGGACCTAGGGTTGTGCATGGATGGATGTGTGTCATTTATAGATGATTTTAGGTTTTAAGTACATATTTCTGTGTATCATGGTGAAAGTGCAATTTAACTTGAACAATCCATTCTGGCATGTTCTCTAGTAAGTAGCCATGAACTTCTTGTTGTTGCAAATTATTTTCAGGTAAGTCTTGTTGTTAGAGCATAATTTTGTATGTTGGTTATGATTGCAAACATTGTTTTTCTTGCAAGGTAGGAACTAATGTGGTGGTTGCACTCGAAATCTGATTTCACATAACCCGACCACCTCTCCGGTTAAATTAGGCTTTTAGGTTTATGCTAGCTAGGATCTGTTAATAAAATTTTGTTGGTTCAAGTTGTTAATTAGGTTTTACTTGCTAGGGTTTGCTTTATGGTTTAAAGTTATGTTTTTTTTCTTTTCTTATGATTAGTAGTTTTATGCATTATAATTTTCCATCTATTTTGCACTCATGCTCTTTTAGTTTTCTTATTGCTGCATAATATTTAGATAATCACTACAGGTGCTTTGCCTTGTTTTTATTCACCTACAACTAGTTGATCTTTCTCGCATGGCATTGCATTGCATCACAAGCCTCGTCTGTTGCATCACATTATACACTTGTGTCCTTGCATCATATGCACTGATTGTTGACCTAGCTTGGGAATTTTATTTATATTGAATACCACTGCATGAGCCCTCATTGAACCTGCAACCTTCAAACCCTCGGTGCCTCGACTAGCCCTCTTACTCCTCCTTGTACATGTTTAAAGCTGGATGGATTTCTTTCACCTATTTTCACGCACCGAAACCCTAATTGTATTTCTCACTCTCCTTGTCATAATTACTGAAAACCTAACCCTATGTGTTGTGTGAGGTTGTGGTGGTTGCCCCAAGAGGCAGCTTCTCTGAGAACAGGTCATCTAAGTCACGTTGTCCACATTATTCCTATGAGTCTAATTCATTAGCCAGGAAGATACGAGCATGTTGCTTGAGGGGAAGCCTAATCAGTTTGAATGGCCCATACTCGCAACCTGACTCTTGTGCCCAACATAGTCCTGAATATCTTAATGATTTGTTTTGCATGTTTCTCCTCTGGGTAAGAGATAGGATGTGAAGGCTTGGAATGAGGGCAAACCCAAATTAGAATATCTTTTAGTCTCTATCAAGCAAGAGACAACCTATCTTTCCCATAAAATAAGTGGGGATCCCTCATTCGCCCATGCAAAATAAGTGCCATGAGCACATATGAATAAGTGCTACAAGCACATGAAGCAAATAAAGGTAAATTATTGAGAAAATATTCCTACGCAGAGAGGTAATGCAACGACTCCACCGGGGTACTGACGAGGCTCGCTGGTTGCGGAGCAACATTTGTGATCTCTTGAGGTGACTCTGCCGAGGTATAATCGAGGCCTGCCGAAAAAAAAGTAACACTAGAGACTTATTTCAAAATTTTCAATATAATAAGTCCTTTGCCTTGCTCTCTGCATCATCATCAAACCACCTTCGTGAGTGAATTTATGCTTGGGTGTTTTCCGATTAATAAGACCTAGCTCAAGTGCAAGGATTGGGAATATCGGTAAAGGACAAAGTAACACAAGAGGTGCCCATAGTACATATTCAATATTACCTTGCATCACTATACAGACTCAGATTATTGTAGGGATGTTGAAAGAGATGCTGGATTCTGCTAGTCGTTTGCCAAATTTTCTAGCTACTCCAACACCACCCAAAATTTTGGGTATATTCACAATTTCAGGTCCCCCTCTACTTGCTCAACCCAATAAGTTTTCGACCCAGCCTTCAGTTGGTAATATCCCCATGACATATTTTTTCCAAAACCTGTCAACACACCTAGTTGTCTTATTGTCTCATAACTGTGTTAGGGTTTGGGGGTTTTGGGTGCTACATGGAGCATTGAGATTTATTCCAAGAGATTCAAATCCAGGTTGACTGTGGTAGTCATCACTGATCCATAAGGGGCACCGAGACCGGATAGGTAAGGCTTCAATGTGGCTTTCCCTGGGCTTATCATGCCATGGATTGGGATAAACCCTAGCTTATGCAAGGGGAAATTCTCTTTCCTAGGTCTTTCCTGAGATGTGTTTGATTAGTAATCCAGCCTTGCCTTGCATTTAAACCCCTCCCTCCAAAAGCATGGTATCATTTATTTCAAAGAGCCTTTTTTCATCAGTGCATCGTCACCTTCTGGCATCATGAAGTATCTAGGTCTACTACCATCAACAGGTATGTGAAAACCCATGGGTTTAATCCAGTTTCCAAACTTAAAGATTCTCAAAAAATTGATTTAATTTGTAATATCTTAGTTTGGATAATCCAATGTTTCTACTCCTCAAGTGAATTATTTTATTTAGTCATTTGTTTTTCTCGACATTACCGAGAGCTGACTTATTCTCATACTACCCCCTTTTAGGAAATTGGTCAAAGAATTCCATGAACATTATACACTAAGCTATGTAGCAATTTCACATGGTTTCAATTGTCCATTTGAACTACACGAATCTTTTAAGGAGTATTGGATACAACACGAATATCCCCTCTTCAACGCCCAGTAAATCTTCGACATATGATGTTATGGAAGTTCAATATGGGCAAGGAGTTAATGTTTTTGAAGTGAAAATTTCAATAGTGCATTTAAAACCCTTGGAGTTTGTATGGTTAGCCACCATAAAGGTCAACAAACTTCAAAGAAATGTATGAAGGTGTAAAAAATGAAGGGGTGGAGTGCTTGTTTTTTCTTCTATGATTTTCCATCGGGAGTGCATATCGAAGAGTGTGTTCAGGCACATACAGGACATTAATATTCCAAATGTGAAACACTTGTTTCACAATGAAAGAGCAACACATGACAGCTATTTCATGCCCCCTTTAATACACACTATGGGAAAGGTTTCCGCACAATCAATATCAATGAGCCTACATTGCAAAGTGCATTGAGTGCCACGTTTTAACATTGGAGATGAAATGATTTATTATGAGGACATCATGTTTCTCTCTCCCTTGGTCAAATTACAGTAAAAAACAACATGTCAAACACGCCAAGAAAACGCACATGCTTCTGCATTCTGGAGGAGGGGAGAGAAATCGTGGTTTGATTTTCACGGGTCACTAGACGAGGGAATAAACGCACTAAAACCCGACATTGGATGATTGTATGCTGGTGGAGAGGTTCAGAACCTCTGTGCCACACCGCCATTGGGTCCACATTGTGTTTTACAATTATATCAATGGACTTGCATTTCCATTACAACAACAGGCACTGTTCTAAAAGAAAAGACACACTCCCTTCTCACTGATAACCATCACACATGGGGTGTGGGTGAAGGAACCTAGTAGATCCAAGTTAATCCACCAACATTCAACTCCTGTAAGGAAAACAAGAATTATTTCCTGAGGCTGCCCGAAGTGCAACAATCAATCCTACGAGGTTGCAAGGTAGTTGTCTAGAGATGAAGCTAGAGAAGGAGCGCGCATGAAAAACTATCACGAAAACACCATCGATCCGCATGTTGGCACTTAGATTCTTCGATCGATTGATGGCATCTCATATATCCTAGTTCAACATTTTCGGACGAGGAAATCATGCCCAGAGGGAGATAAAAATTTCACCATGGTTCAAAAAGGGTCGCTAGGAGGCACTCTGCGATCAAGTCACGCAGTCGCAATTCTTTTACAGTAGTGAGAGGTGTAACCCAACCCCAAACATGACCGTGTGACTTCCTTTCAAGTCGTAGACCTCCACCGTTTGCAAGGTCGCAAGTCTGAGGCACATATAGAAGGTGCGACCTATTGGGAGCTGCAACTATGTGATTTCAATAGGTCTTTTTCCTCACCCAGGTCCCTAGGTCACACTCGTCAAACATAGGTAGAAACATTGGATTGCGATCTTGTGACTACCACAAGTTGGAAACTGCTTTAAAGTCATATCCTCTCAAAGCTCCTTCAAGGTTGCATATCGCAGTCTTGTCCCAGTACATAACATAATGAAAAATTGTCTTTATAATTCTTACTCCTCATCATCACTAGCCTAATGACCACTTGTTTGAATCATGAAATGAAAGGCCATAAGGTGTAATTCTAATCTATTAAAGGTCATAGGACGAGTCTACATATGGAGGATATGAAAAGAGCATCTCAACAAATGTGCAACATCGATGGCGTTGGGTATGACATACACATTGATGAATAATGCATTGCCGTCACAGGGTTTTCGCCATCATCACTATTGGAAAGGAATATTAATCTAGAGAAAACTACATGTTTCAGCCATGTGATGAACATCGGTTGAGATTTCGGGTTTTCTCCCCATTACATGGTTAAACAAGCTCAGTATGGGCATTCACGAGTTGTACATGCGTTCATCTACAAAACATGACTATAGAGGAGTCCAAATTTATTTTAACTTCCATAAATATATTAAATTTCTAATGTTGTTTCCTCAATGCATGTATATATATAGATACACATAGCTAATTGAATGTGTTCGCTTACAGGTAACATGAGGAAGCTATAGTATTGGCTTAGATGTAGAAATTTGTTGTCTTCCTCAAGAATCTGCACAACTGGGATTTAAACCAACAAGAAAACTCACGTCATGTGGGTGCTAAATATCTCACCCAAAAAAGGAACATCACTGTCCCATTTATCAACTCATGAAAATTCCCTTGGCACTGCAATGGCATCCGCGATGGATAGAAGTTGCTGGTTTGCGTGCAAAAGCTAGGGTTATCCTCTGACGAGCAAGTTTTTGAGCTATCCAAGATATAAATACAGAAGGAATAGCCCTAGGTCACAACCTCCCAGGTCATGACTAAAATCAGGTCGCAGATGACCCGAGGTTGTAGGTCACAGATGACCCCAAGTTGCAGGTCGCAAATGGCCCAAGTCGCAGGCCAGCCCAATAGTCGAGAAGACCAAGAGTCAAGGGCAACCCAAGGGTCATCTCAGCCTATATGTACAACTTAGGAAAATTATGAAAGGACTTTTAGATCTGGAGTGGAAGGGTGGACTAGAGAGAGAATGTGTGCTTGGGAGCTAAAGGCACTCAGCTCTTGGTATCAAGTAGAGGGAGTTTTAGTGAGGCTAGGGTTTTGGTATCATGCATTGAGATGAATAGCCCATGTTCCACTATTGGGTTTTGACAAGTTTTAAAATATGTATTTCAAGTTGCAGCATCATTAATAATATTTTCTCTCTTCTAGCACTAATTCATATGCTTTCTTATGGTGGTAGTACTAGTTGTCTAATATTTCACCATTTTTGAACATGAGCTTTCATATACGCAATTGGTTATGGACTGATTCATAGTGGTTGCATGCATGTTTGCTTTCTAATCAATGTTTACTTGTTCCTTGCCATGTCAATGATCTATTGTGAACTATTCTGCAGATAACTTCTGGCATGCTTTATTTCATGTACGGCTGACTGGGTTTCGGCTTACCAATTCCACTCATGGCGTACCCCATTTTATTTGCTGCTTATACTTGCTTATATGTTTTTTTGTGGTTCGTTAATATTGGACTTATTTTGCTTCACTAATTAGTCATTTCACCCTTTCCTTCGCTTCATCATATTTTCATCCAACAACGAAGAGTGGAAACACTTATGAAGACAGTCGGGCGCACATACCATATGGGGTTCCTATCCCAAACAGTGTGAGGTTTAATTGGTACCTTTCACTGGGGAGACAACCCTTATTGTTGGCGGTACAATTTTTCTCATCAACACACCCATATTGTTATTATTGTGCCCTTACATTACTATTGTTTGGTCAGATAGGATTATATTGTGACCCCATGGACTCTTATATATAGAAAGGAGGTATTGTCATTTGTATAATCCAAGAATTTTTCATTTATGTAATGTAAAGGAGATTTCCCCTTCACATTGACTTATTTCTAAGGCATTGATCTATCTTTTCTTCTATTTTTGGAGCTGGTTTCATAACATTTGTTATCAGAGCTTTGGATTATGGGGTTTTGCTGCTCGAAATAGGTTATCATGGAATTTTCTCTATATCTGATTTTCTATGAAGGTTCAGAAGCTGAAATGTTTACCGCGATAAGCCAAAATACTGAGAAACTTTGTGTAAATATTTCAGGTCTTAGTTCGCAATATTTTTGGGGATATAATATGTGGAAGTTCGGGTTTTTCACGCTCCCGAATTTCATCTCAAATAGGTGACCGTGGGAAAATCGTCATAAATCTCTCTCTCTGAGCATCAGATTTAGATTCTGTAAAAATTGACCACAAGCACACAGAACATATCTTTTTTTTGTATCAAGCATAGAGCGTAAAGAGGAAACAGTGACACGTGGCATGTTGTACAGCCTCACTTTACTGAACTAGACCATAATTATGTCATTTTGGGAGATTGCGCATAAATTTTCCTTGAAGAATCCAAATCAAGTCAGATGTGTGGCATGCGAAAGAAGATTCATATGGCTACTATAGGACTGAATTTTAGATATTGAATATTTGAAAGCACAGAGATAATTCAGTTTCAATATTGAGCTCCTCAAAAGAAAGAAAAATGTGTGTATTTTTTTTTCAAATTGCATAAGTGTTGTTTAAAAAATCAGTTTAAAGGGATTCCAAGGGCATATTGAAGCATAGATATCAGTATTGGGTTCTAAAATTCCCCTTAAAAGGAATTAAAAAACCATTAAGTCATCAAAAGGCTCTACTATGACTCATGAAGAGTAAGAAGTGCAACATGATATATCAGAATTACAAGAGCAAGTGCATCAAATTTCTCTCTCGCAAAGAGCAACAAAAAATGAAATGGAAATTTTGAAGAAAGGCATGGAAGCTAATATGGATGGTTTGAAGAAAGGCACGAAAGCTTATATTGATGGGTTGAATAAGGGCTTGTGAGCTAATATGTATGGATTGAAGAAAGGCATGGAAGCTAAGATGGATGATTTGAAGAATGCCATGGAATCAAAGATGGATGGCATGGAAGCTAAGATGGATGACATGGAAGCTAACATGGAATACATGAAGAATGATTTAAAATTAGACATGGAATATTTTAGGTAATGTTTGACAAATTTGATACAAGAAATGATTCCTAATGGCAAAAAGGTAGTACAGGAAACTCACGATGAGAAAAAAATAAATGTTAATCATGATTTCATAAAATCTAATGTTGGATGGAAGAACCACCACATTCCAGATATGGATACAAGGAAGTTTGATGGCCAGGATACCTTAACATGGATACTATATATGGAGCAATATTTTGATCTCAATAATGTGCAAAACACCCAAAAGGTACGCATTGCATCTTTACAGTTAGAACAAAATACATTTTTATGGTATCGATGGTTTTGCTCTCGTAAAAAAATTATCACTAGGTCAATTTTTACGGAGGAAATGATAGCATATTATGAGGATAAAAAGATAAAAACCTTCTATAGCCAATTGATAAATGTCAAACAAAAGGGTTTAGTGGTGGAGCACATTAAGGACTTCCAAAAATTGAATATAAGGGTAACTGATGTTCTAGAGGAACACAGGATTGATGTCTTCATAAGGACTTTAAAGGATAACATCCAACATGAGGTTTTCCTTTAGGAACCTGATTCATTGGAGAAGGCATTCAGCTTGGAAACTAAAATTGAATGTAGAATTATGGAGACAAGGAAGCCTACCACTCACATCTATAAAGATGGAAGTGTTAATAATCCTTGACTTCTACAACCTAGAACATTGACACCACAACAATTGGAAGAAAAAGGAGAAAAAGGGCTTTGCTACAGTTGTGATAGCAAATACAGTAAAGGTCACAAGTGTGCTGAGAAGAAATTGTTTTACATATATTTCGAAAAGGAGGAAGAAAATGAACAAGAAACCTCAAAATAAGAGGATATACACCAGGAACCAACCATACAGAAAGAAGAAATGAGTTTGGCCATATCATGTAATGCATTGGTGAGGAATTACCACTCCTCAAACTCTCAAGGTAAAAGGACATATCAAGAAGAAAAAGGTAATAGTTTTAATTGATTCGGTTAGTACCGATAATTCTATTCATTGTAAGGTACCCAAGGAATTGAATTGCTTCCTATACCCAACACCAGAATGCCAAGTGATGGTTGCAAATGAAGGAACTATAAATTTCTTTGGAAAATGCCATAATATCAGGCCAACCATGGGGGAATATGTATTGAGTAGTCCAATTCTTTCCATTCTAATGGGAGGTGTTCATGTTATACTAGGAGTACAATGGTTACAATCTTTGGGAAATGTAGCTTTTAATTTTGAAGAGGTTTTCTTAATTTTTTTTTTCAGAAGGAAAGGAAGTTGAATTACAGGGTATCAAAAGGAAGCCAAGAAATATAAGAAACTCTAATGTCATGAAAAATATTCTAAAGAAAGAAAAATGAGGCGTAATTGCACAATTATTCTCACTAGAAGTTCCAACATCAAAATAATCTATTTCTACAGATCTCCAAAAATTCTTGGATAATCATTCCAAGGTGTTTGAAACTTCCAAAGGACTCCCACCTATTTGTGATCATGATCATTCTATTAATTTGATTCTATAAAGTGTTCCTCCAAAGATCAGGCCTTACATATATCCTTATTTCCAAAAGGGAGAAATTGAACATATGATTGCAAAAATGTTAGAGGTTGGTATAATTAAACCTAGTCAAAGTTCTTTCTCTTCTCCAGTGGTATTGGTGCACAAGAAGGATGGATCATGGCACCTGTGTCCGGATTATAGGGAGATCAAAAAGCTCACTATTAAAGATAAATTTCCCATTCCTGTGATTGATGAATTATTGGATGAATTACATGGAGAAATTTATTTTACCAAGTTGGATCTTCATTCAGGATATCATCAAATTAGAATTAAGACTAAAGATATTCCGAAAACGACATTTCAAACTCATGAGGGTCATTATGAATTTTTGGTCATGCCTTTTGGCCTTACCAATGCACCTTCTATAGTCCAAGGGCTGATGAATTCCATTTTCAAACCCTTCCTTAGAAAATTTGTGTTATTATTTTTTGATGATATACTAATCTACAATAGGTCTTGGAAGGATCATGTTCAACATGTTGAAAGGGTGCTCAAACTAATGGAGGAGAAACACTTATATGGAAAAACCCCTAATTGTTTCTTTGGAGTACAAGAGGTGGAATATCTGGGTTATATTGTATCTCACGAGGGTATTAAGGTAGGCCCTAACAAAATTAAAGCGATTAAGGAATGGAAAATCCCCATAACCATAAAGCAGTTGCAAGGATTTCTTGGGTTAAAAGGGTATTATCATAAGTTTGTTAAGAATTATGGGATAATAGCAACACCTCTAACAACATTATTGAAGACAGGTGCATTTTCATGGACTCATGAAGCAACTAAGGCTTTTGAACATCTTAAAGAGGCAATGTGCTTAGAACTGATCTTAGCTACGCCAGACTTCACAAAACCTTTATTGTGGAATTTGATGCCTCAGGAAATGGAATTGGTGTTGTTTTAATGAAAGAAGGAAGACCCATTGCTTTTGAAAGTTCTCTAATCAAAGGAAAGTATTTACAAAAAGCTATTTATGAGAAGGAAATTTTGGCAATACTACATGCACTAAATAAATGGTGACCTTACCTAATGGGAAGACACTTCAAGGTAAAAACTTATCATGATAGTCTTAAATAATTTTGGGAAAAAATAATATCTTCAGAAGAGCAAAAAAAATGGGTAACAAGGATGTTTGGTTTGTTGGTCATCAGTAATTTTTGTTGATATCAAAAGATGACGAAGTAATGGTCCTAGATTTCTAAAAAAAAAATTTGTGAAATATTGTGAGTTTTATAAATCTCATTGCCTTCACTAACCTAAGTTTAACTATTTCACTATCTTTTCCCTCTCTACCCTCTTTGTTTCACCTCACTGCTCCAGAAAGGACTTCATTGTTGGGCCTATTTAAACCTCATTTCACTACCTTAGCCTCACTTTCATTCATGGCCTTTTTCCTCTGAAAAACCCATTTCTTATTTTCTTAAAAACCCTCATGAAACATCCTTCATTCATCATTTTTCTCTGAAATATTAAGCAATGTAAAATCCCCCTTTTACATTGTTTAAAACCAAGTTTTTAGCCTATCGGGTCTTTTTAAATTTTATATAAAACTCCATTTTATGTTTAAAACCCGCCCTATTATAAAATATAGGCTTAAAGCCCCTTTTCTTCTAAGCCCCAGCCCCATCACATTCATAAGACCTCGACCTCCGCTTATCAATAGTCCCTTGCCCATACAGAGAAGCCTCCACCCTTTTATTTTCATAAACCCCTGAAACCTTATAAAAAGTGCCCTCTAAACCTTTGAAAAATTAAAATGGGCCCCACCTCCCACTATACTTGGCACCCTCCATAAACCTTACATATTAATGCGATTTAATTAAATATTTAAGGCCCCGGGTCCTATCCTCCATTTAACCTACCATCCAACCAGACCTTGCCACCTGTCCTCCACTTCCACCAACCTGACCAACTGTTCACCTCCTCGAGGATGCACGTCAACCGTTGATCTCCCATCCCAAGATCTAACGGCCAAAATCACATATCACAAATAAAATTGCGATGGGGTTAGTATTTTATCACCCATGCAAAAAAGGAAATTTTTCCCCACCATGTGTCTCATCTTGAGGAATATCGCACACCTCCCACCAAAAACCACTTACCACCTGTTCTCCGTGCAATAAAACCACTCCCGTTTTTCAATACTGCCTACCCTCTGCGCCATTTTTCAAACCTTTCTCGCTCTCATTCGAATTCCTCCTGGTTCCACCTCTAGAACCTCACCTCTTACGCCATCTCCTCCTTTTTGAACACCCTCGGACAGTCCAAAAACCTGAAAAGCATAGTGAAACCCTCCCCGTAGGCTTTTTAACTAACTATTTAGGTTTTTATGCAGATTTTAATGTCATAAGTATATGAAACATGTTTCACAGGGCCAAATTAAATCAAATGATCCTCTCGATGACGATCGTGAAGCTTAAATTAGAACAATGATGGCCAAAGGACTTATACTAGTGTTTTCCATCGATGAAACATGATCATCGATGGATCAAAACCCTCCTTCCATGAAGAAGATCCTCCCTTGCACAAAGAAGAAAAAAACAATCAGAGGAATAATGAAGAGAAGGAGTTAGAAGGATTAAAGGGCTAATCTTAATTAAAATCCAAAACAGGAAGGTTAGCTAGCCAAAGCAGAAGATTAAAGAAAGTAGGCAGACAGATGAAAGTCAAAGATTAAAGGATAAAGGAAAAATATCAGAAGGATAAATAGAAAGATTAAATAAATAGAATCGAGATCAAACAGATTAAAGAAAAACATGATAAAAAGAGACAATCAGAGCACAAAGATTGATTTTAAGGCCTAATAACATAGGTAAAAGATAAAAAAAAGGGCATATTAACCCAAAACAAATTCGAATGACTCAGCCTATGGCAGTTACTCTTCTCAAACGATATTTTTTCCACCTAGTGCTTTGTTTCCTTCAAGAAATCATTAGGCAGCTATTGGGCCTAGTTAGAGATATTTTATATCTACCAAGTAGTTATTGTAAAATTTATGAATAGGCCTTAAAGTCAAACATTCCACCTATATTCCCTTAGGAGTTAAGATAGAAGTTATTATTCAGAGAAATATTTGTAGCTATTCCTGCCTTGAGCCTTGGATGGTCTTCAAGGTTAGGAATTCATTAACTCTGTAATAAATTACACTCAAACCCTAGCTTAGCCTCACCTCCTCATTTGCAGATAAATATGACATCTGAACTCATTATCTTGTTGGCATTTGATGAATCTTTGAAGTAATACATAGTCTCTTGGAAGTTGAAAAGGAATTGATGTCTTGGAACTTATGGATGCCCTGATTTGTTTGTTGATGGAGGATACTAGATCGCATGATCCTTGATCTTGTTTGTTGATGAAGTGCTTCTAATATGTTATTATTATTTCCTGTTCCAATTTGTTTCCATCTTTCTATGTTGTAGTAGAGCAAAATATTTAGACTAAGAAATGTATTTTGAAAGCACCTTAGTTCTGTTTGTTCTTCACTACCTTAATGTTTTCCTTTGCTAGGACATTTTAGAGAATTCTTAATTTCTCTCTAGACCCCATAAGCTTATTTATTTAATAAATAGTTGAATACAGTTGGTATCAAGCATGATTTATGGCTAGCCCTGCTTATCTGATGTCACTAAAACATTGTTTTTGAAGTCTCTCTCTAAAGTATTGTTCTTTAGGTCTTCCAAAGAGGTTTTGTTTTGATCATACCCTTTGTACTTGCTTAACTAATTGTTTTAGAGATCTTCATAGCTATGATCAAGGATGTTTAGGCATTCCCTCTTCTCTGATCACAATTATATGTGTGTCTTAAATGTTTTTTGTCCTTGAAGGTGAAATCACTAGAAGTTAAATGAGTTTCTCGCCTTCTATATTTCATTGGAAATGATTGTCTTGAATAATTATCTACTTTAGTTGAATCAAATAATTTATGGTTTGCCCTGTCTATTGATTGCCTCTTTATGCTTATGATATTTAAGTCCCTCTATTGAAAATTACATATGTTAAAGGATTATTAATTTCCCTTTGTCCTAATTTTTATTCTCACAATTGATGTCCATCTCATTACCCCTAAAATCCTTGAAGATCCACTAACCAAGTTAGATTTTCCCTGTGATGCTCCCCGATCCATTGATGAACTTATCATGACTTTTATTTGACTCCATTGCTCAATGAATTAGAGATTTCCTCATTCTACCTATGTTTCTTGATCACCATACCCAACCAAAACAAACAACAAAACCCCACACTTAATAACTAGCCTAAAATCAACCCTTTAAAGTAAACAAGCTCATACCCTTTGAAGAAAAATAGAGAGAGCCCTCTCTAAGTCCAGGAAGGCTAGGTCCTAGGACTCCAAACACTGGAATGATGTTACCCTGTGCATTTTGTCTACCAATCTGCTAAATCATGGGACACTAACATGGTTATGACTTTGAAATAATCTACAAAAAAGGGAAGCTAAATGTTGTTGTAGATGGACTCTCAATAAAGGATGAACAGGTGGAAGAATTTCTTTGTGTCATTTCTATTATCCAACTAGATTGGATAACTGAAGCAAGGGATGAATGGAGTAAGGATGAAGAAGTGTGGACACTCATTCAAAAGATGCAACAAGGTCCTAGTACGTCTGATACATTTAGTTGGAAAAATGATTCCTTATGGTACAAAGATGGCTTATATCTTTGTAAAAATTCCCAACTAAAACAAAATATTCTTCTGGAATTCCACACTTCTCCCTTAGGAGGACACTCGGGATTTTTAAAAACTTACCACAGTGTCAAGAAAGAATTTTTTTGGGATGTCCTTAAATCTGATATTCAAAAGTTTGTGGAAAATTGTTTATTTTTCCAACAAAAGAAAGTGGAGACAATTAAGACCCCGGGTCTTCTACAAATTTTATCCATTCCAAGTCAATTTTGGGAGGATATTTCAATGGATTTTATCACAGGTTTACCTAATTCCGAAGGAAAGAGTGTCATCATGGTGGTATTTGATAGAGTTACCAAGTATTCACACTTTTGTGCATTTTCTAATCCATTTAAAGCAAGTATAGTTTCTACTTCATTTATGGAAACAATTCAAAAGCTACGTGGAAACCCAAAGATTATTGTAAGCGATAGAGATAACATTTTTACTGGAAATTTTTTGACAGAATTATTTTCTTGTTTGGGCACTCAACTAGCTCATAAATCATCTTATCATCCTCAATCCGATGGGTAAACTGAGATAATGAAATTTTTTTTGGAAGGATATATTGGTTGTTTTGTATCTGATAAGAAGACACAATGGGTTGAGTGGTTACCTCTAGCTAAATGGTGGTATAACACTTCCTTCCACACTGTAGCAAAAATGACCCCATTTATGGTGATTTATGGATATCATCAACCATCCATCACATCATCTTTAAGAGAAAATTACAGGGTTTAAGAAGTGGTAGATCACATTGAACATCAACAACAAGCTCTCCAACTCTTAAAGGATAACCTAAATTAGGCATAAAATGGAATGAAACAACAGGCATATCAACATCACACCGTCAAAAGTTTTGATATAGGAGAATGGGTATTTTTACGTCTATAACCATACAAATAAATGTCCCTCAAGCAAGCTAAGAAGGATAATAAATTATCGCCAAAGAACTATGGTCCTTTCAAGGTGTTGCAAAATATTGGTACTATGGCATACAAATTGGAGCTTCATGCTTCTTCTTGAGTGCATCCAGTTTTTCATGTTTCATGCTTAAAGAAGGTTATAGGTGAAAAAATTCCAGTTCAAACAATATTTCCAGAACTTTATGAGGAAGGAAAAATCATATTGGAACCTGAAGAAATCACGGAAAAAAGAACTTGAAAGCTACGAAACCGATCAATTTCAGAGTATCTCATCAAGTGGAAGAACTTACTCACTGAATATTCTACATGGGAGGGTGATAATTTTATACAGAAGCATCCAGAGCTACTCAACACTTTTTTGAAGGAGAGGAGAATGTTAGGTCCCTATATTACTAGTTTAGTCCCTTATTATTCTTGGTGTAGCCCCCTTATTGTTATTGATGTACCTGTGTAACCCCCGTATTTTTATTATTGTGCGCTTTCATTATTATTGTTAGGTCGACTAGGATTATATTGTGACCCCATTGACTCCTATATATAGAAACGAGCTTTTGTCATTTGTATCATCCAATCATTTATGTAACATAAAGGAGGTTTCCCCTGGAAGTGGCTTATTTCTATGGCGTTGATCTCTCTTTTCTTCTATTTTTGGATCTGGTTTCATAACATTACATGTTCGTGTTCATCATGATGTGTATATTGTTAGGTCATGTTAGATATTTTCATTTAATGTGCTTGCAGATAGATGTGTATGTTATAGAAATTATTTGACATGAGATTTATATTTGATTTTTTTGTTGTGGTGATGTTATATAATACTTGTGTTTTGTTAGATGATTATGATCATGATGATTAGATGATGTTAGCGAATTTGAATGTGTATTTAGAATATGATGTTTGTACGATGGTTATCATGATTGTGATGTTTATTTTTAATATTAAATCATGATATTTATTAAAATTGTAATTGTAATTGTATGTATTTTCGTGATTCAATTTTATTAAAATTGTAAATTTTGTAAAATTGTAAAATTTTAAGATTGTAATTGCAATTGTAATTGTATTGTGAAATTATAAAATTATTACTGTGATTGTATGTATTTTCATGATTCAATTTTATTAAAATTGTAAAATTTATAAATTCGTAAGTTTGTAAAATTGTAAATTAATTTTCAAGTTTGAACCATAACTACTGTAAAATTGAATCATCGTAAAATTATAAAATGTATACTGTACATATTGTTAAATTACCATAATTGTAAAATGATAAATCTAGAATAATATGAATCTTTGTAACATAATAAAGGTTATAAAATAATGGAAATAAATTCATCTTTATAATTATCATTATTTTATTATGATCTTACATACCGAAAATAATAGTATACATTAATACCGTTTTTTGAATTTTTAATATATATATATATATATATATATATATATATATATATATATAATAGAGTGCATTTATTTAAGTAATGATATAGTGAAATACCATTTAAAGCAATCAAGTAGTTGTATTATTTTAGGAATTGACATAAAAAAAAGAACTTGATATAGTGCATTATTTTGTAGATCAACATAATTGAAAATTGTCGAGTGAAATTATTCTAACCTTAACACAATAAAAACCAATTAATTCAAAATAGATATTATAATTTTTGGAAAAAAAGAGTCTTAGTTGTAAGGTTAGTCCCTTGTCTTTATAAAAACTCATCTTAAATAGTATAAATGCTGAAATAACACATGTAACATATCACTCTCTATTCTCGTCACCCTCATTACCTTCTAACATGCTTGGCATGATAAAAGTATTGTTATCAAAAATATGTTTTGATCTAGGGTCATGTCAATATGAACCACCAATCCCTATCCAACACATTTGGGTAAAAAAATACCTAGTTGCATTGTTTGGGGAAAACATAAGGCTACTTATCTTCATCCCACATCTTTCTAGAGTTGATACATATCAACCTACTATCGTGATATTCCTTTACATTTATAACACCCCTAGTTTTGTGTTTTCAAATTAGACATTTGAACTTCAGTCTAAGGGGGAGTGGACCCCAATGGATAATTATTGTGTGGATGTAATTAATCATTTAGTTATGAAAAAATAAATAAAATACTTCTGTGCATATTGACCAAATGATATTTTTGAGATCACTTGCCTAATCCATGAGGTATGGAAAGAGGCTAAGACTTTCCCCAAGAATATTTCAAGAAGCCTTGAAAGAATTTATTTCTAATTTAGATTTTTGAGGAAAAATCTAGATTTCCCCAACGATGTGGAGAGTAGTTGGGAAGAGGTAAAAAGTTAGAAAAGCAGAAAGCAGCTTTAAAAGTCTCTAAATAAGGGAAGCCTAGGAAAACAGGAATAAAAACATCTTATAATTCTGGACGCATAATTAGAAATAGAATTTGGGGAGAGCATAAGCTTAAATAAGCTACTCTAGAACAGATTGGGGTTGGTCTGTTCCGGGAGAGGATCTCAACTAGGGGGTGAGTTCTGGAGACAAAAGAACTCTAAGGTTGGGAGGACTGGTCATCTGCAGAAGTGGTATGCTTACAAGTTATGAATGGTTAAAATAGAGGTTGTTGGAAAAAATTTATGATACATGCTGTAACTATTATTTTGATTTAAAATTTTTCGAGATTTGTTATTTCTTAAATTTAACAGAATTAACTAGAAGAAATAAATCTTCTAAATTTCTGTATAGTAGTAAGAATGGATTCTAGGGACTACTATCAGCCATAATCTCTAAACAATAGTCTAGTTTAAATATGGAGATATTAAAATAATTCCCTAGAATGAGTGCAGTGTAACTTTAATCTGCTTCTATATTAAATAATTATATGAATAGAAAAACATAGTTTTTCTATTGATAGTCAACTACTATGTTAATTTAAATTTTGTGTACACATGAAAATATGAATGTAATCCAAAAATAAGAAAAGATCTAGCTCAAAATAAACTGTAAGTTCAACCGTGAATAAGTATTCTGTGGGAAAAATACCAGAGAATTCAAGTCAGTAAAATTAAACTGAAACATAAATATTTAAAGAAAATTCCTCCTATCAAAATATGTACTAGAAAATTTGGCAACAGATCTACTACTCTATATTTCTATTTCTATTAACTGCATCCATTATAATATACAAATTTATCAAATATGCATATACATTTTCTGAAGATAGAAATAAACGAGAATAAGAATTATTGCATGTGACCGAGGGATCATGCAAAATATTAAACCCTTTTCTAGAGATAAAATTTTAAATTGCAAAGAGTTAAGTTGAGGGTTAAGTGTACATCATCACTTATTTTATAGACAGTGGATATCCATAAATTTGTTTGGAGCAAACCATAACCAGTAAGTAAGTTTATTCTCATTAATAATAATTCCAAATTTTATCAACTGATATGCAGATTGGAAGTATAGAAAGCTATCCTTATAAAATCAATTGAAGCAGAATTAAAATCCTATGGTTGAGAAGTTAACATGTTATTGATAAATTATTCCTATACTGGTTATTATAATTATTAACTGTGAGAGATTTCTCACATATTACCTTGAAATATATATGTAATTTCTAAATATTTAGAAATCTGGTAGTAAACGAAATGAATTTTGTTTGACCCGAGATTAAAAAAAAATATATATATATATACATATATATTAAATCTATATATATATATATATATATATATATATATATATATATATACATATATATTAAATCTATAAAATAATTTCAATTAAATTTTCCATAGATCAAAGTACTGATCTATATGTCTTACATTGACATACTAGCAGATGAGAAATTAGTAGAACAAATCACATTGAACCCATGTTTACACATTCACCAAGGCATATAATTAATCAATATAGCAATGCATATGTACTAACTGATATGATATATATACACGGATATCAGTTAACGTAAATCTCGGCTAATATAATATAAAACGAATTGTATATAAGTAAAGAAAAAGGGAACTGGAAAGTCCAGTCGAAATTATTCCTTGATCGAATTAGATATTAAACAGTTCGAGTATGGAAAACTCTAGAATGCGAACGAGAGTGTTAATGTATTCTAAATACAAAGTAAAAAGTGATAGCAGAGTAGGCTAGCACTTAGAACATTAGAATAAAAATTCAAGCAATATACAATCCTTAGAGTCGACAAGTTGAAGAACAACGTTTTACCGACCTGTAAATGGAGAATTTAACTCTAGGTTAGCATGTGAATACAAATATGAAGAGGAGCTATAAATAATAGTGAATGGAAAATCGATGGAAGAACGAAAATACCTACAATTTACAACAAGATAGTGATTAAATTAGTCACAGAGAGAATGTCAAACTTAAAATGTAACTATAAGTTCACGAAAGTAACTCTGCGTAGTAATATTACATATGAGTTGAATGGAAATACCTACCACTCTTGATTTACGTCGCTGAGACTGAATGGACCAGAAATTGTCATGCTAATCAGGGACAAAATGAAAATCTAAGTTAAGTTCTGAGGATTGGTAGCGAATGAATAACCTCTGTTCAAGAAGAACAAAATTTTAACAATGAAAACGATACGTATAGCTATATAATTTCTCCCGAAACCAATATAAATATCTAAGAAGAGGAAAATAGAAAAGAACAGGGGATGGCACTTATAAATAATAATAAAAAAAATTACTATGCAATATTACAAAGAAAAAATCTCGTTTCCAACCTACAAAGTAGGAGAAGGATTCTCAAAAAATTTCGAATGAGAAGCTAATTTCAATTCTAGTGACTAACATAAAATTATATGGCAAGAACGAATAGAGTTACCTGGGTTATAGAAACACCTTGATTCCAAGTAGCAAAATGCTGGAAGTCTTATGGATAACGCCTCATATTTGGATTTCTAACAGAGGAAATATTTCGGGAAGGAAAAATACCTTGGAGAACAATGAACAGAAAAGTCGAAGGTGTTTAATAGAGGCGTATATGATAAAACCTAACCATATCTGACACTACACTTGTCAATCATCTTTTGATCCTCTCAAGGATCGAGAAATGAAAATCGATAATTCATAAACTCTAAATCGTATCATACTATATAGTACGCATACAGATAAGCCAAATCAACTCAATGCACAGAGGAGTCATATCCGGTATTAAACAAACAATATATTGTGAGGCTCGAGGAGAAGAAATATCAACTGAAATGAATATATGTGTACCCTTTCAGATTTGGAAAAGTACACAAGAAACGTGTAGAGATAACCATACCAACCTTATCGTTGGGCCAATGAAAAACCAAACGAAGTGTTAACCATACGTTAATAGAAAGACATTATGTGTATAGTCCACGAAATGAATAATATAAATAAAACATTCTTCAATTATAGTGTATACAACCGTGGATTGATCATAGTGCCATGAAACACATTACAAAGACATCAATTTTTATCATTGAAGGTAACTATTACAAGGCCATACATATATGTAGGTGTACATACGATTAAATATGGTAAAAGTTACAATGGTTAAGTACAAGTATGGAAAACATATTATATGCTATAAATGTAATTAAATGAAGTATGAGGGTTAATGGTAGAAATATAATGACCCTTATACCAAGTAAAGATTAAGTGGGATTACATAAAAATCTAAGGGGATACAAATCATTGCTAGGTGTACTGACATATATATATGGGAAAAGTAGAGTAGAGAATCATCAAGGTGATCACTGGTCATAGCAGTATAGTTCAAAAGTAAGTGAATATTCAATTGTGGAATATTAATGTATATGCAGAGTTATATACATTAGTTTAAAAGGTATATAATCTTACTGTAAGTGGAATTATAATATTCTTACAAGAGTGAGAAAAAAAAAATTAGTAGGAGAGACATTACAACATTTTTCCAATCAAAGGTGTCCCACCACTTGCACCTAAAAAAACACATTGGAAAGAAGAGAAGTCTACTTCAATGATCTCTTGTATGTTTCCAACATAACCTAACGTCCCTCTTACTAGGTTTTGATCATGGTGGCTAGCTCGATTAGATTGACCAAACTCAACTTTCACTCCATAGTCTTGTTTCATGTGTCCATCAATGACATTTTCTATGTGAAAATGTCATCCATATGCCCACATAGATGGGAAAAAATGCACCTATAAAAAACTTGAAAAATCATACTTTCATGTGTCTAATAACCCAACTGTCAAAAATATAAAATATATATGTTACATTTCAAAGGTGCATTATTAAGTTTAAAATGTACATAAAGAGATTATTACCAAGTTTTTGCACCCAATCCCTACATTTAGCGCATCCTCTTTAGCACGCGGGTAATGACCAATTGTACTGTATTTCTCTCTGACTTGGTTAGCAACCTAACTGTTGGGGGATATAATTGGCATATTTTCTTTTAAATGATTAGGATAAGGCATGTTTCTACCATTCAATCGTCTGAATTCTTTCTTGTCAGTATCCCATTTCATCCTCTTTGGTTCATACAATATGGCCCATGTCTGTGTCACTTCGAAATTGTAAAGAACGAATATATTGATTACTTCAATTTCTGCATTCACTGAGGAAATAAAACTTACATAAAGTACATATGAGATTAGATATATATTATGTCAAAGTTCAACATGAATATTTAATTTATGTAAATTTAAAAAATTATAATTTGCTTACTCTTTATTAAGCATATTTTTCCATTCATTTGGAGAAGCTCCCCTTCTCTTTTGTCTTCATCCCTTTCATCGTCCCAAATCACTGCACCTGGTGTGTTTTTGATGTGCTTGAGGTACTCATTGGCATAATAAAAAGACTCACACAACATGTAATCCTCCGCCATAGACCCCTCGATTTTTTCCCTTTGTTGAATAAAACCATTCAATTTCAACATGTACCTCTCTAAGAAGAAAATCCAACGACAAGAAACCACCCCAAATAATTCAACCTCTTCTACTAGGTGAATTAGAATATTAACCTACAAGTCCATGAAACTTGTCAGTAGTTCCTTCACAAACATACAAACAATCTCAACTATTTCTTGATGCCACCATGGAATTTTAGCCACATGAATATCCTTTGACGTGATCCAACGTACAAATGCATACAATTTAGATATGACACGTGCTAGGTCCTGGGGGAAGTCATGTTTCACACAACCATGCACAAACAAAGGATAATGACACTGAAACGTTATAAACACATGAAATATACAAAATTCGTTATGTTTTATGATACCATGGGATAAAAATTATTAATATAAAAAAATAATAAAATCATTCTTTTGATATTATACGTACTTTTAGAAGATTCAAATGGTCATGCGATTTCAACCCCGACAAATGGTTTTCCATGGTGAAGTAGCACCGTAGTGAATACCCATATGAATATGGCATTCTCACACCCATTATAACTTCCTTTACCAAAGAAAGATCACATTTTTTAAAAATCCATGGTGTTATAATTAATTCTTAATGCAAGTGTACGAAAAGAGATCACCTCAGATGCACATGAAAAACAACCCTAACAACAAAGATGATTGTCTAACTTCTTCAGATCTGCAATAGACGGTCGAAACAAGTGCAAAAAAAATCTAGATCTATGCAAATAGAGCAGCTAAACAGTAAAATCAAATAATATTTTCTCCAAATATCCAATGGAAAACACAAGAATTATAAAGATTTTTTTGTATTGTATTAACAGTTGGGAAGGGAACAAAGAATGATGTTACCAATCCCCCTCAATGGGATGGGTTATTGGCTATCTTCAAACATTTTAGCTTCACAGGTTCTCTCTCAATGGTGTAGAAAACCAATTACATGTATAAATCAAAGGGATCTCAATGTAATATTCCTAAATTAGCATGCAACTAATTGCAATATTAATTTTTCTCTTAATATCTAGTTAAATGAATAAATGGGCAAGGAGTCTCATAAGTTTCTTAGGTTGGCATAAAATCCCTCATAATGTGAAAATGGATGATGTTAATAACTAGATCAAACATCCTCATGTGTGAACAGGGTCTAAAATGTGTGGAAAAAGTCAAGTTTGACCAAGTCAACAACATTATTATATGAGGAGGGGATCATAAATAAAGACAACTCAATGTGAATGAAGATCAACCTAGCTAGTCAAAATGAAGATACCTTGGGTGTGAAAAGATACAATGCATGAAGATCAATTCAAGGTTGACTAAATCAAATAACGTTGTAAATTAATGAGTGGGACTAATGGAGACAACATAATTTTGGTGGAGGAGTCTTTGCATGGAAGAAACCTTATAATTGGGTGGGGCACTTGGTGAGGAAGCTCATCAACTATATAATGGAGGGAATGGTAGCCATATGGGGCATGATTGAAGATTATACTTTGTATGTGGTATGTTTAGACTTCTTGCATCCTTTGGTTGTTTAGCGAAGTTTGCTGCACTGTTTAGTGCAAGGTTTTTCTCATGCAGGAATTCCCCACCCTTGCTTGGAGATCTTGTTTAAGAAATCTGAGGAGAGCATCTTGTGCTACATTTTATACTATCTAGTGTTAGGAAAGTAACCTACAGCTACAGTGTAGTCCCGTGGAGAAACTGTGTTATTTTCAAGGTGTTGCAGTGGGAGGGGTTAAACCCCACTTTTATGATCTAGTTTCCCAGGAGGAGGATCAACATTTTTCCCACAAAGCTAGTAGGAGGAGCCACAACCAATTTTTTGCATGATCAACCATGATTATTCATAGGTTGAACCATATAGCATGATTCATCCATAGATCCACAGTATCTTCTTCTTTTATTTCATGTTTATCAAGAAACCCTTGCTGGGTCATCTTGGATCTCTGTAAAAGAGACTAGATCTCTGTTTTTGGCCTCATTGATTAATATATAAGAAGATCCACTTTTTCTCTCAAATTTCTAAGTATAACCCTCAAATAATTGTGTTGTCACTTTATACAGTAATTTCTGTGTGCCTTAGTCTTGGGGTTTCAGTGTTTTTCGGCTGTTTTGAGTATGGGAGGCCTATTTAACTAGGCTATAATGATTTATTTCTGATTTAATTTTAGATATGGTTGTAATAATTTCATATGTAATTGATCCATGGGATTCATTTTTCTATTAATGCTCATATTTTTGAAAAATGTGTTTTATGTGCATGAATTGCCGAGTTTTCCCATTTGGGAATACTACAGTGGTATCAGAGCTCTAACCTTGGCTCAGCATGTGTTCTTCAAAAATTATGGAGTCTTCTCACGAGAAGGAGAATATCTACAAAAGATATCAAAGCAAACCTTTATTGTCTGGAGGAAAGAGGTTCTCAAAACTTCTTCTCCAAACTCTATAAGGTATAAACAAGGACATCAAAGAAATGAGGAGGGAAAGGCATGGAGATCCCTAAAAAAGAATGGTACATGAGGAAATATCTAGTTCCTAATATTGTGGGTGTGAGCATTCAGCCATGCCATCAGATCTACAATGCTCTACTAGCCATATGTTCACGACAATTGAGATGGAGAAAGGAGAAGTGCCAAAGAAGGAGACTCTTGGTGATTATTTGCAAGAGTATGAAGCTCAATCTAAGGGGTTCAAAGATCACTGAACTTCCAAGGGTCTTGCAAGATCAAGGAGGAAATAAGCACAAGGAGCAAGTAGCATGGTGTGGGTAGATTCTTTCTATCTACTTTTGATGGATCACCTAAATGTTCGGCTAGGGTTTGGGTGAAGGAGCTAGACACCTATGTGAAACAACATCAATTTTCAAGAAATGAAGCCATCAAAATTGCAGCGCTACATTTTGAAGGTAATTCTTATGCTTGGTGGTTGTTTGAGTCCTTTTCCTTAAAGAATTCAAATACATCTACTTATGCAAAGTTCATTAGAAGAGTAGTGGAAATATTTGATGAAATTTTTTGTGAAACATGAGTCTATGGAGCCTATCAAACCAAAAAAAAACAAAACCTTTGCATGAGTTGGAGGGATCTATAAATCAAACTCCACTTCAGAAAAGCATTGAAGGTGATGGAAACTTGTATACCTTGCCAAAGGCAAAGTCCCCATTGCATAATGAGCTTTCTTAAGAGAAAGACATGGAGATTTCTCTTTCAAGGGAAGACCGAGATCTAAGGTCTCTCATTGATGATGAGGCACCTTCAACTATTGATGAGGAGGGAGAGAAGGCTGAAGATAATAGAGCAATCATATCAAGAGCACATCTAGTACCTCATGAAGAGGACGATGGAGCACTTGCTCCAAGGAGAGAAACTCTTGCACTCTTGCAAGGAGTTCCAAAGAATCTCACATATGTAGATCATGGCACAATCCATGTGTAGCATGTGCCATCATTTTTAAAAAGTGAGATATTGAAGATAGAAGAATATAAAGAAGAGGGCAACCATCATATGATGAGGATCACACACCCTTCTTTATTTCATAAAATTAATGCACAAAGGAGGTAGGAGGATCTGTGCAATGGAGGCAAGGACAAATATGTCCATAGACATACACATCATGCTCTATGCCTTAATGTCTCTTTGCATGGAGGAATTACACAATGGAGACAGCCTGATTGCAAGAAGACCAAAGTGTTCTCTCAACTTGGTGCATCATTGTCATATTGGGCTAAGGAACGAGCCTTGGGAGAAGCTAACACAATGCAGAGAATCTTTTATGGTTTCAAAGGAGAGGTAAGAAATTTTCTGAAATGGACATTGCTATCTCCCACTCAACTATTTGCGCTGAAAAAGGAGAATTGAAAATTCTATGGTAGCATGGATATGATGTCAAATCGCCACTCCATATCTTTGGGGTAGCCAATGATATTCTCAAAAACAAAAAATATTTTTGAACATGACAAGAGGATATCAACACTCTTGCATTCATGGGCCAAATTAAGAAAGTTTTGGAAGGAAAAAGCTTTTCAAGGAGAGGTTGACTTCCATTTGTTTCAATCCTATCTTGAGAAAGATCAGTTGTAATTAAGGCAGAAAAGGGAATTTGATACTACTCCAACATGTCACTTTGGCATTAAGCATGCCAAAGAGGAGAGCCATGTTATGATAGGGGTTGCATTTCATATTTCTACATCACTGTCATTTTTGGGAAGCCTAAATCCATATTGGGAGTCCCAACTCTTGATGGAATATTCCAAGGACCTCTTCACATATAAGGTTCTTGATGGGAAAGTGATGGATAGGAAATATAAGGTAGTTGATGGAGTCATTTATTCTCATGATCAAATCTATTTGACTAGAGACTCCAAGCTCAAAGTGAAAGTACTTAATGCAGCCTATGAGATCTTGATTTATAAATCTACTGGATTTATTAAATCATACTGTACCATCTTGGAGGCATTCATGTGGGATGAATTCAAAGAGGAGATGCACTTTCATATGAGGAAGTCCATAGATCATTTTTTGGTTGAGGAGGAACATCACTCTTGGGAAGAATTATCATTTCCTCATCCTTATTCATTGCGTGTAAGAAGGAGCTCATCCATGAGCTACTTCACTGATTCAAAACAAGTGTATGGTAAGAATTGTATTTATAAACACCATGATGTATTTACTATATACTTTCATTTTCTTAACACCCATGTACAGGGATTTTCTCCAAGAGGGGGCACTTCGTCTTATGGACTTCATAGGCCACTTGGGTCCATAAAAAATGGGGATGTTGACCATTCCTTAGAAGATTTTGTAGAATTGATGCATGCCTCATGGTGTGATTCAATAATACCAACCATCATACACCTTCTTGAAGCATGCAAGAAGGATGGGGAAGCAAACAAGTGTTGGGAAAAACACTTGTCATATCATATTCTATGGCAGTTAGGAGTAAAACTATATTGGTTGCACATAAGGGAACATTTTCCTTCTCCCTTATTGCATATGGCAGCTAGCATGACCTTAATTATGATTCCATATGCTAAAGATGTTCTTATTTTTGTTGGGAACATGATTGGAGGAGAGACACTTTGGTTGAATGTGTCCTTGGGGGGAAGAAATTCCCCACACTTTTTGCACTACATGTTTCAAGGGGAGCATGGGAGACTATATGGCCACTATAGTAGATCACTTGTTTCTTTATGAGGTGGGCCATATGATTTTTTGGAGTGCTAGGGACATGCCTCTCATGAGAAATTGGGAGGAGCTTTTCTATGAATTACCAAGATGGGAGGTGATTCATTTCATTTGGATGATAGCATGGAGATGGGAGTCCTTCATTGGTGATAAAATTCCCCATGATTGTCATCACTTCTATCTTGAGGAGGCCATTGAGCAACAAGAAGGTTTCCATATAGACCTTCCATTATTTCATGATGAGAGCCATTTGGTTTATCCACCAAATGCCAACTTACAAACTTGGGAGGAACCATTGGGAGAAAGAATTATTACAAATTATCTGAAGCAATGGTGGAGACTATTGGATGAGGAGGCCCCAAGAGGAGGAGGGGAGATTTTGCATCACCCTTGCAGTTGCTTGAGGACAAGAAACATTTGGGAGGGGAAGACTGTAATATTCCTAAATTAGCATGCAACTAATAGGAATATTAATTTTTATCTTAATATCTAGTTAGATGAATAAATGGGCAAGGAGGATCATAAGTTGCTTAAGTAGGCATAAAATCCCTCATAATGTGAAAAGGGATCATTTTAATAACTATATCAGACATCCTCATGTGTGAACAGGGTCTAAAATGTGTGGAAAAAGTCAAGTTTGACTAATTCAACAACATTATTATATGAGGAGTGGATCATAAATAAAGATAGCTCAATGTGAATGAAGATCAACCTAGCTAGTCAAAAGGAAGACACCTTGGGTGTGAAAAGAGACAATGCACGAAGATCAAGTCAAGGTTGACTAAATGAAATAGTGCTATAAATAGATGAGTGGGACTAATAGAGACAATGTAATTTTGGTGGAGGAGCCTTTGCATGGAAGCAACCTCATAATTGGGTGGGACCCTTGGTGAGGAATCTCATCAACTATATAATAGAGGGAATGGTAGCCATATGGGGAATGATTGAAGATTATATTTTTTATGTGGTATATTTATACTTATTGCATCCTTTGGGTGTTTAGCTAAGTTTGCTGCACTGTTTAGTGCAAGGGTTTTCTCATACAAGAATTCCTTTCTCTCGCTTGGCGATCTTGTTTAACAAATTTGAGGAGAGAATCTTGTGGTACATTTTCCACTATTTGGTGTTAGGCCAAGCAGTCACCTATAGCTACAGTGCATTCCCTTGGAGAAACTATGTTATTTTCAGGGTGTTGCAGTGGGAGGGGTTAAAACCCCACTTTTATGATCGAGTTTCCCAGGAGGAGGATCAGCCTTTTTCCCGGAAAGATAGTAGGAGGAGATACAACCATTTATTCACATGATCAGCCATTATTATGTTGAAATTCAGCCATACAACATCAGTAAACCATATATCTATAGTATCTTCTTCTTTTATCTCATGTTTATCAAGAAACCGTTGCTGGGTCATCTTGGATCTCTGTAAAAGAGGCTAGATCTATATTTTTGGGCCTGATTGATTAATATATAAGCAAATCCATTTTTTCTCTCATATTTCTGAGTATTAAACCCTCAAATAAATGTGCTATCACTTTCTGCAATAATTTTTGTGTGCAGTAGTCTTGGGGTTTCAGTGCTTTTGGGTTGTTTTGAGCATGGGAGGCATGTTTAACTAGGCTATAATGATTTGTTTTTAATTTCGTTTCATATATGGTTGTAATAATGTTATATATAATGGATTGATGGGATGCATTTTTCTGTTAATGCTCATATTTCTGAAAAATGCATTTTCTGTGCATGAAATGCTGAGTTTTCCCATTTGGGAATACTACACTCAATAATAGAAAATAAAAGTAATCAAAGTATTACAATGATAAGAGGATCAAATTTCAACCATGATAAATGGATCTAAGGTAAATAATGAATGGAAAGCCCTCCTATTTATAACAATATATTGAGTTATCACTGATAATGGTACATAATAAAATATTATTAACCAAGATCTAGATCTAACTGCTTGGAATATTTATTATAATTTGTTGGAGGGGAAAGGAATTTAAATTTGTTAAATCCCTTTATTTATAAATAATAAATGAATAAATGAATAAATGATTTATTTATCACGTCAAAGATGGGGTTAAGGAATAATTTAACAAACAATTTTTATTTTATTATTCCTAAATGGTTTAGTCATATTTAACAAGGAATATTAATTAAATATTGATTTAATTAATTATTCCTAGATAATAATAAGAAAATATAGTTCCCGTCGGGGTTTGGTCTAGTGACAAGCGAACGTGCTGCGAAGACGTTCGTGCCGTGGTGCAGGTCATGAGTTCAAGTCCCATCTTACCCGAGGGGCTATTGTTGCGGGCTCAGCAGTTTCCTCCTAGGAGTATAGGGGTAGCCAGCGGGATTCGACCTCGGGTCACGCGAGTACAATACCGCTGTAGTTGCCGATTCTCCTAGTCACAAAAAAAAGAAAAAAAAAGAAAAAGAAAAAAAAAAAGAAAATATAGTTATTTATCATTAATTAGGTTAAACATGACCAAGAATATTATTAAATAGAGGTTTAATTAATTATTCATAAAGGAAAATCAAATAAATAAGGATTTATTTAATTATTCCTCATGGGGTTTTCTATTTGGACCATAAATAGCTTCTTTTCCCAAAAGAAAAAAAAATGAACTTTTTATAAACATGATAAAAAGTTACATATCATATGCCGAAGCATTCCTTTTGCTATATGATTGAGCATCATAATGTTCTGCAAGAAGGGATATTCTTCCTACCTTCAACTAAGAGAGATAGATCTTCCTGAGCGTAACGTGAGCCTCCTCTAATGAGGAAAACAACTCCCTTCCTCAGCATCATCAAAAAAGAGCCAACAGTTTTTCGTATGTTTAAAATTCATGGTAAAAAAAAACAACATCAAGCATATTTTTCTGGGGTCTCCTCTATCGAGGATAAACAAACCAAAACAAATAAAAAGATGCATAAGTCATGCATGAAACTCAAAACAGATTTACAAAAAAGAAACCCTTTCAGCTGTATACAAAAAGAAATTTCTTTGACCAGTCTGCTAAGTCTTCAGAGGAATGCAATATATACATAAGGAGGCTGGTACGAGACATGGATTTCTCCATTGAATTCCTCCCCTATTCTCCAACTTCCCAGATTTTGTTTTAGAACTTCTTTAGAAAGCCTGTCTGCTGAATCGTTGCGCTCCCTGTAAATGTGGCAAATAGAAAAAACATTAAAAGACAACTTTAAATTCTGAATTTCTTCTAATAAAGGATACAAGATATAATTTTGACATCTTCTTTGATCATTTGTCCATTTGATAGAATTTAAAGAATCCCCAAAAATCTGAACTGTGAAGATGTTCCTGTGTATAAGCCAACATAAGAGTAGCTTTAGAGCAGATAATTTTGCATAGTTATTTGTGTCGTTTCCTAAACCCACAGATGCTTTTAGAGTATGTATTTCATTTAAATGGATGATTATTCCTACTCTAGCTTTGTTATTCTAAGAAGCCCCATCAAAATAATCCCATGGCACTCCTTCCTTGATTTGTTCCTCTTTAACCTGTCTGGGCATCCTTTCTTCCTATGAATTGGGGATGTTTGAGTAAATAGAGGTACATTGTATGGAAATTGAGTCAACAGGGGTTTCCTTGTCAAGAAAGATTCTTCTGTTCTTGGTAATCCAAATGCCCCAAGAAATAATTGGAGGCAAATTCTGAAATTTCCTGTTTGAATATAAGCGCCACCATTTGTGCCATAGATCAGAGATGTTTTCCCCTTCCCAGGTTACCGGTTTTTTAATAAGCTTCTCAAACTCCACCCATACTTTTTTCACTACAGGACAGTCAATAAAAAGGTGTGTTATAGTTTCAGAGTCATTTTTTCACAGACATCATCTTCTCGGTCCTGACTTATACCTGGCGTGGAGGATGTCCCATGTAGGGACTTTTCCTTTTAGAATACACCAGAAGAAGAGTCTGGCTTTCACTGGGCATTTTAACTTCCATAATGACTTTTACCACCATTCCGGATCTCCCAAAAATTTCTTTGACATGAGGAATTTGTATCCAAATTTTGGGGAATAGGATTTGCGTGAGCCCACACCAGATGAACCGGTTTGTCTTTAAGCCTTACATTTGAACTGGAGAGTTCTTGTATATAGACCTTCCAATCGTTCCACCAATGTGGACGAAGGTTCAATTCCTCTCCTGATTTCCAAGCTTGTCCCCAGATGGATGAGTGACCAATTTTCTCTACTTGATTTAGGAAAAGATTTCATTTTGATTCTAGGTGCCTGATCAGGCCTGGGGCATAGCGAAATTTCCATTACACCGCACCCATGGGTCTCTTTCTATTCGAATATTTTCTCCATTTCCAATCTGCCATGATAAGCCCTCCTTAATAATCTTGAAGGCCTCTATAGTCGCCTTCCATACTATCGACACATTTCCTCCTTTATTATTGGGGTTCCGGATCCAATCTTCTAGAGGGGTGGGGTCGATGTGTTTCCGCTTAACCACTTTCATCTAGAGGTTTTCCAAGTTGATAATTCTCCACCCTGATTTAGCCACTAGGGAGGATCCGAAAGCAGTGAGGTCTTTTATACCCCACCCTCCCCATTCTTTCGGTCTTGCCACTTTTTCCCAGGTGATCGAGGGGAGTACTAAATCTTCCTTTGATCCAGCGCAGAGAAATCTACTACAAATTCTTCTTATCCTTTCCATAATTCCTTTAGGGACCCAGGTCAGCGCAACCCAGTATACTGGAATTGCTAATAGGACTGATTTGATTAAAGTTAGCCTTCCTGCTCTGGAAATCCACTTGAAGCTCCAATGAGAGATTTTGGCTTCAATCTTTGCTAACAACCAATTTTAGTCCTGTTTCCTATATTTATCCAGCTTCAACCAAAACCCCAGATATTTGAAAGGATCTTCGAGCTTATAAACATCAAAGGGTAGAAATGAGGTAATTTGGCTTTTCTCTTGCCTGTTAAAGCCTTCCAGAATGAGCTGAGATTTCCTATAGTTCACTTGCATCCCTGTAGCTTTCATCAAAATCTCAAGAATCTTCTTGATCTCCTTGATTTCTGACTGACTCCCATTACTAAAAAGTAAGATGTCATCGACAAAGAGAAGGTGCGAAATGTACAAGTTGACTACTACCTCTAGACCTTTTGTTAGGTCCCTATATTACTAGTATAGTCCCTTATTATTGTTAGTGTAACCCCCTTATTGTTATTATTGTACCCTTGTGACCCCCATTTTGTTATTATTGTGCCCTTAAATTATCATTGTTAGGTCGGCTAGGATTACATTGTGGCCCACTAGGATTACATTATATTTATGGACTCCTATATATAGAAAGGAAGTTTTGTAAATTGTATCATCGAAGAATTGTTCATTTATGTAATGTATTGGAGGTTTCCCCCTTGAAGTGGCTTATTTCTAAGGCGTCGATATCTTTTTTCTTCTATTTTTGGAGTTGGTTACACAACATTTGGTATCAGAGCTTTGGATTCTAGGGTTTCGCTGCTCCAAATAGGTCATCGTGGAATTTTTGCTATAAATTTTTTTCTACGAAGTTTCAGAAGCTGAAATTTTTAGGGTGCAAAGCCAAAATCCTGAGGAAGCGTTTCTAAAACTTTCAAAGCTTGGTTCGCAATAGTTTCAGAGATATCATCTGTGGAAGTTAGGTCTTTTTTCAAGCTCCTAAATAGGTCATCGTAGAATTTTCGCTACAAATTTTTTTCTACGAAGGTTCAGAATCTAAAATTCATATGGTGCGAAGCTGAAATCCTGAGGAAATTCTTCAAACAATTTCAGAGCTTGGTTCGTAATATTTTTGGAGATATGATCTGTGGAAGGTAGTGCTTTTTGAGGCTCCTGAATTGCATCTCAAAGAGGTGATCGTGGGAAAAGTTCAATAACTCTCTCTCTGGGCATCGGATTGGAGTGCCGTAAAAAGTGGTCATAAGTACATAGGTTGTAGTTTATTGGCTATCAATTTAAGAGACAAAAGAGACAAAGGACGAAACGATGAACACGTGGCAAGTCCTACAAGTTTGCTCTACGGAACCCCAGTCGAGAATTAGGTCATTGTGGGAGATTGGACACAACTTTGTCTTGGGGAATCCAAATTAGATCAGACCTGTGGCATTTGAAAGAAGCTTCAGAGGGCTACTACAGGGCTGAATTTAAAATATTGAAGATTTTCAATTACATATATAATTCAATTTCAATATCGAGCTCCTCAAAGCAAGTAAAAGGTGTGTATTTTTTTTCCGAATTGCATAAGTCTTGTTTGAAGAATCAAGTTGAATTGATTCCAAGGGCATATTGTAGAATAGGTATCAATATTGGATTCTAAAATGGCCCCTAAAAATAATTCAACACTCATTAATCCTTCAGAAGGCTCTACCATGACTCATGAAGATGAAGAATTGCAACATGATCTATCGAAATTACAAGAGCAAGTGCAACAAATTTCACTCTCGCAAAGAGCAACAAAAAATGAAATGGAAGTTTTGAAGAAAGGCGTGGAAGCTAAGATGGATGGCATGGAAGCTGGCATGGAAGCTAAGATGGATGACATGAAAGAAAACATGGAAAACATGAAGAATGATCTAAAAACAGACATCGAAGGTTTGACAAAGTTGATACAAGAAATGTTTCCTAATGGTGAAAAGATAGTAGAAGAACCTCATGATGAGAACAAAATAAATGTCAATCGTGATTTCATAAACTCTAATGTTGGTGGGAAGAACCACCATATTCCAAAAATGGATATGAGGAAGTTTGATGGAAAGGATCCTATAACATGGATACTACAGATGGAGCAATATTTTGATCTTCATAACGTGCAAAACACACAAAAAGTACGCATTGCAACTTTACATTTAGAACAAAATACATTTGTATGGTATCGATGGCTTTGCTCCCGTAAAAAAATTGTCACTTGGTCAATTTTTACGGAGGAAATGATAGCACATTATGAGGATACAAAGAGCAACACCTTCTTTAGCCAATTGATAAATCTCAAACAAAAGGGTTTAGTTGGGCAACACATTGAGGACTTCCAAAAATTGAATATAAGGGTAACTGATATTCCAGAGGAACACAGGATTGATCTCTTCATAGGCACTTTAAAGGATAACATTCAACATGAAGTTCACGTTCTGGAACCTGATTCATTGGAGAAGGCATTCAAGTTGGCAAGAAAATTTGAATGTAAAATTATGGCAACAAGGAAGCCTACCACTCAATTCTATAAAGAAGGAAGTGTGGCTATGCCTAGATTTCCACAACCTACAAGGTTGACACCACAAAAATTGGAAGAAAAAAGAGCAAAAGGGCTTTGCTACAGTTGTGATAGCAAATACACTAAAGGTCATAAGTGGGCTGAGAATAAATTATTTTACATAGATTGTGAAGAGGAAGAGGACAATGAACAAGAAGAGGATATACACCAGGAACCAGCCCCAGAAGAGGAAGAAATGAATCTGACCATATCGTGTAATGCACTGGCAGGAATTACCACTCCTCAAACTCTCAAGATAAAAGGACAAATAAAGAAGAAAAAGGTAATAGTGTTGATTGATTCAGGTAGCACCCATAATTTTATGCATTGTAAGGTAGCCAAGGAATTAAATTGTTTCCTATACCCAGCACCAGAATGTCAAGTGATGGTTGCAAATGGAGGAACTATAAATTGCTCTGGAAAATGCCATAATATCAAGCTAACCATGGGGGAATATGTATTGAATAGTCCGATGCTTTCCATTCCTATGGGAGGTGCTGATGTTGTACTAGGAGTACAATGGTTACAATCTTTGGGGACGGTAGCTTTTAATTTTCAAGAACTTTTCTTGAAATTTTTTTCAGAAGGAAAGGAAGTCGAATTACGGGGTATTGAAGGGAAGACGGGAAGGATAATAAGCTCTAATGTCATGACAAAGCTTCTAAAGAAATAACAACGAGGCGTAATTGCACAATTATGCTCACTAGAAGTTCCGACATCAAAATCATCTATTTCTACAGATCTCCAACAAGTCTTGGACAATCATTCCAAGGTGTTTGAAACTCCCCAAGGACTCCCACCTATTCGTGATCATGATCATGCTATTCATTTGATTCCAGGAAGTGTTCCTCCAAACATCAGGCCTTATAGATATCCTTACTTCCAAATGAGCGAAATTGAACGTATGATTGCAGAAATGTTAGAGGCGGGTATAATTCAACCTAGTCAAAGTTCTTTCTCTGCTCCTATAGTATTGGTACACAAGAAGGATGGATCATGGCGAATGTGTCCAGATTATAGGGAGCTCAATAAGCTCACCATTAAAGACAAAATTCCCATTCCTGTGATTGATGAATTATTGGATGAATTACATGGAGCAATTTATTTTACCAAGTTGGATCTTCGTTCAGGATATCATCAAATTAGAATGAAGACTGAAGATATTCCAAAAACAACATTTCAAACTCATGAGGGTCATTATGAATTTTTGGTCATGCCTTTTGGCCTTACCAATGCACCTTCTACATTTCAAGGGTTGATGAATTCCCATTTTCAAACCCTTCCTTAGAAAATTTGTGCTAGTATTTTTTGATGATATACTAATCTATAGCAGGTCTTGGAAGGATCATGTTGAACATGTTGACAGGGTGCTCAAACTATTGCAAGAGAAACAATTATATGTAAAAACATCCAAATGTTTCTTTGGAGTACAAGAGGTGGAATATCTGGGTCATATTGTATCTCACGAGGGTGTTAAAGTAGACCCTAACAAAATTAAAGCCATTAAGGAATGGAAAGTCCCCACAACCATAAAGCAGTTGCGAGGATTTCTCGGGTTAGCAGGGTATTATCGCAAGTTTGTTAAGAATTATGGGAGAATAGTAGCACCTCTAACAACATTATTGAAGAAAGATGCATTTTCATGGACTCCTGAAGCAACTAAGGCCTTTGAACATCTTAAAGAGGCAATGTGCCAAGCACCGGTCTTAGCTATGCCGGACTTCACAAAAACCTTTATTGTGGAATGTGATGCCTCAGGAAATGGAATTGGTGCAGTTTTAATGCAGGAAGGAAGACCCATTGCTTTTGAAAGTCGTCCAATCAAAGGAAAGTATTTACAAAAACCTATTTATGAGAATGAAATGTTAGCAATACTGCATGCACTAAAGAAATGGCGAACTTACCTAATGGGAAGACACTTCAAGGTAAAAACTGATCATGATAGTCTTAAACACTTTTTAGAACAAAGACTATCTTCAGAAGAGCAGCAAAAATGGGTCACAAAGATGTTGGGTTATGACTTTGAAATAATCTACAAAAAGGAAAGCTTGATGTTGTTGCAGATGCAATCTCAAGAAATAATGAAGAGGTGGAAGCATTGCTTTGTGCCATTTCTATTATCCAACCAGATTGGATAACCAAAGCAAGAGATGAATGAAAGAAGGACAAAGATGTATGGACACTCATTCAAAAGTTGCAGCAAGATCCTAGTACATCTGATACATTTAGTTGGAAAAATGATTCCTTATGGTACAAAGATCGCTTATATCTTTGTAAGAATTCCCAACTAAAACAAAAGATTTTTCTGGAATTGCACACTTCTCCTTTAGGAGGACACTCAGGATTTTTAAAAACTTACCACAGGGTGAAGAAAGAATTTTTTTGGGATGGCCTTAAATCTGATATTCAAAAGTTTTTGGCGGAATGTTTGGTTTGCCAGCAGAATAAAGTGGAAACAATTAAGACCTCGGGACTTCTACAACCTTTATCATTCCAAGTCAACGTTAGGAGGAGATTTCAATGGATTTTATCATAGGTTTACCTAAGTCTAAAGGAAAGAGTGTCATCATGGTGGTAGTTGATAGACTTACCAAGTATGCACACTTTTGTGCATTATCTCATCCATTTAAAGCAAGTACAGTTGCTACTACATTTATGGACAGAATTCAAAAGCTACATGGAAGCCCGAGGGTTATTGTGAGCGACAGAGATCCCATTTTTACTGGAAATTTTTGGACGGAGTTATTTTCTTGTTTGGGTACTCAATTAGCTCATAGCTAATCTTATCATCCTCAATCTGATGGTCAAACTGAGATAGTAAATAAATGTTTGGAAGGATATCTTCGTTGTTTTGTATCTGATAAACAAAAACAATGGGTCAAGTGGTTACCTCTTGCTGAATGGTGGTATAACACTTCCTTCCATACTGTAGCAAAAATGACCCCATTTATGGCACTTTATGGATATCATCCACCATTGATCACATCATATTTAAGGGAAAATTCGAAGGTTCAAGCAGTGGAAGATCACATCGAGCATCAGCAAGAAGTTCTCCAACTCTTAAAGGATAACCTGAATTTGGCACAAAATCGAATGAAACAACAGGCAGATCAACATCGCGGCGAGAGAAGTTTTGATGTAGGAGATTGGGTATTTTTACGGCTACAACCATACAAACAAATGTCCCTCAAGCAAGCTAAGAAGGATAATAAATTATCACCAAAGTACTATGGTCCTTACAAGGTGTTGCAAAAGATTGGTACTATGGCATACAAATTGGAGCTTCCTGCTTCTTCGTGAGTACATCTAGTTTTCCATGTTTCATGCTTAAAGAAGGTTATAGGTGAAAATCTTCCAGTTCAAACAATATTGCCAGAACTTGATGAGGAAGGAAAAATCATATTGGAACCGGAAGCGGTCACGGAAACAAGAACTCAACAACTACGGAATCGATCAATTTCAGAGTATCTCATCAAGTGGAAGAACTTACCCACTGAAGATTCTACATGGGAGGATGAGAATTTTATACAGAAGCACCCGAAGCTACTCAAGCGTTGAGGACAACACTTTTTTTGAAGGAGAGGGGCATGTTAGGTCCCTATATCACTAGTATAGTCCCTTATTATTGTTAGTGTAAACCCCTTATTGTTATTATTGTACCCTTGTAACCCCCATTTTCTTATTATTGTGCCCTTAAATTATTATTGTTAGGTCGGCTAGGATTACATTGTGGCCCACTAAGATTACATTATGGCCCCATGGACTCCTATATATAGAAAGGAGGTTTTGTAAATTGTATCATCCAAGAATTTTTCATTTATGTAATGTATTGGAGGTTGCCCCCTCGAAGTGGCTTATTTCTAAGGCGTTGATATCTTTTTTCTTCTATTTTTGGAGCTGGTTACACAACACCTTTTAAAATTCCTTCCCTTTTGGCTTTTAGTATTAATTGACTCAATCCTTCTCCTACCAAAAGAAATAGAAAAGGGGATAAAGGGCATCCTTGTCTTAACCCTCTTTTCCCTTTTAAGAAAGGAGAGGCTGCTCTATTAATAAGGACCGCATAACTGACACCGGTTATACATATCATGATCCAGTTGATAAAGTCAACTTTAAAACCTAGATGTGTTAACAACATCCAGAGATAGGTCCAGCTGATTCTGTCATAGTCTTTTGACAAGTCAATTTTCACTACTGCTCCTTTTCCTTTCATCTGTTTAACACTGTGGATTGTCTCCTGAGCCACCCCGATGGCTTCATGAATTTGGCGTCCATCCAAAAATCCAAACTATTCATTTGAAATTCATCTAGATAGAATTGGCTTTAGATGGACAACAATCACTTTTGCTATAATTTTATAAATGTTATTACAAAGCAATATAGGCCTGAAATCTTCAAACAATTCTGGATCTTCTTTCTTAGGAATAAGGGCTATAAAGGTTGAGTTAAATGGAGAATAGAACATTCCTTTTCTCCTGGATTCCTCAACCACCTCTGCTAATTCAGATCCAATCTGATCGAAGAAATGCTACAAGAGTTCTATAGGCCACCCATCCGGCCCAGGGCTTTTGTCTTTGGCCATAGATTTTATAATACTCTCCACTTCCTCTTTTGTGACCTCTCCCATCAAACTCTCAGCTTCTTTTGCCTCCACATACCGGGGAAAACATTGGGTTGTTTTGATAACCTATGGTAATTTTGACACCCCTTGATCAGAGAATAAATTTTGGAAATGGTTTCTCCCCATGTTCGAGAGAGATTCAAAAGAACTGGCCTCCCTACCTTCCTCATCCTTTAACTTCCGGATGGTATTCGTTATCTTCCTCCCTTTTGCAAAATTGTGAAATTTTTTTGTGTTTTCATCTCCAGCCTTCAGCCAGATCACCCTACTTTTCAACCTCCATTCCTCTTCTCTATCCAAAAGTATTTTACTTCTCTGTTTTTCTAGCAGCAAGATCCTGTCCTTTGACTCCTGAGATTCATAGCCATTCGATTCAGGTTTTTCCAATTCCCCAAGCTCAAAATTGATATTGATTAAATCTTCATTTTGTTTCTGCCTCCTCTTCTTAGCCCAATCCACTATGGCCTTCTTCAATATTTTCAAATTCTCCATGAACAAAAAGCTCTTGTCCTCCAAGGTGTTCCTACACGGCGATTTCCAAGTTTCTTTGAATAGCTTTTGGAAAGATTCCTCCTGCATCCAGGATGCGTTGAATTTGAAGGAGGTATCCGGTTTAGGTGGGGGCTTTGACAGCTCAACAAGGATTGGAAAATGATCCGAGTTTCCCCCCTCTCCCACCCATTGCCTAAAAATTGGAATTCTGGAAGCTAGATCTTCACCTAGAAGAAAACGATCTAATCTTTTTGCTATTCTAGCTTCAACTGTTCTACGGTTCCTCCATGTAGGTTTTAATTTTAACATGTTTACATCTATCAGGATATGCTAAGCAAGGGCATTCAAGAAGAAATTTGATAGAGTATCTGCTCTGGTTGAAGGTCCCCAAGTCTCGGCATTCGCAATTGAGAAATTTTGATCTCCTCCTATCACTAGATTTTGACTTCTTATCACTGATTTAGAGAGGAGATTATTCCAAAAAGAGACTTTCTCTTGGCATGGACCATAAATATTTAAAATCGTTATAGAGAAACTGAAATCAGGGGACATAGCTTCCATCCCCAACACATGATCCATCCCCCATATGTTTACTAGTTTCAGTCTTCCTTCCCTGAAGCCAATAGCCAGGCCTCCTGAGTGGCCAACAGAATCCAAGGTTTGAAAATTCCAACCCGGGAGAGTAGAAAAAAGAGATGACAAAACTTATGTGCTCGTGCTTAGAGTCTCTTGTACCATGAGTACATCTGGGTTACAATGCTAAACCATCTCCTTTAGAGCTAATTTTTTGGGTTTACTGGCTAAACCCCTACAGTTCTAGGAGAGAAAGATCATTTTGTCAGTCCCTCATAGGGTTTTGCTGCTCTAAGCACACCAGGAATTGACAATTGTTTACCATCCACCACGTCAAATTTTTCTTTCACCTGAGCCTTAGATAGGTAAGACTTCCTACCCCTAGGTTTCCTCAAAGAGGCCTGGGAAGTATCCATGCTTAAACCTTCGACCGACTCTCCTGAAATAGGTTTTTTGTCAAGGGAGCGTAGATTATAATGGCATGCCAGTTTGGAAGGAGAGGTTTTCACTTCACATATTTCATTTGGAATCTCTTCATAGTTCAGGTTTATTTTGGGAATAGATGAAGTGATGCTATCAACTTGAGTGTGTACATCAGATGAATGACTATGAGAATTTGAATTCAGGCATGCATCTTTAACTTCACAAGAAGGAAAACAAGAGTGCATACCCATTGTGTCTTCAAGGAGGGTTGAAGTTGATTCTTTTGTGATTTTTGGGGCATCATTCCTGGTTCCGATAGGTGTTCCCTCTGCAATCTCCAGGAACGGGATCTCCTTATGAGTCTGCTTCGAAGACTTCTCCTTCTCACTCCTATCCACCTCCATGGCATCCTCCTCTTGAGCCTTCTTATGCCTAGAATATTTTTCTTTTTCGGCTGTTACCACCTCCTCCTCAGCTCTCTTATGTTTCCTTCTGCGATTAAAACCCAACAGGAAATCCCTTGCTAGATGGCCATACACATGGCATCTATGACATCTGAATGGCAGATGTTCGTAGTCCAATGGCTGGTCAAAAATGAGGTCTTGGTACTGGATTTTGATATTTTCCACAAGACCTTCTCCGGGGTTAAGACTGACCAAAATCCGTGCCATGGCCTTATTCTTTGTTTCAATGAAAGACATATCTGCATCCAAATAAGTGCTGATCATATTCCCTATGGACCTGAGAACTGAATCCACCCAAAGGAAAGGAGGCTGACCAGGAACTCAAACCCATACAGGGAAAGTTTCAACCTTTTCTTGCTGCGCATCAAACAATGGAGTCCATCGCCTGAAAAGTATAGGATGGTTACCGAAAGCCCAATTTTTCCCCATAACCCAGTCTGCCATTTCCTTCTTCTCAAATTTCACCATGAACCATCCTTTTGCCAGAACTGATACCTTGAAAGATTTTTCTGGGGCTGCCTGCCATTGCTGATCTGCCCAATTTTGGATGAATTGAGTTGAATATTTTTTACCCCTCGCTTGTCCTACCAAAGTGCATTCAGCCACCCCAATAGCTTCCTCTATTTGGACATCCATCCCCAGCACTAGATTTTCTTCGATCTCATTTTTCTTGATAAATTCCTGTTTCTTCCTTTTCTCCTAGTTTTGCCTCTTGCCTGAGACCTCCTCCCTACCTTGTGTGACAGCAGCACCATTTTCCGCTTCTGCTTGCTGCGAAGAATCGTTCTTGTCTACTAGCAGATTTTTTGAGGGGTTCTCTGTAGCAATGACTTCCACATTTCCCTTGTTTCCAGTTCCTTTGTCAACATCCTTTGCTAGTCCCACCTCTGCTGACTGCTTAACAATTTTGAAAGCCGGATCTTCCTTCCTTAGACCCGATCCCTCTCCAGATCCCACTTCCACCAATCCAGAAATCATGCTGGGGTTTATCAAATCTCTTGCAATAGAGGATCTGGTTACGACCGATGATCTTCCTACCTCAACCGACCCTAGGTCAGTTTTGAGCCCTCCTCCCGGGCTATGCCAAGTCCAGCTTTTTGATCCATGACCGAGTACCACATCTTCAAGACCTTCAGTAAAATACTGAGCAGGAAGGAGGGATTTGGCATAACTCACTTGGAGATATCTGGGTACAACCACCTGAGGGTAACCCTCATTCTGAATTCTCCATTTCTGGGGTTCGAATTGGCCAAGAGCCTCCTAATTGCTCTGTATGGTTAGCCCCAAGCTTTCTTCCAGCAATCCGATCGAAGCCCTGTTCCTCCATGACTCTTGCAGATCTAGTTCCGGTTTCAAGATTGCATGGTGGCCGCTTGTCCCAATGAACTGCTCAATATTTTGTGTCGTTAAATCCTTCCCCCATACCGACAGAATGTCTTCCGGCTCGGGGTAAAGTTCAACAACCTCACTAGGGTTGACCATGTTTAATGCAGCAGATTAAATGCTAAACCTACCAAACGGACCGTTCCTGGCTCCAGCAACAGGGTAAAGACCTCGGGTAATTCGGAGAGAGCGAAAGTTATGGTGACCGGAAGACAACATCTCAGGCACTTTCCTGTTTCCGAAATATTCAAATCAACAGAAGCGTCCTAGTTTCAAGGAGATCCGTCTATTCCCTGCCAGATGTCTTCATCTGATGCTTTGATCTACCACTTGTTCCTCCCATCCTTCTCACTTCGAGAAAGCATCATGCTTCTAGACCATAAGTAACTTAATATAATATGGTTTATTAAATTATTTATTATAGTGAAAGAAATTTTACTATGGTAAAATTGGTGTTACATGGTGTATTTCGATTAATCTAATTGTAAATGGTTAGATGACCAAAAATTGGTCTAACAGATTGCCCCCCAACGTGAAAGCATTGGGAGCTAATCGTATGACTGAAGTACATTGTAAGAACACAATTAGTAGACACCAAAGGGGAGTTATAGAGAGAGAGATAAATAGGTGAAGTGAAGCAAGAGAAGACAATAAACCTAAGGGGGCGTGACTGAAAAAGGTAAGTCCTATGGTTAAGGCCGAGCCAAATGTATGAGTAGAGGAGTAGCGGGTTCGCTATGTTTGGCCTCGATTCGGCGGACGACTTTAAGGGTGTCGCAAAAATCATGGAGACAAGGACAAAGGTGAGAACAGTTTCCATATAGATCACACAAATAACAAGTGTGATTTTTGCTCAAAATTGTGAGTTTCTTAGTTGAATCGGGTAAGGTAACATGGATCTCCAGGATATCGGATTTAGGAAATGTTTCGTTGACCACAGGTTTGAGAAGAGGAAGTTTAGGCCATTTTTGGGTAGGATTCCTAACAACATCACACAAAGCACACACAGGTGACTTCTTGGGAGGCTTATGAGGAGCAGGAGTTTTTTGGGAAGCCTTATCCTTAGGTTCCTTCTTTCTGGCTTTGCCCCCCAAACCAAAAGCTTTCACAACAAGAGTAGATTCCTGTTGAGGTGCTTGTGGCACTGAAGCAAAGGTAGGAGTCGTGGGGGCCAGTTGGACTAGTGTCAAAGCTGTATAAGGTTTGAGTTGAACAGATGGGGTTTCAGTTGGGGGATTGATGTACCAGACTGGGATCATGAGGGTTAGGTTAGGAAGGCTGAGTGTAGCCATAACAGGTACTGAAAAGACTCGAAAAGGAGGAGCTAGGAATGGTATCTGACCGAAGGGCTAATGTCCTGGCGGAATGGATCCTAACTGTTTAAGGCTAGGGGCAACCATTCCTGATTGAAAAGGAGTGGAAGAGACACCAGAAAAAGAGGAATTTCCTTGAAAGGAAGCCCCTCCAGGCTCCATTGAGTGACCACCAACAGGTTGTGGAGGCATAAACTGCTGGGTGGTTGAACCGGACCGCTTGTGGCTTGTCTAAGACCATTACATCATGCAAAAATTTTAGAAGATGGGATCTACGATAAGAGGGGGGAGACCATGGAAAGCATTAAGTAAGGTGGAATATTTATAGACTCCAGGTGAAACACTGGTAAGAGGTGAAACTTCTTTTTTATCAGCGATTGAAGATATGATAGACTCAGATGAGATTTGAGGCTTCGGTTCATAATATGTCAATTGATCTATGGTAAGGATCTTTCCATTGTGAGGAAATCACATCTTATGATGAACTGCAGATGGGAAAAAATACATTGCATAGGTGTAGCTATGAGCCAACAAGATGTTGTAATCCAAGGGGGAATTAATGACTTAAATTTCAATAGAAATAGCCTTTCCTGCAAGAGTGACGTGAAAATTGCAGTACATCCAAAGGGGCTAAGAAGAGTGACCGTCCCAAGCACGAAAATTGATGGTGGATGGGGCTAAATTAGGTAATTTGATTTTATTCCAAACAAAGGCAGACATCACACAGGTGGATGTGCCCTCGTCAATGATACATTGACAGACATGGGCGTTACGAATATTGACTAGTATTTGGAAGGCGAAGGATGAAGGTAAGGGGGGATGTTCTGACATGTCAACATCAAAGATGATAAAACGATCATCTGAAGGATCCATAGTGCCTAGAGTATATAATAGATATTTACGTTGTGAAGGGCATGACTGTAGGGCTTCTAGCATTGGCATGGTAGTAGGAGATTGTGCCAAGTCATCTATTATGTCGTAATTATGGGCAGTTTTGGCAGAAGCAACAGTTCCGCATAATGGCCCTTTGGGGATCTTGGGAATAACCTCTTCCTATGGCAGAGGGATCTGTAAAGGGGCATTCAGTGTTAAAATGGAATTTTTGGAAACTTTAGTTTGAGATTTGGTTGTATATGAAGCAGGTGGCTTTCAATATTGGCGCAACTGAGTTTGAAGGTTGACATCCGTGGTATTTACCACTTCAAAATTGATCATGAGAATATGGTAATGAGAGGTGCCAGATTGTGAGGGTTGAGGGGTGGCCTAACCTTGAGGGGGTTGGGCAGCCGCATATCCTTGCCGAGGGAAAGGATTAGTAAAAGTAGCTTGTTGAATAGGTGCAGTATTTGGAGGAGCCGAAACCATGGTTTTATTTCCTCTAGATGCTACTTGTGCTTCCCACAACTGACACATTTGGGGTAAAAGGGGAAAATCATGAGTATAATGGCCATGGAAACCACAACAAGAACAAGGCTTGTTAGTATGAAGAGGCATCTCTTGCTTGGGTTGATTGCCTAGTGACTGGTTGATAGTGTTTGGCGGGTTCCCTTGGTGCCCTTGATTACTTTATGTTGGTTGATTTTGGTTGCATTTCCTCTTTTTCTTGGAATTTGGAGGATCAGTCTCACTCTGCTGCGCATACACATGACTCGGAGGGGGAGTTGGTTGTTGTGGCAGAGGTTTAGAAGGAAGAGGAGGCTAGGGTTCTCATGCCAGAGGGGCTAGATCACCAGGCTATTGATCAGGATAAAAAGGACGTTGAGCAACATTGGGGTAAACAGGTTGAGTGACCACATGCCCTTGAATTTGTTGATGTAATGGGGAAAATGTGCTTTGTCCTAGATACATGTCTCTAGGAGGGGGATGGGTCCTAGAGGAGCTGGACCCTCCTTGAGGGAAACCATAACCCATGGGAGGATGAGTATATGGACGTGAAAGAGATCCAATGATACTATCAGTGGTGTGATATTCCCCCGGTGCATTGGCACCACCAGGTCCAGGAAGATTCGGTAAGACGGTATAGACATAACCACACTGGGTGTAGATCAAGTCATATTTCAACATGATTTGGAGAGCTTCTTCCTATTTATGAGGAAAGTGGGATGAGACATATTTACCAATAGAAGGAAAAATCGTTCTAAGAAACCCTTCCATATAGACATAGTCATCGAATGTAGGAGCTCGACATAAGCTTCTCCTTTTACGACATTCTTGGACATGTTCAGAAAGGCGGGTGGGACAATTTTGACAGAATGCAGTCAAAAACTAAGTACGAGTATCATATCGGATAGGTAACTAGAGTTAGGACATAAATGCTTTAGCAAGAGACACAAATGTGGAATGTGAGGCAAAGGCCTAGTCCAAATACCACTTTGTAGCATCTCGAGTGAGCATATGATGGAATAACTGAAGATGGATGGAGTCATCATTGATATAATTGGACGAACACCACATGTGGAAAGAGTGGATGTGATTAATAGGGTCCTCTGCACCGTTTCCTTGGAACTTAGGGATGCTAAAAGGAAGCTTAGTTGGCATAACAAGACAACCTGAATCATGGTATAGGGTCGATAATTAACTGGCTGAAATCGAGGCAGCTCAAACTTGCCATATAAGGTAGCAAGGGAGTAGTCGGGATGGTTCAAGTATTGGTTCTACTACTAGTAGCTATAGAGTTAGGTTTGGGGCATCCACCAGCTTCAGGACCAATACTTACATTGGCACATGACATGGTGGAAGAATGAGGTAAAGGAGAACCTGTTTCAGAATCAGAGTGAGGGCCTAATGGACCAGAATCAAAGTTGGTATAGGGACTCAGCAGAGGACTAACTCAGCATCTACAAGGTTAAGTAAGTCTTCCTAACGGAAACTTAGGATGAAGGCCTAGGATTCTTTGGGATAAACGCATTGGGGGTGGAATGATCGCAAGACACAAGTAACCCAGTAATGAATAAAGATAAACAAAGGCAGAGGGGAAGATAAATTAATTACGATGTTTATGTCTTGGCTTGGCGATGTAAACCAAGTGGTCTTCGCTTCAGGTGTGCATGTGTGAAATATTTGTGTTAATTTATTTAATTCCAGACGGTTGTGTATAAATAAAAATAAAAAATGATGCATAACTCTAAATAAAACTTAAACAACAGTAAAATAAATAGCTAAAGATGCATAAATTCAACCCAAAAAGAAGGGCTCCCAAGAAAATGTTCTAAGAGGTGAGCTAAATTGACTCAAAACACACAATATGGCCAAAATATATAAGGTCTAAGGGACAAGGATATAATGACTCATATCTGCTGAAAAGAGGTGCAGAAAACAACATGAAATCAGAGGGAAAGCTGCTGCAAAATGGGAGGAGAAAGGTTAAAACCCTAAGGGAAACAAGAGGGACCTTAAGGGGGAGGTCAAACAACACTCAATAGGGGGTTTTGGATGAGATAATAACTGATCTAAATGGATTTGAAAGAAAGAGAGATCAAACCCTGAAAAATGGTTGAAATCACTGCGAAATCTTAGACTACCTACTTAGCTAAACCCTTCCTAAAAAGGTGGAAGCATACTGAAACCCTAAGGGGCTTGTTCCTACTTCAAATAGAAAAAATGAGCATATCTAGGCATAAGATGGATGAAGACAGAGGTCAGAAAACCCTAAATAGTTCTTGTAGAGAACCCTAAAAATTACAGAAAATACACTACAAAAGGTTATAACTTGCAGGTACTGACTTGTAGGCTACCAAAATTGAAATTTTTTTCCCAACAGGTGCTATCTTAGCCTAAAATTATAGGTTCTCGGCTGAAAAGTATGAGCTACAGTTCCAAGAGTCTCGGGCAATAGGTTGCGGAAACATTTGTCATCTGTGGCACGACTGATACCTGTTACATGGGGAAAACACACAAAAACATGCAAAAGTTAGTTTTTTTACTGTTTCAGGTCATAAAACGTTAAAAAAAACATTAAGAGGCTAAAAAATAGCCGAATAAAAGCCATAGGTAATGAAGCAGATGGTCACGAAGGAATCTGAATAAAACCCTGTGGAGTCACCAATTGTTAGAATGAATTTTTAACACAAGTGTACGAAAATAGATCACTTTAGTTGCAGATGAAAAACAACCCTAACAAAAAAGATGGATGTATAACTTCTTCAAATCTGCAATAGATGGTAAAAAAAAACGCAAAACAAACCCATATCTATGCAAATAAAGTAGCCAAATAGTAAAATGAAATAACATTTTCTCCAAACATCCAATGGACAAGACATGAATTATAAATAATTTTTTGTACTATATTAACACATGGGAAGGGAACAAAGAATGATGTTACCACTCCCCTAAATGGGATGGGTTCTTGGTTGTCCTCAAATTCTCAGCTTCAGAGTTTCTCTGTCAATGGTGTAGAAAACCCAAGATGTGTAGAATTCATAGGGATCTCAATAAGAAAAAAGAAAATAAAAGTAATCAAAGTATGACAATGGTAAGAGGATGAAAGTCCGACAATGATAAAAGGATCAGAGGTAAAGAATGAATGGAAAAACCTCCTATTTATAACAAAATATTGAGTTATCATTGACAATGGTGCATAATAAAATATTATTAACCAAGATCTAGATCTAACTGCTTGGACTATTTTATTATATTTTGTTGGTGGGAAAAGGAATTTAAATTGGTTAAGTCTCTTTATTTATAAATAATAAACAAATAAATGATTTATTTATCATTTGAAGAATGGGGTTAAGGAATAATTTAACAAATAATGATTTATTTTAGTATTCCTAAATGGTTTTGTCAAATTTAACACACAATATTAATTAAATAATGATTTAATTAATTATTCCTAGATAATAATAAGATAAATAATGATTTATCTAATTATTTCTCATTAATTGGGTTAAATATGACCAGGAACATTATTAAGTAGAGGTTTAATTAATTATTCCTACAGGAAAATCAAATAAATAAGGTTTTGTTTAATTATTCCTCATGGGGTTTTCTATTTGGACCAGAAACAACTTAAAAAACTATGGTTTATTAGACTATTTTTTATAGCAAAGGAAAAATTTCTATTATAAAATTGGTCTTACATGGTGTATTTCGATCCATGTAATTGTAAATAGTTATATGACCAAAAATTGGTGTAACACATGGCACATCAACTTCTTTGAAATACCAATTAGAGGGACCGACCTCTCCTATACTTTCTGATTGTCTTGGCCAATGTTTCTTTTTAGTTTTTGAAGTAATATGATCTTTCCTAACAACCAATGTGTCACTTTGTTTCGATGATATCTGCCTCCATAAAGAAGATGAAACATTTTTAAATATATGCATGGTATATAATAGGTGGGTAATAATAAGGTGCTCTCAATATGGGAGGCTTAAAAACATAGTTTTCTTTTTCACCCCAGTGGGAAATTTCTCAACATATGTGTTAAAGAATTCTGGATCATCAAAAATAGACTCCACAATTGAATCAAACATTTCTATGAACTCCTTCTCCTTCTCTCTCTCATATGCTCTAAGCCATTTAGCTAATGTCATTATTGCAGGCCTTTGGGATCTCTCTCATTTACCATTGAAGGCATATGTTTCTCTTCTGAAAGGGTGTTCTTCTAGGAGGAATGCCCTGGAACAGTCATACACGGGCTTTCGTAGGTCATTGGACCATTTAGCTTTCACAGAAGGTCCACAACATTTACATGCATAGTACCCTTTTGTTACAAGACCTGTGAAATTATTGTATACAATATGCATGGCACATTAAAGAATATCATGAAGCTCAGAAAAATTACAACGAATTAAATTAATATGCGAAGGAATATTGTTATGTATACAGAAAAATCAATAAATATGTAATTTACCAGAGAATATTCCTAAGCCTGGATAATCATGTGTCGTGTAAGCACATATATGATACAACGTAAAACTCTTCTCTATTGTGATGTGTCTTGATGCATCGTATACATTTATCCCATTCCATAATTCCTTCAATTCATATACCCATGGTTGTAAGTAGACATTCATATTATTCACTTGTCTTCTATGAGGGACTATGAGAGCCAACATAAGATGTTGATTCTTCACAAAAAACCATGGGGGGATATTGTTTTTGATCACTACTATAATCCAAATAGAATAGTTCATGCTCTAGAGGGAATATGGGTTAACGCCATCCATGGCTATGCTAAGTCGTAGACTTCGTACTTCATCCTTGAAGTTTTTGGGCCATGTATCCTCTATATGATTCATGGCTATTGAATCTATTGGGATTATTATAACTCATAACTCACTTCTGTGTGAGGTAGGCCAACCTTAAAACATAGCTAATTATTTACAACTAAAGAGCCTTTGAATCCTTGGGATTATAGGCATGCTCCTCAATATCTTAAAAGGAGGACCATGTGATTTACCCTTACTGTTCAATTTATTATACCTACCAGCCCATATTTCAGACATATCTCTTTGTATGCATATTCTCCTCTATATATATAATATAATAATTTGGACATGCATGATATAATATGTACACAACACCCAACATTTTCACAATATCTTTGCCTCTTCGCAGCTACCAGGAAATAAATTATCACTCGGAAGAACCTTATCTTTGAATAACTTGTAGTTGATAGAAAATATTAAATGTACAATGCCAATAATTATTAATGATCATAAAATTGACCATTTGTAATGTTGATTATGTGACAAGATTTCTCAAAATATAAGGGACTTTATGGTCAATTACCTCAAATTTTCTAAGAAAGATGCATTCGACAAGCCAAAATTTGCTTTCAAGTTGTACAGTAACATTGTTGTCCCGAATTGGGTAGACTTTGATTGGCTGCCATGTCCAAAGGGAGGGGTGATGGAAGCAAATTTAAGGCTTTCAAAAAAGGTATCAGTGATATGAGAATCATCCCCTAGTTGATTGTCTTTCTAGAATGCATCTAACAACATTGTCTCCATGACAGTTGTATCCCTTAAGTAATCATCCATACCAACCTCTATTTGATTTCTTCCATTTCCATCTTGTGATGAACTACTATTTCTATAGTCAGTCCTAATTGTTGAACCTGGATGTAGTCGAAATTGAATAGGTGGTTGATTCAACCATTCTTGTTATCGTTCCTCTCTGAGCTTTTCTCTTAATTCATCCTTATCTCGATTTGACATTGTCATGGGGTGCAAGAGAAGATGGTAGGTAGGTTGCTCATCATCACTAGAATCCTAATAATTTCAAAATATATATTTGAACATGATTAGTACAAAATAGATGATATCAATTAGTAATAATGTCAATTCATGACTAATTGTTTTGAAATTGAAATAATTACATTATACCAAACAGTTATTACCATGATTGTCTAAGGATTGTGTCTAGAAGATGGAATGTTGCAATTTGTAGGGTGAAGCAGCTGTCCATTTTCATATACCAACCATGCCTTGCGGTATGCTTCTCCTGATAAGAACTTCTAATGTTTAGGAACTGTTTGAATATTTTGTTCATCTGAACTCGATTTTGAATCTGTGTCAACCTGCAAATTTGTATACCTTAATTTTATTCAGTTTATTGAGATGGATAAAAAAAATAAATTCTATTAGATAATGAAAATATAAATAAAATATGAAGTAATTACGTACGGAGATGGATAGGGAGAACTATGTGATGAACTTTGAGAAATATAGTGGAACAAACTGGATTTTGAATAATTGTCCATTTTATATAATTATGAGAATTTCTCCCTACATTTGAGAAAAATCAACAATAAATTTTGGTGTAAATACCTAAAATTAATTCTGGTGGCTTAAAAAAGGAGTCATTGTTATCAGTGCTAATGTACTATTAACTGCATCGATGTGGTTTTATTACCAGATGCACTAGTGTTGTTAATTAAAAAACGTACCGAATATCGGGGAAAAAAATGAAAATTTGTTTTTTTGAAGTGAAGAAAAATTGGTAAATTTAAAAATGAGTGGAAAATGATTTTCGGAAATCTAATTTCATAAAATTTCTTTAAATAGTAAATTTTATTCATTATTTGATTATTTTTGCAATTTTTTCATAGAGGGATTTGCACGAGAGAGATACGTGGAGCAAGAGAGAACTGTGGAGAAGAAAAATACTTTCAAATAATAACACTATTCATAGAATAAGAATTTGAAACATCTGGTGATTCATACAAAAACTCCATTCTTACGTTAAACCCTTTCTTCTTCTTGTTATGTGACTGGAAAAATTCAGAATTAGGGATTTTCATTTTAGATTTGTAGGGTTTGTATTACTATATATATAGGCATATGACATATAACCTGTGGGACCACTTTCAGAATCAGATCCCAATCCCTGTCGGCCCTTTCACATTTTTTTAAAAATAACTTTTGTTAATCGGTGTGCATTGTTTAAAATAATGCACCAGTGCGTGATTTTAGTATAACGTACCAGGCGCGTATTGACAAATTTTTTTTTTTGATAAAAACATATTTGTATTAATTTATGTTTATGTTAATCGGTGAATTGGTATTAATAAAATTCATCGGGTATCCTATTGAAAAAGAGCACCATACAATGTTTATACTGTAGTCGTTGTGTGTTTATAAGAACCTACCACATTGTTTTTAGTGCTTAAGTTGTGAAAGTCGCACCAGGCATTTAATTTAGATAGATGCACTCTTTTTGATGATTTGTTTTTTTATCTGAAAAGTACGTGATTTATTTATAAAATATATTAATGAATGGTATATGTTTTATATTGATAAATAAATGGTTTACAAGAGTTAAAGTAACAAAAATACTAATAGCACATCTAGAAAAGCAAAAAAGGCAAGTTATTTGTAAATTCTTTACAAAAATTATTATTTTGAACTATATGTAAGTTTAACTGATATGTATTGTTTAGTTTGTGTCATGCAGATCCAAAAAATGATGAAGCTTGATAATATTCTTTATGATCTAAGACCAAAAGAGCATGAAAACTTGATGGAAAAATTGTAGAAGGATGAATCAGGTGAATGAAAAAATACAATCGATCCAATATTAATTTATTTTTTGAATTTTCATTAATAATATACTTAAGAATATTATATAACATGTTTCTAACATTATATTAAATTAGATGATGCAGGAGCATCAAGCTTATTTTTCATTTTTCATTTGTGTGATTTAGGGGGTGAGGTTTTTTTAATTATTTAATTAATTATTTTGCTCAATTCTAATAAATTAAAATTGAAAATATAAATGTGAGGATTATTGTAAATATTCCTTTAATAATTAAGGATATGAGTGGAATGGAATTAGGTAGATAATATATGGATTATGAATTCCATATATGAGACTTAGTTGAGTCCAAAAAAAATATAAATCTAATTTAGATTTTAGTTGAGATTTGTGTGGAGGAATTTATGGAATCGAATAAATTCATATTTATGTATAAATAGGAGGGTTGTGTGAGGATGAAAACCAAGTAAGGAAGTGAGGAATAGAGAGAGAGTGAGGAATGGGTTGAGAGATTTTTGTAAAGGGCCGAGAGCTGAATGGCCATTCATTGTAATATTTGGCTGAAGATTTCTTGTGTTATTGTACATCAGTATATTTGTGTTTTTATAGCTCTCCCCTGTATGTATAATTTAAGCTGCAAATTGTTTTCTTAATGAAGAATTAGATGATATTTTTGAGACTGAAGGTAACACACTATTTTACATGCTAGGCTCTGATTTAAACCAGAATCCTGGCATCATTTGGTATCAGATCCAAAGATACATGCTTGATGAGGTTGAATGCGTTGAAGATAGGTCGAGATGTGCATAGAGACAAACATTGATAGTGTGATGAATGCCAAAATAGCAAAGTCAGCCAATGAATAGGTGTACGATGGAAGTAACCCCGTTCAGTAAAACACTGAGATGGTGGTGGCATAGAGGCAATAAAATGCAGAATGGAGCGCAGAACCAGATGAATGTTGAATGCGGCATTGGGGAGTGCTGGGAATAAAGTCATGGAGGTAAATCAATATTTAAAAAACTGTGCATTCATTGTTATTCTTGGCGTTGACGTGGTTGTCAAGTGTATGGAAGTGCAGATTTGTTGGAACATAAGTGATGGAGAGGATGAGTTACTGTGGACGAAAGTTGATGCTGCATTAGTAGTTGGAGCATATGGTTTGATTTTTTGTTTTATAATATAATCACTGTGTATTAGGTAAATGATTTTTTGTTGTGGAGGGTCATGCATAGTTTTAAAACACTGTAGTGGACTACAGCCTTCGTGTGGATGTAGGTAAAGACACTCAGGCCATACGTTAAACACAATGGAAGCATTGGACTAGTCGGCTTTTATTAACAAGACTATATAGCTTGAAAATGTTATTCAGATGGGTACGCAGTCCCTGTGGTGTATGGGTTCATGTTTTAGCGTATATAGTTCAACTTTCCCACATCACAGAGTGGCATATCATCTGCGTTGAGGAACTGCGTTAACATTGCTTTTATGTTGGCACAGTCATCCTACATTGAGTCATTGTGTGGAGATTAGTGCAGGTTGAAATCAAAATTCCACCTTATAGAGCTAGAACCATGTTTTTTTGTTTGATTGTTGCGGTGGTTGTGAAGCATGGACTCAAAAAAATTGCGGTGTTTTGCATTTTATTTGCTTGGAGATCATTACAGTCACAAGCAATTATGAATTGTAGAGTCGAGCTGTCAATATTGTGGTTCATCATTGCTTTATGTTTCAAGTGTAATGTAATTACTGTATGGACAGTGGTAATGATTTCTCTATTTTCTTGGGTTGTTGGTTGGTATGGAATGATAATTTCATTATGGATTGAATGTTGTCTTGTATGAAGAGTGGGACTCAATAAATAAACTATTTTGATTTACATTGTTATATATTCAACAATGCTGCTTTAAGGATTACATTGGTTTGTTTTCCAAATGGATTCCAAAGAATTGGAGGAGACTGCTAATGCATGTGGAGTGTATGCGAAACCGGAGATCTCAATTACCCATGTGGGGATTTCATCGCTGCAGAAAATAGAAAACTTTTGTTGAACACGAGTCGAAGATAATACATCTGATGAGCATGAGAAGACTCGTAAAAATTGATGAGCAAGAGTTAGTGGAGACAAAGTCTGTAGAGGCTTGAATGTATTCTTAAATGAATACAAGAGAGAAGGGTTGGACCATTTCAACCACAAGAAGATTCAAGGGAAACTGTTCGCGGTAAGATGATGATCAAGTTGAATGAAGGGAACACGAATGTTTGCAGTGAAAAAGACGACATAGAAGAGTGGAGTCCAACGAGTTGACATTGCAAAGAGAAGGTTTATAAATAACCTTAAGGAGAAAATAAGGTATGATAATTCAAAAAGGTATTTTTTGAATGTTGTGAATGGACTAATTTATTTATTTCATCATAAAATAAATCTTGGAAAACATGGAGTGCATTTCGATTAAAGACTTCAGTATCATGGGAAACTGATGCTCTTTCATAATAATGGAGTATGAGAGAGAGTGAAGATTTTACATCCTAAAATGTATTAGGGGTGCTTGTTCTTTGGAAGATTGTATAACTTGAATTAAGTCAGAATATCCACTATCATAATTTGGCCAAGCCTTGAAGTCAAAACTAATGTTAGGGTCAAATGAAAATTTGGATAGCTTGAGTTAAGATTGAGTTATTGTATAAGAGGGTGTATTTTTCATCCAAGATGAAGACTTGATGTAAAATCTGAAGTCAAAGAGTTGTAAACCAAAGTAAAAGGTTTGAATGTAATTGGGTGCATGATCGGCAGAGCCCGAAACCCAAATAATTTTTTATTGTAACACATGTATTACTAAAGTGTTGTTTGCAACAGATAGAAGCAAGAGAATTTCCAGATACTAATCCCAAGACAAAGAACTGAAAGAGGTCAAGCGCTAGAAGAAAGCTTGCATTGTTGAATGGAAAGTGGGAAGACATGCTGAAAAGTGGATTGAATGAAATCCACATGTGAACAGATGAAGTTCACAAAGGAGGAGAAGATGAATGTTGATATTCATTTCATAGGTTCAGAGAAAGACCTCAACTGAAGGCAGAAAAGGGAAAATGCTAAGGTAAATGGCATATGTGAGAATTTGACTGATGAAGATTATGAGCAGGAGAAAGCTAAGATAAAATTCCATCTTGAGTTATTGATGGAAATGTTACAGATAATTAAAGTAGACCAGAGATTTGGATGGAGTACGAAAAGGAAAGTCAAATGGCATAGATTGCAAGTGAAGTGGGAGCATAGAGTGAATGCTCAATTGAAGGAAGAGTTACTCAGTCTAAATGAGTATATAAAGGAATATTTGATATGTGAGCCAAAATATGGTCCATTGCTTTCTGAAAGTAATGGTGTGACATAAGAGAAATCTACAGAGGAACTAAATCAAATGAAGTATTCAGAGCAGCAAGGAGATATGATGACTGAAGCATCAAGTGAGATCACAAGGTGTATGGTTTTTAAAACTAATTATTTGTGTGTGATTGCAGGTACATCACAGGATGTTGAACAAAATTTGAAGTTTTTTAAGGAGAAGAAGTTGAATCTGAAATTTTCTCCGAATGGTGCTGAGATAACAAGATCTCAAAAACAAAAGGAGATAAAGGGTCTGATGGGAATAAAGAACAAAGTATTGAAGCAGAGGAGAAAGGGCCATTTGATGATTGGTCAATAGCAAGTGAAGGTATGGAAAGTTGTGTAAATTTTTCAAGTTCTACCCCAATTGAGATTGTTGAGTTATATAGAAATTTATATCTTCAAAGAAGAAAGTTATAAAAGCAGAGGATCTATGCTCAGGCTGAGTTGCTGAAAGAGAAAGACAAAGAAATTGTCCTGAATTATAATCAGGAAATAGAGGACAAGGATTTCGGAATGATTAAACAAATCAAAGAAGTTCATTATTGTGAAACAGAACAAGGAGACATTCTTAAAACATATGATATGGAGGAGGGACTAGCTGATAGTCTCATAGAGAATTTAAATCAGCATACTGATGTGCTGATGGAAGAGGAAATTTCAGAGAAACTTACTTAAATTTTGTCGGAGGAGAAAGAGGCATTGAGGCCTTTTGTTTTTTATTTTACTAATTATTTTGTGAGTACACGTTTTATTGCAAATCTTGGAGAAAAATTGACAAAATTGAAAGGAAAGGAAGAAATTTCTGTGGAAAATTGTAATCCATGGAACCAAGAGGTTAGATTGCAGGAAATTATGCCGAAGAATTAGGATTCAAGGCATGAAGAGGAATCTAAACTTCAATATTGGGAAATGAAGAATGTGAAGGTGCAAGACAATAGTGAACAAGAGGGCAAGGATGAAAGGGAAGTAGTAAGTATAAAAGTTTAGCAATCAAGAGGTAAAAGTAAACAAAAGGCAAAAGATCTATTGGACAGATAAATTGAACTGATAAGGAGGATAATGATGGAAGTATCCCAGAAGAAGACAACAATAGTAAAACAAAGAGGAATCAGCAAGAGGACAACAACAGAAGACTGTGAAAGCATATCCAGTAAGGCAATGCAACATAACGTGTGGAGACCTGGAGAAAACCAACAAACAAAAGCAACAACAAATGGGAAATTGCAGAACAAGGTATGCGATCTAGCAAGACAAAGATTCGAAACACATGATTAGGAGATCATTATTATTTTCAACCTTGGGAGTCTGATGCAGGAGCATCAAGCTTATTTTTTATTATTCATTTGTGTGATTTAGGGGGTGAGGTTTTTTTAATTATTTTTCTCAATTTTGATAAATTAAAATTGAAAATATAAATGTGAGGATTATTGTAAATATTCCTTTAATAATTAAGGATATGAGTGGAATGGAATTAGGTAGATAATCTAGGGATTAGGAATTCCATATACGTGACTTAATTGAGTCCAAAAAAAGATAAATATAATTTAGATTTTAGTTGATATTTGTGTGAAGGAATTTATGGAATGGAATAAATTCATATTTATGTATAAATAGGAGGGTTGTGTGAGGATGAAAACCAAGTGAGGAAGTGAGGAATACATAGAGAGTGAGGAATGGGTTGAGAGCTGAAATACCATTCATTGTAATATTTGGCCCAAGATTTCTTCTGTTATTGTACATCAGTATATTTGTGTTTTTATAGCTCTCTTTCCTGTATGTATATTTTAAGCTACAAATTGTTTTCTTAATGAAGAATTAGATGATATTTTTAAGACTGAAGGTAACACACCATTTTACATGTTAGGATCTGATTTAACCCAAAATCCTAGCATCATTAGATATGTTTAATTTTCTACAGGGACCAATAGAAAATAAAAGTAATGTAGTTCTAAGAAAAGAAAAAAAATAGAACATGCAAATGAAAATGAATTTCTCCTTACCTCATATGTTGTGGTGTTGGAGGTTAATGAAAGGGGGAAATTTTTTTACAAAACTTTGCGGGATCTAATGGGATGATTTTTTAGTTGTTCTTTCCACTTACAATACATAAAAAACTTTGCGGGAATTTATGGGATGAGTTTTTAGTCGTTCTTTCCACTTACAATACAAAATCAATCCAATGATTCGAGGAACCAAATTTTATTTAGACTATAGGAAGAGTTTCAAGAGAATTGGTTAATGAGACATGTTAGACTTTTAATAGAAAAAACATACAAAAAAAAAGGATTGAAAATGTAATATTACTTTAAATGTTTTTCTAGAATTATATGTATATATTTCTACAAAGCCATCATTTATAAATATCACTTTTGTTATTATTAGTTTTCATATATCAATATAAAAATTAAATAGTTTATTGTCATGTTACTTTTTCAGGAAGATTATGAAAATATCAAAGGATGAACAAGCTGATATCATAAATATACCAGTAGGAATGTCCAAAAAGGTGTACAAGGAGATGGCCAAAGAAATGGACATAATTGCATCACGTGAGGAGCCATCTCAACAACAATGTGCTTCAAATGTAATATCTAATCATTGAATTTTTCAATTAGGTACAATAAATAAATAATTTAGCATTAAATATTAATTTTCAATTATTTTATTGCAGAAAAGAAAATAAAATGGAACCCATTCAGCACATAAAAAATAATGACAAGGAAGAAAAGGGTTGATATCTAAGTTTGTGAGTAATTATTACTTCCTTATAGCAACATAACTAGATTTCACTTTTGTACATTTTAAGTTTTTTTACAACAATCATCATTGAATGTCTTCAAACATGCACTAACATAGAAAGAAGAACCATCAAAAGTATTGGTTGACATTGGGTTAAATATGGGTTGTTAGTATGTGTTGGCTGATCAAAAATTAATTGTGGAAGTTGTAAGTATCTACCTTGTTTTACTTAGCTCTGTCTATAATTAATATAACAAAAAAGTATTTTATATTAAATCTATTATTTGTTATGGGGTATAAAACTTGCAAGAAACAAAGTATGGTACCATGCTAACAAATGAATTGTCGAAAGAAGGCATGAAATTTTGTTTTGAAAGAATGTGTATAGTTCATGAGTCAATTATTGCTATGGTACATTAATTTTAAATTTACATTGTTGTATATTATTTAATATTGCAATTTTCTTTATTCTAACCAATGTAAATACACTTATTACACTTTATTTTTATGTTTGTAGAAGGAACTTGAAGAAGAATAAAATAATAAAAAAAATGAACAAAACATTCCTCCAAATAACCCAAGTCATGGAAGTAGCTCAAGCAGTGACAACAGTTCCATCAAATAATGATGATCAATTGTTTTGGATATCAAAGCAACGCATTGTATTTTTTGAAAGATTTGTCTGTGAAATTTGATATTTTGCTTATTGTAATGGAAATAATTTTTGAATTGAAAGACAAAGGGATACCAATAACATTCCCATTTTGTATGACAAAGAGTTTCTTATTAATATATATAAAAAAATACATTTTAATTTATTATGTTGCAGTCTCCATTTTCACTGTGAAATGCTACACCATTGATTAAATATATAGATTATTAAATATTATAATTAAGAGATGTGAAATATGATGATATGATATAAAAAATTCATCTAAACATCACATTGAAATGCACTAATAAAAATTTAATTGATATGAATATTGTTATAAGATGTGTCGACTTTTGATGAATAATGAATTTTTTAAAATCACAATAATTGCACTATCACAGGTCGATGTTTCTAAAAAATAGAAAATGAACATCGATGCATGTGTATGATACTACGCATTGCTGCTTGTGTACGATATTATGCACCTGTGTGTGTATATGATACTGCACATTGGTGCATTTATATGACCTATGAGCAACACACCAAATACCAATACCAATTAGAATGCCCAATGTGCTTTATCGACGACTATGACCTGGGAGGATAGGCATCACATGCACCGGTATGGTTTTCCTTTAATGCATCAGTGAGTTTTTACACCTTAATGGCCGGGTGCGTTTCTACACCTTAACGACGCTAGTGCATGCACCTTCTATCATCATGATGTGTATTTTTTGGTGACATGCCCCTGGACATTGCTAAATTCCTCAGGGCTTCTGAACATTTTTTTCCATCGCGGTGCTTGGTATGTTTATAGTACCGATGGGTACATGTCAAAGCACACCAGTGCATTCAAACGTGAATCGTGCACCGATAAGAAATACATCCGTAAAAACCTATGGCTGCCAAGTTTTTTTCTACTTGTGTTTAAGTTCCATTAATTATAAGCTTCATTAAAACCTCTATTACGAAAAACAAATGTTGAATTAAATGTTTTTTTGACAATTTTGGCAAATTTTGTTACACGAAAAAATTCCTTTAGAACCTCTACGAGAAGGTATTTTCCTAGTAGTGTGTTAACGGTGTTTCACCCACCAATATTCAGGGGATCTCCTTGATATGAAGTCCCAACTATAAATCACACTATTTGGAGTAGGATTCCCAACAATGGGGTGTTTAATGATATGCCTTGGATTTCAAAACACTTAGAGTGGCACACAATGTATTTTTTTAAAGAAATTGTTTGACCCTACGAAAAGTCAATATAAGGCATGAGTAGTTCTAATAGAAAAAGGGGAAAAGAAGTGTACTCCTTGGAAGCTTGTAATAGTAAATAGTTTGAGAGGAACATATGAGCTAAAAATACATGAAACAAACTAACAAGAAGAATAGTACACAATATAAAGGTGATGAATTATAATATGAGCACACATTCAACAAGATTTTTACAAATGAAAAGGAAATAGTTCATAACCATATGCGTAAGTTAAAAAACTTGCATAGAAAACATAACCATGATAGGCCAACTACATTTACAATATATGAATATATTATAAGTGAAAGTTCAATTCATACATACAACATGACAAACCACTTGCCCCAATAGTAGAACATGAAGTTAGGAATACCTGCTCCTCCCAAATAAGCATCCCTCTATGCTATGGAGAAGTGAACGCTAACACAAAACTCCCATGCCTTTTCTAATCCTAAGCCTAGGAAAGAGCTTGGATTCCAAAATCCACTTACAAGAGTTATAAGGATGTGTTTATAACTGATCTGAGTATGAAATTTTTGCTCTGTGAATTTCATGTTTAGATTTAAAATTTATTTGTAGATCTTATGCTTTTTATACATAGATTTCCTTGTTTCTTATGTGTGTCAAACACGTAATTTAACTAATTTTTATGAGTGAATTCAAGAACATAAAGTATGAAAATAAAATCTTGAACATCAACAACATAAATAACAACAAACCATCACAATTGATCCATTAAGGCAGAGTTTTGATGAAGGAGTTCACCCCTCCTAGGCTACATCTCCTTAGTTCAGCTTCCATGGTTTGGGCCTCTGTATTAGCTCAATAGTGAAAAAATTGTTGTTTAGATGCATAAAATTATCCTAAAACATATTCTATTGAGTTCATAATTTTGAAATCTATCAAGAAATGACTATTCATTCACAGCATTTGGCCTTCAGCTGATCTAGGCATGGCCTTCCTTCTTGGTGGCCCTTGGCTTCAATTCTCTTCAAAGTGACAAAAATGCCTGTAGAATTTCTCCTTTGGCTCTCAAAACTATTCCAATGCGTTTATATCATGCCAATCTACTAGGAATGACTCTTCTTGAGCTAAACTTGGTCGAAAATCGCTCAAGATATGGCCATTTTAATTTTTCCCTAGAATCCTCCTCCATATCTAGAGAAGAATCCAGATAAGTTTGACAAATTGGTGATTCCCACCAAATTTGGTGGATTCTGCTAAAAAACTGCAAGTATTAAGCACAGTTAATTAATGTTAAACTGCAAATTTGAAGGTGATAAGCATAGTTTTAATCGTGTATAAGCACAATTTATTAAAACTAGATTAATTAGTGCTTAACCATGGTTTTTATGGATTAATAACCCATATTAGCATTAATCTCCATGCAACAAAATCTTCTCCCACCATCGATTCTGGTGGTTGGTCTTATGGGAGGAGGCTGGCTCACAGGGCTGGCCCCTTCCATTCTGTTGTTAGATAACGCATCACACTTTAAATATATGTTGGGCACATAGATTTTCAAGGAACACGTCTTGGGCTTATTGATAAGAGGTGGTAACGTTTGGGGGAGGTCACAGGTTTGACCCTATCCTCCACCCATATACATATATTTTACCACATATTTAAATACATGCTTTGGTTTTAATTAAGCATATGCAAAATTCATATTAATATAATGTGTGGAATTTAATGTGAAGGTTTGGAGTTATATATATATATATATACATACATACATACATACATACATACATACATACATACATACATACATATATATATATATATATATATATCCAACTTAATAAAAAAATAATTCCAACACATAAATATTCACCATGAACCCAAATTCAACCTTGGAGGACATTGGGAAAATTCCACCTTCTCAAACCCAAACTGGTGAATCCTACTGTGACACTTGTCGTAGTGTTACTATGTGAAGTGAACAATAGTTCCCCCGCATGTTGATGAAATGAAATCATTGCTCTCGATTCCCCGGATAAATGTCACGGCCGCCGATCAGTTTCCAATCACGTTTGATCACTTTCATTTTTGAGCTTTAATACTAAGCCTCTAATAATTCTTCCCCACTAGAGGCATTTTGGACTCCAAAATATCTCTGATTACTGATCATGTTGATGAGGGTACTGTTCCCTCACCCTTCCAATCTCTATCCATTGAAATTTTCTCATTTTCATCATTTGGAGCTTTTCACAAAAAGTTAACTTTTTCCTTGATTCTTGCAAAATTATCTTGCTGTCATTGACACCATCATGCTACAATTTTTTGAATTTGCAGAACAACAATCTATTCTTGCAGAGATCATCTTGTTCCTACCTTGGTCATTAATCAAAGGAAAGTTAAAAATTGTCTCACCTTGCATAGTGTCGCCATGGAGATTGCTAATTGATCTCACTTTGTACTTGGGTCGAATCTTGACCAAGTATCTTCACCGTTTCCATCTATCCTTTGGAAACCAAAAACAAGAATTTTTGGAACCCATGCCTTCTTTGTCAAGCTTCTTTGTTTCTTTCCCTTTGACCTTTGCACTCTCTTGCATTGACATCTTGTTTCCAACACTGCTCAACACTAATGTTTGTTGTTGCAAATCTGTAACATCTTGTTCGCCTCCTTCCAAAGACAACCTATTAGAATCCTTAAACATATTGCTACAAGAATGAACATATTTTTGAAAGGTTTGGTTCAAAACATTTCTTTGTTTGATCATCGACAATGGGAAATTATGACTTGCATTCACTATCCTCTTCATTTCTCCTACATGTATAAGAGACAAACATGTCTTATTATTATGGGAAATAATTATGTACTCAATACCATATTTAAACAAGTGATAATTATTCTCATGGTGATGAAATGCGACTTTCCTATCATACAGATAATGACTTTCCAATACAATATATGATATCTCAAGCAGCCCCACATCAAGTTCAACTTCATCAATAAAGTTTGAATTGATGGTGAATCTCTGTATGCACTTCCTTGTAACCTGCAAGTTTCAATTCTTGCATATCAAACTCAAAGTATATTTTCTTGGATGTTTAATAGTTTCAAGGTCTAACTGCTTTACCAAGTCTTCGAAAATCAAGTTACCTTGTGACCCACTATTAAAAAGTGTATCAATCTTGGTATGTTTAGAGACAACTGTAATATGGAAAATTTTTATTCTTGTATCTTAATGTTGAGTAACATTTAAAAAATTTAAAGAACTAGTGCTTGCTATGTGTTTACCCTTCAAACACATGGTTATCATATTTTTCTCATCTCCTGAATCTGACCCTAAGTCATGTTCAACTATAGAAAATATTTTCCCTTTTTCTTTGGCTTTCAATTTGTTTGGCTTCAGCTCTGGATGAAGTTGCCAACAATGGTCTTCATCATGGCCAGTATTTGAATAGTTTTTTTAGGTGAGTTTTTCCTTCTCCCTTTTTACAGAGCTATTTCTTTTTCCTCTTCCATAAAGCTTTCCCTTTCCTTTACCCTTACTTTCACTTTTCTCATCTATGTTTTGTTTCCCTCTTGCCTCTAAGTGTGTGGCTTGAAAAAAAACCTAATATATTTTTGTGGGATTAAACATGAGAATAGTGTGCCCAAGGTAACTCTGCAAACCCCCAACATACTTTAACAATGTTTCTTGAGAATATAAATTAATACCCAAAATAAGAGCTCTTCTCATTAACTCATGAGAATAATTTTGCACACTTTTCCCTTTCAACTGTCTAAAATTTTTCCAATCCATAATAGCCTTTTGCATGTAAGCTAAGGGATAGAATTTCCTTTTAATGAAAACAATAAAACTTGACTAAGGCATAGAAATATTACCGTATTTTTTAATCTCTTATTGAGTCCTTTCTTCCCACCATACAAGTGTAGATCCTTCCATCCTAAAAGAATCCAATTGAATATTTATATCATATTCATGATGGTTATGCATCCTACATTACAACTCCAATTGACATATCCAATTTTCCAATATTACTGAAATCATGTTTCCATTATACATTGTGTTAGCACCTAATCTGGACCCTAGACTAAAAAAGGGAAAATCAGAGCAACGTCTAAACCACGCTCAGCCTTGTAGCTAGCCCTACAAGGACAAGAGAGGGCTCTCTCCGTGAAAAGATATTCAATAAAGTATAATAATGGACTGATATTAGGCTAGGTATAATAATGGAAAATAATTTTAATAAGTGAAATGATATTTCAGGGATGTGTGGGACAAAATGGGACAATCTGAAACTGGGAAATTAAATCAGGATATAGGGTATTTCATGGGGCAAGGTAGGCGGGAAATTTTAGCGATTAAGGTTTAAATAAGGATGAAATGGAAAGAATACTGAAAAGGGCACAATAAATGGATCCTTTTCAAACAGAAGAAAAACACAGAGTATGAATGCTTTCCCAAGGCAGAGCATAAAAATGGATTCTACCTTTCTATCTTGAAAACATTCAAAAGTAAATGTTTATGGATGAGAGGTGAAACATAAAAATTTACATATGAAACAAAGGAGAGAAACAAATGCTAAATCTCATACCACATGGATCCCACAAATCAGAGCTGCATCTCTTATTAATTCCCTGTCAAACTGTAAAATGGAGTACAGAGTGTTCTTCCACACTATTCCCCTACTTCTGAGTTACAGAATGATTTACAAATGATTTAGAATTACATTAAATAGACAAGATTTGTGGGAACATAGTTCCATGAGAAAAGGGATCTATTTAACAACTTAGAACTGAAATTTGAAGATAGACAAGAGAACCAACAATCTGCCCTAAAGAAGGAACAACATTACATTTGACCACATAGGCAGATTCACTGTTACGCTATTGAACATAAAATAAGCAATCAGATCCTATTTTTTCTGCTGCTGTAGACATCTCTATCTCATATTAGCTCTCATACCTTTAACTGTTGCTTTGCTTTCCGTTATTTGTTTGAAGAACACTGAATTTTTTAATAAAATTCTTTGAAACATAACTATGCCTTTAGTGAAGGGAGAAAATTTATTTTGAATGGGAAAAGGGAATGGAGGTGGGGTCCGCGTTGCAATTAGAATCAGAAGGGGTAGGAGGGGAATACAACATATAATAAAACTTTATGATATGTTCTGGGGGTGTTTTAATAATCGCAATCGGGATCGGGGGTTGGATGCATTTGGAACACACCACACAAAAGTTACGATGCGATTGGCATAGGTCCGATGGGTAATATAACAAGCCAAAGGAATGATAGGTGAAAAAAAAAAAAGGTTTCGGTGGTTTTACAAAGGGGTGAAGTGATTTATATGTAAGATTGAAGGGCTTATTATGGTGGGACTCGGGGATTATAATTGCAATTGGCATCAGGGAAATTGCGGCGGGCATATTACACATTGAACTTTGCCGATGTGATTGGGGAAAACTTTTGTACATATGAAATAATAATAAATTTGATTTTACAAAGGGGGAGGCCTTTTATTGTGAATGGGATGGAATATAAAGTGGTGGGCCAAAGGTTCAATCGGCATCGGGGATCGGAGGGGAGCGGGATAGAGTGATACATATGAAATCGCCGATGCGATTGGGGGGGGGGGGGGGATCCTTTGTATAAATGAAATAAAATAAAACTCAATTTTAACAAAGGGAAAGGCCTTTTTTTTATTATGAGTGGGTGAAGATATTATGTGGTGGGCCTAAGTCCATCGGCACCGGAGATCAGAGGAAGGCGGAGGGGAATTTTAATATAAAAGGCCGATTGGGATGGTCTGATTGGTTGAGGGTCGTCGGATCGGATGATGAGATCGACGGTCAGGATGTGGTCGGGGGTTTACAATCAGGGGTTTGCCATTGGGAGGGAATAAATCAGAGGAGATTGATCAAAGGTGCTGATGGTATGTGGGCCATCATATCATGAATCAAATTGACAGTGGGGATGTATATCAAATGGGCCAATACAATCACATTGGAGTTTTGCGATGGGCCAATTGGAACACAAATATTTAATGTTGCGATTACGATGGAAAGGACTTGGGTCAGTGGGGTTTATATAATATAAACCTTTAAGTTTTATTATAAGTTTTCAAAGTATGGTGGGGAAGTGGTTTGGAATGACGGGGGGGTATTTATAATATGAAACTTTAATTTTATTATAAAGTTTCAAAGACATGAGGGGAAGTGGTTAATAAATAAATCACATATTTATTTAAAAGATTTAATAATGAAATTTTGTAAATTGGAAGGGAAAGAAAAGGGATTTTATAAATAAAATGTTAAAATTTAAACATAAAGTTTAAGGGAAAAACGGGAAAAAGGGGAAGGATTAGGATATAGAGGACTTTTTACTTCACTTAGGCATAAATTTCAATCCAGGAGTCAGTTTTAAGAGTGAAATATACCGTTGGAAAGCTCTTTCTGGGCTCTTTCTACTAGATCTACTTAGAACATGATTTGATGCTAAAAATGCTATGGAAAACTTCTATGAAAGGTAGGATGATGACTTTGTGGAGATGGCAGCTTCTGAATTGTGACTTATTACATATGCTAACATAAAATTACATAATGAATGATAATAAAAGAAAAGTATCATGTTTTCACCTCAAAACTTAGTTTTGAGGTGAAAATTACATCAGACTGAATAAAACATCTCTTTTATCTTCCAGGTGTTGTGATTTTGAGTTTATTGACTTCCTGATGACCTTGCTGATATTTATTGACACTTGACTCATTAGTTTGACCATGGTGAGATCCTAGAACCTAATGAGACCCATCCTATGACCTAATGATATGAATTTTTGAGAATGAAAGTGACTCATGAGTAAAGACCATAGAGAGTAGAATGAGCAAGTTTCACATGAGGGAAAACTTATGAAAAAAATCACTACCATCAGTGAATCCATGACCTAGCAGAATGGTGAAATTTATTGGTATGGGACTCCTAATATGCAAATGAAAAAGAGAAATTTTGATCACTAATGGCAGTATGAATAAACTGACACTAACACGTTGGAAGCTTAAATTTTACATCAAGTTTGAGTAAGGGTGTTTGTCCTTTTGTGGTCTTTGAGTGAGTGTGAGTTGTTTTGGTGGTGGAAGTTGAATATGATGCTGATGGAGATGATGAGGATGATATAGATGGTAGAGATGGAGGTGGATTTCCTCCACTACCCTTTGAACTCTTCTCTTCATCCTTCTTTTCATCTAAATTTCCTTCTTCGTGTAGAGGCTTAGAACATTCTCCTGCCATCCTAGCAGTAAATGCATCAAAATTTTTTTTAACCATCCTCTCTATGTCATCGAAGTATATCTTGACATCATCCTCTTCTGAATGACCTTGAGTCTCTCCAACACCTAACATCATGGATATGGATTCAACATCAACTTCTAATGCTTGTACCTCTTCAATCAACTCAGCTTCTTGCGCAATTTGTACCGCCTTAATCTCAACCGATTGAGACAAAACTTGAGGTGCTTCAAGTGCATCTATGAGTGGAAATTTGGGTGAACATGGTGATCTTGTAGCTCTGCTTCATCAGGTCCTAATCTCAGGATTTGTAACCAATAATTTCCCCTCACCTTTCTACAACTGTAACCTTGTCAGTATCACAAATTTGCAACCATTAAAATTGAAAAAAACACAAGAAACTACAAAGAAAATAACCTTTCCTTTGAACTAAGTTTTGATAACATCTTGATCTGAGTATGAATTTTAGTTTTCTTGTGCTAATTTCATGTTCAGATTTAAAATTTATTTGTTGATCTTATGCTTGTTGTACATAGTTTTCCTTGTTGCTTATGTTGGTCAAACACATAATTTAATTGAATTTTATGAGTAAATTCAAGAACATAAAGTACTAAAATAAAATTATGAATAGTGGCAACATAAATAATATCAAACCATCACAATTGATCCATTAAAACATGGTTTTGATGAAGGAGTTCACCCCTCTTGGTCTACATCTCCTCGGTTCAACTTCCATTGCTTGGGCCTCTGTATTACCTCAATAGTGAAAAAATTGTTTCTTATGTGCATCAAATTCTCCTGAAACATACTCCAATGATTTTAGAATGTCAATATCTATCATAAATGGCTATTCATTCACTCCATTTGGCCTTTAGCTGATCTAGGCATGGCCTTCCTTCCTAGTGGCCCTAGGCTTCAATTCTCTTCAAAGTGACAAAAACACATGCAGAATTTCTCCTATGCCTCTGAAACCTGTTCCAATGTGTTCAGAGCATGCCAATCTACTAGGAAAGACTCTTCTTGAGCCAAAAATGGTCAGAAATTGCTGAAGATATGGCCAATTTAAATTTACCCTAGAATCCTCCTCCAAATCTGGAGAAAAATCCAGATAATTCCGACAAATTGGTGAATCCCACAAAATTTTGTGGAGTCCACTAAAAATCCGCCAAGTATTAGGTACAGATTAGAAGGTAATAAGAATAATTTTAATGGTGCATAAGCGTAGTTTATTAAAACAAAATTAATTAGCGCTTAACCATGGTTTTTAAGGGTTAATAACTCATATTAGAATTAATATCCGCACAACAAAATCCGATGCCACTGTTGGTTATGGTGGTTGGTATTATGGGAGGGGGTTGGCCCATAGGGGTGGTCCTCTCCATTCCGCCATTGGATAACGCATCACACATTAAATATATGTTGGGCACATAGCTTTTCAAGGAACGCATCTTTGGCTTATTGGTAAGAGGCGGTAACGTTTGGGGCGAGGTCATGGGTTCGACCCTAACCTCCACCCCTATACATATATTTTTCCACATATTTAAATATGGGCTCCAATATAATGCTTGAAATTTGGTTTAATTAAACATATGTGAGCTTTGTATTAATATAATGTGCAGAATTTAATACAAAGGTTTTGGAGTTAAATATTAATATGAATATATATATATATATATATATATATATATGTATATCCAACCTTAATAAATAAAAAATTAATTCCAACACATAATAATTCATCAGGAACCCAAATTCAACCTTGGAGGACATTAGGAAATTTCACCTTCTCAAACACAAACTTGCGAATCCTGTTGTGACACTTTTCAGAGTGTTACTCGGTCAAAACTGAAGAATATTCCCTATAGGTTGATTGGGTTGCCATGTCATCAACCTGTCACTATTCTGCAGTATTTTATTTATTTATGAATGATAGTTAGCATGCTATAGCTTATTCATCTGAAGTTGATTTTTGAAAAAATGAAGTGTGCTGGATTCCTCGTGACAGGTCGGTCAGGTTCATTTAGTTTCCAATCACTTTTGAGCACTGTCATTTTTGAGCTTTAATACTAAGCCTCTGATCAATAACAAAGGGGGGTGACTCTTGGAATTCCCCCTTTGTGACCATTGGACGCCCCTCATGACTCCTCACTTTACATATGACTCTTCATATTCCATCATGGACACATGGAATTTCACTCATATAATAATTAAAAATAATATTACAATTTACACTCATACCCAACAGGGTAGAGACACCTTGACAAACTAACAAGAGAAAATAATATCATGTAGTTTGGGGGTGAACTCAAGTGAGGCATCTCAGACTTGTTATCTCTCGGTCACGTATTCATACCAAGATTTTTATGGTGTGATGGTCTCCCTAAACCATGAGATAGTGTTAGAATGGAAGCATATTATTGCCTCCAATGCATCTAGGTACAATCTCTTGGAACAGGTCTTCACCTCTTCTTTAATTAGGTGCAACATTGTGTTGATATAAACCGGGCCATCAATGTAGGTTTACAGATTTTGTCTATTGATCTCCATGTTCTCTTGGGTAGTCATCTACTGTAGCTGCTTCAGGTACTAATCAATCTCCTACCAGACTTTTTTTCTTTCTTTTAGCCTCGGTGAGTGTACCAATTGATGGTATCTAGTGGGTTCTCACCATGAAATTGAAACTGTTGTATATCCATACTAATGTGTCCTAAATTCCTCTAAGGAATGAAGGGAGTTTCTTGTTGTTTTGGATCAGCATCCAAATTATCGATTTCTCTAACTCTAGCTGTAAATTCATCTTCTTTACCATTGTAAGCGGCACGAACTTGTATCGTATTATCCACTCGTGCACGATGGTGGTGGAACTCTATATATTCTTAAGGATCTTGAAAAAATATCTACAATGTCGTAGCAAGTCATTTAGGTGTACAAATTCATTATGCATGGTTATCAACTCCTCATAAAGATCCCACATAGTGTCTCTGAGTGCGGATACTTCAACAAGTATAACTGCTCTTATTTCCTTGCGGTAGACCTGTGCAGATGGTGCACTTTGTGCTGCTACACAAATTTGTTCATTCTCTTTCCTAAGTTCTAGTATGTTCTATGATAACTACTTATTCTCGACCACCAAGCACTCGATGTTACATCTGGCTGCTCTTGCGAAGGTTTAGCTAGCATTGAAAATGGAATTTGGATTCCTGATAGAATCTTCCAATATCACCCTTTTTATCATGAATGGAGGTCATGCATGATCATCCCAAAATTTCTTTCTTCATGCTCGAACAATATTCTTATGAAATTCATCAAATGATAGTTTGTACATGTCCATGACCAGACCATCATTAAGGGGAATTACCTCCCCTTCCTCACTTGGTTCTTGCTCTGTGGCTAAAGGTGGTGGAGTCTCAACAGTGGCTTGAGGTGCGATGGGCATCAGATCCACATCCTCATCTTATAGCTCTAGTCCCACTTCCATGTCTGTGATTTTAGTAAACTGTTCAAGATCTTGAGAAAACACATTTTCCTACATTTGTTCGCTCACTCCTTTTGCTGCTAGATGATCTTGTATGGTTCTTCAACCTATGTAGGTGTCATCTCTTCTACCATAGAACCTTTCCTTTCTTCCTCTTCTTTCTTCTCTGTCTCCTCTTGTTCTCTTCTTCTAAGCTCTCATTCTTCCTTCAACTCTTTCTCTACTCTATGCACTCTCTGCACTATTTCTTCCAAGGATTTATTCTCTCTCTTCCTCTGCTCTACTCTTTGCTTCCACTGTCCCCTCTTTTCTTCGATATTCAAAGCTAATTTCTCTATGAGAGGATCTTCTTTCATTTTCCATCTTTGTTCCTCTTCTGTATTTTATTCTACCTTCATCTTTCCTTTTTCGTGCACCGGACTGATACTTGTTGTTCATGTTGCTTCTGGAACTCTTTTTTCATGTGGAATAACTTTAGAAGTCCAAGTCATACTGATTAGCTCAAGAGTTTGGGAGGAGTTATAGAAATTCTTGAAATGCTTCTCCTCTGACCATTGATGTATTGCATTGATCCAGTTCAAGTTTACTCTCACATAATGTTCTTTGCAAATTCTCCTTGGATGATATGTATTGTAACTCTTTGTGCCCAACATGAATCTCATGATGGATTTCCCTTCGGCATCTGCAATCTTGAGATTCTTAATCTTGTATAATCTTGCTTGCAAAGGAAGATTTTTTCATGGTCCCTTCTTCGTCCTATGCAGTGTTTCTAACAATCGTATGGAGAGGTGATAAGATACCTCTTGCATGAATAGCTTTTCAGTGGCATATATTGATAAAATATGTGGCAGCTTATGCTCACCGAATAATCTTATCAATGTGCCATCTAGTAAGGTGAACCAAAAAACAATATCTGATACCACCTCCATAGCTAGTCTTGACATGCAAGGTGGGTCCTCCTGAAATATCAACATGTAGAGCGGGATGATGAAGTCATCAGTAAGCTACTCCATGACTCTAGGATGACTGCAATCACAGAGTAGTTTGTAATAGATATGTACGACAATTTTTCTTGGTGTCCATGTCCATTTAATTCCAGCGAACTGATTCTATGCACATATTGCATCTAGCAAATATGGATACATCTAAAAGTGTTCTTTCTCTCCCTTGGGTGGATTGTGAGGTTTTGTCACATGGAATCTCAACTGATGAGCCAATAGGCTTGAATAGCTAAACTAATTCCCCTCGTTCACTACATGGTTCAACAAGATATCCCAACCCTCAGGAAAGGTCTTTGTGATTTGTTGGTCATAGTTTCTATAGACCAATATGACTATAAGTTGACATTCTTTCCTTAGAGAATTTTTCTTGTATGTGTGAGTGGGTGTGTGCCTGAACTTCATTGGCTGCTTTACCAAGCTCTTAATGATATCTCTTGTGTTCGTGTAGTTGTAGGTGACATAAAACAATGATTCCATGTTCTTTACTAGCCCACAAAGATGATACATCTGCTTAAAATATGCTACTAGGACTGTGGTAAGCTTCTTGCCGCTGGTGTTGTTAAATCTCATGGTTTCTACGTTGATATTTGAGACAACCAAGATGATCACATCCACACATGGGAAGGATGGATAAGTGAATGAAACCTTGTAAAGTTCTGACTACACGATTTTGAGATACACCAGCCAGTCCTCTAAATATGCTTGAAATTCCTTGGTGAAATCATATTTTATCTGCTTCCATGATAGTTTTGATCCATTCTCTATCAAAAATTGACTGTTTGAGTAAACTAGAAAGTTAATCGGAACTTGCCCAACTACTTCCGTAGTACTACTTTCAATGATTTCCTTTGATACGTCTCTCTTTGATTCCATTTTGAATATGGTTTTTGGAGACATGCTAAGCAAATTTTCTATCTACGGGATAGAAAAGACACTAACGATGACCAAATTTCAGATATAAGATAAAACTACTTTCACGACATGTGCATGTAGCAAACCGGGCACTTGACTGGATTGATTGCATTATTTTTTATGGGAAAAGGATATGATGGGTTCGTGAAATTGTGCTCTATACATTCCCAACAATCAATGTCAAAGCTTGTGGCTTGGGACTACACAAAATGTAGTTCAACCTCGATAGTGAGTTGGGAGAGAATTGTATTGCGTATTTTCAGTGGCCAAGGATGATGGATAAGGCTTAGCACTATGAAAATGTAGTGGGGAAAACCTATACTACACATTTTAGAGTTCTATAGGCCAATCTTGAGGCTTGAGCTTCCATATTCTACAATTCTCAGCTGGGAAAAGTGAAATCAGGAAAAGGGAAAGAAAAATATTCTGAAAGGAAGTGTGAAAAATGAAAATATATGAGAGATGGTGAAGTAATTAGTGCAAATATGACTAATTGTTGATAAATCAAGACAAATCAAGAGCAAGAACTGATCAAAATAGAATTGAACAAGATTGGTGAGGAGAGTCGCCACAACAACCACCATCAATGAAAAAATGCATAAATCAATGACACACTTGTCAAAGGAAAATGAAAGCTTAAAAAAAAAACTTATACAAGCTAAATAAAATCAAAAATCCAAAATTCATGCAAAGAAACAAGCGAAACAACACTCATGTAAGCCAAACATTGAAAATCAATTACGAGCAATAAATCCAAAACTCACCCGTATAATCTATGACAATCGCACTGAAGGTTCCTTGATCTCTCGAGGAATGATATATATCCAAGATCAAATGTGAGAATGAGCTCTAGGGGTGTCTATTAAATATATTTGATCAATTAGGGTTTATGATGCAGATGCAAAAAATTAAGAGAAAAGAAACACTTGGCGGTAGTTTCCAAAAATACCAAGTGTGCTTCCTTCTGGTTACTAAAAAAATATCCCTAAATTTAGGGGATGCTTTTTCACTTTTTCTTTCTAAACTAATTTTTCCAGGAAAACTTGCCATGTACCTCATTTGGAAGGATTGCGCAGTTCGGGGGAACAATAAACTCTTGGCTCAGTGCATTGCACAGTTTCTGAGCTCACTGTGTGAGTGCACAGTTTCTAGGCTGAATGTTGCACTTCCTCTCATGAATGTGAAGTTCTCGAGCTCAAGGTTTGGATTCTAGTAATGGCTATGCAATTCTAATCATTAAGGACAAGACTAGCTTTAAAAATTACACAGTTTCTGGGGGTAAGCCCAGAACCACTTTGAACGACTTTGATAGGAGGTCAGCATATGACTTAGAATATTTTTCGAAGTCTGAAAGAAAATAAACACAAGAAACAATGATATATAAACATCAAAAAAATCATATATACCTAATATTAATGTAAGGTATCCTCCTGTGAAGAGAGGTTAGGCTCTAAAATCTAAGCAATGGAAAATTTTTGGAGGGTGGTTGTAGCCACTACAACAGACTAGTAACTAAACCCACCAAGCGCTCTAGAGCATTTTTTTGAACCTAGGCTCCAAGACTATTAACTCAACCCAAGTTGTTCCATGGATTCCAAGTTTTTTGTTCAAACCCACAACCATAAGGAACATGAGCACGAACCATGAAACAATCAAGTGGAAAAACTCACAACACTATGGCTATCTAGGAAATGGAAAGGAAAGTCTAAAACAACTTTCAATCTAGGAAATCCTCCATTCAAATAACAAAAAATAACGATATAATGAAATTCATACATCATGGATCCATAAATCATCAAGGAAAACACACATGCAACCTGTTACCTACATAGCAGTCTAGTTATAGGTTTTTATCTGACTCATTCCCTGTGCTTTCCTGCTTTCCTGCACCTTTTTTCCTTAACACTAAATAGCTCCAAGCATCATCCAATAACTGTTTAAGATTGCAAGAGTATGAGAGAATAAAATAATAGAAGAGAGGTCTAAAAACTAAACTAGCAAAAGGTTGTGAACTGATCCTCATAAGAATTTTTTTTATTCTGGCGTCTACTTTCTTCAATTTCCTTCATTTTCCCTCTAGTTTAATTTGCATGCAAATATGCAACCTTTAACCCCCCTTTTCTCCTATTTTCCTTTATTTCATACATAAAATTCCAATTATGCTAATATTCCTTTTCCAAATTCAATAGCCATAAATTAATCACAAGTGATACCCAATAAAGTGTGATTTTCACAACATTTAACTTGGAATACGCGTCCCATGACCTTGGTCTTATTTTATTTACATAGAAATATGTTACACGTTATGTATTCCCATTAAATGACCTACCTAGGGATTCGATTGAAGGAGGTGGAAAAGCATAGGTCTTGTGATGTATGTGATTTTCAAGGATTAAATGCTAATTCATCCCCTTCATAAGTAGATTAATTTTACTTTTCATTAGAGGAAATTTCAGCCTAAAAGTAGCCATGAATTTTTCATGTAATCTCCATGTTAGAATATGTAAACCAATAAAAATTATTTAAAATTAAAAAAAGGTAAATGTAAATATTTTGGAGGGAAAAGAAGAAAAAAAAAAATTTAATGATATTTTTGGGTTATCTCATTATAGGAGTACTTAAATTTCAAGTGGTCACACTCGTTGGATGAAAAATTAAATTCGACACCCAATGAGTACTCATTATGCATACTTTTGAGAAGACCCACATTTAATAAAATTGAAGATACATTAAAGAATTGTGTTGAGCATGCTTTTTAATGTATCTTCAATTTTTATCAATGCGGGTCTTCTCAAAATATGCGCAATGGGCACACCTTGGATGTGCAATTTAATTTTGCATCCAACGCATGTATACACTTGAAATTTGAGTAAGCCTATAAGGAGATAAGCAAAAAATACAATTAAAAATAAATAAATTTTTTCTTTTCCCTCCAAAATTCGTAACTCTTATTTTATTATTTTAACTATTATTTTATTATTTTTCCTTAGGAGGCCACTTTTAAGCTAAATTTTTCTCTAATTGGAGGCAAGTAAAGGTACCATATTTATTCTATAAGTGACCTTTAAATCTATACAGTCCTATAGAAATGGAGAAAAAGGTCGAAGAGTTTTTTCAACCTCGCGTTCTTGCAAGTTAGGCCTTCTAGAATGCAAGGAAAACAAATTAGGAAATGTTTTAGTAAACAAAATTTTAGTTAAATTAAATGTGTTAGGATTGATGAAATCATTCTCAAGAATTTGAATAAATATCATAATGATAGACTCTATTTTTTAATATAGTTTGAATGTTGTTATTTAAAATTTAGGAATATCTATAAAGAGACACAAGGTGTGGCCCATTGTTCCAAATAAGCTACCCATATTAATCCCAAACTTCCCTTACGTGGTTACAATTTATCTATATCAGAAGAAGCAGTTTCTATAATTCTGATAGAAGGGGATTTTCTTTCATTATTTTTCCTTGTATCCATTCATACTCCAATATTACTTGACCCAATAAATGATCTCGTAAAATTAGGATTAGTTAACTCAATAGTAAATTTAATCAATGAAACTGTAACACCCCCAATTTATGTGTTTAAATTTCAACACTAGACATTGAACTTTAATCCTAAGGGGAGTGGACCCCAAAGGACAAGTATTTTGTGAATGTAATTAAATATTTAAATTGAGGAAATGAATAAAAAGATTTTGTGCAGATTGACCAAAATGAGATGTATGAGATCACTTGCTAAATCCATGAGGATGGATAAGGCAAATACTGTCCCCACAATCTTTCAAAAATCCTTGAAATAAATTACTTCTAATTTAGATTTGTGAGGAAAAAATCTAAATTCCCAAATGATGAGGAAAATAGTTGGGAAGAGGTAAAAAGCTGGGAAAGCTGAGGGAAAGCATAAAACAGCTTTAAAGAATCCCTAAAATGGGAAGCCTAGGCAAACAGGAAGAAAAGCATCCTGATATTCTGGACGCAAAATTAGAAACATGCTTTGGGGAACAATAGCTTAAATAAGCTGCTCCTACACATATTAGAGGTTAGTCTGTTGTAGGAGAGGATCTCAGCTCGGGGTTGAGTTCTGGGAGACAGAAGAACTCTAAGGTTGGGAGGTTGGTCAATTGCATGAGTGGTATGTCTCTAAATTTATTGATGTGTTTACTTCATATAGTATGAATTGGATACATATAACAGTTGATTTATATGTTATTAGATTTAGTAGTGCTACATTTAACAGAATTAATCATAGGGCATTCACCCTTATAATTTTGTATGGTTGTAGAGAAAAATTTTGTAGAGTAGAATCCAACAGAAACTCTAAACCAAGGTTGGTTTAAATCTGAGGATACATATCCCCTATAGATAATTTACTTTAAATTAATTCTGATCCATGGATATAAATTTATGAGCATGATTAGGATAAGTAGTATGGGAGTTTCTGTACTATACTAGAAAATATCAGTAGATAATCTGAAATTTAAATTGTGCATTAATGAGAAAGAAAATATTGTATAGACTGACTTTACGGTCAGCACATCATTCATAATTAACCAGAAGCCCAATAGAAAGTAGTTCTGCATATAAGAAGTTAATGCAATAGCAGAAGGAAGCAAATATTAATTATGAGACTGCTCATTAGTAATTATATTAAGGAACCATTTCCACACTAGAGGACAAAACTAATAGATGATAGAAAGTTAAGTAATTAAACAGCATACAAGTTCACCACAGCAGGACATATTTAAATATATGTTTTCTAGTCTATCATGTGAACCCAAGGAAAGGGTGAAAAAGGGAAAATTATAAATGCAACGGTCTTCTAGATGTAAAAATAGAAATACATATTCATACACCACCTGTAGAGAAATTGAGACAATTAACCTGTGCAATTTAATAAAAAAGATATAGAACAGAGCTGGTAATATGTTGCACTACTCCCAAAATTTTTGAAGAGACTTAAATACTGTTACTATCAAAAATACAAACTGATGTGGTATGAGAATCACATGCAAATGTCCTGAATAGAACATCTAACTAGTACGAACATAGTAGCTACAGAACCAGTTGCTTGAAAACCAAAATAAAATGTGTAGTTATAAGAATACAGGCCACTAATGTACAGTATGGAAAAGAATAGTACATTATTCACAAGAATACCACCAGGTTTATGAGTATAGCCTAATGACTGTATGGCTTGAAAGCCTCCAGGAAATAAAATACACATAGAAATCCACTACATCACAATGGGTATTATGGACAGTAAGATACAACAAAGATATATATATATATATATATATATAAATATCCAAACGATTATCAGCCACTGTGGTCTGTGGACAATGTCATAATGTTCCTGTAGACTGATACAAAGGAACATTCGGTGTCGGGACTTAGCAATTATAATTTTCAAAATTTTACAACTTATCAAACAAATTTTAAGCTGTCAGGAAAATTATTGAACAAGGAGAGAAGAACGGACTTCCTCTAACCAGTGTTCAGTGAATACCGACCTGCAAGGGGCAAGAGGAGACAATGTTAATGTTGAATGGAGCCACGACTCTCATTGCTCAAGAGAGAGAGAGTAATACGCAAGTCGTAGTTACCTGTAAGAGACAAAAACACCAAAATCAATACGATGCCGAACGTGACGAAGGAGATTAACCGTGAAATGATAAAATTATAATTAAGAAGGGAATAGCTACCTGGTGGGGGGAATCCCCAATCCATCCATGACCTGTTACACATAAATAGGAATTGGTCATAAATAAATATAAACTGGAGGTCGGCGTTCAAATTTGAACCATGAAACGATAACTCTGGTGAACGAATAGTAAGAATGGAGCTCTACACAGGTCGACCAGAGGAAAAAAAAACGAACCAGAATGTTGAGAGGGGTAGCATCCCTCTAGCACCCTGTGAATAACCTAAGAGAAACCCTCGACGAGCGTAAGGAGGAGGGTAAGCTGCTCCGAAAAACCAAGAGCCGTAGCTCCTGTCTAGCTTTTGAGGATATGAGCAAGGAACCATCAACACTGTGAATTAAACCTATGCAAATCGAAGTACTGGAAATCGAAACAATCAATTCTCTGCAAAAAAAATAAAATATATAGAACCTATTATCAGAACGCAACATAGTCTTGAAATTTTTTTAGATTCAACTAAATCTACAACTAAACAATGGCAAGTGATCCATCTAAACCCAAAAATCTCAGCGCTGGCTCGAAGCAAGCCGCGTAGCTTCACGAAAGGGAAGCCATGGTAAACAATAATAATAGAGCGTAAAATTTCAGAACTACGAAAATTGCATACCTGAATCGAAAATTTTAGCTTAGAGATATGCCAGAGACTAGACTGAGTCTTGCTCAGCTACCTATGGCATCAAATTCCATTGTCATGTGACAAACCAAACGTGTAGGAAAGGAAAAGAAAACGACAAACGAATTTACATGGTGAATTTATATCCATATCTCCTGAATCGATCCACAAAACCCTAACGCATAGGATGAATCAGAGTCGTCCACATAGCAAGATCCTAAGGGGGAAGCCACAGATCGAAGGGTTTAATGTGCCATGTACATCATACGTCAAACAATTAATATGACAAGCAATGCAATTAAATGTCCCAGCGTCCTGGCTGTGCCATATAAAATTAACTTGGCAACACAGTAAGCCGACGGACTGAGTCCAGAGCTACGTGGAGCAATCTTCCGTGGCCACGAGTGAACAAACAACCCATTACAACCTCTGAGACGAGACTATAAATCATATACGAGATTGCATGGAATCTAGCATCCCGTCTCAAACCACAATTATATCAAACCAAATTACAACATTGTATTACGTGGAAGCCAACACAGATGATGTCAAAACTTGATACAAACGACGACGAGAAGTAAATAAATAGACACCAGTGCTATGTACGCATAGTCATAAACATAGATGAATTTCATATTACTAAGGGTTGTATATCATCAATGAGTGGAGACATGTAGTGATAGACATGGGAAATCAAAGTGGTTGCATATAGATCCTTTGACATATAACGATGTGGGAAAATGTGTGAAATCGAATCGATTACACGTATGTTTATCAACCATGCGAATATGTTTCGTGGGCAAAGGTTGATTTTATATAAACAAGGGGGAGACATAAAATGGTTGTCGATAAATAAAACCATGATGTTTTATGTTAAATATAGTTACGTTTGTTACCAATCCCTCTATTTTCTATTTGGGTCACAAATCTATTAAATTCCTAGGTGGTAGGATGTAATGGATACATGGAAATAAATCGGAATTGGGGGAAACAATATGAATTAAATAATACCTTATAAATCTGCAAAGTAATAGTATGACACCTTGCTAGGATTAAACCAGAAAGGTTGAAAAAAAAAAAAAAATTTCGGGGAAGGAAATTGGGAGGTGTGACAGAAACATATGAAAAACTAGTGATAGAATAAGAGTAAGAAGCTATGTTATTTTATGAAGCATAATTTAAAGTGATTGAATTAGTATAATCAGATCCAGTTTCCCATCTAAAAATAATGATGTTTCAACAAATATCATTGTTTCCAAAAGCTACTAGGGTGGCTCCCACTTCTCTTCCTTCTCTGTATATTGATGGTTGGGTAAATGTATGACTTGGACATCCTTATGTGTATTTCCATAACAATAAAATTGATATTTCCATGTCTTCTATCACCACATAGATGCTTGAAAGGTTTTTTTAAACCATGAATGTTTATTCTCTTTATCATTCCTTTTCTAACTCCATAAAGAAGGTAAAGTATGATCTAATCTTACAAAAACCCCAAGCCAACATTCCCAATTTTTTTAATAGATATAGGGTTTTAGGGATGTACATGATCCTTCATATGAATGTTTGCGAACACATGACCTAAAAATAGATATGATGTGATATAATGATAACCACCGACCAAATTTCACTATTTGGTTAGATCAAAATACTAGGGTCACCACAATGAATACACATGGGTCCTCATGTACCTTATGAAAGAACCACCTAGTTACATATTTTTCATTCCTATTTACAATGGTTATTATTTTTGAGGAATTATTTGATCCTAAAACTATTAGTTACTAAACCTCACAATAATTTATTTAATTAGGAAAAAAAATACTTGTTAAGAACCCTACTACTAGTGGTGGCAGTGGATAATTAGAAGGAGGAACAACGTTAGAACCAATGCTAGTGAAGAAGCAAGAGAAGGAGAAATACTTACACCAACAAAGGCATGATCTAGTAGAGTGTTTGAGGAGCAACACTAACACCAGTGCATGGATGATCTAGTGGAGTGTTGGCAATGCATTTAACTAGCAGGTAAACTCTATATAGATTTAGATTCCAATATGAAATTTCATGCAAACTATCACATGGCTATATCCAATTCCTCCAAGCATGTTTTGGAAGCCTACCACGTGTTTTCATGAGAGCTTACCTTCTTATAATGGAAACCTACCTACAAAGAGACCTGAGATTTGAACTGCAAGTAGACCTATGTGAGAGTATCATAGTGTTAGAGAATGGCCAAGGATTAACTACAAACCTACTCTAGATAACCATAGTGTGATAAAATTATAAGTTATTCAATACTCAGATAGCGTGCAATGTAAACAACTTATTTGTTACACATTATCGAGTTTCATGACTTTTGAATGGGTTGTTGATGTAATTTATATAAATTTTTAATTCTTGCAAATTGGGAAAATAGAGTACTCAACCCTAGGAGTTTTTGTAAAATAAAATTAATTGTAACCAACGAAAATTTAAATATAAAGAATTAGGAAATTATGAAAAGAGATAATTTTTTTGAATAAAGTTCAAATAATTCATGTTTTCTTAAAATATTAGAATATGTTTATTGATTGATGAAATTGTATGGAAATTTTTTTTGTTAACTACTATTAACAATGAAATTATGAATTTCAATATAATTAAATATGAATTATATGATTATCTTTAAGGAGGATGGGTGAATTAAATGTCTAATAGAGTTTGACATATATATGATATCCAATGAATGGTAACTAGAAAAATACAAAATTATTAAGACTAAATGTATATCTATGCATGTGTTCAACATCATTTAAATTCTATTCTAATCTCTCGTGTTTATTAAATGAGTGAATAAATTGTGTAACAAACGAATCTTATAGTAATCTACATTAGTGAGTTAGATATGAAGTTATAACATGAACTAAAGTATATAACGTTGAACACTACAAGTGATAATTTTAAGGATTTGAATTTTTTTTAAATTGTGAAATAAGCCAGATATAGAAAAGATTAAGTTTTCTAGTATTTAATATATTTTAAATTTATTTTGAATAATTTTCATTATTCTTAAATCAAAAGAGATTTAGAAAGAAAATAACCGAAGAAGTTTGTATAAAAAAGGTAATAAAAGAAGTGGCACAAAGTGTACAACCAAATTAATGTTGTAGAAGTAAGGGAGAAGAAAGGAAATAATTATGGTTGGGCTAGAGTAAGTCTTTAATAGTTGCTAAGAAGAGAAAATTAATGATCATAAAAATATATAACCCCATCCTTTGGCATTTACTCTTGAGGACCCTATCATCAACCACTTTTTTAAAGATAATATCCCAAATCCTTAATTTTTAATATCAAACATTACCATGCATTCTCTTACCTTATTATACCTGTCAAGGTAGGTATATAGTGATCAGTATGTCATTCAATGGATATTAATTTTATTGACTTGCTTTTTAAATCATTCATTTAACCAAAGTTTCTTTGCGGTTGAGTAGTGAAGTAAGGGATACTAACATTTAGGAAAAATTTCCTCGCTATTTGATTGGGAAAGAAGAATGCACCTCTTATTGAAAATTATCTTCGCATTACTTGATCAATGCATTAAAATTACCACATTAAACTAAGTTCCATATTTAAATTCTAGGAGATCATATCCTAAGTTTTATTTTGAATCCAATTGTGTCTTTGCATGCATGCACATTGATAGAAGCATCCACCTGTGGCTTGCAACACATTGTGAATAATATAAGGGAACTGCTACAATCCTACATGAGAGGTGGTGGTCATCTGTGAGTTGTCAATTGATCTTAATCTTAGAGTTGTGTTCGGCTCTATTCGCATCAAAATGGAAATAAAGAAAGCGGAGGTGGGTAATAGATTGGTAACGGTAGAATAAGCAACATGAAAGGAAAAATATCGAAGACCAACAACCAAGCTAGCCATTCTACATAAAGGGGAGGCTACTATGAGTTCTAAAAAAAGGGAGGGCTTATGTCCAGTGAACAATTAGGTGCTATGAACGAATATGTGTGACTATGTTAGCGAGATCATCACACTTCACCCATTGGATCCACCAAAGGAATATCAAGATTAGTTATTCCAAAGGTATGGAGAGAAAGGACATGGATTAGAAAGAAGGGTTAGTAGCATCAACAGAAAAGAAAAAATCTTACACACGAATAATTAATTCTCAGTAAGTTGTACCTAAGCTATCTTGCTCAGAGTAGTCATGTCTTTGTTTCACTTACTTTAAGAGATGGATACTTGCCTGAAGTGATAACAAGTCCCATGCCAGCTAGCACTAAGTTCCAATTTCATAATTCCATAAGTCCCACCACCGAGAATATATCTCACGACACGAACAGTCACATCGCTCACTATATCAACATCCCTCATGAAATAATCCATGTATAATTATACAATTGAGATTATTTAATCTCCATTTATGTTCATAATTAGTTTTATATGGGCGGGTCAGCTTCTAATGTACTACTTCATTTCTAGTTTAGTTTCTAATGGAATGCTTCATTGCATGTCCTCATTGATCCACTGTTTCAACCAACAATTCTATGGTTAATCTGCATTTCTTTAGCGATTCAACGATTCACCCAACACTTCTTTGGTTAATCCTCACCTAGAAGTATAGTTTTGAAATTCATTTAAACAACAAACTCTTAATTGTGACAATAAGTAAGTCAACCTATCAATAAATTTATCAGAAAATATGATTATAATGAAGGAGTCATTAAATTTCAATGGCCACAAATTGGATAATATCTTATAAATAAATGGATAAATTCCTATAATAATGATCTGGGTCCATCAGCTACTGGATTTACCCATGATCTTTTACTTCATTGATGTTTTTAGAATTGCATTTTAAAAGAACATAAATAACACATATGCATGCTTAAGAAATATGAAACGAGACAAAAATCAGGAACATAAGAACACAAGACGTTGATAATGAAGTTCACCCAGTGTGGCTACGTCTCCAGGCTCAATGTAAAAATGGGGTAGGCCACTTCATATAGTGCTAGAAATGGGAATATGTACATGGGTGATGTTATCTATCATACAAGGATGTGCCCTCAACATGAGTGGCTTCTCTCTCCACGAGACGTTCCAATACAGTAACTATAACTCATAATGGAGGTCTCCTATTAGCATGACATAATCTCACATGATGAAAAAACAAAGATCCTGCAACATGAATCAAGCAAGGATATAAAAATCAGAACAAATCTCACAGCACATGATCAAAACTACATATACCTCAGCCGCTGAAGTTTGTTGAAGAAGGGGATGCTCAACTGCTAGATCTAGATGCACCATCAAATTCGTGGCATCAAAGGGCATTGAATCGACTCTCCACACTTGAGAATCTCACGTCATCACTCTAATCTAGAAAATGGCAGAAAAATGGGAAGCTCTGCTGCGGAAACAGATATCGCCATCGGATTCCTGACGTCGAGAAGTGTAAAATAGACATAAAGTTTTTCGAATTCTGACTCCTGCAACTTCTTGGTCTCAAGGAATCTTTTGATGCCCTCACGATTCCCTAAGATTCTTTTCTACTGGGAATTTGCAAATCTGTTGCTCAAATGGCCATTTTGACTTTACCATCACGTTCCCTATGAAATTATGGTTAAAATGACTATAAAATTCATATAATTCTAACAAAATGAAAGTTTATCTCCCCATGGAATCTTTCAGGCATCAAGGAATAATCTCTCCAAAAGATTCTCTGCCTCGAAAAACATGCGCGAACATGGTTCCTTTTTTTTGCACCAATGGTCTGTCTCCGTTGGTCCACCTTCTCTGTCTTGGGCACACTGTAGAAATGAGTGTTTATATATGTCTTGGTGGGTGTAGTTTACCATGTGAGGTTATTAGCGTATTAGTTTAATGTGGCATTGGTTAAGGAGGGGTCAGGGCATCAAATCCCTCCCCTTCCTTTTTTGTTGTATTTTGTTTCAATATGGAGTGGTCAGTGGGCGGGTCCGCTTCACATGGGTCGACCTAAACCGCACCCATTCCATTGGTGGTTCCTGCCCCCAACGTAATTGTTTCCATATGGTGGCATGGTTTCAAATGTGTGTTTGTTTTGGAACCTATTATGGGACCACCATGTGGGTGCAATCGAGAGTCTTGCCGGTGGTGGGTTCAACTTCCACCAGTTTTTTCGCACTTCGGCCTTCATATGTGGAGTGTGTGGTGGTGTGTATTGGGTCCACCAGAGGTGGCCTGCCCATCCACATGGACTATGGTTATGTTGTAGGTTTTGGTGGGGTTCATGTCCTGCTGACCCAAACAAAATATTTTAATATGTATTTAATAACTACCCTGTGGGGATGGCATGGGTGGTAACCCGCCACTGCTATTTTTTAATAATTTTCGGTTTTTTTTTTTTTTAATTTTTTAATTTTTTAATTTAATGAAAATATAGGTTATTGGGCTTTTCAAAGAGGCCACAATTTCACCCATTTTCAGGAGCTAAGTTTTTTGTCGGTTGACAGTGAGTTTGTGGGACACTTAAACCTAGCCCACTGCCCAACTTTGACCAAAAATTTGACTTGGTCTAACTCATCCATATGGGCTTCGATTGGAGATCTGTTTGCACCGTTGGAATCAGGAAAATGAGCATTTCATCCTAAACCTAGTTTGAGAGAAAGCAATCCACTTTGAATTTTGACCATTTCTAAGCCCTCTTGGTCTCTTGAGGGTGTCTAGATCCACCTGAATCAATCCTTCCCAGTGAGGAGATTTTGGTCCACAAAAAGCATGAACATAATCTACATCTTCTATGTACCTTGTCTACACCACAAGTGTCCTGAAAGGTCACCCTTCATTCTCCTTCACGTTTTTCCTTCGGAGCCATAAGCGATGAGCTGACACCTGCATCTTCTACAAACATGTAGTACATTCTTCTGCAAATTACATGCTCAATTACATGAAGAACTATGAACCAATCATTCCATACTTGCCACAAGTTTATAACACATACTCGGTTGCCAAGCTTACATTAAAATGGAATCAATACCTCAACTATCAATACAAGGCCAAAAATATCATTTTTTCTTCGTAAGTGATGGAAAACACATCATCGCTTTTACATTTTAAATTGCAAAACATGATTTAAAAAGTAAGGCAAAAAACAATATCAAACCTATAAAAACCATCTCTCACTTATCGAAGTGAATGATTCATCTCTCTGTGGTGCATTTTCTTTTCGAATAGTTTTTCAACTAGTTCATGCATGGACACTTTTTCCTTAAGGTGTTTCTTTAGATGGAACCTCCAACATGTGGCTCTTTGATGACCACTTCTATTGCAACGAGTGCAATGAGTCTTCTTCCTCCAAACCTACTTTACCTTCTTCTTTTCCTGCGGTGGAGAAGGCCTTTCATGCATCATCCTCTTTTGTGTTGCCATTATTTTCCAACACTCAGCAAATACATTGTTATGTAATCCACAAAAACTACATGTGTTTTCGATGCCATGATTTATGATCATTGTTAGAGACATGCTTGTAATAAAAATGAACATTACAATACCAATACTTGTTATACCTTTCTTGTTGGTGTCTGGGGCAGTCATGGTGATAAGAGCTTGCCTCAGATCTTTCTCTTCAATGTGTGCTGTCATAGGATGATGGTGAAGTGTTCCCATCATTCTCTTTCCCTGATGGTTTAAACCATGTGTTGGGAGCTTCTCACACCTTCGATCACTATCCTTCGGTGTATCCCAAACTTGTCTATCGAGGTCTTTGCACAACCTCCAATGGTTGAATCATGCCTTGGATATTAATGCAAATTACTCCTTCTTTTGTACCCCATTTTGGTAATGAGTCTCATGCCAGTTCCTATAGTGCGTATCTCCATGTTTCCAAGAGAAATAATAGCATGTGAATATGAGATTGAAGAGAAATCAACATTGTTTACCTCAATCTTCAATTCTGAAAGAGATGATGATGGCTTCTCTAAGCCTTCATTGCAATTCAATTCCTCCAAGGCCTTTTCCACGGCTCACAATTGAAGTTTCAATCTCTTCTTATCCTCTTTATCTTCTTGTAGTAACCACCTTAATTCAGAATGCTATGTTTGAATACTCTAGTCATTGCACTTCAATTCTTCCAAGGCCCCTTTTGTGGCTTGCAACTGAAGCTACACTCTCTTCTTATCCTCCTTATCCTCTCGTACAAGAATTTTTAATTCAGTGTTGTCTTCTATAAGGTTATGGTTTATCTCCTCATTCGAATGATGAAAAGATGATGAAGGTGATGAATATTCACTGGAAGATGTGGATGAAGCATCACTTTCTACTTTTTATTTCTCCCATCTCTCATAAGATTCATACATCATGTCCACCATTTTTGACATCCTGGGGATGGCCTCGTACATGCCTTTTTCATCGTCCATTTCTACATCTTCAATCATTGTTCACGCTCGCAATTCACTTTTACAAGAAGACAGCTCTGATACCACTTGATCTAGGTCCCTTAGCTACCAGATTTACCCATGATCTCTTACTTATGTGATGTTGTTAGAATTTCATTTTAAAAGAGCATAAAATAACACATATGCATGCTTAAGAAAGAAGAAACAAGGCAACCCTCAGCAACATAAGAACACGAGACATTGATAATGGAGTTTGCCCATTGTGGGCTATGTCTCTGGGCCCGATGTCAACATGGGTAGGCTACTTCATATAGTATTGGAAATGGGAAGATGTACATGGATGATGTTATCTATCATACAAGGATGTGCCCTCAACATGAGTGGTTTGTATCTCAAGGAGACGTTCCACTATAGGAACTCTCACTCATAATCGACGTCCTATCAGCATGACATAATCTCACATGACACAAAAACAAATATCCTGTAACATGCATCAAGAAAGGATCTAGAAATCATAATACATTTCACAACAGATGATGAAAGAGTCACATGATCAAAACTACATATACCTCAACCCCTGAAGTTAGCTAAATAAGGGGATACTAAGCTATTGGATCTACCTACATCGTCGAATTCATGGCATCGAGGGGCATAGAATTGACTTTCCACACTTGATAATCTTACACTGTCACTCAAATATGGAAAATGGCCGAAAAATGGGAAGCCCTGCTACTGAAATGGATATCGCCATCAGATTCCTATCACCGAGAGTTGTAAAATTGACATAACCTTTGTTGAATTGTGACTCTTGCAACTTCGGGACCTCAAGGGATATTTTTATGCCCTTAAGATTCCCTAAGGTTATATTCTTCTAAGAAGTTGCAAATTTGCTGCTCAGATGGACATTCTGACTTTACCATCGCGTTCCCTATGAAATTCTAGTTAAAATGACTGTAAAATTCATATCATTCTGACAAAATGAAAATTTACCTCCCCATGGAAACTTTCAGGCATCAAGGAATAATATTTGCAAAATATTCTCTACCTTGAAAAATGTGCCCGCACATGGTTCCACTTTGCTGCTCCGTTGGTTCGTCTCCACTGGTCTGCCTTATTTGTCCTGGATGCACTATAGAAATGAGTGTTTACATATGTTTTGGTCGGTGGATTTTACCATGTGAGGTTGTTGGCATATTGGTTTAATTCGACATTGGTTGAGGAGGCATCGGGGGATCAAATCCCACCCCATCATTTTTTGCTGTATTGTGTTTCAATATAGAGTGGTCGGTGGGTGGGTCCACTCCACGCTGCTTGACCCAAATCGCTCCCATTCCATTGGTGGTTGTTGCTCCCAACATAGTTGTTTGCATATGGTGGTGCAATTTTAATTGTCCATTAGTTTTGGAACCTATTTTGGGATAGCCACGTGGGTGGGGTGCCAGTCTTGCTGGCGGTGGGTTCAACTCCCACTGGTTCCATCAGGCTTCAGTTCAATTCTCTATTGTTTAAAAAATTTCAGTTTTTTTTTCTTTTTTAAATTTGTTTGTTTTTTACTTTAACAAAAATAATTGTTATTGGGCTTTTTAAAGATTCCACAATTTCAAATGTTTTCGGGAGCTAAGCTCCCTATCGGATGACAGTGAATTTCTGGGACACTTAAATGTGGCCCATTTCCAAACTTTGACTTGCTCTAACTCCTCCATATGGGCTCGAACTAGAGATCCATTCACACCATTGGAATCAACATGAAGAGCACTTGAATCTGAACTCGGCTTGAGAGAAATGTGACCATTTTTAATTTTGACCATTGCTAAGCCCTCATGATCTCCTGAGGGTGTTTGGAGCCACCTGGATCAAATAGTAACATTCAATAAAATTATATGCAATAATTAATCTTATGTTTTTCCATTTATTTCCTAGAAAATTGTGTTTGAACTTTATCAGGCATTTATGTAAACAATTGAACACTATATGTGGGAAAGTTATGTAACTACTCCCATTGAGATGTCTTAGTCTTTAATATTAAGTTTTTTTTTTTTTTTTTTTGAAATAGGGTATTTGGTTGTGAAAAAATAATATAACTATGTACAATGTGGATCACCTTCATGGTGATTATATATATATATATATATATATATAATCATTTTACTTAATGAAACAAAGCATAAAACAAAAATAAATATTATGTCCATCTTGCCAACTGAACAACTAGGTAAGTAATTTCGACCTTGCAAAAATTACTCAAACAAATATTGAAATAATAAAAATTTATGCAAACCCATATTGAATCCCAACATATTTGAATAGGTGAATCATAAAAATGTGAATAGAGTTGCATTTTTTTTCTTACCTACAAAGGTTGTAGATTGGCGAGGTTTTCTGTGATGAAAGTTAGGGATGCTACAATTTCCTACCATTATAAGAAATACCAGTCTCTTCTTCCTCACTCAAAACATAATTTACAAAGTGGTATTGGGTAATTACAATTGGCATATATCACTTCCCCATATATACAATATATTTCTTTTCCACCCCATCTCCACTCATTGATTCTAATACAATGGCCAAACAACCCAAACCTACAACACTCTGAACCATTTTTTCATAGTAACTCTTTCTGCATTTTTTTATAGCTGGTGATATAAAAGAAACCACAAAGGAATAGGCACAAACACCTTTAACCATACCATGTGGTAAGGAAGCAAACACTAAGGCAATGGGCATGGACGCTTTAACCATATGCCGGTGGATGACATTCAATGAGCATGTGTTAATACATAAAGTTGTATGAATATGTGGCAGAGACTTTTTTGATGGATTGTTATATGATTCTTATATGTTTTTCGTTGTTATATGATTCTTATTTATTTTTTGGTGTGTCTTAAGTATTTACATTCCCTTGGTTTACCTTTCATTACTCATATAATATCCTTGAGTTTGGTGTTCCATCTCGCAACATCAAGCCATTTAGATGTATGGATGTGGAATTAGATATTCAATTAGTTTGAGAGCATATTTTTTAGTATTTATATTTTCAAAGAGAATCACATGCAGTGACAGCCAGCTCCAAAATGATAGGGGTCATAATTTTTGCAAATATTTTGCATATAAACATGTTCTTTGTGTCTTCTTTTTACTTCATTTATTAATTAATTGAGTAACTAAACTATTAGTTAATTTATAATAAAATAATATTGGGAAATTGAAATATAATAACAATAATAATTCATTATAATAAATATGGAATATTTTGATTGATATAAAATTTACATAGAAAATTATATGGATGTAAATAAATAGAATCATTTAAATTAATGATTTAAATGAAATTTTAAAAAATGAATACTGGCACTAGACATTAATGCATTACAAATGAGATTCATAACAGGTGTTTTATGGAAATCAAACCTATAGATAAGTATGCTTTCCCTAAGTGTGGGTGTGCACATAGAACAACAAAAAGAATATATCTAACCTTTTCCTTAAAATGAATAGATAAGGGAAGAAAACCTACTTGTAATTTGTTTGGTTTTCCTCGCCTCCCTTCATCACTCTATAGCTCTCAATTGAATTGAACTTGCTTGATTGATACCTGCAATGGAAAATAGAAAACAAAATAAAGGAAAATGATCTACTCATGTTAAAAAAATTGAATTGATTGCATTTGTAAATAGACATATAACATCATTGACACACACATTAGGAAAGGGACACATGTCTTTATTACAACCAGTTGGATCGATTCGATGTCACTCACTCTGGCTTTAGACCCATCCTCATTACACCAACATTTTCACCCTAGCAGCATAATAATACATGCAGAGGATACATCCAAGAGCTGTGATGTCACCAGCATAACTCTACATAATACAAATTCCTTTTATCCTATGCAGTATGATAAGTGCTCTATTTATAAGTAGATGAAGGCAGTTTCACATAAATGAATCATTGAATGGATTTTCGAAAAATGGATGAAAAGGTTTCCTTGTTCATGGTAATCGGAGGATAAGAGGTTTAAATGCTCCATGGTGTCCATATTCGAAACTATCAAATGAGGTGAAAGTTGGAACAACTTCTAGAAGCCACTAAAGGATGGGAAGATTCCCATAATCCAATGAAAAATTCATTCCCATTTGATCAATGCACCTTAAAGTGGGCGTATATCCTCTACAACGTAGCTTTTCATGGGAGTCGATTCTCTGCAAAGCACTTACAGTAGTTTAGGGGTGTGTTGATGGCTCAACGGGGCACTTCAACTGGCATCTAAGAAGTGAAACTTTCACGAAGGAAAAAAATCAATGGTATGACTTTTTTAGGGCATGTAGAAACTAATTTATAGTATGATAGACCCTAGTGGATACTGATTTGTATTTTGGGAAAATGCTCAAATTGACCAATAACAATAAGCATTGTATATGTGGAGACAATTAAAGTAGTTGTTTCACATATACATATTTCATGTACAAATGGATGTGAACAATACAATATTTTGGCACATACATATGTGTGTCAACAAAAAAATAGTTTGGAATATGAAAGTAAGGAAAGCTCATAAAATTTTCATGTAATTCCCATAGTTTGGCATATTGTTACATGTCATTTTGTCACCATGGAAAATGACTATCAATTTGGATCTTTTTCTATCCACCAAAGTGTTCTAAATCATTACCCTCCAAGACTACAAGCTAAACAATCCAAGATAAAATGAGAATTATGGATTACAAGGTCCAAAAACCTATTTTTGAGTACATGCGCAGCCCCATAGAAAAAGTTTGCGCATACGCATATTTGACCATTATAGCTAGAGAAAAATTGCACCCTATCTTCCACTTTAAACTGTACACAAGACTCAACGAAAGTAAAAATAAAAAAATAAATCTAAAATCTTTGTTGCGAGAATGTTTCGTAACTAAAAGCTTTGAGTAGATGCTTACTCAATTTGTATCCCTTTGTTAATGGAGCTAATTCCCTTTCTTTTTGGAACCCTAATCCCACTTTTTAAGGATCTCATCCCTTAAGAATATGATATCAAACCTCCTCCTCTTGGCCTATAAATAAAATACATGCTATAAGGTTAGGAAGTAATAATCAAGGTAAAATTATGCTGCTAAAATAGGGCTAGAAGACTTGTCCACTAAGAAAAATATTGGAGATGATTGGAAAGATTCATACTTCATCAAGGCTAAGGTTGTGTTGCTCCTTAATTCTTGAGATTAATACAAATTTTTTTTTCTTCCCACTGAATTGTTCAATGAAGTTGATGTATTGTGTATTTTCTTTCATTTTTCCATTGATAATGATATTAGGTACTAGTTTCCTTGATCACCAGTATGAGTTTTATTGATTCATTTATCTATGATATGTATTTCATATTTTTTTGTTACTATGTTTGTAGGTTTGGATTGTAAGCATTGATGACTTCCATCAAACCATAATGAGGATATTCATCAGGCATTTCGTTTGAAAGGTATGGAGCTCACCTCTTACCATTATTTTTTATGATTCAATAGGAATGAACTGATGGATAAATTTACTAGTGTGTTTGTTTGTTACTAGAGTCAGTCATTAAATAAAAGTATATTTCTTTTGTCGGCATAAGCAATTAGTCCTTTAGTACACATATGAAAAGCATGAAAGATAATAAAAATTCCATGTAATTCCAAGATCGTATTCTATGCAATTCCAAGATCTTATTGAAAATGAAGATGACAACTTATGATATCATCCATCATTTCCAAACTAGATGTTAGCCTATTTTCCATTTCACTTAGAACACAACTAAGTCCACTGTATATTGCAATACAAAAGAAACCACTATTGCTGAAAACTTCTATTCACATGATACCTTTAGCATTGGATCACCATATCTGCACGTGAAACCCTTCTTGTAGCATACAACAAGTATTAATGTTTATTCGATAGGTATGTCATCCACAATGCATCGAATTGTTTAAAATTTTCCTTTAACCCCAAACCATGAAGCTTAATTCTCAACCCATAATCTAAAAATACTACATTTTGAACCTTAACCTTAAACTTTAAATCTTTTTCTTTAATAATTAATCCTAAAAATTCAATCCTAATCCTATATTCTTATCCTTATTTCTCAACCTAAATATTTATTCCTTAACCTTTAGTTGTCAACACACAACCATTCACCTTATTCTTTATTGTCATTTAATTAATAACGCATCATACCCATCCCACAACGCATAATGTTTCCTCCCTAAATCCTCAGTCTATACCTTATTCTTTAATTATCCTATAACCAATGATACTGAAATCTTAAATGATTATACCTCAACCCTTAAATCCCTCATATATCTTTAACCCTTTTAATATATATATATATATATATATAATTTTACATAAACTTTTCACATTAAAAAAATTATTGAAAACTTTATAGATTGATTTAAAATATCCATATTAACACCAAATACATCAAGAGCGTGCCGAAAGGGGTCAAATATCTCAAGGTGAAAACATTTCTTCAAGTTTTGCACTCAAAAAAGAAGTTTGCACCTTGAGAGGTTTGATCCCTCTTGACACTTGATAGATCTAGAGTTAAGATCGATTTATCCTAGTTTTTATATCAAAAATACTTATTACTTTTTACTTTGAGAAAGTTTAACTCCCACAAAAAGATTTTTAATTATGATATATTTTTGTAACTATTCTAATTCCAATTTCATGTAATATTTAACATGTAATAAGAGTTTACTTTTTATTTATTAGTGTCACATTTTGAAACATAATCTTATATGGTTTTTTACATTCCAAACAAAACATAATCTAATTTGGTATGAGGAATGGGGTATTTGTAAGATTTGCAGTCTAGTGATTTTTTTTTCCAAATGTGAAGGAAAATTTATAAACAAATAATTTCATTTCATTACTATAGGTTATAGATTATATAGGTTAGGAATTTTCGAAGATGAAAGATACCTAAACTTTGACAACTTACTCTTTTTGTTTTCTTGAGTCTTGTCCACACTTAATTTCCTTTTGTGATTAACAATGTAATTCTATATATGTAATTTTTTTGTTAAGAACTTTAATTGAGAAATATATTTAATATTATTCTTTTTTTTTCATTAATTATCTTACATCTGTTTTTAATTTTTGACAACATCTCCCTCATATTATTTATTTTTCATTTATTATTTGACATATTTTTTTTTATTTTTTTTAACATAACATTACGTGAGAACATATATTTCTTATTCTTTATTTTTAAATAATTAGCTGACAATATTTTTTTTTTAAATGATGTAAAATTACATGACAACATATCCCTCATGTAGTGGGAGTAAAGTGCCTCTCGGAGAAAAATCTTTTTACATTTTTTATTTTTTATTTTTTCATTTGTTCTTTTTTCATAAAAAATAACAACGGAAATTGAGTTAGAACATATTTATATTAAATTTGTGCATGTATACTATTTAAATAATTATTTATTTGCAATAAGAAACTATCGATTACACAAGATGTTGCAAAGGAAACGCCATAAGGTGATAGTATAGGAAAGAGTAACATAGAAGAAAGAAGTTCTTAGTGGTCAATGTAGCTTAACTTATGTGAACAACATATTCAAAATGATTTATTGATTTTTTTCAGATATTTGTTTGTTTCTAGTGTTGAGTTTGGATAAAATTGTTGTGAGAATGTCCATTTCTTCTACAATCCTCTACAACAAAATAGAGTACTGATAGAGCTGAAACCAAATTGGCCAAGATAAATTCCTCTGGAGTGTGACCCTAAAGAAGAAATGATTGTGGAAAACTAAATAGTGAAAATGTTTACTACCCTTAGCCTTATTCCCTTACCTGAACACCATCAACAATGCGATGGTCACCAACATCAAAGGGATGCATAACGAACATAAACACAAATGCTTCAAAAGTTGTGCTAATACCATTTGAGATGATATTCTCACCAATCCTACATTCAATCAATGATCATGATAGTTATAAACATCTTACAATACATATACAAGATATCTATCAATGAATGGTGGTAAACTATGATACAACCTTTTTTCCTACAATAATGAATGTGTAATCTTTGCAAAATTTTCATTTTAATCTTTCCATTCCCAAAATGAGAATTGATGAAATTTTTCATTTCTATAACATATTTCTCTCCAAATATATCTAGCCTCTACATTTACATCTTTTTTTGTTAAAAAGACGAAAAGGAATCAGTCAATGTTATTTTCAAAGAGAAATTAATAATATACAGTTTTTGTCTTACGAAATTGGTAGATTCTAGAGAAGAATGCGAAGGGTGACAATAGGAAAAATAATTGGATGAAATTGTGACTGAAGGTTGGGTGCAAAATTATTTAAAGCAGTATTTTTCCAAGTCAAAGGAAATGTCGCATCTCCAAGGGCAATACCATTGATAAAAGAAGTCCCATTTGCACCAACACTGCAATAAGTAACACAAAAACTATCAGCATATAGATGAAAAAAATTTAAGAGTAAAGATGAGTCAAAGGAAATGTCACATTTCCAAGGACAATACCATTAATAAAAGAAGTCCCATTTGCACCAACACTGCAATAAGTAACACAAAAACTATCAACATATACATGAAAAAAATTTAAGAGTAAAGATCCGTGATTTAAAGGTAGAACAATGAATCCTATATTTTTTCTATTTTGAGCAGGAAGTCAAAGTTTGAACACAACTTTATGGAGTATTAAACACTAGATTAGCTGAATTAAAGAAAAAATTAATTTTGAGACTATTTTTAGACACCATTTTGAAGTAAAGATCTAGAGGTTTTGACCAAATATATAAAGTGGTGAGGAGATAAATTTGGGAGAGATATCATCCTTTGAAATTATATGGCCATAAGGTTGTGCAAAAAAGATAAAAGAATGAATGGATACCTTCTTAAAAAATTTACCCTAGCCCTTTCTACTTTGTTTTAATATTTTGATCAATTCTATCTTCTTATAGTTAACTTGTCTTTTACATGTCTTATTGAATTTTTCTCATCAATTTTTCAAGAATTTTTTACATAGATTTCTTCGTTTATCATTTTATATAATCCATGCCATGAAATTTCTGAGCTTGTCCCATCTTCCATTCATTTTTTTATTCCTTATTGTCTTCAACTTGAGATCCATTCCTAATCAAATTCTTATCCAAAGTAATGATTCTTAGTACCTTATTTGGTTTCTTTAGAATTTAACACTAATACTTGTTGTGGTTCACTCTTTAATCTGTTATACAAATGAGCAGTGAGAATATCATAAATATGAATTCAATATCCAATGTACTGTTGTGTAATGTATATTTACTATCCAAATATGTTTTTAGGTGTACGGCTATAATGGGATTCATGCCACCTTTTAAAAAATTATTATATCAGTGTACTGAGTTTTGTGGACACGCAACAGAGCAAGATATGTAATTTTTCGTGCCATCACTTTCAATTTGTAACTTTTCCTTTCAGTCTTGGAAGGAAAGGGGCAATACTTTCAACCAAAGTCCAATTTTCTCTTTTTTTTCGTTGAATGAAATCTGGATACTAAAAAAAGCTAATATCAATAAAAAATAATAACAAAACAACAATAATAATTCTACAAAGAAAAATGGATAACCAAATATGTTCCAATTGATTTTCCAATAGTATATTAAATGATTCTAATAACAGCTACTTATAACAACATTTAAATGCTTGCAAAATTTCTCCGCACACATCGGTAAGTCTTATGAGAAGGTGTGGATACTAACTCAAGCCAGAAATATAAGGAAATATAGGGTTTGCATTGGGCCCAAAACTTTACCTCTAAAATACTTGTAATAAAAAACTTTCAAAATGAAACTCCTATTATAATACCTAAATTTTATTTTATTTAAAAAAAAAAATTCTCGCAATTCTATTTCAAACTGTCTGTGAGATTACTTGCAGATAAAGGCATGACCCATTCAAGTTGTTTTAGAGTTCCATGCACATAAAGAGTGAACTAGTAGGATTTTGTTGTTCAGTGTGAGGACAAGGAAGAAGTTGGAAAAGTCCAGAGTTGTGATGAAACTCGGAATTTTTTTTGAACTGGGTAAGACTGATATGGATGAAGAGGATACTCGCATATTTTTCCATAAATATTTCTAAGAGTGATGATAGGGTTATTGATTATTATGATGTAGTAAAGAAAATGAAAATGGATGAGATAAAGGGGACATGAAAGTTGAAGCCCTAAAACATATCGATAGATTAATCCTCAAATGAAAATATTTTCTTAAGAACACAACGACGGATCCTATGAGAAATGGTTCTGACAATGAAGATCAACCACTAGATAAAGGCCAATATTTTAGACACACTAGGCGATAATGGGAAATATGTGGAGAATGTTCATGTAAATGAAGAACTTGGACCTTTTCGAACACATAATTCCTAACGGAATTCCTAGTTATCTATATAAATTGATAATACCTCTGAACTCTATTTCTCAAATCTACGTGTGTTCGTGACAGTTTACAATACAAAATCCCGATGCCACAGAATCTTTATAATAACATACTTTCAAAAAGAAACTCCTATTGTAATGCCAAAATTTTATTCTATTTCAAATAAAAAATCTCTCAAATTTATTTCAAACGATCTATAAGGTTACATGTACTGAATGCATGACCCATTCAATTTGTTTTAGAGTTCGATGCACATAAACCCTGCACTACTATGATTCTGTTGTTGAGTGTGAGGAAAAAGAAGTTGGAAAATCCAAGAAATGGGATCAAACTCAGAAAATTCGGTCCACTGGGTAAGACTGATATGGATGAAGAGGATACTCCCATATTTTTCTAGATTCTTTTTTAATATTGATGATAGTTGAATTGATTCTCATCATCCTAGTGAAGAAAATGAAGACGGACAAGATAAAGGGGACATGAAAGTTGAAGCCCTACAAAAATATATTGATTGATCTATCTTCAAGTGAAACTTTTTTCTTTACCACACAAACATTTTTCTTTTCAGTACAACGTATTCCTATGTTTATTTAAAAATATTTCCCTATTTTGGGTTAATTCAAAATGTTCTAATTGAGGCTGCTCCCTCTACTATGATAAATGCATAATACTTCCAAGCATTCTCTGCCACAACCATCCACTTGGATTATCGACAATACCAATCAAAATGATTCTCAAAGAACCAAGGCACTATAAAACCCCCTGACATTAGGTGATGAGAGTGGGGAAGGAGAGAAAGACCCCATTAAGAAGGATCCTATGGGAAAGGGTTCTGATAAAGAAGACCGATCACTACAGATAAAGATTATTATTTCAGACATAGTTGGCGATAATGGGAAGATGTAGAGAACGTTTATGCAAATGAAGAATTTGTACCTTTTAGAATGCATAATTCCTAATGGACTTCCTAATTGTCTATATAAATTGAGAGTCTCTCCGAACTCCATTCTCTCAAATCTGTGTGTTTTATACACAGTTTAAAATAAAAAATCTCGATTTCAAGGTGTAGAGGCAGGACACAATATGGAATTTGAAGAGAGGAGCTGCAACAATGAAGGAATATATTGTTTGTTATGATGCTTCATTAAATTAACTACCCTTGCATATTCCACCTACATATTTTTATCCCATGAAGCAACGATTCCTTCCATTATTATCGCTATGGATGTTTCTCCTATTATTGAGAAGCAAAAATGGGACAATTGTTATTTGAAAGTATGATTGAAATTATTACTTGGTGACGAATCTCTATTTTTAGATCTCAAAAAATTAAATACAACAAACAAATAAATGAGTACTATTCTCACCAATCCTACATTCAATAAATGACCATGATAATTGTACACATCTTACAATACATACATGGAATATCAATCAATGAATAGTCGTAGACTATGATACCTCTGTTTTTCCCACAAAATTGAATGTGTACTCCTTCCAAAAACCCTTTCCAAATTGATAGCTGATAATTTTTTTCATTTCTAGAACATATTTCTCTCCAAAGAGATATCTAGCCTCTACATTTACATCTTGATATGTTAAAAAATAATGAAACATTCATAACAACATCGACTTGTAATATTAAAAAATTTGGAAATGAAATGATCCACTTGTGACGCCAAGGAGATTATGCTGTTAGAAGGAAATTTTGGGTGCAACATCCATTACACTTCTTGGTTTAGCAATAGTGTTTATAAATCCATATGAATTAGAGTCCAACCAACATACAACCCCAACATAAGCAGGAAGGTCACCATCACCCACATTCATGTACATGACAAGACTCAAATATCCATTACAAATATAATAAATAAAAGACTGCATCACCTAATAATTATGTGTGTTCTAGAGTATATCTAAATTTCCAACACATTTCTGGGAGATCCATGTTATTTGCTTTGAGGGCCATAAAGATTGGTAAAGCTTCATAACACAACATTCCCATTTTATCTCACCCTTTGCCTTCTTCCACATAAATTTCCAACTAAATCATCAATCAACATTTCTAAAATTTTCTCACTTTTCATATGGTCAGTATCAACCGTTATTTAAGAGTTAACAAGCATTAGTTAGTTTAAACAAGTTGTTTATTTAATTTTGACCAGAAAGACTTGAGGATTATGTGTTGAGATAAAAATTATTATTTTATTTTATCTTTTAGCATTATTAAGAGAAACCAATCAATAAAAAAAGAAGAAGAAGAAAGAATCTTCTAAACTGTTGTGTTAGTTTCTCAGAATAGATGGTGGTTGGGACCGTTGGAAAACAGTTACCCCCTCTTGTCTGGATAAAGTGGAAATCCAGGGGAGGAGGGGGGGTTCTGGAAATTTGGCTAAGGAGGGAAAGTATTTTCTTGAGCTGGTATGTAGACCAGTGGAAGATAACTTTGGAACCCTTGGACAAGCTAATTTAGTTGTTGGTGACTGGAAAAGAATTCCAGAGGTCACAGCAGACTACTCCACTGTAATCCCGTGGCACCAAACAGAGTTCTGAGGCTAGGGGGCAAGCGGAGGACGTCATAGCCTCGCTTGAAGGTCGGGTGGACAACAGTTTGAGAAAACTCTGATTCTAAAACAGATAAGTATCTGGAAACTCCAAATACTGAAAGCTGTAGATTAATTGTTTGTTCACTACTGTCTTTCCCTTTATTCTGTTAAAAGGTATTAGTTTGATTATAAAATCGTATTGAGTAAAGGCTGCCCTGTTAACATTATTATTATTATGACTATAGTTCTGAAACTTGGGTATTAATGCTGGAAATAATCAGTAGAATTTAGAATGTTGTATCTGTGACAACTTGCAGGATTAAAACATTCTTGATATTTTGGCTAAGGATGTAGAACCTAGAACTAAAAATTAACATTATGTGGAGTAAAAGTTCTTAATAATACCAGAACCGAAATCTCTGTAATAAGAGAAGACCTGAAGATGTATTTGAGGCATTTCGATTGTAAGAAGAAAACCCCACTGAGAAGTCTAAGAATTCCAGGGTTGCACAAGTGTTTGTACGATACCTATAGAAACGAGGCGAAGGAGAATCACTTTCAGGGTGGTTATCCGAGAATTTTACTGGCAACCTGTCCGAGTGATAGGATTGTGGAACAACTATACACAGCCCATGACGGCGAACTGGTGCCGTAAACCCTAAGGAAAGAAATTTGTACGTTTAAAACCTAGTCTTTATTGTTCACAAATCGAAAGCAAGAATTACGAAAAAAAAAGAACCTTATGATAAAACTCAAACGAACTGGAAGGATTTCTAAAAAGAGAGAAACAGAATCCATCATTTGGAACTTGAAAGAATCACGCGAACAAGATTTTAAGTACTGTGAACAATTAGAACTTGATACAGTAAACAAACAGAACTGTAACCAGAAACAAACAATATTTGACAAGATGAATGCACATGCAATGTCATAATTAATCTCTGTGTAAAACATTTGGTATTTTTAGGAACAAATGCTCAGGCTAGAGTGCCCTGGAAAAACCCTCGCCGAAATTACCAAGAAAGAAATATGTGTAAACTTAATAAACCTCTCTGTATCGAAACAAAACCCCCCGAGAGACAAAACCTCGAAGGAGAAGAACTAATAAAATATCATTTACGGTAAATAACAACAGAAAAGAGTGGCAAAATCTGTTTATATTACTGGTATATCGATATTACATTTAAGAGAGGTTAGGGTATTAAAAACCCTGAATCATCCAACTGAACAAAGAACAGGAAAACTTTAACTGTATCTGTAGCGCGAAATCGGCCAGAAGAACGGCCGTTCTTAAAATAACTTATACATGTACATATGACAGAATCCTAATATCTGAGAAGATCAAAACTCAGAACATGGTAACCAAAGGAAAACCGCGCAAGTTGGAGGATTTGAGCATTGAACCAGTACACAGTCAGAAGTACCTGCATGCCGAGAGAAATTTGGTTAAAACGCTGAAGGTAGCGAGCTCGTAGGACTCGGAAGAAATTGTGTGCTAACCTGCAAGCATAACACGGAAACGATGTCAGAGTTTGTATCAAGGGGAAAAACTGTGAAGAGCTAGAGCGTGAATTTCCGCGAGAATGAAGAAAAACTGGTAGCATAATTCCATTAAGTTTACCTTTCGGAATTGGGCCTCTCGCGTAAACAACCTCTGAAACGAGACATGGTAAAATAAGGAAACAAATTTAGTTTCCTGTTCTACATTATTTTTCACCATACTCAGTTATAGAAGGAGGAACAACACGAAATTCAACCAACTTGCTCACCTGTAGCATAGTGACGAAGTCCTGCAGAAGAATCAACAGCAGGGTTGGAACATAGGGCTGAGTGGAGACTTCGGTCCTCCTGTCAAGCAAGATAGTAAACCACGATAGATTATTCCGACGGAGTTTAAAAATGAAAACAACAAAACCTGAATATGGGTCAAAATCAAAAAAGAGACATTAATCGAGCCAGGAGGATTGATATCTCCGGAGTTGAGTGCGACCAATTACCTGTAAACCCTCGACGAAGAAAAACCTCCTGTCGGAACCCCAGCGCAGTAAAAACCCTGTTATAGATGGAAAACAGGAAAGAAGAAAATGGAAAGGCGGTGAACTGTAACGCCGAGTGACACAATGGAATAACCGCGGGAATACCTCGCGCGAACCGAGATTCGCTATGGTATTTATGAAACCTGACGAATCATTAAACACTTATCGTACCATCACTGCAGAGTCACATGGAGGATCATGATCTGTCGAACGAGCCGAGAGCCATGTGGCAAGGTCTAACGCCAGCTAGACCAACGAACAAGTCTGGAGGGACGGGCGTCCAAAGCGAGACTACGGTAGGTTCGAGACAGAGGTTAACTTGTGACACATTCAAGTCATAACCGTAGTCCACATAAATGTTATATTTAATAAACAGTCGAGACCAAACCATGCAAGTTGCTTTGAACATTAAAAAGACCATGGTTTATAAATGTTTATAATTATGTGCGTTGGTTATGGTGTTAATGTTATGTAGATATTTGGCACCTGTTTAATGTTTTACATAGTTGATTAATATATGTATCGATGTATGAATTAGTTAGTGAAAATATGTTTACACGTTTTATAGAATGTGTTTAAGGTTTGACAACCTTATAGTGGTTGTGAATAATTTTTTTTTTTTTTTTTATGTATATTTACTGTTCGTGAATGTTGGTTAGAGAATGTTACAAAGTTGTCAATATAAAATTTTCCAAGGTTGAAATTCTCTCCTCTTCCAAGATAACAGTTGTTAGCATTGTCCTAAATAATAAAAACTAACCAACAACATCAAAACAAGCTTTTATATCATTGTGTCAAATTGAGAATTGAACCATAAAAGGAACTAAACATTAAATTGCATAAATAAATGTAAATGTGAAGGAAAATGATCACAAAGCTACCTTATGCAAACTCTTGTGATTTTTCAGGGCAGTCTTGTAACACTCCACGTAGTTACCACACCTTCATAACCATTACCCTTTATGACACAAATAACATCGACAATTTCATCTTTTTGGAAAATAGCATCAATAGGAACCTGTTTGTCAAAAACAGTTTATGCATAATACACTTTTTGGGCAAATGTTTCCCCATTATCTTGTATTTCCATAAGGTGTTTTTTTTTCTACTTCAATCCTTTCATCTCCTTAATATGAAAATATTAAATTGGGTAGGATGGAGATCAATAGAGTAAAATATCTTCATACAAAAATATGAAAAATAGTGTATGAATCACTTCACTCCATTTTTTAAAAGACTAATAAAAATGATAGTTCATATTTAAGGTAGCATACGATTTTTCCAGAAGTAGAACAATCACAGAAATTGGCATACTACAAAGAAAATTATTTCATCCATTCTCTAGTACTAAACCAATAGGAATGTGAAGTGAACTTACAAAATATTACAAAAGTGGTAATACTTGTAAATCATAAATAATTTATTCAATTGAAAAACCAAAGTTTGATTTCATGTTCATTTTGATTCATACTAAGAACTACACAAACACTAAGAAATTATTTCATGTATATGTTTTTTTTTTTCATTTATTGTAGTTTGTATCTCTTCAAATCAGTGTGAAATGGATACAATGAAGAAAAAGAAACAATCTATAAAGAATCGAGGCCATGAGAACCACATAAGAAATTTGTGAAATTATTCCATGTATAAATTTTTTGCACTTTGTGCAGTTTGAATTTCTTTGAATCAATCTAAAATGGCAACAATGAATATAAGAAAGTAATGAGAGGAGTCCATAAGAATAATAAAAAGGAGAACTAGGGTTACAGTACGTGATATTATTTTCATTCGAGAATGAAAGATGACTCGAGAGAGGATAAAGGTGGAAGAATAGGAAGGAAGAAAATGCCAGTTTAAAGGGAAAACCATATCCCTGACAAACCCCTTTCAAGTTTGACTTCATGTGATGTGAACAACCATATTGGAATGCGTCGTAAAGGTTTGTGAGAGAAGAATAAACCCACTCGGGATCGAAAATATACCATAAAGAAGTAGAAAAATGTTTAAATGCAACTGAAGTAAATATTTTCATACTATATTCGAAGAAAGGAAAAAAATGAAGGGTCAAAATGAAACATTGCAGAGAGGATAGGGCAAGTTGAGGTCAGAGGACTTCACTGAAAGGTAAAATTAAGTCGAACATACTCAAGACCTAGCATACAAAATAAGCGAAATTATTCCGAAAACAGAGATCTAGTATTCAATGCCTCAAAGAGAGTCAAGGATTCAAAATCCTCCCATGGATCATACCTGATAAGACGACTCAGTACAAGATTTTAAAAATAAACAAAGATAACATGCACCCAAAAAAAAAAAATTACGAAAAGGATTATTTATATAATTTGTTGATTGATAAGGACGACACATCTCATAATAATGCAAAAGCCTTCTCAGAATGCATCCCAAAATAATATCAGAAAATAAAAACAAGAGCTGACCCCAGTCATTGAATAACTACATAAAGCAGTTTCTTTAGTGAATAAGGGAAAAACCCCTGGTCGAGTTTCATAAGGGCTTCTATTAGAAGATGTGGAGATACTATCAAATTTGACTTAAACTAAATTACTAGGTTGGGTTGAAGAGTCCATGATATCAAAGATGTTTGAAGCCTTCAGCTCAAAATTCCTCACCCATCTACACAAATATCCCCAGTGAAGAGCAGGAAATTTTTTTTAACAGTTTTAAGCCTAATTCACTGTGCAACACATCCTACAACATTATATCAAATCTTCCAGGTTGAGGATGGTGTTCCTTATATCCACGAAATAGGTAGAGTTTGTGGCAGTTAGACGGATCATAGTCAAAATATGATTTTGGTCAAAAAGGAAATAGAAAATACACATATCCAATATAAAATCCTGTGGGTGGGTTTGGTTACAGTGTGTTTCTATTGCACATGCTTCGTTACCCTAATTAATGGCTTCCATCCAGCTTCTTCAAGGATACAAGTGGACTAAGGCAAGGGTCTACAAGATTATATCAAAGCTTCCAGGTTGAGGATGGTGTTCCTTTTATCCATGGAACAGGAAAAGTTTATGGTAGCTAGACAGATCATAGACACATTGATATGATTTTGGTCTAAAAAAGAAATAAAAAATACAATTACTCAATATAAGAAAATCATGAGTGGAATGGGTTTCAGTATGTTTCTGTTGTGGATTCTTTGTTATGTTAATTAATGGATTCCATCTAGATTCCTCAAGTCTGCCGTAGGATGGTGGTAACCTCAAACGACAAGGACATCCCCCTAAAATCAACATTGAAATGGAAGTTCCGCTCCAAATTTCTGCCCATTGATAACCATCCCATCTTGTAACCCTTGACCTTCACACCTGTAACAACTTCGTCTCTGCGGTCATTACTTATCAGAACCTCATTCCCCCTTCTTTTGCGCATCGAAATCTGCGGAAAAAAAAAAATCAACAAATAAAACCCTAACATTAAACTCTCGAAAAACAAGAAAAACAACAAATAAAACCCAACATAAGTTCCACGTTCAATTCTTCACATGTAAATATTCTCAGAGGAAAAGTCATTTCAGAGAGAAGAGTGCATTTCTACTATCTCCCTTTCTCAATACGAGCATACAAGGCAAACAGTTAAAATAAGTTTTCCATGAATTAAACAAATAATTTTTTTTTTTAACTATTATTATTTTTGTTCAATCTTTTAACATTATTGTTTAATGAAGGTGCAGAGTACCTTGCATTAGGGGAGTTTTTCTCAAAGGGAACAACTTTATTAACTAAACATTGGAAATGTTTGAGTGGTATGGTGTGGAGGATTAGTTTTCACTTCATTATTGATTCAAATGCTTAGAATTTTCTTTTTTTAAGTTACAAAGTTAGTAAATAATAACTGAATGTGTGAGTAGATTTTTCAATTATTGAATTTTTAATTAAATTAAATTTTAGGTATATATTTTTTTAGAATGGGATATTTTGTTATAATGCAATGTATTGTTTGTAAATAAAAAATAACTTATTTATCATGATATTTACTTATTATCCATTATATTGATTCGTGATATTTATGTGGAATATAGCCTTTTGCAAAAAGAAAGACTAATCTTGATACTATTTAAGTTCAGAAAAATATACATATTTCATTCATTCTCATTTTACATCTTAATGTTTATTTTAACCATAATATAAAAATATTAATAAAATATTTAAATCTAAATATATTTATATCAAAAACCAATTAAAAAAAAAAAAACTTAATGTTAAAAACTGATTGAGAATATCACAAATAAAATTAAAAAATTATAAAAATTTTAATAACACAAATATATCTATAAAAATATAAAAATATAATGTTTTCAAATTTAAATATATCCTATATTACTCTATATTCGTAACCATTAATTGCGTTAAATTTTATAGAAATGTTAATTTCATTTAAGTTTAAAAATTCAAATTATAAAAATATACATATTAGAGTATTTTCAAATTTAAATACATGGTAAATTTAATTATTAATTCCAATAAATTTTATAGAAATGTTATCTTCATTTAAGTCTAAAAGAATTCCCAAGTACAAATTTTTTTTTTATATATAATTGAATATACTATGTCTTTTCTCAATGTAAATATGCCACATCCTAATTCATATCCGTTAAATTTAATTCATTAAATTATATAAATCTGTTAATTAAATATTAAAATATAAATATTTTAAAATCAGAATGTCTTAAAACATTAAAATATTACGTTAAATATTACTTAAAATTATAACTTGTAAAAATTAAATATACGTTTGACTTCTTATTTCTCTAGTATGATTGGAAGATCACATGAAAAAGGAAGCCTTTCAGACATGCCTTCTTTTCTTTTGACCGTTCGTGATGAGCTATCCAATATCAGTTATCCGATATAAAAAAAAGGTTTGAAATCAGACATAAGAGATAAAGGGGAAACCGTAAGAAGTGAAAGAAAAAACCTTTATGATTTTATAAGTATAAATCTTTACATTGTGAAATTTACACGAATACATAGATGCCTTCTCTTCTCATCTTACATCTTAATGTTTATTTTAACCATTAATCATGAAGTCCGTTCCAATGGTATAAAAATATTAAGAAAATATTTAATTCTAAATATTATTAAATCCAAAATTAATCAAAAAATATTTTTAAAGTTAAAAATTAATTAATATTATTTAAATAAAAATAAAACAATTATAAAAAATTTAATAACACAAATATATTTATAAATAATAATTATAAAAATTAGAGTGTTTTTCAATTTAAATATATTATATCTTACTTCAGATCTCTTACTATTAAATTTTTTAAATAAAAAAAATATTAATTTTTTTTTTTTTATATATATATAAATTAATATACTCTGCCCTTTGTCAATGTAAATATGCTACATCCTAATTTAAGTTCTTAACCATTAAATCTAATCCATTAAATTATATAAAATTGTTAATGAAATATTAAATCCAAATATTTTAGAATAGAAATATCCTAAAACATTAAAATATTACGAAAAATTATAGCTTGTAAAAAATAAACCTGTATTCACTACTATAATTGGAAGTGAACATGAAAAATAAGTCTGTCAGAGATTCCTACGACATCAAGATGAGGGAGGAACCCAAACATGACATCACATAAAACAAAGGAATGGACACATATTACTGTATACGTATAATCACCACACAGCCGCGTACATAATCAATAATGACATAAAATAATGTTTTACCTAAAATTATGGTGGGTGCATTTACAGAGCCGAAGAAAATAACAAAACCAGAGTAATTAGGAACAAAACTGCAGCGAGAGAGGCACTAAGAGCAGCGATGTCTTGGTTACATAAAGAATTGAACTGTTGAAAAATGGAAAACTAGTTGGTGCAGGTGTTTCACTTGCGAGACACATACATTATTTTGATGTTGTTGCTGCTCCAGATGTGCACACAACCACCATAACCTGCACTTACAATATATATATTATCTCGTTTTTTTCTCTTGTATTTCTATTATCTCCGTCTATCGATATGAACATGGATAAGGCAAATGGTTAAATAGTTTCTCGTGAGTTAAACTCTTTTTTGTTAATTATTATTAACTATTAATTTCTTAATTTGGCCGTTGATATTTTTACAATACTCAAACATTAGTTGATATTTTTACAATACTCAAACATTAATATAAAGATTGATTTTTGTTCAATCCCCTATGATTAAATCTAAAGGTGCAGAGTGATGCAAGATAGAACATGGGGTGTCTTTCTCAAAGTGAACCCCATATGGAGCAAAAAAATATAACATTATTAATATTATAATATTCAGTTCTTGATTGGGTGTTAATGCGAAGGAGGTGGAGGATTTGGGGTAGTTTCAATTACCCCCTCTAACTTGATGGGTAATAAAGGAACACATGACGCAACCTGATTTCACGTGCAATGAATTGCATTGCTCACAGTTGGTAACCTTAATTATTGTGGTGTTATGGAGGGAGATATTTCCATTATTGAGGGTTTGTTTAGATGAAACGTTTGGACCTCAACCTCTTCCTGTAGATTTTTCTTCTCATTTGAGCTAGTGGAGACCTTGGTGTTGAGCGATTGGCCTTGAATTGGTGCAACAAAGGGTGATGGTGGTGGATTGTGAAGATCGCTGAATATTTAGATAAGTTTTATGATTTATTTAGTCAACTTTTTATTACTGGGAGCTTTGAATTCTAGTCAGTTGTCATATTTATCAATTACCACATTCTTTATGGCTTTTTAGGCTATTTTTTTGTTTTATCTAGACTTTCTATTTTCTTTTTTGCCTATAGATGTCTATTTTAGTTTTGAGGTTGCTAATTTGGTATCATTAGGTGTCGATTCTATGTATTAGACAATGTTTTAGGGTGGGCGGAAGGGGTCTTTTCATGCGTATTTTATTTATGAGTCAAGGGTATTGTTTAAACTATAGGCAACTGTTTTTTTTTAGAAATATATTTTAAGGCATTACGGAACTAATTTCATGGAAAAAAATGGAGTGGCCTTGGGGTGAGTGCTTAGGGGTTGCTTTCATACAATAGAAATTTGTATTTGGTTCTTATTGTTGATTCTTTCTATGGTCTTAATGCTATCTCGGTTTTAGCTCTACATTGAGGTGGTCGAGCCATTTGTTTCTCTTGAGAGTATCAGTGTTGAGTTTGGAATTTTTGTTCTTAGTTACAATGATGATATTTTAGAGTGGCATTTGGGCCTTTTCAATGTTGGGTCTATTTTATTTTCTTATTATTAATTAGGAAGGAGAATCTATAATAGTTTTCGATGATGTGGCCCTCGGGCTTTAGTACAACGGCAAGGCCAAAAGGAGAACTAGAAACTGAGATGCAATCGATAATTTTTTTTTAATGTAGTGCCTATGAAATTATTCCATAGAGCCTATTTTCCAATTCATTGCTCTATCGCTATGAAATGATTTTGTAGTGGATGTTAAAAAATGTATTTTAGTTTCCAGGGAGATGAAACGACTCAAATTCTTTCCTTTACCATCTGTCCATGTCCCAAACCTTCTTCTTGACACATGAAATTATCCCACTCACCTTTCGTCGTTAAGGATTGCACGCTAGCTCAAAGCTAATGGTCAAAAATCAAATCTAACGGTCGTGAGAACATTCCAAATAGAGGTACTTTATTTTAGCACTCAATTTGTTATAACTACATAAAATTCCCTCTCCTGGACACTGTACCATATTCCTCTCCAGGTTGTGAGACCATTTCAACTAGGATATAGAAAATATATGAACCAATCACAATGACTGAGGCTTCAATGCTATTATTATTAATGTAATATGATGGAATAAGCACACACTTTTAAAGATTAACAACAAAGAGGAATACAATTTTGTTTAGTAATAGATTACATGAAGACAACGATTTGCTTCAAACGTTGGACTTTGATTCAACTGAAAACAATATCAACCTATTGCCCCATTAGTTATTCAATTTTAACATTCACAAAAAACAAACACTTTCCTATTCACACAGAAGGAAAGCACATCCATTGAAACCTACAAAAATGTAAGTTCACTAGGAAAAATAATGATCCCTCTCTTCTCCTCTCTTTTTTTTTCTTCCAGGCAATCATTCTCTTTAAAAATAAAAACTAACATGGGACAATGAAGAGTGTCAGGAGATGAATCGTTTAATCTTCTCTACGAAACAAAGGAAGAAAAAAAATATTTACAACAGAAAATATCTCCTCGAATTATTAAAAGAAAATAAAAAATCCTCCTAAATTAAACATTCAAAATTTCTAAAAAAAGGTCCCCCCCCCCCCTCACCCCCCCCCCACTCACCCCACCCCAACATTACCATGTGACCATCCCATCACATTGGAAAGCTTTAGGCCAGTCTTCATAGAATTTTGTGTTCCATATATGCACCTGCATTAGGCTTCCCAAGAAACAAAGATCTTATGACCTCCTAATCATAAGCAATTCCAAGGAATAATCTATTTTCTGTAGAGATGTCAGAATCATACAAGTAGAATCTTCAACCGGATGACCTTTCCACTTCACCAATTATTCCAAATATTCCTTCCCTCTAGTATTCTTTGCAACCTTTGTGTCCAAAATTATTTTAGCTTCCAATTTTTTTGTCATAGGCAATTTTTTACCCATTTATTCTTGTTGACTTCATCATTTTCTGCATATTTTTTAGATGAGCCTTTTTCAGCAGCTAGAGAAGGATACAAATCACTCACAATGAAAATTTGTGAAATATCTATGCATGTAGGTAACTCAAGTTCATAAGCATTTTTAGAAACCTTACGAGGTATATTGCAAGGACCTATATTATTTAAATTATGTTTATTATATGCCCCTCTTGGAAACCTTTCCTTTCTCATGTGAGTTAAGACCTTGTCTACCACCTCAAAGTTCACTTCTCTTCTCTTTAAATCTTCTTTTTTCTTGTATTCTGAGATGCTATCTTGTAACCTATGTTTAACGTTCTCATCCAACTCCCTCATTATTACTACAAATTATTATCGTTCAACACTTATTTGTTTCATTCTTCCAAAATCTCCTAGCAGACAAACTCCCCTAGGATGTGTTCCATACAAAATATGAAATGGACTTTTCCCTGTGCTCCTATTTGGAAAATCAGTATATGCAAACCCTGCTTGAGCTAATAGACGATGAAAATCCTTGGGATGATCACCTACAAGGCTTCTCAATATGTTTCTAAGAGTTATGTTCACTACCACAATCTGTCCATCAGACTCTAGATGATAGGTTGAGCTGAAGTTTAAATTATTTCCAAGTTTCCTCCACAAGGTTGTCCAAAATTTTCCTATAAACATTGTGTCCCTCTCATAAATTATATTCTTGGATAAACCATGTTATCAAACAATCTTATTGAAAAATATGTTAGCCACATGTGTAGTGTGACTAATTTGGTAACATCGAATAAAATGAGCCATATGTGTGACACAAATACAAGTATTGATTCATTACCTCGTTGAGTCTTTACAATACTGGGTAAAAAAAAAACCCATACTTGCTGAGTCCCACTGTCTACCAAGAATGGGTTAAAGAGTATATAGTCCAACATTTTTACTCTTTCCTTTCACATGTTGACATGTCGTACACCTACCTACATATTTCTACGCACTCACTCTCATCTTTGGACAAAAATTGAAATGATCTAGGTAATTAAGTGTTTTATTATCCCCAAAATGTCCTTCCAACCCTCCATTGTACTTTTCTTGTACAAAATTCTCTCCCCTAGAACTATTGTGAATACATAGTCGATTGTTCTTGAATAATGAACCATTATGCAATAAGAACTCTTTACATGGGATGTTATCTCTATTTATAAGGTCCTTGAATGCATCAATATATTCTTGGAAATAGACATCAATTTCGTACAAATCCTTAAAATAGTCAAAACATAAAACCTTCACTTAACTCTCTTGCATGATCAAACTCCTACTACTTAAAGCACCGACTACATTTTTTTCTTTTCCACTTATATTCTTCATAATAAACATAAAAATACGTAGAAATTAAAGCCACTTGGTGTGCTTATGGTTCAACTTGTGCTGATTCATTATATATTGTAATGTAAAATTATTAGAAAACAGAACAAACTCATCGGGGATTAAACAGTGCCTCCAATGCTTCAAATCTAGAATCACACCATAGAACTCTTTGTCATATGAAGAGTATTTTTATTTTGAATTACTTAAATTCTTGCTAAAATATGCAAGAAGTTTATCTTCTTGGCTAAGTAAAACTCCAATAGATGTCCCACTCGCATCACACCTTAATTGGAAAATTTGATTGAAGTCGGCAAACTTCAACACTAGTTTCTTCATGATCTCCTCTTTTAATAGATGGAAACTTTTATCTGCTATTTTATCCTAAAAAATATTTTTTTGTACTTCTTGATTGTATCTATGATAGGTGCATAGAGACCACTGAAATTATTGATAAATTTCCAATAGAAGATGGTTATGCCATGAAATATTCTAACTTTGAAAATCCTCTTAGGTGAAGGCTAATTCACAATTGCCTTTATTTTCTCCAGATCCATTTTCATTCCATCTTTGGAAATGAAAAATCATAAGTATACTCACTCACGTTTCATGAAAGTACATTTCTTATGATTAACTATCAACTTTTCTTGTTTAAATCTTTCGAGAACATGTCTCACATGTATGAGGTGTTCTCCTTTAGTTTGATTGAAAAATAAAATATGACCTACATAAACAATGCCAAAGTTACCAATGAACACCTTGAAGACTTCGTTCATAAAACACATGAATGTATAGGGTGCATTTGTCAGTCTAAATGGCATGAGTAGTTATTCATAGAAGCCTTCATTGGTTTGGAGAGTTTTCTTCCACTCATCCCCTTCTATGACCTTAATATAATGGTAACCACTTTTCAAATCTATCTTTGAAAAGTAAGCTACTCCACTCAAATATTCCATCAGTGGGAATGGAAATCCATATCCAATCACGATCTTGTTGATTTCTATGGAATCTATACACATCCTCCACTCTACATTCTTCTTTGGATGTAGTATAGTAGACACAGTGCATTGAATCAAGCTCTCCCTTCTCAACCCATTTTCCAACAACTCATAAATATGTCTCCTTATGTATTCATTTTCCTCGGGTTTCATTCGATATGCAACCATACTTGGAAGTATTTATCCTAGAATCAAATATATATTGTGGTTGATGCTCCTTTTGTGTGACTACTCACTCAATGATCTGAAATTGGAGGAGAACTTCTCCTTCCTAAAACAAATTGACTATCCTCTGACACTTTGCAAGTAAAAAGGGGTCTTATTATATTAACAAGTTTTATGGTCTCTTCAAGGATAATGTGTTATTTTTCATGAGAACTTTAAACAAGCAACATATCATCATTTAAATAATGACGGAAAACATGAAGAGAGACAAAAAATAATTTGGTGATGGAGTTCACCCCTCCTAGGCTACATCTCTGGTCCTGGTAAGATAGCTAAACCAATCCATATATTTCAGTGATAAAGAGTACATAAAGTGTGCTAAAAAAATGATTGGCTAGTTTCCCCTTGAAGGAAACATTCTCTTGCAAGGAACTCTCACTCTAAAAAACATGACAAGCTACAATCAGACATGAAAAAATCAACAAGAAAAGGGCTCTCACATCAAGACCTTATACTCTATGTGAAAATTAGCATACATGTACAACAATTCCGCATTGAAGTACTAAAAGAGATATTTCCTCAAAAAGAAATAATGACAAAATATAATCATGAGTTGCATCATAGATGTTACAGTTGATACAAATAACATATGAAGGTTGGAAAATCCCTACAAGGTCCTCTCCATGCTCAAAAGCCTTAAAAAATTCTTCAAACCACTGATTATCCCTGGCACTCCAAGGCTCAAACCTAAAAAAGGTCCTTCAAAAAGTGCTCCAATTAGTAAATAGAGGCTTCTAATGGAATTTTAATGTCCAAAAACCCCTATCTGGGCTCTTTTTGGGCTCAAGAAAACCAAAAATGCATCAATTTATGGCTCTCCCAAGTTTTTTCTATTATGTTTCCTCCAAATTGGATCAACCCACAAATAAAGAGACATTTTTTCCATTTTATCCGCTCGGGAGGCAACAAATTTTCCCGTAATAGGTGCAAATTCTCGCTTCTTTTAAATTCCTGATAACCCCGCACTTTGGAATTTTGGCCTTGTCGTTGGTCATGTGGCCCATGTTGCAGGGGGTTGGGCTCTACACCTACTACCATTGGTTGCGGTCATATTTTGACCATAGGGATGGGGGCTAGGGCTAACAACCTTCCCCCACCAATAAAGCCCTGGCTCCTTCAACTCTGGTTATATGTGGTGCAATGGGACCAGGGCTAGGGTTCAATTCTCCACGCCACCCATTTAACAGTAGTAGGAGTTCACATGTAAAATGATATGACTTGGGGTTTGGGATTATAACCCACCCTTTTCTACAAGGCCCTTCAATTCTCTCACGCTCAGTCTCATGATCTATCTCATGACGAGGGGCAAGGGAATCATCCTTGAGCCCTCCACTATGTCTACATCAGCTCCTATAACTATGAACATTACCAGGGGCTAGGGAAAGTCCCCAATCCCTCACCTTTTCTCGAACCAGGGTTCTATTGCGAATAAAAAGACTAGGGGTCAGGGCTTACTACACAACTTGTCCTCCGTACGGGCCCAACAGTAAAGTGTTGAGTCTACATGTAGCAGGTCACATGTTCGATCCATACGAAGGTCACCCAGCCCATAAATAAAATTTTAGCTAGCGTGGAGTCGCCACATGGTTGCATCTGATTGGGCCACATGGAAGCCTCTAATTCGGCCACCAAACATCAAAAGAACCGATCAGATTCAACCACCTATGCATGTACGATCTTGAAACGTGGTGAGTTTTGATTGGTTCCGTATGTCCACTTGGCATGCTTATGTCATCGTAACACCAAGATACGGATTTCCACGTCTACAATTCAGTCACTCCACCTACAATTCTTTTAGTTGTTAAGGAAAACCATCTGAACATCATAACTTTATCACACGACATCAGATTGAGGTGATTAAATTTTCATTGGAATCAGAACAACGAACACTAAAAATTAATGTTAGTTTCAAAATATGCAAGGCAGTTTCATTTTTGAGAAAAAAAAATTATCTCTAGATCATACCTCCCCACTAGGAACTTTTTCACTCCAAAAGTTATCTTCTCCAAGCAAACAAAATGAGGAAAAAACTCAAAACTTTCTAAATATCAATCCTTAATGTCTTGTTTTCAGTTGGTTCCTTCAAGATCTAATCAAAGTACTCCACCTATTATTTGCATGAGGTCCTCACCTTCCTGTCAAGAATTGAGCCATAATTCTTATCACCATGTAGGAAAAAAAACATCGATGGATGTAATATGAACATTCTCTCCAAAACCATTTTTCATGGCTCAAACAAATTCATCTAGAGGATCCCTTATTGAAGACACACTTGAATTTCCATCTTGAAAATCATAAGCAATTGAATGCTTACCATGCACTGATTCAAATTTTTTTTACTTTCCTCAAATTGCACTGGTACAAAAAAGGAATCTGGTTGCAAGAATTTTATGACACATTTTGATTTTTCCAAAAAAAAAGATTCATTTCTTGTACAACCTTTATCAAATATTTCATTCACAAGAAAAATCATCTTGAACACTTGTATCGGTGAGTACATGACACAATTGTAGACAAACTAGATGACATACACATGTTCATCCCAAAAAATTTCTGTAACAATTGAACTTATAAACAAGACAATGTAAGATGTCATGTTAATGAGAAAAATCCTTTTTGAAAATAGTGATTATTCTTGTTTCTATTTACAAAGTAAAAAAAAAAAGGTAATAAACAACAAGTATTTACAATTTACAAAGCATCAAACTATACAAACAATCTACTCAATATTTGCCTCTCCTAGGCTTATGGGTTCTCTTTCTTCATCTATTATGCTTTGAAGGTTGACTTAGGAACTATGCCAATATTCTATTTGCCACCTATTGATTTCCTTTCATTTTTTTCATAACCTATTTATCATTCTTGGGACAAAGTTCTAGATGAATTTTACAACACCTTTCATTCCCATGCACATGCATGTTACCATGGGTACAAAAGAACTTTCACTTGCCCATCAACAAGGAAGTCTTCAAACTTAAGGGGGGTTCTTCATGCTTGATGCCAAGACTTTGGTCCACTATTTTGACCATCACCTTCTATTTCTCACACTCATCCACAAAATGGTCAACTGCATCACAAAATGTGCAAGGACACATGTCCCACAAATAATGAAAACTACCAACATTTGGAAAATCCACATGATATTTATGCTTGTCCCTTGGGGTGTAAATTTGAGGATGTGGATTGGAAAATCATATGAAAATTCCTTTGAAGCATTCATCCAATTTGGGAGACAAATTTTCATTATCACTACCATCTTGGTGTGACCTATCATTCTCTGATGATATCTTTACCTCATATAGTTTAGAACACTATCCAAACTCTTTATAACGTTATCCCAATCTATGATATCTTGGTCTCTCTTTCACCATGATAGGATTAGTGATTCCTTTGCCATTTATTCTAAGGTCTCCTCCATTGTAAACCATCTAAGCTAGCAAATTCATACCAATTCATTTATTATGTTGCTCAAAGTTTTCAAAATATGTGTTATTAACATAAACTAAATTATTTAAACTAGAGATGTTGATTGCCTCGGATTTTCCACCCATACATTCTTCTTCAAATGTTGATGAAAAATCTAAAAATCACTCAATCCACCAAATTTTACCAATGGGTATAGAATGAGAATATTTTAGATGTTGAAAAAACTCACAAGTATCATTCTCCACATAGTGTCCCTAACCTATGTTTGGACCATGGCAAAAAATTGGCTTCACTTTGGAGGTATTCTTTTCTTCTTATGGAGTGGAAATTTCACCAAATTCTTCCTAAAGAACATGTTGTAACTAAAGGAGCATATGTATCTTCTCCTCTTCAATAACCTTAAGCATTCTCCTTAATTCAACATTCTTCATTCGAAGATAGAATTTCATCTTCTTTAGCTCTGGAAATTGTAGCTTCTTTCCCATACCTACAACTTGGTCAGAACCTTTGATACCAATTAATCTGAAATTGGAGGAGAAATTATCCTTCCTAAAAAAAATGACCATCCTCTAACGCTTTGCAAGTAAAAATGGGTCTTATTATATCAACACGTTTTATGGTCTCTTTAAGGATAATGAGTTAGTTTTCATGTGAAATTTAAAAAAGAAACATATAATCATTTAACTCATAAAGGAAAACATGAAGAGATACAACACAAAATTTTTTGGTGGAGTTAATCCCTCCTAAGCTACATCTTCAGGCCTGCTAACACAGGTAAAATGCTCCATAGATTTTAGTGATAAAGAGTACATAAACTTTGTTGACAAAATGAGTGGTTAATTTCCCCTTCAAGGAACAATTATCCTGTAGGGAACGCTCACTCTAAAAAGCATGAAAACCTACATTCAACCATGAAACAATCAATAATAAAAGGGCTCTCACAACAGGACCGTGTACTCTATCTGAAAATGAGAATGCATGTACAAAAATTCCACATTTAAGTACTAAAAGTGATATTTCCTAAAGAAAATATAATGATAAAAGATAAACATGAGTTGCATTATAGATGTTTAATTTACTGCAGATAACATGTGAAGGTATAAAAATCCCTACAAGGTCCTCTCCATGCTGACAAGCCTTCAAGAAATTCTTCAAACCACTTATTATCCTTTGCAGTCAAATAATAAAACCTAAGAAAATCCCTTCCATAAGTTTTCCAATCAGTAAATAGATACCTCCATTGGATTCAAAATTTCCAAAGACCCTTAGCTGGGCTCTTCTTGGGCTAAAAAGGGAAAAACAATCATCACGTTATGGCTCTCCCAAGTTTCTTCTACTATTCATCCTCCAAAATGGATCAACTTGCAAAGAGAGCGACATTTTTTCCCTTTTATCCACTTAGGAGGTCACAAATTCTGTACTATTCCTAAATTTGCACACAGCTAATTGGAATATTAAATTTTGATTTTTCTCTTAGATAGAGGAATAAGAGAATATGGAGACCCATAAATATCCTTAGTAGGAATAAAGGACACTCCTAGTGTGTATGGAGGTCATCTAAGAGTTGGATTGAAGACCCTTAGGGGTGAAAAGGGGGTTGGAGCATGAAGACTGGGTCAACATTGACCAAATCAACAATATTGTAATGGAGGAGTGGCATTCATGGTGGGACAACACAATTTTAGAGGGAGATTTAATGCATAGAGGTAGTGACCTAATTGAGTAGGCCAAGCATGAGGAAGCTCATAACTTATATAAGGAAGATGATGGTAGCCATATGGGGTGTTGTTTTGAGATTATTATTTTGTATATGGTTTGTTTAGACTTGTGCTCTCTTCAGTTGTTTAGCTAAGATTTTAGTGTTGTTTAGCACAACGTGTTTCCGGTCGGGAATCCCACCTATTTCCTTCAGAGGCCTCTTGGAAGATTATTGCACTACATTTTCCACTATCCGACATCAGGCCAAGCTACACCTTTTTTGTACAATGTAGTTTCAGTATATTATTGTGTTGTGTTGCAGGATGTAGCAGTGAAGAGTTGATTTGTGTCACTTCCTTGCTTGATTTTAGTCGGAGGAAAGTTTCCATCCATTGGGAGACTAGAAAAGAGGACCCCTGAGCCTTATTTCATCATCCAACATTAGGCTAAGGTACTTCTATTAGTTACAATGCATTTTTCTGAATAAACTGCATTCTTTCAGTGTGCAGTTGTAGTCGAGGGTTTGGAGCCCTAGTTGGAGGAGATATATTTTCAGTGGGGGGATCAGCCTCTCATTTGGAGAATCTATAGAAGGAGATTTCATACATTTCCATATCAGATCAGAAACCTCCTATCATCTATCCAGTTGCAGAGATTATTGAGCCCTAGGGCCATATTTGTATTTTCTGCATTTTGTGTGTTTCAGGAAACCCTTCATAGGTTATCTTGGAAATGTGCTTGGGAGCTTAGATCTCCATTCCCGGAATTATTTGAGCCATATAAATTCATATCCATGTATTGAAATTATTCAACTTCATTTATATCTAATTAAATTGTGATGTCATAGCCTTGGGTATTTGTTGTGTAGCAGGGTTCTTCATATTTCATGTACATGTTCTCTTAACGATTGTTTTGCCAACTTGAGTGACTATTTCCTCAAGAACTTGTATACATTTTGCTACTATGATCTTAATATTATCGCTATATGATCTTCTTACATTCTATGTGTTTATTTACACTACTATTTCCAATTTTATGAACTATATTCCTTCTTTTCCCATTTGGGAATATTACAATGGTATGAGAGCATAATCTTGGCTCAGCATGTGGATATGAGCCAATATGCTATAAGAAGAAAGAGACTAGAATGATGGAAAGAATGAGTTTTATTTCATCTCTTTTCAGATCTAAGAGGGACCTCACCAAGGAGGTCAAGCAAAGAAGAATGGAGAGAAACAATGAGACCTCATTAGGGTTTCAAGATGAGGAAGGACCATGCACTTCCTATCAACAGAAGAGAAAACCGGTATTTCATAGAGCTCCAAATAAATACACTATACCCTTTTCTTTTGAAGAAGAAGAAAAAAGGCATGGAGAGGAAGGACACTTGGATCATGAGATTATAAGTGAGTATATTGCATAATATAAGTCTCAACCTAGAGCTTTTAAGGATAATCTAACTATCCCACAATTCATTCAGCTCAAAGAAGAAAGGATACCTTGCAGCAATAGATTTCTATTGTCTACTTTCGATGGGTCATCCACATGCATAAGAAAGGCTTGGGGAATGAAGTTGGATGCATTTTTCCTACTACATCCAGTAGTACGGAAAGAAGCTGTTGATATTTTAGCACTGCACCTTGAAGTTCAAGCAAACATTTGGTGGTTCAACTATTTGAGTCATGCAAGAGTGATTACATATGTAGATTTTACTCAAAGGTTGATCAAGAGGTTTGAAAAGAAGAAATAAGAGAAGGAAATTCCACCACAACTTGTTGCAGGAGCACTTGCATCAGGAGAAAGAACACTTGCACCTTTGCAAAGTGGTCTTGATATCTTGAAATTTAGAGTCCCATGCACTATTCTGTAGATGCATGAGGAGGAGGAGACTTGGACCAGCACTGATGCATCCATAGAGGAGCATTCATCATCATCAGTAGTTGGGGAAGTCATCACATCGGAGGAAGGAACCCTTGTAGCAGTACAATATGTTCCAAGATTTACCAAGGTATGCACATATTTCCATTTCCTATTGTTTCAAAACATCATATGGAGGATTATGAAAACATGATATCATGGAAAATGCATGACCTAGGATCAAATAAAATTGCTGATTTGGAGTAGCAGACTATCACTGCGCTAATGACCCTTGATTTTCTCAAGGAGGAGATATACAGTCATCCTAGTATATCATTTTTGAGCTACACACAACTCTTAGGGTTGGAGTGTAGAATTTTGGAGGATAGGATAAACATTATCCTTGGAAATCTAATGGAAAACTATATGTTCAACATTATGCATGATCATGAGACAGCAGATGCACCATCATGGAGATCAAAAATGTTGTCATTGAGCAGTAGTGATGAGTTGGGGGCCCAAATATTATTGGGGAATTTTGATGACCATTATACTTGTGTGACATTGGATAGGCAGATGATTGATGGAGGACATCTTATGATGGGTGACATATTCCATTATGATGATGGATACTTCTTGATGAGAGCTTCACATATTGATGAGAAGTTTTTTCCTACATCTTATTTGGATCCTTATGGGGTCAAATTGGTCATGGATGAGTGGAATTCATTTGGATATCTCCAGGAGATTGCATTTCAATATCCCATGAAATGAAAAAATAGAAATCTGATTTGGGAGGATGGTATTGTCTATTGGAGGAGTACGAAAGTGGAGCATGGTAGGAGACACCAACATTTGGATGAATGGGTGTGGATGGTGCATAAGGGGTTGGTGAGCCACTTGCATTTATATGACATAGGGTAGCAGGAGGCATGGCTATGTTGGATGCTCTTGGAAGAGTTTTGACATCATGTAGCATATCCTATTCCAAAGGGTGTGCAAATGGTTGGAACTTGGCATGGAACTTACATCATATGGTAGCAAGGAGTTTGGGTGTATTGGGGTGATGTGATATATTTCATGTCAACCATCATGTTGTTGCTCCATGGTTTATATGGTGAACGTGTGGGAAGGCAACAAGAGTTGTGGTTTATTTGGAAACTCTTGGGAGAGTATGGGCTGATTTTCTCCCACACTTTGCATGACGTTGCAGGAATAGGTGATGGCACCATCATGGTGAAAAGGGGCTACTCCATAGACTTGGAGGATCAGGAATTACTTCCACTTTTGAAAGAATCTCGCATATATAGCAGCATTATGGTAGATGAATTTTACATTTGGCATGTCAAATAATGGAGCTATGAGATGACATGAGCCTTATTAGAAAGGCCAATAGTGCTATCACTTGGGAGGTTGGGTTTGTTGATGGAGTGTTCTCAGGATCAATTCACATATAATGTACTTCATGGAAAATTAGGAGATAAGAGTGATGGAGTAGCGGATGGAGAAATTTATTACCATGATATGATCTTCTTGACTTAGATCTCCAAGCATAAGAAGAATGCTTTGCATGAAACACATGGTTCATTCCTTTTCAAGGAGATATGCGATACCACTATGGAGGGCTCATTCATGGATCTTATTATAAACCTACTCTCAATACATGGTAATAATTGTGTTTTTGCACTTATTGATTATCTAACACAGTATTTGCATTCTCTTACCATCTCTATATAGTGCACTGCTCCACAAGAGGGCAAGCCTCGATTTGGGCTTCATGGTCATTTTTGGACCAACATCAATGATGGGGATAGCCATTTCTTGAATGGCTTGGGGAAAGTGTTGTTATATTATTTGTATGCTCAGTTGATAAACAATGTAATTTACTATTTTCTAGTAGATGAGATGACATGTACAACTAGCAACTTATTGGGAGACAACTTGCCATGTTATATTTTGAAACAACAATTAGAAAAACTACGTTGTGACCACTTGGGAAATTGTTGGTACCTTCCAGCACTACAAAAAACCTTCAGTATCTTTCTCATTTGGATGCCATATAATGATGATGTCCTATTCATCATATATGGGGTGGGTTGGGTCAGCATGATTCATGAATCTAGAGAGAGGATCTTTGAAGATCCAGTTTCCTTCTTGCCCCTAGAAGGAAAAATTATTACAGCCCAAAATAAACAACCACTCTACACTTATCATAAGTGGAAAGAGGTACAACATGGGATAGACAATTTGGTCTATCAAGTTCAAAAAAGGAGGCCACATTCTTTGCAGGAGCCTTAGGTGGAGGAGTATTTCTATGAGTTACCATTTTGGAGGGTGACTCATTTTGTATGGATGATAGCTTCGGGATGGAGGCTTCACATGGGAAGGAAGGTTCCCATAATTTTCTGATCCCATGCCTAAAGAAGGCCTCTAGAACACATATAGTTTCTTCCATGGATATTCCACTTGTTCATGATGAGATCCATTTGGATTTTTCACCAAAGACATACTTATACACTTGGGAGGAGCAACTTGGAGAGTTATTGATGGGAAATCATCTTGTTCATTGGAGGAAATTATCATATGAGGATGCTATAGGAGGAAGAGTATAGGCGCTTCAATTATATCATTACAATTGCTTGAGGACAAGCAACTTTTGGGAGGGGAGGACTGTAATATTCCTAAATTAGCACACAACTAATTGGAGTATTAAATTTTGATTTTTCTCTTATATAGAGGAATAAGAGGGTATGGAGATCCATAAATCTCCTTAGTAGGAATAAAATAAACTCATAGTGTGAATGGAGGTCATCTAAAATCTGGATTGAAGACCCTTAGGTGTGAAAAGGGGGCTGGAGCATGAAGACTGGGTCAACTTTGACCAAATCAACAACGTTGTTATGGAGGAGTGACATTCATGGTGGGACAATGCAGTTTTGGAGGGAGATTGAATGCATGGAGGTAGTGACCTAATTGAGTGGGGCCAAGGGTGAGGACGCTCATAAATTATATAAGGAAGAGGATGGCAGCCATATGTGGGGATGTTTTGAGATTATTATTTTGTATATGGTCTATTTAGACTTGTTCTCTCTTCAGCTGTTTAGCTAATATTGCAGTGCTATTTAGCATAGGGTGTTCTTGGTTAGGAATCCCACCTCTTTCCTTGGGGGGGCTCTTGGAAGAGTATTGCACTACATTATCCACTATCTGGCATCAGGGAAAGATACATATTTGTTGTAGAGTGAAGTTTCTGCAGAGTATTGTGTTGTGTTGCAGGGTGCAACAATGGAGAGTTGATTTGGGTCACTTCCTTGCGCGATTTCAGTTGCAGGAAAGTTTCCTTCCATTGGGAGACCAACAAAGAGGACCCCTGAACCTTATTTCATCATCCAACATTAGGCTAGGGTACTTCTATTAGTTACATTGTAGTTTTCTGAAGAAACTTCGTTATTTCAGTGTGCAGTTGCAGTAAAGGGTTTGGAGCCCTAGTTGGAGGAGATAGATTTTCAGTGAGGGGATAAACCTCTCATTTGGAGAATATATAGGAGGATATTTCATAAATTTATAAATCAGATAAGAAACCTCCTATCATCTATCCATTTGTATAAATTATTCAGCCCTAGGGCCATATTTGTATTTTCTCCATTTTGTGTGTTTCAAGAAACCCTTCCTGGGTTATCTTGGAAATGTGCTTAGGAGCTTAGATCTATGTTCCTGGAATTATTTGAGCCATATAACTTCAGATCCATGTATTGAAATTATTGAGCAACAATTATATCTAATAAAACCGTGTTTTCATAGCCTTGGGTATTTGTTGTGTAGCAGGGTTCTTCATATTTCATGTACATGTTCCCTTGAGGCTTGCTTTTCCAACTTGAGTGACTATTTCGTTAGGAACTTGTAGAAATTTTGCTGCTATGATATTAATATGATGGCTATATTATCTTCTTACATTTTATGTGTTGATTTACACTGTTATTTTAAGTTCTATGCACTATATTCCTTCTTTTCCCATTTGGGAATATTACAAATTCACCCAAAATTGGTGCAAATTGTCAATTATTTTAAATACCCAATAGCCTTGTGCTCCAAAAATCTTTCCGCATCGTTGATAGTGTGGCCCATGTGGTCAGGGGCTAGGCTAACCACCCACCACCACCTCTTTGCACTTGCAGCCATCGATTGTGGTCATATGTTGACCACAGGGCCAACGGCCGAGGCTAAGATCCTACCACCACTGTGGAATCCCTTGATCCTCCACCTTTGGTTATATGTGGTGCCACGGGAATGAGGCTAGATTCCAATGCTCTGCCCCGCTGATTTAACACCCGTCGGAGGTCACCTGTGAAATGATATGACTTAGGGCTACGATTTATAGCCCTCCATCTCTTCCAACACCCTTGACTCCTCTCACCCTTGGTCTCGTGAGCTATCTCATGACTGGGGGCTTGGGGCTAATCACAGATCCCTCCACTCCATTTGTGGCAAGTTCTGTGGCTACGAACATGACCGAGAGTGCAGGATGGTCCCCAATTCCTCTACTGCACCTGTGCTAGGGTTCTATGGTGAATAACGAGACTGGGGGTTGTGGACCACTTCTCAACTCCTCCTCTCAATGCACCCATAGTTAAACTTTAAATACATGTGGAAAACACTATGGTTAAGAACTAATGTGTATCCAAATGGTAAAGTGCAAAGTCTATGGGTAGCAGGCCATACGGTCAAATCCTACCAAGGTTGTTGAGTCCATAAATAAATTTTTAGCCACTGTGGAAGTGCCACATTGTGACCTCTGATTTTTCCAAATGGTAATCTCGCATTAGGCCACCAAACTTAAAAAGAACCAATCAGATTCAATCACCTCCAAATGTATGATCTTGACAAATGGTGAGTTGTGGTTGGTTATGTACACCGAGTTGGCATGTTGATGTCATCATGACATCAACAATACGAACTGCTCAGTCAACAACTCTATCATCCCACATCCAATAACTTTAGTTATTGAGGTGATTCACATTTTGTTGAAATCAGAATGATGAACAGTACAACTCAACGTAGGTATTTAAATATTATGGGAACTTTCATTTTTGAGCAATTCTTTTCTATCTAAATTACTTAGGAAATCTTCTACTACAATATAATTAAATTCATAGAACATTTCCTGAATTTCAGTAGGTAAATTTATAATTTCAGTCCACATAAGTATTACCTTTGGTTTGCATATTACCGCATAATTGACCTACTCTTTCTCCATTTTCTACATAAATTACTTACCACTCAACAATAGTGCTTTAGGAATACTTTTCTTAGCTGCACTTTATTCCTTCAAAAATACAAGAGTATGTTTTATTCCATCCTTTTCAAAATTTTAGCAATTTCTCTCTCCATCATGATCACTTTCTAGTTGAACATCAATGTTCGACCCTAAAGGGTGTGGCATACATCCATTGGCATTATATCAAAAATTACCTTATCCTTATTTATGCCTATCTAGAACTCAACTTTACTATGTTCATTCAGTAACAATTGGTTTCCCTTTTGCAACTATAATACTTTATATGGTGTTGGATGTTTAATCATATCCAATCCTAGTTTATCCACCATTTATAAGGAAACAATATTATCAGTGCTTCCACTATCAATCATTACCTTGAAACACTTCGCTTTTACTTTAGAGATAGTCTTAAACAAGGATTTTCTTTAGGCCAGTTTATTAGTTTTTTTGGCTGAGTTCAACAAGACATTATTCATCATTAAAAACTCTCTACTTTCTGACATATTTCTTTCCTCATGTGCTTGTGCTTCTACTGCTTTTGGTTGAACCATATGTGCAACATGTCGTCCTGAATTGTCATTCTTTAGACACTCAAATTTTGTTTTACCCATTTTGGCATATTTATCGCTCTGGTAAATATTCTCTTTACCTATTCCTCTACCTCTTTGGTAAGGCATTCCTCCGATGGTGCCACCTTATTTCTGTTTCTTCTTCTACTATTTCGAGATGTGTGCATAATTATTTTGAGTTGGAAGTTTTTCTCTTCGAGTTAACTGTAATTTTATTCTAGAAAAACAATTCCCTCTACTTGATTTCTACTACATTCATATATTTTCTTCTTCCTTCAAGGATACTGGTAAGCTTCTTTCATGGTCCTTGGAGAAATCATGTTGATTTCATCCTGAATATCCATTATTAATCCATTAATATACCTTGTTGTAATTTCAAGGGTGTCTTCCACATAACTCGCTCTCAAGTTAACTCTGTAAAATTATTCAGTATATTCTTTTACTATCAGTGACCTTTTCTTAATGTGTTTCATATTCTTGTAAATATTTAACTGGTAATCCTATGGTAAGAATTTATTCTTCATATTCGACACCAGCCTGTCCAAATGTTTTATCAATGGCTTATTCCTCTTCCTCCTTTTAGCATGGACATTGTCCTGCCATATTTCAGAGTGACCCTTCAACCTTGTTACTACAAAAATCACCCTTTTTTCATCATCCATATCTTCATATTCAAAATATTTATCTAACTTACTCATCAAATTAAAAAAAATTTCAGTTGTGAGGTTGCCATCGTAGGTAGAAATTCAAGTTTTCATGTTGAAATTAAGACTAATGATGACCTCAACAACTTGAATTCTAGAGGTTCCTCAGTAGGTGTTTCTCCTTCTTCATCAACATCTTCTTCAAGTTCACTAATATATCCATCCTCAGGATCTTGTTGTCTCCCTACCTCCATAGCATATAAAAGAGATTGGAACCTCCTTATCCCTTCTTTGAGTTGTGGATTACCCATGGGTCTGCCTCCACGACCTTGTGATCTTCTTCCCCACATAGGTATATTCTCGCTCCGATACTACAAATTAGTGCACTAGGAAGAACAAAAGGAGAACTAGAAACCAAGATGAAGTACAAAATAATTTTTTGTTTGTTAAATTGCTACGAAATTATTATGTAGTGTCTGCTTTCCAATTCATTGTCCTATCGCTACGAAATGATTTTGTAGCATGTGTTAAAATTATGTATTACAGTTTTTGGGAAGATGAAATGACTTGAATTATTTCCTTTTTTGACACTCCACGTCTGAGAATTGTTTCTCGACAAAGGAAATGATCACACTCTCCTTTATTCATTAAGGATTGCATGATATCTCAAATCTAATGGTGAGAAATCCAATCTATCAGTCGTGACAAAATTTGAAATATATGTACTTTGCTTCAATGCCTAGTTCACTATAAATACCTCACATACCATTCCTTAACATCATTCCGCATTCCTATTTGGGTTGTGAGATGATTTCAATGAGGATACACAAAATATATGAACCAATCACAATGATTAGGGCTTCAATTATCATATTGTTATTTTAATTCGATGGAATAAGCACATAATTCTAAAGGTAAACAATGGACAATAATAAAATTTTGTTTAATAAAAATTTATAAGAATTTTTTTTTTCAAACATTGGACTTTGATTCTATTCAGAATCACATCAAATTACAGTCCCATTGATCGTGCAATTTTTCAATTCACTTAAAATAAAAAACTTTCTTGTTCCCAAAGATGGAAATTGCAACGATTTCAACCTACATAATTGTAAGTTGAAAAAGGAAACCAATGGGCACTGTCTTATCCTCTGCCTCATTTTCTTCCTGTCACTCATTCTCTTTAGAAAAAACCTAACATGGGACAACCAAGAGTCAAAAGAGATGAATCATTTTATCTTCTCTACAAATAAAAGGAAAATAAAAAACCATATTTACCACAGAAAATATCTCCTCCACTTACTAAAAAAAAATCAAAACTCCTAAATTAAACATTCAAAATTTCTTAAAAAATACCCCCCAAAATTATCATTTCGCCATCTGATCACATTGGAAATATTTTATCGAGTCGTCAACAATTTTTTTGCTCCATATACGCACCTGAATTAGGATTCATACATGTCATTAAGGTATTCAATGATATGTCATTGGAGAGTATGTGATAATGCTCCTCAATGTCAGGGAGGAGATCGTATCTTTTCTCGTGACTCGAATGCCACACATTTTAAGGTAGTCACACTAGATACATGGGAAGAATTTGAATGCTAGAGACCCAATCATGGATTAAAATTAAATCCCATCCAAACGTTGATATCATATAGGACATGTCAGTATGGGTTCCTAGCCCTGGGCATACTATGAGTGGGAAGAAACAATGCTTAGATTTTATGGGTTTGTATTGGAAATTGAACACCCTTTTCGGTCTTGTCCTGAAAGGAAAGCAAGTAGAGGTATAATGTTTATGCTTCATTGGAAGACATCAAACATATGATTTGCAACCAATATTTCTATCTGGATAAAATTTATTATCACCTAGCACATGTTGAAGGATACATCATCTATGATTCTGATAATGGTGACTTGTTGAATCCTCTAGGATATTGTAATACCCCTATTTAAAGCTTTTATAATTAGGGAATAAACCTAAGGTTCAGGTCGAACTAGGGAATAATTATTTATGGACTTATTATTTTTGAAATTAATAAATAAGTGTGAAATTAATATTAATTTGTAAAGACAGAGTATTTGAGACCAAGAATTCTTATACATGAGGATGGACTAGAATACCAATACTTTCCCAAAATTATCTAGAAATACTTGGAGAAAAATTAAATAAATAAATTTTATTAGATGGAAAAAAGATATCTAATAAAATCCTCAGTAAAGTGGAAAGTTACTGAGAAGGGGTAAGAATAAAACTGGGTTGAGGAAAAGCTATTTTTAAAAGAATCTATTTTGTAAAAAACAAAATAAAAGCCTAGGCTAAGGGAAAAAGCATCCCAAAATAGCAAGACGTCATTATGGAAAGAGGTTTAGGGAAAGAAAGCTTAAATAATCCATTACTAGCATGAAAAAGGGGTTGTCTACATTGGGAAATAATTGGTCTCTGCTTGGGGAAGAGCTATGGAATAAGCCCGTGGTTGGGACAAAAACAATATTTATACAGTGGTATGTAATTCTTATGAATTTATCTACCTATTACAAGTTTAAATTTAGTTCTGCTACTATGAGGTTACACTAAATATGAAATTGTAATCAGAGATTAAATAGAAACCATAACTAAGAATGATAGGTTTCTCTTACATGTTAGTAGAATTGAATTATTATAAATGTCTATACAAGGTTAATCAAACGATTTTCTATGTATTTTACAATTTTATTTTCAGTATCTATTTTTCCATATGTATTTGATAGAGTCTCAACTTCGGTTACATAGGCTCAGGAAGTTCCATTGGATAAACAAGAAAAATATCTAAACCCAAGAAAAGGGCCTAAATATGTTGTTTATTTCTAAATAGAAGCATGGAAGTAAACTGAAAAATAACACTATATTTATAATGAATGAGGAGTATTAATCACTGCAAAAAATAAATTAGAGAGACATAGGTATTCTAATATAAATAAAAGTGATAGTACAACAAGTCATATGTGAACAAAATTGACAATTATGATACAAAACTTGGAAAGAAATGTAAAACAGAGATTTTACATACATTCTGTCAATTAGAACATTTATTAAACAAGTAATAATTCATATCTAAAGATATACGTGTTCCCACACAATATAGATGAAAATAAAATCTGTATTATTCAAAGTTTCTATACATAAACTATCAAATGTGAATCCTCGAGAGGAATAGAGGATATGACTATTCATGATACTAAAATTTTAGAAGTGTACAGTGAAATTATAATTACATTAGGGTCATAGCCCTATTAAAACATTAAAAAACTAATGCAAGACATGCAGAATTGAGAGGATGTTGTAGCGTCTTCATAAGTCCATTGACCGACATGTGAATTAAAAATATTTCCTGTCAGATGAGGTGGTTGATGACACAGGTGAAAATTACATTACATAGAGTACATAATATCAAGCATGAAACAAAAAATGAAATTTAAATTAATATAATATTGATATTATAAGAAAATAAAAAGAAGGAAATAGATCCTAAGAATAAGAGTATATGAGGTAAGAGGACAGTACTTGAAAACACTCTTTAGTACTTGGTCTTGTTCTCGCACCTACAATAAGAAAAGACTATAAGTATAGATGATTTGAAAATTCATAAGAAAGCATTAACAAAGAAGTTTGAATAAATTACATTTCGAACCTGGGGAATGGAGTGGACATATTTGTCGAAGTGTTGGGTAATCCTCAAAGAAGGACAACGATATGGGTAATGATACCCATGTTACTTTGATAAAATTTAAATATAAAGTTTAATAACAGAGTATCAAAATTTATATGTAATTACCTTATGAAGGAAATGAAGAGATTTCACAGTACTGGAATGGTAGGGTATGCATATTTCCCTCACCAAGTACTAAATAATAAATCATATTAAGAGAAGGCTTACATGCATATTAATCATATAAATCCTTGCGTTGAAGGAATAATAATAATGAGAAATGTTAAATATGAATATGTAAATTCATTCATTTTCTCGTAGTGATACATTAATGGTAATCTAAACATATTTAAATATAGAAATGGAGAAACCTAGAATTATAACTACGCTGACATATTCCGAATTTATTACATATATAAAATGAATGAATGTTACACTAAGAGAATACAATAGGAATTGTATTAATTTAATAATGAATGCTACAGTGGAAGTAGATAAAGAGAAAAAATGGAAAAAGTAAATAACTCCCGACATCAAAAAATTACATATTATTCTACCAGACATGGATCAAAATATGAGTGAATTGTAAGACAATGAAATTCAAGAATTTACAGTCAATGAAATTTTAAATTCGTCGATAAATAGAACATTTATTCCTATGTTGATATAAGAAATGTGTTATACAATTAAGCATAAACAAAATACTATTCAAATTGTAAAATTTAATACAGTACGAGTTGAATTAGAACCTGCTTCGGAATTAGAATCATCTCTGAGCATGTAAATCAATTTGAACTTTCCATATAGAGAGAATGCCAATTAATACTTTCCTAATAATTTCTTATAAAATCAACATCATTACAAAACTCATTAGATATGCAAAGGCAACATACAAGGTAGGATGTTAAAGGAATGGAAGGTCAAAAAGAGCACGTTGTCTTATGAAAATAGTGTGAGCTTCTCCTATTCATAAAAAAATATACCACCAAATAATTGTTGTGATTACATATTTAAAATGCGAGAAGAGGGCATAGTCTCTCTCTGCATCTACACAAAATAAAATACATGAAAAATGAATAGCTACAGTCGTCATCGAAATAATATGAAATTAGAGTATAATTTGTGTGAGGGAAATAATTCAAATGAGAAGCCTGCGTGAAGGCAATATGCTATGAATCTCATTTAATTATCAGGGGAATGCAAGTGAGAAACCCAAAACCTCAATATACAAAGAAATTTACTTTGAAAATAAAATAAATTGATATTGAATTATTAAATATAATTGAAACAGAGGTTTCAAAGTAAATAAGGGGTCTTGTAAAGTTGGGGATTCATAGAGATTAAACGTGAAATCATAAATACCCAAAATTCACAACTGAGATTTCCATGAAAACCCCAAAACCCAAAATTTTCATAACATGTAGCAAAAAGATCGAACTAATTACACACAAAGAAAAATTGGGTAAATCCGTGTTTAAAATGACCTTGTAAAGTGACGAGAAAGACCCTTGAAAACATAAGGTAAAAATATCATTAGGTATACTTAAGTTAAAACATACCTCTCTGCCAAAAATTCGTGAGTTTGATACACTAGTTGAGGGAGACCGTGCGTAAGAATTCCAGAACATAGTGGAGACTCTGTAAATCAAATGATAAGAAAAATACATTTAAGGCATTAAATGATAATATTCATAACATATTTTACAGGGAAGAGAAAGAAAAAGCTTGGCAAATAAATAGAACGGGAAATTCTTAAAAATGATAATGCTTACCTGAGAGAAGAACCATGACCTTTATTGAAGTCTTGAGCCACTGTAAAATTAAAAAGAAATGTGAAAAACCACCAAACCATGAGGCTGGAATAACTACCACTGGTATGAGAAACTAAGTGGAAAATATCTCACGTTTCAAGCTGCGGGAAACATTTCTTGCCAAAATGAAGAAAGTCGTAGCTCTGTCACGAGGGCAGAAAACAAAGAGCAGCGCCAATGCCACAAGAGAAATCGAAAAGATAAATGATCCAAGAGGAGAGTAGTCCAAAAACCTTAGGTTTTTTACCTGAAATATCCACCGTCAAATTTAGTTAATCTCATGCATACAAGTGGCATACGAAAGGTACTCATACACCATTTGAGGCCATGTGAAAGGAGATGTGTGGAAGTCCAATTGCGAGACAATGAGATAGATGGAGTTGGATTACATTGAAGCCAAAATTAATAACCTTCGTAGTTAAAGTTTGATGTGGATTTCAATGAAACCGAAATTAATAACTTTCATACTTAACAATATTTGTATCACATTTCTCCAATGTTGGTGAGAGGATAATTGTCATAGTAGAGAATTATTACTATTTAAATAGATTTGATATAATTCAGGTTAAGTGGAACATAGGAAATAATATGTTAAATGTATTAAGAATTGAGATGTAATTCAAATTAAAATTATAGGTTTTAGAAGTAGGGAATAATCATATAGTTTGTAAAAATGATAATAGTTATAAAATAAAACTAATAATTCCTAAGGAAGGGCTTTTATGGAATGAAATTAAATCTAAGTTAAATACAATTGTCGCAACAATAAGGTTACAATGACTAGTAGGCTAAGTGTACCAGCATTTAAGTAAGGTAAACATAGTATGAAAAAAAATTGGTTAGTGGGAGTTGTTACAAATCTAGTACGATGGTTCTTGGAATGATATCTTCCTTGGAATATGAGCAATGTCCAAGTAGGAAGGCTCTCTTTGCGGTAGTGAATGCTACAGTATTTTCCCCGTGATTATGGTTTTATTCATAATTTTTAAACTTATGGAACTTTGGTTTTGTTTTTACGACATCTCTTGGCATAGGCACATGCTTACCTGGAAATATTTTCAATTTCCTAGTATTATTTTATTCTATCATGTTGTTTGGATTCATGGTGCAATTTTCTTTGGTGTTTTCGCTACTATTGGTACCACCCATGGTGAATTATTGGGCCAAACTGACAATTATTATTTTGGGGTACTACAATGTATGTTTGGATATTCACATATCTTCCTATAATGGATATCCTTTTTTTGTACTAGTGAAGCAGAAACTTGAAGTCTATCTAGGTATTATATGTCTCATATGATGTATGGTATTTTAATTTAGTATAGGGATAATATTTCATGTTGGCCTTGGTGCGAAATTGTAACAACACCTCCCCTCATATCTCCCCACTTTCATCGGCCTACCCAGGGTAAAAATTAGATGAGGGGATACTATGATAATACTGGACCTCATATAATACATTAAGGAATTGGAATCGACAAAGAAAGACTTTACATACCTCCCCCAGGTGTTATAGGACCCCTGGGAGCTAACCGACCACTCGAGATGCCCAACCCCAGAGTTAACCTAGTCATTCAATGAATTAAACCCCTAGTCGCTCCCATGACATGGGCATGCATGCGACTTGGACACCTAGCCATTCAATGAATTAAACCCTGAGTCACTCCCATGAAATGGGAATGCACGTGAGTTGGACCCTCCAATTGCTCCCACAGTGCATACAAGGGAGAGATTACAGTCATTTTTAGCTAGTGCCATGCAAGAGTTTACAAATTTTAAGCCTCTTTTTCAGGGCCAGCCTCCATACCACTTCCTGAAACTTTCCAATAAAATAATTGAAACCAATAAAAATCCTCCACCACAAGGCTTGATCAAGTACTTGACCTAACCAAGTCTAAACATGACTGAAATTTCGGCAAACAATTGGTAGATATGCAACCTACATGTCACAAATAAAAATTTGAACATAAGGGACTGAAAACTCATATGATACTTAAGAAGAATGATCACCACCCTCTCTTATTATATATATTAGCATCAATTAGGTCTTGCATCCATTATTATTTCATTTACAAGTCAAAACATTAAATGAACCATGACTAGAAGCAGTCACATAACCATTCTTATAACCAACATTTAATGACATAAATAACCATAAAATAACAACCATTAAAGCCACATAATAATAAGTAAAAAATAAAGAGAACTTATATTTCATTAAACATAGGCAAGAGTCAGGCAAGAGCCAACTAGGTTCTGGACCTCCACATACCGCCCAACCATAGACATGGTTGAACCAGATATTTCTTTTAGCTAGCCACCAGCATGCCATATTAAAAACATAAATGTGGTATCTCATGGATAAAAAAATCCAAAAAAAACCAAGGGAATCTAGAGGTTAAACCACATCCACCCTCACCATACCATGATCTCACCTAAACTAAGATCACTAAACCAATCCAAGCTTGGAATGCCTCTTGATCTTGTCATTATCCTTGAGGAATTTTCCATCTACTTGTCTCTAGGATTTGCCACAATCCACACTGGATCACTAGACCCTTATCGAGACACCACCCTCAAGCCTTACCATGTATCCCGCAAAAACTAGTCAAGTGATTCTTAGGCCTTTGGGAATGTTCCTGAGACCAGCTCTGCCCTAGATTCCAAAAAAATATAGAAATTCCCAAGTTCAAAACCGAGAACAATCCCATCACACCATAGCTATATTGAAATGGCAAGGAAAGGCTTAAAACCACCATCAAAACTCGGTAAAAACATGCCATAAACAACAAAATAACAAAATACCACCATGCACATACCATGGATGTCAAAACCAGCTAGGAAATCATACATGCAATTTGTAACGTGCAAGTATTCTTGTTGAAGCTTGCTAGCTCCAAACTTTCCTTTCTTTTTCCTTCCTTTTCTTTCTTGATATCTTTGTTAGAATTCTCTAAGAAAACTCTAGGTGTCCAAGAGAGAGAAAAGGAGAATAGAGAGAGAACCTCAAAACTGAATTAACCAAGAGTTAAACTATATAAATCTTTCCCACTGAACCTCTTAATATTTTTTAACAGTAAATCCTCAATTTTCTTTAATTTTCCTTCATTTTCCTCGCGTGTAGCCTATAACCTTTCACCTTCCTTTTCTCCTAGTTTCCTTTATTTTCATTAATAAATGTGCAAAAAATACCTTTTTATCCTTTTCAAATCATTACCCATTTCCATTTCCAATTTTCCTTTAGCCATAAGAACATCAAGTTATGCCCACTAGGATATCCTTCCCAAAGTTCATCTTGCAATACATGTCCCTTAACCATGGTCTTATTTTTTCCTTTATTAACTTTTATTACATAAAATTTTAGTCTTGGTATTTTACAGAACCCTCCCCCTTGTGGAACACTATCCTCGGTGTTAGACCACACCTATACGTCAAAAAAGCTACTGAAAAGAAAACATACTTCCCATGGAGTTTTATAACAGCACGATGCACTATATAAAATGAATATCCTGCTGAAAAAATGACAGTCATACCTTGTATTGGAGCTTTATAACACAACTCATGATGATATTTACAATAAAAACCACATATACTTATGTGCATTTGCTAACCCATAAAATGAAAGGATATGATGCTTTTATCTGCAACAAGGGAGTCCATAGGCTCTAACCTCCACCCTAAAGTAATACTAGGATTCAAATCCTTCACAGGAAGTCTAAAATCCACTGCTAAAGTCAAATGTGCATCCAATTTCCATTGCTATAATCCTACATTGTTGTCCTCTTAGTGAACAGTTACCGACTCATTGTTCTAGGGCACACTCCCAATGTGCATTTCATTCCATAAGGAAATTCTAACGACCAAAATAGTACATTCCTCGGCCTTCCCTTCTCTACTACACAGTCCCTCGGAAAATCTGGTCACCCTCTTCGGTGGAGTCACTCACCTTCCATGTTCCTCGACACCCCCTATCCCATCAATCCATTCCTTGCCAAGTATTCCTCGCATCAAAAAATACAAAAACCAAGGCATATCCCTGCCTCAAAACCAAAGAATATCCCCACCTTAAAACCATCATATTGGTGATAGAATTATCATAGAAATCAATTGACAGTATTGGCTACCAGTGTCCCAAAATGGCCCTGCTCCTGAATTATTTACCAGCATACTGCTACTTATTCTAATTCCTTTCTCCACTGCTACTAATCCTTGGAGACAATTTCAACCACCCCAAACCACGAATTTTCATGATTTCTTGTAACAAGCACATAATTTCCATTACATTAAAAGGAATTGTAATAAATTGAAATCATGCCTCATCAGTGGCCTATCAGTAAGGTACACTTGCAATTCTCTTTACTTCATGTCATGAGAAGTCAAACTAGATCTTTGACCAAATCATCATGTATAAACATATAACATCTAGTTAGCTTAAAATGCAACCATCGTATATTATACTCATAAATCACAAGTAACTATCATAACCAAAACCATAGATCCCATGCATAATTAAAAACTAAAGTAAAATACCGATACTTATCTTTCCATTATTCTTTTCTTCTGCCTTTGCTTTTTATCATTTCCGTACACCACTCTAACACAAACTAAACCTAAAAGTACCCAATGCCTTTTATTTAGGGAACAAGGGAATCAAGAGACTAAATCGCCTCCTCCCCCAATATAAAAAACAAGGGTATCCTGAGTCTAAACTGCCTCGACCCCCAATAAAAACAAGAAGGGCATCAATAGAATAAACTTCTTGAACCCTCAATAGAAACAAAAGGGCCTAGAAAATCACATACATGAATATCCCATCAACTGTACAACATATACACATAGACAGTATACAATGTCACACATACACCTACACTTGGTGTACAACAAAACACGTACAACTACACCTAGTGTACAACACAACACATGCACCTACACCCGGTGTAAAACAAAAAAATACACCTACACCTGGTTTACAAAATCACACATACACCTACACCCAATGTAAAAAAACAATATATATGCGTACACACCATACAATACCATGAATATCCATTTCATGATACAACGCCTACACAATACCTATAAAACCATAATAAATATATACAACACAACATGTACATTGCACACAAAATAACACATGTACAACAATACCACATGTACAACATGAACACAGTGCAAGATTTACTCAACACAACCTTCAAAATGTCTACACAACATCGCACGTACACTACACCACCTGCACAACATGTGCACAACACCACATGTACACTGCAGCACCTACACAACCTGTACACAAAAACAATTGTACGATGTGTACATAGCACTACATGTACACATCACCACATGCACGAAACACCACTTGTACCACATGTGCACAACACCATATGCACACAACATCACATGTACAATCATGCATACCACACCATATGTACACAACACCGCATGTACAACCTGTAAAATGCACCATATGTACATATCACCACATATAAAACATGTGCACTACATAAAATGTAAATAACACTAGATTAACAACACGTACATATAACCATTGCACTTACAACATGTACTTATCACCATCGGTACACATCACTGCATATGCAATCATGCACACAACACTATATATGCAACATGCACACAACATCATACATGAAACATGCACACAACATCATCTATACACAATACTTCATATGATACATGTACACAACATTAGTAGTACACATCCTAAGACCACATTGTCGTTACCAAGCACCCTTTCTTCTAGTGTCTTATCCATGGTTGTCCCAGCATGTCGCGGATCACACTGATTTCATTCAACTATTGTATCTTTTTGAATTACCTTCCATAGAAAAAACATTCACATAGTACAATAACATAATATTAAATCATATACACAAGATATTAGCTCATATATCTATTGTGGATACTCTTCCCACTTTATTCGTCACGACCTAGGAACCTATTCATGCCATTAACCTGCATAAAAAATCATTCCTCCACAAGAATGATTCTTGATGACCCTGTAAAACAACAAAATACATATATATATATATGCACATGTAAGCATTAGCATAAAAAACTTATGATCCATGAAGATCTTGTTAGACAAAGACATACATACATACATATATACATATAAGCATCAACATAAAACAATCATGATCCATGATGATCATGTCAGAAAACGACATACATACATATATACATATTAACATAAACATAAAACAATCATGATCCATTAAAATCGTGTCATACAGGGACATACATATATATATAGACATTGACATAACCACGATCACAACATAATTACCAGGTATCACAAGATATAGGCTACGATAATCCCCTTTATCTATGCACAACATACACAACATTAAGAACAAAAGTTCCCCACATAGCCAAGGAATCTGACACCTGCAATCCATTTTCTTTACATTTCCTATTACCTTTCTCACGATTTTCTTTCCACCATCCATTTACACCAATGGACCCAACCAATCCAATTGGTTGTCATACTATTGCCTTCAATTACCCTTATACATGCATCAAGCTTCATCTGAGTCTTACATTACATGTTAGGTTTGATTAAGCTTTTATTGAGCTCCAGCAACTTTCCTCTTTCCCAAACCAACTCCCAAAACCCTCAAAGCATAAAGGCAAGGAAAATAAACATTTAAGAAGAATATCATGAAAAACAACAACAATATGACACTACAACAAAGTGGCATGGCCATACACCATATATAAAAAAAAGTTGAAAATCAAGCGCAATGAATCACAAAATACAAAATTCACAGTAATAGAAACAAACACCATAACTCAATCCCCTTATCTAAACCTGAGCCTTCTTCAAGTTTTAATGGAATTTTATTTTCCATGCAACTCCCTGTGTCATACTGCCATAAACACATAACTATCGGTGTATAAATAATTGTAACAATATACCAGTTATCTTACCTTCTTGTTCCAAGAACACTACCTTGTATCTGAGCACACATGTCAACCACATGTTCCAAAGATCAAGACATCATGTATATTAATTTTAAATCAACCTTTAGCAAGTCTAACAACAATGTCATAATAATTAATCAACTCACATTCATCAGTCATAATACATAATGCTACAACTATCACCTACTTACATTCAATTACATATCAGTTGTTCTTAGAACATATGTGTTAGTGCAACCATATCAAAAAATATCATTCCTTCATGCAATCTTATAGATACAAACTCATATCAAGCAACTACTCAAATATTCAAACAACAGATAGACTACATAATAGACACCAAACACTCAAACACCGATTCGTTGAAATAATCAAACATTCAAGCACCAATTATATGAAGTAAGTAAAATCATAACAAATAGGTGACATAATCAAACAGTTAAACACCAAATAGATGACATTATAAAACTCATACCTCAATGTATCTTAGGGGAGGTTATCTTATGTACACAATAAATATAGATTAGCACAATATAAGTTCACAACATATCAATCAAAACATAATTAATGGCATGATATCCATAACAATAATTAGTTGACATGTTCGCATCATAACTCATAAAATATTGGCATTCATGCATAAAAATCACATATCGATAGTCAGTCTAGATTATTACAACACAATATGTGAATGTCACAACCATAACCCTCCAAATACTCCAATCCAAATTAGCCTTGATACATATAACATCAAGGTCCTAAGTATAATGATCATAACCATCATGCATACAACCACAATGCATATAAAAGTATGTTATTATCCTTCATGACTACTTGACACAAGTACATATGATAATAGTGATTAACTAACATCCATTATACATGTAACTACAAAACCAGTAGGTTGACATACATGTACACAACGCTAATGCTTATAACAATCATTAAACAACATACGTACATGTCAAACATATAATACTTTTATGAAGATCAGCTCGTACCCCAGAGTCTAGTGCTGTAAGTTCACTTTCATGATCTACATCTATTGCTCTATATCTACCAACATGTCAACATAATAACATACAAACAACATCATGATGACCTAAATTTTCTACAATGACCTCATGGACGATGACCTTAACCATGACAATGTATGCATAACAACATATAGACATAGAGATGCATAAAAAATGCATATAAAACCGTCAAGCATTCATGACGAACACATTGTAACAACAATAACATCAAGTCCTACATGCCGACACAACTACAAACATGACCACTAAAATGGATACACAACAAGCACATATATCCCAATCATAAAGAACACATATGCAATTGACATGTACGTAAGAAAAAAACGTTCCCCCAATTCAGTCCAAGTGTTGAACTTGGCTCTGATACTGCTAGTAACAACACCTCCCCTCATATATACCCACTTTCACTGCCCTACTCAGGGTAAACATGAGACTAGAGGCTACTATGATAAGACTCAACCTCATAGATTACATTAAGGAAATTAAGTTGACAAAACAAGACTTTACAGACCTCCCTCAGGTGCTACAGGACCCCTGAGAGCTAATCCACCACTCTAGGTGCCCAACCACTGTGCTAACCTAGCCATTGAATGAAATAAAATTCCATTTAATCCAATTACATCGACATGCATGCAACTGGGAGCCTCTACTCACTCCCACAATTCCTACAAGGGAGAGATTGTAGTATTTTTCAACTAGTGTTGTGCGAGAGATTGCACGATCTAAGCCATTGTTTCGGGGCTACCCTCCATACCACTTCCCGAAAATTGATGAGACTTTCCAAGAAAATAATTGACACCAACAAAAATCTTCTAGCATAAGGCTTCATCAAGGAATTTACCTAACTAAGCTTAACCGTGACAAACATTCCGTCAAACAATTGGTAGATATTAAACCTACAGATCATGAATGCAAGTCTGAATATAAGGGACTGAAAACTTATACGAGACTTAACAAGAATAATCATCCCCCTCTCTTAATAGTTTTCTTAATATCAATTAGGTCTTTCATCCAATATTCTTTCGTTTACAAGTAAAGACATGAAATGAACCATGATGAGAACTAGTCACATAACCATTCTTATAATTATCATATAGCAACATAAATAACCATAAGATAATATCCATTAAAGCCACATAATAGAAAGTATAAAAGAAATTGAACTTAGCTTTCATTAAACATAGGTAAGAGTGAAACAAGTTCGATAATTCCCATGCCACCCGACCATAGACATGGCTGAACCAAATATTTCTTTCTGCTAGCCAACCTCATTGAATATTCCAAGCATGAATGTGTGATGAAATGGATAAACCAATCCAAAAATATCCAAGGTAATCCATAGGTTAAACAACCTTCACCCCCACCATACCGTGATCTCACCTAAACTGGCACCGAGATTAATAAATTGAACCGAGGTTGGAAATAATTTGGATCTCATCACTATCCTTGAGGAATTTTCTATCTCCTTGTCTCTAGGCTTTACCACAATCAGCACTATATCATTAGGTACTTACCAAGACACCACCCTTAGGCTTTACCGTGTATCCTGCCAAAACAAGTGAAGGGATTCCTAAGCCTTTGGGAATGTTCCTAAGACCACCTATGACCTCGATTATGAAGCCATCTAGAAATTCCTAAACTCAAAAATGAAAACAATCCTATCACACCATGACTATCTAGAAATGGAAAGGCGATGCTAAAACCCACTTCAAAACCATGCCATTGACAACAAAAGAACCAAATACCAACATGCATATACCATTCATGTCAAAAACTACTAGAAATCATACATTCAATCTGCTACCTGCAAGTATTCTTGTTGAAGGTTCTGTGTTTCATAGGTACATATTAATGAATTGAAAAGAAAGTAATATATAAACAAACATAAAAAATAGTAATAGCTTTAGCGATATAACCATCACACTTAGTAATGATCAAATGAAAGAAATCTTTTCATACAAATATTTTGATTTTGATCTTCAATTTAATTATGGTTATATTTTAGAATGCAAAATTTGTAATGGGAGATTCAACGGCCTCAACTCTAAATATAAAAATATAATTAGCAATTGCACCATATGTTGCAAAGGAAACTTTGTAAAGTACTAACAAAGAAAATAGTAATATAGAGGGAAAAAAATGTGATATGTTATGTGATTTAATTGAATATTTAACTTATAAATATAAATTATTTTATTTAATGAAAAGTATGGGTTTGGAAAATCATTTGGATAAATAAATTAGAAATAAATAAAGAGATGCAGTATATATGATGAAATGAGGTGAATTAACAAAACCAAACGCTGAAATGCACCTCAAAGACAAAAAAAAAAAAAACTTGTGTCAAATTGTACTTAAGCTATATTTGCTGATTAGTGAGATTTGATTTATTTATTTTCTATGTTATGAGAATTGAATGAATCCGTTGCTGACATGATACTTCCGGTGTTTATTGCATTTGGTAAGGGGATCTTCAAACAAAGGTGTGTCTTCCACATAGAGAGCAGAGGATATCGAGATTCTGCTGCCTCTGCCTAAAACGAAACCAAGGAATCCTTACCGCCGTAAATCCGCAGGTACTTCCCATCAGAGTGGATCACTAACAAGTAATCAAGGGGATGTTTTCCTTCAGTTGTCTCATCTGTGCCTTTACTAAGCCTTGGAGATGAACCTTGAAAGGTATTTATCCACCATCTTAGAATTAAATATTGTTTCTGATTCTTTTGAAGGAATACATGTACAATTGGTTTGCTTATACAGTCAGATTCCTGAACGTTGAATTTGGTAGTTTGCAGGACCCTGATAGATATTTTTATAGTTTATAGATGTATAAGCTTGTTCTCATTTCTAGCTCCCATTTTGATGTAGGGATCCTCAATATTCTGATGCTTTTTGTCTTATAGATTTTTTTTAAAACTATTTTAATGATATGGATCTCATATCAACTATATTGATGCAACAGTGTGCCCAATTCGATCAACACAATGCAAATACAAGGCTTTCTAACAATGATAATAGACAAGACGTCAAAATGGAGCCACATTGATTGAACAACTCGCCGTTGAATCTAAAGCTTTTCGGCCAAACAATGTTCGTCTCCAATAGTGGAGGGTCAAATACTTTCTCTACTGAACCAGCTGTAAGTAACAATCAAGGAGAGTTTCAGGAATTTGTTCCAATGCAACAAGAAACCATTCCTTTGAGGACTAAATCCAAAAACCAAATACTCGATGATGTAAATGAAATCTTACACGGCATGTCCTAGTGCAGCGTGCTATAGATGGAGTGGCTTCAAAAAATGTGAATGAGGTTGTTAACATGACACCATTGTCTCCGTTAACTTGGGCTATGAGAAATTCTAATAACACATCCTCATTTTCTAAGTTTGAGATCATGAGTCCATGCCCTTCTACTTTTTATCCAGTATTTCCTTGGGTTCAGATGCAGCATGGAGACACAGCTGTTGCAGAAGCAGCTACAGTAGCAACAGTTTCTGTAACCTCAGCCTGGTGGTCCTTGTATGGTGCTGTGCTCTCTGCTCTTCACCAAAGAATGTTTTCAGGAGCCAGAGATGCAGAGAATATATCATCTGCACGCAAAGATGAAACTGTAATGGGAGATACAGAATAAATCTAGTGCAATAGAACTGAAAGAAAGGGTGAGACCTTATTTCAAGGTTCATCATCTGGTAACCACACATCCAGTCTCAATCAAGAATTTAATGATGCATAACGTCATGCAGAAAAACAAAGCGGCCAAACCGAAGAAGAGGACCAAATAATGAAAGAGACAGAGTTAGGAAAATAAGGGTCAGGGTATGCTTCAAACACACCTGCAAGCACTGAGCCTAAAATTGATCCTTACTCTGGTACTAACAGTCAATATAATACAAGAAATTATGTACAAAGCATACAATGTAACGGGGAAGTATACCTTCCTGAAGCAGAAGAAGGTTCATCCATAGATGAGGACGAAATGCGTTATAGAGACAATCTATCCACAAAACAAGGTGGACTCAAAGAAGCCAAAAAATGTATTCAGAACAGTAGAAACAACAATTATTCCAGGGTTGATGTCCATGTCGATGATACATAGAAGGATGTCTTGAGTGAGGTTGGAAACATTATACTCTTATCTAATTGCAACCCCGTGTAAAAGATCTGTACAATTATTTCTATGTTCTATTTTAAAGCTTCCATATTTATTTATTTTTTATTCCATTCATTGTGGAAAGTAAATATTTTTCTTCTTCCTATTTTGCAGGGTAAAATTTCATTAAGAGCCTTGTTTGAATAGGAGGTTTTGCCTCAGATCGTTTCATCTGGGGATAACATGTTTTCCAAAATAAATGGCAGGGATTCATTCTTTGAGGATTCAAAGAAAAAGTCAAAAAGTATTGAAGGTGAGACATGCCCTCATGTCAATGGTAGTGGAACTAGTGTGGAACAAATGTACATAGGTAAAGTACACACACTCCAAAATCTTCTTTTCTATCAACTTCCAGGGAGAAGGTACTGGAAGATTCAGAAGGTGTTGTGAGTCATGGGCTGCCGGAAGCATCAACTGTTAATTTTTGCAAAGAAAACAAATTCTTTGCTTCAAGATTTTGAAAGTCAAATTTTGGAGTGGGTTTTGTCCCATATGAGCGCTGTTTAGTGCAAGCAAGAAAAAATTAACTGCATCTGTGATACCAGAAACCAAAAGTTGCGAAGATGTTTTAAGAGAAAAAAAAAAGAATCTAATCAAAATAGGAAGTAATCTTATAGGAAAAATAACTCTCCACACATACACATCAGATTATTTTGCAGACTCATGACAAGCAAGGTGAGCAGTTACAGTTTCAGGGATATATTCTTTTATTTTTCAATATCATTTATTTTATACTATTGAACTATCTTCACTTTCTATTAAAATAAAAAAATAAAAAAATGCAGATATTTATAAATATTAAGATGGATATATGTTAATTAACATACTTGGATTGTCTCGAATGAATGTTATAGAAACCCAAAAAAATGCAGATATTTATAAATATTAAGATGGATATATGTTAATTAACATACTTGGATTGTCTCGAATGAATGTTATAGAAACCCAACCATTGGGAGGAAGTCCAAGAATATTCCTTGATGGTTGATCCACTAAATTGAAGTTGGAAGGGCCAGGATAGTTTCCTCTTACGTATCCCACAACGAAGAAATTGTGACCATGGAGATGGACCAGATGATTTTCTGCAGAGGTCGATGGCAGTCTCATATAGGTTTCATGAGAAAGCTGCGGAACCACCAAGCTGGGGTTGGGATTTCGGAAAAGGTGGTGTTTCTTATTTTATTTGTTGGAACTTGATTGTGTATGAAGAAACTAAATGACTGTATTTTCCACTTTTCAATTCAGAAACATCCATCCACAGTACACAGAGCCAAATTATAGCATGGTGGATCAATATAAAAGTAAATAAATATACTTATATAAAATAAACAAAGATACTTCTATAAAATTTATCCATGTACAATACATGTTTAAATAATAATTTATTTACAATATTTCAAAGCATATTATCTTTAAAATTTAATAATGTAATTTTATGTATAATGAAAATTAATAATCAAAGTTCAATTGATAATTAAAGTAAGTAATGTGAAATCTTTAAAAATTAAGAGATCCAAAAATCTAGATCATCATTTGATTCAAGGAAAGGAGGAACCATAGGTTTACTAGTAATTATGTGGAAAGTAGGTTATTAAATACCTATAAAATAAAAAAAATTCTTATATTAATTAAATATTTTGTATATTTAAATATAATAGAATAAAACATATTATGATATTTTATGAATGATTTATATTTTTATTTTGATTGTGAAGGAATTAAATTTGCTAACACTTTTTTATTTGTTTTCTTTGGACATTTTTTTATTATTAAAAATTTTTGTATAATATTTTTTTTATTAAATTTTTATTTTAAAACAAATATATTATTTGAAAAAAATTTAATAAAATTATCATAGGTACATATTAATGAATTGAGAAGAAAGTAATATATAAACAAACATAAATAATAGTAAAAGTTTTAGCGATATAACCATCACATTTAGTAATGATGAAATGAAAGCAATCTTCTAATACAAATATTTTGATCTTGATCTAAGAAATTTTCTAATACAAATATTTTGATCTTGATCCTCAATTTAATTATAGTTATACTTTAGACTGTGAAATTTGTAATCAAAGATCCAACGGCCTAACCTCTAAATATAAAAATATAATTATAAAAATACAACTAGCAATTGCACCATATGTTGCAAAGGAAAATTTGTAAAGCAGTAACAAAGGAAAGAGTAGTATAGAGGAAAAAAATGTGATATATTATGTGATTTAATTGAATATTTAACTTATAAATATGAATTATTTTATTTAAAAAAAGGTTTGGGTTTGGAGAATCATTTGGATAAATAGATTAGAAAGCAATAACGGGGTGAAGTATATATGATGAGATGATGAGGTGAATTAACAAAACCAAACGCTGAAATGCACGTGAAATAAGAAAAAAAGCTTGTGGGAAATTGTACTTAGGTTATATTTGCTGATTAGTGAGATTTGATTTATTTATTTTCTATGTTATGAGAATTGAATGAATCCATTGCTGACATGATACTTCCTTTGACTATTTCATTTGGTAAGGGGATATTCAAACAAAGACGTGTCTTCCATAGAGCGAGCAGAGGATATCGCGATTCTGACGCTTCTACCTAAAATGAAACCAAGGAATCGTTACCCCCGTAAATCCGCAAGTACTTTCCATCAGAGTGGATCACCAGCAAGTAATCAAGGGGATGTATTTTCTTTAGTTGTCTCATTTGTGCCTTTACTGAGCCTTGGAGATGGACCTTGAAAGGTATTTATCCACCATCTTAGAATGAAATATTGTTTCTAATTCTTTTGCAGGAATACATGTACAATTGGTTTGCTTATACAATCAAATTCCTAAATGTTGAATTTTTTAGTTTGCAGTACCCTGATAGATATTTTTATAGTTTATAAATGTATAAGCTTGTTCTCATTTTTAGCTTCCATTTTGATGTAGGGATCCTCAATATTCTGATGTTTTTTGTCTTATAGATTTTTTTTTTTAACAATTTTAATGATATGGATCTCATATCAATTGTATTGATGCAACAGTATGCCCAATTCGATCAACAAAATTCAAATACAAGGCTTTCTAACAGTGATAATGGACAATACGTCAACATGGAGCCACATCGATTAAACAACTCGCCATTGAGTCTCAATATTTTCGGCCAAACAATGTTCATCTCTAATAGTGAAGGGTCAAATAGTTTCTCTACTGAACCAGCTGTAAGTAAAAACCAAGGATATTTTCAGGAATTTGTTCCAGTGCAACAAGAAACTATTCCTTTGAGGACTAAAGCCAAAAATAAAATACTTGATTATGTAAATGAAATCTTACATGGTGATATTCCAAACTCTCATACCACTGCTATTGTAACCACTATCTTACATTCTGGATCTCTATCAACTGAAGATAAGTATTCCAGAGAAAAAAATAGACTTAGATGAACAAATTTCCAGTGAACTGGACACCAATTCAAGTTGTCTAACAAGAAATCAAGAATCTCCTAGTGCTTTCTCAGATTACCCAAGGCATGTACTAATGCAGCGTGTTGTAGATGGAGTGGTTTCAGAAAATTTGAATGAGGTTTTTAACATGACACCATTGTCTCTGTCAACTTTGGCTATGAGAATGTCTAATAAAACATCCTCATTTTCTAATTTTCAGATCATGAGTCCATGCCCTTCTACTTTTTATCCAATATTTCCTTGGGTTCAGATTCAACATGGAGACACAGTTATTGCAGAAGCAGCTATAGTAGCAACAATTTCTATAGCCTTAGCCTGGTGGTCCTTGCATGGTGTTGTGCCCTCTGCTCTCCACCAAAGAATGTTTTTAGGAGCCACAGATGCAGATGATATATCATCTGCATGCAAAGATGAAACTGTAATGGGATTTAGAGAACAAATCTAGTGAAATACAACTAAAAGAGAGGGTGAGACCTTATTTCAAGGTTCATAATATGGAAACCACACATCTAGTCTCAATCAAGAATTCAATGATGCATAACGTCATGCAAAAAAACAAAGAGGGAAAACCGAAGAAGAGGACCAAATAATGAAAGAGATAGAGTTATGAAAAGAAGGGTCAGGGTATGCTTCAAACAGACCTGCAAGCACTAAGCCTAAAATTTATCGTTACTCTGGTACTAACAGTCAGTATAATACAAGAAATTGTGTATAGAGCATACAATGTAATGGGGAAGGATATGTTGCTTAAGAAGAAGAAGGTTCATCCATAGATGAGGATGAAACGTGTTATAGCAACAATCAAACCACAAAGCAAGGTGTGGACCCGAAGAAGCCAAAAAATGTATTCAGAATAGTAGAAACAACAATTATTCCAAGGTTGATGTTCATGTCGATGATACATGGAAGGATGTATTGAGTGAGGTTGGAAACATTATACTCTGATCTAATTGTAATATCGTGTAAAAGATCTGTACAATTATTTCTATGTTTTATTTTAAAGCTTCCATATTTTTTTCTCTTTTTATTCCATTCATTGTGGAAAGTAAATATTTTTCTTCTTCCTATTTTGCAAGGTAAAATTTCATTCAGAGCCTTGTTTGAATAGGAGGTTTTTCCTCAGGTCGTTTCATCTGGGGATAACATGTTTTCCAAAATAAATGGCAGTGATTTATTCTTTGAGGATTCAAAGAAAAAGTCAAAAAGTATTGAAGGTGAGACCTGTCCTCATGCCAATGGTAGTGGAACTAGTGTGGAACAAATGTACACAGGTAAAGTACATACACATAGTCCAAAATATTCTTCTCTATCAACTTCCAGGTAGAAGGTACTGGAAGATTCGGAAGGTGTTGTGAGTCATGGGCTGCTGCAAGCATCAACTATTAATTTTTGCAAAGCAAAAAAATTATTTACTTCAAGACTTTGAAAGTCAAATTTTGGAGTGGGTTTCGTCCCATATAAGCGATGTTTAGTGCAAGCAAGAAAAAATTAACTGCATTTGTGATACCAGAAACCAAAATTTCCCAAGATGTTTTAAGAGAAGAAAAAAGAATCTAATAAAATCAGGAAGTAATCTTATAGGAAAAATAACTCTCCACACATACACATCGGGTTATTTTTGCAGACTCATGAGAAGTAAGGTGAGAAGTTACAGTTTCAGGGATATATTCTTTTATTTTTCAATATCATTTGTTTTGTAATATAGAACTATATTTACTTTCTATTAAAATTAAAAATTAAAAAATATGTAGATATTTATAAATATTAAGATGGATATATCTTAATTAACATACGTGTATTGTCTCCAATGAATCTTATAGAAACGAAACCATTGGGAGGAATTCCAATAATATTCCTTGATGGTTGATCCACTAAATTGAAGTTGGAAGGGCCAGGATAGTTTCCTGTTACATATCCCACAACGAAGAAATTGTGACCATGGAGATGGACTAGATGACTTTCTGCTGAGGTCAAGATAGTCTCACATAGGTTTCATCAGAGAGCTGTGGAACCACCAAGCTGGGGTTGGGATTCTAGAAAAGGTGGTGTTTCTTATTTTAGTTTTTGGAACTCGATTTTGTATGAAGAAACTAAATGACCGTCTTTTCCATTTTTCAATTCAGAAACATCCATCTACAGTACACAAAGCCAAATTATAGCATGGTGGATCAAATCCGTCTTTGTACCAAACCATGAATTATTTCATTTTAACTAATAAAAACAAACATGAAATGATAATTTCTCTGATATTAGACAATATAATCTTTTACCACTACAATTTACAGGGGAATATGAAAATTATAATTTTTCAGTGATTCTTCTCACTGCGAACTGTCTTAATTCTACAAGATAACAAAACTCACTTGCCCTAGGGCTTGTGCAATCTCTGAACGATGGACTTAGCCCTTAATACCTGCGATATCAATGAAGGAGAAAGGAAGGGGTTGGATAAATATTCGTCATAAGCATGCAAATGGAAATATGTAGAAGATTTACTTGTTACTTCGCTATCATGGTGGTTTTCAATACTGGACTCCAGGGAAATGGACATGAATAAGGAAAATGATGATAAAGCCTTTGCTAAATCAGCGTCGACCCATGATCGAATCTTTGGATCCCCTTGTGTGGCTCCTTTATCAGCACACTGAGAAATTTCTTAATGTGTGGTTAAGCCTAGCAGCGCAGTATCGTCACCCTCAACTAGCTCTAAATTTAGCAAAAATAAGAGGAGAACTCCATGGAAGAGAAAAAGAAGAATCACTAGATATAGCGAAATAATGATGTTTCCAATAATCGGTGGTGAGATAATTGTTGGCCGAATTTAAACCCTCCCTTTTACTCACAAAAGGAGCTTCTTACCATTCTTTGAGAGGGTCGGTGCCTGACTCACCTCTGTCATCTTTCTCCTATAGCGATTCAAGATCTGTATTATTTTCTGACTAGTTTCCCTGCTTCATCGATATTGGAGCTTTTGTTACCCTGCATATCACAAGTGTTTGGTTTTTTTATCTTCTGATTTGGAGTGATTGCTGAGAAGTTTCCAGCCAAAATAAAGAGCGAGGGTAGAAAAAACTCCAATCAGAGGCAATTGATTTGGCCTCTCCTTCTTGAAGGCCATGCCCGCTATCACCCCCACTGCGAGTGCCCCTACCAGTCTTGTCATGAACAAGTTGCAACAGATTTTGTAATTAAATTATTTGTAAAATGATTTTATTTATTCCATTATTTATGTAACTGATTAATAACAATATTAAATCCAAAGTTAGACATTATTTCAATCATCTAACATCGAAATCAATGGTGCACAATGGTATAGATGGCAGTTGGGGCAGTTGTTTTCAAAGAGGGATGCTTTACATTAATATTTAAATATGGATTACAAAAACCAAAATTCAATTAGATTTAAAATAATTTTTCAAAAACTAAAAGCTAAAATGCAATAGAGTTTCTTTATGATGTTAGTATATATTTATGTTGTCTCTAAAAGCATTTTATTAATTTGTTATGTATATGATGATGATGATGATGATTAACATCGACTAAGATCAATGAGGCCTATCAGATATTAAGAATGGAGAAATAATCTAAGTGAAATTCTTCAAAATCTTGTTTAGAAAGGAAAAAAAATTAATTGCGATTCTTAAAAATCTTTTTTCTATGATAGATGAGAAGGGAAATAAGCACTCCAATATGGCTAAATATGGCTATAGGTGGACTAGCTTAATAATTCAAGCAGATAGGAAGTGTGTCATATGTTAGGGAAATGAGAACGAATGTTAGTAATAGATGAGTAGTCTAATAGGAAGTGATTTTCATTTTCCACATACTACTCGGTCTCAATTCTGTGCTCATGATAATTAGTTATTATCATAGTTATGTACATTTTTCCTTAGTGGTAGTCAACACAAAGAGATAATTATGATTATCAAGGTGGGGGTTGATCACCTCTTTATAGTATCTTAGCTCCTGATCCTCCCACAGCTTGACCTTAAATTTCAAGGTAATTGTATGTTTTACACTATCTTTGTTTCCCATACCATCTCCTCCTTAATTCCCCAATGGTTGAGCCAAGGCTAAGCATCCTTATGCCACCCGCACTTTAGGTGAAGGTGGGGGGTTTGACCGAAGTTAGAAACAAATTTTGGGAGCCTTTTGGATTCCATGTTGTTAAGTTTTTTCTTATACATCATATATCTAAAGATAGTTGTACTTTCAATGGGGGAAAGACTAAATTGGATCAAGAGTATAGGACACAGAGTATTTCCCTGGATCTTAAGTTTATAGGTTATGAATTTCTTTTGAATCATCTCAAAATTTCTTAATGAATATCTGGATATACTGCAACCCCAAAATTCACATTTGTATAAGACAATGGGGTGAGTAGAGTCTCAAAGAGGAACTTGTTTTACTCCAAATGTAAATATCCACAACTTCCAATAATTATTTTCTTCATGCTATATAATTCCACTTGAGTTGATGAGAAGAGTCAATACTCAAATACTTATCAAAAGAAACATGTTCTATGCACTAGTTATATATTATAAAAATAAAAATATATAAATAAAAATAAGATATTTATGTGAACAAGATTACATATCAATTAAACTATTGGTAATCTGATGATATGAAAAGGATTTTTTATAATATAGAATTGAAGAAAATTTCTTGTGAGATAGCTATTTATTACTAAAATTTTTACTTGAATTATGAAAAAAAGTATGTAAGAAACAAAATAACGGAATTATTATTTTGTAAGATTCTTAACAAATAATTATTTACTTCCAAAAGAAAACCTAATTATTTCCTTCCAAAAGAGAACCAATATGTATAAAACAAAATTAAATTTTATGTTTTCAAGACCTCGAGATGGGAAACGCATTGAAGGGAAAGAAATGGCGGTTATATTGAAAATAAATAAAATTTCTTTAACTTGAAATTATATATATAGTTTTTAAATTATAAAATTTTACTTCAAATTATATATATAATTTTTATATTATAAAAATTAAAAATAAATAATTTTGTGGGTTTTGGTTAAATGATAATAAGGTTAGTTGTTATAATACTCATCATGGATTGGATTCCTTTTTTTGATTGGGATGATATATCTAGACATGTATATGTTGATAAAAATAAAGTAAAAGAAAAAAAAATACTACCAAACATTTAAAAAAAATGAAAATAAATAAAATTATACATAAAAAAAAATATAAAATTAAAATATATATTAAAATTGAAAATATAAATTTTCATAATCTTAATCTCATAAAATTCAGAAAAAATCTTTTATAATTTAAATACATTTTAGTTAACTATTTTCCCATAATATAAAGAAAAAACTGAATATGAATTTCTTTTCCTACCAACTTTTAAGAATAAATAATTAAACTACAATACATGTTTTAATATATATATGAAATTTTATAATCTTAATATGATAATTTTAGCTAATATTTTATAGGTATATTTGTATTGTACAAATAATTTTACAATATAAATATATGAATATTTTATTACTATATATAAACTTTTTCATTAACTTGATTGATGAAATTTGTCAACCACATACCAATATAAAAACTTAGTTTATTTGAGAAAATATTTCTTAAAAAATAGATATTCTCATTAATAACTCATGCTACATTATAAAATTGATAATTGGAACAACGTCAACTTAACTAATCTTACAATCTCGTAAAAACTAAAAAAAAAAAACTTCTTAGATCTAAGACTTTTGTGATCCATAATGTAGATAGAAAATCTTTCGAATTAATCACATCATTAAAATTTGATCAACATTTCAAATCATATTAATATGATTCATCCTTTAGATATGTCTACCAACTATAGACTTAGGTCTGCCATAAGCAATCCAAGCTTGGGTGTTATAGAAATAACATATAATTAAAGTTAGATGTAGAAATATGCTTTACATATACAATGAAAATTTCATTGAAATTTTACCTACTATTTGTCTGAACTAAATTAATTATAGTTATACTGCCCATGTTATTCAACTCCACCATATACGTGAAGTCCGTTGAAATTCTTCATATATGCAAACACAATATACTGGCCACTGAGGACAAAAACTTCACGCTTTGGCTCTCACACCCCGCTCCTAGTAAAGAAAATTAATTTTCTTTTACATTTCTTCTGCCATGGCCGATCTTGGGTGTATTGGCCATAGAAGCTAAATTTCTTCGGAGGCATTCTGTAGGAGCTGCGCAGGATCTAGAGACGACACCGGCAACTCGATGTTGAAGGAAATATGAGAAGCCCTACAAGTTTGGCTTTTCTCTCCTAATTTACCTGATGTATGGCTTTTGTCATTCATTCATTATAAATAGTTGCCTGATGTATGGAGTAGGTTCATAGGAAAGGATGTGGGAAAAAATAGTATTTGTCGGTGAGATATTTTGGAAGAACAGTTACCGACCAAGTGAGTTTTGGCTGACAAGAGGAAACTTTTATGAAAAGTGGGTCCGGTGAATACTAATTTTTTGTCTGTGAACGCTGATGGTCGCGGAGATATTAAGGACGAACAGTAGCCGACCAAGTGAGTTTTGCCTGATTCATGAGGAAACTTTTATGAAAAGTCGGTCCAGTTAATACTAAATTTCTGTCTGTGCACGGTGTTTGTGAACAGTAACCGACCAAGTGAGTTTCGCCTGATTCATGTGGAAACTTTTATGAAAAGTCGGTCCACTTAATAATATCGGGTTGACACTAATTTTCACTAACGCAATTATGAAATTTAGTGGGAGTGTCACGCACGTCCACGAACCCTATTACTTATTTGCGATCTGGTATACCTTATCTATATATATATTTTAAACCGATTGGTTTAATCCGCCATAATTATTTCAAAAAAGATTGGAAATTGTTTTATGACATTTTTTCTAAAATTCTGTAGAAAATTTAGGTTATATTTGTCAAGCTTGAAAATTTGTATGTACCAAATTTTTTTAATGATATAAATCTATTTCACCCCAAAAAAAATACTTCAAACACTCTTCTATTTAATTTTTTACACCTTCTTAACTTTTTTTTTTCTCTTTCTTTATAGCATTGATATCCGAGTAGGTTTTAGTGCGACTTTTTAAGGCATTTACGGCGACTTTTTAAGGTGTAATTTCTCTAAATTTCGGCAGGAATTTAATTAAAAGATAAGTTTGATTGCTAACTTTGCACAATCGAAGTGCCCTAGAGGTTTTTGACGGTGCTGAATCCATATATAGAGTCAAAAAACCAGTTTGAATAACAAAAACCAAGATTTTACCTCAAAAATTTTCACTAGATTCCGGTACCTAAAACTTCAAAAAGTCGCACTAAAGACAACTCCATTAATATCGATTCCAAACCACCGTTTACATTCCTAACTTTTGGTTAGCATGTGGCTCGATTCCGCTACGTGGAAAATTGTTGAGTTGATAGAAAATTGTTGACTGAATCAACTAAGTTTAATTGTTGAGTTGGATGGAAAATTGTTGTTTGAATCAACCCAGTTTTAAAGTCATTTTAATGTCATGCAAAATAATTATTTTTTTTAAATGACCTGGACACCCACCATCTATCACTGATGCATGGGAGCTTGAGGGGTTTCCTGTGCTGAACACAGTTCGATATTAATTAGTTGCAACTTTTTTTTTTCCTTCAAAAGTTAGAAGAACTGTTAAGCTTATCATTGATCACGAGAAGGTATACGGTGTCGGAGGGATTTCTTGCCCTTCACATATTATCGTTCATTGATCACGTGGAGGCATGGGGTGGAATGGTTTTCTCGTAAAACACAATATGTTTCGAATTTGAATGGACTTCAATATTAATTAGCAAACACTTTTCAGCGCGTGTTCACCATTCATCACATTTCGAAGGAAAACACATTTTCGAAGAATTACAACAATATTATAAGGCTATGTGTAACGTTGATTCAGAGTAATACTCATAATTGTAAATAAAATATATTTATAAAAAAATATTATTAATAAAAAGTTAAATTTAGAAATAATTAAACACATATTTTTTGAAATAAACTTGGTAAAAAACTTGCATTTCAATAAATTTGATCTGAAATTTGATTAATTAAAAATTAAGAAAATTTTACATTAATTTTAGTTGTGAGTAGCTATATATACAAATACATTTTTTATTATAGAAAAATATGTATATTTTATATACTCAACCAATCAAAGATCAGAAAATTTATACTAGTAAAAAAATGGATAATGCCAATAATGAAGAAGGTGAAAAATAACAAAGCAGTATGACGCCATTGAAACACGCACATTACATGCCAATTTGTTTGAATATACCTTCTATGAAAACTAAAGTTGAAATTAAAAATCTTTCAAAGTTGAAATTAAAAATCATTCAAACCTTTAACTTTTTTTTTTTTAAATATTAATTACATGAAAATTTAAATTGACATTAAAAACAATTTAAAATTTCAATTTAAAATATTACAACAAATCAAGCACCTTGACACTTAGTATTATTGAAAATTTCACACTTATTACTAAGGAAGCATGTGTTAAAATAATTACCCGAATTTAATGTAAATAAAAACAATTCGGACATAATCAACAAAGTTGTTGTCGGTGATTAGATTGTGTTTTACTTTATTTGTTAGATCATATTTTATAGAAAATTGTTTGATCTCACTAACGAAAATGTAATCACATAAATATGTGTACTCTTTTAGATATCATTTTTCGGGGATTTAATTGGGTTAAGTAAGTCATTCATCTATGACCATTTCCATGAGAGGTAGTCTTAACTCACTAATTTCTCATGATTTTTGAGTAGTCCACTTAGCACTCCTTGCATCGGGTGATGCTCACAAGAGTGAAGAGGTGGGATTGAAACTAGTGAAATGAATCACATAAAATTAATCATCATGTTCAATGTTTGCACTTGGTAACTAGGACTTACCAAGAGGTCACCCATCCGAGATCGCCTTTAGCTCAAGTGCTCTTAACTATGGATTTTTCTCCACAATAGCCCACTTAGCTTGCTACCCCATTTGAAAAACCTTACCAAATATTGTACCTCATGAATCATTAAAGTAGAGCTCCCTTTACTCTTTCTATTGAAGTATTGAGTGGTTTTTGTAGTGCATGATATTAGATATCGTTTTTTTTTGGGGGGGGGGATGAAACTGACTTAAGTAAGTCATTCATTTATGACCATTTCCGTTAGAGGTAGTAATAACTAAATAATTTATCATGATTTTTTAATATTCCACTTAGCACCCATTGCATTCGGTGATGCTCGAAGGGGTGAAGATGTGGGATTGAAACTAGTGAAATGAATCACATAGCATCAGTCATCACTTCCGTGTCTTGCACACGGTAACTAGGACTTCCGAGGAGGTCACCTATCTCAGATCGCCTTTAGCTCAAGTGCGCTTAACTATGCAGTTTTCCCCACGATCAAGAACACTTATTTTGGTACCTCATTTTCAAAACTTTAGCAACTATTGTACCTCAGAAACCATTCAAGTATAGCTCCCTTCACTCTTTGTATATAATTATTGAGGGGTTTTCACAATGCATTATATTAGATATCATTTTTTTTTATTGAGGGGTTTCCATGAGAGGTACTTGTAACTGACTCATTTCTCATGATTTCTGAATAGTACACTTAGAAATCATTACATCGGGTGATGATCACAAGGGTGAGATAGTTGTAAATTGCTAATTAATGATTGCTTAGGAGCGCTGCTTGGTACCCTCCACATGCAACTGGTCTCACATGTGAGTTGTGTGGTTCATTCCTAAATTTTGTCTTCCATATTTTAAATTTGGTATCAAAGAAAAAAGCTCATCTTGGGTTTGTGATAAAAACTAGTGAGGATGTGAGTCAACCTTAGAGAATAGGTTTGTGAGTGTGAAAATACCCTTACTAGCAGTAAGCGAGAGTGTATAGGCTAGTGTTGAAGGGTTCGTAGAAGTTCCGAGTTGGGGACCTATCATGTGAAGAAGAGTTGAGAGCGGATATCTGCACCTTTGGTCAATTGCGGAGTGTGTAGATTTGGAAGTTTGTGTAACCTTTATTAAGGAAAAATGAGCAAATCTACACAGCTTCTATTAAGGAAGAGTGAGAAGATGTGCATTGTCTTTTATTAATGAAAAGTGAGCAGATTGCACAAATTATATTAAGGAAAATTGAGCAGATCTGAGAAACCTCTATAAAGAAAAGGTGCGTAGACCCCTATTAACTTGCTCCTGCACATTGTGTCTATGGGGATATTATGCAGATCCATTTTTATGGAATTTAGAGATTGGTTAAGCTTCATTTGTTATTTTTTGACGTTTTTGAGCCTCTCTGGATTTAATTTGAGCAAAGAGTGGAGCCACAACCTAACTGTTGTTGGAGTCATGCATATGTCAATCATGACATTTTTGACAAGGGATTTGTGGAGTTTTTGGTTACGCTTGTGAAGTGTGGAGAAAGAAGTAGGGAGTTACATGGAAATTGGGATTTTTTGGTCAAGATTCCTGATCCTCTTGCAGAGGCCTACCTTAATGAGGCCACTAAATTGGATGGCTCAAATTATGTTAATTAAAAATTCAAGTTGTAGATTCTGATGGAAGGATATGGTGTTTGTACAATCACAAAGGAAGAAGAAGAAACACCAAGTGCTACTAGAGCCGTGACAGTTTCGTTGATTCAAGAGAGGGAGAAGCGGGAGAAAAAACCAAAGGTACTATTAAGAAGGTCTGTGAAAGATAATATAATTCCTCATATTCATGATTGCAAGACTTCAAATGAAACCTAGACTACGCTTAAGTATTTGTATGCGACTAAAAATGCAAATTGATTCCTCTTCCTAAAAGTAAGCTCCTTTATATTAAAATGGAATAAAATGAATATGTTAGTTCTTTTATTTCAAGAATAAAATACTTGAAAGATAAGATGGGAGATATAGGAGAATCGGTACCTAGTATTTACCTTGTGACAAGCACTGTAAATGGAATATTAAAGGACTATCAGACCTTTATTACGAGTCTTGGAGCAAGGGAGAAAGCTCATAATTTTGAGGACTTGAAAATAATATTGATGCAAGAAAAAGAAAGGCACAGTAATTTGAAGCCTTGGGCTTAGCACTTGCAGTGAAGAAGAAATTTTTCAAAGGAAAATAGGGAGAAGGATGAAAATGTGAAAGTTCATTTTAGAGAAGACCATCTCCAAAGCCAAATCAAGGCATGTCTCTTGATAGAAATGATTCTAAAATTTGTAATGCCCTCCTCCCACACTTACCCAAGTTTACAGGTCCACCTCAGTAAATATGTGACAAAGAGTTACTGTGATATGACTCAACCTCCTATATCACCTTAAGGAATGGAATCGACAAAAAAAAAACTTACTAACCTTCCTCAGGTGATACAAGATCCCCAAGGGCTAAAACACCCTTCCAAGTGTCCAAACCCTCAGCTAACTTTCCTTTTCACTAATCTGGAATCCCAGTCGCATGCACAAGCATGCATCCATGCAACTATATGCCTCAAGTTACATGCCTAACGAGTGCAAGGGTTTGACTGTAGTATTTTTTTATTTAGTTTTTTGCGTGAGACCGCAAAATTTTTGCCACATTTTCACGGCTATAATCTAAGTCAATGCCCAAAAATTGATGAAAAATTCCAAAAAATAAATGATAGAGATAAAAATCTTCTAACTCAAAACTTGATCAAGGACTTAGCCTAACCAAGCCTATCCATGGCATACATTTTGTCGAACACATTGCGAACTTGTAATCTACAGGCTATAAATGCATATATGGACATAAGGGTTAGATATTTATTTGAAAATCACCAAGAAGGTCTAATGCCTTTAATAGCTTCAATAACATCTATTAGGTCATGCCTTCAATAACTATTCATTTACCAAGAAAAACATGTTAAGAGACATAACTAAAATATGTCATGGAACCGTCCTTATATATATGATATAGTAGTCTAGAAATATCAATGATAGAAAAACCATTATCATCACATAATAACAAACACATTTTCACATAATACAAAAGAGGAAAATATCTCTTATTAACATATGCAAAATGAAACAAGGTTAGGGAATTCCACATACCACCCGACCATAGATTGAGTTGAACCAAATATGTCTTTCAACCAATACCGCACGTTCCATATTCCAAGCATAAATGTGGGAATCACAACAAATAAACGAGGGCTTCCTCAGGATTTACCACCATCCACCAAGGGATGCCTAGGCCCAAATGATCATCTATAAAATCAGGCTTTACCGCAATCCATCCAAGGGATTCTTAAGCCCAACAATAAACATACACTACATTCTTTACCACAATCCCACCATATACCAGTCAAGGTATCACTCTAAGGCCCTAAATAAACATGGATTCCTTCGGATCTCTCAACCTAAACCGTGAGGAATTTTTCTATCTCCTCTTTCTAGGATTTATCATGTATCTCACCTGAACTGGTTAAGGGATTCCTAGGCCTTACGAGAGAATACATCTCTAGGATTTACCGTGTATCCCACCATAACCAGTCAAGGGATTTCTAGGCCTAAAGAGGGTGTCTACAACAAGGTTTGTCTGTGTATCGTGCCATTACCGGTCAATGGATTCCTAGGCCTTATGATTTTCCCTAAGACCACCCCACTCAATTTTGAAACCATCCAACAATGAAAATCAACCAATTAAGAGAACCTGATCACACCATGGTTATGCATAAATGGAAAGGAAATGCTGAAAATCATTGTCAGACTTAGCAAAACCCATGCCAATGACGACAAGAGAACCAAATACATGCATTCATGTACCATGCATGCCCAAACTAGTAAAGAAATCACACATGCAACTCAATACTTGCATGTAATTCTATTGTACCTGCTTGATCATGCTCTTACTTGCTTGATATTTTCTTCCCTTTGCCTTCTTTACCCTTCCTATGCTTTACTTTATCCAATGATAAAGTGATCAAAGAATACTCAAAGTGTCCAAGAGTATGAGAGAGAGAATAGAAAGAGTGTCTCGAAAGTGAACTAACAAAATATAACACAAAAAAATGTTGTGCGATAATCCTCATAAGCATTTTTATCAATAAGGCTTTTATTTTGTTCAATTTTCCATTACTTTCCTTCACTTTCCTCCTCACATGAAATTTGTGACATTTCACATTCAGTTTCTCCTAATTTATTTTATTTTCATAAACAAAATGCCAATTAATGGCTCTTTCCCTCTTTAGAACATTTTTAATTTCCTTTTCCAATTTCCCCTAGCCATAATAAACCAAATGAACACCCACACTAGTATGGTTTTCCCAACATTCAGCTTGGAATACATGTCCCATGACCATGGCCTTATGTTGCATATACTAAATTTATTACATTGATTTTTAACAAGAGTTTTTACAATAGCCTCCCTGTTGGGGGGAACACTGTCCTCAAAGTTCAATGACACCTACAACCAAAAAGACAGTTGAAAAATAAAACATACTTCCCAAGGAGCTTTATAACATAGCTTGTTTCATTATTTACAATGATCATTGCTTAAAAAATAACAAACATATCATTTATTGAAGCTTTGTAACAAAAATCATTATGATATTTACAATATCAATCACATATAGTTGTGCACATTTTCTTCAACCAACAAATAACCATACTATCTATGGAGATTTATAAATCTAGCTTGATATAGTAATTAAAATAATATACACATATATACATATGCACATTTTCTCAACCATCAAATAAAAGGATATGATTCCTACATTTGAAATAAGGGAATCTAGAGGATAACACCTCCACCCTCAAAAGTAGTACCAGGATTCACCTCCTTCCCAGGAAGTCCAGAATCGACTACCAAAGTGAAAGTTGCATCTAATTTCCAGTGCTACGATCTTATGCCAGTTTTCCTCTTAGTGAACAATTAATATCTCATTGTTCTAGGGAACACTCCCAATGTGAGTCTAATTCCATCTAAAAATGCTAATGACAAAAATAAATCCATCCTTTTGCCTTCCCTTCTCTGCTACAAAGTCCCTCAAGAAAATTGGTAACCCCCTTTCATGTATCCACTCACCTTCCAAGTTCCCTGACATCCCCTTTCCTGGGCGATCTATCCCTCGACAAGGTTTCCTCACATTGGAACATCCAAAAAAACAAAGGAATATCCCTACCTAAGAACCATCATATCAGTCGTGGCATGCTTATGGAAATTAATTGACATTATCGTGTACCAGAGTACCATAATGGGCCTGATCCTGAATTCTTTACCATCATACTACTTCCTCTTCCATTTCCTTTCGTTGTTCCTACTAATGCTTGCAATTAGTTTCAACCACCCACCCAGGGAATTTTCCATGATTTCCTATACCAAACACATAATTTTCATTAGATTCAAAAAAAATTTAAATTAATTCACATCATACCTCATTCATAGCTCATCAATAAGGTAAAATTGAAATTTTGTTCACTTCCTATCACAACAAGTAAAACTAGCTATTTGATCAAATCATCATGTGTGAATATATCACATCCAGTTAGCTCAAAATGAAACCATCATAATTAAAATCATAGACCACATGTAACCATCATAAACCAGAATCATAAATCACATGTAATAACCATTAATTGGAATGATAAATCACATGCATAGTTAAAATTGAAACAAAATACTGATACTTATCCATTAATCGATCCTTTCGCTTCTACCTTTGTTCTTCCTTTACACACACCGGACCAGTAGCCATTCCCGAAAAATACCCAGTGCCTTCTCTTCAACAACGTACACATACACAGTGTGCATCACACACATACAACACCATACAGTGCATGAACCTTCACGTGATATACAACACATAAATCTACACCTGGAGTACAAAAAAACACATACACTTGCATCTGGTCTATGACACAACACATACACTTACACCTGGTGTACAACACAACACAATACATACACCTACACACTATGTACAAAATAATAGATATACATACAAAGTGTAAAACAAAACAAATAGAAATGTCACGATACCACGACTATTCAATGCACATACATAATAACACACGTACACAAAACAACATGTACAACATGCACAAAATACCACATGTGCACAACACAATGCATATGACATGCACACAATACAACATGTACAACAATACCACATGTAAAACATGTACATAGTGCCACTTGTACACAACACCACCTGCACAACATGTACACAACACCACCTGCATAACATGTACATAGCACGACATGTACACAACACCACCTAGAGAACGTGTACACAACACCACATGTAGGACATATACACAACCCCACATGCATGACATTTACACAACACCACATACACACAACACCCCATGTACAACATGTACACAACACCAAATGCACATAGCACCACACGTACATAACACCATATGTACAACATGCATGCTGTGACATATGTACACATCAAGGCATATGCAACATGCATAAAGTAGCATAAGTACACAATATCGCATATGCAACATGCACACCACATCTTATGTACACAACACAACATATCCAATATGCACACAACATTGTATATCCAACATACAAACAACACCATTCGTACAAAGTACTACATAAATAACATGCACACAGCACCATCTATACATAGTATTTCATAAACAACATGAACACAACCTGATAGGTACAAACACTACAAAAAACATGTATACAACACCACATGTACATAGAACTGCATATACAACACATACAAAACACCATATGTATATAGCACCACATATACAACACGTACACAACACCAGATGTACATGATATTGCATATGCAACATCCAAAAAACACTATAGGTACAACATGTACAATATATACACAGAGGTAGTAGTTCACATCTAGATACCACACAATGAATCCACCAAGCAACCTTACTTCCAACATATTTTCATCATTCATGTTTCTTCCAACATTCCACATATCACACTGGTTTCATCTAGTTTATGTATCCCTCAGCATTACATGTCCATAAAATAAACATTGGCATAGTAAAAACATATAATATCAATTCATATCCAAATGATACTGACCTTGTATATCTATTAGTGTTACTCATCCCACTCGATTCCTTATAAAATGAGGAACATCTTCATGCCATGCACCTACATAAACAATCATTCCTCCACAAGAATGATTCTTGATGATCCTCTCAAACAACAACATACATACATACATATATGCATATAAAAATCAGCGTAAAACAAAAACGATCCCTAACGACCATGTAAAATAATGAAATACATATATAAATATATACATCTATAGACATTAACATAATCATGATCAAAAAATAATAAATAGATATCATAAGGTCGAGGTTAAGAGAACTCCCTTTATCCGTCCAAAACATGCACAACATTGAGAACAAAATTTCCCAACTTAGCCAAGGCATTTGATGCCTCAAATCTATTTACTTTACCTTTCTTGGTTACGGTTCTCATGAATATCCTACCACCATCCATTTATCCCAATGGACACAACCAACCCAACTAGTTGTCACATTCTTTCCTTTACTTCCCTTAAACATGCCCTGAGATTCATCAGAGTCTTACATTACCTGTTGGGTTTCATTCAACTCTCATTGAGTTCCATTAACTTTCCTCTTTCCCCAACCAATTCCCAAGAACCTCAAAGAAAAAAGGAAATAACAACAATAAAATAAGAAGAAATCCATGAAAAACCAATAACAATATGACGGTGCAAACAAAGTGGCATGATCATGCAATAGACATAAAAAAAAAACTTTAATCAAGTGCAACAAATCACAACATACAAAAAGCACAAGACTAAAAACAAACACCATGAATCAATCCCATGGGTTCCCAATGCCTCCAAAAGAAAGTTCAACTTGACCCTTGTTCAATATTTCTTGGTGTTATGAAACTAGCTCCAAAAATACAAGAAAGGAGAGATCAACAACTTAGAAATAAGCCACTTCGAGGGGGAAACCTCTTTTACATTACATAAATGAAAAATTCTTGGATGATACAAATAAAAAAGCATCCTTCTATGCATAGGAGTCCATGGAGTCACAATATAATCCTACCCGACCTACCAATAATAATGTAAGGGAACAATAATAACAATATTGGGGTTACAGGGGTACAACAATAACAATAAGGGGGTTACACTGACAACAATAAGGGACTATACTAGTAATATAGGGACCTAACATGCCCCTATCCTTCAAAAAATTGTTGTCCTCAATGCTTGAGTACCTCTGGATGCTTCTGTATAAAATTCTCATCCTCCCATCTATAATCTTTAGTGGCTAAGTTCTTCCACTTGATGAGATACTTTGAAATTTCTCGATTTAGTAGCTGTCAAGTTCCTGTTTTCGTGACTGCTTCAGGTTCCAATATGATTTTTCCTTCCTCATCAAGTTCTGGCAATATTGTTTGAATTGGAATTTTGTCCCCTATGACCTTATTTAAGCATGAAACATGGAAAATCAGGTGCACTCACGAAGAAGCAGGAAGTTCCAATTTGTATGCCATAGTACCAATATTTTGCAACACCTTGTAAGGACCATAGTAATTTGGTGATAATTTATTATCTTTCTTAGCTTGCTTGAGGAACATTTGTTTGTATTCTTGTAGCCGCAAATCCTACATCAAAACTTCTCTCGTTGTGATGTTGATCTGCATGTTGTTTCATTTGATTTTGTGCCAAATTTAGGTTACCCTTTAAGAGTTGAAGAAATTATTGTTGATGCTCGATGTGATCTTCCACTACTTGAACCTTAGAATTTTCTCTTAAAGAATATGTGGCGGATGGTGTATGATATCCATAAGATGTCATAAATGGGGTAATTTTTGCTGCAGTATGGAAGGAAGTGTTATACCACCATTCAACGAGAGGTAGCCACTTGACCCATTTTGTTTGCTTATCAGGTACAAAACAACGAAGATATCCTTCCAACCATTTATTCACTATCTCAGTTTGACCTTTGGATTGAGGATGATAAGATGAGCTATGAGCTAATTGAGTACCCAAACAAGAAAATAATTTAGTCCAAAAATTTCCAGTAAAAATGGGATCTCTGTCACTTACAATAATCTTTGGGTTTCCATGTAGCTTTTGAATTTTTTCCATAAATGCAGTAGCAAGTGTACTTGCTTTAAATGGATGAGATAATAAAAAAAAGTGTGGATACTTGGTAATTTTATCAACTTCCACCATGATGACACTCTTTCCTTCGGACTTGGGTAAACCAGTGATAAAATACATTGAAATCTCCTCCCAATGTTGACTTCGAATGGATCAAGGTTGTAGAAGACCCGTGGTCTTAATTGCCTCAAATTTGTTTTGTTGGCAAACCAGACATTCCGGCACAGAATTTTTAATATCAGATTTAAGACCATCCCAAAAAAACTATTTCTTCACTTTTAATAAGATTTTTAAAATCCTCAATGTCTTCCTAAAGGAGAAGTGTGCAATTCCAAAAGAATATTTTGTTCTAGTTGGAAATTCTTGCAAATATATAAGTGATCTTTGTACCATAAGGAATCATTTTCCAACTAAATGTATCAGATGTACTAGGATCTTGATGCAAATTTTGAATTAGTTTCCACACATCTTCATCCTTCTTCCATTCATCCCTTGCTTTGATTATCCAATCTAGTTGGATAATAGAAATGGCACAAAGGAATGCTTCCACCTCTTCATCCTTTCTTGAGAGTGCATCTACAACAAAATTTAGCTTCCCTTTTTTGTAGATAATTTCAAAGTCATAATCCAACATCTTTGTGACCCATTTTTGCTTCTCTTCTAAAGATATTTTTTTTCCCAAAAAGTGTTTAAGACTACCATGATCAGTTTTTACCTTGAAGTATCTTCCCATGAGTTAAGGTCATCATTTCTTTAGTGCACTTAGTATTGCCAACATTTCCTTCTCATAAATAACTTTATGTAAATACTTTCCTTTGATTGGACGACTTTCAAAAGCAATGGGTCTTCCTTCTTGCATTAAATTAACACCAATTCCATTTCCCGAGGCATCACTTTCCACAATAAAGGTTTTTGTGAAGTTTGGTGTAGCTAAGAATGGTGCTAGGTACATTGCCTCTTTAAGATGTTGAAATACCTTAGTTGCTTCAGGAGTCCATGAAAATGCATGTTTCTTCAATAATTTTTTTAGAGGTGATGCTATTCTCCTATAATTCTTAACAAAATTACAATAATACCTTGTTAACTAGAGAAATCCTCGCAATTTATTTGTGGTTGTCACAGGGGCGTCACTCAATTAACCTATCGCATAGCACGTACGTTCGTGGCATACTAAACAATACCCTTAATTTGACTACATATTGGAAAATACCTATAAAAATCACTTTATTTAACCCACTACCAATACTAACCCATTGCATTTTCCCAATTTAAAAACCCCCTACTTTCACTAGATATTATTGGTATCCATTTTTTCATTAACATTTTTTATGCCCCTTTATATTTATATCCTTAACATAATGACATGATGTCTCTCTTATGACCCCACATGCATTCTACAATTCACCTTTCTTCTTGTGATATACATAGGATATGCATATTAGTATTCCCACAATGTGATTACTCAATCCACACTCAAGCACATGTCACCATGATTTGTGGCATTTAATGGTCTAAGGCATACAAAGATCAACCATATTTTATGAAGATTGATTATGTGCATGTCTATAAAATGACATATAAATTGATCTATATGATGATGAAAAATCAATTGATCAATCTTTATGAATATGTTTGCACCAAATAAGTTGTCCAATAACAATTATAGACCCTCTTCCCTTTGAAAGCTTCTTATTCAAAAATCCAACTACAACCTCATGTACTCAAACTAGTGTCTTATTAAGGTGGAACGACAAAATTTATAGTCTCGAAGAGTTATATAGAAAATAAAAGGCAAGGTAAGGATGAGAGTTATGAGACCATCCCTTTGCTTTAGTTAAAAAAAAAACATTGTTCTCTATTGATTTTAATTTAAGTGTTTTAATGAGAGCCACATGGTATATTTTATTAAGACATCATTTGGAAACGACCCATGTGGATGGCATTAATTGTTTTTTAATCTTGGTGATGTGATTTAAAGAGCTCTTATAGCTAGATTTCTTTATTCGGGATTATCAAAAAGATTTTGTAAGCATTATAAACAATTTCACCCAAGTTCAAATGGATGGTATTATGTGGCGATGTTTTGCGAACCTTCCAAACATCAGTATGCTAGGTAGGTCTACCCCCAAGTTTTTTAGTAATCATCTTTCAAAGATGGGATTTCACATTTGGGGGGATCTGTGGTTTCACAACACTATCTTGGTTGGATTGGAGAATATTTAATGAGCTCAATATTCACTAGATTAAGACAAGAATGTGTTTTCAAAATGATGCCATCAATTTCAAGGCCCATTTGGAAGCACTAGAGATGTAGTAATAATTACCGTCACAAATATACTCAACAACCTCAAGATGAATCTTCAATCATAATTACTGTAACAACTATACTCAAAAACCTCAAGATGAATCTTCAACAGTGTTCACAAAAGGGGATCGTTTTCACCATGTCACGGAGAACATTTTTGCTATACAGATGTCAAGGTTATTGTGACAAAAGCAAGATCCATCATGTTGTCATTAAACATTAGTATAAAAATGTGAAACAGGGTCACTCACTGACACATAGATCACAGTCTATAGATTACTTCCCTTGACAGTCTCATTATTATCTATCCACAAGATTACTATAAATGTCATTTTCAAATCAAGGTTCTCTTATGTCACCAAAGGTGTCAAGACATCGTGAAGATATTAAATTCTCAATCGCCATGCTCAACCATACTACCTCAAGAATCAAATCCTGCAGCAACCAATTGAAATTAAATTTTTTGATAAGCTTCAGAATATGCTATCTATGTTACACAGATAGAATCGAGACTTATTTTCATCTTGCTAGACAACTCAATACATCAAAAACCTAGATATTTGTATACTTTAAGGCTTGGTCATTAATGCACAAGCACATAGACTTCCATTAGTTCTTTTCACTTCCACAGAAGCCCTTGCTTTAGAAACTCAATCTGCAATCTATTCCATGATGACAAGACTGTGATGGAGAAGCAAAAGTCTATTGTTTCTTCTACACACTGATTAATCACATGAAGAGGAAACCTTTACTGCATCTGCAAATGCCAAAATTTTGATTTGGGAGTGATCAAACTCAATTTTAGTGTGATGCCAACTTCTACATTCTTGGCTCAAGATCTTCACTATAAAGTTCAAGATGACCATATAATGAACAAGCCTAGATCAGCAACACTTCCTATATGAACAAGTGCATATGAATTCAGGGTGCCGAAAAACACATCAAATTCTGCAAAGTGTCAATTAAAAGATCAAGAATATTTTTTAAATAAATTACATACACCATGAAAGTTTCAACATAATCACCTTTATGTTTTATATTTTCATTCTCTCTATGAATCATATTCAAAGGTCCTGTCTCATTATCCAGTCCTTGTTCAGAATGCATATTAGAGACTATAACCACTTCCATCGGAACGTGACCAGCATGATCAGGCAGTTGATCCTTTCCAACAGACAATACAACCTAAAGAAATGATAAGAAAATTAGAAAAATATTCATATAGGTAGGCATGCTCATGCTAAAATTCTATATTGTTCTTTGTACTACTAAGGTCTATACTTTTATGGTTTACCTCTAAGTCCACATAAGAGGGTTCCTTCCTAATCAACCTCAAGAACTTGTCTAGATCAATAGTTGTAAGTGTTGCAAGAACAGGAGAAAAAACACCATGTTTAAAGTGACAGCTAAAATATTCTCTACATCAACATTAACCAAATAGTAAATATATGCACTAACATTTAGAATACATACATAATTCTATGTCCCAAGTTGAAACTCCATGCAAAATATACAAATGAAATGATCCAACATTCACTAGGAAGTTGAAATATATTTGTTCTTCCAGCTTTATCATTTATGTTTTAAGGTGCAACTTAATTTTCACCAGCAACAAAGTTAGAAATGATACCAACCATAGGGATCTCTGCAATGTAAGTCATTAAATGAATATCCATGAGGATTGAAAAGTACTAATATTTCGACAAGAAATCAGTAACTGTAAAAAGTTCCATATCCATCAAATGCTACGTAAAACAAAAAGTGCATTATATTAAATATCATTTTTTTTCATTGAGGGGTTTCCATCAGAGGTAGTTGTAACTGACTCATTTCTCATGATTTATGAATAATATACTTAGAAATCATTGCATCCGGTGATGATCAAAAGGGTGAGATAGTTGTAAATTGCTAATTAATGATTGTTTAGGAGCGTTGCTTGGTACTCTCCACATGCAACTGGTCTCACATGTGAGTTGTGTGGTTCATTCCTAAATTTTTTCTTCCATATTTTAGATTTGGTATTAAAGAAAAAATCTCATATTGGGTTTGTGATAACAGCTAGTGAGGATGCGAGTCAACCTTAGAGAATAAGTTTGTGAGTGTGAAAAGACCCTTACTAGCAGTAAGCAAGAGTGTATAGGCTAGTGTTGAAGGGTTCGTAGAAGTGCCGAGTTGGGGACCTATCAGGTGAAGAAGAGTTGAGAGCGGATGTCTACACCTTTGGTCAACTGCGGAGTGTGTAGATTTGGAAGTCTGTGAAACCTTTATTAAGAAAAAATGAGAAAATATGCACAACTTCTATTAAGGAAAAGTGAGAAGATGTGCATTGTCTTTATTAACAAAAATTTGGTAGATTACACAAATTATAATAAGGAAAAGTGAGCAGATCTGAGCAACCTCTATTAAGAAAAAGTTCGTAGACCCTGATTAGCTTGCTCCTGGACACTGTGTCTATGGGGATATTATGTAGATCCGTTTTTGTGGAATTTAGAGATTGGTTAAGCTTCATTTGTTATATTTTGAAGTTTTTGAGCCTCTCCAGATTTAATTTGAGCAGCGAGTGGAGCCCCAACCTAACTATTGTTGGAGTTATGCATATGTAAATCATGACATTTTTGACAAGGGATTTGTGGAGTTGTTGGTTACACTTGTGAAGTGTGGAGAAAGAAGTAGGGAGTTACATGGAAATTGGGATTTTTTGGTCAATATTACTGATCCTCTTGCAGAGGCCTACCTTAATGAGGCCACTAAATTGGATGGCTCAAATTATGTTAATTAAAAATTCAAGTTGTAGATTCTGATGGAAGGACATGGTGTTTGTACAATCACAAAGCGAGAAGAAGAAAAACCAAGTGCTACTAGAGCCGTGACATTTTCATTGATTCAACAGTAAGATAAGTGGGAGAAAAAACCAAAGGTACTATTAAGAAGGTCTGTGAAAGATAATAAAATTCCTCATATTCATGTTTGCAAGACTTCTAATAAAACGTAGACTACACTTAAGTATTTGTATGCGGCTAAAAATGAAAATTGATTCCTCTTCGTGAAAGTAAACTCCTTTATATTAAAATGGAATAAAATGAATATGTGAGTGCTTTTATTTCAAGAATAAAAGACTTGAAAGATAAGATCGAAGATATAGGAGAATCGGTACCTAGTATTGACCTTGTGACAATAATTGTAAAAGTAATATTAAAGGACTATTAGAACTTCATTATGAGTCTTGGAGCAAGGGAGAAAGCTCATAATTTTGAGGACTTGAAAAGAATATTTATGTAAGAACAGGAAAGGCACGGTAATTTGAAGCCTTAGACTTAGCACTCGTTGTGAAGAATAAAATTTTCAAATGAAAATAGGGAGAAGGATGTAAATGTGAAAGTCCATTTTAGAGAGGACCATCTCCAAAGCCAAATCAAGGTATGTCACTTGATAGAAATGATTCTCAAATTTTTTCTGCCCTCTTCCGACACTTACCCAAGTTTACAGGTCCACCTCGGTAAATATGTCACAACGAGTTACTGTGATATGACTCAACCTCCTAGATCACCTTAAGGAAGTGGAATCGACAAAACAAAACCTTAATAACCTTCCTCAGGTGATACAAGACCCCCAAGGGCTAAAACACCCTTCAAAGTGTCCAAAACCTTAGTTAACTTTCCTTTTCACTAATTTGGAATCCCAGTCGCATGCACAAGCCTGCATCCATGCAACTATATGCCTCAAGTTACATGCCTAATGAGTGCAAGGGTTCAACTGTAGTATTTTTATATTTAGTTTTTTGCATGAGAGTGCAGAATTTTTGCCACATTTTCACGGCTAGACTCTAAGTCAATGCCCAAAAATTGATGAAAATTTCCAAAAAATAAATGATAGAGATGAAAAGCTTCTAACTCAAAACTTGATCAAGGACTTAGCCTAACCAAGCCTATCCATGGCATACATTTCGTCGAACACATTGCGAACTTGTAATCTACAGGCTATAAGTCCATATATGGAAATAATGGTTAGATATTTATTTGAAAATCACCAAGAAGGTCTAAGTCCTTCACATAATAGCTTCAATAACATCTATTAGGTCATGCATTCAATAACCATTCATTTACCAAGAAAAACATGTTAAGAGACATAACTAAAATATGTCATGAAACTGTCCTTATAGATAAGATATAACCAATCTAGAAATATCAATGATACAAAAACCATTATCATCACATAATAATAAGCACATTTTCACATAATACACAAGAGGAAAAGATCTCTTATTAACATATAAAAAATGAAACAAGGTTAGGGAATTCCACATACCACCTGACCATAGATTGAACTGAACCAAATATGTATTTCAACCAATACTACACGTTCCATATTCCAAGCATAATTGTGGTAATCACAAAAAACCAACGAGGGCTTCCTCAGGATTTACCACCATCCACCAAGGGATGCCCAGGCCCAAATGATCATCTATACAATCAGGCTTTACCGCAATCCATCCAAGGGATTCTTAAGCCCAAAAATAAACATATGCTACATTCTTTACCACAATCCCACCATATACCAGTCAAGGTATCACTCTAAGGCCCCAAATAAACATGGATTCCTTCGAATCTTTCCACCTAAACGGTGAGGAATATGTCTATATCCTCTTTCTAGGATTTATCGTGTATCTCGCCATAACTGGTCAAGGGATTCCTAGGCATTACTAGAGCATACACCTCTAGGGTTTACCATGTATCCCATCATAACCAGTCAAGGGATTCCTAGGCGTAACGAGGGTATCCACAACAAGGTTTGATTGTGTATCGTGTTGTTAGGGTCCTATAATTATAGGATTCATAATTTTGAATTGAGTTTTTATAGTATTGTAAAATATGTACATATGTTTCTTTCTACAAGTTGTTTTCGCATATTTTGAAAAAAATTAAAAAATTAAAAAAATATATCAAAAAGAGGGTAAAAAGTCCTAAAAGAAAGATCAAAGGACTTAAGAAAAATATAGACCCCAAAAGAAAAATATGAAAATAAAACATGAAAGTGTGCAAGTCCAAATGCCACTACTTTTTATTTTTTTCAAATGATTATGGCAGAGTGTCAATAAATGCCATAATCCATGATGAGTTAAACTGTTTAAGATTGACTTGTCATGTTTTCAATTTCCATGTTTTAGATAGTGAATAAAGTTTTGTCAGACAGTTTAATCCTGACAAATCAGTAGATAGGTACGGAATAATGAGGTGCTCATCAGTTTAATCTGAGCCCTCGGATGAAATAAGGTAGAATTAGATAGTTTATGCTTTCAAAAGAATAAATGTTTCAAGGTTGCAAGCCTAAATGCACCTGCTAAAAGGAAGAAAAAATGTGAGAGTAATGTTGGGTAGGTAGAAAGAAGTGGGAAAAACCATGTAATATTCATCACCTAGCAAAAATCACTAATTTCCCTTCCCCTGTAAGTATTCAGTAATCTATACTACCAGTCAAAAAGGCTCAAAGCATTTCTCTAACTTTTGTTGGGACCAAACCCAAGGCTCGATGACTAGATAGTGGAAAATGTTGAGTTCTTATGATTAAAATCACCTTTATCATTATTTGTCTCTCATTCATACATTTTAACTCATTTTCATAAGTAAAGATTTATTTTTACTTAATGAAACATAAAACCCCATTTGATTAACTTAGAAACATACAAAAACCCTGAAAAATACTTTATCCTAAGTAAATTGGTGAAATTATGAAATGAAAAGATTTGCTTTATTTATTCACTTTACTTGGTCATTTAGTGTATTTTTGTGTATTCCATTTCCCCTTGTCATATTAACTTTTGACTTATGCTATTAATTCCATAAAAATACCTTATCCAATCTATATAATTCCCTTTATGTAAAATACCCCCTAAAACCCACTATTATAAAGATTTTGGACCAAAGATATTATCCACATGTTAAAATGAAAACCCAAATAATGCGCCCTTCGGTCTAAAACTAAACTTAATGAAATATCCCACCCCCTATGGTTATTAAGCCCTTCAAAGGTTTAAAACTATATAATAAAATAATTTCTCTGCCCATACATATGTTTAAAACTAAACATACTTCCCTGCCTATCACATTTTATCCTAAGTGTTGAAACAAATAAAGTATTTTATAAATTTCAACCCCTGCGCCTTTGTAATACATGTATAAACTCTTCCCCGCATGAGTTTTTAACCCAAGGTGCTATCACGATATTACTAAGGTTTATGATCCATTGAAATTAAACTTTTCCCGTTCATTCTATCCTCGTTGTGTAAAGCCCCAAGCTTTACATAGGCTAACCCAGGGCTAACCATATACCCCCGCCCATATACATAAAACCCTTTGTGTATATAAAAAATTAATCAAATTCATATATTAATCAACGCCAATGCCCATAAAAGACATCGGTCCCACAATTCCATTGTCCGCACCTTCCCAGCTAATCGTGACCCTTCGCTCCAGATCATGAGATCTAGCGGTCTTTAATCCATATCGCACCCACAAAGTGATCATTCGGCCAAGAGAAAAATGGACGCGAAATGGGTTGCTTCACCCATTTCGCCTCCTGTGACATGGCAAAACTCTATTGGATCACATTCGTTTCAACTAAAACCACTTACTACCGAAAACGAACGCGAAAACTGCTGCCGGTTTCGCATTTTAAACTAAGTCCGCTCCTGCATGAGATTTAACCTACAATGATTGATAAAGTCCAAGTTAAAATAAAAGTTAAACCTTTGGAAAAACACTTATCATTTCATTTTCGCGCAATTTATCCATCATTTTCCTTTCCTCCCGACTATATTAAGTCGTTTTCATGCATTTCTTTCTCACAACCTTAGAAGTTCATCATTAAAGTATGATCAGGAGCGACTCTCTCCTCTAGCAATCTGGACCAGTCCTCAGAATCAACCAACAACTTTCAAGACCCGTTTTCAATAGTCGAATACCCCCTTTTCAAGGTATTTTCCGACGATTAAAACCTGCAAATTCAATTCTAAACCGTCAATAAATAAACCATGACTTTAATTAAGAGATTTCACCAAATAAAATTGCCCAAAAACACCAAAAAGAGGCCAAACCCTGGCCATTTTTTCCCAGGAAGTTCTATATTGCAAAAATCACTCCTTCAAGCCAATTTCCTCAAGTTTTAAGCCCCTGAAGACCAAATTCAAAGATGTTGAAGGACTTAAAGCCCGAAGATACTTTAAAAGCCTTTTTTCAGTCAAAATTCACTCAGGAAACCCTCGTTTCCTCTTTTATCCATGTTTACATTCTCTAAAAAGCCTAATTGAGCAAGAAGACCAACAGAGGCCATTTTAGCCTAAAAAATTTCCCAAGTCATCCTCCGTTAAAGAGAAATAACTTCAGCAAACAATCTAATCTTGCAGAAGTATCCCAAAATGTCTAAAAAGTAGAGCACAGGTAAACATAGAGGATCTAAACAACCTAAACATGGAGGATCTAAAATTGTTAAACCTACCCCAGACCTTACTGCTAAATCTATTATATTAGTCAATCCCCTTCAACCCCCTATAGCTGCTATAGAAAGCCTCCCATTGACTGATATTGACTACAAAATTGTTGATCCTATTGTAGAATTCAAACTCTTGGAAATACATAATTGGTGTTATGATAAATACTTGGATAAGGATGAAATACCTATTTGGGAGACTCATTTTCCCAAATATATAGTTCCATTGACCCACCCTGGTCAAGATCTTATCAGATTATGTCAAAAATATTATGAACCAGATCAAAGGGCCATAGTCAATGCTGATATAGAAATCCTTTTTACCATCACAACAGAGTCAATAAATCAAATGCTGCAATTATAGTTTGATCCTAAATCAGTTCCCCTATCTATAGAAGCTTTGACCCAGTTATACTTAGGCCTAGATTTTCCCAAAAGGTTCATGATATTTCAAAAATGTATGCCTTACCATGTTGACATTCCTAAGATAAACCTTCCTTATTCCACTGCTAATTTCCCTGAAGGGTCTAGACATATTATCTCTATGCTCTCATTTATACTTGGATACTTTACAGATGGACACACTGATGAGTCCATTCTAGTTTTCCTGTCCACCTTGTCTCCAGGCCAACCTCCATCAGTCATTTTTGACTTTTTTGGTTTCATAGCCAACAATATCCATCATCAGCTGATAAAATTACCCACTGAAGGGGTTTTTAGATACTCATCTTATCTATTTCACTTATTCTTATTCTTTCAAGCTGATAAGTTTCCTATTGCATTACAAAAGATACACTTGGAGGGTAAGCCTCTATCCATTATCTTCTGGACTTCCTTTCTCAGGAAAGAGGGCAGTGATTCACCTACACATATGTTTCAGACCTTTCTCGACATTCAACAATGAACATTATGGATAAAGCAGAGCAACCTAGAATCAGTGAGGAAATGAAAATAATCCTGCAACTTTCAGAATAGAGTAAAATGGGAGATTGGTATCTATATGAGAAGCATACAGAGTTAAGAATTTTTGGATCCAACTTATTACCTTATAAGTTTCCTAGATATATGAGCATGAGAGTTTTTGCATTGGAGTATTCAAGAAAAATTCTCAATTCTGATTCTATTAACTTCATGGCTGCTAGAAAAAAGACTCAATTTAAGTTAAAGAATCAGGTTGGTCGCTTTATCATAAACCAAAAAGATACAGATAAAGAAATCACAAAGAGATTAGCAGAGTTTAAATTTCAGGAAATTTTTCCATGGAACTATGATCCTCAAGGGATCCTCAGTAGTCTAAGGGTAAAATGAAAATTGACTCCCTTCATACATGAGCTTAAGCCTGAGATTGAGAAATTTTCCAACCAAGGTGAATGGGTGGAAGATACACTGATAGATATAACAGGTAATACAGAGAAAACAGGTAAAATGGATATAGCACAAGCTATAGAACTTGTAAAACAGCCAGAGACATTAGCAAAGAGAAGCAGAGAAGAAGGAGTGTACACAACAGAAACAACTATAGAAACAAAATTCAAACTGATTTATAATAAAAGGTCCAAAATCACTTCAGTCAAGAAAGAAAAGGTAGTTGATATTGAAGATACAAATGCTCTAGAAGTAAATAATGATGAAGCAACAGTGATAGTGAATGAAACACTTGCATAAATTGGAAAAGACATAACAATAAGTAAATATGACACTCAAATGATTGAAAAATAGAATAATATGGAGGCCTCTTCCTCACAGACAACTGAGGAAAAGGATCTAGACATGAAGGAGAAATACAAGTAGATAAAGCAGAAGAATGAGGAGATAAAAGTAGAGATATACTCTTAATTCCTCAAACAAAAGGCTTGAAATCAAAATAGGCTACTGACAACCTTTGATTATTCTACAAACAAAATGATCATGTCATTTTTACAACCTACCACCTCAGCACCTAAAATAGTGGTAGATTATAAAAAGGTGGAATTTGAGGTAGACATAGAAAATGTTCATGAGCTGGATCAAATTGAATTTTATAGACATAGCTCTGATATGTTGTATTCAACAGTGGTAACTAAGGAAATGAGTGCTACCAAGTTATAGAATATTGTTCTTAATATGCAGGATCAAATGAAGTTGGATAAGGCATCTCTATATGCCAAGGATCTAAGCATTATAACCTTAGAGGGTTTAGTTTTACAGGTGGGATATGATCCCTCAAATATTCAAACATCAGAATTGTTGATAAGGAAAGAGAATGATGACATAGCAGCTTTGAGGAAACAACTCAAGTTTCCTCAAAGTGAGCATCTACAAACCAAGGAAATCCTTCAGGATCAGACTGAGAAAGAAGAAATGATGAAGCTCATTCTCAAATTGACTGCTTAAATCAAAGAAATGGAAACCCAAATGGACCATCTTGTCAAAGAAAAGGAAACTATAAAATAATCTGGGACTCCTAGCTTTCCTACAGTTATCCCAGTGATTACTACAGCAGTGGCTTCCACTTTAGGAGAGAAACTAGCACCAAAAGAACCAGTTGCAACTGCAGTGCCAATGATTTTAGCTACTAATTCAGCAACAGACTGTTATACTACACATGTTCAACAAACAGATGAAGCAAGCCAGATTGTTAAAGCTATGGAGGAAATGTCTTTGAAAACAAATAAAATCAACAGCCTAAAGAAGATGATTGATAATCTTGAAGCTACAATCAAGACAACAATGATAACTGCTAAAAACCATGAACAAAATGCAATCATATTGGGAGAACAAATCAAAAGCTTACAAAAAGAGTTAACTTTCACTGGGAAAATTTCATACATAAAGAATCATCTATGGAAAAACATAATTGAAGCCATTCACACTCAATGGCCTTCAATTCAGGTTATATATGAGCAGAGAGATTTATTATTAGCAGCTCAAGAAAAGATTCAACTGACCAAGGATGAGTTAATTGATAAGCCTGCTCAGGCTTTAAAACTCATCACATTCTTGAACAGCAAGAACAGGGCAGAACTGAAGGAATTACAGGTATTGGACAAAACATAAATAATCTTATAGATTAAAAAGGTTGTAATTAAGAAAATTTTTATGAACAATCTGGAAGAGAAATGTGAATCAATGAACATTGCCATAACAAAGTTTATGGTAAAATACACAAACTTAAGACAGAGGGGCCTGCTAGACATCCATGCTTTTAATGAAAAATTAATGCCCCAGAAAGATTGTGATAAAAAGATCAGGGAATTTACTAAAGAGCAAGTCAACAAACCATCAACACAAGGCACTCCAACAGGAAAAGTCCTCCTTCAGCATTTTGAAGATTTGTTCTTTTTACAACATGAGATTAAACATCTCTTTGTTTTCAAGCCAACTTTTTCTAAATACACAGAGGCTGATGAAAATTTTAGGAAGTTTAATAATGTTCAAATTCCCAAGGCAGAACAGTGGAAAGCATTTACTGATTTTATGTAACAATAAGAGGTAAAACAGTGAAGGAATATTACCTTGAAAAACAATAAAAAATAACAGTGAAATAAAAAGACAGTCTGTTGATTTTACTGCAAAAAGACATATTTTTACAGCAGTAAACAGTGATCTAATATTCAAAGTGTATCAGCAGTAAAGAGTATCAGATGAAACAGTGTCAGCGAAGGCAAGTCAAAAGCCTGATATTTTATAGCAGCCAGCCAGTAGGACAGCTAGTCAATCAAAAGGTCCTTGTTAGATAAAACAATTCTATTTATTTTTGATAAGAGGATAGCTTGCTGATTTTTTAAGCAGTTGTCCCTCTTATTATGTAAAGATATTTTTTTTTCCTAAAGATATTCCTAGATTTCTCCTAGGATATTTGTAATAAAATTTTGTATAAATACTTCTACATTAGAAGTATTCAGTGTGAAATAAAATTGTTGGAATTACTATAGACATTTTTGTTGGACATTGGAGGCTCTTGTGTGTTTGAATTCGAAGTAGTAGACTGGACAAGCTGACTGGCATCATAATTCAGGATCCCTGTGATAAGATGATGAGTAAAGTACTTCCTACTTGTCACTGTTTCCTTTTCTAAGTTTCATGCATTCATTTTATGTTTGTTCCGTCTGAATGTGTAACTAGAAGTATTACTACAGGATTAGTCAAGTGCTCCCTATCTTTAACTAGTTGCCATTTTAATGTTTTCTTCTAATTTCCGGTGCAAGGAACCCTTAATTGGTCCTTCTCCCATTTGAACTATACCTTCTACTTCCATTTTCCAGATCAAAGGATCCTTAAGTGCCCTTTATCTCGATCATACCACCTCACAAAAAACCACTTTCCAAAATCTATGAGGGTTATTTATCTTTCCCTTAATATATTTGTACCTTTTTGGCCTTGATTTCAAGTACTGCTAGCTTGATTTAGACCCCATAGCCCAATGGACAAGTATATTTCTCTCTATCTTAACTCCAAGTGATTTTTCCCACCAAACCCTTTAAACCAAAACCAAATTTTACTTGCATAACTAGCCTAATATTATAAATCAAAACAAAGTTAAACTTTAAAGAGACAGCCCTCTTTGAACCCTAGGAAGGCTAGATCCTAGAGATTGAAGTAGGTTTGTGGTTACCTCTAGTGTTCTTTGACTAAAAACTCAAAATCCCACAACTTAAGAAATTACTAAAGTGATAACACATGCCATTAGTGGTCAAGGGATTCCTAGGCCTTATGATTTTTCCTAAGACCACCCCACTCAATTTTGAAACCATCCAACAATGAAAATCAACCAATTAAGAGAACCCGATCACACCATGGTTATGGAGAAATGGAAAGGAAATGTTGATAATCATTTTTAGACTTAGCAAAACCCATGCCAATGACAACAAGAGAACCAAATACACACATTCATGTACCATGCATGCCCAAACTAGCAAGGAAATCACACATGCAACTCAATACTTGCAAGTAATTATGTTGTACATGCTTGATCATGCTCTTCCTTGCTTGATATTTTCTTCCCTTTGCCCTCTTTACCCTTCCTATGCTTTACCTTATTCAATTCTAGATTGATCAAAGAATACTCAAAGTGTCCAAGAGTATTAGACAGAGACTAGAAAGAGAGTCTCAAAACTGAGCTAATAAAATATAACACAAAAAAGATGTTGTGAAATAATCCTCATAAGAATTTTTATCAATAAGGCTTCTATTTTTTTCAATTTTCCATTATTTTCCTTCACTTTCCTCCTCACATGAAATTTGTGACATTTCACATTCATTTTCTCCTAATTTATTTTATTTTCATAAGAAAAATGCCAAGTAATGGCTCTTTCCCTCTTTGGAACATTTTTCATTGCCTTTGCCAATTTCCCCTAGCCATAATAAACCAAATGAACACCCACACTAATATGTTTTTCCCAACATTCAGCTTGGAATACATGTCCCATGACCATGGCCTTATGTTGCATATAATAAATTTATTACATTGATTTTTTATGAGGGTTGTTACAATAACCTCCCTGTTGGGGGGAACACTATCACAAATGTTCAATGACACCTAAAACCAGAAAGACAGTTGAAAAGAAAAAATACTTCCCAAGGAGCTTTATAACATAGCTTGTTTCATTATTTACAATTATCATTGCTTAAAAAATAACAAACATATCATTTACTGGAGCTTTATAACAAAAATCATTACGATATTTACAATATCAACGACATATACTTGTGCACATTTTCTTCAACCAACAAATAACTAAACTATCTATGGAGATTTATAAATCCAGCTTGATATAGTATTTAGAATAATATACACATATATACATATGCACATTTTCTCAACCATCAAATAAAAGGATATGATTCCTACATTTGAAATAAGGGAATCCAGAGGCTGACACGTCCACCCTCAAAAGTAGCACTAGGATTCACCTCCTTCCCAGGAAGTCCAGAATCCACTACCAAAGTGAAAGTTGCATCTAATGTCCAGTGCTATGATATTATGCCACTTTTCCTCTTAGTGAACAATTAATATCTCATTGTTCTAGGGAAAACTCCCAATGTGAATCTAATTCCATCTAAAAATGCTAATCACAAAAACAAATCCATCCTTTTTCCTTCCCTTCTCTGCTAGACAGTCCCTCGAGAAAATTGGTAACCCCCTTTCATGCAACCACTCACCTTCCAAGTTCCCTGACATCCCCTTTCATGGGAAATTTGTCCCATGACAAGGTTTCCTCACATTGGAACATCCAATAAAACAAAGGAATATCCCTACCTGAGAACCACCATATCAGTCATAGCATGCTCATGGAAATTAATTGACATTATTGTGTACCAGAGTCCCATAATGGGCCTCATCCTGAATTCTTTACCATCATACCGCTTCCTCTTCCATTTCCTTTTGTTGTTCCTACTAATGATTGCAATTAGTTTCAACCACCCAACCAAGGAATTTTCCATGATTTCCGATACCAAACGCATAATTTTCATTATATTCAAAACAAATTGAAATTAATTCACATCACACCTCATCGATAGCTCATCAATAAGGTAAAAGTGCAATTTTTTTCACTTCCTGTCACAACAAGTAAAACTAGCTATTTGATAAAATCATCATGTGTAAATATATCACATCCAGTTAGCTCAAAATGAAACCATCATAATTAAAATCATAGATCACATGTAACCATCATAAAAGAGAATCATAAATCACATGTAATAACTATTAATTGGAGTGATAGATCACATGCATAGCTAAAACTGAAATAAAATACTGATACTTCTCCTTTAATCGATCCTTTCGCTTCTACCTTTGTTCTTTCTTTACACACATTGGAACAGTAGCCACTCTCGACAAACAACCAGTGCATTCTCTTGAAAAATGTACACATCCACAGTGTGTATCACACACATACAACACCATATAGTGCATGCACCTTCACCTGATATACAACACATATAGGTACACCTGGAGTACAACAAAACACATAAACTTGCATCTGGTCTATGACAAAACACATACACTTACATCCGGTTTACAACACAACAAAATACATACACCTACATGTGATGTACAAAACAATATATATACATACAACGTGTAAAATGAAATGAATAGAAATGTCATGATACCATGACTACGCAATGTACATACATAATAACACACATACACAAAACAACATGTGCAACATTCACAAAATACCACATGTGCACAACACAATGCGTACGACATGCACACAATACAACATGTACAACAATACCACATGTAAAACATGTACATAGTGCCACTTGTACACAAAACCACCTACACAACATGTACACAACACCACCTGCATAACATGTACATAGCACGACATCTACACAACACCACCTAGAGAACGTGTACACAACACCACATGTTGGACATATACACAACACCACATGCATGACATTTACACAACACCACCTACACACAACACCCCATGTACAACATGTACACATCACCAAATGCACATAGCACCACACATACATAGCACCATATGTAAAACATGCACAAAGAAACATATGTACACAATATCGCATATGCAACATGCACACCACACCACATATCCAATATGCACACAACACCATATGTACACAACATTGTATATCCAACATAAAAACAACACCATTTGTACAAAGTACTACATAAATAACATCTACATAACACCATCTATACATAGTATTTCATAAACAACATGTACACAACCCGATAGGTACAAATACTGCAAAAAACATGTATACAACACCATATGTACATAGAACTACATATACAACACATACACAACACCATATGCACAGAACACCACATATACAACACGTACACAACACCAGATGTACATAATGTTGCATATGCAACATCCACAAAACACTATAGGTACAACATGTACAATATATACACAGAGGTAGTAGTGCACATCTAGATACCACACAATGACTCCACCAAGCAACCTTACTTCCAACATATTTCCACTATTCATGTTTCTTCCAACATTCCACACATCACACTACTTTCATCCCATTGATGTATCCCTCAGCATTACATGTCCATAAAATAAACAACGGCATAGTAAAAACATATAATATCAATTCATTTCCAAATTATACCTACCTTGTATATCTATCAGTGTTACTCATCCCACTCGATTCCTTATAAAATGAGGAACATCTTCATGCCATTCACCTACATAAACAATCATTCCTCCACAAGAATTATTCTTGATGATCCTCGCAGACAAAAACATACACACATACATATATGCATATAAAAAGTAGCATAAAACAAAAATGATCCCTAACGACCATGTAAAACAATGAAATACATATATACATATATACATCTATAGACATTAACATAATCATGATCGAAAAATAATAGCTAGATATCATAAGGTTGAGGTTAAGAGAACTCCCATATCCATTCAAAAAATGCACAACATTGAGAACAAAATTTACCAACTTATCCAAGGCATTTGATGCCTCAAAATTTACTTTTCTTGGTTACGGTTCTCATGAATATCCTACCATCCTCCATTTATCCCAATGGACCCAACCAACCGAACTAGTTGTGACATTCTTTCCTTTACTTCCCTTAAACATGCTATGAGATTCATCTGAGTCTTACATTATTTGTTGGGTTTCATTCAGCTCTTATTGAGTTCCATTAACTTTCCTCTTTCCCCAACCAATTCCCAAGAACCTCAAAGAAAAAAGGAAATAACAACAAGAAAAGAAGAAGAAAACCATGACAAACCAATAGCAATATGACGATGCAAAAAAAGTGGCATGATCATGCACTAGACATAAAAAAAATTTAATCAAGTGCAACAAATAACAACATACCAAAAGCACAAGACTAAAAAAAACACCATGAATCAATCCCATGGGTTCCCAATGCCTCCAGAAGAAAGTTCAACTGGACCCTTGTTCAATATTTCTTGGTGTTATGAAACTAGCTCCAAAAATAGAAGAAAAGAGAGATCAACGCCTTAGAAATAATCCACTTTGAGGGGGAAACCTCTTTTACATTACATAAATGAAAAATTCTTGGATGATACAAATAAAAAAACCTGTTTCTATGCATAGGAGTCCATGGAGTCACAATATAATCCTACCTGACCTAATAATAATAATGTAAGGGAACAATAATAACAATACTGGGGTTACAGGGGTACAACAATAACAATAAGTGGGTTACACTAACAACAATAAGGGACTATACTATTAATATAGGGACCTAAGATGCCGCTATCCTTCAAAAAAGTGTTGTCCTCAATGCTTGAGTAGCTCTGGATCCTTCTATATAAAATTCTCATCCTCCCATGTAAAATCTTTAGTGCCTAAGTTCTTCCACTTGATGAGATACTTTGAAATTGCTCAATTTAGTAGGTGTCGAGTTCTTGTTTTCGTGACTGCTTCAGGTTCCAATATGATTTTTCCCTCCTCATGAAGTTCTGGCAATATTGTTTGAATTGGAATTTTGTCCCCTATAACCTTCTTTAAGCATGAAACATGGAAAACCAGATGCACTCACGAAGAAGAAGGAAGCTCCAATTTGTATGCCATAGTACCAAGCTTTTGCAACATCTTGTAAGGACAATAGTAATTTGGCAATAATTTATTATCTTTCTTAGCTCGCTTGAGGGAAATTTGTTTGTATGGTTGTAGCCATAAAAACACCCAGTCTCCTACATCAAAACTTGTCTCGCTGCGATGTTAATTTTCCTGTTGTTTCATTTGATTTTGTGCCAAATTGAAGCTATCCTTTAAGAGTTGAAGAACTTCTTGTTGATGCTTGATGTCATCTTCCACTATTTGAACCTTAGAATTTTCTCTTAAAGAATATGTGACAGATGGTGGATGATATCCATAAGATGCCATAAATGGGGTCATTTTTGCTGCAGTATGGAAGGAAATGTTATACCACCATTCAACAAGAGGTAACCACTTGACCCATTTTGTTTGCTTATCAGATACAAAACAATGAAGATATCCTTCCAACCATTTATTCACTATCTCAGTTTAACCATTGGATTGAGGATGATAAGATGAGCTATGAGCTAATTGAGTACCCAAATAAGAAAAAAATTTAGTCCAAAAATTTCTAGTAAAAATGGGATCTCTGTCACTTACAATAATCTTTGGGTTTCCATGTAGCTTTTGAATTGTTTCCATAAATGTAGTAGCAGCTGTACTTTCTTTAAATGGATGAGATAATGCACAAAAGTGTGCATACTTGGTAATTCTATCAACTACTACCATGATGACACTCTTTCCTTTGGACTTGGGTAAACCTGTGATAAAATCCATTGAAATCTCCTCCCAACGTTTACTTCGAATTGATCAAGGTTGTAGAAGACCCGTGGTCTTAATTGCCTCAAATTTATTTTGCTGGAAAACTAAACATTCCGCCACAAAATTTTGAATATCAGATTTAAGGCCATCCCAAAAAAATTATTTCTTCACTTTTGGTAAGATTTAAAAAACCCTAAATGTCTTCCTAAAGGAGAAGTGTGCAATTCCAAAAGAATATTTTGTTTTAGTTGGGAATTATTGCAAATATATAAGCGATCTTTGTACCATAGGGAATCATTTTCCAAATAAATGTATCATATGTACTAGAATCTTGATGCAAATTTTGAATGAGTGTCCACACTTCTTCATCCTTCTTCCATTCATCCCTTGCTTTGAATATCCAATCTAGTTGGATATTAGAAATGGCACAAAGGAATGCTTCCACCTCTTCATCCTTTCTTGAGAGTGCATCTACAACAAAATTTAGCTTCCCTTTTTTGTAAATAATTTCAAAGTCATAACCCAACATCTTTGTGACCCATTTTTTCTACTCTTCTAAAGATAGTATTTTTTCCAAAAAGTGTTTGAGACTACCCTGATCAGTTTTTACCTTGAAGTGTCTTCCCATGAGGTAAGGTCACCATTTCTTTAGTGCACGTAGTAGTTCCAACACTTCATTCTCATAAATAGCTTTTTGTAAATACTTTCCTTTGATTGTACGACTTTCAAAAGCAATGGGTCTGCCTTCTTGCATTAAAATAACACCAATTCCATTTCCCAAGGCATCACTTTCCACAATAAAGGTTTTTGTGAAGGTTGGCATAGCTAAGACTGGTACTAGGTACATTGCCTCTTTAGGATGTTCAAATTACTTAGTTGCTTCAGGAGTCCATGAAAATGCATCTTTCTTCAATAATGCTTTTAGAGGTGATGCTATTCTCCCATAATTCTTAACAAAATTATGATAATACCATGTTAACCCGAGAAATCCTCGCAATTTCTTTGTGGTTGCCACAGAGGCGTCACTCAATTAACCTATCGCATAGCACGTGCGTTTGTGGCATACTAAACAATACCCTTAATTTGACTACATATTGGAAAATACCTCTAAAAATCACTTTATTTAACCCCCTACCAATACTAGCCCATTTCATTTTCCCAATTTAAAAACCCCCTTACTTTCACTAGATATTGTAGGTATCCGTTTTTTAATTAACATTTTTTATACCCCTTTATATTTATATCCTTAACATAATGACATGATGCCTCTCTTATGACCCCACATGCATTCTCAATTCACCTTTCTCCTTGTGATATACATAGGAGATGCATATTAGTATTCCCACAATGTGATTACTCAATCCACACTCAAGCACATGTCTCTATGATTTGTGGCATTTAATGGTCTAAGGCATATAAAGATCAACCATGTTTTAGGAAGATGGATTATGTGCATGTCTATAAAATGACACATAAATTGATCTATATGATGATGAAAAATCAATTGATCAATCTTTATGAATATGTTTGCACCAAATAAGGTGTTCAATCACAAGTATAGACCCTCTTCCCTTTGAAAGCTTATTATTGAAAAATCCAACTACAGCCTCATGTACTCAAACTAGTGTCTTAATAAGGTGGAACGAAAAAATTTACAGTTTCAAAGAGTTATATAGAAAAGAAAAGGCAAGGTAAGGATGAGAGTTATGAGACCCTCCCTTTTCTTTAATATATACACAAACATTGTTCTCTGTTGTTTTTAATTTAAGTGTTTTAATGGGAGCCCCATGGCATATTTTATTAGGACATCATTTGGAAACGACCCATGTAGATGGCATTAATGTTTTTTTAAGCTTGGTGATGTGATTTAAAGAGCTCTTACCGCTATATTTATATTTTCAGGATTATCAAAAATATTTTGTAAGCATTGTAGACATTTTCCACCAAGTTCAAATGGATGGTATTATGTGGCTATGTTTTGTGAACCTTCCCAACATCAATATGCTAGGTAGGTCTACCCCCAAGTTTTTCAATAAGCATCTTTCAAAGATGGAATTTCACATTTGGAGTGATATGTGGTGTCACAACACTATCTTGGTTGGATTGGAGAATATTTAATAAGCCTAATATTCACTAGCTTAAGACAAGAATGTGTTTTCAAAATGATACCAAAAATTTCAAGGCCCATTTGGAAGCACTGGAGATGTAGTCATAATTACTGTAACAACTATACCCAACAACCTCAAGATTAATGTTAAACAGTGTTCACAAAAGGGGATCATTGTCACCATGTCGTGGAGAACATTGTTGTTATATAGATGTCAAGGTTATTGTGACAAAAGCAAGATCCCTCATGTTGTCATTAAACATTAGTATACAAATGTGAAACATGGTCACTCACTGACACATAGGTCACAGTCTATAGATTACCTCCCTTGACAGTCTCGTTATTATCTATCCACAAGATTACTATAAATGTCATTTTCAAATCAAGGTTCTCTTATGTCACCAAAGGTGTCAAGACATCGTGACGATATTAAATTCTCAATCACCATGCTCAACCATAATGTCTCAAGAATCAAATCTTGCAGCAACCAACTGAAATTAATTTTTTTAATAAGCTTCATAACATGCTATCTATGATACACAGATAGACTAAAGACTTATTTGCATCTATCTAGACAACTCAATACATCAAAAACCTAGACAATTGTATACTTTAAGGCTTGGTAATTAATGCACAAGCACATAGACTTCAATTAGTTATTTTCACTTCCACAGAAACCCTTGATTTAGAAACTCAATCTGCAATCTATTCCAAGATGACAAGACTATGATGGAGAGGAAAAAGTCTATTGTTTCTTCTACACACTGATTAATCACATGAAGAGGAAACCTTTACTACATATGTAAATGCTAAAATTTTGATTTGGGAGTGATCAAACTCAATTTTAGTGTGATGCCAACTTCTACATTTTTGGCTCAAGATATTCACTATAGAGTTCAGGATGACCATGTAATGAAAAAGCCTAGATCAAAAACACTTCGTACATGAACAAGTGCATATGAATTCTGGGTGCCGAAAAACACATCAAAGTCTACAAAGTGTCAATTAAAAGATCAAGAATATTTTTAAATAAAATACATACACCATGCAAGTTTCAACATAATCGCCATTATGTTTTATAGTTTCATTCTCTCTATGAATCATATTCGGAGGTCCTGTCTCATTATCCAGTCCTTGTTTAGAATTCAGATTGGAGAATATAACCACTTGCATTGGAACATGATCAGCATGATCAGGCAGTTGATCCTTTCCCACAGACAATACAACCTGAAGAAATGATAAGAAAATTAGAAAAATATTCATATAGGTAGGCATGCTCATGCTGAACTTCTATATTGTTCTTTGTACTAATGAGGTCTATACATTTATGGTTTACCTCTAAGTCCACATAAGAGGGTTCCTTCCCAATCGACCTCAAGAACTTGTCTAGATCATTAGTTGTAAGTGCTACAAGCACAGGAGAAAAAACACCATGTTTAAAGTGACAGTTAAAATATTATCTACATCAACATTAACCAAATAGTAAATATATGCACTAACATTTAGAATACATATAGTAGTCTATGTCCCAAGTTGAAACTCCATGCAAAATATACAAATGAAGCGAGCCTGCATTCATTAGGAAGTTGAAAGATATTTGTTCTTCCAGCTTTATCATTTATGTTTTAAGGTGCAACTTAATTTTCACAAGCAACAAAGCTAGAAATGATACCAACCATAAGGATCTCTGCTATGTAAGTCATTAAATGAATATCCGTGAGGATTGAAAAGTACTAATTATTTCGAGCAAAAATCAATAACTAGAAAAAGTTCCACATCCATCAAATGCTACATAAAACAAAGAGTGCATTATATTAGATATCATTTTTTTTTTAGGGGTTTTTTATTGAGGTGTTTCCATGAGAGTTAGTTGTAACTGACTCATTTCTCATGATTTATGAATAGTACACTTAGAAATCATTTCATTGGGTGATGATCACAAGGGTGAGATAGTTGTAAATTGCTAATTAATGATTGTTTAGCAGTGCTTCTTGGTATCCTTCACATGCAAATGGTCTCACATGTGAGTTGTGTGGTTCATTCCTAAATTTTTTCTTCCATATTTTAAATTTGGTATCAAAGAAAAAGGCTCATCTTGGGTTTGTGATAACAGCTAGTGAGGATGCGAGTCAACCTTAGAGAATAAGTTTGTGAGTATGAAAAGACCCTTACTAGCAGTAAGCAAGCATGTATAGGCTAGTGTTGAAGGGTTCGTAGAAGTGTCAAGTAGGGGACCAATCAGGTGAAGAAGAGTTGAGAGCGGATGTATGCACCTTTGGTCAACTGTGGAGTGTGTAGATTTGGAAGTCTGTGCAACCTTTATTAAGGAAAAATGAGAAAATCTGCACAGCTTCTATTAAGGAAAAGTGAGAATATGTGCATTGTCTTTATTAACGAAAAGTGAGTAGATTGCATAGATTATAATAAGGAAAAGTTAGCAAATCTGAGCAACCTCTATTAAGAAAAAGTGCATAGACCCTGATTAACTTGCTCCTACACATTGTGTCTATGGGGATATTATGCAGATCCATTTTTATAAAATTTATAGATTGGTTAAGCTTCATTTGTTATTTTTTGAAGTTCTTGAGCCTCTATGGATTTAATTTGAGCAGAGAGTGGAGCCCCAACCTAACTATTTTTGGAGTCATGCATATGTAAATCATGACGTTTTTGACAAGTGTTTTGTGGAGTTGTTGGTAACGCTTGTGAAGTGTGGAGAAAGAAGTAGGGAGTTACTTGGAAATTGGGATTTTTTGGTCAAGATTACTGATCCTCTTGTAGAGGCCTACCTTAATGAGGCCACTAATTGGATGGCTCAAATTATGTTAATTAAAAATTCAAGTTGTAGATTCTGATGGAAGGATATGGTGTTTGTACAATCATAAATGGAGAAGAAGAAACACCAAGTGCTACTAGAGCCATCACAGTTTCATTGATTCAAGAGTGGGAGAAGCGGCAGAAGAAACCAAAGGTACTATTAAGAAGGTCTGTGAAAGATAATATAATTCCTCATATTCATGGTTGCAAGACTTATAATGAAACCTAGAATTCACTTAAGTATTTGTATGCGGCTAAACATGAAAATTGATTCCTCTTCGTGAAAGTAAGTTCCTTTATATTAAAATGGAATAAAATGAATATGTTAGTGCTTTTATTTCAAGAATAAAAGACTTGAAAGATAAGATGGGAGATATAGGAGAATCAGTACCTAGTATCGACCATGTGACAATCACTGTAAATGGAATATTAAAGGACTATCAGAACTTTATTACGAGTCTTGGAGCAAGGGAGAAAGCTCATACTTTTGAGGACTTGATAAGAATATTGATGCAAGAACAAGAAAGGCGCAGTAATTTGAAGCCTCAAACTTAGCACTTGCAGTGAAGAAGAAATTTTTTTAATGGAAAATAGGGGGAACGATGTAAATGTGAAACTCCATTTTAGAGAAGACCATCTACAAAGCCAAATTAAGGTATGTCACTTGATAGAAATGATTCTCAAATTTTTAATGCCCTCCTCCCACACTTACCCAAGTTTATAGGTCCACCTCAGTAAATATGTGACAAAGAGTTACTGTGATATGACTCAACCTCCTAGATCACCTTAAGGAAGTGGAATCAACAAAAAAAAACCTTACTAACCTTCCTTAGGTGATAGAAGACCCCCAAGGGCTAAACCACCCTTCCAAGAGTCCAAACCCTCAGTTAACTTTCCTTTTCACTAATCTGGAATCCCAGTTGCATGCACAAGCCTGCATCCATGCAACTATATGCCTCAAGTTACATGCCTAACGAGTGCAAGGGTTCGACTATAGTATTTTTTTATTTAGTTTTGTGCGTGAGAACGCAAAACTTTTGCCACATTTTCACGGCTAGACTCTATGTCAATGCCCAAAAATTGATGAAAATTTCCAAAAAATAAATGATAGAGATGAAAAGCTTCTAACTCAAAACTTGATCAAGGACTTATCCTAACCAAGCCTATCCATGGCATACATTTCGTCAAACACATTGCGAACTTATAATCTACAGGATATAAATGCATATATGGACATAAGGGTTAGATATTTATTTGAAAATCACCAAGAAGGTCTAATGCCTTCACATAATAGCTTCAATAACATCTTTTAGGTCATGCATTCAATAACCATTCATTTACCAAGAAAAACATGTTAAGAGACATAACTAAAATATGTCATGAAACTGTCCTTATATATAAGATATAACCAGTCTAGAAATATTAATGATAGAAAAACCATCATCACATAATAACAAGCACATTTGCACATAATACACAAGATGAAAAGATCTCTTATTAACATATAAAAAATGAAACAAGGTTAGGTAATTCCACATACCACCCTACCATAGATTGAGTTGAACCAAATATGTCTTTCAACCAATACCGCATGTTCCATATTCCAAGCATAATTGTGGGAATCACGACAAACCAACAAGGGCTTCCTCAGGATTTACCACCATCCACCAAGGGATGCCTAGGCCCAAATGATCATCTATATAATCAGGCTTTACTGCAATCCATCCAAGGGATTCTTAAGCCCAACAATAAACATACACTACACTCTTTATCACAATCCCACCATATACCAGTCATGGTATCACTCTAAGGCCCTAAATAAACATGGATTCCTTCGTATCTCTCCACCTAAACTGTGAGGAATGTGTCTATCTCCTCTTTCTAGAATTTATGGTGTATCCCGCCATAACTGGTCAAGGGATTCTTGGGCCTTACGAGAGCATACACCTCTAGGATTTACTGTGTATCCCACCATAACCAGTTAAGGGATTTCTAGGCCTAATGAGGGTATCCACAACAAGGTTTTACTATGTATCATGCTGTTAGGGTCCTATAAATATAGGATTCATAATTTTGAATTGAGTTTTGATAGTCTTGTAAAATGTGTACATATGTTTCTCTCTGAAAGTTGTTTTCCCATATTTTGAAAAAAATAAAAAAATAAAAAAATAAAAAAAAGAGGGTAAAAGGTCCTAAAAGAAAGATCAAAGGACTTAAAAAATATATAGACCCCAAAAGAAAAAGATGAAAATAAAACATGAAAGTGTGCAAGTGAAAATGCCACTACTTTTTATTTTTTGCAAATGATTATGGTAGAGTGTCAATAAATGCCATAATCCATGATGAGTTAAACTGTTTAAACTTGACTTGTCATGTTTTCAATTTCCATGTTTTAGATAGTGAATAAAGTTTTGTCAGACAGTTTAATCCTGACAAATCAGTAGATAGGTAGGGAATAATGAGGATCTCATCATTTTAATCTGAGCCCTCGGATGAAATAAGGTAGAATTAGATAGCTTATGCTTTCAAAGAATAGATGTTTCAAGGTTGCAAGCTGAAGTGCACCTGCTAAAAGGAAGAAAAACTGTTAGAGTAATGTTGGGTAGGTAAAAAGAAGTGGGAAAAAGCATGTAATATTCATCACCGGGCAAAAATCACTAATTTCCCTTCCCCTATAAGTATTCAATATTCTATACTACCAGTGAAAAAGGCTCAGAGAATTTCTCTGACTTTTGTTGGGACCGGACCCAAGGCTCGATGACTGGATAGTGGAAAATGTTGATTTCTTATGATTAAAATCACCTTTACCATTATTTATCCCTCATTCATACATTTTAACTCATTTTCATAAGTAAAGATTCAGTTTTACTTAATGAAACATAAAACTGCATTAAATTAACTTAGAAACATACAAAAACCCTCAAAAATACTTGATCCTAAGTAAATTGGTGAAATGATGAAATGAAAAGCTTTGCTTTATTTATTCACTTTACTTGGTCATTTAGTGTATTTTTTTGGATTCAATTTCCCCTTGCCATATTAACTTTTGACTTATGTTATTAATTCCGTAAAAATACCTTATCCTATCTATATAATTCCCTTTATCTAAAATGCCCCCTAAAACCCACTATTATAAAGATTTTGGACCAAAGATATTATCCACATGTTAAAATGAAAACCCAAATAATGCGCCCTTTGGTCTAAAACTAAACTTAATGAAATATCCCGCCCCCTATGGTTATTAAACCCTTCAAATGTTTAAGACTATATAATAAAATAATTTATGTGCCCATAGATATGTTTAAAACTAAACATACTTCCCTGCCTATCACATTTTATCCTAAGTGTTGAATCAAATAAAGTCTTTTATAAGTTTCAACCCCTGCGCCTTTGCAATACACGTATCAACTCTTCCTCGCATGAGTTTTTAACCCAAGGTGCTATCACGATAAGACTAAGGTTTATGATCCATTGAAATTAAACTTTTCACGTTCATTCTATCCCCGTTGTGTAAAGCCCCAAGCTTTACATAGGCTAACCCAGGGCTAACCATCTACCCCTGCCCATATACATAAAACCATTTGTGTATATAAAAAATTAATCAAATTCATATATTAATCAGTGTCAACGCCCATAAAAGACCCCAGTCCCACCATTCCATTGTCTGCACCTTCCCAGCTAATCGTGACCCTTCACTCCTGATCATGAGATCTAATGGTCTTCAATCCATGTCGCGCCCACAAAGTGATCCTTCACCCAAGAAAAAAACGGATGCAAAATGGGTTGTTTCACCCATTCTGGCTCCCATGACGTGGTGAAAATCTATTGGATCGCATTCGTTTCAACAAAAACCACTTACTACTGGAAACAAACGCAAAAACCGCTGTCAGTTTCGCATTTTAAACTAAATCAGCTCCTGCATGAGACTTAACTTGCAATGAATGATAAATTCCAAATTAAAATAAAAGTTAAATCTTTGGAAAAACACTTATCATTTCCTTTTCACGCAGTATTTCCATCAGTTTCCTTTGATCCTTACTATATTAAGCTGTTTTCAAGCATTTATTTCTCACAACCATAGAAGTTCACCATTAAAGTCTGATCAGGAGCGGCTCTCTACTCCATCAACCGGACCAGTCCTTAGAATCGACCACCAGCTCTCAAGACACTTTTTCAACAGTCGAATACCTTCTTTTCAAGGTATTTTCTAACGATTAAAACCTGCAAAGTCAAATCTAAATCATCAATAAATACACCAGGACTTTAATTAAGAGAATTCATCGGATAAAATTGTCCAAAAATGCCAAAAAGAGGCCAACCCCTGGATTTTTTTTTCCAGGAAGTTATGTATTGCAAAAATCACTCCTCAAAGCCAATTTCCTCAAGTTTTAAGCCCCTGAAGACCAAATTCAAAGATGTAGAATGACTTAAAGCCTGAAGATACTTTAAAAGCATTTTTTCAGTCAAAATTCACTCAGGAAACCCTCGTTTCCTTTTTTATCCCAGTTTACATTCTCTGAAAAGCCTAATTGATCAAGAAGACCAAGAGAGGCTATTTTAGCATAAAAAATTACCCAAGTCATCTTGTGTTAAAGAACAATAACTTTAGCAAAAAATCTAATCTTGCAGAAGTATCCGAAAATGTCTAAAAAGCAGAGCACAGGTAAATTTGGAGGATCTAAACAACCTAAACCTGGAGGATCTAAAGTTGTTAAACCTACCCCAGCCCTTACTACTAAATCTACTATATCAGTAAATCCCCTTCAACCCCCTATAGCTATTGTAGAAAGTCTCCCATTGACTGATATTGACTACAAAATTTTTCATCCTATTGTAGAATTCAACCTCCTGGAAATACATAATTTGTGTTATGATAAATACTTGGATAAGGATGAAATACCTATTTGGGAGACTCATTTTACCAAATATATAGTTCCATTGACCCACCTTGGCGAAGATCTTATCAGATTATGTCAAAAATATTATGAACCAGATCAAAGGGCCATATTCAATGCTGATAGAGAAATCCTTTTTACCATCACAGCAGAGTCAATAAATCAAATGCTGCAATTACAGTTTGATCCTAAATCAATTCCCCTACCTATAGAAGCTTTGACCCAGTTGTAATTAGGCCTAGATTTTCCCAAAAGGTTCATGATATTTTAAAACTTTATGCCTTCCCATGTTGACATTCCTAAGATAAACCCTCCTTATTCCACTGCTAAATTCCCTGAAGGGTCTAGAAATATTATCTCTATGCTCTCATTTATACTTGGATACTTTACAGATGGACACACTGATGAGTCCATTCTAGGTTTCCTATTCACCTTTTCTTTAGGCCAACCTCCATTAGTCATTTTTTACTTTGCTTGTTTCATATCCAACAATATCCATCATCAGCTAATAAAATTACCCACTAAAGGAGTTTTTAAATACTCATCTTATTTATTTCACTTATTCTTATTCTTTCAAGCTGATAAGTTTCCTATTGCATTACAAAAGATGGACTTGGAGGGTAAGCCTCTATCCATTATCTTTTGGACTTCCTTGCTTAGGAAAGAGGGCAGTGATTTCACCTACACAGATTTTTCAAACCTTTTTCTACATCCAGCAATGAACAATTTGGATAAAGTAGGGCAACCCAGAATCAGTGAGGAAATGAAAAGAATCCTGTAACTTTCAGAACAGATTAAAATTGGATATTGGTATCTATATGAGAAGCATACACAGTTAAGAATTTTTGGATCCAAATTATTACCTTATAAGTTACCTAGATATATGAGCATGAGAATTTTTGCACTGGAGTATTTGAGACAAATTCTCAATTCTGTTTCTATTAACTTCATGGCTGATAGAGAAAAGACTCAATTTAAGTTAAAGAATCAATTTGGTCCCTTTATCATAAACCACAAAGATGCAGAAAAATAAATCACAAAGAGATTAGCAGAGTTTAAATTTCAAGAAATTTTTCCATGGAACTATGATCCTCAAGGGATCTTGAGCAGTCTAAGGGTAAAATACAAGTTGAATCCCTTCATACATGAGCTTGAGCCTGAGATTGAGAAATTTTCCAACCAAGTTGAATGGCTAGAAAATACATTGATAGATACATCAAGTAATACAGAGACAATAGGTAAAATGGATACAGCACAAGCTCTAGAACTTGTAAAACATCCAGAGACATTAGCAAAGAGAAGCAGAGAAGAAGGATCATACACAGCAGAAACAAATATAGAAACAAAATTCGAACTGATTTATAATAAAAGGCCCAAAATCACTTCAGCTGAGAAAGAAAAGGTAATTGATATTGAAGATAGAAATGCTCCAGAACTAAATAATGATGAAGCAACAGTGATAGTGAATGAAACACTTGCAGAAATTGAAAAAGAAAAAGAAACGAGTAAAGATGACACTAAAATGATTGAAAAACATAATAATATGGAGGCCTCTTCCTCATAGACAACTGAGGAAAATGATTTAGACATCAAGAAGAAATACAAGAAGATAAAGCAGAAGAATGAAGAGATAAAAACAAAGATATATTCTCAATTCCTCAAACAAAATCCTAGAAATCAAAATAGGCTACTGACAGCCTTTGATTATTCTACAAACAAAATTATCAAGTCATTTTTACAGCCTACCATCTCAACACCTAAAACAGTGGCAGATTATAAAAAGGTGGAATTTGAGGTAGACACAGAAAATGCATCTAGCCAGCAACTCAATACATAAAAATCATAGACAATTGTATACTTTAAGGCTTGGTCATTAATGCACAAGTGCATAGACTTCCATTAGTTCTTTTCACTTCCACGGAAACCCTTACTTTAGAAACTCAATCTATAATCTATTCCATCATGGCAAGACTGTGATGGAGAGGCAAAAGTCTGTTGTTTCTTCTACACACTGGTTAATCACATGAAGAGGAAACCTTTACTGCATGTGTAAATGCCAAAATTTTGATTTGGGAGTGATCAAACTCAATTTTAGTGTGATACCAACTTATACATTCTTGGCTCAAGATCTTCACTATAGAGTTCAAGATGACCATGTAATGAACAAGCCTAGATCAGCAACACTTCCTACATGAACAAGTGCATATGAATTCAGGGTGCCGAAAAACACATCAAAGTCTGTAAAGTGTCAATTAAAAGATCAAGAATATTTTTAAATAAAAGACATGCACCATGCAAGTTTCAACATAATCACCTTTATTTTTTCTACTTTCATTCTCTCTATGAATCATATTTGAAGGTCATGTCTCATTATCTGGTCCTTGTTCAGAATGTAGATTAGAGACTATCACCACTTCTATCGGAACGTGATTAGCATGATCAGGCGGTTGATCATTTGCGGCAGACAATACAACCTAAACAAATGATAAGAAAATTAGAAAAATATTCATATAGATAGGCATGCTCATGCTGAACTTCTATATTTTTCTTTGTACTACTGATGTCTATACTTTTATGGTTTACCTCTAAGTCCACATAAGAGGCTTCTTTCCCAATCGACCTCAAGAACTTGTCTAGATCATTAGTTGTAAGTGTTGCAAGCATAGGAGAAAAAACACCATGTTTAAATGACAGCTAAAATATTCTTTACATCAGCATTTACCAAATAGTAAATATATGCACTAACATTTAGAATACGTACAGTAGTCTATGTCCCAAGTTGAAACTCCATGCAAAATATACAAATGAAATGAGTCAGCATTCATTAGGAATTTGGAAGATATTTGTTCTTCCAGCTTTATCATTTATGTTTTAAGGTGCAACTTAATTTTCACAAGCAAAAAAGCTAGAAATGATACCAACCATAGGGATCTCTGCTATGTAAGTCATTAAATGAATATCCCCGAGGATTGAAAAGTACTAAATATTTCGAGCAGAAATGAAAAACTGGAAAAATTTCTATATCCATCAAATGCTACATAAAACAAAGAGTAGAAGCATTGCCAAAATATTTAACATATAAATCTAAAACATTATTACAAAAACTTTTAGATAGAAAAGGAGTAAGACAATAATGTAAAGGTAGAAAATATAGAAACCACAAGTCATGACACTGAAATGGCAAGCAAGAAAATTGGTAGACACCAAATAGATAACGTTAACCATAATAAGTGATGGCATTGAAATGGGAAATGATATTATGTTAATGACATAACAGATTAAAGAAGTCAACTATCACATTATTCACTTCAAAATAAACATGGACTTGTTTGGGAAAGCTAGTAACAAGGTTATATAGATTGAAAAGTTATTAGAGGAGAAGGATGTAACCAGTGGACGTGCACATTGAGATTCATAAAACAAATAAAGTAACAATAAACATTCAAAAACACATACGAATAAAGGAAAAAGGTTGAGATTGAGAATACAGATAGGGATATTCAAGGATTAAATCATTAAATAGGAAGAGACATGCTAGTAACTTATTTTTTTTTTATGGAACATGAGTCATACTCTGACTACATAAATCGAAAGCAGACAGTAAATGAGGTGAAATTGAAAGAAAAAAAATGGACTTTAATTATGAATGAATTCAAACTAAAAGCAGGATGAAAGGACTTTAAAATCATCACAGGCATTAGTTTTTTCCTCTCTTAGTTACCTAATACATATATTTGGACTTCAAATCATCACAGGAAGCAAATTTTGCCTCTCATACTTACCTAATACAATTCCTTGCAACACATGCATGCATCACCTCCACTACTAAACCCAAGCTCCCGCAGCAACCCAATTCCCTTTTTGATGACAACAACAAAATGAAAAGAGGAAAAAATGAGATGGAAATTTGGAAGGTAACGCCATGAGCAATGAGTAGTGCTAGAATAAGCCTTCACTTCTATACAGATTGATATAAGAAATAAAAATGATGCACTGTGTCATTTCTACCCTAAAAAATTATTGATATTGAAAACGTGATGAACATATCTTAAATAACGAAGATTCTATTTGACAAGTAAATACAAGATTATATGGCATTATGAAGAGAAAAATTGTGAATAATTTATATTAAACTCTAATTTTTTTTTTATTCATTCAAATTTCCTCAACCTATGGTTGTCTATGTGTGCGCATTGTAATTAGGCATTCTTGAAGATTGCAAATTTATATGTGTGCATATTACTATTGTTGTTCATGTAATGAAACGTCCCTTTCCTTCCATAGGTTTACCCTTTGGGAATGAGATCCATGATTCATTAAGACTCCATGACTTACAGTAGATCCACAAGATTCACAACATATAACCGTGTGAATCCCTAAGAGCCTGCAAGGCATGAAAATCACTCCCAAAATGAACCAACAATAATAAATACAAGTAGCATCGATTCTTTATAACATCATATCAACTACTTTGACAAAGGGGCTTATCAATATGTGCTCATTCCCTTGCTTGGTTGGGGGTGTGTGCTTGTTTGTTAACATTTTTTACGTAATGTGCGTGCAAATCTTCTTCAGGAAATCTTGTAGTACATCAGAAATAAATCATATAACAAGTATGGAAACCTCATGTTGAATTTTACCAACAGTCACTTGCTAATTTTATTCTTCCCCTACAACAATGGCTTCATCAACCATGCATAGTGCATATTATTGAAGGACTCCATTCTAAAAAACAATGTATTTTAACTACAATATATTGAGCATTTTTGCGTGTCCTCGAAAAATATTACATCCCTATCTGGAAAAAGGAAAATTCCATTCTGCTAAAATAGCATGGTCCATTAGCTGTCCAGTTGATGATTTTTTATATCAATAGTGGATATTTCATGTATAATCATCATATGCAAATTTCATCATTGTAGGTACACGTTCATCCTAAAACTAGCTATGATTGTGGGATTCTTCTATACAATCTACATTTCCTCTTTGTAGATCATGTGAGGAAATTGTGTTCTTGTAGAGATGTTCATCTTAGAGCATATCTTGTAAAGGTGTGATAATTAAATGCTAAATTCAATTGAGATGATGTTTCAAGCGGCTCAATTTTCTTTCAATGTCAGGATTAAGGGTTTCCAAAAATTTGATGTTGTTTTTCAACCTCTGAATATTTCTACACAATACGCAATCCACTAAAACGTGTTATATTCCCTTCTTGGACTGCTGTTTATTTGATCATATCCTACCACTTTCACCGAATGCTTACACAATCAGCCTAACAAAACCATGGTAGACATCTTCAAAGAAAACTTATTAGCCCATTTAAAGCTCCAAGAATAATTTGATTAGGATTTGTCACATGTTTATGATGGAATGTCTTCCAGGGCTCTACGGATCATACACCAATAAATATATGGATATTTCCATTTTCCACAATGAGAATTGTTTAATTTGATGTTTTAGAATTAGCTGCATTAAATTTTTCCACTTATATATTAGGGTGATGTATAACAATTATGTCACAATCTTCTGAAAAAGTTGTAACTCATTAGTCAGAAAAGAATGTTGGTCTTCTACTGTGTGACTTACATAGAGATAAAACTTTTATAATATAATAGTAATTATATCAATCCTAGGTATTCCTCATTCCATTTACTAAGTGAAAGCAAAAGAATCTAGTACTGCAGAGAAGTGAAAATATATTACAGGAAAGTAAAATATGCTCTCCAATCACCCACTAAGAAATGCCTTGGAACAATATTTTTTATCAAACCATTTTGTAAAATACAATGACATTTTTTAACATAATTATACAACCATAAAACCCAATTAAACTTTTGATGGGCTCCAATGTTGTATCTGGAAGAGCTCCACCAGAGCCTCCAACAAGTGCCACTCAAAAAAGGGGCGTCACCTTTCTAACAATGGAAGGGTATACTAATTTCTTTGTAGTGAGGATGAAAAAGGTAATTTTAAATTGTGCATAAATATATTTGCAGATTTCCTTGAAATTAGTCGAAGATCCCACATGATATTAAAGGGTAAATATGCCCTTAAAGATCCAAGAATGCCCAATTTTCTATCATGCATATGCATTTGTACTGGGACACCAAAAAAAGATACATAAGGCCCTTGCAAATCCACACATACACCGGTAGGAAAAATCTTTCGGGAAACACGTCGAATTGCAAAATATGTTGTAACTATCAAGCCTAATATTAGAAGTATCCTAAAATTTTGTTGCCAAAATGGATGATTCCCTTCATCACCTATGCAAATCCCTTCCCTTGCTTCCTCACTACTAAATAGGGTCTTATCAGAATAATTGAGATAGGCACCACAAGCTGCATTATGTGATTTTGAAGCCGAATAGTAAACACGAAGATGATTATCACCATCATATATTTGAATGGAAATATGTGAACGTATCCGAAAAAGTGTTTCTAATAAAACAAATGGTTTCAATTTCTATGCAAAAAATAGAGTGTGTTGGATCCCGTTAGTACTAGCCTGACATAGTAGCAATCATGTAGGGTGTAATAAAATAGATTCAAGCTTTCAAGGTAAAGTTCAAAGATAATACAAGTAGTAATGAATGCATAATGAAATCCCTATCTTCCACCAATTTCAGGAACAACTAAAAACGAATTTCATTGCTATAAACAAATTTTGTGAAATGGGAGTCAATTTCCATGTGTAGTTTTTACATTCATAGTTACAATATGTGGTAATTTTTTCTATTCAAGATTTATGCAATTTACATCATGTTTTCCTCTTGTTAAAAATTTTCACTTATAGATTAAACGATTTTATAGGTTTGTTTTTATATAACCATTCTATAACATTGATTAGTTTCTCTTTTTTTTCCCTATGCTTGATTAATTAACACACCAACATGAAAAATATGGATCCATTATAGAAATATGTCAAACATGCCCACATGAGTGTGGTCTAGTGGTAAGAAGCAAGGCGATTCTACTAACAAAGAGACTCTGGTTTAAAACCCCCCCCCAAGTGGGTGCAGATGAGACCAGGCGCAGATCATTGGTGACTTAGATATGCGACCCTCATAGCACAGTAGCTTTAGCCAAATAGACTCCATGAGACCATTTCTCAAAACAAAACAAAAATATGTTACAACAACATAAGGGGCCAAACTACCAAAGACTGAATTGTAAGATTTTTGGAAAGGAGATGAATGGATGGATAAGCCATTTCAAATACCACCTTTGCAAAAATCCTAGGACATTGGGTAGGACTCTCATAGCTAATCAACACCAAAAATAAAACAAAGAGCTTATCCAAATAGTAAGGAAGACAGAGGATATGTGGCTCGAATCTGCAATTGGAGGAATAGTAAGAACTACAAGAACCATGTGCATATTAGTGATTTCTAGAAGGGAGAAGAACTCCAAAGGTTCACCTTCTACAAGAAAAATTCCTTTATTCGTTCCCATAACTAAGTCGAGGCATATCCATCCATCAAATCAATTGATGAAAAACATGAAGAAACTAATAGGGTTGTGGGAAATTGTTTCCTATGCAATGAACTACTTAGAATTGCTCAGTTGCTCTAGAATGCAACGATTCATTTTGGTTATATTATTGGCACAGGATATAAGGGCCCTACGTATGACAGGTTGAGGTAAGCAATTCTTCAAAAGGAAAAGAGCAATAACAACACAAGATTGGAAGACCTTAAAAAGTAAATGGAAACAGAAGGTGCACAATAATGTCTTCCAATTGTAAGGATAGGAAGAGTAAGACCCTCCTAACTTTTTTAGTTTATTGTCCCAAAGGAACAATGTTTATTAAATCTAGCTACGCATTTTCATATATAAAATATGGGGCATTTTTATGTGAATTTTTGAATGCATTTATCCAAAATATACGTGTGCAACATGTTGTACAAGTCATAATAGATAATGGTTCTAGTTCTAATTATGTGGACACTGATAAGATGTTAATGGAGAAACACCCCACCTTCATTTTAACTTCCGGTGCTACCCATTATATCAACCTAATTGTTGAGGACACAGGAAAAATTTACTTTATCAAGGATGATTAATCAGTGAGGAACATCACATAATTTTTATATAACCATGAATATGATCTTAACCTAATGAGGAAATTTAAAAGAAAAGGGAATTGGTGTATCCTACCTTCACATCTTCTGCCACCACCATCATTTCTCTTCAATCTATCCTTAGTTGTGTATTGGAGATGAAAATGATGTTTAGTTCAGATGAGTAGTATGATAGTATATCTAGCAATAAATAGGAAGGGAAAGCAATTACTAAAGTAGTGTACTGTAGGGAAAAAGTAGAGGTTTGAAAATTTAGAGAATGTTTTGTAAATATTTTTTACCTAGTCGATGTTGATTAATACATAATAGGCTACCTATATGAGGCAATGGTTAGTGCAAAAGAAGTTACACATCCTTCATATGAGGACTAGGGTAAGTTGGAGCATGAAAATATATAACGATCTGGGATTTAATTGATGAACAATGCATCTAAACCATCATACCATTGATCATCCAAGTTGTACCTCAGCTGAGATCATGATTTTAGTTTCTATGGAAACACTACGGAAGAACTTCTTCCACCTTCAGAGGGTCATGCCTAATCTGGTTGACCATTCAACCATAACAAGAAACATGGAGATATATAAAATGGGCACTAATTTATTTCTCTTTGAAATGGGAGTACAAGGAAGAAAAACTAATTTGTTTTCTTTCTTTCATATTTGCTACTAGAAAAAAATTTAATATAAGTAATTTATTATTTCCTTATTTTCTGTAGATATGTCGTGTGCAAGTTATGTTGGAAAAGCATCAAATTTATATATATTTTCCATATCAATGCCTAGCCAGACTTGTGCTTAAAGTCACACTCACAAAATGGAGTGTGTTTCAAAAAATACACAAAGGTGCAACAGGTTAAAATATATGTCTTAATAATACAGTCTACATCTAATACAATCCTTGATTATGTCTAAAGAAAATTGAGAAAAAACTTGATATGGACACCATTTCCTTATAGAAAATATTGACACAGGGTACAAATGGTTGGTGGCAGCATAGCCATGTTATGGAGAAGTCATCTAAATTTTTAGATGAAGATGAGCAGGATCAAGTGATAGATTGCATAGGAAAATTTCCTACAACAAATAGAAAAGGAAAATGAGGAATGTTAGGTGCTTCCCTTTGTACCTATATAGAATGAGATACCAATTAGTAAGAATTCAACTATTATTGTAGGACCTTCCTCAACTAGATGATGACATGTTACCTTTGCCCATCAAAAATGGATTCCAGAGGTAATTCTCCTCCACCCATCAGCCAATGAGGGACTACAGAGATGAAAATCCAAAAAACTCACTTATTTTAAGGATTCTGGAGATTATTTTAGGGATGTTGGAAATCCAAAGTGGCTAATTTTAAGTGTGAAACAAGGAAACTAGCCTAAGGCACCCATAGGAATCCACCCTTTAACAATAAGGGACTCTAGAGATGGATATCTCCTCCGTTATTCAATTCAAACAGGCATGCAAATCACCTCTTATTTGCAAGTAAAACATAAATGTGAGCAATAAATATAAATTTTCCTTTGTATACAAACTCTAGAGACCATATAAGGGAGAATAACAAGGCATTTTCCCGAGACAGTCACCAATGGGATAATCAAGTTTCTCTATAAAATATCTTCAGTAAAAAAATTATACCTTCATTCTGTCCTTGAATTTTCTAGTTGGGGCACCAAAAAGAAGAAGCAGGGATTTTTTGACATCCTCATGTCCAAATATTTTTGGAGCTAAAGAACAGACAAGCTTGTTATAGATGTCACCATCCTTAGCAAGCAGTTCTATCTTTTCTTGTTCATCACCTTGTAAAGTGTACCTACAACTCTTTTAAATTAATGATTAAAATAAGAAATATAGAGAAAACATGGATCAAATAAAAAATTAACTAAATGGCACATTTTAAAAAACTAAATATGATAGAGATTTCATGGGAATGACCAGGGCATATAACAATCTTTCATGAGGAAAGTTCTCCACTGAACTTGGGGAAATTTTTTAGCTATTAAATCAGAACTGGCCATATAGTATAAACTGTACAGATCTAAATGAGAAAGAAATTTTTAAGAAAGATGTATATACTTTTGAGCTTGGAAAGAAGGCATACATGCTTGCTCTCCTTATTTATGTAGGGAGCTAACACTTGTGTGGCTATGCTTTGTTTCCATGATATATCATTGTCAATTCACATTTATATTCAGTAAAAAATGATGAGTCTTCCAAACGAAAATGATTGTTGAAGTTTTGTTGATTAACAAAAACCCAAAAAATATGGAATGTGTAAAATGAAAGGGAAAATTATCCTTAACTGTCATGATTTGCTTGGATGGGAAAAAAAGAACAACATCAATGGTTAATATGTTATATAAACTTAAATAAGAAAAAAATTAAAAATGAAAAAACAAACATTTATAACCTTAAATAAGACCCAAAAGAATGAAAAAGAAAAAAACATTCATTCAAAACTGAGAAAAGTGATGGAATGGTATACTGATTTCATCCTGCTAAGCATGTCTGCATCTGGTATATCTCTACCACAAATACTGTTAACTTCTTTTCTTAATGTTTCATGCCAATTCAGGTTTATTGCAAGAAAGAATACTATCCAGGTTAAAATATTGGAAGTTGTCTCATGGCCTGCAAAGAAAAATGTTTTTCATTCATCCATGATTTCATCTATACTTAATGTTATATTTATTTGTCTGCCACCCAATTCCTTCTTGTTTGTAGCCGTCATGATTCCAAGCAGGTAATTTCCATAGTCAACCTAAGTGCTTACTATTGTTCTATGCTCCAACCTTCTTTGAATTATAGAATAAGGATTTCTTTAATCCTTCTATCAATATTCCATACATACCTGTTCTTTCTTTCAGGAATATATGTGAAACAAACCATGGAATGTAAGTAGACAATCCTTAATTATAAGCACTAAAAAGCATTATAATTTTGCAAAAGCTCTATGGACTACGTATACCACTTGGTAGACCCCTATGCAAAAGTAGAGATCTAAGGATTATGGCACTGACCCATTGAAGAGAATCACCTAAAGAATGTTAAAAGAAGACATAAACAAAAGTACACATGCACTTGTAGTCAGATGAAAACTATATAATTCCAAGATAAATAATATGTAATTACTGGCTTCCTGGGATGAAGATAGCATGCTTAGCTTTATCAACCATTTCTTGTAATTCTCTCTGCAATTGGAATACTTATTTTTCTTTGATGAAACTAATACCGAATGCAGTATGGGATATCATGTCGGCTGTTAATGCTAGAAATTCTTTTGAACATCAGTCTAATCAAGTTTCAACATAGTCTAATGGAAAAATTTGAACTCTCTAAGGCAATCACACCTTATCCAGTTTCATACACATGTATCAGTTGCACTACGACACTTTAAACATCAGTTTTGGGGTTCTGCTTGATCCAATACTAGGATTTCACTTAGGATCCCCACGGTTCTCCTTATGACCTCAATAAGGTATAATAACCCTGTCCATGAACACTTTTCACTTTGTTGTAGTCAATCAGTTGTCATTGACCACTTTGGTCCAAATTTTGCCTTCACTCTTTGCCTTGGATGATCTAGATTCTGTTATATTGCATGGATGGGAAATCCATGTCAGTGCCACATGTAACGTAATTGTGACTAGTTGTGTTCTAAACATCATTAAGTATTTCACAATCTACAATAATAGTGGTGTCTAGATCTTTCCTTGGAAAGAACTCTTGAGGTTGGTTCCCACTTCTGATCTAGTTTTTATACGGGTTTAGCTACTATCATTAATCACCTCTACATCCTTGATGTTGGGTATACTACTGAATTATTTCTGGGTAAATTTTACTTTAATTATGATCAAGGGTAAGTTTTCTCTCTCCATTACTTAACAATAATATTCATATTAATCATGCAGCAATATTTTGTATGTGTCAAATCTTAGTTGTGATGATAGGAATATGCTAATAACTAGTCCATTAGTTGTTTTAAATGTCTTTTATATGCATTCACTATTTTAGAGTATTTCTAATTATGCTTATTTGTGTTTTATATACTCTTTGTAGGCGTGTCTGATGGCGATCTTAGGGAAACAACATATGATGTTATTCTTGCATCTGTAGGAGGAGCACTGTGAGTTCTGATGTTGTGTCTATTGTATATTTTGATATGTGGTTGAAGGTCAATTGATAGCAGGGAAAAAGCTGCACAGTATTGTGTTTTTTTCCTATAAAAGGAAATTTGTTTGATTGTTTTTATCATTTGGCCTAATCTGCACAACTGCTGGAAAAGGCCTTATATCACCAGCAAAGGATAGAAGAGATGAGAACAAACTAAATTTGTCAAGGAAATTTTCTTATGGAGTCCAAGATAAGTACCAAAGTAAACCTGCTAGAACACCTGGACTTGCTGGCTTGTTGGAGACAATGTGAATACAGATGGACACAATTTGCTATTCGTTTGTTTCTCTCACTTAATTTCATGTGCCTTTGGTTTGAATAATGAAGTTTTTCTATTTCCAAATGCCCTGGGTCTCATACAGAATTAAATTAAATTTTAAAAAAATAATGCAAAACATGATAGTTATTTAAATTTTAGATGTTGTATATATTCATCACAAAGAAGATAAGATGCTCAAAATCCCTTTTTTGGTACATTAGAGTGTAATAGGGATAAGCTAATAAAAATAATAGTATTGTTCACAGATTCTAGGATAACGATGGAAATCTTAATGGGAGGGTGTCAGGTGCATTCTATGGCTAAAATAAGTCCTGATAAAAACCATCTTGAAAAACAATGATTTTTGCCCGACTTGTTAGGTGAAGCCCAAACAAAAATAAAATTAATTATTTCCCACTATTTCCTTGCCAAACCCTATTCCAATTGCCCATTCAAGTAAATAAACAACCATAAAGGGAAATAATTCTAGGATTTGAGCATGTTGTCAAAATATATTATCAATTTGAAAAATTCCCCATCAATTTTCACAGATAAATCAATTAACATATACCTCAGTTAACCTAGTTTCAAACAAAACATTGTTTGCTAAAATAAACCCTAGCATCTAGGCTCAGTTAACCTAGTTTCAAACACAACATTGTTTGCTAAAATAAACCATAGAACACATATTTCATTATGTTTGGAATTAAATTGTCGATTTAAAATTTCAAAATAACCAAAAAAATCAATTTTAGTGATGTTCTTGTAATAAAAAATTTCCAGTTTTAATGAAATATCTGTTATAGCATCCAGGCACAAAAAACGTAAGAATCTATCACATTATTCTCTGCAGGTTCATCGTGACTAACCTCTAGTGTTGCAGGTCCCCCTGCTGCCCTTGTGATGCCAAATGGAAACAAAGCTCAGATGAAAACATGAATGCTCTTTCCCTCTCTCACAATGTTTGTCGAATGCATGATCTTTCTCATTCAAATCCTCTTGCCCTCTTTGCTTGAATCCTCTGTCAAAGGCTAAAATTGATAGGTTCAAGGTTACAGGTTCAAGGCTTTTGGTTCAAACCTCTTGCTCCAATGGTGCGAGGTGCTCAGTACGAAGAAGGTTCACATGCTCAGATCTACACACAATTCGGTCAAAAAAATAGAAACTGAGACAGATGGTTCATGATTTGGAACAGATTTAATTAGAAATGGAAAATAACTTGGATGATTTTAGATCCCAGCTGTAAAGAAAAACCATGGAAACTACATAACAAAATCTTCATGAATCCATTAGACAGATAGAAACACTTGTAGTTTCCAGTGATACTCAGACAAAATCAACTTACATGGAAATATTCAGTTGGCCTTGCCTGAATGGTTCAGTTGGCTTAATGTCCACTTGATTTTTAAGACTCCAATGGTGTTGGCCGTTGTGTGTCCGCTCAGTACCAGGCAGGTTCAAACCACATTCAAGGGCACAAGAACCCCCTGCCATAAAGTCCTGACTGTGCTGATGAGCTTACTATAGAACCAGTAGTTCCGGGCTTCTAAAATGAAGTGATAAATTCTTCTAAAGTGATATCGTTTATTATGTATATTGGATGGCCAACCCTGCAGTTTGGACAAAAATGTTCAGAGGGCCTTGTGCCAATGGTGCTTGGCTTAATGGTGCTCACATGGTTCAGTTGACAATGGTGCTAAAATTGAAATGGTGCTCGAATGGATGGGGCTCGAATGGTAATGGTGCTCTAATGGTAATGAAGCATCACACTCAAACAGGCTCTTTCTATTTTTCCATACCCGCAAAACAAGCCCATTTGGCCAAATAAATAAATAAAAAGTACCCTAAAATATTTATATTCCATATGTAATAAAAAAAAATCCTCTAACCCGTACTTATATGTCCAATATAATGTTTTGGTTTTTTCTAAAAAAATTTACCCCAATATGAACACATGTGATATAATATTTCTTTGTCAGTGACGCCCCCGTGATGGGTGTGGGGAATTTCCATTCCTTAATGGCTTTAATTTTGTTAGGGTCTACCTTAACACCATCGTGAGATATAATATGACCCAGATATTCGACCTCTTGTACTCCAAAGAAACATTTGGATGTTTTTGCATATAATTTTTTCTCCTCCAATAGTTTGAGCACCGTGTCAACGTGTTGAACATCATCCTTCCAAGACCTATTGTAAATTAGTATGTCATCAAAAAATACTAGCACAAATTTTCTAAGGAAGGGTTTTAAAATGGAATTCATCAACCCTTGAAATGTAGAAGGTGCATTGGTAAAGCCAAAAAGCATGACCAAAAATTAATAATGACCCTCATGAGTTTGAAATTTTGTTTTCAGAATATCTGCAGTCTTCATTCCAATTTTATGATATCCTGAACGAAGATCCAACTTGGTAAAATAAATTGCTCCATGTAATTCATCCAATAATTCATCAATCACAGGAATGGAAAATTTATGTTTAATAGTGACATTATTGAGCTCCCTATAATCCGGACACATGTGCCATGCTCCATCCTTCTTGTGCACCAATACTATGGGAGCAGATAAAGAACTTTGACTAGGTTGAATTATACCATCCTCTAACATTTCTGCAATCATACATTCAATTTTTCTCTTTCAGACATAAGGATATTTGTAAGGCCTCATGTTTGGAGGAACACTTCCTGGAATCTAATGAATAGCATGATCATGATCACGAATAGGTGGGAGTCCTTTGGGAGTTTCAAACACCTTCGAATGATTTTCCAAGACTTTTTCGAGATATAGAGGAATAGATGATTTTGATTATGGAACATCTAAGTGAGCATAATTGTGCAATTATGCCTCGTTTTTCTTTTTTTAGAAGCTTTTCCATGACATTATAGCTTATTATCTTTCCTGGCTTCCCTGCGATACCCCATAATTCGATTTATTTTCCGTCCAAAATTTTTTTCAAGAAAAGTTCTTGAAAATTAAAAGCTACCATCCCGAAATATTGTAACCATTGTACCCCTAGTACAACATCAACACCTCCCACTGGAATGTAAAGCAATGGAATCTTCAATACATATTCCCCCATGGTTAGATTTATATTATGGAATTTTTCAGAGCAATTTATAGTTCCTCCATTTGCAACCATCACTAGACATTTTGGTGCTCGGTATAGGAAATAATTCAATTTATTGGCTACCTTAAAATGAATAAAATTATGGGTACTATCTAAATCAATCAACACTATTACCTTTTTCTTCTTTATATTTCCTTCTATCTTGAGAGTTTGAGGAGTGGAAATTATTGCTAATGCATTGCATGATATGGTCAGACTCATTTCTTCTTCTTCTAGGGCTAGTTCCTAGTGTATATCCCCTTCTTTTGAAGTTTATTGTTCATTTTCTTTCTCCTCTTCACAATCTATGTAAAATAATTTCTTCTAAGGACACTTATGATCTTTAGTGTATTTGCTATCAAAACTTTAGCAAAGCCCTTTTGCTATTTTTTCTTCCAATTTTTGTGGTGTCAACCTTGTAGGTTGTGGAATTCTAGGAGTATCAACACTTTAATATTTATAGATGTGACTGGTAGGCTTTTTTTTTGCCATAATTTTACATTCAATTTTTCTTTCCAACCTGAATGCCTTCTCCAATGAATCAGGTTCCCAAACATGAACTTGATGTTGGACGTTATCCTTTAAAGTCCCTATGAAGACATCAATCCTGTGTTCCTATGGAATATCTGTTACCCTTATATTCAAATTTTGGAAGTCCTCAATGTGCTCCACCACTAAACCCTTTTGTTTGAGATTTATCAATTGGCTAAAGGAGGTGTTGCTCTCTGTATCCTCATAATGTGCTATCATTTCCTTCGTAAAAATTGATCAAGTGACAATTTTTTTACGGGATCAAAGGCATTGATACCATTAAAATGTATTTTGTTCTAAATGTAATTTTCAATGCATACTTTTTCTGTGCTTTACACATTATTGAGATCAAAATATTTCTCCATTTGTAGTATCCATGATATGGGATCCTTGCCATCAAAATTCCTCATATCGATCTTTGGAATATGGTGGTTCTTCGATCCGACATTAGAGTTTATGAAATCATGATTAACAGTTATTTTGTTCTCATCATGAGTTTCCTCTATTATCTTTCTGCCATTAGGAATCATTTATTGTATTAACCTTGTCATCAAACCTTCCATGTATTCTTTTAGATCATTCTTCATGTCTTCCATGTTGTGTTTCATCTTTTCATCGATCTTAGCTTCCATGTCATCCACCTTAGCATCCATTCCAACTTCCATGCCATCCATCTTAGCTGCCATGCCTTCCTTCAAAACTTCCATTTAATTTTTTGTTGCTCTTTGTGAGAGAGAAATTTGGTGCACTTGCTCTTGTAATTTTGATATGTCATGTTGCGCTTCTTCCTCTTCATCATTCATAGTAGAGCCTTCTGAAGGATTAATGGGTGTTGAATCCCTTTTACATGGAATTTTAGAACCCAATGCTCATATATATGCTTCAATATTCCCTTGGAATCACTTCAAATTATTTTTTCACACAATACTTATGCAATTTGAAAAAAAAAATACACACTTTTTCTTGCTTTTGACGAGCTCAATATTGAAACTGACTTATCTCTGTGATTTCGGATCTTCAATATTTGGACTTCAGCCCTGTAGTATCCCTCTAACTCTTATTTTGAATGCCATAGGTCTGACCTAATTTGGATTCTTCAAGGAAAAGTTATGCCCGATCCCCCACAATGACCTAATTATGGACTAGTTCAGTAGAGCAAACTTGTACGATGTGCCACATGTCACTATTTCCTTCTTTGGCTCTGAAATTAACACACAAGAAACTAAAGTCTGTGTACTTGTAGCCACTTCTTACAGAATTCCAATCCGATGCTCAGAGAGAGAGTTATGATAATTTTCCCACAGTCACCTCTTTGAGATGAAAGTCGGAAGCCTAAAAAAACCCTAACTTCCACATACCGTGTATCCAGAAATATTGTGAACCAAGATCTAAAATTTTTGCAAGAGTTTCCTTAGGATTTTGGCTTCTCATGATACAAAATTTAGCTTTTGAGCCTTTTTACAACAAACATTATTGTGAAAATTGCACAATGACCTGTTTGGAGAAGTGAAACCATAGAATCCAAAGCTCTGATACCAACTGTTATGAAACCAGCTCCAAAAATATAAGAAAAGAGATATCAACACCTTAGAAATAAGGCAGTTCGAGGGGGAAACCTCCTTTACATTACATAAATGAAAAATTCTAGGATGATATAAATTACAGAACCTCCTTCTATATATAGAATTCCATGGAGTCACAATATAATCATAGCCGACCTAACAATAATAATCTAAGGGCACAATAATAACAATATTGGGGATACGGGGTTACAACAATAACAATAAGGGGGTTACACTAATAACAATAAGGGACTATACTAGTAATATACGAACCTAATGTTGTGAAACCAACTCCAAAAAGAGAAGAAAAGAAATTTGAACGCCTTATAAATAAGCCACTTCAAGGGGGCAACCTCCAATACATTACATGAATGAAAAATTCTTGGATGATAAAAATGACCAAAACCTCCTTCTATATATAGGAGTCCATGGGGCCACAATATAATCCTAGTGGGACCACAATGTAATCCTAGCCGACCTAACAATAATAATGTAAGGGAACAATAATAACAATATGGGGGTTACTGGGGTACAATAATAATAATAAAGGGGACTACACTAACATAATAAGGGACTAAACTATTAATATAGGGACTTGACATGCCCCTCTCCTTCAAACAAGTGTTGTCCTCAAAGCTTGATTATTTTTTGATGCTTCTGTATAAAATTCTCATCCTCCCATGTGGAATATTCTACAGGAAAGTTCTTCCACTTGCTGAGATACTCTGAAATTGATCGTACTTGTCAAGTTCTTGTTTCTGTGACTGCTTCAAAACTTCATTTGATGTGATGTTGATCTTCCTGTAGATTCTGCACCAAAGTTAGGTTATCCTTTGAGAGTTGGAGAACTTGTTGTTGATGCTCGATGTGATATTGCACTAATTTATTATCCATATTAGCTATTATTTGATCCTTCAAATTGTCCAACTTAGCCTCCATTTATGCTTTTAAACCATCTATGTCATGTTCGGCTGCTCTTCGTAAGATCGAAATTCATTGCACTTGGTACCGTAATTTTGATATCTCATAGTGCAATTCTTCCTCTTCATGCATCATAATATAGTTTTTTGAGGGCTTAATGGGTATGGAATTAATTTTTTGGAGGCATTATAGAACCCAATACTGATAAAAATTCTAAAATATGCCCTTGGAATCACGTCAAACTTCTTTTCCAAACAAATGTTATGCAATTTTAAAAACCAAATACACACCGTTTTCTCGCTTTTGAGGAGCACGATATTGAAACTGAATTATATCTATGATTTTGGATCTTCAATATCTGAAATTTGGCACTAAGGTAGCCCTCTGAATTTTCTTTCGAATGGCACAGGTCTGACCTAATTTGGATTCTTGAAGAAAAAGTTGTGCCCAATCTCCTACGATGACCTAATTATGGACTGGTTCAGTAGAGTGAACTGTATGACATGCCACGTGTCACTGTTTCCTCCTTTGGCTCTAAAATTAACAGACCAAAAACTAAAGTCGTGTACCTGTGGCCACTTTTTATAGCATTCCAATCCGATGATCAGAGAGAGAGCTATGAAGTGTTTCCCATGATCACCTCTTTGAGACGAAATTCAGAAGCCTAAAAAATCCCTAACTTCCATGGATCATATCTCCGAAAATATTGCGAACCAATATCTAAAATTTTGCGATGATGTTCCTCAGTATTCCGGCTTTGCACTCTAAAAATTTCAGCTTCTGAACCTTCGTACAAAAAAAATTATTACGAAAATACCATGATGACCTGTTTAGGTTAAATTCAGGAGCCTGCAAAATGACTTAACTTCCATAGATCATATCTCTAAAAATATTGTGAACCAAGCTTTGAAATTTTGTGACGATGTTCCTCAGGATTTTGGCGTTGCACTCTAACAATTTCAGATTCTGAACCTTCGTTGAAAAAAATTTATAGTGAAAATGCCACGATGACCTGCTTGGAACAACGAAACCCTAGAGTCTCAAAGCTCTGATACCAAATGTTGTGAAACCAGCTCCAAAAAGAGAAGAAAATAGATGTCAACGCCTTATAAATAAGCCACTTTGAGGGGGAAACCTCTAATACATTACATGAATGAACAATTCTTGGATGATACAAATGACCAAAACCTCCTTCTATATATAGGAGTCCATGGGGCCACAATATAATCCTAGTGGGGCCACAATGTAATCCTAGCTGACCTAACAATAATAATGTAAGGGAACAATAATAACAATATGGGGGTTACAGGGGTACAACAACAACAAAGGGGGCTACCCTAACATAATAAGGGACTACACTATTAATATAGGGACTTAACACCTAACACTTGCTAGTCCCTTTTTCCATGCAATCCCCCTCATTATACTACCATAAACACACAACTGTTAGTGCATAAGTAAATATAACATCATACCAATTAACTTACCTTGTTGTGCCAAGCATGTTGCCTATAATTGAACACATACATCATCTCAAGGAGTCCAATTCCCTTGACAAATCCAATCCTAACTAGAAACTAACTAATATACCTATAAAATACATTCTCATGAATGTAACACATATTCTCATAATGTTAGATAAAATCAAGGTTAAGAAGGTTCTTTTTATGCAAAACATTCATTCGTTTTGTTTCCAAACTTAGTCAAAGTAATTCTCACCCAATTCCTTTCTTTTACCTTTTTTTTACCTTGCTGTAATTAAGTCTTATTATCTACTATCACATCACCGAGTTGTTAGTTATATAAATAAATCACCTATTACCTTGTCATGCTAATACCAAACATGTTTCCTTGGAACTCTTCACACATGTAAGACACATGGTCCAAAGATCCATTAGTCTAAAATCAACCTTTACCGTGACTCACAACCACACCATAATCAAGTCACAATCATAAATCATAATACTACAACTAGCATCTACTTCTAGTCATGTACATACTAGTTGTCTCAACACATAATTTGTTAACATAATTGTTTTAAAACAAGATATTTCCTTCATGATATCTTATAGAGACATAATCATATTACACAGCTATTCAAATATTTCTATCAACCCATGTCAAATTTATTCAAATACAAAACTTTTCCTTCCATCTAACCTTAGTCTTTTAATAAATTTAAAAATTTAATAAAAAAAACACATTATTTATTTACATTAATTAGATATATATGGTAAGTAAATCGCATTTCCATCCTATTAATAATACATACCATATATATCTAATTAGTTTAAGAAAATAATGTATTTTTTCATTTTTCCATTAAAAACAAAAACTAAACATGAAAATATATTTATATAAATTATTTTCATATGTATGTTTAAGTAATAATTTCTTTACTATTTTTTTTTTAAGACACACGACTACATCTTCAACATGTTCAATATATAAGGTCTGGAATTTAAATAGCAACTTCATATCAAGAAATTCCTTAAAAAAACACTAATAAAACAGCAATCACATGTATCCAAAACCTCGTAAACATTTCTTTACCATATTTAAAATCATATTATTCTTCATATAATATTTTTCAAATCTATAAATTTATGAATAATGCAAGATAATAATCTAAGTTTAACATATCCATCAACACATCCCATTAATAAATGAAAGGTCAAATTTATCCCATACACGATTCCCTTTTATATAATCCTACTCTTTTAATAAATTTAAAAATTTAATAGAAAAATATATATTGTTTCCTTATATTAATTAGATATTTTGTATATTTAGATTGAGTGTCCTTATATTAATTAGATATTTTGTATATTTAGATTGAGTGTCCTTATATTAATTAGATATTTTGTATATTTAGATTGAGTGAAATAAAACATTTTATGATATTTTATAAATGGCGTATATTTTTCCTTTGAGAGTGAGGGAATTAAATTTGCAAACTGTCGCTCAATTTATTCTCTTTAGACCTTTTGTTTTATAATATTTTTTATTTAAAAAGCTATCTTTTAGAAAAATTAATAATAATACTATCAACATAGTTTCAGGTTAATGAAATGGAAATAATATATAAAAAAGCATGGTAATAAATAATAACGTTAGAGATATAACCATTACACTTAATAATGATTAATTGAAAGCAATCTATCCATACAAATATTTCGATCTTCTCAATTTAATCATTGTTATAATTGAGACTCTAATGTGCAAGAAATATGTAATAAGAGACCCAAACACCCAAGCGTAGTAGAGAGATTTATGATGTTAGTAGAGAGATTTATGTGGTATTTAATTTTTTTTTTAAATTTATTAGGTATATATTATGAAAATAAAATATATAAATATGTGTGAGCATGGAAACAAGGATTACATATTAATGTAGTTATTGGTATTTTTGATGAGATGAAAATAATTGTTTTTTAATAATTTAGAGTTGAAGAAACAAAAAAATGTAATTTATTATTCATTATTTAAAAAAAATTAATATAAAATTAAAATAAATTATAAAAAACAAAATATTTAAATGATGTTTTTAAAAAATTCGTAACTTAATAATTATTTTTTTTTAGAAATAATGTTCTAAAAAAAAACTTATATGTATAAAATAATTTTCCAATTTAAAAATAAAATCATATCCTTACATTTAAAACTGAATTAATATATAAAATAATCAAATAAAATAAATTTCATGTTTAAAAAAAAAAATAACTTCAAATTAAATTTAATAGAAAATTAAATTAATTAAACTTGAAACTAATATATAAGTGAAAATTGATAAATAAATAAATAAATTATTATATAATAGTAAATATGTAAATATTTTCTTATAAAATTGAGATACATATTAAAATATTAAAATTTAAAGTATAAATTTTCACAATTTTAATCTTATAAAATTTACTAAACAACTTTCTATAATTTAAGCTACATTTTTATTAGTTATTTTTCCATAATTTTACTAAAAAAAAATGAATATAAAAGTAAAAAAATGAATATAAAAGTTTGTCTTCACAAAAAATAAATGTAAAATTTTTCAAAGAAACTTTTAAGAACCAAAATTTAAAATATAATACATGTTTTTATATATATAGGAAACCTTAATTTTTATAATCTTAATTTCATAAATTTAACGAATAAAACTAATAATTTTACAATATAAATACATATACTTGAATGTTTTATTAAGATAGAAAAACTACTTTATAACACAATCAACTTGATTGGAAAAATTCTCAACCATATACCAATATAAAAATCTATCTTGTTTAAGAATAGCCCCAACTTAACTAGATCAAACAATCTCCTAAAAACTAAAAATATACTCTTTTACTTAAAAAAAAAAACATCCTACCTAAAACAAATAGAAATTATAACTCTAACAAATTTAACCCAAAACACTTAAATAAGAAATATATATATAATTTCCTTCTGCACAAAACCCTACCAATATTGTCATTTTCAATCAGCTAACTTGACACTCAACATAAAACTATAAATTGATATAATATTAATGTGATAAATATTTAAAAACATATTTTATAATTTGGGCCATATTGTTTTATTATTGCACAATACTGTAAGAAAGCAAATTAATATAAAATTGCATTACCTACGCATGTAAAAAAAAACACTAAATTTAAGAAACAACACAATCGAAATCACAATTAATCTATTTTATCTTTTACATTTCGTTTTATTTTTCAACCTCTTTCATGTGTATGGTGAAGAAATTGAATCGAACGAAAGTGGATATTTTCGTATATAAAGAAAATATTCAATTCTTTCACCAATTATTTATATATAATTATTTTTATAATTATATTTCCTCGAAACTGTAAATTGTGGGTTGTTCATAACTAAATGTAAACATTTATAATCTGCAATCAAATTATTAGTCTTCCACGCTTGCAAATCTGCTTAACATAATATGTAAATGAGTAATGAATATTTCACATGCATCTCGCTGAAATAACTTATATATAATTAATAGTATACAAGTTGCTGAAGCAAAACTCAGGGAAATAACATTTACAAACTGTATATAGGATTTCTGTTTCAAAACACGTGTTACATATTATGAATTATGAGATAAGTGGCGATATGTCTACCAGATATAGACTTAGGTCAGCCATAAGCAATCCAGGTTTGGGAACCATAGAAATAACAGATAGCTAAAGCTAGATGTAGAAATAAGTTTTACATATACAAAGAAAATCCCATTGAAATCATACCTCCCATTTGTCTGAACTAAATTAATTATACTACTGACCATGTTATTCAACTCCACCAGATACGTGAAATCGGTTGAAATTATTCATCTATGCAAACACAATATACTGGCCAGTGAGAACAAAATCTTCACGCTTTGGCTCTCACACCCTGCTCCTAGTAAAGAAAATTATTTTACTTTTGCATTTCTTCCGCCATGGACGATCTTGGGTATATTGGCCATAGAAGCTAAATTTCTTCGGAGGCATTCTGTAGGAGCTGCGCAGGATCTAGAGACGACACCGGCAACTCGATGTTGAAGTTAATACGAGAAGCCCTAGAAGTTTGGCTTTTCGCTGCTAATTTACCTGTTGTCATTCATTCATTCATTATAAGTAGTGGCCGGATGTATGGAGTAGGTTCATAGGAAAGGATGTCGGAAAGAACAGTATCTGTCGGTGAGATATTTTGGAAGAACAGTTACCGACCAAGTGAGGTTTGGCTGACACGAGGAAGCTTTTATGAAAAGTGGGTCCAGTAAATACAAATATTTTGTCTGTAAACAGTGTTGGTCGCGGAGATATTATGGACGAACAGTAGCCGACCAAGTGAGTTTTGCCTGATTCATGCGGAAACTTTTATGAAAGGTCGGTCCGGTTAATACTAAATTTCTGTCGGTGCACGGTGTTTGTCGGTGAGATTATGGACGAACAGTAACCGACCAAGTGAGTTTCGCCTGATTCATGTGGAAACTTTTATGAAAAGTCGGTCCACTTAATAATATCGGGTTGACACTAATTTTCACTAACGCGATTATTAAATTTAGTGGGAATGTCACTCACGTCCACGAAAGCTATTACTGATCTGCAATTTGGTAAACGCTATCTACTTTTTCTAAACCAACCGTTCGAGTATAATTTTTTCGGAAGAATGTATATTTTGGTCAGATTTTTAAATTTTGGAAAATTTGGGTTATAATTATTAAGTTTCGGAATTTTGAAAGTCGGAAATTTTTTTGATGGTATTGAATTTATTTTTACCATACTTGAATATTTTTTTCTTAAAAATTTTAATAAAAAATAATTAGATTCCAAATAATAGGATTTCTTGAGATTAACATGTTATCATTTATTTATCACGTGGAGGCATCGGGTGGAATGGATTTCTCCAAAAACACAATATGTGTTTTACGTTTCGAATTTTAATGGGCATCAATTAATTAGCAAACACTTTAAGATACTCTTTTTATCATTCATTTTAATTTTACACAAATTTATAATTTTTTTTTAAGGAAAACATATTATTAAAGGATTATAACAATATTGAAGGATTATATTATATATGAGTTATTTTTAATGAGATTTTTTTTAAAGTTTTTTGATTTATTTTTTAGATTCATTGTGTTTTAGGAGTTTTTTAAGGTGTTGAATTCATATATACAATTTAAAAACCAGTTTAAATTACATAAATCAAGATTTCACTTCAATTTATTTTGTTGGTGAGAAAATCCACCAAAACTCCAAAAAGTCGTATTAAAGACAAATCCAATATTTTAAGACTATGTGTCACATTCATTAATAGTAATACTCATAATTGTAAAATATATTGATACAAATTTATTATTAATAAACAAATTAAATTTTCCTCGATGGGGGTGAGATCTTTGAGGCATATGGTGATCACGCCTGATGAATAACACCAAGTGGTGTAGTGGTGGGGGACGACTCTCTCGGCCCTTTCACCACAACCACCACGGGAGGTGTACCGATGAAATGAAGGTTGAGAATGCAAGCATTAATGCTGCATTAGAGTTTGGGGGTGGTGTTTGGTTTTTCATCAGGGGGATGAAGAACACACACATTTGTGGTTTCACTATGTTTTGCTGCAGAACTCCGAAAGGGTCCTTGGAGAGGAAGCATAAATGTTGGTGGAAGTTCCTTGGCACCATAGGATGGTATGCACCAACCTACGATGAATTCTGGTACACTGTTCGAAGGAGGAACTTCTCTCATGGAAGCTACAAATTTTTTTGTGTGTGCTTCACTCGATGGGTGGCAGGTGACAAGTATTTCCTTTTCCTTTTCTCTTGCTTTATAGTAAGTTTGGATGTATGGATTTTTTTCGGTGTTATGAAGTGATATTGGAGGAAATTTAGTGGGGTGTGGCTACAAGTTTGGTTCGTTTTACATATTATTGGTTCCTGGTCAGGTAATTGTTGTTTGGGGTGGCTCAGTTTGTGGTCCTCACTTGGTGGCAAAGGTGTCTGGTGGACGTTGTCTTAGAGGCAGTCATGCCCAACACGTTTGATGGCTACTCTCTTGGAATTGATTTATGTCTCTGTTCATTCTTCAATTGGAGGTGTTATAGGTATGGGTGGCTTTCTAGGTAGTGGTTGGTGTGTTGGGGGCTTGGTCTTTTGGGGTTGGAGGCTTGTTGCTACCTGACTTGCTTGGTCCTTGCTTCTTGTACGTGTCGGCCCTACCATCTAGAGAAAGATAAAGACCTTTGTACGGCATGGGTGCTCGTCATCTCCGGTTGTGCTCGATTAGAAGGATATGGATGTGGGGAAAATGGTGGCGATAACATCTCAGCTCTCTCATGCGGGCTCGTGATGGGGTCATGGTGGAAGCATACGTGGCTCCAACAGGGATGAAGAGGTGTAGGCTTAGAAGATGTAACGTCGAGGTGGTGGCAGACGAAGAGATGTCAAGAACTAAGGGACTAGGCACTATGGTGTTGGACCTTCTGATGTTTAGGGCATTCAACATTATGAAATTTGTATTGTTAGGGATATACTAGGTGTGCAAATTAATCCTTTCTCCATTAAGAGGGAGACTTAGAGATAATGAAAAAAGCGGGTGTAAGTGGTTTAGATTGTGTTTTTATTTAGGTGTTAGTATTTTCTAGGACTCTTTTTGACCCCTTAACAAAAAAGTAATAACATAAATATGTGTAATATTGTTTGATTAATTAATGAATGTTTAGCAGTGTTGCTTTGTAGCCTCTAGAAGCATCTCATCTCACCTTGAGTTGTGGGGCTCATTCCTAATTTCGTCAAAAACGATTTTTATTTAAGCATTGAGGTGTTTTTGCAGTGCATTATATTAGATATCATTTTTTGGGATTCAACTGTGTTAAGTAATTCACTCACCTATGACCATTTCCATGACAGGTAGTTGTAACTAACTAATTTCTCAAAAATTTTGAATAGTCCACTTAGCACTCATTGCATCGGGTGATTCTCACAGGGATGAAGAAGTGGGATTGAAACTAGTGACATAAATCATGTAGCATCAATCATCATTTCTGGGGCTTGCACCCGATAACCAGGACTTCCCGAGAGGTCACCCATCTAATATAATGCATTTCAAAGACCCCTCAATACTTAAATACAAAGAGTGAAGGGAGGTCTACTTGAAGACCTAGGATCAATGACCTCTCGGGTAATACTGGTTACTGGGTGCAAGCCCCGAAAGTGATGATTAATGCTATGTGATTCATTTCACTAGTTTCAATCCCACTTATTCACCTTACAGAGCATCACCCGATGCAATGAGTGCTAAGTGGACTATTCAAAAATCATGAGAAATCAGTCAGTTACAACTACCTCTCATGGAAATGGTCATAGATGACTAACTTACTCAATCCAGTTGAATCCCAAAAAATGATATATAATATAATGCATTGTGAAAACCCCTCAATACTTAAATACAAATATTGAAGGGAGCTCTACTTGAATGGTTCATGAGGCACAATACTTCCTAAGGTTTTGCAAATGGGATAACAAGCTAAGTGGGCTTAATTTTTGTGACAAACTCCACAGTTAAACACATCTGATCCAGAGGTGATCTAGGATGGGTAACCTCCCAGGAAGTCCTGGTTACTGGTTGCAAGCTCCATAAGTGATGATTGACACTATGTCATTCATTTCACTACTTTCAATACCACTTCTTCACCCCTATGAGCATCATCCGATGCAATGAGTGCTAAGTGAAATATTCAAAAATCATGAGAAATTAGTCAAGTATGACTCCCTCTCATGGAAATGGTCATAGATGAATGACTTACTTAATGCAATTGAATATTAAAAAATGATATATAATATTTTTAATTTTCATAAATCCCATGCTTAATAAGAACATTCATAAAATCCCATGAGCTCCATATAATAATGAAACTTGATCTAATATAGACTACTTATATAATGTATCATTTAATAAGAAAAAAATGGAGATATTTTTATTTTATTGCTTGATTTTTAATAGTAAGGAATCTCTACATGTGTCCTCCAACCTAACCAATAAATTTCATGACTTTAAAGTATGTTTTATTTCTTATTTCTCTCTCTCTCTCTCTCTCTCTCTCTCTCTCTCTCTCTCTCTCTCTCTCTCTCTATATATATATATATATATATATATATATATATATATATAACTTTGATTATTTTGCATGGTGTATGGTTCATGGTTTAGTATATAATAGTACTTAGAAATATATCATTGTTATCTTGAAAGCAATGGAATAATTTAAATTGTATTAGCATAAAGTAAATATACTAAATTATTTTACATTATATAATTAGTGAAATATTGTTATTATATAATATTATTGAAATCAATATTAAAAAACTATTGTTAACATTAGTATATGAAATAAATTTATAATATATAAATTATTACTAAAATTTTATATGTATTTAATATAAATTAATAATGATAATGATGATGATGATAATTAATAATGTCCTCTAAGACCAATGTGGCCTATCGGATTTGAATAAAACAAAAAAAGAAAAATAATATAAGTGTGATTCTTCAAAATCTTATTTATATTGACAAAGATAAGGGAAAGAAGCGCTCCAATATAACTATAGATGGGTTGTCTTAATACGTAAATAATATTGGAAGCATGGAATATGTTATGGAATTGAGAGAGGATGTGAGTAAGAATCGGACAGTCTAAAAGGAAGTGTTTTTCATCTTACACCTGCCTGGTATCACAAATCTCACAGATTCTATCGTTCCACGAAGTGTTGGGAATATACCACTGCCTGGTCTCACTTTGAATATCATGACCGTTAGTTCTCATCATAGCGGTGTTCATTTTTTTCTTAGTGATGGTCAACACAAAGAGATAATTCTAGGTATCAATGGTGGGGTTGATCACCTCCTTATAGTATCGTATCTTCCTTTTACCCTCCAACGCCTTACCCTCCCACAAATTTTCCTTAACCTTGGAGGTAATAGTACTTTTGATACTATCATTTCTCCCCAAACTCATCTACTCCTTACTTCCCCAATGGTTGAGCCAAGACTGGGCATCCTTATGCCACCCACGCTTGAGGCAAAGGTGCCGGTTTTGACTAAAGTTAGAAGAAATTTTTGGGAACCTTTTGTATTCCAAGTTGTAAATATTCTTCTTATACATCAAATATTTAAACATAGTCATGATTTCAATGGGGGAAAGACCAACCTCGATCAAGAGGATAGGATAGGAAGTATTTACCTTGATCTTTAGGTTGTAGGTTATGAATTGATTTTGAATAATCTCAATCTTCATCCATGACTCTCTGGATATACTGTAACCCCAAACTTCACTTTCATATTTAAGACAGGAGGGGTGACGAGAGTTTCAAAGAAGAACTTGTTTTTACTCCATATGTACAGATAAACAGACTTACAATTGTTTTAACATCATAATAAGCTTTCCACCCTCCAATAATATTTCTCTCGATCCTATAATTCCAATTGAACTAATGAGGAAAGTCAATACCCAATTATTTATAAGAACAAACTTGCTCTAAGAACTGATTGTTATAAACAAAACTACCCAAATAATCTTAAAAATAATAAAAATAAATATTAAATTTAGTTTAATTATAAATATATTAAAAAACATATTTAAGATTTTTATTTTTTATTTTTAATATATTATTCAATATAAATTATATTTAATATTAACTCAATTCCATTAATGTACATGATGCTTAAATTACTATGGGACTAAAAATAGTATTTCATATAATAGCCACATCATGCCACAAATTATAATCAAGCAGGTATAACCCAATATCGATACAAGGAAACACAATATGTTACTCTACTAATGAAGCACACTACCTTAGAAATGTAAACGTCCATAAATTTATTTGCAATCGATTTCTCTACCATATCACCTAGGAATTTGATAGGTGAGACTTTGTACAGGGAAAATAATCACTTTTCAAAATAATCTTAGAGAATTATATTATTATATTTTCGATTAATTGATTGATAAGTATTATTATTAGTTTTTATTAAAAGTGCACATGAATTATAGCAATCAATTAATTAATCCAATATTATTTTGCAATCGACTATAATGGATTTTTGGTTTTCTTTTTACTATAAAACAATAATATAAAATAAAAGTGTATTATTTGAAAAGTGATTGGGAAAAAGTATTTAAAGTCTTATGCAATATTTCTCAAATTTTAATGTAAAGTTTCAATTACAATATGAAAAAAAAAAATCATCCAAATTTATAAAACTTTCTATGTTTATAAAAAATTTGATATATTTATTTTAGGATATATCATCATATATTTTTCATGGAAAAAACTATAATCACCATCTTTGTTAGGGTGTTAGTTGTGTGACACAGATCTAGCCACCTCCTTTGACCAGATCTCTATTTCTTCATTGATTTTACCCGCTAACGACCTCTCACCACCTCGTTCAACCAACTTCCTCCCCGTCACTTCAATTGCATAGTGTCTCATTGAACATTTTGTATGCATTTCTTATGGTAAAAAAATTTCCACCTACTTTATTAAAGTGTCGGTCGTTTAAGACACCTCTAGCCACCTATTCCGACGGGGTCACCATCGCACTACTACTTCTACCTATTGGACACCTTACATTATATCCTTCAACTAACCACCTCCACACTACATTTCTACATAAATGTCTAGCTATCGTATACCTTTGTTTCTCCTACTAATTGCTCGTTCTTCTCCGGCTTAAAAATTGTCCTCGCTATGTCACACCTTTCTTCTTCTACTCACATGTTTTATTAATTTAGGGCAAGTGAAGTTCAAATCTAAAATATCAATTTCCCAATCGTAAAGTAAGGTGTTAAGGATCATATACTCTAGTCATCTCCTACAGAATAAGAACTATTTTTTTTTTGAAGATGATTGAAAATAATGTTGACCCTAAAGAAAAATATTAGTATTAAAATTTTACTTGTATTATATTTCTGGTATATTTTTCTCACATTTTTTTTATGTGTGGGAACTATTATGAGGGATAAATATTACTAGTGGAGAAATGCACTGGGTTTGAATAACCACAAAGTAATCAATTGTTACCATAACAATTTTTGAATACTAACTTGTTTATACACAACATACCTTACTAAAAAATAGAAGAACCCACATTGGAAATACTATAGGAAACTAGTGTGGTTTAATGGACCTTCCCTCATCAATGGTCTAACCCTAGTTTCTTGTGTTGTTTATATCATGTTCCTTATGTCCTTTATAATCTAAGACACCTGAACATTCCTCCCACCAATACCACCACTCTTGAAATTGTATCCCCTTCCTTTTTCCTTCTATGCTCCATCGAACACATACATTGAGAAAACACAACCATTTTATTGTATTCAAACTCCTAATATGATATTTTACCTCATCATTGTTATTAATATTAATCTTTTGGTTGTTATATTTCTAATTTTTTTTATAATTAACTACATTGGTTATGCTCCAATAGATAGCTCATCACTTGATGAATACAATGGTAAAATGAGCCTGAATGTATGGCATGATTTTATTGCATGTATAAAATCTAGAAAAAGACACCAAAAAGAAATTAATTTGATTGCACATCTAAAAAGAAAAAGAAATATATCATTAATACAAAATGTAACCCACTGTTTCATTTTGTCTTTGTATTAACCCATTTCTTTTGGCCTAGATCTAACCCCTATTTCCTAGTCAACTTTTTTCTAGATATATTTCCTAGTGAACGTGTTCTATTTCTTGGTTATTGAAAAAAAACTAATGAATTTATGTGAAAGATATATTTCCTTGGTCTAACATGTAACCAATAGTAGTTGCAAAAAAATAATGGATACCCATGATTACAAAATCTCCATGATTTAACATGAAAAGTAGAAGTACATCATTGCATCTTAGGAACCTATAACAAGTTAAACTATCCCTGCAAAATTCTAATAAGTATCATGGTTCCTAAAGTGAAAAAATACTTTTGTAATTTTTACTACTTGATGTTTTCCATAGCCAACACTCTCTTGTTCTAAACCATCTCCTTAGATACCCAATATTTTCATGCAAGAAATTTTTTTTTCTCAATAATCCATTATTCACAAAGTGTGGAATAAATATAAGTCCCAAATATGGATAATAATGCCTAGGAAACTTGATCATTATTAAAAGAAAAACATATTATAACGATATGTTAATGAAACACTCTCATATTATAACAAGATTCCATGGAAACCATCCTTTCTGTTATCCATGAGCGTATATAAATAAATTAGATAATAAAGGAGAAGAATTAAAACTCCTAGTATATATAATATACTCATGTAATTGTGATCCTAATACTTGTTTTATGAGATCACTTTAAGACTATAAAATTAAGTTCAAGTTTCCTTCAAAATTCCTGCAAGGTAAATTCCAACTAACATGTTACGCAATCAACTTAGAATATAGAAGAAAATATAGATCAAGGACTTAGAAATCAACCTCTTCAAGGGGGAAACCTCCTTTACATTACATAAATGAATAATTCTTGGATGATTCAAATGAAAAAAACCTACTTTATATATAGGAGTCGAAGGGGTGTTGAGGTATAAAAGGTATCTTTTTAACACCTATTTATCTCACATTAATTATCAATCCAGGAACGACTTTTTATTTCAAGAGTGTACTCAGTCTGAGGCAAAAATTCAATCTAAGAGTAATTCTCTTCAATATGTAGTACAATGTTCTAAACGCAAGAGTAAATGGATGCTTGAAAAATAAATCTAACATAAACTCAAATGCTCTGAAATCCAATTATTCACACAGCAACCATCAATCGAGGATACAGTAGCAATAACTCATTCCTCTAGAAATTGATGCAATTGAAATCAAACTAGAAGAAGACAATCAATCTGGGAACATGGAAGCAATAACCAGTGTTCTCTACAGTTGATAGTCTTTCTCTCAAACAATAAAAGGGAAATCAAAATTGAACTAAGTGCTGTTGAAAGTAAACACAGAAGAACTCTTATTAAAAGCAAGAATTAGAAATGAACAACAATTTGTAATTGAATGGCTATGTGCATAAACAACAAACTGTAACAATGTAAATAAAAAATCTTTCGCAATCTGAAACTAATGAATCGGAAATGATTAGCACTCTGGAATTGAATAGAAAATACTAACTAATGAATCTGAACAACAACTCTGTACTTAAAGGAATCAAACAACTAATCCTACCAATCCTGTCAATAGCAAACGTTATTAAGCAATCCAACAGAATAAAAAATGAAGTAAATATTGAACAGTAAAGCTTTATAAGCAATGACAAGATTAATAATACCGAAATTAAGATTTTTGTTGAAATGGAATAGCAATGCAATTCATTAACGCAACACAACAACAAACAATTCAACAACAACTTAACTGACTTTACAATTGTAATAAAACCAATCACAATTATCACACAACGGTAATTAAAAGAGTAGAAATACAAACAGCGAATCGATCCACCAGGGTTGGGCCTTCAACCACCGGTGAAACACCGTTGGGCTACTACAAAAATAAGAAATTAAACGGCAACACGTTCTTGTATTAATCATGCATAACATTGTTTACAAACAGTTGATCTCTATTTAATCAATGGGAGTCGATGAGGAATTGTGTAATTACAACAGGAAATCTCTCCATCTCTCATCCATCATTTTATTTAATACGTAATACATTATCTCCTTTTATAATCACAAAGAGGAGAAATTAAATAGTAAATATGATCTCTGATAACAATATTGGATTGGTCTTAACCAATTGATCAACAAGAAAATATATTTCCATCCATATTTCAACAAAAGCAAGTCAAATTTGAATTTGCAACTAAGATAATTTGGAGGATGGCCACAACAGCAAATCTGAGAAAATCATGCTCAAAGAACCTTGCGTTTCTCTCAATACAGGCCGAATTTGGGCAAACCATTTTTTGAAAAAGTTAATTTGCTCCGTTCTGGACAAAACCCATGTTCCCGATTTTCCAGATTCTTCTTCATTTGTCCAGAATTTCAACTGTAAAATTGTAACTTCTTAGTCCAGCCAATTTCTGAGTTGGAATATTTGATGATGATTTGGAGATCAAATCTACAATCTGGAAAATATCTTGGAGGCTAAAATGCTGAGTGTTGGTATAAAATATATTAATAGACCATCATTGATAAAATTATGCATAATAATCATCCATTTATTAAAATTAAAGGAGAAGAAATAATATTTATCCATAAGAGCATGAGTAATTATAAAATGGATTTATATGATAAATTATGATAAATTATATGATAAAGAAGAGTAAAAAATGGATGAAATAAGTGTTAAAAAGTGGTCGTATTCACGACCCAACATACCCCGAAACTGAATATATTGCATGTCCTCATGCAACCTAGAAATGAATATATTGCATGTCCTCATAAAACCCAAAGACAAAACCCATGTGTTAACCAAGCAAAGAAAGTTGTTCATCCCAACTCATGAAATGGATGGAACAAATGAATTTTTCCTCAAATAATGAATATTCAATTTTAGAAATCTTGATAAAAGCATAACAAATTTTACAGTTGACGTTCAACTATATGTATATGAAGTTGCAGAAAAATGTGACGTAAGTAAGAGCAAACTTCATTAACCATTTTCTCAAAAATCAGATCGTTTTGATGCACTGGTCATGAGATATAAACAAAATGGTTGTAGGTGATAGTGCATAATTTTTGAAATTTTATGAACTAATTTAGCGTGAAATTATCTAGGTTTGTGCATTTTAATGATACCTTCTTGTTATCCAGAAATAACACGAATTCAGTTCATAGTTTTAAAGATATATGCAAATCAATTTCTACACTATATACAAATGAAATTGTATGCCTTAAATGAGAAAGAGAGTAGAAAACATCCATCATGTGTAGCAATTCCCCCCCCCCCCCCACAAATTGAAGAATTAGCATGTCCTCATGCGATGCTAGAAAACAAAGAGAGGTGGTTGCTACAATCTGTTGAAATCTATGCTTGGTGTAAAACAACATGGAATAAGGGAGGTGTTGAGAATTAATAACAATATCAATGGATGGTAAAGAAGATTACTAACATGGTCATAAGAAAGAAATTAAGGAAAGAAACACTCCCCCAAACTGAAAAATGAGATGTCTTTGAAAAATGGGAAGTGGTAAAGATGTCGAATGAATGATGATAAATAATGCTTAATGGAATTTCATGAAATTCTCCTAAACTCATAATAAATTAGAAAATTATGCTATTTTACCTCAAGTGTTACCTCCAAAAAAATGTGGAATGACATGTAGGTACTGGCCTTTGTTGAAGCTGATGTAGGTTGAGCGGATACTGAAAGTGATGCAAAAGGTGGAAGCCATGCAAGCACATCATGTCTGAAGAATTGTGCGCGTTCGCGAGCCTTTGCTGTTAGTTGCAATAGTGTGGTCGTGCTGCAAATAGAATTTCTCCCCATACTTGTTGTTCTCCTATAAAAAAATCATGATTATGTATGCAATTTTCTTGAATCCATAGTTTTAGTTTTGAATGGCAACAGATGCATGCAAAAATTTTAAGCATAAAAACTTTTGTAGAAATGCAGTATGAATATTGTGGAAAATAGAAGAGCAGCGTACTACACAGCAATTGTACATCATGGAAAGGCATACATACTTATGATATGGTCAAAAAATTATCGCATTACTGAAATCAATGCATATTTTGAAATTGTGAGTAAATATGGAAATGTTTATGTAATGATTTTAAAATAAGGGAAAAGGATAGGTGATGTGAAAAAATACTTATTCAGTCATTATCCACATAAACCATTATGATCATTTTATAAATAAATTTCATGCATAAGTGGTTCCGAACAAAGGTTTTAGGGGCATACTCTCATTTGATATTAGATAAAGATATAAGAAAAGGGTTTATCATTACTATTGATTTGTGAAAAATATGACTCCAATACCATCAGCAGAGCTCTGTTGCCCACAAGTGTCTATAACCTTGACAAAGTTGCTTTCTCACCCTTGGAACCATTATCCTTTATTTATGCCTAGGGAAGTGTTGTGTGATGTCATGATGGAGGCCATTGTGCTGGCTTGGGAACCAGATGAATCACAATGCCATTCACCAGGAAGGAGTGAAAGGTGGGCAGGCCGGCTCGTGATGAGACCTCATGTTCCAAGGAATTTTTATTTTTCTGAGTTGTCCATTGGATCATATCCCTGGTGTGGTGGTCATCATGAGAATTCCACTTCACTGCTCCCTTATGATCATGGTAGGTTGGCTCTTGATGAGACCCCCTATCCTCCAACTGCCATATCATAGAATTGTTAGTAATCATATAGAGATTTGTTTTCTTCTTTTTCTTTACATATAACACTTCCCTATTTATATATAAAGGGTGGCTCAACACTCCTTAAGAGTAGGGATGGTGGAAGAAGTCTGAGCATCTCAATAGAGAAAATATGCCCTTATTCTTATTCAATGAAATAAAAATCAAAGAGAGTTATGAGAATTTAGGGAAGAACCAACATGATAAAGATAATCGATCATATTAATTTTAGTGAAAATAAAGACAGCAAAGGGATATATATATATATATATATGGTTGTGTCCTTTCCTTTTTCTTATCGCTACAAAAAAATTATTAAAAATGACAATTTCTCTTGATTAGCTGATTCCAGTAACCTCTAATTTGTGTATCCTTGTATAAATTGTATGTTTTCCTTTTAAAGAGTCATGAAAAATTCACAAAAAGTCCTAGAAATCTTGTTGAAAAACAAGAAAAATGCATTCAAAAATTGTTGTTCCTTTGGAAAGGAACAACAAAAACAATCTACGAAAATGTTTTCCCTTTCGAAAGGAACATCAAAAACAATTGGCCAAACTGTCATTCCTTTCGAAAGGAAGAACAAAAATTATTAGCGGAAATGTTGTTCATTTGGAAAGGAACAACAAAAATAAATGGTGAAAACTGTTGTTCCTTTGGAAAGGAACAACAAAAATGCTCGTAACAATACTGTTGTTCCTTTCGAAAGGAATAGTAAAAGTGTTGTTCCCTTGGAAAGGAACAGCAAAAACACTCACAAAAATATTGTTGTTCCTTTGGAAAGGAACAAAAAAAGTGTTGTTTCTTTGGAAAGGAACAACAAAAATTCGCAGCAAGAAAAGTAAGAGCGGTTCAAGAAATAAAATTCTATACAAAAAAAAACAAAGTAAAAGAAAACAAACTTTATGTACATGTTTCAAGAAAAAGTAATTTTTTTTTTTACAGAATTGGTGCTGCTGAAGAATTTCCTTCTATAACTGAAACTTGCATGGTGGGGTCCTTATTGTTCAATTGAAAATGGAGCGGAGACTATGATTTGGAGGGATCAACACCTGAAACAAAAAAACAAAATAAATTAGAAAATAAACAACACTTTATTAAGTTACAACAACTATGATGTTATTTCCTAAGGGAATATCAATCTATTAATGAAAAAAAATAATCTTTTTGAAAAATATTTTGGCAGTAGTGGCATTAATCTTCAAATGGAAACGAATTCTTCATTTCTTCTGTTATGAATCCGTTAGGTAATGAACTGGATGAAATGCCCTTGTTTTACTAAAATTTCTTTCAAGAATCGCTCGTCCATAAATTGACCTTCTTTGTTCTGCTAAGACCTGCAAAAAACGAGTGTCTACCTGCAATAAAACATTAAATCATGGAGAAAAAAAGGTGATCGGGCTCCCCTAATCCAAGAATTATGAAAAAAAATAACAATTAATTACTCTGTCGAAAAAATCCATGGACAAAGTAAAATTAATTTATTACCTGCGGGAGAGCAGTGGCCAATCATGCTAACCTGCAGTGTTTCAATCATAACTTATTTTTTTTTCGTCCCATTTGAGTGATTCCAAAGCCAAATGAGAGCTAATTCAAGGTTTTATCTCCAATAGAAACATGTTTTAAAAATTCAATACTATGATATGTCAAATTTTCTTAGAACAACCTGCATAATAGAGTCATTTTCGATTTTCCAGCTTAGACCAACAGTTGATATTTCAAGCATAAATTTTCCGTTTAATGGCGGATTGAACTGATTCAAATTGGGGATTAGATTAGATTAATTTATTGATATCCAATAGAAACAGGTTTTTAAGACAAGAAGAATTGATGGGTCAAATACGCTAGTGAACAGCCGAGAAAACAGAGTTTCAAGAGTGCTGATTTATGATAGGCAGTCAGTATTTTGGTCATAAATTCCTCATACGATATCGAAATTGAGTGATTAAAATTGCGTTGTAAACTAGATTCATATATGAATCTACCATAAGAACAGTTTTTAAAAATATAGTCATTTAGGTCTCCAAAAACTGACTGTCCCAACTTTGTTCTTGAGCGGCCTACTAGACACCCTGTCAATGTTTTTGTTCTAAATTTTTCATTTCAAATCCAAATGGAGTGATTAAAATTGGGTTGGAAATTAGACATCAAGGGCTACTTATGATAGAAATAGGTTTTAAAAATATTCAATTTTGGTCCCTCAAAACATGACTGTCCCAACTTTGTTTTCAGAAATTTCATCAAGCCCGCAAGCCAAAAAAATGATATTCAAGAAAATTTTCCATATTGATGATAAAAATGAATATAAGTGTTAGTAGAATGGTTTTTTGCAATATATTTCATATAAATACACAAATAAATTAGAATATTTATCATCAATGTTGATTTCCACAACGTGTTGCAACAAAGAAACAACTATTTTTACAAAAATAAAAAAATGTGTTTGTTTTATTTCCTTATTTATTTTATTTTATCCACTATCCTACTCTTCTTTGAGAATCGAATATGTTTATGTATAAGAGTATTTCCAGTGGAACCATTTTAGAAATAAGGCCTCTTGTATGTACATACCCAAATTTGAAAAATGCATGTTGATAAAAATTAGGGTATGAGAAGCCAACTTCCCTTGAAAAGATGGTGCCAAAAATTGTTGAAGCATAGAGTGATGTTGCAAAAAAATGATGGAGTGAAACCAATTTTCAATGTATCCCTTACTTTCTTGATTTCCCATAGCCATCGTATCATGAATTTCTTGAGCTTTTAAAATGGTTTGTTGGTGCAAACTAGAAGAAACCTCATTTTCTTTCATAACTTCTACAATTTTTGGATTTGATTCATTCTGAGTCTCAGTGTAAGTTTTTTCCAATGGTACATGTGAGATAGAATGGGTGGGAAGGGTGAGTGAATTTTGCAGTTCAACATTGTAAGCATGTTGTACTAGTTTATTATCGTGTGGGTGTGGAATGAGTTGAGCAGGAGATTGTGTAGGGAATGGAGCCTCTTGATGATGTAGTTGATTGTGTTGAGTGGATGATTTTGATAGGCAAGCAAGATGTTGTGGAAGAGCTGGAATATGTGTTTGTGCTACAAGATGAGGGAGAGTAGTCATGCAATCATAAGGTGAACCATGCCAAGCTTGTAGACAAGATTGGTGGTGGTTATATTGAGATTGGCATGGCTGCCCTAACATGTGAGTATTCCATAACGAATTATGCAAGTAAGAGAATGGAGAGGAAGTGTTTTGAACCATACCTGTAGGCCATGATTTCCATGGTTTTGACCTTGTTGCAGCTTCCCCATCTCTTTGATATGCTACTTCCATCCTAGATAAGGAAAAACAACTATCTATGGGATGCTCCTTTCGGTAATGAGGGCAAAACACTTCATCAAATTCTTGATTTTTCTGAACCTGCAAAACATTCAATTGTGAATTTAGAGAGCTAATAAAATCATATTTAAAATTTTCAAATAAAACATTGATTTCAGCTCTTATGTCTCTTGTTCTTGTAGTAAATTTGGAAAATAAAGAAGAAACTTCTCTAGAATTCTTACCAGCCTTGGAAATTCCTCTTGAATACCTTATGCACAATTCACAAACATCATCATATGATAACTGAAAAACATCACCTTTTCCTATCAGATTTAAGAGTTCTAAAAATTCATCTTTGATTCCTTTAAGAAGGAGTGTTTTCAATATCTCTTTTTCCAAATGCTTATGCTTTGATTTTTGAAGGTTATATTGAAATTGCTCTACATAGTCCTCCAAGCTTTAATCTTCCCCTTGTATCATACTGAAAATATATTCATTGGATTTGCAGTAGTCTTGGTACTTCTTCAAGAATATGTTCTTCATGTCCTCCCATGTTTGGATGCAGTTCCCACCAAGGTTCATGAACCATCGGAGAGCTGCTCCTTTTAGAGTAAGAGGAAACACTTTCAACCTTCGATCATTAGTACAATAATCATATCCTCTACAAAGTATTTCAAACTCAAATAAGAATGTATCTGGATCTTCATTTGTCAAACCATGAAAATTTGGTAGAGACAATGGGGGAATTATGTGCATTTGTGTCACTCCTCCTAGATCTTTGATAGGGAATTCAAAAGTTACAATGTGAGCCATTTCTTACCATAATAGAAGATGTTCTTTATGTGTTTCTTTGAGGATCCTCCTTAAAATGTTCCTGTCAATTGGTTAATGAAATGGGTGGTGCTTACATCACCACTTGAGTGGAATTACAAGATTTTTTTCAAAAATTCTACCTCTAAAATTCAAAAAACGCAAGCTTTCATTCCTACCTTAAGCTTTCACTCAATTCTGATGTGAAGCGGGCCAGTGAACAAGTGTGTTCCTTTCTCGGTGCGCAGGTTCTTACCTTCCGTCTTTAATACCCAATTCTTCCCAAACAGAAAAAATTTAAATATGCATCACTCTTTCTAAATGGCATACACTCTCCCCGGCAACGACACCAAAATATTGAGGTATAAAAGGTATCTTTTCAACACCTATCTATCTCACATTAATTATCAATCCAGGAATGAATTTTTATTTCAAGAGTGTACTCAGTCTGAGGCAGCAATTCAATCTAAGAGTAATGCTCTTCAATATGTAGTACATTGTTCTAAATGCAAGAGTAAATGGATGCTTGGAAAATAAATCTAACATAAACTCAAATGCTTTGAAATCCAACTATTCACTCAGCAAACATCAATCGAGGATACAGTAGCAATAACTCATTCCTCTAGAAATTGATGCAATTGAAATCAAACTGGAACAAGACAATCAATCTGGGAACGTGGAAGCAATAACCAGTGTTCTCTACAGTTGACAATCCTGCTCTCAAACAATCAAAGGGAAATTGAAATTAAACTAACTATTGTTGAAAGTAAACAAAGAAGAAATCTTATTAAAAGAAAGAATTAGAAATGAACAACAATCTGTAATTTAGTGGCTATGTGCATAAACAACAAATTGTAAAAATGTAAATAAAAAATCTTTCGCAATCTGAAACTAATGAATCAGAAATGATCAACATTCTAGAATTGAACAACAAATACTAACTAATGAATTTGAACAACAACTCTATACTTAAAGGAATCAAACAACTAATCCTACCAATCCTATCAACAACAAACATTATTAAGCAATCCAACGGAATAGAAAATGAAGTAAATATTGAACATAAAAGTTTTATAAGCAATGACAAGATGAATAATACCGAAATTAAGATTTTTGTTGAAATGGAACAGCAATGCAATTCATTAACGCAATACAATAATAAACAATTCAAAAACAACTTAATTAACTTTACAATTGTAATAAAACCAATCACAATGATCACACAACGGTAATTAAAAGAGTAGAAATACAAACCAAAAATCAATCCACTAGGGTCGGGCCCTCAACCACCGGTGAAACGCCGCTAGGCTACTGTAGAACTAAGAAATTAAACGGCAACCCGTTCTTGTATTACTCATGAATAACAACATTTACAAACAGTCGATCTCTATTTAATCAATGAGAGTCGATGAGGAATTGTGTAATTACAATAGGAAATCTTTCCATCTCTCATCCATCGTTTTCTTTAATACAAAATACATGCTCTCCTTCTATAATCACAAAGAGGAGAAATTAAATAGTAAATATGATCTCTCATAACAATATTGGATTGTTCCTAACCAATTGATCAACAAGAAAATATATTTCCATCCATCTTTCAATAAGAGAAAGTTGAATTTGGATTTGTAGCTGAGATAATTTGGAGGACGACCGCAACAACAAATCTGAGAAAATAGTGCTCAAATAACCTTGTGTTTCTCGCAATACATAACAAATTTGGGCAAACCATTCTTTAGAAAAGTTAATTTATTCTGTTCGAGACAAAACCCATGTTCCAGATTTTCCAGATTCTTCCTCATTTTCCCAGAATCTCAACCATAAAACTGTCACTTCTTATTATAACGAATTTCTGAGTTGGAATATTTGATGATGATTTGGAGATCAAATCTGCAATCTGGAAAATATCTTGGAGGCTAAAATGGTGAGTGTTGGTACAAAAGATATTAATAGACCATCATTGATAAAATTATGCATAATAATGATCCATTTATTAAAAATAAAGGAGAAGAAATAATATTTATCCATAAGAGCATAAGTAATTATAAAATGGATTAATATGATAAATTATGATAAATTATATTGTAAAGAAGAGTAAAAATGGATGAAATAAGTGTTAAAAAGTGGTCGTATTCATGACCCAACAAGGGGTCCCAGTATAATTAGATCCTACATAATGATAATAATGTAAGGGAAAAAAAATAACAATAGTGGGCTTCTATGGGGCACAATAATAACACTATGGGGACTACATGGGAACAATAATAACAATAAGGGGGCTACACTAGTATTATAGGGACCTAACATGCCCCTCTCCTTCAAAAAAGTGTCGCCCTCAAAGCTTGAGTATTTTTGGATTCTTTTGTATAAAATTCTCATCCTCCCATGTGGAATCTTCAATGGGTAAGTTCTTCCACTTGATGAGATACTCCAACATTGATCAATTTTATAGCTATCAATTTATTGTTTTCGTGATTGCTTCAAGTTCCAGTATATTTTTCCTTCGTCGTAAAGTTTTGGAAATATTTTTTGAACTGGGAGTTTGTCACCCATAACCTTCTTTAAGCATGAATCATTGAAAACTAGGTGTGCTCAAGAAGATGAAGGAAGCTCCAATTTGTATGCCAGAGTACCAATCCTTTGCAACACCTTGTAAGGACCATATTACTTTGGTCATAATTTGTCATCCTCCTTAGCTTTCTTGAGCGACATTTTTTTGTATGGCAGTAGCCGTAAAAATACCGAGTTGCCTACATCTAACCTTCTTTCGATGTGATGTTGATCTGCTTGCTGTTTCATTCAATTATGTGAAAAAGTTAGGTTATACTTTGAAAGTTGGAGAACTTGTTGTTGATGCTCGATCTGATATTGCACTTCTTGAACCTTAAAATTTTCTCTTAAAGATGATGTGATGGACGGTGGATGATGTCCATAAAGTGCCATAAATGGGGTCATTTTTTTTTGCAGTGTGGAAGGAAATGTTATACCACCATTCAACCAGAGGTAACCACTTGACCCATTATGTTTTTTTATCAGATAAAAGGAAATGAATATATCCTTCCAAACATTTTTTCGCTATCTTAGTTTTCCCATTAGGCTGAGGATGATAAGATGAGCTATGAGCTAGCTAAGTACCTATACAAGAAAATAATTTCATCCAAAAATTTACAGTGAAAATGGGATCTCTGTCACTTACAACAATATTTGGGTTTCCATGTAGCTTTTTAATTATTTCCATAAATGCAATAGAAAATGTACTGGCTTTAAATGGATGAGATAATGCACAAAATTGTGCATGCTTGGTAAGTCTATTAGCTACCACCACGATGACACTCTTTCCTTAAGAATTGGGTAAACCTGTGATAAAATTCATTCAAACCTCCTCCAAACATTGACATGGAATGGATAAGGGTTGTAGTAGACCCGGGGTCTTAATTGTCTCAACTTTATTTGTTGGCAGACCAAACATTATGCCACAAAATTTTGAATATGAGATTTAAGGCCAACCAAAAAAAATCTTCCTTGACCCTATGGTAAGATTCTAAAAATCTCGAGTGTATTCGTAAGGGAGAGGTGGGAAATTTCCAAAGAATATTTTTTTTTGTTGGGAATTCTTACAAATATATAAGCAAATTTTGTACCATAATGAATCAATTCTCCAGCTAAATGTATCATATTTACTGTGATCTTCCTGCAACTTTTGAATGAGTGTCCACACTTCTTCGTCATTCTTCTGCTCCTCCCTTTCTTTGGTTATCCAATCTGGTTGGATAATAGAAATGACACAAAGCAATGTTTCCACGTCCTCATCCTTTCTTGAGAGTGCACCTGCAACAAAATTTAGATTCCCTTTGTTATATATGATTTCAAAGTCATAACCCAACATCTTTGTGGCCCATTTTTGTTGCTCTTCTGAATATAGTCTATGTTACAAAAAGTATTTAAGAATATCATGGTCTGTTTTTACCTTGAATTTTATTTCCATTACGTAAGGTCGACATTTATTTACTGTGCTTAGTATTCTCAATATTTCCTTCTCATAAATATGTTTATGTAAATAATTTCCTTTCATTGGACTAATTTCAAAAGAAGTGGGTCTTGCTTCATGCATTAAAAAAACACCAATTCCATTTCTTGAGGCATCGCATTCCACAATAAAGGTTTTTGTGAAGTCTGGTGTAGTTAAGATTGGTTCTTGGCACATTGCCTCTTTAATATGTTCAAAGGCCTTAGTTGCTTCTGTAGTCCAAGAAAATTCATCTTTCTTCAATAATTTTTTTAGAGGTGCTGCTATTGTCCCATAATTTTTAAAAATCTTGCGATAATACCCTATTAACCAGATAAATCCTCCAAGATGCTTTAGGGTTGTGGGGATTTTCCATTCCATAATTGCTTTGATTTTTTTAGGGTCTACCTTAACACTCTCATGAGATACAATATGACACAGATATTCCACCTCCTATACTCCAAAGAAACATTTGGAGCTTTTTGTATATAATTTTTTTCTCCTCCAATAGTTTGAGCACCCTGTTAACATGTTGAGAATGATCCTTTCAAGACTTGGTGTATATTAGTATATCATCAAAAAATACTAAAAAAAATTTATAAGGTTTTGAAAATGGAGTTCATCAACCCTTTAATTGTAGAAGGTGCATTGGTATGGCCAAAATGCATGACCAAAATGTTGTTTTCAGAATGCCTTCAGTGTTCATTCTAATTTTATGATAACATGAATGAAGATCCAACTTGGTTAAGTAAATTAATCCATGTAATTTTTCCAATAACTCATCAATGACAAGAATGGGAAATTTATATTTAATAGTGAGCTTGTTGACCCCCCTATAATTTGGACACATGTTCCATGATCCATCCTTCTTGTGCACCAATACTATTGGAGGAGAGAAAGAACTTTGACTAGGTTGAAGTATACTAGCCTCTACAATTTCACAATCATATGTTAAATTTCGCTCTTTTGGGAATAGGGATATATGTAAGGCTTGATGTTTGGAGGAACACTTCGTGGAATAAAATGAATAGCATGATCATGATCATGAATATGTAGGAGTCCTTTGGGAGTCTTAAACACCTTGGAATCATTTTTCAATAATTTTTGGAGATCTAGAGAAATAGAGGATTTCAATGTTTGAACTTGTAGTGAGCATAATTATGCAATTACACCTCATTGTTCTTTATTCAGAAATGTTTTCATGAAATTAGAGCTAATTCTATTTCCTTGTTTCCATGTGATGCCCCGTAAGTATACTTCCTTTCCATCCCAAAAACAATTCAAGAAAAGTTCTTGAAAATTAAAAGCAATATTCCCCAAAGATTGTAACCATTGGACTCCTAATACAACATAAGCACCTCCCATTGGAATAGAAAGCACTAGAATATTCAATACATATCCCACCACGGTTAGCTTTATATTATGGCACTTTCCAGAGTAGTTTAGAGTTCCTCTATTTGCGGCCATCACCTAACATTCTGGGGTTGGATATAGGAATCAATTCAATTCCTTGGATATCTTAAAATGAATGAAATCATGTGTACTACCTAAATCAATCAACACTATTACCCTTTTTTTCTAGATATGACCTTCTATATTGAGAGTTTGAGGAGTGGTAATTCATGCCAATTCATTAAAAGATATGGTTGGATTCATTTATTCCTTCTCTGGTGTTGGTTCCTGGTGTATATCCTTCTCTTTTGATGTTTCTTGTTCGTTTTCCTCCTCTTTAGAATCTATGTAAAATAATTTATTCTCGGTGCACTTATGAACTTTAGTGTGTTTTATATCACAATTATAAAAAAACCCTTTTGCTCTTTTTTTTTCCAATTTTTTGGTGTTTACCTTGTAGGTTGTGGATGGTTAGGAGCAACAACATTTTCATATTTATAGTTATGATTGGTAGACTTCCTTGTTTCCATAATTTCTCATTCAAATTTTCTTTCCACCTTGAATGCCTTATCCAATGAGTCAGGTTCCCAGAGGCAAACATCATGTTGGATGTTATCCTTTAAATTCCCTATGAGGACATCAATACTACGCTCCTATGGAATATCTGCTACCCTGATATTCAATTTTTGGATGTCCTCAATGTGCTCTGCCATTGAAACCTTTTGTCTGAGACTTATCAATTGGCTAAAGAAGGTTTTAATGTTTGTACTCTCATAATGTGCTATCATTTCCTTCGTAAAAATTTACCAACTGACAAGTGGTTCATGAGAACAAAGCCATCGATAACTTATATACTGATTGGGTTCTAAATATAAAGTTGCAATGCATACCTTTTGTGTGTTTTGCACATTACGGAGATCAAAATATTGCTCCATCTATAGTATCCATGTTACTAGATCCTTGCCATAAAACTTCCTCATACCGATCATTGGAATATGGTGGGTCTTAAAGCCAACATTAGAGTCTATGAAACCATAATTAACATTTCTTTTGTTCTCCTCATTAATTTCATCTACTAATTTTTCACCATTAGGAATAATTTACTCTAGTAACCTTTTCAAACATTCCTTCAAACCTTAAATGTCTACATTTAGACCATTCTTCATTTCTTCCATGTTTCCTTATAGTTTGTTATGAAACCAACTCCAAAAGTAGAAGAAAAAAGAGATCAACGCCTTCGAAATAATCCACTTCGAGAGGGAAACCTACATTACATTACATAAATGAAAAATTCTTGGATGGTACAAATGAAAAAACCTCCTTATATATATAGGAGTCTGCAGAGTCACAATATAATCCTAACTGACGTAACAATAATAATGTAAGGGCACAATAATAAAAAAATTGCGGTTACAGGGGTACAACAATAACAATAAGGAGGACACACTAACAACAATAAGGGACTACACTAGTAATATAGAGACCTAACATGCCCCTCTCATTCAAAAAAGAGTCATCCTCAACGCTTGAGTAGCTTTGGGTGGTTTTGTATAAAATTCTCATCCTCCCATGTGGAATCTTCAATGGGTAAGTTCTTCCACTTGATGAGATACTATGAAATTGATCGATTTCGTAGCCGTCGAGTTCTTGTTTCCATGATTTCTTTAGGTTCCAATATGATTTTTCCTTCCTCATCAAGTTATGTAAATATTATTTGAACTGGAATTTTTTCACCTATAACCTTCCTTAAGCATGAAACATGGAAAACTATATGCACTAGCGAACAAGAAGGAAGCTCCAATTTGTATGCCATAATACCAATCTTTTGCATCACCTTCTAAGGAAAATAGTACTTTGGCAATAATTTATTATCCTTCTTAGCTTGCATGAGGGAGATTTGTTTGTGTGGTTGTAGCTGTAAAAATACCTAGTCTCCTATATCAAAACTTCTCTCGCCGCGATGTTGATATGTGTGTTGTTTCATTCGATTTTGTGGCAAGTTTAGGTTATCCTTTAATAGTTGGAGAACTTCTATCTTATGCTCGATGTGATCTTCCACTACTTGAACCTCATACTTTTCTCTTAAGCATGATTTGATGGATGGTGGATGATATCCATAAAGTGCCACAAATGGGGTCATTTTTGCTGTAGTATGAAAGGAAGTGTTATACCACCATTCATCGAGAGGTAACCACTTGACCCATTTTGTTTTTTTATCAGATACAAAACAACAAAGATATCCTTCCAAACATTTGTGAAGTCTGGCGTAGCTAAGACCGGTGCTAGGCACATTTCCTCTTTAAGATGTTCAAAGGCCTTAGTTGTTTCAAGAGTCCATGAAAATGCATCTTTCTTCAATAATGTTGTTTTAGGTGGTTCTATTCTCCCATAATTCTTAACAAAATTGTGATGATACCTTATTAACCCGAGAAATCCCCACAACTGCTTTATGGTTGTGGGGAATTTCCATTCCTTAATGGCTTTAATTTTGTTAGGGTCTACCTTAACAACCTCATGAGATACAATATGACCCAAATATTCAACCTCTTTTACTCCAAAGAAACATTTGGATGTTTTTTCATATAGTTATTACTCTTCTAATAGTTTGAGCACCCTCTCAACATGTTGAACATGATCCTTAAAAGACCTGTTGTACATTAGCATATCATCAAAAAATACTAACAAATATTTTCTAAGGAATTGTTTGAAAATGGAATTCATCAGCCCTTGAAATGTAGAAGGTGCATTGGTAAGGCCAAAAGGAATGACCAAAAATTCATAATGACCCTCATGAGGTCGAAATGATTTTTTTCAGAATATCTTCAGTCTTCATTCTAATTTGATGATATCTTGAACGAAGATCCAACTTGCTAAAATAAATTGCTCCATGTAATTCATCCAATATTTGGTCAATCATAGGAATGGGAAATTTATCTTTAATAGTGAGCTTATTGACCTCCCTATAATCCAGACACATGTGCCATGATCCATCCTTCTTGTGCACCAATACTAATGGAGCAGAGAGAGAACTTTGGCTAGGTTGAATTATACCAGGCTCTAAAATTTATGAAATCATACATTCAATTTAGTTCTTTTGGACATAAGGATATCTATAAGGCCTAATGTTTAGAAGAACACTTCCTAGAATCAAATGACACTACAAGAAAAAATGACATTGGTGAGGGGAAAAAAATGTCACCATAAGCTCATTGGTGAGGGTTAAAAGAGCCTTTGTCACCAAAACTTGAACGTCACCAAAGGTGGCGTCGCCGAAAGTATAAGTGTTGTGGTGACATTCAAGGTCCATCACCAATAATTATTTATAATGATAGATAGTGACCGTCACCATTTCATATGAGCAATGGTGATGGACAATAGCCCCCTGTCATCGAAAAACTGAACGTCACCAAAGGTGGCGTCGCTGAAAGTATGTGTTGTGGTGACATTCAAGGTTTGTCACGAATATTGATTATAATGACAGATAGTGACCGTCACCATTTCATATGAATAACAACAATTTTTTGGGATGGACCTTTCATGGCCATCACTATTAGTGCATATATATGGCGATGTTCATTGACCATCACCATTTCATATTTGGTGAAGGTCAAAAAATGTCATGATAAGCTCATTGGTGACATCAAGGTGCGTCACGAATAGTGACTATAATGACAAACAATGACCCTCACCATTTCATATCAACAACAATGATTTATGGTGACAAACCTTTCATGGTCGTCACTATTGATGCATATATATGGTGGCATTTGTTGACCGTCACCATTTCATATTTTGGTGAGGGTCTTAAATGTCACCATAAGCTCATTGGTGATGGTCAAAAGAGCCTCTGTCACCAAAATCTAATTGTCGTCATTCTATATGAATATCAGGGCACGATGGAATTGAACCACGAACCTCTTGCTTGTAAAGAAGGTGCTCTTCCACTGATCTAGCAGCCTTTAAAAAATTAGACTTTTAAAATTTTTATCTTGAAACTTTATAGATTGTAAATTCTACAACTTTCAATAAATTAAAGTCTCGACAATATTTTACTAAACAAGAAAAACACTATTGAAGCTACAGGTCCCTACCTAATGGTTATGGAAGTTATGAAAGGTGGGTGGAGGGGAAAATAGTTACATATAAGAGACTTAATATGTTTAGTTGAATACTCAATTAGAATTGAAACTCTGAAGACATTTATAGCCTACAAATGACCTATAACTCGCAAATGCACCAAATATTGTAAAGGAAATGTCATAAGTGGATAGAATATGGAAGAAGAGCATTGCTGAATAAAAATGCAATATGTTACAGGCTGAATGAAAGAAAAATCTCAATGTTGTTGTCGATGGGTGACTTTTTATAATTGGGACCTTTCTCTTTACTTTATCACGTAAATATTCAGATTAAAAATTAGAAATTTTAGATATTTGAATGATATATATATATGTGTGTGTGTGTGTGTATATATATATGTGTGTATATATATATATATATATATATATATACAAACATATATATATATACGCATATATATATACACACACACACACAGACACACACACACACACACACACACACACACACACACACACATATATATATATATATATATCATTCACACAAAGCAACATGAAATTTTGAATATCACAAGTCCGCACTCAAAAAATGACAACAACCAACAAATAAAAGATATTGAAACTTATCATAGTAAGAATATCTCTTTTCAGTAGTGAACACCAAACAATAATACAGTAATTACTTCACTTTAGGACTACAAAACATTGGAAAAAAATAATATGTTCAATTATCTGTGAGTACAAAATGGACTTAATTCTAATGAAGCAAAAGAGTTGATACTAAATCGCGAATTAAAATTACCAACAACAATGTAAAATTTGTTATTCCAAGATCTTTCCAACAGTCCAAATAGAAAATTCCCCCGTCAGTGTTTGTAAGTGAATTTATAACCTGGAGAATTTAAGATTCTAGTTTTGACCCTTGGGTTATAAAAGACTAAATCATGTATTATTTGTAATGCAGTGGTTTATAAGAATTGTGTCAATGCAAGAGGGTTGACTTGTAATGACCCCATACTGTAGAATGTGAAAATTATTTGCAATTTTTTTTAACTTGAAGACCAAGGCAAAGGTCCTACTATTGAATGGTCATGAGTCCAAATGGCAGCCAGACTAGGTTTTGGTGTTATAGTTAACTGTTATAAAACCAAAGTATAATAAATAATATAATAACCTCCAAAAAGATTGCTTGAGGAGCAACACAGAAGCTGAATCCAAGAGTGGAAGAGTAAGGGGAATCCTTGGGAAGGCAATATACGTCACTTAATGTCCAATAAGTGACCAAAATTACATCAAAAACACTACTCAATTCATAAGTGGCAATACAAAGCGGGATTTCAAAGGCCACCCCTATAAAATGAAGAATTTGTCCTACTTAAAAATATATAAGCATGACCATCACAGTGCTAAGAAGAATAAATAAAAGGCTTTGGAGCCAAGTACAGGATAATCCTCAATGCATCGAATGGCTGCTGTCAAACAGAGGGTATTCCTCTAAAGTTGAAAGGGAAGCTATCCTACCATCTCAGACTCTCGATAGAAAGTTGGGTAAAAGAGATGGATATGGTATGGGGGGTGTCTCTCTGTATCGAAAATATGGCCCTCTACATGGATTTGACAGAAGGGAGTTGCCTACAAATCTAGCATGAGTTATCTTGAAACCGCATATGACAACAACACATGGGATTTCTTATCAAGGGTTGGGATGCCTCTTATAACCCAATATATCATTACTGCCTTGTGATTCTTATAGAGGTTCTATATTTTAACCATGCTATATTAAAATCCCTCTCACCTACTCTGTTGACCATATGTTCCAAGTCCAAACTCAAAATTTTATATGGAAGACACATGATCCTCATGCATAGGAGACATAACATATTCTTTTTCTTGGAGAGGTCCATTCCTTTTCATTCTTACATTCTTCCTCATGTTGAGAGAACACATGCCTCCATAGCTAGAATTCCATATAACCAACCCAAGAAGCCAGTGATATTGAAAGATGAGTGAGTCTGTGCCAAGCTAGAGGGGTTGTGGCAGAAGTGGAAGGAAGGCATTGTGTTTGAATATAGAGTTGTAGAGTAAGAAAAAATGAATCTCATTACTCACTTGTTTAAATCATTGTTAACTAGAAATGAGCTATGATATATTTTAAATCACATTATCCACTTTTTTTATTCATCATTGTAATGAGCCAATGCATATGAATTTCAGGGATTCCCAAACAGCAACTAATAGCTCAAATTGTTTATGCGACATTGTGGAACTAGAGGGGATGGATTCAATGGAGATCATGACCTTCTGTTGTGTTTCACTAAGTGGAAGAGATTTTTCATTGTTTTAACGTTGGGTGAGATACCTAAATAAGCTTTAAATGAGGGAAAGAATTGTTAGTGTCTGGTTATGGCTATATTTTTTAGTATTGTGAGTTGGGATGGATGAGAAATAAATCCAACAGCCATCCTTCGTCCTTGTGGTCTCATAACCCAGTTTGGGGGTGGAATTTACAGAATATTCCTGTTGTTGGGCAGTCGATCACTCATTTTTTTCCAATTTGATGGATATATTCATGGCAAAGCTGAGGGATTATCATCATTCTCATGCCAGTTTGTCAGCAAATAATACCACCAAACCTCCACGGGGATATGGGTTTTTATCATTATTTCCAAACACACCCATCCCTTTGGTTTTAAAATTTTTATCTACAACCATTATGAAGTAAATTACTAAGTGGTGTCACTAGATGGTGTAACAATCATAATTTTGGAAAAAATTGTAGAACCGTATTACATTATATGGGTCAATGGCTCAACTCTATGTCGTCCTTGAAGACTTGTGTTTGTATTTGCTAAAAAACTATATACCTCCTCACACAAAATTTCAGCAAAATCATATGAATATTTAACGATTAGATGCCAATAGGTTCATGAAGATTCATATTAGAGATTGGAAGAATATTTGATCTTCCATTAACAAAATGGAAAAAAAAAATGTGAAGTACAAATAACAACAATAAAATATATTATATCTAGAAAATATCAATCTAGAACTAACCTACTACATAATTTAAGTATTTAGTAACTCTAATTGCCTTCATTTTCCACGGGGTCTTCGATAGACAGTGATCGGGTGCATTGTTAAAGCACTCCTAGATGTTAATTCATTGGTTCAATTCCCCACCCTATTTGGGTGTTATTCTTGGACATGACTATGATGTAGCCTCACCAATGTCAAACTCACAAAATATAAAAAATATTCATCAAAATCCAATTTTCACCTGTTCCAAGGAGTGTAGAATGAAACATGACCTATGTAACAAAGATGGACTGGTCTAAGATTCCAACTATAAAGTTACATCAAAAGAAAATAAATAAATAAAAACTAGATGCCATTTCACATGCATGACAATGACGTTACATATAAAATGAAGGAACTCTAGTTTATAAACGACACATCGTCACAAAATTCCATCCACATCATCACTAATATTCATCAGAAAGACAAGTAAATTTGAGAGTAGAAAAGAAACCATAAGAGGTTGTGTTCAAATATACCTTATTCTCTATATGGACAAGTATAAAGCTGAACCGAAAATCCTCTGAAAGAATAAATTTAGTGTAATATCACTTGTAATATGTGATATTTATGTTAAAGGAGATGAAGAACTAATTCAAAAACTCAATTTAGTCCTACAAAGATAGCCAAGGTCCCATAAGTCTATGAAACCCTCGTGTATGACAAGCAATAAAAAATAATTGAGGCCAAGTAAGATACAAATGATGTTGCTATGAAAAATTTTCAGAAGATAAATCCAAAATATAACTAATACACTAGATATGATGTTATAATACACTAGATATGTTTCTACTGCTATAATACTTTATTTTATGAGTGATAGAAAAACCATGTGATTGTTATTAGAACTTGTCCTTGCTGTCCAAAACATTTTATATTGTTGCATGATGTATATCAGGCCCTATTTAGCTGCTATAGCTTACTCTCATAATTTTCAAATTAGAGATTTTATGTTGAATAGAATTTATTTATATACTATTTTAAATTAGCTCATGAAATGTAGTCTTTGCATTGTTGAATATTTCCTTACAGTATTTTAGTATAGACACAAAATTTTGAGAGGTGCAATCTAAAGTTCAAATTTTTAGGAGCTATAAAATTCATTCTTTGAGTCAAGATCTAAAATATGGTGTAGAAACTTGATATGGTGTCTGTGTTGTGCATATGAAATATCTCAGCAAATCCACATATGGATGGGACTGTTTTCTATGAGACAGAGCTGTAAAAATCTTTCAGTGTGTGCAATGCCCTTGTTTCAGTGCTTGAAGCTGATCTACCCCCATGATTGGCACTTGGACCTGTGTGAGGTTCGATGCTGAGATGCCCATCTGTTCAGTTGGTTGAGCATAATAAGAAGGTGGCCAAAAGGAAGAAAATTTTCCTTGATTCAGTCAAGCACCACTTGATCCCTCACATCGCATAGAAGAAGACAGGGAAGAATATGTATGATGCCTCAGTCACTCTGTATCAAAGTGTGAATGTATCCCACAAGAAGCTTTTGAAGAAAAATATCATTAGTAACAACATGATTAATACTAATACTATGGAAATCTATCCAATGAAGAACACCAAGTTGAGATATCAACTCACAAAATAGGAAACAAGGTTTATGAAGATGAGTTAGGTTGGATAACTATAAATGTATTATGAGTATCTTGACTTACCTTCGTGCAGGGAAAATGTGAAACTGTGAAGTTGCCCACTTTTGAAACATTGTAGGATGGCTTTTTCCAGGAAGAGAATTTTTCAGTCATAGTGGAAGAGACTCAAAATAATCCACTCATTGGGAATGTGACTAAAGGAGGACCCAAGAAGGCAAAGAAAAAATTGGTTTGTTCATCTCATTCTGAGGTGGATGCTATGATCCATGTGACATGTTTCAAATGTTGTAAGAAGGGACATTAAGCAATCCAATACCAAAAAAAGGGAAGCAACTACAAAAGTAGTTTGAGATTAGTGCAGAAGCTATAGTGGATGAGTTGGCATCCAAGCTAGAGACATCCTTCTGCACAATTTATTGTTTCTCAGTAAATACCACTTTAGTGTTGATCATCACATGCACAGTGGAAGATCAAAGCACATGGCATTCAACTGTGAGATATCTAGAAAGTTTGAAGAGAAAAAGGAAACATGCAAGTGGAGTTGGGTGATAATAATACCCCTAGTTTTGATCCCTATGTAATACCCCTAGTTTTGATCCCTAGAACAATAATGTATATGTCTACATGATAAATGGCTAAAAATCTGAACGATGGAATATGTAAAGTGGTACATTGAATCATAATAAAAATACATGACAGACTGCAGAGGGAGAAAGGAAAAACAATGGGGGGGCTATAATCCCACAAGAAGGGAACAAAAGGGGGCTTAGGGCCTAAGGGAAAAATATTTTATCATTTTATTACTCCCATCGGTTCTTTAACCTTAGCCTTATTAAGCATTTCTTTATTGTTATCCTAAGTCTTACTAACCTTGGAAATTTGGAATTAGTGGTCAAGAGAGAAACATGTACTTCTTATGAAAGCACATTGTATATCCTATGCATGCAGATATAATCCGTGATTTTTGAGCATGCAAAATAGATTTTGACATCCAATATTCCTTGACATTTTTTTCTCAAAGCTTAGGTTTTTGTATTAATGCTATAATAGAATTATGGAAATAGTTGTCATGAAACTATGTGGAAATCATGACAATTTTAAAGGGAAATGGTTGTCATTGAATAAACTTAATTATAGTTGATAACCCCTGGGAGCCCTGGAGGGAAGTGGGATAACCTGAGGGACTGCATGACAAAGATAGGTATCCCATTCCTTGGGTTGTGCAACCTGATGGGAGAGGGCTAGTAGAATGAGATATATGTAAGAATTTATAGACTGGGAAATCCTAGGAATTGACTGTGTCAAGGGAGCTAGAGCCATCAATAGGTAATTTTATCCTTATGGATCCTTGTTCCAAACAATCAATTAATTTATATAAGTCAATTTCCTATGTTTGATGACCCTACCCTTGAGAAAGGAGTGGCTAAAGGAAATTTAATATTATCGGTCACCTTTAAACTATAACCCAAGGCCACATTTTTAACAAAATAGTAAATACCCAGGCTTGGAGATTTATGAAGTTATGTGCTTCTTCTTTTTATTTCCGCTTAATGGAATTTTCTCTATGAACTAAGTTTAAAGATCGATGACTGCTCGAATCATTGGAATGAGAGCTTTGCATCATAACTACAATATTATTTGAAGCATTCTTAGAAAATTTCCTATCATCATAAGAGAAGCTCTGTCACAAGTCTAAATAATTGCATCATAATATTCTAATATACCAAAGGTCTATGTCAAATACTTGAAAAATGAAAAATACATTAGACGATTGTGTTAATGATCTACAAATGTTATGCAGTTATAAAGAAATCCTTAGGAACCTGTCAAGGATAGTTGTTAATGTGTAGCATATTCCAATCATGGTATATGGTATGGGAAACCTACATGAGTGTAAAAAGAAATGATTAAGAAGATGCAAAGTCTGTAATTCCATAAACTACAGTGATATAGCTTGCATTGACAAGTTAAGTTTGGATTTGTAGTTCGATGAAGAAAGCTTAACAACTACTCAAGCATAAGGATCAAACCTTGTAAGAATATATAAAAATATGAAGGGACTTATATATTTCAGGGTTCTGTGTTTCCTTGTGATTAAGAAGTAGGAAGTTGTATTATACATTATCTTGATGAAGGAAAAGCATTAACATGATAAGATTACAATGAAAAAGTGGCCAAGTTCTATTTCAAAGTTGATTTTGTTTTTCAAAAAATTGAATAATTTGCAGAACTCAATGTGTGTAGGCTACTTGGGTTGAAAAGCTCAATAAATAATTATTAGTAACGCTGTAGTATGCTTGAGAAATGGACATGAAAATAAACATTCTACTCATTGCAAATACTATTGGACTTACAATAATATGTGAAATGAAATAATTTGTAAACCCTAACAAGCTACAAGGCTTAGCCTTTAGATAAGAAATCCATAGGGGTTATGGAAAAACCATAGGATTGATCGTTTCCACTAAAAGTATAAAGTTAGAAACCCTATCTCATTCTTGAAAGGAAAGGAAAGAAACATGATGATGAGGACAAGGATGAACATTTCTAATTTGATGAGATTGTAATGCCTCCTACAAGAAGGCCAAGACCAAGAGGGAGCTAACATTATTCTCAAAAGTTGTTCTTCCATGGCCTCCTAATGAGGATTGCAAGTACATGTTAAAGATTTCCAAGGTGTGGCAACTGTTGAAAATGGATGGAAGAACGAAGTGACAAGATGACTCATGAATGGAATCTAGATGAGCTTTGGATTCAAAGGAAGTAGAAAATATCAAATTCATTAAAGCATGATTTGGCTTGCGAATTTCAATATGAAGATGGCTTGAAGTCTTGAAGGAAGATATTGATCTACTGAAAACGAATTTGTGAACTTCTCTATGTGTTGATGATATATTTCTCACAAAGGATGAGAACCTCTTAAATGTAATAGGGAGCTTATTGAAATTGTTACATGAGCCTGATAAAATACTTGTTGAGAATGTGGCATGATGGATTGTGAGCCCATGGCTACTTTCTTGATGAAGAAATAGTTGCAAGATTCCATTTTTTAGCAAATAAATAACACTAATAGGTTGTTGGTGTTAAATTTTGTGCAAAGCTTTTGTTAAATTTGGATGAATAGCTAGATGTTATTAATAAAAACAAGTATTGAAATCCACCATGGCTACCTTTCTGCTTTTGACTAGGTTTAAGATTATGTAAGAAGCCTAGAATGGCTAACGATCCCTTTCAGAGGGAGCATTCGTTTGATAGCATCATCGAGTTACCGTAAGACCTATGTGGTCGGGGAATTTGGTTTTGAGGCTTGCAGTCATGAGTTACGAATTTCATCTCTCCTTGAGAGGATATTGACAGTGTACAAATTTCATCTCTCCCTGAGAAGGGATTAATGATGTACAAATTTCTTCTCTCCTGAGAGGAGATTGATGGTGTACTATTTTCATCTCTCCTAAGAGGATATTGATGGCGTACTATGTTCATCTCTCCTGAGAAGAGAATAACAGTGTATTTTTTTCATCTCTCCTGAGAGTAGAATGATGGTGTATTACATTTTTTCATCTCCTTCATGGTTTGACCGTGGTGATGGCAAACCTATACTAGTTCTTATAACATGAGGTTGAGGCATCGATTGGATCATGGTAACTAGTTGTTGTACCATAGGCTAGGTGTGCTAGCCTAGATGATGGTACCTCGTACATATTGATGATGTACCACACGTTAGGTGTACTAACCTAGATGATGTTACCTAGTACCATAGGTTAGGTGTGCTAACATGGATAATGGTACTCAGTGAATGCTATGATTATTATAGGTCAAGTTTGTTGACCTGGATGATTATGATGTCGATACTATGAGTTGTGAAACATTATTCTTAAAGACACTTTTCAACAAATAGATACATCTGAGTAAGTCAAGGTGAATATCTCCCTAGCTAAGAGGGAGTTTGATTTTTGGGTAGTTGCAGGAGGTGTTCCCTAGATACACAAGTTGAAATTAAAATTTAGAAAATTAAAGTTAATTTTAAATGTAATTTACAAAGAGACGCGACATCTCTTTGGGGCAACCTAATGCCACTATAAAAAGTCACTCGATACAATTATAACAAACACATCACTCACATATTCTTCTCTCTCTCACACACATTGAAGAAGATCTAAGGAAGAGGCCATAGTTTTCTAAGAAGTTTAAATTTTTGTGTTATTACTTAATGATGTTCATATATCACTGGGAGTAATTACCAGATACAAAAATCTGTGCCTGTTTATTTAGCATTATAAAATCAACAAGATTTACCAGTAAATGGAAAAAATTGAAGCCCTACCACCTATATATTAAGTAGAGTATTTGATTATGTATAGTATGAGAAAATGTTTCCTAAGATTCAAAGAGTATCTCCATATTTTTTCCATGAGATCCATGGCAGTTATGTTCAAGTGTTAATAACTTGTGTTAAGATGTCATCTTTGATTCAAGACACATATACTTTTTTAACTAGTGGTGGAGAGTCCAACCAATGAGAAGGCACAGTTGTTCATTTACAAGGTTGGCATCAATAAAGTATTCTCTCTCTCTGCCCAACTCCAGGATGAGGAGTGTGCATAATGGACTTATTAATAATTGTTGTAAACAATTGCAAATATTGGATTATATTGAAGCTCAAGGTTTTAAGTGGTTGCCTCAGCCTATAGATATTTAAAGGAACTACATGTTTTTCAATTGGACCCTTGTGGTCAAGGCGCTGCAAAAGAGGAAGGCCTTATGGCTATTTTTAAGGGGCAGAATATGTCATTTTTTGTGAGAATGGCTATGTTTTTTCTTCTTCTAATTTAATGTTAATAACCTAGTTGTGAATTAATTGAATAGATCTGTAATCTTCTTGGCCAATGGATTGTCAGGTGTTAGGTTTGCAGGAAAATTAGCATTTATAACAAAGTTCAATGATCTTCCTTAACCAAAAAATCTAATGGCACAAGCCATCTCATTGTATGGATGATGCTGAAGTTATTTCCAAAGTCGATAACTACTGAAAAAGAATAGTGAGGGGAGCTTTGGAGATTGATTTGAACTAGAGAAATATCAAGAAATATTGATAGTGATGATGGTACCAGATTCATGAATCATGGACAATTGATGATTCAGTTACTACAAAATTCTTCAGAAAATTGTAAATTCTACTGACTTAAAATGTTAGATATATATATATATATATATATATGAAGTGGATGAAAACATAGAGATTTAACAAAAACTATAATGCAGTTCCTTAGCTCAATTTCATTGGAATGCATAAATTATGTACAGAAATTATGAATTTGAAACTATAAAAAGACATATCAAAATATATTATGTCTTTCAAGTTGGTATCATAGTAATCATTTATTATTATACTTATAAAAAATATATGGGAAAAAAGGGGTAATTAAGAAAATAATATGCTTCTAAATGACATCAAATACTCTAGTTGAGGGCATTTATGCCCCACTCAAAGACAAAAGATCAATAAAATCTTGGTTCCTACTTCTCTTTCAAAAAAAAATTTCAATGTGTACATTCACCCTCCATTCTCGGAAGAAATGTATTAGCTACCGTTTTCCAGACTGACCCCCTCAGCTAAGAGTGGATGGGCGGGTGTTGCCCCAGTCTAGTCTGAATTTTCCTTAGAGAAAGATTTGGTCCTCTAGTTATGCAAATTTCATTATTGTATCTCTGTTATACTCGGAAATCACTTGAGTTATGACAACAGGATCATTCGGGTATTTTTTACTTTCTTATGAGTTTATCTAATAGGTTAAACCATAATGGTAATTTTAACAGTCTATTTGAGTTGGAGTGGTTTTGATAGTGATGTAATAATGTCAATATAAGGTATATTATCATAGCAACACAAAATTCATAAAATTCATATTTGTGTTCCTAAATAATAGTGCAAATGCAACGTGAGTCCCAGGAGGGCAGCTCAATTAGTGATCGAAGTAAAGTGAGTCCATGGTAACTAAGAAATCCAAGGTTTAAACCCCTTCGGTTGTGACCTGATTTACAGAAAGGAGGACAGGACTTAGACCCCCAAAGGTTTATTAGTAGCCACATGTCACGTAAACTTCGAAGTTCCTATGGCTTAAAAAAAGTAGTTCAAATGTAATGTGAAATGAGATTTCTAGACAGGCAACATTTTTATATGGGAAAATATCAAGATTGATAGTTATAATAATGAAATATATGTTGAAAATGATGCAATTTAAATATTCATTTTTAGAATGCTACGTGCAGAGGTAAAGAACAAACCATAAAATATGTTAATAAAAACAACATAAATATGAAAAGCTAATTTTAATCCAACCTGGTTAGTGGATATGGTAGCATAAACATAAAAGAAACTTGATTCACATAAAAGACACTTAACAAATACAGTTGATAGATAAGGATTGATGAAAGTATGCTTATCAATGGGACTGCAAAAATGAACCATTCTAATCTTTTATCTCAATATCGTTACCAATTTAATGTTCCACTGCAAAATACTGACAGGCCTTAAATAACTTGGCTTCAACCATGCAGGCAAAGAAAATTGAATAATCATAAATAGAAGATAATAGAAGATAACTAACCTCTATAGCTTGTTGTTCTTCATGCTCAGTCAATATGTTCTCTAATCTCTCTTTCTCTCTTTCCAGTCTCTTCACAAATTCCTCTCATTCTTTTATTGTAGCTTTAGCGGCTTCAACATCTGCTACCTCTGAAACCATTTGTTCCTCCCTCTTTTTCCTGTGTATTTTTTCATGCCTCTCCACTTTGGCATCCTATGAATTAGATCTTGAAGTTGAATCTGTATTTGTGTCTGAACTTTTACCACATTCTGATGAATTGCCATGGACATCATCTAATTCAACTTTGGCTCTTTCTTGGCCTTCCTTGAGGGATCTTTTTCATGTCCACAAACTATAAATCTGAAACATTTGCAGCAAATATACTCATTTATTTACCATGTACATTGTCCCTTGTTGTGTAAGTGATTTCTTTCTTAGTTTTCTCAAGATATGTATTGTAGAGTATCCCCTTTCTTGCTGACTGTCACATTTTCTGAGTTAACATTAATCATTTGAAGTTCTTGAACTTCATATTGTCTTCCATTTTGACCATGGAGACTAGCTTCTTTTAAAGTCACTGATATTGTATCTGTAGATTTAACATGAGGCTCAAATGTGGATTCATGAGAAGGTTCCAGTTGGGCTCTTATTGAGCTTATATAGGTGAATCCATGGAGGGTCATCATTAAATCACTGTCTAATCAGACAGAATAGTTTCTAAGTATCGTACCAATGCATGACTTGATATGTATGGTAGAAGCAAATCATATTTCTTAGTAAAAAGAGCTTGGTAGCAAGATTTAAGATTAGTTAACTACTTCTGTCCATTAGATCTCCAAATAGAGTGGATCTGATTGGTCCATTTATATAGAAATATGAGAGAAAATAGGATCGAACAGGTTCACTAATCAGAGTTGTTTGAGTAAAGAATGTACCCCGACGTAGAACGATGAAATTTTTGTTCCCAACAAAGGGAGGATTTTTTCGAACATGTTTACTTTTTATATAATTAGTTTCATATATTAATCCATTTATATTGATTATAAAATCCTTTTAGATTATATGTATTAATATATCATTTGTAGATGTTATATTAAATGACTTATAGGCCTTTACGTAATCTATTCTCTCTCCGTGACAAGAATTCATATGTTCAATAAAATGGAATCTTTATTTTTGAATATTATTCAGATGAAATATTTTCATAAGGGATAATAGGTTTCCTTATTCGTTGATATTATCACACTTTGATACCATCAAAAAAAATTCTGGGTTCTTAGTTGTTCGGAAAAAATCGTTCCATAATTTTACCATTGGTGAACACTCAATAGATGAAACTGTTGTATTATACACTATTTCTTGATCCTAGTAAGAGGATATTACCATGGATCCCTTAATTTCTGCTGCTTCTGTTATTGCTGCTGGATTATCCGTAGGGCTTGCTTCCATTGGCCCTGGCGTTGGCCAGGGCACTGCTGCGAGCCAGGCTGTAGAAGGTATTGCGAGAGAACCAAAATCAGAAGGTAAACTACGAGGTACCTTACTAATAAGTTTAGATTTTATGGAAGCTTTAACAATTTATGGACTAGTTGTGGCCCTAGCACTTCTATTTGCGAATCCCTTTATTTAATCCTGAAAAAAAAAAAAAAATCCCTAGACCTCGTCATTACATTAGTATTTCTCAAAGAATTTCCTTGTTTAGCTACGAGAGAGGCTGATCTGAATAATTAGAAAATGAATTCTTCTTCCTATAACTATACTTCCTTCAGAAAGATTCATTACGCATGCGAATGGAAAGGGAAGGGAAGGGAATGGGTAGGGCAAGAAAATTCATTTTATCCTTTTCTTTTTATCCTTATCAAAAACCTGGGACTAAGTATCAAAAATATTCTTATCCAGAACTACATAGGATCCAAAAAGAAAAGAAAAAAATGATGTAGAACATATCCTTATCTATGAGGGGAGAGCATATGAAAAATGTAATTGATCCTTTCATTTCCTTGAGTTATTAGCCTTCTGCTGGGGGTTTCAGATCAAATACCAATATTTTAGAAATAAATATAATAAATCCAAGTGTGGTACTTAGTGTACTGGTCTATTTTGGAAAGGGAGTGTGTGCGAGTTGTATATTTGAATAATATGGCTGGGTCTAACCAATTGCACTTTGGAGATAGAAAGGTGCATGATCTCAACGAATTACTTCCAAATGGGGAATAGCGAAGAACTATAGCATTTTGTAATTGATTTGGAAATGAACTCTTAGTTTATACCAACTAATGAGGGAGGACTAGTAGAATCGTTAAAGCTGAATTGTTTGAAGTCTAAGCACAACTAACTGGGTATTATTTCCACCACTGTGTCAAGATGAGATGGATTCAAAGGCATAGTTGGAGATTGATCTGATATAAAACATTCATATCAATAGAATGATTCCATCTATTTACTGAAAAATAGTCCCAATCTCCCATCCAATTTTTGTTCAGCAGTGAAGCCTTTTGTAACAATTTTTGTCTATGTTTTCTACCCAATCTTGAAGCTTTGTTAAACATATGATATAGATGGATCAGATCTGCTTCCCTGAGTGGAAGAGTTACTACCAGAAATGATTTATGGTTCTTTGGTACACTTAATGATACTGAAGGATTTATCTCTTGTAGCAGGTGTCTCATTCTGGATTTTTTATCCATCTCCTTTGCATATAGAATGAGTCTCTAAGTTATCATCGTGTCTAAAAAAATTGTTTGAATCAAGAGATACTAACGATGCCAAGCCATTTGAATGACGAGCACTCCCTGAAAGCTTTAAATTATATGAATTGGGTGGAGCATGCTTAGCAGCAACAGATGCTGATATTTCAGTATTTGAAACTCTGTTTTGTATGTATCTTTACCTTCGAAGAAAGAATTCTCACCGGTAAAATTTATTTCCATCATTATCATGGTTTCCCAAACTGCTTCCACGAGTAGTAAGCTCTTGGGAAGCTAAACTTTTTGTCCAGTCATCATTTCCCAGGACTGGCAATGGCTTAGTACCCATAGGAAATGATATCCCAAGTGTATTGGATTGCTGCCTCAGGCTGTGAGGGAATTGAACTTGACGTGGATTTATTAAGGCCATGGAGATGTTAGGTCCGTGAATTATTTTCGCTAGGAATATTTTTTATCTGCAATATATTCAGAACTTCAGGGGTATATTGTGACTTCTTATTAGACTGATCTTGCAAAGGAGGAATTCCATTCGGCTTTCCAAAGCCAATTTCAAGTTCGTTGGATCGAGGCTTGTCTTGATTTCCAAGCGATTCCTTAGCTTGTTGGTCAATCTGTAGATTTACACAATTTACCGAAACATAATTCAAATCTTATTTATAATTTCCACATAATTCACAAAAATTAATGCAGTAAGGGTTAGCAGTAGGATAAAATATCCCCAAACATCCAAAAGGGTTGATTTCAAATCTCAATGGGTAACATTACCAGGAGAGCTCTGATGGTCAATCTGTATAATTTCATATTTTCCTTTAGACAACACAGGTAATGCAGTGAGTGTTTGCATGGTAGAAAATTTCCAGACATTGAGAGGTTTATTTCAAATTTCATTGGGTTTTGTTAAATAAAATGAATTTGATTTAACATTCCGGCATTAGCCACATACTGTTTGTTCGAGATAAATATTTATAATCTATGATTAATTCACCAAAACTAATGCAATAAGGGTTAGCAAGATAAAAAATCCCCGAACATCTAAAAGGGTTGATTTCAAATCTCATTGGGTAATGTTACCATGAGAGTGAATTTCATAATTACCATAAGACAACACAAGTAATGCAATGAGGGTTTTCAAGGTAGCAAATTTCCAAACATCTAGAGGTTTTCCTTCAAATTGCATTGGGTTTTGTTAAACAACATGAATTTGATTTAACATTCCTGAATTCACCACATATGGTTTGTTCACGACAAACATTCAAAATATAACAGGAATTAAGTAGATATATGCAGTAACTTTGATGGATGCATGTGATCTATCAAATTGCATTGTGATTTGTTATATAAAAGGAATTCGACTTAACATTTCGGCGTTCGCTACATACTGTTTGTTCGATATAAATATTCAGAATCTAAGAGGAATTAAGTAGATAAATCTAGTAATTTTGATGGATACATGCGATCTGGATTGATCAAGGAGAAAAGACAATAGAAAAAATATGGAAAGAGGCAGGAGATATGAATTATTTACCTGTTGCTCAAGTAAAATCTCGGTTGCCTGAAGCTTTGAGAAACCCATTTGAGAAACCAATCCAGCCATTGTTGTGAGGCAGATCCCAGACACTCAGCCTTCCATCTTTCCCACAAGTATTTTCTTGTACAAACCCTTGAACCAGGCTTCGAATTGAGTATTTTCAATGCATAAAATATGGGAATTAAGGAATTGGCACAAGGATAAGCTATTCTATACTATACAATAAAGACACTCTACTCTAATAAAGAAACATCCTATGCTATACACATACCTTAGGGATTCAATCTATATCAAATCTTAATAATTTGTATAAGTCGCTCATATATGATTCATAATTATAAAATATAATCGTTGACCTAATAAATTATATAAGTCATTGTTATATGATACATAATAATAAAATATAGTCGTTGAATGATACATAATAATAATAAAATATGTCCTTTTGAAGAGAAAAAGTTAGCCGATTTATCTATCGATAAAACTTTACAATATCTTCTTAAAAGGCTGACATTTTCAATTGGGAAAACCCATTCTAAACTTATTTATCAAATAAGAAGATAAGAAGACAACTTGACAAAAAAATTTCATTTTCTCCAATTTCATAGAGACTCCTAATAGGTAATATATTAACATAAGGATACAAGATTCAAATTCAAAATTTCTCTTTTAGATCATATAATTGGGATGAAAGAAAATAAAAAAATTAGTAATTAGGTGATTTAAGGTGATTTATTATTGATTTAAGGTGATTTAATAGAGAATATTGTAAAGGAGTAAAGTGATTTTTTTTGCATATTTTATTTCATTTTTCTTAATTCAATTGAATTTATCTTTGATAATTTGAAAAGATTATTTATTTTAATGAAGATGAAATCATCTTTAATGATAAAGGTTTATCTCCCAAGCCAAAATATTATTTATTCTAATGAAGATGAAATCATCTTTAATGAAGAAGGACTATGTCTTAAGCTAAAAATTTATTTATTCTAATGAAGATGAAATCATCCTTAATGAAGAAGCCCTATGCCCCAAGCTAGATGTTACACACTTTGATGAATCAAATAGTATCATGAGAAATTTATTTAAGTCCACTCAAACCATCTTCAGACTCTTCCAAAATTAAGCTTTGAAAAGTTCAAAGAAAAAATTATTTCACCATAGAAAAAATGAAAGTCCCTTCATATATATTTTTAGTCCCCATGATATCCATACATCTAATTATTATGGAAGAGCTCCAATATCTATCCTAATTTAAATGAATTGTTTCAACAAGGACACTGATGTGACCCTCGAGAACTAGATCCAATAATTGTTCTTTTCTTAATATGATAGACAAATTCATATTCTCATATCATGTACCCACCCCCCTAGGTGGAATTAAGGAGGTGAGTTAATGGAAATTTTCCTCTTTAAGTACTATTATAGGGTCTCTTTCAAGCTTGTATATGTGTTCTACTCAACAAGAACTTTCCAACCATTGTATTCTTGCTTAAGTATGAGTCATGCGTAGAAATATATTACATTCTAAAAAAATATGCATGTTCTCTTTTTCTCAATCACACTAGCAATCATACTAGTGATGTGGTAGCAAGTTCACTAGGCATTTGTATTATGTCATGTCACAACTAGTATAATTCACCCTTGGGTTCATGCTTTTTGAGACATTCATGTTTACTTAATGGCTTATTAGGTTTGTTCTTTGATTAATGTGATAGGAAAATTCATCTTCTCTAATCATGTACCCATCCCCCTAAGTGGCATTAAGGAGGTGAGTTAATGGATTTTTTTCCTCTACAAGTAATATTATAGGTTCTCTTTTGAGCTTGTATACGTGTTCTACTCAACAATAAAGTTCCAACCATTGTAATATTTCTTAATTATGAGTCATGCATAGAAATATATGACCTTCTAAATATTTCCTCAAGTTTTTTTTTTCTCAACCACGACAGCGATCATAATGGTGTTGTGGCAACAAGTTCACCTGGAATACATACTATGCCATGTCACAACTAGTATGATTCATTGACGTAAGAGCATCACCCTAGGAAAATCATTTTATTTAAGACCCCAAGGGTACCATGTAAATTCTAGAAGGGAGATTTTAATTTTTGTGTATAAATTAGAAATTGTAGGTTGTTAATTATCCATGTGTCTCATAGTAATATTGGTGAGGTTTTAGTTTGTTTTAGTAACTATCAAAGTGGTCCTTTGTTAATGTAATAGGTGTAGGGTTAGAAATCTAGGAGTTCTAGGCTACTAGACAAATGTCCAATTTCTATTGTTTATGTTGAGATATTTGGAACCAGTGAAGTTGTATAGAAATGTGTTTGGAGTACAGGGAGAAAAATCTCCCAAGTGCATTCAGAAGTAAGATTTCAAATAGAAGTTCCACGAGGTTCTTTGTACATATCGTCTGATAAAAATTGAATATAGTTTTAAACCTTTTCCATGAATTTGTATATGATTTTTCTCTACGTAGTCTTTTTCTATTGATTTGAATCTTGTCAATTATAAATTGGATAGGAAATATTTGGTTTTTCCTCGATATTTACATATGGTAGTAGGAAAAAAAATGAAGGAAGTTGTGTGAGCGGATCATCATTTGTCTTGGCACATAATCGTTATCAACCTAGAGGGAGAGATCAACAAAAGGATTCGGTGATTTCCATTTCACGAGTTTGGGATCAACTTTGAAAAAAAGGAGTAACCTCCAAACTATTAAAATTTTGCAAGTGTTATGTGTGAATTATGTGAATTTAGTTGAACCTAAATGAATCTAGGTTTGGGCCTCGTGTTGTGTTGGCGACATAACATGACAACAGTTGGTCGGTGGGATAAGATCACGATCAGAGAAGGCCCTCATTTAACCAAACTCCATCAATGTAGAGAGTCAAAAATATGATGAGCTTAGTGAAAAGGGTCGCCTTCACTAAGTGGGCCTGCAGGCTATTTTTGGCACAAGTCTATTTTTAGACTATGTCTATTTTTAGAAATAATGATCATATTTCAGAAGTTGCAGGATGCTATTTGTGGATGGTTGGTCAAGTTGAAAAAAGAGATGAAATTATATTTTTAGAATATTGGGTGAAGTATATTTATATATCTTCAATTTAAAAATAAAAGTGTTGATTATTATAAGCTCTTAATAATAATTTGACAATAAACAACAACTTATTCTCTTACAGCCCTTAATTTCAGTGCATAGATTTGGAAAATTAGTGGGTTGAAGGAATTACACAATTCCTAGGGTTTACTCGTGGTTCATGCATGGAGGACTCAGTTAGAACTGAAGTGGAAAAGTTATAACAGAGTTAGAAGAGTAGTTCATGGAGTTTTATTCAGTTTAACTCAGTTAGACTCAGTTGAGCTAGTTGTATCTAGTCTAACTGAATGATACAATAGTGAGAGTGGAGTGAATTAATTAGTTAATTAATTCAAAAATAATAACTCATTAATCAAATGACCAATACAACAGTTAACTACAGTGCATGGCAGTTCCAGTGGAGACCTAGTGGAGAGATAGGTGAGAGGGCAAGATGGACTATCTGTTGTGACTATATTGATGCATTGATTGCACCACACACACATTGGAGTTGCCAATGAGGATTGCATAGTCAAGGAAAGTGTAATTTGAATTCATTCAGAGCTATTATTCAGCAGGGATTGGGCAGTGGAGGCAAGCTATTAGGTGGCAAGAAATCAGTGCATGGATTTGCATATTTCTTCTGATTAGTGTGCGACGATTGATTGTACTGAGAGCTTGATGTACTAACCTTTGTATGAGATTGTTACATGATCTCCATGATACATAATATATGATAGTTGGGGTTTTCAGCTTCAAGCTTTCTCGTTAAACAACTATGTTATGTACGAATTTTTTGATTTATGCTTCACATGTCATTGTAATTAATTTTCCGCAAAAGATTAACAATGGAATGATTTTGTATTTTTAAAGAAGTTAAATATTATGAGATCAGGGGAATCTGGATGTATGCATGCTTAGTGTATACAAATTTCTACAAACAATCCCAAAAGAGTGGGCATAGGTGAGGATAATTTGATAAGGATCAGACCTTTGTTGCTGTCCCAAAATGTTAATTTTCCATAGGGCTATATTGTTCTTTGATTTGATAATTGAATTTCTTCATTAACACATTAAGTTCACCCCATAGCATCATAAAATTATTCAGATTTACATCATTATTCAGTAGCATATGAAATTATGTAGAAATAACAATAACATCATCATCAATGCACTAAAACATAAAAGAAAAATAGAAGAAAATCATGCACACATAGAGACACCAGGATTGGTCGAAGACCAAGGCAAAACCCACTATGGGGAAATCCTTGCGAATTATTCTTCTTAGATTGTCATCAAATGATTCCGAAAAAGAGAGTACAATGATTGCTATCTTCATCTATGCAAGTAACCAGCAAAACTACTATAACATTCATGAAATGAATCCAACCATGTATGCATTATGAAATCTAATTCTGAAGACATTACCAAACTATCACTCACTTAAATATACTGTCGAACCCTGTGGTCACTGAGTGAAATATTTGAAATACTAAAACTTCATCATTTATTCCTCAGTCACATGGAGGAGGAGTCATCTATGCGACTATAGGGTCCTTGTCGCTCGCTTAAGCTAGGAAAGCGTGCGACTAGGGGTCAAAATTGAACTTCAAAAATCATAATCTACTGGTCGCATGGAAGATGTGTTGTGTGTGCGACTGGGTTGCTTCGTTCACACTAAGGAAGAGCTACGTGTGTGACTAGGAGATCTAGTCGCAATGATGATCTTGGAAGTGTACGACCAGAGTCTAATTTGACTGCTGAAACACTAACCTCTTAGTCGCATGCACAGAGGGGGATCCATGTGACTAGAATGTTTTGATCGCACTCATGAGCTGAGGAGGGAGTGACCAAGGTTTAAAACTTCTATTTTTGTGCTTGTCCCTTGGACCCATCATTGTGTGACTATCGCTTGTACCTATCATCCCACACTAGTGTGTTTGTCGTCATGTTTTTTCTGGATGCCAATTTCATTATTTCTTGTTGCAAACTTCAACACTGCCTCTCAACATGAAAGGATAAAATATGTATTGATCAGGTACCTTTGGAATGTCATGCATGTGCACATGCAACTCTTGCATGCAACACTTATGAAACTGAATAGCCTCCAAACATCTGAATCAATATAATGCAACTATCATCAGAGTCTTTTGACTCCTACTTGCTACTGCACATGTCTATTGGATTCTCTGCGCTGCTAACATCTGCATCCATGCACTCTACACTATTTCCAACTCTGATATACGCTCCAGTATCTAACACTTGTCACTTTGATTTCTATATTCTTGAGATCTTACTACATCAATCTAACCGATCCTTCCTGCTACTATTGTATTTTTGGCTCCTTCTAGCCAGGTTCGATCCATGAGACACACCATCTCAATGAACCTTGCCCAAATTTCTTCTTGGGATTATTTTTTCACATCGCCCCACCTCACACTTAGAGGTAATGCTACATGTTCTCCCTCTGCCCATCTAGCTCAAAATTTTCCCCTCATGAAGGTCTCTGCATGAGTGTTTTATGCCACTCCATGATACTCATCCTATGGCTACTGATCCACATCCTGAGGTTCATCCTTTGGAACCAAGAGTTCCTCATCTGCATGCAAATGCATGGATTTCTCACACTTCCCCACGGTACATCCCTTCCATGTGTCTATCTGTGCAAGAGCATGTTTCGGGGATTTAACACCCTAGAGGTTGGTTGGGATTCAACCTCCACAGAGCAGGGGCGTACTATTTAACAGAGACTCACGATCTGTGCACGATTAATAAATGACGGAAACAGAGAGTTACACGTTGGTCCTACGTTGAAGTAGATCACAATGGAGTTCAAACTCACTATGATAGTCCTTCCTCTTTCACACAAAATACAAGAAAAACTTTGACACAAAGGACGAGTTTATGCAGGTATGTTTTCTACTCTATGTATTGTGAAGATTCATATAAAACATTAAATAAATCATCATAAATGCTTGTATAACAAATATTCTTCACACACATTAAAGCATACACTAACCGTTTACTTGAACGATATGATACTTGTATTATAAAAATAGTACGTACAATGGTGAGAGGATCACCTGATCCTTGAGCCTTCGCGAGCGAGTAATCCCAGGATCCGTCCAGCCCTTGCCTCGCTAAGACTCCTTCCAAATGAGTGCATACGAGATAACACATAAAGGGATGTGTATCTCAAGGAAACAAGGGTTTCCTGAAATGAACTGGGAAAGTGCAGGAGGCACGGGGAATCAGACTTGGATAGGGAACCAACAGAGTATAATAATAATAATTCTCTCTCCCCTTAGGCCATACATATGAGGTCTTTTTATAGTCCCTCCAAGTAGTTTCAGCAGTTGGAAACAGTTGGCCACGGGCTGGGGTAGTTGAACTACCTGAGTAACTATCAACCCAGCGCGAAATTAGGGATTTTTATATATTTTTTTAATCATTAAAATGGCATACGCGGAAAAGTCTAGCTGTACTAGCGTATACACGCGGAAAAACACGGGCATAGTCGCGTATGAAGGATTTTCCACTGGTTTTAAGTGAATTTGTCCAAGTCTGTAGGAATGGGTGCCCATAAAGCCATGTAGCAATCATGAATCATGTCAAGGTGAGAAATGATGCTATAACAGAGCACCCTTTGGAAGCTCCATAGAAATCTGTTACATTACCTTCAAGGCTCCGTGGTGTAGATGGCCCAATCTCCTGTGCCATAGCTCACCCTTATCCCAGCTCACCACTTTGTCTGCCTTACCCATCAATGATGCACAATCATCTACATCAAGTTTGTAGACATTCTTCACACGAATCCCAATCTTCTAGGCTTTCTTTCCTATTCTGACTCGTGCACATTGTAATTGTCCCACTGTCGCAAATTTTTCTAGAAAAAGAGTTGATTTTAAATCTACCATATCTCCCTCTTCCGAGCTCTGAATTGACCGATTTGTTTTTTCAATTTAGGTATTTTTTCGCAAGGAATCCAAATATGCTATTTTTTTTTTTAAATTTTGCATCAAAATTTTTAGATATTCTCTGCAAATTCCCGTGCCCAAACAGTTCCTGCTCTGATACCATGTAGAAATTATACATACATATGTATATCATGAATTCAATCTGATCATGCAATGTTTTAAATCAAGATATTGTATTCTTCTAACAATTCATTTGTGGAAATTAAACATGATCGCATAAATATGCCAAGTAAAAGAAATAAGCAAATCAATACACACCACAAATAATTTTCTAAGGGAAAGCTTACTGCTCAAAACCCCTCTATCTTCTATTCTATATTCAACAAAGGAATTATGAAACAATACAATGTATTCTTGCTCACAATAACCTTCTGCACTCTACCTATTGTCTCACATTGATCCAAGCAAAATTGGACCAACACTTAGCTAATTCTCAACCTTTCTTCAACCTACCTTGCTCACACAATTCATGACGATTGCAATCCCTATTCTTTAGGAACTTTATCCTTCCTCAACTACGCTGAGTATCATGGGCATCCTATGGTGCTTTAACTACATCTAGGAAGTTTTCTAAAATCACAACTGATAGTTAAATTCCCTTTAACCTTTGTCTCAACTCGGTCTCTATTGAAAATGGCATACACACATCTATTAATAGTAAATCATCAGTTGCATGGTGGATCATTGATTGTGAATTAAATATGATTTAATTCACTTGATCTCTCACTAGTGCAACAAATCATTACAACCAGTTCAACTAACTTTAACTCACCTAACTGAGTTAATTGATTAACCATGTATTAAAATAATGCACGAACTACAACTCAAATTCCATAACTAATAGAATCACTCTACATGCCTCACTAACCACCCTTAACTTTAAATTCATGAACTAACTGAGTTTATCACACTCAGTTAACTATTACAAGTATTTTTGAGATAAGATTACAATTTATTGTCCAATTTAATTAAGGGAAAATTAAATTAGATGCAATAATGTATCGGTTGGACCCATCATTATGTGACTATCACTTGGACACATCATTGTATGACTATCACTTGGACCCATCGCTGTGTGACTATCACTTGGACCTATCATCCCACACTAGTGTGTTTTTCGTCATGTTGTTTCTTGATGCCAATTTCACTGTTTCCTGTTGCAAACTTCAACACTCCCTCTCAACAAGAAAGGAATCAATATGTTCTGATCTGGTACCTTTGGAATGTTCTCCATGGGCACATGCAAATCTTGCGTGCGACATGCAACTCTTGCATGCAAAACTTCCCTAGTGTTTCTCGCACATGAAACTCTTACATGAAACACTTCTGAAACTGAATAGCCTCCAAAAAAATCAATAAATATAATGCATCTGTCATCAGAAACTTCTGACTATTGCTAGCTACTGCACATGCCTACTGGATTCTCTGCATTGCTAACATCTGCATACATGCACTTTGCACTACTGCCAACTCTGATCTGCGCTCCAGTATCTAACACCTGTCACTCTGATTTATTTCTTCCTGACATCTGACTGCATCAATCTACTAGATCCTTCCTGCTACTACTATATTGTGGGCTCCTTGTAGCTAGGTTCGATCCATGAGGCACACCATCTCAATGAACCCTACCCAAATTTATTCTTGGGATTAATTTTTCACATTTCCCCCCCTCACATCTAGAGGTATAGCTGCATGTACTCCCTTTACCCATCTGGCTCAAAATTTCCACCTCATGGAGGTGTCTACATGAGTGGATTCTACCACTCCATGATCCTCATCTTGTGGCTGCTCCACAGCTCGACATTCATCCTTTAGAACCAAGAGTTCTTCATCTGCATGCAAATAAAGCTCCCTCTCAAGGGAAAATTGCATGGCTTTCTTACACTTCCCCATAGTACATCCCTTCTATCTGTGTAAGGGTACCCTTTGGAAGCTCCGTAGAAATATGTTTCATGACATTCAAGGCTTCATGGGTTATATGGCCCAATCTCATGTGCCATAACTCACCCTCATCTCGACTCAACACTTTTTCTGACTTACCCATTAATGTTGTGTAGTCATATACATCAATTTTCTAGAGATTCTTCACACGAATCCCAATCTTCTTGGCTTTCTTTCCTTTTCTGATTCATGCACATTGTATTTGTCCTGCCGTCGCAAAATTTTCAAAAAAAATATTTGATTTTAAATCGACGATATCTCCCTCATCCAAGCTCTGATTCGACCGATTTTATTTTTCAATTTGGGTATGTTTTCGCAGGAAATCCAAATATTCTATTTGTTTTTGAAACTTTTGCATCAAAATTTTTAGATATTCTCTGCAAACTCGCTCGCCTAAAAAGTTCCTTCTCTGACACCATGTAGAAATTATACAAACATATGTATATCATGAATTCAATTTGATCATGCAATGTTCTAAAGCAAGATACCAAATTCTTCTAACAATTAATTTGTAGAAATTAAATAGAATTGCATTATCACACCAAGAAAAATAAAGAAGCAAAGCAATACAAAACATAGATAATTTTCCTCGAGAAAGCTTGCTGCTAAAAACCCATCTATCTTCTATTGTATATTCAACAAAAGAATCATAAAGCAATACAATGCATTCTTGCTCACAAGAATCTCCTGCACTCTACCTATTGTCTCACACTGATTCGGGCAAAATTGGACCAACACTTAGCCAATTCCTAGCCTGTCTTCTGCCTGCCTTGCTCATGCAATTCCTGATGAAAGAAATCCCTAATCTTTAGGAATTTCAGCCTCCCTCAACTGCATTGAGTATCATGGACATCCTATGGTGCTTTAACTGCATCTGGGCAATTTTCTAAAATCAAAATTGATAGTTAACTTCTCTTTAAAATTTGTCTCAATTGGGTCTCTACTGGAACTAACATGCATGCAGCTATTAATAGTAAATCATAATTTCCATGGAAGATCACTGATTGTGAATTAAATATGATTTAATTCACTTGATCTTTCACTAGTGAAACAAACAGTTACAACTAGTTCAATTGAATTTAACTCACCTAACCGAGTTAATGGATTACTCATGCATTAAACTAATGCACTAACTCCAACTTCAATTCCATAACTAATCGAATCACTCTGCATGCCTCACCAACCACCCTCAACTCGAAATTCATGAGCTAACTGAGTTTATCACACTAAGTTAACTATTACAAGTATTTTTTAGATAAGATTATATTTTATTGTCCAATTTAATTAAGGTAAAATTAAATTACATGCACTAATGTATCGCTTGGACCCATCACTGTGTGACTATCGCTTGGACCCATCACTGTGTGACTATTGGTTGGACCCATCATTATGTGACTATCACTTGGACTTGTGATCCCACACTAGTGTGTGTGTCATCTTGTTGTTTCTGGATGCCAATATCATTGTTTCTTGTTGCAAACTTCAACAACTAAGGCCTCTCTAAATATTTTTTCCTAGACCTCTTAGGAACCCTCTAGAACTTATGGGTTTTGTCCACTTAGACCTTATGAAATATTAATTTTCCTTTTTATTTTTCTTTTATGTTTTAAACCCCATCTTGGGTCCAAAATCATTTTTCTTGGCTTCTTTTCCCACAAAGCCGTTTGTGACCAAACTCACACAAACCCATCTCAATAGGCTTGTGGAGCACCTCCCAAGCTACACAATTCAACAACATAATCTAGTTGTAGTAACCGTAGCTTGTTCAAGCTCTTGTAGTCAAGCAAGGGCTTAGTTGGGTTCCCATGTTGAAAATTAAGTAAGGGTAATTGTGAGGGCCTGATAGCTAGGGAGGGTTAGGGTGTGCAAAATAATGAAAACACATGTTAACATATGTCAGAAAATTTCAATCCATTCTTAAGAGTGTTAGGGAGTGTTGGGGCATATCATGGGATAACTAGGTCAAAATGCATGGAAAAGAACGAATAAGAGTGTGTGCCAGGGAGTGTTAGTGAATTCAAGTGTGCTAAGGATGAAGTGTGTTTGTTGGAGAAGTTCAAAATAGGATTTACAAGAGGCAAGCCTACGGTTGTTATACGGGGCTCGACATAGCACTAGTTTTAGACAAAGGGAGATCACTTTGTGCTAGGCACAACATTGTTTTGCCTTTATCTATTTTTTTATATGAGACGTGGCACACTTTGGCTACATGCTAATGTTTTAAACTATTATAGATAATTTCATATTGTACATTATTGTGTATAAGATTTGGGGCACTCAACTTGTGTCGAATTATATCTTGTGTGCCTTGTGCATCTTGAGGTCCTTGCAAACTCTCAGTTAATGTTCTACTATCCATATGAACTGAACATACATGTGAAATATTTCATGTGTATCCTATGTTGCTTAGTTGTTTTATGACCATGGCTAGATCATGTGATCCTTGTCTTGGTAACTAGTTAAGTGGGATAAGTTGAGCTTCGACATGAGTGGCATAATATGAGTTATAAGTGGTTCTTGGGTGAACAAAGCACAATCTACTTGTATTAGGTGCAATTGGTCAAATTTTTGTGGTTGAAGTAGGCCAATATTGTCACATGAACTATTGTAACCAAGGAATTGATTGGGTTCCCAAGTCGTGAAAAAATGTAAAGGCTAGCTGTGAGGACATGAGTGCCAAGGCATGCTAGGGAATTCTTAGATGTGCCAGATAGTGCAAAGGCATGTCAACATGCTAAGATGTGCCAAGTGATCAGGCATGCCAAGATGTGCAAGGGCGTTTGAATGCATGTCAGGGAATTTCAAGGATAAAAAAGGGAGAGACAAGTTAAACTACAAGAAAATGAACACATAAGAGGGTTAATAAGTCATAAATTTACTTTTTCCAAGAGGGGCATTCTAGGCACACCAACACTAGGTGGAAATATGTGCCAATTTCAAAGTCTTAGTGCATTATATGTGCCAAGTATTCCCTTATTGCTTCTCATCTACTTTCCAACAATCGATCTCAAATAAATTCAATTTTAAACCATTACAAATCATACCAAGGAATCTCATTGTATTCCATACATGCTAAGAATTTCCAAGCACCAACATGTGCAAAGCGCCGATATGTGTCAGGGAGTGGTATGCATGTTATGAAGTGGAAGGGCATGTTGAAGAGTGCTAAAGTGTGCTAGAGAATGCTAATGCATGTTGATGAGTGTTAAGGAGTATTAGGACAAAAAATTAATGGAGAACTAGGTAAAAAATCATGGAATTTAATGAATATGAGGAACATGTGCTAGAGACTAGTGTTAATGAGTACTAGCTGTCATACCAAGGAGGAAGTGACAAGGTATGCTAAGAATTGTTGAAGCATGCTAGGGAATATTAAGGCATGTCAAGAATTCCCAAAGTGTGCTTGGGATTTCAAGGGTGTGCTAATTATATGTGCCAATTAATAGTTCCATGATATGCCAATACATGTCAGGTGATAAGGATGTGCAGGGTGCCAAGGTGTTTCAATATGTGTCAAGGCAACAAAAGGAAGAACCAATAATAGGGTTAATAAGTCGAGACTTTATCTTTTTCAAAAGGGGCATGCCAGGCACACTAATAATAGGTCCCAATACATGCCAAGTGGCATCATGTGCCAAGTGCTAATGTATGTCAATGCATTCAACCAAGGTTTTATAGGGCATGCTAGGAACTACATGCATGCCAACACATGCTAGGAGAGTTCCATGTTGTGCTAGCGCATGCCACCATATGCTTGGGTGTCAGTGTCATGACAAGATGTTCTAGGTACAAATATGTTCTAAGAAATTTGAGGTGCTAAGAAATGTTAGTGTGTGCCAAAGCATTAATTTTAGGAGTGCCCAAATTGTTGAGTGTTAGGTCTTTCTCATTAATGGAATTGTCAGAGCTTGATTATATATTAAATAATATATTTTCTACACACACTAGTGGAAATTTATCTAAAGGGAATTTTCTAGATAATAAAATTAATAGATATGAATCATGTTTTGACTCATAGGAAAACTCTATTCGACTAGTCATTACTTGAGGGAAATGATGCACACTAATTACTTCTTAAAAAATTGACTGAGTCTAACCACTATGGCCTTGAACATATTATAAAAAAACTCCAAAATAATGGTCTTAAATCATTATATTTTGACAAAAAATATATTAACAACCACATAGCATCATCAAAAACTCATTGGAATGATCAATGATGCCGAAAATTTTTTGATCGTCATGAAAAGTAACAAAAAGAGCATTGGTGAGGGTCATTAAAATTTCATCACTAGAAGTGTCACAAAAGAGAGAATAATGATGGGCCTTTAACGACCCTCACCAAAAGTGTCATTGAAAATGGATTTGGTGACGAACCTTAAAGGACCATCATTATATACACTTACAATGACGCTTTTTTAAGGACCGTCACCATATGTGACATTGGTGATGAACCTTAAAGGTCTGTCACAAGCATGACCCTCACCAATGTCCTTTTTTTCTTTTAGTGTGAATAGAATGATCTTGATCACGAATAAGTGAGAGTCCTTTGGGAGTTTGAAACACCTTGGAATGATTGTCCAATACTTTTTGGAGATCTGGAGAAATAGATGATTTTGATGTTGGAACTTCTAGTGAGCATAATTGTGAAATTATGCCTCTGTTTTCTTTATTCAGAAGCTTTGTAATGAAATTAGAGCTTATTATGTTTCTTGGCTTCCCTGTGATACGCTATAATTCAACTTCCTTTCCTTCCCAAAAAATTTCAAGAAAATTTCTTGAAAATTAAAATCTACCATGCCCAAAGATTGTAACCATTGTACTCCTAGTACAACATCAGCACCTCCCATTGGAATATTCAATACATATTTCCCCATGGTTAGCTTGATATTATGGCATTTTCTAGAGCAATTTATGGTTCCTCCATTTACAACCATCACTTCAAAATCTCGTGTTGGGTATAGGAAACAAATCAACTCCTTGGCTACCTCACAATGAATAAAATTATGGGTACTACCTTAATCAATAAACACTATTACCTTTCTCTTCTTGATATGTCCTTCTTTCTTGAGAGTTTGATGAGTGGTACTTCCTGACAGTGAATTACACCATATGGTAGGACTCATTTCTTCTTCTTCTCGGGTTGGTTCCTGGTGTATATCCTCTTCCTTGGAAGTTTCTTGTTCATTTTCTTCCTCCTCTTCATAGTCTATGTAAAATAATTTTTTCTCAGCACACTTATGACCTTTAGTGTATTTTCTATCACAGCTGTAGCAAAGCCCTTTTTCTCTTTTGTGTTCCAATTTGTGTGGTGTCAACCTTGTAGGTTGTGTAAGACAAGGAGTAGCAACACTTCGATCTTTATAGATGTGAGTGGTAGGCTTCCTTGTCGACATAATTTTACATTCAATTTTTCTTGCCAACCTGAATGCCTTCTCCAATGAATAAAGTTCCCAAACGTGAACCTCATGTTGGATGTTATCCTTTAAATTCCATATGAAGACATCAATCTGGTGTTTCTTTGCAATATTAGTTTACCCTTATATTTAATTTTTGGAAGTCCTCAATGTGATCCCCCAATGAACCCTTATGTTTGAGATTTATCATTTGGCTAAAAAAGGTGTTTCTCTTTGTATCCTCATAATGTGCCATCATTTCTTTCTTAAAATTGACAAGGTGACAATTTTTTTATGGGAGAAAATCCATCGATATGATAAAAATGTATTTTTTTCTAAATATAAAGTTGCAATGCGCACCTTTTGTGTGTTTTGCCCATTATTGAAAACAAAATATTTCTCCATCTATAGTATCGATGTTACGGGATACATACCATCAAAATTCCTCATATCGATATTTGGAATATGGTGGGTCTTCCATCCAAAATTAGAATTTATGAAATCATGATTAACATTTATTTTTTTCTCATCATGAGTTTCCTCTACTATATTTTTTCCATTAGGAAATATTTTTTGTATCAACTTTGTCAAACCTTCCATGCCTGCTTTTAGATCATTGTTCATGTTTTCGATCTTAGCTTCCATGCCATTCATCTTAACTTCCATGTCATTTTCCATGCCATCCATCTTATCTTCGATGCCATTCTTCAACCCATCAATCTTAGCTTCCATGCCTTTATTCAAACCATCCATCTTATCTTCCACGCCTTTCTTCAAAACTTCCATTTCATTTTTTTTTTCCTTTGCAAGAGCAAATTTTGGTGCACTTGCACTTGTATTTTTGATATTTCATGTTGCACTTCTTCATCTTAATGAGTCATAGTAGAGCCTTATGAAGGCTTAATGGGTCTTGAATTCTTTTTATGGGGTCGTTTAGAACCCAATACTGATATCTATTCTAAAATATTCCCTTACAATCAATTCAAACTGATTTTTCAAATAAGACTTATGTAATTTGGAGAAAAATACACACATGTTTATTTATTTTGAGGAACTTGATATTGAAACTGAAATATCTATGCTATTTCCGATCTTCAATATCTAAAATTATGTTCTCTAGCAACCCTTTGAATCTTCTTTCGAATTCCACATGTTTGACCTGATTTTCATTCTTCAAGGCAAAGTTATGGCCATTCTCCCACAATGAACTAATTATGGATTGGTTCAGTAGAGCGAACTTGTACGGCGTGCCACATGTCACTATTTCCTCCTTTGGCTCTGAAATTGATACACAAGAAACTATAGTCAGTGTAATTGCGTCCAATATTTATAGAATTCAAATCCAATACTTAGAGAGAGAGTTGTGAAGGTTTTCCCATAGTCATCTCTTTAAGATGAATTTCAGGAGCCTGAAAAAACCCTAAATTCCACATATTCGATCTCCAAAAATATTTTCAATTAAGATCTGAAATTCATATACGATGTTCCTTAGTATTTCAGCTTTGCGCGATAAAAATTTAAGCTTATGAACCTTCTTAGAAGACAATTTATAGCAAAAATTCCAGGATGACCTATTTGGAGCAACAAAGCACTAGAATCCAAATTTATGATACCAAATGTTATGAAACCAGCTCCAAAAATAGAAGAAAAGAGAGATCAATGCCTTAGAAATAAGCCATTTTGAGGGGGAAACCTCCTTTACATTACATAAATGAACAATTCTTGGATAACACAAATGAGAAAACCTCCTTCTATATATAGGAGTCCATGGGGTCACAATATAATCCTAGTTGACCTAATAATAATAATGTAAGTGCACAATAATAAAAAAATTGGGGTTATAGGGGTACAACAATAACAATAAGGGAGCTACACTAACAACAATAAGGGACTACACTAGTGATATAGGGACCTAAAATAGTTTTTATTCTATACCATCGATCTTAGCTTTCATTCCATCCATCTTAGCTTCCATGCCATCCATTTTAGCTTCCATGAAAATTTTCAAACCATCCATCTTAGCTTCCATGCCTTTCTTCAAACCATCCATTTTAGATTCCACTTCATCTTTGGTTACTTTTTGTGACAACGAATTGTTTTACACGTAGTCTCGTAATTTTTATATATCATGTTGCACTTCTTCATCTTCATGCATCATAGTAGATATTTCTGAGGGTTTAATGGGCATGGGATTATTTTTGGGAGGCATTATAAAACCCAATACTAATATTGATGCTTGAATATTCCCTTAGAATCACTTCAAAATCAGTTTTTACACAAAATTTATGCAATTTTTTTTTAAGCAAAACACACATTTTTCTTTCTTTTGAGGAGCTCCATATTGAACCTGATGTATCTATATGATTTTTGATTCCCAAGATGAGCTTCATTCATGTAGTATCCCTTTTAGTCTTATTTCCAATTCCATAGGTCAGACCTAATTTGGATTTTTCACAGCAAAGTTATGCCTAATATCCCACAATGACCTAATTATCGATGGTTCAGTAAATTGAAGTTGTATGGCATGCCACATGTCACTGTGTCAAAATTTGTCTCTAAAATCGATACACAATAAACTAAAGTTCGTGCAATTTCGATCACTTTTTACAGAATTCAAAGTTGATGTCTGAAATGAAAATTCTGATGATTTTTCCTTGATCACATTTTTGAGATGAAATTATTAAGGCTACAAAAACCGTAACTTCCACATAACATATCTATGAAAATATTGTGAACCAAAGTATAAAATTTTTACACAAACTTCATCAAGATTTCGGATCCACGTGGTAAAAGTTTGAGCTTCTGAAGCCTTGTAGAAGAAAAAAACTTATAGCGAAAATTCCAGTATGATCTATTTGAAAAAGATAAAACCTAGAATCCCAAGCTCTGATACCAAATGCTATGCAACTAGCTTACAAAATAGAAGAAAATTATAGACCAACAGCTTAGAAATTAGTCTCTTCAAAGGGAAAACCTCCTTTATATTATGTAAATGAACAGTTCTTGGATGATTCAAATGACATAAACCTGCTTTCTATATATAGGATTCTAAGGGGTCTTAATATTATTCAAAGCTTACATAACAATAGTAATGTAAGGGCACAAAAATACCAATAGTGGGCTTCTATTGGAAAAAATAATAACACTACGGGGACTACATGGACATAACAATAAAAATAAGGTGGATACACTAAAAATAACAATAAGGGGCTACACTAGTATTATAGGGGCCTATCATAACATTCTAACTGATATAAGTATTTCCTAATTTTTCCATCCATTATAAGTCATCTTATTTAGAGGTGAAACTGGAAAAAAATGAATTAATAACCTATTTTTCACCTCAAATGTAACATTGAATAGGTGGTGCAAAAGAAAAAATAGTCTTTACCTTATGAAAATCCTTCTATTGGTTTAAGTCATCTCCCCTTATTTCTCACTTTCTCCAAATATGCATGGCTAATCCATCTCACTTAGATATGACACAAACAAGAAAGGAACGTGTGGCCTATTTTCCACCTAAAATGTTTGTCGAAAGAAGTGGTAAATTTTCTTCAGGGACTATCCCAAAAAAATACACTTATTGGTTTCGAACATTTCTCCAAAAAAATTTCATTTTATCCAGATACACATGGTTGATTTTTTTTATTCCACTATATTTAATTTTATTCATATTCATTACATGATGAACTAATAGGTTAAAAATTTCATATATCACTATTTGGGAAGGGGAGGAAATTTATCAGTCCTTGTGGGACTAAAATAGATAATTTTTTAGGACTGAAATAGCACAAGAAACCAAGGCTAACATGAAAATAAAAATTTAATTATATAGCATGAAATTTTTACTCCAAGTATCAACCATTTCCATAAATAATCAAATTGTAATCCAATATAATCAAGGACAGACATATATTGCAACCTTTATACATAACTCAATAAGGAGTGATCAAAGTGGATATGTATGGCCAACCACCTATTCCATTAGACTAAAGCATGATATGAGATCTTTTCTTTGGTGATGTTATCAAGATTGCATACAGAAATATGTAAAATCATGAATACAACACTTTAATAAGAAGAAACACATAAATGACAATGGATTTGACTCACAATGTGTGAACTATGTCTCCAGGCCCAGCTCCAAAGTGAAGATGCCTCTATATTATCTCGGTGAAATGAATAGGAAAGCACATGTAAAAGTAAATAATTATACCTCACTTATGGGAGTGACCTGATAATGGGCTTCTCAAATCCTAAATCTAACCCCACTAGATAAATCCTTGTGAAGTTTTGAGTAAAATGCAGCATATAAGGTCGACCAAATTTTGACACCATCAACTCTAGACCCCTAGAGAATATCTAAGATTTCACAGTAAAATATTTTGGGAATATACTTTAGAATATTTGAGGGAATATACCTTAGTAATATTCCCTTAGAAATTGGCTCGTGCAAGGTTCCCCGACACTCGTGCTGACATTGTGTCGTAGTTTCTCCCCATGGACCCTCAAATCATTGTTTTGTCCATACTACTCTGGTGGTTTGAATGAAATGGTGGATTTTATATAGTGGAGCATTAATAAACTATTCAAAGTCCACCATTTGGTTAATTGGTTGGCACAATTACTAATAGGAATTGGCTGTTTGATGGGTCGCAGGCTCAAATCCCATGGACCAAACCATTTTATATTAAAAACATTGCATTGTTATATTCTTGAAACCATTTAAAAAAACTGTGAAACACTCACCAATTGTATCCCTCCAACTGCCAAATTTTACTAGTCTGATAATTTTGACGATAGTTTAGAATTATTTCATGCCAGGTAAAATATATCATTTCTCAAATTTTGACTATAATTTTTACTATGCATAACGTTTGCCTACAAAATTGGATTGATGTGTCATTTGCGTCGTTATATTCCTTATGACGATATACTCGACTTGGAACTAGTTTTGTTAAGTTTTGAGGTATTGGTTTTTAGGCCTCTTGAGATCCTTCTGCATCAATCCTTCCCACTAAGATCTTCTAGGCCTCCAAAATCCTTGTCAACCAATGAGAATGTGATGGAATTTCTCCTTCACTATCTCCTTTTCAATCAATCCCTCCTTTCTAGAATGCATTCTTCTAAAACCCCGTTGAGGTACTCCACATCTCCCCATCGTGAAGTTATAGTTCTTCAGTCTAGGATGATTTCTTTGGGAAACTTGTTCATGTACTATGGAGGAAAAACATCCAATGATAGAACTTGACCACTCTCTTATGGATCCATGGTCTTGGGTGGTTTTAAAGTTTAAAGTTCTCAAAAATAAATATGGAATAAATATAGATATATGTTGAAATATCAAGGTAGTAAGCATTGTTCCCAATATTTTCTATGATGCTGAATGGACCATATCATATTGGTTTCAATGTATTTCCTTATCCCTTCATCCTCTACATGTTGATATGAAGCCATACCCATTCTATAACATATAATTGGTGAAAAGCTATGTGTTTATCATATCAGGCTTTATATGATGCCCGACTCTTTTAAACATTTTCAGACACTGCTTGACGAATCATATGGATTTACTGAATGAGCTTGTGAGCTCTGTCTTCATCCCTTCATTCGCTAGAATCATCATTTTTACAAAAGATAAAATCAAATTTCTATTCCATCATGTCTCAAATAATGAACTTTGAGTAGAAGAGTGTAGAGCCCTATTGTATGCATGTTGAACATAATGCATCTTTTGATCCAAAAAATTAGGATTCTTTATGCAATAGCCTAAGAGAAAATGAACCATTGTTCTATTAACAACTTTTAATTTTCCATTGGTATGTGGATGGAATTTCATACTCCTCCTTAGCTTGGTGTCCATCATCTTCCAAAATATTCTCTAAAAATATCCAAGGAATTGATAGTCTTGATCTAAAACAATTGATTTGGGTAGCGAAAACTTTACACATACATGTTGAAGTAAAATTTGATCAGCATTTTGAATAATAATTTTCTTCTTACATGCAATAAAGACAAACATCTTTCTAAACATATCAACCACTACATATAAGTGGTCATGACCCTTTCTTGACAAAGGCAATCCCATGAAAAAATATAGGGAGATACTCTCCCAAGGATGAGAAGGAAAAATGAGTCGTGTGTACAAACCTATTTTTCTATTAGTGGGCTCACAAGAAGATCAAATCACACACACCTTTACATATTTGGTTAAAATTTATTTCATTTGAGCTCAAAAATAAAACGTATGAAAATGAAACATATTTTTTCCTACACAAAGTTACTACATACAAGAAAAGTGTGAGCTTCTTGAATTACATGGACTATCTCACTTGTAGGAATACATAGTTTGTCAATGTGGTAAAGTAACCTATCTTGCAAATGGTAGTTCTCCACATGTGATCCATGGCTCAGTTTATCATAAATTTCTTTGAAGTCTTCATCATAAGAATAATGTTCAAAATATCTATCATTAGATAATAATCATTCTTTAAAAAAATAGATGCATAAAATGGTGTAAAAATCATATCTAATTTTTTTTTACTTTTAACCTTATTGTATTGGATTACCAAATGGAACTATTGAAGGAATTTGATCCACATGAATTAATGAGCCTGTTAAAACTTGTTCTAGGAATGAAGATAATATGAATGCTAGTGTATTGTATGTATGATAGTCTCCCTCCCAATCAAGTAATGCTTGCATTTCTTCACACATTTAACCAAGTCATACAAGTTTTCATAAGTGAGATAATTTACAATAGATTGAGAGAAAGTATTTTAATGGTAACAAACTAGTTTTTGATGTTGCATTAATACTTCACCCATGGAGTAACCATTGGTATCTATCACTATATTTAATAGTTGTTGAAGGTCTAATAAGGCTAGTACTAGAATTGTGATGATATTTTCCTTTAAGGTGCTGAAATCCTTCTAATTATTTGTTCCCCACTGAAATATCTTCTTCACAATGGTTAAATCATGTAATTGATATGGAATTATCCATGCACCATGTTTCTTTGGAACTAACACAATTCATGAACCACACAAAGGTGAGCTAGGTCTAATGACTCCTTGGTTCAGAAATTTTTTCTCTAGCTTCTTCACTTCTTCCATTTCCATAGTTGACATGTTGTACATACCCACATTTGGAAAAGGGGAATCCTGCTGAATATGGATTTCATGTTGGATCTTCATTTTAGGAGGAAATATAACTAGTTTCAGAAAATCCTCATAATAATTAGTGACAATATCAAACATTTATTTCCTATAAGAGGGATTAAAACCTTGAAAAGAATCAAATGCTTCAACATCTTTTTTTTCGACAACCATGAGCATACACTTTTTGTTGGCATTGATGAGTCTCTTTATCTATCCTACACTAAAAAGAGTTGAATTTATCTTCATGTGATGAGCTTTTATAATATATTCCACCCCATTTTTTTTGAGATGCTACTTGTTCTCATTCCTTAAAAAAAATGCCTTCTTGTCATAAAAATATGGGTTTCCCAAGAATATGCCACAAATTTTAAGTGGGAAAACATCTAGATAAACCTCTTCTATCAAATTTGAAGAAATGAAAAACATAACCGCACATTTCTTGCTAACATTGAGTTTTGCATTGTCGCATACCCAACCAAGAGGACAGGGTTTTGGACGATTTTTTATTTTCACATCCAACTTCTTAATAATTGTATCCATGATCAAATTAACTTGAGAACCTAGATCAAACAAAGTATATATCTTGGTATGCCTAGATACAACTCTAATATGAAAAAAATCAATTTTTTGTTTTCATCAACATGAGATTCATTTGTCGAACTTCAACTAACATAATTTCTAGAGATTGAAATAGAAATAAGGAAAAATAAAATTTATACCAATAACTGTAATATTGACCTCATCACCAAAATCAAATCCAAGGTCTTTTGAATTGTAGTAACAATTTTCTTCTTCCATTTTCCATCATACTTCTTAGGCTTCAATTCTAGATGTAGATTCCAAAAATGCTCCTCATCATGCTTGTCTTTATTCTAATGAGTGAAATATGACTTCTCTTCTTCTTTATTTACTGTTGTTGTCTTCTTTCCCTTCCTTTCCCTTTGAAATTGTTGTTCTAAGGCATGAATAATGGCTTCTTTGGAAGATCTTTTTGTGTGTACTTTCCACTTCTTTCAAGATGAATTACTTTCACACTAGCTTCATCAAGAGTAGTGATATCAACTAAGAAAAATTAATTTTGAAGGTAAAAATGTAAAGCGCCAATATATGTCATCAAACTATCTGGTGAGTCTAAAATAATATTTAATGTTAATTATTGTTTCCTAAACTCCTCTATAAAGCTTTGAACATTCTAACATTTGCCTTGTTTCTTATTTTTCCATTCCATCATGGATTTATACTGATACCCCAACGGTAAAATTTCCCTCTTAATGTAGAAAAAAATTCAAACCATGAAGAAAGGAGTTTACCATTATTCTTACTACCTTTTTGAAGCTTTCTCTCCCACCATACAAGAGTTGTTTGTCCGAGTGGAGGAGATGCCAACCAAATTTTTTCCTTATCCTTTTAGATCAGTTTTATATGAAAATACACTTCGATCTGTCTAATCCAATTGTGTATCTTTTTAGCATTGTCTTCTCCATTAAACATGGGAAAACCAAGTTTCGAATATAACTTACAAATTCTCTTTTTAGAAGCAACTCTATGATGATTATTTGAATGATAAGAAGAAAATGAAGAATAATAAAATTCACTTGAATATGGAGATGGTGGTTCAGGAGGGTCAGGTCCATTTCTTTGATTTACCAAAGAATTTTTCTTTTATTTCTCTTTCTTCTTCTTTTCTTTCTTTTTTATTCTCTTCTTATAATCTAAAAACAATTTATCTGCCATTTCTGTCATTATGTAGAAGGATTTATGGAAATATTTTTCATTCTCAATGTAGACGTATTCATTCACCATTTTCCTTCTTAATGTTGCAAATTTGATCTCATGGTGAAAATACTTTAGTTTTCCTTCACGCTCTTTGATTTTGGTTCTCGTTATCATCCACACTCGAAATTCAAATCAGCAAGAAGACCACTATGATATCAACATGATTCAAGATATTTTCTTTGGTGATGTTAAAAGAATTACATAAAATTGAATGTAAAACCATATATGTGACACTTTAAGAATAAGAAACACATAAAGAGACTATATATACAATGCACCAATATTTGATAATGGAGTTCACTCAGAATGTGTGAGCAACGTCTCCATGTCCAAATACAATGAGGAGATGCTTTTATATTATATCAGTGAAATGAAAATATGAATATATGGAAAATTAAATCACTATACCTCACATTTTTCCCTTGGGAGTGACCTAAAAATGGGTTGCTAAAATAAAAAATTTGACTGCACCAAAGAATTTATTGCAAAATTTTGAGGAAAATGAGTATAAGCTCCACTAGATTTCTACATCATCAACTCTAAAAACCCAAATAATATCCGATATTCCACAGAAAAAACCTTTGGAAAAACCTGATAATATTATATGGAATATTTCCTAGGAATATCCCTTTAAATAACATTCCCTCGTGAGGTTTCGTGGGCCTCGTTATGACCCTGCATCCTAGTTCTTCCCCATTGACCATCCGCTTGTTGCTCCATCGATCCTCCTCTATCAATTTAAATGAATTGGTGGATTTTATATAGTGGAGAACCAATAGACTATACAAATTCAAATGATCCAGTTGATTGGTTGGCGCATTTATTAATAGGTTTTTATTGTTTGATGGATCACAGATTCATAACATGCCAACCTAACTATTTGATATCAAAAAAATTCCAGTATTATATGGTTGAAACCATTTGTCAAAACTATCAAACCGTCACCATGTTTGGTCATCCATGCTTCCAAGTTGTGTGTTGGATAGGCCTTTTTTTCCATTAGTTGGGTACCACATGGACCCATGCTATTGGGCCAACTAATTCCCAGTCACTTCCCACCAAATTTAGTGCGATGTTGTATTTTTTGTAGTTTCACCAACTATAGTAATTTCACTACTTGTATGTAGATCTCTGCCAATTTAGCCCCAGAACCAAAAAATTTTACCAGTCTGCCAATTATTGAAATGGTCCATATTTGTTTGATGCCATCTAAAATTTATCTCTTTTTCCAAGGTTTTACTATAAATTTCACTAGTAATAACTTTTACATATGAACCCAGATTGAGGTGTTATTTGCGCCACTAGATTCCTTGCAAGGAGATCTTTGACTTGAAGTTAGTTTCAATGAGTTTTTATGAATTTTATCTTTAAGCCTTTTGGGATCCTCCTGGATCAAATCAAAACTCTTCATCTTGGTATTTGTTTTATATTTTTTTGGGTCTTGAACATCAGAGGCCATTTTGAGGCCCTAAAAAACATTTTTTGACATGGAAAAGGCCCAATAAATAGTCCTAAGCTCTAGTCTTCACCCACATATGAATGTGAGCTTCTATGTCACACCTTTCCAATGGGTTATTAGACACTCCAAAAAATGAATGTATTCAAACATTATGAACATGGGAAGCTAACATACCAATAAACCCCATCAGGGCCATAAACATTTTTCCAATTCATGAAAAAGGGTTAGTTTATTTTATATTTAGGGTTTCCAAATTGTTGATTTATGTTAAAAATGGCCTTTCAACTTCATTGTAATTTTTTCAAGAGAATATTTGTAGCCATAATATATTTTTTCAAATATAAGATACCACCATTCTAGCGAGTTTGTTAGTCCACATTTTTTTATGAAATCTAGCAAGTATCTCTGCGTTTTTTTATAAACCTATGTTTTATTTCATTCCCTTAATAAATATATATTAGTTGTATCAAAGTGGTATGCTCTTTATATGAATTTTTCTTCCTCTACCCAACAAGGGCAAGATATAAGTATTTGGACTCAAACTACTTGACCCTAAGAAAGAATATCCCTATTTCCCTTAATGGTTCACATGGAAAAAGAAAATAAAGATGAGGGAGCATGAAATTCTATTAAAATATTGATCAAGAAATCCTTCGCATAAAAAAGGAACGAGATGATGAATAGTTTTACCCAAAAAATTGACGTCTTATAATAGAAAATTCATCTTCTTCAAGAGACCACTTTACAGGAACTTCCCCCTTAAAGATACAAGTTAGTTCTAATAATTTTTTATTTTAATAAAATATAGAAGTGGATGCTTTAGAAAAATGATAAAATATACTAGAAGGGTATTTTTCTATCTGTAATTTTTCCAATAGAGAAAAGGCTTCCTTTTTTCTCCTTAAGGTTGTCCCCCATGCCAAAGATAGGTGGGAGACTTACCATGAGAAAAAATCCTTAAATGAATACAATTTTTTTGCAGTCGTACCCACTTGGGCTCTTTCATTGATGTTATTAAGGAAAAATATTACCCTGTTGGAAGCTATGATGAATAGTGCACAATTTGGATCACACTATAGGAAGAGAGTGACCAAACACTGCTATAGTTCACAAATTTCTTCCACACCTTTGTGCACCAAGCTGGGTTTCAAACACTTTGAGTGGCAACTGGTTCTCAAGTAACACGATGGTATTAAAATATACATTCATATAGAAATGGATTCTCTAGACAATTATTCACTAGGCATATTATATTGATATGCTATCAAAATAGACCAAACATTTAAATAAAAGAAGCAATATTTTGGATCTGCTACTCTCTCATAGTAGAAGCAAGGAAATGGCATCCCCAACATGTATATAAATGGATATATATAGGTTTTACCACCTCATAATAACTCATGTAAGCCACAAAAAAGGAAGGGTAATTGGAAAATGAAAAAAAAACATAGGAAAGCGGTGTGAGTTCCATAGTATCTCTTGGCATAACATCAATGAATGTCACTCAAAACAATTATTAGTAGTGGATATGAAAGTCTCAAAGTTATATGTAGGTACTAAATTTGAATTAGATATAGATAAAGGTAAGTGCGTCATTAATGAAAAATCCACTACCACTACAACTATCATCAAGGTCCACCCAAGTGAATCCAAAGGAGAGGAGGAAGGTTATTTCCTTTTTAGCTCATATATGTGGGTGGAGGATGGTTCATTACATGCCATTATGGATATAAAAATTTGAAGGAATAACATATCAACATATATGAGAAAGTATTTTTACATGTTGAAAATACCATGCGCGACACCAGGCACCATCAAGCAGATTTAGTAAGGGAAATATTTATGCGTCAGGAAATAGGTTTTCCTTCCTTATGACATCAAGACATTCAATAACGAGGTGTTGTGTTGTATTTTCCCCCTTGAAAATTTTGAATTTATTTTAAGGCAACCATATTTTTGGAAACATCATGATGTATATGAGGCCAAGGCTCACAATTTTATTATTATTTTTGGATGACAACTATATAGGATATTGGAGGTAGCTTTATGTACCACCGTTTCTTATATCTCAATTAAGAAATGTAGGAAGGTCATATCTCATACTAGGAAATTTTTCTACTTTATATTTTCTCTCAAGGTAATAAGATGGTCATAACCACACCCATGAACTTCGCATAGGGCCTCTCCATGAAATAGAAGCAAGTGGATAAGGTCATGAAAAAAAAATACATTCTCTACACCCACTAGGGTACCTTTCCATTATCAGGTTAAGCATTCAAATGATTTTCGCCTCAGTGCACCTCTACCCAATGGGCCAATATATTGCCACTCTCTAAAAATGAAATATCCAACTAAGCTCCTCACCTATCTAAATATACATTCCAGATCCAAGACTTATTCTAAAAAGGAAATATCCAACTAAGCTCCTCACCAAGCTAAATCCAAATTTTATTTGTCTGTAAGAAAAAAGAGACCTGGTGATTATGAATTGATTATAGGGCCTTAACGAAATCACAGTTAGGAATTGGTACCTAATTTCCCAAATCGACTAATTTTTAAGATCAACATGGCCAAGTACTTCAGTAATACTAATTTGAAGTTTGGCTAGCACCGATTCCCAATAAAATAAACTAATTTATGAAAGGATTCTTTCAAGTCCAAATAATTTCCATTTGAATGGCTGGTCATTCCCTTTGTTTTGAAAAATTCCCCAAAACATTTCATGTGGATGATGGATCATATCATGAAGCCTTTCATTATTTCCTTTTTGGTTGTATATATAGACGGTAACCTCACCTTCAAAAATATTTCAAATAACACTTGCAACATATTCAATAGGTATTTCAAACTCTACATTAACACAAGTTCTAAGATAACTTGGAAAAAAGTATTCGTCAACATGAACAAGGTCCTACCTAGGCTATTTGTTGATGGACATGGTTTGCACGTTGATCCAAAAAGATTCAGGTAATTTTTGATTGGCCAACATCAACCAGAATGATTGAGCTTCGAATTTCAGTAGGTATTTCCAACTTCTATTAGAGGTTCATGTCGAGATTCTCCCATATTGGGCCCAACCACTATAAGGGGAAAGAGGAAAGAGGTGGCTCTGATACCACTGTAATATTCCCAAACGGAGAAAGTAGCAATATAGCTCACAATAATGGAAATAACAGCAATTTTTAATACATTACATATGATCCAAATGATATATCAAGGGTATTATGTATAACAACAATAAATAAGTACAAAATATTGGGGATAGAATCCCTCAAGATAGGCAAAAGAAGCCTCAAATGCCCAAAAGCACCCAAAAAATGTAATACATTGCTACACAAAATACTGAAGCAAGTACATCGCAGTTTTAATGACTATTACTACATTTCACATTGGAAAGATATTGAATCTTCCATTGTAATATTAGCGGAAAGAGGTGGCTCTGATACCATTTATATATATTTCCTAGCTGCAGTGATAATCATTAAAACTGCGCTATACTTGCTTAAATATTTTTTGTAGCAGTGTATTACATGTTTTGGGTGCTTTTGGGCATTGGGGGCTTCTTTTGCCTATCTTGAGGGTTTTGATCCCCTAGATATTGTACTTATTTACTGTTGTTAGACATAATACCCTAGATCTATCATTTGGCTCATATGTAATGTGTTAACATTTGTTGTTATTTCTATTGTTGTGAGCTATATTGATGCTTTCCCCATTTGGGAATATTACAGTGGTATCAGAGCCACCTCTTTCCTCTAATATTGAATTAATGTAATATTACTACCGTAATATTCTAAAATGAAAAATACAGGAATATAGAACATTTATAACATTTCAATCTATGCAATAACGAGAATGTAAGCACAAAACTGTAAAATGCTGGAAATGCCAGAATATAACATCAAGACATAAAACATTAGCAAAAAATAGCTTAGCCATATCATTATAAAACAACAACAATTCAAAATACATAATGCTCCAAAAGGAATGCACTCAAGCCACAAGATGGCTGAAATACACCAAAGAACCAAACATTGGAAATGTCTGTTGCTACTGCTGCTGCTGCTAGAAACTACTACTATTATGAAGAATATATATGTGCGAGAGGATGCTGGTGTGCCTAGAATGATCCAATATTTTAACCATGGATTCTACTCGAAAAACCCAGAAAAACACAAAGATTGTTTGGCCAAATTTTAAATTTGGATTTTCGGCCGTTTTCGGGTTGCAGGCTGCACCCCTGCTTGCTGAGTTAAGCACTCCCTAAATAAAACTCTTTATATGGGGCTGAAAGAATGATCTATTAGCTGCAAAAACACCTAATCAAATCAATAGATGAAGGGGTGGTACCCTCACTTGAAAATAGGGTCAAGAACTTGGGTACTTGACCTCCCACTGCAACTGCACTACAAAATAACACAACTTCTAGAGGAGACTGCACTGCAGATGAATGTTGCTTCTTGGATTGATGTTGTATGGTGGAATTAAGATATAAGAACTTCCTTACTAGCATCTCGGATGAAGGGCTGCTCCCTCGACTGGAAAACAAGCTCAGAAGTTCGGTTTCTCAACCCTCCACTGGAAAATAAGCTCAGAAGTTGGGTTTCTCAACCCTCCACTACTGCAACCCTGCAACACAACACAATCCTAACGGAGACTATGCTGGGAATAATGGAAGAATCTTGGACAAATTTTGGATAGTTGAAATTATGCTCAAGATACCTCTCCTGAGTGGGCACTCGAAGTCCCCTGAGGATGAGGGTGAGATTCTTGCTTGGGAACACCTGTGTGCTAAACAACACAAAAGGCTTATCTATACAGCTAAAGCATTCAAATAATGTCAAATGAAAATACAATATAAAATTCAAAACTATTTCCCAAATGGGAAAAGAAGGAATATGGGATAATCCCAATATGGGAGAATCCCACTATAATATTCTCCCATATTGAGGCCCAACCATTGTAATATTCCCAAATGGGAGAAGCAGGAATATAGTGCATAAACAAGGAAATAGCAATGTAAATTAACACATAAATAATGGATACCAATATAGATCCATTAAATTATATATAATAATAGAAAATATATGCAAAATAGTGAGGCATCAACCATATGAAATGAGGAAACAAGCCTCCCATAAACAATCACTCCCAAATACGAGGTGTTGCTATAATACAAAATGTCAGAGAGCTACTACAATGCAGTCATGCTAAGAATAAATACAAACAGAGATCATAAAATGATATAAAAATACTCATATATGCCTCAAAATATACTATATAGGAAGATCAAGGCACTATATCATCTTTCCAAGACAACCCAAGAGGGTTTCGAGAAAATGCATACAATATGCAAATGTGAGTTGTAGCCCTAGGGATGAAAGTATGCTGCAAAAATAGAAATGAGAATATATGGATGAAGCTGATGTAAAATCTTGAGGCTCTTCTCCAATATATCCTTTGGATGAAATGATGTCCCCTCCACTGAAGAAATCACCTCCCAAATCACATACTGCAACCACCCCTGCAACTCCTCCCTAAAATAACGCAGATCTGGACTAAAAATGCGTTGTAGGGGATACAATCACCTTGTCCTGATGCCAAATATATCAATAAATGCCAATGGGCTTCTTTACTAGCCTTCAAATGTAAGGAAACCTTCCTCCATTGAAAAAATAGCTCAAAAAACACCCAATACAATCCTCCATTTCTGCTCCCTGCAACACAACACAAATCTAAGCAGCTAGTATGTTGTTGAAGAAAGTTGTAGCTTGGCCAAATGTCGGAATGCGGAAATGAAGTGAAAATACTCCTCCTGAGTGAAAACTAGATGTTCCCCAAGGATAGAGGTGGGATTCACGCTTGGGAACACCCCCTGCTAAACAACACTGCAATCTTAGCTAAACAACTGAAGAGAGCAACAAGTCTAAACAGACCATATATAAAATAATATTCCCAAATGGGAAAAGAAAAAATATATCTCACAATACTGGAAATAGTAGCCAGCATTAACACATTTCATATGAACCAAATATAGATCCATGTATTAAGTATATCAGCAACAAATGTATACGAAATCCTGGAGAACCAACCCCTCAAGCTCGGCTAGAGAAGCCTCCAACAACAAGAAACCCCCAAACATAAGTTGCAGCTGCTACAAAAAATACTGAAGAAAGTAAAACACCATTTTAATCACTAATACTACAGTATAACATTATAAATAAATGTATCCCATGATACCATGCTGATACAAGGCCAAAAATGGAGATCTACGCTGCCACACACATTTCCTACATAACCGAGGAAGGGTTTCCGGAAATACAGAAAATATCATAATGTCGCAATGCAACCCTAGGGCTGAATACATGCTACAAAACGGCACCTGAAAAGGAGGTGGATGAATTTGATATGTATCTAAAAGGAACTCCTGCAATGGACTCTTCAAGTGTAGAGTTGATCTGTCCACTGAAAAGAAATCACTCCAAATGGAGCACTGAACTTACCCCTGCATTAGGTCACTAAAATAACATAGTCATGGACTGGAACTGTGTTGTAGGGAATGATGTTGCCTTCGCCTGATTCAAGAATATGACGAGAAGCACAGGGACCTTCTTTACTAATCTCCTAATGGAAAGAAGGCTTCCTCCACTGAAGACAAGCTCCTAAATGATCCAAAGAAACCCTCCATTGCTGCACCCTGCAACTCAACACATATCTAAACAGAATCCTCATTGTAGAAGAAAGTTGTAGCTTAGCCAAATGATGGAATGTGGAATGATAGTGCAATACTCTTCCTTATAGGCCTATCAAGGATAAAGGTGGGATTCCCCCTCGAAAATACCCTGTGCTAAATAGCATTGTAATCTTAGCTAAATAATTGAAGAAAGCTATATGTCTAAACTGACCATATATTCAGAAATATCAAATACATAAACATGAGTACAATGGCTGCCATTCTCTTCCTTATTTTCTTGGTGAGATTCCTCACCCTTTGCCCCACTCATTAAAGGCACTACTTCCATTCAAAGGATCTCCCTCCAAAACTGCATTGTCCCTCATTGAATTTCCACTACTTCCATACCAGCATTGTTGATTTGGTCAAAGTTGACCTAGTCCACATGCTTCATCCTTTTTTCACACATAGGGGAGCTTTATCCAACACTTTTTATGCCCCCCATTCACATTTGGAGTGGTTTTGTTCCTAATAAGGAGATTTATGGGTCTACCTACCTTCTTATTCTTCTAAATAGGAGGAAAAAATAAATTTTAATATTCCACTTGGTTGCATGCTAATTTAGGAATATTACAATCCTCCCCTCCCAAATTTTTCTTGTCCTCAAGGAAATACAAGGATAGATCTGAAAAATGTAAGGAACCTTCATTCCCATGTGAAGCTCCAATCTCCAAGCTATCATCCATATAAAATGAATTACCCTCTAGAATGGTAATTCATAGAAAAAATCCCCCCACATGCTCATGAGAGGCTCCTCCCAAAGACTCAAGTCAATCATATGGCTCACTTCATAAAGAAACAAGTGATATAATTTAGCAGCTATATAATGTACCATGCTCCTCCTAAAGCATGAAGAAGTGTGGGAAGTTTCATTCCCCATGGACACCTCGAACCAATGTGTCATCACTCCAATATTGTTCCCAACAATAATAATAACATCATCAACATATGGGATCACAGTCAAAGTCATGCTAGCTACCATGTGTAGTAATGGAGAAGGACAATGGTTGCCCAAGTGCAGCCAGTGCATTTTTACTCCTAACTGCATCAGAATATGGCATGATGAGTGGTTTCTCAACCAGTTGTTTTCTGCCTCAATATTCACTACAAGAAAAAAACACATTGGTGAGGGTCATGCTTGTGACGGACCTTTAAGGTCTGTCATTAATGTCACATATGGTGACAGCCTTTAAAAAACCGTCACTGTAAGTGTATATAGTGATGGCCCTTTATGGTCTGTCACCAAAGACATTTTCAATGACACTTTTGGTGAGGGTTGTTAAAGGCCCGTCACTAATTCTCTCTTTGGTGACACTTCTACTGACGAACTTTTAATGACCCTCACCAATGCTCTTTTTGTTACTTTTGGTGACGGTCAAAAAATGTTCGTCATCATTGATCATTAAAAAACCGTCACTGTAAGTGTATATAGTGATGGTCCTTTATGGTCCGTCACCAAATACATTTTGAATGACACTTTTGGTGAGGGTCGTTAAAGGCCCATCACTAATTCTCTCTTTGGTGACACTTCTAGTGACGAAGTTTTAATGACCCTCACCAATGCTCGTTTTGTTACTTTTGGTGACGGTCAAAAAATGGCCGTCATAATTGATCATTCGAATGAGTTTTTGATGATGCTATGTGCCTGTTAATATATTTTTTTGTCAAAAGTTAACGATTTAATACCATTATTGTGGAGTATTTTTTATAATATGTCGAAAGCCATAGTGGTTAGGGTCAGTGAATTTTTTAGAAGTAATTAGTGTGTATCATTTCCCTCAAGTAATAACTATTCGAATAGAGATTTTCTATGAGTCAACAAATGATTCATATATTAAAAAACTTCCCAGATTATCCACATTGCAATGTGGATAATCCGGGAAGTTTTTTAATAAATGATCACCACATGAGTCTAAAAACCAAAAAATGATTCATATATATTAAGTTTATTATCTAGAAAATTCCCTTTAGATAAAGTTCCACTATTGTGTGTAGGAAATATATTATTTAATACATAATCAAGCTTTGACAATTCTATTAATGAGAAAGACCTAATGATCCTCACCACTCTGGGCATGCCTTAAATTAATGCTTTGGCACACACTAACATTTCTTAGCACCCCACATGTATTGGAACATCTTTGTACCTAGAACATCTTGTGATGACACTTATGCCCAAGCACATGGTGACATGCGCTAGCACAACATCGAACTCTGCTAACATGTGTTGGCATGCTGCATATAGTCCCTAGCATGCCCTGGAACACCTTGGTTGAATGCATTGACATACATTAGCACTTGGCACACAATGCCACTTGGCATGTATTGGGACCTATTATTAGTGTGCCTAGCATGCCCATTTTCAAAAAGATAAAGTCCTGACTTATTAACCCTCTTATTGGTTCTTCCTTTTGTTGCCTTGACACATATTGACATACCCTGGTCCCCTGCACCACATCCTTAGCACCCAACATGTATTGGCATATCTTGGAACTATTAATTGGCACATGATATAATTAGCACACCCTGGAACTCCCAAGCACACTTTGGGAATTCTTGACATGCCTTGATATTCCCTAGCATGCCTTACCAATGCTTAGCATACCTTGTCAGTCCCTCCTTGGCATGACAACTAACACTCATTAACACTAGTATCTGGCGCACGTTCCTCATATTCATTAACTTTCATGAATTTTTACTTAGTGCTCCCTTAATGTTTTTTCCTAGTAATCCTTAACACTCATGAACATGCATTATCACTCTCTAGCACACTTTAGCACTCTTCAACATTTCCTTCCACTTCATAACATGCATAACACTAGTTCCTGACACATATTGGCGCTTGGCACGTGTTGGTGCTTGGAAAGTCTTAGCATGTGTGGAATACGTTGAGATGCCTTGGTATGATTTGGCATGGTTTAATATTAAATTTATTTGTGATTATCAGTTGTTGGAAAGTAGATGAGAAGCAACAAAGGAATACTTGGCACTTAGAATGCACTAAGACTTTGCACTTGGCACCTATGGTTGCCTAGTGTTGGTGTGCCTAGCATGCCCCTCTTGGAAAAGGTAAATTGATGACTTATTAACCCTCTTATGTGTTCATTTCCTTGTAGTTTAACTTTTTTCTCCCTTTTGTTGTCTTTACATTCCCTGACATGCATTGACACACCCTTGCACATCTTGGAATGCCTTATCACTTGGCACATATTAGCATGTTTGACATGTATTCCCACTATCTGGCACATCAAGGGGGTGAAGAGAGATGTAGTCCTAAATTAGGTCGAGTACGAGGGCGAGTAAGGGTTGCTAAAGGGAGGTCATGATCATCCTCCAAGAGCAAGATCATCATGTGAGTGTTCAGAAGAATGTTGCATACCTTAAGGGTCGGTTTGCGCTAGGAAGTAGGATGGCATATTGTTGGTTCTCTTCTGGAAAATCGAGCTTAAGAGAGGTTTCTCATGAGAATCTGGGCATGTGATTTCAATGGTGTCTTTGTGTGAAGGCCACATCAAATTCTGAAATGTTGAAATTTGCAACAAGAAACAGTGAGATTGGAAACCAGAAAGGACAAAAAAAAATGCACCCACACTGGTGAGGAATTTTGATGCACCAGGAGTGAGGAATGTGGGGCATCTAATTTATTTTTCCCTTAAACAAATTGGACAATAAATTTTAATTTCATCTCATAACAACTTGTGTTAGTTAATTAAGTCATGATGACCGAGTTAGCTCAAGAAATTCAAGTACTTGAGGGTCTAAGATGAGGCACCTAGAGGGATTCTAATATTTTTTAGGTCTAGTTGAAATTGATGCATTAGTGGGGTGCAAGTGTAATTAACTCAATTAAATGCGTTAAAATTAGTTTAACTGGTTCTAACTAAGTTATGAGCTAGCGAGAGGTCCAGTGAATTAAATTAGATTTAATTCACAATGAGTGATCAATCATATAATTGATAATTTGCTATTAATAGTTGTATGCATGTCAGTTTCGAGGAATACCCAGTTGAGACAGAGGTTAAAGGGAACATAACTATCAATTGTATTCAGAGAAAATTTCCCATGTGAAATTATAAATTCATTGGGATTTCATAATGGATTGTGCAATCAAGGAAGATTGATTTTCCTAATTAATAAGCAGTTAATTCCCTAGCTAGGATTGTATGAGCAAGGCAGGCTGAAGTAAGGATCAGAATTGGCTAAGTACTAGACCGAGTTTTCCTAGATCAATGGGAGACAATTGACAGAGTGCTGGAGAATCTCATGAGAGATTAAGCATTAATGTATTGTTTCATGATTCCTTGAATTAATACACAATAGAGATAGAGGGCCTTTGAGCAGTTTCTTTCCCCAAATACATCATGTTGTTGTGCGATTGATAATTTATTTCTCTTACTTATATGTGATTGTGCGATCGTGTTTTGTTTCCGCAAATTGTAGGAAGGATTCAATATCTTTTTTTAGTAGATTACAAGATTAGATTGAATCTCGTTGGTTAGATTTTCTACATGGTATTAGAGCAGAATTTTTTTGGGCGGCGAGTTTGCATAGAATATTTGAATATTTTGGTGTAAAATTTTCAAAAACAAATAGGCTATTTTGATTCCTTGCGAAAATCTACCGAAATAGAAAAAAAAAATCGGTCGAATTGGAGCTCGGATGAGGGAGATATCATCGATTTAAAATCAACTCTTTTTTAGAAACTTTTTGTAACGTTGGGATAGTTACACTGTGCGCGAGTCGAGAAACTACATGTAATTGAGGTACCAGATGCATGCAAATCTTTGAGGAGAAAGGCAGAAGTTAGAGACTTGGTGGTTTAAAGGGAGCATAAATACCTCTTAACATGAATCTTCATGAGAAGCGGTCTCAGAAGGTTGTGGAGTAGTTGCCACAATTGGAGAAGCAGAGAGGAGACTAAGTGGAAGCATCCACTCAAGCAGAGACCTCCATGAGGGGGAAATTTCGAGCCAGATGGGAAGAGGGAGCAGCCATACCTGGAGGTGTAAGCTGGTGGGGTGATGTGTAGACATAATCCCAAGATAAGAAATTTGGGCAAGGTCCATTGAGATGGCGTGTGATCTCATGGATCGAATCTGGCTACGAGGAGCCATAGTACAATAGTAGTAGGAAGGATCAATTAAATTGATGTAGTCAGATGTCAGCAAGACAGAAATCAAAGTCAGATGTCAAATACTGGATCACAAATTAGAGTTAGCAATAATTCAAAGGGCATAGATGCAGATGTCAGCAGTAGCGCAAAGAATCCAGTACTAGACAGATGCAGTAGCTAGCAGCAGTCAGAATATTCTGATGACAGATGCATTATACTGAGTAATTTGTTCGGAGGCTATTCAGTTTTAGGACTTGCAGGTGCAAACAACACTACAGAAGTGTAGCATGCAGAACATTCCAAAAGTACCGAATGGAGATAGATTGAATTCCTTTCTTGTTGAGAGGGAGTATTGAAATTTGCAACAAGAAATAGTGAAATTGGAAACTAGAAAGGACAAAAAAAATGCACCCACTCTAGTGAGGAATTTTGATGTACCAGGAGTGAGGAATGTGAGGCGTCTAATTTATTTTTCCCTTAAATAAATTGGACAATAAATTGTAATTTTGTCTCATAACAACTTGTGTCAGTTAACTAAGTCATGATGATTGAGTTAGCTCAAGAAATTCGATTTAAGGTGATCGAGGTGGATATTGGTAGCCACCCGCCTATTTCACTTGGGCCCTCGCCATTGTCTCTTTCAATTTTTCAGTTTCCTTAATTATAGCACAATTTACTTTTTTTGTCAGTTTTTCAGGTCCTGAACTTCCGGAGCCATTTTGAGGCCCTAAACGACGTTTTTTGGGCAAGAAAGGTTTAGCGATTTCATAGAAATCGCATTAGCAGTTGTAGTCCTCGAAGAGATCTTTCTAACAAGGTATCATGTGCATCAAACGAAGATCATATGACCAAGTTACGACCCCGGAAAGTTGGCTGCCCAACTAACCCCAGCGGGGCCCATAAACTCTTGGTGTTACATCTCCTCGGGTTAGGGTTTTGATTGTTTAGGATTTTATCTTATTTTTAAATAATAAAAAAGACCCTTCATCCTTATTGTAACACAGTTCAGAGGAACATAACTATCAGTTTTATTTATAGAAAATTTCCCATGTGAAATTATAAAGTCATTGGGATGCCATGATGGATTGTGCAATCAAGGAAGGTGATTTTCCTAATTAATATGGAGATAATTCCATAGGAATTGCGTGAGCAAGGCAGGCTGAGAATTGGCTAAGTATTAGACCGATTTTTCCTAGATCAGCAGGAGACAATTGGCAGAGTGTTTGAGAATCTCAAGAGAGATTAAGCATTGTATTGTTTCATGATTCCTTGACTTAATACAAAATAGAGATAGAGGGGTTTGAGCAGTTTCTTCCCCAGATACATCTTGTGTTGTGTGATTGATAACTTGTTTCTCTTACTTATATGTGATTGTGTGATCGTGTGTTATTTCCACAAATTGTAGGAAGGATTCAATATCTTGTTTAGTACATTACAAGATTAGATTGAATCCCCTTGGTTAGATTTTCTACATGAAATAGAAGAGAGGGTTGATACCATCTTTCCTTGTGGTGGTTAGTAGGCCGCAAGGTCTGTGATAAAGACCAACATAAATGGAGGAGGGCTTGCACTTTAATTTAGAGCCATAACAGAAGTCGACACAGGTGTAATATTGACTGATTTAACCCTAGTTTGAGGGTCGACATTGAGATCTGAAGTTCATGTTAAGATTCAGTCAAAGAAATGCCCAGAATCTATGGATCCATATGAGCTAGGTCGAGTCTCTTATGGAGGCAAGAGTCGTGTTTTTTCTATGTGTGGATAGGGTTTGTTCTACAACAATTAGAAGTACATAAGTAGAATTCCCTGGTTAGGACAGTTTCCTAACATGTTTAGTTCATAAGGTATGACCTTAATACTGTGACAAATTTGCGTAGAAGAAGATGGGTTGTGACCCTTAGAGCGAGGTTTATTTATGGAATAAAGACCACAGATCTGGAAAATGGTTTGCAGATTCAGTATCTGTGGAGACAACAGATCCAAAGGAGGGTGGAACTTGAGCAGAAGATTGAGCATGCAGAAGAAATGTGCCATATGAAGAATGGATTGACATGCAGAGGAGTTGATTTTGGTGGAATTTCCATAGAGTTTTAGACAAAGATCTGAAGAAACCTATAAAAAATTAGTGAATGGATTGTTAGTGGTTGATTTGTGACCCTAGTTCAGTCATCTACAGATTGTTAGAAGTATGATACGAGGAGTAGTTCATATTTGTTCATATATTGGACAACAAAGATCAAATTGTCAATACACAAGAACAATGATCTTGAGATGACTCAAACCATTGTTAGGTGGCAGATTTGAAAAGCCCTAGATGAAGACAATATTGTGGGCCCTAGATCAGTAAAAGGAATTGACTGTGGTTGGGTAGATTGATGGTAGGCCAAGTACAGTTGGAGGGTTTTTAGGTTACTATCAAAGAAGAGCCATGACTCTTGTTCTGGTGAAGGACAACAAAATTGGTAGAAGGGCAGGTGTATAGGGCCTAAGGATTTGCAGACTTTGAAGGACTAAAGTAACAGTCAAGTGGGCCAACCAACTAGCCCTAGTTGACTATATTGTAGAGGATTGATTCAGTGAGAAGAAGGGAAACCTCCATAGCCCTGGACATCTCATCTTGGAGCTGTAGTATGGAAAAAGTGGGCATACCAAAGATTTGTTCACAAATGGAATTGTGAACAACATGTTACCACTCAAACTAGTAGTGGATCTAGAAGGGGTTCCTAAGAGGGAAACTACTAGGATAGGGAAACGATGGAGGCTTAGCCCATTGTCACCATAGCTAAGGCTCCTTGCTCTTCACAGAATTTCACCGATGGGTGGAGTCCCAATAGTTTAGGAAGTCACTTGTATACTATAGGTCAATGAATAGGTGGGAAGTGAATAGGTGGGAAGTGACCCTCGAAACCCTTTCCCTAAGATAAAATAAAGAGTGGGACTTGCTTTCCTTTTAAGCAAGGGAATTATCTTCGAGGGAGAGAGGAGGGGGATTGAAGGGTTGAGGGAGAAGAATAAGACTTATGAAGGAGGTTGGGATCCCTCATATGGTGGAAGGGAGGCCTTATCCTTTGGGAGGTTGCTCAAATGTAGGAAATAAGAAGCCAAAGGAAGATTTTCGACGTTATTCAGTCGAACAACCCATGCTAACTACGTTCATGAAGTGGTTGGAAATGGAAACTTTGCTTCTATTTTATAAAAAAATCAAAAAACATCTCAGCGCGGGCAGTCCATTGGGACAAAGCGCCAATGGGCGCGAGGCCGAGTGTTAATTTATCTATGGGCGCGAGGCCATAACTACCTGCTAGCGCCAACCCAAAATCATATGTTTTTGAGAGCCTGTTCCAGGAATAGTCAAAAGAGGAAATGTTCTTCTCATGGCAAGGGATGTAATGACACTTTTTGGAAGGCATGACACTACATAGAAGTCACAGAAATGGCCCTCCAATGTTCGGGATGGGGATTGCAGGGACGGTGACAAAATGTTGTTTAACACTTAATTTTAAGTTTGATTGGGTGGATATATTACTCTTATGTGATAATAGTTTCAGTTGGTAGTAATATTTATAATGATATCAAATGTTTGGCATTTTATAGTAGCACCAAGCCAAAGAATGTTGGTTTGTTATTCTATCATACATAAACACAATAATATTCTCATCTTTCAGTCTAAATCTTTTAATGATTTAATATGCATGCCAAACACCAACCTATAAATGAGTAGTATGCCTCCACACCAACCTATAAATGAGTAGTATGCCTCCAAATTAGCTGGTTTGCAACGTCAACCAAATCATAATGATGTGATTAAACCAAAAGACATTTTATCTAAGATAAACAATGTTGGCCCAAAACAAAAAATGAAAATAACCATATAGACAAAACTACAATACAATTCAACACAAAGAATTGAAAATCATGTTCGAAAATCTTTTAATATTTCTTTTAATTAAATAGTTGTAAAATGAATCTTTAAAAGGAAAAATACATCCTATGAATATATTAATATCTTCAAAGACAAAGTGATAATATTTGAAAATATTATTTTGATGTAGTTTTATTATAAATTTTGTTATCATGTCATGTAAAATACATCATTAAATCTATTATTAATATTAAAATATTAAGATTAATATTAATATTAATATATTACAATATAAATATTATTATATTTAATAATTTGAGGAAAAGTTTGATCTCTCAACAAATGATAGATCGAGAGTTAGATGAATCCAAGGTGATATAAATAAAAATAAAATCCAACAAAACTTTAAATTAATTACAACCACTAAATTCAAGATAATAATAATAATTATTATTATTATTTTTTATTTTTATTTTTTATTCGATCATCATTACCACATAGAACATCCAAAAACAACACAAACTCCTCATTTGCTTTTTGAAGTATGTATTTTTTGTAAGTTAGGCTAAATTATATTAGATCAAAAGAACACTTTACATAGGTGTCGGGCTGAGATGGTAAGCAGTGACTAACCAATCCCAGCCTTAGAGGCTATCAAAATAGCGTAGGTTTGGGGCTGCCTCCTAGGAGGAAACCAACACCTTAAAAGCATCAAATAGTCAATATTTACAAAGTGTGTCGTGACACATATAAAAACAAAAGATCTATAGTACATGTTGAAATAACAGAAAACAAAAAAGAGTTGAGCAACTGCGCATTCATGGTGTTTCTTCATCATCCTCTGTAGAAGGGTCCTCCTCCTTGATGCGACATCCATATTACTGTGCAATAGCCTCCTCCTCAACGGAAGGCACATGCAGGGACTTTGTTGTGGGTGTGAAAAATATGAGAGCGACTGGGTACTCAGCGTCAGGAACTCGCGTCCAAACTTCATCCAAGTCCATGATCCACACATCTGTGTCCTCCCCCAAGGCCTCTTGAACTGGGAGAGGCTTGAATTTTCGAGGAGTGGGCTGCTTAGAGTGTGAAATGGTGGACTTCCTGGGGCCCCAGATTCTTTTGCCCCTCTGATTCTCCTGAGCTAAGGCAATCTCCTCCTGGGTGCGCTTAGACCGTGATGGTGCTTCCCTGTCATGGTTTCTAGAAGAGGAGCCTTCAATGGATTCCAAACGGTGGTCTAGGCTGCGTTGATGGCGACCCGAGAACGCACCTCTTTGGCTATCCCTAATGGTCTTTTGGCACAGACTCAGAGCCATGGGGGGGGCTAACAGACAAAGAGGGAGAGGCCGAGCTAAAAGCGGTGATGTGCTCAATAGGGGAGTGTGCAACAGAGAAGCACATCAGGGGGTGCACAACAAAGAGTTATGCAGTAGGGGGCGCGCAACGAGGGATCCTGCATCAGAAAGCACGCAGTGGGATGAATTCGAAGAAGTGAGGAACTCTGGAGGGAGGCGCGCAACCAGGGGGACACCGTAGGGAGCGCGCAACCTGAAGGGAAATAGCGGGAGAGGCTCCTGGCATGCTAGCTCCAGTAGGGTGGTGCATAAGAGGGAGAGCGCGCAACTCATGGGCACGCAGGGAAACTGAGGCAACAACAAAATGGCAAGGGAGGGGATGAAGAAGGCTTTGGAGGCCAACTGGAGCAGCATGGGGATGACAGAATGAGGAGAGACCGTGCCTTTTGAAGACCTGTGGCACAAGCGCAGATGTAGTGTGATTTTGTGGCACGCTCGCATATGCGAGTTGGACATAGTTCACTTAGGGTTGCATGTGATTCAATGTATGGTAGAAGATCAGGTGCATCAGAGTGCTCATGTGAATGATTGCTAAGAGGAGGTTTTGCATCATGTTAAAGCTGGTGGTGCCGAACTTTATCAACCTATGCATGGGATGAACTGGCTCCGCACGTTCATGTCATGTCACCCGCATCCAAAGAGCTTTTTGAAGTATGTTAATAAATTTAAAATCACATTTTAATGAAGATAAATAAATATATGGTTGTTTTAAAAATAATTTTAAAACACTAAAAAATAAGATGTATCTCATTATTATTTCATATACAAAAAATCACAAAATTCAAAATATATTTTATAGTAAAGGAGAATATCAAGCAAAGAAGCAACATATTTATTTTGGGAATTTTTATTTTTATTTTTTTTATTTTTAAAATTTAATGAATAAAATTATTGTTTGTTTGTTTGTTAAGTTATGTGAGTTTTGGCATGTTTAATCTGTGGTTTGAGTCTCCATGATCTAAGGGTATTTAAGTTATCAAAATCAGGCAAGGATTGCATCCAGTGTGGGCCACACTAGCCTTTAGTATGGTTGGATTTTTTCCCACGGAGTTTTGAACCAATGATACAAGTGACCTTTACACCACAGAGTACGTTAAAAAAACACTCTATCACCATTTGCTAGGCTCAATAAAATTAATTATAAATATATTAAAAAATAAAATTAGAAAATGTCATATAACCTAAATTGAATTGAGGCTTTGGTGATCCATAGGAATTTTCAGAAAATTTTTGGTTAAAATCACATGAGAATGAACTTTGTTGACGCGTTTCGAACTAGCAAGTGTGGTTCATCTCTAGGACGAGATCAAGATGAGCCATGCTTGCTAGTTCGAAACGCCTCGATAAAGTTCATTCTCATGTGATTTTAACTGAATTTTTTTTGAAAAAATCATATAACCTACTAATTTTGGTGAAGAGGAACTATATTAGCTAGTTCAAAACTCATTAAGAATCTATAAGATTTATGTGATGGATTCAGAAGGCAAATCTCTACATAATTCTACTCTCATAAGCCTCCATTCAAATATCATATAACCCATTAAACTATTTGTATAGTGATTTTAAAATTGGATATCATCCTTTCTTATTCAAAGAAATTTATTATAAATATTACTTAAAGAACAAAATTAAAACCCCTGGTGGGGGTGATCATTTAAGGGGCCAGTTGGTAGTGCATTGGATTGTGGAGCCGAAGGGGCCTCCATGCACCACACAAATGCAATAAATGGGCTTTGGAACCCACACCTTGCTCCCCGCTAGTTGACTTTAATATCGCACAGGGACCAACAGGAAATCACTTTAATATTGAACTATGTTGTTAGAGTCCCTAGAATATCAGTTTTAAAATCTTCCAGCAGATTTCCAATCTCTGCACGGGTCAGACCTTCACTGGGGGTCTTATTATCCCTTGTGATCATATCTCATTCTGCTGATTTTAGCCTTGTGCTGCCTCTCGAGCTCCTGATACACAAATCAATAATGTTAGCAAAAATTTCCTAATAGATATCACCTTTTCCCATAATATTTAATGTTTCAACCCATTGATCCTTCATCCCTTTGATTAATGTAGTTTTTAACACATTATCAGGTAAGGGTAAAGATGCATAAGGAGATCTCTGGAGGCTGTATTGAAAACGTTCTACATATTCTTCCAGAGTTTCATTAGGTTTTGTTGTCATCTGAAATATTTCATCTTTTAGTTTATGGACCTGCAATAATCATGATATTTATTTAAAAAGGAAGCTTTCATCCCTTCCCAATCATTTATAACACCTCCACCTAACCCCATAAACCATTGTAAAGCTACTCCTTTTAGTGTAGAGGGAAATAGTTTTAGTTTTTGGGGGTCATTGGTATAGTCATACCCTCAGCATAATACATCAAATTAAAAAAAAAATGCATCTGGATCCTTTGATGTTAAACCATGGAATGTAGGAATATGTTGGAGCAGAATGGCTTGCATAGGTGCATTAACTGCAGTGTCCACAATGGGATATTGCAGTGTGGAAGTTTGAGGAGGTTGCTGGTTCTGATTGTGGGCCATTTGATCAAATATGTGCCAATATCCTTCTGGGATCTCCAGGAAATTATTCCTAGGCTGACTAGAAGGAGTAGGAATGGCCTTAACAACACTTCCTTGGTCTGAAATGATAAGTGTTCCTTGCTGACCTACTATCTGAGGAGATTCAAGTCCTTTAGGTTTGTTTTGAATGATATTGACAACACTTCCCTTATCTGGGATGCTCACTATTTGGAATACTCCAAGAGGAGATTTTGGTACTTCTGTTTCCCCTTTTTCTCCTCCTCCTTCGCGAAGATTAATAGAGCTCCCTTCTTGCAGAGAAATTAGGCGAGAATTCTCAATTTCTTCGGAATTTTGCTCAATTTCTTCCGTTTGGCTATGTATCTCATCAAGGGCTAAATATGGTGACTCTATGGCCTGAAGGGGACTAGTCGGTTGTCTAGAAATAACTTTCCTAGGTCCTACTGATGGCTGAGATTCAACTTTCTTAAGGATTTCATTAATGAAAGTTGTTCACCCAAGGGTCACCAGTCCCTTAGGTTTTTCGGGTTTAGGAGGAATTTTTTTGTTTGTTTAGATTTTCTATTCATTTAAAAAAACAAGCCTTCATTCCTACCTAAAAAAAGAATTTACCCAATTCTGCTGTGAAGCGGGTCGTGAGCAAGTATGTTCCTTGCTTGGTGCGCAAGTTCTTACCTTCCGTCTTTAATACCCAATTCTTCCCAAGCAGAAAAAAATTCAAATGTGCATCAGTCCTTCTAAATGGCATACACTCTCCTCAGCAACGGTGCCAAAATTTTGAGGTATAAAAGGTATCTTTTTAACACCTATTTATCCTACATTAATCATCAATCCAGGAACGTCTTTTTGTTTCATGAGTGTACTCTGTTTGAGGCTGCAATTCAAGCTAAGAGCAATGCGTTGTAAGATGTAGTAAAGTATTCTAAATACAAGAGTAAACAAATTCTTGTAAAAGAAATCTAATTACAATAACATGAACTCAAGTGCTCTGAAATCCAACTATTCACTCACCAAACATTAATCAAGGATACAGTAGCAGTAACTCATTCCTCTAGAAATTGATGCAATTGAAATCAAACTGGAACAAGACAATCAATCTGGGAACGTGGAAGCAATAAAAAGTGTTCTCTACAGTTGACAGTCCTGCTTTAAAGCAATTAAAAGGAAATAGAAATTGAACTAAAGCTACTATTGAAAGTAAACTAGGAAAACCCTTTAAAAGCAAATTCTCTGCAATATGGAAACTAATGAATTGGAAATGAACAAAAAACTGGAATTGAATAGCAATATAAATGAATAGAAAACTATAACTTAAAATAATTGAACATCAAATACTAACTAATGAATCTGAACAACAAATCTTAACTTAAATAACGAATTCTATTGAACACCAAACCCTGTTGACAACAAACGTTGTTAAGCAGCAATTCGAAATGAACAACAATAAAATGGAATAGAAAATGGAATTAAATACTGAATAGCAAAGCTCTATAAGGCATAACAAGATGAATGATACGGGGATTAATATCCTTGTTAAAATGGAACAACAATGCAATTCATTAACGTAACACAGCGATAGCAATTCAATAGCAAACCAATTAAATTTGCAAATGTAATGAAACCAAAAAAAAATTATCACACGAAGGTAATCAAAAGATAGAGATACAAACAACAGATTGATCCACTAGGGCCGGGCCCTTAGCCACCAGTGAAACACCGCTGGGCTACTGCAGAGCTAAGAAATGGAACGGAAACACATCTTTGTATTAATCAAACATAAAGAGTGTTTACAATGATCGCTCTCTGATCACGAGAGTCAATAAGAAAGTGTAGAATTACAAGAGAATTGTTTTATCAATGATTTGACTCCTTCCATCTCTAAAGGCATCGCCTTTTATAACAACTTCGATGGATAAGACAAGGAAAAAGATAAGACTGAACAATGATCCCTCGGGTTCGAAAGATCCTGAGGGATTCGCTCCTCTTCTTTCTTTAGCTAGCACTTGATCTTCTTCGGCTGTAGTCGTGATTTTCCATGTCTTCTCTTAGCTATGCGTTTTGATTTCCTTCTCTTTGAATAGATATGGTCTATTACTGGAGGAACATTAGTTACTCCTTCTTTATCCTTGCCTCTCGAATAGTTGTTTACTTCGTTTGTTTCCTATTTTTGACAATAAAAGGCAGTTTTTAGTTACTTTTCACAATAAACATAAGTCTTTGCAATTTTATCATAATTCTATAATAAATCACCTTTCTAGAATAGAAAGAGTTATGTTTAAAGAAAAAATATGAGAAAATACATGGTGAATTCATACCTTTTTCAATGCTCAACATACCCCCCCTGCTTACCCTTTTTCATGTCCTCATGAAAACCATAGTTTACATGTAAAGCAGTTAAAGAATAGGCTAGAGAGGGTTTTTCATTAAGAGGTCTAAAACCATGATTTGCAGCTAAAGCTTCAAAGATGTGCCCTGTCTGTCCTTCAGGTAACTCATAAATGGATTTATAATATGTTGCAGGATACCATATAATGGGACTTAGATATCTACACCCTAGCCAGAATCGGCGGAAGGTTTTTAAGCAATCTCTGTTATGAAGTTTTATATGATATAACAATGTATTGCAATGGCTGTGTAATGGGGCGGAGCTGCTGAGGTGTTGCCGACTTACCGCATCACAAACTAAATAAAATAGATGGCGGGTGCTCACAAAGTAAAACAATGCAATGTGATATCGCAAATCCGCAATCGCATTATTTAAATTTTAGTTCCACTGGCAAATACGTAAATTCTGCGAAATGCGATGAGGGCCCCACTTTGATCACGATCGGGGAATAAAAAGCAATGAAATGGTAAAGGTGGAAGGGTAAAGCGGAAAAGCAGAAGAAAGGTAAGGGAATGTATATTTTAAAATGGAAGATGAAATGGAAGAGAAGCATCGGAGGGAATGGGTTTCAGAGCATGGGAGAATATGGAGGAAATGAGGGGGGAAAAGAGGGTGAATGAAATGAAATGGAACGAGGGTAGAAATGAAGTTTGATCCCCATCACACCTTGTCATAAATAGTTTTTCTCTTTCCCACTGAACTATAAGGAAAATTGATTCATTTGATTCTCTTTGACAGTCAAAGTCTCCCTTTCTTCTCTGAAAATAAATGACAGCCATAGAATATTATTTTAAGTATATGAACAATATTCTAATCAGTGATCAGTCACCTTATGATACTGTGAAATACATGAGTCTAACAGAGCCCCTTATCGCAATCGTAGGCTAGCCTCTCACAAATCCTATTATGAACTTTTTCTAACACACTTCATCCTTGGCACACTTGAATTCACTAAGACTCCCTGGAACACACTCTTATTTGTTCATTTCCATGCATTTTTACATATTTCTCCCTTGTGATACCTCGACACTCCTTAATACTCCTCAACATGCATTGACATTGTCCAGCATGTGTTAGCATGCCTTTTCATTCCTTGGCATTCCCTAACCCTTCCTAGTTATCATGCCCTCACAACTAACCTTACTTAATTTTCAACTTGGGAACCCAACCAAGTCCTCACTTGACTATAGGAGCTTGACCAAGTTATGATTACTACAACTAGATTATGTTGTTAAATTGTGTAGCTTGGGAGGTACTCCAAAAGCCTAGTGAGAGGGGTTAATGTGATTTTGACCACAAAATATTTTGTGGGAAAATAACCCAAGCGAAGGGGCTTTGGACCCAAGATGAGGTTTAAAATATAAAATAAAATTAAACAAAAAATTAATATTTCCTAAGATCTAAGTATATAAAATTCGTAAGTTCTAGAGCATTCTTAAGAGGCCTAGCTAGGAAAAGCTATTTCAGTCAAAGAAATGACCAAAATCTATGGATCCATATGAGCTAGGCCGAGTCTCTTATGGAGGAAAGAGTTTTATTTTTTGTTATGGGTGGATATGGTTTGTTCTAAAGCAATTAGAATAGAAGTATAATTCCTTATTTAGGGAGGTTTCCTAGCATGTTCAATCCATAAGGCATGTCATTAATACTGTGACAAATCTGCATAGAAGAAGAGGGGTTGCGACCCTTAGAGAGAGGTTTATATTTGCAATATATACCAAAAATTTGGAAGATGGTTTGCGTAAGTATGTGCGGAGACAACAAATCCAAAGGAAGGTGGAACTTGAGTAGAAGATGGAGCAGAATAAATTTGCCATATGAGGAATGGATTGACATGAAGTGGAGTTGATTTTGTTGGACTGTCCATAGAGTTTTGGACAAAGATCTGAAGCAGCCTATAAACAATTAGTGAATGGACTATTAATGGATGATTTTTTACCCTAGTTTAGTCATCTACAAATTGTTAGAAGGATGATAAGATGAGTAGTTCAGATTTTTTCATAGATTGGACAACAAAAAATTGGTACACAAGAATAGCGATTTTGAGAGGACTGAAATCACTGTTAGGTGGCATATTTGAAGAGCCCTAGATGAGGGCAGTGTTGTGGGCACTATATTAGTAAAAAAATTTAATGTGGTTGGTAAAATTGATGGCAGTCCAAGTACAATTGGAGGTTTGTTAGGTGACTATCAAAGAAGAGCTCTAAGTCCTGTACTTGTGAAGGAAAACAAGACTGGTAGAAGGGTTGGTGTATTGGGCCTAAAGACGTGCAGAATTTGAAGGACTAATAACAACCTAACTCACCATGATGATGATACAAGTTATCTTTGATGAAAATTCAAGGAAGAAGCATAAATTTTAGAGTTTTTTTTTTGTCTACTGAAGGAAGACTAACATAGACCAAGCCTTATAAATCCAAAAAAAAATCTTACTTGATGGAGTTAACATAACCAATAATATGAAATTTTGGAAAAGGCAACACATGAGACGTGGTATATTCAGTCACCACTTTAGTGGGAGACACTTTGAATAGGAACCCCCTTTAGGGGAATTGTTGTGTCTCCCTCGTAGGTGCTTCCTCTATATGCAATTTTGACAAATTTTCACCCTAGTTTCTTGCTAGTTCGCTTTTGTTAGTAGGACATTAGTTGGAATGTTGTGAAGAGTCACAACCATATTTTTTCAATGGTGATGGAAATTGTTTGTGTGTGCAAAGACTGTGACTCTATAATGAGCTAGAAGTTGGGTTCACCTCAAAATTGGTCATGGGTCAATTATAGGGTGGTCGATTGTCAGTTTTCTTGGTTGTCACACCTAGTAACACACGAGTAGTATGTTGGATCAAGCACACCTTAGTGGGAGGAACTTTGAATGAAAACTTGTTTGGGGGATTGATGCGGCTCCCTCGTAGGGGCTTTGCCTTTGTATGGTTTCAAGGATGTTGGATCCATGGTGGATGGGTGGAATTGTCAGTTTGTGTGAAGGGTGATTTCGTATAGGATTTGTTTGTCAGACCCATTTGAAGATTGATTGAGACCCATTTGTAAGGTGATCAACCCCCATTTTGTCTAGACTAGGCCCAAGTCCCTTTGAAGGGGGCACTTGATAGGGTGACTGACCCATCAGAGCAAGACGATGTGACACCGTCGACGAGTTAGGTTGTTTGGGAATGTAACCCTAATTGGGTGGTAAATTATATCCAAGGCTAAATATGGACAAGATACTGATAACTAACAAGTATTGTGAGGAAAAGATGAAAATGAATTTGAAAAAAGAGTTATAGTGCTTGATTGTTGGCATTGGTATTGTATGTAGAATTTCAGTGCCAATTTTCTAAAATAACGTTATCAATAATGAGAATTTTCCTTGCCAAGAGGGTTGTGAGGCACACAACACATAAATGGCCACTATCCAAAGCCCAATTTCCACCCCATGTTTGTTGCATTGGTTTCCCTTTATTGGGGTTTTCCTAAAGAGAAGCGAAACACAAACCTGTTATATAAACTTGTAACCCATGCATAATATAATTGCATTATTCAATGAAGTATATACAATGGGAAATTAATTAACTTTGTAAAGCACCCACCTAGTTTAGGTCGCCATCTCCATTTTCGTATTCAAGAAGGAGACTGGTCTAGTAAGCACTTGAGCTCGCATTAACATGGAAGGAAATATTCACAAGGCACCCTGTATTGTGCAAAATGGTCATCTATAAAAAGAAGCATTACAAAATAAAATAAAAGGCTGCAAACTATTTTTGAAATTCGTCTATTTTTCTCATCTTCAATCAGAGAAGATAAATTCCTTCGAAAGAGTGTAGACATGACTCTAACATTGAGCTTATCTATACCTCTAAGAGGATAAGATGCCATATCTTGGAAGGTAGTACCGCGGAGAAAAAACTATGCTTTCCTAGATGATTCGCCATTGACCACAATAGTGACTTAGCCCATAGTTAATTTCCTCATCCACTTAGAGTTGGAAAACAAAGGAAAGACAATTTTTCATCTCATTGTTCAAGAAACGTTGAATGTTAATAAAGGTTTAAAAAATCACCACCAAAAATATAAAATATATTCATGAAATGGTCTCTACACTTGTCTACATATTGAAGTGCAACCATACATTGGCTTGACATCATTGAAACCTAGACTAAATTAAAAGTATTGTGTTGGAAATGACCTTTTTTATTGTGGAGGAAATGCATTTATTTTTTCTTAAGTTCATTCTTTTCAAACCTTTTTTTTGAAAGTAAAGTTCATCTTTAAATAACAAGTGGTCATTTCTTTCTTCTGTTTTCCAAGTTTGGGATGCAATAGGAATTGAATATTGAGGTCCTAGTGGGTCCCTTATTGAAGAAGTTGCTCTAGCTACAACAAAATTTGTAAGACATTGCTTTGACTCTTTCAATGGTTATGCTGAGGAATTATGTATGAAGAAATTAATTGTTTTTGGTAATCATCTAAGAAGTAAAAACAATATTTTCTATGCTTACAATAATGAAGGTCAAATGGTTATGGTTATTCTCTAGAAAGAGATAGTTGATATAGCAGTTTTTTCTAGGCTATTTCTTGTAACACAATTTGTCTAATCAAATCCACACAAAATCCTAGAAACATACATTTTAACAACATCCCTTTGTGCCAATAAGGAAAATTATTATTTTATTCCTTTTCCGACCACTGTAACGATGGATCTAGTTCATACCTCCATCTCCTAAAGCAATGATCGATGTAAGACTAGGGCATATTAATATTTTTTTTGTATGAATGGTATATTGTGGGGGGAAATCACAGAAAAGGTTTGCTTTTCATCCCTACCAAGTACACCTTCAAATATGCTTTGCCCTCCAAGCAAGGATTTATCTCAATTAGAACACATTGTTTAAACTCATTTAAGATTCACTCAAGAACTATACTCTACCCAACAATGTCATCAATTGTTATAATATCAAACTTAGTCTAGTAGTTTTGTAATTGTAAGTTCTTTGGCTTACAACACCACCTTCATCCTAAATAAAAAGTCAAGCTTAGTAATGGGAGCTTAATACCCCAATATGGCTAAGTATACCATATCCTCCTCTATCCACAGATAATACTTGAGTAGTATTTAACTACTCCAATTACCATAATGGCTTAGTGACAAATCCATCTCTCTTGAGGTAGAAATTATACATTAACATAGACAAACAAAGTCCTAAAAGTAATATTTCTTTTCCATTTTTCCCAAGAGAAAATAAAATGACTTTTTTTCCTCAAGCACCTCTTCCTAATGTCACCTTCTACTTTTCCCAGCCCATTTCCAAGAATTACTTGCATCCTAAATAAGCTTAGGGGAAATTTAGGGTCATGGTTAAAAAAATTCAAGTCGCTTGAAGAAATTTTGCAGGTTAAACCCAACACCCTCGGTCATTAAACCCTAGTTGAAATCATCTACCTTATTTCAAACATTTTAGACAATTATTTCCCATTATTGAGTGTTGGATTTATCATAGACTCAAGGTTAATGGAATGTTTCTAAATATGGCCTATTGTTGTCTAATGTCCTAATATATTCCATCTTATAGGGGCAAGAAGGTCTCTCTTGAGACACATATAATAATTCCCAATAAGTAAAGTGAAAAATGTTAAATATTTTAGTGGGGATCACATTCATTATGATATTATTAGCATCCATTTAAACCACTATAGCTAACATCATTATGAATAAAAACTAACATAGATCACCCAAATATAGTACAAATACAAACACATAGGTAGAATAGTAATCCTTTATACTAATAAAATGCATAGTATTACATAACTCTAATGTAGAGTGAACACCAAAAACTAATAACAAATGCAATGTCCATTACAACTTCTCCTTGATATTGAATCTATTTAAGTACATTATAGACCTTGCATATATAGGAAACTGGAGTGACCTCGAAAGACTCAAAATTATAATAGAGAATTTACCAACTATAAGCCACTCAACACACAAATAGACTACAAAAAAGTCTATTTATTTAGAGAGATATACAAATTATCTAGAAAACTAGGTGCAAAAAACATATGAGATGACTCTTTAACCTTATCCTTCTATGAATCAACATATTCGACCTTCTACATATTTACTTCTAAATATTCAGAATTTTTCAAATTTTGTTGAACTTTTCTCAATGCTAAAATTTTGTAAAAAACAATCCTCAGCCATGCCTTTCCACTCACCCCTAAGTTGAATTCTATGCATCATATATGTCTTATTTGTTAAAAAAAAAAAAAAACACAAGCATTTCATATCAAAATATGGAAAAATTTCAAATATCTATATTTTTCATTTCCCTCCTATTGCACGGTCAAAATATCAAAAAATTTCAAATATCAATTTTTTTCATTTCCCTCGAGTTGGAGGGTTTATCGAGGGAAATAGGAGGGATGCCTCAGTCGTGGTGATTTCTTTCCACAGAATCAATCTGAACAATATTCCCCACCCTAGGGCCGATGGCCCATCCCTAAATCCTCCATCTCTCTTCCAAACTTCATAATACTTCTAGACAAGCCCTCGAATTTCCGTAATCAAGGTCATCCGCTCGCTCACTAGAGGCCAAAGACTTGATCGAGGGTCTCCCAAGAAGTTCAAGGAGGGCACCGGTAATGAAGAGGCCAAGGAGGCTAAGACACCATTGTCTAATTCTTTTCAAGGTTTAGTCTCCTGACGCAAATTCCTTTTCACCCTTAAACCCTAGCTGTTCTTCATTTGTTTTCCAGAGAAATGTCAAACATCCTTGTTTCCTTGCATGTTATTAGAGTTTACAGTGGGTTTGATATATGGGTTTTGTATTTTATGGATCGAGTTTTGTTTGTTCCACTTTAATATGGATTGATGTTTTTTATTATTTAATAGGAAGAGTCTAATGTATTGAATCAGAAGTCACACATCTTGTTTTTATGGTTGCCTTCCTACGAAAGATGTAGAGCCAGAGTGCAAACTGCCCAACCTTCTCTACGAGGAAACGAGATCTACTATGAAATCGCTTGAACCGTGTCTACAAGAACTGCTTTGCTTGCAATGTCAAAGGAATGCTAGGACTGGTGGATATGAAACACGTTATGCATCTCGATCACGAACAGGCTCTGGCCTGAACCCAGAACCGGGACGGGAATGGGTGTCTATATTATATAGATAAGAAATGGTCGGGATTTGTTCCCCCCTCCTCTGCCCCCCCCCCCCTGGTGTTGGATTCGTCCCCTGCTATTGAATTGAACATCAAATCGAACATCTACATTGAATATCCACCATCCACCCAATCTAACCACAGTCAGTGGATCTGGTCTTAGGCCCGCTAATCTCTTTGTCCTTCCATTTCGAAACTATGCCTTTCGATGCAATCTACTTCATCTTTGTGTAAAGTTTATTTATTATCCTCCTCTGTATCCTTTTCATCTGTCCTCTGGTGTCTCCATCGTCTGGCATCTGTCATGCCTTTGCATCTTTGTCCTTTGACCATTGAAGATGCACTTATTACTAATGCCAATATACTCTAGCACATGGGTTTTGATCCAAGTTAAATATTCAATCTAATACCCATTGATATCTCTTTAGGCCGTGCTTTCCTTCATTCCCCCTGTGATCAATATATAATGTCTATTTGGATCACAATTTTTCCTTTGCCTCTTTTGTTCTTCTTTTAATTTATTCATAGCATCAATCCTTGAAGACTTTTTATATATTTCATTTGTCTATGGAATGTATTTTGTTATATTTGTTTCTCGCTCATTGCCTGATTCTCTTTTCTTCAGTCATTTGAACTATAAAAGGAAATAGTTCCACTGCAAATTTTAAATAATTTATCACACTACCACACTAGTTTGGCATGGCTTATGAAGTCTATTATCATACTGGTTTGGCACTACTTATGAAATCTATTATTGCGCTGGTTTTGCACTACTTATTGACTGCTTATGAAATCTATTATTGCGCTGGTTTGGCACTGCTTATTGACTGCTTATGAAATCTATTATCGCGCTGGTTTGGCACTGCTTATGAAATCTATTATTGCATTGGTTTGGAACTTCTTATCACACTGATTTGGCACTACTTCTATTATTTTGTTTTATCCCCTAGATTCAATGCCTCATCAAGTGTGTGCCTCATTTACTGGTATATAGCCACATCTACTTAACTGACTACTTATGATTCCTATTGTTACTCAAGATAAAAACTATTTGGAACTTTGGTGAATGAAATGAATTTATTTGTTCACAGGGACGTTTGTTAAGTAGCAGCCCTGGAGCCTAAGAACCTCTAGAAGAATCTGAAATAGTGGAAACAAATGAAATTGCCAGATTTTCTTTATCCTCTTTTTCAACTGAAATCCTTTTCCAATGTTCCTGTGGTGGTGCCCTTGCTTTCTGCATTAAATGCATCTGTACCTTGTTATTTTAGCAAAAAAAAGTCTAATTGCAAGTGAATCTCATTTTTGTATCAAATCAGCAAACTTTTTCTTGAACTTTTTGTTCCCACCTGCTAAAAGAAAACTCTGTTTTTTTGTTATCAACTTTGAATATTTCTTTCATGTCTTCTCTTGCAGTAGTATGGAGATTATGCAAGGTTAATCTGGGCCCTCTTTCAACTGAAGTGACCAGACTGTCATAAGATTAGACTAGTAAAGCAATCAAGGTGATGACTGCATGTACATTGGTGCCTCAACTGGTGCCTGCCTCATTGATCACATCTTATGTTTTCATCTTTATTTGGGAAAATTTCCTCAGATATATCTTAGGATGGCAGCTAGATATTCATAAATGTTAAATATCTTGAATTCCAAGTGATTATTGTGCAATTCATAAAAGTTTGTAACCAATCATGATACGTTTAACAACTTTGTCATCAAGTGTGTGCCTCATTTACTGGTATATAGCCACATCTATGCGAACATTTGAAGATCCTCAAGAGATCATTTGTTGCCATTCCATACGATGTCTTCAACTTCCATTGATTTATTCACCTGTGAATATCCATCGAAAGTCACACCCCCCTTGACAATCAATTCAAGTTTGATCTGATTATAAGATATTATATCCCTTCAAATTCTAAGTTGTAACCAGTCATGATACATTGGACAGCTTTGTCATGAAGTGCATGCCCTCTTTTACTGGTATGTAGCCACACCTGTGTGAACATTCTAAGATGCTTAAGAGATCATTTGTTGTCATTACATACTAAATGTAGTGTCTTTTGATGTAGGGAATTGGTGGGCAATCTAGTTTTGTCATTCCATACTTAACTGACTACTTATGATTCCTATTGTTACTCAAGATAAAAACTCTTTGGAAATTTGGTGAATGAAATGAATTTCTTTGTTCACAGGGATGTTTGTTAAGTAGCAGCCCTGGAGCCTAGGAACCTCTAGAAGAATTTGAAATAGTGGAAACAAATGAAATTGCCAGATTTTCTTTATCCTCTTTTTCAACTAAAATCCTTTTCCAATGTTCCTGTGGTGGTGCCCTTTCTTTCTGCATTAAATGCATCTTTACCTTGTTATTTTAGCAACAAAAATTCTAATTGCAACTGAATCTCATTTTTGTATCAGATCAGCAAACTTTTTCTTGAACTTTTTGTTTCCACCTGCTGAAAGAAAACTCTGTTTTTTTGTTATCAACTTTGAATATTTCTTTCATGTCTTCTCTTGCAGTAGTATGGAGATTATGTAAGGTTAATTTGGGCCCTCTGTCAAGTGAAGTGACCAGACTGTCATAAGATTAGACTAGTAAAGCAATCAAGGTGATGACTGCATGTACATTGGTGCCTCAACTGGTGCTTGCCTCATTGATCACATCTTATGTTGTCATCTTTATTTGGGAAAATTTCTTCAGATATATCTTAGGATGGCAGCTGGATATTCATAAATGTTAAATATCTTGAATTCCAAGTGATTATTGTGCTTGTTACATATTAGGAACCTCCTCTTTATTTGGTGAAATTCCCTCAGACAAATCTCACAGTTACAGCTTTATTTTCACACACATGTGCCCCATTCTTCTGTTGGTGTGTTGGCACTGCTGGTGTGATTCGTTTGATCATTAATGCTCAAAATGCTACAAGTAAGATCCCTGTGATTATTAGTTTCCCATTTGTTGATTCTTGCAGTTCCTATGGTATGTTTGACTTCATCTTCTTCCAGAATGTTAAATGATCTTGTTCAATAACGGAATTCCCATTTGCAGCTTCCAGATGAAAACCCATGCTGTGAAAATTTTCAACCAGATCCATTTTAGGCAAAGAAGAAAGTCACAGTAGCTACAGCCATGGCTCTGGTGTACTTGGAGCCTTCTAATTTGCATGGGTGTTTGTTGTGTATTCCTTTGTCTTTTCCAATTAGGTAACCAACCTGCAAATTAAAATAATATTGGAAAAAATTTCAGTGCTCTGAGAGAGATATTGAGCTTGTGTTTGCAACACTAGAGTGCTCAACAATTGGAATCAGATTTATAGATTAAGGCATGAATGTACCACAAATAAAAGACATACCATCCACTGAAATATTTTAATTTTAGCAGAAGAATGATGTATTCACAGCGGGAAAATATTGGCGAGTAAAATATATGATAGAGAATTGCAGTGCTTTGGAAATAAAATGCACGAGTCAACCTTACATAATCTGGAATTACCCAACACTTCCGGACTGTGACTACAATTTACCTAGGAAAGTTTCCTGATTATCATGCTGTCTTCTGTGTTGCATTTTACTCTGTCTTTCTTTTTGTGACAATTTTTGTTGTCTCATTATATATTTTATTATTATTTAGTAAAATGTATTAAATACTTATCTATAGATAAAGGCTAAAGGGCTATTCATAAAGCAAAGGTCAGTTAACCTTCCTAAAGTAATATTACATAGACAGTAAGACAACCTTGCTTTCTAGGAGATGCAGGTCTACAGGATGTGTGAAGATTAACAAAAAATCTAACATTCAATATATTTACCTTGCATGTTTTAGTTGATGTATTTCTTATGTTTTCCTCTTGTTAGAAAGGGGTAACTTGGGGATAATTGCTGCACAAGGCATTAGGATAACTTGGAATGTGTGTTACTTGTTTGTGAGCAAAATTTTGAAGTTTCTCAATTTAAAATTTTGTTGTTGTCTTGTCAACTCAATGTAACTTAGTGTTACTGCTACCTGATTCAAGAAAAAAATGAAGTTGGATAAATAAGCTTATAGTGCATTGTATGAAGCTTTAAGACCCAAAGTATTTGTTGAAGCCTGAATTTTATATTACCATGTTTGATTGAAAATCTAGAAATATATGGTAGCATTTTTTTCCTTGAGATTTACTATGTTATAAAAAGCCTTTTGATGATTTCTATTTTGAATCATTATGTTTCTGCAGTACAAGAAATGCTATAAAAACACCTGATTGACATGATAGCATGGTTGAAATTGGAAAATGGTCCTGTTGAACCTCATTCAGAGATTATGTTTACATGGAATTTACTGGTCCAGTTTAAGTAGCTTCTCTTGATTCAGAGCTGTGGTAACCCTTTTTTGAATAGTTATGTTGGTGTAGTATATCTAAATAAGAAAATGCTATAAAATCACCTGATTGGCATGATAGCATTGTTGAAATTTGAAAATGGTCTTGTTAAACCTCCATCATCGGTTATATGGTTATATGAGTTTACTGGTCAGTTCAAGTTAGATTCACTTGACCCACACCTATGATAACCATCACAAATAGTCAGTGCACAAATTCTGGAAGCAAATCAATTATTTACGCCCAGCAGAAATTTAAATAACACAGAAGCCATAATGCCACTACACAACATAAGCTTTATTTTCATTCATCTACAATCTTTGAAATTCAATCTCCATGCACAGACTTGAGGGCCAAGAGCCAGTAAGACCTGTTTCCTTTCAAATTTATGCCCAACTATACTTTTGGAACTATTGAAACTGTAGAAAACTTTGGAATGTTAAGAAGGCATTAAACAGTTAAATAAGCCACCTTTGATACTATACATGAGCTACCATTTTTAGTTTTGGTTGGCAGTTTGACTTCTATATAATCCTAGACAAAACAACTTTGAGGCTATTTACGAGCTTCCATTTTTGGTTGGCAGTTTGACTTCCATATTTTCCTTCTCCAGCAAATGTGAATCAATGTTTCAGATCTTGACTCCATGTTGACATATTTCAGTTCCCAAATAAAAATGTATTACATATCCTGGCAGCCCAAATTAACTTTGGCATTGGTTATGAAGGCACCATGCAGTGATTGTGAATCCAACTTCCACTTCAATGACTTATCAGGAATACTAAGTGTTGGAGTTGATATACCTTTGAGAGGTCCCAACATGAATCCTGGACTGTTTATCTCTCTCTAAAGTAATGGTTATCAGAGTCTAGTAACTATCAGTCATACAAAGTGTTGGAGTTGATATTCCCTTGAGAGTTCCCAACATGAATCCTGGACCATTTATCTTCCTCCAAGGTAATGGTTATCAGAGTCAATCTTGCCTCTGCAAGTGCCACACACTACCTCCCAAATACGAGGACACATGTGGATCTTCAACCCAACAGGAAAGGTTACAAATCACAATCGTTGAAAGAATGTAACCCATTCAAAACGTGATGCAACCACTGGTAGTGTTGAACAAAACCAGAATTCTATACAGCATATGATCTCTATAACTAAATCCTGATCACAATGTAAAAATTCTGAGCTCAGTTAATATCATTGGAGAATATATCAAAATTTGTTTTTGGCCGTGAGGATTATCCATGAACCAGTGAGGCTCCTGTAACGTTTTGGATACTATGAAAACCTTGTTTACATTGATTCTTCAATCAGAGGGCAACACCTCATGCGTGACAGATCATGACAGATCATTCTCAAGACACATACTGATACTGTAGCTAGCAGAAATGGTTGGTCCTCGAAGGCATGGAGTGTAGTGGATAATCTCTGTATAGTATATATGGTTAGATTTTTGTTCTGGCACTAATTACTGCTGCAAACCTGGAATGCCACCCTTCGGATTGGTGGAAAAATCTTGTTGTATGATTTAGGTTCTAGGGATTCTGGAATTTTCAAGGCTTATGTTTGTTTAACTTAAATGTTCATCATCTCTGTTAAATATATGCTGTATTTTATTTTAAACAATGTTTGGTCATAATGGTGTTTTAAGTTTGGTGGACTGTCAGGTGCTAATATTTAAAGTGATTAGTAGCTATGGAAGTAATTTCTGTATTGAATGGTCAGTGCACATGGTCCCCAATCTTATCAGTCAATATGTTTAATCTCTTAATTGACAGGAATTACCTTCGGGTATGTTTTATTGACAGATTTGGTGAGTCAACAAATGGTACTCCAAAACCTACCTCTTCTGGAATAGGAGAAGCAAAAATATCGGAAGAAGAAAAGAGGAAAGCAAGGGCTGAGAGGTTTGTTCTTCCAAAATTCAGGAATTTATTTTCTGTCTTTAGATTCCTGAGATTATGATGATGCTATTTTCCTTATCTTGTGTGTCTAATTTATCTTTAGCTTAATTTGCTTAATATTTTTTTCCAAAATTATGATATGCATTTGTTTTACTCCAGAATAATTGGAATCTGATAATGCCCAAATTATTAAACAGGAGTAAAGATAGTTATTTACTCCAAAGAAATATACTTTATACTAATATTGAGCTTTTCAACTAGAACTCGGGTTACAAAATTGAAAAATGGTTCCTTTTATTCATGTTTCTAGAACAGAGAACATACCTAGCTGGTGGATTTGGGCATATTGGTGCTCACTGATGTCCTATGGCCAAAACACCCGAGTGGTGAATGGATTTCTAGCTCCTAGATGGGAGAAAGTATGTGTTATCATGTACTGATAGAGTGTCCTATAATCATAATCCCAGGAAAGAAATATTGAATATTTCCTTTCCTCTAAATATTTCATCTTTGTGCATCCTGTCGGTAACAACTCCATTGAAACACTTGGACGTGCTATCCTAGAATCTCATGGATTATTTGCTGAAGTTAAATTTTATTGGACTGGAATTGGAGCATTGATTGGGTTCTGTGCACTTTTCAACATTCTGTACACTGTTGCTTTAGCATGCCTCAACCATAAGTATGACATTCCACTATAATGTTTGGTTTCTGCTACTATTTCTCTCACCTAAAATTATCTTAAGAGTGAGATATAATAAATTCTCCTCCAATTACAGCTTTAGTGAAATCACAGGCTGTTATATCTAAAGAGGTTATTGGAGAGAAGCAAGCAAACAGAGCTGGAGAAAGAAACCAATAAAAAAAACATCGTTCTGTTCAACTGACATCACAATGAAGGTCTAGTGGTAAGTCGAGCTCTCCATAAATACTTTAGTAGTTCCCAATATTCAATCTACTACTCACAGATTAAAGTACAATGTAAATGGATATGGTGCTAATTGTAACTGATTAAAATATTTGATAGAGAATTAAATGAGAATATCTATTGCCCCAGCCGTCCCTTCACGCCCCCTCCCATCCCCTTCACGTCCCCTCCCGTCCCCTCACGCCCCCTCGACCCTTCCAGATGGGGAAACGTCCCCCTTGACATCCCCTCCAAATTTTTGAAAATTGGGAGTGTCAGAAAACGTCCCCTAGAAGTCCCCAAGACGCCGAATCACGAGGGGGCGAGGATTCTAGACCCCTGGGGGGGGGGGACGAGTCCCCGTGTAACACTGATTTTTAGTCTCTGAGTTTTTCACTGCATCACATTCACTCAAATTAGCAATGACAGATTACGAAACTAAAGACATTGTAGAGCTAAAATTCATGTTCCAACAGAGTTCTAATATGCTTGGGTGTTAGATATTTAGTGATCAAATAATTAAGACTTGTAATAGCTCACCTTGTGGAAAGGTAAAGGTTCTATTGAAGTAGAAAATTTTTTAGTCTTTGATTTTTTCAGTGCATCACTTTCACTCAAATTAGCAATGACAGATTTGTCAAACTTCTTAGAATCTGTCAATAATGAAACATTCAGATCCTGGACATTTTCAAGAGTAAAAATATCAGTGCCAAGTGATTTGCTAATTTGTGATCCACTATTATGATAGTGAGTGGCTTGTTCACATGCCTTTTCAACTTGTAAGTTGGCAAGAAGAAAAACATGCAGTGTCTGTGTTGCCACTTCCTCATAACCTGGGTAATTAGAAGTACATGTTATTACACAGAATGCACTTCCAACAGACAAATGTTTTTCAAGTGATGTTTTTCATTTATGTGGAGAAGAATGGCCACCTTCTTTTAATTCACATGCTTGTATTGCAGATAATGCTTTTTTTGGTGCACAATTAGCTTTACTTGGCTCAGTAATGTCTTTATTGTATAATATAGTACTCACTGAAGTTGTCTTGAGGGAAACAATGTAGCCTTGAAATATCCTCTGGTTCTTGAACTTCAGAGGCCATAAATCGAGTTGTTACACTACCCATGTAAATTATCTCAACTTTCTCCATATAAGAAGCTAGTTTATGGTTACATGTATGTGCCATATTTTCACTCGTCCATGGTAACATAGAAGACTCCTCTTATCTCTGACTCAAGTTTGTTGATGACAACTTTGTAACACTTACCTGGGCATACTTAGGAGTTTTTTTTTTTTCCAAACACACTCATTATCGTTCACCATTTCCACATCTCTGACTGCAAACTCCTCTTCCATGACATTTTTATAAACAGATCTTGAATCTTTCAACAGCTAATTATTTTCATTGTGCCTGTTAACTAGAATTTTGGTCAGAGATTTTCTTTTGGTAAGCACATGAGCAGTCTAAATTGAGAGTTTAGAAGCATTTGCACAGATTCTAGAGTTGTTTCTTCTGACCATACATTTAAAGGTCTCAAATTGCTTGATTTAAAGGTCTCCTCCTCATATGATGTACTATTTTTAATATTCTATTCTTTGCATATCAAACATTATAAAGCCTCTTGCACATTGTTCTCATCTCTTTTATTTGAACATAATTCCGATAATCATTGCATTCATGAAGAAAGGATATATTCATGTGAAACCCTGTCCAGCTGCTTCTCTTGGCTAATGACATCACCTACATCCCATAGAGAATCTGACAATTGAATGTCAACTTGACCAAAGGCATTGCTTACTTCCTGCTGAGATTGAACAAGAGAATCAAAATATCTCCTTCCAGGGGTCATTACTCTGTGCTTTGAACTTGAAGTTTGCCTCTTTTCCCTTCTCTTCTATCCCAAGACTCCAAAAACTTGCTGCAGCCCATCCTTTCTGTCTCCTCTGCCCACTGAAATTTCAAAAGCACTTCATCCTCGCCCTTATATGCTCCTTCAGTTTGAAATCCAAAATCATCATTTCCACTATTCTTGTTTTCCGTATTTACTTCTGTTGAATCTGTATTTTGTGCTAGGTTATGAGTATATTGTTTTAAATTATTCACTTCAGAACATAGACCAATCATAAGAATATTTTTATTTTGTGCAGGCCTGTAATCCATGACTGAGGACGAATTGACAGCAAACAATAAACCAAATTTCTCAAAGGCATTCAACAAAATTTGCAGATCTTTGGTGTTTTTTCTAAATTCACCCGACTGTTCAGACGCTGGCTGATTCTTCTTACCTGTATTTTCAAACCCATCTCCCAAAATATATAGCCATCTAGAAGGTAATGACTCTTTGCGCGCTTTGAAAATACACCACATAATAATCTCTGCCCAATTGTTTGAGCTGCTTATCAACTCACCAATGTCTGGTCCAAACAAGTTTCCTTCGAGGATCAAATTAATTTCCTCTTTTCAAATAGAGTTTAGAAGCATTTGCACAGATTCTGGAGTTGTTGCTTCTGACCATACATTTAAAGGTCTCAAATTGCTTGATTTAAAGGTCTCCTCCTCATATGATGTGTACTATTTTGAATATTCTATTCTTTGCATATCAAACATTATAAAGCCTCTTGCACACTGTTCTCATCTCTTTTATTTGAACATAATTTCGATAATCATTGCATTCATGAAGAAAGGATATATTCATGTGAAACCCTGTCCAGCTGCTTCTCTTGGCTAATGCCATCACCTACATCCCATAGAGAATTCGACAATTGAATATCGACTTGACCAAAGGCATTGCTTACTTCCTGCTGAGATTGAACAAGAGAATCAAAATCTGTCCTTCCAGGGGTCATTACTCTGTGCTTTAAACTTGAAGTTTGCCTCTTTTCCCTTCTCTTCTATCCCGAGACTCCAAAAACTTGCTGCAGCCCATCCTTTCTGTCTCCTCTGCCCACTGAAATTTCAAAATCACTTCATCCTTGCCCTTATATGCTCCTTCAGTTTGAAATCCAAAATCATCATTTCCACTATGCTTGTTTTCCGTATTTACTTCTGTTGAATCTGTATTTTGTGCTAGGTTATGAGTATATTATTTTAAATTATTCACTTCAGAACAGACACCAATCATAAGAATATTCTTATTTTGTGCAGGCCTGCAATCCATGACTGAGGAGGAATTGACAGCAAACAATAAACCACATTGCTCAGAGGCATTCAACAAAATTGGCAGATCTTTGGTGTTTTTTCTCAAATTCACCCGACTGTTCAGACGCTGGCTAATTCTTCTCACCTGTATTTTCAAACCCATATCCCAAAATATATAGCCATCTAGAAGGTAATGACTCTTTGAGCCCTTTGAAAATACACCACATAGTAATCTCTACCCAATTGTTTGAGCTGCTTATCAACTCACCAATGTCTGGTCCAAACAAGTTTCATTCAAGGATCAAATTAATTTCCTCTTTTCAAATAGAATTTAGAAGCATTTGCACAGATTCTGGAGTTGTTGCTTCTGACCATACATTTAAAGGTCTCAAATTTCTTGATTTATATGTATTTGCACCCACCATTTGAACTGAAAGCTATATTGTGCAAAGTTGTTTCAAGCTCAAAAGTATTATCCTGCCTATAGAAGCCTGAACCCCAATAATCCTTGCACTGGCCACTTTCACCAAGTAGAATATGTGCTTCATCAACATCATCAAACCTCAAACCTCAATTTCCCTTCCAATTTTTTCTCTATAACAATTTTTGTGAGTCATGCTTGCCGGACACCAGTCACAAACTTTCTTTCACTTGAAAACTCACAACAATTGAATTTAAATTAGCCTCACATGGGTTGTATTTCATTTTTAGTATATTCCGCTTGATTATTTCTTTATACAATCTCCCCACTTCTCTTATCCATGTTCCGGCATTCCTTTGCACCTCTTGGTGCAATTTCTAGCTATAAGAATATTTAAGATTCTAGATCTATCGATCTGAGATGGATATTGCAATATAAATCTGAAGGATTCATGAGATTACTTCATGTTTGATCAAATTTTTTTAATGATAAATGTTATTTTGCAGGAAAATTTCAAAATTTGAAAGCATATTAATTCAGTACATTGATGCAAATTCATACGCTGATGCGATGTATATGATGGCAATTTCATTTTTTTATAGTTACTTTTAGTTTAATTATATCATTTAGCTCGATGCTTTCCATATATTCAACTAAACCTTTGTTGCTTAACAAGACTTTGTCATTTCCATGTTTTAGTGAAATTTTTTATGGTTTGATACTTTCATACAACCTCTATCAAGTTACATGCACCCTCATTAGAAAAAACAAGAGAATTTTGCTTGCCATGACTATGTTTCTTTGTCATTGTTGACTTAAGAAAGTCTTTTAGCTAAGAGACTAGTTTCAAGGTTATGGCATAACTTGTCATATAAATTGAACATAATTTATATCCAAAATGTTAACTTGTAAACTACTTAGCTGGTTTTAGGCTTTCCATTTAAAATCTACTTCAGTTTGAATTTTGAACGAGTTGTTCCATAGACTTGAATATTAAGAGATTTTGGTGTAAGGATTAAAAATTAGCCCGTAAGGCCTCTCAGTTATTCATTTATTTTATCTAATATAAAATTTACTATTAAATTAGAACCACTCGGCACAAATACGTCATAGATCAAGATCATACTTTGTAGAGTGTCATAGAATAAAAATAGGAGCAAGGACACTGAATTCTTTCAGTTTTCCTGGTTCTTATTCCTTTGGTGTATCTTTGCACCTTTAGGGGCAATTGCTAGTTTAAAGTCTAATTCTTTAAAGGGTGCTAGCTCAATGGAAGAGCACCTGCTTTACAAGCAGGAGGTTGGTGGTTCGATTCCATCGTGCCTTGATATTCATATATAGGGAATGACGAAGATCAGTTTTTGGTGACGGATGGTCTTTTGACCATCACCAATGAGCTTATGGTGACATTTTTCGACCCTCACCAAAATATGAAATGGTGACGGTCAACGAACGCCACCATATATACTCATCAATAGTGACAACAATTAAAGGTCCGTCACCATAAATCGTTGTTGTTTATCTGAAATGGTGAGGGTCATTGTTTGTCATTATAGTCATTATTCGTGACAGACCTTGATGTCACCAATGCGTTTATGGTGACGGTCAATGAACGTCGCTATATATATGCACCAATAGTGACAACCATGAAAGGTCCATCACACAAAATCATTGTTGTTCATATGAAATGGTGACGGTCACTATTCGTCATTATAATTAATATTCGTGACGGACCTTCACTGTCACTACAACACATACTTTTGGCGACGCCACCTTTGGTGACGTTCAATTTTTTGGTGACGAAGGCTATTGTCCGTCACCATTGCTCATATGAAATGGTGACGGTCAATATCCGTCACTATAAATCATTATTGGTGACGGACCTTGAATGTCACCACAACACCTATACTTTTGGCGATGCCACCTTTGGTGACATTCAATTTTTTGGTGACGGAGGCTATTGTCCGTCACCATTGCTCATATGCAATGGTGACGGTCACTATCCGTCACTATAAATCATTATTGGTGATGAACTTTGAATGTCACCACAACACCTATACTTTCGGCGATGCCACCTTTGGTGACGTTCAGTTTTTGGTGACGAAGGCTCTTTTGACCCTCACCAATGAGCTTATGGTGACCATTTTCGCCCCTCACCAATGTCCTTTTTTCTTGTAGTGATTCTCACATGCTTGGAGAAGGTATATGATGTATGGTGCAATTTGAGCATACCCTGCATAAGATATCATCTCCCCCAGATCTCCTGGGGAATGGCCATCATCAATGTTGCTTATGGCCTCAAGTAGACCATGAATTCTAGAAGAAGTAGTGCCCCCTCTTGGAGCAATTCCCTGCACATGAATGGTAAGGAAATGAAAATACAATCATAAGACTGCCTTTATTTGTCCAGAAATACAATCTTTCCCATGTACTTGGTTCAAGCTAGTAAGGTGGATCATAGATGGGCCTCCTCTCACTCCCAATGAGATAGTAAGTGGCTATGATAACTCTACCAAACAATCAATGCGTCTCCTCATATGGTGGTACATCTCCTCTTTGAAGCCTTCCCAAATGAATCCCTCCAGGATAGTTCGATATGATCTTATAAAACCAGTGGGTTTGGAGAGAAAGCCCTTATACGATGCATCTAGTAGTTTCTCCTTGAGATTAGAAGCTCTAGTAAAGAACATCCTACTATGAAAATACTTGACCCCATCTCTCACTGCATATGTCCCATCCGATAACTGGCCATTAAGCTCTTTGCATGAAAAGAGATCCTTGGAGTATTCCACTAACAGTTGGCATCTCCAATAAGGGTCAATACTCAATAATGATAGCGTTGATGATCTATCATGTGAAGCACCTGTCATGTTTTTTCTCTCTTCCTTGACATCTCCCATGCCAAATTTATACGCCAGGATGTTGGAATCTTGCCTTTGCTGCTCCTCCTGCATCTGCTCATGCTCTAGTGAAGGTGGAAGTTTTTAGAGGCTAGCCTTCCATGAGAAGCTATCACCCATCAAAAACATTCTGAGTTTGGCCAATGCAAGCATGAGTGGCCACCAACCTCTACCAAATATGGAAGATTTATCCCATTATGGAAGTATCTCCTGATTTTCCAAAGCCATGGAGTGGTCTCCTTGCACCATGATGGTGCCATCCATGCCTGAAAAATCTTCTCTCAGTGCAAGATGTTTGGTGAGAGTGGGTAATACTGATATTGGGAGAATTTCTCCCTCCTCCTTGAGCCTACCCCCGACTCTCTGTGTTGTGTGAAGTCCTCCGAAGGTTCTCACCCCTCTAGAATGTATGAGTGGTGAAACCACATGTGATGGATCTCTCATCATCTCCTAATCTAGTGGTCTCCCAGGTGGAATTCCTGCATGTAATTAGACATCAATGTCAAGATTAGACTTTATATATGAGTGGAATTATTTGTCCTTGCTCTCACTGTGCAAATCAGTCTGCCTCTTTTATGCATCAACCTTCTGAAATAGATAGGGGTGTGCTCTCCTAATCATATGATGCTGCCCATCCTCCCTATCTCCTCCTTTCATCTGCAATATCTCACAATCTATCAATGTTGTTACTTCTCGCAAGGGTACGGGAATTCCTCTTATTGGAGCAATTGCTCCATCTCCCTCTTCATTAGGTACTAGATCTTCTCCTGATGTCACATCGATGTTAGCTCCTGCTTTCTCTTCCTCTTCATCATTAATAGATGATACCTAACCTTCATTAAGAAGCCCTTTTTCTTGACCCTTGTTTGAAAAGGAGATCCCCATATATTCCTTTTGATAAGAGAGCTCTTCCTCAAGTGGGGATCTTGCCTCTAGCAAGGTTTTTTGCAAGTTTTCAACCCCCTCAATAGAATTTTGGAATGGAGTTGGGTTTACGAATCCTTCCAACCCATGCAAAGTTTTTGTTTGTTTAGGCTTGGATAGCTCAAAAAAGGATGTTTCATAATGTTTTGCATCAAATATTTTCATTATCCTCCTAGTGAACTTTTCATAAGTAGATACATTTACATGATTCAAAGAAGAAGTTTCATAGAACCACCAGGCATAAGCCTTACCTTCAAGATGTAGTGTTGCTACTCTAATGGCTTCACCTTCAAAATATTAGTGCTACTCTAAATAGGTGTCTAAATCCTTCACCCAAGCCCTAGCTGAAAATTTAGGTGACCCATCAAAAGTAGATAGAAAGAATCTACCCAAATCATGTTGCTTGCACTTCTTGCCTCTATTGTGATTGCTAGGTATTCTATCCTCCTTGATCTTGCAAAACCCTTGGAATTTTAGATGATCTCTTAACCTTTGAGATTGAGATTCATACTCTTGAAGATAGTCACCAAGAGACTCCTCCTTTGGTACATATCCTTCCTCCATCTCTCTTTCTATGAAAATAGGCATGGTAGAGAATTGTAGATATGATTGTGTGGCTGAATGCTCACACCCATAATATGAAGAACTGGAGCTTTCTTCATGTGAAAATATTTTTGAGGGATATTCATGTCATTCCCTCCTCATAAAATTTATTTCACTCTTAAGCTCATGCATATTTTGGAGAAGAATTTCTGAAAACTTCTTTCCCTTCATTTCTCCAAATAATGGAGACTTGCCCTTGTCTCTTTTTTAAGCTTTCCCTTTTCTGTGAGAATAATGTCTTCACAGGGTGATCCAATATTATGCTCTGATACCATTGTATCCCAACCATTACACCAAAATAATGACCTATTAGTAAGGGTAGCAACCCAGTGCATTAAGGGGCTAGGTCGCCCAAAGAATTTGAGGGCGGGCTAAACAACACTAATTACGTAGACCCTAGACATGTGGCAGTGCCCATCCTCAACATGGATTCCCTAAACATGGATATTACATATGGAACGTCAACCAAGTGAGTATGGGTGGTTGGAAAGTAAAATTCATGTTGGGGGAGTCTCAACAAATATGATTTGCTGATATAAAACATTATGAATACTCAACCCTAGTTCTCTCCTTATCCTCTTAGTAACAACATTTTGAGACAAAAATAGATTATTTATACTATGTTGTGGGCACATTTTTCGCTCAACATGATCATATGTTAGCCTACCACAGTGATACATTATCATATTCCACTAATAAGTATCCCACTTATAGAAAAGAAATGGATTCCATTATACAAGCTTACTCGAAATGGAAGCATTATATTCTTGGGGGGCGAGACAACCATACATAATGATAACACGCCTTTGTGCTTCATGAAAACACAGGAAAAATTGTAGAATGACTACCATCAAAATAATTCCAAATACTTTCATTATTTTCATCTCAATATTAAATATAATATATGGAGCATCAGTTACACCATTAACTGCCTTATTTGACCTCTAGTTGTAGCACTAACCATGGCCCTCCACTCTTGCTGAAATGCAGCCTTTAAGTAGCCCCAAATTTATGAGAGTGATAATGACTTCACTACTATGTACCAAATGCTAAGAAGAAGCACAGTTTTCACTAACTTTGATCTTTAAAACTGACTATTAAGTTATTTGGGTCATTGTTATGTTCTTTCAAGAAATTGTGCAAAGCTAATTTGGGAAGCTCAGTAGAGACAGATGGAAGGACACCTTGGTGTCGAAAATATTGTGGCCATGTTACAAAACTATTTCTATTGGATAAAACTTAGAAAAAACACCAAGAGGCATATCAGGTCTTGCATTACCTATTTTGATGTAGGACCATCCGGACTTAGCCAGCAATGTGATTATATGTTCACATGTTGTGGCTAATTTGGGAGGGATAAACATTGGCATTACAATTTTATTATTTATTTATGAGAGTAGTTAGTTGTTTTTTATTTTAAATTAATTAGGAATAAAATTAGAAATTGGTTTTTTTTCCCTACGTGGAAATAGAGCCAAGTGAGGATAAGAGCTTAGGAATAGGGAGGCATTGGTTTGTTGGAGTAGTTCAACAACTATCCATTTTAAGAAGGACCACTTTATATTAAAGTATAAATAATAGGAAAATGAGAGAAGAAGACAGGAAAAAAAAAGAGCATAGAGAGGAATAGTGTGACAGTGTGAAGAATAGGTAAAGGGCGAGAGCCAAGAGGGAAAAAAATGTAACATTCGACCAAAGAAGAGTTTGACACTGTAATTTATTTTTTTTGTTTTGTGCAATCATTTTGTTTCATTCGTACTCTGTTTAATTACTTTCTTAACCTCTGTTCCAAAATGTATGCACTAAATTATATAGTAGATAGACCATCAAATTGCAGGTGCAAGGCGGAACTGATCGGAATCAAGTCAAAACGGAGAACCTGAATCTCAGACAGACCATAGTGGAAGTTTGTTATCACATCCAACTAAAATATCCTTCTGCACTGGTTAAGTTTTGAATCTTAACTCATCGCAAGTGAGGAAACAGAGTCAACATGAAGTGGAAGACAAATTTTGCAGATCACAATAAATGCAAACAAATCAAATGGACTTCACACTAAAACTTCGTTTAGCTGCGATGTGAATGGGTGGAACCATGTGGTCACATAACACTTCATCGAATTTGAAGAACTCCAGGGTTAGTGGCAGTGCCAAGACTTGAGAAACATAAATTTAATATGGGAATAGAGAAGAAGGAATGGTTTGTAAGTGCGATCAGATGGTAAATAATTCGTTCTGATGTAGGATCCGTAAAGAGGAATTTTTTTCATATGGTCTTGCTTTGAGTATATTGATGTGTTAATATGCGATATATATTATGTATTGGATAGTGGTTTATTTTTAAAATTTTGCAAACTGATGGTTTTGTATTAAAAGAGTGTGTGAGCTCTATTCTTCCATGCAATATTTTGATCGGTGCAACATACAGTGCATCATTTGGTATCAGAGTATATTAAGTTTGTTCTTCAAAGTTGAAGAGGATGCGCCGAGAAGAGGAGATGGAATAGGTCGAGGGAGACCTATAGAAAATGCAGTTCTGCTAGAAGAGATCCAACACCTGCGTACAAGGATGGAGACGTTGGAGACTACTTAGAGGAGAGCAATATATGATGGGATTGTTAGTGCAGATGAATAAGAAACTACCAAAGAAGAAGTAGAGGAAGAAATTGAGGCAACTAAAGTTATCAAGATGCTAGCAAATGTCAGTGGAAGACCAAAGGTAGAAGTAACTTTATATGATGGTAGCCTTACCGTGGAAGTACTAATGGACTGGATTAGTTCATTAGAAAAATATTTCAACTATGAAGAAGTCAATGACAAGAATAAAGTGAGGTTTTCAGCCACCAGATTGAAGGAGCATGTGGCCATGTGCTGGGATGAACTACAATTGTCCAGAGAAAGAAAAGGAAAGCCCAAAGTCAAGCAATGGGATAAAATGATGAGTAAATTGAAAGTTAAGTTCATGCCGAAACATTATCAGTTAAATATTTTTATACAATTGCAAAACTTGAAGAAAAAAGGAATGACTATCAAAGAATATATTGAAGAATTTTATAAGCTGAGTATTAGAGCACGACATGTTGAAGATGATATAGAGAAGGTAGCTATATATATAAATGGTTTAAGATATGATATACAGGATGAAATAAACTTATTAAATTTTAAGACAAATGAGGATGGCTATCAAACAACTTTGAGGGAAGAGGAGAAAATTTTGTGCAAACAAAGCTAGAGGAATAGAGGCAAGAGTCCGGCAAGATGAAGAGGAACATTTAAATACAGATTTCAACACTCCCAGAATGAAGCAGGAGGTTCGAGTAATATATCACCACAGAGAGGAGACTTTAGTCGAGGATTGTTTGTACCGAGAGGTAGAGGTTGAGGAAGCGATATTCAGTGCTTTACATGTGGTCAGTGGGGACATGGGTCATGGGACTATCCACACAATAAGTCAATGACCCATAAAAATGTGAATTTTTTTGAAACAAAGGAAGAAATTCCTCAGACTGCATCTAAAGAGGAACCACCTAAAGCTAGAGAATCCTTGTTGCTGAAAAGGATCTTGCTTAAAGTAGCCAAAGAAGCCAGAAACAACTCAGAGAAAGAATCTATTCAGAACTTTATGTAACTCAAAAGGTAAATGTTACAAATTGGTAATTGACAGTGGAAGTACTGATAATCTTATTTCTATAGAAATGGTGGAAAAATTGAAGTTGGAAAAAACAGTACACCCTACTCCTTATAAAGTATCATGAATCCAAAAAGGGCATCAAATTATTGTAACCGAACAATGTAAGGTAGAAATCGAAATTGGTACTTACAAGGATGTTATTTTATGTGATGTAATGCCGATGGATGTATGTCACATATTGTTGGGAATACCTTGGCAGTTTGATTGGAAATCCATACATGATGGTAGAAGAAACACTTATACTCTCGAGAAAGATGGAAACAAACATACACTGCTACCATTAAAGGCTGAAGCTAATGGAGAAGCACCTGGAAATAGTGTTATGTTGATGAGTAGTAAAGCCCTATTGCAATAAGTTGAGAAAGGTGAGGATATGAATTTTGCTATTGTAGGGAGACTGAAGGTAATTTTCACTTCTACAAATTTAGAATATTTATCTGAAGAAATTCGAAATATGTTGAATGATTTTTTTGATATTATTGTGGATGAGTTGCCAAATGCATTACTGCCAATCAGGAGTATTATTCACCACATTGATCTAATCCCTGGAGCATGTTTGCTGAATAAATAAGCGTACAGGTTAACTCCACAATAAAATACAGAAGTTGGGAGACAAGTGCAAGAGTTGATGGATAAAGGATTAATCAGAGAAAGCCTCAGTCCATGTGTTGTACCAATAGTACTCGGCCCAAAAAAATAAGGTGAATGGTGCATGTGCATATATTTTAGAGCCATAAATAAAATCACCATCAGGTTTCATTTTTCTTTACCACGAATGGATGATTTAATGGATTGCTTGAGTAGGTCAAAATATTTTTCTAAGATAGATTTGAAAAGTGGTTATCATCAGATAAGAATTAGAGAACGGGATGAGTGGAAAATTGCATTCAAAACAAACAGTGGTTTGTATGAATAGTTAGTGACACCTTTTGGAATTACTAATGCACCCAGTACATTCATGAGGTCAATGAATGAAGTCTTGAAGGAATATGTAGGCAATTTTGTACTTTTTTATCTCGATGATATTCTAATTTTCAGTCGAAGTAAAGAAGAGCATCTAGAACACCTTAAATTAGTTCTAAAAACTTTGCAAAAATAAAAGCTTCTAATAAATTTGAAAAAATGTAGTTTTATGAAGGAAGAACTAATTTATTTGGGATTTGTAGTCTCTAAGGAAAGTCTGAAAATGGATTCAAAAAAATTCCAGGCAATTTTGAATTGGCCAACTCCTAAAAACGTATTTGAGGAAAGAAGCTTTCACGATATTGCAAGTTTTTATTACAAAATTTATCAGAAGCTTTAGTCAGATTTGTGTAACCATTATTTAAACAATCAGGGATACTAATTAGGCATTTAAGTGGAGAGAAATAACAGATCTAAACTTTAAGTTGCTGAAGAAGAAAATAACATAAAAACCAATTTTAGATTTGCCAAATTTTGAGAAATTTTTCCAAGTTGAAACTAATGGTAGTGGAATTGTGATTGGAGCAATTTTAATTCAAGAGAAGAAACCAATAGCATACTTCAGCGAGAAACTAAATGAAGCAAAGAAGAAATATTCATCTTATGACAAATACTTTTATGTTTTTGTAAAAGCTTTAAAAAAATGGATTACCAAAAGAGTTTTTATTATGTTTTGATAATCATGCAATATAATTTATAAACAACTAGCCAAAATTGAATCAGAAACATGCGAAATGGGTAGAATATTTATAGATTTTTACTTTGTAATCAAGCATATGAGTGGTAAATTGAACAAATATGCTGATGTTTTGAGTAGAGTAAATTTAATCATGCAGGAATTACAAGTTCGTGTTGTAGGATTTGAGGAAATGGTTGACATGTATAAAGAAGATGCAGAGTTTAAAGAAATCTATGCATCTGTCCAAAATGCAGTAGTTTATAATAGAAGCTAGTGGTTGGATTATCTTATCCAAGGAGGATTTTTATTCAAAAGTAATAAATTATGCATTCCCAAATGTTCTATGAGGGAAAACATAATTAAAGAGAAACATAATGGAGGTCTATCCACACATTTTGGACAAGACAAGACCTTTACTCAGGTAAATACTTTTTATTACTGGCCAAAGGTACAAACTGATGTTAAAATATTTGTTGAAAAATGTTGGAATTGTCAGCATGCTAAGGGGGAAATTCAGAATACCGGATTATATCATCCATTACCAATACCAGACCGACCATGGGATGAAGTTAGTATGGAATTTGTTTTGGGTCTGCCAAAAAATCAAAGAGGAAATGACTACATTTACGTTCTGGTGGATATATTTTCTAAAATGGCTCATTTTATTGCATGCAAGAAAACAAGTGATGCAACACATATTGCTAATCTATTTTTTTTAGAAGTCGTAAGATTACATGGATTGACTATAAGTATTGTGTCTGATAGGGATACCAAGTTTATGGGACATTTTTGGAGAAGTCTGTGGAAGAAACTAGGTACCAACCTTAGCTTCAGTTCAACATATCACCCTGAAATGGATGGATAGACCGAGGTAGTGAATAAAGGTTTGGGAAACATATTGAGGAGATTGGTGTATAAAAATCATAAGAAGTGGGATTTAGTACTTGCTTAGGCTGAGTTTGCTTATAATGACACTCCAAATGGAAGTACTGGCACGATTCCATTCAAGATTGATTTTGGAATGAATCCAAGAGGTGTGTATGAGCTCAAAGATCTAGTAAAACAAGAGGTAAGGAGCACAAAGGCTGAAGAGTTTTCAGAACAGATACAGAAACTACAGGAAGATGTCAAAAACAGTTGTAGGAAAGCAGTAGAAAATACAAGCAGAGATTTGATATGAGGAGGTGAGAAAAATAATTCCAAGTGGGTGACCTACTCATGGTATATCTAAGAAAATAAATATTTCCTGTTAAAACTTATAACAAATTAAAGATGAATAAGATAGGACCCTGTAAAATTTTAACGAATTTTTTTTGAAATGCATATGAAATTGAATTTTCAACATGAATTGGAATATCACCAATCCTTAATGTTCCATATTTGTATCTATAGAAAGGACCAGAGGAAGAACTACAAGAAGACTCTACAAGAGAAGAAAAATAGACAGAAAATTGGGAAGAGCAGAGGGTGAAAATGTGAAGTTGGGTTACACTTTTTTCCCTTTTTTGAGAAAAAACTTTCATTTTTTTCGATTCTTCAACTTTCTACAAACTATAACAATTTTTCTGTTAAGAATTTAATTTTCCAATAAAAATAAAAGTTGTCAGAATTTTTTTTAGCTTTCTATTAATTATTTTTTGGAATTTTTTTATGCACATTTGATATGTCAACATAGCATTTCTTTGAGTGTGTGTTTTTTAACAATCAAAGGATTCATAACAAGTCATGTTAATACACAATGTCGTATTCTTTCAAAACTTATGTTTTTGAGAAAAAAAAATGCGTTACAACAATATAGACAAAGTCTTCTTCGGTTTCGTCATATTTACAAAGGCAATGGATGCATATCATAATTACTAGAATTTTTTGAACTGGTCAAATATGAAAAAACTGCATATTTTGAGTATGTTTCATGACGTAAGAAATTTCGTAACATATAAGTGATAAAATAAAAATCTAAAAGCTACCCATTACACACGACAAACCAATGTAATGCCCCATAATTTTTTCAATTTTTTTTACAATGTATTTTGGGTGATACAAAATTTTGATTTCACTAAATCATAATGACTCTCAGAAATTGTTTGCACCATTTTTATTACAAAATTAATTAAAATTAGTAAATATTTATGAAATTCCATAAAAGTTGTATCTCATAAAAGTAGATTCAATTCTGAAAATTCTTGTCTTGGTTTTGATAGTTAATTCAAAACATTTCATGGAGTTTCATCAATCCAAAGTTGCAGAAACATATTCAGAGCTTGGATCTTCATAACTGGTGACGCGTTAGTTGCGCCGAACTTTTATAAAAAGTTCGGCCGAACTATTTTTTGCACAAACTGGCTGTCAAGTCTCACACATTAATAGTTCTGCCGAAATTTTTTTCAAATTTTGGCTGAACTTCTGCCTACTTTTACGTCGGCCAGAAAATTTCGCGAAGCCCCTCCATAAAAACATTTCGTGGAAATATAAATTGCCACGAAATCATTCATAATCTTCGCACATTTCGCAAGATGCCAAAAATAGAAAAGAAGGAAGTCGAAGCCATTTTGGAGAAAAGAGTATCAAAGAAAACCAGGGGACATATCTATTATCAATATTTAGTCAAATGGAAAAGACAACGAGTGGAAGATGCCAGTTGGATGCCAATAGGAGAGCTACAGAAGTTTGGAGCAGATCCTGAAGCATTGATCGATCAATTTTTTTTACCCCGGAAGTCTGATGCAGGAGCATCCAGACTTAGCCAGTAATGTGATTATATGTTCACATGTTGTGGCTAATTTGAGAGGGATAAACATTGGAATTACTATTTTATTATTTATTTATGAGAGTAGTTAGTTTTTTTGTATTTTTTAATTAATTAGGAATAAAATTAAAAATTGGTTTCTTTTTCCCTGCGTGGAAATAGAGCCAAGTAAGGATAAGAGCTTAGGAATAGGGAGACATTGGTTTCTTGGAGTAGTTCAATAAATATCCATTTTAAGAAGGACCACTTTATATTAAAGTATAAATAATAGGAGAACAAGAGAAGAAGATAGGAAAAAAAAGACCGTAGAGAGGAATAGTGTGACAGTGTGAAGAATATGTAAAGGGCGAGAGCCAAGAGGGAAACAAATGTAATATTCGGCCAAAGAAGAGTTTGACACTGTAATTTATTGCTATTGTTTTATGCAATCATTTTGTTTCATTCGCTCTCTGTTCAATTATTTTCTTAACCTCAGTTACACAACGTATGCACTAAATTATACAGTAGACAGACCATCAAATTGCAGGTGCAAGGCGGCACTGATTGGAATCAAGTAAAAACGGGGAATGCAAATCTCAGACAGACCACAGCTGAAGTTGGTTATCACATCCAATTGAAATCACCTTCCACACTGGTTAAGTTTTGAATCTTAACTCATTGCAAGTGTGGAAGTGGAGTCAGTGTGAAGTGGAAGCTGGATTTTGCAGATCACAAATAAATGCAAACAACTCAAATGGAATTCGCACTCAAAATTCATTTAGCTGCGATGTGAATCGGTGGAACCATGTGGTCGCATAGCACTTCATCAAATTTGAAGAACTCCAGGATTAGGGGCAGTGCCAAGACCTAAGAAACATAAATGTAATATGGGAATAGAGCAGAAGGAATATTTTTTAAGTGTGATTAGATGGTAATTGCTCCGTTTTGATGTAGGCTCCTTAAATGGGAATTATGTGCATATGGTCTTGCTTTGAGTATATTGCTGTGTTAATCTGCAATATATATTAGGTCTTGGAAAGTGGTTTATGTTGAAAAAATTTCAAACTGATGGTTTTGTATTAAAAGAGTGTGTGAGCTCTATTCTTCCATGCCATATTATGATTTGTGCAGCATACACTACATCATATTCCATGTTAAAACCATTAAGAAAGAAGGAGTGTACACTTGTCTTCCCAATCCTAATAATTTTTAGGTATTGAACTCAAAAAACTACATGTATGGCCTTCATTTAGAAAAATAGGGATGTGATTGTTTCTTTTTGGTTGTTCATTAATTTTCTACAATGGTCATTTGACAACCTACAATAATAATATCATAGTGGAGACCATTGTTGAGCTCTTCTTTGAATGAGTGTGAGAACATTTTGTGTTACCCAAGACATCATATCATATTAGAGAACTAGGTTCCTGAGCACTTTCTATTCAAGACTTTACTAATTACTGGACACGAAGCTCATCAAGTCTACTAAGTTCCACCCCCAAAATAATAGTGAGATAGATATTTTAAATAGGATTTCCATGCATGTATTTTTCATGCACAAATCCAAGCATCCATGCACAAGAAATTAAAATATCCCCTATGTTCAACAGAACTACAAAAAATCTTTATATAGGTTGACTGACTACAACCCTTTTCATGTGGGCTTGAGATTTAAAGCATTAGGGCCTATTGATGTAGTACTAGCCCTTTCTATAGATAGGAAAGCTCATTCCATACTCACTATGAGGCTAACAAAGCTACACAATTTAGTGAATAGATTCAACACATACTTAAATAGGTCCATAATAATTTATGAAGAACCAATACTAAGTACAAGAAACACCATGATCAAATGGGAGCCAGTCAAATGATAACCTTAGAGGGACCCATTGAAAAATTCATCCTCTTCAATATATACCTTACACCATTCCCAAGAGTATGGATGGAATGCATTTCTAGTTAAGTATTTCCCACTTCTTTGGCTTACACCCAATAATCAATATGGACCTCCTTTCGCCATATTTTCCACCATTATAGAACACATAAGAGCTCAAAAATTAGTTGAGAGTAACAGAGATCAACCCTGATTTCCTGGAACAAGAAACCGTTGATGAAATCATGGAGACACAGGTTAAGGGCACTAAAAAATAAATGATTGATATTTATCATGGTTGTAAATTATGGTGCCTCCTACACCAAGGTAAGTGGCTCACCTAGGTCCAAATTCAGCGTAAGTTTCCCCATATTATGGGAGCACTCAAAAGATTGGATATAATGTTTTCCTATGTGATCGAGACTTATCCATATGGATATTGGCACCAGTTAACACCAAAAAATCATACAAGCATAAGACATTATAAAAATTTCAAGTAGAAATTACAATTAAATATTTCAGAGAATAAATACATTAGGAAAGCAATTTTTTAAATTCCTAAGGTCTAATCAGGAAATTGGCAGACATTGCACCAGCAACAAAGGGTTTTTGTGCATAGCGCGCCTATCCTATCGATAGCCACACAATCTTGAATATGATGAAAAGTAACCATCCGAGACCACTTGACATAATTGACAAGGATGATTCTTTGTCCATTACGGTCAAGGACAGATGAAATCAACCTACCTTGAGGAGGTATGGAACCCAGAAAGTAATCACTTCGCCACTCTTGTGTAACTATCAATCTTTTGCCAATAGAGGGAAGAGAAGTTAAATTTTTTTTATATAAACTAGCCATGGGAAGAGAAAAATGAGACACATTTTCATGCTATGAAAATTGATCCATAGAAAAACATCTTGCAAGTGTAGCAAAAAAAGGATTGGAATGCCTCACATGTTGGCCATCCAACATCTTAGTCTAAGAGAGAGATTCACCATATGAAAGTGATCAAGATCCTTTTGAGACATGGAGGAGATACTTGGAGGGAAATTGAGAAAAGAAGCCCACCTTGTTTTGAGTATATATGATCCATAGCTCATTCGGACTCACTTCAAGAGAGTTTAGCATTGTATTATTCATATCACCAACACCTAATAAAGGGATAATTCTCCATTTGTCTTATTAGATTGTTTCTCCATTTGAGCATTTGTATCTTGTGTATTTTCTGTTTTACTTCATAGTGTTGTATACTTAGCTTACCCTATAAGTTTTGTTTACATTACATATGTTATTCACTAATAGTAACATCAATCTTCTCTGTGTTCTTTTACATATACTAACTAGCTACTAAAGAGGTGCATTTTGGTACATCCTTGGAGCAAAAACATGACCACAAGAATGGTGTCTCCACTAAATTCCTCTTCTTAAGTTAACAGTTTCCTTTTGCAGGTCACTATCCTTGTTCAAGTCCGCTACAAAGCATCCTTTCATTCTCTATGAGCTTCTCATCACATTAAGTGACTATTCCAAACAACAGAGAGTGATTTTTTTTTTTGCGTGACAACGCACATTAGCCTCTAATATACACAGACTCCGAGCGTGTGGGAAGATAACCTGCATGACATACCAGGAAGCTAAAAATTGGCATATTTTTTCCATTTGTAAGGTGATTGGCAGTCCCTAATAACTTTCCATCACTTTGTTCTGCACTTTACTATTATTAGGATAGTTAGTTGCTGCACTAAAACTAAATTAGTAGGGAAATTAGGTGTTTTTTAATATTAGTTAATATTTTCCAATTAAACATAATTTAAGTAGGATAAAATAAATTAGCCCTAATCCATGCATGATTTTCAAAAAAATTATTTTCTCATTGAAATATAGAACACATAGCTTAAATAGTCAAAAAAGTAAGTGGCCCATAAATCCACACATATTTTACTAGTTAAGCTACTTCAATTTTTTGCATTAGATTCGGCACTAGGGTCAAAGTGTCGATAATGAAATTGAGTAATATGAAATGTCCTTGCACCTCTTGGTGAGCCAGGATAAGCATATGAAAACTTTCCTAAGACAATTTGAACTACCATCTCGCTATAGTGCAACATAGTCTAATTAGGAAAAGTGTAAGAGGCCCATAATACACGCATCATTTCAAGTTTTCACAAGGAACAATCACACATAGTGTAATTAGAAAAAGGATTTTAAAGGATCATCATGTATCCAAATCTCATCACAATATTGATTGTTCACTTAAAAACACACACGAAGAATTGGTAAGTTTTGAACGAAAAGGAACCTAATTTTTTGGGAATTTTTTTCTTATCTTATGTTTGGTCCACAAAATCACACCCTAAAGAAACATTGAGACTCATTAAAAATAAAAATAATTTTAACTCATTAAATTCTCCCCACAGGGGCCACAAAATAAATTATAGCTCAGGTAAGGAACATCGAGGGTAGGCATCCTATAAGTCGTCATGGTAACAATACATTTTGAGACATAGATATTGACATATTAGGGAGATTTAAATACATATATTCATGCACGTAAATAATACTTGAGCATTGCAAAGAATCATTTTAGAGGAGGTTAAGCTAAGGCTGAATGCATGTGTTACTCTTTGGGGCTACCTGACCCATCTAGTGTTCGATATTGGTAATTGATTACCAAGAATCTCAAGACTGGAATGCTCACCTTGGACAATGGTACTTTAGTGGCCAAAAAAAAGGCATACTTCACTATAGTTGATGGTGCAAGAAGAAATCAGTCCTCATACCAGTACCTTGGTCGATTCTTCAGCTATTGGAAGGCGTCCCAATTCTTTCGGGACGTTGGCCCCAATATCCATCAAAAGATATGTTCGGAAGGCCTAGTTACAATGAGAGTGTAAGGACATTTTTTCTATATAGGATTTTGGTATCATACACAAAACAAATAAAAACCTCTTTTCTTTGCTTGTTTGATCACATAGTTTAAAATTTAAAGAGAAAAATTACCTTTTAATTTTTCAATTTTTTTTATGCACGCGATTACATTATTTCTTTGATACAGATAATCCTACCTCCCAAATCAAAAATACCAATAATATTATACTAATCAACATCATAGGGGACCCAAAGGGACCCCATCGATCTAGGAGTATCTTAAACATCCCCCTATTGAAGGGAGGAGTGTTAGGCCTCCTGCCTTTTAGGCATAGAGGATGTCACGATGCCGCCGTTATCGGATCATCCTTTATTAGGGCATATTTCATTAGAAACCCCCAAGGATCACCAACTACAACATCAGTAGAAACCCCTATAGGTTCACGACACTCAACTCCCCCTATGACCCCTCGAGGTCAAAGTATCACTACCCCTCCATAGAGTCAGTAAAACATCCATCAGGGAATGCCATAGGGTAACATTCCCCAGGAACCTTCCTTAAACCAATAATTATTTTTTATCGGTCGATACTCCCTTCCTGTTTACTCCAAAAACCATTATCTAGGAAGTAGGTAGTACATTGAGTGAGGCCCCACCATTAAAAGGGACATCGTCCAGGGAAAAATTTAGGGATGGATATTTATCTTAAAGTTTAGAAACCTTGGCGAATCTCACTAGTCAATGAGATGAAATATGTAAAATGTTTAGCAATATTTCATAAATATATTCAAATTTATAATAATTTTATATAGTCTATATATACAATTTTGGAAAATTTTCAAGTAAAATAGTTTTATACACTCAAATTTGGGCAAATATTTTCTTAAAAAAAAATGGAAATTAACGAATATTGTTTTTGGAAAAAGCATGGAAAATTAGCCCACCTGCAAGTATTATCCCCTAAAAGTTTCCATGGCATCCTTGGTTGGAATAGTGGTAATTAACATTGCCTACTAATGTCATCGATCCTCTTGGAATTCGACATCAACAAATTTTTCATGTCAAGATGGTATCACACTTAACAATCGTTGCACTCTGTTAGAATTAGTCGAAGACCCATAATAAATGAGCATCACTTTCAACAATGATCACACGGGAAGATCCCCAACAGTCAAAGACCTATGTTCTCACTAAGAATTTCCTTCAGATATGCCTTAAATAACTAATGCATGGGGGTGCCACATTTAACTTTTATATGCATAAAAAAACACCCTTGAGGTCATCAATGACTATCGTTATCAACTAATAGTAGGTCACCTACCACAATGTAGCACGACAAAAACAATATCTCTCAGATTTTGTTAGCTAGACATTATCACGAGCATCAGACATGCCCGCCTCATAGAAATATTTCTCTTTTCTGTCTCGTGAAGGTTTCCCACATAGCATGGTGTCTTTTTTACATCAGACAATGGATCCCAGGAACATCAAATATTGTTGATGGTTTGATAGGGTCCTTAGCCCAAGGTCAACCAAACAATATTTATCAGTACCTGAGAGACTCTTACGACTCTACACAGAATGTAGCACAACCCAGGTACCATCGAAGTCAGCCTACACCTCTGCATAACTTGGTGAATAGGGAAATTCCATAAAATCAACACCAAGGACGCTCATATCCTCCCTCGCAGGGGAACCAATATTCAACTAGAAATGTTGATACAAGAGATTTACCACAAAATTCATACACTAATCAGGGATAGGGGAACAGATACTCCCCTGTCCTAAGAGAGAATATACCACTGATGCAAAACAATGTACCAATGAATCTAGTGCAACCTTCCTAGGATTAGCACCGAAAATATTATGACAAGAAAAATGAGAATAATCTTCTAAACACTGCAAAGAAGAAGCCAAAAAACAAACAAAAGGGATATTCTAGACAGGGGAACATCAATCAATAGCACCCCATGCAATCTCAGGTTGGTGGCAACTCAAACTGAAATTGAAACCAAGAGCCAAGTAATAACTCCCAAGGGAAAAACAAGAGATTCAGTCTACAGAAAATCATTCTTGTGCTAGATGTGGGGATTACAACCATTACACCCAGCATTGTCCTGAAATTCCTGAGTTGAAAAAGCACCAGGGTAACTGTGGACAAGGGGGACAGAACCAACATCCTCCAATGAAGTAGGAAGCCTTCCCCCATCAAGGAGTGGTTAACACCCACCAACAACAACTAGAAAAAAATGATACCGGAGGAAACAACCATAAAATATATATGGCTGGAGAAGAAATTTTCTTCCAAATAAAGGAATAGGAACTATGACACTCCCTCAGATACCAACCCATCAGGTATAAGTATGAGTGCACCTTCTGCGCCTTTAACCATCTCCAAAGTACCTATTGGGTCCCTTCCAAGAAAGGTCAAAGGACCAACTAGGTGCACATGACATCATTCCAAGGCTTCTCATAACTATAGTATAGTGGATGACTTGGCTCAATCTCAAGCAGCCATGTCAGCATTGGAAGTCCTAAAATCATGCCCAGCATAGCGGCAGGATTTACTTTCTACCTTAGGCACAATAAAACCTTATGATTCTCGCCTAATGGTTTTTGATCTAGACAAGGCATGCCATAGGCTTCCTTCTCTAGTCACCTTCCATATACCGGTTTTAGTTTAGAATATCACCATACACCAGTGCATTATGGATGAAGGATCATCCACATGCATCACGCCCAAAACAATTCGAAAAATTTAGGATCACGTGAATTTAAACCATTTGACATCATTCTTAGAGCATATCATTGGCACCCATTAGCCCCCGTAGGTCTTTATCAAAATGTACCAGTGAAATTGACTAGAAAAATAGTCCTCATACACATTGAGGTCTTAGACGCACAATTAGAGTATAATATCCTCCTCGGGCGAAGTTACATGTACGCTAGGACCGCAGTCACATACTCTGTTTTTAGAGTGAGGATATTACCTCATGATGATAGGATCATCACCATTGACCAACTCATATACTATGAAAAGAAACCCATGACTAATCTAGATGTTGTACTACCATATGTATATACGACCATGGAACCACTCAAAAGATATATAGAATTTGGCCGAGGACAATTATAACCATATTCTATCTTCGGATCATACCCATGAGATCCCACTATCATACCAAGGGAAACCCAAACAGTATGGAGGCAGTAGTGTGCATGATGAACTCATCAAACACTAAAAGCATCCTAGAACCAAAAACCAGTAGCACAGATACCGACGCCATGATTCTGTCATTCCTACCTTATGCTATCTCCCAAACCCCATTTTTGTATCCCCCGCAGGTTCCATTTTGAGAAAATTCATGGAAACTCTTACATTTCCAAATATGGATTACGTAATACTAGTTTGGTATTTGGCTCCCCCAATCATGTTAGAAATCACAGGTATTAACTCTATAGGCATAACTCCTATTACCCCCAAGAGGCCATAGTAGCCAAAGAAGCCCGTCTAGCAACATCGGCTAGTACTACTAAAAGGGGTAAAAAGAAAGGGAAAAAAGTCAACGCACCTAGGATTGATATGGAATTACAAGCTTCTACATTGTGTGATATCACAGGCCATCCTATGAACATTTTCGTAGAACTAGATGCATGAAAAACGCTTCTATATACCAAAAGAAATGGCGCGACCTCAGAAACCCGTAAAAAGGAAAATGTAAAAAATACTCAAGGGAAAGAATTATGAACCAACCAATCATGTGCCATATGTGATGAATTTTGGAATTACGCCCATCATTTCCCTAGCGATGCCTCAATATAGGGATCCATTACAATCCCTTGAAAAATCCAACCAAGGGGACCCCTCTACAACGTCCATACAAATGGAGGACGGGTCCAAAAATATATTCAACATATGAGAAGAGCTTGAATTATGCTCATACTCATCCAAACCAATGGCTCAAAGAAGGAAAAAAGAGGTGACACTGCATGTCCCAGTTTGTGCATTGTGCGATGAACATAATCACTTGATTATGAAGTGCCCCAAATTAGGGCTTCAATCGTTACTACCTAATACCACATGTTTCCAAAAAAAACATTTCTCGGAACATAAGACACACATATCACATATGTTAGAGAAACCATCACGTGTGTCCTTGTCCCCACCTCCATCGCCTTCGATCAATGTTCAATTTCATGTGACGTTTCATCCCTGAAAATCTTGACTTAGGAAACTCAGACATAGAATCTAGAGACAATACTAAAACTCAAAGGATTAAATCCATGTCAACTATATTTTATATGTTATAAGAGAGACGATCACCAAAAAAAAACATCTATCCCCAAGAACCATCCTCATCCTCAAGTCTATCTTTTTGCAGTATGCAACAAATGTTGTCATTTGATCGCGCAATGTGCAAATCTAGAGTTGTTTCAAAGATGGTACCTAGTCAATCCTATGTCCTATGTCCTTCATAGGGTTACAACCTGATCAATATTATTATCAAATATGTTATGATAACCACCATATACACCATTGCCCCTAGCTTCCCCGATTATGTTTGGCATTAGATTTTCTACACCTGACCATAACCAATCCTGCCGACTTGGAAAAATTGAATTCAAAGTCTGTAGAAATTTTCACAACCCAAGCGAATGAAACAAGTAGGTCCATCCTCTGCATGTCAAAAGAGAGGAATCCTCCAAAAGGACAAATTCCCACCCCCAACCCCCCTCCACAGGAAATCTCGTCCTGTGTATTATGTGACGAATGTGACCATTTAATCACTTAGTGCCCAGATTTAGTATCATTCCAAAAATGGTACCCAATTACCCCAGTGGTCCAAATGGATTGGAAAACAAAAGGGGATAAATATTGTTTAATTTTCCAAGATAACAACCACAATTGGCCTTTCCCCTATGTCCCTCGATTTCGACTAATGCTAGACATCATGCTCTCATTCATCACTAATAATCTAGACGTAATCGGTTTCAAGTTACCAAAACATAGGCAGTTAGTGACAATGAGGACTACCCCCGGTTGTCACCAGTCACCTAATAATACGAAGGAAATCCCTCACCCCTGCAAGGTAAGAAGGAAATCAAACATATCATGTGACCTATGTGATAAAAATGAGCACATGATCAATCAATTTCGTGAGTTTAATAACTTCACTCACAGTCTTCGCATGGTCACACCCATACTTTACATTTATCTCTCTAGTGTAGAGAAGGTCACACACAACTATTGCCAGATTTTGCTACAATTTCACCACACAATCAATTGTCAATACTTATCAAAGTTAAGAGAGGCTAGAGAAACGTTATAACAAAAACTAATTTTCTCTTAAAGATGATGTGATGGATGGTAGATGATATCCTTAAAGTGCCATAAATGGGGGGAATTTTGCTGCATTATGGAAGGAAGTGTTCTACCACCATTCAGCGAGAGGTAACCACTTCATCGATTGTGTTTGCTTATCAGATACAAAAAAAATGAAGATATCCTTTCAACATTTATTCACTATTTTAGTTTGACCATTGGATTGAGGATGATAAGTTGAGCTATGAGCTAGTCGAGTACCCAAACAAGAAAACAATTCTGTCCAAAAAATTCCAGTAGAAATGGGATCTTTGTTACTTACAACAATATTTGGGTTTCCATGCAGCTTTTGAATTGTTTCCATAAATGAAGTAGCAAATGTACTTTCTTTAAATGGATGAGATAATGCACAAAAGTGTGCATACTTGGTAATTATATCAACTACCACAATGATGACACTCTTTCCTTTGGAATTAGGTAAACATGTGATAAAATACATCTAAATATCCTCCCAAAGTTCACTTGCAATGGATAAATGTTGTAGAAGACTCAGGGTCTTAATTGTCTCAACTTTATTTTGTTGGCAAGCCAAAAATTCCACCACAAAATTTTGAATATAATATTTAAGGCCATCCCAAAATAAAATTTCCTCACACTGTGGTATGTTTTTAAAAATCCTGAGTGTCCTCCTAAAGGAGAAGTGTGCAATTCCAAAAAAATCTTTTGTTTTAGTTTGGAATTCCTACAAATATATAAGAAATATTTGTACCATAAGGAATCATTTTTCCAGCTAAATCTATCAGATATACTAGGATCTTGTTGTAACTTTTGAATGAATGTCAACACTTCTTCCTCCTTCTTCCATTCATCCCTTGATTTCGTTATCCAATCTGGTTGGATAATAGAAATGGCACAATGGAATGCTTCCACCTCTTTATCCTTTCTTGAGAGTGCATCTGCAAAAAAATTTAGCTTCCCTCTTTTGTAGATGATTTCAAAGTCACAACCCGACATCTTTGTGACCCATTTTTGCTACTCTTCTAAAGATAGTCTTTGTTCCAAAAAGTGTTTAGGACTATCATGATCAGTTTTTACCTTGAAGTGTCTTCCCATTAGGTAAGGTCTCCATTTCTTTAGTGCATGTAGTATTGCCAAAATTTCCTTCTCATAAATAGATTTATGTAAAAAGTTTCCTTTAATTCGATGGCTATCAAAAGCAACAGGTCTTCCTTCTTGCATTAAAAGAGAACTAGTTCCATTTCTTGAGGCATCACATTCCACAATAAAGGTTTTTGTGAAGTTTGGAATAGCTAATACCGGTGCAAGGCACATTTCCTCTTTAAGATGTTCAAAGGCCTTATTTGCTTCAGGGGTCCATGAAAATGCATCTTTCTTCAATAATGTTGTTAGAGGTGTTGCTATTCTCCCATAATTCTTAACAAACTTGCGATAATACCCCGTTAACCCAAGGAATCCTCACAACTGATTTATGGTTGTGGGGGCTTTCCATTCCTTAATGGATTTAATTTTTTTAGGGTCTACCTTAACACCCCCATGAGATACCAAATGACCCAAATATTCCACCTACTATACTCCAAAGAAACATTTCGATGTTTTTTCATATAATTTTTTCTCCTCCAATATTTGAGCACCCTCTCAACATGTTGAACATGATACTTCTAAGACCTGTTGTATATTAGTATATCATCCAAAAATACTGGCACAAATTTTCTAAGGAAAGGTTTGAAAATGGAATTAATCAACCCTTGAAATGTAGAAGGTGCATTGGTAAGGGCAAAAGGCATGACCAAAAATTCATAATGATCCTCATGAGTTCAAAATGTTGTTTTCAGAATATCTTCAGTCTTCATTCTAATTTGATGATATCTTGAACGAAGATCCAACTTGGTAAAATAAATTGCCCGATGTAATTCATCCAATAATTCATCAATCACAAGTATGGGAAATCTATATTTAATAGTGATCTTATTGAGTTTCATATAATCCGGACACATGAACCATTATCCATCCTTCTTGTGCACAAATATTACTCGAGCAAAGAAAGAACTTTGACTAGGTTGAATTATACCAACCTCTAACATTTCTGCAATCATACGTTCAATTTCACTCTTTTGGACATAAGGATATTTGTAAGTCCTAATGTTTGGAGGAAAAATTCCTGGAATCAGATGAATAGCATGATCATGATCATGAATATGTGGGAGTCCTTTGGGAGTTTCAAACATCTTGGAATGATTATCTAACGATTTTTGGAGTTCTAGAGAAATAAATGATTTTGATGTTGGAACTTCTAGTGAGCATAATTGTGCAATTACGCCTCATTTTTCTTTCTTCAAAAGATTTTTCATGACATTGTAGCTTATTATATTTCCTGGCTTCGCTATGATACCCCATAATTCGACTTCCTTTCCTTATGAAAAAAATTTCAAGAAAAGTTCTTGAAAGATAAAAGCTACCGTCCCCAAAGATTTTAACCATTGTACTCCTAGTACAACATCAAAACCTCCCATTGGAATGGAAATAATTGGACTATTCAATGGACAATCCCCCATGGTTATCTTGATATTATGGAATTTTCCAGAGCAATTTATAGTTCCTCCATTTCCAACCATCACTTGACATTCTGGTGTTGGGTATAGGAAACAATTCAATTCCTTGGCTGCCTTACGATGAATAAAATTATGGGTACTACCCTAATCAATAGAAATTATTACTTTTTTCTTCTTGATATGTCCTTCTATCTTGAGAGTTTGAGGAGTGGTAATTCCTGCCAATGCATTACACGATATGGTCGGATTCATTTCTTCTTCTTCTAGGGTTGGTTCCTGGTGTATATCCTCTTATTTTAAAGTTTCTTGTTCATTTTCTTCCTCGTCTTCACAATCTATGTAAAATAATTTCTTCTCACCAAACTTATTAAATTTAGTGTATTTTCTATCAAAAATATAGCAAAGCCCTTTTGCTCTTTTTTCTTCCAATTTTTGTGGTGTCAACCTTGTAGGTTGTGGAAGTCTAGGAGTAGAAAAAAATCCATATATATAGATATGAGTGGTAGGCTTCCTTGTCGCCATAATTTTACATTCAATTTTTCTTGAAAATCTCAGTGCCTTCTCCAGTGAATCAGGTTCCCAAACACGAACTTCAGATTGGATGTTATCCTTTAAAGTCCCTATGAAAACATCAAACCTGTGTTTCATTGGAATACCAGTTACCCTTATATTCAATTTTTGGAAGTCCTCGACGTGCTCCACCACTGAACCCTTTTCTTTGAGATTTATCAATTGGCTAAATAAGGTGTTTCTCTTTGTATCCTCATAATGTGCTATCATTTCCTCCATAAAAATTGACCAACTAGTTTTTTTTTACGGGACCAAAGCCATCGATACCATACAAATGTATTTTGTTGTAAATGTAAAGTTGAAATGCGTACCTTTTGTGTGTTTTGCACATTATTGAGATAAAAATATTGCTCCATCTGTAATATCCATGTTACGGGAACCTTTCCATCAAACCTCCTCATATCCATCTTTGGAAGATGGTGGTTCTTCCATCTAACATTAGAGTTTATGAAATAAAGATTAACATTTATTTTGTTCTCATCATTAGCTCCCTCTACTATATTTTAGCCATTAGGAAACATTCCTTGTATCAACTTTGTCAAACCTTCCATGTCATCCATCTTAGCTTCCGTGTCATTTTTCAAACCATCCATCTTAGATTCCATGTCTTTCTTCAAACCATCCATCTTAGTTTCCACGCCTTTCTTCAAAACATCCATTTCATTTTTTGTTTCTCTTTGTGAGAGCAAAATTTCTTGAACTTGCTCTTCTAATTTTGATATGTCATGTTGCCATTCTTCATCTTCATGAGTCATAGTAGAGACTTCTAAAGGCTTGATCGATGTTGAATTATTTTTTGGGGGAATTTTAGAACCCAATACTGATATCTATTCTACAATATGCCCTTGGAATCAATTCAAACTCATTTTCCACACAAGGCTTATGTAGTTGAAAAAAATACACACCTTTTCCTTGCTTTTGAGGAGCTCTATATTGAAACTAAATTATATCTATGATTTTGAATCTTCAATATCTGAAATTTGGCCCTGTGGTAGCCCTCTAAAGCTTCTTTCAAATGCCATAGGTCTAACCTGATTTGGATTTTTCAAGGAAACGTTATACCTAATCTCCCACAATGACCTAATTATGGATTAGTTCAGTAGATCTCACTTGTATGGTGTGTCACATGTCATTGTTTCCTCCGGCTTTCCAATTGAGATAAAAAAAACTGTAGTCCATGTACTTGTGGCCAATTTTTACAGAATCCCAATCCGATGTCCAAAGAGAGAGTTATGACGATTTTCCCATGGTAACCTATTTGAGATGAAATTCGGGAGCCTGAACAAACCCTAACTTCCACAGATCATATCTCCGAAAATATTGTGAACCAAGATTTGAAATTTTTGTGGGAAGTGCCTCCGAATTCCAGATTCCCTCTGTAACATTTTAATCTTTTGAAACTTCATATAAACAGAGTTATAGTGAAAATTACATGATGACCGATTTAGGTGAAATTCAAGATCCTGAAAAAAGGCTTAACTTCAATAGATCATATCTTTGAAAATATTGTGAACCAAGTTTTGACATTTTTACACGACGTTCCTCAAGAGCTCAGCTTCGTTTTGTAAAAATTTCAACTTCTAAACCTTTTTAGAAAAAAAATTATAGAGAAAATTCGACGATGACCTTTTCGGAGCACTGAAACCCTAGACTCCAAAGCTCTGATACCAAATGTTATGAAACTAGCTCCAAAAATAGAAGAAAACAGAGATCAAGGACTTATAAATTAGACAATTCGAGGGGGAAACCTCCAATACATTACATAAATGAACATTTCTTGGATGATACAAATGACAAAACCTCCTTCTATATATAGGATTCCATGGGGTTATAATATAATCGAAGCCGGCCTAACAATAATAATGTAAGGGCACAATAATAACAATATTAGGGTTATAGGGGTATAACAATAACAATAAGGGGCTTATACTAACAAGAATAAGGGACTATACTAGTAATATAGGGACCTAAAAAACTCCCAAGAGATCCCAATCACATAAAGTCTAAGGCTGGGAGATGGCAGAAACACAAAAGTGCACACTGTCAAAATCACCCCCCATCATCATCATCTAATATAATGAGTAGTATTGGATCTCATACCAGATACTCGATGAGTAATTTTAGTCCATGTAACATTTTCACGAACAATGATCATGATACAAAGGAATGCCCTATGTTACGAACATTTCGGCACCTCTGCATTCGAAAAAATATTCAAATAAATGAAGCTACCCATACCCCTTGTACACTGCTAAGAGAGCATGGATCTCCTCATGCTAAATTTTAAAAAAAATCATGAAAATTCTTCCACCATTTAATGCTAATGACACACAACACCATATATGATTCATGCCATCATCCATGGGAACCATGACTCGTGTTGTTTTCTCATCATGCCTTGGTTTCGAGACCACTGTAGCTACCGCAATGGTAGTAGTACCTTCAAAGGAGAAAAATTACCTCGTCTGCATCCTATTAACCTCATCTGGTTCTACAACATCAGCCACTGAATCATATTCATGTTTGTCGACCAACACTGCTAGGCCCGAACCAATTCCTCATGGCCTCGCACAAAAAAAATCCCCCTTAGAATTTTTTTTCACTCTGATGATGATATATTAGAGGCTATGACAGAGTCAAATTGTCTATGGGATGCAATGCATCACCGCTCATTTTTTCTTCCAGAAAAAGTGTTCATGCCTAGCAACACAAAAACATAAGATATTGACACTATTGAAACAAAAATACTTCCTGCCATCATGGAAGGTATATCAGTTCAAGAACCATATCCCAACGCCCGATGTGTTTGAGGAAGGAAATATATGAATATTTCACCAACCATTAAGGTGAATATATCGAAAAAACCAAGGAAAATAGAAGAAATATCGTTGGGAGTATCATGCTTCCCAGAAGAGGTAATCGCGTACACAAAATTATTACAAAAGTATAGAGATATCTTCGCTTGGGATTATTCAGAAATGCCAGGGTTAATCCCCACCATCGTGGAGCATCACATTGACACATGGATTGACGTATCACCCGTCTTCCAAAAACAATGTCAGTTACACACATCTAAAGTGGAAGTAATAAAAAAAGAGATAGAAAATATTCATAAAGATGGATTCATATATATAATCACTTACAAATCTTGAGCTTCTAACCCTTTACCTGTCATGAATAAAGAAGGCACCATTCTAGTTCGTAACGATTTTTGAGAGCTAAATAAAACTTTTCCCAAAGACAAATACCGCACTCCTTTTATCGACCAAGTCATTGATTCTTGCGTCGATCATGAGGCCTTATCCTTCATGGACGGATTCTCAGGGTACAATCAAAATTTAGATCTGACATACAGATCGGTACAAAAATTCATTCACTACCTGTTGGGGCACATTTATATACCAATTTATGCCATTCGGTCTTAAAAACGTCAAATCCACTTTTCAGCGTGCCATGAACTATATATTCCATGATTTGGCTCATCTTGTCTTGTCTTAGTTGGAAGACCTTATAGTACGATCCAAGAAACGAGCTGACCATTTGGAATATTTGTGTTGGTTATTTCAACGATGCCAACAATGTAACCTATGCTTGAACCCTCTCAAGTGTGTCTTCTGTGATAATGAAGGAAGACAGCTAGGTTTCATAGTATCCCAACAAGGAATCAGAGTCAACCTACTCAAGATCTAGGGAATCAAAGAGGTGCCATCACACAAAACACTAAAGAAATTTCAAAGTTTGCAGAAAAAATCCAACATATTATAGTGCTTTGTCCCCGACTATGCCACTTGTGCAGAGGGATTCTTGCATATTCTATGTTAGGATATTTCGTTAAAATAGGATGATTAGGATCAAAAGTCATTTGAGGCACTGAAATGCGCCTTGTCTTCAACCCCCTTGGTCAGCACACCCAATTACGACAAAGACTACACCTTATTCTTATCTGCATCAGATACAGCCATAGCCAGGGTATTAATCTAAGATGGACCCGAAAAAAAACAACACATAATTTATTATATCAGCAAGAACCTAGCAGGTCCTACCTTGACGTATGCACTGAATAAAAAAATAGCCCTAGCCCTAGTACAAACATTACAAAATCTTCCAAATTACATCATCCTCAGGACCAGAACAGTCATAACAGTTATCAGCACCATGTGATATTTTTTGACTCATCGTATGATGAGCTATCAATAGGCCTGATGGAGACTTGTACTATAGGAATTAAAACTACAATTCAGCTCCCACAAGAGCAAGAAATCACTCATCCTAATCGATTTCATCATTGATATCCAAAATCAGACCCAAGGATCCCTTGTTAATGACTCACTACATGCTGAAATTTTGTTCTTAGTTATGACAAAGGACCCTTGGTATGGCGACATTCTTCTTTTTCTACGAACCCAAAATTTCAAACCGCATCTCACTCGTGATCACCCAAGGTGCATACGATATTAGGCCCCTTGGTACCTTCTAATGGGAGATGTCCTTTATCGAAGGGGAAATAACACCATTTTACGTCAGTATAAATTTGCTGAATAATGAAGATTTATCCACTGAGATTATCCTGGTCACACATTAATTCGAATTCATGCATAACACATAACCTCTTCTACAATTGATCAATAATTTGCGGAAATAGAAACAGTCGCATGCACACATAAACACAATATGTAATGGGGAAAGCTTATAGCTGAAAACCCCCAGCTATTTGTATATTATAATAGAAGAGAAACATGTAACAATCTCAGTACAATACTCCTCACAAGTACTCAGTATTGTCTCCAAAAGTTACACACAAACTAGCTTGGTTTTGAACAAGTCACAGGTTCAAAACTCATCCACTAATTGCCTGCCTCTATTGCGCAATCAAGGCTGGTCTAATGAGAGATCCAAGTTCGAATCTCACTGGCTTCAACTGCGCAATCATCATTGGAAATCTCCTTCAATGCTTGTGCAAATCTCATGCACAACTGCTGTCGCAACTAATAGCAAACTCACCCTTTCATCTACCTCTTCCACTGGTCTCCACTGAACTGTCCATGCACTGTAGTGAACTGATGTGTTCTTGAGTTGAATAATGAGTTAATAATTAGTGAATTAAATAATATTTAATTCACTCCACCCATCACTAGTGTATTAGCTAGTTAAACTAAACACAACTAGTTCAACTAAGTTAAACCGAACACAACTCCACCAACTGTCTCATCAACTCCACCAAACTCTGCCACTGAAGTCCTAACCGAAGTCAACCATGCATGAGCTCACCAAACCCCTAGGAATAGCGTAATTCCTTCTGTCAGATGCATGAGCCACATCTGTAGCTCCAACTGAAGTGCTGTAAGAGAATAAACTGAAGTTTAGAGTCCAAATATTAAGGTTAATAATATTTGATCGACTTGCTTATACCAGTACTAAAAATAGACTTCGACTCCGTATGTCTAAAAATATAGGTCCATATATTTACCAAATCGATCCATTTACCAAATCGATCAATCATCCAAGAATAGCATATCGCAACTCAGACCATGCTCCATGTTCAGGCAACAGACATAAATTAAAACAGACTTTGCGCCAAAATATCCCGTGGGCCCACTTAGTGAAGGCGACTTCATTTCACTAAGCCCATCATCTTGTTGCATTTTCAACACTCCCTCTCAACAAGATATGGATTATCTCGCAACCCCTATCCCCGCTTCCGTGGAATTCAAACTTGCTCCTGGTGAGCGCCTTCGTCAAGATGTCAGCATCCTGATCCTCCGTGGGAACATATGAAAGTAACATGATTCTCCGCTGAACACAATCTCTGATATGATGGTACCTGATGTCGATGTGTTTGGATCTATCATGAATTACTAGATTAGGTGAGAGTTTAATGCAACTCTGGTTATCACAATAAATCACAGTAGGCTCCAGGTGCAACCCAAACAATCCAACGAGGATCTTCCTCATCCAAATAGCCTCGCATGCAGCCAAGCTTGCTGCCATGTACTCGGCCTCTACTGAACTGAGTGCCACGGATCTCTGCTTCCTGCTGTACTAGGAAACTTCCATCGACACGATGCTGAAAATACCTCCAGATGTGCTCTTACGATCCATTGGGCTCCCTGCCCAATCTACATCAGTGAAGCCAGAAAGCTTCGCTCCATCCTCCTGTCTGTACCATAGACCATATCCCGATGTGCCACTAATATAACGCAATACATGCTTATCTACCTTTCATAAGAGCTTGGTAGGCTTAACCATAGCTTGCAAAATCTGGTTAACAGCATAGCATATATTGAGTCATGTATTGACCAGATACATAAGCGACCCCACCAACTGTCGATAGACAGTGGCATCCACTACCTCCGCTGAAGTAGCATCCTCCTTCCTCCAACCACCAGGAAGAGGAGTTTCAACAGGCTTGCAGCCATGCATGTTGAACCTCTCCAGTATCTCCCGGGCATACTTACCCTGAGAAACAAACAGTCCTCCACTGCGCTGCCAAATCTCCAATCCCAGGAAATAATGAAGGAGGCCCAATTCCTTCATCTCAAACACTCTAGCAAGGTCCTCCTTGCATGAAAGTATCAACAGCTCATCACCCATCAAAATCAGATCATCTACATACAGTACAATGATCAGCAACTTCCCCTCCACCACAATCTGGTACAGGTTAGGATCCGCCTCACTCTTGGAGAATCCAAGTTCGGTGAAATAACTTTCTATATGTGTGTACCAAGCACGAGGTGCTTGCTTCAGCCCGTACAGTGCTCTCTTGAGTTAGCAAACATGTGAATCACTGCTAAAGATCTCAAAACCTTCAAGCTACTCTATGTACACCTCCTCCTCAATGACGCCATTGAGGAACGCAGTCTTCACATCCATCTGATGGATGTGCCATCCCATCTGCGCTGACAGAGCTAGGATTGTCCGTATGGAAGAGTACCTTGCGACAGGTGAAAAGGTCTCCTCATAATCGATCCCCTCGATCTGTGAGAAGCCACGGGTGACAAATCTCGCCTTGTACTTCTCCACACTCCCGTCAGCCGCCTGCTTCACTTTGTAGATCCATCACGAACCCACCACTGATTTCCCTTCCGGTCTTGGGACAATCTCCCATGCACTGTTTCTGACGATCGAATCATATTCTTCGATCATGGCATCTACCCATGCGGGTTCCTCCACAGCTTCCTCAAAAGAGGATGGCTCCATCACGACACATTAACTCATAAGAGCCATGTATCTGGGAAGCAGTACCTGGACCGTGGGATTTGCCTCCCCTATCCGCGCCGCATCGTAGGTGGTCCTACAACCTTCTCTCGCACCTTGAGCCGCCGCTCGCTCTCGTAGTGCGCTTGCGCCCTCCGATGGTTGGTGCCGACAGTGTTTCTTCCTGATCGCATGAACTGCAGGAAGACTGATCCACATCCGTAAGCTCCTCCAGGGGAACTAAAGCAGCCCCTCATCTACATGCAAGTGTGGCTCCCTCTCAAGCAACATCGCATGGCTTTCTTCTCCCGAAACTTAATATCCCGCCGCACAACAGCCTTGCGACCGTTACGGGTATCAACCGATAGCGTAGGTATCAATCGAGAATTACAAATATTCCAACCTCTGCGGTCGGATCCAACTTCTTTCTGGCATCCTTCGTCACATGCAAGTAGACAGGTGAGCCAAAAATTCTCAGATGAGAAATATCAGGCCTCTTGCCAGAAAACGCCTCCTTTGGTGTACTCATGCCAAGAATATTGTGAGGACAACGGTTCTGCACATACACTGCTGTATTGCATGCCTCAGCCCACAAGTGAAGGGGTAGGCCCTGAACATGCAACATCGCTCGTGCAGCACCCACGATCGTTCTGTTCTTCCGCTCAGCAACCCCATTCTACTGTGGGTTATGGGGTGCGATGAGCTCTCTCCGAATCCCTTCTGCGCTGCAAAAGTCTTTGAATTTAGCCGAGATGAATTCACCACCATTGTCACTCCTAAGAGCCTTCACATGCTTCCCCGATTCCTTCTCAACCAGCACCTTGAATTCACAGAACTTAGAAAATGTCTCGCTCTTATTCTGCATGAAGAAGATCCAGCACTTCCGAGAGAAATAATCAACAAGGACTCGCCGTAGAAGTTGTGTTTTGGTCGTCGGTCATCGAGATAAGGACCACACGTGTCTGCAGGAACTCTCTCAAGGATCTTGTGGCGCGACTATCCTTCTCGTGAAAGGTGGCTTTCACATACTTCCCTAAAGTACACCCCTTGCACTGATCTGACAGCGCAAGGGTGCCCTTAGGAAGCCCAGTAGAAATCTGCTGCAGAATCTTCAAAGCTCCATGGTGAAGGCGGCCCAATCTCCTGTGCCACAGTTCGCCCTCATCATCCCGGCTCACCACTTCTCCCGCCTTGCATGCCATAGCTGCGCAGCCATCTACCTGCAACTGATAAAGGTTCTTGGTTCGAACCCCTATCTTCCGGGTCTCTCCAGTAGTCTTACTGCGCAGGAAGGATTTTCCTTCGCCGAAGACCACATCATACCCCTTATCCTCCAACATCGCCACAGAGATCAAGTTCTTCTTCAATCCAGGTACATGCATGACATCCCTCAATACAAAGGGTTTACCAGACTCCCTATGAAAGGATATGGTACCGATACCAGTCACACTGTATCTACCATCATCGTCCATCTCGATGTGCACACCCAAATCTTTGTCCTCCAGATCTGAAATGATCTTCGATCTCCTATTGTTGTGAAATGATGTACCACTCGTCTAAGACCACACGATTCCATGACACTGAAACCTTAAGCATATGCGTATTATGAAAATCATGGTTCGGAATTAAAGCCAATGCTCCCCATGACATGGGGAAATCCCAGCAGCCTTCTTAATTTTCTTCTTCTGCGGACAATTTGTGGCATAGTGTCCGTGCTGGTGACAGTGAAAACACTTCACCTTGGACATGTCTTGCTTCTTGCCTTTCGCACCAGACTGAGAAGCCTTCTTGCTCTTCCCCTTCTTTGCTTTGGCAGCCAAAGCGCAATTTTCTTCATTAGATACCTTTGATGAAGATCCGTCCCTGGTAGTCCTCCTTATCTCCTCTTGCATGAGATCCGCCCAAAGTCGCTCCCATCCCGGCAACTTCTCCCGACCATTGACAGAGTCCTGATAGGAATGCCAAGCCTTCGAAAGACCAAGGAGAGGCAGGTCTACCATATCCTCTTCTTCGACAGTCACCCCCACACTTCCTAGCTCATCTCTGCATTGAGTGAACTTCGTGAGGTACTTGGCGATACTGTCGCCTTTCTCCATATTAATGTTTCTGAGTTTATCTTTGAGCACCAGCTTCCTTTGGTCACTCTTACTCTGGAATAGATCTATCAACGCTTTCCACATCAAATATGGAGAATCTTTTCCATGCAGGCTGGATACAATGTGATCCTTCACGCCCTCCAACAGAATCCTTTGACATTTCGCCATCTTCTTTTTCCAAGGTTCAACTTCAGCATGATCAGTGGGTTTTTGGACATCCGTATCTACGAACTCCCTCAGTCCATTATCTTCTAATACTACCTCCATCTGATCTTTCCATGCAACATAATTCGAACTGCCTTCAAGAGCATATTCGAGTCACAAACCGTTGAAAGACATTTTCAACTCCGGCACCAAGAAAAAAAACTGCTGCAAAATTCGAATTCCAAACTCAAAAACTCAAATGCTTCTGGATCTGTGAGAACAAATTATTTCTAGCAAAGAGATCGACTGTAAGGGAATTTACTGGATATATCACCTTTCAGAGAAAGGATGGATCCAGAGGCTGCCTGGCCCGTTACAAACTCTGTCTACCGAAATAATATTGTAGTCACTGCAATAGATCCCGATGATCAATTCGCTCTGATACCATGTAGAAATTTGCTGAATAATGAAGATTTATCCACTGATATTATCCTAGTCACACATTAATTCGAATTCATGCATAACACATAACCTCTTCTACAATTGATCAACAATTTGCGGAAATAGAAATAGTCACATGCGCACATAAACACAATATGTAATGGGGAAAGCTTATAGCTGAAAACCCCCAGCTATTTTTATATTATAATAGAAGAGAACATGTAACAATCTCAGTACAATACTCCTCACAAGTACTCAGTATTGTCTCCAAAAGTTACACACAAACTAGCTCAGTTTTGAACAAGTCACAGGTTCAAAACTCATCCACTAATTGCCTGCCTCTACTGCGCAATCCAAGTTGGTTCAATGAGAGATCCAAGTTTGAATCTCCTTGGCTTCAAATGTGCAATCATCATTGGAAATCTCCTCCAATGCTTGTGCAAATGTCATGCACAACTTCTGTCGCAACTAATAGAAAACTCACCCTTTCATCTACCTCTTCCACTGGTCTCCACTGAACTGTCCATGCACTGTAGTGAACTGATGTGTTCTTGAGTTGAATAATGAGTTAATAATTAGTGAATTAAATAATATTTAATTCACTCCACTCATTACTAGTGTATTATCTAGTTAAACTAAACACAACTAGTTCAACTAAGTTAAACCGAACACAACTCCACCAACTGTCTCATCAACTCCACCAAACTCTGCCACTGAAGTCCTAACTGAAGTCAACCATGCATGAGCTCACCAAACCCCAAGGAATAGCGTAATTCATTCTGTCAGATGCATGGGCCACATCCGTAGCTCCAACTGAAGTGCTGTAAGAGAATAAACTGAAGTTTAGAGTCCAAATATTATTAAGGGCTAATAATATTTGACTGGCCTATTTTTAGACAGGCAGTCTAAAAATAGACTTCGACCTGTATGTCTAAAAATAGAGGTCCACCTATTTTTACCAACTCGACCAATCATCCAAGAATAGCATACTGCAACTCCTAGACCATGCTCCATATGTCTAAAAATAGACATAGTCTAAAAATAGACTTTGCGCCAAAAATAGCCTGCGGGCCCACTTAGTGAAGGCGACTTCATTTCACTAAGCTCCATCATCTTGTTGCATTTTCAACAACGTCGATTCCTCACTCACGAACAAGATGAGCAGCCCCTAAATGACTGCCATAGTGGGGCTTTTGGTGACCATCTCTCCGGGATGGTGACCACCCAAAAATTCTTATGTGTTGGTTATTTTTTCATCAGCCTATTCCATAATTGCATACAAAAACTCAAAAGGTGCAAGCGATTCCAACGCTATGCTCACAAGGCAAGAGCCCCTCTATCCCCCCTGCACTCAATCATTGTAGCAGACCTCTTTTGAAAATGGGACATCAAATTCATTACATGCAACTCCATGTCCCCTGGCAACCATAAATACATCATAGTACCCATGGACTATTTCACCAAATGGGCAGAAGCCATGCCCACCTACGATAACACTAGAAAAACCACAACATGGTTTTTCTTGAACCATGTCAGAGCATCGTTCAGTGTACCCAATAAGTTAGTCTATGACCATGCGAATATTTTTGAGAATGAAATATTCCAGGATTTATCCCATCACGTCAGTTTCAGAAATGATTTTGCATCACTATACTACCCCCAGTCCAATGGTAGGGTATAGGTTGTTAAAAAAGTACTAAAAACAATGTTACAACGCATGGTAAACAACCATAAAACCAACTTGAACCATATGGTATTTTAAGCCTTATGGGTACACAACACAAAATTCAAGTCCTCAATAAGGTTTGCACATTTCTAGTTGGTATAGGAAGTGGAGGTCATGCTTCCAATTAGGTGTGAAATCCCCCACTTACACGAAACCATCGAGATTCTCACTGATACTCCACCTTTATAGAAATGGTTGGTACAATTAGAACTCATCAATGAAATATGAAGAGAACCTCCCCAACACAAGGAGGATCACAAGAAAAATGTGAAAGCATCATTCAACTGCAACATCAACCCTCGCTCATTATTCAAGGGGGAGCTAGTCCTCCGCTATGATGTTTCAAAATATGCCTTAGAACCTTGGAAGTTTGAAAAATTTTGGAAGGGTCATTACATCATCAATGAATGTATCCTCAAAGGACCATACATTTTTTCAGAGCCTGGCAGTACATGCCTAATCAATCTCGTCAATGGTCTCCACCTCAAGAAATTTCACCCATAAGGTGGAAAGCCTTAGTACTGTAGAGTTAAAATGAATGTAACATAAAAAATTTATGATGATCACAATCATCATACACTTCTTCTAAAAACAACGCTTTTGTATTATAGATGGATCATCCACCCATATACTATTTTGGATTTGCTAATGGAGCCTCTCGATGGTCACAAAATTTAGCCACAGCCACACGGGCCATATACTCTCCTGATTGATGACCATTCCTCGCCAATGGAGTATGTATCAGGTCAACCACAAATAATCAAGAAGAATATGATGCAGTCATCGGGCTATTGAGTGAGGCATCCAACCAAGGCATCAACCATTTACATGTCTTTCTTGATTCCCAGTTAGTGGTATCACAGTTAAACCAAACCTTTCAAGTATGGGATTCACGCTTGTTTAGGAAGTACCTTCATGCATGACAGTTGGTCCGCCACTTTGATCACATTACATTTACACGTATACCAAGAAATCACAATCATGTAGCTAATCACATAGCTAACCATATCCTATACTTGAATGCATCTCATATAAGCCATCAGCCATAAAGAAAAATCCCATTATAAGTATAACATCCATCATAAGTACATAACATCCATCATAAAAATATAAAATCTTATAAAAAAAATGATAGACAAATCATAAGAGATGCCAAATTACATCTCGCATATACATATATATCAAAAAATATATGTTCCAATATCCCAAAACAAGTCATTGACTGTCACATTAGTAAAAAATACACATATCACCAACACAGGGAAACATCCTCATAATGGTTGCTTTCCCTTATCATAAAATATCTCTAGGGATGAGCCCCACCTAGTGGGTCCCCTGGACCTAGGTGAGCACCTGACGACAGTATATTAGAAGTAGTTGTGGAAGCAAGTGTTTCTCAACAAAAATTCGACCAATGCACCCTCGCTCGGGCCAGCACTGTCTCCAAATCCAGAGCACTAGCATCCATAGAAACAACATCCACTGCCTCGGCCCGCACTGCAACATCCGTCGCTCGGGCTTCAACAGCTGCCAACCAACCCTCGACATCTACCGTTATGGCCTCTGCTGCCAATACTCAAAAATAGGTAGCCGTGAGCAACTCCTCAACCATGGCCACTCACGCCTCTTCCACCTCTGCACGTGTAAAGAAGGAAGCTTCCCCACCAGCAGCTGAAAATATGCTACCCTCCCCTCATGGACCTCCAGCATAGACCTGAACCCTGAGTCTGGTCAGGCCCATCCCAGGTGGATCCCTAATCCTAGGCTGATGGCATACCAAGAAAGAAGTGGGATGTCCTATTAGCCCCACATATACAAAGGAAACCAAAAGCAGTATCTGTGTCACCATCAAAGACATACACACACACACACACACACACACAGATATATATATATATATATATATATATATATATATATATATATACAAAAAATCAAACTCTAAAATGAAAAATAATAGAAAAGGTCATAACTATTGGTCCCCAAGCATAGACAGGAGGGATACCCATGTCCGGATCCCCCCAAAAATCCATCCTTGCATACAAAAAGTAGAGGAATAGATGTGGGTTCAACTCAAACCATGCCTCGATCATCATGTCCCAATACCTGCTTGCCTCTCTCCCACCACCAAGGGGCATCATAGGTGCCCATCAGTGCATCTAAGGATCCTTGAGAGGGCCTAAAGGCACTGCCACAAAGGGTCATAACATCAAGAACCACTCATACATGATGCTCCAAAGAATGCTCACATATGCAAAAGTATTCAATGAACCACTATTTTCTTTGGCCAGCTGAGTGATCATGCCCTGATAAACATACAGGCACAATCAAAGAAATTACTAACTTGTAGTAGACACAGTACCACAGTATACGATCTTGATACTTGGTGGGTCGATGTCGACCCAGATAGGTGAACTATAATAGCTAAAGTGGCTCACTCAGCCAAATCAGTAATAGAGCTCACTTGAACACAACCTCGTCTAATGGGGTTAGGCCCACATTGCCATGCCTCCTCAGCCAAATAATGAATGATCACTCCCCCAAGAGGGATTAGATATGGCGGTGCTTCCCCCTGAGGCAAGATAGCCATCACAAAGTAGATATTGGTATCAGATTGAATCATCACATCTCTCTGGCATAATAGTATAACACGTCACCGCCTATTCCAACATCAGACCAGGTAGCATAAAAATGCATCCTAATATCTCAATATGTTTCTCTCCAAGAACTTGATCAATCCATATTGATCTAGTGTCTCTTGAACTCGTGGGTTTTGGGCCACCGCTGTGTGCAAATGAGGCTAGTCTTACTGTCACCACAACATCCTACCACCAATGAAACACCAAAAATGTCATTTTTTACAAAAATACCATCAAATTCATTCAAAATGACATTCATGTGCCTTACAGACCTCTCTGCGCATTTACCTCACACATGTGCTAAACAAAAGTGCACGAAACAATGAGATAAAATTTTTCTAACCATGAGATCTCTGCCAAAAGGCCAACACTTTGTGTGGAGAAACGCACCATCTTGGATCACCTGAGAAGTGCTGCCAAAAAATGGACATAAAATCCATACAAGATCATACTTTTATGGCCCACCTAGACATGAAAAAGAAAAAATAAGTAGCAGGAGGTTTTAGCTTCTACCTGACTTTTTCTGCGCCAATCTCGGGTACTCTGACTAATCGCAAAAACAATAAAATCTCTAGAGGATGTCTCTTCTCTAACCTTAGAAACTTAAAAAGAAGAAATTACTTTAATATGGCTCATATTAGCCTATATATCACCCTTTTTACCATTTTCAAAAGCACATAACTGGAGCTCAGAGTATCAAATCATAAAACTACGAGAAACACAGTGTTCGACACTTCATCATGTTCAATCCAAGCCTCATAAATCCAAGTTTGAGATAAATTAATTTTTAGGCCCAATCCCCACCCCCTCCATACTAATGTTTAGGCGCGCTCTCTGTTATTTCTTTAAATTCAAGTTATTTCAAAATATTTGTATGAAAAAAAAACCTTCACTTGGGGTATTGGCTCTAGATGTTACAGAAACTCCAAATCACTATGCGTCACAGACAAAAAAATTACAAGAGCAGGTATGATTATATCCTTACCATGATATGCTTCCCTAAAAAATCTTTGGATATCTTGACAATTTTTCCTCAGAAGAATAAAAGCATAGGTTTCATTCACCCAACCATGTTTATCATCACCCCACCTTTCCCATGATAAGCACCCTTTTTGGTCGGTAGAGCCACACCTTTCATGGCATCCATCACTCATGTAGACCATAAGTCAATATCTAGAGCCATGGCCACAAAATCTGGCCCGAGAACCATTTCATGTTTGTACATCCATGACTAGACATCAGTCAATTTTACTCATCTCATGTCAAAACCTTATTGTTGGGCTACCATTCTCTACAAGCGGATCACCCAAAATGCATCACCAAATTTCACATGTGGTATATGACACCCTCATAAACATAGCCCATCTGTGACATTTTCATCCGCATCATCATTCTCACATTGAGACCAATCAATGGGACCCCACCCTCAACAAAACACCCTCCTCGCATCATTATGTAGGATCATTCATGTTAATGTGGCACCTTTCTTTGTGCTTGTACATCCAAACCACTTTAATATTATTTTGGAAACTATACAAATATTATTTTAGGGTAAAAATCCCATCTATCCGTTCACATTTCTTTACTGGAAGCTGTCCCTAATCACCCTTGGTCAGAGCTTCACATTATTTACAACACCTAACCATGTCAATCATAGAAAACATACGCCTACTCTGTATGTCCTACCGACCTCAAGGATTCCCACATTAGAATTTTTTATGACTGCCACCACTCTCATTTATAGCTCCGATCTCAGGCTAATTAACCATTGTCACCAAATTCAACAATCTCTCACCATGATGTCTTCTTAACCAATCACATCAAGCCATGTTTTCATTAGAAACATTATTCCATTGTACCAATAATTATTTTTTATCGGTCAATGCTCCCTTGCTATTTACTCCAGCAACCATTATCTAGGAAGTAGGTAGTACATTGGGTGTGGCCCCACCATTAAAAGGGACATCCTCTAGGGAAAAATTTAGGGATGGATATTTATCTTAAAGTTTAGAAACCTTGGTGAATCTCACTAGCCAATGATATGAAATCTGTAAAATGTTTAGCAATATTTCCTAAATATATTAAACTTTATAATAATTTTATATATTATATATATACAATTCTGGCGATTTTTCAGGTAAATTGGTTTTATACTAAAATTTGGGCGAATATTTTCTTAAAAAAAATGAAATTAATGAATATTGTTTTTGGAAAAAGCGTGGAAAATTATCCCACCTGCGAATATTATCTCCTAAAATTTTCCATGGCATCCTCGGTTGGAATAGTGGGAATTAACATTGCCCACTAATGTCATGAATCCTCTTGGAATTCAACATCAACAAAGTTTTCATGTCAAGATGGTATCTTACTTAAAAATCATTGCACTCTATTAGAATTAGTCGAAGACCCATAATCAATGAGCATCTCTTTCAACAATGTTCACACGGGAAGATCCCCAACAGTCAAAGACCTATGTTTGCACTAAGAATTTCCTTCAGATATTCGTTAACTAACTAATGCATGGGGGTGCCACATTTAAATTTTTTATTCATATAAAAAACACCCTTGAGGTCATCAACCACCGTCGTCATCAACTAGTAGTAGGTTTCCTATCACAATGTAGCACGACAGAAACAATATCTCTAAGATTTTGTTAGCTAGACATTATCATGAGCATCGGACATGTCCGCCTCATAGAAATGTTTCTCTTTTTGTCTTGTGAAGGTTTCCCACATAGCATGGTATCTTTTTTACTTCAGACAAGGGGTATCCCTACTTAGTTCGAAAACAAGTTACTCTCTCTCTCTCTCTCAAAAGTATCACGTAGAAAAGAAAAAAAAGCGTAATGTATTTTGGCTATAAAGTTCTTCCTAGAAAATTAACACCAAAAAATTGTAAATGCATAAGACATTAGAAGAATGTCTAGCAGAAGGTACAATTAAAGATTTTCAGAGAAGAAACACATTAGGAAAGGAAAAAAAATTAAATTCGTAAGGTCCAATCAGGAAATTAGTGGATGTTGCACCAAAAATAAAGGGTTTTTGTGCACAACACACCTATCCCTTTGATAGCTACGTGGTCCTGAAGATGATGAAATTTCACCATAAAAGACCACTTGACACACTTGAAAACGATTATTCTCTGTCTAGTATGGTCAAGAATAGTCGAAATCAAGCATCTTGAGGAGGTATTCATCCCACAAAGGAAACTCCTCCCCAATATTTGGTCACTATCAATCTTGTGCCAAGAGAGGGAATATAAGTTCAATAATTTCTATCTAAACTGGCCATGGGAAGAGAAAAAGGACATACATTGTTATGCTAGCCAAATTTCTCCATAACAAACCAACTTAAGTGTAGCTGTAGAAGGATTGGAATGACTCACATGTTGGCCATCCAACATCTGTAACAACTCTGCTTCCACAATTTTTTTTTATATTTATGGGTTAAATACTAAGTACATACAAGTACATTAATGTATTTCATCACATTTTGACGAAACCATCTAGTAGCTTTAATGCTTGTTGTACTCTTGTCTAATTATTGTCGAATTCAAGTTCAACAACTATAATCAATCAACTCTATTATAAGTTAATATTAGTGAAATTTTTTACCACCTTATGTCACTAAACCATGATCGAGGGTTCTTATGCAGTTTCTGCAATAATAAGAATATCATGATTTAACTAACGTAATCTTGTTATTATGATGATATCAAAAGAAATCTATTTGGTTTTCTTTGATTACATTATCCTTTATATATTTCATTTTACTTATATTACCAACTCCCATCAATTGATAACTATAATTTTGGTTAAGGTTATATTCTTAACCTTTACTATATAATTTCTTTTATAATTTATCCACCTACCTATGTTTATCCATAAGTGGTTTATTTGGAAATTAAACTCAATTTGGCCCTTTTTCATATTTATGACACTCAATGAATTTCTACATTAAACGATAGGTAAATATAGTCTTCCTCCAACATATTTTATATACAAACATTGGCATCAAGGTTTAAAAGTCTTTTTATGGGAATAGACTCGTTGGAGTTGAAACTTCCATGTGGTCTACATTAGTCCTACTTGGAAGAATATTATAGTATGAAGGCACATACGTAAGTTTGCGGGCTCTCATAGGTTTACCATGTAATCCTCTACGTCACTTATAAACTGACATATCACCAAGTATGCATTTATTATTTGCGTAATGAAATCTGGCTCCGTATGGTGGTAAATCCAATGTTTTTATTTTTATTATGATCTAGGGATTTTTTTTGCATTGATCAGTGGTACTTTGGTTATTAACGTTGTCACATGGACCTTGACCTATCGATTTAACCTTTCCTCTACCCGGTTAATCTCCATCGTTTGATGTATTCCACGTGGATGTTTAAGGTTTATCCATATCTGTGGTTAGGGTTATTCATCCTCTGTCATAATTTAGCTATGTTCCTCCTTTTGGCATCATTATTTGGCTCTGGTTATTCAAAAGTCACTCTTCTTCAAGGAGATTTTGGTTAGCTTATTATGTAGAGTGGAGCTTATGACACAGAGGTTACGAGTTCGTCAATTGCAAAATACCACTCAGGTAATGATTCAATTTTTATTGCATAGTTTAAAAATCGAAGGTCTTTGAGAATTTTGGGGTTTTGATTTGGGGTTTTGAATTGTGAATTTTATTTTACCACTACGTCTGCAACTAATACACATTTGTTTCACATGGTTGCAATGCTGGGTTTCATTCGATGAACAATGGGTCTTCCACAGAAATTCATTGCCATTCTCGTTTCATGCCTTGAAAATTTGAATGGTACCAATTCCTCTAACATAGAAAGTAAGGGAATTACTCTGTTAATATAGTTCTAATATCATAGCACACCTTCGAATACTGTCATGTTTTAATTGGGAATTCTATTCCATCATTTTGCATTCGATTTAATTTCTGTTTTATCTATGTAAATATTTTGTAGAGTTAAATTTGTTTTTTCTAATTCTTCGTTGGTTGAACGCAAGTGGAGGATTCACACCGTGAGAACAAAGCCCTCTCTCATATACAACAATTTCTTACAGGTACACCTCCTCTCGGCATTACTGCGCCTCTTCAGGTATGCTTTATTCTTCTTATTTTTCCTCGACATATTGGTAACCCTCGATTTGTAATTGCAATCTTAGTATTTCATTAACTTATTATCTTAATTATTATTGCTATCTCTTCTCTATTTCGATAATCTAGTGCCCTCCTTTTCATATGTTCCCTCGTTACATACATACAGGGTATGTAGCAACTAGTTTTAACAATATGTTTTTCATTTCTATGTTTCTACTCAAACATCTCTCAGTTGATATTATAATTTTTGTTATAATTTAATTTGTTTCTAGAGATAAGAAAATTCAATTTATTCCTAGTTAATTAATCTCAGTTACCTCTAATGTAACCTCATAGTGCTAGAAATTTTTCCCTCTCTTTAAAATTTTGATATAGGAGTAGATTTATAACTCCTATCTATTATATTTCCAACTGTAAAATTTTAGATTTATGAGTTTCTATCATTCCTCATTTAGTTTAGTTTTTAAAACTGCATGTCATTTATTTTCAAATTATTCCACTTTCCTCAACTGCTCGACACATAGACTTACATCTACTAATTCAGGATGTGTCCAGAACTCCTATTGAAATTTCTCAAATCTGTTAATTCGATTACAGAGTTCTAATATCTATATCCTGTTATTACGAGGAATGGAAATACTAAATTTTCACAGTACCTTAATAATGGTTGCTGACCTGTAATGTACTTAGATATTTATTTCAATACATTTATTGTACAGGGAGGGTCTAATTTTAACTTCCCCAATTTGTACAGGGTCCCCACTTTTCCTCAGTTCCTCATCGTTGGTGCAGTATTTTTTTGAGGAAATATCAAGTAATTACTTTCCTTCATTTAAGAAATAGTCTCTCAAGCTGCTATATTTCTCTGAATTATCAATTTAATTTATATTCAAATTTCTTTTGTATGCAGATTTACTTCCCGACTCTATTTCAACCAACAAGGTAATAATTTCATTCCTTTATTAATCATATCATTTTTTTCAATATTCACTATTGTACTACATTTAGGCATGTTCACTAACTTCTATTACTTTGTTTATGTGCAGGTACCCTCTACCATCATGTTTCAGTTTAAAACTTAGTTATGCGTATATATGTCATACAGTGACATAATAAATTGGATTCCATTGTACAGGTTGGTCCAGGAACTTCCTTGGAGACTTCCTTTAGTAGGAATCTGAACAAATTTAAGAAGGATTATTTAGTTATAATTTATGTGACAAAATCCCAAATTTGTATAAATTTGTGGATAGTCATTACTTTGAAAGTATATGTATGTGTATATAACTCTCCCGACTTATTATAATTTAGTATAGTCTAGAATAATCTATTTCCAGAATTGAAATTTTGTTTACCATTCAGCATATGTTGTATTCTATGTGACCTTTGCTCAATTATGATAATATTCTATGAAATATTTGTTGCAATTCTGATAGAATACTATGACTTATGTATAAATTCCAAATCTTCTAATTATGCTATAGTAGAAGATATGATTTGAATTTTCTAGGTTCAAGATCAATACCAGAACAAAATTTCTTTCATTTTGTATTATGATATTTGACATATTTTCATAGTTAGTTAAATAATTTCATAATATTTACTTTCTACATGTAATATTTGAAATAATTCACCTAACCTCATATTTAAACCTACTTCATAGGTTTAGACATTCTGAGAGTTGGTAGCCTTCTTAATATTATCTGTGCAACACTACAGGACTACACTATATTTATTATAGTAGATTATGTTAAATGCATGGATATAAACAATTTACAACTAACAGAAAGTATCCCACTATTTACATACACAAAATATACTCCTTGACAGATCTAGTTACATACTTCACCACCATTCTAAAATTCAATATAATAACACAAAATCAAGACATAATGAATTAACTTGTGCATACTAATTCTGGTAGACTATTTTCCACCCAACCTATGAGCTTTATCTCCACAACTCCCCGTGATCAAAGATCGATTCCTTCCAACAGTAGAAAACCCCTTGTCTACCCAGAATTTTCTTATTTAAGCTTGATTTCCCATCAGCTTATTTCCATAACTGCGTCCAGTTAATCATGATGTTGTTTTTATTTTTTCCTAGGCTTTCCTTTTGTTTATTCCACAAAAGTACTTTAAAACTAGTTTTTTCCTCTTTCTAGTTTTATTCCACCTCTTCCCAGTAAATTTACTCTTTACAGGGGTATCTTTTTAGATTTTTATCTCCAATATAAAAATCAATATTTAATTTATTTTCTCCAAGGATTTTTGGAGAACTGTGAAAGTATTTGGAACCTTATATCCATCCTCATGGACTTGGATTCCTGATCTCTAATTATACTCTAGTCTTTTAAAAATTAATTCCATTTCCATTTTATCAAATTTGAATAATAGACTATTTCCACAATAATTGTTCTCCCTTGGGTCCATTTGACACTTTAGTACTGTTCAAATGTCTAATAAAAGAAGTAAACTAGGGATATTACATATTCCCCCTCTAAAACAAAATAATGTCCTCGTTGTTGGAAAAACAAAATATAAATTCACTTTTCAAACTGTGATGGATATTTTTCCTTCATATCTTCCTCTCGCTCCCAAGTAGCTTCTTTGGGTGCAAAGTGCTTCCTCTGCACCTTCACCCTAGCTATTGTCATATTTTAGAGATCAATTTCTTCCCGTGCTAGGATGTGAAGTGGATCTGGAAGAAATTACCCTTCTGGTTCCACCTATATCACATTCCAATTAATGACATGAGTAGGCTCATGTACATACTTTTTTTTAATAATGAAACATGAAAATCATTGTGAAGCTCAATGTGACTAGGTAAAGCCAACTTGTATGATATTAGTCCCACTCTTTCCAGTACTTCAAAAGGTCCACAATAGCATGGTGCTAATTTAGCACAACTACTCATGTCTAAATTAATTTTTTTGGGCTTAATCCTTAAGTAAAAATGATTTCCCAGTTTGAATTCTCTATGAATTCTCTTTTTATCTGCATAGCTCTTTTGCCTATCTTGTGTTGTCCTAATATTTTGCTGAATTTTCCTCACAGTCCTTTCCATTTCCTACAATGCATCAGGTCCAAGTATTAACTTATCCTCTGGTTAACTCCAACTAAAAGGCGTGTGGCACTTTTTGCCATACAATGCTTCAAAGGAACTCATCTTGATTGAAGATTGGTAACTATTATCGTAGGAAAACTCTGCTAGATGAAGAAAGTCTTCCCAGTTTGTAGGTCTATCCATCACATACATTCTCAACATCTATTTTAAAATGTGGTTTGTTCTTTGAGTTTTTCCGTAGATTTGAGGATGGTATGCGGTACTAAAGTTCAATTTGGTACCCATTCCCCCAAACAGAGTATTCCAAAAAGCTGAAGTAAATTTTCATCTCTATCTGATATGATCATTTTCGGAATACCATGTAACTTTACAATCTCTTTCATAAACACATTAGCTACTTTATTTGTGCCAAAAGTAGATTGTATTGGTAAGAAGTGTGCATTTTTTGTCAATGTGCCTACAAATACCATTATAGAATCATGTTGGTATTTATTTCTTGGCAATCCAGTTATAAAATCTATGGAAAATATTTCCCACTTCCATTTTGGGATCGGTAAAGGACTCAACAATCCTTCTAGATACTGATTCTTTACTTTTACTTGTTGAGATTCCAAACATCTAGCTTAATAATTAGCTACATCCTTTTTCATACCTAGCCAAAAAATATTCTTTCATAAGGCTAAAATCAATTTTTGATAACCCAGGTGTCCTCATAGAGTCTTTTATAATACTCAACTAAAATTTCACTTTTTAATGAGCTCACATTGGGAATGTATAATATGCTTTTATAACAAATCAATCCTTTCTTGTTTTGAGTATATCCCACTATCTCATTTTTCTGCCAATTTTCTTGATGTTTCTCATAATTTGTATCTTGACTCATTACTTCTTGGATCAATCCTTCAATGTCAAAATTTTCATTACTCCCAACATTATTCAAATTTTGAAGAGAACTCCTATTTAAAGGATCTGCAATCTTAGTTTCCTTTCCTTTGACATGTTTGATCTCCATGTCAAACTCACTAAGGAAGGACAACCATCTAGCTTGTCTAGCATTTAAATCAGGTTGTGTGATAAAATATTTCAAACTTATGTGGTCTGCCATCAATACAAAATTTTTCCCTAACAGATACTGTCTGCACATCTTCAAAGCATGTATTACAACAACTGACTCTAATTCATACATAGTGTAATTATGTTCATGTTTCTTTAATTTTTTTGACTCATATGCTCTGACTGAGTTTTCTTACAATAAAACCCCTCCTAATCTTTCCACACAAGCATATATACATACTAAAAATTATTTATTTTGATCATAAATCTTCAAAATAGGAGGAGTTGCTAGTTTAAGTTTTAATTGTTCAAAACTATGTTGACATTTTTTTGTGCACTCAAACTTCACTCCTTTCTTCTGTAGAGAGGTAATAGGATATGATAAGGCTAAAAATATTTCTACAAATCTCCTATAGTATCTTGCACTTCCCATGAATGATATTATGGAGGAAACATCAGTAGGCATAGGCCAATCCATGATAGCTTGTATCCTTTTTGGGTCCACTACTAATCCTATTTCTGAAATTACATGACCGAAGTATTGAGTTTTATCTTTATAAAATTCACATTTGTTAAGTTTAGCATATAACATATGTTTTCTAAGTGTTTTTAAGACAATTATGATATGTACTTTATGTTCAGATTCATTCTTAGAATATACCAGAATGTCATCAATAAACACTAGAATGAATTGGTCTAGATATTTACTTTAGACATTGTTCATTAGGCACATAGAGGTAGCAGGTGCATTAGTGAAGCCAAAGGGTAGAACTACAAACTCATAGTGTCTGTATATAGTTCTAAATGATTTTTTATTTATGTCTTCATATTTAATTTTCAGTTGATGATAGCCTGTCCTTAAATCAATTTTTGAAAAGACTGTGGCTCCTCTCACTTGATTAAATAAATCATCTATCCTGGGTAGAGGATATCTATTCTTAATAGTTAGTTTGTTCAGTTTTCTGTAGTCTATACACATTCTGAATGTAACATATTTCTTTTTAACAAAGAGTATGGATGCTCCCTATGGGGACACACTTGGCCTAATATAGCCTCGGTCTAGCAACTCTTATAGTTGCAGTTTTAATTCTAACAACTCTGGGGTACTCATTCTGTATGGTTCTCTAGAGATTGGTGTAGCTCCTGGTATTAACTAAATTGAAAAACCAATTTCTCTTTTAGAGGGAAATTGAGGAATTTCATCTGGAAACACGTCCTTTAATTCTCTGATTACCGGAAAATTTTATACAATTTATTTTTCTGTTTCCTTTCCCAATTATTCCACATGTACAACATACAATTGACAGCCTTTTCTTGTTGTTTTTTTTAAACTGTAGTGCTGAAATATGTCTAACTTATATTGGTCTAGGTAAACTATATAAAACAAATTTATATAAACTTACAAAAGAAAATCTTTCACATCTTAATCTTGGATTCCTTACATTATCTCTTTTAAGATTTTTTATTCTTGTACTAAAAGCTAAGTTTGTTAAGGCTATCTTATGAAAACAATGGTGTGTATGTTACTATTATTAACATTATGAAAATAATATTGTGTACATTACTATTATTAACCCATTTAATTATAATGGAATATAGTAAATATCATGTATGTGTTAAGTTACGATTATTACTAAGATAGGGTTGGCACAATTTAAAAGTCGATCACCTTTGCAACACTAGTAATATGGTTGAAGATGAAAAAATCTCTTAGATCATCCAGTTTATACTCATATTGGATTTAAATTTCAAAATATTTGTGGCGCTACCAACCTTCTTGATCTTTTAACTAAAAAAAATTATGATGATCTTGAAACACTTCTTTTAATTCTTTTTGAGCATAACAATAAAATTCTTAAGCATAAGTATTTTGAGTAATATTTTTATGGATTCTTATATACCATATTTGGTCTTAGTGGATGATAATCATCATTATCACCATCATCATTACATACATTTTTTTACTTCTAATTACTTTACAACATATTCATTTTTTCTTTAATTAAAGTTGATATTATTTTTCTATTTAGAACATATTTTTTTATTTTTTATTTTTAATTTAAAATGGCATGGAAGAGACAAACTTACATATCCCCTCATACTAGGTTGTAGAATGAGTCTGGCCTCTCAACTCTATTATTAATCATTTTAATTATCAAAATCAATCGTGAATTAGAATAGTAACAAAGTAAGACAATTTGATTATTTTCAAGTACAAGAGGAAAGACATAAAATTGAGTATACTATTTCTTACAAATGTTTAGTTTTTATTCCTGGAGTGTTTAAGGATATTATATTGAAAAGAACATATTGAAATTCATTTAAAACATAGATTCCTTACATTATTTCTATTATCATGAATATTTCTTTTTATGTATTAAATTTGACTCGTGAATAATATATTTTGTAAAATAAATCTTACCTAGTATAAAGTTATTTAACAATATATTAATATTGTTTTTGTTACTATTATTGACCATTTTAAATTGACACTAACTACTTTTCCTATTTTGAGTACAAATTTGTTATACTATTACAATGTTGGCACCACTTCAAAATCTATAAGAGGAAATATTTTATAAGTCTAGTTGTGTTGTTAAATGATCAAAATCATTTTTTTATAAATTAGAGTGCAACAAAACAACAAATTTGATTTATATCAATTATAATAGATAATATTAAGGAAAACTCACTTCAAACATTATTACAAGTGTCTAAATTTTTTTCATTAAGTGTTTAAATGGTTTATATTAAATAGAATACTAATTAGCTACTCCACTATTGTTTTAATAGACCAAGTTTAGAAGATGTTTTTTAAGTGCATTATTGAATTTGATTATGCATACTTGATAAGGTGTGAAGTCATATTGGTAAAACAAAGCTTTGAGAACTTAAGTATTTTATGGCATTGTCATGTCATTTGTATCACCACATGATTACATTGAAATAATAAATAATATAAAAATTCTCCAAAAATAATATGTTGAGAGAATCTGATATACAACACATATTGGAAAGTGGGTCAAAATATATATTAATAGATCCTTCAAAAAAAAAATTACATTCATGAATCATATAAACGTAATATTAAGATATTTTATCAAATAGGTCAAGAACAACTTCTACAACATATTTATTTATCTTGGTATTCTTGCAATGTTCTTTCTTTGGCATCCATGCCCACACTATGGTATTAATTGGAATAGAGCCAATTTTTGTGTCATCAATATTTGGTATCCAAAATTGATCTAAAATTTTTCCATTTTATTTCCTTGAAATAGGATTCCATCAATCAACCTTTACATCAAAATTATCACTTCCATTGTCCCTAAAGATATCTGAGATGGATTTTTCCATCAAAATCTATCATGCATCTTCATTTCCTGATCTAACTAGCAACATATTTCCTTTCTCAACATCAACCATTGGATTGAATGTTGGCTTTGGCTTGTTTCATTTGGGTCCAACATATATTGGTTCATCTATTGCATTATCAAAATATGCATCGATAATACTTGAGATTACATGGAGTTCATTACGATCAACATCAACAATGTGCCTTGTCTTGGGCCAGAAATCCTCAAAAGATGAATCACTTCCATCTATTATTCTATGCTCATTATAGATTCCATATAATGTATCAAGAAATATTTCCCAATACACTACTTTATTTTTCCATTCCTTTGTAATAATTGGTGAATCCTCGTTCCTGATAGTGTCTATCCACATTTTTATGTATGATTTTATCCCTTCCTTTAGTTCTTTTAAACAAGAATCATTCTTTTTGGAAGCTAAGCAAGATGGGTTCTCTATGGGAATTATAGGTCGGCCTTCATCATATATATTCCATAACTCAACTAATTCTAACACTCAATATCTATAATGGATTCTTTGTACCTTAGTACTGGAATATCATTGAGTACAATAAATTGGAAGTATTGAACATTAAGATATCCAACTAGCGCATTTTTTCCCTCCTTGATGTATCCATTAAGGAAAATTTTGAAGGCATAGACCTTTGCAATAAGTGTAGCGTAGAAACACTCGATTTTCTTCAATTATGTGATATGTATCCATACTTTCTGGTGAAGAATATATATTTTTACTTTTAGTTTGGAATACATTCTTATGTAGGTTCCATCTATGTCTTCATGGGTGTGCCCCACAGGCAATAATCCAACCTTGAGAGTGATGAAGATAGCAAGTGCAGTTAAAAGTGATAGAAACATGAAAAGATAGTGATTCTTATTATCACTTGCTGCATTTTCCAACTGTAACAACAAATGTGGATGAAGAGGTTTAAAATCAACATTTTGACTCTTTGACCCTCCATGAGATATAAAATCATCCTTGTACACTTGAAATTTTGAGTAAATATTGGTGTCAACTAATGCATTTGTAAGTGGGTTTCTTGAACTTCCACTCTCATAAATTAGATCACCATACATATCAATTTGTGGGTCTTCAAGGTCCCTTAAGCACTTTTCAAGGGATTTAATAGTAAATTGTGATCCCATATGTACAAACGGTAGGGAGAAATGACCAAAACCTCCTGCCTTATGCCCATGTGCTAGCATACCTGTCAATGACAAACCTAGATTTGTTCCTACAATAGATTTTGATTTGACACGTAGCCTTATGATTGAATTTTTTTTTTTTATCCATTTTATCATGGATAATGGTCAAATACTCCTTTGGAAACCACTCAGACATAATTATATGGGCATAGTAGCAATATATTCCACACATAACAATCTTGTTATGTTTGTTAAGCCTACCTTGTGCCTTTTCTTCCAACTCTTTTATAGTCGCTGACTTCATCTGTGCTTTCAATACAATAAATTCATTGCATTTACTGAAGTTTTTGTTCTTTGAATATGCCACATCTCGAAACTTAGTATTCCAGATCTTTCTCATTGTTTAAAGTGATATTGATGGGAAATTGAGCTTTTAAAGAGCCTCATTGATATCTTTTAACAAAGAATTTTGTGTGCAAGTCGAAGGAAGCAATCTAAAAGTAGCAAATGTTCCATCTTCTTCAACTTAATATGTTTGGTTTGGTGAAAAGTGTGAATTATCCAGTATAATTTTGTGCAATATTTCTATGGCTGTCATGCTGTGTGCTCGTGCTTTGCATGTGTTGGTGTTACCATGAATAGATTTGATCTGTCCATGTTGGAAACAATGCTAGTAGTTATAGAATGTGCTTTGAGGAATATTATGTATCTTATACCATGCTTTCTTATAAATAATATTCCCATTAAATCTCATGTCCTTTACACTTCTAGCAATAGGTGGTAGGCCATGGCCTGGCTCCTTGACATGACTATATTTTACATGAGTGAATTCAAGACAAATTCCCTAATACTATTTTTATTTATTTGTCTCATACCCCTTCTAGCACCTGAAATGGCCTTCCTATCCACATGGTGAAGATAATCTTTTCTACAACACACATCTGCTACCAAAAGTCGAATTTCTTTCTTTTCATCTATTTTTGTTTGACATTTTGCAATTTTTGTTGTATCCATAACTTGTTTAATCATTTTATATGGCCTTGGTACATGCCTATCAATTGATTTTCTATTTTTCATTACAAAGAGACCAATCCCATTTGTTTAATGGATTTTTGTCCTCTATAACATCCCATATCGCCATTTCCCTGGGTGGCTCCTTAAAATTTTCCTTAACCCTTAATATGACACCTTTATTGTCCAAAAACTTATTTATTAGCCATATAACGAAAAAATATATAGAATTATCCCCAATTCTATATATTTCACAATTTCCATCTATCTCTTCCAAAAACACACTAAATTCCATTTCATCTATTGTTTAACCTTCAACAATGTCATCCTCACAGACATTAACTAGCATTCCTTTGGAAATGCACATGCTTGTTCCCATGCATTCATGTGTAAGAGAAACATTTGTAAATATGAATCTAACCCTATCTTGGGGAATATTTATGGAATTATCATGATAGTGAGGTTGCAAATATGATTCTAGCCAAATCTCATAAGATTCTGATGCACCCCCTACTGTATGGTCAAATCATGTTGGATGTGGTAGATCAGCATCATGTCTTAACATCTTCTCAATTTTAACCACTATGAATCCTTTTTTTACCATCATTTCATGCATTTTATGTCCAAGATCTATATTGAATATGGATCCCTCGCCCACCTTCACTCCATGTTGTAGAAGATTTACCTTGTCTCTAATAGAAAATGTAGAAGAAACATTTTTACCTATAAATGAATGTAAATAAGGTTAATATTTACTAAAACAAAGTATTATACTATCAATAATATTTGAACACATGCTTCAATATTTTCATTTACCTATGTTGTGCCTCAAATCCATGCTATTCCATGGATGTATGTCCCCTTCATCAACATCCTCAATCAAATGTGGTTGAGTGACATCAATTATCAAAATTTCAACATAACATGCATTAACACTTTCTCCAACATAATAAGTTCTATACTCTGTATATTTGACCCCTCCTAGCCCAAAGACTTGATCGTTAATAACGAGATCAACATAGTCCACTTTTACCAAAATTATATTTTCCATTCTTTCTTGTACCAATTCTCTAACAACAGTTAAATCATAAATTGCAATTAAAAGTTTGAACCATGTAAAGGGTGATTTTATGTTTTCACAAAAACACACAAATTTCAAAAAAGTAATATAGATGAAATAATTTAAATAGTATGATAGTCATATTGTGTGTAATGAAATATTGTTCCCCACCATCTAGTGCCTACTACCAAAAGGTACTTTACATGAAAATTACACAAAAAACATATATGAAGACCATGCAATTAAAGATGTAGATAGTATCATAGAATAACAAATATCATCTCATATCAAACCACCAAGTTCCTATTTAACTTCAGAAATGAAAATTGTAGTCTTAATGCATGTATATGAATAATTATTCTAATATATTTGTAGAAGTTGAAGAACCAAAACATGGTCCATTGGAAAATCTAAGAAACTCCAAGATTGATGCTACATAAGATGTCTAAAAGCCCCATGAAAAGGAGAAATTATATTTTTACTTAGTGAATATGTTTCATGTACATATGATTCTAGCCCTATATTGGAGAATATTTATGGTGTGATCATGATAGTGAGGCTTCAAATTTGATTCTGTCCAAATCTCATAATATTCCAATGCACCCCCTAGTGTATGCTCAAATCTGGTTTGATGTGGTAGAGAAGCATTGTGTTTTAACACCTTCTAAATTGTAGCCACTATGCATCCTTTATTTACTATCTTTCCATGCACTTTATGTCCAAGATTTGTATTCAATATGGAGCCCTCACCCACCTTCACTCCATGTAGTAGAAGATCTACCTTTTATTTAGTAGAAAACGTAGAAGAAACATTTTCACCTATAAACCAATGTAAATAAGGTTAGTATTTACTCGAAAAAAAAGTATTATACTATCAATAATATTTGAGAACATGATTCAATATTTTGATTTACCTATGTTGTGCCTCAAGTTCATGATCTTCCATGGATGTATGTACCCTTCATCAACATCCTCAATCAAATGTGGTTGAGTGACATCAATTATCAAAATTGCAACATAAAATGCATTAGCCATTTCTCTAGCATAATAAGTACCAGAATCTATAGATTCGACACTTCCTAGCCCAACGACTTGATCGTTAATAAGGATATAAAAATAGTTCCCTTTTGTCAAAATTATATTTTCCATTCTAGCTTGTACCAATTCTATAACAACAATTAAATCATAAATTGTACTTAAAATCTTGAACCATGTAAAGCGTGATCTTATATTTTTGAAAAAACACACAAATTTTCAAAAATTAATATAGATTCAATCATTTAAATAGTATAGTAGTCATATTGAATGTAATGAAACATTGTTCCCCACCATCTAATTCCTACTACCAAAAAGTACTTTACATGAAAATTACACAAAAAACATATATGAAGACCACGCAATTAGAGATATAGATAGTATCATAGAATAACAAATATCAGCTCATATCAAACCACCAAGTTCCTATTTCACTTGATAACTGACACTTGTAGTCTTAATGCATGTTTATGAATAATGATCATAAGAAATGTGTAAAAGTTGAAGAACCAAAACATGGTCCATTGGAAAATCTAAGAAATTCAAAGATTGATGCTACATAAGATGTCTAAAAGCCCCATGAAAAGGAGAAATTATATTTTCACTTAGTGAGGATGTTTGATGTACATATTAATCTAACCCTATCTTGGGGAATTTTTATGGCATGATCATGACAGTGAGGTTGCAAATCTGATCTGGCCAAAAAGAAAATATTCCAATTCACCCCCTAGTGTATGCTCAAATCCTATTGGATGTGGTAGAGCAGCATCACATTTTAACACCTTCTCAAATTTTAACCACTATCCATCCTTTCTTTACCATCTTTCCATCCACTTCATGTCCAAGCTCTGTATTGAATACGGAGCCCTCAGCCACCTTGACTCCATGTTGTATAAGATCTACCTTATCTCCAATAGAAAACGTAGAAGACCATGCAATTAGAGATGTGTATAGTATCATAAAATGAAAAATATCGACTCATATAAAACCACCAAGTTTCTATTTAACTTTAGAAATGACACTTGTAGTCTTAATACATGTGTATGAATAATGATGAAAATAAATTTGTAGAAGTTGAAGAACCAAAACATGGTCCATTGGAAAATCTAAGAAATTCCAAGATTGATGCTACATAATATGTCTAAAAGACCCATAAAAAGGAGAAATTATATTTTCACTTAGTAAGGATGTTTGATGTACATATGAATCTGACCCTATCTTGGCCTCGTGAAAGGAGAAATTATATTTTCACTTAGTGAGGATGTTTTATGTACATATGAAGCTAACCCTATCTTGGGGAATATTTATGGCATGATCATGACAGTGAGGTTGCAAATATTATTCTGACCAAATCTCATAAGTTTCCAATGCCCCCCTAGTGTATGCTCAAATCTTATTGGATGTGGTAGAGCATCATCATGTTTTAACACCTTCTCAATTTTAATCACTACGCATCCTTTCTTTACCATCTTTCCATGCACTTTATTTCCAAGCTCTGTATTGAATATGGAGCCCTCACCCACCTTCACTCCATCCTGTAGAAGATCGTCTCCAATAGAAAATGTAGAAGAAACATTTGCACCTATAAACAAATATAAATAAGGTTAGTATTTACTCAAAAAAAAGTATTATACTATCAATAATATTTGAACACATGCTTAACTATTTTTATTTACCTATGTTGTGCCTTAAATCCATGATCTTCCATGGATGTATGTCCCCTTCATCAACATCCTCAATCAAATGTGGTATATTTACTTCTAGCACAAAGAAAATCACATTGTCAACAACCACATTGCAGTGAAAAAGAAATCTAGTGCATGCTAGATTTATTTCGAGCCAAAATTCAAGCATGTTTCCCACAACAAAACTGCATGGAAATAGATATCTAGAACAAATTCTATCGCAAACAAAAGCACATTTCCAATAACAACATCGCAAGGTAAAAAACAATTAATGCATGTTAGCTTTACATGTACCACAAATACAAGCATACTACTAACAACAACATTTCATGCCAAAATAAACCTAGTGCATGTTATATTTCCTTCTAACACAGATACAAGCACATTTTCAAGGTGAAGGAAATCTAACACGTGATATATTTACTTCTATAATAAACAACCAAATTGACAACAATAATATTGTAGAGAAAAAGAAATCTAGCACAAATTCTAGCCCAAACACAAGCACATTTCCAATAACATTCCCAAGGTGAAGGAAATCTAACACGTGTTAGATTTCATTCTATCATAAACAACCAAATAGACAACAACAATATTGCAGAGCAACAGAAATCTAACATGTGCTAGATTTACACATAGCACAAACACAAACACACAACAACATTGTAGGGTGAAAGAAATCTAGCATGTTAGATTTGCTTCCAATATAAACAAAAGAATATTTCCAACATGAACAAAATTGCATGGAAAAATATATATAGAACAACTTCTATCACAAACACAAGCACATTTCCAATAACAACATCGCAAGGTAAAAGAAATTTAATCCATGTTAGCTTTACATGTAGCACAAATAAAATCATACTCCCAACAACAACATTTGATTCCAAAATAAACCTAGCACATGCTATATTTCCTTCTAACGCAAACACAAGCACATTTCCAAGGTGAAGGAAATATAGCGTGTGCTAAATTTTCTTCTATAATAAACAACCAAATTGACAACAACAAGATTGTAGAGCAAAATAAATCTCGCACAACTTCTAGCCCAAACACAAGCACACAAAAACATTGTAGGGTGAATGAAATCTAGCATATGAGATTTGCTTCCAGCATAAACAAATGCATATTGCCAACAACAACATTGCATGGAAAAAGATAGCTAGAACAAATTCTATCATAAACAGAAGCACATTTCCAATAACAACATCATAAGGTAAAAGGAATTTAAATCGTGTTAGCTTTACATGTATCACAAATACAAGCATACTACCAACAACAAAATTTCATGGGAAAATAGACCTAGCACATGCTATATTTCCTTCTAACAAAAACACAAACGCATTTCCAAGATGAAGTAAATATAGCACGTTCTAGATTTCATTATATAATAAACAACCAAATTGACAACAACAATATTGTAGAGAAAAGTAAATCTAGCACAACTTCTAGCCCAAACAAAATCACATTTCTAATAACATTGCCAAGGTGAAGGAAATCTAACACGTGTTAGAGTTATTTCTATCATAAACAACCAAATAGACAACAACAATATTGCACAGCAAAAGAAAAATAGCATAGTTTCTAGCCCAAACACAAGCATATTTCCAATAACAAGATTACAAGGTGGAAGAAATTTAACAAGTGTTAGCTTTACATGTAGCACAAATAAAAGCATACTACCAACAACAACATTGCATGCCAAAAGGAATATACTACATGCTATATTTCATTTTGACATAAACACAAGCACATTTCTAGTAAGAACATTCCAAGGTGAAGGAAATCTAACACATGTTATATTTCCTTCTATAATAAACAACCAGATTATCAACAATAACATTGCATTGTGAAAGTTCCTTCTAGCATGTCAATAAAAATATTGCAAGGTGAAAAAAATTAAGGTGTGCTAGTGTTGGAAATATTGAGAGGGGTTGAATCAATATTTATTTACAATTTTTATATTATGACAGTTAAAATCACCACTTAAACCAAAACACAAGATGTGCAACAAGAAAATAATTTTATTGATGAATTTGAGGACTCTAAAAACATAAGCTCCAACTTGTACAACAAAGTATTTAATTCCTTCATGGCTTCAACCCTAAATGAGTACTCTAATATTCAACTACAAATCCAGGCTCCAACCTTGTTTGATGACTACAATCCTCTATGGATCCAACTCTCTCAGTTTGCTTCAATCCCTTTAGATGACTTAAATACTGCTTCAAGCCTCCATCAAAAACTTCAAATATTTCTAAAAATTGTATCCAAGATAAGTCTACAAAGTGCTATCAAAACTACCTCCACAAAAACTTCATGTCTTCTCCAACAAAACTTTATGGTTGCACCAACAAAATGTGTCTTCAAGTGTTGGTCTTCAATTATTCTCCAAGGATGATTGCTGCAACAAAACAAGTCTTTAAGTGTTGGTATTCAACTATACTCCAAGGGTGATTGCTTCAATAGAACGACTCTTCAAGTGTTGGTCTTAAACTATGCTTGAAGAGTGATTGTTGTTTCCGCAAAGGCTTGAAGAATGCTCAATTAATTTCATCGTGAAAGCACTCTTCTATCAATTCAAAATATGCTCAAAGTATGTTATCATTTTATCATTCGATGAAGGTGTCACCTAGGCCCTTCATGTCTGCTTTAAATAATGTCCTTCGATATGCAAGGATTACTTTAATTTTGTTTAAAATTTAACTTGATATGTTGATCAAGCCTCTCAAGGTGTAATATTCCTAATGGAAAAAATGACAGTGATAACAAAATAATGCAATAAACCCAACAAAAATATTTTTTAGCAAACACCCATAAAACAGAAAAGCTCCAAACACACCAAAATGGCCAAATTTTATTATAATATCTTTCTCTAGAGTACAATATAAACTATAACATTCAAATACGAATCTAAGCTCCAACATGGTCTCTCACAAGGGTCCAAAATTTTATTAGGACTACAATCCTCACATATTTATCCAGGCTCCAACCTAACTTCTCACAAGGCTCCAACCTTGTATGACGACTCCAATCCTATAGGGATCCAACCCTCTTAGTTTGCTTCAATACCTTAAGGTGACTTTAATACTACTTCAAGCCTCCATTAAAAACTTCAAATACTTATAAGAAATGTATCGAAGATATGTCTACAAAGTGCTATTAAATCTACCTCTACAAAACTTTAGGTCTTCTTCAGCAAAACTTTTATGGTTGTGCCAAAAAAACATGTCTTTAAGTGTTGATCTTCAACTATGCTCTAAGGATGACTGCTCCAAAAAAAACAAGTATTTAAGTGTTGTTACTCAACTATACTCCAAGGATGAGTGCTTCAACAAAGCAAGTCTTGAAGTGTTGGTCTTCAACTATGCTTCAAGAGTGATGATTGTTTCAACAAAGGCTTGAATAATGCTCAATTAATGTCATCATGAATGAACTCTACTGTCAACTCAAAAGATGCTCAAAGTATGTTATCATTTTATCATTTGATGAAGGTGCCTCCTAGGCTCTCCATTTGTGCTTTAAAGAATGTCCTTCGGTCTACAAGGATTACTTTACTTTAGTTTTAGATTTTACTTTAAGTCTATTTAGGATTTCTTCAAAGGATTTGTTTAAAGGTGCTCCAAATAATCTATTACAAAAAAACACTTCAAAAACTAGTTTGAGCAGTAAAGTCAAATTCAATTGGATGACAGTATTTACTTCACAACAACTCTAATTGGATTATAGTCAACTCGGACTTGGCAAGCTTGATCATAACCTTTCTCCCCAAGAAAACACAAAACCTATTACTAAGAACCTCCCCCTCTTTCCACAGAAAATATATCACATAAATATGTTTAAGATATTCGCTCCTTTAGACCTTTTCTTTGACACATACACACTTCAAAACGTTTCTCAGATATATTTTTCAGATATCTTCTCATATATATACTTTTGTGATAGTCCCTTCTAAGTTTTGTCTACACTACCTTGATCAGGTTCCCTAGCTTGTCTTCACTTTCTCCCTTATACTCATATTTGTTTACTTATCTCAAACTGCATTACTCCTCTTGGAATATGCCTCACACTCCACAAGTCCTTGTATTTTTTTTCCTTAACAAGTTCCTTTTTGAATTCTTCAGATATCTCTCTCCTTCCTTTTTGGACCCCATACTACCTTACCTCAAATCTGTCGTGTTTCCTTGTTTATTTATTGACTCGGTAAGTTACTTCATCTCACTGAACTTATCTCCTGAATTGAAAGAGGTATGAATCTTGTATTTATAATATTCCCAGTCACATCACTTGTTTATCAAAAACATTGTAAAGTTAACTAAATAAAATAGACTGATTTTGGTGACACAGATTCCAGATCAGAGGAAGGGTAAAATTGCTTGGGATGTTGACTTATTTGGTGGCATCCATGGCGATCAACAAGTGTGTACAAAGAAAAATTTGAAAGAAATAAACACACACACACACACACACATATATATATCAGTTGGGCATAATTATTTGTAACTGCATTGGGACACATAGAAGAGAACTAGCTTGTACCTAAACGCATGCAAGTTTCCTAACCACATCAAAAAAATATATAATAATAATATTTTGGAGGCAGGGGGTAGTTGGCATACTCCCACAGGATGGAGAGACCTTTTTCTTGTCAAGGAAGCAATATGTAGGGATGGAAAAATAATATGGGAGGATTAAGCCTTCTTGGCGCTCAACGAGGGGCATGGGAACAAATGGAGTGGGCCTCTATCGATTAGGTGCATGAATTGGATTTTTCTTTCAAGGGAGAATTGAAAACAAGGACGTGGGATATTTGGTCTAGGGGTATGAAGAGTAGGGGAAGGAGAGAACGTGGAAAACATTGTCTAGAGGACTTTAGAAATGCCAATGGAAGAGCAACACTACAATTGAGAAAAGGAGTTGAGTATGATTTAATCCTTTGAGGAGTCTAAATCTATTTGCCAATGTTTTAAATTTTGTTAGCAATGTTAATTTGGAAAATTCAATGCAAAATCTAAAGTCCTATCCTGTTACATGTCATATTTTTCCATTGTTAAAATTCCCTTATGGGTATTGCATAAAATATGCATGGTAAAATATCTACACCCTCAAATTTATATTCATATAATGAATATGGTGGTGGTGAGATATGAAGTTGGCGATTTGGTTAGAGATACAAATTTTCTATTATGGCAAAAGTATGTCACTTATTGATATATTGTAAGTGCATTAAAGGTAACCAAACACTTAATTACAATTAACGACTCCTCAACTAGAATATTTGAAGAGCTAAATTCAAGGCCTAGTTGATCCAAATCAATATGTTAGTCAGGGGATCAAATTATATCATATTGGAATCACATGATAGGCTGCAATAATCCTAGTATCATGCACTGGTGGAGTGGATTGTTGCAATTGGTAGCTGAGAGAATGATGAGTTATGTTGTTGTATTTTTAAAGAATATTTTTCAACCCTTCTTCATCCCCTCAACTTTTCCTATACAGAGGCCCAAATAATGAAGAGCAATTCACCTTAGCTGCTTGTGGAAGAGGAAGGAAAAGATGCTTAGCTTGACAATGTCTTCATGCTTTCCAAGTGTATTATGATCTACTATTTAGATGGAATCTTGTTGCAAAAGCCTGCCTTTTAATCTCACTAATAAGAATAATTCAACTCATTACTGATTTGGGGAGTTATTCAATCCATTTTCCTTGTTCTTCACTCCTCTTATAGCTGCTTTCAAGGCATATCCTATAGTTGCTTCCATACCGTAATCTTCAAGGAAATGTCAACCACATGCATGTATTCTTTCAATGGTTAATTTACAACCAATTAAATCTCCAAATAAAGCAAACAATGTGAATTCTCTAAATGGGGAAACCTCCCACATTATGAGATTCATGGAAATATCTTAAGGACCAAAAATATAAATAAAATAGATGGAATATAATTGGAAAATGCCATGCCTATCATGACACTTTCTCAGCTGACCACCAATAAAGTTGACGTGTAGGTTAGCATAGCCATTTTCATTATTTCCTGATTGAAATATCCTTGAGTGCAGACCCTATTGTTTTGGTCAGGACAAGGTCTCAAACTTCCTTTGTTTCCAAAAATCAGATTTGTTCCATTACCATAACCTTGTCACTTGTATTTATGATGAGGTTCATGTTTATAGTTTTTCATTGTTTTTCATCATACTTGTTTGAGATCATTAAAGTTTGATGAACCTATTCAGGGAACTCCTTATCATTTCACATCATAACTTTGAATACACTATATAGGAATGGAAGACATTCTTATATCTATTTTTCACTGCCTTTGGGTTTTTCTACTGGCTTTTATGGTGATTATGGGATGGTAAATAAACTAATACAATTTATCTTTATTGGTATTTTCCATTGATTATTTTACATGACTGTATGCCTCTTTACATTTGTTTGAATGAATGAGTAAATTTTCCATGGTCAATACAAAACTGTAATATCCCAAATGGGGATTAATAGTAATAAAAGTGAAAATAGACAAGAAAAAAATGCAAACACCATTAAAATGCTCAAACTAGAGCAAAAATAGTTGTTGAGCCATTTAATTAATATATTTGGAAAGATTACAATTGAGGTGCTAGAAATTTTGCACCTGGGCCTACTCAAGGAAGGCTTGAAGAACAACTCAAACCCAAGAAAAAAATTTGGTTGAAAGTGTTATTGCGTGGCTCAGTCTCTGCACTAGTTAGCCCAGAAGTCTTGCTGTTGGCTAACTTCAAATTGTTGGTAGGGCTGCTTCCTCTATTCAAAAAATTCTAGGCCTTTAACCCTCGACTCTACTCACCAAACCCACAAAAACCCACAAAGGAATTGGCTAGATGTTGACCCTAGAATTTTGGCCCAATTTCCTCTCACTCCTCTAGCTGCTGGCAACATTAGGATCTATGATTGAAGCCTCAAACCTCCCAAAAAAATTATTCTAGATTAATCTTGGCTTATCGTCAATAAACCTAGAAAAATATAGAAAGGGTTCGCCCAAAGCTTGATTTCAGAATCTAGCCCTCTTGGGCTTGGCTCATTGCACTGCTGGTTAAATCGAACCTCTGGATCAATATATTGGAAAATTACTTTGGCGTGTTACCAAAATCCCTGGTACAAGGTGGCTAATATCCCCTCTAAATATCCTATTGAAACTCCGCTGCTCTCCACACTCCCAGCACCCACGCCGAACTGAGTTGCACAATCATTGTGCAACTTACTCTACCTTTGCGTAGTCTTCAAGGGGCTACACTCTTCATATTGCTATTGTTGTGTAAGCCCCCCCACAGAAATTTAGAACTCCTCTTCTGAGTGGGCACTCAAAGTCCCCTGAGGAAGAGATTGAGATCTCAGCTTGAAGATCGTGTGTGTTAAAGAGAATTGGAGACCTGGTTTTCTGGCTCAAGCGTGCTTCAGTCAAAATTACCATGAGTAAGAAGATGAATGAATGAATTATAAATGAGACTTCCCTTCTTCCTTTTATCCATTGAGGCCCAATGTATGCCTTGGGTCCCACCTTGGCATGCACTGCCTCTCCTTGACTAATCATGTGATGCCCTTTCCCACAATGTTCTTTTCATGCCTCTTCTACGCTGCCACCTAAGGCCAATTTGACCCCACCACTAGAAACAGAATTTTCCCTTAGGGACTTTAGGAAAAGACTTTATTTGGATTAATTATTAGTTGTGGTCCCCATACCCACTTTATTTCCTCCCAACATTAGGAGACTCCAAAATAAATAAAAATTAATATTCCAATTAGTTGACTTCTTATTTGGAATATTGTAGTCCTCCCCGCCAAAAAATTTTTGTCCTCAAGCAATTCCTAAATAAGCATCCTCTCCAGCTGATGCTACCCCATGGTCACTGCAAAATTTCTAGGGTCCCAAATGCACCACTGAATCACCCTGATCTCTACATCGCCTTGATATGAAGAGATCCCTCAATACTAGGATCCTAGGCCATCTTGTCCAGCATGAAGATCCCCCTGCTCCACTCACAATTTTACAAAGCATAAGTAACAAAATCCCTCTGAACACCATCAGTGAGTAGGTAATCATGATTATATGGAACTGTACCCAAAATCCTCATGAATTTTTCCTAACAGGTAGTACATCCCTTGCACTCCAAGTGTAGACCCTCAAAGATACCACCTCATCCTTGGAGAGATAGTGTCTTGCTCACGTAAGCTTCTTTGTATATCATGTTGCTGGCCCACCTGCAAAGCTATTAAGGTTCTTGACGCCATCAGGGAATTACTAAATACCAATGGAAAATCTGCATGATCTTCCCCTATGGTAGCCAGCTCATACTTAAGGGGTATTGAGCTCTAAATAGCGGTGATGATCAAGATCCCTACTGAATTCATAGTGGTGCGACCGTGTTGATTTTATGCTACTCTAATTATGGCATAATCCCCATCATGTGTAGATCATATACTCCTCTCTTGAGGCCTAGTGGTGGAAGGTCTGTGAGAGCCAAGTTCATCCTACCCGAGCATCACCTTAATGCCAATATCTACCCCTCCACATCTAAATTTTATCCTATGTAGCAATAGAGAAAGTCGACCTCGCCATCCAATGAAGGCCTCTGAGTGCCAACCCAATAATGAGCTAGATCACTCTCTGTCCCGACTCCGACCATCACAACACAAAATGGTCTATCAATCAACTCAATCTTATTCTCCCATATTCAGACCTGTTGCACCATAGCTCTGACAATTGTAGGAATCCTTCCATGCCTCATCTCTAGTCCCTCCATGTGACCCATATAGAGGCTCCATATATCATGGGAAAATATGATGCATGCTAACCTGCCCCGTGCCTGCCATTGTGTAATACCGATGACTACTGGAAACCACATGTGACAAATAATTATCCCTTGAATGCAATCAATAGATGGATATTTGATAATTGCAATCGACTTAAGGTATGCGGATCCCTCTTATTCGTGCCAATCATCTCCACTGGGTCTATTTTCCACCCTCTCAATAATGTGCTGATACATTTTCTGGAGCCCAGACACATACTGGGATGCTACCTCAGTTGTACTCAGTATCCTCTACTCATGCATGATATCGACATGCCCTGAGAAAAGAGTGATGCATGTATCCCTTGTGACCCGCTCCCCAAGTGTAGGCTTAGTGATGACTAATATGCCACCCCTGCAGATGATCATCTCATCCCCCAACCTATGGCTATCAACTAGTACACCGACCCAATGCCACTACTGAGAAGATCTCTCCCCTAGTGTGTTGAGTGTCACCCAAATATCTTGGGTGAGCCTCGTGTACCTCGATGCTCATTCGTAGAGTGCCAAAGTACAACAACAAATTTGATTGTGCCCATGACTAATGTAGAAGAGGGTCAGGCATGTGAGTCCCCACGGATGCCGTCAAGCATTGCCCATCTGTCTCCCCTTCAATCCTAGGTGAACTACCTCCAAAGGTATGTCTAATGTCTTTGTCTATGTATCTTCCTAAAGGAAATACTCTAAGACCCCATTTTGCAGCACCATACACCCCCGCATACCATCAGTAATCCATGTACTCCTTGACGTGCCACTGCACACTACGACATACCCATGTACACCACGAGATACACCCTGTTACTATTTTATCACCTTGTACCATCCCATGCCTTGTCTATGTCAAAGCACCAGTCACTCCTTGCATGTAATCAATGTGATGTTAGACACTCTTACTCCACAAAGGAATCCCACACACTACAGTACACCACCATTCACCTCCATTTCCACTGGCAGTCCACTGCTCAATGCTAGATGCTCCCACACATCCTTGGATGTGATGGCCTAGAGTTGTGTCTCTACATGTCGGACCAATGCATTGCTTTGTTGCAACCTATGTGAATCGTGCAAAGATGAAGAATCCTTGGCTCCAAAGAAGGCATTTTATAGTGGCTTGCCAATGCCACCTCCTCCGACAAGCTCCTACGAAAGCATATTGATCACCTCGTGACCCCGCATACAAATGACGTACCAAGACAACCCAAGGAGTCTTCCCATAAATTGGTTGGACACTGGAGCTGACCAAAACCCTCCTAGCGAATGTGCATGCTCAACTGCTAGGCCAAATGTACCCTCCAAGACATAGTCAATAACCCTGTCATGGAAATGATAGGTAGTACCACCTGGATCCCAATGCCAGTCTGGGGTTCCTATATTCTTAGCTCCCGGAAACTCCTATTGAAGTACACTAGAGTCCACCACCATCTCTATAACCCACTCCACTAGGTACCAGCTCAAAATCTCCCACCATCCAATCTCAAAATCTGGAAGTTGCACCTTGTGCAACTCCGATTTTCTAATCCCGCTATCTAGGTCAACATATGAAATCTGACTAGGTGGCTCCTTCTCTCTCTGTCCAATGGGAAGAGGTGACCCAACATTGTTGCTAGCCCCGTCTATGTATGCCTGAAGGGGGCCGCTCTAACACTCCAATTTTCCCTCTAGCTATATCGTTAGGTAATCGACCCATTTCCCAATGTGGGCCAACTTGGCTGCTGACTCGGCAATAACGACTCTCATGCCCTCCAGTTCCTTGTTATGCAACAAAATATCATCTCGTACTAATGTGGTTTTCCCTTTCAAAGCTAGAAGGTTGGCCTAAAGTTGATGACATTGTTGTGTGTGACCATCATCCAATACCTTCGTATCTCCTAGTGCCTCATAAAGGGTTAGCCCAAAGAATGGTTTCACAGCCTCCTCCATAAACACTCCAACACACAAGACATGCTCACAGCAAGCTACATGTGATTGTCATCCGAAAATTCTATCATAGACCTGGAGGCCTATGTACCCCTCAGATCCTCAACAATGGTGGAGCTATCTCCTGACACCTCATCAACCTATGATGCATTTCTATCATCAGAGAACTTGGTCACAACCCTCGATATCCCATCATTGGATATCTCAGTAATGGCTGGTGTCTCATCAGTGAGTGTATGCCCAATTGTCTCCTTACCAACGATTGCCCCTTCAACTAATCTTTCATATTCTTCCTTAATATGACTCACCATCCCTGTATAATTCCATGAAACTCCCCCTGATTTGTGCATGTCTCTTAGTTCATGAAACAACCAAAAAGAGAGGGACGCTTGAATCTGATAGGCTTTATATGATGCTCAAGGAAATGGCCACTACTACAATGTCATAGGAAATGGCCAATACTACAAATTTATGGCTCCAACACCACTATTGGGCTCACGGTAATGCAAGAGATATTTAGGATAAACATGATATTGCATAATATTAACCATATATACATATAAAGATAATTACATGTGTCATTTGGATTATCCTTCCAAGTTCCCTTGGGATTGAGTCAAAGTGTTGGTTCATGTTCCTGCATACAAACCTTAATGGATTAGGCGTCCAAAAAATATAAATAAATAAATAAACAAAACAAATAAAAGATAATTAACTACATATGTACATAATCGAACCTGAGTTCAATAAATCATTGAATTTTTATCTCTGTTTTATCTCTTGAAATTTGCTAGTTGTAGGAACATTCATTTGTTTCCCATGACGGGCGATTTATATTTAGAGACAAGGAGTATGAAGGATGAAGTTCCAATGATAAATATTAATCTAATGGTTATTTCCCATATTGTTAAATAAATTTTATGTGGTTTTGACCAAGTGGATTTCCTCCACATATACAAAGAACATGATATGATTGCTGATATATTATGAAAGGAGGGTTTACTTCAACCAATTAATCCATACTAGTTGATTTCTTACAACGACGGTACAAAGTTCATACATTTGATAGTATAAATGTTCCTCTAATGTCTTGACATTGATTCTTCTCAAACAATGAATACCTTTTTTTTGCAGTTGATCTCTAAAATATGATTTTATTCATTGTTTTATGTAAATATAATTTTTTCTTAAAATTTTTTATCACATTGGTAATAGAGAAATTCAATTGTAATATTAACACTCATTTTTTCCCTTTTTATCTCAGAATCTCTAAGTCTACAACTAGTGTATGCCTAAGGAAAAGATTATGGAGCAATGTCGACACTAATGTACTTTCTTTGTCAATTATATGGAACAAAGAAAAGTATCTTCTTTGCATGGCTCAGAAGCTAGATTATAGTAAGATGGATCAAGGTATTCTATGGAACAAAAAAAATTACCTTCTTTTCATGGCTCAGAAGTTGATTAGAGTAAATTGGATCAGATGTTTCCTTCTGCTTGTTTGTTTAGTTTCCTTGCAGCAATTTTTTTCATCCGTTGAGAATACATACACCAATAAAGACCATACTAGCAAGTGTATTTCTGACCATAGTAATCAAGCTGACTCGTTCAATTTGGACTCTTCTCAAACTTTTCACAACTCAGAAAATGAGTTTTTTTAACTTGTTTGTGAGCCGAAGTTGCTTCCTGTGAGTCGAACTCATTAGCAGTAAATTTCACTTGCAAGAACTTGTTACTAGTTAGTCTGAATACTGAATGGCAAGTAAGTGCTATGTATTTTTTTTTAATTGCTCAGTGAGATTGACTCATGAGTCTGATTAACTACATGTTTCATTCATTCCATTATAAAAATCAAACAGAAAATACCCATTCTGCTCATATTTTTGGCACGATCTTCTGCAGGTTGTTTTTCGTGTTTGTTTCCATTGACTTGTAAACCTATGAAAGAGGAGCGAAGCAAGATTTTTTTTAATAAAAAAATAAATAAAACGGTTACATATTCAAAATTTACACAAGATTTACCATTGAAACCCAAAATGGGAAAACCAACTAAATAGAAAACACACTTGCTTGGCTAGGAAAAGTACCTACCTAAAAGGAGAACTAGACACTTGGAAGAGGAAATTTTATCTTTGGAGTTTGGGACCATGCGATATGATGTACATGGTGTATTCATGAACACTATGTTGGTCTGTGATGGACAAGCACATGTGGAGGTAGCTTGCTCTTGATTTGTTAGACCTTAACTCCAGGCTTAAGTGGATTTTATTATTTGGATCACTTGAGACCTTGTGACAACATGTTTCTTCTATGGATTATGACCTGTTGACAACATATTTGAGTTATTCTATGGCTTGAGCGAATTTTTGGAACCTATCTGAGTTCATATGTGGCTTGATCCAAGTTCAGTGGTGACTAGACCAAAGTGTTGTGGCTTGATCTAGGTCTGTGGTATATATATCTGAGATCAGTGAAGACTAGACTAAAGTCCTATGATAATTGATCAAAGTCTGTAGCATAGATCCAATTCTGTGATCTTTTTCTAAGTCTATCTTATTGGTCCAAGATGTATACCATCTATCCAAGGTATGTCAGGGAGGTCTGAAATCTATATTTATCTTTGATCTGAATTTTTATCGTCATATCAATCCAATATCTATTCTTTGTTTAAAGTCTAAGCTTAAGAAAAGGTGTATTCAATCTTTTTTCCTTGTGGCATGATGAGAGGATCAACCTTTCCTTGGTGATATTTGTTGTACATTCAGTTGTGAATACTTAGCACTTGTGGAATCATTCATGTGTCAGTAGAGTCCTTGTCTTGATGTATTTTTGAAGAATCAATTCAAATGCTTAAATAACAATATAGTCTGATTTAAAATTTGCATATTCATGATATTTTTTTGTATGAGAAATTGTGCAACCACAAACAAGACAACTAGATCATTATTTGGAACCACCTACACACAAAAATGATCCAAACAGTTACATCTCAAATGTTGGCTAGATAAAAATGTCACAGCCATTCAGAAATTTTTCTCACCATGTTTCTCTTAAGAGAAACCCACCTTCCCTTAGCAGCAATTCATGAGCCTGATGTGATATCGAGTTCCTAAAATTTTGTACTACAATGACTATAAAATTTTCCATTAACCCCACCCTTACTAACCCCTGCTCTTGAAAATTATGAAACCTAAGTTTCCATTTAAGTAGCAGTTTCAATGTTCCTTGAAAAAGAGTTGAAAGAAAGAAAAAATTATATTAATTTTCAATGGTATCCAAAACCAGGTAATGTGACTAATTAAGTAAAATTAAATGATTGAACCTCAAAGTTTTCCTAGTGATAACAAGTGATGAAAAATGTTTATCTGTCCAAGTATCATGGTATTGGACCTTGTGCCAACTCAATAGTTTTAAATAAGGACAACAGACGACAAATTTCCACACTCATAATAGGAGAAGCAGAGATAGAAATCACCAGCCTTTAAGATATGAAAAAAAAACTAATAATATGACAATTTTGATGCAAATAAATTTGGATGACACAACCTATATCCAGGTTTCTCTCCTAATGAAATAAAAAGCATAACAATTGGTTACCCAGATGGCTTCATGGATGGGAGTTAACCCATATCCAATATTTTAGATAAAGTTTTGGGTGAATAAAGAAGTGATTTCTTGACTTTGATTAACATTTAAGGGGATGTTAAATGATAGTTGCATAAGTTTATAGCCACAATACCATGCTGTGCGGTTCACTTTGAAATGGAAGTGATAATGATCCAACAGAGTGGCTACCAAGAATGGGTCCCAGAGACTGTGGATGGAGAAGATATTGTAATCAACTACAAGTTTATGTTGAACTAGGTCTTAAACAACTCTTTATTGAGTAGCTCATATTTGAAGGAAGATGTTGGAGGAACAAACATCAAGTAATTTTATAGCCACAATACCATGTTGTGCAGTTCTCTTTTAAGTGTAAGTGAGGATGAACGAGTAGAGTGGCCAACAAGAATGGGTCCCAAAGACTGTGGATGCAGAGAATATTGTAATTAGCCACAAGTTTGTGTTGAACAAGGTGATAAACAAATATTTATTGAGTAACTCATATTTGAAGGGAGATGTTCGAGGAACAAACATCAAGCCATCTCCAGTACCTAAAATGTTTCACTACAATGCCCATACAATTTGTTATGAACCCCACCCCTACTAACCACTTCTCTTGAAAATTATGAAACCTTTCAATTTAAGTTGTAGTGTCAATTTTTCTTGAAAAAAAGTTGAAAGAAAGAAAATATCATATTAATTTTCAATGGTAGCTAGAACTAGTTAATGTGACTAATTAAGTAGAAGTAAACAATTGAACCTCGAGGCTTGCCTAATGATCACAAGTGTTGAAAAATGTTTATCTGGCCAAGTATCTTGGTGTTGGACCTGGTGCCAGCTCAATAGTTGTAAATAAGAACAACAAACAAAAAATTTCTACACTAATAACAGGAAAAGCAGAGACAAAAATCACCAGCCTTTTAAGATATGAAAAAAAAACTAAGAAACTGACAATTTTGACGCAAATAAATTTGGATGAAACAACCTGTATCCAAGTTGCTATCCTAATGAACCAACAAGCATAAAAAATAATTACCCAGATGGCTTCATGAATGGGAGTTAACCCATATCCAATCTTTTAGATAAATTTTTGGGTGAATAAACAAGTGATTTATTGATTTGGATGAACATTTAAGGGGATGTTCAATGATAGTTTTGTAAGTAAGTTTATAGCCAAAATACAATGCTGTACATTTCACTTTGAAATGTAAGTGATGATGAACCAGCAGAGTGGCCACCAATAATATGTCCCATAGACTGCGGATTGAGAAGATATTGTAATCAACTACAAGTTTGTGCTTAATGAGGTCATAAACAACTCTTTATTCAGTAGCTCATATTTGAAGGGATATTTTGGAGGAACAAACATCATGCTCCAACAAAGTGTTAATTATTGTATGACTTTATTTTTAGCATTGGCATCACGTGACACTTTCAATGTTTAGTGTTTAATAGGTGATCAATGCAAACATTAGATGATGACGATATAGGTTGGTGGATTAACCACCATCACTTCTGAAGGGAACTATAAATTACATGATGTATATGTAATATTTTACATCATTATTAAAAAATCACTAAAAATTAAATTTTAATTCTCTACATTATCAAATGTTCGTTTCTAAGTGTGCACTGCAAAATCTAACAAGCATTAGAATTGGAATTCGTTATAGTGGAAGCTGTCACCAAAAGGTTTAATAATGGTGTTCTTTGCCTCTTGAACAAATTGACAAATTGAATTCTCTTCAATACTTGGATTCTTAAGAATCGCATGCACTTCCTTTTAGTCATGTGGAAGAAAAGAGTAATATTGTCATGCATACAAGTTGATTTTCATCCTACACTAACAAATTTCTGTAACATTTTGGCTAGAAGAATGTTATATAGAGCAATGGAAGAAACATATAAGGCCAAACTTGAGGTTTTCGGTCAAAGGGGGAGATACCTGGAGCATGTCTCTTTGAAGAACATTTAATGGAATTTAAGGCTTAAATCACCACTTGCAAACACTGAAATCCACAAGCCTACACTACCTAAGCTTGTAGGACATTTTAGTTAGACAATGAGATGTATACAGGTCGAGAGCACCTGAGATGAAGGTCATACTCCTGGTGGATTTCAGTATTAATATGCTAATAGTATATTCCTGAGGGAGGGATGAGATTTCAGGGGTGATTTTTCTCATATTTGGCACCATATATCACTATTTTCAGGAGGACATATTGGAGATCAATCATCATATTATAAAGTTGAGAGAATATGTATGTTTCTTGCATAAATTTGAGGCCAAATTCTATGTACCAAGAAGAATTATTAAAGGGTTTAGAATTTATCAAGGAGGCTAACATTTTGTACGTTCTTTAGGAGTTTATACCAGTCTATACTGTGGGTAGAGATTGGTCAAAATATGTCACCAAGTGAACCTCTATTTTCCTTGATCTTCCTATATTGTAATAGCTCTCTGAATTAAGAAATAAAATTAATGATTTCCTCTTATTTCGTCTTTTTGTAGCATTTCCGTTATTGTGCACCCCAAGTGTTTAATGAAATTATTGCACTCTAACCGTTTGTAAAAAATTTTCAAAGAATGTTTGTTTAAGAAGGAAAAAAAATTCATAATTTAGAATTGGTACATCACAGATCATCTAACAAAATCATTGTCGTGTAGTCATAGACACATTTTCATATAATATTGCTCTCAAATAAAAACATTTGTGCCTATAACTCATTGAACTCCCTAGCTCATATTAAATTTGTGTCTCTGTAGGCCGTTGATATCTAAATCAGCACATCACTAATGCTTAGATACCAATGCAACAAATGTACACAGACATTGACATTTATCATTTAGTTGGGCCACATATCGCACAAAATTTGAATTGACATGGTAATCATTTTCCACTAGTAGTTGATGTTATCAATACCATATAATAGTCACAACCAGCATGTGGTCAGTAATAGCAACCCTATTTAAGATCTCAATAGTCAATTCAAAAAATTTGGGACAAGTAAAACAACACAGACATGGCCTTTGCATGTATCTCAAAGGGATGTGAAGGAGATAGAAATTTCTAACCAAGGGGCATTGGGTTGTTTTGATAGATTCAACCAAAGGGGAAGGTGTAGAGCAAGGAATATCTAGTTCTTTTTTGAGGATTTAATGATCAAGTGCAAACTTGGAATAATTCAAGGAAGAAATTTTGTTGTTGAATTAATGGTAATGTGAATTGGAAATAGGTAAAGACATTCAAACTAGTTGGAAATTCCAGAGTCTTAGTAGATTGGTTTAATGGGAGGATTGAACTCAGAAATGTCCATTTAGAATCATGTCAGACAAATATTTTTCAAATGTACTTATAGAGAGAATAATTTTATAGCATAAATTCTCCCAATTCTTGGATGATGGAGTTTGTTCTTATTCATAGTGATGTTGTAATTCCTAAATTTGCGTTTAATACTTTTTATTCTACTAGTCCATTAAAATGATAGAAGTTTTAATGTGAGTTTTAATGTAAGCAAGGACTCTAAGTGTTAAGAAATGTGCTACTTAATAGCCATGAAATTATACTTTTTGATTTCTATTGGAACATAAAAAAGATTAAGGCGAGCTAAACTTTGGTTATATGTTGAATTCCAGATATGTACTTACATTGAAAAATCGAATGAAAAAATGTACACGATACACACTAGCAAAGGAGAATACATCTATGCTGAATATGTTATTTCCATTACTCGGTTCTCTATCGGGGCATAGATAAATTTATAATCACATGAAACTTAACTCCTTGACTTTGTAAATAAGAAGACTAAATACTGAGATCAAATCACACATACAAGGATGCAACGTCCGTAGAAATGTGAAAAGAGCTATAAATGGGAAAGGGGCCGTTTTTAGATAAAGGGGCATACTATTTGGGCATCCACATGAATAGCCTTCCTCGCATATTTTTCATTACACCAAATAGTAGCAATTCTAACATCTTGATTTGAAAAAATCAATACACCTGCTTTAGAGAAGGAAAACCTGAATTAATATTTTAAGAAAATTTATAAACTCCAATACAAAAAATAGGTTAGAAATGCTAAGCCAAATATTCTACAATTTGATAGCTAATAAATAATTTATAGAATCACTTCTACAACTACATTGTCTGGACTCTCTTCTAGAGATGTAAATCCTAAAACATACTACCTCATTAAGACTACCAATAACCATCATGTTATACAATCTTGGAATTTTTAAAATACCAATCAAGGACTACCATCTCAAACCATAACAATATAGAAAAATTGATTTGTTTAATATTGAGTCAATAAGAAGCTTGGGACCGTAAGGAACTTGGCATACAGATTGAATTTCATCTATTCAATGTTGGATATGCAGATTCCACAAAAAAACACTACCAAGTTCACATGATCAAGAATAAAATTTCATGAAAAGGTGCATTGTAATATCCTTTCATGAGTATTATTTCATATTATCAAGTAGCAATGATTCTATGGCATCTGGTGGAGTCACCCCAATAATCAATCTGCAACTTTAGTGTTTTTTATCTTATTCAGTTGTGTTAATTTTTATCATTTAATTTTGTTAAAGGATTCAGTCCATTCGACTTATTATATTCTCTCAATATGTGATCTTTATATGTTTAATAGTTCATGCCTACTTTTGTTCACAAAAGACAAGACCTACTTATATAGTTTTCTCCCAAGTGGTTCAAGAAAGTCTTTAGCATATTTCCTCAATATGATGAGGAGTTGGCAAAAATATTACTCAATGAAAAAATTCGGGTCTCAATGATGGTGAGGGAGACAAATGATGGATATTGTGGGCTACGATAACGGATGGCCTGAGGGCTTGATCCAGTGACCTCCGGGACCCTCATATCTCACTGGACCTCCTGTCTAGTTTTCACTGCATGACGGAAAACCTATCTTGTTCCCTACCGACTCCTCCTACTTGTTTCTCCATGCCACGACCACACTGCCCCATTTTTCTCGTCGTCTGCACCAACATCTATGATGTTTTAATATGATTTGCAGTGTTTCCTCTCCTGACGGTTACCTGTATACTTAACGATTTTTTTATTGGGGATGACAATGGCAGGGGTCCAAGGCAAGGATATTGTTGATTATTCTGAGGACCCCTATGCCTCGGTGGAAATCTAGGAATTTTCTAGACTCTTTTCGATTGGTATGCAAGTCTCTCACCCGATTTCCCTTGAATTTAATATTTTTGTTGAACCTAGGCCCTCTTTATTTGCATATGCACCCAACTACACCTTCTCAGGCCTCAAATCTTTTTTGGTACCTGACCTCAGTTCTGATTCTCCTGCCATTTTCTCTACAGGCTACCTCGACCTCATTTCCTCCCAAAACCTTCGCCGGTTGTTCCCTACATCCCTATCCTTCCTCTCGCAAATTGTGTCCCTATCAACTGCATCTCCTCCATTATCACACCATTGGCCCTCCTCTTCAGTTCCCCCTCCCCCCTCATTTGTGCCTTTTACCTTTCCCACTGAGCCCCCCCCCCCAAGCCCCTTTTGACATTCTCCCAACCCCCTCTGCTCACTTCCCCTAACCCTACCTCCACTCAACCCACCCCTCATCATCCCTTGGGGAGTTTCAACATCATTCCCCAAGAGCATAACCACCCCCCCTCGACCGCTGCACCTCCCTCCCCCCACTCCCTACCTGCCTCAGACCCCCTCTCCTCTCATGTACCTCCTCGTGCCCCCAGACACACGAAGTGGGTCAAGGCATGTAACTTGGGAAGTATCCTCACTCTTGGAGAAGGTGTTCAAATGGCAGATGTTTTAGGCACGGTGGATAAATTTTTGGTTGGTCGTGTGCATGGCCATAACTATGGGGCCAAGATATTGCGACAATGGCTATTTTAGATTTAGGGTGGACTGCGTTCTAATCTTCCTTCGATCCACACCCTCACCAAAGGCTAGTTTTCTCTTCAGTTCGCTTATAAGGAACCCACTAAATGGGTCCTATCATAGTACTGGCACATTGAGAGGGGTCTTGTTCTTCTAAAGAGATTGAGTCCCATATTTGATCCTAAGCAGGAACAGTTGGGGGTTGGCCTTGTTTGGGTTCGTTTACCTAGTCTTCCTATACATCTATGCATGAAGCATATCTTTACCAACATTTGCAATATGTTGGGGATTTATCTGAACCATGACTGCTCATACATTGAGTCGGGCAAGGTGGAATTTTCCCGCATCCTTGTACATCTGGACACCAGGGATGATTTAGAGGAGTCTTTTAAAATTAAATGGCACAACTCTGCTCGAGTTCAGATACTAGATTACAACGGTGTATCATTTCAGTTCCGTTGTTGTCACAAGGTGGGACACGTATATAAGGACTGTCCATTGATATGCCCTGCATCTAGTGCACTTTCATCGACTGGACTACCACCTCTGGACCTGGTGTCTATCTCACTTCATAGACAGACTTAGCTAACGGGCTTCCTCTCGACTCCAGTTACTGCACATTTGGGGACCGTTACTTAGGATGCGGCTTTTGATTTGACCAGGGTCACTTGCTCTAGGTATGTTGTTTCTTCCACTGATTTTTCTTTGGATTCTAGCACTCCTCTCCCTCCTCTATCATTTATTTCTATTCCATCATCCATGACATTGCATTTATGCACTACTTCACCATTTACCGGCATACATGTATCGTCAATTACCTATCCCCCTACCTCATACCCTTTACTGTTGTCCCCTACTCCCCCGACCATTATCCCCCTCATCGCTCCCCCTGCTTCCCCCTCCCCCACCCTGTCCCCTCCAATCCCACATTATCTATGGACTCATCTGACTCTGCCACCTCCCACCCCTACAACCTTTGTCCCTGATCCTCTGCACCTGTTGGTTTGGGCCCCTTCCTCGACCTTCCCTCTACCCAGACCAAGCTCCCCTAAGGTTGTCACTCTAGTATCTTGAGGGCCATTCTATAGGCTAGAATTTATTTCACCTCCATCAAGAAGATCTCCATTGAAGGGGTTCTTAGAGAAAAGCACACCCCCAGTCTCGTTACCCGATGAAGTGCCTCTCCTTTAATTGCAGAGGGATGGCTAGTCTAGCCAAGCACCTTGCCCTCCGGCGCTTATTTGAATCTCACCATGTGGACATTATCCTTGTACAAGAAATCCTCGCTTCCTCTGTTTCAACCATTCTCGCTCTATCTACTATCTTTCCCTCCTAGAACTTTCACGCATTGGATGTAATAGGGTGATTCGGTGCCTTAGCACTTGGCATTAATCCCTGATCCATACAAATTCTAAACTATTGCAGTCGGGATGGGACTCTAGCTATGGATGTCATATTGGAGGCCCTATGTATGAAATTCAGGACCGTTAATGTTTATGGCCCTTGTCAACACTAGAAAATATTCTGGTCCAATCTTCTGCAATCATCCCCACTTCGTGTTGATAATATAATCATGGCAGGTAATTTTAATTTCTCACTTGGACTTGTGGAATATTGGGGCTCTAATTCACAATCAGATACCCCCTCAGATTACTTCTGACATCACTTTGTGGATTCTATATCGGCCTCCCCCTCCACCACTTGGCATAATCGTCGTATTGGAAGCGCCATGGTTCCCCACACACTAGATCATTTCCTCATCTAGGAGGATCTCTTCCAAACAATAGGCTCTTACATATAGTGGTTTGGCTCAGGGGGATATCTGATCATTCTCCTATCTAACTTGAACTTACATGTGCTTTCAAAAAACTGACCTCTCCTTTTAAGTTTTTCTCAGTTGGGCTTTAGGATGATGATTTTAAAGACATGGTTAATAAGCATTGGAGGCTAGCTCAGCTTCCAAGGGAGCATACACCCTCATCCCTCTTTGCACCCAAACTACAAAAGAAAAGACCATCACATGGGCAAAAAAGAAAAAAGACTAGCGGACCAAGCCCTTTCCCTCATTGAACAGGAGATTGAAGGGCTTGAGAACCCCAACAGTGGTGGATTTATAATTGACTCTGCAAAATATCATTTCATCAAGCTAAAAAAAATACCGATTGAAAATTCTACAGGACAGAGCCGAATTATGGAGGCTTAAAATTCGTGCCATCTGGATCAAATCAGGCAATGAAAACTCCAAGTTTTGCCACCAATTTTTTAGGGGAAAGAAATCCAGTAACACTATATGGGATATTTATAATGATGATGACACCTCTGATACTAATTTTCAATAGCTTGCATAGAAGGGTATCACCCACTTCAGAGATCTGTATGAGGCGCCATAGCAATCCTCTATGGCAGAGATAATCAAGGTGGCCATACTATTCCCAGGTATGTGGATGAACATTTTGCTGAGGATATTTTCACACCAGTTACATTGGGGGAACTGGAATCAATCCTCAAATGGTTGAAGAAGGATAAGAGCCCTGGCCCTGATGAATGGCCTATGGAATTTTATTTGGCTTTCTTCGATTTGTTGGGACAAGATCTACTGGAGGTGGTGGAGGAGACTCAATTATCTGGGCGCATCTATGAAGCTTTCAATTCTACTTTCATTGCCCTCATCCCCAAAATTGATCATCCTTCTTCTTTCAAGGATTTCTGCCCCATTTCCTTGTGTAACTTCATTTGTAAGATTATGGCTAAAATTCTTGCTAACAGACTTAAATCTATCTTATCAAATTTCATCTCTCCTAAACAATTTTCTTTTCTTCAGAAAAAAAATATCGATGAAGCCATTTGGATTGCTCAGGAAGGTCTACATTCAATGCACACCAAGAAAATAAAAATAATGATCTTTAATATTGACCTTGCAAAAGCTTTTTCTTAGACTAGCTGGCTCTACATCCGCATGCTCCTCACTCATCAAAGGTTTCCTAAACAGGTTATCAATTAGATCACGTATTACATCACCTTTGTCTCATACAGTGTCCTCATCAATGGTGCTGCCACAATTTTTTTTTAAGCAGAAAGAGGCCTCCATCAGGATAGAGGTAGACTGAGAGGCATAAAGATCATGGATGACTATATCCTCACCCATCTTCTATTTGTTGATGACATCATCATATTTGTGAACAGTTCCATTGGTGAAACTATTGTGTTGAATATTGTACTTCAACTATTTTGTAAAGAAACTGGAATGATCTGTAATAACAACAAATCCACCATCACCTGCCACCGTTTCTCCCCACATGAAGTGCATTTTTCTCAACAACGTTTCTTATTCAACCTCACCAGATTTGAAGTGAGTCTGAAATATTTGGGATTCCATCTGAGGCCTGTCAATTACAAATATGTTGATTGAATTTGGCTGATCACTAATGTTGAAAAGGGACTGAATAATTGGTTTCATCGATGGATTTCTAGGGCTAGTAGGCTCGTACTCATCAAGTCAGTATTGGAGGCCATCTCGGTCTATTGGATGTTCCTTGCCTGGATTCCTAAAGGCATACTATATAGGATACATAAGATCAGCCGAAGATTTCTCTGATTGGGGAAAAATAATGTCACACCTTTTCTTGGACCAAATGGATGCTTATTTCCCTTCGAAAGAGATGGGGAGGCTAGGGCATCAAAGACCTCCACACTTTTACTTGGGCACTTGCTGCAAAGTTCAGGTGGCAGATCCTTACTAAGAACAATCTATGGATGAGGGTAGTCATCCAAAAGTATATTCACCCTCGTAGCCAAATTGATTAGATCTATCATATCCCTGCTCACAGATCTAACATATCTACTATCTAGAGGGCCATTTTTGGATCCATCTCTCACATTAGTAATGGAATGACTCACAAAGTGGGATCTGACATGAAGGTTTGTATCAGTTGTGATCCTTGGTCGGGGTGTATAAATGCCCATATCCTCCCACCTACTCTCATTGACTCACTTAAGTAAGCTATAATATTCACTCTTCATCAAATTTCTGATAGGGATCACTCCACCATATTCTCCAAGTTTGGTTGAATCATCGTGCTCTACATTTACACCCTCAATGGGAGGAGGCATGGAGTCTCTACCTAAATGCATTATTTGAAACACAAGTTAGAATCTCTGATAGAGAGGAAAAAATTATTTGGATCACCTCTAATCACAACATATAGTCTCCAAAAGATGGTTATATACACATCTACAGTCCCCATTGACCTTTGATACTACTCCCTTGGTGGCGCACCCTATGGAATCTCAAATGTCCTGCTAAAGCTAGACTTTTTATGTCGCACATTCTAACTGAGAAATTTCCTACTGGGGAAAATCTACAATTGTGTTCTCACATAGGGCCCAACAATGCGCCCTATGTACCTCGGCTTCCGAGGACACTGAGTACCTTTTCCTCTCTTATTCTGCCACTCGTGACCTTTGGGGCCTTATCCTTGCCTCCCTCAACCTACACCTTCGATGGGTATTTTGATTGCTCACAACTGTGCTAGCTTTCAAAACACCCCACCCTTCTTGATCACATCTGCTACTCACATCATCTCAATCTATCAATTGATCCCAGATGATCCCCCTCCACATATTTCTGGGACCATCATACCTAAGAACATTGGTCATTCCTACCCAAAGGGCATATTTTTACGGATCAACATAGCTAGAAGGTTGTGGGGGTGACTTCATTCTTCACCTATCGATACAAAACTACTTCAAATTCAATATTCGTCTCGACCATGGCACAAATAATTTTGCTACAATATCCTACCTCATAGCTATTTTACAATTTTCCATCTCAAAAATTGCATCAAACTAGAGATCTTCAAAAACTCCAAAATTATCATTGATTGGTTCAACCTGTTCTCAACATTTCACACACACACACACTACAGAATATCTTGGCTGATGTCCTATGACTTAAAACCCTTTTTGATCGCATCTCATGTCAACATATTTGTAGGGACAGGAATGCGGTTTCCAATCTCCTATCCAAGGAGGAAACACACTTATTGAGAGACCACATGGAGATACATAAGAAGAATTAAAACTTATATTACTAGCATTCCCACCAATCCTTTGAACTAAATCAAAGGGCTGGTTGATACAAAATACATCAGCAACAACAACTTCTCATTTATTTTGGCTACTTATGCAGATTTTTTATTGCAAACTGTTATATACATATATATCGCTGCTATTTTTAGTGCTACCAATGATCAAAACTATCTATCATGGATTATATTTTAGATGTATTTATTTTTATTTATCTCATTACATTTCCCTAGCTGAAATGAATATGATAAATTTCATATACATGATGTAAATTTTATTTACATATAATAGAAGTTATGATTTCTTCTGCAGAAAAAAAAAAGCATCTTGCCTCATAAACTTCTTCACTTTCCTCATATATCCAATTCTATTGAGAGTTCCAGGTAAATCTGAAATAGATAAAGTGTGTTGATTCACGTTACTTCTATTAAAATCCACCATGGATGATGAGGCTTTTTCTTCCATTGAAATAGGATGATTAGGATACTTATTGCTACCAGAGACATCTGCAAGAGTGACAGAACCTAACGGATTAGAAAAATTTAAATTACTGCGCAGATTTTTGTTTGCCTTCACTTGAGGTGAAAAAAAATTCTAAAGGATATCATGAAGGGCCAAATCATCATATACTACAAGAATCGCTCCTGTCAATGTTTTTACAGAAAATATTAGACAAGGACCTCGCCAAAAATCTCCAAAATGTGATACAATTGGTGAGTCGTCCCTTTTTTTGTTCAAATCAATTTCTCCTTTAATGCTTTATTTTTTTGGTCCTTTAGAAGGACAAACATTCTAAAAAAGAACAATTTTCAATTGTTCTTCACCACCTACAAGTAAATGTATTAAGTAGGGCAAGCGTCAAAAACTAAAATTGTTGAAAGGAATTAAACAATACATAAGAAACAGAGAAATGAAAATAATGTTGCTGCTAGTGAAATTCCTCACTAAAATTATTTAAGGGTATCAATACAAGAAGATTTAACTATTAAAATGAGTGTAATATATTTCTGTGAAAAATAACATGTCCATTAGTAAATGATATGCAAGTCTACCATGCCATGTGAGAAATAAAATGGTAGATAAAAGGATTTTTAGATAAAAGTATTATTTACATGTGTTTGCATTGGCAATGAGGTCAAAAATCAACTCCCCTTCCTTCATGATCCATTCATCTTGTCTTCATCTATAAAAGGTACCCAATATCCTTATGAACTATTCAAAACCCATCTAACCTTAGTAGGTCTCTTACTAGAAAGCACTCCTACTGTATTTTGCAGTTCACTGAAGTTTTGTGAGGAAAATGATGACACGGGTGTATTTGGATCTTCATGCCTAGGATGTAATGCCAAGGAAGTAAGCTTGATTTGAACACAGGTGAATTAGAATATTCCCTAACTCGAAGGAAAACAAAAATCTTATCATAAATAATTATTTGAAAATTACACTGCTTTCGTTCTCTGTTGAAATTTTACCATCAGGGTTTTCATTCTTCCTCTTTGAACTATCCCCTCTGATATATCCAGTTTCTTGTTGGGCATGTGTTATATTCTTTCCACGACTAGACACACGCATTGTACGTTGCGCCGGGCGCAGCAGGGGGGTCACAGGGGGGCGGCAGCCGGGGCAGCGCCCCGGTGAAATTTTTTTTGGTATGCAGTCCCACTCATATGCGGACCCACCCATGTTTTGTGCATGAGTTTGCACATGGTTTCGGGGTACGATGGTTTTCGACCCCTGGTATTTTGTAGATCCGGTCAAGGGAACTACGGTTATGTTCTAATCCAGGGTTAATGGATTGGGGTTTATGTATGCTTCGACATGTATATATATGTGTTGTAACACTAAAAGGAATATAATGAAAAATCACGCTGTTCGTCCCAATTTGGGATCCAGGGGAAAATCTCTGTGTTTATCTATTTTATGTTTTTATGCTCTCGCTATTGTTTATTTTCTGTTATAATATTCGTGTGTAGATAATTTTTGTTCAGGGTTAAAACCTACATTTGGTATCGGAGCTGTTTCGGCTTCAAGGGGACACCTTTGTTGTTGAGGGTTTTTTTCTCGGGCCTGTGGTAGACCCTGTTCAGTGGGAGATATACGGGATCGATTCTTACCGTGAAAGAAGATGGCGACCAGCGGAAAGAAAGAGATCGAGAAATTCAATGGTCAGAGTTTTGAGTTGTGGAAGCTCAAGATGGAGGATCTGCTGGTGGATAAAGATCAGTGGATTGCGGTAGATCCAGGTACTAAACCAACGGAAATGTCAGATGAAGACTGGAAGAAACTGGATCAGAAGGCTAAGAGCACAATACGGTTGTGTGTGTCAGATTCAGTATTGTTGAATGTATCTGGGGAAGCTACGAGCGCGCAAAGACCTTATTGGGACAAGCAAGGGACTTTGTACCAATCTAAGTCTCTGTGAATAAATTGTTCTGCGGAAAAAGGTACATAACTTTGAGGATGACGGATGGAGACTCAGCGACGAACGTACGAACGCCTTCAATGCGTGGTAAGTCGGTTGTCATACGGTGATATTAAAATCTCGAGGCAAAGATAAGTGTGTCGGCTTGATTTTTATTGTTCTCTACCCGATTCATGGGGGGATAGTGCGGGTTATTGCAATGGATGTCAATCGCTACCTTGAATTTTGATGACATTGTCTCAGCCTTTCTGTCGGAGGAAATGAGACAGAGAAATATGGAGGGTCAGAATGGAGATGCCTTATCTGTACGAGGAAGGTCCCAGAACAGAAACAAGAATAAGGTTTCGAGTGGGAGATCTAAATCTAGAGGGAGATCTAAATCTCCTGGAAAGTTTGTAAATGTGTGCTGGAAATGCGGAAAGGAAGGGCACTACAAAAAGGAATGCATATCTAATGCTCCTAAGAAAGGAAAGGAATCTGATGAAGCTCTTTTTGCAGAGGCAAAAACCACCTCGGATGAAGGTGGGGATGTGTATTTGGATTCTTCTTCAAATACACATGTATATCATGAGTCATGGTTGATTGACTCAGGTGCATCCTTTCACTTCACTCCCCATAGGGAGTGGTTCTGCGAGTATGAGAAATATGATGGTCGTGATGTCTTCCTAGGGGATGATAGAAAGGCTAGAATCGTCAGACGTGGAAAGTTCAAGCTGAAGCTGCAAGGTGAGAGGATTAGAACACTTCCTGGTGTTCTGCATATTCCTGCATTGGCCAGAAATCTAATTTCTGTAAGCAAGATGGATGATGCAGGTGTAAAAACAGTGTTCGAGAAAGATGCCTGCAAGATGGTTCGGGGAGCACTGGTATTAATGCGGGGAGTTCGGACTGGAACTCTGCACAAGCTACAAGGTAGCACTATTAATAATGAGTGTAACAGTTTTGTGGTTCCTGAAAGTGGGACGGAAATTCTAGTTGTCTCTAGAGAAAAGACCATTCTATGGCATCAAAGGCTTGGACATATTAGAGAGAAGGGCCTTCAAATATTGCATGGTAATGGTATGGTAGAAAGTATGTCTAATAGCTCTCTAGATTTCAATTTATGTGAACATTGTGTATATGGGAAGAAGAATCGGGTGAGATTTCCTTCTGGTGCTAAGAGGGTGAATAAGATATTATAGCTTATGTACAGTCATGTGTTTGGACCTGTGTCAGTTCCATCACTGGGAAAGTATGTCTGTGTACTATGTTTCATTCATATATGACTTCTCACGAAATACATGGATATATTTCTTGAGGAAGAAATCTGAAGTCTGACAGATTTGAATAATTTAAGGCTCTGGTGGAAAACTAGACAGAGAAGAAGATAAAGGTGTTGCGGATAGATAATGGTGGGGAGTTCTGCAAGAAGGAATTTGAAGAGTTTTGTAAGAAGTGTGGTATAGCACGGCATAAGACTACTCCATACACACCTCAACAAAATGGAGTTGCAGAAAGAATGAACAGAACGCTGATGGAAAAGGCAGGAAGCATGCTCAGTGGTACCGGGTTAAGACAAGAATTATGGGCAGAGGCAGTGGAGACTACATGTTACTTAGTTAATAGATAACCTTCATCAGTGTTGGAGGATAAGACTCCACATGAGGTATGGACTGGTAAGAAACCCTCTCTTTCACATCTAAGTGTATTTGGATGTGATGCATATGTACATGTTCCAAAGGGGAAAAGGACCAAGTTGGATAATAAATTTGAAAGGTGCATCTTTATTGGGTATAAGGATGGTTTAAAGGGTTACAAGCTTTGGAACCCAGAAAAAAGGAAGGTTGTGTGCAGTAGAGATGTGGTGTTTAGAGAAGTGAAAGATGTTCTTAAACATGAAGTCCTACCAAAGGAACACGAAGATATAGTTTGAGCTAAAGAGGAGGATGAGATGGACTAAACAAAAGTTCCCGAGAAGAAGAGAGAAGGAGAACTCCGAATCAACAAAAGATGGAGTTAAGGGAAAGACAACTAGAAGGGTAGAAAGGTAAAGTCTATCTGATTTTTGTTCATGTTTTTCTTAAATATAGCTGATGATGAACTGACTGTCAGGGAGGCAGTAGATTCAGAGGATGGAAAACTCTAGAAGGAGGCCATGGTTGATGAAATGGTATCCTTGCACAAAAATGAGGCATGGGATCTGGTGGAGTTGCTTGCTGGAAGGAAGCCCATCGGGAGAAAATGGGTGTTTAAGAAGAAGATGAATGTATAATGAAAGGTGGAGAAATACAAAGCTCGGTTGGTAGCAAAAGGTTATTCCCAGGTGTCGGGAATTGATTTGGTGATATTTTTTCTCCTGTTGCCAAAATTACTTCTATTAGATTACTTTTATCTGTTGTTGCTGCATTTGATTTTGAGATAGAACAGATGGATGTGAAGACAACATTTCTTCACGGGGATCTAGAAGAGGAGATCTACATGAAGCAACACGAAGGCATTTATGGTGAAGGAGTAGAAAGGAACTAGTATGCGAGGTTGAAGAAGTCTCTTGTATGGGTTAAAGCAGTCACCAAGGATGTGGTATCAGAAATTTGATACCTATATATGGGGACTTGGCTTCACCAGAAGCAAGGAAGATCATTGTGTTTATTTTAAATTAATTAGTGATCGTGTTATATATCTGGTCTTGTATGTGGATGATATGTTGTTGATTAGAAATGACAAAGAAATTATCCAAGATTTGAAGACCTAAATGTTCTCCAAATTCGACATGAAGGATCTGGGTGCTGCAAACTATATTTTAGGCATGGAAATTAAGAGAGATCGGGCAAAGAGGAAGCTCTGGTTAAACCAGAGGAAGCATGTCGAGACTATATTGTAGAGGTTCAATATGCAGGATAGTAAAGCGGTGAATGTTCCTATTCCTGTAGGTGTAAATTTGTCTGCTAAACAGTGTCCCAAGACACAAGAAGAAGAGGAGTATATGTCCCGTGTTCCATATGCAAGTGCGATGGGTGATGTATGCAATGGTATGTACTAGACCGGACATTGCACATGCGGTGGGAGTATTGAGCGAGGGTTTATGTCAAACCCGAGGAAGGAGCATTGGACAGCAGTGAAGTGGGTTTTCAGATATTTGCGTGGCACTAGTGATTATGGCTTGTGCTACCAGGGAAGACCAGGATTGGAAAGAGTGTTGGACATTCATGGTTTTGTTGATGCAGAATGGGCTAGAGATCTGGACCAAAGAAGATCTATAAGTGGGTATGTGTTTAGCCTATTTGGAGGTGCAATCAGTTCGATGAGTAAAAGATAGTCTGTAGTGGCTCTTCCAACTACAGAGGTTCAATACATAGCAGCCACTCATGCAAGCAAGGAAGCAGTTTGGTTGCAGAGATTTTGTTCAAGTATGGGGTTGGTGCAACAAGCTATAAGGATGGATTTTGATAGCCAAAGTGCAATTTTCTTAGCTAAGAACCCTGCTTATCATTCAAAGACAAAGCACATTGATGTTCAATATCAATTTGTGAGAGATATGGTTGAGGCTAGGGTGTTACTGGTAAAGGTGGACACTTTGAAGAATGTTGCAGATGCATTGACGAAGTCTGTGAGCACTCAGAAGTTCTCTTGGTGTAGAGAAACAATGGGTGTTGAAGAATTGGCCAAATGACTAAGCTCTCCTGTGGCCGCCCATGGAAAGAAAACAACAAGTGGGAGAATGTTGGGTATGTGTTATATTCTTTCCATGACTAGTCTCACGCGCTATATGTTGCGCCGGGCACAACAGGGGGGTCACAGGGGGGGCGGCAGTGCCCTGGCCAAAAAAATTTTGGTATGCGGTCCCACTCATATGCGGACCCACCCATGTTTTGTGCATGAGTTTGCACATGGTTTTGGGGTACGATGGTTTTCGACCCCTGGTATTTTGTAGATCCAGTCAAGGGAACTACGATTATGTTCTAATCCAAGGTTAATGGATTGGGGTTTATATATGCTTCGGCATGTATATATATGTGTTGTAACACTAAAAGGAATATAATGAAAAATCAAGCTGGTCGTCCCAATTTGGGATCCAGGGGAAAATCTCTGTGTTTATCTGTTTTATGTTTTTATGCTCTGGCTATTGTTTATTTTCTGTTATAAGATTCGTGTGTAGATAATTTCTGTTCAGGGTTAAAACCTACATTTCTAATAACTTAAGAAATTTTTTCTTAAATCGAAATCTACGTTCTGACACGGGATCAAAAAATACTACACAACCCACTAAACCAGGATGGTTAATAATGGAACCATATAAAACTTGAACTCACCTAGATTATTCAAATTTTGTTTTCCTATTGTGAACCTACTATGATCAACAATGTTCATTTTCCTAGTTTTGAATAACTCAACCCTCCTCACTAAGTAACTTTATCATTAAGTTCTCAGACTAGGAATCAAACAACTCTCTAGTATTTCAATTTGTGATAAAACTCAATCAGTTGTAGGAATTTCACCACCCACTAGAAACTTTACACTAGCATAGATTCATCTTAACATGAATCTGTTAGGCACTAAGGGAGATTGAAAAACACTATGTTTAATCTTATTGAAGCTTAATAGATCCACTGTTAAGACAGAACTATGTTTTTCTTATTTCTTTTTTTTGGAAAACTTCCTTGAGGAAACCTTTTAGGCACCTCCTTACATTGCGGGAGTGGTAACTAGGATAAATTCTGCCGGTTTATAATATTTACTCTTAACATAGAGGAACTCTACTAGACTTGTACCCATGAATTGTCACTGATATCCGCATTGAAATTGGTTAGTTCAAACTGATTTAGCTAACCCATAAGGCTAAATTGATCTATAATTGTATATATTATATATCACCAAAATTCAACTAGTTATCGTAGGGGTTTAGCTCCCCTGTTTTGAATAGGTCAACCTTTCTTACTCAATCCATTCACAGCAAGAGAAAGCACTCATTGTGACTTAGAATTGTGATGAAACTCTGCGAGTTGTAGGAAATACACTACTCAGAAAGGAAATTCTATTTCATGCTGGTCGTTATTTAGGCATTACACACATATGAATTAATTAATATCTCCCTCGATCAGGGTTGTAGCTCACCTTTCTTCTCTCGGTGCAAAAACCCATTTCTCTTTTCGCATTCCAAATAGTGTTCATGAGGCAGAAAATAGGCCTAAAGAATTCTCAATCATAAATAAAATCCTAATGGCTGTGCTGTGATGATAAAAAAAAATTGACGCTGGTAGTAGGCACAAAAATCTATGGAGAGAATGTGAGTACCTAATGAATATAGAACATTGTGTATCAACATTTGTATATATTGAGATTGAAAAATAACTGATAAATTGAATGATAAAAATAAGTTTAACTCGTCCTATTTTTATCATCTGCCATCAAATATTAAATTCTAGGGAGAATTAGCAATATCACTTACAGTTACCACTTTAAGCTTTGCCAAGATTTGAAACCAACAACCTTCAAAATCCTTGTTGTGTCAGTATTCCCAACGGTGGAAATTGATGGTGAAGAGAATATGAAAATCATATAGCTAAACAAAATAGTGGCATGGTATCACCCTCACAGAGGCTAATAGTTACTGTGATGTCAGAGCAAAATCGAATGGATGAAGTCTGACAAGTTCCTGCAATTATATTAAGAAAGATGGAGGATGCCCTCACACAGGCCAAACCATTAATCCATCGCGTCAACCAATAGTGAGCGTGGTATTTTTGTTGTTGTATTCTCTGCAACCCAATATCTTTACAATGTAGAAAGTGGAAGAAAACATTGGATCACCTCTTTCCATAGCTTCAAGGTGACATTCAAATTCTTGCCCATACCTAGTGAATTGTTTCCACTGTGGCGCCTGAGGTAAAGCTGATCCTCCTCCAACCTGTCCCAAAAGAGCTCAACATTATATATAAAAAAAGGTTTTTATAAACCCCTCCGGCGGACTTAAATATGGTTAGGTGCCCCAAAATCTAGTTGGGAAAACACTTTTTTTTTTATTTGTTTTTTTATGTTGGATTTAGTTAAAAGTTTCTTGGCACGAATTTGATTATATATATATTTTTAAGAATATTATATTTTCAATAATTAATCTATTTTTAATATTAAAGAAATAAAAATAAAAATAATCAAAAATCCAAATTAATCATTGTGTATCATTACAACATTACCATGTTTTGTGATAAAAAATTTTATAATCCAAAATTAAAATTATATTTGGAATATTAAGGTATTTTTTGAAAGAAATTAAAAACCAACATCAACAAAAGTCACAAGAAATTTCATAATAGACTACATGAATCCATAGATCCATAGATTCTTGGAGATTCTTTGAGGATTCTAGAAAATGAGCCCAAGTAAACCAATGCATAAGTTTAGTGCATTTCTACTATTCCTAGATAATTATTTTCACTTTCACCCTTTATTTTTTCTATTTTTACTGATTTTTTATTAATTCATTGTTTGTATTGCTCTATTTCATTTTTTCAGGTTCAATATGAATGCTTTAACCTCTTTTATGGTAGCTTTCATGGAAACATGAAGGTAAAATATATGTTTTTAAAGTGAAATGATGTCTTGTCCTCTTCAAATTTCTCTACTCTCAATCTATTTCATTTTAGATTTATTATTTATATATATTTTTAAAACTTATAAACACTACATTATTTCCAAGGGCATGGCCCTTTATTTTTTAAAATATTAGGCCCCTTATCTATGTTCTATCACCATTTACAAGTATTAAGGGTTCATGGAAACTATATTCATATTGAGTTGTGGCATTAATGGCTCCAATTCTTGCAAGAATTTTGTGGCTACCTCCCATCATGGGGTGGGAGTGCAGCGCCCACTAGCTCCTTTTTCGTCTTTCATTTCATCCTTAGCAATAGAAAACACCTTATAAGATTCAAATACCCTTTTTTCTCTTTCATTTCATCCTTATCAATGGAAACACCTTATAAGATTGAATAAAGAAGATTGAAATTTTCTTATTAAGGAATCTAGAATGCTGTGGGTGCCTCCCATCATGGGGTGGGAGTGCAGTGCCCACTATCTCCTTTTTCCTCTTTCATTTCATCCTTAGTGATGGAAAACACCTTATAAGATTGAAATCCCATTTTTTCACTTTCATTTCATCCTTATCAATGGAAACCACCTTATAAGATTGAATTAAAAAGATTGAAATCTTCCTATTAAGGAATTTAGAATGCACGTAGGCAAGACTCTAAAATTAACATAAAATTAAGATAAGATTCATGGTTCTTTCCAAGGATTGTGTGAACCTCTTTTGAGCATTTATGCTCTTTTGGATAGTCTAATTCCCCCATAAGTGGCTTCCATCAACAACCCCTTCCCATGAGGTTTGAACATCAGACCAATTGGGGACTAAAATCCACTCAAACCAATTGGTCTACACCTCATGGGTGTGATAAAATTTTACAAGAAAGGGTTTTCATACAACAAATTGGTGTTTTCCCTACAAAAACCTTAAAAATAAATTATTATTATTATATAATCATAAAATTTGAAAAATAAGTTTGCAAATATAGAAATACAAAAATTATCTAATACCTAATAGATAAACTAGAAATACAGGTGGAAAGAAACTAATCACTACCTCATAAAACAATTAAATGATTTATAATGTTTAAAAAAAACAAATCAATCCTTTCTTTATATTTTGATAGAGAAAAACCATATAATTCATCAAAGTACAACACTCGAAGCTCCATCAAATTGAACAATTAAACAATAAGAAACTAATCAACCCTTTATTTTTTTGACATTTACAAAAAAACATATTGATTTAGCAAAACTCATGAGTTTAGAAGATTTTACCTAGTTACTTTAACTCCAAGAAAAAACACTTATTGATCATAAAAAATGGCAGTAACTATAGCATAGGAAGCAACTATGATGTGCATATGTATAAAAACAAACATATGATGATCATCCTTTCTCTACAAATACATCAAAAAATAAAGGATATTCCATAGCGTTTGTCACCATATTGATAATACAAATATAATTTGATTACAAATAAATACATAGATATGATATTTTGTTTAAATGGATGTTAATGTAGGGACTCTTTTAATTACAATTTTAATTACAAGGTAATTTTTACATGTTGGACCCATTCAACATTATTTATCCTCTCTAAATTATCAAATATCATGTGTCCACCAAATGTTTGTCACAGTGATTATCACATATATTTCAAGATTTTTAAAACAACAACTACTATATATTTTATGCCTTTCAGACATATCAATGGAGGTTTACAGGATCGAGGTGATTGTGCTCGTGGACGACACTTCTTCCACGACAGTTCATCCCCTCATTTAAGTACGAAAGATACTAGATGCATATTTTTAGTTTGTGAAAAAGATTTATGAGAACCTTGATTAACATGCAAATAAAGAAAAACTTGCTTCTGAGACAAACATATGCATCTTCCACGACTCTTGGAAAAGAAATAATTTTGTAAATCTTTTGCTTCATCGCCATTAGGGTATGCTCGATGCCCTCCCCGTGAAGGGCATACATTGGAATGAAGTTGGAAAGATATGCCCTGAGTGTGTGTCTCCATGCACACTGTAGTGAATCACATATAATTTGGACACAAACAACTCACTGTGCATTTTACTAATGTGTAATTATTGTCAATGCCAATAAAAAATGCTATTACTATAAATGATTTTTATCAAGGGGAGGAGGTTAAGCACTCATGGTTGCATGAATCTTAAGCCATTAAATCTATCATGTGCTGTCATTTCCATACATCCTAGAATTTTATCCATCATGCTCAAAAGGAAATGTCAAATTAAATTTCCTCATATACTTTTTGTCACAATATTTATATAAAAAAGGAAAAATAAGAGTAGGGTTTGAATACCGTCCACAAGGAAATAAGAGTAAAGTTAGATTATTATCCTTGGATGCTTCTCAGAAGTATCATTTTTTTAACTATATTTCTTAGATGTGGGGATTTTCAATGGTTGGGTGAATGAATTACTTGGTGTCCTAAGAGACCAGGAAGAAGCGTGGAGGAGAAAATTTCCTTGAAGGGGAAATAACCATTTATTTTATCATCAAACTTTTACGTACTCCTCATTGAATATATGGAGCAATCTAGTGATGTTGAAAGGCCTTGAGATGTAGCCAAGGAGGGGTGAGCCTTGTCACAAAATCCCCTATTATTTCTCTTCATGAATGCATGTATGAGTTATGTGGTGAAATGTTGCTTATGTTTAAGTTAACAATACATGATAAGATAGGAAAATATGCAACTTACAAGACAGGCATGCAAAATTAGAGGACGCTTTGAGAATTGAGATCAAGCATATTACAACGATAATCAGAGGAATTCATAACAACTGACTCATTTTCTTTATTAACTTTTAGAATGAGAATTTTGGGGTTGGAATTGAGTTGATGAAGGGCTATAAATTCCTCTTTGGTAAGGTTAGTTTTGGGGAGATTGGAGCTTCAAAGAATGCATCCACATTATTTTTTCAACGAAAATTTTGACAAGGAACTAGCAATCTCCCTAGATATATGAAGCAACTCTCAAGCCACATATATTAAGAACTAATAGTTTACCCTAGGACCGAGACGTCGAGAGACCACCAGAACTAGAGCCGAGATTCTAGACTCCAACGAGACTCATATCCTTCCAGCCTGCCCGTGACAGGTGATTTGAAATGGGTTGTTGACTTATTTTTCTATGTAATCACCTCCCACTCAATTAAAACAAATGAAGGATATTTCTTATACATGCATGTGCGGAGTTGAATTCTCGATTCAGGTGTAAGTGTTTTAACTGGTTTAAGGCTTTATGTGTGAGAAATAAAAAATTTGTTTAAGCTGATCTAAAGCATGTAGAAAAACCATAAATTGCAGTAAATTAACCAGCAAAACATAACAACAAACATAATAAAGGTGTTCACCCTCAACACTTGGGCTACGTCTCCTTGAGCCTCTGTCAATGGACTTCGCTCGTTGAGATTAAGATGGTAAATTTATTTTATAAGATGATGCTCAACTCCAATGGTTTTTTGGACTGTAAAAATGGGTTTAAAATACCAAAATACCCCTAGATTGACTACTCAATCTCTGGAAATGGACCTAGGCTCCCTTGGGCTTGACCTCTTCTGTCGATGTCCTTGAGCTTCCCTGAGCTTCTCTATGGCACAAAATATCCAATAAGTCCTCTTCTACTCCTAGAATTATTATACTATATCCAACACATATCAATCATCCAAAATAGGCTATTTATTCGCTTAGAATGAACTCAAGCTCCCTGTTCTATGCGTCCAACACCTAGTGGCACTAGGCTCCCTAAAAATTTCTCGTGGCCTCTTTGGCTCTATAGGTCTCCAAATGGCTCATAAAATCCCTCCATTGGATTCAAAATTTCCAAAATAGACATAAATGACTATTCATTTTCTCAAAATGGCCTCTGGCCGCTCTAGCTATGCCTCCAACAGCTGGTGGCACCCTGTGTCTCTAGGCTCACTGAAAAATTCCATGTAGCATATTTCCCTTTAGAAATCTCCAAATTCTTCCAAAAACCCCATAATTTGATTCTAAAGGTTCAATATAGTCATAAATGACTCTTAGTTTCCTGGGAATGGCCTCTAGCTGCCCTGGCTAGGCCTCATTCTCCTGCAAGATCTTGGTGGCCCTGATGGTCCTTGGAACTTCTATCAAGAAAAATAATGCTCAGAAGTCCTGAACTGGCTCTGAAAACCTCATAAATGGATATAGAATTCTCCAATTAGTAAATAATGACTCTTCATTCCCTTTGAATGGTCGAAAATTGAGCCTCCTACACTTCTGCCCAATATCTCGTAGGAAAAATCTACTAAATGTGGAGAACTCCAGATACATGGAGTTAAATTAGGGCTGACCCTTACCTGATCAACCAATGAAGCCATGCATGAAAAAATATTTTTATGGTGGTGGCCACATGCGCAGCCCCAACTGTTAATGGTTTGACAGTTACACATCAGAATACAATATCAGAATTTCATTAAACATACACATTAACGATCAAACAACCCTTACATTTAGAAAAGAGCCCTCATATCCTTAAACAACTTACATACACGCGGAACAGGGTTCTTAGGTCCCACAACATGCAACCAATCATAGTGCATCACAAATAACAATATAAGATATATCATACGTCGGGAGACATACATCTTCCAGGTCGCACGTCGCGGAATATAACAAACCCTTAACATTTAAAAAATACTGGTGCCGACGTGAAGTTGTGATTGCATCTTCATATCACAATTTGGAAGAAATACCTTTTCGGAGATCGCAGGATTTAACATTTCACATATTGGAAATCTTAACCCATCGTTCTTCAGCTTATAGCACATATAACTCGTCGCACTTCACAGGTTTAACTTTATACCATTAAACCTTATTCCTTAAGAACTATGAAGTCACTTCCTTTGTGCTATGATCTCCACCGTTGGTTTGGCCCTTGATTCGATGATCCTCGTTATCTCTCCACCTCCTTATTTCGCATCGTAGGTTAAGAAATTTAACTTTGTGAAATGCTTTAACGGTAAACTCTGTTTAGTGCGATGTTTCTCCACTGCGATGATATCTCTCCAATATATCTCCCACTATTTCTTCTATGATCTAATCACCACCATTTAGCCCTCACTTTTTACTGGATCACAACAGTCTGTTCCACCTACAACATTTCCGCGGCTGTGCAATCCCCGATTCTATATGCAGAGTTCAAGACTCCATGACAGTCACCAATTTCGATCCCAATCTGATCACTCCTGCCATCTAATGGGCTTTTGGACCCAAAAAATTTGATGATTATCTGCCGTGAGCTTCAACACTCTTTTGCTTTCTAGTTAGATCAACTGATTTTTCTTGACAAGTCTCTTTCGAAACCACCCTGACATTCTTTGCACCGCAACTTGCCATGTCTCTTTACCACTGCCCTCTGGTTGTTGCTGAACCACTTCAACATTGCTAGCTGTTGTAAAATAATGCATACCCTGTTGTACTACTATTCTCTCTATGTGCTTGGAAAACTATTAGCCTTCCCACTGAGAATGAAATCCCTCTTGCAACTATGGCATACAAGCTCTCTCTTGGAAATCCACTTTCCAAATTAATCTCGCAAGATGAGTGAACTCTTGTCATAAAAAAAAACACCATCTTATTCTAAAATGGTTGCAAAACACCTTGCATCTTCTCCACTTCTTCATTGAATGGACCAAAGCTTCCTACAACATCTTGTCACAAGAACACACGACCAATCTTGAAAAGAAAATCTTATGCAAGAATTGAAATGAAGACCACCTATTTTTTCTTCTTCAAAGCATTGATTGTCACCTTCCTATAACATTACATACATGGAGATCCTCTTGCACATTGTTGTATCCATTTATTGACTCACAATCGACAAACACCCTCGACTAAAACATAAGTCGTGCAACATGCGAGATCAACAACAAGTTGACATGAAATTTGCAACACAATTGACACAAGTCGACAAAAATGTGTGTGACACAATCAACACAAGTCGATATACAACATGATACATATTGAAAACACTTGTGCATGTATCTATGTACAATGAACCTATTCAAAACTTCGTTGTTTACACATACAAACTCATGCATATGTACACTTTCAACTCTTCCTTTCAAGTACAAACATGTACATAATCCCAAAACATGTGGGTGACTATAAGAGCTGAACTAAATGATATTGTTGCAACATAAGTGAGTAAAATACAAATATTTTACACCTCCACGATGAAATTTCACAACAAAAAGATATGCCTTAACCTGAACAACATTCACATGCAATATTGCATCATACAAGCTGTGATAATTTGCCACAACTTGTCATTTTTTCAACAGAAATACATGCATATATAAGTCTGAAATTTTCATCTATGTACAAAGGAAATGCATGCCTTACTTGGTCAATAAATCGGGCCATTTATTTTCAACCTACTTCAATGAAAATTTTTCCTACTAAAAATCTTCTTGTTGTGAATCATCTGGACTCACATCGATGATGGAATCACTGGTCACATTCTCGATAGTATTTTTATCCTCTTGCTTCATGTACTTGGGATGAGTGGTTGGATGCACTGTACAACATTGGTCAATGAGATGTCCCTTCTTCTGAAAATGAGTGAAAATATTTTTCATATTTTTTTCAAGTCGCCTTTTCTTCGAGTATTTCTTGTATGCTATCATTCTCTTCCAGCATCTTGAAACTTGATGGTTATACAAACCACAATATGAAAAAAAAAAATTTCTCCCATTCATGCATGCAGATTTTTCATGCTTAAAATAATCATAAAAAACATGATTATAGGAAGAATTATACCTTGAATGTTGCTTTGAATGTCCATATTTTTCACCTTCTTGAGAAGATGAACTTGAAGAGGTTCCAGCTCTCTTTTGAAGACCAAAAATATTTTTCATGTCCTTAGAGCTGTCAGAATTCTCTTTTTCACCATAATATGCATGTCTAAAAACATCTTGCTGCCACATGGGTTTCAAACAGTTGCGTTCATCTTGATTACAACTTTCACATGTTTGAGGATTTTAGCTTGCAACAAAAGTGCTTCTTGGAACTGTTTCAAGTGCCTTCATGGCTGTAGAGTTTTTTCCATAAGGTTGTACATATCCTAGAACAAGCTTCTTAGGCCCTTCCTCAACCATAATAGGCTCAACCATGCCTTGTGCATGTTTTCCTAGACCCTTGCCATCATAGCCCATTTTCAACATCAATTTGGACCCTACACCTCTAGTTTGTTTTTCAAATGAACCCACACATCTATCTGAAGAGGAATTTCAAGAAAAAATTGAATGATTTACCTTTTCTTCAAGCATGTGTTTGGTTAAGGCCCCTTGGGCATGATGGAGCTACATATCCATCTCATGCATCCTTTAAAGAAGTCCTTCTTTCTCTCGCTTCATAGCAACCAATTTCTCATGAAGTCTAGTTCTCTCCCTTACATCTTCATACATACTTTGCACCATATCCTTCAGGATGTAGAAGTCCTTCTTCATCTCTTTATCAAAGATTCTTGAAAAGGAGGAAGATTTAGAAACCCCACTGGATGAAGTTTTCATCACTATGTAAATGACTCAAACAACTTCAAAAACAATTCATAAAGCTTCAAAACTAATTGACAAAGCTTCTTAACAATTTGGTTGTAGATTCAAGCTCTTCTCTGCAGCTTGTATCTCTTCTTAAAGAGGCCTGTTTTGCAAACAATCCTTCTTGTGCTTCAAGGGTTGCCTTGAGGTCCTTTGGGTAAGAAGGATGATTTCAACCTTCTTCCTACTTGTCCTCTTTTGGAATTAGCTATCAATAGCTCCCCTTCACATCTAGCGAACTCAAACTTGTAAGCATCAGTTAATTTGCAAACAGTTAAATTATTTGCATTGTTAAACACCCTTTAAGTCAAAGAAGCAAGCAAGAAACCTTGTGCTCTGTCAAGCAAGAAACCTAGTGCTCCGGTACCAACCTGATCTGAAATAAGTGGCTGAATTGGTTTTCTACGCAAGCACCTCCCACTCAATTAAAACAAATGAAGGATCTTTCTTATACATGCATGTGCGAAATTGAATTTTTTGATTCAAGTGTATGTGTTTTAATTGGTTTAAGGCTTTATGTGTGGGAAATTAAACATTTTTTTAAGCTAATTAAAAGCATGTACAACAACCATAAATTGCAGCACATTAACCAACAACACATAACAGTGAAAATAATAAAGTAGTTGACCCTCAACATTTGGGCTATGTCTCCTTGAGCCTTGCTCAATGGACTAGGCACTTTGAGATTAAGATGGTAAATTTATTTTACAAGCTGATGCTCAACTCCAATGATTGTTTGGACTATACAAATGGTTTTATAATACCAAAAGACCCCTTTATTGACTACTCAATCTCTGGAAATGGACCTATGATCACTTGGGAATGACCTCTTTTCTCGGTGCCCTTGAGCTTCCCTGAGCTTCTCTGTGCAAAAAAATCTCCTAGAAATCCTCTTAATCTCTTGAAACTTGTTCTACAATCTCCAACACATATCAATCATCCAAAATAGGTTTTTCATTCGCTCAGAACGAACTTAGGCTCCCCGTTTTATGCCTCCAACACCTCATGGTGCTAGGCTCCATAAAAATTCCATGTTGCTTCTTTGGCTCTAGAAATCTCCAAATGGCTCTAAAAATCCCTCCATTAGATTCAGAATTTCCAAAATAGTCAGAAATGGCTATCCATTTTCCCAAAATGGCCTCTCGCTGCTCTAGGTATGCCTCTAACACCTGGTAGCACCTTATGGCTCTAGGCACACTGAAAACTTCCCTGTAGCATCTTCACCTTAAAAATTCTCTGAATTATTATACAAACCCCATAATTGGATTCAGAAGGTTTAATATAGTAAAAAATGACTATTGGTTACCTGAGAATGACCTCTAGCTGCCTTGGCTAGGCCTCATTCTCCTGCTGGCTCTTGGTGGCCCTTGGAACTTCTCTAAAGAAAAATCACACTCATAAGTCCTCATATAGCTTTGAAAATCTCACTAATGGCTCTAGAATGCTCCAATTAGTCAATAATTACTCTTCATTCCCTCCCAATGGTCGAGAATTGAGCCTCCTACACTTTTACCCAATATTTCCTAGGAAAACTCTACTAAATGTGGAGAAATCCAGTTAACTGGAGCTAAATTAGGGTTGACCCTTATCTACTCTACCAATAAAGGCATGCATTAAAAATTATGGTTAGGGTGGTGGCCACATGCGCACCCCAAACCGTTAATGCATTTACAGTTACACCTCATAATACAATATCAAAGTTTCATTAAACATACACGTTCATGATCAAACAATGATTATGTTTAAAACAGATCCCTCATAGCCTTAAACAACTTACATACATGCCGAACAGGGATCTTGGGTCCCACAACATGCAACCAATCAAAGTGCATCACAAATCGCAATATAAGATATATCACAGATCGGGAGACATACATCTCGCATATTGCACGTCGTGGAATATAATAAACCATTAATGTTTAAACAATAAAAGTGCCGACATGAAGTTGCGATCGCATCATCACATCATAATTCGACCGATGTACATTTTCACAGATCGCAAGATTTAAGATTTCACATATTGGAAATCTTAACCAATTGCTCTTCGGGTTATCACACATATAACTCGTCGCACTTCACAAGTTTAAATTTATACCATTAAACCTTATTCCTTGAAAATTGTGAAGTTTCTTCCCATGCGCTATGATCTACACCGTTGGTTTGTTCCTTGATCATAAAATCCTCATTATCTCTCCACCTCATTATTTCGCATCACAGGTTAAACAATTTAACTTTGCAGAAATATTTAACGGTAAACTATGTTCTGTGTGATGTTCGATGTTTCTCCACCGTGATGAGATCTCTCTAGTAGATCTCCCACTGCTACTTCTGTGACCTAATAACCACGGTTTGGCCCTCATTTTTGACTGGATCACAACTATCCATTCCACTTGCAACATTTAAGTAGTTGTGAAAATCAATTCTATATGCAGAGTTCAAAAATCCATGAGAGCCACCAATTCGGATCCCAATCTGATCAAAGGGCCATGTCTCCAAGGACATGAACTTGGGTGGATGGGATGGAAAACCACCATCCCTACCACTCGAGTTAAACTCTCGTTGAATAAATGTGTCCACATTATTTCCAAAGCTCTTTCCCAACATGGGAGGGAAGGTGGTGGGAGATGGATTCAACGGAACAAATAATATCCACATGGAATGGTTCAAAGAACAAGAGAAAAATTGAATTTTTTTCTAAAAGGTTTAAGGAAGGACCATTAAGTTCGACATTAGAAATCTTTATTATTTTAACATTAAGAGAGGGCAGAGGATGAGAATAGCCTAAAAGGTCTGAAAGGGGGGTAGGAGAGGATGTGGAAGAATTATTATTACCACAACAATTACCATTTGGATTATTATTACCATAAGAATTAATGCTATAATTAAAGATCGATGAAGAATTGAGGTTAGAATAGGGATGAGGTATGTAATCCAGAGGAAGAGGATCAGATTCAAGGGGAATTAAGGAGAACAATATTGAAATTAATTTTAAAATTAGAACTAGAAAATTGACATGAATTAGAATAAGTATTAAAACTAATATCAACCTTCTGATTAGATTTGAAATAAAAAATTATTTGACTAAAGTATCATTAGAATAATTATTAAAATTATTAAAAGTAGGGATAAAAATACCATTAAAATAGTTAGAGTAAACTTTAAAATTGGGATTTAAAATACCATTAAAAATGTTTTTTGAAATATAAACTCAAACAGGTTTTAGAATTATTATTAATATTTAATTTAAAATTCAAACTTGTTTTTTAAATAGAGTAATCAGTCAAGCTTCCTAGGCTACCGACATTAGCGACGAAATAGGATTGATTGGATCGATTTGAAGGAAGAGAAGGAAAATCACAAGGAATAAGAGGAAGTATATAAATGGAGAGAGGGAAAGAAGCAATTGGTTCAAAGTGAGGATCAATGCAGCTTGAAGAGGGTTTAACAACAACAACAAAAAAAAATTGGTTTCTGAAGGGGATGTCAAAGTTGAAGGAAAGGATGAAGCAAAGGTTGAAGGAATAGAATGGGGTCGTGAGGGTTAAAATCCGTCAGTTTCTATTTCCCTCTCGGTCATTTACATTTGGAAGTGCATGTGTAATTTTCAATTCATTTCAACAGTTAGTGCACATCGTCATTGACAATTTCTCAAGTCTTGTTGCATTTATACTCTATGTCGGTGAGTTTTTCAAACTATGTCTTTTGAACACCTTCAGTTTTGCATGTGTCTCTTTCATGTTTTATACTATTTATTTTTCTTCCTTCCACTTTAATTAATGTTTTTTTCATGTTATATTCGCTCTGGCATGTGTTTCTTTCATCGTCGTTCGCATATCGCAAGTGTCATTCGTACTTTTCTCCTTATATAGAAAATGTCGTATTTTGGCATGAGAAGCATTGCTTATCATGTAAAGTGGAGTTTGGAATTGTTTCAAATGGTAACTTTGGTCTTTATGAGTTCCTCTAGTCATGTAGACACACTTTACACTCATTCCCAAATTTTTATGCACTATCGCAAAAGTGTCATCACTATCGTCGCAAAGTGTATGTTTAGTCTCGCACTTGGGGAAAGTCATTGAAATGTTGTCACATTGAGGGAAGAATGTTGTTCATGTATTCTATGTGATCAATGTTGTGTATTCAACTATTTTAAGTGTGTGATCATGCCCAAGTTATTTCCTTGTTCACTTTGGTCTCACTGATTCCACACTTAGCCTCATCCATAAAAGTTCACTCCTGATCAACTTGACCTCACTCGACCTTCCTGAATTGTGCATTGCGTAGTCTCATCCCTCAGGCATTGACCTTACCTCCTGAAATTTTCCATTGCATAGTCACAGTGCCCAAATTTGACCCTTGAGATCCAGAAATATGTATTTTCTTCCTCCCAGTCAACCTTAATTGCACAGTGTGCAGTGCCAAGCCTCAAGCTTCCAGCCTGAAACCTTGAGCTGTGCAATTTGTTGAATTCCAACAAGAAATTGAAACACCTACACTAGTGTGGGACCAGGAGGTCCAAGAAGCACCTACACTAGTGTGGGACCACATGTCTTAGCAACACCTACACTGGTGTGGGCTAAATTTGATGCATGTCTATTTTAATTATCACTTAATTAAGATGGACAATAAAATGTAATCTAATCTCAAAATCACTTGTAATAGTTAACTAAGTGTGATAAACTTAGTTAGCTCATGTATTTCTAGTTGAGGGTAATTGGCAAGGCATGCCGAGTAATTCTAGTTGTTACTGAGTTCAAAGTGTAATGGTGCATTAATTAATGCATGTTGTAATCATTTTAACTCAGTTAAGTGAGTTAAATTCAGTTATGCTAGTTGTAACTATTTGTTGCACTATTCAGAGATCAAGTGAATTAAATATTATTTAATTCACAATCAGTAATCTAACATGCAACTGATGATTTACTATTATTAGTTGCATGCATGTTAGTTCCAGTGGAGACCCAGTTGGGGTCTAGGTGAAAGGGATGTTGACTATGAGTTGTAGGATTATTGGGTTACACCCATGAAACCAAATACCCATTGTATTGCCCATGATCCTTGCGCAGTCAAGGAAGGAAAAAATTCCTAAAGGATAGGGATTTCATTCCACATGGATTGTGAAAGAAACGAATTTTGTTTAGAGGCTAAGAATTGGCTAAGTGTTGGTCAATTTTGTCCAGGATAATGTGAGACAATTAGCTGAGTACAGGAGGCTCTTGTGAAGAGAGTTGTATTGTAATTGTTTCATGTATTGATGTTGAATATATAGTAGAAGATAGTCAGGTTTTGAGTAGCAATACTTCCCCAGGAAATTATCTGTGTTTTGTTTTGATTGATTCTTATTTGTTTCATGCAATTGGTGATTGTGTTTAATTTATGCAATTCACTTGTAGAAGTGATTTAGTATCTAGCTTTAGTACATTGTTAGATCGGATTGAATCCATGATATACATAATTTTTGTATAATTTCTACACAATCTCACAATCCATTAGATTTTCCTCCCTGTAGAATTACACATTGGGAAACTTCAAGCCTCAAGCCTAAGCCCTTGAACCCCTTAATTGTACAATCTCCCAGCTTGTTCTCCTTCCAAAATTGCACATTGTGAAACTCCAAGCCTGAAGCCTCAACCTTGACCTCATTTGTACAATCACCTAGCTAGGCCTCTCAAAACAGTGCATTGGGCAACCTCAAGGCTCAAGCCTCAAGCTTAACCTCCTGAATCCCTCAACTATGTAGTTCCTTGAGTCTGTCCTTCAAGAACATCACATTAGGAAACCTCAAGCCTCAAGCCCCGATATTGAGCTCTTAAGTCCCTCAACTAAGAAATACTTTGACCCTAGCCATCATGAACTATGCATTTCCCAATATCAAGCCTCAATCCTAGACCTTAACCTCTAGAACTGCGCAATCCCTAAGTTAGTCACCAGTTCCAACCCTAATAAGTGATTTCATGAAACTTGTTAGATTAGGGGGTTTTTTGGACTTATTTCATCTTCTAGTGAATGGTTTTTCATTGAAGGTACTCTATATCATCATTATAGGATGATGTTGGATTAAAAGGAGAGGGAGAACATTGAATTGAGAAGAATGTTAGAAATGGCTTAAGAGGTATATGCACCTTCAATTGCAGCATGTGCTTGAGGAGCAAGTTACTGAAAGTTCCACTCTAGTGATAGCAAAAGAAACATCCAAAGTAAAGAAAATATGTGGGCATGGTTCAAACAGAGGTTATGGACCATATTAGGAAAATGATGCATGTGAATTTTTCAAGCATATCCAAGGTTCTCATCATATGTTATTTGGTAAAAGTGGGTGGCTAGAGTCATCTACAATGTTGTGATCATCATTAGAAGTTGAAAATATTAATGAAAAGTTCAAGAAGGTAATAAGAATTTCAAGTACTATTCCTTCTTTTTATGTTCACCACACCTCTTTTGTAGCATTTGAGCAACATACAGAAGAAATTGCTATGAAGATGCTATCTAAAATGGGTTATGAAGGCGGAGGCCTTGACATCAATGGCCTCAAGCATAACATTGTTGTTGGATTTCATGGTTTATGATGTTGTTGATTATTTTTTGAGAACTTCCTTCTTTATAGCGTGGGCTTGTGTAGTGATGATTGGTGTGAATTATCAACAATATTTCACACCCTCCATAATTTTATATGGTTTGACATTGTTACATGCCTCAATTTTTAATTTTTTTTTGTTGTTTCATAACTTCTTTCCTTTTCACAAATCTTCAAACTGCCATCTTATGACACAAGGAATTGAGTGTTATTGGGAATTGCACCTTGGTCATGGATTGATAGGAGAGAGCGATATTCTATCATTCAATATGATTTTCTAAACCTCAAAAATGTTGTGAATGAGGATCTTAATTTGCTAATTTTCTAGAGATTCTTAATTTTTTGGAAGGCTTGTGGCCACTATCCTTGTCCAGTAACAACTTGCACTTCTCTACCTTTTTTTCCATTCAATGAGTAATTTGCAGGAAATTGATCATTCTATGGATGAAACATAGCGCAATTTTTTGGGTTAGCCACCTTAGCCCCTCTCTTGATTGTTCCTTGCAAATCCCCTTTTGAAATTGGGCATTCAAGGTCTAAAAGACTGCTATTTTTTTTAGCCCATCCTATTCTATGATGTGTGGAAAGTGAAAAATTCCATGTTATAATTGTGTGAAATTTATTGCTTATGTCTTGACCATCAATGTGTGGAACATTACTGCTCTTCTTCTCCATTTTATGAAGCATCCATTATGAGTGTTCAAATTTTACACTTTGTATTTATTGCTTTCATTTGCACCATATAGAGTAATTTATAGTTATTATTTTAGCAAAAAAAACATTTTCCAATAAGGAGAGGAAGTTTCATGGAGTGCATTATGTGGCTTTAAATTATACATACATAAGATGGCTCTTTTGTTTTATTTTTGTAACTAGGTTGAGCCTAGGTCTAGGCCAACACATTTGTTGGATGGAAGAATTATCTACCCAAAATGGGATGTTATCACCAGGATTGTGTGAAGAAAAATTCAGTGTGGAGGCCCCTTGGGATAGTTTAATTTCCCCAAAAGTGGTTTCCATCCTTAACCCCTTCCCATGAGGTTTGAACTTAAGACTTGGTGGGGACTAAACCCCACTCAATCCAACTAGTCTACACCTAATGGCTCACACATAGATGACATTACTTGTAGGGAGAAATTTCATTCCTGTGTAATCCTGTCCTGTGAAATTTTACACTCAATTCCCTATGACATATATCGAGCACACTGCAAAAAAACTATAACTATATTCCTACCATTATTTGACAATAAAATTAATATACATAGTAGGGCATGGCCTAATAGGGAAGTTGCCTTGCTAATAATCCTCTATTTCTTCGAATTATAATAAGTTTTAGGACCAATCCCATTAATATAATAAGTCTTAGGATCTATCCCATTTAAATTCTTCTATGATCTTTAACTTGTAGGTGGTCTTATATGAAATACACATAGTAAGGCACGGCCCACTAAGGGAGTTGTGTTACTAATCCTCCTATACTCATTTGGATTTTAATAAGTTTTAGGATAAATCCCATTTAGGTGGTCTTAAATTCATCACAGTTAAAATTGTGTTTTATGATTTAAATAAAATAAAAAATTACTAATGAAATTTAAACTTTCATTGGTTAACCATCTCCAAATTTCTTCCCAACAAGTGAACCATGACTTAAAATAATTGAACCATCACAAAAAAACTTTTGCTATGGATAAGTTCCACATGCGTACTTCACATAAAGAGTGAGGGAGAAATAAAAAGTACTATATTGAAGAGTTTAATCCCACTCATAATGATTAACAAAAAGAAAAAATAGGACCAATATTTATTGGAGAGCCAAAATTCTTATTTCTCAGTTAAAAAATAATTCTTATAAAATCTGTTGTGAAATAGGGTGCTCAAAATGGCCAAAAGAAATGTGGGAAGAAAAAGTATGTCTTTTTTTCTCTTCCGGAAAAGTGGAAACAAAAAAATAATTTCATTTTAGAATGTAAGGCCTTCAAAGACAACACATAAAGTTATGCAAATACTATGACAACTAGCTCTTGGGATAATTTATTCCATGAGGAGTTTGTTGAGAAGTTAGGAGCGTTTATTGTGAGGTTTCATAGGAAAAGGGCTGAATAAGGATAGTAAAGAAATTTGTCCCATAAGATATCTTTAACCTATTTAACGTTAAAATAATAAACTATCTTTAATGTCTTTAACGTTAAAAAAAATTCTTTATTTCTTTCTAATTTACAACATTGTTACTCTCCCTCATCACTAAAAACCAAATCAATTTTCCCTTTGGGGAAAGAAAAAAGTAATAAAGAGATTGTTTTAACATCGATTGGCTAAAAATAGAATATAGGACAGATTGCTTCTGCATATGATTCTCGTATTCGACCCTTTTCCTAAGGAATCTTATAACAAAAACTCCAAGCTTCTCGAAATTATACCAAACACTCCAACCTTCTCTACATTGAGACTCTCCTTCATCATTGACACACCCACATAAGAAAATTTCGCCATGAAAATTATGATATTTATGTCCTCCCTCATCATTCACACTCACATTATTACAGTACATTGAGAAACGAAACATTATTGTGAAATGAAATCTATTCCTATGTGCAGCAACATTGGCACCACCCATAAGGTCCTCAAGAACTTGGTCCAAATATTTCTACCTGACTAAAAACATAAAAACATAAGCAATATCTTTACGATAGAAATGGATGTTCCACTAACATTTGAAGATGACACAGATTCAAAAAATCAACCTTCGTGTGTGCATGCTTGCTTGCAATAATTGGCATTAATATTGAATGAAATCACATGGTCTTTGTGTATGATTAAGAGGATAAACAGGAGAGGATAGACCAGGGCCAGTGGTAAAGGTGAAGGGTTCTAATTTGAAAACATGGCACCGAATTTGTTTTCAAGTCGGGAATCATTCTCCTAAATTGGAAGAAATTCAGTAAATAAATGACAAATCTCAGGGTTTGTATGCAAAATTATTTATCTGGCATGGCTCTAGCCTTGAAGATATCTAAATGGTTCCGAGGAGGAATCATATTTGGAGGGGTCTAATGATGAGATTGCAAAATTTTTTCTCTTCAGAAACCCTAGTTTCACACGTCAAAGGCTATAAAAAAATGAAAACAACGCGGACTGGGCCGAGAAAGGTTTGAAGAAACTAGAGAAAGTCGAAGGACATTCATGTTCATTTTCAATTACAGACAAATCAGAAATTGGATATGAGAAAGGTAATGCTTATGATCCAGATGCCTCTAATTCAAATTTAGAGGAAAAAGGCAAGCCCTTATATTCGATGGAAAATAAAGATCAGAAGACTAGAGTTTCCATTGATGCATCTAGTTCAAATTTAGAGGAAAGAGGAAAGCCCTTGCATTCAATAGATAACAGATTTAAAAAAACTGAAATTTCCAACAAAGTTCAGTTGGCTAGAGAATTGGCTTAATTCAGGCTTAGTTTGAGCATGGAGAAGTCTGCATTCTTAGATTTTGTTAGCAAGTCGTTGACATTTTCTGCTTCGATGCCTGCTTTGTTTTAACTTTTATCTCGGTCACCAGATATTTCTCCATTTCTTGGAAGTGTAAAGCGGAGTTCGAAGCCTAGATTTGCACTTTCTGCGGCTGTAGCTACATCTCGAGTTGTTCCTAGTCCCCATGCCACAACGATAAAGAACAGGAAGGTGAAAATTCTATCTCAAAATTGCCTTGATTCAGCAGTCTCGGTTTTGTCTAGTTCAAAATTTGGAGCAATTTAGGAAGAAGAGGAAAATGAGGGGAGAATGGTTGGTTTCGACATGGGAATTTCTGAAGGAATATTTCAATTTGGGGATAATTCAACTAGTATGCCATATGATCTTAGTTTTACTAGACTCGAGGAGGAAATGGAAAAACAAACACATACTTTTATGGAAAGCAGGAAGATCCCCTACCGAGATCAGAACCTAAAGAATTTATTGCTCAAACAGAGACAGTGACAAGATAAAGCGACAATGAAAGAATTATAAGCGGGAATAATGAAGAAATATAGGGACAAGGTTATATCAATATAGGAGTGCAAGACAACGAAGTGTTGTAGATTGTGTATCACATTAGCAAAAGTATTCCAACATCTGACCATGAAAAAAGTCTGCCATTGATGAATTCTGATGCTAATACTTGTCTCAAAACTCAGAACTCTGAATAAAGTAAAATTTCATTGGATAGTGATCATAATCTATCGCAATTAGGCAGTGAAGAAGAAATAAGAAATGATCCTATTCAGTTTCTAGAGCCAACAAAGATAGTTACTCAAGAAAATAAGGTCAATGTAATTGAACAAATGCCTAAAAATAAAAATGAAAGGACTGTTGATGACATTGTCGATGAAAAAGGGGGAAAAATGGAACATGGCTGACCTGGAAGGAAAATTGGCAAAAACGTCTGAGCCTCTCTTAAGCCATTGGATTCGATGGAAGAACTTGAAAAGGGAGATGCATAATCTGGATTGCATTGAGAAGATGGAGATGTAGCACAACCGATGAGACTTAAGGGTATCCAATGAGAACCTCCAGCAATATGTCATTTACAAATTGGTTCCATGAGCTATCTTTCACAGGCACTTGCATCATGAATGTTCAGGAGGGATCATGGTTATTCACAAGCTATAGCCATGCAAATGAATTACATTGCCATGGGTATGTCCAAAGGATATGTCCTTGTTAATCCCAACAAATATTCTTCTCAGAGTGTTGATGGCATGGATGCCAAGGTTTTGTACTTTATCCTCTGAAACCTAAATGTTTAGATGTATCTCGACATTTCCTTATATTTCAATCCCCTTCATGATTTCTTCTTCTTACAATGTTTAGTTTTTTTTACTGTTGAATGTAATTTTATCTCTTTCGAGACAGACTACCTATTTTGACAATTGTTTCTCAAGTTTTGCAATAGACCTTTTTTTTACTAGAGCATCTTATTTAGTGTTCAATTCTTTTTATACAACTGTAAGAAATCTGGAGAAACGAGCATACATCCTTTTTAATTGATTGAAAATGGGGGAGAATATTGATCTATCCATCCTATATAATATATCTATTCTATACATCCTGTATGAGTATTCACTTTATGATTTTTTGAAAAAAAAATATGAAGAATAGGTTGTACGCAATCATTTATAATATAGAATTGAAGACTATCTTATGTTGTTGATAAGGAAGTGATATTTTTTTATAGTAAGGAACCATCCTTGCATTCATTCTATTCCCAGTATCATAAAACACACCTCTCAGGTCCCTTTTTTCTCTTGTTTTGGAGTATTTCGCAAGTCAGTTTTTATTCCTTATGGCCACCCACATGGAAATTTCCTTTTTTCCATAGTGGTTTCCAATATTGAGACTTATCGTCTTGCCTATTGAGCCTCATTGGAAAACATTTCTTTGTACCCTAGCTTGGCAATATAATTATCCATTGAAGGATTTTAGATCATACTATTTTATTTGCTTCCTTTCTGATTCTTACATTACTTCTAATCAAGGCTTCAACTGATCTGAATTGTTCCCTTAAATTCCTACCATATTGGTTTTGATCCATCACTGTTGCTAGATATCTATAGTCACATGACCTAAACTTTAGACACCTTAAATAATTCCTTTCATGTAAAAGAGTTAATATTTTGTTTCATAGAGTATAGGTGTTCTCAAATCCAACCCATGGATCAGACTCAAGTCTCATCTATTCCCAATTACCAATCTTCCATGATAGCTAGTTTTCTACAACTAGAAATATTTGCATCAGTCCCTTCCAGATCAGAATTATCAAGACTTGGAATCGAAAAAGATTCTGTGGGGAAAAATAGAAAAGCATTTGAATTGGATTGGGAATAAATCGTGAAAAACTTAGAAAGTACAAAAATTAAAGATATACACATTTTAAATAAAAAAATATGTATTTTTCATTGATATTCAATAAATCCATGTCCATACAATGAAAACTACCAATAAATGTCCAACATTTCATGGATTAATAGGTATCTCATATAATATGGGTCCAAATTGAGAACTGAAAGCATATACTTATAAAGGTTAAGTGAAGAGTTAACGTTGAATACTATATAGTAAAAAATAAAAAATGCAGGTTTCTCCCATGTCCTCAACTCTTTGACCCTCAAGGTTTGCAAAGTCCTTAAGGTGAAAAATAGGGCTTCTTTTGATCGAAGCCAATCTGATGTAGGATATATCTATTCCAAGTTTAGGTCAATGGCCCAAAGATTCAAACCTATCATTATCATGAAACATTAAAATGTGAAGTAAAATGTAAATCAATTCTTCCAATTCAAGTGTTTAAGCTTTAGATAAGCTGAGCTAAGTCTTGTGTTTCTTGATGTCTCACCTTGGATTTTCCTATTGCAAAGTCAAACACTGCAGTGGACCGATACAAGGTTATTTAAGTGTTTTTGTGTTAATAACTTAATTGGTTGTGCTTATTGGAATGCATTTTCTCAAACATTCTCCAATTTCACCTACAAATTGAAGCATTTTAGGTATGACTCAGGATTTGAATGAAAAATATTTTAAGATCTGGCACATCATTTCCAAAATTTTGTGACCAAAGATCTAGAAAATTGGCAAGGTTAAAATCTACTCAAAATCATGTAAGAGGGGCATGTAATTGGCATATAATTGACCACCTTGTCATTATATATTATTTTGATGGCCTCCTAGGTGAGATCCACCACATTATAAATGTAACCCTAGTGGGTTTTTCAACATCAACCATCATGAAAGATTGAAGTTGTTGTCAAACATTAAAATTTCGGTATAAATAAAATTTGAATGAAAAAGTTTTACTTTGAAGGTGAACATTGAAAAAGTTTAACATTTAAGTACCTAAGCACTTTGGCAAGTGACCCTATCACAACAATAATCTCTTCAGCATATTCCTAGAAACCATCACTAAAAACAAGAACAATAATTAAAGTGCATTCATGTGTTTTTCCATGTCTCTTGATGCCATCCACTCAGGTAGCAAACATATCCTATTGGGATTTACCCTTTGGTCAATCATGAATTGAAAAGAGATGAACTTTGTTGGAATTTTGGTCGCTGTAGGACAAACAAGTTCCTTGCCTTCAATGAATATTGTTGTGCTGTTGGGGTCATTTGTGTGATTGAAAATTTATTTGGTTATGGATTTTTCCTTATACATAACCTTTTGTATCTAGAGAATTCTTGCAACGCCTCAAGCATTAAATATATGAAATGTGTAGCACAATAGTTCCAAAATATGGAGGGATTCCTAAGCTCAAAAAGTCTAGCAACAACCATATAATTAGTTGCATTATTGTTAAGAATTTGTACAACATTTTATTTTGCCACTTCCTAAGCAAATTTCATCATTTCAAAAATTAGTTGGGCACTATCAGCTTTGTTTGAGGCATCTAATAGTTTGATAAACATTATTTTCTTTGTACTAGATATGAGGAAATTTATCAATGTTTTGTTCATTTGATCTTTCCATCCATCAATCATGATGGTGCACTTTGTTTCTGCCCATAATGAACAAAACTTATCTAGTATATATCATCAACATTTTCTAACACAAAATCTATCCTAAGGCTCCCACATGTAGGGGCTTTCAAACTAGATTTGTGATATTGACTGCATCAATCATACGTTGGGAGTGAGGGCTTTCGGCACAGTTGTAATGTCCCCAGGAAATTAGTTCCATAAGATGAAGTGACCTATTGATATTCGTAGGCTATAGTATTTGATAAAGGGGAAAACCTAAAATATGCAATGTTTGGGAAATGGAGGGCAAGATTTGGGGCAGCTTCGCAAAGAAACCTAAATTTGGGGTTTTGAGTGAACCTCAATCAATTAAGGAGAAAATCCCTTCAAAGAATTCTATAAATACAAGAGGGATAGATTGTTAATTTTGGGCAACCAGGTCTAAACTCCACATTTCATTGTTCATATGATGATGATCATATTTTTTTTGGATTCCTCTTTCATAGAGGTGCAATATTGATCTAAAGATCATCTTATTTAGATGAGAAGAACATTTATTTTGAATTTGCTTTCCACATGTGCAAGGTCGACCAGATTTGTAATGTAGGCTCACATGTCTAATAAATGTGTTACACACCCTCACTGATTGATATAAATTGGAGAGACTTGGAGGTCATTTTATTGTCATCTCATCACACATTCTCTCATTGTGATCTGATTGGTTCAATAGCCTTTGGAGGCCTTTTTCCCCTCACAAGTTTGGAGCGAAGCTACTGTTTTCTGTGGATATGTTTAGGGCTGGTTTTTGTAACATTGATTGTGGTCAACCCTTTGTCGTTTGACCTCAATATTCTACTAGAATTTTGATTTTAGGAGGCCATACTGTTAGGCATTGAAATCGAGGAAATCCAAGCTATTTGACCGAAGCCCTAGCATTGACTTTTCTGTTGCTGCCTGCATTGAATTTGTGTTGACCAACATTGACTTATGATGAGTTGTATTTTAGGGCTATGGATGTGACACATGAAGGATTGGGTAATCAAGAAATACTTTTCTAGTTGAAGCATCTTGTTGATTGTCGAAACCCAATGATATCTCATATCTTTGCCCAACAAAAGGAATTGTAAATCTGATCTATATTTGCCTTGTCTTTGTTAGAAAATTAAATATTACAGAGCAATGAAACACATAAAATATGCGGAAAATACAAGCACACAAAACACATAAAACTAGAGAGACACAGATATACGTGGTTCACCCAGTCCTTCCTTTCTATTATCCAGCAAAAATGAAGAGACAAAACCTACAGCAGATCCGATGTAATATCCTCTTTTCTCTCTCTCAGTCTCCCTCTCTGTTTCTCGCTCCGAGAATACACACATTATACACAGCTGCAATACAATACCCTCATATATAAAAGGGGTTTCCTTCTAGGGAAAAAACCCTAATCTAAACATAACTTCTACCGTCAGATCATTTTCCTAATGAACGTCCCAGATTGACTAGAAATTACTATACTTTTACAAGGCAATTTTACATCTATTTTTAGCTTCGGGACCCCCCACGGCAGCGATTAAATTTCAGGCGGCATTGCCGCCCCTTTTAAGGTACAGGGGTCCAATGCTGTGATACAAAGTAAACAAGATAATAAGGCTCCACACCCAACAATCTCCCACTTGGAGACTGATTGTAGCAACTCCATCGTTGCTTCATTTGCTGGACAATGAATCCTCTTTGGACCTAGTTGTTTCTCATCTTCATCATCATCCTTGAAGACCAATTGAAACTGAGCATGTTCTCAGTTTCTCCCTTGTTACAACTTTTGTTAGCATATCTGCAGGATTCTGGCTAGTGTGTATCTTTTCCAGCTTCAACTCTCCATCTTCCAATACTGACCGTATGAAATGGTACTTGAGATGTATGTGTTTAGTCCTGGAATGAAATGCTGAGTTCTTTACAAGATGAATAGCACTTTGGCTATCACTGTATAGTGTGCCCATATCATGCTTCTTACCCAATTCATCCATAAACCTTTGTAACCAAATCATTTCTTTACTAGCCTCTATAGCAGCAACATACTCGGCTTCTGTTGTTGAAAGTGCAACAACACTTTGGATTTTCGAAACCCAACTGACAGCTGTTCCACCTATAGTAAATACATATCCTGTAGTGCTCCTCCTATTATCTCTGTCACCTGCCATATCTGCATCAACATATCCCTGTAGAGCAATGTTTGAACTACCAAAGCATAATGCTTTATTTGTGGTACCTCTCAAATATCTGAGAATCCATTTTACTGCCATCCAATGTTCTTTTCCTGGATTGTTCATATACCTTCTTACAACTCCCACTGCATGTGAAATATCAGGCCTTGTGCAGACCATTGCATACATTAAGCTTCCAACTGCTGATGCATATGGAACTTTAGACATATAATCCATGTCTTCTTGGGTCTTTGGGTACATCTCCTTACTAAGTTTGAAATGGCTAGCAAAAGGTGTACTAACTGGTTTTTCATTCTGCATATTAAATCTTTTCAACACCTTCTCTATGTACTCATTCTGAGACAGTGTTAATTTGCGATTTTTCCTATCTCTAGTTATCCTCATACCAAGGATTTGTTTTACAGCTCCCAAATCCTTCATTGCAAATGAATTTGCCAATTTTCTTTTGAGCACATTTATTTCCTGCATGTTAGACCCTGCAACAAGCATGTCATCTACATACAATAACAGTATAATATAGCTGCCATCATTTTTCCTTTTCAGATAAACACAATGATCAGAGTGACATCTAGTATAACCTTGTTCGGACATAAACTTGTCAAATTTTAGATACCACTGCCTTGGAGCCTGTTTTAAGCCATACAAGCTCTTCTTTAACCTGCACACCAATTTTTCTTTCCCTTTTACCTCATATCCTTCTGGTTGCTGCATGTATATCTCTTCCTCCAAATCTCCATGGAGAAATGTTGTCTTTACATCTAATTGTTCAAGATGTAAATCTTCCGCTGCTACAAGACTTAAAACAGTTCTGATTGGATTCATTTTAACAACGGGAGAAAATATTTCATCAAAATCAATACCTTTCTTCTGTGCAAATCCCTTCACCACAAGTCTAGCTTTGTACCTCTGTTTTCCTCCATCTTCTTCCTTCAGCCTGTAAACCCATTTATTCTGCAATGTAGTTTTACCTGCAGGCAACCTGACTAAGTCCCAAGTCTGGTTATGCATTAATGAGTCCATCTCTTCTTCCATGGCTAGCTCCCACTTCTTCCTGATTTCAACCTGCATTGCTTCTTCATAACATTCAGGTTCACCAGAATCAGTCAACAATAAATAATATAATGAAGGAGAGTATCGTTCAGGGGGTCTACTTATCCTGGTAGATCTTCTAACACCACTTTTAGGTGTTTGAGGTGCATGTTGCTGTTGTGGTAGTTGATGTTGTTGTGGTTGTTGATTATTATTATTTTCAGGCACCTTTACTTTTTCAGATATCTCATCAAGAACCACGTATTCCTTGCTTTCTTTTTCCTGTTTCTTTTCCTGCAACTGATTCTTATACAAGACTTTTTCATTGAATATTACATCTCTGCTCCTAATGATTTTGTGATTTTCATAATCATATAAGCGATAACCAAAATCATTAACACCATATCCAATAAAGGTACATTTCTTTGATTTTTCCTCAAGCTTTGTTCTATTTTCTTTATTAATATGGACAAAGGCCCCACAACCAAAAGGCTTTAAAAAGAGTAGTTTACCTTTTTACCTATCCATGCTTCCTCTGGAATACCACCATCCAAGGAACTTGAAGGCCCTCTGTTTATTAGATAAACAGCAGTATCTACAGCATCTGCCCAAAATTGTAAAGGAAATCCTGCATGCAATCTCATGCACCTTGCACGCTCCATGATTGTTATGTTCATTCTTTCTGACACACCATTTTCTTGTGGTGTTCTTGGAACTGTCTTCTCTCTACGAATTCCATGCTCTGAATAGTACCTATCAAAATCTTTGCTGCAATATTCACCTCCATTGTCTGATCTGAGACACTTCAACTTCTTTCCTGTCTCAATATCAACCAAAGCTTTCCATTTCTTGAAAGTATCAAATACATCATATTTATTCTGAATACAATAAATCCATGTTTTTCTAGTTGCATCATCAATAAAAGTAACATAATAACGAGAGCCACCGAGATATGATACCTGAGCAGGTCCCCATACATCTGCATGCACAAGCTCTAATTTTTCGCTCTTCTTTTCTTTCCCAACTCTGAGAAATCTGACTCTCTTCTGTTTTCCATAAATGCAATTCTGACAGAAATCCAAATCAACATTCTTCAAACCTGGCAACAAATTTCTTGAGTGGAGAATATTCATTGCCTTCTCACTCATGTGTCCGAGCCTATGATACCATAATGCTGCATCTGCTCCTTTGAAAGTTAAAGCATTAACAGAGTTAGAAATACCATTGCATAAATACAATGTACCAACCTTTTCGCCTTTTGCTATTACTAGGGCTCCTTTGGTGACCTTCCAAGTTTTATCTGTGAAAGTTGTCACACAACCTTCACCGCCTAACTGCCCTGTTGAAATCAGATTTTTCTTCAGATCTGGAACATGCCTTACCTCCTTTAGTAGCCATTGGTTTCCATTCTGTTGTTTTACGAGAACTTTACCCATTCCAACAATTTTACAGGGTTTATCATCACCCAAACGAACTTGTCCAAAATCTCCTTGAACATAGTCATGAAAATATTTCTTATCGGGTGTGGCATGGAATGAAGCCCCTGAATCTACAACCCAAGAATCAGTAACATTTTCGAAAGAAAGAATCAAAGCATCTTGTAACACATCACCTGTCACATTTGCTTCATGATTGTTTTCTTGCTGTATGTCTCCTTCTTTTCCCTTCTGAGATCTACGGTCTTTCTTTAGGTGTCCTTTCTTTCCGCAATTCCAGCACACTATCCCTGATCTGGACTTGGATCTGCCTTTCCTTGATTTACTGCGATATCCCAAGCTCTTTCCTCTTTCCATTCTTCTTCCCCTAGACTCTGCACTCAAAGAATTACCTGATGTCTCACTGGAGCTTTTCCATTGCATTTCCTCGCTAAGGATAGCACCAACAACATCATCAAACTTTAAAGTACTAGATCCAGAGACAGAGTTACTAATGGCCATTACTAAACCATTCCAACTCTCTGGAAATGAGCACAAGAATAACAGAGCTCTAACTTCATCATCAAACTTGACCCCTAGAGAACTTAGCTGATTGGTAACTGTATTAAATTCATTTAAATGGTCTGCAACAGATCCACCTTCCAACATCTTCATATTAAATAGTAGTTTCATAAGAAATACATTGTTTGAGGCCGAGGGCTTTTCATACAGTTTCGCCAACGTCTGCATCAAACCCTCTATTGTTGTTTCCTTCGAAATATTAAAGGTGAGTGACACCGCAAGACACAACCGTACTGTTCCGAGTGCCTTTCTATCGAGAATGTTCCATTCCGCGTCTGTCATGGTCGTCGGCTTCTTTGTTTTTCCGCTCAATGGTAGGTACAGATATTTCTGATACAGATAATATTCCATCTGCATCTTCCACAGCTCAAAGTTTTGGCCGTTAAATTTCTCGACCCTAAACTTACCATCATCCGCCATTGCTCCCACTCGAACCAGGAACCCTTTTTTCCTGCGAGTTTATCAGCCAAATATACCTTCGGCTCTGATACCAGTTGTTAGAAAATTAAATATTACAGCGCAATGAAACACATAAAATATGCGGAAAATACAAGCACACAAAACACATAAAACCAAAGAGACATAGATATACGTGGTTCACCCAGTTTGGGCTACGTCCACCCCGAACAGCCAGTCCTTCCTTTCTATTATCCAACAAAAATGAAGAGACAAAACCTACAGCAGATCCACTATAATATCCTCTGTTCTCTATCTCAGTCTCCCTCTCTGTTTCTCACTCCGAGAATACACACATTATACACAACCGCAATACAATACCCTCATATATACAAGGGGTTGCCTTCTAGGGAAAAAAACCCTAATCTAAACATAACTTCTACTGTCAGATCATTTGCCTAATGAACGACCCAGATTGACTAGAAATTACTATACTTTTACAAGGCAATTTTACATCTATTTTTAGCTTCGGGGGCGCTGCCCCCGAACCCCTACCAGGGGGGGGGGCTCTGAAAAGCGCTGCCCCCCCCCCTGGACCCCCTACGATAACGATTAAATTTCGGGTGACGTTTCCGCCCCTTTTAAGGTATAGGGGTCCAATGCTGTGATACAAAGTAAACAAGATAATCAGGCTCCACACCCAACAGTCTTCTATTGATCTATTATTGTGTTCTATCAACATTTTACTTTCATGTTTATGTGATTGCTATATTGAATCGGGCCTAAGAAAGATTAAAGTAAAATTGCATCAAGCATAAAACATTATGATTATCTAAATTTAACATGGTATCAGGGCTTAGTTGAAGATAAAGTCCAAGAGTCCAAGCTAGTGTTAGAAGAAATCTTTGAAGGATGGAATCCTATCAAGGACAAATGGCCTCCTCAACCTACAAGGGTTTCAAGGCTGATGATAAATTGACTGATAAATTTGATTATCATGCATGGAATATGTCCTTGGATTTTATGCTAGATGATGAAGATGTCATGGAGTATGTGCATGGGAAGATTCAAGAGCCTCCATCAAATGCAGTTGATGAAATCAAGACAAAGTATAGAAAAGGGGAAATCAAAGCAAAGATGATTATCTGGGATTCTATTCATAAGCACTTGGTTGCTTAAATTTCTGAGCTGAACAAATCTAAGGAGATGTATGACAAGCTGGTGAGCATGTTGAGGGCTAGTAATGCTAATCAAATTATTTTCTTCAAGAATCAATTGAAGTATATTAACAAGGGCAGGGATGAATCTATTCAATCCTATTTTATGAGGCTCACTGAAATTAGGAATAATATCCTAGCTATAGGGGAAGCAATATTTGATTGAGAGATTGTTCTTATTTCACTTGGAGGTCTCCCTCGTGATTAGCATGTATATAATACCACTATTCTTAATAATAATGTGAATCCAGATTTTGATGAAATATTGAATAGATGCACTGAAGAGGAAACAGTAATGATGGAGTATGCCTCTAATGGAAATGAAAGTGACCCTAGTGCCTTCAACCCTCATGCAAAGAAGAAGAATAATGGTGTCCCAATAAATAAAAACCATGGTAGAGTGGGGCCCAAAGGAAGGAAGGGAAGATGTTACACTTGTAACAATACTAGTCACTATGCAAGAGAGTGCCCTAACAGAAGGGACTCTCCCAGGGATGATGACAACAAAAACTAGAGAGGGAATGGCAGTCCCACCAAGTAATGTATATATTTGGCCAGGGTTTGCAACATGACCAACATCTTCTTGTCGTAAATTAAGTCGGTCATGGGGTAGGTACTTTCTACTCTCAAAGGATATGGGGTGGCCTCCCTGCATCAACACGACCTCCCTCACCTGAAGCATCACACTCCAATACAAATGCTTGAGTGAAATCAGGCAAAGCCAAAATAGAATAGCTGTTCATGACCTTCTTGTGACACTGAAATGCCTCCTGTGCTACCTGCGTCCACTCAAAATCCCTCTTCTTCCAAAATTCTGTGAGGGGTGCTGCAAGTTGTGAGAATCCTCTCATGAATCTCCTTTAGTACGTACAAATGCCTAGGAACCCAATCAACTCAGTCACATTCCTGGGTGTTGGCCAATCCAAAATGGCCTTGATCTTCTCCTGGTGTACCTTTATTCCATCCTCTAGAACAATCGCATGCCCAAGGTACAACATATCGGTCAATCCAAACTCACATTGGAAATCTTCGCTTATAGTTGTTTCTCCTCTAGTATGCGAGGTACTACCTCCAAATGTTCAAGGTGCTCCTCCCACATTTGTCTATAGATGAGTATGCCGTCAAAGAAGACAAGGAAAAAGCGCCGCAACTACCCAGGAAATACATGGTTCATAAAAGATTGAATGTAGCCTGAGCATTGGTTAGCCCGAAGTGCATCACCAAGAACTCAAAATGTTCATAGTGGCAACGAAAGGCAGTCTTAGGGATGCCCTTCTCCCTCACCTGAATCTGGTGGTACCTCGAGCACAAATCTATCTTAGAGAATTATTTCGATCATCTAAGCTCGTCCATCAACTCATCAATGCGAGAAATAGGGAACATGTTATTCAATGTCTTCTGATTGAGGGCCTTCTAGTCAATGCACATGTGGAGTGTCCCATAATTCTTCTTCACCTACACCACAGAAGAAGTGAAGGGACTCGAATTGGGCTTGATGTTCTCCAATATTAGTAGCTCCTTAATGGCCCTCTCAATATCATCTCGATAGGCTTTGGGATGCCTATACAGGGTCATGATAATTTCATGCAATCCCTCCTCCAACTCGATATTGTGTTCGAACCCTCGTCTTGGTGGCCTTCCTGGAGGGATGTCCCAGAAAACCCCTTGATGCCTCTCCAATAGGGCATGTATGTCTAGGTGCACTGGCCGTGGTTGGGCCTCTGTCTCTGAAATCTTCAGCTCCACCGCCAATTCTATTTCCCTATGGTGTATATCTACCTCCATCCAGTGTGCTGAAACTATCTGGGGTGGTAAAGAGTGCATCCCCCTCAACAATAATAGCTTCCCATCTAGGCCCAGAAACTCTCCATCTAACTTCTGATAGTCAATGGTGACCCTCCCCAATGAGTATAACCATTAGACACCCAACACCACATTGACCTTTGGGACATCAACTAAAAAAAAGTGATGAGTAACCATTGACCAAGTATTTCCCCATTATCACAGTCAACCTGAGAGCGTACTTCGTGCACTACATGGTCTGGTCTCTTGGCACTAACAAGAACCCCTCAAATTTATCTGTGTGGATGCCCCTACACTCCACCATATTGGAAAAAATAAATTTGTGGGTGGCCCAACTGTCTACTCGAACTGAAACTCATTTCCCCTATACCATCCCCCTAATCCTGAGTGTCAAATACTTCAGATCTCCATGAAGTGAAGCAAGAACTCCCCCTGATGGGGCAAATGTTCCCCCTCTAAGTGGTGGTGGTGGTGGTGCTCCCCCTAATGATGGTCCTCCCTCATCTTCTGGATCTTCTTGAACCTCAAACTCCTCAACTAACTCACTATAAAAATACACCTCAATGTAGTGGGCCTTGCCCTTGGTGCACTTGTGCCTAGGTGCCTAGGGTTCTTGGCACGTAAAGCACAACTTCCTCCTCCTAAGGTCCCTCTGGGTCTCCTCGTCCATCTAAACATGTCCTCCATCCCTATAGGGTTGTATAGTGTCTCAGTTCCCCTATTGTGTAATGGATCTAGTGGGGACAAAGGTTCGGGTCTTGGGCATGACATCAATCATATATGCGGTCTTGGAGAAAGCATCTGTCAAATATGTGGCCTTGTAGGCCCTCACCTAACCATGCAATGGCTTTGCTAGCCATTCCAAAGATAGCATGATCAACCGAGCCTATGAAATATTAGTCAGCATCACTGCCAGTACCTAATACGTAATGTATGCCTTTGCACTGTAACTTCGCGTCGTATGTGCTAACTCCCTGAAATGTAACTATGGGTCTTTCCTCTCAAACCAATCCAATAGGCTTCGCGTGAACTCTGTGTAAGAAGTGACATGAATATGTCCCAACATGATTAGCGCATGGTACCACCACTCTTGGGCATCCCCTTCCAAATGAAGGGTAGGAAATTGAATAGCATTAGTCTCTCGCATGGAGTTTAGGTGGAAGTATGTATCTAGCTTATGAACCCAAGCCCTGCAATCCAATTTCTCTGGTGCAAGAACTCTAGTGAAGCTAACATGAATTATCATTAATGTCTTTTGCCTAATTTTGTGTAATCAATTTTCAAAATAATACTCTTGTGGGTATAGAAGAGGGTCTTTGGAAATATGTTAGAAGGTATAATTCCATTTTGTACTTTATCCTCCCCTTTTTTTTGAAGGGATAATTAGTGCTCAACATGTCAAAAATATGTTGAGCCCTCTTTCTCTTTGCAATATGGGTAAAGCCACACTTTTTTTAATTTAATATAAAACATAATTGTTATGATGAAATAATGTGCAATAATGTTGCAGACCTCAATTTAGGACCAACAGTAGAAAAATAATAGAGCTCATAGAGGTATCTAGAACCTGAATCCTTCAAAGAAATTAGTCCTGAAGTCATATTGTTGTATAAAACTAACAACACTTATGTTCCCCAAGTAGATCCAGGAATTAGGTTGATGCGAGAACTCATAACTCCAAAGTTTCTGGACACATTGAATTAACCAAGACATTGACAAATTCACATGACACAAAAATATGACACAAATATTATCATAAGTTGCACCCATATGTAAAGATCCCATAATGGATTAGTGAAACAAGGAGGCCTCTGAGAAATACACAAAGGTTGTGGAGAAGTTGTCTTTCATATTTCTCAGTGCTCGAACTCATATCTGAAAGCTCGTGGGTGCAGGATAAGTATTTCAATTCCACGTTTGATGACCACACTTTGTTTCCGAAGTTAAATCATTACAAGCATGTTGTGTGATAGAGCTGGCTCTTGGCATGAGTCCATAGAAAAACATGGGGAAACTCATTTCACTTGGCTAGGATGAGGTTGGGGCCACAAATGAGGTAAAAGGATGGAGAAGGTATTGGAGTGAATCATGAAGATTTTGATTAGCTTATTCTAAAAGTGTTTCCCTTTGGATTTTATTTGGTGAGAACTTAGAAGTCAAAATTTCAGAGCATGATGAAGGAAAACCTATGGTATAAATGATTTCAGCCACCAATAATAGCATTTTTAAAGCTTAATTGTTGAATAAGGAAGCCACAATTTGTATCCATTTTGAAGGGATATGATAGTTACAATTATTGGAATTTTAAAATTTAGAAAAAAACATATTTTGTTTTGTATCAGGGAGATGTTTCATTGTTTAGTCCAAATTTTTTTTCTCTACCCAAAATTTTCCATCTCATACTATATCTGTAAAAAAATTCCACTTTGGTTACTATGTCTTCAACATTGCATCATCATAATGGAAGTGATCTCATTCAAGCCTTGTCCTTAATTTGTAATCACTATAGAGAGGACTAAAAATTCTCTGCTCCATAGACATTTGTCCAACTAAAGATTTGAAATTCCTTTGATTTGTTTGTCTAGTATAGATGAAACTTGTTATCAAACATCTTGCTACAACAAAATATTTTCTTCTAGTACCATCATTATATTTTTTTAATTTTTCAAGCCCCTAAACTTCTTATATTCACATACAACTTCCCTTATTCACATACAACTTCCCTTCACCATTTTAATCACCTTACTCGAGTCTCTTTCCAGGATTCCATAAACATGATTTCCATGTCTCTGTTTGAACAAATATTTAGCACCATCATTACAAATTGGATGCATTTTTCAAGATTTGTTGCAAGTGAACAAACAACCAAGAATTACCAACTTTGTATGGTTGTAAATAAATCCCCATCCTAACTTCTTTCCCTTCTGTATTTTGAGGCCCCATCAAACTTAAGCTTTAAGAATCCTTTGTATATTGTCTTTAATATAATAAAACTTTAAAGTGGGGTTTCTTGAGATCTGTCCTTTAATACTGAATGGTGCATTTCTTGATATTTGTCTTTCAATACTCAATATTGCATTACCGAAAATAATTTTACCAACACTTCTTCATTTCAATTTTCAAGCCTCAATGCCAGATATGTTTTTTCATAAAAGCCTCATGAGAGGTAGAAGGAAGGCACAATGGAAGTGTTTCATCTGCTCAAATATTTATTTGGCACATAGAAGTAGGAGGATGTGGGCGATGAATAGAAATAATTTTGTATCCAAATTTCTAGGAAGGTACACTTACTGGTACATGAATGATACCCTACTACTTACTGTACATAAATCTAGGTCACAATCATGAAATGTATAAACTAATTTAATTTGTTGATATTGAGCAAGAATGAGGCAATAGAAAGATTAAAAACTTGGATTATCTATTCTTCTTCCATCCAAATAATGGCAAGCCAAAATATGCATTGATTAGTTCCAAAACATGACTTCCTTTTCAATCAAGTTCATCCCATGTCTTTCTACGAGGTTGGGTAAACTCTACGTTCCAAAATGATCATGATGTAGACAAATGGTTGTCACCTATTTTAATTTTTTTGTATCCTTGCTCCCCGATACACTTCAATGAGTTTAGGTTCAACATTGAAACCACTATTAAAAATTCATTGAAATGGAAGCCTCTCATTTTAAGTCTCTCCAGTTTTAATAATCCATTTGAAAGTTCAAGGATATTTTATTCATATTCTCCATAAAACCTAAGAGAATACACCTTCTCTTTGCATTCTTTTTCCCAATATATGTAAATTTCCTAGGCCTTAAGTACAATTCAAATCTGTTTAACTTTCCACACCCATGTAATAGATACATGACTCCATTATCAAGTGGAAAATGAGTGATTTGTTAATTTTTATCCAACAAAACAAAAGAATGGTCCCTAATATTTTTCTCAACATTTTCCAATGGTCATCAATTCCAAGTTGTGTATGTTTGTAACATAAACAAAAATAAAATCTAAATTGAGGCAACGTTGGCTATGGTATAAATCCCTATGAAGAACTAAACTTTTCTCACTATATTAAACTTATTCTTCTCCATGCTCTACTCTCATTATGCTTAACCTTTGCAGAAAATAACAACAACGTTTAACTCTTTGTTTCCATTTCCACTTCTTATATCTTGAACTTCAAGACCAGTGCACAAACTATGTAACTCATAATCATTTTCTATGTTCAAATATGTCAACTGTAATGAGCTTTTGTTTTGGGCTATTTTACTGCAGTTGGTAATATTAACTAATTTGAGATTGTTTCTATGTATAATATATCCACTACTATCAACATCAATCAATAATAGTTTAAGAGTAACATTCTTGCAGTGGTCAAATGGTTTTCATATTCAGTGTATCCATATTATTAAGCTCTTGTCGAAGTGCATTGCAACAAGGGAAACTAGTATTTTATCCTGATCGAAGTTTTTTTCCACAATCTTTTGGGATGTCTTCTATTTCTGGGATAAAATTTCTTGTGGTTTGGAAAATACTTTACATATATATGATACATTTATATCAGTGTTCACCTTATATATTTCACATATCCTCTAGTATAATTACTGAATCACTAATACCATCGTAGCAAATGAAAAGAGGGAATCAATATTTCTCCTTTCCACAAAATTAACCATCATCTTATATAGAAAAATTTTCATTTCATTTATCTCGACTAGATGATGTAGAATGACGAGGTGTAGAGTGGGTATTATGGCTTGTGAAAACTTCCATTGACAGTGAAACTAGCCCCTTCAATTTATTTTCCAAATAATTAAAGCGTTGCAGAGGACAGAAGTATTTTTCACTAAAATAGTGATCAATTGTTGTTTTAAGCAGCAGAAATTAGATTGACCAAGTGCAGCAGAGTGTAAGAATAAAGTAATAAGAACATTTGGTTTCTTACAGTTCCCATTTTAAATGACTCTTTGAGAGTCTGAAATTATCATGATGAGCTTCATATGATTGGAAGAGAATGAAGTCATATAAGACTGAGCAAGAATCTAAGATAAAGGTTGGCAACAATCTTGCAAACAATAATGGCATGATGACAGTAATATGGAAATAAGGGAGTGACTATATTCTTGACATAAATACAGTGACGTTGGGGCATGGCAAGTCAAGGCAGTTGACTAAGGAAAAGTGTCCAGTATGACAATAGGGGTTTGTCAATATTATGTGGCATAATAACCTTTAGAGAGTGGATGTGAATCACAAGATGAGAAACCACCAAACAGATTAGAATACAGACTTTAGATCTCATAAAGAAAACAAAATGATGCATATAGCAGATAAATGTACCTGATGTACAAAATTAGATAACAAAACAAAAGTGCACCTCGGACTCTTTCCATCTAAGTGGGTATGTCTATATCTGTATCTCTAAAAGGATACAAAGAAAAGAAGTGAATCAATTAAGAAAAAAATTTCGGTCATTATGATTCTGTCCAAGCCTTCATTTGTGGGGTCCACCAAGGAAAGAATATGGTTGCAGCTATTAAGCTTGAGCTATAGTTGATGACAGTTTTCTGAAAGTTCAAAGGAAGTAGACGTATTTCATAAAATTAGGAAAAACTATATATCAACTCCTCTTCGTACAGAAATAGTTGAACAAATTAATATCTCCTCTTGCGCATTGATTATTTTAAGAAAATTTTCCATATAATTAGAACTGATAACCAGTTGTAGATGTCTCATTGTGAAAGATCTATTTTCAAATATTCATAGGGAGCTATAATTCAGGGGGAGATGATGTTTTCTTTATCTTTAAGCAGAAGTTGTTGATGCAGACATTTTGCAAGTACTCTGAGGTACGCTCTCAAAATTGTTGAAGCATAGGTATGATGAATAGTGGAGCTATAATTCATCTTAATTTATAAGATTGAATTCTGGAAGCTTTGTTTAGGCTGTACATCGAAAGCAGTCAACCATGTACTTTGGCTAGGCGTACGAGATATGGCTTAAATAACTCTCTACAAAAAATAATGTCCTCGAGAGAGCCAAAGGGACATTCCAACCGACAATACCAAGTTAATATGTTTCATTTATCTTATAGGCCAGAGAATGACCATTCATTGACCACATTGACCACTAAAAACCCACTCTCTACATTCTTGTGCCAATAGGCATATTATCACAAATATTCTAAACTTATTATACGTGATAGTAGACAGCCAAGCACTCTCAAGTCACAAGATTCAAATAGCTAATCAAATATACAAAATAGATAAGAACATACTTGGTAGAAGACAGTAGACACCCATGAGGCATCAGATTGAAATCATAGGAATCAAAGCTATCATCATACTTTCTTGGGAATTATAGTAGATACCTAAACACCCCTGAAGCATCAACTCCAAATGATAACTCATCTAGTGCAATAGTATACATGATAAATGAATAAATGAGAACATAGTTGATATAAATCATCCAATAGCCTCCCAGGCATGGCATTGACATAATACGAATTACTTCTATAATCATATTTTCTTGTGCTTGGTCCTAGTTACCCAAGCATCCTCGCGGAATGATATTCAAATGATTTCTTATCTACCTTAACATATTCAGAATAAGAAGAGAATAATACAAAATGTAGTCAGTGCTCAAGGATGAGTCATTTGATCATAAACACAACATAATATTGAAAGGAGTACAGGATGTTTTGTGTTCACCTTAATTGCACACATATCAATGCATATGCATATTTCAAAGTTTAAGCTCATAGGGTTGTAACTATTTTATCGGAAAACGTTTTTCTATTCAGAGCATCATTTCCCCATGGAGTGTTTTCTATATCTTCACGCATTCATGTTTTATAGGAATAGTTTAACCACAATTTTAATTTCTTTCTTCTTTCAAATATTTATTCTTAAATGTTTTAATTCTATGACTAATGCAACTGCTTTATTGTGCTAAGGGAAATATATCCAAGTATGGGTCCATGGAATGAAGAATTAGAAATCGACAATCTTATCTTATATGTAGATTTTTTTCTTTGAAAATATTTAGTGTTGTGTTGATTATTAATTTGAAAAGGGCCATCCATTGGGAAACTGAAACAAACTTGACTTTTATTGATAATGTATTAATTGATTTATTAAATAAAAACATGTGGTCAATTTTAAGCAGCCTTGAATAGATTACAAAAATTGATTGGCATTGCATGACGTTGAAAATAGTTAGGTGGATTAGTGCAGAGCATAAGAACATATTAAGTTTAATGGCACAACTGACACAACTGACACCATGGAAGAAACTTTGGAAGAAGTGGTGGAGTATATGGTGGCTGAGCAAAGGTTTCCAACATTGTATATGAATTTGGAAAAGACTACTATGCAATGGTGGGTAAGCGCATCAAATCACGTTGCATTCATGGCATGATATGATCGAGGCACTAAATGATAGAGTCCTACCAGAAATTGGGGCTCCACTAAGTAATGAAATTTTGGAATGAAGTTCTATCAACCACACCCTACAATCCAATCCAATGGGCCACATGTATTACTACAAAGTCATTAGGATATATAGGAGGTTCCTATTTAAATATGGGTTTACAATTTTATACACATCTTAGAGCCATTTCCAAAGAAGTGATATTCTGAGGTAAAAATGTAGTCGCAGACAACTAGCTAGGTTGAATTATGAGAAAGGTTCTACAACACTTTATATAACTCTACAAGGAGGAGGCACAAATTGCAAGGTTGATAGAGTGCATTTGGTGTTTCCCATATATGAACCATCCACAAATTCTAATGAAATATTCCGCAAAGGATTACCCCTTAGAGAAACTTTGGCATCTGTGGTAAAAATAAATTGATTCCCTTTTGGAACTATTGATAATGTGATAGGTGGTATTTCTCTCGAAAAGAGAAGTGTTGGTCTCCTTCTTGTTTTGTCAGTTGTTGATAGTGTATAGGAATTTGGTGGAAATAATGGGGAATAATATAGATCTACATTCTATTTAAAGGATCAATTTTCACCAAGGAATGTGTTGTAGTGTAATGAAATATGCATGTTGTAGTGTAATGAAATCTGTATGTAAGGATCATTTTATTGCCAAACCATTCTTGGTCTAATTAGATATTTGGGAGAGTGAATGAGGAACACCAAAAATAATGAAAACAGAAGATCTGATAGAAAATCCATTTGAGTACCAAGCCACTCATAGGAACCAACATTGTGGAGAGTAGATCTAGTATATGTATTAGTCAATTCAGCATGGATAATTCTTTCTATAGCTTTTGGAATTATATTTATTTCTGTAGCTTTCTAAAGTATACATATATAACTATATCTCTCACGCATATTAGTCAACTCAAGAATTATCAAAGATTCCAAGTGCAGAAATAATTATCCCCGCTATCAAAGGCACTCCTATAAGCATACATGTACCAAAAGTAGAGAAAACAAATGTTTTTATAGTTGATGCATAAACATATTTTTTTAGCCAACTACATTTTTTCTGCCTCAAAATTTCTAGCTTCCAAAGAAATATTGTCTCCCAAGCCTACAAATCGAGTTTGATAAAAACCAATGGAACAAATGAAAAGTTACTTTAGCATTGACTTCAGATATTCATATCACTAATCTACATTTCATTTTAGTCTCAAAAGTCTTCTTAGGGACATCATTAATCAATTTCCACACAAGTTTGTTTGCACCATTAATCCTTACAGGGGTCTTTGTTGTTGGTTCACCATTTCTGTGGAAAATCTCCAACGCCTTTCCATGACAACAATCTCTTTTGAGCTTGATTCTTGTGATATTGTAGAAATTATTTTGTTTCCAATATATTTTAGCAAATTTAGAGCTAATTCCCCAATCAGGGAGGGACTTGGTAGCATCCAAGAATGTCTTCTTATTCTTCCTCTTTTTCTTGACCACTGCGCCTTCCTCTACAACGGGTTTAGCAACAGCAATGCTGAAACCTCTCTACAGAACTCTACATGCCCACATCAACGTTTTTTTTCTTTCCATACCTTTGATATCCCCTGAAACACACAATGTAGCCTCCTCCCTTTCAAACTTTCATGGCACTCCTTGAAATCATATGCCACGAGTAAAAAACCTTAAAACCCTCTATAGATTACTTTTTTTGTCATACGCTTTTGTTGATATATGAAACCTTTCAAGAAACAGTCATTTTTTTTTTCTCTTTACCAAGAAGTAGAGAACCAATGCTCTTGGTGGCAAGAAAAATCCTCCTATGGAGGCACAACTACTCCTTCAGTGCATTCAATCCCTGAATTGATTTCATTACATATGCAAAGCGGATCTGATCTCTCAACCACTATAACTTTGGCACCTCATATTTTATATGAACAGAAAATACCTTTGATTTTAAACAAATAGTGAGCTATTGAGATGTCTAGGAATGGGAAGGGGAAGGAATTGGATGCCACAAATTTCTAGGAACGGGATGGGGAAGGAATTAAATACCAAGTAAAATATATGTGATTAAAAGTAATCAAAACAGAGGACTACATTGGTCATTCTCTAGAGAGGGAATTAAGGGATTCCAAAAAAATATCCCTCTCTCTCTTGTTTTAATTATGAGTAATGAGAAGCACTATTAGCACTACGAAGGAGGGAACTTGTTAGATTTTATACCAAATGGTATCACAAATAATGGTGGGTTCAACTTGGTGCTTGCTGGAAGAGCAATATTTTCACTCTGTTGTTAAAAAATTAATGTGTGATATTAGTGTATTTGATCAATTTCTCTCGGACCAAAGCAAATTAGAATCCAAAAATATTTATGTGTAGTGGGTCCGATAACCATGTCGATTCTCATTTAGCACATAAAACAAGCCCTTAAACTAAAGTTGTTGGCATCAAAAAATCTTTAAATATTGATGGACAACATGAAGGTCCATGTTACGAGAATAATCCTTGTAAAGAACACAAAGACAATTAAAGATGCATTGACTTATTTTGTTAACAATGAGTTGGGAAAAGAAAAAGGAATTGAAAGACAAGTTGCTACTGACATTGACTCTCCTAAAAGGGGAGGGCGTTTTACACGTCATTGAAGTATAATGGTAGCAGAAAAGAAACATTCTCAGAGGTAAATAAGTTAAAGGTAGGCTGATCTACATATGATCATAAGCCAATTTGTTTGATGTCAACTAGAAGATGGAAACCTGGGAGAGAATGTCCAATCAAATGTTACCCTTTGATATTCATGGGTCATCTATCAATTCATCTTAGTCGGTCCTCCTAAATAGTTTATAATGCCTGCTTATGCATGTACAAATGAGAGTTCCCTCACAAGTTGCTACATGCTAGTTAACGATGTACATCCTTTAGAAGAATTGCAAAATAAAAATGTTTTCTTGGTGTTGAGGAATGATGGACAAGTTTCCCATCCCACATCATCCCAAATTTCCATTGTTTGATAAGGTGCATAAATATGGATATTTTTGTGACTTTTCTAAGGAAGACAAGAAAGAACTATAGAGGCAGTGCCTTTCTCAACAATAATTAAATAAGAATGGTAGTGAATTTAATGTGTCAAAAGCATAATTATAGCACCTGGAGGAAATTAATTCGAGGTGGGCTTTGGGGCATTTCCCTCGTTGCAGTAAATGTATCAATTTATTGAAGGAGGTTGGTGAAATTGTTTTAGATTGGTAGATAGATATTGACATGCTTTAGTTATAGGCCTTTCCCCATATTTAGTATGTTGGAGATCACATGCATATTAGTAAGAATCGAATGAAGAGTTATTGAAAATGACATGATGGATTTATTTTGGATATCACATGGATTCACAATTCAAAGATAACTTTATCTGAAGCTAGGCTAGATTTGTTGACCAATGTGGCTATTATGAATGGCTACAAGAATTTTGTCTCGTCCTGCAAACTTCTAGTAGAAGGAGTTTGGAATGCAAGTTTGTAAAAAGGCTGAAGTCATACGTATATAGTGTGGTGAATAAGGTACGAATAAATTCTTCCAACATCAACATTGGATGTATATTAGCACATACAAGATTTAAAGATTCATTTTTGTAAATAATTTTTTCCCCAAAAATTAAAGCACTACAGTCTACGACAATACAAAACCATTTTGCAAGAAGGATGAGGATAGTCTTTGTAGGATTTGAGGATGAATACATGTTATTTATTTAACCTATGGATTAAGAATTGCTTGCCTCTCATATGATAAACAAATCCAGATAGTTTTAAAAAATGTAATTGCAATAGCATTTGAAACAATATTATGTCCTCTAAGTAAGCCACATAGGAGAATTTTTGGAGCTGGTTGGAGAAGACATTTATGGTCTCTTCTTCGGTGGAGCATGAGTGCCACCCTAGGGAGGAAAATTCTACTCATCTTTCGTAGGTGGAAGGATGCCACGCATTTCTGGTTCAGCTGGGATGCAAGAAAGGAGTATGAAAGGAAATTGTGGGGGATTTTCAAGCATTTTGGTGCCAACTGAACCAACAACTAGAGGAGCTAGGGGGAAATTGGGCCAAAATTCCGAGGCCAACATTTGGCCAATTCCTTCGTGGGTTTTTATGGGTTATTAGAGGAGAATTTGAGGTTAATTTATCGGAATTTACTGGGCACCAGATGAGTCCCTAACATCCATTTTTCACAGTCAGTAGTGTAGTTTTTCACTAGTTCAGCATAGAGATTGTTGGGGAGAACCACATTGCATGTTAGAGTAGCCAATTTCATCACCTGGGCATTATTAGGTTGCCTTGGGCAAGCCCAAGTGCATTCTTTCTGATCTTAACTTTGTACCCAACATTTATATTAATAAAATGGCTTAACTTAGTGTAGTTAATGGAGATTTCTTGCTGTTTAATGTGTTGTAAATTATGTGTGTTTGTTTCTTTTACTATGCTTTCTTTTCTTATCATTGTAAATTTCCATTAGGAATATTACAATGGTATCAAAGCACGATCTTCGCCAGGTATGGGGAAGCTAGTCAGATCATGAAGGTGCTAGACTTGCATGCACAGTGATTTGTGAGCTTATAGACCAATTATGAAAAAAGGGGAAATGCACAAGGGCTCTTGGAGGAGTTGATGAGGCAAAGCCAACAATTGGCTTGTGAAAGGGATTGAGGAGATGGGGTTGTTTGGAATTAGACTGGGGAAATTGTGTGGGTTTTCCAGTATTTTGGTGGAGCAACAAGCCCAACATCATGATACAGGTTACAGTTTCTACTTGTGGAGGAGGGCAAGAATTTTGAGGTCAATTTTGGAGCATTAAAACTAGAGCAAGCCCTTTCTGGGTTTTTCTGGGTTTTTGACAAGGATCTCAGAAATAATTTGGAAAAAAATTCTGGGCATATTCGAGGGGTTAAATAGGGGTCCCAACTCATCTGATAACTAGAGGAGCTAGGGAGAAATTGGGCTAGAATTCTGAGTTCAGCATTTGGATGATTCCTTTGTGGGTTTTGTGGGTTATTGGAGAAGAGTCTGAGGTTAATTTCCCAGAATTTTTTGTGCACTAGAGGAGACCCTAACAACCATATTTTACAGCCAACAATGAAATTTTAAACTGGGTTAGCAGAGAGATTGTTGGGGAAAACCACAGTTCTTGTTAGAGTAGTCGATTTCATCACCTGGGCATTATTAGCTTGCCCTGGTCAAGCCCAGGTGCATGTTTTTTGATCTTACCTTCGTATCCAACATTTATATTAATAGAGTGGCTCATTTAAACGTAGTTTATGGAGATTTATAGGTGTTTAATGTGCTGTAAATTTTGAGTGCTTGTTTTTTTTACTATGCTTGATTTTCTTATCATTGTAAATTTCCATTAGGAATATTACAGAGAATGTAAATGGAAGATTTGATAGAAAATCCATCAAAATACTAATCCATGCATTGAGCCTAACATTGTGGAGACTACGTCTAGTATACATATCAGTCAACTAGAGATTTCTCTCCATGAACCAAGAATCTTGGTCAAAACTTCTAATGGTGGCTACTCCAGATATTGATTCTCCAAAATTCTGTAGGATTGGAAATCTAGAAACTAATGACAACTGAGAAAATTCACTAGTTGATGTTATGTAATATTGATGATACCATATACAAGTTGAAGCCACTGGTATAAAAACAATGACTACCAGTCAAGAAATCTGGGACATGACTGCAATGATCCCCAAAAGTTGCATAAATGCAAAAGCCAAATCACTTGGTTGTGTGGGAATCAATGCATCCATTGCACTCTGATCAGTTGATGTCTGATTCAATACTTCACCCAAATGGAATTGCATCAAAGGACATTGGGTGCATAAAATATACACCTATGCATATTGCCAGTTTTAAGTCCAACCAGTGAAAGAAGCATAGATCTCATAAGAATGCGCAAAGAGTTGCTTAATTTCAGAGAAACATAAACGAGAATGAGAAGGGAGTTTCTAATAGGGGAACTCTCATTTTCTTTTGTAGGGGTTGCCCATGCCACCTAGTAGTTACTAATTATTTGAAGTAGCTGAAATATTATTTGGGCCATTAGTATTATAGGTATCAAAGTACCACTGTATGCTACAATAATGTAAGACCAGTACACTGACATGTTTACCCTTCTTCCTCTGCATCCACCCCATCCCATAGCTGAAACATATTCACCTCTCTATAATTTGATATGCGCGGAGCCAAAATGGAGAAGCAATAGATCTACATACTCAAACAAACCATATTAACAAGGGCTTATCTGCACTACACTCCTACCCAAAAAAAGCAATGTTAAATATACAAGCATATGTTCCAACTTTGTATTATGTTGGTTAAAAATATTTACTAAATGCAAAATATTTATAGTGTTCTCTCATGATCAGATTTAAAGATCCATGAAAAAGGTCCAAAATTATCTGGCCAAACCCCTATGTTAAACGAGTTAGTGCTCTACAAAACCACTATAACCCAACCCAGAGTTACATACGAGTAAATTGGCATGGTTGGTTGACTGTTCAAAAGAGTTGTTACTACATTTTGTATGCAGTTTTATGGAGAAAAACCCACAAAGTTTGGAAAGTTTTCTAATTTCATATTGTTGTTGAAAATCTGGTTGTTTTTGCTAAAAGTAAATGTAACACATGTTAGATTTCATTCCCATTGTAATCTTATTATTTCCATTGTGTTTTTGTTTGTCCTAGAAGAAAATTTAACAGGTCCTAATTTTCTTTTGCCATGCTCCTTTGTTGCTAGAAATATGCTTGTATTTCTACTAAAAGTAAATATAGCACATGTTAGATTTATTTCACCTTTCAATGTTGCTATTTAGAATGCCTTGTATCCAAGAAAATCTAGCAGAAAATAGATTTATTTTTTTCCTGCAATATTTCTTTTAGCAATATACTTGTGTTTGTTCTAAAAATAAATCTAGCACGAGCTAGACCCTGCGATGTTGTTATGTGCTTATGTTATTGCTATAGAAAAATTTAGCATGGGTTATATTTCCTTCACCTTTCAATGGTGTTATCGACAATGTGCGGTTATCTATACTATAGGAAATATACCACTCATTATATTTTTTTTCATCTTACGATGTTGTTATTAGCAATGCACTTTCATTTATGATAGAATGAAATCTAGCATGTGTTAGATTTCATTTTCTTGATAATGTTGTTGTTGGAAATAGGCTTGAGTTTTTGCTAAAAGTAAATATAACACATGCTAGATTTTTTTCACCTTACAATGTTTGTTATGTGCTTGTGTTTGTGCTAGAAGGAAATTTATCATGTGCTAGATTTGTTTCACAATGCCATGTTGTGGTTGGCAATCTGGTTGTTTGTGCTAGAAGGAAATATGCTAGGTTAATTGAACTTGCAATGTTGCTAGAAGGAAATTTAGCACATGTTCGATTTCTTTTCTGGAAATGTTGTTATTGGTAATATGATTTAGTTTGTGCTAGAAGTAAATTTAGCATGTGTTAGATTTATTTAACACCACAATGTTTTTATGTTTTTATATGTGTTCTAGAAGGAAATCCATCACGTGCTAGATTTTATTTATCTTATAATGTGCTTGTGTTGTTCTGTAAGGAAATCTAGCACATGTTAGATTTTCTTTGCCCTATAATGTTGTTGTTCTCAACATTCTTGTTTTTGTGCTAGAAGTAAATCTACCATGCACTAGAATTCTTTCACATTATAATGTGCTTGTCTACTTGCATTTATCCTAGAAGGAAATATTACACACATTAGATATATTTCTCCTTATAATTTTGTTATTGGCAATGTGCTTATGTTTGGGCTAGAAGGAAATCTACCACACGTTATGTTTCCCTCATCTCAAAATGTTCTTGTGTTTGTAATAGAAATAAATCTATAGCATGCACTAGATTTATTCAGTCCTACAATGTTGTTATGTGCTAGAAGGAAATATAGCACGTGTTAGATTTATTTCAATTTTAATCATGTTTGTGTTTGTGTTGGAAGAAAATTGATCATGTGTTAGATTTCTTATACTCTATAATTCTTTTATTAGAAACATGCTTGTATTTGAGGTAGAGATAAATCTAGCACTTGCTAAATTTATTTCACTCTACAATGTTGCTATGTGCTTTTGTTTGCGCTAAAAAAAAATCTAGCACAAATTAGATTTCTTTTACCTTGCAATGTTGTTATTAGTAACATCTTTGCATTTAGGCTAAAAGGAAATCTGACATGTCCTAGATTTTTTGTTGTTGTGCATTGTTGTTGTTAGAAATATTTATATGTTTTTGTTAGAAGTAAATATAACAGAAGCTAACTTTTTCTCACCCTACAATGTTTTTATGTGATAAGTTTTGCATTAGAAGGAAATCTAACATGCATTAGATTTCTTTCACCTTGGAATGTTATTATTTGCAATGTTCTTCTGTTTCTAATATGAAGAAATCTAACTTGTGTTAGATTTGTTTTTCTGAACAATGTTGTTGTTGGAAATATGTAATTGAATTTGTACTAGAAGGAAATCTAGTATGTGCTATATTTTCTTCACAATGTGATCTTATTTTTAAAAATATAGTTATTTATGCTAGAAGGAAATCTAACACTTTGCACTCTTTTTATTTGGAAATGTGTTTTGGGAAAAATACTTAGAGGGGGAGGGGGGGGGGGGGGTGAATAAGTATTTATAAGTCACTGTAAACTTTTACTTTTCCTTTAATGATTTCTACATGCGACTTTAATGAACCCAAATAGCTTATACATGTGAATATATTTAAGAAAACTCGTGTATGTCCAGAGATATTATTATGTAGATAATTTCTTATTTAGATCAGTGCATCATTCATTCATCAAATGTTTAGTAAGCAGTAAGCATGTGTAGTAAGATCAAAATAAATCATCACACATAACAAACACACATGAACACCACGATTTAAGGTGGAAACCCAAGTCGGGAGAGAACCACTACTGCTGTCATCTTTGTCTTCAATATTTATTATAAAGAAAACTTCTTACAATATTGTACTGGTGCAGACTCATACCAGCATGCAAGCACCCACCTGCAGAAGGCTGTAACCTTCTCTCATTCTCCGACAAATACTGGAAGGGAGCTCCAACCACCTGCTTCTTGTTTACCAGCATCTCCTGGAAGGGAGATACTACCCACTGATCTCGTTTACCAGCAACCATTGGAAGGGAGTTATGACCCCGTCACTGAAGGCTCCAACCTTAAGCACCACTGCAGAACATGTTTCATCAATTTTCACACTGGATCAAACAACTTCAACACATAATAAGCTTCACCCAATACTTCAATCATAACAGTGAGATCACTGTAACCAGAACCCAGTAATAACCCAGACATCAGAATCAATATGCAAAATCAAACTTAACCCTGAACATTCATCATCTTAAAATGAATACACTACTTTTCTTCGTTGAACCTGCGTGTATACATGATTTCCTTCACACCAACCTGCGTATAGATCTGTAAATATAATTTTTGCAAAATGTGATCAGTCTCAAGTCCAGATCTGATGCTTTTAGTTAGACATCTTTCCAGAAATGTAGAACCCTTACATAGTTAGTCATCATTAACCAAGTTTAATCACTCATTGATCATATTTGTACATAGTCAAATTAGCAGCATGTACAGTGTTCAAACACCGAGACCTACATTAATATTTCATTGAAAGACAACAAAAATAAAACAACAATAAATAGATAATCTTTCTAATAATATTTAGAAAACCCTGACTTCCATACGTGCTTTCTTCTGAGACCAAGCCGCGTATATACGCGTTGTCACCAAGACAAACTAGCATATAGGTCTTTATATACTAAATTCAAAAGTCTCATCAGACTTAGAACAAATCAGAGACATTCAACCATGCTTTGTCAGATTTATAAAACCCTTATTTAGTTAGCAGCATTCACCATATTGAATCAGCAAGTTACTGATCATATCAATACATAATCAACTAGTAGCATAGGCAATATCAAAATAACTTAGATCTATATGAATACATCATTGACGGACAACAATCGTAGAACAAGACAGATCATAAATTTCCTTCTGCATACTTCAGCAAAACTATAGATCCCATATGCACTTTTTCTTAACTAAAACTGCGTATATCCGTGCTTTGACAAAGATGAACTCATGTACATATCTGAAACTATTTCAATACTATGAAACCCTTTAGAATAAATAATCAACTCAAATCTTACCCTTCAATTCAGCAAACATTCGCCAGATCAAATATCTAAAAATTTCATAAATAGATCTAGAAAACAATTTTTCATTTCAGGTCTACAGATCCTGATCCATCATTGTATTCATAGGTGCATTATTATTTCAGATCTATCAATAAGATGTAACCCATTCCATGCATATATACTTCAGAGTGAAGTATTTATTAATACCCAAACACATGCATACTTAGCACTATGATCTTCTTCTCCTTATATATATTTAGCCTTTACCAATACCATGAGTAAAAACCACACCACTTCTGATGGTATTCTTTGACAGAATCAAATATACAATACAACGATCAATACTATGGGCTAATACCATGGTAATTACCCCTGCTATCATAATTTTAGAGTGCAAAAGGCATACATGACTTTGCTTCTTCATATCCGCGTGTATACACAAATTCGCTTCTTAAAAATTGCATATATAATAATTCTGGATGTATACGCGGGTTGTATTCATAAAATTAGCATATACATTGCCTCCATATGCGGGTTGCCTTCATCAAACCTGCGTATACATTGAGAATTTTTTCCTGTTTCATTTTTCTCGCACGTATTGGAATTCCTTTCTCTGTCACATCTCAACTGACTTGTAGAAACATAATTTTTACATTTTTAACAAATAGGTTGCTATTAAAAGGAAACTCATGAAGTAGGTTTCCATCAAGGACAACTTTATCAAGTAGGTTTCCATCAAGGACAACATATTTCATCATATTTCCAACAATCTCCCCCTTTGGACTTGATGGAAACCATGATGGTGTTTGATCACCAAAATAGATAAATACATTAATCATAACCATTAGTCAAACACCAAAATACTCTCCCCCTTTGACATCAAGGGCAAAGGGAATATTAACACTAAAATAAGATCGTCGTTTCCTTGTAGAAAGAAGAATTCTGTAGATCTGATGTGTACTAAATTTACCATGCTCCCCCAGAGTTCATGCTGAATCTTCGGATAGATTTTTCAATCAAGGACATGACTCTATAACTCAACCAAGTATGAAATATACATACATCAATTATCCAACCAAGTGGATTTACATATTTGACTAATCTACCAAACAAAGTGGGTTTACACATATTCAATCAACTACCCCCAAGTAGTTTTACAAATTTTGAACAAGTCCTTTCATGACTGGATATAAAAATTTTACATCATAGGTCTCAACATGACCTTTTCATCAAATTACAGAAATGGATTTTTGTAACCAAGGCCAAAAGATCTCAAGAGAGAGATAATAAATCAGAAATCAAATTAGAATGCCAACAATGCATCCTCTTCAAAACGACAGGTTCTCCCCCAAGCTTGTGCATCCTGAACACTTTCAAAAACCAACCCATCAAAGCAGTTTCTTCAAGGAGATAAATATGAGAGAATGATATAGAAAGATGAAGACTGGACAAAAACAAAGATTACCCAACAACACCACAACTGTTCTGAAAACTGACTTAGAGAATTTCTGTCAGCAAAACCCATACGCGGTTTTATCCACTGAAACTCGCGTATATATGTAATTCAACTTTATGAAACCAATGTACAAAATTTAATATTATGAATTTAAGCAGATTTGATCAGAGAGGCAGAGACAACTCCTAGCTTCTATCTCAGGTATTCGAATGCTTCCCTGGGCATAGGTTTAGTAAATATATCATCAACTTGTTCTTTGGAAGGAACATACTTCAATTTGACCTTTTGTTCAAGCACTTGTTCACGTAGGAAGTGATACTTGATAGGAATGTGCTTAGTCTTGGAATGCATAACATGATTTTTTGAGATACTAATAGAACTTGTATTATCACATAAAATGGAGATGGGAGATGAACATTTGATTTGAATTTCTTGTAGATTTTGCATCATCCAAAGGAGTTGTGTTCAACATGATGCAGCAGGCACATATTCTTCTTCTGCTTTAGATAAGGAAATATAACTTTTTTCCTTGTTAAACCACGATACTAATTAGGGCCGCATATATAATGCACCACCGCTAGTACCTTTTCAATCATCAACACTTCCAGCCCCATCCACATCTGTGATTGGGTCTATTATTTCAACATCATAGTATCTTTCTGTAGAAACCATCTATCAACTTAATCTCTTGTCTTCATCAAGGTGAAATTTCCATTTCCCCTTTGTAGAAACATATGTGGGAATCATCATAAAATAGGATAGAGTAGAGAGGCATCATATAGCATGAGAAAACACCATAAACTTGTATCAACAATATATGAGAGAAGAAATACAATGTAGCCATGTATTTAGGTGTCATCCAACAGTTGTATCATAAGCACATCAGTAACCAAGCCTTCAGGATCTTTGTAGCAACATCATATTCTTGCCAAGAAAAATTATCATATCAGAACAACTTCATCAATAGTCTATATGTATCAAGCAATCATCCATTTGATATGCTATCGCCAAGGTCTTATATTTATTTCATCACGATGTAACATGTGTAGGAATCAAGTACAATAGGCCTCATTCATGCCAAAAGTCATTAGAAACAAACTCTGCATGTTATGTCTTTATATCTAAATCATTATACTTGAATCAAATCCATGTGAGAAAATAAAGATAATCTTTTGCAAAAAGAAATCAGGGCTCATCCATAATATCATCATATGAAATCCATGTATCATGAAAACATCATTCAAACATGAGCATCAAAAGAATTAAGGAATAAGAAAACACAATGCCAACAATGAAAAATTAGTAGTTAGACTAATGATCCCCCTGAACATGTGCTACTTGTTCATAGTCAAGACTGACCATATCATATCAACAAACTATAATCATCAACATTAGATCAAGAAAATTACAACTGTCAGCAGCGTATCAGAAACTAATCTTGAGTCTAGCTCACTGTTTTTATTATTGGATAAAAACATACACAATTGTATCCAGTGGAACTCGCGTGTATACACAATTTTAGTTTATGAAACCCGCGTATAGAAAGTGAAATACATAAAATTTCACAACTTCATCTTACCCTGAACTTATGCCACTTGTACTTATATTCTGTTGTCACATCAGATGCACTGTAAAAAATATAAATAACCAGAATTACCAAACCATTCTTTACACATTGTAGTTGAAGATAACATTATTCTTTCAAGAATGATGGTCTGAAATGGGCATTGACTTCTTTCAGTCTGAGTCTGAATCCTCCTCACATCTGCGAGAGGTCGCATATAATTTATCAACATTTTTGTATCCGCTTGCTATGACTTCTCCAGTTTCTTCGTCCATAACCTTGCATTTGGTTGAGGTAAACACAATTATATCTCCTTTATCTGCCATTTGACCTACATTTGATAAGTTTTGTTTTAGGCCTTGAACTAATAAGGTATCAAATTCACATCTATTTTTGCTAATTATAGCTCTACCTTTTCCCAAAATATTTTTTGGAGCATCATTTCAAAGAATAACCTTACCATCTTGATTTTTCTTAAGAGAATCCATCTTACTCTTATCACTAGTCATGTGATGAGAACATCCACTATTGATTTACCATTCATCCTTGTCCTTAATTGTACAGAGAGCAAGACCACATCTTACCTTTTCTTCTTTATGCTTGTCAACATTAAAGTTGGCTTATCCAACTTTCTTTGGTCTTATGATATCATTTTTTTGAATTTCATGTTGTCTTGGATGATTCATTGATATGTTCCTGCATTCCTTTTCTACATGCCCAAACTTCTTACAAGAATAACATCTTATGTGACCAGAAAAGGGAGAAAATGTATCATTATAACTTTTCCTCATGTTCCTTCTATTGCAATAGAAAGCTTTATGTCAAATTGGTTGCATGAAAAACAATAACCCTTAAAGAACCTGAGTACCTGGGAGTTGTCGACCTTTCTGTGTAGAGTTTATTTGTTTGTGACTGAAACAATATACTTCTACAATTGGCTGCAACATGCCCATAATTATGACATATAAAGCATTCAACATTATTTATCAAAGGATAAAATCGATTTTTATTTCTATAGTTAGGAGCGAATAATTTCCTTTGAGAAATCATGATTGTCAATTGACCTTTTGTCTCTTTCAACACTTTGGGATTTGCATTGATATCCTTTGAATCTTTAGCACTTCCTTGTGAACTAGTTTCTCCTTCAACAGTTTCATGAAAACGAAGACCAAATTTAATAGAAGGAGACCTTTGACTACTAAGAATATTATCCAGAATCTTAGTACTACCTTGAAACCTCAAGTGTTTATCCTTTTCCTCTAATTTACCTTTTAAAATGTTTACCTCAACTTCCAATCTTTGGCATTTCTTCTTCATACCTTCTTCGACCCTTCTTCCCTTTTATACTTGTTCATTCAATTTTAGAATCTCTTCTTTCAACCCATTTTCTTGTTCTTCAAATGTTTGTAGAAGTTCTTCATTCTTCTTATTTGATTTTTCCAGATCTTCTTTGAGAGAGATTATTTCTACTTCAAGTCCTTCACTATGATTGGATACTTCATTCTGCAACTTTTGACACTAATCTATCTGTTCTTTGTTTAGTTTCTAAATTGAATTTATTTCTTGTAACTGGTCATTCAATATAGAAATCATATCTTTGAAGATATATTCCCTTTCATTAAATAAAATATGTTGATCTTCAACTTCATTCTTGAGATTATAAATTTCTACTTCTAGATCCATAGAATTACTTTTAATTTCGTATTCACTATATTCAACATTGCATGCACAAGAAAGTGAATCACAAGAACAACAATAAATACCTGTTTCATCTTCTTCATTTGCTGCTACATAAATTTTCTGAGATATCTTCTTCCTTTGAGTAGAGTTTTTCTTTTGCTTCCTTCCCATTGAGACAGATCTCCTTCAAGCGATCAAGCTTCTATAGAAGGACCTACTCTGATACCAATTGTTGGGAAAAATAATTAGAGGGGGTGAATCATTATTTATAACTCACTGTAACCTTTTAATTTTACTTTACTGATTTCTATACATGACTTTAATGAACCCAACTAGCGTATACATGCGGATATATTTAAGAAAGCTTGCGTGTGTCTAGAGATATTATTATACAGATAATTCCTTACTTAGATCAATGCATCATTCATTCATCAGATGTTTAGTAAGAAGTAAGCATATGCATTAAGAGTAGAATAAGTCATCACACATAAGAAACACACATGAACAATAGGATTTAAGGTGGAAACCCAAGTTGGGAGAAAACCACCATTGTTGTCATCTTTGCCTTCAATATTTATTATAAATAAAATTGCTTAAAATCTTGTACTGGTGTAGACTCATACCAACACATAGGCACCCACCTGTAGAAGGCTGCAACCTTCTCTCATTATCCAAAAACTTCTGGAAAGGAGCTCCAACCCCCTACTTCTCATTTACGAGCATCTCCTGGAACAGAGCTACTACCCCCTAATCTCATTTACCAGCAATCACTGGAAGGGAGCCACGATCCCCTCACTGAAGGCTCCAACCCTCAACACCACTGCATACCACGTTTCATCAATTTTCACACTAGATCAAACAACTTCAATACAACTCTTCATAAGAAAAATAATAATAAGCTTCACCCAATACTTCAGTCATAACAGTGAGATCACTATAACTAGAACTCAATAATAACCTAGACATCAGAATCAGTATGCAAAATCAAACTTAACCTTGAAAATTTATGATCTTAAAATGCATACGCTACTTTGCTTCATTGAACCTGCGTGTATACATGCTTTCCTTCACACCAACCTGCGTATAGATCTGTAAATATTTTTTTACAAAATGTGATCAGTCTCAGATCCAGATCTGAGGCTTTCAGTTAGACATCTTTTCGGAAAGGCAAAACCATTACACAGTCAGTCATCATTAACCAAGTTTACTCACTCATTAATCATATTTTTATATACTCAACTTTGCAGCATGTACAGTATTCAAACACAAAAATATACATGAAAATTTCATTGAAATACAATAGAAATACAATAGGAATAAATAGATAACCTCTGTAATAAGCTTCATAAAACCCTGACTTCCATACGTGCTTTTTTTCTGATACCAAGCTGCGTATATACATAGTTTCACCAAGACAAACTACCGTCTAGATCTTTATATACTAAATTTAGAAATCTCATCAGAATCAGAACAAATCAGAGACATTCAGGCATACTCTTTTTTTATTTACAGAATCCTTATTCAGTCAGCAACATTCACCATGTGGAATCACCCAGTTACTGATCATATCAATACATAATAAACTAGTAGCATAGATAGTATCAAATCAACTCACATCTGTATGAAGACATCATTGACAGACAACAATAATACAACAAGAAAGGTCATAAATTTCCTTTTGCATACTTTAGCAAAATATCCCATACGTGATTTTTCTTAATTGAACCTGCGTATATTCGCGCTTTCACAAAGACGAACTTGTGTATATATCTGAAACTATTTCAGGACTGCGCAAATCTTCAAAATAAATAATCAGCTCAGATCTTACCCTTCACTTTAGCAAATGTTTGCCAGATCAAAGATCTAAACATTTGATAAACAGATCTAGAAAATACCTTGTCATTTCAGGTCTAGAGATCCTAATCCATCATTATATTCATAAGTGAATTATTATTTCATATCTATCAATAATATGTAACCCATTCCATGCAGATATACTTCAGAGTGAATTATTCATTAGTAACCAGACACATGCACACTTTTCACTATGATCTTCTTCTCCTTATATAGATTTAGCCTTTACCAATACCATGAGTAAAAACCACACCACTTCCAATGGTATTCTTGGACTAAATCAAATAGAAAATACAACGCTCAATACTGTGGGCTAATACCATGGTAATTCCCCTTGGTATCATAATTTTAGAATGCAAAAGGTATATGCGACTTTTCTTCTTGTTACCCACGTGTATACATGACTTTGCTTCATAAAAATTGTATATATAATAATTCTGGATGTATACACTGGTTGCCTTCATAAAATTAGCATATACATTGCCTCCATATGTGGGTTTCTTTCATCAAACCTGCGTATACATTGAGAAATATTTTATGTTTCATTTTTCTAGCACTTATTGGAATTCCTTTTTCTGTCACATTTAAACTGACCTGTAGAAACATCATTTTTACATCTTTAACAAATAGGTTGCTATCAAATGGCAACTCATCAAGTAGGTTTCCATCAAGGACAAATTCATCAAGTAGGTTGTCATCAAGGACAACATATTTCATCATATTTCCAAAAATGTGTTTATGTCTACGCTAGAAGAAAATTTAGCACACAGTAGATTTCTTTTTTCTTTCATTGTTGGAAATATGCTTGTGTTTTTGATAGAAGTAAATCTATAATATCTTACATTTCTTTCACCTTGCAATGTTGTTATGTTTTTTTTTTAGGATATAATGAAATATAGCATGTGTTAGATTTTTTTCAACTTACAATGTTATTATTGGCAATGTAATTTTGCTTGTGCTAAAAGAAAGTCTTGTGGGTGCTAGATTTCCTTTTCCTTACATTGAAGTTAATGGTAATATCCATGTGTTTATGCTAGAAGTAAATCCAACATGTATTAGGTTTCTTTAACTATACAATGTTTTTATTTTCTTATTTTTGTGTTGTAAGGATATGTTGCATGTGCCAGATTTCCTTTTACCCTGTTGCAATGTTGTTGTTGGCAAGATGCTTATGTTTGTGCTAGAAGCAAATATAGCACACACTAAATTTCCTTCACATTGCAATGTTGACATGAGCTTTTATTTCTTCTAGAATGAAATGTGGCATGATTAATGTTCTTTCACCTTCCAATTTTGTTGTTGGAAATGTGCTCATGTCTTTATTAAAAACAGATATAGCATGTTCTTCATTTAATTTTGTTTTCAATATTGTTGTTGGCAATGTTCTCATGTTTTATCTAGAAGTAATTCTACCACATGCTAGATTTATTTTACCGTGCAATGTTGTTATGTGTTTTTTGTTATGCTAAAATGAAATTTAACATGTGTTATATTTCTTTCACCTTGCAGCGTTTTAATTGACAATGTACTTGTGTTTGTGATAGAGGATAATATAGAATGATTTTTTTACAATGCAATATTGTTGTTGGAAACATGCTTCTATTTGTCCCATATTTCATTCTTAGACTAGATATTCCATATAAAGGGCCTTCTAATCGTTTGAGGTTTTAACATTTCCTATATTGTAACAATGATCTATGTAGGCATGGACTAAAAACTAATTTTCTTCAAAAAGTAAGGACAAATTTCGCAAGCATGGAGATGTCTTAGGAAAGATTATTGTTGCAATGTTTCTTTTGACAATGTGTTTGTGTTTGTGATAGAAGGAATTTCATCATGCAATAGATTTACTTTACAATGCAATGTTGTTGGAAGTATCTTGTATGTGATGGAAGCAATTCTTCAATGTGTTTTCCTTGTTATGGTCTCTATAGAAAACTAAGAATATACATGACTATAAAAGATAAAGTTTGTGTAAACATGATGTTGTTGTAGTATGTACTATTTTTATTATTTATTCACAGTGTATTGTTGTCTTTTGGTAATGTGCTTATGCTTGTGCTAGAAGGAAAGCTAGCAGGTGCTAGCTTTCTTATAAATACAATGAAAAGAACATAATAAATTATTTATGAGTGGCACCCTTTTTCTAATCAACACCATGATTAGCTATTATTGTGATTTCTACACTTGTTATTGTTCTTGTTCATTTTCTTACACATACAATGATGCAAGTAGTGATCGTATTTATAAATTCATATTTTCTTCGATAATTTGAAATTTTGATAATAGCTTCTTAGTTTATTTTCAGAAACCATGGGCCCTGAAGCTAGTGGGAATTCAAAGGAATCATCCAAGGAAAAAGGAATTTCACCAAATACAACACCAAAATATTTAAATGGTATGACAATTTTAAAATTTGTTTGTACTTTGTTACAATGGTTGATAATAAATGATTGTTAATTAATGAAGTTCATGTTATTCTTATTTCTTAAGAAAACTTGCATATGCTTTGAGCTTCTTTTCTTTTGTGCATGTGTATGAAATGAAATGTTATAGAATATTAATTCATATTGTTTTTTAATTAATTTAAAATTTTACCATTATAAATTCTTACAAATGTTTGCAGATGCTAAGAAATATGGTACAAACTGTGAGATTCTAAAAATATATTTTATATTCATTTTCAAATAATTTGACAAAATTGTAGTATGCAATTTACAACTTAATGAATTTTGATTTATTATTGAATAATAACCTACCTAATATTACTATGAAAATTGAAATATACCATGTTAGTTGGATTTTCGACATTAAACATCGACGTTTACACAAAAACACATGCATATAGCACTAGGAGTGGGTTTTTAATGTTGAAATCCCATACTAACATGGGTATTTTGCTTTTCCTGACAATTTTGGTGTAATATAGTAAACTATCCTTACACATGTGCTCCTTTATTATTGTGTATGTAAATGAAAATAGTGTATTTGAAGGTTGTTTAATAATATTTTGTATTTCACCCACGTGGTGTATAGAATTTGGTGATGGGATGCACTGTTAAGGCACTTCGTCTGCAAGGTCACCCGTTCGAAACCCGTGTGTGATTAGGATTAGTATAAACTACCAAAAAAAAAAAAAAATGTATTTCATGCCTTCCATAATATTTTTTTTTTTTTCGGAAGCTATGGAATCTCGTGTTCCTGAAATTCCAAGTAAAGGTGTGAAGAGAAAATGAAAAATAAGTGATATACAAACACTATCTCCTCCAATTGGTATGGTTTTTTTATATTTTATGTATACTCTCTTATAATTTTTCTTTTCCTAACAATATTAGCTAGGTGATTACTTTTGGTGTCATATAGTAAACTTGCATAACAAATGTACTCCTTTATTATTGTGCATGTAAATGAAAATAGTGTATTATAGGGTTTAATAATATTTCTTATTTCATGTCTTCCATAATTTATTTATTTCTTTATTTATTTTTCATAAGTTGTGGAATCTCATGTCCCTAACATTCCAAGTAAAGGAGTGAAGAGAAAATGAAAAACAAGTGATATACAAACAATGTCTCCTTCAATTGGTATGGTTGTTTTATATTTTATGTATACTCTCTTATAAATGGTTAGATTAAATGGTTTTTTGATTTTTAAAATAACATTACATGAAAAAATTTGAAATTTTAATTTCATTTTGATTTATGCAAATCTTTTTTTTTAATTTTTGTATGCAGAATTGGTTGGCACCAAAGCAAGTGAAATGTTACAGTCATCATTTAACAAAAAGAAAAAATTGACTCAAATCGTAGTATCAATTACACCTTCAACTTCTACCTTTGAAATGATTAAAAAATACAACACATCTAATAAATATGACTTTGTGCATGATTGATATGTCTAGATAGAAACTCCCATGAATATGTATCCTGATATGTACCTATTTGGATCCATAGATGGAAAAGAACCTGAGATATTAGGAATAATTATTAATTTCTATGCTTACAATGAAAATTACATTGAATTTCAAGTGGAGGTGATTAAAGAAAATTAAGTAAAATTAATTTCTTGTCAAGTGGAGTATACAAAGATTTTATTGAAACTTCAAGTAACGATCCACCAAATATGATACTAAAACCAAGACAAAAATATTATATGGACGATTAAAGATGACTCATTTTTTATATAGTTATTTAATTATTTTATTCATTGTCACAATTTATAGCATTTTTTATGTTTATTATAGTGACAAGCAAGGAGAACAAAGACATTGATCAAATGCATGTGAAACAAAGCTATAATCAAGAGAATGATATCATATTAGGTAGTTAACATGAACTTTGTTGTTTATTCTTTTGTTTGTTTTTTTATTCAGTTAATTATTGTCACAAATTATAACATATTCATTGTACATTATAGAGACAAATAATGAGAACAAATACAATTATCTGAAGATTGAGAATTAAAGCTAGAATCAAGAAAAAAATATAATATCAAGTACTTATAATTTGGCCACTTTTTTTCCTTATTATTTCATGATTTTTATTAGTTTTCACAATTCAAACTATTTTATATGTTTAATGTAGAGACGAGTAAAGAGAACAAAAAAGATGATGAAGTGCAAAGTTATAATTATGAAGATAATGCCATATCATGTATTTATTACTTGTCCTTTTGTTTTTATTATGCTTATTCAAGTTTTAATGCTTCTAATACCATAACATTGTATATTTTTATTAGATGAATAAATAAAAATAAAAAAACTAACAATAAAAAAATTGTTAAAAGTACGTGTGTGTGTATTTCGTAGGTTACATTGGTAATGCTTTTCTTTAATTGTGAATTTTGTATTGAATATATATTATATTACATAATTTGATCATATTTAATTGAAGGTTTAATATTTTTATCTCTAGGTTTTGTGAAGATGATAAAAGAGAAGATTGTTTCATCTATAAATAGTAAAAAAAAAACTCATTGTAAGTGTATTGTTTCAATATGTTTTTAGTAATTTTTGTAACAACAATAAAATGGTTTGACTAGACTATTTTTAATTGCATTGTAGCCCAAATAACTAAAAATAAATTAGTTATTCTTGAATTAAAGGACATTTTTTTATCATAGCATCGTTGATGAAGCAACAAACAAAGGAAATATTGAGAAAATGGGAACTGATGCAGATTGCACAATAGAGAAAAAGTTATTTTGGATTCATCCACATGCAAAAACAATTTTTGAAATGTGTTTCAAAAATGAATATTTTGAAATTGCAATTTGGACGACAACTTTGAAACAAAACACAACAAGAGTTCTAAAAATGTTGGTTTCAGAAAAATTAGAAGATAAACTTGTGTTTATGTGCAGTGCTTCAGAGTGTAAACCAGAAAAGGAACATAAGGCCATTGACAATAAAAAAAAAGGTATACACACTAAATAATTGAAAAAAGTGTGGAAATGCATACCAAATATGATGCAACCAATACTATTATAGTGGATCGTTTACTTGAGAGAATGAATGGAAATCCAAAATAAAATGTGATTCTTTCCTGTAAATTCATTGGAACAACTCAAGAGGATAATTGGTTGATCGATGAGCTATGGAGAATGTTGATTAAACGCAACAAGGAACCATAGGTGCAAGCTATTTTGAAGGATGTTCAAACACATCAAATAGTACCTTAGGATGATTGGTGTCTATTTCATGTCATAATATGCATGGAATCATGAATTATTATTATATTTTGTAGCCCATTAAAATTTAAGTTGACTTCTATTTCACAATACTAATAAAAGAATTTTTTATTTGGTTTGGGATAAGTAGAATAAAATAATTTTATGTTCTTTATTTTTGTGAGACATTATTGTATTGATAGAAATTATTGATTTGAATGGTTGTTTAATTTTTTTGTATCAAAACTTCCCATGCTATAGAAATTTTTACAATTGATTAGACTGTATGTAAAAATTAGTAGATAATTGATTTATTTGTTTGAATTGGATAATTGCAATTATTTTTTTCAATTGTGTTTTAAGTTATCATTATACCTTTTAGAAATAGTAATTCAAATGATTGTTCACTGCATTCTTATAAAATTGTTTATTTCATATAAGTTAAACAAACATATTAGGATGTATGTAGAACCAACAATAGATATAGAAAATTTACTAAAATAAGCACCAAAAGAAACTATAGAAATTAACATATAAGTAGGTTTGAAAATTAAAAAATGTATTGTATTACATGTGGAAACTAATATATAATAGGTTGTTTGATTGCAACCATTGTAATTATATATTTCAATTCAAATTAAATAAATCATTACAAGTATTAAAATCGATGATTTAAATGGTGGGTCAATGTGATCCTATAAGACTTGCTTACTACATACAAATTTAATAAAGGTATTAAGTTGTATGTATAAAGGAAACATATCATTAATTTGTTCACTTTACTGCTGCCATTACAATTTTAATTTGTGATTACCATTAATTCATAATAAATACTAACATCCTTTTTGAAATGTTAGGTTTTTGTATCATTAAGCAATAAAGTGTTGAATTGGAGATATGTTAATATCATACATGTGGTTGCTATGAAGTTGTAGATGCAAATGGGCATCACTATAAGTCAAAATATGTTGTCTATATTTGAAATGGAAGGATTTTTCTACTAATATTTCACCAAAGATAAAAAAAAATTTTATATTCAAAGAGAACCAGACTGGGAGTCAGGCGATAGGTTCTATTTTTTAAGGCCTTTTCACTCAAAACTGTTAAAATATTGCTTAAAAAATTATGATGTCGCAATATGGACATTAAATTCCATTGAAAATTACATCTGAAAAGTACTTGAAATATCAAATATTCATATAGAGGACTTTAAATACACATGGAACAAGTCTCATTATCATTTGCAAACAAAATTAGAAGCGAGGAGGACAATACAATTTTATGAGAAAAGGCTGACTAATGTGTGGTCCCAATATGGAGATAATTATGAAGAATCAAATTTATTTCTAATAGATACAAAAAAACATACTTCTAAATCCATCGGATATCAATCAAACCACATCTTGATAAAATCCTATACAGAAAAAGAGCAAGATACTTGGCTTATGCAGGTTTTATTCCCCTTTCTTAAGACACTTCATCGTATGAAAGGGAAATGTGAGTACATTCGAATGTTTAATAGAACATGTACTTCATTGTAGTGGATGAAGAAAATTTTATTTATAAATGCTTTCACAAGTACATTCCAATTTTTTAATGAAATTTGAACATAGTTTTTTCTAAATCAATTTGTATGATTTTATATACTTTGGAATATTATATGAGATTTTTTTTTTTGTGAGAGGAAAAAAATTAGAACTTTCTATTAATAATAAAAAAATTACAATGGGAATTGTCAATTATATTATTATTTATAATTATTTTTGCAATGACTTTGTTGTATCGATTTTGTTTTTCTAATGTGTGTTTGTGTGTTCTTGAATGAATTATTTTCCATTGAAATCATATTACATGAACCATCAAGGCATGCTTGTACTTTTATTGACTTATATTTTCTTATATGCATAATACCGATATATAAATGTGAAATATAAGTTTTGAAATAGAGCCCATTACAAAAAAAAGTGCAATTCTTATTGAAGAAATTATAATAATTTACTTGATAAATGCTACATGCACTATTGACTATTCAGGCTAATGGGAAATGTGTCATAGGTAAATAGTTTGAAATTTTTGAAGCATAAGATATGTGATTTCTCAATCCATATTTTACATAAATTGATATAATTCAATCAATTAATGGTTGTAATTAATATCATATCACATTGAAAATCAACGACACTCAAAAGTTAGTTATTGACCTTTTACCTATAAAAAGCATTAATATGAGTGTATAAATGTGATATTTAATTTTTGAGATAAAAATCTATTATAAATAATTTTTCGTTTTTAAAAAAACATATAATTAATGATAATGATTGTTAAGTGGACTATGAAGGTTTGATTGGACATTATCATAGATAAATTATGTCTTTCAACTTTATTTGAAGATATTTTTTTTGTTTGTAAATTTGTACTTTAAATAACTGAAATCATATCATATGAGCCATACATATATTATTGTTTTTTACTTAGTTATATCCATTAATATGAGTGTATCAATGTGATATATAATAACCATATACTATAAGACATTTTTTCCAAAATTTCTTGATAATAAATATTAAGTGGACTACTTAAGCTAATGGGTGATGGGTCATACTTGAATACTTCAATGTCCTTATATTGTAAGGGATTCGATTTTTAATCCATAATTTATTTATTTATTTTTTAAATCAACTATTTGCGTATGTAATCATCTTATCCCATATAAGTTAATAATGAATCCATTTTTTGACCTTTATTTGTCTACCACTTAGCTTGATATGAGTATTAATTTCATATTGTATTTTTTGAGATAAAACTCCATCTAAAACAAAATGTTATTCTTAATAAACATGGAAAAATTATTTAAAAATGTGTTAACTGGGCCATCTAGATTAATTAAAGAGATAGGTCATAAATGGTTGTATTTAAAATTTTTGCAACATAAGACATTTATTTTCCCATCCATTTTAACATTTTTTCATTTTCAATTCTTAAATAATTTACTTGTAATTCAAAAAATCTCATAGAATCCACCATGAATCGAAGCTATTTACGATATTATATTTGGTTATATGCATTAATGGAAGTTCATAAACGTGATGTATTTTTGAAATGTAGCTCCTAATGTAAATAAATATATATTTTTTATAAAATAAATTAGAAGTAATAGATAATAAGTTATAAGTGGTCTAATATAAAGCCATTTATCGACTTTTATTTTCTTGTCATGAAGTTTAATATAATTGTATAAATGCGACATTGTTTTTTTGAAATAAAACTCCACGTAAAATGAAATGTTTTTCCTAACAAAATATGAAACAATTAATCGATAATGAATAGTAAGTAGATTCCTCAAGTTCTCTTAAGATATAGATCATAAATAAATGCATTTCAATTTTTTACAACATACACCATTTAATTTTCCCATCCCTATTACATTTTGTAAATTTCAATTCCTAAATAAATAATTTCTAATTGAAATAATAAAAACCAACTAGATATAAATCATGGCATATTAAATTATATTTAGTTATATCCATTGATACAAGGTTATAAATGTATTATATTTTTGAAATAAACCTCTTAATGTACTGTCACACCTCTAATTTAGGGAATTTTTTTTTTTTTTCTAGGTACACTTTGAATGTCCTAGTGATCTAAATGATAAGACCATTATTCCACTTAAATAACATTTGAGGCCACCTATGGATACATTTCCCTCATGTACATAACATTTTACTTCATCTCCTACCCGTGTGTACATTCCTCCTGTTTGTTTGTTTTTCTCCAAACATGGACTGGATATATATATATATATATATATCATCTACATAAAACATAGAACCCTAATATATGGCATTATAAAATCCATATATATATTTATTGTGGAATAAATATATCTACCATATATAGCATGACTTATATGTATATATCTACCATGAATTAAAGATATTTAAACTTCGTACCATTATGCATAACTTGTTTATATATATATATATATAATTACATATATATATATATATAAATCTTCACTTTATTAAAACCCCCGAGGTCGCATCTAATACTCGTACCGATAGATTGATTTGTCATACCTATAGATTGACTTCAAGTGGAGACCATGCTCACTATCGTGAGAGCATATAATAGCCCATATATTCAATTTACCATATGACATACTCCCTGCCGTAGGTATGGATCGACATACGTGTCCATGATTGGTAAAATGAAAACTTTGTTTTGATTTTTTTTTTCTTTTAATACGTATCTACCCTAATCAAACTTCTGTTGACATGATTCCCTAATTATGGTTCTTTGCACTTTCCAGGGTTTCGGAGTATACCACGCAGACGTTCAATTGCCACCACGCCGAAATTCTATTGCCACAGTCGGCGCGCCTGCGCGTACTCCTTCGCCATGTCGCCTAACTATTCCTTTATGATTGAGACCAGCGCCGACGCGTCGGATTTTCCTTTGTCAGTACCCTATAGGTGTGCAGGTTAGGGTTCGAATGAGCCGCCTATCTCCAGGCGCTGTTTGAAAAGTTTTGGCGTGTAATTCTGGTTATAATATTTTCTTGGTTTGTTTTTTTCCAGGAACAGCCTCTCTCCCATGAGGGAGTAGCAACGACGGCGTGCCAAGATCTCAACGCTCGACGTGTGGATTTTGTTCTTTGTTCAGTTTGTTCAAGTACTGCGAGCGTTGGACTCCTGCTCTGACAGTATGTAGCTTTCGGGTTAAAGCTCTGCTTCCGTGCCTACGACTACATACACTTCCGGCGCTCATTGAAATCTTGTAGTACTTTCTTTTATCAATCGGTGTCTGCTCAATCTCCCTCGGGATTGTCTGAAGTATCGGGCAGAGGAATTAGGGTTTCAGGTGTTCATTTCATGGGAGACTCTATTGTCAACCTAATCACCGGATCGTTCCTTTATCGATTGTCTCCCTTTGTTTCCATCTCTCAGTTCGAAGTGAGACCTGCGCAGGGAGTTTCAGGGTTGGAGCTTGCTATCAGGTTTCAGAGTTTACGTTTCTTTATGTATTGAGAAGAGAAGCGGTATATCGGCGTTTCAGTTGTTCAAGTTTTAATGTGGCCACTGACTGTACGCCTTAACGATAGTGCTACCCCTGATTCTCTTCTGCTCCCTCGAGTTGGGTATTGGTTTTTATAGTATGGTCTCTCTTTTTTTCATTCGGATCCCTCAGTTAACTGTTAAAATCCTTCTAGGTTACCGACTGTATACTTATGTTGAATTGCTTCGGTCGTTCTAATACGTCGGTATTTACTACGTCATTAAATTTCCATATATAATTGCTGGAGGTAATATTAATGTTTCATCTGAGGTTAGGGTACCGATTTGGTTATATCGGCCGTCCACCTCTCTGAACCACATCTTAAATTTTTTCTCTTCTACGATTTTATTGAGAATGGCATGCCTTCCTCGCGTGTATTATGACACGCTGGTGTGAGAAGGCTTAACGCACTTCCTCAAGCGTAGAATAGTTAGCTATACCATTCAACCACAACAAGAGTGATGTTGGCGACCCGTAGTTAAGATATATTTGTGTATCGTTGGCTTCTGCACAACAAAACACGGAGATGCAGCGACCAAATTTGTATTGGCTCGACAGCGAATTTTTATTTAATTTACCTTCTGTGTTTCCAGAATAGCCACAATCGCCCATATCCCAACGGGACTCGGTTCGATTTGTGTAAATATCTTCTCGACTAATATTTTCTTTGAATTGGTTTCCTGTTTTGGTTGCATATCTAAACGTATCGAAAATCAGAATTTCGACGAGCTAGGGTAACTTTTCGGCAGTAAGTCGAACAGTAAAATCTGCCCATGCTAATGTAGGTTTGATTATACCTTTGATCAATTGGCGGTATAAACCATTTATATATCTTCTATTAGCAGGATTGATTCATGTCGACCTGTCTTTTCGCTTGTTTTCATAGAAATTGTTCGTTGACCCTATTCAGCAGAGCTTTCATAGTCGGTTAGTTTTACTATCTATTTACCCTTTTCTTACCCGGGATTTTAAATTTAAATTATCATTCTGTTCGGCGTTACCTGTGTTTGTTATTCCGACGTTTTCACGTTTATATGTATTACTATTCGTCCGAAATAGATCATGGGTACGTTCGAGGCATGTTTATTTTGTTTTTGCATATGGATCTGGAATTGGGTTTATTCTATGACGCGGAAATTATACTTTATTCGTCGTTTACTGTATACATACATGTATTTCAATAAACCTTGAATATAAGGCATTCTTTTTATAACACTTCTCTGCCAATATACTTGATTTATATATATATCCATGTCATAGGTAGGTTTCCTTCTTATGTGTTTTTCGTATATCGTTGACATATAAGATCATCGCTTATATCGCCTTTGTGTTATATATCGGCATGTATATGTATATATATATAGGTCGTAGTCGAGGGTAACCAAGCCCAAATGATGGGATACTTGATACCTAGGAATATATATATACTTTTGACTTATTTAAAATCTTTTTGTTATGCATATATATAAATATAGGTATACAATAATTCCATTGCTGATCTATCTCGAGTCTAATTTTACTGGTTTACTCTAATGTTTATTTCAAGGGTTATAACTGATGTTAACATGCAAAATACCCCCTAATTTCTATCAGTAGTCTCACCATTCTTTATTGCAGGTTTACTTGTGATGTAATAAGATTCCAACTACAGGTTATAGAATCCTTGCTAGTAACTTCTATTTTCCTCTAGAAGTATATCTATATATGTGGCCCATGGTGTTTGACTAGATAACAATAAGTATAGGTCAAGCAATTTGTTATGCTACCATTTTTCAAGGAGTACAAAGAGATTTTTAAAGATGCTATCTATACCTTTAGATCTGTTATAAGGCTCATAGAGAGTATACTTATTGTTTTTTTTTTCTAGCAAATTTTTAATCAAATATCTTGCTCTCTTCATTTCTGTTATGTTTCATATAGACCTCATTTCTGATATAACATTTCTAGCATATATAAGAGCATAAAAGTATCCCATTTGTATCTGCAGAAGACAAAATAATATTTTATTATCTATGAGGATTAAGTACTTCAGATTTAAGCCAACCTTGGTTTAGAGTTTCTGTAGTTCTACTTCATGGATTTCTGGTCTACAACTAAACAGAACTGGAAAGGTGGATACCTTAAGAACGGTTCTGTTAAATGTAGTACTAAATCAATCATACATCAAATAAATTTTACATGTAGCCAATTCATACCATTACAACTCAAAATAACAAGCATTTCAGACATACCACAATCTGCAATTGACCAACCTCCCAACCTTAGAGTCCTCTTTGTCTCCCAGGACTCACCCCCGAGCAGAGATCACCTTCTAGCACAGATCAACCTCTGATCTGTCTAGGAGCAGCTTATTTAAGCTCATAGTTCCCCAAAGCATGTTTCTAATTCTGCGTCCAGAATAGCAGGATGCTTTCTTTCCTGTTTTGCCTAGGCTTCCCATTTTGGGATTCTTTAAAGCTGCTTTAAGCTTTTCCTCAGCTTTTCCAGCTTTTTCTCACCTCTTCCCAACTACTCCTCTTCATTGGGGAAATTTAGATTCTTCCTCAAATCTAAATAAATTTCTTTCAAGGATTTTTGAAAGATTTTTGGGGATTTGTTGCCTTATCCATCCTCATGGATTTGGCAAGTGATCTCTAATTCTCATCTTGGTCAAAATGCACAATCACTTTATTTATTTCTTCAAATAAAATATGTAACTTCATTCACATCATACTTATCCCTTGGGGTCCACCCCCCATTAGGATTTAAGTTCAAACGTCTAACTTTAAAAATTCAACACACAAATTGGGGGTGTTACATGTACTTAAAGATACATTTTTTAGAAAAAATAATAATTTAAAATCAATTGATGATGAGTTCTAAGTGGTTTATTCTATTTTCAATAGATAATTTTTTCTAGCTATGCATTTTTAAATAAACTAATTTTATATAGAGTCATGCCACATAAGTCGTTAAATCAAGAAACAATTGATTGATTTTTATTTATTTATGATGTGGTTTAATATGAATGTATAAATGTGACATTGTTATTTCTAAAAGAAAACTCTATGTAAAAAAAATGTTTTCTATTAAAACATGGATTAATTAATTAATAATGAGCATTAAGTAGACTATTCAGGCTCATTCAAGAGTTGCGTAAAAAATGAACATATTTAAACTTTTTTCCACCATATGATGTGATTTTCCTGCCAAGATTAACATTTTGTAAAATGCAATTATTAAATAAAATATTTGTAAATAAAATAATCTCATATAAGCTAACAATGCCTGAAGTTATTTATTGTATTCCATTTAGCTATATGTATTGATACAAGTTTATAAATGCAATATATTTTTGAAATAAATCTCTTAATGTAAGTAAAGATACATCTCTTACAACACTAATTAGAATTTATTGAGAATGGGTTTTAATTGGTTTATTTATACCACATGGAAAATCATGTGTAATAGATAAATGGCTTTTAATACATATTTAATATTCAAAATTAATATTTTATTGGTAATTTATTAGTAGATACATTGAGTATTTAATAATTCAAGAGCATGAAGACTTATATAAAATCCATAAGTTGTGTTTCACATTTATTTATTCCCCATTAACAATTCTTATCATTTTCTCCTCTTAGTGAAAGTAATGGTCAATCGTGGTTTTTCGTACAATAGGTTGGAACTATTACATTAGGACCATTATTAGTTTTTGACAATGTTGACAAGGAGAAATAAATATCCAAACTACCATCAAGTGTACTATTTTTTGAAAACCCTTGCTTCCATTACTTACTTGTATATGTATATTGGTTCTCAACGGCTAGTAATTCTTGTTTACTTCAATTTGTGACTGTGTCCATCATAATGGAATGACTTGAATACCAATTTAAGAACTACCATTTGATGTACTTGGCTTTGTGTGGAGATAGATCAATGGTACCAAACCTTCTTGAAATACCTAGATCAATAGTGCCTGGCTTTTATAGTGGATGCATGGATGTTGTAAAGAAGAATTACCACCTCCTCATTGGTGTTACTTAAAGGCATGAAGGGGTAGAAAATTTAGCACAAATTTTTTTTACTAAGTTTCTAGTAGGCTAGTTTCAAAGCAATGCAAGGGAGGCACCTCCTTTCCACCTATACTAAGCTCCTCACATCACCATTATTCAATCAAAAACTCTCCAATAGGTTGTAGGAAAGGGGTTTAGAGTCATCTAACACAAAAATCAAACATTGATGACACTAGTATGTTATCCATAACTATAATATCTTTCTTTGATGTTAGAAATACTAATATGATTTACCTTAAATAAATTGTTTCTTAGAGTTTTCTTTCACACTCATATTCTTCATTGATACTATTGTACTTAACAATCCCATGTTTGACCTATTCATGGTCTCTAATTGGTTTGACATTCATAAAATTATTTTTATCTCAAATTAAGTTAATATGGTGATTTAAAAAATAATTAGTGTTGTTGAAAGCCTTGTAATATAATACTTCCAAATTTAATGAAATATGTGTTCTTCTCTTCCCTAATATAAGGTACATAGTGAATTAGATTTGTAAATTTGGTAACATCTAGTATCTTCATTGAGACATCATAGCATATTTCATTGAGACATCTAGATTTAAATTTAGTTTGGAAATCTTCCCAAGTGACAGTTTTCTCATCTAGCACATGTACAATTTTGGTCTCTTCCCACCACAAGGTAGCCTTACCTTGTAGTTGATAAATAGCCAACCTAGATTTCAAGTTAGTTCCATATTCGTAAACTTGGAAGTATTTTACCATGTTTAGAAGCCAAGATTTTGCATCTTCCTCCTTCTCACAATCATAAGTGGGAGGTTTTATTTTTCGGAATTCTTCTTGCAATTCCTTTTTCCTTCTAGACTATTGTTTAATTACTTCACCATACTCATACCATTCTGAGTGGTTTTTAGCTTCCTTTATCTTTCTGCTAGAACCTTCACCTTCGTGACTTATCTTGGAGGTTAATCCCCTGATTAACCTTTCTCGCTCTTCACTGGCTAATGAAAATATTTCATTGTTGTTCCTCAGCTGCACAATTTCTCTTTGCATCTAATTTATCATGGCCAGCAATGGAGTATTTGGATCTGGTGGATTTTCTGCACCACTCAGATCTATATACAGCTCATCCCTTTCACTCATGATTTCAGCTGTACTTTTCTGCACTAATTCACTGTACATAGAATAATTTTAGTGTGATTTTTTTTTTCAAAAACAAAAAAAAAAATTACAGCAGCATAATTCTTGAATTTTTACTTCTCGGTGTGAGCACACATTTAGGCCCAGTGTTGTTACATGGGCTCTGATACCATTTGTAACAACTTTGCTTCCACAATTTTTTTTTTTCTATTTATGGGTTAAATACTAAGTACATACAATTGCATTAATGTGTCATCACATTTTGACAAAACCATCTAGTAGCTTTCATTTTTGTTTTACTCTTGTCTAATTATTGTCGAATTCAAGTTCAACAATTATAATCAATAAAATTTATTATAAGTTAATATTAGTGGCATTTCTTACCACCTTATGTCACTAAACCATGAGCTAGGGTTCTTATGCAGTTTCTAACATAATAATAATATCACGATTTAACTAATGTAATCTCCTTCTTATGATAATTTTAAAAGACATATATTTGTTGGTCTTTGTTTACCTTATCCTTTCTATATTTCATTCCACTTATATTACCAACTCCCATCAATTGATAATTATACTTTTGGTTAAGATTATAGTCTTAACCTTTACTATATAATTTAGCTTCTAATTTATTCACCTACCTATGTTCTATCCATAAGTGGTCTACTTGGAAATTAAAATCAATTCGGCCCTTTTTCATCTTTATGACACTCATTGAATTTCTACATTAGACCATACATAAGTATAGTCTTCCTCCAACATATTTTATATATGAACATGGGCATCGAGGTTTGAAACTCTTTGAATGAGAATACACTCATTAGATTTGAACCTTCCACATGGTCTGCATTAGTCCTACTTGGACAAATATTATACTACGAAGGCACATACGTAAGTTTGTAGGCACTCATAGGTTTACCACGTAATCCTCTACGTGACTTATCAAATGGAACATAAAAAATTATGCATTTATGAGTTGGGCAATGAAATCTGATTGCGTACGGTGGTAAATCCGATGTTTTGATTTTTATTATCATCTCAGGTCTTTTTTGCATTGATCAATGGTACTTTGGTTATTAAAGTCATCACATGGCTCTTGACCTACCGATTTAACCTTTAATTTACCTAGTTAATCTCCACCATTGGATGTATTCCACGTGGACGTTTGAGTTTTAGTCGTATCTGTGCTTAGGGTTATTCCTCCTCTAGCATACTTTAGCTTTGTTCCTCCTTTTGACATCTTTATTCGGCTCTAGTTATTCAATAGTAACTCTACTTCGAGGAGATTTTGGTTAACTTATGATGTAGAGCCAATATTATGATTCGAAGGTTATGAGTTCATCAATTGAAATATACCTCTCAAGTAATGATTCAATTTTTATTGCATTGTTTCAAAATCGAAGGTCTCTAAGAAATTTGGGATTACGATTTGGGGTTTTGAATTGTTAATTTTATTTTACCACTTTGTCTCTGCAAATAATACGCATTTGTTTCACATGGTTACAATGTTGGGTTTCATCCCATGAATGTTGCGTCTTCCACAAAAATCCATTTCCATTCTCGTTTCATGCCTTGAAAAATCGAATGGTAACAATTCCTCCAGCATAGAAACAAGGGAATTTCTCTATTAACATGGTTCTAATATCTTGTCACGCCTTCAAATACTGTCATGTTTTTATTGGGAATTCCATTCCATCGTTTTGCATTCGATTTAGTTTATAGTTTATCTTTGTCAATTTTTTGTAGAGTTGTTATAACTTAAATTTGGTTTTTCTAATGTGTCATTGGTTGAACGCAAGTGGAGGATTGATGTCATGAGAACAAAGCCCTCTCTCATGCATAGAAATTTCTAAAGGATACGCCTCCTCGGAATTACTGTGCCTCTTCATGTATGCGTTATTCTTCTTATTTTGCCTCGACATATTTGTAACCCTGAGCTTGTAATTGCAGTCTTAGCCTTTCATTAAATGATGCTCTTCATTTTTATTATTGGCTCTTCTCTATTTAGAGAATCCAATGTCCTCATTTTCATACGTTCACTTGTTACATACATACATGGTACATAGCAACTATTTTTAACAATATATTTTTCATTCCTACATTTCTACTCAAAAATATCCTCGTTGATAATATAATTTTGGTTATAATTTAATTTATCTCTATAGATAAGAAAATTCAATTCTTCCCAGTTAATTAATCTCGTATACATCTAATATAGCCTCATAGTGCTATAATGTTTTCCCTCTCTTCAAATTTTTGGTATAGGAGTAGATTTATAGCTCCTATCTATTATATTTCTAGTTGTACAATTTTAGATTTCCGAGTCTCTCTCATTCCTCGTTTAGTTAAGTTTTTAAAACCAAGCATATCATTATTTTCAAATTATTCCACTTTCCTCAGCTTCTCAACAGATAGACTCTCATCTACTAATTTTGGATGTGTCTAGAAATCCTATCGAAATTTCTCAAATTTTTTAATTCAATTTCATAGTTTTTATATCTATATCCTCTTATTATGAGGAATGAAAATACTAAATTTTCACAGTACCTTAATAATGGTTGCTAACATGTAGTGTACTTAGATATTTATTTCAATACATTTATTGCAGAGAGGGTCTTGATTTCAATTGTCCCAATCTGTATAGGGTCCTCACTTTTCCCCAGTCCCTCATCATTGGTGTAGTATTATGTTGAGGAAATATCAAGTAATTACCTCCTTCATTTAAGAAATAGTCTCTCAGGCTACTATATTTCTCTGAATTCTCAATTTAATTTATCTTCAAATTTATTTTGTATGCAGAGTTACTTCCCGACTCTATTTCAACCAACAAGGTAATAATGTCATTATTTATCACTCATATCAATTTCTTCAATATTCACTACACTACTACATATAAGCACGTTAACTAATTTATATTACGTTGTTTATGTACAGGTACCCTCTACCATCATGTTTCACTTTACAACTTGGTTATGAGTATATATGTCATATAGTGACATAATAAAATTGGATTCCATTGTACAGGTTGGTCCATCAACGTCCTTGGAGACTTCCTTTAGTAGGAATCTAAAAAAATTTCATAGGGATTATGTAGTTATAATTTATGGGACAGAATCCCAAATTTGTATAAATTTTTGGACAATAATTAATTTGACAGTATATGTATGTGTACATAAGTCTCCCAACTTATTATAATTCAGTATAGTCTAGTATACTCTATTTCCAGAATTGAAATTTTGTTTACCATTAAGCATGTGTTGTATTCTATGTGACCTTTACTCAATTATGATAATATTCTATGGAATCTTTGCTGCAATGCTGATAGAATACTATGAATTATGTATAGATACAAAATCTTCTAATTATGCTACAACAAAAGATATGATTTGAATTTTGCTAAGTTCAGGCTAAATACCAAAACAAAATTTCTTTCATTATGTATTATGTTATTTGACATATTTTCATATTTAGTTGAACAATTTCATTATATTTACTTTAAGCATGTAATATTTGAAATAATTCACCTAACCTCATATTTAAACCTACTTCATAGTTTTAGACATTCTGAGAGTTGGTACCCTTCTTAATATCATCTGTGCAACGCTAAAGGACTACACTATATTTATTATAGTAGGTGTTGTTAAATGCACATATATAAACAATTTACAACTAACAAAAAGTATCCCACTATTTACATACAAGAATATAATCCTTGACAAATCCAGTTACATAATTCACCACCATTTTGAACATCAATATAATAACACAAAATCAAGACAAAATGAATTTACATGTGCATACCAATTCTGGTAGACTATTTTCCACCCACCCTATGAGCTCTATCTCCATAGCTCCCCTCGAGCATAGATCAATTCCTTAAGCAGTAGACAACCCCTTGTCTACCCAAAATTTGCTTATTTAAGCTTGCTTTCACATGATCTCGTTTCCATAACTGCGTCTAATTAATCAAGAAGTTGTTTTCCTTTTTTCCTAGGCTTTCCTGTTGTTTGTTCCACAAAAGCACTTTAAAACTAGCTTTTTCCTCTTTCTAGTTTTATTCCACCTCTTCCCAGTAACTTTCCTCTTTACTAGGGTACCATTTTAGATTTTTATCTCCAATATAAAAATAAATATTTAATTTATTTTCTCCAAGGATTTTTTGATAACTCGGAAAGTCTTTGGAACCTTTTCCATCCTCATGGACTTGGATTCCCAATCTCTAATTATACCCTAGTCTTTGCACAATTACTTCCATTTCCATTTTATTAAATTTGAATAATAAACTATGTACACAATAATTGTTTTCCCTTGGGTCCACTCGACCCTTTAGTACTGTTCAACTGTCTAATAAAAGCAATAAACTAGGGATATTACAACATCTGAGTCTCAGAGAGAGCTTCACCATATGACAACGATCCACATCCTTTTGAGATAGGGAGGAGATACTTGAAGGGCACTTGAGAAAAGGAGCCCCACTTGTTCTGAGTATTTGAGATCCATAGCTCAAATGACTCACTTCAAGAGAGTTTAACATTGTATTCTTCATACCACCAACACCTAATAAAGGGATAATTCTCCATTTATATTATTGGGTTTTTGCTCCATTTGAGAATTTTTATCTTGTGTATTTTCTATTTTAGTTCATAGTGTTGTATGCTTAGCTTATTCTCTTAGTTGTTTTTTAATTTTTTACGTTGTTCACTAACAATAACGTAATTATTCTCTATGTCGTTTTATAGATAGCAATCTATTTCTAAATAGGAGCATTTTAGTACATTGTTGTAGCGAAAACACCAACACAGTGCCCACCCTACTTATTGAACTAGCTCAAAGCACATTTCTCCAATCTTGACAGTTCTTTTACAATTTCTTCGTTCCTAAACATCCAAGTCATTTTGAGTCCCTAAATGATTTTTTTATTTATTTTTAATGTGTAATTATTGGCTAGGCCTTTTCAACTAGATTTTGAGGGCACCAAATAGAGATCATATGTAGTTGATTTAAAAACTAACCCCATCGAGGCCAAAAGCCTTCTAGCATTTCATCTCATGGGGTTAGGTTTTTTGATTGCTTACATTTTTCTCACTTTTTATTTATGTTAAAATGGATCTTTCACCTAGTTTTTATGCACTTTGGTGGAGGCACATAGCCATCAAATCACTTATTAGAGAAAAACCACCCATATTCTATTGAGTTTATTCCATTCCACATTTATTTTTACAATTTCAACACATTCCATTTATCAATAGAAGTTAAGTTTTATTGTAGCTCTATAATTTTACTATAAACATGTATTTAATTTCATTCCCTTGATAAATATGCACTAGGAAAATTATAAATAATCAAAATGTTCGAAAAATGTGTTGCAAGAAGTTACTCATGAAGCAACTATTCTAGCATGATCTTGCTCCTCGCATCCAAGGAAACCTGACATGGTTTTATTGCATGCAAAAAATACTTTTTGAAAATTTGTGATGATGATCCCTCCCTCATATTCCAATAAGCTCATTACATTTTTCCTTGTTTTGGACAATCAGTTTTTAACCAAACTTGATTGAAAAATTCTCAAAATAAATTTAAAAAATGTGCATAGTTGAATGTTGAAGGTAAAATTGTTGGAGGTATTAGTTCCTACATGTCTTGTGCTTAATAAAAGATATTCCTCACCATAGAATGTATTGGTTAGGAGTTTTTTAATTAAAAACTAATTTTACTTGTGGTTGAGACATCCTTTCAACTAACTATATTGTTTGGCTAAGACAATCATTCTATCTTTATGCTTAACTTGAATAAATATGTGATAGAGTGATTATAATGAAATATGTAGTGTTTCCCACCAAAAATGGATAACCATATAGGAGAAAACATTTTCTCCTACCTTGGATTAACCATCCATTTAACATACCTACACATTTCTCAATGATAATGATATGCCACACTCCTTCGACATTTGAACATGTCATTCACCTCTTTGCACCATTTTTGATTCCCCTTAAATGACAGTGGGATATCACTCAATAGGAACTTTAACCATTTTGAAATCAAGTGATTTACATAATTATTTCGGAATTTTAACATGGATAAAGTGGTGATATAGATGATTGATTGATCTTGATATTAAACTTGTTTTCTTAACTTATGAATGGAGTTAGTCTTCTGCCCCAGTCAAGCAGTACCTCCTTTAAGACCTTAATCTTATATCAGGGGTTCCACTTGGAAGAATTAGATTGAATTAGAATGTAAATTATCTTTCCATACATAACATATTTCAATATTATCTTAACACCACATCCATCCTTCTTGTTAATTTTCATTGGTTCATTCAGATTTCGAACTCACACATACACATCATTTAGTAGTTCTAGAAAAAAATTCCCTAGAGGTCGATGCAACAACAAGAATAAAAAATGATAATATGGAAAAATAAAAAATAATACTTAAAATTAAAGATATGTCTAACGCATAATTTGCACGTGGGTTAAATTCTAGCATGATCTATACCCCACTGATTAGCCATCACTCAATTCATGAGCACTTGATGATCCATCTCATTATAAAGTATCCTTGCATGTGCCAACCCTCATGAGTGAGAAACCAACTCACGTTAAGGAGTAAAATGAATTGTATATCACAAAGTGAAATATTTGATCCTTGAGCTACATGCAATATAAGAACCATTATAAAAAGAGAAGTAAAATAGCACCACAATGGTGGAAAAGTATACCAATTAAAAGAGTACCTCATTCCTCCATGATTTCTCACTCTATTACATATATACACATAGGATGTGTACCTCCATAAATGGGTCACATCGACATCGAAATTTGTCATGAATTTATTCCCTTCCATTACTATCTATTATCATTAACACATTTGAATTAAGTTGTTGACCTTATAAGTTCCTCTTCACCTTAGGGGATAGAAGCACATAATAGGTTTGATTACCTAGCCACATATATAAATGCAGGAAACACATTTTGAAGAGTTGCTATAGTTAGATATTTGAAGGAGATATCAATAGAAGTATTACCATGCCAGTAACAGTTAAGTATGCTCCACTTTCGTTCATCTATGGTTATTATCTCCAAAGAATGGTTGATTTTAGTTTACTTTGATATGGTTTTGACATATTTTTCACAAATAAACTAAGCCCACTAGTGCACACTATTCCACTCGTACTGCACATGGTGCCCATGCCATAGTACACTTTCAGAGGTCATGATGACCTTACATATGAAACCTTTCCCTTATATAATAGAGGAATGGACACTTTGATTATCTTAATAGTTGGTTCACACCTAAGAAAAAACTTCGATGAAATATCATTGGGTTTTATTTTCTTGTAATTGAGGATTATAGATGATGTATCTAGTGAAACCAACAAAACCCTAGCCTATCATTGAAAATACTCGAAGAGAATGCCTTGATCTAAATCCTAGATGATGATGATCATCCCCAAGATGATTTGGAGGGGGGGCGGCAGTCTTTTATTACCTCATGAAGCCCCAATACTATATAGGGACTACCTTATGTTGTGTATATGGTAGCCACAAAGATGATTTAGTGTGCTCAGAGCTATCTTTGGTACTCATGGAGATTCTTTGAGGCTTCATTTAAGGACCCTTCCTCAAATTATGGTTGGTAATGATTCTTAGATAAACATCCATCCCTTTCATTGCACTTATGAAGAATATTTATCCTTGAAATGGCATTGCATCATGGTTAGAGATACCTTACAACTCACAAATGTGGAAAACATTTGGTGTAATTTATTTTTTTGAGCTACTGGGTTGGATTGTAACCCATTTACTTTATGTCTACTAAAGAAATTTTTTTTTTAGGGGATTTAGTTAAATTAATAGAAGTGGAACCCTCCTATAAAAGGAGGATAACTTCATTCATTTGTTCTTCATCATATTCTTAACATTTAATTAAAATTAGGTTGTGGTGATGGCCAAAACTGGTCTCATCAACTTATGAGAGAGACCACCTGGTCAGAGCCCCAACTAAGCTCTTATTTTTTTGACATATTAATAATTACTGGTTCAATTAGGCCTATTTAACCTCTCTCTGTCTCTATTGGCTTATAACATATCTATTATTTACCAATATAAAAAGAGGAATTGGATTCATCGTCTTGCTGTGCACATGCAAGCAAGCATATTTTTAAGTTGAACCTATGGATCATCCAAGCCACAACTATGGTCTACACCTGTGTGATGGGACTTCTAGAATTCATAATTAAATCTAAATACATATCTATCTAATATGCAAGAAAAAACTAACCATATCTTGAATTGGGAAAGGATAGCCTTCTATCAATTCAAGAGCAGATGAAATAACTAAATAGGGGAAGATGATTGTTTCTATGATTGAATTCTTAAATAATTTTCATCAATTAAAATAAGAAGTTAATTTTATTAATGAAAGAGAAAACAAAATGTGAAAGTATTTAAGTAATAAATAGTTACTTCCCAGTACATTCCTATTTCAATGAATTTATATTAACTCTAATTATGTTATGCTACTAATACATAGTTCTTACAAAGCCGCAATAACATATAGTAATTTATACAAAATAAGTTCCTCATACCTGAGAGAAATACATTATTAACAAAAAAAAATCCGTTAGAGAAATTCTAGCACTAGCAGATTAACTTACAATCCAATGAAGAGTGCATTAGAATGAAAATTTATTAAAATCATACCAAAAACTCCTTACAAATTTTGCAATTCATGAGAAACTTCAACTCCTTAAATAAATTAATTATAGTAGTGCAAAACAAACTTATCTTTTATACCTCAAAATGCTACGTCTCTCCATAATTTAACACACAATACACTACAAAACTGCAAATACACAGCAGGAAAAATCACAAAGTTATACCCAAACACGTCAGATATGAATTTTTCCACTCACCTACAACTACAAATTCCTATACAAAAGCTCTTTCAGAGCCTCAATTTGCAAAGAAGAGAAAGCCCTTCCTCATTATTAAGACTTCTATTTGATTACAAAAAAAAAAATGAAACTAAAAATGGAGGACTGTTGAGGTTGTTGTTGTCAATCCTACATATTATTTCTTGTTTGTCCCTTCTCACTATTCCCAATATGTTATGCTTAATCCCATTAAACATATGTCCTACCTGAAAACCAATCAATATCACAAATTAAAACGAATTTATTTCAAAAAAAAAAATCAAATAACCATTGTGTCAAATAATTGCTAAATTAAAAATAAATTCCCAAGACGTGATTGCTTCAAATGGATTTGATTATCTTGAACAATCATGGAGTATGAATTAGTCATAAAAATTTTCTCAAGGCTATGAAACTTTCCCAAATCAAAATTTGGAAAGACAATTTTTTTACAAATTCATGACATAATCTTATGCTGATTTTTTGGGCTATTAAATGAGTGAATCTCTTAAACTTAACGTTTCCAGATTTTCCTTCTCGGTCTTAAATTTCTAACGAGTCATTATGTGCCTCATTTGGAAAATTAAAATTCCTTGAGATGAATTTTCAAAAGTGCTATAATTCTGAAATTAACATGCCTAGGCCATTATTTGGGCATTTTTAATATAAAAAAAAAATTAATTGAATATTAAATTATAATTAATTAAAATTAATTTACAATTATAAATTAAATTAAATAATTAAGCATTAAATTACAAAATATATTAAATTAAATTTAAATTGAAATTATTTAATAAAAAAAATTATTAATTACAAAAGTATATATTGGGGTTGTTTTTTTTGGCGCTATTGAATAGTCCATCAGGAACATGGGAGGTATAAGGGATATAAAGGAGGGAGTTATAACAATATAAAAGATGAGGGATAAGGAGGAGCACATGGAGTCATAAGGTGAATCTTAGGTCTCAGAGGTGAGGAGGTACTAGAGAAGATACGAAATGAAGTTACAAGATGGATATATTCCGAGGTGGTTAATAGGTTAGGAAGTAAATTGAAGGAGCAGGGAAGAAGGAGGTGAAATGGATATATTCCGAGGTGGTTAAGAGGTTAAGAAGTAAATTGAAGGAGCAGGGAAGAAGGAGGTGAGGCCCACATGGAGGTGGATCCTCCCTCCCAAAATTACAACCACTTTTTCATAAGATTCTCGGGACTAAATGAAAACCACAATAACTCTTTCATTTGGGTCTCGAGATCTCAGATCTTCTAACATTTATGAAATTACAATAAAAATAAACTTCTGAGACCCGAGAAAAAATATATATTTTTTATTTTTATTTTTAAATATTTTTAAATTATAGAATTTGTTTTATTATATAGTAATTAAGTTTTAATACAATATCAGTCGCGGTGATTCTATAGTATAGTTAGTAAAATAAGAAAATTAATTAAAAATCAATAAAAATCAATATTTACATATTAAATTTAATTAATTTTTAAAAATTAAAGTAATATACATGTTGTACATTTTTTAGTTTAGGTGATAGAAAATCATTGAAATGCGGATAAGTGCCATTTGTAAATTGTGAGTCGAAATGAGATGAAATGAGAACCAATGGATAGATAGTGAAAATTTGAATTCAATGATGTAATCATAAAGTAAATATGAGGAAAACAAAATTCTTGCAAAAATGTCATATAATTAAGAGAAATAAAAAAAATTAATGGGTGATGTGACCAAAATTTATGTAGAGGGTCCTGATTATTATTATGAATATAATAAGTTAAAAATGGGGGGGATTTGATTTTACCACAAAAATGGTGACACATGGTGAAGAACTAGTTACCTTTGTTTAAAAGATGATGAGATTAACTTTACCCAAATGTTAAAGAGAAGAATTCTATTAAGTTGTCAATTAGTAAAACATTTTCCAAGGGTCCCACATTAGCAAATAAATATAAGTTCGAAAAGATATGTACTCAAAGAAGACTGAGTCTAAAGCCATGAATCTAAATTTTAGGGAATATTTAATATTTAAGATTACCTTGTATGAAGAATAGAAGAAGATAAATATAGGAATTTTTTGATAAAGAATATATCCTTCGATACTCATGGTATCTCACATTGCTTGACTACCAGTGAGCCTGGTTAGTACCATGGTGAATTTTTCCTTTAATGTCATACAATCATTTCCCCACTACCAGTGAGCATCCATAGGCCTCATGATTTTTCTTGTATTTTGCGTGTTTCCCCTTTTAATCACCCTTTTGATAAGCACATTTTTTAGCTAAGTTTATGATGCACCTGAGTGAAAAGGGTATGATGGTAAAAAAGAATTAAGAAAATGGATATAATACTTCTATAATGTTGACTATGTAATTTTTCTCCATGATTATCAGTTTAGAATCATTTATAAAGTAGAGGGATGGGAACGATTCATTGACTTAAACTCAAGGTCAGTTATTTCCTTGAAAAGATGAATTGTATCACTTTGAAAGTATACATGTTCCTCCATGAAAAATATTTAAGGAAAGAGAGATTTTGACTTCTATAAAGATGCCCCTTAAAGGTAAATAAAAACCCATGTGATGATCAGAGTAATATTTTCTCACGTCTTCCAACCAATGTTAGGTAGGAAGAATTATTTCTATACCAATATTGGTAATATCAAGAAAATAAATATATAATAAACAACAAAAGGAAAAATAAATCCAAACTAAATCGAAAGAATAAATCAAGATACTCCAAAAATATCAAATAAAGAGAATAAAAATGAAATAAAATCCCAAATTAAAAGATAACCCCAACAAGACTAACTATAAAATGTCTCAACAAAAGAGTAAAATAATACAAGCATATGTGTGTTCATCTTATGTTGATATTTTAATAAATTTCACCTTGCATATTTATAAGTAATTAATCTCTCAATCTTAAAGTGAATAGTAGTCATGAAGTAAAATGAAGCCATACGAGAGGTTTAAACCTTTCGCAAATTTTCCGGTTTCAAAACCAAACCTCCATGAGAACATCTTAACAATTTTCTAATAAAAACAAAGCTTTTGAAACAAATTGAAGCTTCAGGGATTCCCCAATTTAGTTGATTTTTTGAACATCGTAATTTCTCTTCCAAAACTCGAAAGCAAGAAAAATAAGGAGTATCGGTTCCAAATATGAGCTGGTAGGGGTGTGAAACAATTCTTAAAGGCCTGTGAAATAGAGTTTAGGATCAGAAAATCTAAAGACAAAATTGAAATAAAAATTCAAAGAAACAAAAAAGGATGAAAATGGCCATATGAGACATACGATTTGAATAATTTCTTTTTATTTTACCTAAAAGATGTAGATTTTATTCCAACAAAAGATAACCTCTTCTCTTGATTGTAGTTAAAATCATGAAGAAGTTGTAGCCTTTGACATTTTAATTGGACCAAAATAATCACTTATTAATTCTAAAATAAAATTAGTAAAGAAAAGAAAATAATGGTTCATGTTCAAGGAATCTAAAGTAAATAAAATTCATCAAAAATGAAAACAAATATTTTCTTCTCTATGAATTGTAGCGGCAATAGTCTTTTTATTTTTTTAAGATTTCATATCAACTCCATGGTTTTCATAAAATTCTCAAAAATGAAGAGTAAGTCCAAACTTATGTAACGCTTATGTGTATATGGACATGTCCTCGATCTAGGCATGATAAGTATGGAGCGATATATCAAAAATAGGAAAACTAAATGAGAATTCAATCATAGATTTACCGTGATCCATTACATTTGGGTGTTTTGGATTTCCTTACCAATTGGACGCATTACCAAAGAATTGCTTTAGAGTGCCTTGAAAAGAACATGAGTATGCACACTAAAAAAAGTTCGGGATGATGACATGAGCACACAATAGTAAGACAAATACAAAACCATAAGCAAGCCACATGTGATGAAGTTTTCATTAGATAGGAATATTGTCATGAAGAATAAAAAGAGGCCAAACTATATATGTGAGGATGTATGCACAATTAAGGCACAAATATAATATGCATGTGTAGATGCTATGATGAATTTCTCTCCCTTAATTCACAAATTCATCCCGAGAAATGAATGCTTTGGTTTTGAGGAAATTACAATTACGATACGTCCATTCTCTTGAATACCAGGATAACATGGAAATTAGCATTAATATAAAAAGATAATCAAATAGAACTCCAAGTGAGCATAGTGATAGGTTGTAATATCTAGTAACGGATGAATTGAATAGAGGCCAATGAGATTACATTAGTCTGATATCCCACTAGTCCAAGATATTAAGAGGCTTAGTATAGAGGGAAATAGGAATCTCAGAAATAAATCTCATAATTTTTTTTTTTTTAAATACGGTTTTGAGATAAGGAGTTTGATAAATGAATATGAGTGAGGGGAATGGGGTCTGTATTCAAAATTTCATAAATCTTTTTATAATTTAAATCGACTGATGAGCCTCTAAGATCGTGAGGTCCTAATGAAGAAAATGAATTGGGAGCCATTCTCTTTATTAATATTTCTATTACAAAACATATTGTTGGATGCGATAGTCAAGAAAAATTCCAGGTAGATCTCGATCTAGAAATATTGGAGCATATTATAAATGCTTCTGATATAGTGTGTTTCCAATATTCCAAGGTATTGAGGTCCCAGATGATAAATATCAGAAAATATTTTGAAATACTTCTGATATAATGTGGATCAAAGATTACGAAAAGGCTAAAGGTCTAGAGTCTCGAGGGAAAGTTATCTAAGCTTTTTATGAATGAAATGCCAAAAAGGAGAAGCTCAGGATTCAAATATTTCTAAATTAGAGCAGGTAAAATTTTAAGGATGAAAATTTATATTAAAGTTTAAAAACATTGGAAAATCTAAGTACTCCATAATATGCAATCTGTAAAAAATTTTATCATATTTTTGTAGAAATATTCAATTTCTAATATTTTTGTAGTATATATATATATATATATATATCTATTTGGTGATTTTTAAGGTAAAATATTTTTATTCTATAAAATTTGGGTGAATTATTTTTATAAAAAGTTAAAATTAGCGAATCTTTTTTTTGGAGAAGGCATGGAAAATTAGCCCACTTGCGAATATTAGCCCCTGAAATTTTCCCTAAATTAGAGGCTCTGAGTCATCTTGGAAAAATGAAATGTGACTAAAGTGGATGTAAGATAAAGGAATGAAATGCAAAGGTGCGACTCAACTTGGAATATGTAAAACTCGCAACGGGAAAAGGTAGAATCGCGGAAAGGAGTACTTGCTGCAAGATTTTGCAATTTTCCTTTGTTTGTGGATCTTCCTTAATTTAACATTTAAAATGTGGGAAGCCAAAGTCCCATAGAAAACTAGAACAAGAAAAAGGCAAGCATGTTATCTATTATTTCAGGTTCTTGATAAAATATTATAAATACAAGGGATATATGTTAAATGTTTGAACCATCCTATTAACTGAAATTAAGGAGGTAAATATTTATAATGAAATTTCATACAAATTATTTTGAATCTAATTATAATAGTGTCAAAATAATCACCTTCCACCCTACGCAATTCTTCCAATTTATCAAAAAAAAACATTCGTAATCATATTCCTGAAAAGCGTGAAGTAAAATATTTGGAAATTCATCCCATCTATGTATAGAGGCAACTGGAAAGGACCAAAACCAACCTCTAGCTTGACTTGTTAGTGTTAGAGTGAAGATCCTACAAATAACACCTTATCAATATTGAAATTATAAAAATTTAGAATGAACTGAAGGAGATGATCAAAATCAGAAGTCTTACCATCGAATTTAATCTTAGATAATATCAACTAAATTTATTGGAGTGGATTCTAGTGGAAGACTATTAAAGTAGCTCCGAGGTGATATTTTAAGTGGATCCATAGTAGTAAGATAAAATATTAAAGCACAAAATATTCAAAGAAACATTTTATTGTGCCCTCCTTCTCATACCAAAAATGTTGATGGCCAAAACTGACCTCATCAACATGTGAAAGAGACCGCCCGGTTAGATCCCCAACTAAGCTCTTATCCAATTGTTGTAGTCGATATGAATGGTTCAAATGGGTGTATTTAGCCCCTCCCTCTCCTTTGGATAATAATATCTCTACTATGTACCAATAGAAAGAGAGAAATCATATATTCACTCTTTTTGTGCACATGCAAGCAAGAAAATCCTTAAGCTAGCTCTATGGCTTAGCCAAGCCATAACTGAGGTATGCCCCTACGTGAGGGGACTTCTAGAATGCAGAATTAAATCTAAACATAGATCTACTCTAATATCCAAGAAAAAACTAACCTTATCTCGAATTGGAAAATGATATCTTTCTCTCAATTCAAGAGAAGATGAACTAATTAACTAGGAGAAGAGGGTTGTATGTATGATTGAATTTTTTATATAGTTTTCATCAATTAAAATATAACTTTATTTAATTAATGAAAAAGAAAAAGAAATGTGAACATATTTAAACAATAAATAGCTACTGCCCAATACATTCCTATTTCAATAAATTCAAATAATTATAGTTTTGTTCTGCTCCTTAGAGATAGTTCTTACAAAGCTTTAATAACATGTAACAATTGGTACAACACAAGTTCCCAATATCAAATAGAAGTACATTATTTAAAACATAATTTTGAATCAATTAGAGAAATTCTGACAATAACAGGTTAATTTAAAATCCAAACAAGAGTGCATTGGAATAAACATTTATTAAAATCATAGCAGAACCTCATCAAAAATTATGCAGTCCATGAGTAGCTTTAGCTCCTTGAATAAATTTCTTAGAATAGTGCAAAGCAATATTCTCTTTCAGAGCTCAAAATGCTTTTTTTCTCCATAATTTAACTCACAGTACACCACAAAAGTGTAAATGCATAGAAAGAAAAATCACAGAAATTTCCACAAACACCTCAAATTTGGTGTTTTCCCCTCACCTAAAACTACAAATCCCTATCCAAAAGTTATTTGAGAGTCTCTAGTTGCAGAGAAGAGGAACTCCTTCATCATTCTCAATAATGTTATTTAATTGAAAAAAAATAAAAAACTAAACTAAAAATGGAGAACCGTTGAGGTTGTTGTTGCTAATTTTCCATCACCTTCCTTGTTGTTCCCTTCGCATTACTCCCAATTTTTCATTCTTAATCCCTGTAAACATATATCCTTCCAAAAAACCAATCAAAATAAAAATCAAACATCTATTCTCTCAAAAAAATTCTAAATTAAAAATAAATTAAAATTCCAAAGAATTTCCCAAGATGTGATTGATTCAAATGCATCTAATTATATTTTGAACAATTTTGGAGGATGAATTAGTGACAACAGTTTTCTGAAGCCAATGAAACTTGCCGAAATCAAAATATGGAAATCATTTTTGTTACAAATTCATGACTTAACCTTGTGCTGATTTTTTGGGCTATTAAATGACTAAATCTATTAAACTTAACATTCTCATATTTTCCTCCTCAATCTAAGCTTTCTAATGAGCTATTATGGCCTCATTCGGCCAAATAGAATGCCAGATATCCCTCTCCAAAGATGAAGTGTCAAAATTGTGAGAATTATGAGAAATACACAACTAAGCCATTATTTAGGCATTTTTATTTTTATTTTTTAAATTCGTAATAAAATATTAAATTATAATTTATTAAAATTAACTACAATTAATAAATTAATTAATATATACAAATAAATAAAAATCATAAAAATTGAAATTAATTTACAATTATAAATTAAATTAATTAATTCAATATTAAATTACAAAATACATAAATTAAAATTAAAATTGTTTAATAACAAAAGCAATATTTAATTACAAAAACTATATATAATGGTTGTTTTTTTGGCTCTATTGAACAGGCCATGGCGAACGTGGGAAGTATAAGGGTTATAAAGGAGGGATTTATAAGGCATATAAAGGAGGAGTGATAAGGAGGAGTGCATGGTAGTCATAAGGTGAATCTCGGGTATCGAAGGTGAGGGGTACCATAAAAGATAAGAAACAATGTTAAGAGATAGAGATATTTGTAGGTGATGAGGAGGAGAGGGAGTGAAGTGAAGTAAGTGAGAAGAGAAAAGGGAGGCGAGGCCCATGTGGAGGTGGGTCCTCCCTCTCATAACTACAACCACTTTTTCATATTGTTCTCGTTCTCAGAATTGAAGATCTCGTAACCTTTACGAAATTTCAATAAAAATAAACATAAGACCAGAGAAAAAGAAATTATATATATATATATATATATATATATATATATATATATATATATATATATATATATATATATATATATATATATTCGAATTATACAATTTGTTATATTATATAGTTTTTAAGTTGATATACAATCTGAGTTGTGCTGGTTTTGCAAGACAATTAGTAAAATTAAAAATTAATAAAAATCAATATTTACATATTAAAATTAATTAATTTTCAAAAATTAAAGTAGTACACATTTTGTACATTTTTTAGCTGATGTGGTAAAAAATTACCAAACTTCGGATAAGCGTCATTTGTAAATTGTGAGTCCAAATGAGATGAAACGAGAAGAGATGGAAAACTATAAAAAGTTGAAAGCAAAGATGTAATCAGAATGGAAATCTGAAGAAAAAAAAAAATCTTGCAAAAATGTCGGACAATTAACCCAATAAAAAAAATTAAAATGTGATATGACCAAAATTTATGTATAAGGTCCCCATTATTAGTATGAAGATAACAAGTTAAAACTAGGGGTTGTAATTTTTCCACAACAGGTTGTTAAGAACAACTATTAAGATCATACAAAAAAACAAGAATAATTTTAAAAGGTTTGATATTATTATCAAATTCCATTGCCAATTTATTTTTCGCTACTCCACCAAGAAGCCCCATAACTTTGGTGTTCCTCTTGCATTTTTGTTGCTCCAATGATATTATTTTATGAAAATACTATGTTTTTGCTTCGACACAGGTTGGATGTGTGGGCACATCTGATCATGATTTCAAAGTATTTTTCTACAACCATTTCACTATACTTTCCATGAGAATGATTTCGTCACTGACTATTCAATGAACTCATTCGAACATGGTATGAAGCCTTTTTCTTGACCAAAAAATAGGTGTGCTACATAAATCAAAATGACAAATATGATAGAGAAACCAAATTGAAAGAGTTACTTTTCTTTCACATTGATCCATTATCTTCAATGAAGGAAATATATTTCCCTCAAAATTTTGCACTCTGGTCATTAAGGCCTCTCATATGTTGAAATATTCTCACTTGGACAAAAAGACATATTGGATGCCATATGTTGCAAAAATTTTAGTTTTCCAGGGCATCAAAATAGAAAGAAGTTCCCTCTGAAGGATGCTCCTAAAGGTTTCGTGGTTGTGTATGTGGGGATGACCAATAAGATAATATGCAGTTTGTGATCCTCATTGAGCCAAGAGACTCATTCGACAACCTAGTATGAGGAGGTGTGTAAGTTTTTCCATATATTCATTCCATTTGAAATTTATATATGTGTGTGTGTGTGTTTTAAATATAAAAATAATGCGGCTATAATTAAAAAAATGAATATGTTGTAAAGTAATTAGAAGTAAATAAAATGTGTGAGTAAGATGCTTAAATCTTATACTTTCAAAAATAATGTATTAAATTGTTTATTTGTTCCTATAGATACTCTATCTAGCATTCAAACATATGATTTAAACAATGAAAAATAATACGTTGTAAGTTACATTCTAAAGAAGTTTGCATGTGAGAAAATTTGATCCCTATTGGCTCATGTTAGATCCCTAATTAATATGGATCTATGCTAGTCTTATACTTCAATCACCCATTCTTCCATAGTATGATCGAGGAATTCGAGAAAACCTATGGCTTCCATGAGAAAGGAGTTTTGAGATACCTTGCTAGATTTCAGTTTTGGTTTTTAAGAAGAAGATGTGGCTGATTTCAAAATTTCATCATCCCACTCATAAAGCAGATGCACACAATATTTCAAGGTTTTATTCAGTGACGGACTTGGATGAGGATGAAAAATATATAAAAATTCTCTTTGCAATAAGATATTTCTTTATGCCAGATAAAAAATGGAAAGTCAAATTAGAAAGAAACTTGCAATCTGAAATTAGCAGCTCTAGCATCTCACAGGAGACACGAGCTACACCTGGAGACTACTCAAGTAGTACCAATGTATTCCATTCATCATACAATAGAAATAAATAATATTACATTAGGGATATAAAAATATATCCTAGAAAATAGGAACTAAGTCTAAAGTAAGACACACACAACAGTGAAACAAACTTTCTCCCTTAATTTCAACTCTCCCCATTAATAGAGAAATGATTCACTTGCACACTTAACATCTCCCTTAAAAATTCAAATTTGATCTTCCCAAGAGACTTGGAGAAGATATCAGTTGCATTTTAACCATAAAAAATTTATGGTGCTAGTAATGGATGACGATGACAATGCTAGTGCAGATGATTATAAAATCCTAGAAACAATTTCTAACCTCAAAAAAATACAGTTATCGAGTAATAAAAAGTGCAAATGTTTTCCCAAATATTTTCGAGGAACCATGACGTTTCCCAAACTTGAAGATTTTATCATACATGATTTGAGCATTTGGAAGATTTTTCATTGTTTTGTTGGAGATAATTACGTAAAGTTAACATAAATTAAGTGAATTATACTTTAGAAGTTTACAAATCCTATAGAAAAGTTAAGAAAGATGAAAATTAAGAAAATATAAAGGCCAAGTTAAGTTATAATTTATATGAGTTTATTTTTATCAAATTTAGTGTTTCTATAAATATTATTGGATTATTGATAGGAAAGAGCTGAAGAGAAGTTGAAGTGTTATGAATAATAGATCGATAATGAAACTCATCATAGTTGTAAGGAAGCTTATTGCTAATGAATAGAAGTTTTATCCTTGCAATTATGTGTATTTCTGTTTAATTTATGATTTTTTCCTTTACATTGGATGACAATGGAATGCCATTGTTGAAGAGCTTACGAATCAAAAAAATTCCACCTACTCAAATATCTGCCCCAAGGTTGAGAAAAAATTAGCAATCTTAGAGAGTTATGTTTGTGCAGCAATCAAAACTTCCAAAAGTTTATGAAGGAATTTGGAAAACCTCATGATTTTTTCACATTAGAAGAGTTTATCTTAGAATATTTTAAATCTTTGGAAATATTTCCTAGAATAATGAATGAAGAATTTTCCCAGATGTATTTCAGAATCATAAACTATGGCTAGTTGTAAGATTTTCCACAAGGATTACAAAACTGAAGAGCATTGCAACTCAATCATGTTTGCTACTCTTTGAAATTTCATGTTGTAGTTGACTTATTGGTCGCCACTCTCATCAAGCTTACACCTACTAGAACGAGCATCCTAGTGAATTTCTGAATGGATGGTTTTGATTCCTCAGTGCTCGTTAACTATGCAAATATTTTCTAGACCATTAACCCGATTGGTCATATTTTATTACAGAATTAACGTATTTGGTTGATTTTTATTATGTTCTTTCTACCACATAATGATCGTTCAAGATGATTAATATTAACATATATGAATTTACATTTTATGAAAGATATGAAATTACATATTTCTTTTCATTTATTCAAAAATAATTTATTTTCCTTACTATTAATATTGTAGAAATAAATTCTTATGAATGAAGGAATTGAAGGCAATGTGGAAGATTTCTCTGCAGCTCAACCAACACCATATTTAGATTTCCTAGTCTAAACACGATACAATTTCATCCCAAAAACAATAGAAATATATGCACAAATTTTTAAAATTATGAGTTATATTTGTCAAGCTTTACAATTTTTGGTGCCCTAGAGATTTTGATGGTACTGAACCCATTTCTTCAAACAATAAATAAATAGTTTGAACATGGTAATGCTGAAATTTTTTTAATTATTCTTAGCCATCCAGCTAAAACTTTTCTTTCCAACTAAAATTGTCCCCTTATTAGACATCGTTCTTCGTGACCCAAGGCTGACATTTTTACCATCCGTAGAAGATTTGCAAAGCCTTTTTTTTCAAGAAGAAAAAACACACCATCGTATATTAATGAAAACAAAGATGGTTACAGAACATATTTTTGGAGCAAGGGTAAAAAATCATCCACAATCAACATAATCTATAATAGATATCCGAAAGTGTCCAAAACAACAATAAAAAATAAAAACCTCCATAGATTCCACAAAAGGAGTTTGTAATTGGTCCAAAGCTCAAAAAACAAAAAACCCTGCTCCAATACCAGATTAAAATATTGTCATAATATAAAATCAGAAAACATTTTGGTAGAGAGAGTTGTGACATCCGAAAGATCCCAGAATGGGAAAATAACTGAAGAGGATCTAAAATGCAATCTGACCCAATCGAACTAGGGTGTCTTTGGAGAGCTCCTAAATTTAGATCAAGCGAAGAGAGGTAGAGACGTCACTTTTTGTTAAAATATCACCCTCCTTGTTGTGTTCACAATATATTATTGAGAAGGAGATATGTAGGAAAGAAAGAGATAGATTCCTGATTCGCTGTTGCCATGCGAGAAGGTCCAGAGCTTGGATATTGCAACAATTTTTGGCCTAGTAAATAATAACTTTAGAGTCTCCAAAGATGGAAATGTTATTTATACCAAGGTAGGAAGCATAGTAGAGATAGACCCATAAGGCTAGTAACTCAGCCCTAGTATTCATTCCCATCCCTCCAAACCAAGAGAATTTGAAATGGTGTTGAGAGTCTAGAAATTGATCATTATACAACCACAACATCCAAATGAACATGCTCCATGAAAGAATCCAACGGGGAAGGAAGACCAAAGGTCTAAGGAAGTGTGGTAGTCGGCGGAGAGGGGCAGGGAACTGGGAAAAATTCTTTGAAATAGGCCACAATTAAGTTTTAGTTCTGCATACTGAAATATGGGAGGATTCAAAGGTCAGAGAATTTTTGACACTCCAGATGCCCCACAAGAGGAAAAAGGGAAGGGTCCTGAGGAAAGCGTGAAGGGAAAACAAATGTTAGAGGTAGTTAGGGATGTAATCTGAGAAAGGGGAAGTAGAGGAATCTAGGAGACTGAGCACTTGCAGCCACACAACTATGGAGAAAGGACAATGAAGGAAATGGTGTGTGGCCTCCTCACCAAACTCCTTGCAAATGCAAAATCTTCCTAGACCCTAGAAATCCCTTTGGGAAAGTTTTTCCCAAGTCAAAATTTAATTTTGAACCACCAACCATAAGAATAATTTGACATTTAGAGGCACTTTCCAACGACAAGATATGGGGACCCATGGGAAGGTTAGCACCGGTTCTGGTTGGTGGGAGATTATTTTGTATTCCTCTTTAACATCTATTTTCCCATTGTGATAGCTTCCCTTCTAAGTAAGTGTGTCCTCCATATGTGAAAGCAAGATCCCTGAAAGGGGTAAGTTATGAATATATGAAATCCATTATGCAGATAGATGAATCAAGATATTCATAAAGATTGTATATAGCCAACAACGAGTGAAGGAACCTGTTGCCGAAATGAATGTAATGTCTTTGAGGACCCGAATATTCACACTGTGAAGAAAATAAATTAGAGGAAATGAGAGGAAGTGAGGGCCATCAATACCAGAAAAGATATCAAGACCAATTTTAGTAGTATATTTGTTTTCAATGTTCCAAGATAAATTAGCTACGAACCGTTGTTTTCAAGGGAGCAAGATCCTCCAAGTTTGTGATATCGTTTTCCGCACTGGAGATCCATTATGAATCCATCCCGCTAGGTCCTTATTATGGAGGTATTTTTATTTAATAATCCTACCCCAAAGACCTTCTCCATTTACAACCCTATTAACATTATTTAGGAGGAGAGACAAATTGAAAAATGCCACATTTTTTATGCCCTAACAACAGAGCTCAACCAGTCTAGACAACAAATCCATCCCAGCAAGACGAAATTTCCTTCGAACACCACGAGATCCAGCCCAGAGGGATCGAGAAAAAATGTTTTTGATCTTGTGAATGAATCCCTTATGGATTTTATTTGTAATATCCCTATTTTTCTATGCCTTTATTAGACATTTGAACAAGTCCAAAAGGGTATAGTGGAACCCAATGGAGAACAATTGTGTGGATTTATTTTATTATTTCAAGTTAATGAAAAAAATGGAAAATTATGTGCAATGACTAGATTATGATTAGAGATCTGGAAACCAAATACATGAGGATGGATAAGGTTGCAAGACTTTCCTAGACTTCCAAAAATCCTTGGAAGGAATAAACTAAATACTAAAATTAGATTGGAGACAAAAATTTAAAAAGTACCCCAGTAAGGAGGAAAATACTGGGATGAGGTGGAATAAAGATGGAAAGTAGAAAAGCTAGCATTAAAAGAACCTTTGTGGAAGAAACAAAGAGAAAGCCTAGGAAAACAAGAATGCAATATCTTGAATTAGCTGGACGCAGTTAAGGGAAACGGGCTGGGGAAAGTAAGCTTAAATAAGCTGATTCAGGATAGAAAAAGGGTTGTCTATCACTGGAGGAAAAAGGATCTCTGCTCGAGAATGAGCTGTGCATAAATATCTCTAAGGTTGGGAGGAAAATAGTCTACCTTCATTGGTATGCACATCTAAAGAAAAATGTTTTTTAAATATATACTAATGTTGTGATATGTTATTGAAATAGCTAGAGTAGTTGAGTCTATATGAAATTCTAGTTTGGATATATATATATATATATATATATATATATATATATATGTACATATGTACATATATATATATATATATATATATATATATATATATATATATATATATATATATATATATATATTTGTGTTGAGGAAATTATGAATATATGCTGATTGTCTGCACATTAAATAGACTTAACTATTGCAGGAATATTTGTTCTGTATTGTTGTACAGACATATCCCGCAGAGGACCAACTCTAAGAGTGTCTAAAACCCAGTATTGGGTCTATATCTTAGGTTAGGTACCTCACGGGAACATGAAATCTGTTTAAAGTTAATAATTTTATCAAGAAGTTATCAAAATTATGACATAGAATCTAAAGAGAAATGAGGGAGGAACATAGATACTATATATCAACTTATATTATGTATTAGATAGTTTAAATAAATTCTATATTGTTTATTGGAAGGAAATTCATGATTATACTTTATATCCATAGACTATACATAGGTGTATAATTAAACTACATCCCTATATACAAACTCAAATCGAAAATATAACTGGAATAAGGATATTCTAGTTAAATTTCTATAATACACATGTTTAAATAATAGAACTCTAGAGTACACAGTGAAATACAGATATACAGAATATACATAGCTAAATAGATATACATAGAACAATAAGGATTGTGTACTTTAAATTTTACCTTAAATAATTTCCATGGACTACTAATATTGATATAGGAAAATAATTCATTCTTATTGGAGTATCATGAGATATGAACTCGCGATTTAATGATCAACATAAATAAAATAAGTGATAGGTACTATAAATTCATCCTTATAGATGTTACGGTTCATAATTAATAACCTGGACAAATTAAATTGTAATTGCTTTTAAAATAATAATTATACATAGGAGATTTTATCTCGTGAAAAAAATTAGAAATGAACTCTACTCCCTTATGCAGAGTGCGTATGACAAGTCAAAAAGCTATGAAAAACCTATACACATAATTTGGTGTTACGAAAACCACAGAAGAGCTTGAGAAACATTAGTTCCAAAGGGAGGGATATATCGTCATACCTACAGTGAACGAAATTGGGGTATACTTATTGAAATAAAAGTTAAATAAAAAAATTAGCAGTGAATTAATTGGGGAAAAACTGAAATTGTAATACCTGAATGAATCTCAGATTTATAGTACTTCTACATCTGTAAAAGAGGAGAGGGTTAATAATTGAAAGGAATACGAAACTCAAAAGAGAAAATTCAGCGTTCGATGGGGTAAAATTAATATCTGAACAACATTATTTAGAAGTATAAACCATAAACAGAAAAAAATTGTTGTCCTAGTAAAATAAATTGGGGAAACAGTTAAAGTAGTTACACCGAAAGTAACCACAAGAGTCGTATTTTTGTATACACCAGTAATACAGATATCTGATATGAAAAACCCAATTTAAATATAAAAGCAGGAGAAAACAGTAGGGTGAATAATGCAAGAGTTATTATAAAATGGGAAAACTATCTAGTGAAATTCTAATTACTTCTAATGAAGATATTGAATCATATATGAGAGGGTGGACATTAATAATATTACCATAGTAAATTCCTCATGTTTCCAAGACTTCCAAGAGCGATAAGAGGCTTCCAACTACTTCTCCCATGTTTGGAAAAGGGTTGTCAACAACCATACATTATATACAGAAACTTATTCAAATCACATTACGATTACCCTGCACTATATTTACAATTTAAAATAAGGTGCCAACGGTTTTCTTTAACCAAGAAACCAGACAATAAAAAACGAAATGGGAACCCCTCCCAATTTTTTATATGGGAAAACCCCACATTCTTGGCTTTAAAATAAACGAGTTGAATAATTTCATAGCAATTAAGCTTCGTAATGTTTGACGCAGAACAATATAGATACCAGAGGGAGTAAACTGTAAAACGTTTCTAAAATTATGCAAGAAAGAGAACCAAAATTTAAAGGATATGGACTCGATATCTTGATACAAACCATAGGTTTAAATACGAGATGGGTATATTTTGAACAACAAAGTAAGGTAACTATAATCATAGACGTAGGTAAAGCAATGAGCCTGTGAATCAATACAAAAAAATACAAAAAATAAAAAGATGCATCCTAGAAAAACCTCATATGAAAATACATCAGTGCTAATTTAGAATACATTAATGACAACGTATCGAATAAATGAGTATATGCCATGGAAGGTGGATAAAGATTCATATTCGTAAACTTCAACCTAGAAAACTCAAACTAGTTCGTAACGTAACTAAAATAAATACAGTGAAATTATATGAGGTTCTTACCTGTAGATCTGATGCAGGTAGTCATGGCATATAACCTTGTTATACCTCTTCAAATCAACATCATTTCCTTGTTTTCAATTTCTCAAAATATAATGTCGAAAATAATTCATAACTAGTCGAGACTAGCCTAACGCAGAGAGAAAAATGCTACAACTAAATTTACAAATGAAATAGTACCTTCATTGAAACCACAAGTTTTTAATGAAGCCGTAAACCCTAATTGTGATGGGATTATGGTCGTCCATATATCATTCATTGGGAAGGTTTTGGAAATTCCTGCTGATCAATGGGGTTGGTACAAGCCCCTGTGATGTTGTAGGTAGGAGTTATTATGTGCCCAAACCAGAGAATTGCACTGGAGCTGCTACTTACTCTAGCTAATACGATGGATGGGATGATTAAACTTCAAAATGGGACAGTTCATAAGTGCTGAAAAATAAATAAATGAGAAGGACCATTGAAAAATGAGCTAAATAAAAAATGAATTCCTTTATCAAAAACTGTGTTGACAATTGGCCATTTTAGCAATCCCGTGGAATAGAAATGATATGATGCTTGATTTATTAATGAATATGAGGGAAACAAAAATGTTTAATGTGGGTTACATACATGGAAAAAAAATAGTTTGAATATTAAATAAGGATCAAGTACTCCTAGATCCCATTGCCTAGGGAAGTGTTACAAACATTAGGATGAATTAGTAATTAAAATAATTACCGCAAAGTGATAACAGTGTTTGAAACGTATGGTCTGATTTTAAAAATATATACCGAAATATGTATTCAAGGGTATATATAAATGAACATACAAGTGAAATGAAGACTTTGTTGGTGATAAACCATACTGTTAAAAGTAAACTAGGGTGGAGGTACAAGAAACATGTATAATAAATCTGGGGAGTTTACAAGGATTATGTGGATAACGATAATAACTCAAAATGTGAGTATTTAGGTATAGAGAAACATGGTATAATGTAAATATGTGTGAAAACATATGTTCCAATGTATAGTAATATCTTTATTCTATGACAGGTTATATGAGAGTCAAGTAATGTCTATTGCCACACAACTATATTGAACATATGTAAAGTGTTTAAGAACTAGAAATTCTATATTAGAAGAAATTTATAGCCAACATTGTCGAAAGGGGCAATACTGTTGTAAACTATACATGAAAAAATAGTGACATAGTAAATTTTTAGTGACAAAAATATGTCAGAATGTGACGGATGGTAGTAAATGAAAATAAAGAGGTTGAGACGTTAGTATTATTAGAAAAAAAAATTCAAAATAAGAGGTGTTACATTATATATGTGCATCCAATATACCGATGTGCTTTGCAAAACAGATGGTATGAGGATGAGTCTCCCACCCAAAGAGAGCCATTTGTGAGACCAAGTGAAATGGCACCTTTGTAGCTTGTCAATAAGCCAAGACCTGTTATTGGTCTTGTATCCAGACGGTTTGAGGGCGAAACTCAGGTATGTGAAATCCCCTTCCAAGAGGATGGAAAGGACTCCAAATATTACTGTTATTCCCTATAATATTTCCCGTTCATGATCCAGCTAAAGACAAGGAATCATAAGAAATTTTGCTTTGATCCCACCACATCTTTTGGTAAATCACCGTAATGATTTATGTCAGTTTGGATTTCAAATATCAGCCCTTAATGAGTCTTTAAATATTTTTAGTGTTTGTTCCTAGAAATTCCTCGGGTGAATATCTTCTAATTTGAACTTACGACTGTTGAGTTCTCGAATTGGGCCCCACCTTGGAAGTCGGTCTTCGAGATTGTGTTAAGTTGAACCCTAAGAAACCTCCAAGACCCGTAGCTCATGGTATCATGCGAGGGTCATATGGACTTATGCCTTAGTCCCAAGACACTATACCAGACCTCTATAAGAATTTGATGATTTTTCAATGAAATTTTTTTTGTTCTATTTAAATTTCACTCTTTTTGACTTTTCCAAGAACAAAAACTAGACACATTGTAAAATTTCCTTCCTTTGATGCAAACAAAATTGATCAATAATTTTCACAGATAAGAATTTGTTATTTTTCCAAAGTATTTTAATTCTTTTACATAAAGGAAAATGGTAAATAAATATCAAACATATTAATTTTCTATAGTTAAAATATTCATTTATTCTAAATCATAATCAATAGATGGAAGAAGAAATTGGGAAAATGAAGGCAATATAAAATCATAAAGGTTTGTTTAAAGTTTAATTTGTTATTTTTTAATCTACCTTATCTAAAATCGGGAAAAGTTACTTGAGTGCCTTTGTCCAATTTTTCAATTTTAAATCAAAAAATTTACTTCTCCATAGGAATACCTAGATATAATATTTTGTTTCTCCTTGAAATATAAAGTTGAAATATCTTAATTGAATTGTGTCCTTCACGGAAATATAACTCTCTATAGACTTGTCTCATTTTGTGCAGTTGTAGGTGTACATGCGTTTTTTATACTTTCAGGTGTTTCTTATTTGCTAATATTTTTGGATTTTTTGGTTGGAATCATACAAAAGAAATTGTAATCAAATCTATCTGTGTTGTTTAAATTAGTGTTTTGAATGCATATATAGACCAAGAATTAGAACTTTTATGAATAGAAATTGTGCACGGATTCACTCAAACAAATTGGCATATTACTCACACAAAATCAAAATATAAACCACATAAATAGTGCTTATGATATCCAAGAGATTCCAAACAAGGAAAATATTGTTGAGAGAGTATCTCAACAACCCAATTTAATTAACAGACCAATCGTACTTGTTTACTAACGTAAGTGTTATTTCCAATTTCTCCTCTTAACGATCACATTATTACATAAATCACAAATTACAATATAAAGAACACATATTACAACAAAATAATTTATTTATGTATAACAGATCTTCATAAACACTCACATCCACTCTAGAATCTTGCAAACACCTCTATTCTTTCACCACCACATATTTGAGCAATCACTTGACCTCCATTTAAAATGTAATTTCCTCTAATAATTGTTGATGAACTTTCAATATCAACAATATTGGTATCTCGACTCGTCTAGGCTTCAACGATAACGCTTGTCAAGTAATGAACCACCCTATGGACCTACCACCATCTATCAGATATTTCACTTTTTTCTATGTGTTAGTTTCTAGGAAGGTGGTCTAGACGCTGAGTGTGTTCAAAAGTTGATCAAACAACTTGACATGTCTCACCCACATGGATCTTATAAAAATAACTTGCAACCAATTCTCTTGAATCCTGAACCACAACAAGACACATCAAAATATATCATAATCACATAATAAAATCAACATAGTGTTCATGGGGCTTCCAAAAATATTGATTTTAATTATGAAATATTGTTCAATAATTGGTTTTGCACTTTTTAATTACAAAGGAGTACATGTGGTAAAATGAAATTTTCTCCCTTATGGAGTGTCCATTGGGCTTGCTTGAGGTGTCTAATAATGACTAGACATCCTCATATTTCCAATGCATATTTCATTAGTGGATTTAGAGCATGGGAAGGCCTTCAAACGCCTCTCACAAGTAAGGATCTCCACCTTTCTGTGTAGTCCATTTTTCAAGATTTTTCTCAATGAAACTTGTTTTGATGATGTGATTACTCTTATTTATTGTTGATGTGATGTAAATATGATGTAAATGAGGTTTTTATAGTCTCTTTCATGCAACTTTTTACCTCATTTATGAGGAGAAACTTAGTAAACTCTATTTGGAGGATTTGTTCAAACCTCCCTAGACATTAGGGTTTCATTGGGAAATATTTATGAGTTGTTCCTACACTGAGGGATTTGACACCTGATAGAGGAGAAGTTGTTTTTTAGTCTATATGTATTGATTTTTCAGTCATTTTGATGGTTGGACATCAGAGGATGAAACTCTTGTAGCTTGTACTTCATCATTTTATATAGGAAATAAAAGGACGAGTTGCAGCTATTATTTAGGAATTCTCGTGTTGTGAATTTTTGATAATTTTTTCTGTGTTATAATTTTATATGAATGATATACTTATATCCTTACCATCTATTCCTTCTCTGATGATTTTCCTAAGAGGCTTATAACCATAATTCGTTTCATGAAAACATTGTTTTGTTAGGAATGTCATTTTGTGTAATTTTCATTCTTGATTAATGAATTCATGGTGCACATGCTCGTTATGATCTCTTTTGATTTCAAACCCTACACTACACCAAAAAACTCCTAAAGGTATAAAAAAACACAGAACGCTTTCTCGTCTATATATTTTGCATTTGTAACCTTTGATACTTTGACCTAGTTCCCTAGTTTTCATCCCTCATCTAGCAGAAAAACACTAACTATTTCAAAACCCTAGAGCTGAGATATCTAGCCTAAAATCCATTCTTTCACCACTCAAACCCTTGGTTGTGCATTTCGTAGAGAGAGCCCTCTCTATTTTGGTAGGGCTAGCTACCAAACTAAAATCTTGGTTTGAGGTTACCTCCATCAATTTCCTTTCAGCCTCGGGACATTGTGTGTTAGGTCCCTATATTACTAGTATAGTCCCTTATTGTTGTTAGTGTAACCCCCTTATTTTTATTATTGTACCCTTGTAACCCCCATATTGTTATCATTGTGCCCTTTAATTATTATTGTTAGGTCGGATAGGATTACATTGTGGCCCCATGGACTCCTATATATAGAAAGGAGGTTTTTTAATTTGAATCATCCAAGAATTGTTCATTCAAGTAATGTATTGGAGGTTTCCCCCTTGAAGTGGCTAGTTTCTAAGGCATTGATATCTCTTTTCTTCTATTTTTGGAGCTGGTTTCACAACATTTGGTATTAGAGCTTTGAGATTCTAGGGTTTCGCTACTCCAAACAGGTCATCTGGAATTTTCGCTATAAATATTTTTCTACGAAGGTTCAGAATCTAAAATTTTTAGAGTGCAAAGCCAAAATCCTAAGAAAAATCTTCGCAAAATTTTAGTGCTTGATTCGCAATATTTTCAGAGATATGATCTGTGCAATTTAGGTCATTTTGCAGGCTCCTGACTTTAACCTAAACAGGTCATCCTGGTATTTTCGTAATAACTTGTCTTCTACAAATGTTCAGAAGAAGAAATTTTTAGAGTGTGAAGGAGCAATCCTGAGGAACATCGGTGAAAAAATTCAGGTATTGGTTCGCAATATTTTAGGAGATATGATCTGTGGACGTTAGGGCTTTTTGAGGCTTCTCAATTTCATCTCAAAGAGGTGATCGTGGGAAAATCTTCATAGCTCTCTCTCTGGGAATTGGATTGGAATTCCGTAAAAAGTGGACACAAGTAAATAGAGCGTATTTTTTGGTCTATCAATTTTAGAGCCAAAGGAGGAAACAGCGGGACATCGCAAGTTGTAAAATTTCACTGTACTGAACTAGTCCAAAATTGGGTCATTGTGGGAGATTCGACATAACTTTTCCTTGAAGAATCCAAATCAGATCAAACTTGTGGAATTTGAAAGAAGCTTCAAAGAAATACTACAGGGCTAAATTTCAGATATTAAGGATCCACAATTATAGATATAATTCAATTTCAATTCGACCTCCTCAAAATCAAGTAAAAGGTTTGTATTTTGGTTTCTAAATTGCATAAGTCTTGTTTGAAGAATCAAGTTGAATTGATTCCAAGGGCATATTGTAGAATAGATATTAGTATTGGATTCTAAAATGGCCCCTAAAAAGAATTCAACACCCATTAAGCCTTTATAAATCTCTACTATGACTCATGAAGACGAAGAATGGCAACATGACATATCAAAATTACAAGAGCAAGTGCAACAAATTTCGCTCTCGCAAAGAGAAAAAAAAAATGACATGGAAGCTTTGAAGAAAGGCGTGGAAACTAAGATGGATAGTTTGAAAAAAGGCATGGAATCTAAGATGGATGGTTTGAAGAATGGCATAGATGTCATGGAATATAAGATGGAATCTAAGATAGATGGCATGGAATATGGCATGGAATCTAAGATGGATGACATGGAAGCTAAGATCGACGAGAAAATGGAAAACATGAAGAATGATATAAAAGTAGACATGGAAGGTTAGACAAATTTGATACAAGAAATGTTTCCTAATGGTGAAAATATAGTAGAGGAAACTCATGATGAGAACAAAATAAATGTTAATTGTGATTTCATAAAATCTAATGTTGGCGGGAAGAACCACCATATTCCAAAAATGGATATGAGGAAGTTTGATGGAAAGGATCCTGTAACATGGATACTACAGATGGAGCAATATTTTGATCTCCATAATGTGCAAAACACACAAAAGGTATGCATTGAAACTTTACATTTAGAGCAAAATACATTTGTATTGTATCGATGGCTTTGCTCCCGTAAAAAAATTGTCACTTGGTCAATTTTTATGGAGGAAATGATAGCACATTATGAGGATACAAAGAGCAGCACCTTATTTAGCCAATTGAAAAATCTCAAACAAAAGGGTTTAACGGGGGAGCACATTGAGGACTTGAAAAAATTGAATATAAGGGTAGCTGATATTCTAGAGGAACACAGGATTGATCTCTTCATAGGTAATTTAAAGGATAAAATACAACATGAAGTTCACGTTTTGGAACCTGATTCATTGGAGAAGGCATTTACATTGGCAAGAAAAATTGAATGTAAGATTATGGCGACAAGGAATCCTACCACTCACTTCTATAAAGAGGGAAGTGTTGATACTCCTAGATTTCAACAACCTGCAAGGTTAACACCACAACAATTGGAAGAAAAGAGAGAAAAAGGGCTTTGTTATAGTTGTGATAGAAAATACACTAAAGGTAATAAGAATGCTGAGAAGAAATTATTTTACATAGATTGTGAAGAGGAAGAAGAAAATGAACAAGAAGAGGATATACACCAAGAACCAACCCAATAAGAGGAAGAAATGAGTCCGACCATATCATGTAATGCATTGGTAGGAATTACCACTACTCAAACTCTCAAGATAGAAGGACATATCAAGAAGAAAAAGGTAATAGTGTTGATTGATTCAGGTAGTACCCATAATTTTATTCATTGTCAGGTAGCCAAGGAATTGAATTGTTACCTATACCTAGCACCAGAATGTCAAGTGATGGTTGCAAATGGAGGAACTATAAATTGCTCTAGAAAATGCCATAATATCAAGCTAACCATGGGGGAATATGTATTGAATATTCCAATGCTTTCCATTCCTATGGGATGTGCTGATGTTGTACTAGGAGTACAATGGTTACAATCTTTGGGGATGGTAGCTTTTAATTTTCAAGAACTTTTCTTCAATTTTTTTTCAGAAGAAAGGAAGTTGAATTACGGGGTATTGCAGGGAATCTGGGAAAGATAATAAGCTTTAATGTCATGAAAAATATTCTAAATAAAGAACAATGAGGCATAATTGCATAATTATGCTCACTAGAAGTTCCAACATCAAAATCATCTACTTCTGCAAATCTCCAAAAGGTCTTGGACAATCATTCCAAGGTTTTTGAAACTCCAAAAGGACTCCCACCTATTCGTGATCATGATCATGCTATTCATTTGATTCCAAGAATTGTTCCTCCAAACATCAAGCCTTATAGATATCCTTAGGTCCAAAAGAGTGAAATTGAACTTATGATTGCAGAAGTGTTAGAGGCGGGTATAATTCAACCTAGTCAAAGTTCTTTCTCTACTCTTGTAGTATTGGTACACAAGAAGGATGGATCATGGCACATGTGTTCAGATTATAGGGAGCTCAATAAGCTCACCATTAAAGATAAATTTCCCATTCTTTCGATTGATGAATTATTGGATGAATTACATGGAGAAATTTATTTTACCAAATTGGATCTTTGTTCAGGGTATCATCAAATTAGAATGAAGACTCAAGATATTCTGAAAACAATATTTCGAACTCATGACGGTCATTATGAGTTTTTGGTCATGCCTTTTGGCCTTACCAATGCACCTTCTACATTTCAAGGGTTGATGAATTCCACATTCAAACCCTTCCTTAGAAAATTTGTGCTAGTATTTTTTGATGATATACTAATCTATAGTAGGTCTTGGAAGGATCATGTTCAACGTGTTGACAGGGTGCTCAAACTATTGCAAGAGAAACAATTATTAAAAAAAAATCCAAATGTTTCTTTGGAGTACAAGAGGTTGAATATCTGGGTCATATTGTATCTCATGAGGGTGTTAAAGTAGACCCTAAAAAAATTAAAGCCATTAAGGAATGGAAAGTCCCCACAACCATAAACCAGTTGCGAGGATTTCTTTGGTTAACAGGGTATTATCAAAAGTTTGTTAAGAATTATGGGAGAATAGTAGCACCTTTAACAACATTAGTGAAGAAAGATGCATTTTCATGGACTCCTAAAGAAACTAAGGCCTTTGGACATCTTAAAGAGGCAATGTGCCTAGCACCAGTCTTAGCTACGCCAGACTTCACAAAAACCTTTATTGTGCAATGTGATGCCTCAGGAAATGGAATTGGTGTTGTTTTAATGCAAGAAGAAATACCCATTTCTTTTGAAAGTCATCCAATCAAAGGAAATTATTTACAGAAACCTATTTATGAGAATGAAATGTTAGCAATACTGCATGCACTAAAGAAATGGAGAACTTACCTAATGGGAAGACACTTCAAGGTAAAAACTAATCATGATAGTCTTAAACACTTTTTGGAAGAAATATTATCTCCAGAAGAGCAGCAAAAATGGGTCGCAAAGATGTTGGGTGATGACTTTGAAATAATACACAAAAAACGGAAGCTAAATGTTGTTGCAAATGCACTCTCAAGAAAGAATGAAGGGGTGGAGGAACTTCTTTGCACCATTCCTATTATCCAACCAGATTGCATAACCAAAGTAAGAGATGAATGGAAGAAAGACGAAGAAGTGTGGACACTCATTCAAAAGTTGTAGCAAGATCCTAGTATATATAATACATTTAGTTTGAAAAACGATTCCTTATGGTATAAAGATCGCTTATATCTTTGTAAGAATTCCCAACTAAAACAAAAGATTCTTTTGGAATTGCACACTTCTCCTTTAGGAGGACACTCAGGATTTTTAAAAACTTACCACAGAGTGAAGAAAGAATTTTTATGGGATGGCCTTAAATCTGTTATTCAAAATTTTGTGGCAGAATGTTTGGTTTGCCAACAGAATAAAGTTGAGACAATTAAGACCCCGGGTCTTCTACAACCTTTACCCATTCCAAGTGAACGTTGGGAGGATATTTCAATGTATTTTATCAGAGGTTTACCTAAGTCCGAAGGAAAGAGTGTCATCATGGTGGTAGTTGATAGACTTACCAAGTATGCACACTTTTGTGCATTATCTCATCCATTTAAAGAAAGTATAGTTGCTACTAAATTTATGGACACAATTCAAAAGCTACATGGAAACCCAACGGTTATTGTGAGCAACAAAGATCCCATTTTTATTAGAAATTTTTGGACGAAGTTATTTTCTTATTTGGGTACTCAATTAGCTCATAGCTAATCTTATCATCCTCAATCTGATGGTCAAACTGAGATAGTAAATAAATTTTTGGAAGGATATCTTCGTTGTTTTGTATATAATAAACAAACGCAATGGGTCAAGTGGTTACCTCTATCTAAATGGTGGTATAACACTTCCTTCCATACTGCAGCAAAAATGACCCCATTTATGGCACTTTATGGATATCATTCACCATTCATCACATCATCTTTAAGAGAAAATTCGAAGGTTAAAGTAGTGGAAGATCACATCGAGCATCAACAAGAAGTTCTCCAACTCTTAAAGGACATCTTGAATTTGGCACAAAATCAAATGAAACAACAGGTAGATCAACATCGCAGTGAGAGAAGTTTTGATGTAGGAGACTGGGTATTTTGACGGCTACAACCATACAAACAAATGTCCCTCAAGCAAGCTAAGAAGAATAATAAATTATCACCAAAGTAATATGGTCCTTACAAGGTGTTGCAAAAGATTGGTACTATGGCATACAACTTGGAGCTTCCTGCTTCTTCACGAGTGCATCCTATTTTCCATGTTTCATGCTTAAATAAGGTTATAGGTGAAAATATTCCAGTTCAAACAATATTTCCAGAACTTGATGAGGAAGGAAAAATCATATTGGAACCTGAAGTGGTCATGAAAACAAGGACTTGAAAGCTACAGAATCGATCAATTTCAGAGTATCTCATCAAGTGGAAGAACTTACCCACTAAAGATTCTACATGGGAGGATGATAATTTTTTAGAAAATCACCTAGAGCTACTCAAGCATGGACAACAATTTTTTGAAGGAGAGGGGCATGTTAGGTTCCTATATTACTATTATAGTCCCTTATTGTTGTTAGTGTAACCCCCTTATTGTTATTATTGTACCCTTGTAACCACCATATTCTTATTATTGTGCCCTTAAATTATTATTGTTAGGTCGGCTAGGATTACATTGTGGCCCCATGGACTCCTATATATAAAAAGGAGGTTTTGTAATTTGAATCATCCAAGAATTGTTCATTCATGTAATGTATTGGAGGTTGATCCCTCGAAGTGGTTTATTTCTAAGGCGTTGATATCTCTTTTCTTCTATTTTTGGAGTTGGTTTCACAACATTGTGGAGGCTAACATTTGTGGTGTTGTTTCCGGGGAGCGAAGTGAAAGATCCTCCCTAGGTGTATTATTATGTTTTCATTGGATTCTAGGCTTGTGGATGATAGTACCTCGTTTCCAAGAAGATTGATTCAATTTTTAAAGAGCCAAAGTGTAGAAACAAGTCAACTCTGGCTCCTAAAAGGCATACATGATTGAATGCAGATCCACATCCAGAATCTTTTTTGAAGATCCGGAAAGACTCATAAGAAAACAAAGACCTAAAAATTCATAGATTCAGTCAAGTTCATCTACTTTGCTAAGGTCTACATCTCTACCTTTACAATTGCTTTCACTTGAAGATATTCCTTTTGATATGAAGTTCGATTTATCACTATTTAGATCCAAATATGAAACATCTATGTCTAAAATTATATTTGATACTTTAAGGTTATCTAAAATAAAACCTCTATCTAAAATTGTATTCGACCCTTTAAAGCTTGAAACAAGTTTCACATCCATAAAATCGAATTCAGAAGCAGATTTTGATAGGATGGTTTGGAGTCAATTTGATAAACTTCAAAATCTAGAAAATTTCTTCATTATACCTCCAAGAAGGCCTTCATACAATATCATCAGGATTTTTTATATGTTAATCCTCTTTCAGCTTCATCTATTCACACTGTTGCTACATCCCCTCACACTGTTGTTTCTTCATCATCGACACCTCCTCCTACACAATCACCTCACATACCAGCACTTCGTGCTGTCATTACAAGCTTACCTTCTAGAAATACTATGGCCAAATTTTCCCCATTATTTATGTCGAGATGACTCACTGATTTACCTTAGAACTATGTAAACAAGCTACCTTTTTTTTATAGAACCACCAAGGTTACAGCTAGGCAACACATTGAAAAATTCATAGATTTCATAGAGTTAGAAGAGGTAGATAATGATGATGTGAAGATGAGAATTATTGCTCTTGGTTTCTAAGAAGAAGTTAAGAAGTGGTTTAGAGCTATGGAAGTTGGTTCATTGTAGAATTCATAGTAGTTAACAAATTTGTTACTCGCTAAGTGGGAGGAAAAGAAAAATCCTCTCTAGATATTGGCCAAGTATAACTCACTAAAAAGGTAACCTAATGAATTAGTCCAAGACTATACTACCAGCTTCAATAACGTGTACAATTCCATTCCCACAAATATCAAACCTCCACCTGACTTGGCCTTGTTTCACTATCCAGATGCGTTTGACCTTTATATGGCATATCAACTTAGAGAAAGAGATCCCATCTCATTGGAGGAAATGCTGAAAAATGCGTCCATCATTGAAGCCAATATGTTGATCAAGAAATCAAAAAGAAAATTTGAAAAGAATGTTACAGTTAAGGAAGAACCATCATCCTCATCCGAAGAAAACTTAGATAGCTTGATTAGAACTGATGAAAATATGGTAGACAAGATGTCCATTTCTAAAAGGCATTTAGACAATGAAATCTGGAATCCCAATTTCCGAGGATAGTAGCAACAACCCTAGTTCAGGATTAAGTAGAGAGATTGGAGAGCTCTAGATAAGCAAGCTAAACAATGAGTCCACACTCCATTACAACATAACTATGCCCAAGGACCTGAAGATGAAGATGATATTATTGAAGGGAACCATTTATTTGCAAAAGATCATGAACCTATCTTTGTTACAGAAGATGATAAGTATACCGAGGAAACATATGTGCCAGATTACCAAGAATATTTCATTGCAAATGATGATAGGTTGGCAGCCCAGTCTAAAGACTATCAAAGGGGGTACCTAAGTTCTCTTAGCTTAGCACAGAGACAATACAGTTTGAGAAACTGAGATATTCCTATTACTTCTATTCAAAAGAGGATAGATCAGCAAAAATATACTCAGCCCAAACATACTTCCCAAGCTACTCCAAACAAGGAGAATGACCCTGTTGCCATAAGTCAGAGCAAGAACAGTGAACCATCTACAAGTATATCATAGAAGGATAAGGAAGGACAAAATAATATTCAACAAAATAGCAGCCTGAAAAGCAAGATACCATTGTAAAAGAGGTAGAGAAACAATCTAACTTGTTTATCTTAGAGAGTGAAATTTCTAAGTTAAAATTTTCTATTCCCCTCACTAAGATTGTAAATAATGATAGATAAAAATTTCATGTCTCCAATATGCTGAAAGTAGATCAGATGCTAGACATGGTCAATGTTAGTGATTACCATCCTAAACTTCTATTTGGCCTAGCCATAGATGGAAAACTTAAATATAGTGAAGTCCCTCCCTTTTATCTTAGCTTCAATATTCATGATTATATTCCACATAATTCCCTGTTGTATTATGGGGCCTCACACAATTTAATGCCGAAGGCCATCATGGCTAATTTGGTGTTGGACATAACCCAACCCTATCATGACCTCTATTCATTTGATTCCGGTAGATTCCAATGCCTTGGTGTTATCAAAGACTTAGTTGACTCTTTGGATCAGATTCTGATAAAAATATTGTTGATGGATGTTGTAGTTGCTAACATACCTCCAAGGCATGGAAAGCTACTTTCAGGGTCTTTGGGAGCCAAATTAAGGGGTACTCTACAATTTTATTTTTCATATGCTACAATTCTTGTATTTGGCCAACTTAGCAAGCTATAACTACAAGTGAAAATGAAATACATTATCACTAGTAAATATAAACCCAAAAATAACCCTATTCACTCTGTAAATATTGATTTAGAGTCCTTCATATTGTATAATGATCATAGTATTGATGATTTAGATAGTCAAATTGTAGAAGGTGAAGAAATTTTACAATTGTCAAATAGTGTCCAAGAAGTCCTGAATGCAGAAAATAGAAATCCGAATTCCAAAATCCTGCAGCCAAGCACTTCAAAGAAAAAGATAGTAGAATCATAGAAAATATCAGTTGAGTCATAAAAAGGTAAATAACCTGTTGAGACAACAGTTCAAAAACGAAAAATAGATCAGTCCACGAAATATCAACTTCCCGATGATGAGGAGCATCTTTGGACCATGGATTTCGAGGGTGCTTTGGGAAAAGATGGAGTTGGTATCAGAATCTAGATCTGTAGCCCTATACATCAATCATATAAAGTACCATGGAATGTAATATTGTGTTCTGATAAGTTAGCTTTTAACTATTCTAACAATGAAGCAAAATATGAGGCCTTGATCACCGGTCTCCGAATTTTGAGAAGGCTAGGTGCAAAGAGAATTACAGTATATGGTCACTTTGAGTTGGTGATAAAATATGTAAAAGGGGAGTATGAGGAAAAACATATTAGAAGGATATCTTATCATAATTTTGTTCTTGATATTCTTAAAAACTTTCCAGAATATACATTATCTATGATTCCTAGAAGTCGGATTTTTATGGTTGATTCATTTTCCACAATGGCTGACAATTTTAAGATTCCTATTCATGCTACTAAAAAAGTTTGAAATTCATGTGTAGAATCATCCGGCTGTCCCTGAAAATGTGATATATTGGAAATTATTTTTGAATGATAAATAGATAAACAACTTTATGAAGATGGAGGAGGAGTTTTCTAACTCTCATATTGATGAGGTGTATAATGAAGATGATCAGGTAATTGAGCCGTTGAAGTTGAGATGTTGCAACTAAAGGGAAATCACATTCCATGGGGCCTTATACCTTTAGAAGAGTTGTTCAATCATGATGATGTCACCAAAAAGCCAACAATGGTCCCCACAGAAGCAAGTGTTGAAGATGTAAACATTGGTACAATGGAAAACCCCAATATGGTTAGCTTATCAAGATATTTATCCTCTGAATTGAAAGGTAAATACACGAATCTCTTGAGTGATTTTTCTGATGTATTTTCTTGGGAGTATTTATATTTGAAATTTTAAGATAAAAAAATCATCCAGGACACCATCCCAATCAAGCTAGATCAAAAGTGATTCTGCAAGAAGCTGAGGAGAATCAATCCTAAACTATTGCCATCGATCGAAAAAGAGGTAAATAGACTTTACAAATTTTTTATTATAGTTCCTATTCAATTTTTGGATTGGATGTCTAACCTCATGTCGGTACGGAAGAATAATAGGGAGATATGTCTTTGCATATATTTCATAAATTTGAACAAGGTGTCCTTAAAAGGAAATTATCCTTTTTCGGTAATGTACCACATCTTGCAAAGGGTTGTTAGAGCTTCAAGGATTTCACTCCTCGATGGATATTTAGGATACATCCAAACTTTGATCCATGAATATGACCAAGAGAAAAAAAAAAATACCATGCCATGGGGTACCTTCATGTACGCCAAAATGCCATTTGGGCTCAAGAATGTAGGGGCTACATTTCAATGGGCTATGGACATTGCTTTCTCGAATGAGAAGGATGTATTTCTTATGGTTTACCTTGATTATGTTATTGTCTTCTAATAGTTAGATGATGAGCACCTACACCACTTGAGAATAGTGTTTCAAAAATGCATAAAATTCTCCATCTCGTGAACCCTAAGAAAAGCCTCTTTTCCATGTAGGAAGGAAAACTACTTGGGTACATCATCTCAAAATATGGAATCCACATTTATCCCTCTAAGATCGAAGAAATTCAACAATTGGTCGTCCCAAAGGAAAAAAAGGAGATCCAGTCATTCAACGGTAAGATAGACTTTTTTAGGAGATTCATCCCCAATCTCGCTGAACACCTTATAGATATGACATATATGTTGAAAAAGAATAGCAAGGTAAGATGGTTAAAATATGCAAAGAAATCATTCAATTCAGTCAAATTTTATTTAACATGTTCTCCCACATTGATCAGCCCTGATTATAATTTAGACTTAATTATCTTTTCATTCTCTTCTGGGCACTCTTTGGCTATCATACTAATGGATAAAAAGGATTCAAGGAGGGAGCAAACAATTACCTTTTTTAGTTGGACCATAAGACATGCAACGTTGAGATACAACATTATTTAAAAAAAAGATTTGGCCATGGTGAAAGCATTGAAATACTTTCGAGTATACATCTTACACTCTCACCTCATAGCTTATGTTCTGAACACAATGGTAAAATATGTGTTGATGCAAACTGATCCTGATGGGAGGCGAGGAAAATGGATTGTAGGCATGTTTAAATATGATTTGGAAATTAAGCCGACAAATATGATGAAGGGATATGGTTTGACAAAGTTAATGGCAGAATATAATTTACATGTGCTAGACATAAATATCATTTTTCCACTTTCTAAAGAGAAGGTTGATGACGCATTGACACAAGTATCTTAGATTTTCATTTCATCCCCTTGTATGTTGACCTAGTTTATGTACTACAATAGTTAAATCCTTTGTCAGGTGCGTCTAAAAGAAAAGGTAGATCACTAAAATTAAAGGATTCAAAATATTGTATTTTAGACAACGTTTTATATTCGAAAGACCCGAGAAGTATCTTGCTGAATTGTCTTGTTTAAAGTGAAGCAAAGGAGGTGATGAATGACTTTCAAAAAGGTGATTGTGGCAGTCATTTATTATAGAAGACCATAATGAACTAATTTGTGAGGGTTGGTTTCTACTAACCCACTCTTTTTATTGATGTGTACAACACCATGATGAATTGTCACGAATGTCAAATTTTTCAAGGGAAGACGAAATTTCTCGCACTTCCTTTGCAGCTCATATCAGTCCAGGCTCCATTTCAGCAATGGGGTCTCGATTTTGTAGGTGATATCCATCCTTCATCATCTACCCAACATAAGTGTATTTTGATGGCTACAGATTATTTTACAAAGTGGATTGAGGCAATCCCAACCAGGAAAGAAACTAATTCGGTTATCATTCAAATTATGGAGTCTAATATCTTGTCTATATTTGGTTGTCCACAGAATATAATCATGGATAACACAATTGCATTTAAGTCGAAAAATATAGTGGAATTTTGTGAGAATTAAAATATCAAGTTGGGTCATTCAACTGTATACTACCCGCAAGGAAACAGATTGGTAAAGTCTTCGAATAAGTCTTTGGTAAATATTATCAAGAAGATGTTGGAGGTAAATAATAAAAATTGGTATAAGAAACTCATCAATGCCTTGTGGAAAGATAGAGCAAGTAATAATAAGTCCATAGGCATGTCTCTTATTGAGTTAGTGTATGGAGTTGATACAGTATTTCCTACTTCTCTTGTTGTTCCAGTCATGAATATATTGCAGGTAGTTGGTAGTGAACCAAATGATGTTCAACATAGGATAAACAGAATGATTCATTTTCAAAAAAAACTTGGAGGAAGTGTTTCAAAACAATTCTAAGCTTCAAGAAAGAATCAAGAAAGTGTATGACTAGAAGTAAAAAGGCGGATGACTTAGGTATGGGTGATGTAGTCCTCCATTGGTATGCTCAGAATGAATATAAAGGAAAGCATGGTAAGTTCGAGAACTTGTGGAAGGGACCATACAATATTTCAGCTTCAAGAGGGAAGCATGCCTACTTGTTGGAGGAAATTGATGGACAAGACTATGGAGGAGTACTAGTCAATGGAGCTTCTCAAGAACTACCTCTTTTGATAAAATTTTTGAAGTTTCTCAACATCATTATACATGTCATTTTACTTTTTTTTCGAGGTGTGAAGGAGTTAATCATCAGATATTGAAGCCCGAGGTGAAGGCCATAAGGTTTCCATGATTGGCTATTGATTTGTAAGTATAGTAAGTTTTTGTTTTAGTCTAAGTCAATTTAATTTTTCAATCATTTTTTCATTATTTAGTTTGGTCTCTTGATTTTTGACTCCATGCCCAATGGATAAGGCTACTTGGTCTATGGTGTTCTTGAAACCTCCAAGGACCTACCATCCTCAGCTAGAGCCAATGCTAGTGCCTATCATTCCTACTAGTACCAGTGATCAAATATGCTCTTATACGGTTGTCTTTGGGTTTTAACTCAAATTTTTTATGGTTTCAGTAGGTCTTCAAATAAAAATTTGGTCGCTTGCTAGTGTCTCTAGGTTTGTTACTACTCCATTAAAATATATCATGTTTTTTTAATTGCCATAATTCATTTTGATGAGCCACCACTGAAATATCTCCATTACCATCTCAATCACATCACCATGGTCATCATTCCTCTCATGATTTCATGAAGTGTGACCATTATATTTTAGGGTCAAAATCATAAAAAATTAGTCATTTCATCATTGAATTCGGCATTGAAGAAGTAGTAGTATTGAAAAATAATCCATAAGGTTTTTTAAAGTGTAATTTCATTTCATTCATGAATGTAATATGTTTCTCAAAGGTTCTAAAGTTGCAAAGTTTCAAATCAAAAGTGAAAAGACTTGGTGGGGCCACCCAACCACAAAAAGTGAAAATAGATTTCCAAAGCTACAAAAGACCGAATGAGCCTCTCATTTTCTCATTTCATCTTCAAGAAACTTCTCTCCAACAAGAAAACTCACTCTCACCCTCACAACAATAATGTAATTTCTCAAGAGTGACATCTCTCCTCAGCGATGCACATTCGTTGCGTAGGTGTTGTGCACACGCTACGCTTTTGACTGAGCATTGTAATTTCTCTATTTTGGAAAAAATAATCATTAAAAGTGGATTAATCATTATAAAATAACTTCCACTGTATCATAGATAAGTAATTGGGCCCTCCAAAACATCTCTTGTGTCTTCATTTTGTGATTGGAAAGAGAAATTCCCTGTTCTAGGGTTTCTAGTTCATTTTCTTGGCTTAATGTTGATGTTTATAAATTTATGAAATAAACCCTATGTTTGAAGCTAAGTCACCTTCTCCAACCTATTATACACCTAACTAATCATTTCCCAGCATTCCTATCCCTCATTCACCTTATTTTCCTAGAAACCCTAGCCTAGACTAGACATTTCTAGGTTAGGACTGTTTTTTCCCTCTTTTGACCCCTTCCCCTAACTCATTCCACAAAATTTGACTTTCTCATACTCCCTAAAATATCTCCCTACCCCCATAAAGTTTCCCAAGAAATTAAGAAGCCCTTAACCCTTTCATCTCCCTCCATTCCCAAAAACTGCCCAAATCCCCTATTTTTCCCTTCACTAAACCCTAATTCCCTCTCCCATTGAGCTAGGGTTAGAAATGGATTCTGACACCACTAAGTAGAAGAGGAACAAGGGAGGAAATATTAGTAGGTATGAGCCCACCAAAGTCCAAACAATCATAACATCACCTTTCCAAGATATGGGTTTCCTAAGGATTACATTGCACATATGGACAAGTTTTCTTAAAAATGTGTTTCTGACCAAATAGAGATGAATTTTACAAAAGTGAAAGAGGTTTTTATCCATTATAGGACCAAGAATGAAACTATCCTTTATTTTATGCAGAGGTGTTAGGATTGGAGATAAATTCAAAAATTACAATTTCTACATGACGTTTTATGCACTTCTGGACAACGTTGCTTCAAGTAAGTTTTTTTGGGGGTTTGGAGAAGGTTTTTGCAGTGCCTGATGACTCTATTGTGTAGTAGAAATAATAATATTTCCCATGATGCCTTCAGATATATATTTTTAGCCTATAAAGGCAGTGAATTTTCCTACCATATGGTGCTTCACTTTTGTTGTGCTTGAGCAGAGAGGCACTGCGCTTTTGGGGAAACCTATGGGAAAATTCCGTTTTCTCCCTCCTGGAGTGTCCATTGGAATTTCTTGAGGTTTCTAATTAAAAATAGACATCCTCGGATTTCCAATTCATCTTTCAGAAGTGGATTTGGAGCATGAGAAGGCCTCCAAAACCCTCTCACAAGTCAAACGTTGTGATTTTCCCTAAAGTGCATTGTTCGAGGTTTTTCTCAGTGAAAATTATTTTGATGATATAATTACTCTTATTTATTGATGATGTGTTGTAAATATGATATAAGTGAGGTTTTTATATTCTCTTTGATGTTATTTTTTCCCTCGTTTATGAGGAGCATCTTATTCAGCTCTATTTGGAGGGTTCAATCAAATCTCCCTAGACATGAGGGTTTTGTTAAGATATATTTGTGAGTTGTTCCTACAATGAGGGATTCAACCCCTAAGAGAGGGGAAGTTTTTTTTGAGTCTATATGTATGTATTTATGGTTGGACATTAAAGTTTCAAACTCTTGTAGCTTGTAATTCATCATTTTATACATGAAATCAAAGGATCAATTGCAGTTATCATTTAGGAATTCTCGTGTTGTGAGTTTGTGATAATTATTTCTCTCTATTATAGTTTTATATGAATGATATACTTGTATCCTTACCATATATTCCTTCTTTAGTGATTTTACTAAGATTTTTATAAGTAGAATTCCTTTCATGAAAGCTTTGTTTTGTTAGTAATGTCATTTGTGTAATTTTCCTTCTTGATTAATGAATTCATGGTGCACATGCTCATTATGATATCTTGGTATTTCAAACCCTACACTACATTGAAAAGATCCTAAACCCATCACAAAAGCATAGCTATATTTCTACTCTATATCTCTTGCAGCTGTGACCTTTGATACTTTGACCTAGTTTCTTGGTTTTCATCCGCGATCCGGTAAAAAAACCATAAACCTTTAAAAACCATAGAGATAAGCTATCTAGCCTAAAAACCATTCTTGCAGCAGTCAAACCCTTGACTGTGTTTTTTATAGAGAGAGAAGTCTTGGTTTTGGTAGGGCTACATACCAAACTAAAAGCTTTGTTTGAGGTTACCTTAGTCGATTTCCTTTTAGCCTTGGGACATTGTGGAGGCTAAAACACCACTTGAATGTTTTGAATGTCACGGGGGTTGTGTGGATAGTCCCACAACAAGTGAGGTTCTCCACACCCCCAACATTTCAGTGGCTCTTTTTTTTTTCCTATTGCATCCTACTTGTTTTTCACTTCCATGGGCTTGGATACGGTATGGGATTGGGCTTGCTGATTTTCCTCACCTTTGTTGAATTTCTTCCTCTCGTTATCTCTACCAAAATTCTTCGTATAGGATGGTTTTTGTCTTTTTCTGCTTTTTCACGACTTCCCTTTTTCTTTATTCTGCCAAGTTTTAAGTTATCATTCCGACCCCTGAACTGGTGATAGCACAGTCAAGCCTTTCTAATTGCATCATCCATAGTATTCGAGTTGTCAAACCCAATTCTCTCTTTATGTATCATGGGAAAAAAAATTAATAACCTTTGTACCTTCTCTTTTTATTCTTTTATGTGTGATACATAGCGAAGTAATTTGGTGAATTTCGTCTCAAATTTATCTATGGTGAGTTCCCCCAACCTTAGCTCATTAATTTCTTTGGCACGGTTGTTATAGTATCTTTGACTGAGGTATCGAAATTTGAAAATTTTCTGGAATCCTTCCCATGAGACTGTCTTCTCATATATAAAGTGTATAAGTTTGGTCTCTTCCCAGAAGAGTGTAGGTTTACCCTGCAATTGGTAAACTGCCAGTCTTGCCTTCATATTACTTCCATACTCGTATAACTAAAAATATTTAACCATATTAAGGAGCCATGCTTTTGCATCTTCTTCCCTTTCACCATCAATGGTCAGAGCCTTTATCTTCTGGAATTATCCCTCCAACTCCTTCTTCTTTTCCTTGGAATTAGAGCTTTCCTTCCTAGAATCTTCTTCACTCTTAGACTTCTCTGAGTTTGTTTCAACCTATTTATTTTCAAATTTTCATATTCCCCCTCCTGGTGACTAGATCTAGAGGTTAATTCCATTACCAAATGCTCTTATTAATTACTGGCTTTCAGCAAACATTCATTACTATTTCTTAGCTGAACTAGCTCCTGTTGCAAACTCCTGATAATTACCAATATGTGGGAGTTGGGATCTAGAGGAGTATCGTCTTCCCCCATTTCCACATATAGCCATTCTCTATGTCTCATGAAGAGGGTTGTAGTTTTGTTTATACCTTATATCTAACACACAATCCACCATTAGAATAATCATTCCATAGAACATATTTGTTATAAAATACTTTATAACAGTAAAATTTAATTTACAGATGACACAGTTTTTGCAACCATTGAGGGTCCATACTAGGCCCAATATTTAACCTGGGCTCTGATACCACTTGTCAACACTCTAAAGAAACCACTTGTCACTACCCTAAAAGAAATTTCTCCTATATGGATATGGTTAAGGGTCTAATATAATATGGTGACAGCAGCAGTATATGGGTTGGTCCACTTTTATGGTGACGGTAGTAGTAAATGGGTTCGTCCACTTATGGTTTAAAGCAATGCTCATAACCTGGGAAATTCCTTTAGTTTCCCTTCTCATTATCATATATACGTTAGATTAAACCTTTGTCATAATACATACATGAGATATAAGATGTGACCTTCTTATTATAATACTCTCGTTATATTAACCCTTTGTTTTGAATTCATACATGAGTGAGTCGCTTTATAATAATTGTGTCTAGCACTTAGATTAAACCGTATTTACTTTTCATTTCTTACCCACCTACCTAACAAAAATTTATGACAATGTCCCCTCTTTTGGCACCCTCCACTCTTGTGCTTCAATCTACGTGAAGACATGTGATATCCCTTTCTGTTAAAGTGGTTTAATCATAATTCCAGGACGTTTAGGGGGACAGTCTAGATTGTTTCATGATGGATCGATGATTGACATGTCACGTTCTAAACCATAAGAATTTTACCCCAACTTATTTTCTCTATTTTCTCTATTTTGACATAGATTTTTGGCAACGGTGGTTGTGGTTCTTCATTACCACCTTCATGGTTGAACTACTTGCCTACCTTCGAAGATTTTGTTCAAACGATTCTAGGTTTGACTCCATTACCCTTGCACAAAGGAACTGAGGCAATTTCCTGGTGGGAATCTCTGGTAATTTTTTTTTAAAGCTTTGGTTCACGTTTTCTTGTATAAGGGTTCTTCTGAATGTACATATTTATAGTGGATTTTTCTTTAACCACATTTCCAGAAGCAGAGAATCCTCCCTATCCAACAATTTCCAATGTTATAGATAGTTATTTTTGGTGGCCTCAATTCAAATCTCAATGACATATCATTCATCTAGGTACGCTTTCTCTCTACTTCTCCTTTGGGTTTGGATTTAGGTTCCTTTCTTGGGCTAAATTTGTCAATTTTTTTCCTTGCTAGGAGAGGATTGGGATTAAAATACCTAGGAAGATATTTCAAGCCCTTTACTAGACTACTTTGAAACTGTGTTAAAACTCAGGTAATCCTCCTTTTTGGTTCTTTCTTTCTCTGTACTGTGGGTTTAGTGGTGTTGGGTTTTGGATCATCCACTGTGCGAGACATTTTTTTCCGGTGTTTGCAGGTTTCTTAATGAAAAGGACCCATCAAAGTTTTAATAGCTCCAAGTGTTGGTTCCACCAACTTCTCAAGGTAATTATTTTGACCTCTTCCCTTATTGGAATTTGTATTTCCCGTAATTTGGGTTTTTTCTCCCTTTTTGGTATAGTGTCCAACCAATACATTTTCTGCTACTAAACGATACAGTTATGGATATGTGTGCAGGCGTAGATGATGGTTTAGCTTGGTAAGGGTTCTAGCCAAGGTAATCCTTGCCTTTGTGTAATTCTGAATTGTAGTGTGAGTTGTGCTCGTCCTTTTCTAGGTACCCTCGAACCATACTTATGTAATTTTCACACAGTTTTACACTCGGTTTCATACTAGTATTCGACTCCCTAACTCCATTTATATTTCATATGTTGCGTCTAACCTTAAAAGGTTAAATGCTGTTCTAGTGTCTTTATTTTCATGGTTGTGGGTGAAAATATGAAGTTGGGTTACATTTTTTGCCCTTTTTTGAGAAAAAAATAACATTTTTTCTGTTCTTCAACTTTCTTCAAGACAAAACAATTTTTTTCTGTTTAGAATTTCATTTTGTGATAAAATAAAAAATTTCTAAAATTTTATTAGCTTTCTATTACTTTTTTTTGGAATTATTTTATACACATTTGATATATAAACTTAACATTTATTTGGGTGTTTGTTCTTTAACAATCAAAGGATTCATAAAAATTCATGTTCAAATGTGTTGATGTATTCTTTTAAAAAATTGTGTTTTTGAGAAACAAAATGTGTTACAAGAGTCCAGATAGAGTCTACTTTAGTTTCATTATATTTACGAAACCAACTGATGCATATAATAATTACTAGAATTTTTTGAACCAATCCAATATCAAAAAATTGCATATTTTGAATATGTTTTGGCTCACAAAAAAATTCTAAGCATATAAGTTATAAACTAAAAGTCTAAAAACTACACATTATAGACGCGAACCAATGTAGTGCACCATAATTTTTTCAATTTTTTTTACAGTGTATTTTGGAAGATACAAAATATTGATTTCAATGAATCATTTTTTCCTTTAGAAATTGTTTGCACCCATTTTATTACAAAAATAATAAAAATTAGTAAATATTTATGAAATTCCATAAAAGTTATATTTCCTGAAAGTAGATTGAATTGTGGAAATGCTTGTCTTGGTTTAGAAAATTAATTCATAAATTTTAATGGAGTTTAATCAGTCCAAAGTTGAAGAAATGTGTTCAGAGACGAGCTATTGCATAATTGCAAATGTGTTAGCTCAGTCGAACTTTTAAAAAAGTTCGGCCAAATTTTTTTTTGTCCCGATGGCTCGTCAATTCTGGTGACAGAAAAGTTCGTCCAAAGTTTTTACAAAATTTCGAGCAAGCATTTAATTGACTTTACGTTAGCTGAAAAATTCAATGAAGCCGCTCCAAAAAAAAAAATCATGGCAATATAAATAGGCATACACGGATTCATTATTTTTGCATAATTTTCCACATTTATTCATTTGGCCTGATTTTGTAAAGGACTTTTTTTGGGCTTAATTTTCGAAGAACTCTTTTTGGCTTGATATTCAAAGGAAATTTTTTGGAGGTATGTGACACATTTTTTCGAAGTATGTTATACATTTTTTGGATGCTTTTTAGGGTTAGTTTTCAAAGGACATTTTTTGAAGGTATTTTATTTTTAGATGTTTTTGGCCTTAATTTTCAAATGACATTTTTTTGTAGGTATTTTGTTTTTAGAGGTTTTTGGGCTTAATTTTCAAAGGAATTTTTTTTTGAGGTATTTTGTTTTAGAGGTTTTTGGGCTTAATTTTCAAAAGATATTTTTTGGAATTTTTTTGGGCGTAATTTCTAAAGGACTCTTTTTAGGCTTAATATTCAAAGCACAGTTTTTGGAGGTACTTTTTAAAGTGATATATTTTTAGGGGATTTTTGGGCTTAATTTTCAAAGGACATTATTTGGAGGTAATTTTTTTTTAGAGGTTTTCGGACTTAATTTTCCATGGAAATTTTTTGGAGGTATTTTTTAAAGTGACATTTTTTAAGAGGTTGGGCTTAACTTTCAATGGAAATTTTTTGGAGGTATTTTTTGAAGTGACATTTTTTAAAAGTATGTGTTTTGGGTTGAAGTAAATCTTTTATAATGATTCTTTAAAGTAATTTTTTGCCTAAATTTTTAAATGAATTTCTTTTTGCGGGATTTGGAAGGAAATATTTTGAGCTTCATTTCATTTTTAGAAGACATTTTTTTTCTCAGATTTTTTTTAGGTGTTTTGGATTGAAGTATGTATTTTGTGAAAAAAATTAAAATGAGTTTCTTTTTAAAGTAAATCCTTTGTGATTATTTTTTTAATTTAGTTTTCTTCTAATTTTTTCAAGGAAAATTTTTGAGCTTCATACTCAATTATCATGGGAAATCAAAGGAATTGCAAGAGAAAATATGATCGAATAAGAGACCCTGAGGCACGTAGAGAAAAAGGGATAGAGTATCGAAAAAAAAGAGAGAAGAACGGTCAAATATTGAAAGGGAAAATGAACATCAACTAGAAGTTGAAGTAGGTTTGTAAATGTAAATATTATAAATTTGATATTTATAATTGTCCTAGTGTAAATTGTGAAGCTTAATTTTTATTTGATGAACTAATTTGAAAAATGTTTTGGAATGTAAACAGAGAGAGGTATTCCTCAAAAAATTGACGATGAGATACAAAATTTTGAAAGGGAAAGTGAAAGAGATATTGAACTAATGATTAAGGAGGGTGAAAATGTTGAAATAAATTCAAGTGAAGAAATTCAATCACTAGGTAGGTATATATATGTTGAACACTTGTGTATTATTGAAATTATGCATATTTATTAATTTAGATATCTATTTAATATGTAAACTTATTATGTACATTTAATTCGAATATGTACAGATGAAATAAATATCGATGATGAGATGTTAGAAAATGTTGACACTCACAAATATGGAGATAGAAAAGTTGACCATGTTATACGATATCGTGTTTATCACATTATTGATTCGTTATTTAAAAATTAAATTGTGGCAATTCAAGCCCAATTGTTGAAAGGTCTCTTAAAATCAAGGAAATTAAAATCAACCACGAATTTATTGGGTATTCAAAAATCAACAAAAGATAAAAAAATGAAGGAAGATGTGATACAAAATATAAATAGTGCTCTAAATTCAATTAGAAGATGTAGAAAGAAAAAAATTTCAGATGTACGTAGAGTAATACATATGGCAGTGGTTTCATCAAGTACTAAAGAGAATCGTTTGGTAAAATATATGGCACGAGCATTACGAACCTCACAAAAAATTTGCACAAACATCGAAAATTTCAGTTGCAAATAGATGTAAATGATTAACTCACTTGTTGGACATCTATTTGTAGGAAACCATACAAATATATAGTTGAAGAAAATGTTGAAAAAATAATATATGAATGTTGGATGAAAAATTCATTTGTTTCACCAAAAGAAAGGGATTTGATGCGAAGAATAATAGCAAGAAATCAGTACGAAGAACATCCAAAACATTTCTTGGACACCACTGAGATAGAGTTTTTGAACAAGTTGAAAGAAGAGAATGGTGAAATTTATGTCTCAATCAGCGCTTTTGTGCAAAAAAAACCATGATATGTAATACCTATCACCATACGCGACATTTTTTGTTGTCGCTATCATGTGGAATTTCAGTTATATTATGACACATTCCTTAATTTTGGTAAGTTTTGTTGGAAATATTCACCTCATCCTTCCATTATCCATGATTTCATATCTTAAACTCTACGTGGAAGAGAAAGCCATGAATTATTTTACCAAAATAAATGTGTTGGTGGTAAAAAATGCCATGATTGTGGAAATTTGATTAAATTTCAAAATAAATATCATAGTGATATAAATGATCAATCATTGTCCAACATGAAATTGAAATGGAAGAGATATGAATATATCCATACATCGATTCAAGGTTCAAGCTCTAAAAGAATTGATTTACAAGAATTTGTGATAGATTTTTTGAGGAAGTTTGAGGCAGAAATTTATAAATACACAAAGAATTCCCATAGAACTCAATGGCAGGACTTGCAATTCAAAAAATCCCGTGAATTTTTTCCACCAGGGACAATTTTGTTAGTCTTTTATTTTACATAAAACAACACATTTGTTCCACAAAAAGAAATTCAAAGTGAATAATATCATTCTGACCAAGTCTCCATGCTCATCCATATTCTATATAAACATGCTAAACAAAATGTTGATCATATAGGAAGCAATAGTGAAAATTCGCATGTTATTAAAGGATATCACTTTTATATCAGTGACGATTGTAGACATGATACATATTTTGTACAACACTGTTTTGAAAATATTTATGACTACTTGAAAATTCGTGGAATAAAATTCAATGAACATTCGATATGGTAGAACGGATGTGCAGGTAAATTCAAATATTCACGATCATTGTTTTTGTTGTGTCATCTTGATATGAAAACATGCATTAAACATTGTTGGAATTTCTTTGAGTCTGGTCATGGAAAAGGAGAACATGACGGTGCAGGGGCATGCATAGGAAAAGCACTTCAAAGATATCAAATGGACCACTCTGCAAACTGACTTGTCTCAACTAAAGAAGTTGTTCAATGATGCATTTTTGCACTAACCCATGAGACTAACCGATGAAGGGAAGTACAAAGGTACATTCAATTTAATTTTTATTGGATTTATAATTTTAAACAGTACATTTATCACAATGATTATCTTTGATGGTATTTTAATATCATATTTATAGATTTCTTTGAATTTTCCATATAGGATTTTTGGCATATTTGGGTCCAAGATGTAAATAGATTGATTGGAGATGACATTGAAACAACAAAATACTAGAAAATTGAATTCAATTAAAACAAATTTGTCCACAAATGTGTTTTTATTGGATAAAAGAAAATATATATTTTTTTTCATGTGTGCATAGAAAACACAGAATCCAATGATATTTGTGAAAACAAAATGTATGTAAAATATTGGCAACATACAGAACTAAATACAAAGGGGAAAATATCCGTTGTAATCTTTGAAGAAATGCAATTAGAGGAGACTACAATATCATCTGATGGTGATTGAGTTTTAATCTTGTCGGAGAAGGTAACATTTCAATTTATTTCAAATGATAGAGATCTAGAAATAGATAATAAAATCAAGTAGACCTGTTAATTTTAAAGTTAATTTTTTATGTTAATTATGATTTAAATTTAAATACATAAGTTTGTTTTATTGTGCAGGATATATTTTTATTGCGATTGCACCTACTATGAATGATGAAAATGTGAAGTATTATTTGATGCGTTGCACTGAACGAAAGATGACATTATTATAAAACTATGACGATGATGGGTTTACATATGAAAAAGGGTCTATTATATTGAAAGGTTATATTTGCAGAAAAATTAATCAAACTGGGGATTTTTTTTACTTTCAAGACTATGAACCTAATGTCATAAGTTGTCAATATAGTCAGTTGGTGTGTGAAGCACACATAAATTTGATATAAGTTCAATCAAAGAAAAAAACAAAAATTAAAAAATGGAAAATGTCCAAAGCTGATCATGAACGGATCATTGAATATGGCATTCCATTGGATTTTTTTTTATGGAAATACCCAACAATTTCTTCTCTTTGGATTAATCTTTTTTAACTTCCAGAACTCAACTAAAAATCAAATTTCCTTTTTATGTTATATGTACAAGTGTTTTCACATGTATAGTATTTTGGTACATTCACACGAGTAATTTATGCACTTGTACACATACACATGTCAATATTATGTAGTATAAATGATTTCATACATTCTCTAGTACAATTTGTCATAATTTCATTATTTCTAATGTACATATCTGTGTATCTAGAATAGTTGATATAATACAAATTTGAAGTTGATATATTTTTTTTAGACACGTGTCCATTAAAATTAAGTTATAATATTCATTCTTGAATGAAGAATGTGTGGTACGTGTTTACTATCAATTGAAAGTAGCTTTTCTATGTGCATTAATGAAAAATGTTTTGTACTATATATATATATATATATATATATATATATATATATATATATATATATGTTCTAGAATGCAATTCTAAAATTTTATGATTGTTTGACACATCTAAGAACACCTAGAATCTTATGACTGTTTTCAGATATATACATTGATATGTATTGTAATTCAATCATTTTAAAATATATTCAAACATGTACTTCAATCATTTTTATGTACATATATTCATGTGAACTTTTTATTGTTTGTAACTTGGGCTAAAATATATTAAAAGCATGAAAAATGGTATAGAGGCAATGGGCAGAGATGGCAAGCAGGGCTTAGCCTATCCCTGCTTTGGTAGTGCTCAAAATGAAACCAAGTTTTGGGTTGCCTCAAAGGAGGAAACCAACCACTTAAGAATGTCATACATTCTTGTAATACAAAATATTCAATGGCCCATATAAAAAAAATAGCTTAAGTATATCCTGAGGTGAAAATCATGGAGTTCATTCATCTTCATCCATCGCCTGGTCCTCTTCCTCTATCAGGCACCTGTATTCTTAGCAATGGCTTCCTCCTCAGCTACGGACATTCGAGGAGGCTTCAGAGGGGTTGCATGGAAAATGAGAGCAACTGGGTACTCTGCATCATAATCTCTAGTCCAAACACCATCCAAGTCCATAACCCAAATTCTTATCTCCTCCATTGTGGGCTCATAATCTAGAAGCAGGTTGGTTTTCCTGGGTAAGGGCTTTAGAAATTGTGGAATGGTGTATTTCTTGCCTCTTCTACCCTTGGGCTTCTCTAAGGGAAAAAAAATCTCCCCATGAATGTTATCAAATTCTTAAGGAGCCAGTTCCTCATGGATATCAGATGTAGAGCCCTCGATGGATTCCAATCATTGGTCGTTGCCATGATGAAAGAAGCCTAAAAATGCACCTCTAATGGGTTTTTGAAAATGGGAGAAACTGGGTACTCTACATCGTAATATCTGGTCCAAACATTGTCCCAATCAATAACCCAAATTCATATCTCCTCCATCGTAACTCATAACCTGGAAGCGGGTTTTTTTCCTGGGTAAAGGCTGCATAGATTGTAGAATAGTGGATTTCCTACCTCTTGTACCCTTGGGATTCTCCGAAGGCAAAACAGCCTCACCATTAATGTTATCAAACACTTAAGGAGACAGCTCCTCATGGCTATCATATGCAGAGCCCTTAGTGGATTCCAATCATTGGTCATTTTCACAGTGAAAGCGGACTGAAAATGCACCTCTGTAGTTGCCTCTGATGGGTTTTTGATGCTGGCGTGGGGCCATGGTATGGCTTCTGACCTGTACATTTTACGATTTTTTTTAGATTTGAAAACATCGATATGTATTGTACTTAAATATCACCTAAATAATAGATGTACATCCTAAAATTATATAACATTCACACTTCATGTACATCCCAACTTCATTTTATATTTAAAAAATATAGTGACAACTTGAGTTTAAAAAAAAAAAACATTATATCACAACATGTCATCAGATGCGAAATGTAGTTCAACTATCCAAAATATACACATGTATACATGGTTTGTAATTCAAAATTTCCATCTATAGAGATTCATTTTATATTTTTAACAAGTTTATAAAATGACAACTTGAATTTTAGAAACAAAACACTATATCACAATCGCATGCAAAATGTAGTTCAACCATCCAAAACTTCAGTTTTAAAAACAAAACATTATATCACAACATGTGATTAGATGTCAAATGGAATTCAACTATCCAAAATATACACATGTATTCATGGTTGGTAATTTTAAATCTCCATCTAGAGAGATTCATTTTATATTTTTAACAAGTTTATAAAATGACAACTTCAATTTTAAAAACAAAACATTATATCACAATCACATGCCAAATGTAGTTCAACTATCCAAAATATGCACATGTATACATGGTTTGTAATTCGAAATTTCGATCTATAGATATTCATTTTATATTTTTAACAAGTTTATAATTGACAACTTGAATTTTAAAAACAAAACATTATATCACAATCACATGCCAAATGTAGTTCAACCATCCAAAATATACACATTGTGAAAATGTAATTTTAAATTTCCATCTAAAGATTCATTTTATATTTAACAAATAAAATGACAACTTTAATTTTAAAAGAAAAACATTATATCATAAAACAAAACATTATATCACAACATGTGATTACATTCCAAATGTAGTTCAACTAGATCCAAAATATACAAATGTATGTACATGGTTTGTAATTTGAAATTTCCATCTAGAGCGATTCATTTTATATTTAACAAATTTATAAAATGAAAACTTTTTAAAAACAAAACATTATATCAAATCACATGCCAAATGTAGTTCAACCATCCAAAATATACACATTGTGAAAATGTAATTTAAAATTTCCATCTAGAGATTCATTTAATATTTAAAAAATAAAATGACAAGTTGAGTTTTAAAAACAAAACATTATATCACAACATGAGATCACATGCCAAATTTAGTTGAACTATCCAATTTAAAAAAAAAAATTATATCATAACATGAGATCATAAGGAAAATGTAGTTGAACTATCTAATTTAAAAAGAAAATGTTATATCACAACATGAGATCACATGCCAAATATAGTTCAACTATCCAAAATATACACGTGTTTTTTAATTTGAAATTTCCATCTAGATTTGAATTTTATATTTAACAAATAAAATGAAAACTTGAGTTTTAGAAACAAAAAATTATATCACAACATGTGATCCTATGCCAAATGTAGTTCAACTATCCAAAATATACACACATGTAAATGTGTTTTGTAATCTGAAATCTCCATCTAGATTCATTTTATATTTAAAAAATAAAATGACAGCTTGAGTTTTAAAAACAAAAAAATTCTATATCACAACATGTGATCACATGAAAAATGTAATTATTCAAAATTTAAAACCATTCTTGATAAAATTAAATGTAGTTTAAAACTATATCCAAAAAGTAAAATATGTCCAAAGTTTGTATCTCATCTGAACAATCAAAGTAAATATAAATATCTAGTTTAATGTGTTATCACTCAGAAAAAGTGAAACATCATTTGACATAGTCTTAGAGGTTCATGTGTCAAAGGCATGATAATAAAGTTCATTTGTCATGAGTTAGTAAAGGAAAATTTTAATTTTTTTCTTGTTAGCCTATCCTAAGGTCCAAATAAACCCCCATTAAAATCTTTTCATGTCACATCAATCATTATTTCCTGACATATTCCATTTCCCAAGCTTATAAATCTAAAATGGTCATTTTAGCCAAGATTTCCTACTTTCATAGCGAATTTCACATTAAAAATGCAGTTTTCGCTACGAAACTGCTGATATTTTCGTAGCAAAACTACCAGGAAATACACTAAGTACACTACGAAAAGAGGTATTATTGTCTGTCTTTTCAAATTAGGTGCTATGTGTCAGTAAATGATTGAAAGGGTTAGGGTAGATGCCATTCAAGTAAGTTAGGGTTAAATCAAGGTACAATGGTCATGGCTGAAGTCATTATTACTATTTTAAGCATGTATGAGTCATGATTATGCCATGGTCTATCATCAAAACTTTAAAATATTTCCCAATTGAGTCATTTTCTATTCTTCAGTCCATCTTTGCATGCTACTAAGCTCTGGAGAGATATTTCACTAAGCCCAAGTTGTGGTTGGTATTTTCAAAGTTTGCAGGTATCATTGATCAAGCGAGGCAAAGAAGACATAAAAGCACCATGGCTACAAAGATGAAGATAAAAAAAGGTGGTCATTCCCTCAGATATGAGTCTTCAGACATGAAATTGATTAATGAAGACCCAACAACTTCAAAAGTTTTCAAAAGAACAGGGTTTTTGCAGTTTTTCCAAAGACTGCAAGGATTCCATGTGTAGGTTTCTAAGGAGTTTTCCATCTATTTCAATGGGACAGCTTCAAAGGTGGGAATGTTGAACCTCACTGTAACTCCAAATATCATTGCAGCAGCAACAATAGTTCCTAGAGGAGGAGAATAATGGTTCAAAGGTTTCAAATTCACCATGTAGGTTTTTAAGGAATTTACCATGCCAGAACATAGTGAGATTGACCTTACAAATGCCATTCTAAGGAGCTACATGAAAAAAAACTTCTCAAAGTTGCTGCTTATCAGTCAGAAGTACTTTACCTGTGAAGGGAGGTATCATATGGCTTATTCTTACCACTTCAGGCTTCTACTACATTTTGTTGGTAAGAAATCTCTTGATCTACATTTTTACTTATACAAAATCTTATAAAATGGCAGATAAATTTCGAGCAAAATCTAAAGGAAATGAAACCTCACTCTTTCATCATGGTTTAATCAAGTTGTTGGTTTTAGAGGAGTTAAAAATATTAGGCACAGACTAGTCACCTTTTCTATTTGTCAGTGGTTTTGAAGTAGATGCCATCACTACTAAAATAACTCCTAAACCTAGAGGCATACCATCACCTTTAGTGGTAGAGAAAAGTGAGCCTTTAGTGGTAGAGAAAATTGAGCTAGTGATCATGGAAACAGAGCCATTGCAAAAGGCTGATACACCTGATGTTTCACCTGCAAAACAAAAGCCAACTGTGAGAATGTAGGTTTTAACCCTGAACAGAAATATCTACACACGATTCTTATAACAGAAAATAAACAATAGCAAGAGCATAAAACATAAAACAGATAAACACAGAGATTTTCCCCTGGATCCCAAATCAAGACGACCAGCTTGATTTTTCATTATATTCCTTTTAGTGTTACAACACATATATATACATGCCGGAGCATACATAAACCCTAATCCATTAACCCTGGATTAGAACATAACCGTAGTTCCCTTGACCGGATCTACAAAAAGACCAGGGGCCGAAAACCATCGAACCCCAAAACCATGTGCAAAACCATGCACAAAACCATGGGCTGATCCGCCTATGAGTGGGTCCGCACAAAAAACAAATTTTGGCCGGGGAGCTGCCTCGGACCCCAACGGTGGGGACTGCTTCGTCCCTCGTGACCCCCCAGCTATGCCCGACGCAACATACAATGCGTGGGGCTAATTGTGGAAAGAATATAACACATACCCAACAGAGAAAATCTATAAAACAAAAGCTAACTGAGAGAAAACATGGCAGTAAGAGGGTTACAAGAAGCCAAACAGTGGCTAAGGGTAACCTATTGACATTTCACATGCTACTGATATTTAGGGAACTCGCATAGTCCAAGCTGAAGTTATAGATAAGGGAGGAAAGAAGCTCAAGAAATCCAAAACAGCCAAGAAGTTAGAGTTTGAAGGCGAGGATGCAAGATTTATGTTTCAAGCTATGAAACCAATGACAAGACATGCTAAAAAGGTCTTGGAAAGTAATAAATAAGATCAGAAGGTCACTAACACTGTCCAACCACTAGTAAGCATCATTGACCTCTCATCACCTACAAAAGAAGATCTTGTCATCAAGAAAAAGAAAGGAAAGGAGAAAATCATTGAGAAAAAGAGATTGAGGTTTTTAAGGAGTAGTTGAAGTTAAAAAATCATGAAATAGCAGTCTTGAAAAAAGAGGCAAGGAAACATAATGTTCAAAAAGTGCAGTTTGAGAAAATGAAAGAGATTTGGGAAGAACGAGTCATTAGTGTGTCAAAAACATTGGACAACACACAGCAATTAATCAAATAGACTCAACCATTGAGAGGAGAGGTGAAGCATATTAGAAAAATGAACCTGCACTTACAGTATAAGAAAAATACACTAAAGGACCAAGTCAAAGACCTCCAAGAGCAGTTAGAATTGATCCATGAGGAGCTGGAGAAGAAGGGCTTAAAGATAAATGTGGTTGAGGAGCCCATCACTCAACTCGTCATTAAGGAAGAGAAAACACCTCAAGAGTCTTAAGTTGAGTTTGATTATGTTTTAGAAGGCTTATGGAATGTTGAAGACCAAGTTTCTATAGCTGGAGGTTACCCTTTTTAGATAGGTTTAAAATCTAGAAATTTTACAGCTTTTCACAGTTTCATATCGTTTCCCAAGCATAAAGCCAAGAAAACGCTACGAAAATTTCTGTACATGTCTTTTTTCTTCTAATTTTTTTTTTTCCAGCTTTCAAGGACAAAAAATGGTGGTCATGATGGAAACCATGGAATAGCAAAGAAGCAAAATTTTTGAGTGCAAAAGCCATTTTTGGACGCTATGAAAGCTCGCTACAAAACTGCCTTGTTTTCGTAGAAAGTTGTTTTTGAACGTTTTTGAGCAATTTAAAAGAATTTTTGGATAGGTGGACACATCCAACAAGTCAAGGGACCTTACCATCAACTATTTATGACTTGAAAACAATCTTGTGGAGGCATCTCATCAGCTAAAGCTTTCGTTGAAGATAAGGGTCCTACATTCCTGAAAAATAGGGTTTGGTTCCATATGATTAGGAGGGTTTTTAATATGTCAAGTAGTGATGAGCTATGTTATAGTCTATTTGAACATGTGATTCTTAGTTGTCACTGATATGTAACTTTTTTAAAGATAAGGTAGTCTGATGTAATAAATAGGAGTTTGAGTCCTATTAGGAAAAGTCATCTTCAGAGTGTAGCTGTCATTTTCTCATTAAAATACATGTTCTTTTTGTTATGTAAGGTGTCATATGAAGAGTTCAATGAATCTAGCCAAGAGGAAAATCATCCCTCCTGTAATAATGTCTATTTAAAGGACTATTATCGAAGTTGTAAAGGGTTGGAGATTTTTTGCACCATACTGCTGCTTTATGTAATTTGACTTATATCAGTAATACAGAGGACTTCTTCTTGATAGCCCTGAGATTCTCATGGATTTTTTAATTTCTTTCTCATCTATATATTTATGTTTACCACTTGCAGTAGCTTTCATATTTATTACTCAGAATTCATATGTTTATGCTTTGACTTCCTTTATTGATGAAATGCTTGTGTTGCCCTATGTTCTATGTGTGATTTCCTTTGTTAAAGACTCTTATCTACCTCATATTCCATGTCAAGAAACCTTGCCACTAAAACTAATTATTTTTTGACTTCATAAGCCCAATGGTTGCAAGCCTGCATTATTTTCAGCCTACATACACAAAAATCAAGTTACTTTCCAAATAGAGTTAGCCATCTAGTACTATTATTATCTAATATTATAAACCCCTTTGAGATAGCCCTCTCAGACTAAAAAGGCTAAGCTTCAGTCAAAAGCTGGTTCAAAACAGTTACATAGAGTTTTCTGATCAGCAACCAATCAAGTGCAATTTTGTGATAACACAATGTATAGTGTTACAAGTATCAAGTTATATAGAAAAGTAAATATGTCTGGATAGATAAGAATATATATATATATATAATTTAATACTAGATCTATCAAATATAATGTTGCACACATGTGCATCATCCACCAAATACAAATGGATCTAGTGTCTCTAACAAAAAAATCCTGATCCTCGTGATATCCTATGAAGCATGGGGAACCTGTATCTAATGTATACAAACATTAAAATTTAACGATTTAAAATTGAATGAGAATATAAAACTTCATGTAAAAAATCAAAATGAAAAAAAAATCATGCAATACCTCATGTGGTTCCCTCTCCATTGTGTTTTCTTGCTTGTCCATTAAAACTTCCTCCACAAGAACATTTTCCATAGTAAACTATACAATATACATGTACAAATATATATATGTGTGTGTCTGTGTGTGTGTGTGTGTGTATTAAAATATTTCAATTGAAAATGCATATATAAACTAATTTTCAATAATATTAAAAAAAAAATGAAAACTTGTTCAAATGGTTCAAATGGTGTGGATGTTCCTATATCCATCATACACTCCATCGCTAGAGTCTGTGGAGAAGGGAAATCATCTCTAGGAACCTAAAATTCAAAAATATTAAAAGTATAAAATAACTCAAGATCTAGATCTGAATTTATAATAAAAATTTTTAACTTCAATTTATAACTTATAAATTAAACATATTTAAGTGAAAAATTGAACACTTGCAATGGTGGATTTGGCACATCTCCTACGGGTGGCTCTAAAATAAAATCTTCAGAAACCTAAAATTCAAAAAATTTAAAACTATAAAAAAAACTCAAGACCTAGATCTCATTTTTTAATGGAACTTTTGAGCTACAATATATAACTTAAAAATATATTTAAAAGTGAAAAAATGTTCATACTTGTGATGGTAGATTTGTCACATCTCCCTAGGAAGAATAAGGTACCTCCATCCAAAAAAAATCGAACGAAATTAAAATCTCTTAACATTTAATTATATATACATGTAAATGTGTGCACAATTATTTATTTTAAAAATATGTCATCCTGTTTCGATATATATAATAATAGATAAAAAGTAAGTTTACATCATCATGTTCATTTAAAAAACATTAACATGTGGCAACATATCATCTTGATGGTGAGAACCATCTTGATTGTGTGATTGATGGTGAGACCCATCATGATTGTGTGTACTGGAGGCTCCGACCGTGATATTAACATCTTCGTTCATCAAGCGTGAGAACTGAAAATGGTGCTATCATATAATGATACATTTTTGTTAGATTAATGCATACAAATAAATGTATGTATGTAGATATTTATTACAAATTGTACATGTGTTAAAATAATCAACCTAACCATTAACACATATTGATTACATGCTCTCTTGTTCATGAATAATTACATCCTACCAACCATTTCGACAATTATTTGCATATCTTCTGAGATATTCAACACACATGTTTTCTATCTCTTCATTTGTATGATATATAAAATTAGCATGTGCATTCTCTCATACTCTTTGTAGATTCAGACAAACATAAACTCCACCCAGTCCACTCTTAACATTGTCAATGATGGCATCCCTTGCTTCTCGACTAATTTTAGAAGTGGCATCCATCTTTGACCTCAAATTTTTGACAGGAAGAGGTCAACTAAATAATGGCAGCTCAGGGAGATGCAACTCAGCGTCACACTTAGCGCCCCTACAGTCACACAATTGACCTTTCCCAAGACCAAAAAATTCGAAGGGGAGGTATTTATAATTGGGTTTCATTCCCAAAAATAACTCTACATAAAATAATTTTGCAAAATGGAGTTGAACCTTGTCATTCCATGGCAGTACTCCATAGGCAGCAAAGTTCCTATCATACAAATGGCCAGCTATATCAGGGTGCTTAAAATATTGCACCTTTAGCATCTTTCTTTTCAGCCCTTCTTTGAAATTCAACATAGAATTGGCCATTTCTGTTGTAGCTCTTTGTTTAACAACCTCCCATGTATTAAGACACATCACTGTTTCCTTTCTTTTTCCCATCACTTCTACAAAAGTATTAATGGTTGGCCCAAGCCTTAAGTACACATCTACTAGTTCACCTAAAAAGTGAGTAACTATTTCCAAGCTTTCTCGACTCTTAGGAGGGAGTTTCAAAGATACAAGATATATCTTCAATTTTGAATGAATATTTTGAGACCTTTGTAAGGTGCATTGATGCATTTTTTATTCCCAAGGTATATCGGAAATTTCAGACGGATACGTCGTGGTTGGTGTACAACCTTCTTCTTGAATAACGCGTTATGTCCTACATCTTTTTCGAGCAATATTTGGAGAAAAAATTTCATCCTCTGCATCAATATATATAAAAAATTATATTAAAAAAACATGTAAGCAAATTTGTACAAATTGAATGAAAATAATATTCAGATTGATGGCCACCTTGATATGGTTGGCTAGTATCCTGCCCACCCTAAGACTGTTGAGAACTAGAATGACCATCGATTGGTTGAAAACCAACACAATCATCCATTTATTGGCCTATCAGGGAATGCATATCACTACCCTCACGCAATTGGCCACCACCTATTGATGGCCCTCCAACGGAATGTGTACCACCACCAACCTCACACAAGGAGAGGGAAGCTTCATAAAAAAATATGAATTTATAATCAATTCAAAAAGACATTCATACATATAAATACATGTACATATGATTGATTAAATTATGTGAACCATACCACAATTGCACGAACCATGGCCATGCTCCATTGATAGAGTAGACACCCTTGTCCTCCTATCTCCTAAAAAATTAAAAAATGAAACTTATTAAAAACTAATTTAACTCACAAAATTGATAAACAATCAATTCCATATGTACACAAATGTATGTATGGAGATAAGATTATATTTAAATACCATGAACATCGCTCGATCCATGATCCCCTTCTCTCGTAGAGGCATGGGATTATATTGATATTCGCCTTTCATCCTCCAAGATATATATAGATATATCTATAGTGGACATTTACAAATATTTTTTAATTACTATTTAAAGTAAATTAAAAATATTTCAAAAAATTAATGTAATTTAGTACACAAATTATATGTAAAACACAACTTTCAAAGCACTAATTGATGTGTGAAACTCAATTTTTACAAAAAATTGTTGAAGTCCTCACATTTTAATTTTATAAAAATGTGAAGTTCAACAAGTTGCGCTTTACATGGTGGGAGCACACTTGGTATATAATTGAAAAAACACATGGTCATTAAAAATGACGCATGTATAAGTAAAAAAAACACACATATCAAATATATGTTACAATGTCCATCAATAAATTTTTAAGGAAAATGTCTCAACACTAATTCATCTTTTAGAGATGAATCATGAATTGGCATTGCCAAGTATAATACTAATTCATCTATTAATTCATCTTTAATAGATGAATCTTGAATTTCCATTACCCCACACAATAAATAACCAAACATTTTATTAACATTCTCATAATGTCTTATACTAAAAAATTGAAATTGGTTAACAATGTTGTTTTCTTTTCCATGAAGTTGTTTTATCCTCTCCTTCTTAACTTAATGCATGCCTTTCATTTGGTTTTACACAAGTTCAGAATTGGCGAAAACTACAATTCCATTTCATTCATACTCCATATCTATTCCCAGGAATTCCATTAATTCAATGTAATATGCTTCATTGTTTTTTGTTCTTCCTGGTATATTCATTTTCCTTTGGAGGACCTTGTTAATTGCAATATTGAAAAGCACATATGTAATCTCTTCTTTCCCTGGATTGGCATAGCAAGAAAAATCTATGCATAATGTCCGTTTTTCAACCATATTTAGTGGGTTTTTTCATTCCTAAAAAAATCAAATTCAATAAAATATATTAAATTAACATTTATTTAAAATGCATGGGAGAAATGACAGCTGCATGGTTTTCCTTAAAGTTTACCTTAAATTTTATGAAAGAAATCACATCTATAAATGGCATGCCTTAAAGTTTTCCTTGCCTAGAGTTTAAGGGAGAAATGCCATGTACATGGTTTGCCTTAAAGTTTTCATTAGAGTTTATGGGAGAAACGACATAGAAATGACATGCTTTAAAGTTTGCCTTAAACTTTATGGAAAAAATGACACATGTATGGGAGAAATGACACATGTACATGGTTCTCCTTAAATTTTATGGGAAAAATGACATAAAAATGACATGTACATGGTTCCAAAAACACTAGCAAATGCTAGAAATGACATGTATGTACATGGTTTTCCTTAAATTTTTCCTTAAATATTATGGGAGAAATGACATAGAAATGACATGTACATGGTTCCAAAAACACTAGAAAATGCCTTAAAGATTATGGGAGAAATGTCATGTATAGAAATGGATATTACAATGAAAAAATTCTATTAAGATCTGTTCCAAAGATTAACTGTAGGGGAATTTTATGGATATGTCACCTTCGAGAAAGGATGAGATCCAAAGGCTACCTAGCCCTTTATAGATTATGCCTTTAGAACTTGTAGAAGTTAACACTCAACGGATAGACTGAAATACTATGGAAGTTCAACCACTTTAGGTTCGGTTTTTAGGCCTTCAATTTTTCCTTGAATTAATGGTAGAAAGCCTTGAGTTTGTGGGAGAAATGACATGTCCATGGTTAGCCTTAAATTTCGCCTTAAATTTAATGGGAGAAATCACATCTAAAAATGGCATGCCTTAAATTTTTCCTTGCCTAGAGTTTAAGGCAGGAATGACATGTACATGGTTTGCCTTAAAGTTTTCCTTATAGTTTATGGGAGAAATTACATTGCCTTATATTTTATGGGAGAAATGACATAGAAATTACATAGAAATGGCATGCCTTAAAGTTTTCCTAAAATTTTATGGGATGAATGGCACATGTATGGGAGAAATTACACATGTACATGGTTTTCCTTAAGGTTTACCTTAAAGTGTGTGGGGGAAATGACATGTACATAGTTTGCAAAATTATTTTATGCGCTTACTAATATTTATGGGAAAAATGGGAGAAATTACACGTAAGTACATGGTTTGCCTTAAATTTTATGGGAGAAATGGCATAGACATGACATGTACATGGTTCCAAAAACACTATCAAATGCCTTAAAGTTTATGGGAGAAATGGCATGTACAAAAATGGATATTACAATGAAGAAATTATCTTTAGCTCTATTCTAGAGATTGATTGTAGGGGCATTTACTAGATATGTCACCTTTGAGAAAGGATGAGATCCAGATGCTACCTGGCCCTTTACAGACTCTACCTTTAGAACTTGTAGAAGTTAACACTCAACAGATAGGCTCAAATCCTATGAAAGTTCAGCCACTTTAGGTTCGGTTTTTAGGTCATAATGTTTTCCTTGAATTAATGCGAGAAAGCCTTCAGTTTGTGGGCGAAATGACATGTGCATGGTTTTCCTTAAAGTTTGACTTAAAGTTTATGGTAGAAATCACATCTAGAAATAACATTCATTAAAGTTTGTCTTGCCTAGAGTTTAAGGGAGAAATGACATATACATGGTTTGCCTTAAAGTTTTCCTTATATTTTACGGGGTAAATGACATAGCCTTATATTTTATGGGAGAAATGACATAGAAATTACATGCCTTAAAGTTTGCCTAAAATTTTATGGGAGAAATAGCACATGTATGGGAGAAATGACACATCTACACGGTTTTCCTTAAATTTGTAGTGGTTTGCACTTACTAAAACAACTAGTGGTAGTGGTCGATGAAGTTATGTCAAAAGTCACACCTTGATGAGTTTGTGGGAGAAATGACATGTACATGGTTTGAAAAAAAAAATTATTCACTTAGTAAAAAAAATACTGGTAGTGGTTGATGAAGTTATCTAAAAAGTCACACCTTGATGATTTTGCAGGATAAATGACATGTACATGTTTTGAAAAATTATTTTATGCACTTACTAAAAAAACTAGTGGTAGTGGTTGATGAAGTTATGTCAAAAGTCACGCCTAGATGAGTTTGTGGGAGAAATGAAATGTACATGGTTTGCCTTAAAGTTTAGTTTGCCTTAAATTTTATGGGAGAAATCACGTCTAGAAACCTTTACTTTGACATCTATAAATAGGCTAAAAACATTTAAAAATAATTTTCAAATTGTATTAGTTATGTCCTTAATAAGAAGTATGATTTAGCACCTAACAAGTTGTCTAATAATTTCTAATAGTTTCATTTTTGGCTTCTACTATAATTCATCCTTGATATGTACAATAATTTTAAAACTTGAACATCAACCTACACTATGATCATATCATTGTACATAATAAATATTAGTAATATCCATTACATCATAGAACACTCCACTTTTAACATTTTACAAGATTATAAGCATCATGGAAGGTGTAAATTTAGGTACATTAATAAAAAATAGTTATATCATCAACATAAACCTATAGTAGCATTATGGTAAGAAGAAAAGGGTCTTCATTACTCGAATAAACCATTTCTATCAATCATTCCTACTAACATCATGCCTCCAAATGCATAAAATGATAAACAACTAGTGGTAGTGGTTGATGAAGTTATGCCAAAAGTCATAGATACAACTCTACTCTACATATAGGTATCATGCTTGATCAACCCTATCAATACTTATGTAACTTGTCACCATTACTAATCTAATGTACTTTTTGTAGTATCACAAAATTGATAAGTAAAATTAGATAAAGATGTCAAGATATATACATCTCACAAATTTTATTAAATTTTAAATCAATAAAAATAAGAAAATCAAAATCCTAGACAAATCTTATCGAGCTCTACTATGCATATATCCACTCTAGATGTATGGAGGTTTGGTAAAAATTTCTTAAATCCCTAAGTGGCAAAAAATTTATGCTATGCAATAATCATTAGTAAAATCTTACAAATCGCTACAATGTTGACTATGTTGTAGTTATATATGTGGGTATTCTTCTATGCAAGGGTCATTAGTTAAATCCTGGAACTATAGTGTTGTGAACTCAATTGGAATATTAATTATGAACAACTTATTCTTCCCTTTGTGTCTAAGGTGTATATAAAGTATTTGATTGAACTTTTGAGTTTTATTGGAGTAGATGCATAGGTAGCAACTGTAGCTTCCCTTTCAATTTTACAAAAGTAAATATGGATTGTTGATTGAGGCTTTCTATTGAAAAATAAGAAATGGGCATCCAAAAATATGGTGTCATGATTATAGACACCTTAGATAATGTACTTAACAATTAATAAGCTCACTCGAAATTTCAAAATAATGTTGAAGAATCTTTGTTATTTTTTTAGAACTGTTACGAAGGAAAGAACAAGAATGAATATTATAAAATGCAGAGATAATGAAGATGATCATAGATTTGCAAGTAATATCGTTTGCGGTGTGAGCTTCATATCGACACAACAAACTCTGTTGCACCATTTTTTAATATTGTCACAATGGAGGTGAGAAAATAATGCCACCATTTATGCAGGGATTACTATAAAATACCAACTACTTTTGCAGTTAAGCGTTTTTGTTTCTACCATTTTAAGAAGGAAAGGTGCAAGAAAATTTTAAATATTACATCAGGAAATAGAGACCTGTGATAAAGCTATAGTTAAGAAAGAAGGTACTCAAGGTACAACATGATGGAAAGGTGCAAGAAATTTTAAATATATAATAAGAAGTAGAGACCAATGATAAATCTACAAATAAGAAAGAAGTTACTCAAGGTACAGCATGACATATTAAGTCACAATTGACTTCCTTTATTCTTAACATGAAATACAATGCTAAGAAACATTTCCTTGGCAACAATTGGAGGGTGGACTATTTCAGAATTTGGGGTATATCATGAAGGTCTAATCTATGCAAAAACTTAAAGATATTGCATACAACTACCAAAATCCAATAGCATTGATTGGGTAGGTAAGTTTGTTGTGCTAATACATTTCTAAAAAGAAAATTTTATAACATAGGTACTAGAGCTAGATTTATAGCTTGGACCAATGCCATGAGGCTTCTAATAGATCACATTGTTTAACACATATATCCATTAGTTTAACACTGTTTAACACAGATATTCAGACCAGTTTGGATGGTAGATCTTTGTAAAAGTAAGCATTTACTAAAACCAGAGGTCGAAACGACGCATAGGAGGATATTTGTCTACCTGGAAATTCGGAGACGACAAGAATGACAAAGCCGCAATGAGACGATGAGGCAGGAGATCGCCAAATACATCCTAAGGATGTAGATTAGAAAACAAAAAAGCACTAAAATTAAAACCTCTGAATAGAAAAACAAAGCAATAAAATCAAAACCAATAAAAAAAATACACAAAAAATAAATAGATGACACAGAGCAACAAGAACGACTTTCTCACCTTCTCGCGCAACAACTATCTCACCTCCTCGCGCAGCAACAAACAGATGACACAACAAACAACAAACACAGAGATAGATTCTGCAACAATGGTAATGCAACCACAATAACTTTCTCACATCCTCCTGCAACAACAAACAGATGACACAAAAAACATATGACATGGAAAACAACAAACATGAATGCGAGACAGATTCTACGAAAACTATAACAAGCCCGAAACCTCTTAGGGTTCGTGGGCTAGTATATTTATAAGCCAAATTTCAGCCAAATTATTTTAAAAGTCAGCCGAACTTTGGTTTTTGATTTCCCATCTCCGGCCAAAAACCTGTTTGCCCATGTCCTCAATACGCCATCAATTTAAATGGTAGAATTAGTTTGACCGAGCTAATTTTGAAACTTTGGCTAAACTTTCAAATAGTTCGGCCCAACTGTTATAAAAGTTTGGCCGAACTATTGGGAAAATGAATTTTTCTCACAAAAGTGTAACTCACTTTCGCATTTTTACCCTTGTACAACTTGGATGGATAGCTGCAAGGCTTTATTTTGACACTATTAATTAAGACTAGATATAAGAGACTATGTATGAAGCCGTGTCTGGGAGATGTAAAATTTTGTTAACTTATAGACTACACACTCACCCTATGGGGTACTTCTCTTATCTTTTCTTTTTTCTGTGTTTATAAAAAGTACAGTGTTTTTATTTAATGGATGTCACCTATTTATTCAGTTTCTTTATTCTTCTGTATGTGTGTTGGGACAGTCAATTACTTAAATCGCTGGTATTCATTTACATATATCATGAATATATTTCTGTCGAAATAATTGATGTAGCTGTGAGTTTTTATGTGTACATCATAGTCGAATTATATATTTCTGAGCTTTTCAAGAGATGTTAAGTCGGTTGCATATTTTATTCTATCACTTTTTTCCATCAAACCTACATTTTAAATTTATATGTAATGTAGTATGTTATGCCAATTTTCGTTTGAATTGTTGTAAGTTGGGTTTTGGTTAAATTTTGAGAATTCCACGCCTTGATCTTATTTCCTGTCCAGGTTACCACGACCCTAAATTTTATTTAGTTCTGTAGCCCTTTTTCTTTCTGGTCTAATTCCGTCATTTCGATATTGTATCTCGTACATGGGCCTACATAGACTATGTTACCCACGTATGCCTTCCATTAAAATCCTTGTAGCTGTTGTAGATTTCATGGTCACCCAAGAATATCAGTTCAGCTCTGTTTTCGTAAAAGTGAAGGGACAAATCCTTATGCACCCTAGCATATCAGTGATGACTTATAAGGAAATCCTTATATAATGTATTTGACTCCATTGCGCCAATGTTAATAAATATAATGTGTTTTCAGAATGCCCACATCCTTAAGCAATTCCAACGAGGTAGTAAATCAGGTAAGGAGTAAGGCCATGACTATTATATTGATAACTGTGATAATGTGAGAATCCTAGTCCAGTAAACTTCTGTATTTAATTAATACTAACTAACTTGTCTTCGATGTGCATGATATAATTTTGTTTACTATTAATAGTCCACTAACTTTCACAGTTATCTACACCAGGTTTACATTTAAACAAATAGATCCCAAGAAAATATGACCTCATTAGTATACTAATTCATTTCACGGGACTTCTTACTTGGTGTCTCTATGCGTCCACCTTCAAATTCCCTCATTCTCTCTGCCTAATTTCTAGCTTTCATCAGGAAGTAAAGTGCAAAGTTCATGTCTTATATCAAATTCTAATTTCACTTAAACCCAAATTAGATATCTAATTTATAATTCTAATTCTAATTTCTCGTAACCCATAATTATACCTCTAACTTTTAATTCACATTCTAAATTTTCGTAGACTAGAATTAGACCTCTAACTTATAATTTAGATTCTAAATTTCCGTAAACCAGAATTATACCTCTACCTTATAATTCAAAAAGATAAACCAATACTAATTTCTTGACATTTCACATCAGTGCATTTAGAATTTTACAATGAGTGTAACAACACTCGACACATTTATCATCAAAGAATCATAGAAATCAACTACTAGAGAGATTCATACTAAGTTGGAAAAGCCGATTGTTCCTCTTGTCCACGAGCTTTTCCACCGAGCTCTCCCCGGAGCAGAAATAATTTTCACCCCAAACTGGCAACCCCTTGTCATCCTGATGAAGGAATTTTTCTGTTTTTCTGTCCACTTTCCTCCAGTAGGTTTCCATAACGACATCTTATTTTTCTAGGTTGTTGTTCCCATAGCCTAGGTTTTTCTTTTGTTCTTTTCACAAAAGTTTTTTTGTTTTTTTTGTTTTCTAAAGCTCACTTTTCCATATTGTTGCTTTTCCTAACCCTTCCTAGTGAAATTTTCTCTTCAGTGGGTTATCTTTAAATATTTTCTTCCATCTTGTTTTTAATTTACTTTATTTATCTCCGAGGAAATTTTTTATTTTTTTGAGATTGGAAAGGTAGGAAAATTCAATCCTATCTTCATGGATTATAATTTTTCGATCTCTTAATACTGTGTCTATTCCAATTTAGTATGAAATTTCTTCAATCAATATTATATAAAAAATATAATTCCTCCAATATTATAATCGTGTCATAGGTCCACATAGTATATGTCCTATTCAACATAATTAATTTCAATTTAGTATGAAATTTCCTCAATCAATATTATATAAAAAAAAGCCCACAATGTAGATTATTACATTCTCATATATTAAAATTTTCTCATATATTAAACTTAAACTTAAACTTAAAGCATAATAACCTGCAATGTAGATTATTACATTCTCATTCATATCTATATATTAAAGATTGATCACATATCTAAAAGTGCTTCTTCTTTTTATATATTCTAAAAACGTTTTATACTTTGGAGATATTTCGTTCTTCTTGACCATTGACAAAATATAGTTAAAGCGGATTTAAAAAATATGGTTCATAAACTATTAAAAATAATATAAATAAAGATAATAAAAAAGTCCCATTAAAAATTCATGGTAAAATGAAGTTTTCTTCACATAAAATTAATCTAATAATTATTTATGAAAAATAAAAATAAAAAAATTTCAAAATAATATATATATATATATATATATATATATATATATATATATATATATATATATATAATTTCTAATAAATCTTTCTTCAGAAAAATTTTAGTTGATAATTAAAAATTAATATTAATATAAAATAATTTTTATACTTTAGAAAAACTAAAATAACTTTTATATTTTGAAATTTAAAGATGAAAAAAATATAAACATAAAAGAACATGTTAATACTAATGATGTAATTAATCTGAAAGAAATTTATCTATATAAAAGAACATCTCAACTTATTGTTTGAATATGAAATTTTTTTCATAATACATTAGTTTATGTAAAAACATTAAAAATTAATATACAAATTATGACTTTAATTCAAATCCTTAAAATGTTAATGTAACATACAACATTAAACCCATTAAAAAAAAATCAAAATAGTTACTATTCGTACACATCTTTGCATAAATATCTTTTTTACTATTATATATATTGCACACCTAACTTTGGATCTTATATTTATACTCAACCCCTTACCATTACATTACACGTCCATCACATATGTTTATCAATAACAATGTCATGTTAACAAGGTCATGTCATAAATAGATATACATTTTTACTTTCGGAATACATTATAAAAGTATCAATATACTTATGGAGTATAAACCATAGTTTAGGGTTAAAATCACACTTATGAGTATTCTGCCATACCAGGTTTCGACTGACAGGTTTACTGTCACATTAATGTCGTACTGCACTCTTCATTTAATGTGATCTCAAGTCTGTTTTGGCGATTATATTTTTCTGTCTGGCATGCTATGTTCTGATATGATGGTTATGTTTATTTAATTCATCGATCAGTTTTCCTTTGTGTTGTTCAGTACTCCCATTGACATCTGGCAATCTATCCACCATAGATCTCAATTTATTATAATCCAACAGAGGTAGCAGATTAGGGTTTTGGGGGTAATGACCTTACCACCCTAACCGTTTTTCAGAAATCTTTCGGCATTCCACCAATGAGAAGGGGCTCCGCCTCTACGACCAATTTGTTCTTCGACTCCCTGTTCCATCACGGATTGTGTAGGAGGAAACCGATATTCGGCTAGAAATTCTAAAGGTAAAAGAATTATAGCTACTGTTTTAACATATAATGGATTAATTTTCATGGTTTTGAATTTTTTTTACCGTAAGTTTTACTGGAGGAGTACTCGACTCATAGTTCTGTATTCTTACTGGAATTGCTTGCCTAATATTCTTCTTTGACATTCAACTTTGGCTTGTCCTAGTCTAGGGTCTCTCAACCTTTTATGGTCCTCCATACTTTCACATAAAACCTCCTTCGGGCACGACTTCCGCATAAATGAAAGATAAGAACATTTTGGCCTTCATTGTTTTCTGAGGGTTTTGGTTTTTCTTGGTTCACTTTTCACGATGACCCCGTTCTGAACAAAGAGTCTTCACACCATTCTTATAGGTTGGTGCGCTCGGTTCTTGTCTACCACTGTTAAGGTGAGTCAGGGAGGAAGTACAGGTTTTCCTTATTGGATTTCTTCTTCTCACAAATATAGGGTTAGGAACAGTACCTAAATTCTCATTCCATGCATGCAGGTAAGCTTGTAAGTTAATGAAACTCAACATTATTCTTCATGGATGCTCGAATGTAAATATTGCTAATTTAGCTTCATCAGCTCTGTCAGGTACTAATTCTACAGTGAGGAACTCTTGGTTTTTAGATCAAATCCATTTACCGAATATTTGAGACTTTGTTACAGGGTTTACACTGGCCTATTAGATATTTCCAAATTTTATTTCCACATTGTAGACCTATGCCCAAAATTGGTTTCCCTCGGTCTATTATTTTTGACAATACCTTGAGTCATGTACTATATAGTTTACTCTTTGTTTAATACTGGTTTAACTCTAAGTTTTCGAGTTCATATTTTTTATATTGTTTATGGTTTTTTTTCTAGGTTCTCTATTCATTTAAGAGCTATGTCTAGATTTTTCATTGCTTAAGACATACCTATTGCAACCATAGTTGTATGCTCTGCATAATATTCTTTCCCAAAAATTTTGAAGGTTATTATATGAAGTATTTTCTTGTTCAAATGGCTTTACATCTCTCAAGCTTATAACTATAATTTTATGATTTGGGAAATTCACTGTATCAAATCGATTTTCTTTATGTAGATATACAAGATAGTACTTCTTTGTTATTTTTCCTATGTGCATATACTTCACCCCACTAAATCATAGATTTTGTGGTTCTTTTCCTATTTGTATTGTGCCTAGGTTATTTACAACAATATTTTCTTATTTGGTCACAAATAGGAAAGGTATCTTTGCACTCTTCATTTTCCTTCTTAAAATGAGATAGACAGTGCTTTTACATGCATCATCCATTCCATGTTTTTACTCTGTTCTTTTATATAAATAAATCTATCTACCAAGTAATTACTGTTCAATTCGAAGGACAGTTTCACTTTCATACAGTTCTGTCATCTAAGTTTGATTTCTTTTAAGTTCAAAGGTTTTGTTTCCTATGAAAATGACCGGACCATTCTGTCCACGTAAAAATATATTAAATACAGGAAATTACCAACTCAGAACTCTCTTTCTAAGGGTTTAGAGGTAATGGTTTTTTGTATATATTTTATCAAAAATAAAATTTAGACACTATCTTTTGTCGACGAAAGAATTCATAGCAAATAATATCTATAGTCTAACTACTGTAATGTTTCTCTAGTTTCACATTTAACTATTTATCGCATAGATAATCATTATTATCCTTGATATAAATAACTTATCTCGTTCTATTCATTAACTAATGCTTTTTCGCCTTACCTCCAGAGTGGAAATCACATCCTCATCTCTCCCCTGTGCTCCAAGACTGAGCAGTGTAGGAATTTTTGGAAGAGATCTCGAGACAATCTAGTCTTGTCCTCTAATCCAAACAATCTTTAAAAATCAGAGTATTCCACTGGTTATACCATCTCAGGAATTCTTCTCTACCATTCTCCTTTCCCCAGTTACCGAACAGAACCCGCAAACCTCACTGCGATAAGCCTTTATCCTCAGAGGTTGGGTAATTGTTTGAACTGATTATGTCCAACTAACTCTCAGTCTTGAATTACTTTTACCATCAGTCTTGTTATTCTTTTATGGAATTCACTTCCATAACTAATTTATTCAAGATCAATTTATGCTCATAATATATATATATATATATATATATATATATATATATATATATATTGTTAAAATAAAATAAAATGTAGAATAATGTCTTTAATGTCTTAACTGTTGGAAATGTTGTCACTGATGGCAAAGGAGATGGAAAAGGAGGAGCACCTGAAACAACAATAAAGAAATCTAGAAGACAGGGAACAGAGGCAACAGAGAGGTAGCAAAGGCAGCAAAAAGAGAAGTAAGGAACAACATCAGTCAAGGAGTAGAGGAAGCAAAAAGAGAGGTAGCAGAGGCATAAAAAAGAGAAGTAAGGAGCAGCATCAGTCAACGAGAAGAGGATAGAAAAGAAGCATAGAGCTATTCAAGGTGCAGAGTAGTAAGGATAGAAGGAGGGCCATTGGATTTTGAAAAAGGAGCAGAGCTAAGAGAAGAAGAAGTTATGCCAAGACAGGAAGAAGTGTTTGCAGGTGGATTCATTTGTATCTATGGGAGAAATTGTTTAGCATTGCATGAGTATGATGAGACTCTGTAATTGGGAGTATAAATGGGTCCTATGTGCAATTATCCGTGCATTGATGATTGTGAGTCTATTATGGTTTATAAATAGAGTTGAATAAACCCTATGGCAAGGGTTTTAAATGATTTTCTGCACATAATTGTTGAGACAAGGTTGAAATTGTATGTTTAACAATGTGCATGGGTTTAGAAATGTGATTCTACATATGGTTGGTTAAATTAGTGTGGATTATGGTGTGTGAGGTTATATATAATGAGTAAATTATTGTCATAATATAGTGGGAGTTTCTGGTTGAACCCATGAAGGGAATTGTGAAATCAGGTGATGGCACGGTAATAATTGTATGGGCAATGCTCTGAATGAATATCTGTGTAAAGGTTTAGTTTGTAATCTTGTATATGATAGGGTTGAATCTCATTCGGGCTCAACTGTAGGTTTGAACCACCTAACTTGAATATAGAACTGGGAGCATGCGTTAACTGTGAATTTGAAGGTCTAAATATCTCATTTGTATGTTTGAATCATATGATGGTCAAGCCATTGAACGCTGTGGTTGATACCATAAGGACGAAATAGAAATAGAACTGAAGGAAGGTGAAGTTAACCAAACGAGAGGACAGAACTGTGAGTAAGAGGAATTGGAACCGTGAGGAACATTGAAAGCGTATTTCCAACCCCATATGTGGGTTTCGCGTGATTGAAAAGCGGAAAGATGATTTTGAGAAAAAAACGTGATTCCACAACTTGAATGACACGTGGCAAAAAGTGGTTTTCAAAAACCATTCATATCGTGCGAATTGGGAGGATTAACCCTCGTGTAGTTAAATTGCACGATATTGTGTGAGGACCGTCAGATTTGGACTTGGAGCACGAAAAAATTTGGGCTATCGGATCCTCTCGACATTTAGCCAAGGTAAGCACAGTGTGGGCCACAACTGTTATATTATGGTGGCGTTAAATAATACATGAAGGATACGGAAAGGTATTTCATGTGTTTGTGTGGGCCCGAGGAAGGGAATAAGCACTGGGTCATTGCTTTATGCCAAGTTAATTAGCATTAATATTGTAGGTTGAAGACTTGGATAATAATTATAAACAAGTTGAACTGTCAGGTAAATTACCTCATTGCAATATTTTGAAAAGGTCTCAAGCAATAGTTAAGATGTTAAAAAAAGGGGGTATATAGTTATATTCACTTTATTTAAATACCAAAAGCCCTATTAATTGAAAGGTTATATACCACCATACTATAGTATTTCGTTTATCAAATTCCGTGAATTTTGTTAATGAAAATGAAATAAGGATTGAAGAAGACTCCTTGGTGAAAGTAAACAAAGCGAGAAGAGAAACCATGGGTGCATGTATTCATATGCACTAGATGATAAAAGATTGTGGATTTGTTTGGGAAAAATATTGGAGGGCATTTTATATGCACATGAGATTGAAAATGTGAGTAAACAAGAACTATGGATACGGTGCCAAGAGTTGATTAATCCAAAGGTTCTATAGTAAAAGATTTCAAGAGGTGAATTCATTTGGAAATGAACTAAAGGAGGAGACCTTGGGTTAAACGAGTTTCTGCGTATGGTTTCAAAATCCTATATTTAATGTAAGGAGTGCTTGATAGGCATCGCATGGTATTAATCATTGATTCCAAAGGCAGCTTCCGCATTTATTGAATTAAATTGCCAGTCTAGAAAATAGAGTATTGAAATTGCCTAGATCGACAGTTGTATTGAGTACAAATTTGTTGTATGCATTTTATATGCATAGAGAGTGAGAAAATGTGGGTCTGACAGAGGTAAATAGAGATTGTAGATTTGAAAATGTGTGCAGCTAAGGGATTCAGAATTGCAGAATCAGAATGTGAAATGCACAGGAATGAAAATGTGGGTTTGAAAGGTGTACAAGCACAGAAAGTAGAAGAGTGTACAGAAACCGAAAAAGGCAGTGAACAACAGAGGTATGCAGAATAGTTATATGACAGCAACAAAAAAGAAAAAACCAACAAGCCAAGGGCTAGAAAAAGGGCTGAGTGAAATTGATATATGTAACTAAAAATATGAATGTAAATGTTTTAATTGATTTTATATTGTTTGTGATGCATTGGCAAGTCTGCGATAGGAAAACAAAACTGCACGGTAAAACTGAAATTTGTATAAATTTCTATATTTTTCTGAATGAGATGGACAAAGAAATGAGAAGGCAGAAGGCAAAGAGTCATGGCTATTCACTTCGAATTCCTGTAAAATGCAAACAGCCATCAAGTTATTTTGTATAAAATAGCTAATATCCATGTGTAGAAGGTTACGAAAATAGAGAGAGAGAAGAAGAGAGTATGTAGTAGAATTGAAGAGAGTTGAAGATTGTGAGAAAGCTGCAGAATGAAAGAAAGCAGAAGAATATAAGAAAGTTGCAAGAGGTTAGAGAATGCAGAATTGAGGCAGAGAAGATAAGAATAAGGAGGAGCAGAAAGAGATGTTGTGAAAAGTCGGAGATGATATAAGACAGATAAGAAAGCTGGAGGACAGTAGTGAAGAAGGTACCAAACATAGCTAATATCCAACGTAAATCAGCAAGTGTTTTCTTTTGAAAGAGTAAGGAAGTTGGAGCTTCCCTATCAAGTTGTAGCTTGATAGATGTCAGTTGTAGCTGACTGAGGTAGGAGCCTCATGTAGGTTGTAGCCTACAGAAAATAGATGGGAGTTGGTGCTTCCACATCAAGTTGTAGCTTGATAAAATGTCAGCTATAACTGACTGAGGTAGGAGCCTCCTGTAGGTTGGTGCCTGCAGAAAATTGATGGGAGTTGGAGCTTCCTTGCAAGTTGTAGCTTGCAGAATTGAGGTAGGAGCCTCCTGTAGGTTGGTGTCTATAGAAAATCAGTGGTGAGAGGGAGTTGGAGCTTGCCTTTGCATCACAACAATAATAAGATGTGGTTTTCTCCCTTTATGGGTTTCCACTTATATACGGTGTCTCTGTGCATGATGTCTATGTGTTGATGTGGTTTATCTATTCTGCTTAATACTTGTTGCTCACATATTAAGACTACTGTTACATTAACAAATCTACTTGATACTTGCTGCTCACAAATTAATATTGCTCACATATTAAGTTGATCTTGAAATGAAGGTGTAAATTAGTTTAAGGAAAGTTTTAAAAGTCCATGAATTTGTTAAACTGATTCACCCCCCCCCCCCTCTCAATTTAACTAAGGGTTCAACAATTGGTATCAAAGAGGGTTCCTTTGGTGCAAGCCTAATTGCTTGAAGGAGATCTGGTTGAGTCATGGACTATCAAAATGTACCTGTGTTAAATACAACAAACTTTTTTGAATGGAAAGATACAGTTAAAACGGGATTATTGGCTTATGAACCTGAGGTATGGAAACTTGTATGTGATGGTTACTGCTCAGACTCTCCCTCGGTGCAAGAACAACAGAGGAATGCCAAGGCAAAATTTTCTCAGACTCTCCCTCGGTGCAAGAACAACAGAGGAATACCAAGGCAAAATTTGTGATATATAAAAATCTTCATAACAAGGATCTTGAGTTAATAATGGATTTAACCTCTGCAAAAGAAATATAGGACAAATTTCATTTCATGCATGGAGTAGACACAAAGGACTGCATTGTCAAGAAGAAGAATAGAATTAAGAAGAAGAAAAATTCATTTCAAAAATAAAATCTTCAATCAAATGAGGTACCTACTAGTGTGAATGGAATTAAGAACCGTGAAGAAATTATATCTGAAGAAAAGGCCAAACTTGACACAGCCTTGACTAAAATAGAAAGATTGAAGAATGAAAACAAAGACCTGAAGACATTGGTGCAAATATGTGATGAGAAAGAATATGAAGATAAGAAATAAATTTTTGGCCTGAAGACATAGCTTGAAGAAGAAAATAAAGTAGATGACACTCTGCTGCAACAAATGAGAGAAAATTCTGGACTGTGACAGATTGGAATAAGAAGTAGTGAGCTTAAGGAAGAAATTAGAAAAATCCCAAAGAGAATTGTTGATGAATACTCCTCAAATGAAAAGCTTTGGACAGTTGGACCAAATTCTAAATGCTCAAAGGTCTCCTCTTATAAAGACTAGGATAGGCTATGAAGGAGAAACTAATAAGTCCAAGGTAGAAGATAACAAGAATGATTTTTGTAAAAGTTGTAAAGGATAATGAAGCAACTCAATAGATTCCTATAGAAGTAGAAGCCAGCAAGAACATGAGTTGCAGAGAAACAAACAGAAACAAGAAGCAACATGAAAGAACAGAGAATGAGAGGATGAAACAATCAGCTGCTAAAGGCGCATATGCTCCTGAAGCTTAATTGAATATATCTGGAAGATGTAAAAGAAATTTATTTCCTCCTATGAGAAGTATCACTTTTTTTTCCTGCCACAAACCTGGACATATAGCGGCATATTGTGAGACAAAGAAAATCCATTCCAATCAGGAAAGGATGCAGAAAAAGAGAAGACTACCTCAACCAAGCAAATGGAAAAGACAATCTTTCACTAGATACACAAATCATTTTCATGGCCACTATTATGCATGCAATAATTTTGGACATAAATATGTTGAATGTAAAATGTATTCAAAAAGGGGAATAAAGTATCATACATCAGCTCAAACGTACCTTGGTAAGATAAGATGTTATGTATTCCTCAAGCTTGGTCACAAAGCAAAGGACTGTAAACTTCCATATACATTAAAGAACTCTAGACAGATGATGGAATCAAAACAAATCAATCAAAACTATGAATAAAAAAGAACTGTAGACATTATGAAGAACCCCAATAAAGTATGGAAGGAAAAGAGAAAGGGGGAGCCTACTATCTCAATAACAAAATGAATCCATCATAGTCTCAGGGGGAGTTTCTCTAGGAAGGAAAGAAAATATCCATCCAAGCGATAAATATGAAGCAACATCCTAGGGGGAGAGTAGTTCATAAATAGTCCCCACAAAAGCAGTCTAAGAAGAGCTCCTTGGAATATGACCTTGGAATGAGAAAAACTCAAGATCAAGAAGGGAGAGGAAAATCCATCTCACAGAGAACTATTGAGGAAGAAGATGATCTGAAGCATTCAATAGCAGACAAAGTGATGGAAGAAGAAAAGGCACCAAGCAGCCATGATGGTAGAGGGAACATTAGCCATGAACTTATAAGCTAAGAAAAAATCAGCACATTAAGTGATGATCACATTGTGCATCATACTGCTAGAATTACCAATAAGTCACATTAAGAATGAGGAGTAAGAGAAGAGCTTATCATCATTATATCATTACATATTTCATCTGTGAAAATTTCCCTTGGAGGAATGTAGTCAAGTGAGTGATAAATCTCTGAGTGATCTTCCCTTGAAGATTCCTAGTACAGAAATTGATGATGTCTACTTGAAGATCATTATGTTAGAACAATTAAATTGTATATAAAGCAGCAATGATTCTGCAACAGTCCTAGAAAGGAAAATGCAGTTACATTCCTTTAAATAGAATGACAAAATATGGAAAATGGTTAATGATGACAAGATCTGATTCAGCATATTGATGATTGTTGGTGTGAACTGTGGAAAGCTCATTTTTAGAAATTATAAAGGTTGTCTTCACTATTGGTTCATGTGTGATCTGAACTGAAAGAAGTTTAATGGGTATCAGGTACAAGAAGCATGCATATTAGTATAATATCAAGTGTTATCAGTGGAGCAGCAGTATGGTACAGGTCCTTAGGATCAAAGGATTATGGAAAAAGTACATCAAGATAGTATTCCCAGCATTATCTGCATTTAGCATGAAAAGATTATCATGATAGAATAGTTGAAGTATCTGAAGAATGAAGGACTAGTTGTGTTGATATTACATGTAAAGCCCAAGATTCTTTAAATGTTACATCTAAAGCCTACTTCAACAAAAAAATTTCCAGTATGTCACCATTGAAAAGAGTATCAAGGGTCTTTCAGCTATTTAGAATAACATCCCTGATAGCATTGTAGCTCATATCACCAACAATAGGCAAGAAAGGTGAACCACAGCTACAAAATGTATATTGGCATCATCATCATATTTGAATAGGTGTTGTATTGCAGATGTATATTGAAAAAGAAGAAATATTCCATATACAATCTTCCTCAATAGATATGGATTTCTGATGAAGATAATACTAGAGACTGAAGTATATTTGAAGCATTCTTAGCTTTGGGATTTTATTAACTTACAGTGTATATTCAACTTAAATAATCCTCAAAAGTGTTCTCTCAACAACTTTTGTACACCAGTTTGGAGCAGCAGGGTACAAATTCAGAAGAAGAAGGCCTAAACACATCTCAGAGAGAGGAAATGAAGAGATAGAAAGCACACTAGGAAATGTGCAACCCTTTTCCATTGATGTCAAAGGGGGAGGAAAAGAAAGCAACAGAAGAAAGGGTCTTCTAAAAGATAAGCAGAGGAAGTGCATTTCCATCAATGCCAAATGGGGAGACTGTTGGAAATGTTGTCATTCATGGCAAAGGAGGAGCACCTAAAACAACAATAAGGCAAGGTAGAAGACAGGGAACAGAGGCAGTAGAGAGGTAGCAGAGGCATCAAAAAGAGAAGTAAGGAGGAGCATCAGTCAAGGAGTAGAGGATAGAAAAAAAGAAGAGAGCTATTCAAGGTTCAGAGTAGTGGGGACAGAATGAGGGCCATTGGATTTTGAAAAGGGGCAGAGCTAAGAGAAGAAGAAGTTCAGCCAAGACAAGAGGAAGTGTTTGCAGGTGGATTCATTTGTATCTATGGGAGGAATTGTTTAGCATTGCATGAGTATGATGAGACTCTGTAATTGGGAGTATAAGTGGCTCCTATGTGCAATTATCTATGCATTGATGATTTTGAGTCTATCAAGGTTTATAAACAGAGTTGAATAAACCCTGTGGCAAGGGTTTCAAATGATGTTCTGCACATAATTGTTGAGACAGGGTTGAAATTGTATGTTTAACTCTGTACATGGGTTTAGAAATGTGATTCAACATATGGTAGGTTAAATTAGTGTGGATTATGGTGTGTGAGGTTATATATACTGAGGAAATTACAGTCATAATACAGTGGGAGTTTCTGGTTGAACCTGCGAAGGGAATTGTGAAATCAGGTGATGACACGGTAATAATTGTATGGGCAATGCTCCGAATGAATCTCTGTGTAGAGGTTTAGTTTGTAATCCTGCATAATAGGGTTGAATCTCATTCGGGCTCGACTATAGGTTCGAACCACCTAACTTTCATATAGAACTGGAAGCATGCATTAACTGTGAATTCAAAGGTATAAATATCTCATTTGTATGTTTGAATCATATGATGGTCAAGCCATTTAACGCTGTGGTTGATACCGTGAAGATGAAATAGAAATAGAACTGAAGGAGGGCGAAGTTAAGAAAATGAGAGGATGAAACTGTGAGTAAGAGGAATTGGAATCATGAGGAACAGTGAAAGCATATTTCCAACCCCGTAGGTGGGTTTCACGTGATTGAAAAGAGGTAAACTAATTTTGAGAAAAAAATGTGATTCCACAACCTAAATGACGCGTGGAAAAAAGTGGTTTTCGAAAACAATTCATATCGCGCGAATTTGGAGGATTAACCCTTGTGAAGTTAAATTTCGTGATATTGCATGAGGACCATCAGATTTTGACTTGGAGCACGACAAAATTTGGGTCGTCGGATCCTCTCGACATTTAGCCAAGGTAAGGACAGCGTGGGCCCCAACTGTTATATTATGGTGGCATTAATTAATGCGCGAAGGATATGGAAAGTTATTTAATGTGTTTGTGTGGGCCCGAGGAAGGGAATAAGCGTTGGGTCATTTCTTTATGCCAAAGTTAATTAGGGTTAATATCGTAGGTTGAAGACTTAGATAACAATTATAAACGAGTTGAACTATCGGGTCAATTACCTCAGTGCAATATTCTGAAAAGGTCTCAAGCAATAGTTAAGATGTTCTAAAAAGGGGGTATATATTTACATGTGCTTTACTTAAATAAAAAAGGCCCTATTAATTGAAAGGTTATATACCATCGGACTATAGTATTTCATCTATCAAATTTCGCGAATTTGATTAATGAAAATGAAATAAGAAAATGAAGAAGAATTCTTGGTGAAAGTAAACAAAGTGAGAAGAGAAACCATAGGTGCATGTATTCATATGCACTAGATGATAAAAGATTGTGGATTTGTTTGGGAAAAATATTGGAGGGCATTTTATATGCACATGAGATTGAAAATGTGAGTAAACAGGAACTATGGGTATGATGCCGAGAGTTGATTAATCCAAAGGTTCTGTAGTAAAACTTTTCAATAGGTGAATTCATTTGGAAATGAATTAAAGGAGGAGACCTTGGGCTAAACGAGTTTCTGCGTATGGTTTCAAAATCCTATATTTAATTTAAGGAGCGCTTGATAGGCATTGCATGGTCTTAACCATTGATTCCAAAGGCAGATTCCGCATTTATTGAATTAAATTGCCAGTCCAGAAAATAGAGTATTGAAATTGCCCAGACCGATAGTTGTATTGAGTAAAAAAAATTTGTATGCATTTTATATGCATAGAGTGAGAAAATGTGGGTCTGACAGAGGTAAACAGAGACTGCATATTTGAAGAGGTGTGCAGCTAAGGGATTCAGAATTGCAGAATCAGAATGCGAAATGCACAGGAATGAAAATGTGGGTTTGATAGGTGTACAAGAACAGAAAGTAGGAGAGTGTACACAAACTGAAAAAGGCAGTGAACAGCAGAGGTATGCAGAACAGTTATATGACAATAGCAGAAAAGACAAATCCAGCAAGCCAAGGGCCAGAAAAAGGGCTGAGTGAAATTGATATATGTAACTGAAAATGTGAATGTAAATGTTTTAATTGATTTTATATTATTTGTGATGCATTGGCAAGTCTCCGGTAGGAAAACAAAACTCCACTGTAAAACTGAAATTTGTATAAATTGCTATATTTTTCTGAATGAGTTGGACAAAGAAATGAGAAGGCAGAACGTAAAGAGTCATGGCTATTCACTTCGAATTCATGTAGAATGAAAATAGCCATGAAGTTATTTTGTATAAAAAAGGTAATATCCATGTGTAGAAGGTTACGAAAATAGAGAGAGAGAAGAAGAGAGTATGGAGCAAAATTGAAGAGAGCTGAAGATTGTGAGAAAGTTGCAGAATGGAAGAAAGCAGAAGAATATAAGAAAGCTGCAAGAGGTTAGAGAATGTAGAATTGAGTAAGAGAAGATAAGAATAAGGAGGAGCATAAAGAGATGCGGTGAAAATTCAGAGATGATATAAGATAGATAAGAAAGCTGGAGGACATCAGTGAAGAAGGTACGGAACATAGCTAATATCCAATGTAAATCAGCAATTTGTTTCTTTTGAAAGAGTAGGGAAGTTGGAGCTTCCCTATCAAGTTGTAGCTTAATAGATGTCATTTGTAGCTGACTGAGGTAGGAGCCTTCTGTAGGTTGTATCCTGTAGAAAATAGATGGGAGTTGGTTCTTCCACATCAAATTGTAGCTTGATAAAATGTCAGTTGTAGTTGACTGAGGTAGGAGCCTCTTGTAGGTTGGTGCCTGCATAAAATTTATGGGAGTTAGAGCTTCCTTCCAAGTTGTAGCTCTCAGAGTTTAGGTAGGAGCCTCCTGTAGGTTGGTGCGTATAGAAAATTAGTGGTGAGAGGGAGTTGGAGCTTGCCTTTGCATCACAACAATAATAAGATGTGGTTTTCTCCCTTTATGGGATTCCACTTATATCAGGTGTCTCTGTGCATGATGTCTATGTGTTGATGTGGTTTATCTAATCTACTTAATACTTTTTTCTCACATATTAAGACTGTTGTTACGTTAACAAATCTTCTTGATACTTGTTGCTCACAAATTAAGATTGCTCACATATTAAGTTGATCTTGAAATGAAGGTGTAAATGATTTTAAGGAAAGTTTTAAAAGTCCTTCAATGTGTTAAACTGATTCGCCCCCCCCCCCCCCCCACCCTCTTAATTTAAATAAGGGTTCAACATTAACAACATATCATAATCCTTAGTTAACACCTAATCGAGTTGTTACAACTTCCCCCCCTGTAAGTGAACATCATCCTATGTTTTCTCATTCTCCTCTAGCAAAGAGTTCAGGGCATGCTTCCCGAACAAAGGCTTCATCTTCCCGGGTATCCTCATCCAAACGTGCTTCCACAACACTTTAACCTCAGTGATGGTTCATTTCTGGAGCATGAGTTCTCTCCAATCAATTATACATTGCAGTTCGACCAGAAACTCGTTGTCCGGTTCAACCTACAATCAAAAAACTGTAAGTTAGTTTTTCTCATAACCTCATCATTTTCATTTCAGTCTTGTATCCATATCCTACCTGAATTATTTTCTAGTGGATTACGTGCTTTGGATCGTGAATGTATCATTTCAATAACGATACATGAAATACATTGTGTACATGGATATGACTGGGCAATACCAATCGATAAGCCACGGGTCCTACCCTTTACATGTTGCATATCAATGTCAAACTCGCTGAGGAAGGCATTCAACCTTGCCTGGCGAGAATTGACATCAACTTGCTTAGAATAGTTGGTTAAGCTGCTATGATCAGTTTTGAGTAAAAATAATTTCCCAAGCAAGTAGTGCCTCCATACCCAAAGTGCATGCACTACTGTTGTCAACTCCAAATCATAAGTTGAGTATCATTGCTCATGCTCCTTTAATTTTCATGATTCATAGGATATTACTTTACCCTCTTGTGACAGAATCACCCCAACTCCTTCTTTGCACGCATATGTGCAGACTTCAAACTCTTTATTAGGATCAGCTAACCTTAATACCGGAGGTGTAGTCAGTAACTGCTTCAGCTTTTCAAAACTATCTTGACATTGCTTTGTCCATTTAAATATTTTTCCTTTTCTTTGTAAGGAATCAATTGGGAAAGAAATTTTTGAAAAACATTCAATAAGCCACCAATAACAACCAGCTAGCCTATAAAATATCGAATGTCTGCCACGTTTTGGGGTACCTTCCATTCCAGAATCGTTCTGATTTTCTCTGGGTCAACTACAATACCCTCAGCAGAAATTACATGACCAAAGTATTGTATTTCTTCCTTGAAGAAACCACACTTGCTGAACTTAAATGTACAGTTGATGCTCCCTTAGTATTTCTAGCACATTCCGTAAGTGCTCTTTATGTTCTTCCACATTATTGGAATAAAGTAAAATGTCGTCAATAAATATTAATACAAAATTATCCAAAAAGAGGTGAAATATACCATGCATCAGCCTCATAAATTTTGTTGGTGCGTTCATCAATCCAAAAGGTAGCACTACAAACTCGTAATGTCCGTATCTAGTACGAAAATAAGTTTTATGTATGTATTTTTCCTTTATCTATATCTGAGGGTATCTCGACCTAAGATCTATCTTTGAAAATATTGTTGCTCCCTTGACTTGATCAAACAGATCATCAGTTTGTGGTAGAGGATATCTGTTTTTAATAGTCAATTTATTAAGCTGGTTGTAATCCATGTACACTCGCATGGTTCTCTCTTTCTTCTTCACAAATAACAAAGGTGCTCCCTAAGTGGATACACTTGGTCTGATGTACCCTTTATCCAATAATTCCTGTAACTACATCTCCAATTCGGTTAATTCTAGTACACTCATTTGATATTATGTCCTTGAAATGGGTGATGCTCCAGGTATCAACTCTACTGTAAAATCAATATCCCTTCTGGGTGGCAAACCTAGTATTTCCTCTAGAAATACGTCCATAAACTATTGTACTATCGGAATATGTTCTACCATTGGAGCCTTTTATTTTGGTATAGGTGGATATTGGTGGCCACCCACCTATTACAATTAGGGCCCTTCCATTTTCTCTTTTGGCTTTTCAGTTTCGGCACAACTTACTATTTTTGACAGTTTTTTGGGTCATGAACTGTCGGAGCCGTTTTGAGGCCCTAAACAATGTGTTTTGGGAAAACCAAGAGTGACCGGGCCTCATTGTAACTCATTTCAGAGGGTTGTAGCCACCACATCTCTTCTCAGAGATAATATACCAGCACCCTAGCTAGTTTATTTCTATTCTGTCTATAAAAAAATTTCAATTCTTTGATATTAATGAAATGAAGTGTTATTTTCGCTGCATATTTGTATTTATGGTTACATGTGTATTTTTTTGCATTCCTGCATAAATCTAGATCAGTGGTATCAAAGCGATCTGATTTTTCTCGATCCTTCTTCGCATGTCCCCAACGAGGTTGGGGTATAAGGATCTGTGGCTCAATCTGGTTGAACCTTTGGAAGATCATCCTCGCAAACCCCGACGACCGCCCATGGGGGATGAAAATAAAAATGAGGGAGAAGGAGATCCTATAAAAATAATTCTCGATGAGGCTCTTGAGAAACAAAGGAACATGATGATGGATAATTTTTCCCAGATCCTTCAACAACTGCCCATCGGCGGTGCATCTGCATCTAACAGCCACTTTGGAAGCGTGACTCCCTTCAAGGTACAAGTAAACTTTGACATTCCCATATTTGAGGGTCAAATAGATTTAGATGTCGTAGATAGTGGTTGAATCTATTAGAAGGATATTTCTCAGTTCATGACTTTTTCGACTAGGAGAAGATTATTTTTTCACTCCTAAAAGCTACCCCCCATGTCAAGCACTAGTGGGAAACCTACTATGAGAAAAAGGATGAGACAAAACCCTCTCTATTATCAGTCATACCCACTTGGAATTATTTTCAAGAAGCCATCAATGAACAATACTATCCCATGGGAAGATTTGAGGACAAGTACATACAATGGACCACGCTGTGGCAACAAAGGGATCAAGATGTGCATAAGCTGATGAATTTGTTCCATACCCTGCGCATAAATTTGTGTATCAAAGATTCAGAGAAAAATTTAGTGCTATAGTATCGCATTTGTCTACATAGATACATTCAGGAGGAAATGGAGTTCCTCAACATCTCCTCGCTTGGTATGGCATACCGATATGTTTCCAAGACTAAGTAGTATTTCGAGCAGAAGAAGCCAGAATTCGGATCTGTGAATAAAAAGCAAGGGAAAGGTGCCCACAAACTGTAGAACAAAGAAAAAATCCAAGGCATGGTAGGCCAAGACAGCTTGCCAAAGCCACAAGCAAAGAAAAACACTGCGAAACCAAAGAAGGACATAGGAAAGTGGTGTGAGTTCCATAAGAGCTCTACTCACAACACAAGTGAATGTCAGGCAAAGCAATCGCTCGTGGCCGAGATGAGGGCTTCTAAATCAGATGCATGTTCTAACTCTAATTCAGAACCTGACAAGGGGAATGAAAAATGGAAACATATTATTGATGTAGATCCCAACGCCATTGTTGCCACTACGAAGATCTAAAATGAGGAACCGGAAGATCCAGAGGAGGTAGACTGTCTCTTCCACTCCCAGATGTGGGTAAAGGGTTCCTCGCTATAGTTCATTGTCGATAATGGGAACCAAAATAACCTCATTTCAACATATGTCATGAAGCGATTGGGCTTTTCGACCACATCGCACCCATAGTCGTACACCATCGGGTGGCTGCACCAAGGATGGGATCTCCATGTCAGCCAACAGTGCCCCCTTCCCTATAGCATCAAGCCCTTCACGGATGAGGTATTTTGTGACATTGCTCCTATTGATTTTTTTGATGTATTATTAGGCCAACCATACTTGTGGAAGCAACATGCTATGTACGAGTCAGGGCCTCGTGCTATTATTTTTACCTTGGGAAATTAGTTGTACAGGATACCAGAGGTACCACTGCCTACCACTATCTCTTTGGTTACAAAAAACAATGCAGTAAACTCATTTCCAAAACCAATAAATTTTTTTTCCTAATGATCCACCCCTAGGGAAATAAGAAGACTTTGGCCACGATCTCTAGACATGGCTCCTCTGCACGACAACAATAAATGGGCAAGGTTGTGAAAGAGTATGAGGACATTTTCACCTCACCCATAGGGGTGCTTCTGCAATGTCAGGTCAAACACCCCATTGATCTGACCCCAGGTGCGCCACTACCTAACGAACTGATATATTGGTGCTCTTTTCTGAGGAACGATGAAATCAAGAGGCAGATTTAGGAGTTGTTGCAGAAAGGTCACATCCGGCCAAGTTCATCGCCTTGTGGGAACTCGATCTTGTTATTACAGAAGAAGGATGGGACTTGGAGACTCTGTATTAACTATCGGGCACTCAACAAGATCATTGTCCGAAATAGGTACTCAATCCCATGGATTGATGACGTTCTAGAACAACTCAAAGGGGAGAAATATTTCAGCAATATCGATTTGAAGTCTGGGTATCACCAGGTACCCATCAAACCCTCTCATGTATGGAAGACTGCCTTCAAAGCCAATGAGGGCATTTTCGAATGGTTGGTCATGCATTTCGGGTTGACGAATGCTCCCACAACCTTCATTAGGTTGATGGATGACATATTGAGGCCATTCACCGAATCATTTTTAGTAGTGTACTTTGATGGCATTTTGATCTTTAGCTATACTTGGGAAGAGCACCTCCACCACATCTGACAAGTCCTCCAAAAACTACGGAAACACAAGCTGTGTGCCAATTTAGAGAAGTGTACTTTTGGCATGACCCAGGTTCAATATATGGGATACATTATTGGTGAAAGGGGGGTGCATGTGGATCCAACCAAAATCAAAGTCATTCGAGATTGGCCATCTCGAACCACTTTAACAGAGCTTCATAGCTTTCTGGGTCTTGCTAATTTCTACCGCAAGTTCGTGTTGGGATTCTCTCATATCACTTGGCCCTTGAGTCAAGTCACAAAGGGAGGAGTGAGAAAAATTCTTTTGGTCGAAATCTCAACAAAAGGTGTTCATAAAATCGAAACATTGCCTCTATTTTTCCCTAGTGCTCACATTACCAGACTTGCAACAACCATTTGAGATTGAGACACATGCCTCTGACTATGCTATTGGGGCAGTTCTTACTCAACAGGGGCATCCAGTGGCATATCATAGTGAGAAATTTTCTGACACAGTTTGCAAGTATCCCACTTATGACAAAGAAATGTAATCCATTTTTCAGGCTTGTCGAAACTGGAAGCATTACATTTTGGGGAAGGAAACAATCATCCATGTAGACCATCGACCACTTCAGTTCATATAGACATAAGGGAAGTTACAGAATGATCGCCATCAGAAGTGGTCCCCATATCTACAACATTTTCATTTGAACATCAGGTATAAGAAGGGTATGACCAATAATGTTGCAGACTGCCTCAGCCAACCACCGATCGTGGTACTAACCACCATTCTCAACTCTTGTGGGCACGAGACTTATGATTGGCCGCTTCTCTACAAGAGTGGTCCAAAATTCAGCCACACATACATGGCACTCTTGGGGGGTACACAAGTTCCAAATTTTCACCTCCAAGATGCACTATTATGTCACCTGAGACACCTTTGTGTTCCTTCAAGTGAGTGTGAAAATATGATATGGGAAGCACACTTGGGTCATTGGGAATTTCAGGGTCAAGAAGACAGTGGAAATAATGTAGAAGTATTTCTATTGGCCAAACCTTCGACAGGATTTCGGGAAGTACATTAGATCCTGCACTGCTTGTGCCATTTCCAAACTAACCATCAAGAAGCAAGGCCTCTATACTCCACTACCTACCCCTAGTCGACCTTGGGAATCCATCTCCATGGATTACATGTTAGGCCTTCCTTCTACTAAGCATGGAAACTACTGTGTTTTTGTGGTTGTCGACAGATTCTCTAAGATGGCCATTATAGTGTCCTGCAAGAAGAATATCACAGTAGAAGCCACTTCTAAACACTTCTTTGAATGAGTGTGGGTGCACTTTGGGATCCCACAGTCTATAATATCAGATCACAACAGCAAGTTACTCAGCCCATTTTGGTCCAGCCTCTGGTCAATGTTGGACACCAAGCTCACCAAGTCCACAGCTTTCCATCCCCTAACAGATGGCCAAACAGAGGTCATCAATAGGATGATTATATATATTATGCACATGTACAATTCAAAGAATCCACACACATGGGATGAGAGCCTCCCCTATGTGAAACACAGTTATAATCTGGCTCTCCACAGCTCAACTGACCACAACACCTTTCAAGTGGGCTTGGGATTCCAGCCACTATGTCCCATTGACATATCCATGTCATTTTTGTCTACTCAAGCCGATTCGTCTCATGTCCAGTCTGAAGCTGACAAAGCGAATAGCTTCATCGAGTGCATTCAACACATCCACCAACAAGTTCATGACATATTGGACAGAGCCAATGCTAAGTATAAGTAACGACATGATCAATATTGGGTACCACACAACTTCTAGGTGGGTGAAAAAGTGTGGCTAAATTTGCAGAAGGAGCGCCTCATTGGACCCCACCGCAAGCTTCGCCCGCTCTGATATGGGCCATACACCATCACCAAGGTGGTAGGGAACAATGTCTTTGAGCTCAGTATTCCACCATTCCTTGGTCTACACCCAATATTCAATGTGGATCGCCTTCTTCTGCACTTCCCACCTCTACTAGACACTTCTGACATTGCATAACAACTCACAACAACAGAGATAAACCCAGACTGCATGGAAAAGGCCACCACAGATTATATCATGGTGTAACATACCCTGATAACGTCGCAGGAAAATGCATGGAGTTAAAAAAAAATTCAAAATTTACGAATGTGTAACCTTATAAATTACTTTATATGTTTCCACATTAACCATTTAAATACCCATCATCGTCACTTCGAGAAATATTTAGAAAAAAACATAGTGAGTTACACAACCATTAATTGTCCTTGTTGTAGCATATTAACTTAAATTTCCTGCTATAACTATGCATCGATCCCATTATCATTTTAAATCAATTATTACATCACCTAATTGATAATATAAACATCACATCATGAAAGAAATTACCATCATGAAAACAACACAATGAACAATCACATCATTAGACACTGATATACCCTAGAAACCCCGTAGGGAAAAAACCAACAAACGTTTAATTTTATTATTAAACAGTCATGACGATTGTCACCCCTCACTCAATGGTTATAAGGGAGTCCATCCCTTAACCATTTTCACAAAAATTACATAGAAAAATAATATTAAACAAAGCATAACTAGCTATAAGCTATTACAATCATCATGATACCATTTACCCATGGATCCACAGTCTCAGTCTTTGTAGTCGATTTGTTTCCTTTAGTGAGTCATCCTACAGTTGGAACTACTAAACCTGAATGGACTAACAACTCTTTATCTTCCACAATGTTAAACTTGAAAGTCATTTTCTCAAGTCATATTTCTTTCCTATCTATTTGTGACACTTCAACAAATATTTGTATGCATGTATAAAACATAAGCAAGTTGACATGAAATCCCTTCTTTAGCATCATTTCACATGCATTAGTAGCAAATAAATCACTATCAAGCATCATATTTCTAGCAACCTCTAACAAAATCTCGCATGCACTTTCATGTTATTTCCAAAAGGAAAGATAACATACTATATAATAATATTGTGCATGAAAATGCATAACAAGCTTTCAAGATAACTATCCCAACAAGAAATTTCATTTTTGTCTACTCTTATGTTTTCTTTTCGAAAGGGATTAATGCAATAGATTCTATACTTATACATATGAATTCATATTCTTTTCCAAAGACATATTTTCCACACAAGAGCTATTCACATTGGCTATACTTATAACAATGCGAGATTTAATTCAAACCAAGTTAACATACTAGTTATAATTTTGTGCATGTAATAACATAGAATTTTTATTCTTTCATGTCAAACATATATTTCTTTCCAAATGAACTAAATACATATTTCATGGAAAAATAAACACATTTATTTTCCAATGGGTCAAACGCATACCACTTATTCTTTCATGCATGCAAAGGGACATTTCCCTCTCTTCCAAAACATCTCATCCCAAAACTATACTTTTTCCATGCATCCAAGCATATATATGTTTCTCTAAATAATCTTACATAATAAATCATGTGATTACTATTTTTCCTCTCTAAGAATCTAATCCAATAATGTATATAAGGATATATTTTTCTCTTCTATTCTTTTTGAAGAGTTCTAACCCAATAATTGCTTCCTTGCATATGATTATATATTTATTTATTTTTCAAGGAATTTAACACCTCAATTATTCCTTTTCCAAAATATAGATAACTCAATAGCTATTATGCATGAACTACATAATATTTTCTTATCATTTCACATATTAGAGAGATTTGTAATATTTCCTCAAGAAATAACATGAATAACAAATCCTTCTCAAATAACACAACCAATTTCCTTTTACACAAAGTTTTTATGTGAGCCACCCCTCACATAAGTTATCTATATCTTTTTACATGACTCAAACTCTTCATGCATGTAAAATCACATAATAATTTCTAGTAGGTCAAATATACTAGATATTATTCATGTGCACCTAAGCACATACTCTCTTCAAGAGTCCAATATTTCTCTTTAAAACTTTTAATGCATATACTTGGTAATTATATAAATTAATCGCTTGTAAATAATCATCAACATAATTACTATGTCTTATGTGCATAAACAATTATTCTTATCTCATTGAAAAATGAAATGGAAGCACAATGTTTTACTATGTTTTTTTTTTTTTTTTTTCTGTTTTAGCCATCCAATTTGGACGCGTATTACAAACACATGGAAATGAATTTCAAAAAAAGAAAAGAGGTTTTTGTTTGGAACAGACTTATTAAAACTAACCTCTCTCAGGTTTTACATAGGTGGCATGGGTTTTAAGATTTGAATGAATATTTACTGCCAATATTTCCAGATTTAAATATTAAATAATTTCCTGTTTTTGTCATCAAATATGGACACTGTTTCCAACCAATTGGAAATTATTTTTAGAAAATAAAAAGAGGTTTATGTTTCCAACGGGCTCATTAAAAATAGCCTCTCTCATTTTGTACACAAGTGTTACGTTTTGGAAGATTTGAACAAATATTTGGAGCTCATTTTTCCAGAATTAAATATTAAATAATCCCTTGTTTTTATCATAAATTATGAACACAATTTTCGAGACATGGGAAACTAATTTTGAAAATATGAAAGAGGCATTTGGTCCTAAAATCTTCTTTTATAAAAATCTCTTTCACTTTTTTCATATATATTTCGGTTTGGGAGATAGAAAGTCATACTTAGACCCTATTTTCTAATAACTCATGCAATTCATAGAATTATTTAGCCATGAAAATATTTTATCAATTCACAAATTATTCTCATAATTAAATGAACAAGACACTTATTCCTCTATGAAAAAAATTGTATAGAGATTAACTCAAGAATTAATCTTAATTCTTTATCACATGAATTTTTTCTTGCAAATAAATTCAATCATTATATCATCATGGCCCATATTCAAACAAAAGGATTTTCAAAGAATATGGTTACTTATCTCTTGATGCATACTTGGAATACTCTCGTCCTCTTCCTTCGCTCCATTATCCATGTATTCTCCCATTCCCCTCTTCTATTTCTCTTATATTCTTATAATAAATAGAATTAATAAAACGAAATAGCTTTTATAAATCATAAAAGCATTCCATAAAGCATCCATAAATCTAATTTTTCCTAAATCACAAAAGCACTCCATAAATCTCTCATACTTTTATTTTTAAAGCTAGATTTGTTTTTTCCTTATGAGAAAAATATCACTGATCCATACTTTTTCCAAATCTATTACTCATTATTTCTGAAACTCATAAAATATACCTACTTGGAAATATAATTTATTTCCATATAAGAATATAAATTCCTATAATTAAAATAATTAAGAAATAATTCTTCCAATATTCTTATAATCAACAATTACAAGAATATTCTTCATGTAATATCAATATAATAATAAATAATATTTAATTATTTAACAACCCTCGTTTTACGAGAGTTTTTACGGTGGCTAAAGCTAGGGATATTACACATGGACATGCAGATCAATAACACTCGCCAATAGAAGATTCAACTGTATCGGGTTGTGAAAGTTGGCCAACTCCTGCACCAAGGCAAGTGGTTCATGAGGGACCAAGTTCAGCAGGAGTTTCCTCATCTTATGGAGGAACTCAATGCAAAATGGAAATTTTGCTAGTTTCCAAAATTGTAGAGCTGTGCCCAAAATGGGTTTCCCTCGGTCCATTATTTGTGACAATAACTTGAGTCGTGTACTATAGAGTTTACTCTTTTTTTAATATTGGTTTACTCTTTGTAATATAGTTTACCTCAATTTTAGAATTTTTTATACCATTTATGGTTTGTATTTTGGGTTCTCTATTCGTTTAAGAGCGATGTCTCTATTTTTCGTTGCTTAAGACATACCTATTGCAACCATAGTTGTATGCTCTGCACAATATTCTTTCCCAAGGTTTTCAAGTTTATTATATGAAGTATTTTCTTTTTCAAATGGCTTTACATCTCTCAAGCTTATAAATGTAATTTTATGATTTTGGAAATTCATTGTATCAAATTTATTTTCTCTAAGTAGATATACAAGATAGTACTTCTATTTTTGTAGAAATTATTTCGGTAGTAATCACATGCAAAAGAACGAGGTCGACGCGTTTCGAACCAACCAGTGTGGTTCATCATCAGGACTCACAAAAGCTTAGATTCCAAAAAAAAAAAAAAAATAGTACTTCTATGTTATTTTTTCTATGTACATATACTTCAGCCCATTAAATCATAGATTCTATTGTTCTTTTCCTATTTGTATTATGCCTAGGTTATTTACAACAATATTTTCCTATTTGGTCACAAATAGAAAAAAGTATCTTTTCACTCTTCATTTTCCGTCTTAAAATGATATAGACATTACTTTTACATGCATCCTCCATTCCATGTTTTTACTCTGTTATTTTGTATAAATAAATTTGTCTACCAAGTAATTACTGTTCAATTCGAAGGACAGTTTCACTTTCATATAGTTTTGTCATCTAAGTTTGACTGTACTTAGAATACATTCAGTTTACTCTAGTTATCTACATAACACATATATTTTAAGTTCAAAGGTTCTGTTTCCTATTTTCATTCTTACTTAGCCTTAATATGAAAATGAAGAGACCATTATGTCCTCGTAAAAATATATTAAATACAAGAAACGACCAACTCAGAACTCTCTTTCCGAGGGTATAGAGTTAACAATTTTATGTCATCTTTTATGAGGAATAAAATTTAGACACTATATTTTGGGGACGAAAGCATTCATAGAAAATAATATCTATAGTCTAAGTTCTGTAATGTTTCTCTAGTTTCATATTTAACTATTTATCCCATACATAATCATTATTATCCTTGATAGAAAGAGCTTATCTGGTTCTCTTCACTAATTGATTATTTTCCGCCCTACCTCAAGAGAGGAAATCACGTCCTCATCTCTCCTCCATGCTCCAAGACTTAGTAGTGTGAGTAGAAATTTTTTTTGGAAGAGACCTCAGGACTATATGGTCTAGTCCTTTAATCCAAACAATCTTCAAAAATCATAGTATTCCACTGGTTGTACAAGCTTAGGAATTGTTTTTTGCCATTCTCTTTTCCCCAGTTACTGAACAGAACCCCCAAACCTCACTAGGATAAGACTTTACCCTCAAACGTTCGGTAACTATTTGAACTGATTTTGTCCAACTAACTCTCAGTCTTCAATTACTTTTACTATCAATCTTGTTATTCTTTAAGGAATTCACTTCCATAATCAATTTATTCAAGGTTAATTTCTGCTCATAATATAAATATATTTTTAAAATAAAATAAAATGGAAAATAATGTCTTTAATGTATTAACAACATATCATAATCATCGGTTAACACCTAAACCAGTTGTTACACTTAATTTCATAAATATTTGAAAATATTTGTAATAAACTAGAGCATACTTTGATAATTTGTATTATTATTATTTTTCATAAGGTTAATATTTGGTTAGTTTAAATTTTTATAAATCATATATATGTCTTATATGAAAATATTTGTCATAAAATATAACTTACTTTCATAATATGAAAATATTTGTGATAAACTAGAAACTACTTTGATAATTTGTGTTGTTATTATTATTATTATTACTATGCATAAAGTTAATATTTGGTTAGTTTAAAGTTTTATAAATCATTTATATGATTTATAATTTCATTTTCATTTTGATTTTGATTCTTTAGTATGAAGGAGATCTGAGGAGAAAAAAATAAAAATAAAAAATTTAACATGTAATGTTTAAAAATAAAATATTAATAAAAATATATTTCATTTTTATTTATAAATAAAATATTTAATTATTCATATTAAATAATATAATATTCTATCATATCTATAAAAAGAAATAAAAAATTTATATTTTTCAAGTTGTGTAATTTGTCAAAAGAATTGTTAAAATTTTAGTTAATAATAAAGTCCTTTTCACATAAAATCAATTCAATAATTTTATGTATGATAAATTTTTTTTTTAAATAAATTTTATATAAAATAATAATAATTTATAATACAAGAAAAAATTAAATGATAATTAAAAAATAATATTAAAATGGAATAACTTTTATAGTGTAATAAATGTGGAAAATCTTTTATATTTTGAAACATAAAGATGAAAAAAATATTTAAAAAAAAACCATTTTTACTTATTATTTAAAAATGAAACTCATGTGAGGGTAGATTATTTTATGTTAAAACGTTTAAAATTAGTATACAAAATACTACTTTAAATATAAATCTTAATTTCAAAAATATTTGAAAATATCTTTGATAAAATATGTTAATAGGTTGTATTATTCAGTTGTGTCAAACCAGGAGGTAACTCCTCAAATCAGAATGTGTTATTGAATGAAGAATGAACATGCATTTATACATGGAGGTGAGGCTATTGGGATTCATCTCCTAATGACTCTTGGCCTTCCTTATTTCCTCATACTAAATAATATACAATATTGAATATTCACACCCATCCCATAGGATTAGGTGTCAACATTCCCCCCTTTAATCCGAAGGGATGTTGGTGAGTCCAAGCATCGATCTGAACTTTTCAAACTTTTCTCTTCCAAGTGCTTTGGTGAAGATGTCAGCATTTTGCTCATTTGTGGAGCAATGATGTAGATGGATGGTTTTGGCCTGAACATGATGTCGAATTAGATGGTACTTTGTATTGATGTGCTTTGTTTGATCATGGAACTTTGGGTTATTGGCCAACTTTATTGCAGAAGTGTTGTCGATCATGAGTGGTGTGGAGTACATTTTTTTCATCTGCAAATGTTCCAAGATTTTCCAGAGCCACACAATTTCCTTTGTTGCTTCAGCTGCTACCACATATTCTTCCTCGGTCGTGGAATCTACTGGAACTGACTGTTTGCGTGATCTCCATGAGACAGCTCCTGATCCAAGACTCATGGTGTAACTTGTAGTAGACACCCCTATTTCTTTGTCGCCATCAAAGTCTGAATATGAATATCCGATCAAGCTGAAGTCGCCTACTTGTGTATAATTGAGTCCAAAGTCTTGAGTCCCCTTCAAGTACCTTAACACTCTTTTCGCAGCAGACCAATGTCCTTCACAAGGTTTTTGCATGAACCTTGAGAGGATTCCAACAACAAATGAAATGTCAGGTCTGGTGGTGGTCAGGTAGATAAGACTTCCTACAAGCTGTCTGTACTTAGTTGCATCCTCAAATTCCTTCCCTTCAATAGATGTGAGCTTCAATTTTTGTTCCATTGGAGTGGTTAAGGGATTACAGTCATCCATGCCAAATTTGTTCAAGAGATCTCCAATGTACTTCTTTTGAGAAAGAAATATGAATTTAGGATGTTGAATTAATTCAATACCCAAATAGTAATGAACATGACCCAAATTAGTCATTTCAAAACCTTTCTTCAACTCTTTCTTCATGGATGCAATATAGCTCTCATTGTTTCCTGTTATCAAAAGATCATCTACATATACCACAAGATATACAATTGTTTTTCCAACTTTCTTAACAAACAAAGTTGCATCATCAAGATCAAAATGTTTGAAGTCAAGTTTCAGAAGATGCTCGGTTAATTTCTCATACCAGGCTCGTGGTGCTTGCTTGAGGCCATACAAGGATTTTACAAGTTTGCAAACTTTGTGTTCTTGACCCTTTATCAGAAATCCTTCTGGCTGGGACATATAACTTTCTCCTTTAGATCTCCATTCAAGAAGGTTGTTTTTACATCCATCTGATGGAATTTCCATCCATTCTGAGCTGCTAAGGCAAAGAGAGTCCGGATGGTGGTCCATTTTGTTGTGTGAGAAAAAATTTCTTCATAATCGACTCCTTCTTTTTGTGCGAATCCTTTTGCCACAAGCCTGGCCTTGTGCTTGTCAAGTGAGCCATTTTCTTTGTACTTGTTCTTGTAGACCCACTTACAGCCAATTGGTTTCGTTCCCAAAGGCGGATCAACCAGCTTCCACATGCCATTCTTTATCAAGGCATGATACTCCTTCTGCATCGCTTCTTTCCATTCATCATGAGAAGCGGCTTCTTTGAAGGAAGTTGGTTCATGATCTGTAGACAAACTCAATTCACAGTTATAAGCAATATCCATATCAACATGAGAATCAGAATTATCTACATCACCTTTGACTTTTTGAGTGGAACTTCTTGTTCCTGTTTTTCCAACCTCATCAGGATGAACATTCTCCAGTGTCTTTGTCAGCCATTTGGGAGGACCTTTCTGAGATGGCCCAGGCTAGTCATTTGACTGAGTTGGGATTGATTCAAGATTCAATCTCCCAATTTTGTCAATCACATCATCCAATGTGTCATCCGTGGTTGTTTCTTCATGTGTGGGAGAGAGTGCTTCAGGACATGATTCCACAGTTTGATTCAATATCGGAATCCCCCCTTCAAGATGTGGAATCACATTATCAAATTCTTGGAAGGACTTTACATGTGTGAATCTATCCAGGAGATCAAGTTGCTGCTCAACAACCTTGTCACTCTTGGAAGATTCAAGAAATATGACATCTCTTGCTATTACAAATTTCTTATTTGCTTCATCATAGAGACGATATCCTTTGGAAGTATTGGAGTACCCCAAGAAGATACATTTTCTACTTCTAGCACCAAGTTTGTTCCTTTGACCCTTGGGTATCAAGGCATAACAGGTGGGCCCAAAGACCCTCAGATGCTTTACCGAAGGAATGTGGCCATGCCACATTTAAAAAGGAGTTTTGTTTCTAATTGAACTTGAAGGACACCTATTCTTTATGTAAACAACACATAGAACTGCATCAACCCAAAACATCAATTTCACATTCTTGAAAAATAACATGGAGCGAACCATATTTAAGATAGTTCTGTTCATTCTTTCAGCTACACCGTTCTGTTGTGGATTATATGGCACAGTTGTTTGATGTTTGATTCCATGTTGACGAAGATAATTTTCAAATTTGTTTGAAGTGTATTCTTTTCCATTATCAGTATGTAGAGAGCCAATATGTGTTTGTGCATCATTTTCAATCCATGCATGAAAATTCTTGAAAGTTTGAAAAGCATCAGACTTATTCTTCAGTAAGTAAATCCAACACATTCTCGTGTAGTCATCAATAAATGTCATCATGTATTTGTTTCCATTTGCAGAAGCAATAGGCATAGGGCCACATAAATCTGAATGAACAAGTTCAAGTTTCCTATGTGCTCTTGAGTGTGAATCATGAAATGGTCGTTTGCTATGCTTTCCTAGAATACATGCATCACATTCCTTAGGTTTTCTAGGAATTGTAGGCAGTCCATCAACACCATTTTTCTTCAACAAACGAAGGCTGTCATAATTTAAGTGTCCAAATCTAGCATGCCATAAAAGACTTGATGGAAATGTACCTTCATCATGATGTGAACTGAATGCAAAGTTTTGAGCATGAGCAGATGAACCTTTCATCTTCAAAAGTCTCCCTTCTTCTATTCCCTCCATGACAAGTGAGTGATCTGATGCTGATCTGACCTCTGCCTTGCCATCAAACAAGTGAACTGAGTGTCCTTGCTGCCGGATTTCGATCAGGGACAACAAGTTTCTCTTCAACTCCGGGAGGTATAGAACTTCATGTAGGATATGATCAGGAAGACCAGGCAGTTTAAGCTTGACTGTGCCAAGCCCTAATGGCTTGAGTTTGGATTTATCTGCGAAATATACTGCTCCATCAACTTTGTCAGTGAAATCTTCAAAAAAATCTTTTCTAAATGTCATGTGACATGTTGCTCCTGAATCTAGCAACCAATCATCTCTCCATGAAGTAAATGAAACATCAAACAGGTTTTCAGTTACTCCATTGTTACAATGTGCTAGAACAGAATGAGCTGATTCAGGTGCTTTACCTTTGTCTTTTTCATTAGTTTTACCTTTGTCTTGATTTATTTGCTGCTGAGTTTTAGATTGTCTGCCCCCCTTTTCTCTGAAGTTTCTTCTTCGTCTTCTGCCATCTCTTCCTCTGGATGAATCTGAAGCATGTCTCTTTTCTCTCTGTGCCAAGTATGCAGCCTCTTTAGAAGATGAAGGGACTGTCATATTCTTTTGAAGGAGGAGAGAAAAGAACTTTGCTGGAGAATCTCTTTTGAAGGACAGAAAACAAAAACACTCTTTGCTGGAAAATATACTCAGTTTAAAAGGACAGAAACTCTTTGCTAAAAAAAAACACTGAATTTAAAAGGACAAAAAATCTTTGCTGCAAATACTGAAATCTGCACAAATATATATATATATATATATATATATATATATATATATATATATATATATATATATATATATATATATATATATATATATATATATATATATATATATATATATATATATTTTGTTTGGGAGCAGCAGAAACTATCATAAAAACTGACTGAGCAAAGGAACTAGGGAGCTACACCACAGGCAGAAATGCCAATAGTGGGACTGGCTCTGATACCATGTCAAACTAGGAGGTAACTCCTCAAATCAGAATGTGTTATTGAATGAAGAATGAACATGCATTTATACATGGAGGTGAGGCTATTGGGATTCATCTCCCAGTGACTGTTGGCCTTCCTTATTTCCTAATATTAAATAATATACAATATTGAATATTCACACCCATCCCATAGGATTAGGTGTCAACAAGTTGTATACAACTTGAGTGAGTCTAATGATTAAGAGCATGTGTTTCTTCCTAAGAGGTCACAGGTTCAAAATTAGAGGCTGTAGAGTATGTATGTCATACTAGACCTTCCCAGAGGTGCCGAGAGGTGAGTCCCATAAAGCAAAAAGCTTTTCAAAAAATCACACTAAAAAACTACTCATTTAACAATCAAATATTAATAGAAAGAAAAAATGTCACCCACATTTATAAATAAAATATTCCATTATTCATATTAAATAATATAATATTATATTCATTTTTTTATTAAAAAATGAAAGTAAAAGGGTTATATTTTCACTTTTAAATGTAAAAAATTGGACAATTTTTCTATTACTTTTTTAATATTTTCACATAAAATTTAAATAATTTTTTTGAACACCTACCTTCACTAATATATACCAATATTAAATTTATATATATTTGTAAGCATAGGGTGATTTGGAATAGAGATCAAATGATTATTGATGGTCATGTTCTTCAAATCCAAATTTTTTTTTGGGAAAGCTAAATTTGATTCTTAAACTATTTATGTTTACTTTTAAAAAGGGATTATGCATTTAATTTTTAAATGCGATTAAAAAGTAGAGTTCATATAGTAATTAACATGATTTATTCTTGTTTTTCAATCAAGTATTAATTGTTGAATGTTTTCCATAAAGACTAATGATAAAGTATTCCAAGATTCTAGAGTAGTTAGGGAAAAGCAGTTAAAGACACTTTTTCCTTTGAAGATAAAAGGAAAATCCCAGTGAGGAAAAGGGGTTCTCTTATTTTAGAGGAAATCGACAACGCTTGAGGGTGATAGTTAATCCAGAGCTGGTTGAAACGAGTGGAAACTTAGCAACCTGAATCTGGAAAGGAAGGAAGACTAGACTGAGTGTCTTGAGGTCTAATCTAGAATACTTCTATATAATCCCTACTCGGGTGGGGAGCACAGGGGGAGTTGAGGACATAATTTCCTCTCTCAAGGTTGGGAGGATATCATTAGAATATTTAAATGAGATAAGTAACTGAACAAGGTGATAATAAATATTATGAATCTGATTTTGATTTATGATTGTGATTTCTAGTTACATAAATATTTATTTCTATGGCTCATGAAATTGAACATTATTGTAGTACTTGTCTCAGTATGCTTCTTCTTAAAAAGGATTTACATAAAGGTATCTTGCAGGAACGAGGAGAATTCTTGTATATATAAATTTGTATTTAACTATGAATGCATCATGTTAAGATATTTTAATTATGTACTTCTTTTTAAACACATTAATCTGATAAGTTATAAATGTGTTGGTGTAGAAAGCCTCAAAACATATTTATATACAAAAATCAGAATAGAATGGAGAGGGGACTCTTTGTCTGTCTAGGGTTGGGACCCCACACTGAATAGTTTGTTGGGACGCCACACTGAACAATTTTTCTCCTCTCTGTTCAATCTCTATAATCGTACTAGGGATACCAAGAGTAACCCAGAAATTTGATGGTTCGAACATCAACTTTATACATCAAACTGAAACAGTAAATTTACCAAGAAGGTGAAATATTGAATACAACTAAGTATTTTAAATAAAGATTTTCCCTGGTAGTACATTTCTTTCTGAAATGTAAATGTAACTACAGGAAAGAAGAAATAATCTATGGAAATAAAGATATATACAATTTCTTTCAGTTTTCCAAATTTAAATAATGTACGAGTAGCTCTTACACTAAAAGAGAATAGAATAACTGCTTACAGGAAACAAAATTGGAATCCGACAGAGAAGAAAGCTAGTATGAATAATAATCTACAAGCATGTAGAAAAATAGAGAAAATATGCTTAGTCGATGTTCTAAGAAGGCCGGAACAACAACCATTACCAAGTACCAAAAACTCTGACTACATAAGTATGCAGAAACTACATTAAATATATAAAATTACTTGAATATAACTCTATGCCGAAAGACTTCTCGACTGAATCAATAATAGAGGAATAAGGATAAAATTTAAGTCAACCAAAATAACAAACTCAGAACTCAAAGAAATCTCCTGTAATTACCGATAATCATCTACATGCATAAACGCATATACACATAACTAAAAATTATATTATTGAACCATATTTAAATACTATATCATATTATTTACATTGAGTTTTAGACATAAAGATGCAACATAGCCTCATGGCTTTAGTGAGAAGTCTATAATAACTTAGTCTTAAACTCTGAAAACCATAAGGGTTTCATCTTTTAAATTAAAAACGAATCAGAGTCCCACGGTAGCTATTCACGAACAAAACGAGGGAGTCATGACGGAGGACGAGACGTTATAAAGAGCCAAAAATGCAAGGAAAATGTGATAAGTTGCAGTTGTACCTAGAAGGACAACATAACAATGTTAGCGTTTCAGTTTCAAAACCCTGGGTAACATTCAAGAAAACTTAATAATAATTCCAAGCGAATTTTGGGAATTAACTTTATAACGGAACTAGATGCCTTGGTGCCGTAAATGTGAAATAGCAAGGAGAACTATAATAATCCAACCCTCGTTCGAAAATAGTTGCTTAAACTGTAAATGAAAAACAATAACAATGATAAAGGCTTAGAGTGAGCTCACGTGTGTGACTGGACTAAATATGCAACTTGAATCTCCAACAATAGGTGCTTTAATCCCCTCGCCATGAATCGACAATGCCATAAACCCCAAGCTCATTATCTAGATAGAGCAACCATTGCAAAGCTCGAATCAATCAGCAAGACAAGCCAATGGAACGCAGGGGTTCTGTGAGCACCGATATCAAATAAAATAACAGAGAAAATGTGTGGGAAGGAAGCAAAACCACAATTGTAACCTCTGTAAAATGGACGAAGAGAAATTCACTCTAAAATGTTACATGCAACAGTGCAATGCATGGAAAAAATTGAACTAACTCGAAGCACAATAATGGCAGTGTTGGAGTCACAAAGCGACAGAGATCTACCCCACAAGGTGGAAATGAGGAAAGTGGTTAGGGTTCAGGGGTGGTCGATACCCTAACCTTAGGCCCAATATTTCTCCACCGTCAATCTCATCACATTGAATCTAACGGTGCTTGAAAAGGAAAGTGTGAGTTAAATTTAATTCCATAGTGGCATGGAGGAACAGGTTAGGATTAACCATCGTACCTTAGATCATATTCACATGAGAAATCATATAACGATGTCATAATAATGACAATTAACTTCATATTGAATATCAACCGAAAACAAAAACAATAAATATATAATGGTGGTTGACATATCATACTCTCAGATCTGTAGTGCTTCATATATATTCTGTTGAAAAATAGAAAATATTGTATGGTAAGTCTATTAAATAACATAAAATTCTATGTCCAAAGAGTCCAATCTGTAAGCTTAAAAATAACATTCTTAATGCGGAATAATTACTTTAAAAAAATCGAAAAATAAAAACTTTAATGCCTAATAAATCATACCTCCAACCATTGATGCTGCTCACAATGTATTTTGTATGAAAATCTTCCGGGCTGCTTCACTATATAGAAAATTTGCAGGAGAAATATGACTTATGCCTTGCATGCCAATACAAAAAATTAGAAAATCTAAAGGGACTTCCAAGCTCTGCTCACTCTAGCTTAATGGTGTAAAACTGAACGGAATTGAGTTAGTGAGCTTGGGGACCAAATAGAAATATTTATAGCCAAGCTTCCATCAAGCTTTTTTTGGCTATGTGTCAAGTGTTCCACAAATCATGGTAGAGAACTCCAATGGGAGTAATGGACCACTTCAGAAGCTCCCAACAAGAAATTAATTAAATGCAGTTGATTTCCGTAATTTAAAGAAATTACTGCAGTTGGCTTCCATAAATTAAGGAAATCACTGCAGTTGGTTTCTAGAAATAATTACTGTAGTTAATTCTAGAAATAACTCCAGCTATTGTGAGAGGGAGCGTACAGTTGTTGTGAGAGGGAGCATAAGATTCTCCCACTTGGTCCATGCTTCCAAACTTAATGTCTCATCTTAAAACCCATTGATAATATGTATTAAGTAACAGATACATGAATCATGGTGATAAGTCCTCTAATGACGAGTATTATCTTCCATGTATTACTATGTATTTATTTCTATTAAAATTTATGTGGCAACAATTTCTTAATGAATAAACCCTATGTTTATTCTTGGTCCTACACAGATGAATTCTCTCAAATCAAATTAAGTTTCACATAAATATGAGAAAAACATCACAAGAATTAATAATTTCATTAAAAATAACATTGTTCATACAATGAGAAACTACATAATGGAACCAAGTCCCATATTCATTACATGATACTTGAATTTAAACAGTGGCATGCCCTTATTCAAAGGATAAGTGATCATCAACTCAGTGCTAATGTGCTCAATGACCACTTTCTTTTCTTTAACACGTTCCCTTATAGCTAAATACTTAATGTCAATGTGTTTATTTCGACTCCCACTTTTGTTGTTCTTAGCCATAAAAGCAACAACTGAATTGTCGCAATATATTCTCAATGGCTTAGAGATAGAATCCATAATTCTAAGCCCAGAAATGAAACTCTTAAGCCATACACCATGTAAAGTAGCCTCAAAATAGGAGACGAACTCGACTTCCATATTGGAAGTGGAAATCAGGGTCTGCTTGGCACTCCTCCATGATACAGCTCCACCGGCCATCATAAAAATGTATCCTAATGTTGATTTGCGTGAATTAACACGTCCAGCAAAGTCAGAATCTGAGGAGCCAATTACTTCCAAATTGTCCGCCCGTCTATACATAAGCATGTAGTTTTTGGTTCGTTGAAGGTACCTCATTAATTTCTTTGCAGTTCTCCAGTGGTCTAAACCTGGATCAATCTAATATCGTCCCAACATTCCCACAACAAATACAATGTCAGGTCTTGTGCAGACTTGAGCATACATTAGGCTTCCGATAGTAGAAGCATATGGAATGTTCTTCATTTTTTCCCTTTCAAAGTCATTCTTTGGGCATTGGTTCAAACTGAACCTATCACCCTTCACAATGGGAGTGACACTTGGTGAACAATCCTTCATCTGAAATCTCTCTAAAATTTTATTAATATAGGTTTCCTGAGATAGACCCAAGATGCCTTGAAATTTGTCCCTATGGATCTTAATGCCAATGACATAAGATGCCTCACCCATATCCTTCATATCGAAATTTTTAGGGAAGAATTGTTTCACCTCATGCAGCAAACACTTATCATTGGTTGCTAGAAAAATATCATCCACATATAAAATAAGAAAACATATTTTAATCCCACTGAGTTTCAGGTATATACATTCATCCATAATGTTTTCTACAAAACCGAAAGAAGAAATTACATTATGAAATTTCAAATACCATTGACGGGATGCTTGTTTTAATCCATATAATGATTTCTTGAGCTTGCAAACCAATTTCTTACCACCACTAGAGGAGAATCCTTCAAGTTGTTTCATGTAAACCTCCTCCTCTAGATCTCCATTGAGAAAATCCGTTTTCACATCCATTTGGTGCAACTCCAAGTCAAAATGGGCTACTAGTGCCATAATAACATGCAAGTAATCTTTCTTAGATACAGGAGAGAAAGTCTCTGTGTAATTGATTCCTTCTTTCTGAGTGAATCCCTTTCCAACAAGTCTTGCCTTGTATCTCTCAATGTTTTCGAATGAGTCTTTCTTTGTCTTAAAGACCCATTTACATCCAATGGCTTTTGCACCATTAGGTAACTCAAAAAGATCCCAAACTTCATTACTCTTCATAGAATTCATCTCTTCCTTCATGACATCGTACCATAATTCTGATTCTTTGCAACTCATGGCTTGTGAAAAGGACTTGGGATCATTTTTGGCTCCAGTGTTGTAGTCAGATTCTTGTAGATACACAACATAATCATCAGGAATTGTTAATCTCTTTGTTCTAGTAGATATTCTTAATGTTGTACCAACATCTTCCTGAGAAGTATGTGGTTCAACTCATTGTTCAAGAATTCTTGGAAATTTTTGAACTATCTGATCTACCGGAATGTCGTCAGCAGCTTTTGGAACTTCAAAAATTGGTTGTTCAACACTAGTTTGTACTTGAGGGGTGCTGTGAGCAATAACCAATCTATCACTTGAGGTGGAAGGTTGATATTCTGAATGATCCTTCTCAAAAGCTATGTTCTTGGTTTGATAGCTCCCACTGATCAAGTCATTTTCAAGAAAATTTTCATTTCTTGATTCCACAATCCTAGTGTTGTTAGATGGACAATAAAATTTGTAACCTTTAGACTTTTCAACATATCCAATGAAATACCCATTAATGGTCCTTGGGTCTAGCCTATTTTCTTGTGGATTATATATTCTCACTTCAGACGGGCATCCCCAAACGTGCATATGTCACAAACTCGATTTCCAACCTTTCCATAATTCAAATGGTGTTTTAAGAACATCCTTCATTGGAACTCGGTTTAATATATACACTGCCATCTTAAGTGCTTCATTCCACAAGGATTTAGGAAGATTAGAGCTCCTAAGCATACTCTGCACCATGTCCAATAATGTTTTGTTTCTTCTTTTTTCTACACCATTCTGGGTGGGTGAACTAGGCATAGTGTATTGGGCAACAATCCCATGCTCTTGAAGAAATTTTTCAAATGGCCCAGGTGTTTTTCTATCTTCTGTGTATCTACCATAATATTCTCCACCTCTATCTGATCTCACGATCTTACTTTTCTTGCCACATTGTTTCTCTACTTCGGCGTTAAAAATCTTAAAGGCATCTAATGCTTCGCTCTTTTTATGAAGCATGTAGAGATACATATATCATGAGTAATCATCTATAAGAGAGATGAAGTATCTCTGACCATGTGAGTCCATGCCTGGACTACATATATCAGTATGTATGATCTCTAATATGCCCGAACTCCTATTGGCACCTTTATTTGACTTGTTCGTCTACTTTCCTTTTATGCAGTCCACACAAGTCTCAAAATCAGTAAAATCCAAAGTATTAAGTACCCCTTTATTTACCAATATTTTAATTCTTTCTATGGAAATATGACCTAGTCTCCGGTGCCATAATTTAGAGGAATTTTCATTAATAACACATAGTTTAGTGCCAGTGTGAACATGCATTGAATCATAAGTGACATTTTTTTGTAAATTAATGCAGTAAAGACCATTAGACAAAATACCATTCCCAACACAATCAGATTTATGAAATAAACTGAAGAATGTTTCTGAAAAGTTAAAGGAATATCCAAAAAATAAAAGCCTTGAAACTGAAATCAAGTTTCTAGAAAAACTTGGTAGATAAAAGGTCTTTTCTAATTCTAAAACAAAGCCACTACTTAAAGTTAAATAGCATGTTCCTATAGCTTCCACATGCGAGCCCATCTTGTTTCTTGATAAGATGCTTTGCTCACTACCCAATGGCTTCCTTAGGTTTTGCAAATGCTGCAAGGAATTCGAAATGTGAATTGTTGATCCAGTATCAATCCAACAGGTGTTAATATTGACATTAACCATATTAGATTCATAAGAAACAAACGAGATTGGATTACCTTTGTCCGCAAGCCATTTCTGAAATTTGGTGCATTCCTTCTTGATGTGTCTCTTCTTTTTACAGAAAAAACACTTGGAATCCTTCTTGATATTGGCTTGGGGAGGTATTTTACCTTTCCCTTTCTGATTGGCTTGAGATTTTCCCTTTCCTCGCATTGCCAGCATTGCACTTTCTCCCATTTCCATCACTAGTCTCTCTTCCTTTTGAACACACATGGTCATGAGTTCATTAATTGACCATTTATCCTTATGTGTGTTGTATGAGATTTTGAAGGGTCCGGATTGGTGCGGAAGGGTATTCAGGATATAGTGCACCAGGAAAGACTCTAATATTTCAACCTCGAGTTTCTTCAATTCAGCCGCAGTGTCCATCATTTGCATGATGTGCTCGTGCACACCTTTTACACTAGTGAGCCTTAGGGATGAGAACTTCATAATTAGGGTGGTTGCTTGTGCCTTGTCTGAAGTGACGAATTGATCATCAATAGCTTTCAGCAAGTCTCGGACCTTTTCATGCTATTCAACGCAACCATGAATACCAGCTGAAATTTTAGTCTTAATGAACATCGCACTTAGGTAATTAGATCGTTCCCATCGTTCATAAAGCATGATGTCTGCTACAGTGCTGGTATTATTGAGTTTCAGTGGTTCATCTTTCCTAATAGAATAATCTATATCCATCCACCCCAAATGAAGGAGAACTCTCTCCTTCCAGACCTTATAGTTATCTCCCTTAAGTTCAGGGATATCATTACGAATTTTAGAGAAACTCGCAGGTTGTACAACTACATAAAATTAATGATCACATGCTTATGTTAAAATTGAGGCCTAAATAAAATTTCATGCTTTACCAATGTAAATCATGCTTAAAATTGAATCTAATGACATAAAAATTATTTGTGGACTAAATTTTCAATTTATTCTTTATGATAGAATTTATCAAATTATTCACTTAATTCATATATCTAAAGGTATATTATGATTATAATTTGATATAAATTCTATCTTAGTTTTGAAATTTATGATAAAACTATTAATTCATAACTCCTGTGGGTAAATTATGAATGTTTTATCCTAATTAATTATATAAATATAACAAAAATTCCTGTGGGATAAAATTTATTATATTTAGTATAATTAATTACAATTAATGTCTAAATATTCTTTATGTGATCCCAATCAATCATAATATATAATTTTATTTAATTAGAGATGTTGTCTCTATTCTCTAATCATTTAAAATTATATGAATCACTAGACATTATTTACATAAAAATTAACTTGATATGACAATAATGATAATTTGCGTAAATAAAACTATAAAATTTATGCATAACATTTAACGATTGGTTTCGTATACTCATCCAAAATAGCATGTTTTAATTAGAATAGAAATAATTAATTCATGCAAATTAAATACGAGCATATTTTCCAGATTGCATATAGTTAAACTAAATAAATATTATAAGCATAAAAATTGAGCAGAAATTAGACAAATTTCCAAATAAATGCTTTAATTCAGAAAATTCTCAAAATATGACATTTTAGCAAAAATATGTCTATAACCATCATGGCAGAGATAAAAAATGCTCTCATACCAAATGTAAGCTTAAAAATAACAATTCTTAATGCGAAATAAGTACTTTAAAAGAATCGAAAAATAAAAACTTTAATGCCCAATAAATCATACATCCAGCCATTGATGCTGCTCACAATGTATTTTGTATGCAAAGCTTCTGGGCTCCTTCACTATATAGAAAATCTCTAAGAAAAAGATGTCTTATGTCTTGCACGCGAAAACAGAAAATCAGAAAATCTGAAGGGACTTCCAAGCTCTGCTCACTCTAGCTTGATGGTGTAAAACTGAAGGGGATTGAGTTAGTGAGCTTGGGAACCAAACAAAAATATTTATAGCCAAGCTTCCATCAAGCTTCTGTTGGCTATGTGTCAAGTGTTCCACAAATCATGGTAGAGAAGTGCAGTGGGAGTAATGGACCACTTCAGAAGCTTCCAACAAGAAATTAATTAACTGCAGTTGATTTCCGTAATTTAAGGAAATTACTGTAGTTGGTTTCCATAAATTAAGGAAATCTTGGTTTTCAAAAATAATTACTGCAATTATTTCTAGAGATAACTCCAGTTGTTGTGACGCTGTTGTGAAAAGGAGCGTACCGTTGTTGTGAGAGAGAGCGTAACACAATCTTCATTGGTTTATGTGAATATGGTTAATGGAAATGATATTGTGCCATAAATAGTTAGTTTTTGTGTGATATTATATAGTTCCTTGCCACAAAGATAATCTAATATCATAGTAGTTTTAAATATAATCTAATATCATATTGTTTTTAATTGGAAGTAAAATAATGATTCGTTCTAACCCAACCTAGTTAAGAGTCAAAAGGTAAATAGCGATTAAAAAAGAACCTTATGGATGTCACACTTTCATTTGAGGGCTGGTGACACTCACGGTACCTTATCCCAAATTTCTTACCACCGAGCATCTAGTGTTATAGTCCATGTGACGTGGTGTTTATCGGGAAGTGGCTATCAGATAGGATATTGGAATTTTTTTGGGCTTTGTCTACGTTACAAATTAGTTTGGACTGTAGTTATTTTTTGTTTGAATATGTTAAAAAAATTTTAAAAAAAAGTTTAAATCAATTTTTTATGGTAAAAATAAATTCAGGATCATTGTCAAAATCATAAAGTTTGACAACTATAATTTAGATTTAAAAATAAAAAATTCAACTTTTTGTTACATTTTATGGTAATCTTACTAGAATGTCTATTATTTTTGAACTAATATGTAATTTTTTTTAAATTAACCTATTTCCTGGAAATAACCCCTACTAACGTGGAGTGATGCTCACATCCCCATACCGTAACAACAATTAACACAAAGGAAATTCATAGAGAATACCATCTTTCGGGACAGTCGTTTGATGGGTTACCCTTGCTTCTGGGATCGAAGGGATCAATTGCCACGGGTGAAATATTCGCTGAATATTTCACACACTTGGGAACAACTTATTGCAAAGTCCACAGAATCGACGGCTAGCGGCACCTTTAAGCTAGTTAGGGTTTAACGCACCAGAGGGGAGGGGAAGGGAAGGAGGAAACCACTCTGGTAAAACCACCATGCCACATGGATGGTGGTCGAGATATCTTGTGGGGCCTCCTTTCCCTTTTAACTAAACCACACACACATCACCCCATGGGAACCATTCTGGATTTTCAAAACCTAGAACCAAAACCCATGCACTTAGGTACGAGCGGTGGACTAAACTATGCTGGAGAATTGCTAAGTGTCGACGTCTATCGATCGAAGGTTTGTAAAATTGACATTTGGCTAAAAAAAAATCAGAGCTAGACTTTCTCGTTCTACTACGTAGAAACCTCGAATATCCGATGCACCGAGTAGGAGGGTCTAAGGACCACTGTGGCTTGAGCCTACAACCTCGGACGTATCCATGAGCCTGTAAATCTAAGAAATCACGACTTTTTATAATTATTTTCATGAGAAAAAAAAAAAAAAAAACCATACATAATCCAATTATACAATGGCTAAACAATTCATAATCCAGTGATATAATGAATACATCCGCATAAACTTAACCCATGGAATTTAATTACTAAGAAGAAGGCAATTACAGAGAATTCTGCAGCTTCACTATCGCTCTACAGAGACACTCGTTCTCTTCCTAGCTGTTCTTTGTACTCTTAGCTAATCTAATTTTAGAATATCTCTACTGCAAAATAGAGGCTGTTAACTAACAAGTTTCTCAATCCAGCTACACCTGTCCGTATTTTAGTAAGTAGATGCCATTTTATCCTTCAAAATAAATAGAGGCTTTTAACTAACAAGTTTCTCAATCCAGCTACATCTGTCCTTATTTTAGGACGTAGATGCCATTTTATCCTTAAAATTTAGTTACATCCGTCTTCTAAGAACGCTTTAGAATAACCTCTGAGTATAGAGATCCTTATAAGTTCAAATATCACAATTTAAAGAAACTACAAAATGGTATCAAATCCCTTTGGTTGAACTTTGAAGACCCCCTTTTATGGTTTTTCAATAAGGTTGACCTCCAGAGAATATGTTCCTGTATCAAATTCAGGGTTACAAAAGTTTATGACTTTCTAGTCATATGTCTTCAATTGCTTCATCTCTTTCGAATTCCGTATGAGATGTTGTTTTTCTATACGTGTATGTCTTTACAATCATTTTCAGCTAACTAATCTTTGTTATTGATTTTCTTGTTCATTGTTTTACATTTTTATTTAGGAATCTTTTCCCATATTTTCTTCATTGTTTTACATTTCAATTTAGAAATTTTTTCCCATATTATCTTCATTGTTTTACGTCTCACTTTAGGAATTTTTTCCCATATTTTTTCAATGTTCAATAATATTCTCTGTTGTGATATGTTATTATTCCAAATTCATTGCTTCATCATTTCCATCACCCAAATTATCACCCCATCTATCGGAAGCTTCATACATGTTTATAACTTTTCAAATTCTATTTTAGGACCTTGTATAATTTATTATTTGCATAACATCAAATTCTCTTCATACCTTTGGTATAATTTTTTGTTGTTTGCAGAACATCCAATTCTTTTCCTACCCCTTGATTGTTATCTCAATTCTAAAATATTTTGGTTTCATTTATCTTTAACTTTTCTTCATTGAATTTCCTTTGTCTTCAATCTACATTTTGATGAGTTTTTTTTGTTTGATCTGGTTCTTTCCTACCCTTTGATTGTTATCTCAATTCTAAAATATTTTGGTTTCATTTATCTTTAACTTTTCTTCATTGAATTTCCTTTGTCTTCAATCTTCATTTTCATAAGTTTTTTTGTTTGATCTGGTTCTTTCCTTTTTTAAGGGATGACTTTGGTTTCTCCTTTTGAATGATTTCTTGTTTTTTTTTTTTTTGATAATTTCTTATTTCCTATAACTTTGTAAATAATTCACCTCTTCATTAACTATGAAATTGCATTTTTTTTTCTCAAGATTTCTACCTCATCATGTTTCCCATCATCTTGACATTCTAGAAGATATTTAATTTTTATCTTGATAGGTACGAGCTTTTTATTCTATACAATATTTCTTATTGAAATCTCGTCTTCAAATTTATGCAATATTTTCCACATGTACGACTTCATAAGTACATAATGTTCTTGGATGATGTTTCCTTTTATGAAAAAAATATATTCATCTTTAAAATATTTTCTTCTTCCTTTATCTACACATAAAATAATTATATAATGAAAAATATTTTTCTTGTGACATCTTTGAGGCCCATTTTCATCCACAAGAATTTCTACTAACCAAGCTTGCTTATATGGTTCCCTCACAAACCAATCATATGAATCCACTTGGTGCTAGATCTTCCTCGAGTGAAAGATATGCTCCTTAGTGCAAATCATTCATAAATAATCGATGCTCCTTTGAGTTTATCATTTTAATCAAGTAGATCTGCAATTTTGGTGTATCCTTCATTGACGTCATTCTCTGGTAGAGATTCCTTTCGCAAAATGTTGTTATTGTCTTCAAATACAACCCTTTCCTCCTTACCTGTGAGGATACATTCACTTTCACTCAATGAAATTTAGATCTTCCTCAAGTGAAAGATATGCTCCTTAGTTCAAATCATTCATAAATAATCGATGCTCCTTTGAGCTTATCATTTTAATCAAGTGGCTCTGAAATTTTGGTATATCCTTCATTGACATCATTCTCTTGTAGAGATTCCTTTCGCAGAATGTTGTTATTGTCTTCAAATACAACCCTTTTCTCCTTACCTGTGAGGATACATTCACTTTTACTCAATGAAATTTAATCTACTAAAGGTAATTCACTTTCACTCAATTAAATTTAATCTACTATAGGTAAATCAATTAACTTAATATTTACAATTTCCTTTCCCGTAGAGATTCCTTTCGCAGAATGTTCAAATACAACCCTTTTCTCATTACGTTGTATCACTTTCACTGAATGAAATTACATTGACTTTCACTCAAATAAAATTTAATCTGCTAAAAGTAATCCACTTTCACTCAATGAAATTTAATCTACTAAAGGTAAATCAATTAACTTAATATTTACAATTTCCTTTCTCCTATGTCCTTCTTCAACCTTGGGCATTGCATCTAAGTGTCCTCTCTCGTTTTTAGTAATTGAATTCTCTTTTTCTATCAAAAAGGCTATTTCCTTTCATTATATTTACAGAATCATTATTAGCTTTCTCTCCTAAAGAGAATTCTTCATTTTCTTGTTCCTTTACGACAACTTTTAATAATTGGCCATCTCCATGATCTGTACAACTTGCATAAATACACAATTGATTATTTTAAGAACATAAGACTCTTAAATCTTTGTTGATGATTCTAGCAACATCTCATGATGTTGGTGTGAATTTTCCAAAAATTTTGTGAGACTTAGTAACATTTACATTCTTATGTCAAATTGAACTCTAACATTCTTCTGTGAGACTCTCATTAATGTCTTCCTCTCAATGTATGATTCCTTGTTGTGGTTCACAAAGGTGATTTTTTCTTTTTCATACTGATTTTCACTAAGTTCTTATATTTTAAGCAAAGAACTAAATATGTGCTTCACCTTCTCTTCAAACATACACCATTTCACCTTCTTCTTCCTTAACACCCAACCATATCATTGTTTCTCACCACTTTTCTATATCAGCTTCATTAGAACACTAATTTGTGACTCCATGTCAGTTATCCCTCTCTAAAATTCCCCATCACTCATATTTGTGTAGCTTTCTAAACCCCTAGCATGACTATTCATAGTCATCACTTTATCCTTCTTTGTGAGCTTCTCCATGCTCAATTATGAGCAGAAAACAAGCTTCTATTATCGAAATTATGTTTGAGCTTGCTACAAGACACCGCACCAAGCTTATCTCCTATGAAATCGATCTTTTGGTATTATTGGCTCTCTCCTCTCGAACATCTTGAGTTTCCTATACTCTTATAGTATTTTGTACTTTGCTCACTCCCTCTTGAAAAATTCCCCTGTTGTCTTCACTTCTCTTTAGAACTTCCTTTGTTATATTCACTTCCAACTTTAGTTGGAACTTATAATTTGTCTCTATATCACAACTACTCCAATTTAAGGTCTCTATATCACTATTCTCCTTTCTTATACTACTACCTACAGTAAAAAAAAATCTGTATCTGAATTAAAGTGAAAATTTAAAGACGAATTTACCTAGAAAGTCTCATCGACTTTGAATTACCAAAAAAATTTCACTCCCTACAAATCCCTAATAGTTTTATTCTTCTCATTCTGTTTGGATTGTATTTTACATTCTCCCAACCTTAGCTTCTTTTATGCATTTTTTGTGGGACTTATTTGGACCAAATCCTTCGTTCTTTAGTTTCCTTCTACAATCCTCTATTATTGTAGAAGTAACTCTTGACTCTTCAATTATCATTCATATACTCATTCCAATATAAAAAGGAATAACTCCAATACCTCATACCGAAGGTCTCCAATATTGCATCAGTTCATGTCTTATTTCATAAGAATTCATGTTCTAATATCCTTTCTCAAATCCATCTTATTTCAATACGAGGTCGATGTTAATGATCTCACTCTACTATTCATCCTCACATCATTCCTGTGCTCTAGTACAAATAATGATGCCAAATGGTCTTCTTCAAATCCCAAATTTCTTTTGTTTAAGTGCGGGAGGCACAGACTATACCCAAGCCCTAAATTTCTTATGATTGATCCATAAAAATTATAGTCCAGGTGTCTTGGTGCTTACAAGGAGGTGGAAATTAAATCGTCATTTCATTGAGGTAACTCTAGATAATGGGAGAAATCTCGATATCTTGATCTCAAAATTAAAAATAATGTGAAGGAAATTCATAAAGGAATATTTTTATAGGTAATTTCGATTCATGGCTTACGCTTCCTTCTCGGATGGAAGCTATCAATTTCCATTGTGTGAAATATTAGTCGAATATACTAATCCTCGCATCATAGAATTTGTTGTTATCGAAGCCACATGTGGGAATGATTGATCACAAGATCCACATGAGTGGCATTTAGTGGGGCCCTTGATCTTGTAAAGGTTTAAAACACCAGGGGGTAGGAAAAATAGCCTAGTAAAACCATCATGACACTTTGATGGTTGAGATATCCTACAGGGCTTCCTTTCCCTATTTACTAAACCATGCATGCACCCCTCATGAGAACCAATCTGGGTTTTGAAAACCTAGAATCAAAACCCATGTCCTTTGGTTAGGGGTGGTGGAATAAATTATGTTGGAGAATTTGTAAGTGTTGGGATCTGCCAATCTAAGGTTTGTAACCTTGACACTTTTCCCAAGTATGGAGCTATATTTTCCCATTGTGTTATGAAGAGTCCTTGAATATTATATTTTTTGAGTATGAGGGTTTAAGTTCCATTGTGGCTTGAGCTTACAAACTCATAGGTAGAAACAAAGTAGATATGAGAAATCATGTGTAACCGTATCTGCCCACATTTACCCAAGTTAATCGGTCAACCGAGGTAAACATGTGCTGAAGAGTTACTTGATATTATTCAACTCGCCAAGTATAGTTAAGGAAGTGGAACCAATAAGAGAAGATTGATCTAACCTTACTTAGATGCTACAGGACCTTCAATATCCAACCAACCATTCCAAGTGCACAACCCTTGAAATAAATTGTTGTTTTGCTGATTAGGACCCCGAGTCACACAAATGACAAGCCCTCCATGCAACTGAAACACTCCCATCACATGCACAACACGAAAACCATGCGACTAAAACCCTCCATTTATGTGAAAAACAAGGCGTCCATGTGACTGGAACCCTTTTTAGGAAGTTATGTGCCAATGACTTCAAATTCTAAGCCATTTTTTGAGGGCCAGGACTCAGGCCTCTACCCATAATTTTATGAAACTCTCAAAAAGGAAAAATAACAAGATGAAAATTCCTCTAATTTAAAAATTGAACAATTTCTTAATACGACAAGGACTATCCATGATAGACATTCTGTCAAACATGTTATGAACACGTAATCTACAAATCATATAAACACATCTGAACATAGGGATTTCATACTTATTTGAGATGTGTGAAGAAGAACTGATGCCCCCCCATAATAGATGCAAGGTCATATATTATGTCATGAATTCATTAAAATTTCATTTACTAATCAAAACATGATGAGAGTCATAACTCAAGTTTGTCATAAACCATGTTCATAACTAACATATAACCAACAAAATAAAAATGATTAAAGAACCATTAAGATCACATAATAAGAATTACATTTACTCATAAAATACTAGAGGAAAATAGGTCTATTGACATATGAAAAATGCAACCACGTTTTGGACTTCCATGTACCACCCAACCATAGATTGGGTTGAACAAAATATTTATTTCAGCCAATCACCTATGTGCCATATTCCAATGGTGAATGTGGTATATCATGGAATAAACAAAAAAAATGAAACTAGGGCTTCCAAAGGCAAAATCACCTAAACCCTCAACTAATGGTTCTGCCTCATGGCCAAACATCACTAACTATCACCAGAACTGTCTCTACCCATGCTATATAGGGTTCCATCCAGTTTGTTCCAACCAGGGCTTCTAAGACTAGTAACTCAACACATAACTATCGACAGACTTCCAGAGCGTTTTTCCAACCAAGGCTTCCTGGACTAGTAAGTAAACACACCAAGGTATTTCAGAGCATTTGTCCAACCAAGGCTTGTAGGAATAGTAACTCAACCCACAACCATAAGGAACATGAGCACCAATTAGAAAAATAAGGTAAACCCACAACACCATGGCTATCCTGGAAATCGAAAGGCTAGGCAAACTCATGGTAAATCTAGGCAATCCTCCATCCCAATGAAAAATGATAACCAAGAAACCACACACATGTACCATGCATGCTAAAACTAGCAAGGAAACCATACATTAAACTTGATACCTGCAAAGAAATCTAGCTGTAGCTATTGATCAAATTGTTCCCTTACGCTTTCCTACTTTCCTTTTCCTTCTTGCTCCAAATCCTGTGTATGCGACACTTCTCCATGATTTCTCCAAGAAAACTCTAAGTATACAATAGTATGAGAGAGAGAGAGAATATAAGAGATCAGTATAAGTCTTTTAGCATTGAGACCTCTATTTTCTTCATTTTCCTTTATTTTTCTTCTTCATCCTCACATGTAACCTGTGACCTTTCACCTTCCTTTTGTCCTATTGTCATTATTTTCATAAATAAATGCCAACAAATGCCACTTTTCCTTTCCAAAACCTTTTCCAATTTACATAGCCACCAGCCTAGATCCATCTAACTCTAGATCTATCATGCGCCGAGAGGGATCAAATCTCTCGAGGTGCAAACCTATTTTTTGAGTGAAAAACTTGGGGAAAGGTTTGCACCTCGAGAGGTTTGATCCCTCTCGGTGCATGATAGATCCAGAGTTATATGGATCTAGGCTGGTTCCAGTCGGAGGCATCAACGTCACATTTTTCAGATTATTAAAATGTTTGTATATTTTTGAGATGTAAGATGGATCTAGGATGGTTTCAGTTGTGTGTTGCCAAGGAAAATCTATCAAAGATATGGTTAATTTTATCAGTAATATGTAAATATATCAAATATTAATATAATCATTTTAAATATGCTAAATATTTCTGAGATTAACTTGGTGATTTTAATTTTAAATTTTTTTAGTTACCTCAGTTCGTTGAGATGATAATTATTGTTAATAACTATAATGATGAAAAATGATGAAATATTTTTTTTAAATGCAAAGTGACAATAATAGTGTTGAAAGATAGAAAATGTGAATAATAAGAATGTACTCATGTTACAATCAATCTCAAACTATTTTCTTCTACTATTCTTATTTCCTCCCTTTTAGTTTTGTTATCTTTTCATATCGATTATATGAAAAAATAAAATTTAAATCATAAACCATTTAAATCTTTAGCTCGATCTGTTGTAGTAAACATGATACCTTGTCTCTCTTGCTCTCCAATATTAATAGCTTAAATTAATATAACACAAAAATCAATCTACATTGTTAATAACTTTTTGTGCTTACACTAAAATCAATGCATATTGTTAATCCAATCACTCTAATATTAATGTACCGTCATATATCCAATTACATCAAATCATAAATCAACATATACATTGAAATCAATGCATTTAATGCAAGCAATAAAATAAGATTAGAAAATAACTTCTACATTGAAATCAAAGCACCTAATGCAATCAATCGAATAAGATTATAAACCAACATCTACACTGAAATCAATGTATTCACTCAAAGAAATCAAATAGGGTTATAAATCACCATCTACACTGAAATCAATGCATTTAGCGCAAACAATCAAATAGTATTAGGAATAATCTACATTGAAATCAATGCATCTAGTGCAAGCAATCAAATAGTATTAGGAATCATCACCTACATTGAAATCAATGCATCTAGTGCAAGTAATCATATATCATTAGAAATAAATATCTACACTAAAATCAATGCATCTAGTGAAAATAATAAAATAGGATTATAAATCACCATCTCCACGTAAATCAATCCATCTAGTGCAAGAAATATTCTTCCCTCTCTCCACCCTCCATCCATATCTATATCCCCATCCATCTCTTTTTTTTTGTCTCTATCTCACCCCCCTAAACACACATTCTCTCACACTCCATATATATCATTCTCTTTGTCGATCACCCTCTCTCCCCGTCTCTCTCTTCTTCCCTCTCTTCCCCTTCTCTCCCTCTCCCCCGTTAATATCTCTCTTTCCTCCTTTTGTCCTCTCTCTCTCTCTCTCTCCATCTTCCCTATCACTCACTCTCTCTCTCTCTAGGAATCAACATCTACACTGAAATCAATGCATTTACTCAAATAAATCAAATAGGATTAGAAATCACCATCTACACTAAAATCAATGCATTTAGTACAAACAATCAAATAGGATTAGAAATCATCTACATAGAAATTAAGTCATATAGTGCAAGTAATCAAATATACTTATAATTTGACATCTAAATTGAAATCAACACATTCAGTGCAAGCAATCAAATTGTATTAGAAATCACCACCTACACTGAAATCAATGCATCTAGTGCAAGTAATCAAATATCATTAGAAATAAATATCTCCACTAAAATCGATGCATCTAGTGAAAATAATCAAATAGGATTAGAAATCACCATCTCCACTTATATCAATCCATCTAGTGCGAGAAACATTCCTCCCTCTCTCCAGCCTCCATCCATATCTATATTCCCCTCCATATATTCTTTTTTTTCTCTCTATCTCACCCCCCTAAACAAACGCGCTCTCATACTCCATATATATCAATCTCTTTTTAAATCACCCCCTCTCCCCATATCTCTCTTCTTCCCTCTCTTCACCTTCCATATATTTCTCTATCTTCCCCTTCTCTCCCTCTCCCCCATTAATATCTCTCTTTCCTCCTTTTGCACTCTCTCCCTCTCTCTCCATCTTCCTTGTCACTCTCTCTTTTTCTCTCTCTAGAAACCAACATCTACACTGAAATCAATGCATTTACTCAAATAAATCAAATAGGATTAGAAATCACCATCTACACTGAAATCAATGCATTTAGTGAAAACAATCAAATAGGATTAGAAATAATCTGCATTGAAACCAATTCATCTAGTGAAAGTAATCAAATATAATTATAAATCGACATCTAAATTGAAATCAACAAATTTAGTGCAAGCAATCAAATTGTATTAGAAATCGCCACCTACACTGAAATCAATGCAACTAGTGCAAGTAATCAAATATCATTAGAAATAAATATCTACACTAAAATCAATGCATATAGTGAAAATAATCAAATAGGATTATAAATCACCATCTCCACTTATATCAATCCATCTAGTGTGAGAAATATTCTTCCCTCTCTCCACCCTCCATCCATATCTATATCCCCCTCCATCTCTTCTTTTTTGTCTCTCTATCTCACCCCCCTAAACACACACACTCTCGCAATCCATATATATCAATCTCTTTGTCAATCCCCTCCTCTCCCCATCTCTCTCTTCTTCCCTCTCTTCACCTTCCATCTATATCTCTATCTTCCCTCTCTCTCCCTCTCTCTCCATCTTCCTTATCACTCACTCACTCTCTCTCTCCACCTTTCTCTCTCTATTTCTTTCTTCTTACCTCTCTCCTCCTCCCCCTCCAAGTCCATCTCTCTTTCCCTCCCTCTCTCCACTCTCTCACATCCTCTCTCTTCCTTCCTCTCTTTCCCTTTCTCTCCCATCTCTCTCTCCCTCTCTCTCTCTCTTCACCCACCAACTATGTTACTATATCCCTCCCTCTCTCTTTATATCTCCTTCTCTGCCCTTATCTCCATCTCTCCTTATTTGTCTCTTTATCTCAGCCCGAAATATACACGCTCTCTCTATGTCTCTCCCTTGTCACTCCTTCTCTCTCTCCACTTCTCATTCTCTATATTTCTTATTTCCTACATCTCTCCCCCTCCAACTCCATCTCTCTTATCGATCCCTCTCTCCTCCTCTCTCTCATTCTTCCTCTCTCTCTCCCCCCTTGTAACAGTCACTTAACCACAAATTTACTCACTATAAATTTTTTTTTATAACTTAACCGATTGTTATTCTCCACCTTAGATTTCTGACATTATTATCATTACTGCAGGTCCTGTAAATACAAATATTTTACCCATACAAAAATCTGATAGGTTAATTGTTCACTCGCACATAAAACTCCAGCTGACATGTATGAATCTACGGGTCCGGTTCTTTATGGATCACAATCATTTAACACTTTTGTAATTGCACCTAGCAGATATCATTATAGTTGGCACTTTATATTATAGTTGGGCATTATTGCGGATGTAAACCTAAGTACCTTCTAGCACACACAAAATTTAAAGTTAACACACTTGTCATTACGCAATTGATCTCGGTGCTCTATTCAACCATGGTGCCCAGTCTTGGTTTTATCAGCAGACACGTGGCTTACTTCACAACGTTGATTTGTTTTATAATCCGACGGTGGATACATTCTAGGGATCGATAATGTCCTTGGCAATAATTGATTTCCCATTCATTGTGTTCTTCTGCCGGATGGCTCCAGAGCTCTCTGTTAGGGTTTGAGTGGACTTCGGCAAAACCATGGCAGCCGGTGGCGAAACGGATCCCAACAACCATAGTCTTCAATGATTTCCAGGTACTCACTGGTGGTTTTCACGAATTCTTTCACGGTTTCTCGTTTTCCCTTTTTAATTTAAGAATTATACTCCTAGTCTGTAAGGAGTTAAGAACTATCTCCATTTTTCCTCAATTCGTTGCATAGCTTGTTCAAATTTCCGAACCGTTTCAGTCTTTCTCGATTCATCGCCCAATTTTTTTTGTTGAATTGCCGAACTGGTTTCAGTTTTTCTTAATTCATTGCATAACTTGTTTTAACTGCTGACAAGAGCTTCTATAATCCTGGGTTCTACTCAGTCCGGAGATCTAAAGGTAAAGTTCCTCTTCGTTTTCATTGTTTTATTTGTAACCTTGAAGGTGATGAAAATCCCGTACTCCTCTAACACATCTTTGGTTCCATTTAGGTATTATCTCCATCCCATTTCTCATCAAGGTTTCCTCACGGTTCTGGCTATGGAGGAGTTCTTACTCTTGCTTCTATCACAGGTATCCAGTCGTTGACGTTTTTGGGGTTCCATGGCTCTCTGCCAAACTGGAACACTTGTTTTTGTATTGGTTGATGGAACGGCTAGGGTTTTAAGGACCTGTAGCTCGGTTAACAGTCTCAGGATGTTTGAGATAATTTTTTAAAAAATGTTAAATGTAATCATGGTGCGGCTACCTGCCAGATAAATTTATTATGCTAGCCTTTGTCCGCAAGAATTTCTATTTGTTTAGACAGAGTCCCAATGTTAAAGCAATATGTATATTTCTATGACAGTCTGGCCGAGGTTTTCAACCTCCGTGCCCTTTTCTGGATGTATGATCAAGAATTTAATCTATACCGCTTGGGGTTTATAATTGTTCCTCTGTCTTGTTTCGTTATAGCAATGGTTTAACTGGCGTTTTTCTAGAAAATTTTTCTGTGTTAAATTGTAACTATCTCTACCTGTTGGTTGTTACGATTTCGGTACCCATGATCGACATGCAAGTTCAAATTGTAATTTTTCTTTATTGCAATAGAATCTTTGGTGCATGCACTATGTTATGAAAGGTTGAATGTCTATTATACGTTGTATGATAAGGGGTATATACACTGGGTCATATATACCCCTTATCTAATAATTCCTTGCAGTCTATGAGAGTCCAATGTTTCTCCAACCAATCCATACCCAACAATACATCATAGGATCCCAAAGGCAGAATATTTAAATCTACCATTAACTGCTTTCCACCGATTTGCAATGCACAATCTGATATTTTGGCACTAACTCTTCTTTTAGCTCCTGTAGCTAACTGAACCAACCAGGTCTTTTTAAATTTTTGACTTGGCAGTTTACATATTTCCACTAATTTAGGACTTATATAACTTAGACTTGCGCCTGGATCTACCAAAACAGAAACAGTTTGGGATGACAATTTACCTTCCAGCTCTATCATGGTGGGTTGAAAGTCAACTTGTCGGTCCTCCAATGCTGCATTAATTCTGGGTATGCTTCTGGCAATATCTCCCACAGTAGAGGCCTCCTGCAAATTGGTTACTGCTTCGGCTTTACCCCGCTGTGGGAAATCTCGATAGTAGTGTGCTGCCCCGCAACCCGAACACTCCAGAGGTGGCCTCTGGTTTTGAGGTTTCTCAGGTCTATTTGAAGCTTCCACCGTCTTGTCTTCCCCCAGCCATCTAATCCTCTGATGGCTCCTACCGAATTTCTTATTAACTGAATTCCTAGCTGAGCTTCTGAAGTTACTGGTTTTGCCCCTTTTGAAACCAGCACTGTTTCTATTTTCTTTCTTTGATTGCCACCCTTTTCCTTGGTCTACTTTGTTTTTCGCTTGCTGATAACACAGCCTTTCCTTTCTGATGGCCTCATCCATTGTCGTAGGATTAAAAAACTCGATACGCTCCTTCATATGGGCGGGTAAACTGCTCAGAAATCTCTGGACCTTGGCTTTCTCATCTCTTAAGTACAATACATAGCGCAGTAATGATGTAAACTTGGTGATGAACTCGTCCATGGTCAATTTTCCTAGCCTTAAATCATGGAATTCTCGAGCCTTTTCATCATAGAAACGCTCAGTCAAGTACTTGTCTTTGAAGTACTGTTGGAACTTATCACATGTCACATCCTGATCCTCTATTCCCCGCACATTCTTCACTTCTTCCCACCATAGGGTGGCTTTATCCTTCAGCTGGTAAATGGCTAACCGTGCCTTAAGACCACTGTCATAATCATACACCTGAAAGTATTTGTTCATATTAATCAACCATGCTTCTGCCACTTCCTCCTTTTCGCCATCAAAAGTAGGTGGCTTTATCTTTCTGAATTCTCCGTGCAGCTCCACCTTCTGCTTTTTGTTTGCCTTCCATTCGGTTTCATTCTCAGATTCAGCCTCATTAAAATTTCTATTTGGATGACTTCGCTGTGACACACTTATTTATCTTCAGCCTGTATCTTGTTCCTCTGATTGTTGTTCGTTTCTTTCTTGGAATTCTCTGTCAGCACTGGGCTTTTCAACCCTTTGATTTTGTTTATCGTAGAGGCTTTTTAAGATCCTCTCCTGATCCTGTATCATCCTTGCATTTTCCTTGCGTACTCTTTCCATTTCTTCCTGTAACTGTTGTACTGTGTGTAACAAAATGCGAGTCTGATGTTGTTGTTCTTCAATCAGTTTGTTAGATCGCCGATGCTGCTCTATTCCCAGCTGAACCCACATTTCGGGGTTTCATTCTAGTGGAGGTTGAATCTCTCCGACATTTCGCTGTTTCTGTTGTGAAGGTGTCCGTCTTGGTTGTCGTTCCATTTAATTATCTAACTGTGCATGAAATCATACAATTTGTAACGTCAGTTGACCCAATAGGGCCCAGCGTTGTAACGCCGCTTTGATACCACTTGCAACAGTCACTTAACCACAAATTTACTCACTATAAAAAAAAAATTATAACTTAACCGATTGTTATTCTCCACCTTAGATTTCTGACATTATTATCATTATTGCAGGTCCTGTAAATACAAATATTTTACCCATACAAAAAGCTGACAGGTTAATTGTTCACTCACACAAATAACTCCAGCTGACATGTATGAATCTACGGGTCCGGTTCTTTATGGATCACAATCATTTAACAATTTTGTAATTGCACCTAGCGGATATCATTATAGTTGGCATTTTATATTATAGTTGGGCATTATTGCGGATGTAAACCTAAGTACCTTCTTGCACACACAACATTTAAAGTTAACACACTTGTCATTATGCATTTGATCTCAGTGCTCTATTCAACCATGGTGCCCAGTCTTGGTTTTATCAGCAGACACATGGCTTACTTCACAACGTTGATTTGTTTTATAATCCGACGGTGGAGACATTCTAGGGATCGATAATGTCCTTGGCAATAACTGATTTCCCATTCACTGTGTTCTTCCGCCGGATGGCTCCAGAGCTCTCTGTTATGGTTTGAGCAGACTTCGGCAAAACCATGGCAGCCGGTGGCGAAACGGCTCACAACAACCATAGTCTTCAACGATTTCCAAGTACTCACTGATGGTTTTCACGAATTCTTTCACGGTTTCTCATTTTCCCTTTTTAATTTAAGAATTATACTCCTAGTCTGTAAGGAGTTAAGAACTGTCTCCAGCTTTCCTCAATTCGTTGCATAGCTTGTTCAAATTGCCGAACCGTTTCAGTCTTTCTCGATTCATCGCCTAATTTTTTTTGTTGAATTGCCGAACTGGTTTCAGTTTTTCTTAATTCATTGCATAACTTGTTTTAACTGCTAACAGGTGCTTCTATAATCCTATGTTCTACTCCGTCTGGAGATATACAGATAAATTTCCTCTTCGTTTTCATTTTTTTATTTGTAACCTTGAAGGTGATGAAAACCCCGTACTCCTCTAACACATCTTTGGTTCTATTCAGGTATTATCTCCATCCCATTTCTCATCAAGGTTTCCTCATGGTTCTGGCTACGGAGGAGTTCTTACTCTCGCTTCTATCACAGGTATCCAGTCGTTGACGTTTTTGGGGTTCCATTGCTCTCTGCCAAACTGGAACACTTGTTTTTGTATTGGTTGATGGAACGGCTAGGGTTTTAAGGACCTGTAGCTCGGTTAGAAGTCTCAGGATGTTTGAGATAATTTAAAAAAAATTGTTAAATGTAATCATGGTGCGACTACCTGCCGGATAACTTTATTATGCTAGCCTCTGTCTGCAAAAAGTTCTATTTGTTTAGACAGAGTCCCAATGTTAAAGCAATATGTATATTTCTATGACAGTCTGGCCGAGGTTTTCAACCTCTGTGCCCTTTTCTGGATGTATGATCAAGAATTTAATGTATACTGCTTGGGGTTTATAATTGTTCCTCTGTCTTGTTTCGTTATAGCAATGGTTTAACTGGCGTTTTGCTAGAAAAAATTTCTGTGTTAAATTGTAACTATCTCTACCTGTTGGTTGTTACGATTTCGGTACCCATGATCGACATGCAAGTTCAAATTGTAATTTTTCTTTATTGCAATAGAATCTTTGGTGCATGCACTGTGTTATGAAAGGTTGAATGTCTATTATACGTTGTATGCTATGGTTGCGCAAATCAATGCAACTTGTTCATTTTAATAGAGTTGTGATGCTCGTCTCTGAAAGAATTTACATCTATTCTCTAGTAACTGTATCTGCTTACAAGGTTTTTCCAGAAATTCTTCAAGCTATAAATTCAGAAGTTCTCGTTTTCAGCTTTTTCCTGTGAAGAGAACTGGGTTAACTATTTCCTGTTTTCCTTAGTTTACTTTTTTTGCTTTTTCTAAAGAAGAGTACTACAGGTGACCGGACCACCATCTTGTCCGAATTTATCATAGGTAGGGGGAGATTTATCCAGAAAACTGAGTTATTCAGGCATTTGGATTAACAGCCCACCTGTATTTATATTTCCCTTCTCTGGTTAATTAGGTTAACTTCTGCAGCACTATCTTAGAGAAGTAATTACTAAGACCTAGCTGTTAACCTAACAGGTCAACACTTACAATCCCTTTGTCTTGTTACCATCTGTTCATGTTGGTTAGAAAAGCTATGTTCTTATCATATACATTCTGTTGCCCTTCATCTACTTTCCACAGAACCATGCCTTCTAGAATACCTCTGGTATATTTCACCAGAATGTCTAGTTCAAAGGAATTAAAACAACAGTAATGCACTACTGTGTTAAGCAAGAAATAAACTTAATTAAATACAGGTAATCTTAACTGTGACAGGAAAAATTATTCTTTCTCAAGAAACAAGAGAATCTAATTGCATTTACTCATCTGAATCCGAATCCAACTGATGGTACTCATTACCTCCCGTCCACGAACTGGGCAATTACGTCCCACAGTTCTCCCCCGAGCTTCAAGCCTGGGTCTTTTTGAACACGAAACTCTGGAGGAGAGTTCTCAGGAAAGTCCGGTCCAACTCTCCAACTCCAGGGAAAAATAGAATTTCTGGGGAGAACTCGGGACAGTTCGGTCCAATTCTCCAACCCAGAGGTCAATCTGTCCTGGAAATATCTTTTCCACTTTTAACAGAGTCCCTTCTTCCCTTTTCTCACAGAACCCCCAAGTCTCTTTGGAATTCCCTCTTTATTCCAGAGTTTCATTAGGTAACTGTAGAAATTTTTTTTCTGTTCAACTGACTCCAGATTTACTTTTACCATCAACCTTTTTACTCATAAGTAAATTTCACAAATTAAATCTTTTATTCAAAAATCAAAATTAATTTTGTTAAGATATTTTAATTAAATAAACAGCAGTCACAATTAATCCTTAATGAATAAAACTTAACCATTAGTCAGTGGCTAAGAGGGTGGTTACACCCCCCTAAATCTCTCTCTCTCTCTCTCTCTCTCTCTCTCTCCAATACTCTCTCTTCCCCCATCACTCTCCTCCTCTCTCTCATCCTTCCTCTCTCTCCCTTTCTCTCCCACCTCTCTCTCTCTCTTTTCCCTCCAATTCTCTCTCTTCCCCCATATCTCTCTCTCTCTCTCTAATCCTCTCTCTTCCCCCATCCCTTTCTTTCTCTCTCTCTTTCCACCCCTCTCTCTCTCCAACTACATTACTATATCCCTCCCTCTCTCCTTCTCACTTCTTCTCTCCCCCCTTCTTTCCATACATCTTAATTTATCTCTTTATCTCACCCCTAAACATACACTCTCTCTCTCCATCTCTCCCTTATCACTCTCTCTCTCTATTTCTTCTTAGTTATGTAAACTAATGAACATAAATATTCGTAAATATAAATAATATTATGGAGTAAATATGAAAAGAGGTTTTATTTACTTACCATACCCCTAGTTTATTTATATTTATATTTATTTACCATACCCCTTTTTTTTACTATGGTATTTGGCCCATAGGCTTGTTATATAATTAGATTTTTATTTATAATCCTATTTGACATATTGTTATTTATTTACCTTACATATTTATGCCTCTTTTATATTTATTTATTTACCATACTTCTTTATATCTATTTTATATTTATTTATTTATTTATCATACTTGTTTATACCTCTTTTATATTTATTTATTTACCCATGGTATTTGGCCCATGGTATCAATACTAATTTCTCCCATGGTATTAGTCCCATAGGCTTCATCTAAATTAAACCTCTTTTTAAATTTTTTTTAAATATAAAAAGGTTTATGGAATAAATATAAAAATAATTTTTATTTATTTACCATACATCTAGTTTATATATTTTTTTATTTATTTACCATAGCTCTGGAGTAAGTATAAATTCATTTTACAAATATTTAATTAAAAGAAATATTAAAAGATTTTGGATTTTGACTGTTTTTGTTGAATTAACTCTTTTCCTTTGATTTAGGAAATGGTATTGACTTTAGTAATAAAGAGTAAAGATGTTTAAAATTTTACTTAATTTCGAAATTCAATGTGGTAATTTTTTTTTGTTAAAGGTAAATTTATGATCCATTCAAATTCACGTATATAATTTACTATCCATTCAAATTATATAAATAATACATAATTGTATTATAAATTGATATATGTTCTAGCACAATGCCATTTTTTTTTTTAAATTTAAAACTTAAGCTGACATTTTGTATGAGGACGTGACTCACCTGACATCAGGGTCATATTGGGCTGTAGATGCGCCTCTCGGCGCAATTAATTAATCACAAGTGACCCTTATCACTTTGTTTTTTCCCAAAATTAAACTTGGAATATGTGTCCCATGACCATTGTCTTATTTTTCCTTAATTAACTTTAATACATGAAGTTTTAACTAGGGGTTGTTACATCATGAATTTTTATATTTAGTTTCATGCGAGAATAAAATCCAAACCATTCAAAATATAATTAGAGAGTTAATATGGAAACATTAAACTTAACCCAAAAACATAATTAATCAGAACAAGATAATTAAAAATAATTTTGCAACCTCACCTTTTCTTTGTAGGGGTTCTCATTCTCCTCCTCAAGGTTCTTTTTTTTCTCTCATATAATCTCCTTTTAAAATATCTCTATTACAAAATTGAGGTTGTTAACTAAAACTCTCAATTGAGGTACATTTTTCCCTCTTCTAAAAACAAGATGTCACCTCATGTTAACAATTAGCTACATTTGTCCTCCAAATATACCTCAACACAACCTCCTAGCTATACATATCCTTCTAACTTAAAATATGACAATTAATAGAAACTATTAGAGGGAAGCAAATCCCTTGGAAAATTTTTGAAGACACCCCTTAAGGTTTGTTTAATAAGGTTAACCTCGAGAGAATATGGTTTCACATCATTAAATATTTCAATGTCAAATTTAATTAATATTCTCTCTCTCTCTCTCTCTCTCTCTCTCTCTCTATATATATATATATATATATATATATATATATATATATATATATATATATCCCTTTATGTTGATGATGTTATTATTCTGGCAAGGATCCATTGTGATCTTTGCAAGCAACTCAGAATCCTTTATGATTTCTTCTCCAAGAGGGATATTACTATAAATACTGATAAAGCTAAAGTCATGATAATTAAATCCAAGAAAATCACCTATGGTAATTTTATTTATCATAATAGTTTCTTCGAGGAGGTTCTTTTATCCAAATTTATTCGATTCCACGTCAATCATCAGCTCAATTGGAATTATAACACTGAGAAAAGGATAAATAGAGGTTAGAAAGCTTACTACGATCTTGAAAATAATTTTTAGTCTGTAGATCCTTATATTTTGGATTAAAAATACCTCTTGTTTGGCATTCTTGTTAGTCTTGTTATTTTATATGGATGTGAGGTTTTGGTTGCAATATATAAAAATAGTCACGGAGAAAGAATAAGGAAACACAAAACCAATTTATAACCTACAACATCAAGGTTAAAGAAAATATTCCCTATCCTATTCTAATGATTGAATAAAGCCTTTACCCCATCGAAATGATGGCTATGACTAGTTATCTTATGTATAAGAAGAAGTTATCAAACATTGACACTAAGAGGCTTCCAAAAATGCCTTCTAACTTTATATAAAGCCCCCACATTCAACTCAAGCCAGGGTGACATAAGGATGCTTAGTCTTCACGAGACCATTGGAGAATAAAGGAGGAGATCATCTTGAAAAATTGGGATGATATTAGAAATGATATTACTTGTAAAATTAAGAATAATTTGTGGAGAAATAAAGAGTTGGAGGGAAAAATGAAACTACAATATCATAAGTATGTGAGCAATGCCAATCTCCAAATTCAAAATTATCTTCCTTTATTTACTAGAGTTAACATGAAAATGAAAATTTCAAATATTAGAACTAGTTATCATGAGCTTCATAGTGAATATAACCATTTATCAATACTGGAAATACCATGGGATGATATAGTTTATCACTTATTCGATCCAAATAAGGCTGAAGATGAAAATAAATTTCTCCTAGTTTTTCCATGTTATATCCGTATTCAATCTCATTCTCAAATTATTTTTTTGAAAAATACCAAAATTATTAAAATTTCAATCCAACAAGAATACGGTAATATGATAACACTTGTCTTTGAGCATAAAAATAAAATGCTAAAGAATTATGATTAATTTTGTATCTTCTTAGGATCCTATATACCATATAGGTCTTAGTGCATGTTAATCATCATCATCATCATATATATATATATATATATATATATATATATATATATAGAGAGAGAGAGAGAGAGAGAGTATCTTAATTACGGAACTAATAAGAATACACAAGGATCAAATCTCTCACAAGGTGAAAACCTATTTTTGAGGTGAGTAAGTCTCCACACCTATAGAGATTTGATTCCTCTTAGCAAATGTGAGATTCATATTTAAAATGAATCAATGTTTGTAATTTTTTTCTTTTTAACATATTTTAATGTTTTAAAATTTAATAATTCTGCATATATATATATATATATATATATATATATATATATATATATATATATATATATATATATATATATATATATGAAAAATATATAAATATTATGTGTGTGTGTGTGAGAGAGAGAGAGAGAGAGATATGTGTTCATATAGTTATGAATATAAATTATTATTTAAACTTATATCAATTATTAGTTTAATTTATATAATAACATGGATATTAATTTATAACTACTATTTATATTTTATATATTTCATATACTATATATAGAATATATTTTTTTAATTATATATTTATTAATTAAATTTACTTAGTTTTCATATGTTTATTAATTGTATGCTTTGAGCCCACAAGCATAGAATAGATGGTAATGGGATGAATTGTTAAGGCACTCTATGATGTGAAGGCCAGTGGTTAGAAACTTAGTGAGAAAAAATCCAACCATGTTAAGGGTTGGTGTGACCAAGGCAAAGTGTGATCCCAGGGTCACGTTTGTCAATCCAGATATTAAGCATGCAATCGTCTGAGGAACCACACAACTTAGCAAGAAAACAAAGTGGATGTTTTGAAGTAAGATCATTATGAATATGAAGTATTATTATTTAATATTATTTTGATGTGAAATGCTTATTATCCTTTTTTTCTTCAAAAGAATTGTTTGTAATTTTATTAATAAAACTAAATTTACAATATAATAATTTGAATTGAATAGGAGATTATCTATAATTCCTTTGAATTTGTATTACCTTTTTAATTGAGAAAAAGATATGTTTTATTATTATTATTATTTGATCAAACGCTTGGTTTGGAAACTTTCTTGATCTAGAGTTAACATGGATTGGTTTGGAAACTTTCTTGATCTAGAGTTAACATGGATTTGTACTAGTTTAATTTCAATATTACACCTATCTTTTATAGTAGAGTATAATATCAATATTATGTTATATGCCATGTGTCACCTCCATTTTGAATAATGAAGAAACTACATATCTTTGTCATATTGAACATTATTTGGACCTAAAGGGAGATGTGTAATTCCAATGTCGACTATTTAAAAAAAAATTAATATATATATTTGGTTACTTTTAATTCAAAATAGCTTAAATAATACGATTTTCATTATTCTCCCTTGGTTAATAAAACATTCCCATTTACCCCGTGTAAACATGCTTCTAGATAGAAACTTTTTATGGAATTACCAACATGAAAATTTCTAAATTACTAATCCATATTCCTTAATTGACCATATATAATAACTTCATTATTAATTAGAGAAATGTTAGTAAAGGAATCATAAGTTACATAGCATAAAATTCATTTTTACCACACATTAACATATACTGCCTATTACAATCTTCCATCAATTCCATGATTCTTTTAACTTAGTTTTTTAAAAACATACTTGGTAATATAAACATCACGTCATGAAAGGAGTCAAAATCATAAGAATGGCACAATAGACAATCACATAATTGAACATCGATATACCGTGGAAACCCCATAGGGTGAAAACAAACAATTGTTTAATTTTTATTAAACACTCATGAAGGTTTTCACAACTCACTCAATGGTTTGTAAGGAAGTACATGGCTTGACCATTGTGATAAAATATTGCAATAAATATCATCTTAAATACAACATAACTAGCTATAGTCTATTACAATCATCATGATATCATCTACCCATAAATACTTAAGAATTGTGTCTTTGGGGTTTGGTTCTTCCCATCAATGGATTAGCATGTAGTTTATGTTCCTTTAATATGAATAAAACACCAGTCTATTTATTTCCCTAATGTTAAACATAATCCATCATTTTCATATGTTGTAGTATTTTTCTCCAACTACTGTCATGAAAATCCTTTGATATTATGATTAGAGAAAATATTAATCAACCTGATAATAAATTTATATTAGTGATGCTTCAATATCTATTCATGTGCATACATGAATTGTAAATAAAAAATCATAATATGATTCCTTTAGCAACATTTCACATGCATTAATTATAGGCATATAACTATCAAAATACGTCTATAAAAAAAATACCAAATTAACTAATATATCTGATGCAGGGGCATTAGGCGCAATAAAATACTTTGTATTTTAATAGACATAGGGGGGTCTTATGTTTCTAAATTATTATATAATTATTAGTATTTTGAATAAATATAGTGACGAATTGTAAATGTTCCTGAATCATTGGAGAACATGAGGGGAAGTCGATTAGTCAGGAAAGTGAAGAGTGAGTTTCAGTAAATCTAGGGATTTAGGCTAGATTTAGGATTTTGAGAATTCCAAAAGTTTTGTTAAATTGTCAAAGAAGCTGAATTTATTCATTAGTGTTTTTTTGTATAAATGTAAGCCTCTAAGGCATTAAGAAGACAGATCTGCAGAGTGTTTGAGTGCTTCAGGTTCAGGCAAACAGGGTTTGTTCCTGTAAGCCTACGGGAAGTTGTAGAAGGGCCATTTGATTTGAAGATCAAGCCAAATGACAAGAAGTTTTTGTATGTAAACTCATTTTCTTATATAAAGAATCTAGTTCATAATTATATGGCCATTGTTTGATTTAAATTCTGTGTGAATGGGCTTCAAATTCCACTACGTAATTGTATAAGAACCAGTGTGGTGAAACTTTGTAATTTGGGAGTTTAATGATGCTCTATATGTAATTGAAAGAATCAATGTCAATCATTGTCGACGTTGTTCTTGAATAAATACAAAAAGGGCTTAATTATTTCTTTGAGAAACCGAAGGAAATCTTGCAGTCATCGACCACTGCAAGGGTCGATGACATATAGTGAGTTGAGAATTAAACACAGCATTCAATATCTGAATATATGAGACCCTAAGAAGGACATTCAAATAGAGAGGGGAAACATTGTTTGAAATAGATAGTGCGTTGAAGAGCAAGCTCTGAAAAATCGTGTTTTGGGTTTTATTGAGGATTTAACCATAGACATTGGATATGAAACTAATCCAAGTGTAGATGAAGACAAAGGTTGTTAACCCTGTTCGAACCACCAATCTGGAGCACTGTCGAATGAAATCGAGTGAAAGCACCGATCCATAATAGGAGCAGAACTTCGGTGATGTAGCAGAGATCGAAGTTAAAGAGGCGTGGTCGAATCAGAAGGTGTTGGGGTTAATAAACTATAGAAATCATGTATTGGTAAAAAAAAAAAACTGTGAGGCTTGGAGATAGCCTTTTAAATATCAAACTGGAGTTATCGTGTGAAGGTTCGATGAACGGGTTCGGTGAGCACATAAATGTTGAAGTGATTGAACTGTGTTAAGGGAGAATGTACAGCAGTGTGCATGGAATGGACCCTAGAGCTAATGAAACAATTGGAACCGTGAGAATAGCATTACACAGAAATGCGTGGGAAGGAACGGAAGCAACGGAATTTAGTTAAAGACAGACACATCTCAGATTTGAAAATGAGCGTATTTTGTATCAGAACTCTGGTTGTTTGAATCGATATCAGTGAGGTCGATTCACAGCATTAAAGCAGAGAAATACGGGTCCAAAAGGAGTGGAAATCCTGAGTAGAATGTGTTCTAATGTCATTTGAAGTTGAGCAGTTTTGAAGAAAAATACCACCAGTTTCGCATAGCATTGTGGCCAAGAAGTGGTTTCAAGAAATTGGAACGCGATCCAATGAAATTATAACACGTCATCGCTCAAATACTACCTAATTCGCAAAATATTTGTGTGTTAAAGCTCCGTGATGAAATTTTTTTTTATTTTCGTTCGATCATTGAGGTAAGGGATCGAAGGGAAATTGCATAGCAAGTTGCGGGTTTGTTAACTCCATGTATGGCTAGCATTCTTTTCATTGGTAAGCATTAGTAATTGTTTGTTGTGGGCCCGAAAAATTCAATGCTATTAACATTCGATGGTGAATACGATGGTCAAAGGCCTATTATAAGACTTTATCACATTAAATTGATATGTGTTAAAATATTATGTTCGATGTGAGCTGTGAGCATATATTTGCTAGTTGATTTGTTGTAGACCATTATGTAATGGGGTTAATAATGAAGCTCAAATGGCAGTAAGAGATTTCATAATTTGAGGGCGAAAGTTCGAATATTTGGGTTCAATTGAAATATTCGAACATTGATTCGAATATCATGAGATGAGTTTGTATTATATGGTTTTCTACCATTGATGAGAAAGTGAAGCTTCCGCATATAGATGTGATTTTCTGGTTAATTGGTTTTATAACCAGTAAATGAAGAAAGGTACTTTCGCATATTTAGTTAAGTTGCCCAGATGGAAGGTTATTAGTGAGTTTACCCAGATTTGAATTATATTGAGAAACAAAATTGGGTGTATGCATTTTTAATGATTGCATAGAAGAAAGATTGTGGGTTTGGCAGGGTAGCCTGCCATCACGTGGTATGAGAGCTGGAATAATTTTTTTTGAAATTTAATTTTGGAATGCATGCTTGATAAGAGCCATGAGGAAAGTTTGAAGTTTTATATCTGTTTAAGAGTGATTGCAGATTTGAAGAGGTGCACAGTGAAGGTAGTCAGATTTGTAGAGTCTGAATTTGAAGGAAAAGTGTTTTGAATATTGCCAGGATATGTTCTATAGGTGTGAACACAAGTATGATGGTGATGGAAAACAGATCAGATTTAAATCTGATAGGACAACGTGCAGTGCAGCAGAGCATTGGGAGAAATTGCAAAAACAATTGCAATGAATGTTGAACAAACCTTGAAGGTGAGGTATTTTTTATTTTGTTGGAAGATTTGTTTGCAGAATGCAGATTGCAGATAGATGAGGAGCATATCAACAAGAAGATCACAGTTTTGAAAAATAGTGATGAGAAAATCCAGTGAAGGTTTCTAAAGAGAAAGAAGAAGGTGTGGCAGAACCTAGAGAATTCCCAACAGAGGTTGGATGAGAAGATAACGGATGTGCTCTGAGAGGGCACAGATAAGTGAAGCCTGAAAGGAGCAGAGAGGAATGCTCAAAAGGTTCCTGAAGATAGAGGACCTCTACTTGCCAAAAGACCGGATCCAGAGAGAGGATTGGTGAGGTAAGTTGTGACAAGGAGGACTTTTTACTGTAGAGGTTTCAGTGTAGCCTGTGATGAATGAGTGAGAACTCATGAAGGAGAAGATGAATACTGATAGTCATAGTAGATATTGCAGAGGTTCTAAGAGAGGCCACAACAGAATGAAAGTAAAGAAAGAGGATGCCAAAACAGCTAGCATGCAGAGACAGTTAAAGAAAGAAGACTATGAGAAAGAGGTAGCTGAGATCATGGAGCATTTCAACAAGTTGAAGATGATGATAGAGGAAGATCGGAGATGGGGTTTTATTATGAGAAGGAAGGTAAAGTGGCATAGGTTGCAGATGAAGAAAGAGCAGACGATACATGCTCAACAGAAAGAGAGATTACTCAGAATGATTGAGTATTTGGAGAGAGTCTTGAAGACTGAAAATTCAAGTGGGACCAAGAGGTCGAATGAATTTACATTTGAAAGATTTTGTATGTTTGCAGGAATAACATTTGGAGAAGAACAAACTGCTGATATTGTCACTAAGGAAAAAAATGAGACAGCCAGATATGTTGTAAGTGTCCATACACAGTTGGGGGAGAGTTTTACTTTCCAATACATTGGAAGCAGAAGAAGTATAAATTGTGATGATGGCCAAAAGCTGGAAATTGAGTAGTCAATTGGACAGCTCGAAGAAAATGAAGAGAAGACCATTGAAGAATTTCTGAAATGTATAGAAGATTTGGAACAGCAAGAGGATTTGATGATTGAATCATCAAATGAGACCGTGGAGTCTTATGATTTTAAAACTGACAAGTTGTGTGTGAATGCAGGTATTGAAGAAGACAATTCATATGATGAAACTGTGATAAATAGAGATAAAAGTTTCCAAGAAAGATATGATGATTATCTTTCAGATGAAGATCAAACTGAATTACTGCAACAAAAGGAATTCATAAATTCCTTTTTTTGTGGAAGAAATTATTTCAATGAAATTATGTTTGATGACGATAAATTTTTTGTTAATGATGATAATGAAAAATTGATTTTATGAAAGGGCCAAGTGAAAAGTGATGGACAGATTACTGAAATTATTGCAGAGATGGGATATCAGAATTATATTCCGATGAAAGTTGAAGAGGTAGTGACAGTGGGAAACTTGACTTGTGATAAAGAGGAAGGTGGCGAAGATTGCACAGAGAGTTTCTCAGATGAGATGATAGATTTGTGGCATGAGTTGAGTATTCTGGAGCAAAGGATAGAAACACAGAGAAAAGGTGTTCAGATTGTAAAGGAAAAATTGAATGGAAATGAAAAGGTTCATTTTTATGAACCAGTACAAGGAGACATCCTTGAAAAGGATGAGACAGAAGAGAGACTAGCTGACAGTCTCGAGAACTATTTGAAGGATTGGAATTAGCATACTGATGTGCTGATGACAGAGTAGCAGATTGAAGTGTTGCTAGAAGAATTGATAGAGAAGTAGATTGAAGTTTTGCCAGAGGAAATGTCAGAGTAGAAATTTGAAGTGTTGTCGGAAGAGGAAGAAGAGACACAAAGATTTTATAATTTTGATGTCTGTTTTATGATTGCAGGTACTGATGGAAGGACTAAATAATGTTTGGTCTAGGAGAGGAAAAGAGATGACGACAATGACTGGCAATTTAAATACCAGTCCGAAGAATTTCTTAAGGAAGAGAATGAATAAATTGTCACAAGTGACAATCAAGAAGAGTTTTTCTATTGTAGAAAACAAGAGCGTATGGATGATTGGTTAACAGCTAGCGTAAGAGATCAGCAAGTAAAAGCTAGAGAAAGAGCAAGAGAAAAAGAAAGAGCTCAACAAGTAATAGCTCAACAAGCAGAGGAAAGTGTTCAGCAATCAAGAGGAAGCAGTATCCAGCAGTCAAAAGATAAATTAGATCAGGAAATTGAATTGATAAGAAATTTGATGGTGAAAGTATCTCAGAAGAAGAAAGCAGTAATAAAACAAAGAAGCAACAACAACAAGAGAAAGGCAATCACAAAATGTGAAAGCTTAGCAAGCGGAAAAAATAAGCATAAGATATGGAAGCTTGGAGAAGTACGGAAGAAGAATATTACAGCAAATGATCAGTTGCAGAACAAAATGTGGGATCCAGGAAGATAAGGTCTAAAAGCACATGATCAGGAAACATGATTAATTTTAACCTTGGGAGTATGATGCAGGGGCATTAGGCGCAATAAAATACTCTGTATTTTAATAGACATAGGGGGGTATTATGTTTCTAAATTCTTATGTAATTATTAGTATTTTGAATAAATATAGTGAGGAATTGTAAATGTTTCTAAATCATGGGAGAACATGAGGGGAAGTCGATTAGTTAGAAATGTGAAGAGTCAGTTTCAGTAAATCTAGGGATTTAGGCTAAATTTAGGATTTTTAGAATTCCAAAAGTTTTGTTGAACTGTCAAAGAAGCTGAATCGATTCATTAGTGTTTTCTTGTATGAATGTAAGCTTCTAAGGAATCAAAAATATAGATCTACAGAGTTTGTGAGTGCTTCAGGTTTGGGCAAACAGGGTTTGTTCCTGTAAGCCTAAGGACAGTTGTAGAAGGGCCATTTTATTTGAAGACTAGGCCAAATGGCAAGAATTTTTTGTAAGTAAACTCATTTGCTTATATGAAGAATCCAGATCAGAATTATATGCGCATTGTTTGATTTAAATTCTGTGTGAATGGGCTTCGAATTCCACTAAGTAATTGTATAAGAACCAGTGTGGTGAAACTCTGTAATTTGGGAGTTTAATGATTCTCTATATGTAATTGAAAGAATCAATGTTAATAAGTGTCAACGTTGTGCTTGAATAAACATATAAAGGGTTTAATTATTTCTTTGAGAAAACGAAGAAAAGTTTGCAGTCATAGACCAGTGCAAGGGTCGATGACATAGAGTGAGTTGAGAATTAAACACAAAATTCAATATCTGAATATATGAGACCCTAAGAAGGACATTCAAATAGAGAGGGGGCACATTGTTTGAAATAGAAAGTGCGTTGAAGAGCAAGCTCTGAAAAATCGTGTTTTGGGTTTTATTGAGGATTTAACCATAGACATTGGATATGAAACTAATCCATGCGTAGATGAAGACAAAGGTTGTTAAGCTTGTTCAAACCACCAAACTGGAGCACCGTCGAATGAAATCGAGTGAAATCACTGAGCCATAAGAGGAGTGGAACTTTGGTGATGTAGCAGAGATCGAAGTTAAAGAGGTGTGGTCGAATCAGAAGGTGTTGGGGTTAATAAACTACAGAAATCATGTATTGGTAAAAAAAAAACTGTGAGACTTGGAGATAGCCTTTAAATATCGAACTGGAGCTATCATGTGAAGGTTCGATGAACGGGTTTGGTGAGCAAGTAAATGTTGAAGCGGTTGAAATTTTTTAAGGGAGAACGTACAGTAGTGTGCGTTGAATGGAACCTAGAACTAATGAAACAATTGGAACCGTGAGAATAGCGTTACACAGAAACACGTGGGAAGGAACGGAAGCAATGGAATTTTGTTAAACAAAGTCACATCCCGGATTTGCAATTGAGCGTATTTTGTATTGGAACTCTGGTTGTTTCAATCGATATTAGTGAGGTCGATTCACAGCATTAAAGCGGAGAAAGACGGGTCTGAAAGTAGCAAAAATCCTGAGTTGAATGTGTTCTAAATGTCATTTGAAGTTGAGCGGTTTTGAAGAAAAATACCACCAGTTTCGCATAGCATTGTGGCCAAGAAGAGGTTTCAAGAAATTAGAACGCGATCCAATGAAATTATAACACGTCATCACTCAAATACTGCCTATTTTGCAAAATATTTGCGTGTTAAATCTCAATGACGAAAAAAATGTGATTTGCGTTTGATCATTGAGGCAAGGGATCTAAGGGCAATCACATAGCAAGTTTCGAGTTTGTTAACTCCATGTATGGCCAGCGTTCTTTTCATTGGTAAGTGTTAGTAATTGTTTGTTGTGGGCCCGAAAACTTAAGTGCTATTAACATTCAATGGTGAATACGATGGTCAAAGGCCTATTATAAGATTTCTTAACATTAAATTGATATGTGTTAAAATATTATGTTTGATGTGAGCCATGAGCATATATTTGCTAGTTGATTTGCTGTAGACCATTATGTACAATGGGCTTAATAAAGAAGCTCAAATGGTAGTAAGAGATTCCATAAGTTGAGGGTGAAAGTTCGAATATTTGGGTTCAATTGAAATATTCGAACATTGATTCGAATATCATGAGATGGGTTCGTATTATATGGTTTTCTACCATTGATGAGAAAGTGAAGCTTCCGCATATAGATGTGATTTTCTGGTTAATTGGTTTTATAACCAGTAAATGAAGAAAGGTACTTTCACATATTTAGTTAAGCTACCCAGATGGAAGGTTATTAGTGAGTTTAACCAGATTTGAATTATATTGAGAAACAAATTCGGTGTACGCATTTTTAATTATTGCGTAGAAGAAATATTGTGGGTTTGGTAGGGTAGCTTTCCATCAATATCCCTCATAGAATAACACTTTATTTTCCAGTTAAAACAACTACAATTGTCCGTATTCTTTTAAAGTATACTAGTATATTATATTTGATCTTCATACGTGTAATTATATAAACTTTATTCAAAAGAAACTATCCCCTTATTTATTCCTTTGTATATAAAATTATGTATTCTTCTCCATAACTTATATAATAGATATTATTCTTATGCATGTGAATGCATATTAATTTTGAATAGAAAAATAATGTAATAGATGTTATTCATGTGCATGCAACTGCATGTTCTTTCCAGCATCATCTTTTCCAAAGGCAATCTACTCACAATAGCTATTTTACATGAAAAACACATGATCTATTCCAAAATAAAGCTAACATAGTATTTATTATTTCTTCCATGCAATTACTTGTTCTTTCCAAAAGAAATTAACATGATAGTTACTGTTCTTTCATGCAAAGTAGACGTTGCTTTCTAATGGAATATAACTAAATGTTTCATGCAAAAACACATTTCTCTTTCAAGGAATCAAATGCATAGGATCTGTTCATTTCATGAATGAAAACACACATTTCTCTTTTCAATATGATAGAAAAATAAACACATCTTCTTTCTAAGAGAAACGAACACGATGGATATTGTTTTGTGCACCTCACATATATTCTTTTCTAAGAACTTAGAATTATACTTTTATTTATGTGCATATAAGAAAAATTTACTATTTTCAAGAAACTAAAAAAAAAAATCATGTATTCTTTTTAAAGAGATTTATCTCAATAGTTATTCTATCCATGCATGCAAAATCACATTTCTTTTCAAGAAATACAACTCATTAGCTATTGTTTTCATGCATACAAATATGTGACCATGTTCTCAAAAGGAAACTAAACATAATAATTATTACAATATATAGTCTTTTACGGCTTATTTATCTTCCTATGTGTAGGTTTTCCATGTATTTTTTTGAAGAACTCTTTCAATAGACTAGCGAAATAACACATATTTTATTTTCAAGAAAATGGAAAAGATACTTATTTGTTCCTGACATTTATATTTTCATTGCATGCTTAAGCTCACAATATCGACTCTCATCAAGATAATCCCCATTATTGACCTTTCAATTCCCATTGTAATTTCCTAACTCGCTTCCTCTAAAATGAAACCAAAAAACTCACAACCATATATCATCTCGGACCATCATTCACCATTTATATATAATGGCGTATTTAGGAGTCCAACTCTTTAGAAAAAAATAGAGTCTAATAAAACATCAAAATAATTTATCTCTGCTATGCCCAAATGTGGAAATTAAACAACAAAACCAAACAACATGTCAAAGGAGTCATGTTGAGGTAGAGTGACTGTTTCCTTAGTCGAGAAGCTCACAATATAATGCCGTGATATTTTACACAAACATAGGTCGTACAAGGGATTTTTAGCCACTGTCATGGCAAGGAGGAATTGAGTTTGTAGTTGGGATATCATTGTGATTGTTGTCGCCCACTAAGTTAAAACAACTTTCAATGGATTTTCTTTCCCAAAAATATCCCGCAGTTGACTTTATATGGGAACACAATCTATTTTATCCATAGTTATAAACATATTTTCATGCCTTCCATGCTGCCTCTTTTATTCCTCGTGAGTTATAATTCTCCCCACACATGATATCAAACCAAACTTGTTATAAAAAGAAACTAAAGAACAGGTAAGAGGATGAAATTTATATGGCACTCTCTCTGCAATAGAAGGGTTCCTTTATTGTACTAATTCCACCCTTTCCTTTCCTTTTCTTTTTCCCGAGCATAGATCCATGGAAAGAATGATTACATGGTTATCAAGAATTCAATTAGCTTCTAACTGAATCTTGATTCTAACTATAAAATGTCGATAGGATAACCTGCGGTCAACATGTTACTAATTCATTTTAGAAGAAGTTATTTTAACACAATAATTTAATAATATTTTGGCTATTATTTATGGTTGCTTTTCATAAACCATATTTTTATACTCGTCGAATGGATATTACCATAGATCTATGATTATCAAGAACCTTTAATTCAACCGATTCACTAAATTTGTAATGCCTTCACCTGTAAATTTAACATTTTATGAAAGCTTCTATAGTAGGGGGTATTATATATCACCCCCTTAAAGTGAAAACCATCCTTGGTATTCATCTCTTGCTAGAATTTGAAAGTATACTCATGATATAAAAATCTAAATAAACCAAAAGGGGATCCTTCCCCTTACAAATGAAGGATTTCATTCCCATGAAATACCAATCAACAAAAAGCATAATGTTTTATCAATAATCATAAGCCAAAATATGCAATTTTTACTCTCTATCACTTAACCATTACACAATATTTTAGAAATAAAAGAAAAGTCTCTATATTGACTTCTTATTACTTGCCATTTATTCTTGGAAATTGTGGTCATTTTATGCACAAAATCTAACTATAGGGGGCTTTTTGGTTGTGCAAAGCACTTTAAGAGTGGTTTAACATCCCAACAACAAGAAACCAGGGCGGTTCCATAACCTCCATAGAAAGCATCATGCAATGCATGACCAACTAATTCAATATAATCATAGTAATTACAACATTTTCAATCATTAATTATTTACGCAAAGTCAAATGATATTTTAATCATATTAGTTTCATAATTACTCGAAGAGCACCTATATCTATAATCATCGAAATGATCAATAATTGCACCAAGTGCATATTGTCTTAGCCTTCTCCTAAATATATTCACAATATTAGTAATATAATAAAGGATCTTACACCTCCAGTAATTCCTTTCTAAGCACTAGGATCCTTTCGTGTCAATATGTACATAATGTACATAAAATTCTTACACAATCATATAGAAAATTCATTTTTTACACCACATAATATATTGGTTAATTTTTTCATCTATGACAACCATGGTAAGCTAAAGTATGCTCCTCCCAAAAAATGGGAACTGGATTCCATTACCATATTGAGTCGTTTTACATACATATAGTTCTCTGACAAAGACCATACCACGTACAACATAGGATTCCTCTTGGAAGTGTTATTTTTATTCCTTCAACAACGTTCTTCCTAAAGAATTTAGAGTTCAATAGCTCACTGTTTGGTCCTCCTCCATCATGCTCCAGTATCAATAGAGTTTCCTCAATATTTTTCCCCTCTTCACCCTCATGGCCAACTCTTTTCCCTTACTAAGATAATTTATCTCCAGGGGGAGGAAATATGGGTGGTAAACCACAATCAACCTAAGGACTTCTTGGCCTTGCACAACTATCCATAACTATCTAACATGTGAAATTCACTTTAACACCATTTCCCATTGTAATTTACATCATTGACTGTATACACATTAAAAGTAAAGAAAAATGAACATTTATGCACATCCTGCAGTCATACTTGACCCTTAGCATGGGCCTCATAGTTTTGTAAAATTAAATTCGATAGGAAAATCATAACTGAAATTTCATATCTATGAGTGGTGTTTCAATTCAACTTTTCAATATAATTTTCAATATGCAATTTTATAGAAACAATATCAATCTTACATATCATAACAATATACCTTCTTATTTTAAATTGCAAATCACATTGCAACATTTGATCTTTCGCAGGTTCTTATGCTTCCATTACGCCACCCCTCCGTATTCGCATTAGCAACATTAGTCACAATTGTTTTAACAAAACCATACCCTATACAAAATAATGTTGTGTGAAAAAACATGTTATGCGAGACATTCAAGATGCATTTCACTTTCACATGTGTCCATGTTCTTAATATTTCAACGTTGTAGGAAGGTATTGGTCATGTTTCTCTTTATAAACCACTTTTATGTATTAAATTTAATATAACAAGTAAGGATACATCCTCTAGATGTTAAAATGAAATTTCCATATATTTATTTTTCCAAAACAATAGTTAAGGGAACAATATATTAATCATTATCATTCTCATAGTTTCTAACTCAGTAACGTGTCATTTAATTTATGTCTATGCATATAATCAACAATAATTAATGCATACAGGTTAACATAGGCATCAAATGATAATTTTGTAAAGTTTTGAAGTTTAAACGAAAAAGGTAATGAACATCATATGATTACTACTAATTCTACCATCATGTCTAACATTTAAATTAGTCAGTTCAACAACACTATTGTATCATGATCCAAGTTATAAGTAACCTTCATGAACTTGTATTCATATGTTTGCATTTATAAACAACTATCTACCTTTGCAATCATTGTGGTTTTCTTGCATATGCATAAAATCATGTGAAAAAAGTATTCATATAAAACATTGATTTATCATTAATGTGTAGGCATCGATAAAAATTATGGTAATAATCCGAATAACCTCAATTTCAATAATGTAGTATTACAAATAGACAAACAACATGAAGTAAACTTCTATAGGCTATAATAAAAACTTACTCATTCTAATAGTTAGTCATGCAATACTAACTAATCTAGGCTACCAACCATCTTAAATTTAACCATGACAAGACTCAATCATCAATTATCCATTGCAGTCAAGTGTTACGAGTTGAGTCAATGTTCGTTTCTAACATCTAAAGGGGTTATCTCAATGTATTTTAAAACATTTTATTTTCCTCTTCATGCATTCATTTTTTATATGTAGTACATTGTAACTTTATCTTAAATGCACCATAATCATTATCATAATATTATGCATGCACAAATTTGTAGTTATTCCTCACTTTCACTAAGGAGTGATCAATATTTTTCATAAATGCAAGAGAGAATTTATTGTTTTTTATTTTCATCAATATTAAAATGTTATGGGCATAATTTTAAAGTGGACATTATCACTTAATATTTTTTAATGAAACTATTAACATGCATCATGCATCTCATGTCAAAAGTAGTTTATTGATTATACCATTATGTAGGTTATTTACATGCATACCTGAGTTGATTCCCACTAGCATCATACCTCTACTTATTTTTCTCTTACTGATCCCTAAAAGAAGACAGCAGCACTGCAACCTTTTGATATAATACCACTTGTAACATTCCCTCGTAACCTTGTGTAAAAATCCATAGAGTTAGAATTTTGTTATAGAATTACCAATTAAAATGTAACTTTCTGAATTACTATTCGATATTCCTTTATTGACCATAGATATTACCTTCATTATCACTTAGAGTACCATTATTAAAGGAATTATAAGTAACATGCATTAACATCCACTATTACCGGACATTAACATATATTGTCGTGAAATATTGAATCAATTCCATGATTCTTTTAACTAATTTAGTTCAACGCATACTTGATAATATAAATTTCGCATAATGCAAAGACTCAACATCATAAGAATGCAACAATAAGCAATCAATCATTGAGCACTGATATATCATGGAATCCCCGTAGGGTGAAAACTATCAAACATTTAATTATTACTAACTATTGGTGAGGGTGCTCAACCTCACTCAACGACTTATATGAGAGTACATCCATTGACCATTGTCATAAAATCTTACAAGAAATATTATCTTAAATACAACATAACTTGTTATAGGCTATTACAATCATCATTATATTGTTTACCCACAAATCCTTGAACATTGTGTTTTGGGGTCTCGTTCTTCCTATTAGTGGATTATTGTGCAGCTGACGTTCCTTAAATATGCATATAAAAATAGTCTATTTCTTGCCATAATGTTAAACATAATCCATCATTTTCATATTCTGAAATTTTTTTCTGCAACTACTATCATCAACAACCTTTGATATTATGATTGGATGAAATATTAATCAGACCAATAATAAATTTAACTAGTGATGCTTCAATATATATTCATATGAGTACATAAAATTTAAGCAAAATATCGTGACATGCTTCCTTTAATAACTCTGCACATGCATTAATTATAAGCATATAACTATAAAACATGTATATAAAATAAATACCACATTAACTAATATCCCCCTTGCACAATCACATATTTTTTTCCAAGTAAAATGACTAGAAACTATCCATATTATTTTTAAGGATACTAGCATCTTAACTTTAATCTTGATGCATGTAATTATATAAACTTTATTCAAAACAAACTAGTTCCTTAGTGATTCCTTTGTATGCAATTATGTATTATGTTCCAAAGGAATTAATACAATAGATATTATTCTTATGCATGTACTTCTTAAAATAGAACTAACATAATAGATGTTATTCTTGTGAATGCAACTTCACGTTCTTTCTAGCATCATATTTTCCAATACAGTGCTACTCACAATAGCTATTATACATGAAAAAAACATGCTCTATTCTAAAGTAAAACTAACATAATATTTATGATTCCTTCCATGCAACTACTTGTTCTTTACAAAATAAATTAACATGATAGATATTTTTTGCATCAAAAGCACATATATGTTTCCAAAGGAAGCTAACTAAATCTTTCATGCAAAAATACATCTATTTTTCAAGGAATCAAATGCACAACAATCATTCCTTTCATGCATGCAAATACACATTTATCTTTTCAAAAGGAATCAAATGCACAACAATCATTCCTTTCATGCATGCAAATACACATTTATCTTTTCAAAATTGTAGCAAATTAAACACACATTCTTTATAAGAGAAATTAACACGACGTTTATTTTTTTGTGGAATTCAAACATATTCTTTTCTAAAACCTTAACGTTATACCGCTATTTATGTGCATATAAGAACCTGCTCTTCCTTTCAAGAAACTAATAAAAATAATCATATATTATTTTTTAAAGAAATATAGCTCAATCATTGTTTCCTATGCATGAAAAGACACATTTATTTTCCAGAAATAAGTCATTAGCTATTGTTTTAATGCATGAAAATATGTGACCTTCTTGTCAAAAGGAAACTAAAGATAATAACTATTAAAACACACGTACTTTCCAAAAAAAATATGACCAATAGATAGTCTTTTCCTTACTTTCCAAAAAATATGACCAATAGGTAGTGTTTTCCTAGCTTCTTTATCTTCTTATGTGTATGGTTTCCATGTATTATTTTGAAGTACTCTTTCAATATACTAGCAAAATAAAACATATTTTCCTTTCAAGAAAATGACAAAGATACTTATGTCTTCCTAGCATTTCAATTTGCATTGCTTGCTTAAGCCTATTATATCGACGGTTATCGGGGTAATGCTTATCTCGACCTTGCAATTTCTATTGTAATTTCCTACCTCGCTTCCTCTAAAATGCAACCAACAAACCCGCAACTACATATCGTCTAGGTTTTCGGTCACTGTTTAGATACAAATGGGCCCTTAGGAGACCAACTCTCCAGAAACAGCTAGAGTCTAATAAAAAATTAAAAAAACTTATCTTTGATACTCCCAAATGTGTAAATTAAACATCAAAACTAGATAACATGGCAAAGGAGTCAAACTGCGGTTGTGTGATTGTTTACTTTGTCAAGAAGGTCACAATACCATGGTATGATATTTTACACAGACATAGGTCATACAGGGAATTCACAGTCATTGTCACAACAAGCAAGAAGTGTGTTTGTAGTTGGGATATCATTGTGACGAACTTTGACCACTAATTCTGGAGAATTTTCAATGGATTTTCTTTCCCAACAATATCTCGTCGCAAACTGTATATGGAAACATAGTCTGTTTTATCCACATTTCTAAATATTTTTCCATACCTTTTGTGCCACCTCTTTTATTCCCGTGAGTTATTATTCTCGCCACATGCAAATATAAAAGGAAAACTTGTTATACAAAAAAACTGAAGAATAGGCCAGAGGATGCAGATTTATTCACCGGTCTCTTAATAACACAGGGTTCCTTTTTTATAATAATCACAACTTTTCTTTTTATTTTTTTTCCCATGCATTGATGGATGGAAAGAATGAATACATGGTTATCAAGAATTCATTTAGTTTCTAATTGAATCTTGATTCTAACCATAACATGTCAAGAGGATAACCAACGTCAACAAGTTACTAAGTGGTTTTTGGAGTTATTTTTACATAATAATTTAATAACATTATTGTTACTTTTCATTAACCATGTTTTAATACACGTAGAATATATATTAACATATATTTATGGTTATCAAGAACCTTTAATTTAACAGATTCACTCAATATGTAATATCTTCACTTGTTAATATATTAAGTTTTACGAAAGCTTGGGGTATTACAGTTATTTTATGATAATATTCTAGTTCGTTAGTTGGTTTACGTTATTATTGTAGGTTTTTTGTTATTAATATTATAAGTATTAAGAAAATTTTGCAAAAATATTCCACTCTTAGTGTGAGTCATAAATAAAATAAATAAAATAATAAGATGTCCTTATTTAAAATAAAATAAAAAACAAACAAAAACGAATGCTCAAATAACAAATTTAATTATAAATAAAAGAGATTCAACTAAAATGAAGTAGAAGTGTTACATTTAAAAATTAATAATAATAATAATAATAAATTTAATATAGGTCATAAATGAAATATTTCGATATGTCTAGTTAATAATATTTACACATATTTAAAATATATTCATAAAAAATATTTTATTATGAATAATGTGATTCATAAATAAAATAATTCAATGCACATATAAAGTAAAATATTTAAAAAAAAAATGTATGTATTTTATATAGTTATTAAAAAAAGCACTTTGTATAGATTATATAAAATTAGGCTGAGTTGATGATGAGTGTGTAGTTTGACAACTAAGTTTTGATATGTTTTCCACTATTTAAAAAATTATTATATAAAATTATTTTTAAATTATTTCAAAACATTGTCACTATGCTAGTTCTCTTTCACTTATATTTTTCCATCAATTTTACATGAAATCCAACAAAGTTTTCATGGAATTGTAAATTTTAAGCTATATAGTCTACACAATTCAAATGCCCATGAAAGTTTTCAAGAAATTGAATTTATTTTTACATTGAATATATCATGAACCTACCAAATACTATGACTGAACAAATATTATGAGGTACAAACTCTTTTCAAATTTTGAGCTATTAAATAGGTTTGCAAATCAAAAAATTTCATTCTTATTGCTCATGGTTAATAATTATGAAGGAAATAATAATTTTTTTTACAATTACTTTTTTAATGCCATATAAAATTGATATAAAATTATGTTATTTAATGTGTACATTTAGATATTTTATTTGTGGCCAAAGTTAATTTTTTTTCTTTACTATTAATATTTATAATCCATGTTAACATTTTTTTTTGTATTTATATTTTTTAAATTTTTAAATATAAGTATTATTATTATTTTAAAATTTAAGACAACACATCTTCTTATAGAGGTTCTCTAGATGCAAAAATTATAGTTTCTTTCTAATTAGAGAGAAATGTAATATTTATTTAATTCTCAATATGAAGTTGATATGTTGGATTAAAAAAATATTACTAACAAAAATTAATACTAACCATAAATAAAATATTTTAATGCCCACCGTCACTAAAAATATAAATATTTCACTATCAAAATATACATATACTATATAAAATAATTAAAAATAAAATATTTCAACATACATATTACTTGAAAAAATAAATTTATGATTAAAATTTTCCACCTAATATAATTATTTTATGTTTTTCTAAATTCATTTATACATTAAAATGCAATCAAAAAATTAAAAATTACAATGTCATATGTTATGTTCAACTAAGTATTTTATTGGTCTTAAAAAGAACTGAACATTTTGTAAATGTTGGTGTTACTTAAAAAAAACTAAAGAGTTCATTCCATACGAGGCATGGAGTGTGTATATATGGGAATGGTTAATTTCATTTTAATTACATATCTATTAAAAGCGAATAAATATGTTTAATGTCTATAGCTTTAGCATAAATCTTTAATTACAAATATAAGTGTAAAATTGCTTTGTTACTCAAAATGAAAAAGCTGTATACTTCATTCCATACTGAGAATGGAATGATTTGCCCGAAAGAGTTTTTGTTCCCATAAAGAAAGAAGGTGGGTTTTAACTTAAACCCCTGGAAGAGGAGACCATTAATCCAATTTAATATCATATTTCTAAATGTGAATAACGAATATTTTTAAAAGCAACTTATACACTTCAAAACAGATTGAGAACCACATACTTCATGCCTATGAACCCTAGGTCCAGAGTAAATCTTTAGTTACAAAAATAAATGTATATCTTTTTACATACAAACCCAGCAAATATTAAAGAGTATCTTCATTAAATTGGCTATGACGGGATCAGGGAATCAGATTGAGAACACTCAGTTTCTTGAGATCACAAAAAAGGATATGGAGTAGGTTGAATATAGCTTCAAATATGCTTAACATAATACGTGAATAATGTTCACGAATGACAAATGAATAATTCACATGTAGCTCACAGAAACGCCTTATATATAATTAAGAGAATACAAGGATGGATGAAGTTGCAGAAGCAAAACTCAAAGAAAAATAAGAATTACAAACAGTATATAAGATTTCTATTTCAAAACACGTACTACATATTATGAATTTCGACATAACTGGCGATATGTCTACCAGCTATAGACTTAGGTTAGTCAAAAGCAATATTATGAATTATGAGATAAGTGGCGATATGTCTACCAGCAATAGACGTAGGTTAGCCAAAAGCAATATAGGCTCAGGTACGATAGAAATAAAAGACATCTAAACGATAGTTGTAGAAATATCTCGGAAATCTCGTTTCGCGATATAATGGACGGACAGTGACCGGCCAAGTGTGTTTTGGCTGATTCGTTCTTTTATGAAAAGTCGGTCAAGTTAATAATATCGGATTGACACAATTTTCGATTATTGCAATTATTAAATTTAGTTCTGAGGCATTTTGTAGGAACTGCGCAGGATTTAGTGATGACACCGGCAACTCGATGTTGAAGCAAAAATGAGAAGCCCTCGAAGTTGGCTGTTGGCTGCAAATTTAGCTGTTGTCATTTATTCGTCACCTGATCTGCCGAGTAGGTCCAGAAGGAAAAATCTCGGAAATTTCGTTTCGCGATATAATGGACGGACAGCCACCGGCCATGTGAGTTTTGGCTGATTCGTTCTTTTATGAAAGTCGGTCAAAGTCGGTCAAGTTAATAATATCGGATTGACAAAATTTTCAAGTATTGCAATTATTAAATTTAGTGGGAGTGTCAATCACGTGAACCGATCCGATTTATTATTTGAGATTTGGTACTTCCTATTTTCTTTTCTTAAACAATTGTGTACGCCCCTAAGTTTTGGCTTTTATAGCATTCGGCCCGATTCTAGTCGATGGTTGAACAGAATCAGCTGCCGAGTTTTTAAGTCATTTTAATATCCTGTCAAATAGCCTTGGTCGATGGCGCTACCAACTTGAATTAAGAACAAATTTTGAAAAGTTCGGCCACAGCCGTAGGGCTACTTAAATATAGTGTTATTTACGGTCACGTGTCCTTATCCACATGGATTTTGTGACCTCAAAGTCCTTATGTACGTGGATTTTGTTGACTTTGAGTACTTCATGTCCTTGTGTACATGGAATTTATTGACCTCAATGCCCTTGTGTACATCGATTTTCTTGACCTTCAGTACTTAATGTTAGATGCTGTCCACAGTTTATGGGACAATTTAATGGTTGTAAGGTTTGGTTTTTGTAATAGAAATTTTGTAATATAATTTTAATTTTAGATTCTGTTTAAAGTTTATGGGACAATTTAATGGTTTTAAGTTTTGGTTCTTTGGTAATATATTTTCTTTTTTGGAAAGTTTATGATTTTTTATTATTTAAAATGACTTTTTAAATATATAAATGGACTAATTGCTTTGAATTTTGTGTACATGGATTTTCTTGACCTTGAATACTTAATGTTAGATGCTGTCCAAAGTTTATGGGACAATTTAATGGTTTTAAGGTTTGGCTTTTGTAATAGAAAATTGGTAATATAATTTTAATTTTAGATTTTGTCTAAAGTTTATGGGACAATTTAATGGTTTTACGTTTTGGTTTTTCTAATAGAAATTTGGTATTATATTTTCTTTTTTGGAAAGTTTATGATTTTTTATTAGAAATTTCGTATTATATTTTCTTTTTTGGAAAGTTTATGATTTTTTATTATTTAAAATGATTTTTTAAATATATAAATGGACTAATTGCTTTGAATTTTTTTTTGAAGTAATTAGGCTCTTTGCACATTACACAACTCAAACTTGTCATTGTAACTAATTCCTATTAGCTTTCAAACTTGTCATTGTAACTAATTCCCACTGGATCTCAACGAAATTGAAAAAAATAAAACAATTAAATTATGCTAATTATACAATAAATTTATTTAATGATTTATTAAACTTAATAAATAATTTGTAAACTGTGTAGATAGGAGGAAAACTATATAATAATATTTGAATCAATTTATATTATCATATATTCAATTAGTTATTTAAATTAATTAATCTTTTTTCTAAATTATTTTTTTAACCATAATAGTAAAAAATTTTATTATAAATATATGTAAGTATGTGTAATCATGTATGTTTATAATTCCAAATATTTTGAAATCAAGCCCTAAATATCTAATACACAAATGCCACATTCTACACGTCACAACTAAAACCCAAAAACTATATATTTCACCCCAAAACAAGCATCCCTAAATGTATACACTTTCCAAAATGAACCTAGTAAAAGACAAAATATGACTTCCATGAAATAAAATAATTTTGAGACCCACCATCCCTAGTTACCTCCTCAATTCCTTCATATACAACAATGTTTAAATGAAGGAACAATTCATTTGCATCACTCATCGAAATTTCGTGAAGAGACAAAACCATGTTGTCATTGTTACGAAGGTATCCACTTGACACCTTAGCCTTTCCAACTTTCCTTCTATCCTTTGAATCTACATTCCCTAGCCAATAAATATCTCCATGGTTGATATTAACATATTTTCTAGGTGATTTCACAAAATTTCAAGCTACAACATGTCATCCATAATTTTCTAGAGACCATCCACACCTTGTTTCAGCATTGTCAGAATAATAGTTGTCCTCCCAATGAAAGGGATCTAGTTAAAATTTTGGCTTGACTCTAGAGTCTAAACACTCATTTCGAATTACACATATAGCTTATCCGTAGAGGCATCTTCTATACTAGATTAACCTTTAGGAGAATGTTGGGGTCTAAAATGTGCCTCCTAGGAAAAATGTACAACCAAAATAAACTTTATAAGAACCAATAAGATTCAAGATGATGATGACAACCATGGGGGATGATCGACCATTTTTTGAGTAAAAACTAAAAAATATTAAAAAATAATAAAACAATTTTTCTACTCGTATTTTAAATCTATCTCCCTAAGATTTTACTCAAATTTCGAGCGGGGTTACTCGTTGGATGCAAAATTTAATTCATCATCCAAGGGATACCCATGTTACATACTTTTGATGGACCCTGCTACACGGAAAAGGATAAATACATGAAAATACGTGATTGAAATCACGTTTTTCATACATTTCACATTTTTCATGCAGTAGGGTGCATCGAAAGTATGAAACACGGGTAATCCTTGGATGATGAATCAAATTTTGCATCCAATGAGTTTTTCTGCTCGAAATTTGAGTAAACCCATTGGGAGATAAGTTCAAAATATGTGTTGAAAAAAAAGTTTTTTCATTTTTCCCTCTAAAATTTGATGATGTAATCTAATATTATTTTATTATTTCCACTATTATTTTATAATCTTCTTAGGAGGCCCATTTTCGACCTCAAAATTCCCCTAATGAATTAAGTTTGCAAATGGATAAATATTCCACAACCTAGGGTAATTCAGACATATTTCACTTGCACCATGCATATACTATTATCATATAAAATTATTATTCCCTCGTTAGGTCAAACCTTTAACTGGAAACTATAACTCTTCATTTCCCTTAATATCCACTCCTAGGAAGTACCAGAATTCTCATCTACCAAAATTGATGCCTAGATAGTTTCCCATCACGTAATTTTCGCATAAGCTCTCAGTATTAGTATGTCGGTTAATAGAGATTGGCACCCTCCATCCCTATGCGGGAATACTTCCCCATACCTCATATCGTTGCCTCCTAACAATGTTGGTAATGGAGTCATGTCACCACACTCCATTATTATCTCAACTTCTCTCTATAATAGAAAACAAACCCCCATATGGATTAATGTGGAGGATCATTGTATGAAATACATACGAATGACACATTCAATATCAAAATGCATGATTATCACCATCCTTATTCACAACACCAATTATGACTAGGGATTTATTGACACCCCATCCCTTTGCTTAATACCATTACCATCCTATCATAAGCCTTCATGTATGAGCCCACATGTACCTGCCATGTATGCTAGTCCTGCTAGGTCCCACATTCCTCAAAATTTAGGTAATAGTGAAAAAGTATCCTACCTCCCTTAACTCAAGGTACCCATGTTCTAACTTGATTGTTTCATTCACTTGGAAATCAACTAAAAAAAAAAAAACAAACAAACAAACATGCATGAGTCCCTAACTATAATTAATATTCTAAAATAGTTATTTGTGATACACAACATAAGCTCTACCCTAATTATATAACGCATGACCTAAACCACATGAATAAGAAAATTCTAATTGTCCATTGGGGCAGAATATTACAGACACCCTCTCCTAACACTACGAATTTTTTTCTAAATTCTTATAACTCGAAAGAAGTTATTTATAGTGAAAAAAACCATTCAATGTCTATGTTTTAAGAAATGTGAGTTTGATTTAAAATTTTAATATAGAATTTTCATGCAACTAATTGTAATTTAGAATTTGAATAATTATGATTTGTATGAGAAATTGTGTTTTATGAATACTCTTTGTTCACGCTGATGTGCCTGATTTCTAACTACCACGTAAGGTCTTCTTGTCCTCTTTCTCAAACATGTATTCTATAATTGTCTGTCTTATTGACATATCTAACATAAAAATGTTATATTTTGATAATGTAATTATTATTAATGGAATTATTTAATAATGCCTATATTTTCCTTCAATGTATAATCTTATTAGGTACTCCCCACTATTTTTTATCATCATAGACATAATTGTATATAAAAAGAGAAAGTCTTATTTACTATGGACTATTTTTAATATACGTGCAAGATATTCTTTATATTTTTAAAAAATAAACATTTTGATAATAAAATTATTATTAATGTAATTATTGAATAATGCCTATATTTTCCTTCAATGTATAATCTTATTAGGTACTCCCCAATATTTTTTACCTTGATGCACATAAGTGTATATAAAAAGAGCAAGTCTTATTTTCCATAAACTATTTTTAATATATGTGCAAGATATTCCCTTATATTAAAAAAAAATAAACTCCCAAAAGTGTTCTATAAAAGGAACCACACCTAAATAAATATTTTAGTTATACACATTGAAATAGTTATATTCTAGCGAATTGGATCAAATCAATTATAAGATTGGAGTCATGGTATTAAAAAGAGGTTAGCAAAGTATCTCCCATGTTATCTTTAGAAAATAGTTTGGAATTGATTGTACATCCTCAAGTAACTAACTAGCTCTTGGAAGAGGATGGTACTCAATTTCTAATGTCCAGCACTCCACCATTCAAGTTTAGAGCATACAAATTGTTTTTTCTTTATATATGTTATAATTTGAGAATAAAGTAATGTGTCTAGTTGTTTATCTTCGAAGAACATGTTTTTGTTGGTATATAAAAAGCTTCAACATAAGTTATCATTTGTTCTTTATTATAATTGCGGTAGGTATGGTATAACGCATTTAATTTTATTTTTGACTTTGTATTAGTTATATAAAAAAAATTTGTTTTTTTATGCAAAGTTTAGTATTGGATAATTTTTTGTTATTTATTATTATTATTTAAATATATTTATTTATAATATGATTGGTTGAAGTTTTATTATCAGTTTTTTAGTCATTTTTATTTCTATTAGTTACTATTTTTTTTTTTTTACTTTTAACCAAAATTTTATGTTGTTTATCCAAAGTTTAACATTGAGAATTTTTTTTTGTTATTTATTATTATTATTTAAATATATTTATTTCTAATATGATTGGTTGAGATCTTATTATTGATTGTTTAGTAACTTCTATTTCTATTAGTTATTAGTTTTTTGTTTATTTCATTTTTATATAATTTTCTATTTTATTTTATTTTTTTAATATTTTTATTTTCATAACTTTTCGTGTTTTTCTCCATTCTCCATTTTAGCAAATACAAATACAGTTCATGATTTCTGAATTGTGAATTTGTAACGAGATTGGTTACATCTGAACCAACAACAACCGGTCATTCGGGTGAGAAGCACACCATCGAGAAAAAAGAACCAGCACAGCACCCCAACATCTGTACCAGCAACTCCATGTTCTAGGATAATAGCGAAGTCATATTATTTTCTGTTGAAAATTGTTTTATCCCATGGTTTTTCCTCTATGAGGATAATCTTCATCCCATAGTTTTTCGTGTTTGGAAAACCTTTTATATCAAATGCTTCCTAGTGAAATGGAAGTGTGGCTTCAAATAAAGATTTTAATGTGACTTCAAGGTAAATTCCAATGATTATTTTAAAGGCCAAAGTGTTTACTTTATCATGGTATGGATAGATTTGTGAGTATGTATATGTAAAAGAGCGATGGAATAATTAACTAATTGTTTCATGTTCTAACAGTCTTCATGGGAACCTGCCTGGAAAAATTTTGCAAGTAATTGTTTGTGCATGCAACACAAATCAGACTCATATGTTTTTTAGAAGCATAAGTATGTAAATTCACTTAGTTTAATTAGAAATCCTCTTATAAAAAATTTTATATAATTCTTTTGAATCTTAGCTATATTTTAAGGAGTTAACTTTCCATGTTTATTGGCATTTTAGGTTGTAAGAGTCAGATATCTATGTACATATTGTTGAATTTGATTGAAGAATTCTTATGAGATATATTCTCTATACCATTTGCAAAATATATTTTGAATTTGTTCATTGGAAAAAATAAGATTCTTGTATATGGTTTTTGGCTGAGAAATAATTGAAGTATTCTACTCATTGAATAAAACCAAATTCAGTTACTATTTTTAATTTCGACACAAAGATCACTAAAGTATTCCAACCAATTCAGATTGAATAAAACCATATTCCGTTCCTATTTTTAATTTAGACCACTGCAATATTCAATCCGAATTGGTTGGTTCAAAAAAACAAAATAATGAACCACATGTTTCTGGTATAAAATTGTTTTCATGGTTGATTAGATTTCGTAATATTGTTTTTTTATTGTTTAGATCATCTCAGTACTAATTGTGATGTTTTTTAGAGGGAATTATTTTTAGAGGGAAATTTGCGTAGGTTTTCTTTTTTTTTTATTAAATGGTGTGATATTTTTCTTGAGTTGCAAATTCATGATTTTGAGTGGTAGAAAAAAAATTAGTTTAAAGCTAACTAAAATGTTAATTTATATAAATTTTATGTCATTTTAAAGCTTTAGGTCATCATTTATTTAGTGAAAGTAACAAAATATATTTCATTTTTTTAAATATGGCATTTATGTTTTTTAAGAGTTATTCATAATATATAGATGTCAAAATTACAATCTATTCATATCACTTTTACAATTATGGAAATTTTCACCACCTAGTAAGTCCACTTAGAAATTTTCATTGATGTTTGAATTCACAGTAAGAAAAAAAAAAAAAAATCCATAAAACATAATGTTTCCACATAGTAAAAAAAACGCCCGCTTCCCCACACACATATTTTATATATGAAATTAATTGCATATAATTTGGGTAACAAATCCCTTTTCGCATCGACCGAAATTTAGACATTGAGTGTTCCCCGTTAACTTATATACTTTTTCCTATCATGTTGAAGAAGGGGTGACAAGGGTTAACTTAGAGAATTTTTCCGATCATGTTGAAGAAGAGGTGATGAGGGTTTGGTGATGCGTAGTTGGCTAGTGACGACAATGATCCACCCCATCCAAACCCAGGTTGGTAAATATCCATGCACAAATTCATATTGTTATGATGAGTGATTCATTAGATTTGATTTCCAAGGGAGCCTTGGGTCCAGATCAATTTGAGCTGTAAAAAAATTGTCCCAAATCCTTTTAAGGTAAATTTTAGTACTAGTTTTTCATGGAACCAATTTGATGAAGCCCTACGTTGTTATGTTAAGGTGAATTTCAATAATTTCAATTAATTTATTCCAATCCATTTTTTTTTATGGTATTAATAAATGGTTGGAATTCTAGTTTGCTACATTATCATGTTATAATACATTAGTAATTAATCCTTATTTTTCCTTCCACACCCATATGGAAGAACTAAAGGAGGTTGAATCCTTTCAGGATTGTAAAACTATTTTATTTTCATTCAATATATATTGATTTCTACATTGTATTTGGTGACCTTATGTTTTTTTAGTTCTTGTGTATGGTACAAGGCCGATTATAGTGGCACACATTTACGCTATCATAAGTCATGAACTAACACTACTCTAGAATTTCCAATTTTTCATAATGGACAAATTAATTTCCTTTTATTATTGAATACTTGCTTACATTGTCTTAACATTTATTTATTGTCCCAAAATATATATTATTTCCCATAAGATTTGGGCACTCATTAATACATGTTTGATGTTAAAAATTACGTTGTATATTGAGCACTTCTATTCTGATTTTTGGAGCTATATTGTTAATGTGTTTCATCATGTTCTCAAGCCAAAGAACCTCATTGTCAATGTTGATAGAAGGCTCAAAATTTGCGACTTTGGTTTAGCAAGAGTCACCTTCAATGACACTCCTATAAGAATCTTATGTATTGTATGGGCCAGTAAATTTTTTTTAATTCATAGTTTATAATTGAATAATTTTTTTTCCAGAAATTTATTTTAGGCCAGACATGTTTGAATTTATGCTTCACTTGAGGTAATATGCTAGATGTGTTTGAATATACAACTTTGTGGTTTGTAGGATTATGTTCTTACATGATGGTACCAGGATCTAAGTTATGTTTTTCATTTTCTCTTAAAGATATTGTTTCCAATTTTGTAGACTAAGTCTACATTTTCATCCATATTTATGTTTTTTAAATGGTACGAATTTGAATTGTTCAAATTTGTTCATAGGAAACTTCATTTCAGTGTTCTTCATGTTTTGTTTCCATGCTATCTGTCATATTTTTGTGCTTAGGTAAATAACCTATTAATAGGGAAACTTTAACTGTTCCAATGGAAGTTTATTACCCTATGTTATGATGTTTTCTACATATGGTTATCGTAATTACTATGGTAAAATCAAAATTTGGTATAAATATGGCAAAGCTAGCAATATCATTAATATTTTTGTTTTTATTTGACCACACAATATCATTAATATTGTGTTGTTCTTGTCATGACACACAACTTATTCATCAACGGAAACATTTTTTTAACAAAATAAACCAAAAATAGCATCAGCAGGGGAGAGGATTTCCTTGGGATACACAAAGTTGTGCGTGGAAGAATAAACATAACTGACTTTTTATACAACTTTTCTTGAGAGTAAGAAAAACTGTTTGAGTTGATGTATCTAGTCCATAAAGTTATATCCTTTGCAAATCTGATTCAATATTTTTTGTGCTTAGGTGAATGACCTAATACTAGGTAAATTTTAATGGAAATGATGGAATTTTATTACCTTGAAGTGCCTATTACGGTGTTTTATACATATATATTTATAGAAATTACCATGGTAAAAGAAAAATATGGTATAAATATCGAAAATATATCAATATCATTTGCGATGTGTTGTTATTTGTTAGATAATTGATATTTTGTCATGACACACAACTTGTTCATCAAGGGAAACAAATTTCCGAGGAAATGAAAAAAAAATAGCAAGAGCAATGCAAAGGATTTTCTTGGGACATAGATATTTGGATATGAATTTTTATCCAATTTTCCTTGAGAGTCAAAAACTTTCTTAGGTAATCTATCTAGTACATGAAGTTAGAATCCTTTGCAAGTCAAATTAAATATTGATCTGTCCCTCTCAATATTCCAATTTTAGTTGGATTTTTCATATAATTTAATCTTCCACCTTACAATCAATCAAGAACATTCAAAATTGTCAGGAACGGGTGCTATGAATCATGGTTGTTGAATTACTAATGTTAATATTACAATTGTGGTTAAATTTTAACTCACTTTTATTGTATGAAAAGTATTATCTTTAATGTTTTCTTTAAATTCAATTATATAGTACAAGTCTTAGATTTTGGTACATTGGTCAACGTTCCTTTCATTACTTGAGTGTCTCTGTAATGTACCTAAATTGCTGCTTTTTACAATAGACGGTTTAAAGACTTTAAGGGTCAAACTGGACCCCAAAGAACATAGTGATGGTGGATATATGTTATCAAATTAATAAAATAGAAATTATTGTGCAATGAATAGATTGAGATTAGAGATGTGGAAACCCAGTCCATGAGGATGGATAAGGTTGTAAGACTTTCCTACAATTCCATAAAATCCTTGGAAGGAATAAAGCTAGATACTAAAAATTAGATTTGGAGATAAATATCTAATTTCCCCAATAAAGAGTAAATTATTGGGAAGAGGTGGAATAAAACTAGAAATCAGAAAAATCTAGCTTTAAAGTAACTTTGTGAAAGAAACAAAGGGAAAGCCCAGGCAAACAAGAATACAACATCCTGAATTAACTGGACATTGTTAAGGGAAACAGACTAGGAAAAGCATGCTTACAAAATCTAATTCACGATAGACAAGAGGTCTGTCTATCACTGGAGCAAATATCTCTGCTCGGGGGTGAGATGTGGAGAAAGAGCTCTAAGGTTGGGAGGCAACTAGTCAAACCTAATTGGTATGCACATCTAAGTTGGAATGGATTTTGATTTAAATTTTAATGCTGTGATGAATTATTGAAACTGGTAAAGTGGCCATGTTAGTTTGTCGATTCTGAAATTAACTCTATGTTTAGGTGTTTGAAAATTTATGAATATATTTATCTTTTTGCTGGTCTGTACATTTAATAGAGATCACTATAGAAGTAATAGTGAAATCTATATTGTTGAACATACATGCTCTGTGACGACCAACTCTCAGAATGTCTACAACCTAGTGATGGGTCTAGATCTCAGGTTAGGTACCTCACAGGAAATTGACGATGTTGTAAATTAGTTGTTTTATTATTCTGATTGTAATTGTACAGTTTATGCAAAAATATGAACTCTAAACAGAAAATGATATGCAAAAATAAAATTTATAGAAAATTTTATCTAAAGGTATACTGTATTGTACCATCAAATATTTCGGTACATCTAAAGAAATATCAAAATATGATCTGAAATTTCTAGGGACATGATAATATATGAATATGTATTATTATGCTACATACATGAACTGAATGTATTCTTAGAGAGAGAAGACACTTTCATATTGAAAAACACAGAAATATAAATATATGACCTAAAAAATAGATACATAGCACTGTGAAGCGAGTTGATATGATGTAGTGTATATGAATTAGATAAATTATTATCCAAAAACTACTAGATAAGAGGGGATTTATGAAAAAATTCAAGATGCATGCTGAAAGTTGTACTGTAGTTAAGATAATTCTATAACGAAAACTGGACATATAAATTATAAAATACTATGAAGAAATTCAAGTAGATAAATTCCATTAAAGATATAAAACCCTTAATTTAAAACATTTTAGTATAAGAACACTACAATGACATAAAAGTTTGTCACAACAATTACAGAGATGTTTGGTACAACACAGTAGATCTGTTGGACTGTCATATTTTTATACAAAAAATGTCCTAGTATCATACTGAAACTTCTTTTGACTGTTGCATACCATTTATAAAAGAAACAAATTCTAGCTATATATAGCTATACATGAAATCTGGAATCAACTTAACTATGAAAAGAGCATAAGATTTAAATTAGAAAGGAAGATTTTCCATATCAACGAGTTAAATTAGAAAGGAAGATTTTCCATATCAAAGTACTTAAATACTGATATAAGGTCAATCGATATATTACAAAATGATAAGGTTTTCTTCAGTATAATAGTACAATAAGAATAAAATGGTCTTAAGAACACTGACACATAGGACACTCTATTTCTTATAGGAAACCATAAATTTTTTATGCAAAACTTATGCAAAGCCTGCAAAGGAAAAAAATCACAAGGCGGTAGAAAAACCTGTTAAACAAGAATCCCAGTATTAATAACCAGCAAAGAGAAAAAGGAAGTTCAACCCTTTTCCAAAAAGAGAGAGGGAAGTGAGGCCATACCTGCAAGAAAATTAAAGAGTAAGTTATGAAATCGTATAATTGAAATAAATTCCAGGAATTGATTTGAGAATTTAAAAGTGAGTAAAGAATATTTAAAACAATTCATAGATTTTTTTCTATTTCGTAGAGTATGGAGAATTAAATCTGTTATCACTGTGTGTACAGTGGAATAAAGTCTTACAGTTCTGGGTAGTGGTCAAACGCATAAAAAGAAAATCACTTTGACATTTTTGACATACTATTATGCTTGAAATATCGATGAATGAAGATAAAATTGAGAGAAGTAAAATGATACATTTAATAATCAGAACTGAAGAATAATGAAACATCTTGACTGTTAAGATTTACCCATATTTAAGTTATCTATTATTCCAATTTCATGAGAATAGACGAGTAATGGAGTTGAATGAAATTTCATATTTCCCAAATAAAAGAGACCATAATGACACCCAAATCGTGATGAATACAACTGAGTTGCTAAGAATAGACATAAATCAAGTCCCAGAAACAACACAGTAAAGAACTAAATGCATAAATGGCTGAATGGTTTTCTTAACTATCATTAAATCAAGAGAAATTTCCATAGAAAAAAAAAGAAATGTATTACCTACAAATGATGGAGGCACTCTCTACATGAATGAGGATTTTTCTTCTGGGCATCCTCCATTTGAAATTGTTAATTTCAGAAGGGGTAAGTTAAAAAAACAAGAACTTATGCTTTCGCAAAAATCCAAAACAAAAATGATAGAAAACCTCATTTTAAGATTGTTTATGTCAACGGAAGACCCTAATCATCCAAACAATCATGACCGTCCATAGGTCAAAGGATTGTAGTTGGCCTCAGATGGATGTTTTGGAAACAGGATAGTGGAAACTAGGCGAGTTGGTGCGTAATTATTGATGATAATAAATCCCGATGAATAGTAAAGTACCTAAAATCAGTGAATTAGGTACAAACCCATATGGGTCAGTATTTCAACATTTAATCACCTGAAAATTCAGGCCATGGTCGTATCCTAGTTGATATTATTAGGAAGGTTGGGGATTATGGACGAGAATATAAAAAAGTAAAGGTGAAAAACACATCTTAATTTTTGACAAGTTCATTTATGACCAGAGCCACTCTGATTTCAAGAAAACCATCATTTGGAAGTTAGTGTTTTCACTTATACACGATGGCAATGTAATAGTTTATAACTGCGACAAAGTTTAAGCATTGTAAATTAAAGCTATAGTCAACAAGTAATTGGGTGGACCATGAAATTAAAATGTTAATAGACTCATTTTATATATCATGCGAAATAAAACTATAACAACAAGACAGATAATAATAAATAAACCCGTATATATATATATATATATATATATATATGTATGTATGTATGTATGTATGTATGTATGTATGTATGTATGTATGTATGTATGTATGTATACATACATACATACATACATACATACATACATACATACATATATATATATATATATATATATATATATATATATATATATATATATATATATATATATATATATATATATGAAAAAATATATGTAAATGAACATGTGTTGGAAATATAGATTGTCTTCCTGTAGTCCCGAACTCATGTACAACTAAAATATAGTGGAAGCATCATTCCTAAAGGTTTAGGAGTATAAATAATTAAATGTGAAGTATTCTATAGGTAGAGTAAGATATAATAATGTTTCCCCTATTCTAGTATTGGTGTTAATATGCTAAATGAACAATTGAGTCATAAGTGGAAAAGAGGATATTTGGGTAATAAATCTGTTTCTATAACTATTAGACATTTCTTTTATACTATACCTAGTACTAAACAAATTCAGTTGGGAGAACAAGTCCAAATGGTTGAAACGTTAAATGAATGATCATTAAAACCATACTAGTAAATAGTACTGGAAGAGGAGCCGTGGGTGTAGAATCATCATTAATTAAAATGAGACAGGAGGTATTAAAGTATGATGGTATATAAAACCCCAAATTTAGGTATTACACTAAAAAATAAAGAGGACGTGTTGAAATTTAATAGTTCAAGGATTAAGGCAGTGGAAAGGGTATCTAAATCCAAATAGATATGTGAACACTATAGAGTTAAACATAAAATAGAGAAGGAATAATTAGGAAAGTATCATGTAGAGGTAAAAATGTTGGTTAAGCTATGAGTATAGATTTATCAAAAATGTCACATGAAGAATCAAGCTTAAGTTTAACTAGAATAGAATTTCGAGGAGAATAGGCATTTATAATGTATATATTATCACAATACTTTTAAAGTGGCTTGGAATTCATCTCGAATTCATACATTGATATTCTAGATGTAATGGTAATTAAATTAATATTCATGATGATATATAAAAGAAACAATGCCCTTAGTAAGTGAGTACGCACATATACGCATTAATGAAAATGTGATGAATACATTTAAGTAGTCACATAATAAATTTTATCACGGAATTAGATTGAAAACGTGCAAACTGGAGGCAGCCTAGGCTGTGAGAACAAATAGTAGAAGTCAAAAGTAGTTGAAGTATATATATATATATATCTGTGTGTGTGTGTGTGTGTGTTCAATTGTGTAAGAGGATTTTCAAAATTAAATGAATAAGTTAAAGAGGGTTTGACTTAATCCAAAATTTTATATGAAGAAGTGATATAATTAAAAATTTACACATTGTAAAATATAGAATGGAAAGTATTGAATTAAAGATTTATTCCAAGTTGATAGTTTAGGAATATGAACCTTGATTAAATACTTATATATAATAAAAAACATTATAAATGCGAGAGAATAAAGGTAAGGTGCTAAGAATTTCATAGAAACCTTATTCCCATAAATGGGAAAGGTGAGGTATATTAGAACACCGGAGCCACATGCGTTAAGGAGAAGGAATCGTGTTTTAGATGACAGTTGTAACTGAAGATTGAATATGATCTTATCAGTAAATAAATATAGTAAAGTAAAGAAAGTTGTGAGCGACAAAAGGATGTTGGAAGGGAAATCAATTGTAGTAATAAGTTATATATATTACTATAATTAGAAGAAAAAAATTTGTGAAATGAGAGTTGTTACAAATGGTATCAGAGCCCATGTGAAAACACTAAGAAAAAATGTGTTCTCACACAAGAAAATTTCTGTTGCTATAAATTTTGTTAAATTTAATTTTCACTAATGTCGAAATTCATGAATAGTGAAACAGTACTGAACCATACAGCTTCAAACCTTGGAGGAAAAAAAAGGGAGATGAGTTGGATGAGAATATGGGTGTGGAAAAAAACCCAACAGATCCAAATATTCCATTGATGGATAGGATGCATCTAATGCAAAGAGAAAAGGAATTGTAAATTACTCGAAAGAATTCTGAGGTGGATGATGCCTCTAGACAATCGTCTAGGAGGAATCAGGAATTCCAGACGAACTCTGAAAAAATTTAATTAGACATTTCTCCTATGATGGGAAAGGGGAGGATTATACCAAAGTTGGTTTTGAAATAAGGTATTAAATTCTAAAATATGAATAAATAAAAAAATTCATAAATTCAGTAATACTGAAAGCTAATAATGGTACAATAAAGTAACTATGATTAACAAGAAAAGACGAATGAGAGGAGCGGAAGAACCACCATTTGAAAAGAAAACTTCCTCAAAGTTTTAAGAATGGAATAATGAAACATATATCATTCACAAAAATTTACTTTAGAAAAAAAAATTCTCAAGAAAGTTATACTTAACTACACAATTTAGATATTCGACCAGTAAGAGTATGTATTATGTGGTAGGATAAAGGAGGCTGGAGGAAATTGAAGAGAAAATTTTAAATATGCAGGATAAAAAAACATATTATGTTCTGGTTGATGAACCTAGATGTGGTTTGGAAAAAGACAAGAAGGTTCCAGCAATCTAGAATTTTGTACAGAATTGACATATTAGATTTTCAAAGGTTGCGGAAAGGTAACTAATTGTAATGAACTTAGTTAAAGTAAAAAAAATTCCATTATCTGTTTCTATGAGGGAGAAACAGGAATAAATTGGGTAAGGTGACAATAAGGACCTACCAAAATGTTGAAAGGAAACATTTCATAGTAATTGTAGTGATAGAAAACCAGTGAAATTGCAAAAGTCAGCTAGAAAAGTGCTGAAAATTATATTATGTGGAATGAAGATAGCAAACTGAAAGATACACTGGTAGAAAAATTACCATATTAAAACCATGTAGTGAGATTTAAAACTGAAACAATAACATGTACTGAATAGAAACTATGTGAAACCAAGTAGAACTCTGCTGGGAGTACAGGTCATGTTGGTCAAAATGAAAGATGGAACCTCCAAAGTAAATATAGATTTCTGAAAAAACAAGATAAAAAAAACATCATGAGTTGGAATCCTACAGGAGTAGATTGGTCTTGTTTTAGCCCTATATATATCAATTAAACCATAACATCATGAAAAAACTGCAGAATTGTTTTCCAAATTCTGTAAAAAAGTCGAGAGGACATAAATGAAGTGACGAACTTAACAAAAAGGAAAAGTATATATATAAAAAAATTCTTTCATAAGCAGAATTTTATTGAGTTAGTATTAAGGTTTCTGCTGATATGTATGCTTCAAGAAAAGTAAGAAGGGGTTTTGAATTTGGAAACACTAAAATTGAAACATAAATTCTTCACAAATAAGGAAAAGGTTAAGCAAACTATAGGTTGGCATTTGCTTAATGAATTTGGAAGGAACTTCAAAACTAGAACATCGGAAAAAAAAGGAGATTGTGGGATGTTTTGAAAGACGAACGTCGCTAAAACTGTGAAAAATATTCAAGTAATAAAAGTTTTTGGCTGTAAATAAGTGAGACAAGTAGAATGAATGCAACAGTAAAGTAGGAAAATTACTATAAAATTTTGTTAGTTTGGACATATGGATGACTCAATTTAAATTCAAGATTTAAAAATAGGAATTTTTTATCCGATATAAGGAAAGAGGAATGAAAAAAAAAGGTTGACCTATAAATGGGTTGATTTAGAAACTGATGTTTAAAAGAAAAATCGGTCAATATGTGCAAGAACGAAACTGTAAACTGATATGAAATTCCAAGATGTAAGGTAATAACTGATATACCTGACTGGATGAGGAAAAATTCAAGTGGAAAGTGGAAATTGAATTATAGACATTATTATTGATCATGGTTATTACCATCTGAATTGAATGATAAAATCAATCAATTAGAAGGAACATGAAGTACATGCATGAATTGGGAAAATGTAAGCAGAGCTTCTGCATATGATAAAGTTGGTTTTCTAATTCCATGAAATTATAATGAAAAAGTATTTGTTGTTTTTAAGTAAAGGGTGTAACAAGAATTGTATACTCCGATCAAAGGAGTCAAAGGTGAAAATACATGTATATAAATCACTAAAAGAAGTCGAATTAGACCATGTTGCGTGAGAATGAAGTCTCGCCAAAAAACATGGAATGACAAGCAGTTGTGCTAAAGTTGCACTATACTACTATGAACCTTGCTGGGTTTTGCTAACAAGTGAATTTATTGAAGTTATTAAAGTTTAGAATGTGGTTGTGATCATCAATATATGTATATGACACTACTCATATGAATTGGTATGAGTTGAGGATAGACAGACACTGGAATAAAATATTCTTCCAGATAGACTTCTTGCAATGAAGTAGGAAGAAAATAAAACTCCAAAGTGTATCAGTAAGTAGAGTGAAATTAGAGGAAGGTGTTGGTATTTTGAAGAAACTTCAAGGAGCCAAGAGCAAAGATGAAAGAGGAATTTTCATCTTGAGTTGAGCAATCAACATCAAAGTTGTAACACTGAGGAAAGTGTTCAGTTTTAGGGGGAGAATATGTAATGTCCCTAAATTTTTGATTTTTACAATAGGAAGTTTAAAGCCTTTAAGGGTCAAAGTGGACCCTAAAGAACATATTGATGGTGGATATATGTTATTAAATTAATAAAATAGAAATTAATGTTCAATGACTAGATTGAGATTAGAGATCTGGAAACCCAATCCATGAGGATGGATAAGGTTGTAAGACTTTCCCATACCTCCAAAAAATCCTTGGAAGGAATAAAGAAAGATACTAAAAATTAGATTTGGAGATAAATATCTAATTTCCCCAATAAACACGAAATTATTGTGAAGAGGTGGAATAAAGCTAGAAAGTAATAAAAGATAGCTTTAAAAGTACGTTTGTGGAAGAAACAAAGAGAAAGCCTAGGAAAATAGGAATACAACATCCTGAATTAACTGGATGCAATTAAGGGAAACAGACTGGGGAAAGCACGCTTATAAAAGCTGATTCAGGATAAACAAGAAGTTTGTCTATCACTGGAGCAAAAGATCTCTGCTCAGGGGTGAGCTGTGGAGAAAGAGCTCTAAGGTTGGGAGGAAACTAGTCAAACCTAATTGGTATGCACATCTAAGTTGGAATGGATTTAGATTTAGATTTTAATGTTGTGACGAATTATTGAAACTCGTAAAGTAGCCATGTTAGTTTGTCGATTCTAAATTTAACTCTGTTTTTAGAAGTTTGAAAATTTATGAATATAGTTATCTTTTGGCTGGTTTGTACATTTAATAGAAACCACTACAGAAGCAATAGTGAAATATGTATTGTTTTAAAGACATGCTCTGTGAGGACTAACTCTCAAAATTTATACAACCCAGTGATGGGTCTAGATCTAAGGTTAGGTACCTCACAGGAAATTGATGATGTTGTAAATTAGTTTTTTTATTATTCTAATAGTAATTGTACAGTTTATGCAAAAAGATGAACTCTAAAGAGAAAATGATATGCAAAATAAAATGTATAGAAAATTTTATCTAAAGGTATATTGTATTGTACCATCAAATATTTGGGCACATATAAAGAAATATCAAAATATGATCTGAAATTTCTAGGGACATGATTATATATGAGTCTATATTATTATGCTACATACATGAATTGAAAGTATTCTTAGAGAGATAATACACTTTCATATCGAAAAACACATAAATATAAATATATGACCTGAAAAATAGATACATAGCACAGTGAAGTGACTGCATAGGTTGTGGTGCATAAGAATTAGATAAATTATTATCTAAAAAGTACTAGATAAGAAGGGATTTATGAACAAATTCAAGATGCATGCTGAAAATTGTATTTTAGTTAAGATAATTCTATAAAGAAAACTCGACATATACATCATAAAATACTATGAAGCAAGTCAAGTAGATAAGTTCCATTGAAGATATAAAACTCTTAATTTAAAATGTTTCAGTATAAGAACACTACAGTGACACAAAAGTCTATCACAACAATTACAGAGATGTTTGGTACAGCACAGTAGATCTATTGGACTGTCGTATTTTAATAGAAGAATTTTCCTAGTATCATACTGAAACTTCTTTTGACTGTTGCATACCATTTATAAAAGAAACAAATTCTAGCTATATATAGCTATTCATGAAATCTGGAATCAACTTAACTATGAAAAGAGCATAAGAGTTAAATTAGAAAGGAATATTTTCCATATCAAAGTACTTAAATACTGATATAAGGTCAATCCATATATTACAAAATGATAAGGTTTCCTTCGGTATAACAGTACAACAAGCGGAAACTGGTGGTAAAAACAGTGACACAGAGGACACTCTATTTCTTATAGGGAGTTTTATGAAAAACTTATGCAAAGCCTCAATAGTAAAACAATCACAAGGCGATAGAAAAACCTGTTAAACAAGAATACCAGTATTAAGAACCAGCAAAGAGAAAAATGAAGGTCAACCCTTTTCCAAAAAGAGAGAGGGCAGTGAGGCCATACCTGCAAGAAAATTAAAGAGTAAGATATGAAATCGTATAAATGAAATAAATTATAGGAATTGAGTTGAGAATTTAAAAGCGAGTAAAGAATATTTAAAACAATTCATAGATTTTCTTTTCTATTTCGTAGATTATGGAGAAGTAAATCTGTTATCCCTGCGTGTACAGTGGAATAAAGTCTTACAATTCTGGGTAGTGGTCAAACGCATAAAAAGAAAATCACTTCAGCATTTTCGACATACTATTTTGCTGGAAATATCGGTGAATGAAGAGAAAATCGAGAGAAGTAAAATGTTACATTTAATAATCCGAATTGGACAATAATGAAACATATTGACTATTAAGATCTACCCATATTTAAGTTAACTATTATTCGAATTTCATGAGAACAGACGAGTAATGGAGTTGAATGAAATTTCACATTTCCCAAATAAAAGAGATTGTAATGACACCCAAATCACAATGAATACAACTAAGTTGCTAAGAATATATGGAAATCAAGTCCCAGAAACAACGTGGTAAAGAACTAAATGCATAAATGGTTGAATGGTTTTCTTAACTATCATTAAATAAAGGGAAATTTCCATAGAAAAAAAAAGAAACATATTACCTGAAAATTATGGAGGCACTCTCTATGTGAATGACGATTTCACTTCTTAGAGTCATGCATTTGAAATTGTTAATTCGAGCTGGGGTAAGTTAAGAAAACAAGAACTTATGTTTTCATAGGATGGCCAAAATGAAAATGATACAAAACCTCATTTCAAGATTATTTATGTCAAGGGAAAAACCCTAATTATCGAAAAAATCATGATCGTCCATGCATCGGAGGATTGTAGCTGGCCTCAGATGGATGTGCTGGAAACGAGATAGTGGAAACTAGGTGAGTTGGTGTGTAATTATTGATAATAATAAATCCTGATGAATAGTAAAGTACCTCGAATTAGTGAATTGGGTACAAACCCATATGGGTCAGTATTTCAACCTTTTATCACCTCTAAATTCAAGCCGTGGCCATATCCCAGTTGATATGATTAGGAAGGTTGGGGATTATGGATGTGAATATCGAAAAGTAAAGGTGAAAAGCAAATCTTAATTTCTGACAAGTTCATTTATGACCAGAGTCACTCCAATTTAAAGAAAAACGTGAGTTGGATGTTAGTGTTTTCACTTATAAATGCTGGCAATGTAATAGTTTATAACTGCAACAAAGTTTAAGCATTGTAAATTAAAGCTATAGTCAACAAGTAAATTTGGTGGACCATGAAATTAAAATGTTAACAGGCTCATTTTATGTATCATGGGAAATAAAACTATAATGACAAGACAGATGTTAGAATATCACTAGAATTTAAAATGATTAGGGTTAAATAATAATACCTTAACCCGTAAATATATACATATGAAAAAAAAGATGTAAATTAACATGTGTTGGAAAAACGGATTGTCTTCCTATAGTCCCGAACTCATGTACAACTAAAATACAGTGGAAGCGTCATTGCTAAAGGTTTAGGAGTATAAATAATTAAATGTGAAGTAGTCTATAGGTAGAGTAAGATATAATAATGTTTCCCCTATTCTAGTATTGGGGTTAATATGCTAAATGAACAATTGAGTCATAAATGGAAAAGGGGATATTTGGGTAATAAATCTGTTTCTATAACTATTAGACATTTATTTTATACTATACCTAGCACTAAATAAATTCGGTTGGGAGAACAAGTCCAAATGGGTGCAACATTAAATGAATGGTCATTAAAACCATGGTAGTAAATAGTACTGGAAGAGGAGCGATGGGTATAGAATCATCATTAATTAAAATGAGATAGATGGCATTAAAGTATGATGGTATATAAAACCCCAAATTTAGTTATTACATTCAAACATAAAGTGGAAGTTTGGAAATGTAATAGTTTAAGGATTAAGGCAGTGGAAAGGGTATCTAAATCCAAATAGATATGTGAACATTATAGAGTTAAACATAAAATAGAGAAGGAATAATTAGGAAAGTATCATGTAGAGGTAAAAATGTTGGTTAAGCTATGAGCATAGATTTATCAAAAATGTCACATGTAATATGATTGTATGTCTCATGAAGGATCAAGCCTAAGTTTAACTAGAATAGAATGTTGAGGAGAATAGGCATTTATAATGTATATATTATCAAAATACTTTTAAAGTGGCTTGGAAATCATCTCGAATTCATACATTGATATTCTATATGTAATGGTAATTAAAGTAATATTCATGATGATATCTAAAAGAAACAATGCCCTTAGTAAGTGAGTATGCATATATACACATTAATGAAAATGTGATGAATACATTTAAGTATATTGGTGATATATATATATATATATATATATATATATATATATATATATATATATATATATATATATATATCATGGAATTAGTGACATAATAAAGGTTATCACGGAATTACATTGAAAACGTGCAAACTGGATGCAGCCTAGGCTGTGAGAACAAATAGTAGAAGTCAGAAGTAGTTGAAGTATATATATGTGTGTGCGTGTGTGTTTCTGTGTGTGTTCAATTGTGTAGGAGGATTGTAAAAATTAAATGAATAAGTCAAAGAGGATTTGACTTAATCCAAAATTTTGTATGAAGAAGTGATATAATTAAAAAGTTACACATTGTAAAATATAGAATGGAAAGTATTGAATTAAATATTTATTCCAAGTGGATAGTTTGGGAATATGAACCTTGATTAAATAATTATATATAATTACAACCATTATAAATGAAAGATAATAAAGGTAAGGTGCTAAGTATTTCATAGAAATCTTATTCCTATAAGTAGAAAAGGTGAGGTATGTTAGAACACCAGAGTCACATGCGTTAAGGAGAAGGAATCATATCTTAGATGACAGTTGTAACTGAAGATTGAATATGATCTTATCAGTAAATAAATATAGTAAATTAAACAAAGTTGTGAGCAACAAAAGGACATCGGAAAGGCAATCAATTGTAGTAATAAGTTAGATATATTACAATAATTAGAAGAAAAAAAATTGTGAAACAAGAAGTGTTACAAATTGTATCAAAGCCCATGTTAAAACACTAGGAAAAAATGTGTGCTCACACCAGAAAATTTCTATTGCTATAAGTTTTGTTGAATTTAATTTTCACTAATATCTAAATTTATTAACAGTGAAACAATACTGAACCATATAGCTGTAAACCTTGGAGAAAAAAAAAGGGAGATGAGTTGTATGAGAATATGGGTGTGGAGAAAAACCCAACAGGTCCAAATATTCCATTGATGGATAGGATGCATCTAATGCAAAGGGAAAAGAAACGGTAAATTACTCAGAAGAATTCTGAAGAGAATGATGCCTCTAAACAATAGTCTAGGAGGAATGAAGAATTTCAGAGGAATTTTGGAAAAAATTAATTAGAACTTTCTCCTATGATGGGAAAGGGGAGGATTATACCAAATTTCGTTTCGAAATAAGGTATTAAATTCTAAAATATAAATAAAATAAAATAAAAGTTCATAAATTCAGTAATAATGAAAGCTAATAATTGTAGAATAAAGTAACTATGATTAACAAGAAAAGACGAATGAGAGGAGAAAAAGAACTGCCATTTGAAAAGAAAACTCCCTCAAAGTTTTAAGAATGGAATAATGAAACATATATCATTGATAAAAACTTACTTTAGAAAAAAAAATATTTCTCAAGAAAGTTTTACTTAACTGCACAATTTAGATATTAGATCTATAAGAGTATGCACTCTGTGGTAGGATTAAAGAGGCTAGAGGAAATTGAAAAGAAAATTTGAAATATGCAGGATCAACAACATATCCTGTTCTGGTTGATGAACCTAGATGTGGTTTGGAAAAGGACAAGAAGGTTCCAGCAAGCTAGAATTTTGTACATAATTGACATATCAGATTTCGAAAGATTGGGGAAAGGTAATTAATTGTAACGAACTTAGTTAAAGTCAAACTTTTTCCATTATCTATTTCTATGAGGGAGAAAAAGGAATAAATTGGGTAAGGTGACAATAAGGACCTACCAAATTGTTGAAAGAAAACTTTTCATGGTAATTGTAGTGACAGAAAACCATTGAAATTGCAAAAGTCAGCTAGAAAAGTGCTGAAAATTATATTATGTGGAATAAAGATAGCAAACTGAAAGATACACTGGTAGAAAAATTACCAGATTAAAACCATGTGGTGAGAGTTAAAATTGAAGCAATAACAAGTACTTAATAGAAACTATGTAAAACCAAGTAGATCTCTACTGGGAGTACAAGTCACGTTGGTCAAAATGAAAGATGGAACTTCCAAAATAAATATAGATTTCTAAAAAAACAAGATATAAAAAAATCATGAGTTGGAATCCTATAGGAGTAGATTGGTCTTGCTTTAGCCCTATATATATCAAGTAAACCATAACATCACGAAAAAATTGCAGAATTTTTTTCGAAAGTCTATGAGAAATTCAAGAGGACATAAGTGACATGATGAGCTTAACAAAAAGGAAAAGTATATAAAAAAAATTCTTTCATAAGCAGAATTTTATTGAGTTAGTATTAAGGTTTTTGCTGATATGTACGCTTCAAGAAAAGTGAGAAGGGGTTTTGAATTCGGAAACCTTGTAATTGAAGCATAAATTCTTCAGAAATAAGGAAAAGGTTAAGCAAATTATGTGTTGGCATTTCCTTAATAAGTTTGGAAGAAACTTCAAACTGGAACATTGCAAAAAAAGGAGATTTTGGGATGTTTTGAAAGAGGAAAATCCTTAAAACTGTGAATAATATTCAAGTAATAAAAAGATTTGGCTGTGAATAAGTGAGATAAGTAGAATGAATGCAACAGTAAAGTAGGAAAATTACTATAAGTTGTTGTTAGTTCAGACATATGGATGACTCAATTTAAATTCAAGATTTAAAACTAGGAATGTTTGATTTGATAGAAGGAAAGAGGAATGAAAAAAAATATTGACCTAGAAATGGGTTGATTTAGAAACTGATGTTTAAAAAAAAATGGTCAATATGTGCAAGACCAAAACTATAAACTAATATGAAATTCCAATATGTAAGATAATAACTGATATACCTGATGAGGAAAAATTCAAGTGGAAAGTGGAAATTGAATTATAGACCTTATTATTGAGCATGGTTATTACCATCTGAATTAAATGATAAAATCAATCAATTAGAAGGAAAATGAAGTATATGCATGAACTGGGAAAATGTAAGCATAACTTCTGCATATGATAAAGCTGGTTTTCTAGTTTGCTGAAATTCTAGTGAAAAAGTATTCGTTGTTTTCAAGTAAAGGGTGTAACAGGAAATTTACACTTCAATCAAAGGACTCAAAGGTGAAAATATATGCAGAGAAATCACTAGAAGAAGTCAAATTAGACCATGTTGCGTGAGAATGAAGTCTCGCCGAAAAACATGGAATGATAAGTAGTTGTGCTAAAGTTGCACTATACTATTATGAACCTTGTCGGGTTTTGATAACAAGTGAATTTATCAAAGTTATTAAAGTTTAGAATGTGGTTGTGATCATCAATATATGTATATGACACTAATAATATGAATTGGTATGAATTGTGGATAGACAGACACTGGAATAAAAGATTCTTCCAGATAGAATTTTTGCAATGAAATAGGAAGAAAATGAAACTCCAAAGTGTATCAGTAAGTAGAGTGAAAGTAGAGGAAGGTGTTGGTACTCTGAAGAAACTGCAAGGAGACAGGAGAAAATATGAAAGAGGAATTTTCATCCTGAGTGGAGCAATCAACATCAAAGTTGTAACGCCAAGGGCGGTGTTTAGTTTTAGGGGGAGAATATGTAATGTCCCTAAATTTATGCTTTTTACAATAGGTAGATTAAAGACATTAAAGGTCAAATTGGACCCCAAAGAACATATTGATGGTGGATATATGTTATTAAATTAATAAAATAGAAATTAATGTGCAATGACTAGATTGAGATTAGAGATCTGGAAACCCAATCCATGAGAATGGATAAGGTTGTAAGACTTTCCCAAACTTCTAGGAAATATTTAGAAGGAATAAAGAAAGATACTAACAGTTAGATTTGGATATAAATATCTGATTTCCCCAATAAAGAGGAAATTATCGAGAAGCTGTGGAATAAAGCTAGAAATCAGAAAAAAGTAGCTTTAAAAGTACCTTTGTGGAAGAAACAAAGGGAAAGTCTAAGAAAACAGGAATAAAACATCCTGAATTAACTGGACGTAGTTAAGGGAAACAGGTTGGGGAAATCATGCTTATAAAATTTGATTAAGGGTAGACAAGAGGTTTGTATATCACCGGAGCAAAAGATCTCTGCTCAGGGGTGAGCTATAGAGAAAGATCTCTAAATATGGGAGGCAACTAGTCAAACCAAATTGGTATGCACATCTAAGTTGGAATGGATTTCGATTTAAATTTTAATGCTGTGATGAATTATTGAAACTAGTAAGGTAGCCATGTTAGTTGGTCAATTATGAATTTAACTTTGTTTTTAGAAGTTTGAAAATTTATGAATATGGTTATCTTTTGGCTGGTCTGTACATTTAACGGAAATCACTATAGAAGCAATAGTGAGATCTGTATAGTTGTACAGACATTATCTGTGAGGATCAACTCTCAGAATGTCTACAATCCAATGATGGGTCTAGATCTGAAGTTAGGTACCGCACAGGAAATTGATGATGTTGTAAATTAGCTGTTTTATTATTTTGATAGTAATTGTATAGTTTATGCAAAAATATGAACTCTAAACAGGAAATGATATGCAAAATAAAATGTATAGAAACTTTTATCTAAAGGTATACTGTATTGTACCATCAAATATTTCGGCACATCTAAAGAAGGATCAAAATATGATCCGAAATTTCTAGGGAAATGATTATATCCGAATCTGTATTATTATGCTACATACATGAATTGAAAGTATTCTTAGAGAGAGAAGACACTTTCATATTGAAAAACACAGAAATATAAATATATGACCTGAAAAATAGATACATAGCACAGTGAAGTGAGTTCATATGTTGTAGTGTATATTAATTAGATAAATTATTATCTAAAAAGTACTAGACAAGAAGGGATTTATGAACAAATTCAAGATGCATGTTGAAAATTGTATTGTAGTTAAGATAATTCTATAAAGAAAACTAGACATATAAATTATAAAATACTATGAAGAAATTCAAGTAGATAAGTTCCATTAAAGATATAAAACCCTTAATTTAAAACAATTCAGTATAAGAACACTGCAGTGACATAAAAGTCTGTCAGGACAATTATAGAGATGTTCGGTACAACACAGTAGATCTGCTGGATTGCCATATTTTTATACAAGAAATGTCCTAGTATCATACTGAAACTTCTTTTGACTGTTTCATACCAATTATAAAGGAAACAAATTCTAGCTATATATAGCTATACATGAATTCTGGAGTCAACTTAACTATGAAAAGAGCATAAGAGTTAAATTTGAAAGGAATATTTTCCATATCAGAGAGTTAAATTAGAAAGGGATATTTTCCATATCAAAGTACTTAAATACTGACATAAGGTCAATCCATTTATTACAAACTGATAAGGTTTCCTTCGGTATAATAGTACAATATGCAGAAACTGGTCTTAAAAAAAGTGACACAGAGGACACTGTATTTCTTATAGGAAACTGTAAAATTTTTCTGCAAAATATATGCAAATCTTGCATAGTAAAACAATCACAAGGTAGTAGACCAACTTGTTAAACAAGAATCCAAAACTAGAACAGGGAAAAAGGAAGGTCAACTCTTTTCCAAAGAGAGAGAGGGTAGTGAGCCCATATTTGCAAGAAAATTAAAGTGTAAGTTATGAAATCGTATAATTGAAATAAATTCTAGGAACTGAGTTGAGAATTTAAAAGCGAGTAAAGAATATTTAAAACAATTCATAGATTTTTTTCTATTTCGCAGAATATGGACAAGTAAATCTGTTATCCTTGCGTGTACAATGGAATAAAGTCTTACAGTTCTGGGTAGTGGTCAAACACATAAAAGTAAAATCACTTCGACATTCTCAGCATATTATTATGCTGGAAATATCGATGAATGAACAGAAAATTTGAGAGAAGTAAAACGATACATTTAATAATCAGAACTAAAAAATAATGAAACATCTTGACTGTTAAGATTTACCCATATTTAAGTTAATTATTATTCGAATTTTATGAGAGAAGACGAGTAATGGAGTTGAATGAAATTTCATATTTCCAAAATAAAAGAGACCATAATGACACTCAAATCGTGATGAATACAACTAATTTTCTGAGCATAGATGGAAATAAAATCCCAGAAACAAAACGGTAAAGAACTAAATGCATAAAAGGATGAATAGTTTTCTTAACTATCATTAAACAGAAAGAAATTTCCATAGAAAAAAAAGAAACATATTGCCTCAAAAAGATGGAGGCACTCTCTATGTGAACGACGCTTTTTCTTCTCGACATCGTCCATTTGAAATTGTTAATTCGAGCAGGGTTAATTTAAGAATACAAGAACTTATGTTTTCATAGGAAGCCAAAATGAAAATGATACAAAACCTCATTTCAAGATTATTTATGTCAGGGGAAAAACCTTAATCATCCAAACAATCACGACTGACCATGCGTAGGAGGATTGTAGTTGGACTCAGATGCATGAGTTGGAAATGTGATAGTGGAAACCAAGTGAGTTGGTTTGTAATTAGTGATGATAATAAATCTCGATCATCAATAAATCTCAATGAATAGTAAAGCACCTCGAATCAGTGAACTAGGTACAAACCCATATGGGCCAGTACTTCAACATTTAACCAACTCGAAATTCAAGCCGTGGCTATATCCTAGTTGATATGATTAGGATGCCTGGGGATTATGGATGTGAATATCGAAAAGTAAAGGTGAAAAAAACATCTTAATTTCTGACAAGTTCATTTATGACTAGAGTCACTCCAATTTCAATAAAACCGTGAGTTCGACGTTAGTGTTTTCACTTTACATAATGGCATTGTAATAGTTTATAAATGCGACAAAGTTTAAGCATTGTAAATAAAAGTTATAGTCAACAAGTAAATTGGGTGGATCATGAAATTAAAATTTTAGCAGACTCATTTTATATATCATGGGAAATAAAAATATAATGACAAGACATATATTAGAATATCACTAGAAGTTAAAACGATTAGGGTTTAATAATAATACCTTAACCCGTAAGTATATATATATATATATATATATATATGAGAGAAAAAAGATGTAAATGAACATGTCTTGCAAATATGGATTGTCTTCCTATAGCCTTGAACTCACGTACAACTAAAATATAGTGGAACCATCATTCCTAAAGGTTTAGGAGTATAAATAATTAAATGTGAAGTAGTCTATAGGTAGAGTAAGATATAATAATGTTTCCCCTATTCTAGTGTTGGGGTTAATATGCTAATTAAACAATTGAGTCATACGTGGAAAAGAGGATATTTGGGTAATAAATTTGTTTTATAACTACCAGAAATTTCTTTTATATTATACCTAGCACTAAATAAATTCGGTTGGGAGAACAAGTCTAAATGGGTGCAACATTAAACGAATGGTCATTAAAACCATGCTAGTAAATAGTATTGGAAGAGGAGCCGTGGGTATAGAATCACCATTAATTAAAATGAGACATGTGGCATTAAAGTGTGATGCTATATAAAACCCCAAATTTAGGTTTTACACTCAAACATAAAGTGGACGTGTGGAAATGTAATAGTTAAAGGATTAAGGCAGTGGAAAGGGTATCTAAATCCAAATATATATGTGAACGCTATAGAGTTAAAATTAAAATAGAGAAGGGATAATTAGAAAATTATCATGTAGAGGTAAAAATGTTGGTTAAGCTATGAGTATAGATTTAAAAATGTTGCATGTAATATGATTGTATGTCTCATGGGGAATTAAGCTTAAGTTTAACTAGAATAGAATGCCGAGGAGAATAGGCATTTATAATGCATATATTATCACAATAATTTTAAAGTGGTTTGAAATTCATCTCGAATTCGTACATTGATATTCTAGATGTAATGGTAATTAAAGTAATATTCATGATGATATCTAAAAGAAACGATTCCCTTAGTAAGTGAGTATGCATATATACACATTAATGAAAATTTGATGAATATATATATATTAGTCACATAATAAAATATTCATGATGATATCTAAAAGAAACGATTCCCTTAGTAAGTGAGTATGCATATATACACATTAATGAAAATTTGATGAATATATACATGTATATATATATTAGTCACATAATAAAGTTTATCACGGAATTAGATTGAAAACATGCAAACTGGATGCAGCCTAGGCCGTGAGAACAAATAGTAGATGTCATAAGTAGTTGAAGTATATATATATATATATATATATATATATTCAATTGTGTAGGAGGATTGTCAAAATTTAATTAATAAGTCAAAGAGTGTTTGACTTAATCCAAAATTTTGTATGAAGATGTGATATAATTAAAAAGTTACACATTGTAAAATATAGAATGGAAAGTATTGAATTAAAGATTTGTTCCAAGTGGATAGTGTGGGAATATTAACCTTGATTAAATACTTATATATAATTACGACAATTATAAATGTGAGAGAATAAAGGTAAGGTGCTAAGAGTTTCATAGAAACCTTATTCCCATAAATGGGAAAGGTGAGGTATGTTAGAAGACCAGAGCCACATGCGTTAAGGAGAAGGATTCTCCTCTTAGATGATAGTTGTAAGTGAAGATTGAATATGATCTTATCAATAAATCAATATAGTAAAGTAAACAAGGTTGTGAGTGACAAAAGGACTTCAGAAAGGCGATGAATTGTAGTAATAAGCTATATATATTACTATAATTAGAAGAAAAAAATAATTTGCGAAATGAGAAGTGTTACAGTCTCTAAACATATGGAGATGGGAAGTGCATTAGATACACTTTTTGTACAAGTACATGGAGCAAAGAAAGATAATTTCCACAAGATTCATATACAAAAAGCATTTTTTCCACTTTGTTGTGTCAACATGCCACTTGCAGCGATGTAGCCATATATGGGCCACATTCTTGTAGATGTTGGACAATTTTTCCTCTCTTTTTTTTGTTAACATACCACTTGTAGTTATATGGCCATATATAGGACACATTCTTACATCTTGTTGGGAAAGTCCTTCTAATATCTTTTGAAGCACGGAAATGTGCAAGATGGATGGTTCACACTTTTTTTGCTTCTTCGACTCTTCAACCCCTCATGAAATTTCTTCAATCACAAGTAATAAAGAGGTTGCATTAAAAAACAACCTTTCCAATTGGATGAATGTAGCACTTCTATTATGACATATACATTATGGAAATTATGGATGAGTTATACGCATTTGCTTCATTCCTTACCAATGATATAACTTTAAATCCCAACCAATGGCCATGAGCCAATTTTATGTCATATTATTGATCATAATATTGTGCATGTTAGAACCAATTTAATATAAATTAAGCTTAAATATTTTCCTTAATGAGGACCAACATGCTATAGTAGAAATCTTTCTTATCTAATCTTGATAGGAATTGCTATGTATAGAAAGGTATTGATCATCAAAACTCCATTTTTCTTTGCAAAAGAAGTCATGTTTGAAACAAGACATCATTTGAGAGATACATTTAGTTCCATATTCCCCTACCATCACTGCCACAATCACAATTGCATTAATCTCTATATCAATCATGTACGATTCCCATGAGCATTGTAGAAGACAAATAGTTGTGCAAAACAAGTTTCTTGGAATTCACATCTCATTTAGTTCAAACTAAGTTTCTCAATATCATTTTGAACAAAACATTGCAAAATAAATAAATCACAACTTTAACATAACATTTTAAATTTGATATCTGTTTTTTTTTAATGAAGACTTTAATTAATTAGCTCGCATCTTCTCAACAATCCAAACTTCAATTTAGCGATATTTAAACTAAGCGGAAAGTACTAACTACTATGTAACACTTATTTCTATTACATAAAGATAAAATGTCACCAAAAAATTAAAGTTTTGGAGCTTAACTTATTTTCAAAGCTTCATTGGCTTGATATATCCAAACTCACCTAGAGTAATGTCTTCATACCAATTTCATTGACGGCATGTTATCTTCCATACAATTCTCATGCAAGGATTAAATCAAACAATTTCCAAGTAGGTGTTTATCAAACTCTTTGGATATAGTATTTACTACCATGGTATTTTGGATTCCACGAAAACATGTTTAGGATTTTCGAGGTAAGAATTTTCCTAAACACTTAGAAAGAATGCTTTGAAATATTAAGAGCCTGATCGAACTACCAAATTATCTATGGTTGAAGACCTATTCATTGGCGATATACATGTATGATCCAGAGTATTCTCAATTTTCTTCAACATTTCACTAATAAGATTCAAAAACTTTATTGAGAAAAGTTCCAATTTTAATTTTAATTATAGTACTTTCAATCTCTAACATTTTTTAAATATTTCCTCTCCAAATCTATTAATAAATAATTCAATTACCTTGTTATTGAATGAGATACCAATGAAACTTCCCATTGCTATGATATTCTTAACCTTAACCTTTAACTTTGATATTTTACTAAAATGAGTTACAAAAACCATTAAAGATACTAAAACTCAATAATATAAAACAATTATGAAGAAGGTACTTAAGAAATCTCATACTTATAAATTAATAATATATTGATTATAAATGTAAGTTATGACCGTTGGCATATTAATAAATAGTTATATAATTTTACTGTTTAATGTCCAGAGATGTATTTTATAATTTAATATGGGAGTATAAATTTTTCCATTTTTAATTTGTACTTGACCAATAAAAAAAAATAGTATTGTTATAATTAAAAACATATATGGAGCTGTGAATGGTTAATTTTAATTTAAAATTAATAAAATAATAAATGAATAGTTTTTTTATTTTTAATAAAAAATTATATTTAATATTAAAAAATTATTTTACTTTTCTTTTAAATAAAATATCTATATATAAAAAAAATTAAACTATTTATGTAAAGAACACATATAACTAAACTATTTATATAAAGAAAAATCAAATGTGTGATTCTATCCCTTTTCAACATGGATTTGAAATGAGTCTTTCTTAAAAGAAAAAAAAAGAAAAAAAAAAATTCTAAATATAAAATTAGTGTCAGTTATAATAAACAAATAAATATGAATATGTATATTTAGTTACTTTTAATTGAAATAATTATAAAAAATCAAAAATCCTAACTTCATTATCGTCACCCAATTTGTTATCTTAGAGAAGCTCTCCAACTCTATATGGAAGAGCTGTTGCAATATCATGTCTTATCCTGTTAAACATTTTGAGTTAGTAAAACTACATAAAAATAAGTACAATTAAAAAATAAATAAAATGTAATAAAATAAAAACATATATATTTATTATTAATGATTGTTAATAAAATAATAAAAAATTAAAACTAAAAATTAAAACAAAAAGCCCTTACTTTTAAAATAAAGTTAATTTCAAATAAAATAATAAAAAATAAAATTTATATGTAATTATTATTAGTTTTATTAGTTTTATTGGATATCTAAGGTAGAGTTGATTTGGTAAGTTTTGAGGTCAAGGTTTATGAGAACTCATGGCATTGACGGATAGCATTTATGTGGAATATAGCCTATTTAAAATGGGAAATTAAACTAGCCTAAATATAAATAGACCCAAAATTAAGATAAATCTATACCAATGTTTAACAATTTCCAAAGCCTTGATTATGGAAAAGTGAAACACATAGCTAAAATAAAATAAAAAATGAATATATGTGTAATTATGTCCGTTCTTTTTAAAATAAAAATAAAATACACTCTATATATAAATATAATGTTGGCTAAAATAAAATAAAAAATGAATATACTATACATGTAGAGCAATTAGAATAAAAGAAAATTTGTGTAATTAAGATGTTTAAACCTTATACTTTCAAAAATATTTCAACGACTTTAAATAAACTATTTGAAGATATATCTGAACTAAATTATGCTATATCAATTTCATAATAGAAAAAAAATTTAAAAGAAAATATTTTAATCTTGTATATAATAAAATATTCAATTTGGGTTATCAATAAAAGTTATATTAATAATAAAAATATCATAATAAAAACAACATTTTAATTTGTGCTGATTAAATATCTAGATATACATATTATGTGAAATATATATCTATAGATATATTACAGTTTGGTCTTTTATATATTTTATATAACATTTAAAAATATAATTTAAATAATAAAAAAATACACATTGTATTTTGTACTCTGAACAAATTTGTCAATGAAAAAATTTAATTTTTCAGAGTTTTATTAGATTTATGTTTAAGATGGATTTATACTAATAAATCCAATAATATTGTTTTTCTATATAAACTATTCACATAGTTTTTGACACCTAATGAAAAAAATAGTATCCGTTTAGTAAAAAAACTTAAAGCAAGAAAAACGTGTTAAAGCAAACTGAATCTTTGACAAATTAACAACATCTATTTGGTACAAATATCCGCTCCTTCTCTTTCTCTTAGTGTTTGTTTATTCATGGTATATATAACATACATACAAGAAAACATGACAACAATCAAACAAAAAATTTACATCGATATCTCTACGTAACAAAGAAAACTCCCTTGACAAAGAAACCATGCCATGGTTGTGATGCGCCATACGCTAATATGACACATAAGCCTTCCCCTTTTCCATTATAGAAAACCTTATGGTGGGGAAGTGGATTCTTCGAATCTCTCGGAAGGAACTATATCGTTCATAAATATATGGGTTCGTCTCGAGAGTTCAAATTACCGACATCTTTATGTTTCTTCTTATTATTTGATCTCCTCCAGAAAAAGAGCTAGCTTTTCCATATATTTTTAGGCCAGTGTATATATGTATAGGCTAATATGACACACAAACCTCATAAACCTACCCCTTTTTCAGTATAGAAGACATTACGGCGGGGAAGTGGAGTGATCGACTCTCTCGGAAGGAACTATATCGTTCATAAATATATGGGTTCGCCTTGAGACTTGAAATTATACACATGTTTTTGTTTCTTCTTATTATTTGATTTCCTCTAGAAGAAGAACTAGCTTTTTTATCCAATTTTAGGATGGTTAATATATATATATATATATATATATATATATATATATATATATATATATATATATATATATATATATATATATCAAAATTTGGAATCAATAATTTACTAATAATAAATTAAATATTTTATCTTAATTTCATTATTATTATTTTATTTGTATGGATTTGATCGAGTTAAAATGTACAAGACAACCACTTATCCATATTAAACTAGAGAATCTCTCTCAAACAATTACAAAATAAAAAATATTATATTATATTTTAAAATAAAAATATTATATTTAATATATTGTATTCAAAATCTAGAGTGAAAAAAGTGCTAATGGTAAATTAAGTATTTTACTTTAATTAATAATTATTTTAATTTTAATTTTATGTAATTTCATTCAGTCAAAAAGATAAAGAAGACAAGAGAGGGCATTACAAATTCTCTGCTAAATTGGGCTAACTACCCAATAAACTATTTCACTATCTATGTTAAGTAATTTATATCAATATCAACTTCGCATGTAAGAAAATATTTTAATGTTCCATACATTAAAATATTCAATGTCGAAAATAAATGTAATTGAAGGTTAAAAGATAAAATAAAAAGTATGAGTACTTATTACTAAGAATAATAATGATTCAAACTTCGCTAGGAATGCAACATAATACATATATAACCAAAGATATAGAGATGCAATAGAAATAACACTTCATTTCATTAATATCAAAGAACCAAAATATTTTTACAGATAGAATGTAAATAAGCTAGCTCAGGAGATGGTAGTTTATCTCCGAGAAGAGATGTGGTGGATGCATTCCTCTTAATTGTGTTACGATGACACTCAAGGGAATTTTTATTATTGAAAAGCAAGAGAAAAGCCTAAAAAAACAAAATCCTAACCCAAGGAGATGGAACACCAAGACTTTGTGGTCCCCGTTGGGGTTAGTTGGTCAGCCAACTTCTCGAGGTCGTAACTTGTTCATATTATCTCTGTTTTGCGCATATGATGCCTCATTGGAAATATATCTCCAAGTACTACAGGATTTACCGTAAGCCCTTAACTATGGTTATGGGCCATCTACAAACCTAAAAAAAAATCCTTCTAGGGGGTCAAACCTGCTCTGAATATTCAGGACTAGAAAAGATGCTAAAAATAGTAAATTCTAATATAAACAAGGAAACTGAAGAAACTATATAGAGGTCTAGCTGGAATATGTGGGTGGCCACCAATATCCACATAGATAAAGCCTCCCTCCTTAGGAATAAGTGATCCCCATTTCGTGTAGAGCCTCCATGAGCTGAGGAAATTTATGTTGAACTTAGTCCCTCGTGAACCACTTTCCCTGGTGAAGAAGTTGTCATGATTTGACAACTCGACATAGATGGATCATCTATTGGCAAGTTTTCTTGATCTTCATTTCCATGATCCGATTAGTTGTGGCATGTTCTATGTAGTATGGGTTTAACTCCATTGGTGTGAGTTGTTTAGCAATGTTGTATGTTTCTATTAAGGAAGTCCACATTGAAGACTAGGTGCAAGATAAGGAACGGTGGAATGTTGAGCTCGAAGGAATTCTCCCCTACAACGTTAGTAATGGTGTACAACCTCTATCAGATCGGGTGAAGCTTGCGATGGGGCCCAACGAGGCACTCCTTCTGCAAATGTAGCCAAACTTTGTCTCCGACCTAGAACTTGTGTAGCACTCGATGTTGATCATGTCGTTTCTTTTACTTAGCATTGGCTTTGTCCAATATGTGTTGGAACTACTAGCAGATGTGTTGAATGTGCTAAATGAATTTGTTTCCCTTGTCATATTTAAACTAAACATGTGTTAAATTTTCCTCAGTAGCTACAAATGGTGTGGCCACATCAATGGGACATAGTGGCTGAAATCCCAACCCCACCTAAAAGGGGTTGTGGCCAATTGAGCTATGGAGAGATTTGTTGTAGTTGTTTTGTACATACGGGAGTCTTTCATCCCACGTGTGTGGATTATTCGATTTTTACATGCACATAATGTGTACAATCATCCTATTGATGACTTTTGTTTTTTTAGAACTTTAAGGATGGAAAGTTGTGGACTTAGTGAGATTGGTATCGAGAATCGGCTAAAGAATTATCCAAAATGCACTTAAGAACCTGTTGTCTCAATTTGAGATATGGAATATGGGATCCCAAAGTGTAACCACACTCATTCAAAGAAGATATTAGCATTGGATTTTGCTGTCATACTCTTCTTACAGGCTGCCAGAATGGCTATGTTAGAGGATATGTTAACGACCATGATAACACAGTGGTTTTCAGGCTTCTTAGAAGGGAGAATCGACATGTAATCCATGGAGATGGAATCCCAAGGTAAATTAGGAGTAGGAAGAGGAGTATATAGGCCTTGTATCTTGATGGTCGATTTGTAAATGGTGCAAGCAGTGCATGATTTTATGTACTTCCCAACATCTTGTCAAAGGTTCGACCAATAAAAATAATTTTGCAGTGTTGCCACTATTTTCTTTACCCCAAAATGTCCTGCGACATGACTGTAGTGAGCCTCCCAAATCTTCTTGGCACACTCACTTCATGGAAAACAAAGGTGTCCCAGGTGGCATAATAATGCATCCTAGAGGTGATAATTTGGAACTTTCTTGCCTTCTAGGAGCGTCTAGTATATGTCACTGAATTCTAGATCGCTCTTGTAAAGAGTCAGCTTCCCCAAAGTCTCGTGCCCATAAGAGTCGAGCACAATGGTCAGCGCCATGACTGGCAGTTAGCTGAGGCAGGCTGCAACATTACTGGTGTTTCCCTTCTTGTAGTTAATTTTAAAATGGAACTGTTGCAGGTATGGGGATCACTTTTGATGGCCAACGTTTTGCAACTTCCCTTTTATTTGTAGCAACAATAGAGGTCGATGGTCTTTGTGGATGCTAATTTCCTTCCTCATAATGTAATTTTTCCATTGTCCACAAGCCTCCGCAATGGGATACATCTCTTTGTCATAAGTGGGATACTTTCATACTATGACTTAAATTATCCCACTTAGGTATGAAATTGGATGCCCTTGCTGAGTAAGAAATGAGAAAATTGCATAGTTAGAGGCATTTATCTCAATCTCAAATGGTTGTTACTGGTCTGGTAATGTGAGCACTGTTGTAGAGTAGAGGCAGTGCTTCAACTTGAAAAATGCCTTATGTTGGGAATTAGAAAAAGTAATTGTTATTTCACTCCTCCTTTGGTGACTTGACTCAAAGGCCAAGTGATATGATAGAATCCTAGCACGAAGCTGTGGTAGAAGTTGGAAAGACCCGTAAAGTTGAGTAATTATGTTAGAGTGGTAGGGGATGGCCAATATTGAATGACTTGTATCTTGGATGGATCCACATGTACACCTCGCCTATTGATGATGTACCCCAAATATTGATCATGGGTCACACCAAAATTTAATTTCTCCCAAGTGGCACACAACTTGTGTTCCCACAGGATTTGGAGGACCTGTCGAATATGGTAGAGGTGTTACTCCCAACTCTAGCTGGAGATCAAGATGTCATTAAAATACACCATGATAAATGAGTTGGTGAACTATCACAAAATATCATCCATCAACCTCATGAAGCTTGTGGGGGAGTTTGTCAACAGGAAAAGCATGACCAACCATTCGAAAATTCCATCCTTATATTTGAAGGTAGTATTCTACAAATGAGAGGGTTTGATTAGTACGTGGTGATTGCGAGAATTTAAGTTATTCTTGTTGAAATATTTGGTCCCCATGAGTTAGTCCAGAAGGTGATCGATCCATGGGATTCGATACCTACTCCAAAAAATGATCTTGTTCAACACCCGATAATCAATATAGAGTCTCCAGGTGTTGTCCTTATTCAGTAAAAACACGATCAAGTTCCCACATAGAAATGAATTTGGCATTATTTTCTCTTTTTATAACAACTCTTTAATTTACCTCTTGATTTAATCGTTCTCTAGAACAAATCATCGATAGATAAATTCATTGGGTAGCAGAGCACCTAGGGACAGATCAATGGAGTACTTGACCTGACAGTGTAAATTTACCCTTGTGGGTGTGTTGAAGATGTCCCTCTACTCCTCAACGACCTTGTCTATTTTCTTCTACCATGAGGGGGAGCCCTGTCTCGAGGCCATGGCCACAATATTCTTCTTTCCCTGATGGTGAATTTTAAAGACAACAATTTTTCAATCTCTAAAATGATATTAGTGTATTACTTCACAGCGATCAAAGAGATGTCAATAGGAAGAGCTACCTCTATTATCCTTTATAATTTATTGAAAAAATTAATAATAACAGTGCAAGGACTAAACTCGTACACAACATGTCATTTCCAAATGTACTGTTGGCCTAATAATACATCAAAAAATTTAAGAGGAGCAACATCACACAATACCTCATCTGTGAAGGGCTTGATATAGAAGGAAAGGTGGCAGTGCTTGCTAATGTTTAGATATTGTCCTTGGTGAAGCCACCCGATGGTGTAAGATTATGGGTGTGCTATATTCGGTAGTCCCAACTACTTCAGGGCCTCTAATGAAATCAAGTTCTTTTGGCTACTTGTAATATCCCTATTTTTCAGCATCTATAGATAGTTAATAATCCTAAAGGTCAAGTGGACCTAAGGGAAAACTATATGTGGACATATTATTTTGGAAATAATTAAATGAATTTGAAATTTATTATCATGTAAAGGCTAGAGTAAATTTGATACCAGGATTTCAAATCCATGAAGATGGAATAGAATCCTAAGACTTCCCAAAATTCTCCAAAAAAAAAATCCTTGGAGAAAAATAAAATTATTACATGGGAGATAATATTCTAATAAATGCCTCAGTAAAGTGGAAAGTTACGAAGAAGAGGCGAGAATAAAACTACAAAGAGGAAAATCTAGTTTTAAAGGATCTTTTATGGAAAATCAAAGGTAAAGCCTAGGCTAAAGGAAACAATATCCCTAATAAACTGGACACGGTTATGGAAACATACTTAGGGAAAGCAAGCTTAAATAAGTTATTCCTAGTGAGACAAGGGGTTGTCTACAATCATGAGAAAATTGCCTCTACTCGAGGGAGAGTTATGGCATAATCTCAAAGTTTGGAGGAAAATAGTCTTTACCAGATTGATATTCACATTCTATGAAGTTTTATGTCTTATATTTTTGTTAATCTGTATCTAATTCTAATGTGGAAATATATATATATATATATATATATATATATATATATATATATATATATATATATATATATATATAGATTATTTTTATGAATTCTAATTGAAGTTCTGTAGATCAAATTGTATAAATTATGTGTAGTATATTATCGTTATTTATAAAAAATAAGTGTCCTATGTATTTAATAGAGATTATTTATAAAGGAGAACAGTTAATCTTTCTCTATGGTTACATAGAGAAAATTGAATTTAGGGACAAACAGACATAATATCTAAACCTCGAGCAAGGGTCTAAATATGTTGTTTAAGTCCATCTAAATAACTGAAATTTCATTGAACAAATACATTATATTTCATATGAAAAAAAATAAAAGTCAACTATAGAAATAGCAGAAAAGTAGGAAACAAAACTAAAATTCTAAACATAATATAGTTCAGATACACAACATGAGAATAAATACATATATGAATGATGAACATACAATTCAAATTAAATTCTAAAGAAAAGTATAGACTGTTGACATATAGAAATCATCTTATATTCTATGTATATTGAAATTTAGTCACATAATCATGAACATGTAATGAATAAAATGTTATTAAAATTCTGAATTACATGTAGCAGTCCTTTCTATAATAATCCTCTAGGGAAGATTAGGATAAAACCACTTTACAAACTAGTCAAAGATCAAAATTTTATATAATATTTTAAATTAAAAGTTTATCTGGGTCATCCATCAAAATTCGAATACATAGTATGAAGATGGATTTGTAAATTGGATAGAATGGTGGCCGAGCCTCCCATTTTCGAATTGACCGACCTAAAACAAGTGGAATTGATTGTCAGATGTTTTGAAAATTGATCATAAATAATAATAGCACCAACTAAATTTAATAAAACGAACCTACAATGAAAATAATAGATCAAAGTTAGAAAATATACTGAGGAAAATGAAAAAAAAGAGAAACATAGAAGGTATACAGGTAATAATAATAATAGTTGTAGGAGTAGATTCAAGGTGGAAACTTTTACTATACATATTCATAAACATAATTTTAGTACAAGAAAATAAATGGAACCTAATTAATTTAGCGACTGAAATAAAAATAAAAAAATTGAAGAGTCTATACTGACATGAGGGAATAGTTGTATTGAAGTACATTAGAAATTGATATAGGTGAGGAAAACTATACGAATATCGAAAAAAGGGTTTTCTAGAATTAGTTTCAAAAGAAAAGTATTAGAAATTTGTTTATAATTAAATTCTAAAAATTCAATAACTCTAATTGACTAGAGTAATATGAATAAAAAAATTTACAATTCTGACATTTTAAGCAGAGATAAATTGAATTCAGGAATTGTACCATATTATAAGAGTTAGATTACTATTAATCACGGAGAAAGTGTATATAAGTAAAATAAATAAAATATTATGTAAATTTTATACATAACCATGGTTAAATTCATTAAATCTCTTTTAAATTTGAGGAAATAGAAGAGAAATTGTAAAATACAAGGTAACATTGGAAACAAATGGAATTAGAAATTCCAAATAAAATATTAAAGAAACATATTACAATGAATACACAACCTATAACTCTGTGAAACCACCTATTCTTAGATATATTATGAATTATGGTATAAAAAATTTATAATTACCAAGTACGAGTTCAATAACACGAAAATAAATATTTCTTACCAATACAGAGGGTAACGCATTCTCGGGTGGAGTTCGAAGAAGAGGTACTCTTGTAGAAAAAAACTCTCACTGTCAAGTGAAATAAAATATGAATACATATACAAACAGGCTTATCCATGTTTGAGAAATAGGAATTATATGATAGAGGATTAAAATATAGTGGAAGTTGTAAGCATATAATTTTATTTTATATATCCCATTCATAACGTATCCAAAAAAATTTCTTACAAGAATAAAAATTTATCAATCAGAGAAGAAAAAAAAAACCCATGAAGGAAATGATATAAAGTTGTTATAATAATTTTCATAAGAGGAATCAAAATTTGAGAACTTCGTATTCCTTTAAACTTTAATGGAAAAGCCATAAAAAACCTTCATCAAAGTCGTAACAAGCCTTTTGTGGTAATACAAAATTAAGAGAAATTTATGGAAAATTCCCAATTCAAGAATAATAGTAAAAAGTATGTAATAATTGCTACAAAGAAATGGCTATCCATGGGTCGAATTCAATCCATTTGGGGAAATTCCTTTCTACCCATACAAATCAAAATTTAGTAAACAAACTAAATGTACTCACAAACAATTACAAAATCGAAACTCTGAAATGAATTATATGCAATGGAGGAAATTCTTATATTAAGAAAATCAACTCAGACAAACGAGAATTGAAATATCATGATAGGGTTGAAACCCTGTAGTAGAGTTAACCTAATTAAAATTATGGGCAAAGTGCGTAAAGAGGAAGGTCATTACCTCTTCTGTGATCATAGGAATTACTTTGGAAACAAAGGGTAATTTGACATAAATCTAATGCAATGAAAGCCCTACAAACGATACATTTAATTCAACATTAAAAATAAAGAATGGGGATGATATTTTATTTATAGGTATAATATGTTAAGGGAAATGCAGAATAGAAAATGTAGGGAAATGGTAAACATAAGACTAAGATAAATTGTGTTTTATTTCTTGAAAGACAAATGTAATACACAGAAATTGAAGTAAAACATTCAATTTGACCCTTAGTAATTCATGCATAAACGAACATGTATAGTGAGGACGTACAAATTATATAATCCTCACAAATTTCACAGAAATTCATGGTAAGAACACGAGGAGGGTTTCTCTGTGCTCTGTTCGCTCCAACAAAAAAGTGGCAAAAAAATTAAAATAAATAATGAAACGATGAAAAAAACACCTCTGTCATTCAATACATTGATTACTTGCAAATTGATCATCGTCATTGATGCAAGGTAAGACCCACCATACATGCATCCTTCGATCATATGGATACACATGTGATAGTCAAGTGAGAAATTGACTATCATTAATAGGGTGGTGTAAACGAAACAATAAGGAGTTAATACACCTGAATTGCATATGGAGATGATCCCATAGTTCCAATTAAAATCACACACATAATACAATCAAACATTAAGGAAAATATAAAGTAAGTAAATTAAAATTTTTGATATGGAAAGGTTCCATAGTCTCATAAACGTTTAATGGAAGGTTACATTATATATTACGAATATGTTAATATATGTACCTTGTGGTTAATGATATATATGTTGTGAGGTAAGACATAAATGGTTTCATATAAATAATTTCTAAGGTAGGGGATATAGTATACGTAAATTTTTATGCCACCATAGCATAGAAAGATAATATAGGAAGGAATATATGGTGTGATATAACATTTCAATTTCATTGATATGTATGAGTATAAGCTTAGTTAATTTAGATATATATGTGTTGTGGGAAATGTACATACCTTCGGAAATAAAATAATGATACTAATCATAAAGTTAAAATGGATAAATTGTAACTTTAATACAACAGAGTCTAGTTATGGAAAAATTATAATAAGAGGAAGTGTAAAGTGACCATGTAGAACATAAATGGTGTAAGAGAAAATTAGTCGAAGGTTATAACTAAGGCTAACTAGAAAGTTACAAGGAATAAGAAAAAGGAAAAATAAGTTGTAGGTAAAATTAAAAACCTACAACAGTATGTAGGTAAACCTACTTAAGAGGGTCCCTTTATGGATAAATAAATCTCTTAAGATTCAAAAGTATTAAATGAAGGTGGGACTCAAACCAATAATTTTAATACAGAAATTGAAGATGCAAAATATAAAATAAAGACAGTATTTACAGTTACATTGTTAGTGTCAAATTATTCATGAAGAATATGTTAGGAAAGACAGTGAACGTGGCCAAAATTACTATAAAAAGAAAAAAAATTGGGTGAGTTGGAGTTGCTACAAATGGTATCAGAGCCCATGTTGAAAACTTTGGGCTTATGTGGCCCAACACAGGAAGAACAAAAATAATTCTGTTGTGATAAAAATTTAAATAACCTTTTTTTAATACTAAGTTAATTCTGTGTATAGTGATTGAAGTGCAAAAACAGTTACATCTATTGTTATCAATAATGAATAAGAGTTATACATAGAGCTGTGGGTTGAGGGAGACCCACCAAATCAAAATGCTCAAATGTTGGAAATGATAAGGAATATGCAGCACGAAATGATTTAGCTATGAACTAGCAATGAATGGTTGTTGCAAGCCAATAATGAGCAAGAGAGGTTGATAAGGGAATTAACCTCGAGGTCTAGTCATCAAAGTGAAAAAAAAGCAAGAAAGAGAAAAGAAATTGAACCCAAGTCATAAGAGTCTAAGAGTGGGGAATAATCGGGTTCTAAATCCAGAAAGAAAAAGGAGTTGCAAGGGGAATTCCGCAAAATCAAACCTCCAAAATTTGATGGGGAAAATGAAGAGGATGTGGAAGCTTGGGTCCTGAACATGGTCAAATACTTCCAGGTATATGAATACGGAAGTAAATTGAAAGCCAAATTGGTAATATACCAACTGCAGGGTAAAGCCACTCTTTGGTGGGAAGAGACAAAAATTGAACATGTGCTTGATGAAAAACCTAATATATGGGAAGTTTCAAGTGGAGTTCAAATCTAGATACCTTAGCGAGAGGTAGTACGATGATAGAGCGATGTAATTTCATGAGCTCAGACTTGGAAAACTTGATGAATTTGTTACAAAATTTACAAATTTACTTCGCTATGTGGCTTATATCAGGTGAGAAAAGGCCAAAGTACAACGATTTTTGAATTTCCTACGTACCATCTACAAAGAAAGAATTCAATTTGCTAATCCAAAAACAATGGATGAAGATGTTCGAAAAGCAAGGTTATGCTACCAACAATTGAAAGGCAGAAATGATCAGCTGAAAAACTGGTAGAATAAATAGAAAGGGAAAGGGGAGTCGAGCATAAAAATATCAAAACCATCCTATTTGAAAAATTTTGGGAAAAAATACCGGCGAAAGAATTTTAAAAAGAGGGGGGGGGACCAAACAACACAATCCCACAATGTTTCCAAGCCAATGGAAACAAACATCAAAAGAGAAGGAGTGGTAAAAGTGAAATAACCATTAAAATGTTGTGGGTGTGGATAACCTTACATGTTGTGGGACTGCCCACACAACACTAGAAAAATCCATAATATTCAAGTAGTACAAGAAGCAAGTACAGTTAATGGCTGCATTAGAGGACAGACATGCTGAACACCAATAAAAAATGATAGAAATTGAAAGTATGGTTGTTGACCAAACTAGTTATATTTTAATAGATCTAGGAAAAAATTTAAGTTATATCAACCCCAGATAGTGGAAAAGTGTAAGCTCGAACCGTAAAAATTTCAGAAACCTTCGTTAGTGTAGCTAGCTATAGGAACAAAGAGAAAAGTAACACATTACTTCCTAAACTTGCTGTAAATTTAAATGGATATAAAACTAAACTCCATTTAAACATTCTTCCTCTAGGATCCTATAATCTATTAGTAGGAATGGATTGGCTAGAAAAATAGAAAGCAATAGTAAATTGCTTAGATAAAACAGTATATTTCGTAGATGATGTAAAAAAATCTGTAATCATTAAAGGGAAACCAAAGCCAATATCTCCCAGACATATTTATGCATTGCAATCAAAAGGAAAAACAAGAAAAGGTTGTCAAGTGTATGTTGTACAAGTGGAAGAGTTGGGACAGAAAACAAAAAAAGAGGCTGTAGAAGACTTACAAGTAATGAGAGAATTCAGGGATGTATTCCCAGAAGAAATCCCTCATGTTAGGTTCCTATATTACTAGTATAGTTCCTTATTGTGGTTAGTGTAACCCCTTATTTTTATTTTTGTACCCTATAACCCCAATATTGTTGTTATTGTTCCCTTACATTATTATTGTTAGGTTGTCTAGGTTTATATTGCATTCTTATGGACTCTTATATATGGAAGGAGGTTTTTTCATTTTTATCATTGAAGAATTGTTCATTTATGTAATGTATTGGAGGCTCCCCACTCAAAGTGGTTGATTTTTAAGGTGTTGATCTCTGTTTTTTTTCTATTTTTGGAGTTGGTTTCATAACATTTTGTATTAGAGCTTTGGATTCTAGGGTTTCACTACTCCAAACAAGTCATCGTGGAATTTTCACTACATATTTTTTTCTACAAAGGTTCAGAAGCCGAAATTTTTATAGAGTGAACCAAAAATCCTAAGGAACATCGTGTAATACGCTTAGATCTTGGTTCACAATATTTTTGGAGATATGATGTGTGGAAGTTAGGTTTTTTTTCAGGCTCCCGAATTTCACCTAAAAACGGCCATCACAGAAGCTTCGCGATAAATTATTTTCTACTAAGGTTCAGAAGCTGAAAATTTTATAGAGAAAAGCGTAAATCTTGTGGAACATCATGTAAAAATTTTAGATCATGTTTTCCAATATTTTCAGAGATATGACCTGTGTAATTTAGGGTTTTCAGGTTCCCGAATTTCATCTCAAAGAGGTGACTGTGGGAAAATCGACATAACTCTCTCTCTGAGCATCAGATTGGAATTATGTAAAACGTGGTTGCAATCACACAAACTTTAGTTTCTTGTGTACCAATTTAAAAACAAAAGGAGGAAACAGTGACATGTGGCACACATTACCAGTTCGCTTTACTGAACAATTTCATAATTAGGTGATTGTGGGAGATTGCGTATAACTTTGTCCTGAAGAATCCAAATTAGGTCAGACTTGTGTCATTTGAAAGAAGCTGCAAAGGGATACTACAAGACCAAATTTAAGATATTGAAGATCTGCAATTATAGAGATCATTCATTTTCATTATTGAGATCCTTAAAAGCAATGAAAAGGGTGTGTATTTTTTTCTGAATTGCATAAATCGTGTGTGAAAAATTAGTTAATTTATTGCAAGGGAATATTGTAGAATATATTTCCGTATTGGGTTCTAAAATTCTCCCTAAAAATAATTCAACACCCATTAAGTCTTTAGAAGGCTCTACTATGACTCATGAATACAAAGAACTGCAACATCACATGTCAAAATTACAAGAGAAAGTGCACCAAATTTTACTGTCACAAAGAGCAACACTGAAATGAAATGGAAGTTTTGAAGAAAGGCACAGAAGCTAAGATGGATGGTTTGAAGAAATTCATGGAAGCTAAGATGGATGGCATGGAATCTAAGATGGATGACATGGAAGAAAAAATGAAATAAAAAATGGAAAACATGAATAGTGATCTAAAATCAGTCATGGAAGGTTTCACAAAGTTGATACAAGAAATGTTTCCTAATGGTGAAAATATAGTAGAGGAAAATCATGATGAGAACAAAATAAATGTTAATCGTGATTTTATAAACTTTAATGTTGGATGGAAGAACGACCATATTCCAAAAGTGGATATGAGGAAGTTTGGTTACAAGGATCCTGTAACATGGATACTACAGATGGAGCAATATTTTTATCTCAATAATGTGCAAAACAAACAAAAGGTATGCATTGCAACTTTACATTTAGAACAAAATACATTTTTATGCTATCGATGGCTTTGCTCCCGCCAAAAAATTGTCACTTGGTCAATCTTTACAGAGGAAATGATAACACATTATGAGGATACAAAGAGCAACACCTTCTTTAGCCAATTGATAAATGTCAAACAAAAGGGGTCAGTGGCAGAGCACATTGAGGACTTACAAAAATTGAATATAAGGGTAACTGATATTCGAGAGGAACATAAGATTGATGTCTTCATAGGGATTTTAAAGGATAACATCCAACATGAATTTAGTGTTTCGGAACCTGATTCATTGGAGAAGGCATTTAGATTGGTAGGAAAAATTGAATGTAAAATTATGGGGACAAGGAAGCCTACAACTCGCATCTATAAATATGGAAGTGTTGCTACTCCTATAATTCCACAACCTATAATGTTTACACCACAACAATTGTAAGAAAAGAGAGAAAAAGGGCTTTGCTATAGTTTTGATAGAAAATACGCTAAAGTTCATAAGTGTGCTGAGAAGAAATTATTTTACATAGATTGTGAAGGGGAGGAATAAAATGAATAAGAAACTTCAAAAGAAGAGGATATACACCAGGAACCAACACTAGAAGAAGAAGAAATGAGTCCGACGATATCATGTAATACATTGGCAGGTATTACCACTCCTAAAACTCTTAAGATAAAAGGACATATCAAGAAGAAAAAGGTAATAGTGTTGATTGATTCGAGTAGTACCCATTATTTTATTCATTGTAAGGTAGCTAATGAATTGAATTGTTTTTTATACCCAGCACCAGAAAAAAAAGTGATGACTGCAAATGGAGGAACTATAAATTTCTTTGGAAAATGTCATAATATCAAGCTAACCATGGAGGAATATGTATTTAATATTCCAATGCCTTCCATTCCAATGGGAGGTGCTGATGATGTAATTGGAGTACAATGGTTACAATATTTGAGGACAATATCTTTTAATTTTCAAGAACTTTTCTTGAATTTCTTTTTCGGAAGGAAAGTAAGTCAAATTACAGGATATTGCATGGGAAGCCAGGAGAGATAATAATCTATAATTTCATGAAAAATCTTCTCAAGAAATAAAAACGAGGCGTAATTGCACAATTATGCTCACTAGAAGTTCCAACATCACAATCATCTATTTCTCCAAATCTCTATAAAGTATTGGACAATCATTCCAAGGTGTTTGAAACTCCCAAATAACTCCCACCTATTCGTGATCATGATCATGCTATTCATTTGATTCCAGGAAGTGTTCCTCCATACATTAGACCTTACAAATATACTTATGTCCAAAAGAGAAAAATTGAATGTATGATTGCATAAATGTTAGAGGCTAGTATAATTCAACCTAGTCAAAGTTATTTCTCTACTCCATTAGTATTGGTGCACAAGAAGGATGAATCATGGCACATGTGTCTCTATTATAGGTAGCTCAATAAGCTCACTATTAAAGATAAATTTTCCATTGCTGTGATTGATGGATTATTGGATGAATTAAATGGAGAAATTTATTTTACTAAGTTGGATCTTCATTCAGGATATGATCAAATTACAATGAAGAAGGAAGATATTCTGAAAATAGCATTTCAAACTCATGAGGGTCATTATGAATTTTTGGTCATGCCTTTTGGCCTTACCAATGCACCTTCTACATTGGTTGATGAACTCGATTTTGAAACCCTTCCTTAGAAACTTTGTGCTAGTATTTTTTGATGATATACAAATCTACAACAGGTCTTTGAGGGATCATGTTCAACATGTTGACAGGGTGCTCAAACTATTGGAGGAGAAACAATTATATGAAAAAACATCCAAATGTTTCTTTGGAGTACAAGAGGTGGAATATATGGGTCATATTGTATCTCATGAGGGTGTTAAAGTAGACCCTAACAAAATTAAATCCATTAAGGAATGTAAATTCCCCACAACCATAAAGCAGTTGCGAGGATTTATCAGGTTAATAGGGTATTATTGCAAGTCTGTTAATAATTATGGGAGAATAGCATCACCTCTAACAACATTATTGAAGAAAGATGCATTTTCATGGAATCCTAAAGCAACTAAGGCATTTGAACATATTAGAGAGTAAATATGCCTACCACCGGTATTAGTTATGCCAGACTTCACAAAAACCTATATTGTGGAATGTGATGCCTCGGGAAATGGAATTGGTGTTGTTTTAATGCAAGAAGGAAGACCCATTTCGTTTGAAAGTTGTCCAATCAAAGGAAAGTATTTACAGAAAGCTATTTATGAGAAGGAAATGTTGGCAATACTACATGCACTAAAGAAATGGTGACCTTATCTAATGGGAAGAAACTTCAAGGTAAAAACTGATCATGATAGTCTTAAACACTTTTTTGGAACAAAGACTATCTTCAGAAGAGAAGAAAAAATGGGTCACAAAGATGTTGGGTTATGACTTTGAAATAATCTACAAAAAAGCAAAGCTAAATGTTATCGCAGATGCACTCTGAAGAAAGGTGGATAGGTGGAAGCATTGCTTTGTGTTATTTCTATTATCCATCCAGATTAGATAACTGAAGCAAGGGATGAATGGACGAAGGACAAAGAAGTGTGGACACTCATTCAAAAGTTGCAGCAAGATCCTACTACATATGATACATTTAGTTCGAAAAATGATTCCTTATGGTACAAATATCACTGATATATTTGTAAGAGTTCCCAGCTAAAACAAAAGATTATTTTTGAATTGTACACTTGTCCTTTAGGAGGATGCTTGGGATTTTTAAAAACTTACCACAAGGTGAAGAAATAAATTTTTTTGGATGGCCTTAAATCCAATATTCAAAACTTTGTGGAGAAATGTTTGGTTCTCCACCAAAATAAAGTTGAGACAATTAAGACCCCAAGTCTTCTAAAACCTTTATCCATTCCAGGTCTACGTTGGGAGGAGATTTGAATGGATTTTATCATAGGTTTACCTAAGTCCTAAGGAAAGAGTGTCATAATGGTGGTAATTGATAGAATTACCAAGTAAGCACACTTTTGTGCATTATCTAATCCTTTTAAAGAAAGTACAATTGCTGCTGTATTTATGGAAACAATTTAAAAGCAACATGGAAACCCAAAGATTATTGTAAGTGACAGAGATCCCATTTTTACTAGATATTTTTGGACGAAATTATTTTCTTGTTTGGGTACTCAACTAGCTCATAGCTCATCTTATCATCCTCAATTCGATGGTCAAACTGAGATAGTGAATAAATTTTTTGAAGGATATATTCGTTTTTTTGTATCTGATAAGCAAACACAATGGTTCAAGTGGTTACCTCTCGCTGAATGATGGTATAACACTTTCTTCGATACTATAGCAAAAATGACCCCATTTATGGCACTTTATGGATATCATCCACCATCCATCACACCATATTTAAGAGAAAATTGTAAGGTTCAGGAAGTGTATGATCACATCCAGCATCAAAAAGAAGTTCTCCAACTCTTAAAGGATAACCTAAATTTGGCACAAAATCAAATGAAACAACATGCATATCAACATTGCAGTGAGAGAAGTTTTGATGTAGGAGACTGGGTATTTTTATGGCTACAACCATGCAAACAAATATCCCTCAAGCAAGATAAGAAGGATATTAAATTATCACCAATGTACTAAGGTCCTTACAAGGTGTTGCTAAATATTGGTACTATGGCATACAAATTGGAGCTTCCTGCTTCTTCACGAGTGCATCCAGTTTTCCATGTTTCATGCTTAAAGAAGGTTATACGTCACAAACTTCCAGTTCAAACAATATTGCCTAAACTTGATGAGGAAGGAAAAAATATATTGGAACCTGAAGCGGTCATAGAAACAAGAACTCGAGCTACGAGATCAATCAATTTTAGAGTATCTCATCAAGTGGAAGAACTTACCCACTGAAGAGTCTAGAGAGGAGGATGAGAATTTTATACGAAAGCATCCGAAGCTACTCAAGCATTGAGGACAACATGTTTTTGAATGAAAGGGGCATGTTAAGTCCCTATATCACTAGTATAGTCCCTTATTGTTGGTAGTGTAACCCGCTTATTGTTATTGTTGTACCCCTATAACCCAAATATTGTTATTATTGTGCCCTTACATTATTATTGTTATGTCGGCTAGGATTATATTGTGATCCCATGGACTCCTATATATAGAAGGAGTTTTTTTCATTTGTATCATCAAATAATTGTTCATTTATGTAATGTATTGGAGGTTTACCCATTGAAGTTCCTGATTTTTAAGGTATTGATCTCTCTTTTCTTCTATTTTTGGAACTAGTTTCATAACACCTCATCTAACCCCAAAAAGAAACAATGATTTTTCATTTGAACTAGTACCAGGAGCTACCCCAGTTTCCATAGAACCATATAGAATGAGTATTCCTAAAATACTAGAGTTGAAACTTCAATTGCAAGAATTATTAGATAGAGGGTATATTAGACGAAGTGTGTCTCCATGGGGAGCACCGATGTTGTTTGTCAAAAATAAATATGGCACTTTTCGGATGTGTATAGAAAACAGACATATGAATAAGTTAACTATCAAAAACATATATCCTCTTCCAAGGATAGACGATCTATTTGATCAAGTAAGAGGAGCCACCATATTCTCAAAAATTGATTTAAGAACTGGATATCACCAACTCTAGATTAAGGATGAAGACACAAAAAAAAAACATTCAGAACTATATATGGACACTATGAATTTGTAGTCCTACCCTTTGGACTCACAAATTCCCCTACTACACTCATGTGTTTAATGAATAGTGTTCTGCATAAATATCTAGAAAATTTTGTATTAATTTCCATAAATGACATTTTGGTATACTCCAAAAATGAAGAAGAACACCAAGAAAATCTAAGAATAGTACTGTAAACCCGTAGAGAACATTAGTTCTATGTAAAATGCAGCAAATGTGAATTTTACAAAAACAAAATTCAATATCTCAGTCGTGTGATTTGTAAGGATGGATTAGATATAGATCCAAAAGAGGTACAAGAAATCATGAATTGTCCTGTAGCCACAGATGCACCAGAAATATGAACATTCATGGGTATTTCCAAATACTACAATAGATTTGTGAAAGGATTTTCTGCATTAGCCTACCCCATTACTTCATTGCAGAAAAAAATGATTAAAGTTTGAGTGGACACCAAAGTGTCAAAGTAGTTTTCAGCAATTAAAACTAAAATTAATTGTTTCACCTATACTAAAATTTTTTGATCCAAACAAAGAATTTGTAGTGTGTACAGATGATTGTATATAGGGGCTAGGAGAAGTATTACTACAAGACAATACAGTAATGGCTTATGAATTAGGAAAACTAAAGAAACATGAATAGAATTATGTAATATATGGTTTAGAACTAGATGTTGTTATACATGCAGTAAAAATGTGGATACATTATATGTTGGGGAAGAAATTCATATTAATGGTAGAGCACAAAGGTTTGAAATATTTCTTTACCCAACCAGATTTAAATGCTAGACAAGCACGGTGGTTAGCTTTCCTTAGTGAGTTTGCGATGGATATAAAACACATAAAAGGAAAAAAAAAAAAAAAATTGATGCTTTAAGTAGAATTCCTCATCAAATTTTGACATGTACAGGAAGTAGCGTTAATTTTTATGTAGAAGAACAAATTCATGGAGTGTTGTTGTAAGACCATCAATATGTAAAATTTCAAGAAAAATTACAACAAACTGAAATCGTAAGATATACCATAAACCAGGAAGGGCTGATTAACTACAAGAAAATATTGTATATTCTTAATGTAACATCTTTAAAATATTAAATCTTATATGAAGAGCATAAGAGACCTTATGCAGGTCATCCCGGTTATCAAAAATTGATTTCAACATTGAGGAAAAACATGTTTTGGCCAGGAATGAAGAAATACGTAGCTGATTATTTGGCAAGGTGTTTGGAATGTCAACAAGTAGAAGTAGAACACCAGCATCCTATGGGACTACTGAATCCTCTCCCTATTCTAGAATGGAAGTGGGAAGTGGTTTCAATAGACTTCATTACCAGATTTCCATGAACTAAGTATCAAAATTACTCTATAATGGTGGTAGTGGACACTCTAACTAAGGCAACACACTTTTTTCTGGTGCAATCTACTTTTGACACAACACAAGTGGCCAATATATTCATGAAATAAAGTTTTAAATTACATGGAATCCCAAAAATGATTATATATGATAGAGAAGCCAAATTCACATCAGAATTTTGGAAGACTTTGTTTGGAGGAATGGGTACCAAGTTGAACTTTAGTAAAGTTTACCATCCTCAAAAAAATGGACAGACTGAAAGAAGAAATTAAATTTTGGAAGACATGTTGCAGATGTACGTGATGGACAGACCCACTAAGTGGGAAGGTTTTCTGCATTTAGTAGAGTTTTCTTATAATAATAGCTATCAAGATTCAATTAAAATGATTATATTTCAAGATTTATATGGAAAAAAATGCCACACCAAAGGACAAATTAATCCTTGGTCCAGGTGCACTACATGAAATTGAGAAAACTGTTAAAAGAATTCAGCAAAATATTAAAGTAGCTCAAGATCATCAAAAAAGTTATGCAGAGAAGAAAATAATTCATAGAGAATTCAAAGTGGGAGATTATGTTTATTTTAGGATTAAGCCTAGCAAAAGTACATTGTATGTTGGTAGTTGTGCTAGGTTAACACCAGGCTACTATAGACCATTTCAGGTCTTGAAGAGAGTGTTGGGAAAAATACTGAGAGGGGGGCGGTGAATCAGTATTTAGTGCAGACAATAAAACTTTGATATTTTCTTTCTTGAAAAACATACGCTACTATCCTGAAGCCAAATCGCGTATATAAGCGGATATCCTTTACAGAACTCACGTATATCCGGTAAGTTAATGATGCATTTAATTCTTCACTTATATCATTGCATTACTCATTCATCAGATATTTAGAAAATAGTAAACAGGTGAAAAAAGAACAGAATAATCATCACACACAAGCAACACACATGAACACCAGGATTTTTAGATGGAAACCCAATTCGGGAGAAAACCACCGCTGTCGTCTTCTCATTCTTCAATATTTATTATTAAGAAAACTTCTTACAACATGTACTGGCGCAGACTTATACCAGCACGTAGGCACCCACCTACAGAAGGCTACAACCTTCTCTCGTTTACCAGCCTCTCCTGGAAGGGAGCATCAACCCCCTTCTCTCGTTTAGCAGCCTCACCTGCAAGGGATCTACTTACCCCTGATATTAACACCAGCCTCTACTGGTAGAAAGCTTCTACTTTCAGACTGAAGGCTTCAACCCTCAGATCCACTGCAGACCACGTTTCATCAATTTCCAAACTGGATCAGACAGCTTCAACAAAATCCTTCACTTATCAACAAACATCCTTTTCCCATTGCATCAAATAGAAGAGTGAAACCACTGTAACCAAAATATCAGAGATAGCCCAGACTTCAGAATAGATATGCAGAAAATCAATCAACTTTGAGCAACCATCAGTTCAGATATCATACGCGCCTTTATTTAAACAGACCCACGTATACACGCGCTTTTAATGAAGTGAACCCGCGTATACATTTGTGCATTTTTCAGAAAACCCTTAACAGCCCATACACACCTTTGCTTAAACAGATCCACGTATATATGTGCTTTCCATGAGATGAACCTGCGTATAGATCTATAAAAGATAAACTTTGCAGAACAAACCAGATCTATGAGCTTACCCATATTTCTTCAACTTCTTCAATAGATTTGCGCCGGGTCTTCATTACCTCTTTTCAGATCATCTTAGAGATTCATCATTTCCAAATCTAGAGATTTTGAACCTTCATCATATTCACAGGTGCATCAAAGATTCAGATCTATTGATTAAGAACAGAGTTCAACCATACAGATTAACTTCAGAGTGAAGTATTCATTAAAGCCCCGACCCTTTTCTCACACCCTTTGTACAATGATTTTCTTCTCCTTATATAGATTTAGCTTTTGTCAATACCATGAGACAAAACCACACACTATCCAATGGTTTTCCTGGACGGGATCACATAGACAATCCAGCACTCAATACAATGGGTCAATACCATGGTAGTAACCCCTGGTTTTACAAATTTAGAGTGCAATTGAGAATACGCGACTTGGCACGCACTTTTCCGCGTGCATACAGTACTTCTCCTAGAAAAACCCGCGTATGCCTTGAGACACACACTTTTCATCATTGTTGTGGCACATACTGAAATTCCTTTCATCATTACATCTGAGTTGCTCTGTAGACACATCATATCACATCAGATTTACATCATTACCAATACCATTAAGCCAGGAATAACTTCATCAAGTAGGTTGCCATCAAGGACAACACTCTGCAACGTATTGCCATTCATCTTGTTTCATCCATTAGGTTTCCATCAAGGACAACACATGCCAACAATATCCCCCTTTGGACTTGATGGCAACCACTATGGTGTTTGATCACCTCATCAGATAGATACCATGAAAATCTCCCCTTATTGAAACGCCAACCACCATGTCATTCTCCCCCTTTGACATCAAGGGCAAAGGGCAGATCAAAACCATCCTTATGAGAAGAGAGTTGTAGATCTGAGGTGTACTGAAGCTACCATGCTCCCCCTGAGTTTATGCTGAATCTTTACATATATTTTTCAATGAAGTACATGACTCTATGACCTTCTTATCACCAAAGAATCATACTTACATCAAAGATCCAACCAAGTGGATTTACTTATGTGAATCAAGTACCCAACCAAGTGGGTTTATAGATATGGACAAGTCCCGACATGACTGAATACAACAATTTATATAAAGGTCTCAACATGACCGTTACATCAAATTACAAAAATGTCTTTCTATGATCAAAACAAAAAGGACTTCAAGAAGGTGATCATAATTCAGAATCATAATGCCAATAATGCATAATCCTCAGCAAGACTAATGCTCCCCCTAAACCTGTACATTAGTTTACTCCTTCATCTCCCCTTAGCTTGTGCATCCTAAACACTTTCAATAGAAGAAGATCATCAAGGCATCTTTACCCAATATCAGAGAATGAGACAGAGATAAAACTTCACCAGAGATACCATACAGCATCAGAGATATGACACAGTACTGTAGATGTGTTGAGAAATGCTGACTCTAGACAAAATTTGTCAGCAACAGACCATACGTGGCTTTCTGTAGATAAACTTGCGTATATACACGACTGTATTTCAGGAAACCCGCGTATCCAATTTAATCTTCTGAATTTAATCAGATCTGAACTTCTAAGAGGAAGAGACAACACCCAGCTTCTGTCTGAGATATTCGAACACTTCCCTGGGCAGAGGTTTGGTAAATATGTCAGAAACTTGTTCTTTGGAGGGAACATACTCCAACTTCACCTTTTCTTCAAGCACTTGTTCACGTAAGAAGTGATACTTTATGGGAATTTGCTTTGTCTTCGAATGCATAACAGGATTATTTGAGATGCTGATGGCACTTGTATTATCACACATAATGGAGATATGAGGTGCACATTTGATTTGAAAATCTTGCAAGGTTTGCATCATCCAAAGGAGTTGAGTGCAACAAGATGCGGCAGCCACATATTCTGCTTCTACTATATATAAAGCAATAGAAATTTGCTTCTTGCTGAACCAAGATACTAATCGGGGTCCCATATAGAATGCACCACCACTAGTGCTTTTCCGATCATCAACATTTCCAGCCCAATCTACATTAGTGTAAGCATGAAGAGTAAGATCAAAATTCTTCGGATACCATAGGCCAAAGTCCTGAGTTCCTTGTAGATATTTTAATATTCTTTTGACAGCCTGAAGGTGAGACTCTTTTGGATTAACTTGGAATCATCCAACAATCCCTACTGCATGCATAATTTTCGATCTAGTCCCAGTGAGATAAAGTAGACTTCCTATCATAGATCTGTATTTTGGTTGATTCACCGAGGGAGAATCATCTTGAGAACTGAGATTACATCTGGTTATCATTGGTGTACTTACAGGTTTGCATTCTTTCATACCATACTTCTTCAGAATTTTCTTAAGGTATTTTTCTTGAGATAAGAATATACCATCTATAGTTTGATGCACTTGCAAGCCAAGAAAGAATGTTGGTTCCCCAGGTAAAGAAATTTCAAACTCTTGCTACATGACAGAAGCAAATTTCTGACTCATAGATTCTTTATTACTTCAAAAAATGATATCATCAACATAAACAACCACAATCAATAGTTTATCATTTTCAATTTTTTTTTATAATTTGCTATCAGCAGACCCCTTTGAAAATCCTTGTTGATGTAGATATTTGTCAAGACGATAATATCATGCCCTTGGAGCTTGTTTGAGACCATATAGAGCCTTTTTAAGTTTGCAAAAAAGTTTTTCATCATTTCCCAAAATGAATCCTTCTGGTTGTTCTATATAGACTTCTTCTTCTAGATCACCATTGAGAAAAGCAGATTTAACATCCATTTGATAAAATTTGATTTGTTGGAAGCTTGAAAAGGCAAGAAACATTCTTATAGCTTCAATTCTAGCTACAGGAGCAAAAGTTTCTTCAAAGTCTATACCTTCTTGTTGAGTATACCCTTTGAAAACAAGTCTAGCTTTGTTTCTTATAACATTCCCATTTTAATTTAACTTGTTTTTGAATATCCATTTAGTTCCAATGACATTTTTATCATGTGGTCTTGGAACTAATTCCCAAGTGTGATTCTTTTCAATTTGATCAAGCTCTTCATTCATGGCTTGAATCCGACATTCATCTTTGCTAGCTTACTTGACATTGTGTGGTTCAACAGTGGATAGAAATGCCAGATAGCTAGAAGATCCCACAAGAGTCCTTCTTATTTGTACACCTGATCCCTTGTCACCCGAAATTTGAGATTCTGGATGGCTCTTTTGAACATATCTGGAAGGATATTTTTCAGATAAATCATCTCCAGATTCTTCATTGGGTTCACTGTCTGTATCATTTCTATTTGATGTAGAAGGATATACGTCATCATCACCTTCATCTGTTGTTTGTTTTTCTTCTTTTGGAGCTGCAGGAGACTCATCAATAACAACATCAGTACATTCAACAACCTTACGAAGTCTTCTATTGTAACATTTATATGCTCTACTTTGAGAGGAATAACCAAGAAGTATTCCTTCATCTGCTCTTGGTTCAAACTTGCCAAGATTTTCATCATTATTTTTGATAAAGCATTTGCTCCCAAAAACTCTAAAATGCTTCACAGTGGGAGGATTACCATACCAGAGTTCATATGGCGTTTTGTCGCTATTTACACGAACATGAGCCTTGTTGAGAATATTTACCACTGTATGAGCTGCTTCTCCCCAAAATGTGTCAGGTGTTCCGGAATCATCAAGCATGGCTCTAGCCATTTGTTGAACTGTTCTATTCATTCTTTCTGCTACACCATTCTGTTGTGGAGTGCCAGCTACAGAAAACTGTCTTTTTATGCCATGTTGTTCACAAAATTCAAGGAATTCATTTGATGTATATTCACCTCCTCAACCAGATCTAAGACATTTGATTTTTAGATCTAATTCATTTTCAACCAGAGCTTTGAATATCTGAAATTTCTCAAATGCTTCATCTTTGTGTTTAAGCAACCCAATCCAACACATTCTAGAGAAATCATCAATAAACAAGATATATTATTCTTCACCACGTGGTGACTTTTTCCTCATAGGTCCACAAAGATCTTTATGAAGAAGTTCAAGAGGCCCATTTGATGATCCTTCCTTGGCATTAAATTTCACTGTGGTCCGCTTACCGAATTGGAAAGATTTACATATGATATTTTCAGGAAGAGTAATATTGGGAAGACCACGAACAGCTTTAAGTCTGCTTGACTTGTTGATTTGAGAGAAGCTCAGATGCCCCAACCTTCTATGCCATAGCCAATTTTCTGAATATTTGCTCAAGTAACATTGTTATTTGCAGTTCTTCAATATATACATGTTTCTTGGAGTTCTGTTTCCTTCTATAATTGTTTTACCTGTATCAAGATCACGTACCACACATTCTTTTGAACTAAAGACAACTTCAGTTCCTTGGTCACACATTTGACTTACACTTAACAAGTTATGCTTTAATCCATCCACATACATAACATTATTGGCTTTCACCTTTTCTTTTAGTAAAATAGACCCTTTTCATTTAATAACAGCAGGTGTATCATTTCCAAAAGTAACATTCTTTTCCTTTTCTAGAGCACTATATGCATGAAGTTTGCTTTTGTCACCTGTCATGTGTTTCGAGCATCCACTATCAATGTACCATTGATTTTCTTCACCTTCTACAAATAAAGCTATGCCACAATTTTCAACCTGTAAATCCTTCTTTTTCCATACTTTGGTGTTTGAAGGAACATGTTCTTTTGGCTGGACTTTGCTTCTGTATTCAGATTCTTCACGGCCAAAGTTATTGCAATAAGTGCATTCAACTTCATTTTGAAGAGGAGAAAAGTTGTTATAGGTATTCTTCTTTGTTCCAATATCAATCCTTTTCTTTCTTGCTTCTCTTGTCATTATGGTTTTATAGGCAACACATTGAACAACTTTATGACCAAAATTGTGACATGAGAAACATTATCCATTGAAGTAGAAATTTCTGCGATCATGAAATCTTCTATTTGGATTTACCTGCTGGTTGGTGTTCCTTTGAAAAGTATTCGTGTTGAATTTATTTGACTTGAGCTGATCATGCTTTACCTGTGAAGATTCTTTATCCCTTTGCTGAGTGGCAGAATGTTGTAGACCAGTTGTAACTGCTTTTAGATAATTTGGTGCTGAGGCCTGAGAAGATTCTCTGGTATATCCAAGACCTGTCTTTATAAGAGGAGAACGTTGTACCTTGATAATCTCATCTAAGGTTTCAGATCCTTTAGAAAATCTAAGATTCAGAGTCTTTACTTTCTCAACTTCTTTTCTTAGACTTACCACTTCACATTCTAATTTTTCAATGTGCTTCTTCTCTTCTTCAATCTCATTTTTCAGAGTCTCTATGATTATTTTACTTTCTTCTAAGCATATTTTGAGTTGATTGTTTTCATTAAGAAAATCATTGTCCTCTAGAGCATCCATAAAAGTATCCTTTTCTTCTTTAGAATCATTTTCAAATGCCATGAGAAGTCTAAGATCTTGTTCACCTTCTTCCTCACTATCAGATAACCCATCACTGTCTTCATGAGTATAGTAACTTTTTCTAGTGTTAGACCGGTTCTTATTTCTTCTTGCTACTTCCTTCCCTTTTGCAGGAGTTTCTTTATGAGAACATTTAGTAGCATAATGACCAACTCTTCCACAATTAAAACATTTGAAAGGAAGCTTACCTCTGACCGTCCTGTGCCAAGTTGAAGTTTCTTTACAAAATTTACCTCCTCTTCTTCTGAGATGTATCCTGATCCTTCTGCTTCTTGTACATCTTTCACTTTTGTAGAATCTCTAAAGACAGCTTCTTTGACATCAGATGGTCCTCCTCTTCTCATTTCATATGCAGTTAGCATGCCATATACTTGCACCACAGTAAGATTTTGAAGATCCTGTTTTTCTTCAAGAGCAGAAACTTTTGACTCAAACTTTGTTCTTAGAGATCTTAAAATTTTTTCAACCAAGGTAGATTCTGCTATTATTTCTCCCAGATTTCTCATGCGATTTATAATATCATCAAGACGTAAAAAGAAACTGGCAATGCTCTCGTTACTATGCATTCTTAAATTTTTGTATTTAATTCTGAGAGTTTGGAGTTTTGCACTTTTTACCTTTGCATCACCTTCATAACTTAGAATTATTTTGTCCCATATTTCCTTTGTTGTATTCAGCTACATGACCTTGAAAAATTCGGATTCAGTTAGACTCCCTAATAGAGCATTGCCTGCCTTTGCATTTGTTTCATAATTTTTATTTTCTGTTGCATCTGTTGGTACAGTGGTTGGATATTGATATCCTTGTTCAACAATGGCCCATATATATACTCCCATAGACTGAATATAGGATCTCATTCTTATTTTCCAAAATATTAAATTACTTATGTTGAAGAGCGAAGGCTTGATAGATGATGTGCCCCCTTGATTTCTCTTCTTGCTTGATCTTCCTTCTAGCGGTTAAGCCCTTTCAGAAGGACCTGCTCTGATACCAATTGTTGGGAAAAATACTGAGAGGGGGGGGTGAATCATTATTTAGTGCAGATAATAAAACTTTGATATTTTCTTTCTTGAAAAACCATACGCTACTATCTTGAAGCCAAATCGTGTATATAGACGGATATCCTTTACAGAACTCATGTATATCCAGTAAGTTAATGATGCATTTAATTCTTCACTTATATCATCGCATTACTCATTCATCAGATATTTAGAAAACAGTAAATAGGTGAAGAAAGAACAGAATAATCATCACACACAAGCAACACACATGAACACCAGGATTTTTAGGTGGAAATCCAATTCGGGAGAAAATCACCGCTGCCGTCGTCTCAGTCTTCAATCTTTATTATTAAGAAAACTTCTTACAACATGTACTGGCATAGAATTATACCAGCACGCAGGCACCCACCTGCAGAAGGCTACAGCCTTCTCTCATTTACCAGCCTCTCCTGGAAGGGAGCATCAACCCCCTGCTCTTGTATACCAGCCTCACCTGCAAGGGAGCTACTACCCCCTGATATTAACACCAGCCTCTACTGGTAGAAAGCTTCTACTTTCAGACTGAAGGCTTCAACCCTCAGATCCACTGCAGACCACGTTTCATCAATTTTCAAACTGGATCAGACGGCTTCAACACAATCCTTCACTTATCAACAAACATCCTTTTCCCATTGCATCAAATAGAAGAGTGAAACCACTATAACCAGAATATCAGAGATAGCCCAGACATCAAAATAGATATGCAGAAACTCAATCAGCTTTGAGCAACCATCAGTTCAGATATCATACGCGCTTTTATTTAAACAGACCCGCGTATACACGCGCTTTTATTTAAACAGACCCGCGTATACACGCGCTTTTAATGAAGTGAACCGACGTATACATTTGTGCATTTTTCAGAAAACCCTTAACAACCCATACACGCCTTTGCTTAAATAGATCCGCGTATATACGCGCTTTCCATGAGATGAACCTGCGTATAGATCTATAAAAGATAAACTTTACAGAATAGACCAGATCTATAGCTTACCTAGATTTCTTCAACTTCTTCAACAGATTTGTGCCAGGTCTTCATTACCTCTTTTCAGATCATCTTAGAGATTCATCATTTCCAAATCTAGAGATTTTGAACCTTCATCATATTCACAGGTGCATCAAAGATTCAGATCTATTGATTAAGAACAGAGTTCAACCATACAGATTAACTTCCGAGTGAAGTATTCATTAAAGCCCCGACCCTTTTCTCACACCCTTTGTACAATGATTTTCTTCTCCTTATATAGATTTAGCTTTTGTCAATACCATGAGCCAAAACCACACACTATCCAATGGTTTTCTTGGATGGGATCACATAGACAATCCAACGCTCAATACAATGGGTCAATACCATGGTAGTAACCCCTGGTTTTAGAAATTTAGAGTGCAATTGAGAATACGCGACTTGGCACGTACTTTTCCACATGCATATGCTACTTCTCCTCGACAAACCCACATATGCCTTGAGACACACACTTTTCATCATTGTTATAGCACATACTGAAATTCCTTTCATCATTACATCTTAGTTGCTCTGTAGACACATCATATCACATCATATTTACATCATTACCAAGACCATTAAGTCAATAATAACTTCATCAAGTAGGTTGCCATCAAGGACAACACATGCCAACAGAGAGTGGGGTCGGTATCTTACATATTGGCTCTACCTAGTCATATTAAAGTTCATAATGTTTTTCATGTTTGCTTATTAAATAAGTATGTACATGACCCTATCATGTGAGTGACTGGACTGTGATACAGGTGGAAACAGAGGGTTAATTTCTTCCAGAGCCACGTCGTATACTAGAGAAAGAATAAATCGTGCTCCAGAATAGAAAAGTAGTTTGGGTGGAAGTGAAGTGGAGGAACTTTGCACCCGAGGAAGCTACTTGGGAGTGAGAATATGAGATGAAAAAAATATCCATCACTATTTAAGGAATAAACAGAAATAATTGCAACACCATGGGTGGTATTTTGTTTTAGAGGGGGACCATGTAATATCCCTATTTTTTAGCTTTTATAGACAGTAAATAATCATAAACGTCAAGTGGACCTAAGGGAAAACTATATTTCGACATATTATTTTTGAAATAAATAAATGAATCTAAAATTTTATTATTTTGTAAAGACTAAAGTACATTTGATACCAGGATTTCAAATCCATGAGGATAGAATAGAGTCGTAAGAATTTCCAAAAATTCTCCAAAAAAATCCTTGGAGAAGAACAAAATAAAATAAAATTATTAGATGGGAGATAAGAATCTAATAAATGCCTCAATAAAGTGGAAATTTACTAAGAACATGTCAGAATAAAACTAGAAAGAGGAAAAGCTAGTTTTAAAGGAGCTTTTCTGGAAAAAAAAAGAAGTAAAGCCTAGGCTAAGGGAAACATCATCCGTAATTAATTGGACGCAGTTATGGAAACATGCTGAGGGAAAGAAAAATTAAATAAGCTATTCCTAGTGTGACAAGGGGTTGTCTAAACTTAGGATAAATTGGTCTCTGCTCGTGGGAGAGTTGTGGAATAAGCTCAAGGTTGGGAGGAAAATAGTGTTTACCAGATTTGTATGCATATTCTGTGAAGTTTTATGTCTTATATAGTTCTTAATATATATCTAATTTTGTTGTGGAAATAAAAAAATTTATATTTTCATAAATTCTAGTTAAAGTTTTGTAGATCAAATTGTATAAATTATGTGTAATATATTGTGGTTAGTTAGACAAAATTAGTGTCGTCTATATCTAACACAGATTAACTATAGAGGATTACATTTAATTTTTTTGTATGGTTACATAGACAAAATTGAATTTAGGGACAAACAGACAGAATCTCTAAACCTTGAGCAAGGGTCTAATTTTGTTGTTTAAGTCCATCTAAATAGCTGAAATTTCATTGAAAAATTACAGTATATGTCATATGAAAGAAAATACAGTTTTACTATAGAAATAACAGAAAAGTAGTAATCATAACTGAAATTCTAAACAGAATATAGTTTATATACACAACATGAAAATAAATACATATTCGAATGATGAACATACAATTCATATTAAATTCTAAACAAAAGTATAGACTGTTGACGTATAGAAATCATCTTATATTCTATGTATATTGAAATTCAATCACATAATAATGAACATGTAATAAATAAAAATTTATTAAAATTCGGAATTACGTGTAGTAGTCCTTTCTATAAAAATATTATAGAGAAGATGAGAATAAAACCACTTTACAAACTAGTCAAAGATCAAAATTTCGTTTAAATTACAATTTTATCTTGGTAATCCATCAAAATTCAAATACACAGTATGAATATGGATTTAGTAAATTGGAGAGGATGGTGGTGCAGCCTCCCATTTTTGGATTGCCCGACCTAAAGAAGTGGAATTGATTGCCAGATCTTCTGAAATTTGATCACAAATAATAGTAGCAGAGACTAAATTCATTAAAACAAACCTACAATGAAACATATAGATCAAAGTTATATAATATACTGAATAAAACAAAAAAAAGAAAAACATAGAAGGTATACATGTAATAATAATAATACCTATAAGCGTAGATTCAAGTTGGAAGTCATTATTGTACATATTCATAAACATAATTTTAGTGCAAGAAGATGAATAGAGCATAATTAATTTAGTGACTGAAATCAAAACAAAAAATTTGAAGAGTATATACTGACCTAAGGGAATAGTTGTATTGAAGTACATCAAGAATTAATATAGTTGAGGAAAACTATACGAATCTGGAAAAGGGCTGGAAAAGGGTTTTTCGGAATTAGTTTGAGAAGAAAAATATTATAAATATTTTTTATAATTAAATTCTGAAATTCAATAACTATAATTGAGTAGAGTAATATGAATAAAATAAAATAAAAATTCTAATATTTTAAGCAAAGACAAATTCAATTCATAAATTGTACCATATTATAAGAGTTAAATTATTATTATACATGGTCAAAGTGTATATAAGTAAAATAAATAAAATATTCTTTATAGTTATATAGAACCATGTTAAAATGCATTATCTCTCTTTTAAATTTGAGAAAATAAAAGAGAAATTGTAAAATACAAGGTAACATTGGCAACCAATGTAATTTTAAATTCCAAATAAAATATTAAAGAAACATATTACAGAGAATACACAACCTGTACCTCTATCAAACCACCTATTCTCAGATATATTATGAATTATGAGATAACAAAATTATAATTACCAAGTAGGAGTTCAATAATACGAAAATAAATATTTCTTACTAATACAGAGGGAAAAGCATTCTCAGGTGGAGTATGAATAAGAGTTATTATCGAACAACAAAACTCTCACTTTCAAGTGAAATAAAATGCAAATACATATATAAAAAAAAAGTGATCCAATTTTGAGAAATAGGAATTATATGATAGAGGAGTAAAATGAAGTGGAAGTTGTAAACATATAATTCTATTTTATATATCTAATTCATAACGTATCAAAATAATTTACTTGCGAGACTAAAAATTTACCAATTAGAGAAAAAAAAAGCCATGTGAAGGAAATGATACACAATCATTATAATAATGTACATAAGAGGAATCAAAATTTGAGGACTTCGTATTCCTTTAAACGTTAATGGAAAATCCGTAACAGACCTTCACTAAAGCTGTAACAAAGCTTATCTGGTAATACAGGATCAATATAGATTTATGGAAACTTCCCAATTCAAGAATAACAATAAAATGTATGTAATAGTTGATACAGAGAAATGACTACCCATGGGTCAAATTTGATCCATTTGGGGAAATATCTTTTTACCCATACAAATTCGAATTTAGTAAAAAAAAATAAATGTACTCGCAAACAATTACAAAATCAAAACTTACAAATGAATTATATGCAATGGTGGAAATTCTTATATTAAGAAAATCAACTCAGACAAACAAGAATTGAAATATCATGATAGAGTTGAAACCCTGTAGTAGAATTAACGCAATTAAAATTATGGGAAAAGTTCATAAAGAGGACAGTAATTACCTCTTCTATGGCCATAGGAAATACTTTTCAAGCAAAGGGTAATTTGACTTAACTCTAATGCAATGAAAACCATGCAAATGATATGTTTAATTCAGCATTAAAAATTCTAGAATGGGACTGAGATTTTATTCATAGGTACAATATTTTAAGAGAAATGCAAAATAGAAAATTCAGGGAAATGGTAAACATAAAGCCAAGATAAATTGTGTTTTCTTAGCTAAAAGACAAATTTAATATGCATAATTGAATTAAAACCTTCAATTCGACCCTCATGTAAGTCATGCATAAACAAACAGGTATAGTGAGGATGTAATAATACCAACCCCACAAATTTCAGATAAATTCATGGTAAGAACACGAGGAGGGTTTCTCTGTGCTCTTTTCGCTCCATCTGAAAAGCCGTAAAAAAATGATATCACAAATGAAATGATGAAACAAAAACACTAGTGTTTCAATACATTGATAACTTGCAGATTGATCACCAACATTGATACAAGGTGAGACTGATCATACACGTGTCCTTCAACCGTATCAATACCCATGTGATAGCCAGGTGAGAAATGGACTTGCATTCATAGGGTGATGTAAATGAAATGATAAGGAGTTAATATACCTGAATTTCATACAGAGACCATCACGTTGTTCCAATTCAAATCACACAGATAATACAACCAAAATTTATTGAAAATATAAAGTAAGTTAATTCAAATTTATGACATGGAAAGGTTCCATAGTTTCATAAACATTTAATGGAAGGTTACATGATATATTACGAATATGTTAATATATGTGCCTTGTGGGTAATGATATATATTTTGTGAGGTAAGAAATATATGGTTTTGTATACATAAATCCTGAGGTAGGGGATATAGTATACATAAATGTTTATGTCACCATAGCAAATAAAGATAATATAGGAATGAATATATGGTGTGATATAACATTTCAATTTTATTTATATGTATGAGTATAGCTTAGTTAATTTAGATATATATGTGTTGTGGGAAATGTAAATATCTTCAAAAATAAAATAATGATAGTAATCATAAAGTTATAATGGATAAATTATAAATTTAATACAAAAGAGTTTAGTTCTGGAAAAATTATAATAAGGGGAAGTGATTAGTGAGCATGTACAACAGAAATAGTGTAAGAGAAAATTATTCCAAGGTTATAACTAAGCCCAAATAGCATGTTATAATGAATAAGGACAAGAAAAAATAATTTTTAGGTAAAATTAAATACCTAGAACAGTATGTACACTAGAAAATTTGGCGAAAATTCCGACGGCCAATTCGTTGCAATTCCGACACATATTCATCGCAAGAGCGATAGTTCGAGGGCGAGAAAAATGTGGTTTACCATACCATCGCAATTCCGACACAATGAAAAAGTGTCGCACTATCGACACTTTTTCCGTTGCTTCCAAACAAGTGTCACTCTTCCGACGTTTCCCAATCCGTCGCACTTCCGACCTTTGTAAATTGTCGCACTTCCGACGAAATGTGGTCTGACGTTTTGAACGTCGCCCTTCCGACTTCTGTAAACTCTCAAAATTATGAAAAAATGTGGTCTGATGTTTTGAACGTCGCTCGTCCGATGTTTTTATATTGTCGCTCTTTCGACATTTCTAATCTGTCGCAATTCCGACACTTACAAGGCATCGGTATAGCGACGGCAGGTTCAATTTAAAAAAAAAAAATGAAACTATAAAAGAGGAAGAACTTTGTTTTGAATATATTATATGAAGTAAAACATTCCATGAAGTCATTGCATTTTCACATCTGAAGATTGGAACCCAAATATTCATCCAGAAAAGTGGAATTCCCACCCCAGACAATGATAGAAAAATACCCCATGTCACATACAGGGACATGATATAAAACCTAGTAACGGTCCACATGGAGATTATCGACAATCTGAGAAAGCATCCAAATATGCTCGAGGCATATATAAGAAAGTGAAATAGTAGTATTTAGAATAGTAAAGCAACAGATAGAGTATCGACGTCCATTGTTCCAAATACAAATTAAAGTACCCAAAATCCTTGAACAGTGAAAAACGATAATCATGTGAGGAGTGTGATATGTCCAAAGTATAAAAAGACCATGAGACCATATCAATAAACAAGCAACACAGACCAGCATAGCTAGTTTTGAAGGCAGAGTGATAAAAATTAATCATTTTTTTTTTCACAAGAGAAAAAACATTGTTTTGAATATATTATATGAAGTAAAACAGTCCATGAAGTCATTACATTTTCACATCTGAAGATTGGAACCCAAATATCCATCCAAAAAATTCGAAGTCCCACCCTAGACAGTGATAGAAAAATACCCCATGTCACATACAGGGACTTGATATAAAACCCAGTAACGGTCCACATGGAGATTATAGACAAATCTGAGAAAGCATCCAAATATGCTCGAGGAATCTATAAGAAAGTGAAATAGCAGTATGTAGAATAGTAAAACAATAGATAGAGTACCGACGTCCATTGTTCCAAATACAAATTAAAGTACCCAAAATCCTTGAACAGAGAAAAATGATAATCATGTGAGGAGTGTGATATGTCCCAAATATAAAAATACCATGAGACCATATCAATAAACTAGCAACATAGACCAGCATCGCTATTTTTGAAGGCAGAGTGATAAACATTAATCATTTTTTTTTAGAAGAGAAAAAACATTGTTTTGAATATATTATATGAAGTAAAATAGTCCATGAAGTCATTACATTTTCACATCTGAAGATTGGAACCCAAATATCCATTCAGAAATGTGGAAGTCCCACCCCAGAGAGTGATATAAAAATACCCCATGTCACATACAGGGACTTGATATAAAACCTAGTAACAGTGCACATGGAGATTATCGACAATCTGAGAAAGCATCCAAGTATGCTTAAGGCATCTATAAGAAAGTGAAATAGCAGTATGTAGAATAGTAAAGCAACAGATAGAGTACCAACGTCCATTGTTCCAAATACAAATGAAAGTACCCAAAATCCTTGAACAGAGAAAAACGCTAATCATGTGAGGAGTGTGATATGTCCAAACTATAAAAAGACCATCAGACCATATCAATAAACCAGTAACATAGACCAACATCGCTAGTTTTGAAGGCAGAGTGATAAACATTAATCATTTTTTTTTCACAAGAGAAAAAACGCTATTTTGAATATATTATATGAAGTAAAACAGTCCATGAAAAACGTTGTTTTACAGACACATGAATCCTGTAAAAAGTCTCTAGCCACAAAGAAATTTCTCCAATAGCACTTTATTCCGAAAAAGTCAATGTTACTGCAAAGTATATGAATCCACACTTACTACTCCAATTGATGGAGTATTTATACAAAAAATCATACAAAATATCTCATAACAAATTGAGATATTATCTAGGATAACAAATAAGTATTTTACAACAATATAGAGATAGATGGTCTCGTAGATAAGAAAAATGATAACTAATGTTGTGCTGTTTCCTTCTTTTAAGAATGTGCTGGAGGCAGGCCCTATATCTTGGCTTGCTGCTGTCCTCTTCAGTAATTCTATGTTTATTATTTCGTTTCACTGATACTCTTTAACTGCTCTGATAATATTTGACCTTTTTTCACCCTTTTATCCTTTTTATCATGATGTATTGTGGTAAATAGGAAAAAATTTATGTAAGGATAATTTTTTACAAAAGTTCCATCATTTCTTCCCACCATTGAACTTCTGGCACTCTGGTCTTTTGCAAATTTCTTAGTGTTTCATCAGCCTCAGTATATTTGAAGAAATTAGGTTGATTTGGGAACAAATGATTTACTTCATTCTCAAGATAAAATAAATTCTCCAATCTGTCATGAAGGTTTTTCCCTGTAGGCAATGTTGCTGTTGATGAACTGGTTGAAGAACTAGCTTGATTATCAGCATATTTGTCCAATTTTTCAACATAGCTATGAAGGTCCATTAGCTTATCTTCTTCAACTATAGGACTGGGAAATCCTCTATTTAACAAAATATTCAATCTTTCTCTGAAGGCAATGATTTCTTCTTGCATATCTGAGCACCTTCGTTCTAAATTTTGTACCAGAGTTCTTTTAGTAAAAACTCTCTTTATTTCCAGAATTGTTTCGGTCCTGTCCTGAATACCAATTTCTGCAATTTGATTCTTAGTCTGAGTATTCAAAAAATGTATAAGTCTATTGGCCTCTTCTGGCATATTTCCCAACTCTTGTCTTGATCTCTCAATCTCATCCAGAGCCAATTTAACTAAGTTATTCTGTTCATCCATTATTTGAATTGAGGACCAAACATCCTTTATTGATTGAATGCTATTATCCCAAAGAATATCATTTATTTGTTTTAAAGGTTTCTCCAATGTGGGATCCTTTTCCAATGCTTTGACTTTTTTTTCTAATTTGTTCACTTCTCTTGTTTTATCAGCGACACTCATTTTTGAAAGATCATATTTATGTTCTAGAGTGGCCAATTTTTCCTTTGTTTTGTGAAGCTCTATGGCCTGAAGTTTCATATCTTCCATTGACTTTGTTAATTCATCAGTGTTCAAATTTGTAGTGTTGCTCTGTGACAATTCTGCTGGCTGACCTGTTGTTGTTGTACCTGTCACTACTCCTGCTGTAGATACTAGAATATTTTCCTGCTTATCTTTTAATGCATTCTCAAGCTCTTTTTCAGTTGCAGTAAGTTGCTCATTCAATTTTAAGAGAAAATCCATTAGTTCTTCCTCAGAATTTTGTTTGATTATTTCTGCAGTCTGTGGATGTCTTGAGGCCGGTAACTTTAATTGTTTTCTCAGAGCTGCAATATCATCATCTTTTCTCTTGATCAAAGCTTCAAGACATTTCACATCTTTAGGATTATGACCCAAAAAATTGATTATTTCCTCTAAAGTTTTGATTCTATTATCCTTAGCCTGGGAGGAGGCTTTTTCAAGTTGCAACTGTGTATTAGTATTATCCAAACAATCCTGCAACTTATGGGTCATCATTGATTTATCCGTGAGAGTAGAATAAATCATCTCACCTATTTGCTTGTGTAGCTCAATTTTATCTAAAGGATGGATATCCTTTGCTAAGACTTCAAAATTAGTCCTAACGTAATATGCAGCTGTCTGAGGCTGCTGCACTTTGGGATTCAAATGGCTCATTAACATCTTACCCTATTGGATGTCATAAGCTGACATCAATCTTTCTTGATTTTTCGGAACCATATTTAAAAATTGGTTGTACACTTGAAGCCTAAGTGGATCATTCCTGGCCTTTATATTGATGAATGTTCTTTTGATGTCCCAGGCAATTTTTACTTGAGGTTTGAAAGAAAATATTTCTGCACTTTGCTGCCTCTATATTCCATGTTTTTGAAAATTAGTGGATGTCCCACTACCTGTACCTGTTTGTTGACTGTCTTCTCTTCCCTGGCTGTTAGGGATTTCCTGAAATGATTCATCTTCTGGAAGGGGAGTTAATTTCTGCATTTTAACATCTTACTGTTTAGAAGAGCCACCAATAGGAGTAGTTGTTTTAGCCTCTCTCTTTTTGCCCTTTTCTATATTCAGAGGAGTTTGTAAAATATAAATTTCTGGCTCACTGATCTGAGTAGGAACAATTTTTCCTTGAACTTGTTCTTTAGAAGTCTCTGGTTGCTCTGTCATTATGAATTTTTAAATTATTTGTATATCAGGCTCCTTTTCTTTTCCTTTAGATTCTACTGCTACTGTACTAATCTCCTGCGAATTTTGTTGTAATGTCCTAGTTGAAGAAGATCCATGCACTTGTCTAAAAGATTCTAGGTCAAGTATCTTTTCAATATCTTTCATTACATTTTCAACATTGACCTGCTCACTATCCTTTTCAACCAATGTCCCTTCTGTCCATTCATCCATATTAGCATATTGTTCTATTTCTGGGATTCTTTTATGGATGTATGGTGACAGTTTATTTTTCATTCTTCTATCACAGATAAAGTTGTTTGGATCATAAGGCACCCAGTAGAAACTCTTTTGTAGTCTGAGATAGTCTTCTAAAATCCTTTCGGCTTCCTTTCCAGCTTCCCTAGAGTTACAAATGAAGGGACCTAATTGGCTCTTGATCCCGAGTTGAGCCTTTTTCTTTGCATTGCAAAAATGAATTATATCTGAATTATTCATCTGCCTGAAATATTCTAATGCAAAGAGTCTCATTGGGACATACTTGGGCAGTTTGAATGGGCATAATTCACATCCATATATCCTGATCTTTGTGTAGTTTTTATATAGGTACCAGTCACCTATCTTGTAATGCTTTGAGAGCTGAAGTATTTTCTTGATTTCATTGTTAATTCTAGGAGGAGAGACTCCTGTCAACAAGGTAGTTGCAGGATGAACAAAAAGGTCGACAAACTCATTATAGGAATAAGGAGAATCAGAGGAATTGTGAGTAATGGCAAACCAAAAGATGACTGACCTAGGATTCCCTTTGGCATCAAGTTTCTTAACATAAGAAGCGAAATTTTCTGACTGAAAGTAAATCATGAGATGATATATGACAGAAGAATACTTAAATACTCTCTCATTCTCAAATCTCATGAACTGATCATGGATTTTGTCAACAATATAAGATGCAAAATCGTACTTGACAGCAGGAGGTTGTCCAGGGGTAAAAATGGATAACAATACTAGGGTTAACTGATCAACATACTCACTAGTATTGAAGCCCATTATGGAAGATATCATGTTTAAAATAAGTCTACCCTCATCAGTAAATAAAGTATAACCATAAGGGGGAGGGTTTTTAGGCTGATGCTCTGGTAACATGAAGGTTTGGCATAGGAAGTTTAACTCTTCATGGGATAACCTAGTAGATTTCTCAAGTAATTCAGCCATGGAAAGGGGAGTGAGAGCTTGACCAGGTTGGAATTGTAGCATTTCATTTATGGACTGAGCAGTTATTGGGAAAAGGACATTTTGACTTGGGGATAAAACTGCTCGTTGCTTAGAGATGTTAGAACCATTCAAATAATTGTCTCTACAGCGGAAAAATATTCGAAGAGGATTCTCACCTAGACGCAAGTCCTTAATTTGAAAATCCATATCGGCTAAAGGCAAATAGTCAAGTCCTTGTGAGGGGCATTGATGGGCACGACATTCAGAGCTACAGGAACTTCCATTTCTGGTTCTTGTGGATTAAAAAATGGAATTTCGGGGTTTTTGTGGAAAAGGGGCACAATTACCAGTTTTGGGAATATAATTGCAGTTCTGGGAATGAAAAAGACAAAAATGAACTTCTTTACAGACCTTAGTGCAGAATTAAAACTAAAACCAGGATTTTTTACAGAGTTTAGGGGGGAATTGGAATAAATACATGTTTACGGGAAATGAAACGTGTTTAAACAGGCGCTGGTTATGACAGAAGAACCCTGAAATACTCTGTTTCAATTCTCTTCAGCAAGGTAATGGTCAGCAAGCGTTAATAGTTGGTTTTTGAATTTTGTTGCATGGAAGACTGGCTAGTGCATAGAACAATGAAAATGACGCAAACGCAATTTGTTTTATTTAAAAAGTCAAAACGGTGGCCAGTTTTGATTGATGACGTCAGCATGTACGATGGTTTCGTCACAGAGGGATAGGAGCAGTTCTTTGTTTGGGCCACTCGCGCAATGGAAATCCGGACCCCAAAAAGATTAGGCGATTTTGATAAGAAATTCGTGTCACAACTCTCCCTCCGTACGCCAGCCCAACTTCAGACCCGAAAAAGATTAGGGTGGAATTCATTTGGTTTTCGCGTCACAAAATTGGCCAATGTCAGAAGGCTATTTTGGAACGCGAATTTGGTTTGAATTATGGTTTATCGTCGTTTGAAGTCTGGCAGGCTCGACTTAAGAACAATTTTTTTTTATCCCATTTTATAAAATTTGTGTTGGTTTTCTTTGATAATACACATATTTATAATAAATCATGGGAATACCACACTAGTAAACATGTGGAAAAGTTATATAAATTATTGAGAACAATCATTTTTATGTAAAAATATCCAAATGTGCTTTTGGGAAATAAGAATTCGAGTATTTGGTTCATATTGTTTTAAGGGAAGGAGTGAAGTTGGAGCCTCAAAAGATGCAAGCTATTACAAAATGACCTATTCCTAAGAAAATGAAGGTTCTTAGAAGATTTTTTAGACTTACATGATATTATTGATCATTTGTTAAGAATTATGCATGCATTTCAAGTCCACTCACATATCTCTTGAAGAAAATATCATTTATATGGAATGATGAGGCTACTTTGGCATTCTCTCTTTTAATGGATGCCATGTCTTCTACACCAACATCGATTACACCTACTTTTGGTAAAACATTCATAGTAGAGTGTGAGGCACTAGGACAAGGAATTTACGTAACATTAACACAAGAAGGGATATCATTGGCTTTTAAAAGCAAGGAATTCAAATAAAATATTTGGTGAAATCTACGTATGAAAAATAAATGGAAGCAATATTACATGCAATAAAAAATGGGGATAGTATATCACTGGGAGGTACTTTAAAGTCAAGATATACCATGATAGCATAAATTATTTTTTGAAGCTATGGATTTCATTGGAAGATTAACAAAAATGAGGAGAAAAAATGCAAAGTTTTAATTTTGAGATAGTCTGCAAAAAGGGTAAGGAAAATTTAGTACATGATGCTCTTTCTAAAATAGAAGAGGCCTCGAATTTATATCCAATTACATTTTCTATTCCTAGGTGGCTAGAAGAAGCTTGCCATAATGGAAAAATGACAATAGTACTAAACAAAAACTAAAATTTATAAAGGATGGGATGAACTCTGTGGAGCATTGGGAGTGAAAGAGAGATATAATTTGGTGCAAATGTAGAATATTTGTATGCACGCAAGCATATTTGAATAAACAAATATTAAGGGAGTCCCATGTCTCTCTGATGGTAGGACGCAGGGTTCCTTAAAACATCTCAAAGGGTCAAAAAATATATTTTTGGAAGGAATGAAGAAATATATTCAAAATTTTGTAAGAGAAGGTGAGGTTTGCATAATAAATAAAAGAGAGATAGTAAAATCTCTAGGGCTACTTCAACCATTCCACATACATATCCAAAGACTAGAATATATATCAATAGACTTTATTATAGGGTTACTGAAATATAAAGGTAAGTATTACATTTTTGAGGTAATTTATATAGATAAATTTTGTAGATTTTTTCTATAGAGCTAAAAGTACATAAACAACAAGCCAAGTGGCAGAAGTGTCCGTGAAAGAAATTCATAGTCTTCATGGTTTTCCTAAAGTAATAGTAACAAGAAAATTTTGGAAATAATTATTTAATATGAGTGGAGAAACACTAGCTGCCATGAGTTCTACATATCAAACACAATCAAATGGTCAAACAAAAATAGCTAACAAATGTTTTTAAGGTTATCTACAATGTTACTCTTTAGAAAAGCAATCTTAATGGATGAAGTGGGTTCCTCAAGGAAGAATGGCAATATGATACTATCATACTACCTATCACACATCTACTAAAATTTCCCCATTTAAGGCCCTTTATGGATATCCAACTCCTAGTATCTCATACTTTTTGCAAGATAAGTCCAAAGTATAGGAAACGGAGTCACATATGGAAAATACTAAAGAAACTTTGAAAATTATTATGGAAAACCTTCAAATGACATGAAACATGATAAAACAACAAGGGGAACAACATTGAAGTGAAAGATAATTTGAGGAGGGTAATTGGGTATTTTTTGGATTATAGCATTATAAGCAATCTTCATTCAAGAAAAAGAAGAATAAAGAATTAGCTCAAAAAAAATTGTTATGGCCCTAAATAATTATTCATAGGATTGCACAAGTGGTATAGAAGTTATATTTTCCTTCTTCTTGAATTCATAAGGTTTTTCACGTATCTTTCCTAAAAAAGGTTTTGGGAAAAAATATGCCAATGTAAATAGAACTTCCAAAATTAGATGAAGAATGAAAGTTGATTCTTGAACCACAAAAAGTTATAGATAAACATTTTGTATCTCTTTGACATATAACCATTATGAAATACCTAATCAAGTGGAAGAATATTCCTCTAGAATAAGGTACATGGTAAAATGATCAATTCGTGATGAAATACCCACCACTAAAGGGTTTGTTTGAAGTTTTGACAAAGGTTTTGTTATATGTTTTATATAATGCGCGGTGGAATAGTTTTATTGTTTTTTAAGGTCCCACATAGTGATCAAATTTGAAGGGCAGGTCTGAATTTCAATTAGAAGGGCATATATCTATGTTGCCCTTCCATAATGAAAAGCTTTAAAAAAAAAACTTTTCAATTGACCACAATAAATTATTTTTACATTTCATTTTCAGAAAGACAAAACAATCAATATTTATATTAATAAAAGACTGCTACATATACAACAATGAAGAAGGCTCCATCTTTCATTGCTTAAATATCTCATTGGCAATGTCAACATAAGTCTTGAAGACACTATTATAAGAGTTTGGATACATACCACCCGGATATAGGAGATTCTTATGTGTCAGATTGTGTAATGCAATTTTGACTTTGTCTCACAAGGAGCAGCAACATGGAGGTCTATATTTTTCTTATAGAACTTTTTTATTATTATTTGAAACATTGTTTATTGATATGAATACAACAATGAAATTATGAGCACGGTGGAAAATTTTTCAAGCTCGTGATGTCAAACCATGATGATGTAAGTTTGGAATTTAACATTTTTACATGTTAAAGAAAAATAGTCAAAATCACTGACAACCTAGTATGCCATAATTAATAATCATTCCCTGTTCACTTTTGTTAATAGGTTTATGTCACACGATGATGCAGGGGCATTAGGCACTAGCCAGCAATGTAGGAGGTTTTGTCCACATGTTGTGGCTAGGAGGGTTCGAAAACATTTGAGTTGTAACAACTAGGTGTCAATACCTTAGCTGACTGTATTACTTAGACTAGTTAGACTTGTAGGAGTCGAGTAGTTTTAGTTAGTTGAATTACTATAATTAGACCTTTTGATTTCTAGACCGGTCCTCTCAGAGGAACCCAAGAGCCATATGTTATGTATATAAATTTTAATTCCTCGGATGAATAAAAGTAGAGAGGGAAGAGGAGAGTAGAGAGGGGATTTTTGCAATAAACCTCTGTGTGTGAAAAATTGTTTCCAGTTAAATGATTTCCAAGCTTAGTTGCCATTGAATTATCTCAAACTGCTAATTGTGAAGAATTTCTTAATTGTGAGGCGATTGAGTACTGATAATTCCATTCTTCTATCTTTGAATTCCCGTAAATTGTTGGATAACCCTGTGAACTCACCCCACTCGAAGGCGAGGTCTGTGTAGAGAACCGGGGTCGTGAACACTGTTAAAATATAAAAATCCCTCTTAATAAAGAGACAAGATTGTTTTACTTTCGGAACCTGACCCGAGGATTGGACATGAGTTAACAAACAAAAGGATAGCAGAACCAGACTTGCACCCGTTGTCAAGCCTTGTACCAAAACCGCGAGCGGACTCACAAAAGTGGGTAGCCCATATTGCACCTCTTTTGCGGAGTAGGCAGTATTTCCTATTTGCGAGCGATTCCATAGGGAATGCGACATGTGGTGAAGTGACCCCCGGAAAACCACAGTTTAACGCACGCCATCGCATGTTAAAGCCCGACGTTGGAAGCTGAGCAAAATTGCCAAGAGTCGTTGATTTGGAGAAGGGCCATCGGACAGTGGTCGCACGTTGAACTTGCACCGAAGGTTAACTAAGGTGTGCGGAGGATATCCAGGTACGATACGAGTGTTTGATTGGTTATTGATATATATAGGTGGGGCCGGAGTATAATGAAATTGTTTAATTAAAAAATTGGCAAATAATTAGCATAAGTCTGGAGCGTGATTGTTGTAAGGCTGGGTGGTGAAATATAGAGCCAAAAGTTCATTACAAGTTATTTATTTAAAAATAAACGTGGAGTATAAATACAAAGTGTTGAAAGTTAAACATTGGTTATAAGGCTTGGAGATAATATAAAGTCGGGAATATAAATTAAAGTCAAACCATTGTGGATAGTATTTTACTCGGAAGACCAGAAGAAGTCAATTAAGACTCAGGCTGGAGGAAAAGAACGGGGTACACCAAGGGAAAATGCTGACAGAGCAATTGTAGACACACCAGCTCTCCTTGGGGGTCCAATTTCAGTTTTGTTGCGTCACACGATGATCTCTCTTCTCTGGCATTTACTTGTATTGAAGATCACTATTCTAGGAATAAGGAATTATTTTCTCCAAAAATAACCCTAGCCAAACATTGACAATGCATCAAGGATATCTTTCTATGCTTCATAAGCACATTTGTTCTACTTCTAAATCATGTCTTGGAAGTGGTTGTTGTGCTGGAAATTATTCACCAGTTGGTTTCATACCAAAGTCTTTTTCACATTTTCAGCATCCAATACATGAAAAAGATAATGGTTTAAAACAACTTAAATATTTGAAATTTTGCAAGAATTGTCTGGCACACTTTGAATATGAATTTTGAAGTCAAGTGCATGATGCTGTATAGGATCAAGTGTCATTTTGAATACCAAATGTTTCACAAGAAACTTCTCAACATGCTACCCTGCAGTAAGGATTAAATGACAATATTGCATCAACTATTTCCATAATAAAAGTGCACCTCGGACATAAGACTAAACAACTACAAATGTTGTAGATCTAACAAGACCACACAATCAAATGTATTCCACAAGGCCAATACTATATGAAAAATGAAAAGGAATTTGCAAACAAAAATACCTTAGGCAACTAATTCAATTAGATACACCAAACCATCAGCAAAAAGGAAAACCAACCTACTTGGCCCCAATATTTTCAACTAGGTCCTCTAATTCAACCAATAAAAAGGCCAAAACCATAGCATTGAGATACATTTCATTACACTGTCAATAAAAATAAAATTTGACTCAGCCATAACCCTTTCCTTTTATTGTTGTGAAAAGCTTTATGCATTACTTTAATATTGAATTATGAACTGTAAAGGAACTTACAAAATGTGACATTACGAACCTGGTCAAGCACACAAGCAAACATATCCTGGACACGACCCTGGTTGACAAGTTGTATTGCTCATGATGCAAGAGGATTTGTACCTGCACTGCCAAGTCAATCAAAATCCATTATTATCTATACAATAAATACAAGTAATTGATGTAGTATTTTTTACTCTAAGATGCATTCTTATGATAATGTTAGAACATATGTTGAAAATGTCAAAACATACCTGAATAAGCTCCTCTTCGTTTCAAGAACAATTTATTGGAGTCGCATGAGCTTGGAACAAGCCTCCCACGATCTGAAAGAGTAGCAACTAAGTCAACAGTGACTTTTTTGTTGCTACGCTGGATCGAGGGAGGTTTGCTCCAAGATTAAATCGCTCCAATAAATTATTCTCTACTAAACGGGGCCAACCACGTGAAGGTGAAAGCTCTTATGGCTCCTCCCCCCCCCCCTCACATCACTCTCAATTCCCCAATACCCAATCTATATTTCATTTTTTACTTTCATGAGCATAAAAAAAATATTCAATAACTAATAAAAAAAACAATTCAACAAAAAGTACACAAGGAAACATTGCAATTAATGCTTGACATAAAAATAGTATGATAAATGATTTTTTTATATAACGCAAAAAACGTTCCAAGTATGGTAACGTTTGTCTTATAATAATACAATATTTTACATTATCGAATTTTCTTTTTCTTCTTCCTATTTTTAAATCTCCTAATTACATCATCAATATCATCATGCTCTGCTCCTGTTTCGTGCCTTTTGACCCGCACTGCTGACCTAGTTGCATAGTCACGATGTCTAGTCTCATCTAGTGACGGGGCATCGCCTACAAAAACAGATAATATTAAATTTTAATTGTCAGTTTTTAAATATCATTGAACTAGTTCGGTAATATTAATAAAAAAAATTGCAATGAGATTATTTACCTGGTGCACCAGTTGTCACCGCTGACCTAGTTGCGTAATCACGATGTCTGGTCTCATCCAGTGACGGGGCATCGCCTACAAAAATAGATAATATTAAATTTTAATTGTCAGTTTTTAAATATCATTGAACTAGTTCGGTAATATTAATAAAAAAAATTTCAATGAGATTATTTACCCGGTGCACCAGTTGTCGCCGCTGACCTAGTTGCGTAGTCATGATGTCTGGTCTCATCCAGTGACGGGGCATCGCCTACAAAAACAGATAATATTAAATTTTAATTGTCAGTTTTTAAATATCATTGAACTAGTTTGGTAATATTAAAAAAAAAAAATTGCAATGAGATTATTTACCTGGTGCACCAATTGTCGCCGCTAACCTAGTTGCGTAGTCACGATGTCTAGTCTCATCCAGTGACGGGGCATCGCCTACAAAAAAAGATAATATTAAATTCTAATTGTCAATTTTTAAATATCATTGAACTAGTTTAGTAATATTAATAAAAAAAATTGCAATGAGATTATTTACCTGGTGCACCAGTTGTCGCCACTGACCTAGTTGTGTAGTCACGATTTCTGGTCTCATCCAGTGACGGGGCATCACCTACAAAAACAAATAATATTAAATTTTAATTGTCAGTTTTTAAATATCATTGAACTAGTTCGGTAATATTAATAAAAAAAATTGCAATGAGATTATTTACCTGGTGCACCAGTTGTCGTCGTTGGGATTGTTGCCCTGTCTTCTTCTCTGGTGGTAAGATCCTCAAGGGAAACATTCTCTGTCATTTAAACAAAACACTTTATAAGGACAACCATCAAGGTATAATTAGAAAAAAATTATCAGTGGAAATTAATTACCGTCATGGCCCTCACTGATAGTAGCATTGTCGGCCTGGTCCCTACTACAATGATCAGGTTGCACATGAGGATCATCTACATTTGGCTCTAAAACTGGGTTATTTGTGTCATCGGTAGTGTTGCTCCCCTGATTTAAACAAATTTTTTAGACATTAAATTTATGGATGAAAAAAAACATATTGAAAGGTTAATGTTTTACCTTATCAGGCATTCTGGATCTTGGGACCTGCCCCAAGCTTATGCGACGTTCAACTACGGCTTGATAGCCAAAATGGAAAGCGATATTTTTATCTTCCTCTATAGTTTATGTTCCGAAGTCATCACCCTACATTACATATGATTGTGTATTTTTAATCATATTTGATAGCACTACAAAAACGTTGGAAGGCAATACAACTAATTATAAGATGTTTAGCTACTTAATTACAATTCTTGCGGCCAATTTCAAGTAGCCACCCTGGCCTAGCTTGTGATGGCCCTTTTTTTCAATCCTAGCTTTGGTTGCCTTTGAGGTGTCAAGAAACCTAGCATCAAAATATTAAAGTCAGATATGACGTAGCACACTTTTATTTTAGACATAGAGAAAATTAAAGCTATTGAATTAAAGTTGTAATTTACCTGGAGGGTCCTTCTTTCTTTCCCCTTTTCTCTTTTCCGTCATGGATGAGTGCTCTCCACTCACTCTTTGGAACTGTGAGAGGACGCTCATATCTAGGGTTAAATTGAAATTGCGTCCTATATGTGTCCCTGGTATATTTCAAATATTTGACGGCTACCCGAGCCACCGTTGTTCTGTCAAATGTGCCAACCCCAAAAAGGGCTTCTAGATAATATAGAAGTTATTTTTTCAGGTTGGAACTCTGGGAATTCCACCCTGTGCATATGGTTGGGCCAAAAATCACCAACGCATGGCTCTCCAGATACCTGTAGAACTCATTGTTTCCTACACAAAAAAAAATATTATCACTTATTTAAAAATAAAAATCATGATAAATATGTTTTAGATAAAGTACATGAAATAGTTAAAATATTAAAATTTACCTGGGAGTTGTACATGCCTTATAGGGACACCTTCATCGTTCACCAACAACATGCCATTAATGGTCCCTGCGGAGCTGACACGTGTAGCTCTAGGAAACGCAATAATGTAGTTGGCCATATCAGCCTCATCATTGCCAACACGTTCAGCAGTTGGCTGGGTGTCTGCTTGGGCAGGGTGTGTTTCTTGGCTGGCACGTAAAGTAGTAGAAGGTGTACGAGAGGGTTGTTGGGCAATCTATTGCCCTTGTGTCCCACTACCACCAACACCGGATTCAAAAAGTGCCAGAAAACGCTACATACAAAAGAAATTTTTGTTAGTTTAGTCAATGTAAAAATTAAAAATCAAACTATCACAATTCATCTCATGCAGAAAAAAAAAAAAATATCCTTTTGACTTTTTATTATTACCTGATATCTTTCTAGCTGGCTCATAAGTTTTTTTATCCTCTCTTCTGTTTCAGGTGTTTGAGGCGCATCTATCAAAGTATTAAATTTTGACCTTGCATCTCGTGCATTTTTTCGCAACAAGAACACTGGAGATAGGGATGAAGAAAGCTCTTCCTTAAATAAGGAATCATCAGGCGTACCATGGCTAGGTGTCTGCATATTTGAACAAAATTAATATTATTTCAATTATGTAAATAACTAAAATACCTAAAGATAGAGCAATGCTGGCACTTTACATGTTCTTCCGCTGGCCTCTTTCCATGATCATCCCGTCTCTGGGTTGTTCCTGCACTACTCTCATCAGTCTGCCACATTTAAATAAAATTATAAATGTAAAAACTTGGAAACAATATCTAACTTGAAAACAAAAAATGAAAACTGAAATAATTTCAAATAAGACACTGGACGACTGAGTTAGAGTTTCAAATATGCCTTGAATTGAATTCAGTCCTGGAAACATGTCATTGCAAATATGCCTTTAAAAAACGTACTTTGAGATCTATAGCTTTCTTGAGCCTGAGAACCAATGCTTCATACTCAGTTGTATTATTTATGCACTGGAACCCTAGCTGGTAGGAGATTAGCAACTTGTTCTTCTGAGGGTCCAGCAGAATATAGCCTGCACTAGCCCCATCATGGGTTTTGGAACCGTCGTAGTACAAGGTCGACATTTCATCTTCTAATTTCACAAGGCTATTTGAGCACATAGGATATGTACTCGAGGCGGTGGGTTCTTCCATGACTAACAAAAGTTTTGACTGGATGTCTTGAGTGACCGGAGATTGAGAGGTTTGGTAGCACCGAAAAATAGATTCTAAGAAACACATACCAAGTTCCTCTTGTGCAAAATTGTCTAGTTCATTAGTTTCATCCAAGTCGGTCACCGTGTGTTTCATGTAAGGCTCACTTTTGACCCAGATTTTATTGTTCCAACCCCTGTAAGGGAGCCATAAGTGAGACCAGTCGGTGGAAAAGTATCATTGCAGCTTGCTAGACCAATCTCTACTTAAGAGAAGACCATAGGCTTTAGGGATGTCCACAATCACTATTTCTATGCACTTATGCACCCTAGAGTCAGAGGATAAGTGGATGATGATGATATTCAACTCACCTATGGTGGGAACCTGAGATCTATCGAGTTAAATGATCCTTGCATCAGTTTTCTCGGGGTGAATGTTTAACTTCTTGTATACAGATAAGGGCATAACATATGTGGATGAACTAGAATCAATGAGGCAGTTATGGACATTGAAGTTGAAGATCTCGAAGGATAGGAGGAAAGGCGGTGTTGATCCCCTGGAGTTTGCATTAATCGCATTCACGATAGACTTGGGACTCGCAACAGGTTAGGCAGATGTGGTACTCACGTGTTTGATCGTTGGTGGGTTGGAAAAAGCTTTGAGGATAAGATCTCGGTGATTAGCAATGCTAGCGAGTTCGTAGAAGGAAATGTTGGCGCGTGTCTTCTTCATGTCTTCGATAATGTTATACCTAGAATCTGGGTGTGAGATAGGTTCGGTGGAGGATTTCTGAGAACCTGATGTGGATCTAGCCTTTTGGTTTACTCGGGCATCGGTTGGGCCAGATTTTTCTGGAGTTGCAGTTTGGTTCTCTTTTTTGGGTAGAAATATATTCCATAAGAAATATTTTATCTTTTCCTCCAAATATTGTTCCGGGATCGGGGCTTTTCTCGTCAAGCTGTAGTTTCGAGGGGGTTTGGATTTAGGGTCGTCAGCCAAGTTTATTTTAGTTGTGGGAGGGGGTCTTTCCCCACAACCCATCGCGAAGGCAAGGACAGTGGAACCAATATCCTCATCCGAGGGAGCGACTTCCTTGTTATTTAAAATAGCCTCCTCCTCTAAATCCCCTGGGGTTTGGTATTCTAAAATCTGATTCACCGTGACAGTCATGCTATTGATCCACTGGGGGAAATTTTTCTCCAAGTGGGAGGCTTGATGGAAAGAGCATAAATTATCCTTGAAATTTCTTTAACATCGAGGCCAGCACTTGAGTTTGAGGGAGGTCGATTGACAGTGGGGTTATTCCTCCTAAAGAAAGGTTTTTTCCTTTTGGTACCTGAGGTAGAGTCATTGTTTTTTCTCTTTAGATTGGAGACTTCATTCGTTAACAAATTGAGAGACTTTGTCATACTTTCGAAGTCAAAGGGGTCTTTGTCTTTGTGCCTGGACTTATGAGTTGAGGATTGGAATCTCTTCGTGGCTGGATTTGGATCATTCCAACCATCATGGTCAATAGCTCCTATGGATAGCATGTCCTTTTCGACAGTAAGGGTAGTGGTTTAATTTGCCACTAGGGTAGCTCTAGCTTTGCGTTTTATGAACACAGAAATATCCCGAGGGAGAGCCCTTGTGTAGTAATCAATGGTGATGGAATCATCCAATGCCATGTTCGGAGGGAATTTGTTCAATATAGTAGCGAAGCGTTGATTAAAGTCTTTGAATTTCTCCTTCTTCTAGAATTTGAAAGTACTAAGCTCTGTAACAAGCATGGAATGAGCTGAGTCTTGTCTTCCGAAAAAATCTGGAGGAAGGTGCGGTGAAATTGCTCCCAGGAAGAAATGGAAGCGACAGGGAGAGAACGGTACCATGTAGCAACCTTATTTTCTAAGGTATGAGGGAAAATATGGCATTCCATGTCATCAAACTGCACTCTCATCATTTTCAAGGCCAAGTAGAACTTTCTTATGTGATCCTTGGTTAGCATACCCTTCTCAGGGTCAAACTTAGGGAGGTTCTTCTCATGGTGTCGAGGCATGTCATGGAGGGGATAGTGGAGGCCTAGGGGAGATTGTGCCATCCAAGCCAGCGGCTGCACACACCTAGCCTGCTGGTGGCACAGTATGTAGATATGTCCCATTTCATTCTTGGAATTACTCCCCATGCCAGACCTAGAGGCTTTTCCCTCATGATGCGAGTGCATGTCTTGATTTCTCCCGAGGTTTCCTACATTCATAATATTTATCCAGTTATAAAGGAAGGGAAATTTGTTTTGGTTTCGGTTGGGGTGGGGGTGGCCCATATTTCATCCCTTTCCATGGCCTTTGTCTCCCTGACCCCTACTTCCCCAGCCCCTCCCGGTTGCTCCTTCAAGCTGGCTATTTTCTTGAGTGCCATCATTCAAAGGTTGTTCAGGTTGAGGGCCATTGTCAGGTTTGGTTTCAGTAATTTCAGGGCCCCCTCCTTCAATCCCTCGAGGACTTTCGGGGGGCTACACTGAATTACGCTAGACCGCATCTGCATAATATTCGATCATAAGACCTATTAGCTGAGGTATGGAATTGACCAGGACCCCCTGTCGAGTTTTATGAGCTGAAGGAGTTCATGGGTTGGCTAGGGAACTAGTGGATAGGACATTTTTCAAGCCTCTGATGAGATCACGGGAGATCGCGCGCAAGGTCCTCAGCTGGTATTCGGTGATCTCATAATAAGGGGGTCCATCCTCTATGGAATTTTTAGGGGGTGGAGGACCAGGATTGTCGTACATGATCGCCCCCTGCGTGGTTTGAAACAGGATGTTACTTGTGTGTTAGGAGCCCGCCATTCAGGCCCTCCTTCTAGTGCCAAATCTATTGATAGGAAGAAATGTTCGGCCAACAGTAAGGGATCTCCCCTGTAAAAAGTCTCGATTAGACTCTAAACGATTTGTGATAGGGATTTCGTCTGGGGTGTGGGTCTCGCTACCATTGAATATTCCTTTTTCTCGGACACAAACGATCCCTACAGACCTACGAACACACGATTATTTGAATAATACAAGACAAATGGTTGATGAGTCTCAATGAACATAAAAAAATACAAATAGAAACACGAGTTAAAGCATGTAGCCAAAGGAAATGCTGCTAGGAGAAAATCATTAGGGTCATGCTTGTAGAAGTTGTTCAAACCACACAAGAAATAGTTCTTTATGGTCAAAATAGCCTTCACTTCCTTAAGCGTTCTCATAGATACGATGAATGTTAATAACGAATTTTGTAACATTTCTTGATTAAATAAACTAATATCATTAACACATTAAGTGAGCTGAAATGTATAAATGATATAAGGAGAAAAAAAGATATCAGATACATCAGATAAAAATGTTCTTAGTGTTAACACATGAGTCCTCATAAAATCCAAGAGTGGAATAAAAACATTTGTTTGTATTCATTTTCATAAGGGTGTATCCAATGCTATACAATTCCCTTTGCTCCTTTGGAGTCCAAAAAAAATCTCCTTTACAATTCCCCAGAGGGAGTATTTATAGAACAAAATTGACCCTTAGGTGTCCCTGACTTTTTGCATTCCTGACCATTGAAATACTCCATGATCTGATGGACATTTGCAACTTGCAACCCTAGCTCCTGATGCGACCTACGACCCTTTGGCTATTGTGACCTTCGACTTCCCTCCTATTGCAACCTATGACTTATGCATTTTCCTTGGTCAAGGAAGCAACTGTGTAATTGCGAGGTCCAATACGTCTACTTGTAGCTGATCTTTGAGGTACTTTTGCCATTCTAGGTAATCTGCAGCAACCAAAGTCACCTGGGGAGTATCTTCTTTCAGTCTATGGAAGCATTAAAGAGCATCCAGGATCAAGGTGTGCCTTTTCACTATGATTTTATTCGATAAAAAAGCCAGCTTGGTGTAGATTCAGACCAGAGTAATGATGAACTGTATGAGATTTTCCTATGAGACTGGGAGATCTTGAGAGGTAGTTGCTTGTATCATGGGTTGCAAAAATGTTTGAATGTCCCGAGGAACTTTTTCTCTTGTTTTCTCAGTGTCCAACGTACCTAGGGAAGGGACGTGGTGAGTTTCTGCCATTGAATTGATCCTGCTGATCAGATGCTCGTATGAAGACATTACCTTTTCTAGATCCTTGACCAACTTGTCTTTGGACTATTTCTTCATTCGAATCTGAACCTTATCATTATAGGTGCAGACCTAGTCCTTCCTAAGCAGAGTGTCAGGAGTCTGTGGATATATGCTTGACCATTCTAGCATATTATCCAAAGAAGTAGAGGCCTCCTTTAGCTGTGTAGTCCTCCATTTGGTTTCTGCTTGTGCTTTCGGTAATGGAGCGACTGTCTATTTTATTGTGAACATATCTTTGTATACCCGTTTCATTGTGGCTTTTAAAGTGCCTAACTCCCTTTGAATGGTGAGTGGAAATTCATTGGCTTGGGTGCTTCTGAACTGTAGCCTCTGAACTTCTTCCTCCAGTCCCTTGTTATCCTATTGAGCCTGAGCTTCTCTCTGCTCAGAAGTTTGCAACTTGTTTTGTAAAGAGAGAATCTCTCTTCTCATCCTGCTAATGTTTTCCTCCGTGGCCACTGCAAAGGCGATTCCTATTGATGTGATCATAATTGGATTTGTACTGGTATTCAAGACTATGTCCTTTTCCATTGTGGCTATAAGAGGTGTGGGAGGGTTTTGCTCCAAACATATTATCTTCTCTTGCCTAATATTGTGTGTGAAATGGTCATAGGTTAGCCTTTTCAGATCGAAGACTTCATCTTCCCGTTCCTTGAAGGTGCCAGTTTCTGAGAGAGTACATCGTACACTTGTCGTAGGGGTTGTCTGAGGCACCTTGATGTGTGGGAACTCTATCTGTTTCCCTATTTCTGAAGTAGATGTCTTGCTACCCTCTACTTCCTTAAACGATTCTTCCCTCGATTTTCGACTTTCTTCATCCTTCCTCTTTTCCTCAGCTTCTGCTTTATCTTGTTTTTCTTTTAGCTGTCACTCAGCTTCTTTCTTGTCCTGCTCTTCCTTTAGCTTGCACTCAACCTCTTTTCGCTCTTCCTCTTCTTTCCTCTTCTATTCCTCTTCATATTTTTTCTTGCGGGCTTCTTCTGCTTGCTTATTTTTCTGGTCTTCCCTCAATTTATTGAACCCTTGGTTAAACTGAGAGGGGGGGTGAATCAGTTTAATGCAGTCATGGTCTTGTAAAAATTTCTTTTACACTTATTTAAATATTCATTTCGTGATCAACTTAATATACAATGGAACAACAATATTAATAAGTGAGTAGCAGGTATTAAGCAGATTAAATACAGAATATCAACATATAATCATCATGCATATAGACAACAGATATAAGTGGAAACCCATAAGGGAGAAAACCACATCTTATTATTGTTGTGATGCAAAGGCAAGCTCCAACTCCCTCTCACCACTGATTTTTTGTAGGCCCCAACCTACAGGAGGCTACTACCTCAATTCTGCAAGCTACAATTTGCAAGGAAGCTCCAACTACCATCTATTTTCTGTAGGCTACAACCTACAGGAGGCTCCTACCTTAGCCAGCTACAACTGGACATCTATCAAGCTACAACTTGATATGGAAGCATAAACTTCCTCACTGTACAATAAAATCATATGTAGATTTACCTGGATATTAGCTCTGTTTTTATCCTTCTTTACTGTTTTCCTTCAAGCCCTCAATTTTTCTTTATATCATCTCTGGATATTCACAACTCCTCTCTCTACTCCTTATTATTTTTACATTCTCTTACCTCTTTCTCTTTTTTCTTACTCCTTATGCATATGCTGGTATTTATAGAGATCACCTCATAATTGTTTGCATTCCATGGGGAATTTGAAATGAATAGGTATGACTCTTTTCCTTCCACCTTCTTATTTTCTCGCTTAGCATATTCAGGATGTTACAACAATATATACAATCATTACAGTATCAAATTGGAGTTTTTCTTTGCCTGCAGAGACTTGCCTTTGCATCACATACAATGAAAATAATTAAGTCATTTTCATTTATAGTTACAACAAATATATTTCACCCAACCCTTCCATCTCTTTTCTTGTTCTGCATTTGTCTTTTCTGCTGCTATCAGAGTCATTTCGGTTCCTGCTATTACATTCAACATAGTTCTACATAACTGTCATTCTAGCCTAACTCGACCTAGTTGTTGTGTTTCCAACAATGCCACCATATCCTCCTTTCTACCAACTCTGTCTCTTTTCTCGTGCCCGCAGCGTTCAACCTTCAATTCTCTTCTAAATACTCGATTCTGCCCTTTTCTTTGTGTTGGGTCCTTTCTTGAGCATTTCTACCCACGTTCAACATTTTCTTCATAAACTTTCGTTGCTGCATAAACCATTATTCTACACAAGTGTCAAGTCTTATTACTTAGCCAAATATTTTCTTGCATTCAAGCTTTCCTTTTTGTTTTATGTTATAATCCTCCTTTGCTCTCCGATGCGATTTATCAACGGGAAAACCCATACTCCCGAACTTGAAATTCTTTAGGTTTTAGCTTTGGTCTTCATTGCATCCTCTCTCCTTATCGCACTTCAGCGATTCCAGTTATCCCATGTGCCTTCATCCATCTGATCTCCCGATATGCGATATACGATATTCCTCCTGCCCCGATTGCGATATGAGATGAACTTCGCATCGCTACTTCACATTGCATCGCATCACATTGCATCACATCTTCTTATCACATCGCATCTACTTCACATTACATCTCATTGCTACTTCATGGTATGCGATGAACTTCACATCGCCGATGTGCGACATAGCGTTGTGCCGCCACGTGTCCCTTCGCATCGTAACTTTGCATCCATCCAGCCGCTATCGCATTCACTTGTGATGTCCGATATGCAATTGGGTCCCACTTGATTTCGATATAATCTTTGTCATATATCTCCTTTAATCTCATCCGTTGATCACGCCAGTCCACGACTATGCTTTTGGGCTTTTATCCTTTGATTGACTTCATTCATCACGGCATGTTAATAATACCATAATCTATGACTTTGGTTAAGACCCATCATAACCAAATACAATAAAACCATACATTCCACTCTATAATCATATAACCTTTAATATAATTTTTTTTTTTTAAAGATTTATCTTTCCGCTAGTCTTGCATGTATACTGATGCCGCATCCCCGGTTAAATGACTGTCGCCCATCCTGTTCACAATCCGATGGTCTTCATCATATTGAAAATCTCAAAGTTTATTACCCAACCTAACATAAGTCATAAATACAATATAACTTTCCCTTCTGTACTTTGGTTTAAACACAAGATATCAACATTACAATATATATCTTTGCCCACTGATTTCCTAATTGTCAATATCACTTTAAAAAAAAAACTATGGTTATAAACCATGATAAACCCAATATTCCTTAACCTTATATGCAGAACTTATTCCTCTTAATAAATGTTTATTTGCGTTTACAAAAAATATAAAGTATCCTCTCTATATATTTTGAATTATACGTTGGTTAAAAATAATTACCAACGTATATATGTTGGGTCCCACAAATTTCGTTAACGTCTGCACAACTTCTGATGCGAACACCATCAGATATTTGCCTTCTTTGATCAAACTGCTATTGCATAAACTTAAACTTGGAAACTTATCCTTCCAAACTAATGTGAAATAGGTGGTATTGCTTTGTGACATGTTACTTCCGGAGGTCTATCACGTTCATTTCAGCTTTTACCACTTACGACTTTGGATGCACGTGAATACCACCGCCGGTTCATGAAACCACTCACACTGTTTATAAGCACCTGTTTCAATCATATCCACTTGTTTCTCCATACATTCCACATTTTTCTTTTGGATTTCGTTCGTTGATCCTTCAAATCCAACGGTTGCTGTGCTCTCATTTCATTCCACTCCACTGTTCCATAAGTTATGCCGATAACCAGATATCTCTATTTCTGCCACTATTTCATTGAATGTTACACTATAACGTAGCTCTAAACACCCTCTAACCTTATTACTCTACACAATGTGATTTGGATATCAAATTGCATGGTTTCTTTTTAACAATTTCAAGGGTATCGACCCATTCAGAGATCGATGCTCAATCTCGACATACGCTTTCTATCAAAATTTAATTTCAATTGAATTTTTACTTCTTAAACACACAGTCTCATAACTTCCCTTTGAATTTTCCCGATTCATCTGCATACATATATATTGTGCCAAACCCTGATTTTCACTCGAGTTAAAACTGAATCAAGCATTCAATCAATGAATTTGGAACCTGTTCTCTGTATTAACAGTAAATATTTACATTGGAGTTATTTTATGGCCTGATATTCTAATCAATGGCCTTTCTGTCTAATTTTCTTGTAGGCTTACAAAACAAAAATCTAACTCTTCAAAAGAACTACGTCCTGTATAAACCCTCCTCTTGTAGCCTCTACCACTTTACTTTCTTTCTCTGCAACAATTCCTTTTGAATCTGATCTTCTCCCTTGTCTTGGTGTTGCTCCTTTGTGCTCATTTGCAATAAATGACAATATTTTCAATATTATCCCCCTTTGGCATTGATGTCAGTACTCCAATGCTTCTTCCAGTACTTCCTCTGCTTGCTTTTCAGAAGACCCCTTCTTCTTTTGATTGCTTTTGCTCCCCCTTTGACATCAATGGAAAAAAGTTCCACTTTTCCCAGTGTGGTTTCTATATTTTCATAATACTCTGATCTTGAGGACTTGTTCCATGCACTGCTCCATTGCTCTAGCTCTTTTGTGACAATTTTATTGACTGCTCCCCCCCTGGAATGATGCTTTCTTTACTGAAACAGACTATCACTTGACTTCTGTTCTGATCCCATTTCTTGTATGCAGCCCTTATTATTATTATTATTTTTATTGTTTTTTGTTTTTTTTCAATCATATCAGAGAGTAACATCTATAGACACTACCCCTAGCTTGTCTCTCAGATATTCGAATGGTTCTTTAGCAAGAGGTTTTATAAATATTTCTGTTGTTTGTTCCTTAGTTGGTACATATTCCAACTTCACTAATTTCTGTGCTACTTGTTCTCTAAGGAAGTGGTACTTTATTGGGATGTACTTTGTTTTTGAATGAAGTATAGGATTTTTTGATATACTTATTGCACTTGTATTGTCACAATTGATAGAAATGGGTTCATCAATGCTTACCTTCATGTCTTGGAGATTTTTTTTCATCCACATTACTTGTGTGAAACATGCAACTGCTGCTATGTATTCTGCTTCTGTTGTAGATAGAGAGATAGAAGTTTTCTTCTTGCTTAGCCATGCCACCATACTTTTCCCAAATAAAATGCACCTCCACTTGTGCTTTTCCTGTCATCCACACAACTAGCCCAATCTGCATCTATGTATGCTGTCAATGTGAAGCTTTTTCCTTGTGGATACCATAGGCCATAATGTGAAGTTCCTTGTAGATATCTAAATATTCTCTTGATTGCAAGTGAATGATTTTGTTTTGGTGTTGCTTGATATCTTGTGATGTAGAAGCATTAGATTCGGGAAAATACTTTGTATTTTATTAAACCTAGGGGGTCTTATGTTTTCGAGAAAATATTAATTTTATGTAAATATTAATGGGATTTTTGAGTGATTAAATGATATTTTTAATTAATTATTGTGAGGATTTGTTAATGTTCCCAAATGATTTGGAGAACATGAGGGAAATTAGATTGAGATATCTAAGAATTAATTATGAAGCCTAAGATAGATTTGGTTTCAAGATTTTAGGGATAAAATCTAGATTGTAGGAGTGTTGAGATATTTGAGGACTTTGTTGAGTTATTGAAGGGATTTGAACCTAAATTGGTTGAAATAAATTTGTATAAATGAATAAGTTTATAAGGCAGATCAGAGAATAGGAGTTGAAGAGGACAAACAGAGTTTGAAAGCCTCCGGGATTTTGTAAAAGGGCCATTGATTCGAAAATCAGGCCATGAACAAGAGGTTCTTTGTAATTGTTTTCTTTTATATTTATATGTGGAATTTGAATTTTGAGCCATATGAGCATTATTGAATTTGATTGTGTGAATATGCTTGGTTTTAATAAGTATATGAAAAAAAACTCTGAATTAGGATCTGACATGTGGCTTTGCACACAGTTGAAGGAATCGATATCACTAAATATCGATATTGCAATTGTTAATTGAAATGGTGAATTCGTGTAAAATAAATGAGAGAGTCGATTTTAATGTCAAATTGTGTTTTGCATGGGAAACGTTGAAATCAAAGTAGAAGTGCAGCGAATTGTGGGCACAACAAAGATTGAAATTTCAAGGACGCAGATCTGAGCAATAGCGCAGTGAAAGGGAGTCAATTTGCAGCGTTGAAGGTATTTTGAACAATCACATTGCAATTAAGCTTATTCAATCCTTGAAATGAATCGAAGGTGTAAAATAGCATGCAATCAAATGGAATTTAACAAGATAGAAGACAAAATCATGAGCAATGGTGTATTATAATTATGTTATAAAGGTTTAATAATGGTTCCAAACACCATTGACTGTAATTGCATCACACAGAGGCAGATTTTCTAATGCGTAGAGTAAACAACGCAGAATAAATTGTAATTTATTTGCAGAGGTACCATGGTGAATTTTTGAAGCAGAACCTCGGCCTTTGGGGAAAAAACGCAGAGATGCTAACTCTAATTTTTGAAAGAAGAACCATTTGAAAGATGCAAATTCATATATAACAGCAGAGTTTGTGCAACGCTGGAGAAGGAACAGTGTTTTGTGAAGATGTCACGATAACATAATGATGGTGTAATACAATTGTGAGCAGGCTTGAATTGTGGTTTGAAAATTTGATTAAATCTGAATTGATCGAACTGTATAAGTGGAGGAATTGTGCAAAAGAATTGGTGGCTTGAAGGTGCGGTTCTAAATAAGAGATGGCGTAGAAGAAGTGTGTGTATCGAACCTATCTTTCACAAAAATCGAGCGAGGAAATATCTATTTGTTTAGAGAAATATCAGATATGATATACGGTATATTGAAGAGGCGATGACGAAATGCGAAATCGTGGACAGCAGAATGAAAAAGAGGTATGTTAGTTGTGTGGTTAGATATACTCTATGTTGGCATTGGTGTTCTATTTGAATGTGTGAAGGTTGATATAATATTCATATATGATTGATATTCATATGCATTGGTATTTAACCAAGATCAAGTTTCATAAGCTTAAAAGGAAAAACACATGTATAATTGAGCCAAGGTCTGTTTACTTTAAATTCTTGGCATTTGGGTTAATGAAATGGAATACACAATATCTATATGCCTTGAGATTAATTAATCAAATCCGAACTTCTAAATTGAGATGTTATAAGCCTTAGGCTTAATTAAAAATTTGAGGAATTAAATAAAATCAATGGGGTTTAATTAAAGTCTTTCATAAGACTTTTGAAAAAGCTTACTTTTGTGAAACAAACCTTGGTATGGAAGTTGTCAGTTTTTTTTAAATGTAAAGGGAACTTTGAAGTTTGTTATATAACCATGATAATGGTTTCATAACCATAAAGTGATAACTGAAAGAAAACTTCCACTTATGCAATGGTTTTATAACCATGTATTAAAATTGAAGAAATCTTCCTTGAAGATTAATTCTTAAGCTTCCACAAAAGTTTATGAAATTTCCCAGACTTGGAGTCTTATCTAGGGCATTTATTGAAGATGTATTTGTATATGCATGAGAGTGGTGAGAATGTGGGTTTGGCAGGGTTTTCCTGCATCATCTTGGCACAATTCCTACTGCCAACATAATGTCTGGTCCAGAAGCAGTTAGGTATAGCAGACTTCCTATCATGGATCTGTAACGTTTTTGATCTACATATGTTGATCCATCATTAGCACATAGTTTGCATCCAGTGATCATGGGAGTTGACACAGGTTTGAAGTCTTCCATTTGAAACCTTTTCAACATTTCTCTTAGGTATTTTTCTTGTGAGATGAATATTCCTGTGTTATTTTGTTGAATTTGAAGTCCTAGATAGAAGGTGAGCTCTCCAATGATTGAAATCTCAAACTCTGATTTCATTTCTTCAGCAAATCCTTTTGCTAACTCATCTTTATTTCTTCCAAAAATGATGTCATCTACATACACTACTACAATTAAGAGTTCATTTTCATTAGCCTTTATGTACAAATTGTTGTCTACTCCTCCTTTCTTGAACCCTTGTTTTTGCAATTATTTTTCCAGCCTTGAATACCATGCATGAAGAGCTTGTTTTAGACCATATAAGGCTTTCTTTAATCTACACACATAGTCATGTTTATCTATTAATGAGAATCCTTCAGGATTTTCCTTGATGACTTCTTCCTCTAGATCTCCATTCAGGAAGGTAGACTTCACATCCATTTGACATACCTTGAAATCATGATAGCATGTAAAGGCCAAAAACATTCTGATTGCTTCCATTCTGGCTACAGGGGAAAATGTTTCATCATAATCAAGACCTTCGATTTGAGAGTATCCCTTGCATACAAGTCTGGCTTTATTTCTGATTACCTGACCTTGTTCATTCATCTTATTTTTGAATATCCATTTTGTGTCAATGGCATTTTTCGCAGTGGGTCTTGGAATTAATTCCCAGGTATGAATCTTCTCAATTTGGTCTAGTTCTTCATTCATATTGTTTACCCAGTTTTTGTCTTTGCTGGCTTCTTCAAACTTCTTAGGCTCTATTTGAGATAACATGGCTAGGTATACTTCTTCTGTCTATTCAGCAAGATGTCTTCTTGTCTGGAATCCCACACTCTTGTCCCCAATGATTTGATCTTCTGGATGGTTCTTTTGAGTGTGTCTTGAGGGAAATTTTGAGTTTCATTTAGTATCTTCTGTTGTCTTGCTATCTTCATCATTATCTTGCTTCTCAGCTTCATGATCATCTGGAGGATTGGCGCAGCTTGTGCTTCTTATTTTGTTTGGTAGATCTTCATCAAATCTTACATCAATGCTTTCCACAATTTTGTGTAGTCTTTTGTTGTAGCACCTATAACCCTTAATCTTGGATGCATATCCTAAAAATATACCTTCATCAGCCCTTGCATCAAACTTCCCCATTTTTTCATCATTATTTTTTAAGAAACACTTGCTTCCAAAGACTCTAATTTTCTTGATTGATGCTGGTTTACCATGCCATAATTTGAAAGGAGTCTTGTCACAATGTGGTCTTAGATGAGCTTTGCTGAGAATGTGAACCACTGTATGTACTACTTCTGCCCAGTAGGTTTGGGGAATGTTACTTTCTTGCATCATAGCTCTAGAAATCTGTTGTACTAACATGTTTTTCCTCTCAGCCACTCCATTCTGTTGAGGTGTACCTACAATTGTAAACTATTGTTTTATCCCATGCTCATTGCATAGGTCTGCAAGATCATAGTCTCTGAATTCACTTCCTCTGTTTGATCTGATGCACTTTAGCTTGCATCGTGTTTGATTTTCTGCCAATGCCTTCAATATCTTGAATTTCTCAAGTGCTTCAGATTTATATTTGAGAAATTCTACCCACGTCAATTTGGAAAAATCATCTATTATCAGCATGAAATAAGATTCTCTGCTTGGTGATTTAGTTCTTGAAGGTCCACATAGGTCAATGTGTACAAGCTGAAGAGGCCGAATTGTAGATAGTATCTCTTTGGTCTTGAAAGATATGCGGGTCTGCTTGCCTAGTTGGCAGGATTTACATATCGTATTTGAAGGATTCTTTATTGTAGGCATATCTCTGACTGCATTCTTCTTTCTCAGACTGATGATGTGGTCAAAGTTTAGGTGTCCAAATATTCTATGCCATAACCATGATTCATCAAGTTTGCTCATGTGGCATGCTTCATTCTCTTATTTCACTATATAGACATTACTTTCTGTTCGAACACCTTTGATCAAGGTCTTTCCTGTGGTGCTCGATCTTACTTCTCAATCTTGGGCTTTAAAAATGACCTCACAACCTTTATCACACATTTGACTAATGCTTAGCAGATTGGCTTTCAGCCCATCCACAAATAGTACATCTTGAGCTTTTCCTCTTCCATTATTCAGACTGACTGAGCCTTTTCCTTTGATTTTCATCACAGGTTACAAACTTGCTTCGATCTCCAGTCATATGCTTTGAACATCCATTGTCCAAATACCATTAGCTTTTCTAATCTTGGGCTATTAGAGCCAGGCCACATTTATTCAACTTCTTTTTCCACTACAGGAAGCTATTTGTTTGGCACCTTTTCTGAGAAGATGGAGAGAATTCTTTGAGAGGACATTTGGAAGACATGTGTTTGATTTGATGGCATACAAAGCATTTGATTATGTTTTTAAATGGATTGTGTGTACGATTGAACTCTCCATTGTTCATAAATCTCCTTGGGGTTTTAAGCATCAGACTTTGTCCATACATTTTGCACTCCATGGCTTTATGGCTGAACCCCTTACAACAAAAACAATACCCATGGAAATGATTAGTGTACTTGGTGTAGGGTTTTCCTCTCCATTTGTTTGCTTGAGGTAGTCTTTTCAATTTCTGCATCTTTTGCTGGCTGAAATCGATTATCTTTATCTGACAGTATGCAGCAATATGTCCCAATTTGTGGTAGGAAAAACAAGTGACATTTATTTTAGGAGGAAAGAATCTCATTTGATATTTTCTAAACTTGTTCAATTGATCTTCAGGAATAATTGAGTTTTTTGCAACTACTTACTTCTTCCTCTCATTATTTTTCTCTTGATGTTGCTACTTGTTTCCATTTCTTTCATCACACATCAAGTTCTTGCTAGATTCTGCTTATGTGGTTCCTTTTTCAGTTGTTTCATTATCCTTTACAGCTTTTACAAAAATGATGTTCTTGTTATCTTTTACCTTGGACTTACTGGTTTCTCCTTCATATCCTATCCCAGCCTTTATGAGAGGAGACCTTTGAGCATTTACAATCTTGTCCAATTGTTCAATGCTTGTCATTCAAGGAGTGTTCATTGAAAATTCCCTTTGGGTGTTTTCTAGTTTATTTCTCAGGCATACCACTTATTCTTCCAATTTCTCTTGCTCCTGATGTTTATCATTAATTTTCCTTGGTAGAATGTTTTCCACCTTCTTAGCTTCTTCAAGTTCTACTTTCAATTGAATGAAGTCTTCTGAATTTGGTACCTCTTTTACATATTTGAGGAGAATGTCTTTCTATTTTCTGCACTTGAGTTTAAGTATGTCTATTTCTTCGAGGGCACTTCTCAGTTCCCCCTCAAGATCTACCTTACCATCTTCCTCATATTCTAGAATGAATCCTTCATACTCTTCCTTGGCCACAAACATAAATTCAAAGGCTCCTTCTTCATTTGAGGATTCATCTGAGTTTTCAGATGCATTGCTATCTTGTTGAGAATAAAGGGATATTCTTTCGAAACTCCTCCCTTTCTGCCAGTTATTATTTTTTCTTTTCTCTATCCCTTGAGTCCGATTCTTTATTTTCTTGTAAGGACACTTTGATGCATAGTGCCCAACTCTTCCACAGTTAAATCATTTAAATGGAAGTTTACCTTTATACTTACCTAAGCCTCTAACAAATCTTCTCACAAATTTGGCCTCTTCTTCATCAGAGAAGGAGCATTTATCTTCCTTTTCTTCTTTTCTCTTCTCAGCCTTAAAGGCTACCTCCCTCACATTTGAATTCCTCTGTGGAAGTCTCATCTCATAGGCTGTTAAGTTTCCAATTAATTGGTTCATGATGAATGTTTCCCAATCAGTTGTTTCTTCTATGGAAGAAACCTTGGGGTTAAAACTGGATAGTAAAGATCTCAATATCTTTTGAACAATTCAACATTCTCTAATGGTTTCTCCTAGAGCTTTCATGTTATTCACAATTTCTGCAACCTTTAAGAAGAAGCTGGAAACATCTTCTTCATTCATTTTATATTTTCAAATTGGGCTCGATAGACTTGTATTTTGGCCATCTTCACCTTTTTATCTCCCTCATGGATACTTTGTAATGCATCCCATATTTCTTTGGCAGTCTTGTTGTCCATTAATTTGATAAATTCTCCCTCACACAGACCACTTAAGAGAGCATTCATGGCTTTGGCATTAGCTATAAAATCTTGTTTGGCTTCTTTCTCTGTGTCAGAATCCTTTGGGGCATACCCCAAATCCACAGCAGCCCAAACTTCTATTCCTAGAGACATTCTGTACGTCCTCATTCTTATTTTCCAGAAGGCATAATTTGTACCAGTAAAAAAAGGGGCTTTATTTGTTGAGCATCCTTCTAGACTAGCCATCTTGGGGACCTAGGATCTCCTTCCAGTTGTTAAACTGATACAGAAGAAACCTACTCTGATACAAATTGTTGAACCCTTGGTTAAACGGAGAGGGGGGGTGAATCAATTTAATGCAATCATGGTCTTGTAAAACATTCTTTTAGACATATTTACATCTTCATTTCATGATCAACTTAATATACAATGGAACAACAATCTTAATAAGTGACTAGCAGGTATTAAGCAGATTAAATACATAATATCAACATATAATCATCATGCACATAGACAACATATATAAGTGGAAAACCATAAATGAGAAAACCACATCTTATTATTGTTGTGATGCAAAGGAAAGCTCCAACTCCCTCTCACCACTGATTTTCTGTAGGCTCTGACCTACAGGAGGCTACTACCTCAATTCTGCAAGCTACATCTTGCAAGGAAGCTCCAACTCCCATCTATTTTCTGCAGGCTACAACCTACAGGAGGCTCCTAACATAGCCAGCTACAACTGGACATCTATTAAGCTACAACTTGATATGGAAGCACCAACTTCCTCACTATACAATAAAATTGTATGATGATTTACCTAGATATCAGCTCTGATTTTCTCATTCTTTACTGTTGTCCTTCCAGCCTTCAAAATTGCTTTATGTCATCTCTGGATATTCACAACCCCTCCCTCTACTCCTTCTTCTTATTACATTCTCTCACCTATTTCTCTTTTTTCTTACTCCTTATGCATATGCTATTATTTATAGAGATCACCTCATATTTGTTTGCATTCCACAAGGAATTCAAAATGAACAGGTATGAATCTTTGCCTTCCACCTTCTTATTTTCTCGCTCAACATATTCAGGATGTTACAAAAATATATACAATCATTACAGTATAAAATTGGATTGTTTCTTTGCCTGTGGAGACTTGCCTTTGCATCACATACAATGAAAATAATTAATTCATTTACATTTACAGTTACAACAAATATATTTCAACTAACCCTTCCATCTCTTTGCTTGTTGTGCATTTTTCTTTTCTACTGCTATCAGAGTCATTTCGGTTCCTACTATTACATTCAACACAGTTCTGCATAACTGTCATTTTGGCCTAACTCGACCCATCTGTTGTGTTTCCAACAGTACCACCATATCCTCATTTTTCCTGACACTGTCTCTTTTTCTCGTGCCCACAATGTTCAACCTTCACTGCTCTTCTAAATCCTCGATTCTACCCTTTTCTCTTTGTCGGATCCTTTCCTGAGCCTTTCGACCCACGTTCAACCTTTTCTTCATAAAATGTCATTCCCGCATCAACCACTATTTTGCACGAGTGTCGAGTCTTTTTACTTACTCGAATCTTTTCTTGCATTCAAGCTTTCCTTTTTGTTTTACGTTATAATCCTCCTTTTCTCTTCGATGCGATTTATCAACAAGAAAACCCATACTCGCGGACTTGAAATGCTTTAAGTTTCGGCTTTGGTATTTATCACGTCTGCTCTCTTTATCACACGTCGGCGATTCCAGTTATCCCAAGTGCCTTTGTCCATATTATCTCCCGATATGTGATATATGATATTCCTCCTACCCCGATTATGATATGCGATTAACTTCACATCACTACTTTGCATCACATCGCATCTTCACATCACATCACATCTTCTCATCGCACCACATCTTCTCATCTCATCAAATCTTCTCATCGTATGGCATCTCATCGCTAATTCGTGGTATGTGATGAACTTCACATTGTCGATGTGTGATATAGCGCTGTGCCACCATGTTTCCCTTCACATCGCCACATCGCATCGCAACTTTGCATCCATGCAGCGGCTATCGCATTCGCTTGCGATGTCCGATATGCGATAGGGTCCCACTTGATTTCGATATAATCTATGCCATCTATCTCCTTTAATCTCATCCGTTGATCGTGCCAGTCCATGACTGTACTTTTGGGCTTTTATCCTTTGATTGACATTATTAATCATGGCATGTTAATAATACCATAATCTATGACTTTGGTTAAGACCCATCATAACCAAATACATTAAAACCATGCATTCTGCTCTATAATCATATAACCTTTAATATATAAACCATTTGTAAAGGTTTGTCTTTCTGCCAGTCTTGCATGTATACCAATGTCACATCCCCAATTAAACAATTGTTGTCGATCCTGTTCGCAATCTGACGGTCTTCATCATATTGCAAATCTCAAAGTTTATTACCTGACTTAACATAAGTAATAAGTACAATATAAATTTCCCTTCCATACTTTGGTTTAAACACAAGATATCAACATTACAATATATATTCAGGCTCACTGATTTCTTGACGGTCAGTCTCACTTAAAAAAAAAAAAAACTATGGTTATAAACCATGATAAACCCAATCTTCCTTAACCTTATATGCGGAACTTATTCCTCTTCATAAATCTCTATTTGCGTTTACAAACCATATAAAGTATCCTTTCTATATAATTTGAATTATAATTTGGTTAAAAATAATTACAAACATATATATGTTTGGTCCCACAACTTTCGTTAACCTCTGTACAACTTTTGATGCAAACACCGTCAGATCTTTGCCTCCTTTGATCAGATGGCTATCGCATAAAATTAAGCCCGAAACCTTGTCCTTCCAAACTAACGTGAAATAGGTGGTACTTCTTTGCGACGTGTCAATTCTGGAGGTCTATCGCATTCATTTCAGCTTTTACCACTTACCGCTTTGGGTGCACACGAATACCACCACCGGTTCATGAAACCACTCACGTTGTTTACGAACACTTGTTTCAATTGTGTCCACTCATTTCTTCATACATTATGCATTTCGCCTTTCGATTTTTTTCATTGAGCCTTTAGATCTAACGGTTGTTGTGCTCTCATTTCATTCTGCTCCACTGTTCCATAAGTTATGCCGATAACCAAAGATTTCTACTTCTACCACTATTTCATTGAATTTTACACTATAAAGAAACTTTGAACAGCCTCTAACCTTATTACTCTACACAGTGTGATTTGGATATTAAATTGCAGGGTTTTGTTTTAACAATTTCAAGGGCATCGACCCATTCAAAGATCGATGCTCAATCTCGACATACACTTTCTATCAAAATTTAATTTCAATTGAATGTTTACTTCTTAAACACACAGTCTCATAACTTCCCTTTGAATTTGCCTGATTCATCTGCATACATATATATTGTGCCAAACCCTGATTCTCACTCATGTTAAAATTGAATCAAGCATTCAATCAATGAATTTGTAACCTGTTCTCTGTATTAACAGTAAATATTTACATTGGAGTTCTTTTTTGGTCTGATATTCTAATCACTGACCTTTATGTCTAATTTTCTCGTAGGCTTACAAAACAAAACCCTAACTATTGAAAAGAACTACTTCTTGTCTAAACACTCCTCTTGTAGCCTCTGCCACTTTACTTTCATTCTCTGCAACAATTCCATCTAAATTTGATCTACTCCCTTGTCTTGATGCTGCTCCTTTGTGCTCCTTTACCATCAATGACAATATTTCCAACATAGTTGTTTCTTTCTCTTATCCTCTTCTTTCTATTCTGATAGGGCATCTTGGGTCCTTTTGAGTTCCTCTTCTTTCGCACAGCTTCTTGTTTTTCCCTAGCTTCTTTATCTCTTTGCTCCTATTGTTGTTTAGAAAGACTATTGCCTATGTCATTCCTTGGTTTCTTCGATATGGAAGATGAGGCTCCTCCTAGCATGTGGATCCTTTCCTCTAAAGTTTTATTATCTTGTTCCTCTTGATGATTCAATTCTTCTGGAGTAGCCTCCTTGTCCATGTTGTACCAGTTCTTGATTTGATCTTTGGCTAGGCACTCCATGTGTTGGAAATTCCATTTGAATTTGGCGCATTTTCAATGTGCAGGGATGATTCATTTAGGATCATATGTCCCGTGTGATACGGGTGGCAAATAAAAACCCTTGGTTTCCTCAGATTTGGCTTCTACTTCTCTGAAATCTCTGACCGTGTAGGCGCCAATAGTAAGTGGGACAATCAACCATGTTTTTTTCTTGCCCTTGGTGAGAACCTTGGAAAACCCTCTCGTCATCTGGTAACACACTTATTGCAAGACTAATTTCTAAGTGTTGATCTGAGGGAGTGTGTGGGGAACCTTGTACGAAATGAAAACCCCGATAAAAGTACTATCTATAATGGGAAACTAGATGGCCACTTGGGTTATTGTCTCCATGGCTTGTCTAGACATGCACAGGAAATATTTGCCAAATAATTTTCCGTAGTGCGTAGGGATGAAGTTATGTGAGATCGACTCTATATCTTGCTTTTACTTACAGGCCCAAGATACCTGAAACTCTTTATGGATTGGCCTGCCACGCTCTGCATCCCAGTTATGAGACCATCTGGTAAATTTACATCTCACGCATACCACATCCAAGAGATAGGAGGCCATATAGAATTCGGATGCAAACCCTTCATCTGGTGCTTACGCTGATGATATGTTTGACCTGAGGGCTGCTACTATTAGGATGGCCCAGTTGAAGCGGGTGCCATATGTGGTAACATCGTACATGAGGGAAACACAAGTACCATTGAAGGTGCTGGCATCTTGTCTGCCATGCATCCTACAAAAAAATCGCCACCACCAACTTGTAGACTTTCTTTAGGTCCGCTATTTTATATTCCCAATCCTTCTTGAACTTGAACTTTTTCGGGTCCTCCTGCCATCCCCTTAAGGTCTCGGGTATGGGGAGTGCATGAGTAGTAGCCCATTTAGTGTTGAAAGTATGTTCTTGGGTGGGGAGTGCATAGTAAACCTCCACATCCTGCCCTTTTAGATTTGCAAATGAATTTCCTGAATGATCATGACCCAGATTCCGGAGTTAATCTTTTGTAAGATCCATTCGATCATCTCTGTGCATGGAAAAATGGGTGGATGGGACTCTGCGTAGTGTAGTTTAGGCTTGTTGACCTGAACATACACTTGTCGGTCTGGGAGGTCTTCTGGAAATTCAAGCTTCCTGAACTCTTGGTATAACTGATACCATCTCATGTTATCTCCTTTCCTGAACACACAAGTGATGTATTCATAGATAGGGGGAGGGGAAGGAGGCATCCCTTCTTCTAAAATTTATACTTCAGGACCCTTGCCACTTTTTCGCACTGCCGAGGGCCCCATATCGCTTGAGTCCAAAGAGATGGACACATACTCGAGTTCGGCTTCAATGTTACCTAACATATTCATGAAACATTCCCACGATAAGACAGATGACATAATTATATATACCTAGGATGATGCTACTTCTTCTTATCTATGATTTAGGGAAATGGGTATACCTGCTACTTGGTTACCTTGCAACTAGGTCGCTGAGTCGCTAAGTCATGCCAATTCAACCTTTCAAATAAGTGCAACCTGGTGACTTGCGACTCGGTTGCTGGGTCGCTAGGTCACATCGATGCGAATTCTCAAGGAAGCCCAACTTGGAGACTTGGCGACTTAGTGACTAGGTCGCCGGGTCACTACATCGTGGGGTCGTGTGGTAGGCTGGTGCTAGGTGATGAGTGACTTGGCAACCCCGCGACCTAGCGACTAGGTCGTAGGGTCGCCAGGTCACCCAGTTGCAAATTTGCGGGGTTGTGCCAGGGTTCTGTCGATGGGTTATGCGACGATTTTGGACCCGCGGGGCATAATTGGTAAGATCATGAAACACATCAAGTGGATAGAACACATCTAGGCCTTGAGGCTTTTCCTCTAGGTGGGCTAGGAAGGGAGCTTGAGACAGACTGGTGTAAGGAGGGTTTTTCCAGAGGAGTCAAATAGATAAGTAAAGCCACGGGGAGGGTGTAATATCTAGACAGAGCTCCTGCGAGGTTTAAAAGAAGCTAGTATGATGTTTAATAGATAAGAGCGGAAATAAAAGAGGCAATAATCAACCACAAGGAAACAGCAAGAGGGTTAGGCATCTTACCCAGGAAAAATGTGCTCCAGCTCGATTGTCAAAAGCATTTTCTTGCTCCGTCGTGCAGGTCAAATGCGACCTATGCGACCTTTTTATCTATAAATGGGCCACATGTGTATTCAATTAATGAGGGTCGCAGGGTCAAAAATTAGGCCAGGTCAATGATATGTGTGACCTTGTGACCTTGCGACCTAGCAACCTAAGGGTCGCAAGGTCGCATGGTCACGTGGTCATGATTCTTAGGTTTTAGACTTACATGGGACCTTGCAACTTCACGACCTAGGGCGTCGCATGGTCGCAAAAATTTGGTTAATCAGTTCTGCAACTTTGCGACTTAGTATTTTAAAAGACTGTACCTGCATCATACTTTATCTTTTCTGAAAGGTTAGGGGCTCAAAAAATTGAAAGGGGAAAATTTTGGAGGGTGTTGTAGCAGCTACAATAGTACCATATATGGAATACCAAAAATATTTTAATTGAAAAGAAAAGAGTTTATTCCATACAGTAAATAGGCATACAAGTATTAATGCTAATTCCATATAATCATATCATTATAAAGGTTTCATTCCATAGGATTTAAATAGTCTAATTATGATCTGAGATTAAAAAGATATTACAAAGAAGGAATATTTTTCCTCTCTAGAATACTGCTAAATCTTTCAGAAAATTTATGCAGAACTACATATGAGAAAACCTAATGGGTGCCTAGACCAACCTGTATACGAATAAACAATTCATTATGAGTGAATGGTAAAGCACAGTGGATGTGTACAAAACCCAACAGTAGGTGACATATATATGTACCTGCAAGAGATTGAACCGAAAGTTAGAATTGGGTTGAGCAAGGTGAAAAAAATCATAAATAAAAGAAGCAGAAATTTAAATGCAAAAGCATTAAATTAATTACCTTATGGATCTGCATTAAATTGTTATGTCTGTTGTCAGAAAATAGATGAAATTAGTGTTGAAGAAGTTCGTATTGTATATGAGAATTTAAATACCATAATTGGAAATGTTACGACCGAATTCTCATAATATGAGTATAATACTTATGTGGATGTATATTGCATAAGAGGAATAAGTATTAATGTACAAGACCATAAACTTGAAAGAAGTTGTAGCTAGCAGTATAAAATTAAAATCATAAGAGATTTCTAGCATATCCATATGTTGGAAGCTCAAAATGATAACCATCGTTTAGAGTTCCCTAAAATGAAAAGAGAAAAAATAGAGCAGTTGGAGTAACTAAAAAAATAGAAAAAACCTCGGAAGGAGTAAGCCTAATTTAATTCGGGGGTTGAAGAATGAACTCTTGAGCCAACAACTCCGAGTATGAATTTTATAATGAATATTAACTAATTCAAATACCATTAAGAGGAACTTGTAGTGTAAGCAACAAGCAAGTGACGAGATGGAGGAAAACTAATGACTGTGGATTAAAAGGGACACTTTTAGCTGAATTAATGGTGCAAGGACTAGATAATGATTAGAGATCAATGATCCATATCCATGAGGCTAAATAAGGATCATAAGACTTTTCCAATTATCCAAAAATATTTGGAGGAAATAAATTAAATATATCAATTTAGATTGGAGATAAAAATATAAAAAGCTACCTCAGTAAAGAGGAAATTACTGGGAAGAGGTGGAATAAAGCTAGAAAGAGGAAAAACTAGCTTTAAAGTAATTTTATGGAAAAATAAAAGGAAATCCTAGCCACACAAGAAAGCAACATCCTAATTTAAATGGACGTAGTTAAGGGAAACAGGCTGATGGGAAAGAAAGCTTAAATAAGCACATTCAAGATAGACAAGGGATTGTCTATTGCTGGAGGATCTCTTCTCGGGGGGAACTATGTAGAGAGAACTCAAAGGTTGGGTGGAACCTACTCTACCTTAAGGGGTATGCACCATTTAATACTATTTTCAACTTATCTTTTAGTTCTTCTATGTGTTGCTGAAGGAGTAAAATAGTAAATATATTTATGAAGTTTTAAATCTAAATATGAGTCTATGTTGTAGAATTAAGGTAAATTAAAAGTCAAATTTGAAGGTTTGTACATTGAAAATAATTGACTATAATAGAAATAGTCATTCCTATATTGTTTTAGAGATAGAACTTTGTAGAGGATCAACTCTTAGAATGTCTAAAACCAGTGTAAGGCTTAGATATGAGGCTTGGTAACTCTTATGAAAATTGTTATGGCATCAACAAACCTCTTCTATTATTATTTCATCAAGTTTTACATTATGTTATGAAACAATTTCTAAGTAGAAATAAGTATGCATGAGAGATAAGTGAATAGACAGTATAGTTAAAAAAATTCCTATGTTGTAATATAAAATGGAAGGATAAATTACGAACCAAGAAATATTGTACAGAAAATGATATATGTATATCTTCAGAATGTACTCCTACATTAGACTAGAAGTGGGAGCATCATTGGAAATGTAAGTACCATATATGGAATACCAACAATATTTTAATTGAAAAGAAAAGAGTTTATTCCATACAGTAAATAGGCATACAAGTATTAATGCTAAGTTCATATAATCATATCATTATAAAGGTTTCAGTCCATAGGATTTAAATAGTTTAAGTACGATCTGAAATTAACAAAATATTACCAAGAGGGAATATTTCTCCTCTCTAGAATACTACTAAATATTGTGGCAAATCTATGGAGATTTGCATATGAGAAAACCCAATGGGTACCTCGACCAACCTGTATAAAAATAAACCACTCATTATGAGTCAATGGTAAAGCATGGTGGATGTGTACAAAACCCAACAGTAGCTGACATATATATGTACCTGAAAGAGACCGAACCAAAAGTTAGATTTGGGTTGAGCATGGTGAAAAAAATCATAAATAAAAGAAGCGGAAATTTAAATGAAAAAGCATTAAATTAATTACCTTATGGATCTGCATTAAATTATTATGTGTGTAGTCAGAAAATAGATGAAATTGGTGCTGAAAATGTTCATACTGTGCATGAGAATTTAAATACCATAATTGGAAATGTCACGACAAAATTCTCATAATATGAGTATTATACTTATGTGGATGTATATTACATAAGAGGAATAGTTATTCATGTACAAGATCATAAACTTGGAAGACGTTGTAGCTAATGGTACAAAATTAAAATTATAAGAGATTTCCAGCATATCCTTATGTTGGAAGCTAAAACAATAACCATTGTTCAGAGTCCCCCAAAATCAAAAGAAAAACAATAGAACAGTTGGAGTAACTAAAAAAATAGAAAAACCCTTGGAAGGCATAAGCCTAATTTAATTCGAGGTTGAAGAATGAACGCTTGAACCAACAACTTCGAGTTTGAATTTTATAGTCAATATTAACTAATTCAAATACCATTAAGAGGACCTTGTAGTGTAACCATCAAGCAAGTGGCAATATGGAGGAAAACTAATGATTGTCGATTAAAAAGGATGATTTTAACTGAAATAATGGGGATCTAATTTACCTCTAATTATACAAAATTCTCGGATGATCAACCAAGGATAAGTTGGAGACATTCATGTTGAATATCTGGGTTCTAATAATGCACTGTTATATTATATCAACACTAAGAGGAATGATTAGGAATAAACTCAAAAATAAATACACCTTGCTGAAAAAGATAACAAGCGTTTTTCACCCATAACTGGCCTTAGAAATACAACATGAATGTTGTGAGAATACATCTAAGGAATACTTCCACATCCTACAAAATTGTAGAATCTGTTCACAAGTGAAGTATAAGGGTCACTTGGTTCATAAAACAAGATAACAAACTCCAAGAGTAAAAGACAAAAAAACCTAGAAGTAAAAATGAAGACTCGGTGAACATGATCATGGCATAGATATGGAAATATTTACAGTTAGTTACAAACAATTATTGACAGATAAATTGCATAAAACCAAAAACTAACTGTCTGAACATATCGTATAATAGAAACCCTGATGGATTCTATGAGCTCGAAAATAAATGAGATGAAGGTCTGAGATTACCTGTGGTTGCAGACAATTGAGGGTTGCTATCAGTAACTCGTCCAATGAGAGAATAAAAACAACGTATGAATCTAGTCCTTCTCTGAGAACGATTAAAATGAATTCGAATGCCACAACAAAGTATTCCACTTACAAAACAAAATGAAAATGAAGTCTAGAAGAGATTTGATGTGCTAATCTCTTACTTGTTCAAATGCGAGGTAAAATTCATTGTGTACCATGCATTCTTATCCCTAGTTGGGCGACATTAAATTCAACTCTCATCGAACAAACAAAAAATACAAAGACAAGTATGGTTGGCTCACAAGAAGTCAGAAATGAACCATCGTAAACAAAAACTTAACTTTTTATTGAATCTCAAAACCCTAGTTTTGATAGATCAGCACCCTCCATGTGTCATTGATCTGGTGGTTGAATATACATTCCCGCAGATAGATGGGTGGAATCCAATGTATATGTAAATGAGTACATCAAATTTAATATTTAATAATCTCGAGAAATATATTTTACAAGGGTTGATGCAAATTGATTACGGACCATTAAACCATACCTGCTCACGTTAATGCCAGAAGGATTTTGGGAGTCGTCGAAGTGACGTGAAGAGTCACAAGCAGGTGTAAGGGCCATATAACCTGACATGTTAGCTCAAACCCATAAATTGAGATAATCATATGGGAGATCTTTCGAACTGACATGTTTATCTTATGTAGTGAGAACTAGCGTAAAAAAAGAAAGACAACGAAGTTCATAATTACAGTCATACGTGGTAGATAATTTTAACGTTGGTTGCATGGAACAAGTTGAATTGGTAAGTGAGAAAAAAAGGATTAGCAAAAATTTCATGCCATAGAACGTATTAAAATGTTGGAAGACTAGTTGGTAGAGGTTATCAACATTTAAAAACCCAGATTTTATATGTACACGAATGATTGAAGTGTAGGAGGGTCCACATAAATGTGAAGAACTATATATATATCTAAGGGTTGAGTAATATAGTTTCGTGATTCCATGTTTTGACAATGAGGTAGATAAAGAGATATATTAATACCCTTATAAGCATAAGTGGGTCAATGAAAATTGATATAAAGAATTTTTAACAAGAGAAACAAGGGATTTAAATAACTACACCTAACATAGTGAGAACACTATACAAGTGTGGCATATGTAGTAAAGTGATAACACGACATGGAAAGGGATGGTACAGCGTCATGCCACGATAATGTGAAATCACAATGAAGGTATTGTCTAGGGAAAATTTTAGGGGCTAATATTCGTACGTGGGTTAATTTTCAATGCTTTTTCCAAAAAAAAGACTCGTCAATTTCCATTTTTTTAAAAATTGATTCGCCGAAATTTTATAGTATAAATTTGTTTTACCTTGAAAATCACCACAATTTTACATATACAAATATTAAATTATTAAAAAAAAAAATATTTTTACAAAAATAACATAATTTTTTTTACAGTTTACATATTAGGGACTATTAAGATTCGCCAAGGTTTCTAAACTTTAATATAAACGTTCATCCTTAAAATTTTCCCTGGTATTGTATCCATGGTTCTAAACCTTTATAAAAATTAATAGCACATATGGAAAAGCCATATCAAAGGATTACGATTGTGTATATGATTTTATGTATTAGGGAATGTACGTGTACATGGGAGTTAAAATCGAGGGTAAAGTTAGACCTAAGGTATATGGTAGAAAGGAAGTTAGAGTTAAAAGAATGGTTGTGTTATAGACATATGTGTTTCCGTCATTTTATGTGAATAACAACTCTCACAAGAAAATTTGAACCCTGCTGAAAATGGGTAGTGTTATAATTAAAGTGGGTTCGATTATAACTAAATATTTGCTTGTGATATATTTTAAGAAAAGCTAATAAATGAGTATAAGGTCGAGGAGGATAAAGTGTAAGTTATGGACATGGAATAAGAAAGTATTCTTAATAATTAAGAAGGAAAAGGATGAATATTTCTATACCAATAAACCAAGTGAAATATGTCACGTAGAAATTACTAAACGAAACATTACATTTGGATGTATAAATTGAAATGTAATTTTCAACCTAGTATGCAAAATGTTTGATCACAGAATGTTGGCACTATAGTTGGAAAAAAAAAAGTGTTGAAATAGAGATGTTACATGTAAATGAACAACATGTTTGAAAGTTAAGTTTGTATATATTAATATTTATAAATATTATATTGTCAATGTTTATTAGAGTTACAACGTATCAAAGAGTATCATCAAATGATTTATTGATATAATAATTCAATATATATTAAATAATTGAGAAATAATAAAAAATTATTTTTAAACTTGGTAGTTTGTTTCTATTTCATTTTAAAAAACATGCACGTGTTATGAAAACATCATCCAAGGTCAAATGGCCTCAACCTTCCCATTGGAAAACAAAGTTTTTTGGAAATCTGACAACGTTATAAGCCATCCAAAATCTAAATAGTTTGAAAATGTTTAACAAAGTTATATAAACTTGAGTGTATTTTTATCTCCTACTCACTATATGTCTATAACATAAAAACATGAACATATTAATACTCATTTGTACATAACAAAATTTTGTATCTAGACTATGCTGAGAAATATACTAATCATCTGAAGATTGTATTGGTACTCGATCTTTAGCACTGGATCTCGAAAAATCTATTTGTGGGAGGCATGGAATGTGCCTCTCTATGCATGTTATATGAGCATTCTGTTGCTGGATATGATGTTGTATGAGATGGAATTCCCTATGGATTTCCTATATTTATGTTCTTGGCTCCAAAATTCTTGCAAAGTTTGATGTTAAATATTTTTCCAAAAGAGTCTTCATCATCCAGAAAAGATATAGGGTTTTCTGATACTAAGTGCATCGACCACTGGTTTGAACATGGTCTGGAATAAGATCCTTCCACTCATCTAACTCCATCTCATTATTCCTTTTGTGTTTTCCAATTTCATTTTCCCAACCCACGGTGGTCTGATGTGCCCAAGGGTATTTGCTAGTCCAATACATCCTAGAAGCTTCCACAATTAGATCATTATTGGTTGTGAGACCTTGACACGTGGAGGGTCATGGTTGAGGCTGACGCCTTCCATGTCCAAGGCCTCAGTGTCAAATTTAACTTCCCCTATCTTTTCTTCCCCGAAGCAAGGAAAACTGAGCCATCACTTATTGATGATAGAAGTAAGGGTGGGTAATACATATCAAAACTAACTCCAAAACCTCAACAACTGGAGACCTTGTCTAGGAATAAAACTACAGAATTGGAAGGCGACCCAGAGGGAGATAACACCCTAATAAATTAAACTTTAGTCCTGTAGGTGTTAGAAAAAAATGTGCAATCGAACAATGATCATTACAATAAACCAAATTAATGTTTCCCACCCTCTTGAAATGGTTTTGTCCATAAATTTCGACATCATTGGTGTAGAATACATCATAATCTCATAGATATGAGAAATTACTAAATGCCAAGGTTATCCCCGAGACAAGCCAGACATAGTTTTCTTCTTGAATACAATGGAAGTAAAGATAGCACTGAAAGACTTCATAGAGAATTTAACTAAATAGACACTCCAAATATGAAGGAGCGCTGCATTTGGAAAGATACTAAGACAAAGAGATAGTTTTCTAGGTGAATATTCGTAGGACCCCTAGAAACCAAGCTAAAATGTTGACCCCTCCATCCCATAATTCCTTGAATAAATCTATTATAGACTAGAAATACACACCAGTAGCCTCAATCCATAGACTATTGAGACCCAAGAATAACACAGGGAAAATGGTATATGAAAATTTGACAATGTGAACGTACTCGCAAAAACAACGATCATGAGGGTGAATTATTCCAACATCCACTAGGTTATGAGCCTGGTATTTACCTTTGACTTCCATCCAAGTGATGAAAAATTATATAGGAAGGCCAGTGGTACTAGGGACAGTTTCTAAAAACCCTTCAGTGCTACCATACATTTAAATCAAAGGTCTTTTCTACAAGCCTTTCCAAATTCCATCGATTTGAAATACTTAACCTCCTTGGCACCTTTTTCATGGGAAAATATGAATGAGGGAATACATGCAACCATTTGCCATGTCCTATCATTAATGTAATGATAGGGGCATGGATCCAACCGATGCCTCATAACAAGCTCTCACCCTAATTGGGGATCTCTGATCCTGGAATTGGGAACTAGGGTTGCCATCAATAGAATGTTTTTCGAAGATTCGTTCTAGATTTCCCATGTATTCTATGTTATCATTAATTTTCCATTGATATTCCCACATCATTGCAATGTTTTTACAACCCAAATTTTTAAGTATATCTATCACCTGATTACCTTCTCTTCTAATATGGGATGGGGTTAAGTAATCAAACTCAGTGAAAATATTCACAATATTTTGCACAAGATAGGCAGTTCTTCAGCTGCGACTAATATTCTAAGAACTAGATCCTTGATCAGTTTTTTTAATTGTGTCTATCACCAAGTGAGAATCTCCTTCTATCACCAATTTATGGTATCCTTCCCTTTTGTCTAGGATTAAGCCTTTCTACAAGGAAATAAATTTGGTTTCATTATTTATAGAAAATCCATAATGTTGTATAGATGAATTTTATCTGATTATGCTAATATCTAATTATCCCCCCATACCCAGCGTCACCCGAGTTTCCCTTGGAGGCACCATCAAAGTTTAATTTTACAAATCCTTCTGGAGGAGAGAAGTAACAGTTCATAGAGGATGAGGGAGGGACCATTATTTTCCAAGATGATGGGGCTATCATTTGAGTGAAAAATTCAAATGACGAAGGGTATGGGATTCATGGGAAGATATTTGAAAATTGTAATGATGCGATTGATATGCCAAAATGGTTTCTACAATATTATAAACTATTCCTTTCCAAACCCTCTCCTCGGAGCTGCTTAATACCTTAAAGACTCTGTTTTTGTGTTCTTTCCATGTTTCCCATAGAAGAAACCCAACTGAAATCCCCTATAATATATTGAGTATTGGGATTTAGAAAAGTAATTTTCACCATATATCAACTGTTCCTTTGATAATATGATGTTCCCTATGTATATGACCAAAAATAATATCCAAATTTCTCCATAGATGCTCAACAAAGGTAGAAGTGTTTATGAGGTGTTCAAGGTCCTCTCCCTCTTGTCTGCACATAATATAATAACATTGTCCCTAAACCCATAAATTTTGTATTTGTTCCCATGTAAGGATTATTATTTGTCAAAGAAGACAAAGGAAGTGTCAAATTTGTGGCCAGAGGTTATCTTTCCATATCGTCCTCCACATAGAACTATTATGGTCCTTCATCTCTTCCACTGATAGTTTGTAAGCCTCTCATAGATTAAACATTCATTTCGTATAATATACCCATATTATAATATCTAGTTTGTCTTGCTTAGCAGTATTATAAGAACTAAGTTCCTTCTTCAAATTCTACCATTGATTAGAAATAGGGGGTTCACCATGTTTCACTACTCCTTCTACTAGCTCTAGTTAGGATAATTTTGTGTAGGTTTCTATAAGTGGACAACTAAAGAGAAAATTTTGATACTTATAAAATGTAAAATGTCCCTCAGATCATGTTCATTGAAGGGATTCCCTCTTAGATGCCAAGAATATTTCCATAATAGCACAATCTTTCCACGATCCTAATTTTCCCGAAAGGTGTGATTCCTAATAATCCCACTATTACTGGAAGCTAAGTTCCAAGTTGATGGCCCTTTTTTTATGTACACATATTAATCTATCCACTTGAGAAGCAGGAATTCTATAATTCCTTGCCCAAATATCCTTCTGAAGATATATCCCCCCTTTAACCATCTCCACCATAATTTGTCACCTAACACTTTTTTTAGGTTCTCCAGGTCTCTAACGCCAAGTCCTCCCACTAGTTTTGGATTTACTAAATTTTTTGAGGATACCGAGGCCCATTTTTTTGACTTCTGGGCTCCATTCCAAAGAAATTTTTTTTAAAATATCTCTCATGGTGATACAAGTGGATTTTGGGAATATAGATGCAAGGGTTGGTAAATCAGAGTGGATTACAAAACTACCTTCAGAAGGACCACTCTGTCAGTGACATTTGGGGCACAGAATGCCTATCCACTGAGATTAGGTCGAAGTTTTTGTATGAGGTCCTACCAAAAATCTATGTTGAGATACTTATCGATGAGAGGGACGCCTAAATATTTAATTAGGAGGGGTCGAATACAAAATCCCAGGGTTCTAGCTAGGAAATTTGAGATAGAATATGGGGCATTGAAAAATAATATATTAGAATTCTCATTATTAATCAATGTGCCAGATGCATGCATGAACTCATGTATAATATATTTTAATTTTATCACTTCGTGTAAGGAAATGTTACAGAAAATCATAATGTCATAGACAAATTGTTGGTGAGTAATAGCGGTATCCTCTCCCTTGAGATGAATTCCCTTCATTTTAGAATTTTGGACTCTTGATTGAATATATCTCCCCAAACCTTCAATAATAAGTATTAATGAAAATGGGGGAAATGGATATCCTCTATGAATTCCTCTTCAAGGATTGAATTTTTTTGAGGGAGAGCCATTAATTAAGATAGAGAAGAAAAACATGGGTATAAGAGAAAAAAACCCACCTAGTCCATCTCAAGTAAAAAACATAGGCTTCCATGATACTAAAGAGTTAAGGCCAGCTAAGGTAATCATAAGCCTTGGAGAGGCATAATTTAATCATCATACCAGGGACTTTGAGTTTTTAAAGAGAATGAAACACTTCCTCAGAAGTAATAATTCCATCCAAAATTTGGCGATATTCAGTTATTCTAGTTTACTCATTATAAATTAACATGGGAAAATGGGGTTTAAGTCATTTAAATATGATAGTGTAAATGATTTTATAAATAAAATTACATAATGATATCAGTCGGAAACCAATTGGCTCATTAGAATGATTCAATTTAGGAATTACAACAAGGAAGTTGGAGTTGAGACCAGGATTTACCTTTTTATTCCTTCTATATTCCTCCACTACGTTCAAGATGTCTTGACATATGAGCTACCATTTTTTATGGAAGAATTCGAGTGTGAAACCATCCGACCTTAGAGCCTTATTTCTGGCCATGCCCTTGATAACCTCCTCCACATGTTCTAAAGAGATCGCCTTCATCAAAGATAGGTTGTGCTCCCTCTTATCCAGTTGAGGAATATGGCTAATGATTCTTAAAATTTTCTTTGTTCTATCTGGAACATGTTAAGAGATAAGGGAGCGATAATGATTAACCAAAAGGTCCTCCATCTCCTCATAATGAATAATGTGATTCCACGCCCCATCCTTCACGGAGAAAATTCAAATTTTTTTTTTTTGCTTGATCATCGCTTTATAGAATAATTGTCTTTTATTTTTGCCTTCCCGTAGCCAATGATCCATTTCTTTATTCTTCCATAAAATATCCTCTTTTTTCCTTATCTTCTCTATTTGGTTGAGAACTTTGCCTTCTTCTTCTGCTACCTCCTCCCATCAACCTTTCATTATCATGAGTTGTTTGATCTCTTGCATTCGATCTTGTAGATGTCATTGATCGACAATAATATGCCCAAATTCATATTTGTTCCATAATTTTTTTTTTCTTGAGGCTTTTAAATTTAAGTTGGAAAGTATTCATATGATTTTTTCTTTGTATTATGGTTGATTTCCACCAGTTTTCCATTTTTCAAGCAAATATGGGATCCCTAAGCCAAAAGGATTCAAATCTCAATGACATATTGTTATGGGCTAAATTCAAGTCTATTTCTAGTCTGATCGTCCAATGGTTTGATCTAGAGCAGGGGAGGATTGATGCTTCAAAGGATATTTCTCAACTTACCAGTTTCTCTGGCACAAGGAATCTATCCAGTGTATATACCACTTGATGCTTTCCTTTCAGTTGATTGTTCCATGTAAATATCCCATTGTTTTTCACGATATCCCCTAGTTTCATATATGTAATCAGATCTTTGAATGCTTCCATTTATGGATCTAGGAGGCTTATTCATCCCTTCTTATTGTCTAGAGAATTAATTATATTCAAATAACCTCCTATGATCCACAAATATTTCAATCGCTATCTTCTGATCTTTCCTACATTTGTATGAAAGGTGATTTTTCTCATGGAATATGGGGTTCATAAACAACTAATAGAATAGTCAAATGTCAAGTTCCTATATGTCTAAATCTCTCTGTGAGGATTCTTGGTAGGCTAAGTCACTCATAAAAAATTATTTCCATTACATTCCAGAGGATTTTTATGCCTCAATCACTTACTCCTGCATGAAATTCCATAACTTCATAGTGAGTGTTAAGTATGTTGATGATATCCTTCAAATCACCTTTTGACACCTTGATTTTTTGGATCATCATGAAGGAGAAGAAGATCATTATGAAAAAATGTGCATTTGGAAGGGTTGTTATTTAATACTTCTCTCTAAAGTATATCTACATTGGATAGACTTTGTTTATTGGTAGATCTAAAACTATGATGCACCCTTAGATAAAATTATGGATCAATATCTCTAGACGTAAAATGACTATGTATTTGATCTACTGATGAGATGATTGGATTTGTGACATGACACACATTTGTTGAAGTGAAGGGAAGAAATTTGGGTAAGTCTATAGATCTAAAACACCCCTGTAAAATTAATATTTACAGATCTATATGCTAGTTTGTCCCGATGAAAGCGCGTATATACGTGGCTTTGTCTAAACTAAAGTGCATATGGAATTCAAGGTTTTCTGAAGCTTGCTGGAGAGGTTATATATTTATTGCTTCTATATTTCTGTTGTCTCTCAATGAATTCTTACTGTATATTTGGGTTGTTTGAATATTGTATATGCTGCTAAAGTTGAAGTGTACAAATCTGGTCAATGAGTGATTACATATGATTAATGATTCTAAATAAGTAAGGGTTATGAAAATATGAAAGGATATCTAATTGAAAGCCTCAGATCTGGTTTTGAAAATGATCATATTCTATAAATTCAGTATTCTCAGATCTATACGCAGGTTGGTGTGAAGAAAAGAACGTATATATGTGGGATCAGTAAAGTGAAGTAGCATATGCATTTTAAGATAATGAATGATTAGGGTTGAGATTGTTTCTTCATGCTTATTTTGAAATTTTGGTTTATTACTATGTTTGAGTTATAGTGATCTCACTATTATGATTGAAGTTTGGGTGAATTTTATTAGTGTTGATCTATATGTTGTGTTAAAGCTGTGGGATCCAATGTGAAAATTTGATGAAATGTGGTTTGCAGTGGATTTGAGGGTTGAAGCCTCCATTATGGAAGTAGAAGCTTCTTGCCAGTAGAAGTTGGTGTTCTCATCAAGGGGTTGTAGCTCCCTTCTAGTAGTGGCTGGTAAACGAGATCAGGGGGTTGGATCTCCCTTCCAGTAGTTGCTGGAGAATGAGAGAAGGTTGCAACCTTCTACAGGTAGATGCTTGTGTAATGATCTGAGTCTGCATCAATACAATATTGTAAGAAATTTTCCAGGTAACAAATATTGAAGACAAAGACGACAACAAGGATGGTTTTCTCCCGAATTGGGTTTCCACTTTAAATCTTGGTGTTCATGTGTGATGCTCTTATGTGATAATTCATTCTATTATCACTACACTTATTTACTAGATAACTATCTGATGCATAACTGATGGTCTGGGTTTAATATTATTTCTAAATTTTTACATAAATAGTAAAGATATCTGTGTATACCATAGTTTCTATTTAAAAATTCACTTACATACGCTAGTTGTGCTAATAAAAGTCGCATATAGAAATTAGTAAAGGGAGTTTGACTGACTCAAAAATTTTCAAAGTCATGTAGTGGAATACAGCAAAGGAGATATGGGACAAAATCATTATCAGCTATGAAGGTGATTTCAAGGTAAAAAGAGCTAAACTCCAAAATCTTAGAATTCAATATGAAAAAATTAGAATGCATAATGATGAAAGCATTTCTAGCTTCTTTTTACATCTAGATGAGATTGTAAATCATGTGAGAAATCTTGGTGAAACTATAACTGATACTACTCTTGTAGAAAAGGTTTTAAGATCTCTAACTCCTAAATTCAAGTCAAAAGTGTATGCTATTGAAGAGAATCAAGATTTACAATCTCTTACTGTTGTTCACCTTCATGGGATCATAACTGCATGTGAAATGAGAAAAGGAGGTCCATTTGGAGTCAAAGAAGCTTTTTTTAGTGCTGCTGCAAAGGGCAAGGATATCGAAGAACAAGAAGAATTAGGGTATGTTTCAAAATAATATGAGATAAATTTTGTAAAGATATTACAACTTGGAATTGGGAGGGGCAAAGGTAAGCTTCCTTTCAAATGTTTTTCTTGTGGAAGAGTTGGTCATTATGCTGCTAAGTGTCGTCATAAAGATAATCATGAAAAGGGAAAGGAATTGGAAAAATGAAATAAGAAACATTTCATCAATAGAAAAAGTTATTATAGTCATCAGCATAGTGATGGTCTATCAAATAGTGAAGAAGCATAATCTGGTCAAGATATTAGACTACTCGTGGCATTTGAAATGAACTCTAGTGAGACTAACAATACATTTATGGATAACTTAGGAGAAAATGATTTTCTTGAAGAAATCAATCATCTCAAAATATGTCTGGAAGAAAATAAAATATCCATAGATTCTCTAAAGAGTCAGCTTATAGAAAAGGAGAAGCACAATGAGAAATTATAATGTGAAATAGTAATTCTAAGAAAGGAAATTGAGAAAGGGAAAACCTTAGATCTTAGATATGCTAATGGATATGAAACCTTAGATGAAATTAGCAAGGTTCAACACTTTCATATTATAAAGACAGGTCTTGGATATATCAGAGAATCTTCTCAATATTTAGCTCCAAGCTATCTAAATGAAGCTAAAGCCAAGCAACGTCACTTCATCACTCAACAAAAGAAAAAAGAGAATACCCAGGTACAGCATGAACACTTCAATTCAAGGATCAACAATAACATAAGTATCAATCCGTAGGTAAACATCAATAGAAGGTTTCATGATCGCATAAATTTATTCTTTAGTGGAAAATGTTTCTCATGTCATAAATTTGGTCATAAAGATGCTCAATGTGTTGCATACAAACGCATCATGACTAGAGAAGAAAGAAAGAAAAGAAATGAGACTGGAATAAAGAAGAATAATTATAACAAATTTTCTCCTCTTCAAAACGAAATTGAATGTTCTTATTGCAATAACTTTGGACATGAAGAATCTAAATGCAGGAGAAAACTTTAGCCAAAAGAGCATATACCTTCAAACTCCAAGGTATGGAGAAATAAGGACTTACAGGTTGAAAGTTGTGGCATAGATTTATTTGCATAAGGGGAAGAAAATCAATGGTACATTGCTAGCGGATACTCAAAACACATGACATGTGATAAAAATAAACTCCTTTCATACAATGCATTAGAGAAAGAAAAGAATGTTACTTTTGGAAATGAATCTCCTGTTATCATTAAGGGTAAAGGTTTTGTTTTCTAAAAGAAAAGTTGAAAGCTAACAATGTTATTTATGTGGATGGATTAAAGCATAACTTTTTGAGTGTGAGTTAAATGTTTGATCACGAAAATGAAGTTGTCTTTAGTTCAAAATAATGTGTAGTATGTGAACTTGACACAAGAAAAACGGTAATAATAGGAACTAGAACACCAATAAATATGTATATATTGAAAGGTGGCCAAGGGCAATGCTACTTAGGTAAATCTACAGAATATTGGTAATGGCGTAGAAGATTGGGACACTTGAGCTTCTCTCAAATTAGCAAATCTAGCAGACTAAAAGTTGTTCGTGATCTTCCCAACGTCACTCTACCTTAAAGTACCATATGCAAATCATTCCAATTTAGTAAGAAAACTAGGGTGAAATTAAATTCCAAAGAAGGATCAATAATTAAGCCTCTTGAACTAATACATACTGATCTATGTGGTCTTGTAAGGAAAAATTCACCTCGTGGAGAACAATATTATATTCTATTTATTGATAACTTCTCTAGAATGTGTTGGATTGGTTTACTGAAACATCAAGATGAATCATTTGAAAAATTTAACATCTTCAAAGCATTGGTTGAAAATGAATGAGATCTAAAAATCAAATGTGTTATATCTGACTGAGGAGGAGAATATATATCAGATGAATTCTTTGATTTCTGTGAACACTATGGCATAAAAAGACAGTTTTATATATAGTTGGAAATCCATAAAAAAATGATGTGGCAGAAAGAATGAATAGAACATTACAACAAATGGCTCGTGCAATTCTTGATGAATCTAGAACTCCTGGTACCTTTTAGGGAGAAGCATCACATACTAATGTAAATATTCTCAACAAGGATCATGATCATGTAAATAGTGATAAAACTCCTTCTGAGCTCTTTTATGGTAATATTCCCATTGTGAAACATTTTAGAGTTTTTGGAAGAAAATGTTTTATCAATAACAATGATGAAAAACTTGGTAAGTTTGAGCCTAGATCAGATGGAGGAATATTTCTTGGTTACTCTTCTAAAATTAAAGCATATAAATGTTACAATAAAATACTTCGGAAGATTTTCGAATGTATTTATGTTGTAATTCATGAGTCTCTTTCAGCTCCTAGAAGGGAAATAACAACAACGATTGCAAATGATGATGATGTATACTTTCTCTCATCAGATAAAAACAATATAGAAAGAGAGCACAATGAAGCACCGAAAGAAGATATATAAAAAAAGGCTCCATCCAGGTATGTTCAAAATAATCATCCCGAATCTCAAATATTAGGAGAAAAGGGATCAGGTGTCCAAACAAGAAGAGATATTGTAAGATCCCCTAGCTATCTCGCATTCTTATCCACTATTGAACCGCATAATGTAAGCCAAGCTAGTAAATATGAATGTTCGATTCAAGCCGTGAATGAGGAACTTGATCAGATTGAAAAGAATCATACTTGGGAATTGGTTCCAAGGCCTCATGATAAAAATGTTTTTGGAAAAAAATGGATATTAAAAAACAACTTAAATGAAAATGGAGATGTCAGTAGAAACAAATCTAGACTTGTTTGTAAAGGGTATGCTCAATAAGAAGGTATAGAATTTGAAGAAACATTTTCACCTGTAGCTAGACTTGAAGCCATAAGAATTTTTCTTTCTTTTTCAAGTTTTCAACAATTTAAATTTTATCAAATGGATGTAAAATCTACCTTCCTCAATGATGAACTAGAAGAAGAAGTTTATATAAAACAACCACAAGGATTCATTCTGAGAAATGATGAAAAACTTGTTTGCAAACTTATAAATGCTTTATATGGTCTCAAGTAGACTCCTCGAGCATGGTACTATCATCTTGACAAATATCTTCAACAACAAGGTTTCAAAAAAGGATCCGCTGACAATAACTTATACACAGAAATTGAGAATGATAAACTATTGATTATTGTTGTGTATGTTGATGACATCGTTTTTGGAAGTACTGAAGATTCCATGAGTCATAAATTTTCTTTGGTTATGAAACAAGAATTTGAAATTTCATTACCTGGGGAACTAACATATTTTCTTGGCCTACAAGTGCAACAAGAAACATATGGCATATTTTTATCTCAGGAAAAATATCTCAAGCAAGGGTAGAAATGTGAAGTTGGGTTACACTTTTGTGAGAATCAGGGGTGGAATTTTTTTTCGACAATAGTTTGGTCGAAATTTTGATAACGTTCGACTGAACTATTGGATAGTTCGGCCGAACTTTATGAAAAATTTCAGCTGAACTCGTTCTTCCATTTAGATTGACGGTGTTAGGTCTCTGTAATTTATTAGCAAGATTGGGAGAGTCCAATCACAGAGTTAACATCATTTCAACCAACTTTGGGATTCTAGGATCTAGCCCTCCTGAATCCAGAGAGGGATCTCTCCAATATGTACAAAGATGGATATTATCTTTGAAAAGCTTAAGGTAATGATATTAGGCTAGTTATGAAGGCCAAGGGTTTTGTTTTGTTTTGGATGGTTGAGCATGAAATGTTACTTGAGGGGAAATTCCTAAGTGCAAAAAGCTTCAAAAGTGAGAAGTTGCAAGAAAATAGAACAGTTTTGGCAGATAGATAGATATAACGCTAGTTTTTAGTCCATTGGGCTATGGAGTCATATCTGGGCTTTTATTGAACAACAACATCAAGTGTGATCCAAGGGGCAAGTTATCTATACCACAAGATTATTGAGATTAAAATGATGAAATGGAAACATTAAAATGTTGGAGGGGTGGAAACTGATAATAATTTCTCAGAGGATTTATAGTCAGTCCAAACAAGAAAAGCCTTTTAAGTAACTGTTTTAAAACCAACCAAGGACAGGGCTAACCATAGAATTCTTGGGCAAGTTCTTATTAAAGCATCTTAATTGACAAACAATCCAGTAATCCACATAATTACCTTCAGAAAGTATGAAAACACATAAGAAAAATAGAGTGTAACTTAAGATCAGATAAAGTACTTTTAAACCTAGTCTGCTTTCAGTCAACACCAAGGGAAACTTTCAAAATCTGCCTTTGGAGAAAAGAATCTAGGAATCAGGGCAAACCATATCTTCTCTAGTCTAACTTTAATAGAAAATAATGGAAATAACATTCGAGAACAATGTTTGAGCAAACAGAAGGACGAGGGAACGCCAACATTCCTAACTGTTTAAACTGTATTGAATCATTCTTAAATAAACAAATTTGAAGAAAACATCAAGATAAAGATTTCTCAGCCAGATAAGGTTACTGATATACAGTAGGTCCTAACCCTGTTTATACTGTTCTTTACAGAAGAACATGAACAATATGGCATACATAGAAGGAAAAACAATTAACAAAGAAAGAGGCACTTCACCAGTAATATAGACCAGGATCCCAAGAAACATCTTGTTATTGATGTCAAACCAGTTACAGTCTTCAAGTCCAATGTTTCAGTTCAGCAATCATCTTCACTATTCAGCCTAACTACTCTATCACAAACAGAGCTTCAAGGGCCAATGAACACTATGTACAAATATAAGTCTCCAGCTCAAGTGTATTTCAAAGTTCTGCAACCAACAATTTCTCATCTTCTTCTGAGGTATTTATAGAAGAATGAGGAGGTGATCTGAGAAAAGATCTCTTAGGATAATTAATACAGGTTCAAGACTTCTCGGCCTTTTGGGGGGCTCGAGGGAGAAATTTACAGGTGGATCGCTGCATTAACTGTTTTACAATAAATATCAAAGGTCGGTGGGAGTTTTATTTTGACTTTGAGGCTCTGTGTGCTGTGTGGAGTAACCCCATAGATATTTTCTGCATTGATTACCTTGCAGATGTAACTCCCTGGCTGCTCTGAGGTGAAATATGATCTTCTTCAATAACTTTGGCCTCTGTTTGAAAGGTTTGAGGCAACAGGTGGCTTTTATGGTAGCTGAGGAATTTATTCGCCTCATTCGAAGCAGTGGAAGCATTTTCTGCCTGACAGATCCTTTTGATTTTCTATTAATTCTGTTTTAGTTTGGGGGATTAGGCTTTTGATGTTCAATCTTAGCCGTGATCCCCAAATTTTTCTTCAATCTTCAATCTCCTGTGTGTTGTCTTCAAAAATCGATACTCTTTAACTACTCTGAATGAAACAGTGTCTTGTTAATGTGTAGAGCCGCGCTGGGCTTTACGGCATCAATACTCATAGAGTACTGACGAAACATGGAATGGAGCCCCGTGGATGGCTTCTCTTTACTGAAACGAGGGCATGAGAATCGTCATTCCCAGCCCTTGGCATTTCTTCGTGATACAATGGAAAACCATTTAAAACACCTGCATCAAACACAAAACAATTAAGAAATCCTGCGAAAATAGGTTAAATTGCTTCAAATGGCGGGGAAAGAGTGTAGTCGTTGGATAAAAATATCTAACGGTGGAGATCGGCGCAAAACAGAAAAATGAGAGCGGGGAGAAGAAATAAGGCGGGGTGGTTTTGGACCGTCCGATCCGGACACGTGGACGGTCCAGATCTAATCAGATGATTGTAATCGGAGGGGAGAAACAAAAGGAGCGATTGGAAAATGCCGATGCGATTGCGCGATCGGGGGACTAGTGCGATCAAGCGATGACCGTTGGATCAGAAAGGGGATGGATGGACGGGATCAAATCAAAAGATTTCAATCGGGGTGGCGCTACCAGGCTTTGCGATTGCGATCAGAAATGGGTTTGCGATTAAGCGATAACCGTTGATCTCGGGTTCAGATCAACGGCGGGGATGTAATCGGAGGGGCAGTGCGATCGGGGGATCAGGAGAGGACTTGCGATCGAAAGTTGCGGTTAGACACTTGCGATTGAGCGCTGACCGTTAGATCTGAGGGCCAGATCAACGGCGGGGAGCGAATCGGAGGAATCAATCGGAGGTCGCAGACATGGGCATGCGATTGCGCAATCGGGGAAAGTTGCGATGCGATTTGAAACTTGCGATGCGATTTTGCGCGTACCGTTGGATCGAAGGACTAGATCAATGGTCAGGATTGCTTCGACTTACGCACCGGCGGAAAAAACCTTTAAACATATGAAAACCAAAGTTTTTGCAATAAAAACAAGTTATAATGAATCGGGCGGAAAATATATAAGTAAAGGGAAAAGGCGCCCGATTGCGGGGCCGTGGGATATATGAACTGTAATATGCCCGGGGCCTGATCCTTTAAAGGCCAATCACAATCGAAACCGTGGGCCTGGTCTTTCCGATCTACCCATTGTGAATTCTCCGATTGCGATTGCGCGATCGATCTTTTTGATCAACCCATTTTATATTTATCACGTGACTTTACGTTTTAACTTAAAACTTTCGGAAAGTGGGTTTTTGGGTTTACAAAGGAAAATATTGATCGGAGAGGGGCCCTTCAATGGTTCAGCGCCCGATTGCGGGCTCTATGGTTATATGAGAAATAATATGATCGGGGGTTTTATATGCAAAGGCTAATTGCAATCGGAGTTTTGCAATGGTTCAAAGAGATGCACCCTTGGATATTTGCGATGCGATTAGCGCCGACAAGCTTTGGCATTTGGTTTTGACGCATGGGCATGTGGGGGGAAGTGGTTTAGGACTTAGCCCAAGGGGCTTAGGTCCATAGCAATAAAACTTTGTTTTTTAATGAATAATTTCAAGGTTTTAAATGGATTTGGGGGTTTTGGCACAGCTCAAAAAGAAGTTTTAAACCATGTCAGGAGGATTTTCACGAATGGAGGGAGAAACTTATGAAAAGTAGGGAAATAATATGGAGAAAAGGGGGAGTAAATGAAGGTTAGTTATGAGTGGGAGAAAGGGGAAAAATGATGGTTTCTTCAGTAGTTTCTTACAGGAAATCAACAGAATTAATAGGAACAGTAATGAGGATTTTGGACAGAGGCATGAGGCCTACAAGGAGTCTTCAAGAGCCAACAAATTTTTAGTGATAAAATTTGTTCCTTGGAGGCTCCAAAAGTCTTAGCCACCTTTTGGTATAACAAAATATTATAGGAGGCTAACAGTGGCTCCACTTGGGGATGGTGCCTTCTTGAAGGCATCAAGAACTTTAGACTTGCATCTTCTGGGAGGTTGATTAGTTGCCTCATCCATCAGGCTACCTTCCTGTGATTTGAATGATCTTCTCTAAAAACATATTTGGCAGCCATGAAAACGAGGGACCTTCATCAACAAGCTTTCTACCTACCCAATCCTACAGATCTAACATTTTTTCTTCTTAGAGTGCACTTGGATTGGAAAACTCTCTTACAACATTTTATTCTTTTGAAAGAATAAAAACTAATCTAATTCTACTCCTTATTTCTCCCTGAGCTCAGATTAAACAGTTGAGCTTAGATATTTCTCTACCTAATCTACTGTCTGTTGGGATTTAACTTTCCAACAGACTTTCATTCTCTAAATTCTATAACAGAAATTCAAAAACAGTCAGGTCAAGATTAAGCTTTTTGACTTGCCGTGATCTATGGCATAAAAACAAGTTGCACATAGACATTATTTTTGCAGGAAATTAAAATAAAAAAAAATGGAAGGCTTAAGATCTGAAAGTTGAGCACTTCCTTCATTTTTTCATAGCTCTGTTTTTTATTTTTCTTTGAGCTGTCTTTGCTTTCTTCTGGTTCAGATTTTGAGCAAATTAGAACCATTCTTTCTCTTTTGTGACTCAGAAAATAAAACATTTTTGAGTCATTCTTCTTTGGAAACTTTGGTTCAAATTTTGAGTTTGTTTGAACCTTCATTTCTACCCTAATTTATCTACTTATAAGCCAAGATTGAACAGTTTGGAAAATCAATTTCACTGCCCTATCAGCAGAAAATTGAAAGCTAATTAGTCAAGTTTAAATTGTTTGACTAACCAGAAGTGTGTTTTCAGGAGTGGCATTTGAGCTTGCACACTTTTAGATTTATTTCTCTTTTTGGCATGGGGCTGTGCCTTTCTTGTTTTTCATTTCTGCCCTATTTTCTTTCTTTCTTTGTTTTTGTATTTTTTGATTTTTCATAACTTTGAATGCAATGGTGGATGAAATATTCACAATGGAAAAAGAAAAATAAAAGGCTTCAGAACAGAAAATGGATGAAGAGAAGTAATGCTTAACCATCCTGCCATTGAAAGGACCCCCAAACAATTCTGTTCCATTCAGCTCTTGTAAGAAGAATGCATTATTCTCAGCAACAGAATGAATAGAGTAAGGGCCAAGACATAGATTATAAAATTTACCATGTTTTCCCTTGTCTTCCCTCTTTGAGTCCCACTTTAAAACTTTGTCCCCAATCTTGAAATTGCCGGCCTTTGTTCTTCTATCAAAAATCTTCTTAATGTTGTCCTGTTTCTACAATGCTTTGTTATACACTTCCTCCCTGGTCTGCTGAAGATGAATGGTCTGATTTATTCTCCTGGTCATGTCATTTTCTTCAGTCTGCAGTTCTTGGATCAACTTCATAACTGGTACACCCAGGCTATTAGGAAAAATTGCATCTGTACCATACACAAGCTGGAAGGGTGACATACCAATGGATTTCTTCAATGTTAATCTGTCAGCCCAAAGTGCATGGATCATCTTTGTGTGCCAAGAATTCTTGTTGTCCTCCAACGGTTTCTTTATTATATTCACTAAGCTTTTGTTGGAAGATTCTGCAAGTCCATTACCTTGAGGGTAATAGGCTGTGGAATGCCCTAGTGTTATCTGGTATTTATGACAGAATTCAACCATTTTCTTTGATCCAAATGCTACTGCATTATCGGTGATAATTTTGGAAGGACAACCAAATCTGGAGAGAATATTAGTCTCCACAAATTTTATGATAACTGAATCATTGGCCTGCCTACAAGGAATGGCTTCTATCCACTTAGTGAAATAGTCTGTGGCAGTAAGGATCCATCTATGCTGGGCAGAAGATGAGGGATGGATTTCTCCTATGAAGTCAAGTCCCCACTGTTGAAATGGAGCTTCAACAGTGATTGGATGCAATGGAAGGGGAAGCAATTTTCTTTTGCCTTCGAATAGTTGACATTTATGGCAAGTAGTGGTCATCTTGTGCACATAAGGAAAAATAGTAGGCCAATAGAAACCAGCCCTCAGAATTTTGTTGGCTGTTGACTTCCAATATAAATGACCTCCACACTCTCCTTCATGGAATTCCTGCTTAATCTTTTCTGCATCAAACTCAGGCAAACATTTAAGCAATACACCACTTGCATTTTTCCAATAAAGACATTTATGAATAATGCAATAGTTTACAGCTTTTAACTTTAGGAATCTTGCCTTTGTTTTTGATAAACCAGGAGGTGTATTTAGATTAAGCAAAACATAAATGATATCAGCATACCAAGGAGAATTCATAACATGGTTTTCAACAATAGGAGTTGAGAATTCTTCTTGGTTATCCAAAGCATTAATCATGTGAATATCAAGAACTTTACAATTTGATTAAGCCATTAATTTAGCTAGACCTTGGCCTTTGATGAGCTTAGTGGGTTTTATCTCTAAATCATATTCAAGAATAACAGCAATCCACTTACCTCTCTTACCATTTGGGTCCTGTGTTAGAATGTCTTTAACAACTGAATTAGGGACAAAGGAAATGATGTGTGAGTGAAGGATGTATACTCTGAAGTCTTTCAATGCTTTAACCAAAGCAAAAGCTTGCTTTTCCATAATGTTATACTTCAAAGGGGCATCCCTCAATGCCTTGCTAAAGAATGCAATAGGCTGCTCTTGTCCTTGTGGATTTTTCTGTACAAGGACAGCAGCAATACTATGTTCTGATGCAAATGAGAAGATATAATTTTTTTTTGAAAAATCAGGGCTTATGAGAACCGGTGTTTTGGTTAATGCTTGTTTCACCAGCTCAAAAGATGTCTTTGCTTCCAAGGTCCATTTTATCCCTTGCTCCTTCTTCAACATGTTTGTGATATTTCTAAGGAGCTCTGCCAAGTTAGGGATGAACCTTCTCAAAAAGTTAATCTTTCCAATGAAAGGCTGCAACTCCTTGATATTTCTAGGATGAGAGATTTGCAATATAGCCTCAATCCTCTTTGGATCTATCTTTATACCCTCTTCTGAAATAATGTGTCCAAGAAGCTTACCTTCTTGGAGACCAAATAGTGTCTTCTTAGGGTTTAAAGATATTCCAAACCTTTTGCACTTCTCGAAAACTTTTCTTAAATGTTCTAAATGTTCTTCATCTGTTTTTGAAAACACAGTGACATCATCTAGATAGATAATGATGAAGAAGCCCAATTCTTCCGAGAATGCTATGTCCATGGCTCTCTGAAAGGTTGCTCCAGCATTCATTAGACCAAAAGGCATTTTCACATACATGAAAGTGCCCCATGGTGTAGTAAAAGTTGTCTTTAATTGATCATCGGGGTGAACTAAGACTTGATTATACCCTGAATAGCCATCCAGCAAAGAAATTCTTTTAGACCCCACCACCCTTTGTAAAATATGATCCATCTTGGGCAAAGGGTAGTTGTCTTTTAATGAAGCTTTGTTTAAATTTCTAAAGTCTATACAAAGCCTGATTTCTCCAGTTTTCTTCCTAACAGACACCAGATTAGACACCCACTCAGAATACCTAATAGGGACAATAATACTAGCATTGTGCATCTTCATGATTTCCTTCTTAACCAATGGTAACTGGACAGGGTTTATTCTGCGCAGTTTCTGTTTGAATGGTTTTTGGTTTTCTTTAAGAGGGATTTTGTGCTGTATTATTTCAGTGTCATAGGACTTAAGATCTTCGTAACTCCATGCAAAAACATCATAAAATTCTTTGAACAGCTCTATGTATTTGAGTTTAATGTGAGCTGGCAAAGTTTTGGACAGTTTGATCATTTTCGGTTTTTCCTCACTGCCTATATTGCACTCCTCTACTTCAGTCTCTACAGGTTCCAGTTTTGGTTTATTGGCCACATCGTTAAAATTGAACAACTCCTCTAAAGGTGTTAGACCACTCGGCAAATTTTCATCTTTAGAATGCAGAGTTTGTAATTCTTCCGTTTCTAACTCTGCACTTAATTCTGTTTTGTTCCTAAGTTTGCTAGACAATAGGTTAATATTGGCAGGTTGAGGAGACGATTCTTCTTCACCAAGAAAGTTTTCTTCACTGCAGTTTGTATCATAATCTAAATCTGAACTGTGCAGTTCGAACTCATTTCTGAATTGCATGAAGTCTTCTATTTGTTTGTCATTGTCAAACACTTGCCAATATTTTTCGTTATCAGGCACTGCCGGTCTAAATTTTATTGGAGTTGTGTTGTCTCTAGTCTCATATGGCGTTAGACATGTCCTGGCCGCAAAAGCTAAATTGTGGGCCACAATGTTCTTTTTCCTTGGGATGAAACTCAGGTTTGACTCCTCAAATGTTGTCAAAAGATCCATGACATCATTCTGATAGGCTCTAAGTCTGGGATGATTCGCATTATACTCCTCATTGACTTGCCTAATGATTAACTCAGAATCCCCGTACACATTAATTCTTTTGGCTCCTAATTTCTTCAAGAGATGCAAGCCTAAGAGAAGGGATTCATATTCTGCTATGTTGTTGGAACACTGAAAGTTTAATTTGCATGAGATGCATTCTATGTGGTTGTTTTCAGTGTTAGTGATCCAAACACCTGCACCAGCATTATTTCTAGTGCATGACCCATCAAAATACATACTCCATAAAGGATTGTCTTCGGTTTCATCTGTTTGGCGATTGTCCTTTTTAACTACGGTGCCTTCTGACTGTTCATGATTAGCAGCACTCAATTGAATTTGTTTTGACTCCTCGAATTCTTCAATAGATTGAGAGATGATTCCAGAAATGTTAGGGGTATTTTCTGGGTTGTTAAGTTCTAAAAAAAATGGACTCATGACCGGTAAATCAAGACCTATGCTTTGTTTACTAATGTTTTCACATGTAGCAAACTGTTTGGACACTTCTACGTTATTATACTCTTCTTCCCTGTCGGCCTTTAATTCTGTTAAAGTGACTTGCTCACTAAGAGTTTCATTGTTAAACATGATAAAAGAATCAAGGCCTGTATTGACATAATATATAGGAGAGTTGTGTGGTCTGTCTTGACTTGTAACCGTGTATTTCATATGAGACTCCCTGTAAAGTCTTCTGGTCTAATTGAAAACCGGGATGGTCGCATATGTCATGTCCATCTACATAGTCCCCTGTAACTTAGCTCCCCAGGGTCTTGATAATAGCATTCTATACTTTGGGGGGACATCAGCCAAAACAATGTCCATGAGTAAACATTTGGCTGGAATCTGGGCTAGGTTAACACAGAGGTCTTTGATCAATCCTAGACATTTTACTCTACTTGAGTCAAAGGAGTATAGGTCTTTGTAGGGTCTGGTAATTTCTAAACCAAGGCTCTCCATCACAACTTTAGGCATTAAATTATGAGAAGCCCCGGAATCATGCATAGCGTTGTGTAGAATCTTGTCATGAATGTTCAAACTTACATAAAAGGGAGGAACTGGTCCTTCTTGAAACTTCCCTTCAATCTTAGGGCCAAAAATCAACTCTGGTTGGTCGTCACTAAGATTAACTGTATCTCCATTTTCCTCTATATTTAAAGCCTTCAAAATTTGGTTCCTATATACATGTTGGGCAACTAACTCAGTTAATGGAACATAGATTTTGATCTTTAAGATTTCCTGTTCCAGGCTGAAAGGAGTTTGATTCTTTGAAGCACTTGTTTCAACCTTATTAGCTGTCACTCTATCAACAATTACAGCTTGCTGATTTGTTTTATTTGACACAACTGTTGTAGAAGGAGTACTAGCTGAAGTGTTAGTACTGCTGATGCCTGCACTCTGTTTTTCAGAATTTTGAGCGTTTTTCTCTTTATCCTTACCAGAATTATTAGCCATTGTTTTGTCTTTTTGTTTGGCTATTTTGGGCTTGGCTGCAGTGCTGCTTTGAGAGGATTTGTCAGAGGTTTTGGTGTTGGGGGCTTGTTGACTGGTCTTGCTTCTAAGGTCATATTCTCTTTGAGGTTCTATGACGACATTTTCCATGTCTTGATGATCATTTTCGTTACCATCTCTTTTGTCATCATAAGGAGTGTAAAGACCTTGTTTTCTATCATAATGAACTTCCAAGTCATCATCCTCTTCCTCAAACATGTTGATATCCTCTTCCCCTGTTATGTCTTCTGTTTCTTCAACCTCACTTACATAGTTTTGATGAAAGGGAGGGGTGATCTGTTAATCATCTTCCCTGGGTCTATTTGGAGGTTGGTTCCTTCTAACATTCTGATTCTGGTTCTGGTTTCTATTTTGAGGAGCAGTTTGATTTTGATTTGCTTGTGCTCTCTTAAATATGCTCATCTCTTTCATCATTTCTTCCATCATTATCTCCATTTTTGAGTTGGAAGTAGAAAGTGTGGATTCCTCTCTAAAAGATACTCTCTTTTCAGATTTCATTCTTTCTCTCTTCTCCATTAGGTTGACTCCCACAGAAAGAGCACCCCTTTGCATATCTTCGAGAGTCGCAAAATCTCTTTCTCTTAAAGAATAGGTCATGTCAGCGTCAAAACCTTCAGGAAATTTGTTTAAAGCAGAGCCTTGTGGAGGTTTTAGTTCCGGGGAGAGTACATTATATACACTGTTAAATCTGGTACAATAAGCTTGTACACTTTCCCCTGGATTCCTACGAAGGTTGTTGTAATCAGCAAGAACTTGGAGAGGATTCTTCTTCACTTCCCATTTGTTCAGGAAAGTTTGATGAAAGGCCTGAAGATCATTAATAGTACGGGGGGCCAAACCTTTAAACCATTTTCTCATTTCTCCCCCTAAGCTCTGAGCAAATAATCTAAGTTTAACAGAATCATCATCAATTTCATTTTGGTCAAAATAGTCATTCATCTTATCCACATGCTGTGATGCAATTGTAGCGTTGTTAGCATCATACAATGGAATTTTGGACTGGTAGTCCTGTGGGAGATTGACTAATGGTGCGGGAAGAACTAGGGGAGCATACCATGCAGCCATGGCAGGAGGTGGAGGTGGATTTACAGAAGGGAAAGTGGGCTGAGGTGTAGTGGTTTGAACAGTGGATGTAGGGTGAGTAGAAGTGGATGGACTAGGAGTAGACTGTTGAGATGATCTTGGATGAGAGACACCTAAATTGTGAAGGAAATGTAAATTAGGAGGTGTTGTTTCTCTGCTACTAGGATTTTCACTTGTTTCAGGAGATGAAAGTGAAGATTCAGAGTCTAACTGGATTATATCATCAAATGACCTAGTCCTAAATGGATTCACTAAGTCAGCTTGTGATTGTTGCAGAGCTGAAAGATTTTCAGGGACTGAATTAGCTCTCAAGGGTGATCTGAAAACAGTTAATAATTTAACCTTAGGAGACTTCCAAAGGATACTTTCTGGATTATCAACTATCTCAGGTGTGTTAGGGTCTGGATGGGCTCTAGTGTGAATATTTTTAGAAGCCACTATGCTATGTTGTTTAGACCCAAATAAACAAGAAAAGTTCAACCAGATATGACAATCTTGGAGAGGTTAACTAATCTGTTTTCACAATTTTAATCCTACAGTCCTCTAACTGAATTTGAATGATACTATAATGATAAGGGTTCTTCCCAGTGGAGTCTTAAGGCCTGTTTAAAGATTGTGGAGTCACCAAGTGGAAATTTTTAGCTCCTTTCAGAGGTAAAAGGTCTTATGGTCCACCACCATGTTTATTTAATTCTAATCTGAAATATTTTTAGGTTTTTCTAAGTCATTTTTCAGTTTTGTGGTTGTTTAAGAATATCCTAACTTTGTTTCAAAACTTAGCTAAGGTTGCGAGACAAAGGCAGTCTACTCTTATGGCTAAGCCAGCTGATTTTTCAAGGTTAGACGAAGTCTTAAGAGAAACCTAGGGTTTACCTAGTTTGTCACTGATTCAAACAAGTTTCATCATAATTACCTATCTTAGGCAGTGCTTGAAAAGGCTGCTTTTTACTCTCAAAGTGTTCTTGAATAAAGGGTTTTCTGAGGCATTAAAAACACTCATTCCCCAGCGGAGTCGCCAGAAATGTTAGGTCCTGGTGGCTCAAGCTGGTTAATAAAGCAAGCGCTCTATGAACCCAACCGCAAGCTTCTTTATGAATGGAGTTGAATGTAAAAGACTATGAGTTTTGTTCCCCAGCGGAGTCGCCAGAAATGTTAGGTCTCTGTAATTTATTAGCAAGATTGGGAGAGTCCAATCACAGAGTTAACATCATTTCAACCAACTTTGGGATTCTAGGATCTAGCCCTCCTGAATCCGGAGAGGGATCTCTCCAATATGCATAAAGATGGATATTGTCTTTGAAAAGCTTAAGGTAATGATATTAGGCTAGTTATGAAGGCCAAAGGTTTTGTTTTGTTTTGGATGGTTGAGCATGAAAGGTTACTTGAGGGGAAAGTCCTAAGTGTAAAAAGTTTCAAAAGTGAGAAGTTGCAAGCAAATAGAACAATTTTTGCAGATAGATAGATATAACACTGGTTTTTAGTCCATTGGGCAATGGAGTCATATCTAGGCTTTAATTGAGCAACAACATCAAGAGTGATCCAAGGGGCAAGTCATCTATACCACAAGATTGTTGAGTTTAAAATGATGGAATGGAAACATTAAAGTGTTGGACGGGTGGAAACTGATAATAATTTCTCAGAGGATTTATAGTCAGTCAAAACAAGAAAAGTCTCTTAAGTAACTGTTTAAAACCAACCAAGGACAGGGCTAACCATAGACTTCTTGGGCAAGTTATTATTAAAGAAGCTTAATTGACAAACAATACAGTGATCCACATAATCACCTTCAGAAAGTATGAAAACATATAAGAGAAACGAAGTGTAACTTAAGATCAGATAAAGTACTTTTAAACCTAGTCTTCTTTCAGTCAACACCAAGGGAAAATTTCAGAATCTGCCTTTGGAGAAAAAGATCTAGGAATCAGGGAAAACCATATCTTCTCTAGTCTAACTTTAATAGCAAATAATGGAAATAACATTCAAGAACAATGTTTGAGCAAACAGAAGGACGAGGGAACGCCAACATTCCTAACTGTTTAAACAGTATTGAATCATTCTTAAATAAACAAATTTGAAGAAAACATCAGGATAAATATTTCTCAGCCAGAGAAGGTTACTGATATACAGTAGGTCCTAACCCTGTTTATACTGTTCTTTACAGCAGAACATGAACAATATGGAATACGTAGAAGGAAAAACAATTAACAAAGAAAGAGGCACTTCACCAGTAATATAGACTAGGATCCCAAGAAACAACTTGTTATTGATGTCAAACCAGTTACAGTCTTCAAGTCCAATGTTTCAGTTCAGCAATCATCTTCACTATTCAGCCTAACTACTCTATCAAAAACAGAGCTTCAAGGGCCAGTGAACACTATGTACAAATATAAGTCTCCAGCTCAAGTGTATTTCAAAGTTCTGCAACCAACAATTTCTCATCTTCTTCTGAGGTATTTATAGAAGAATGAGGAGGTGATCTGAGAAAAGATCTCTTAGGATAATTAATACAGGTTCAAGACTTCTCGGCCTTTTGGGGGGCTCGAGGTAGAAATTTACAGGTGGATCACTGCATTAACTGTTTTACAATAAATATCAAAGCTCGGTGGGAGTTTTATTTTGACTTTGAGGCTCTGTGTGCTGTGTGGAGTAACCCCGTAGATATTTTCTGCATTGATTACCTTGCAGAAGTAACTCCCTGGCTGCTCTGAGGCGAAATCTGATCTTCTTCAATAACTTCGGCCTCTGTTTGAAAGGTTTGAGGCAACAGGTGACTTTTATGGTAGCTGAGGAATTTATTCGCCTCATTTGAAGCAGTGGAAGCCTTTTCTGCCTGACAGATCCTTTTGATTTTCTATTAATTCTGTTTTAATCTGCGGGATTAGGCTTTTGATGTTCAATCTTAGCCGTGATACCCAAATTTGTCTTCAATCTTCAATCTCCTGTGTGCTGTCTTCAAAAATAGATATTCTTTAACTGCTCTGAATGAAACAATGTCTTGTTAATGTGTAGAGCCGCGCTGGGCTTTACGGCATCAATACTCATAGAGTACTGACGAAACATGGAATGGAGCCCCGTGGATGGCTTCTCTTTACTGAAACGAGGGCATGAGAATATTCATTCCTAGCCCTCGGCATTTCTTCGTGATACAATGGAAAACCATTTAAAACACCTGCATCAAACACAAAACAATTAAGAAATCCTGCGAAAATAGGTTAAACTGCTTCAAATGGCGGGGAAAGAGCGTAGCCGTTGGATAAAAATATCTAACGGTGGAGATCGGCGCAAAACAGGAAAATGAGAGCGGGGAGAAGAAATAAGGCGGGGTGGTTTTGGACCGTCCGATCCAGACACGTGGACGGTCCAGATCTAATCAGAGGATTGTAATCGAAGGGGAGAAACAAAAGGAGCGATTGGAAAATGCCGATGCAATTGCGCGATCGGGGGACTAGTGCGATCAAGCGATGACCGTTGGATCAGAAAGGGGATGGACGGCCGAGATCAAATCGAAAGATTTCAATTGGGGTGGCGCTACCGAGCTTTGCGATTGCGATCAGAAATGGGTTTGTGATTAAGCGATAACCGTTGATCTCGGGTTCAGATCAATGTCGGGGATGTAATTGGAGGGGCAGTGCGATCGGGGGATCGGGAGAGGACTTGCGATCGGAAGTTGCGGTTAGACACTTGCGATTGAGCGCTGACCGTTAGATCTGAGGGTCAGATCAATGGTGGGGAGCGAATCGGAGGAATCGAAATCGGAGGTCGCAGACATGGGCATGCGATTGCGCAATCGGGGAAAGTTGCGATGCGACTTGAAACTTGCGATGCGATTTTGCGTGGACCGTTGGATCGAAGGACTAGATCAATGGTCAGGATTTCTTCGACTTACGCACCGGCGAAAAAAACCTTTAAACATATGAAAACCAAAGTTTTTGCAATAAAAACAAGTTATAATGAATCGGGCGGAAAATATATAAGTAAAGGGAAAAGGCACCCGATTGCGGGGCCGTGGGATATATGAACTGTAATATGCCCGGGGCCTGATCCTTTAAAGGCCAATCGCAATCGGAACTGTGGGCCTGGTCTTTCCAATCTACCCATTGTGAATTCTCCGATTGCGATTGCGCGATCGGTCTTTTTGATCAACCCATTTTATATTTATCACGTGACTTTACGTTTTAACTTGAAACTTTTGGAAAGTGGGTTTTTGGGTTTACAAAGGAAAATATTGATCGAAGAGGGGCCCTTCAATGGTTCAGCGCCCGATTGCAGGCTCTATGGTTATATGAGAAATAATATGATCGGGGGTTTTATATGCAAAGGCTAATCGCAATCAGAGTTTTGCAATGGTTCAAAGACATGCACCCTTGGATATTTGCGATGCGATTAGCGCCGACAAGCTTTGGCATTTGGTTTTGACGCATGGGCATGTGGGGGGAAGTGGTTTAGGACTTAGCCCAAGGGGCTTAGGTCCATAGCAATAATTTTTTTTTTATTTTTTTATTTTTATGAAAAATTTCAAGGTTTTAAATGGATTTGGGGGTTTCGGCACAGCTCAAAAAGAAGTTTTAAACCATGTCAGGAGGATTTTCACGAATGGAGGGAGAAACTTATGAAAAGTAGGGAAATAATATGGAGAAAAGGGGGAGTAAATGAAGGTTAGTTATGAGTGGGAGAAAGGGGAAAAATGATGGTTTCTTCAGCAGTTTCTTACAGGAAATCAGCAGAATTAATAGGAACAGTAATGAGGATTTTGGACAGAGGCATGAGGCCTACAAGGAATATTCAAGAGCCAACAAATTTTTAGTGATAAAATTTGTTCCTTGGAGGCTCCAAAAGTCTTAGCCACCTTTTGGTATAAAAAAATATTATAGGTGGCTAACAGACGGCACACTGATGACATGGGCAAACATAATTTTTGCCGGAGATGGGAAAACTGGAAACAAAATTTTGGCCGAACTTTTACTCTTAAAGTGTTTTGGCCGAACGATTTCTTATAAATATATCACCCACAAAGTTTATTTGTTCCCCATGTTTATGTTTCTTTGCTCTGTTTCTTCGCGCATTTCTGTGTTTCTGTTATGTTCGTTGAATTGTTACGACGCTACTATTGGTCTGGGGTTGCTTCTGCTCTGTTGGTGATTATCTGCGGTGACGTCAAGCAAACTACCAGGTAAGAAGCTCTTTCTGTTGTTGATTCTCCACCTGTGCATGGAAGTTTAGATCAAGTTGAAATGAAATTATAGGTTTATTTGGCTCTAGATGGCACAGTATATAATCCATGTATTTTTCTCTTGTATAGCTTCTCTATTTTATGATTACAGACTATGTATAATTAAAAATTTTCAGCACAGTATATAAGCCATGCTTTTTTTCTCTTGTGTAGCTTCTCTCTTTTATGATTGCGGACTTTTGTATAATTAAACATTTTTAGCTATGGAACGTTGTCTCATTGTATATCTGTTTTTGTGTTTTTTGATGGATAAGAAAGGCCCTGATTTTTTCTTAATTAATAGAAGAATGGTTTTTCAATAATGATCTGTTACAATGGTCTTTCTGATGCTGGGGCATTAGACACTAGCCAACAATGTAGGAGGTTTTGTCCACATGTTGTGGCTAGGAGGGTTCGAAATCATTTGAATTTGCAGCAGCAAGGTGTCAGTACCTTAGCTTCATGTTGCTTTTAGATTAGTTAGATTAAATAGAAGTCGAATAGTTTAGTTCAGTCCATCTGTCAAGTTTAGTTACTCGAACAATGTAATTAAGTTTTGTTAGAAGATAAATGGTCCTCACCGAGGAACCTAAGAGACGCCTTATAATGCATATAAATTTTATCCCCCGGATGTATTGAGGGGAGGAGATTTCTGCAGTGAACTTGTGTGTTAAGAAATTGCTTCCGATTGAATAAATTTCGGTGTTCGTTGATCATCAAATTGTCTTGAATTGATATTTGTGAGGGAATTTTTTTAGTTGTGAGGTGATTGAACACCGGTCTGTGTATAATTGTTGAATAGAGTTGTCGTATAATCTTCGCATCTCTCTCTCCATTGTTTTCTCTTGAATTGTTCGAACAATTGTAAATTCCACTTGTAACAGAGGTCTGTGTATGATCGTGGTCATTGAGCTCTATCCCGAGGTAGTGAAAACCCCAGTTACACAGAAATAGATTGTTTCATTGTTAATTGAAGATCTTGAACTGAGGTTAGACCCTGAATCAGTGAACAGGAGAGCATAGAAAGGAATGGCATAACCCAGGTTTGGCCTTGGTCAATCACTGTTCAAAACCAGGAGTAGTTTAATCGCACCGCCTTTGCGGGACAAGCAGTATTTGAGAATTTAGAGCGATCACATCGGTTGGAGGACACGTGGCATAAGGCAGGTTTCCAAAACCGCCCTCATCGTGCATTAATGTTTGACTGAGGAGGCAGCGCGATATCTGCGTACGTCGTCCAATCTGGAGGCTGGCTATCGAACGGTGATCGCACGAAAAGGAGCACGAGAGATAAATTAAGGTATGGATGTTTATTTTTTTGAATCCACGTCGTGCAAGTGTGGGCCTAGGGACTAAGTACATTAAGTCTTCTGTTGGTGAGGTCGTCAGGTTATTCACATAAGCCCCGAAGTATTTAACCTTTTTCATAAGGTTTCGGCGGGGATAGTTATTGGGTTGTTGACCTTAATATAATTAAACCCTAAATTTGGTGCCAATTCTATATTGGAGGTATCGCGGAGTTATAAGGTTTGATATATTTAAATTTTTCCAAAGTTGCTGAATGAGTTTATTTTTCAATTTCTTCGAAATTTATAAATAAAATTACAAGAGAGTTGTGGAAGACCACGTGGAGATGAACTGAGTTAATCCAAGGGAAATTGCTGACAGAGCTACTATAGAGGCCAACTCTCCTTAGGGGGCCGAATTTAGTTTTGTTGCTGTCAATTGTGGTATCAAAGCGTTTTTTTGAGTTGTTTTGCAGAGAATTAACATGGCAATCCGAGTTGGTAGAGGTGCTGGCAGAAGGAGAGGAGGACCCGTTGCCAATGCAGAAGTGTTGGGGATCTTGTAGAGGTTCGAAGCCAGAATGGATGCCATGGAGTGAAGGCAGCCCAGAGATATTGAAGACATCAGTGAACCTGAAACAGAAGAAGCTGGAGAAATTGTTGAGATTCCACCTGACATGAGGCTCCTCAAAACTGTTCTGGGGTCTGCAGTTAAGCCCAATATTGAAGTGTCAAGTTTTGCAGGAGGGATGAATCTAGAAGAGCTGGTGGACTAGATTAATGAAATGAACAAGTGCTTTGACTATGAAGAAATGATCGAAGATAAAAAGGTCAAGTTTGCAGTAACAAAGCTGAAGGGACATGTTGCACTTTGGTGGGATGGAGTGCAAGCAGAAAGGAGGAGAGTTGGCAAGCAACCTATCAAAAGCTGGACCAGAATGATGGCTAAGTTAAAAGGTAAATTCTTGCCTAGTGATTATTAGCTAACATTTTTTAGGAAAATGCAAAACCTAAGACAGAGGTTGCTGACAGTAAAGGAATACACAGAAGAATTCTATAGAGTAAGCATAAGAGCGGGGAAATTTCAAGACACACTAGAGAAGACTGCCAAATATGTGAATGGTCTCAAGCTGGACATCCAAGATGAGATTGGTCTTTTGTCTCCTAAGACAGTTGAAGAGGCCTATCAGATGGCCTTGAAAGCAGAGGAGAAACTCCTGAGGAAGCAGTCTACCAAAGGGAGAGGTACTTTCCGTGGAAAGGGAATTCAAGGTGGTAGAGGAAAGCCTACTACACCCAGAGAAGGAGCTAATAGTAGCTCACCTCATAATGCATCTACAGAGGGTGATGCAAGAGGCAAAAGGGGTTCTTATAGAGGGAGAGGAGGCATAAGCAGAGGTAGAGAATTGAGGTACTATAGATGTCAGCAAGTGGGACACAAGCATTATGAGTGCCCAGAGAATGCGGGTGCTGGTCCAAGAAATGCTGTTGTTGCCCAGGATGGAGAAGAGGTAGCAATTGAAGAAGAAATTTTACCAGAGAGGGGAGATTCCTTGGTGGTTAACAAGGTTTTGTTGAAACAAACCAAAGAGGCCACTGAGCCTGCACAAAGGAAGACTTTGTTTAGGAGCATATGCAAAGTCTAGGGGAAATGTTTCCAGCTAGTCATTAATAGTGGCAGCACAGCCAATATTGTTTCCACTGAGGTCATAGAGAAGTTGAAGCTGAAGACAAGGGAGCATCCAACTCCCTACAGGGTGTCCTGGTTGCATAAAGGGCACCAGCTGATTGTAAAAGAACAGTGTGAGATAGAGCTGCAAATGGGCAACTACAAAGATAAGGTCCTGTGTGATGTGATGCCCATGGATGTGTGTCACATACTGCTAGGTAGACCTTGGCAGTTTGATAGAGCAGCAGTGCATGATGGCAAGAATAAAACTTACAAGTTCTTCAAGGATGGGGTACATCATACATTGATACCCATGGAAGAAGAAGAGCCATCAAGCAGAGTGGTTGATCCAAGGACCTTGTTTCTGAGCGGAAAGGAATATCTACAGCAGATTGAAGAGGAAGAGGTAAGATTTTCTTTAGTTTGCAAACCTAAGATATTTCTTGCTTCTACAAAGATTTCTGATTTGCCAATAGAAATCCAAGAGATGTTAGACAGTTATTGTGACATTGTTGTGGATGATTTACTTGATGAGCTACCACCTGTGAGGAATATCAGCCATCAGATAGATTTTATCCTTGGTTCAAATCTGCCAAGTAAGGCATCCTATAGAATGACTCCCACATAAAATGAGGAAATCAGGAGACAAGTACAAGAATTAGTGGACAAGGGATTGATCAGAGAAAGTTTGAGTCCATGCGCAGTACCAGCAGTATTGAGCCCAAAGAAAGATGGAGGCTGGAGGATGTGTACTGATTCCAGAGAAATCAATAATATAAAAATCAGGTACATATTCCCTTTACCCATATTTGAGGACTTAATGGATTGTTTGAGTGGTGCTAAATATTTTTCAAAGATAGATTTAAAAAGTGGATATCATCAGATTAGAATAAGAGAGGGTGATGAGTGGAAAACTACCTTTAAAATGAATGAGGACTGTATGAATGGATGGTAATGCCTTTTGGGTTGTTAAATACACCTAGCACTTTCATGAGACTTATGAATGAAGTATTGAAAGAATCCATTGGTAAATTTGTGATAGTGTATCTGGATGATATATTAGTTTTTAGAAAAACCAAAGAAGAACATTTAGGGCATCTTAATTATGTCTTGAATAAGCTACACCAAGAGAAAATGTTGATTAACTTAAAAAAATTCTCATTCATGAAGGAAGAGTTGGTGTATTTGGGCTTTGTTTTTTCTGCAAAAGGATTGAATATGTACCCGGAAAAGGTTAAGGCAATTGTGGAATGGCCTTCACCTAGAAATGTTTTTGAGGTAAGGAGTTTCCATGGACTTGCCAGTTTTTACAGGAAATTTATAAGAAACTTCAGTAAGATTAATGCACCCATAATTGAGACAATAAAAAAGAGAAAACAACCATTTAAATGGACTACTGAAGTAGAAAGAAGCTTTAAAATTTTGAAGCAAAAGATAACTGAAATCCTGTGTTGATTCTGCCTGATTTTACTAAACCATTTCAAGTGAAGTGTGATGCCAGTGGAGAAGCCATTGGAGCTATGCTGAGTTGGGATGATAGGCATGTACCTATTTCAGAGAAAAGATGAATGACACCAGAAGGAATTATTCCTCTTATGAGAAGGAATTCTATGCAGTTGTTCAGGGACTGAAAAAGTGGAGGCATTATTTGATGTCCAAAGAATTTGTATTATACTCAGACAATCATGCTTTGCAGTACATTGTATAGAAGCCCAAGTTGAATCATAAGCATGCCAAATGGGTAATTTATCTACAAGGTTTTAACATTTTTTGAAACATATAAGTGGCCAAGAAAATAAAGTAGCTGATGCTTTGAGTAGGAGGCACATGCTTGTTCAAGAAACCAATTTTGAAGTTGTAGGATTTGACTTTCTCAAAGAACTGTATAAAACAGATTCAGATTTTAAGGAATCATTTGAGGCATGTTGTAACCCTATTCTAACAGATAGAAGCCAGTGGCTAGATTATTTCTTGCAAGAGGACTTACTATTCAGAAGAAACCAACTGTGTGTACCAAAATGTTCCATGAGAGAAAATTTGATCAAGGAGAAGCATAGTGGTGGACTTGCTGGACACTTTGGTACTGATAAAACTTATGAGCAGCTGAGTCACTTCTATTATTGGCCCAAGATGAGAGCAGAAGTGGAAAATTTTGTGAAAAATTGCAAAATCTGTCATATTCCAAAGGAAGGAGCCAGAATGCAGGATTGTACACTCCCTTGCCTATTCCAGATAGGCCTTGGGAAATGGTGAGTATGGATTTTGTTCTAGGATTGCCCAAGACTCAGAGAGGAAATGATGCAATCATTTTTGTAGTGCACATATTCTCCAAAATGGCACATTTTATTCCATGTTATAAAACTAGTGATGCCACCGATGTTGCTAACTTTTTTTTCAAAGAAGTTGTTAGGTTGCATGGGTTGCCCAAGAATATTGTTTCAAAAAGAGACACTAGATTTGTGGGCCATTTTTGGAGGAAAATGTGGAAGAAACTTGGTACCAAACTGAGTTTCAGCTCAGCTTACCATCCTCAGACTGATGGACAAACTGAGGTAGTGAATAGAAGTCTAGGAAATCTGTTGAGAAGTCTTGCAGGAGAGCATCCCATGCAGTGGGACCGTATTTTTCCCCAGGAAGAATATGCATATAATGACTCACCAAACAGAAGCACAGGGTAGAGTCCATTTTATGTTGTTTCTGGAATGCACCCTAGAGGAATATCAGAGTTAAGAAATCTGGGAAAGGCAGAACTAAGGAGCGTTGATGGTGAGGAATTTGCTTTAGAGATCCAAGCCATACACGAAGAAGTGAAACAACAGCTACAAGGAAGAAACATCAAATATAGAGGCAAAGCAGACTTGAGCAGAAAAGAAGTCCATTTTGAAGTAGGAGATCTAGTTTTGGCACACTTGAGAAAGGAGAGATTCCCAAAGAAGCAGTGTAATAAACCGAAGTTCAAAAAGATCAGGCCATGCAAGATACTTAGAAAGTTTTCTGCTAATGCTTATGAGATTGAATTGCCTCCTGATGTTGGAATATATCCCATTTTTAATTTTTCATATTTGTACAAGTATGAAGAGGATTGTGCAGAAGAGGGACCAGCAGACAAGGAACAGATTGAGTGGGAAAAGCAACTACCTCCAGCACAACCATTGCAACCAGAGAATATAGTGGATAAAAGAGTGTTCAGAGAGACCAGAGGACAAGAGTATTTTCAATACTTGATCAAATGGAAGGACCAGCCAGAGGAAGATGCCACCTGGATGACTGAAGGAATGTTGCAAAATATAGGCAGGTCAGCGGAAGAGCTCATGGATAGGAGTCCATGAAGAAAATTTCCCTCAGGAGTCTGATGCAAGGGCATTAGACTCTAGCCAGAAATGTAGGAGGGTTTTTCCACATGTTGTGGCTAGGAGGGTTCGAAATCATTTGAATTTGTAGCAGCAAGGTGTCAATACCTTAGCTTCCTGTTGCATTTAGATTAGTTAGAGTCAATAGAAGTTGAATAGTTTATTTCAGTCCATCTGTCAAGTTCAATTACTCGAATAATGTAATTAAGTTTTGTTAGAAGATAAACGGTCCTCACCGAGGAACCGAAGAGACAACTTGTAATGCATATAAATTGTATCCCCCAGATGTATTGAGGGGAGGATATTTCTGTAGTGAACTTGTGTGTTAAGAAATTGCTTCCGATTGAATAAATTTCAGTGTTTGTTGATTATCAAATTGTCTTGAATTGATATTTGTGAGGGAATTTGTTTAATTTTGAGGCGATTGAACACCGGCCTGTGTATAATTGTTGAATAGAGTTGTCGTATAATCTTCGCATCTCTCTGTCCATTGTTTTCTCTTGAATTGTCCGAACAATTGTAAATCCCACTCATAGCAGAGGTCTATGTATGATCGTGGTTGTTGAGCTCTATCCCGAGGTAGTGAAAACCCTGCTTACATAGAAATAGATTTTTTTGCTGTTAATTGAAGATCCTGAACCGAGGTTAGACCCTGAGTCAGTGAACGGGAGAGCATAGAAAGGAATGGCGTAACCCAGGTTTGGCCTTGATCAATCACTGCTCAAAACCCGGAGTAGTTTGATCGCACGGCCTTTGTGGGACAGGCCGCATTTGAGAAATTAGAGCGATCACATCAGTTGAAGGACACATGGCATAAGGCGGGTTTCCAAAACTGCCCTCATCGCGTATTAACGTTCAACTGAGGAGGCAGCGCGATATCCGCGTACGCCGTCTGATCTGGAGGCTGGTTATGGAACGGTGATCACACGCAAATGAGAATGAGAGATAAATTAATGTATGGATGTTCATTTTGTTGAATCCACTTTGTGCAGGTGTGGGCCCAGGGACTAAGTACATTAAGTGTTCTGTTGGTAAGGTCGTCGGGTTATTCACATAAGCTCCGAAGTATTTAACCTTTGTCATAAGGTTTTGGTAGGGATACTTGTTGGATTGTCGAACTTAATATAATTAAATCCCGAAGTTGGTGCCAATTCTATATTGGAGGTATCACGACGTTATAATTTTTGATATATTTAAATTCTTCCAAGGTTGCTGAATGTGTTTTTTTTGTCAATTTCTTTGAAATTGATAAATAAAATTACAAGAGAAGTTGTGGAAGACCACGTGGAGATGAACTGAGTTAATCCAAGGGAAAATGCTGACAGAGCTATTATAGAGGCCAGCTCTCCTTAGGGGGCTGAATTTAGTTTTGTTGTTGTCACTTTCCCTTGATCTGTGCCACCAGCTATTCATCAATAGGTAGCTTGAGATCATCCTTGGTCTGCCCAGATTCCCCTACCTCCTTTTCAATGTCAAATTCTTGGCTCCACTCCTCACATTGAATGTTATATTTGATAGGACTATTCCTTCTTTCCTATGGCTATGAATTAGAACCACCCCCACCCTCCCCCACTAAGGAGCAATACACCTACCTAGCATTGCTGATCAAAGAAACCACCTTCCACTGAATCGTTATGACATATGTAATATGATTTAAATTCGCTGTTGCTAGAGATCCCCCAACAGTTCACTGGTTTAGCCTGACAAATATCCTGCTATAAGAAAAATGCCTACTCTTACTCGTATTCGAGCCGGGCAATATAGCATTTTTGCATGAGAAAAGGATCGAAGGCCAAATATAATCAGGAGATCACACTAGGTCTCGTAGTTCATGTATGAAATTATGACAAGTGCTCCTAATGTATAAATCTTACCGTTCCTGTGGATCCATCAATTTCATTCGCTCTAGCTGATTCTCCACTTGTGCATGGAATTTTACAACCCTTGTTAAGCTTATGTCATTACTGAGCCTTCTGTCAATTCCTTAACGCTGGAATGTGCAACCTTTAGTATTTTTTGTAATCACTCATGGTGTGGATAGATTGTAGCTAAACAACCATAGTTATCCTTTAAATGTCATTACTTTTTTCTATAAGGTGTATGGTTAATTTCTGGTAGTATGATATGCATTCGGTTGCTGTAGTTGTTACTGTTCCTGTGGATCCATCAATTTCATCCGCTCTAGCTAATTCTCCACCCGTGCATGGAATTTTACCACCACTATTAAGCTTATGTCGTTACTAAGCCTTCTCTCAATTCCTCAACGCTGGAATGTGAAACCTTTACTATTTTTTGTAATCGCTCATGGTGTGGATATATTATAGCTTAACGACCATAAGTAGGCATATGAGGGTGAAGGGAACCTTTTTTTACAAGAAGAATGATTGAACTAGAACGATCTACTACTGTAATGTGACTACATATTGTCTTTTTCGGATGTATTTCTGTATGAGGCAGGATCTGATCTTTTATACTTGATAACCTATTATGGGTATATCAAGAGGATTTTGTAAATAAACTGTTATCAATATATGAAACAGGGTTTTTTATCCTTTGAAAAAAGAGTTGAAATCATTCTAAATTCACATATGTTTAGTGGTGTCACTGTTTCACTTCGGATATTATGTTTCTTACCTTGATGAACAGGTGGAACTCTGCTGGGAGGCCTCTCTGTTTTTTGACTCTTTTGCTCATACTGTCAAAGGCCGTTATATGTTATATGGACTAAACTGCATAGTTATTAGACTACACATCTTCATATAGAACCTGCAAATAGTATGATGGAAACCAAACATAATAATTCATTAGTACATCACAACTTTCTAATTAGCTATTAGACTACATATCTTCATATAGATCTTGCAAATAGCATGATGGAAATGTGAACTAGCAAATAGTATGATGGAAATGTGGATCTCATGACTCTTCATGACTAATGCTTCTAGAAACCAAACATATTAAAGTATTAGGACATGCTCCTTTAACTTGCAAATAGTATGGTCGAAATGTGGATCTAATGACTCTTCATGATTAATGCTTCTAGAAACCAAACATAATTTAATGTATTAGGACATGCTCCTTTAGGCTTGGTGGAATTACCTTTGATTTTTATTTCTCTCTTACACACATATATATATGAAGAGATGATCCCATTTTATTTTTTATTCATAGATCAAATGTCATATAAATACAATATTTATCATAATTTACAATGATTCATTCCATATTATTCATAAATTTTTCATTAAAAAATGAACCCTTTAAATGATGAACCTAGTCAATGCTTCTTCTTCATGAAGAAGACTACTTGTATTAGGGCATAATTTAATGTATTAGGACATACTCCTTTAGGCTTGGTGGAATTACCTTTGCTTTTTATTTCTCTCTTACACACATATATATATGAAAAGATGATCCCATTTTCTTTTTTTATTCATAGATCAAATGTCATTTAAATACAAGATTTATCATAATGTACAATGATTCATTCCATATTATTCATAAATTTTTTCATTAAAAAATGAACACTTTAAATGATGAACCTAGTTAATGCTTCTTCTTCATGAAGAAGACTACTTGATCTTTCAATTTGAATTTGATGATGGTCCTTTGTTATCTTTCTTGACTACAAATTATTGACACAATCATATGCTTCTTGTTACTCTTTTTATTCCTTCCTTATATTGTATTCTCCCCCTTAGATATTGTGTAATCTCCCACATAGATATTGCACTCAATTTTGATGGTCCTTTGTTATCTTTCTTGACTACTTCAAATTATCAAATTATTGACACAATCATATAGATATTGCACTCAATTTTGATGTTCCTTTGTTATCTTTCTTTACTTCAAATTATTGACACTTGATCATATAGATATTGCACTCAATTTTGATGGTCCTTTGTTATCTTTCTTGACTACTTCAAATTATTGACACAATAATATGCTTTTTGTTACTCTTTTTATTCCTTCCTTATATATATTCTCCCCCTTAGATATTGTGTACTCTCCCACATAGATATTGCACTCAATTTCATAGGCACTTCTTTTGAAGTCAAATAAGTGAATAATTTACAAGAAATATCCCTAATTTGTATCTCACATGTTCAAATGGTTCTCTAACAAGATAATTTACAAGAACTATTCCTAATTTGTTTCTCACATATTCAAATGCTTCTCTAACAAGATTCTTTGTGGGTATGTATTCCATCTTCACTATTTTCACAAAGACTTGTTGTGTGAGGAAGTGGTACTTTATGATGATATGTAAATAGTGATTGAAGGAAGTAGAATATTTTATTTTTGAAATTATTATTACACTTATATTGAAACACTTAATAGATATATAGATTTACCTTAATATCTTGTAGAGCCCATTTCATCCAAAACACTCAAAAATAAATTTACCTTACCTTAATATCTTGTAGAGCCCATTTCATCCAAAACACTCAAAAATAAATTTACCTTACCTTAATATCTTGTAGAGCCCATTTCATCCAAAACACTCAAAAATAAATTTACCTTAATATCTTGTAGAGTGCATTTCATACAAAACACTCGAAAAGAAGTATCTACTATGTTCATTCCACTTCTACTCACTCAAAAAGAAATTTACCTTAATATCTTGTAGAGCCCATTTCATCCAAAACACTCAAAAATAAGTAACTACTATGTATTCCACTTCTACTCACTCAAAAAGAAATTTACCTTAATATCTTGTAGAGCCCATTTCATCCAAAACACTCAAAAAGAAGTAACTACTATGTATTCCACTTCTACTCTAGATAGAGAAAGTAACGACTCTTTCTTGCTTAACCATTAAACCAAAGACTCTTCTAAGTATAATTATACATTGTCCACTTGTACTTTTCACAAGCCTAGTTGAATCTCTATATGTTGTCAATGTAATTTTCTCACAAGTAAATTTTTCAATGTAAATTTCTTAACTTCTACAAGTTTTATAGGCAGAGTCTGTAAAGGGCCAGGTAGCCTCTGGATCTCATCTTTTATGGAAGGTGAAATATCTAGTAAATTCCCCTACAGTCAATCTTTGGAATAGATCTAAATAGAAGTTCTTCATTTTAATATCCATAAAACACAACCACTTTAAGGTAAACTGTTTACATGTGTCATTTCTCCCACAAACTAAAGGCTTCCTCCCATTAATTTTAGATGTGAATTCTACCATAAACTTTTTAAGTCAAACTTTAAGATAAACCATGCACATGTCATTTGCAATAAATGTCAATTTAATATCTAAATTCACATATTTTCAGTGGTGTCATTGTTTCACTTCCGATATTATGTTGCTTACCTTGATGAACAGGTGGAACTCTGTTGGGAGGCCTCTCTGTTTTTTGACTCTTTGCTCATACTATCAAAGGTCGTTATATGTTATATGGGTTATACTGTATAGTTATTAGACTACATATATTCATATAGAACTTGCAAATAGTATGATAGAAACCAAACATAATAATGTATTAGGACATCACAACTTGCTAATTAGTTATTAGACTACATATCTTCATATAGAACTTGCAAATAGCATGATGGAAATGTGAACTTGCAAATAGTATGATGGAAATGTGGATCTCATGAATCTTCATGATTAATGCTTCTAGAAACCAAAACATAATAATGTATTAGGACATTCTCTCTTAACTTGCAAATAGTATGGTCAAAATGTGGATCTCATGAATCTTCATGATTAATGCTTCTAGAAACCAAACATAATTTAATGTATTAGGACATGCTCCTTTAGCCTTTGCGGAATTAACTTTTCTTTTTATTTCTCTCTTACACACACATATATATGAAGAGATGATCCCATTTTATTTTTTATTCATAGATCAAATGTCATTGAAATACAATATTTATCATAATGTATAATGATTCATTCCATATTATTCATAAATTTTTTCATTAAAAAATGAACCCTTTAAATGATGAACCTAGTTAATGCTTCTTCTTCATGAAGAAGACTACTTGATCTTTCAATTTGAATTTGATTATGGTCCTTTTTTATCTTTCTTGACTACTTCAAATTATTGACACAACCATATGCTTTTTGTTACTCTTTTTATTCCTTACTTATATCTATTCTCCCCCTTAGATATTGTTTACTCTCCCACATATATATTTCACTCAATTTCATAGACTCTTCTTTTGAAGTCAAATATATTGTATTCTCCCCCTTAGATATTGTGTACTCTCCCACATAGATATTGCACTCAATTTGATAGGCTCTTCTTTTGAATTCAAATAAGTGACAATAATTTACAAGAACTATCCCTATTTTTTTTTTGAACTATCCCTAATTTGTTTCTCACATGTTCAAAATGTTGTCTAAGAAGATAATTTACAAGAACTATTCCTATTTTTTTTCTCATATATTCAAATGCTTCTCTAACAAGAGGCTGTGTGGGTATGTATTCCATCTTCACTATTTTCTCCAAGACTTGTTGTGTGAGGAAGTGGTACTTTATGATGATATTTAAATATTGATTGAAGGAAGTAGAATATTTTATTTTTGAAATTATTATTACAATTCTATTGAAACAGTTAATTGATATATAGATTTACCTTAATATCTTGTAGATCCCATTTCATCCAAAACACTCAAAAAAACATTTACCTTACCTTAATATCTTGTAGATCCCATTTCATCCAAAACACTCAAAAAGAAATTTACCTTAATATCTTGTAGAGCCCATTTCATCCAAAACACTCAAAAATAAATTTATCTTACTTTAATATCTTATAGAGCCCATTCCATCCAAAAAACTCAAAAGAAAATTTACGTTGATATCTTGTAGAGTTCATTTCATCCAAAACACTCAAAAAGAAGTAACTACTATGTACATTCCACTTCTACTCACTCAAAAAAAAATTTACCTTAATATCTTGTAGAGCCCATTTCATCCAAAACACTCAAAAATAAGTAACTACTATGTATTCCACTTCTACTCACTCAAAAATAAATTTACCTTAATATCTTGTCGAGCCTATTTCATCCAAAACACTCAAAAAGAAGTAACTACTATGTATTCCACTTCTACTCCAGATAGAGAAAGTAAGGACTCTTTATTGCTTAACCATTAAACCAAAGACTCTTCTAAGTAGAATTATACATTTTCCACTTGTACTTTTCATAAGCCTACTTGAATCACTATATGTTGTCAACGTAAATTTCTACTACTAAATTTGTCAATGTAAATTTCTTAACTTCTACAAGTTCTATAAATTTGTAAATTTAAATTTCTTAACTTCTACAAGTTCTATAGGCAGAGTCTATAAAGGGCCAGGTAGCCTCTGGATCTCCTATTTTATGAAGGGTGAAATATCTAGTAAATTCCCCTACAGTCAATCTTTGGAGTAGATCTAAATAGAAGTTCTTCATTTTAATATCCATAAAACACAACCACTTTAAGGTAAACTATGTACATGTGTCATTTCTCCCACAAACTAAAGGCTTCCTCCCATTAATTTTAGATGTGAATTCTACCATAAAATTTTTAAGTCAAACTTGAAGATAAACCATGCACATGTCATTTGAAATAAATGTCAATTTAATATTTAAATTCAAATATGTTCAGTGGTGTCATTGTTTCACTTCATATATTATGTTGCTTACCTTAATGAAAAGGTGGAACTCTGCTGGGAGACCTCTCTATTTTTTGACTCTTTGCTCATACTCTCAAAGGCTGTTATATGTTATATGGGCTATACTGTATATTTATTAGACTACATATCTTCGTATAGAACTTGCAAATAGTATGAAGGAAACGAAACATAATAATGCATTAGGACATCAGAACTTGCTAATTACTTATTAGCCTACATATCTTCATATAGAACTTGCAAATAGCATGATGGAAATGTGAACTTGCAAATAGTATGATGAAAATGTGGATCTCATGACTCTTCATGATTAATGCTTCTAGAAACCAAACATAATAATTTATTAGGACATGCTCCTTTAACTTGCAAATAGTATGGTCGAAATGTGGATCTCATGACTCGTCATGATTAATGCTTCTAGAAACCAAACATAATTTAATGTCTTAGGACATAATTTAATGTATTAGGACATGCTCCTTTAGGCTTAGTGGAATTACCTTTGCTTTTTATTTCTCTCTTACACACATATATATATGAAGAGATGATCCCATTTTAGTTTTTATTCATAGATAAAATGTCATTTAAATACAAGATTTATCATAATGTACAATGATTCATTCCATATTATTCATAAATTTTTTCACTAAAAAATGAACCCTTTAAATGATGAACCTAGTTAATGCTTCTTCTTCATGAAGAAGACTACTTGATCTTTCAATTTGAGTTTGATGATGGTCCTTTGTTATCTTTCTTGACTACCTTGTTATCTTTCTTGACTACTTCAAATTATTGATATGCTTCTTCTTACTCTTTTTACTCCTTCCTTATATTGTATTATCCCGATTATATATTGTGTACTCTCCCACAAAGATATTGCACTCAATTTTGATGGTCCTTTGTTATCTTTCTTTACTACTTCAAATTATCAAATTATTGACACAATCATATAGATATTGCACTCAATTTCGATGGTCCTTTGTTATCTTTCTTTACTTCAAATTATTGACACTTGATCATATAGATATCATATAGATATTGCACTCAATTTTGATGGTCCTTTGTTATATTTCTTGACTACTTCAAATTGTTGACACAATCATATGCTTTTTTTTATTCTTTTTATTCCTTCCTTATATCTATTCTCCCCCTTAGATATTGTGTACTCTCCTACATAGATATTGCACTCAATTTCATAGGCTCTTATTTTGAAGTCAAATAAGTGACAATAATTTACAAGAACTATCCCTAATTTGTTTCTCTCATGTTAAAATGGTTCTCTAACAAGATAATTTACAAGAACTATTCCTAATTTGTTTCACATATTCAAATGCTTCTCTAATAAGAGGCTTTGTGGGTATGTATTCCATCTTCATTATTTTCTCAAATACTTGTTGTGTGAGGAAGTGGTACTTTATGATGATATGTAAATAGTGATTGTTCATGAAGTAGAATATTTTATATTTGAAATTATTATTACACTCAAATTGAAACACTTAATACATATATAGATTTACCTTAATATCTTGTAGAGCCCATTTCATCCAAAACACTCAAAAATAAATTTTCCTTACCTTAATATCTTGTAGAGCCCATTTCATCCAAAATGTTCAAAAGGAAGTAACTACTATGTATTCCACTTCTACTCACTCAAAAATAAATTTACCTTAATATCTTGCAGAGCCCATTTCATCCAAAACACTCAAAAAGAAGTAACTACTATGTATTCCACTTCTACTCTAGATAGAGAATGTAACAACTCTTTCTTGCGTAACCATTAAACCAAAGACTCTTATAAGTAGAATTATACATTGTCCACTTGTACTTTTCACACGCCTAGTTGAATATCTATATGTTGTCAATGTAAATTTCTACTAGTAAATTTGCCAATGTAAATTTCTTAACTTCTACAAGTTCTATAAATTTGTCAATGTAAATTTCATAAATTCTACAAGTTCTACAGGTAGAGTCTGTAAAGGGCCAAGTAGCCTCTAAATCTTATTTTTTATGAAAGCTGACATATATAGTAAATCCCCTTATAGTCAATCTTTGGAATAGATCTAAATAGAAGTTCTTCATTTTAATATTCATAAAACACAACCACTTTAAGGTAAAATGTGTACATGTGTCATTTATCCCACAAAATAAAAGCTTCCTCCCATTAATTTTAGATGTGAATTTTGGACCATAAACTTTTGAAGTCAAACTTTAAGATAAACCATGCACATGTCATTTACCTCATGATCTTGTGTAATTTCTCCCATGTCGTATATATTTCTTATTGATTTTATTTTTTTTAGGGATAACAAAACCATTAAATATGGTTGAAAAATGGAAATTATGCATAGAATTTTCTTGCTATCCCAATCCAGGGAAAGAATTTACTACATATGTGCTTTCCGATATTGCGACTAGAAAAGACGTCCAAAGGAAAATGAATATACCGAGAAGAACAACAAACAACGAGGCATATTATATTGGATTGATAGAAGGCTAGGGAAAAATGATGGAGTATGGATCAAATGGAATTGTAGTTTTCACCTATTCTGAGCTTGTGTGCAACCATATGAATGGCGTGTGCCAAGTTAAGAATGAGAGGCTAAAAGAACTGCATGGAATAGAAAACAATATTGTTAGCCAATTTAAATTTTTTAGTAAAAGGCATTGTATAAATGTGAATAAGATGTCTGCTGATCTATTACATGGGGCAATGCCAATTCAGGATTCATATATTAAAGATGAATTAGAATTATACAAAGAAATGCCAATTCAAGATTCATCTCTCAAAGATGAATTGGTTTTGAGATGTTCTTCTTCAAAAATTCAAGATTCATCTCTCAAATATGAATTAGTGTTGAGACGCTCTCCTTCAAAATTGATTGATGGAAATTGTAACATATCTTGGATATGTGTGTGTTGTGTACTTATAAATGTGTCTTTTTTAATGACCATGTGCTTTTCTCAATTATATACCAAGTGTGCTCCCACCAAACCATGTAAAGGGCAACTTGGTGAACTTCACATTTTTATAAAATTAAAATGCGGGGACTTCAACAAATTTTTGTTTAAATGGAGTTTGTTTAAATGCAGTTTCACTTCTTTTTTAATAACCATGTATTTTTTTCAATTGTATACCAAGTGTACTCCCACCATGTAAAGCGCAATTTGGTGAACTTATCATTTTTATAATTTTTTTTTTGTTTAAATTGAGTTTCACACATCTATTAGTGTTTTGAAAGTTGTGTTATACATAATTTGTGTACACTAAATTACATTAATTTTCTGAAATTTATTTTGTGTAAATGTCCACCAATAGATATATATATCATGGAGGATGAATGACGAATATCAACAAAATCTCATATGGGGGATCAGGGATCGGGGGATGTTCATGGTATTTAAATATAATCTTAAATATCCATACATGTGTGTACATATGGAATTGATTTTTTTATTAAATTTGTGAGTTAAATTAGTTGTTAATAAGTTTCATTTTTTATTATTTAGGAGATAAGAGGAGAAGGTTCTTTACTCCAACCATGGAGCATGCCCATGGTTCACCCAGTCGTGGTATGGTTCACGCAATTTAATCAATGAATATGTAAATGTAATTATATGTACACATGAATGTATTTTTCAATTGATTATAAATTCATATTTGTTTATGAAGCTTCTCTCTCGTCTCAAGAGGTTGGTGGTGGTTCAAATCCCCTTAGAGGGCCATCAATGAGTGGTAGCAGGTTCCATGAAGGTGGTGATATTTATTCCCCTGGAGGCCAATCAACGGCTTGTGGTGCTGGTTCTCAGCAGGGTTGTTCTGGGTCTAGTTCTCAGTAGGGTCATTCTGGGTCTCAATAGTTTCAGGGTGGAGAAGATGCTAACCAACCACGTCGAGGTTGCCACCAATTAAAATATTTTTTTCATTGAATTTGTACAAATTTGTTTACATGTGTTTTTATAATATAAAAAATTATATATATATTGATACAGAGGTTGAAAATGTTCCAAATATTGGTCAAAATAGACGCAGGGTAGAATTCTACATTCAAGAAGAAGGTTGTCTACCCACCACAACTTATCCAGCCTACATTTTTGATATACCATGGGAAACAAACATGGTGCAATGCACTTTACAAAGGTGTCAAAAAATTCATGCAAAATTGTGAAGAGATCTCGTGGCTTTGACTCTACCTACTGAGAGTCAAAAAAGCCTCGAAATAGTTACACATTCATTGGGCGAAATTGTAAATGTGTACAAAAATCTTGGGCCAACAACTGATACATTTGTATAAGTGATGAGAAAGAGAAAGGAAACAGTAATGGGTCCTGATCAATGGGAGGATGTAAAACAAAGAGTTACAAAAGATATGGTGAAGTCAATGTTTAATTTCAAGGAAGGGCCAAAAATAAAAATGCTGAAGGTGCAATATTTCAAGCACTCATATATAGCTCACTATTTGTATGATAGGCACCTTGCGGCCTATGGAAGGCTCCCATGGAACGATGAGGTTCCTGTTTTTTTTGCACAATTTTTTTACGCCGAATTTTTTTTGAATATGAAACCCAACGACAATGACCTTCCATCAAATTTTTTTGGTCTGGGGAAAGGTCAATTGTATGATTGTAAGGGCGCTAAGTAAGATGTCGAGTTGCCTCGCCCTGAGCCTCCATTGGTGAGTCGACCTTTTCGGGTGGAAACTCTACAGTTAGAGATGGATGCGACTTCTCAAATAAGTCGAGAAGAAAGGGATGTCATGATCGACAATGTTTACAGTGGATGGGTGGAGTTGATGTTTGTCTAAATCGACAAAGAGCACGTGAAAATGCACATGCCAATTTTCTGTATTGTACAGATGAAGATATTGACAAAATGAATGTTGAAGATCTCTGAATATATGCAAAGAATTTTCGCAATGGTTTTCAAGACCTAATTTTTCATGAGGAAGAGGGCACGGGAACGGTATATGTTAATGACCTTAGTGTTCAATTATTTTAACATGTATACATGTGCACAATTTGTAATAAATACATGTGTATGTGCATGTATACATTTATTTGTATGTACATTAATCTAACAAAAATGTATTATTATATGTTAAAGCACCATTTGCAGTTGTCACGCATGATGAGTGATGAAAATGTTAATATCACATTCAGGACCTCTGGTTCAAACAATGCAGATGGGTCTCACCATCAAGATATGTTGGAAAATGTTAGTTTTTTTTAAATGCTATTTTTAAAATAAATAATTGTGCACACATGTACATGTATGTATATATAATGATAAAATGTTTCAACAAATTCTGATTCCGTCCGATGTTTTTGGGATGGCGGTACCTTCTTCTTCCTTGGGAGATGTACCTTCTACTTCCTGTGGAGATGTGCCACAAGTATGGAAAAATTTTCACTTTTAAAATTTATGTTTAAGTTATATATATATATATATTCCACCTCAAAAAGTTCCATTAAAAATTGAGATATATATATCTATATCTTGAGTTATTTTAAATTTTTTGAATTTAGGTTCCTATAGAAGATTTCTTTAATCCACGGACTCTAGCGATGGAGATAGGAACATCCACACCATTTCAACCATTTGAACAAGTTGTCTAACTTTTTTTTTAATATTATTGAAAATAAGTTTATATATGTACACGTGCATTTTCATTTGAAATATATATATATATATATATATATATATATAACTGTACATGTATATTGTACAATTTACTGTTGCAGATGTTCCCATGGGGGCGGAACTTGTTGCAGGTTATCAAATGGAGAGGGAACCTCATGAGGTATTGCATGATTTTTTTGTTATATTTTGTTTTTTACATGAAGTTCTATATATATTCTCACTCATTTTTAAAACATCAAATTTTAATGTTCAAGTACATGTGCATTGTGTACAGGTTTCCCATGCTTCGCATGATAGTGCGCGGATTGAGACCCTGATAGGAAAGACGCTACATCCATCTCTATTTGATGGACATGATTTGTAGATTTGATTTCAAGATTTAGATAGTCTTAAATTTACTTTTTTATATATAATCTAGATGCACTATCATATATATATATATATATATATATATATATAACTTGATACAGTTTGATACTTGTGAGATCTACAATTTTTGGACATATTTTATTACAGTGTTAATATAATTTGTTTTGTTCCAAAAAGTTAAGTTTTGGATGGTTTTAGTACTCTTGGCATGTGAATGTGAAGTAATGTTGTTATATAATTTGTTTGGTTTTTAAAACTTTTAAGTTTTGGATAATTGAACTACTAGTAATGTTGTCATCTATAAATTAATGTTTTGCTTCTGAACTACATTTGGCATGTTATGTAATGATGTGTTATAATTTGTTTTGTTTTTAAAATTTATTTTTGGATGCTTGATGTACATTTGGCATGTGATATAATTTTAAATGTTTTTATTGGATATTTGAACTATAATTGGCATGGCATGTGAAGTAATGTTTTGTATGATATAATCAAAAAGTTTTTAAAACTCAAGTTTAGGATGGTTTCAATCCACATTTGGCATGTGATATTTAATGTTTTTATTGGATATTCAAGAACTACAATTGGCATGGCATGTGAAGTAATACGTGCATGTGAGGTAATGTTGTGATCTATAATTTTGGATGGTTTCAATCTACATTTGCCATGTGATATAATGTTAAATGTTTTTATTGAATAGTTGAACTATAATTGGCATGACATGTGAAGTAATGTTGCACAATATATAATCAAAAAGTTTTTAAAACATAAGTTTTGGATGGTTTCAATCTACATTTGGCACATGTGATATAATATTAAATGTTTTTATTGGATAGTTGAACTACAATTGGATGGCATGTCAAGTAATGTTGGGATATAACAAAAACGTTTTTAAAACCCAAGTTTTGGATGGTTGAAGTACATTAATAATCTGAAGTAATGTTGTGATATAATAAAAAAAAAATTAAAATGAAGTTCTCAAGTAATGTTGAGATATAATCAAAAAGAGTAAAAAAGTAGTTATATGTGAATCCATTTAATTTTGATTTAATGTTAAATGTTTTGATATAATGTCAAATTTTTTGATCTAAGTTTTGGAAGGTTTCAATCTACATTTAACCTATGGAAGATGTTGGGAAAAACACTGAGAGGGGGGGGGTGAATCAGTATTTAGGACTTTATCAAAATTTTTACTTTTTCACTCTCTAAAACCCATACGCTACTTTTCTGAAGCCAACTAGCGTATACACGCGGATATCCTTCATAAAACTCGCGTATACACAGAGATCTAATTATGCCATTAGTTCTTCACTTATATCATTCCATCGTTCATTCATTAGATGTTCTATAAACAGTAAACATGTGCAGTAAGAACAGAATAAACCATCACACAAAGCATCACACATGAACACCAGGATTTTTAGGTGGAAACCCAAGTCGGGAGAAAACCACCGCTGCAGTTGCTCAGCCTTCAATATTTTATTATAGAGAAAACATCTTACAACATATGTGCTGGCGTAGCCTCCTACCAGCACGCAGGCACCCACCTGCGCTCGTTTACCAGCCTCTCCTGGAAGGGAGCTACAACCCCCTGCTCTCGTTTACCAGCCTCTTCTGGAAGGGAGCTACGACCCCCTGATCTCGTTTACCAGCCTCACTTGGAAGGGAGCTACGACCCCCTAACTGAAGGCTGCAACCCTCAGCACCTCTATGGACCATGTTTCATCAATTTTCACACTAGATCCAACAACTTCAATAGAGCACAAATTGTAGGCCACGTTTCATCATATTTTCAGACTGGACCCACTCCATACATTTAAGCACAGTCAAAGATCATCAACAGATAGCTATAACACAGAAAAACAGATCAGACATTTCATACCCCATACTTCAGCAAACCCTAGTTTGCATACACGCTTTACTTTCTCTGATATCGCGTATATACACGCTTACGTTTACATCAACAAGCGTATACATATGTTCATACTTCAAGACTGATACACGCTTTCGCTTTACCAAACTCGTGTATATACGCGCTTCCATTGTAATAAACTAGCGTATGGATCTTCAACCATTACAGAGCTGCATACTTCTTCAGATCAGATATTCAGTTCAGATTTAACTCTTCACTTCAGACAGATGTTCGCCTCATCTCAGATCTAATCCTTCCATAAACAGATCTAGCAGATACAAATACATTCCAGATCTAGATTCCCTTCTTTGTCATTTCTTCATTGGTGCATCATACATTCAGATCTTTCATTCAGCTGTAACCCTTTCCATTCAGATATGCTTCAGAGAGAAGTATTCATTCAAACTCAGACATCTTGCACCCATGCTACTCATTTGCATAATGAATTTCTTCTCCTTATATAGGTTTACCCTTTTTCAATACCATGAGCCAAAACTACATTACTTCCGATGGTATTCCTAGACGGGGTCACATAGACGAATCATTACTCAATACAATGGGTCAATACCATCGTGGTTACCCCTGGTTTTGTACTTTATGAGCGCTTTTGCACATACGTGACTTGGCACATTATTTCCTGTGTGCATACGCGGCTTCTACTAGACAAATCCGCGTATGCCTTGAGACATACTCTTTTCATCATAGATCTAATACATACTGAATTCCTTTCTTCATTACCTTCTGTACTCACTGTAGATACATCATATTTAGTTCATCAAGACATATTCTATCAATCACAATTTCATCAAGTAAGTTGCCATCATCTTCATCAAGTGGGTTTCCATCAAGGACAACACTCTGCATCATATTTCCAACAATCTCCCCCTTTGGACTTGATGGCAACCACGATGGTGTTTGATCACTACAACAAATAGATACATTAAGAATACAATGACACCATGTCACTCTCCCCATTCTTTGACACCATTCTTTTCCTTTATTCAAACACCATGTCACTCTCCCCCTTTGACATCAAGGGCAAAAGGCAGATCAAAACAAGCACAAAGTTTTTCTCCTCATGTAGAGGGAAGCGTTCTGCAGATCTGATGTACACTGGAGTGACCAAGCTCCCCCTGAGTTCATGCTGAATCTTCAAACATATTTTTCAATGAAGTACATGACTCTATGACCTTCCTATCACCAAAGACTGATGCATACATCAAAGATCCATCCAAGTGGATTTACATATGAGACTCAAATACCCAACCAAGAGGGTTTACACATCTCAACTCAAATACCCAACCAAGTGGGTTTACAAATTTGACTCAGCTACCCAACCAAGTGGGTTTACAAATTTTGACAAGTCCTTACATGACTGAATATTACAATTTACATCATAGGTCTCAATCATGACCTTTTCATCAAATTACAAATATGACTTTTCATGACCAATACCAGAAAGACCTCAAGAGAGATCATATATCAGAACCATCATAATGCCAACAATGCATTATACTCAGCAAGGCTAGGGCTCCCACGAAATCGCATCAAAACATCACTTTCAATGTGACCAAGGCTCCCCCTTTGCTTGTACGGCTTCAGACACCTTCAACAACATGTCATCGACAACAAACTGCGCAATCTGTCCATATCTGCGAATCATAAGACTTCCATTTCATCCATGAATACTCTTCATCGAAGTAACAATCGGGCTCATCATGATCTTCAACATAAGAAACCAAGTATCATATCATCATTATTTAGAGCGAAAAATAGTGATATAGAGTCAATAATACGATTATTAACAATCATATTAACAATCGGACTGATGCTCCCCTTGAACCTGAACTCCAGATCTTTAGCTTTCATACAATTCTCTTATCATCAATTCATACGCGGCTGTGTCTGCTAGAACTCGCGTGTATACGCGACTTTAGTTCACTGAACCCACGTATGGAAAGTGACACATTGAAAATTTCACTTTCCTTAATCTCCCCCTGAACTTATGCCTCTTGTACCTATCTTCTTCACATCAGATGCACTGTCAGAAATAAATATAACCAGAATCACCAAAACAACCATGGGAATCATCATACATCGCTCCCCCTGTGATGATGCATCTCACATCACTTCCTGCAGTCATTAAGAGAGGTAAGCTTCAAAATCGGATGACTGCTACGTTTCTGACCAGTCCTCCTTCCTATTCCAGCTTTGCTTGACATTTCTAATTGTGTGTTGAAAATTATCCAATTTCTCAGATATGTTCATCCTGCATTCTTTTTCCACATGTCCATACTTGTTACAAGCATAACATCTTATATGACCAGAGAAGTAAGCATAAGGATCATAGTGTGTTTCTCTGTTCTTTATTCTATTGCAATTAGCTGCTTTATGGCCATACTTGTTACATGAAAAACAATATCCTTTGAAGAAACCAGAGTACCTTTCTATGTAGAATCTGTTTGTATGTGCCTGAAACATTCTGCTTCTGCAATTTGCTGCAACATGCCCATAATTATGACATTTAAAGCATTCAACATTATTGAATGATTTCCTTTGAGACTTCATCATTGTCGATTGACCTTTTCTTTCTTTCAATACTTCAGATTTTTTATTTTTACATCCTTTGAATCTTCGTACTTCCTTGTGAACTAGATTCTCCTTTGATCGTTTCACTTCGCCCGGACGAAGTTTGATGAAGGAGACCTTTGACTACTAAGAGTATTGTCCAAAATCTTAGTACTATCTTGAAACCTCAAAAGTTTAACCTTTTCTTCGAATTTACCTTTGAGAATGTTTACCTCCACCTCCAAGGCTTGGCATTGCTTCTTCACGCTTTCTTCTTTCCTTCTTCTGTCTTCTACTTGGTTATTCAGATTTAGAATATCTTCTTTCAACCCATTTTCTTGCTCTCCAAAAGTTTGTAAGAGTTCTTCATTCTTCTTCTTCGATGCTTCGAGATTTACTTTCAGAGATATGTTTTCTGCTTCAAGTCCTGCATTCTTCTTATTTGATTTATCCAGGTCTTCTTTGAGGGAAATGATTTTGCTTTAAGAACTTCCTTTTCAAATAGTATTTGTGAGGGTCCTGCATTCTTCTTATTTGATGCTTCAAGATCTGCTTGTAGAGAGATGATTCCAGCTTCAAGACCTTCATTTTTCCTTTTTGATATTTTGAGATTTGCATTTAGATCGTTGATTTCTGCTTCCAGTCTTTTCATTCGATTGGATGCATAAGCATGAAACCTTTGATACTTGTCTATCTGTTCTTTCATTCTAGAGATCATAGATTCATTCTCCTTAGATGATTTTTGTTGATCTTCAACTTTAATCTTGACTGCTTCTTCTAGATCCATACTGTTACTTTCACTATCTTTACCTTTGCATGCACAAGAGAGTAAAATACAAGAACAGTGATCAATACCTGTTTCATTTTCTTCAATTTCTGATATACATGATTTCTGAGGTATCTCCTTTCCTCGAGTAACCTTCTTCTTTTGCTTCTTTGCCATGAGCACTTGTAGAACTTGGTCAGAATATTCTTCATCTTCACTAGACACTTCATCATCATCTTCATTTGCATAATAACTCTTTCTCTTTTCAAATTGTTTCCATTTACCATGTTTTTCTCTATAAGGACATTTAGCAGCATAGTGACCAACTCTTCCACAATCAAAACATTTGAAGGGAAGCTTACCTTTGAATCTTCCAGTTCCCAGTTGGAGTTTTCTCACAAAATTTGCTTCTTCTTCTTCTGATATATAATTTGATTCCTTGACATCTACCTTTTATTTTTCTTTTTCACATACCTTAAAAGCATCTTCTTTGATTTGAGAGGGACCTCCTTGTCTCATTTCATAAGCAGTTAGAATACCATGTAGTTGAACAATAGTAAGAGTTTGCAGATCTTGCCTTTCTTCAATAGCTGATACTTTTGACTCAAATTTTGAAGTTAAATATCTTAAGACTTTTTACACCAGAGTAGTATCGGTTATGGTTTCACCCAAACTTCTCATACGATTTACAATATCATCTAGACGGAAAAAGAAACTGGCAATACTCTCATCACTATGCATCCTTAAATTTTCATATTCAATTCTGAGAGTTTTGAGTTTTGCACTTTTTACCTTTGTATCTCCTTCATAGATTTGAATGATTTTGTCCCATATTTATTTTGCTGAATTTAGCTGCATCACTTTAACAAATTCTGATTCAGACATGCTTCCTAATAAAACATTGAATGCTTTGGCATTGATTTCATATTTCTTCCTTTCTGCTGCATCGGTAGGAATACTTGCCGGGTATTGATAACCTTCTTCCACGATTGCCCATACATCTGCCCCAAGACTTTGCAGATATGCTTTTGTTCGAACCTTCCAGAATATTAGATTTCTTCCATTGAATAGAGGTGGCTTTATAGACATTACTCCTTCATGACTTCCCATTGCGAATGATCTCCTTGACGTCGAAGCTTAACGAGAAGGACGAAAGCTCGACCACGGTGTTGGGAAAAATACTGAGAGGGGGGGCTGAATCAGTATTTAGGACTTTATCAAACTTTTTACTTTTTCACTCTCTAAAACCCATACGCTACTTTGCTGAACCAAACTAGCGTATACACGTGGATATCCTTCATAAAAATCGCGTATACACAGAGATATAATTATGCCATTAATTCTTCACTTATATCATTCCATCATTCATTCATTAGATGTTCAATAAATAGTAAACATGTGCAGTAAGATCAAAATAAACCATCACACATAAGCATCACACATGAACACCAATATTTTAGGTGGAAACCCAAGTCGGGAGAAAACCACCGCTGCAGTTGCTCAGCCTTCAATATTTTATTATAGAGAAAACATCTTACAACATGTCTTTGGTGCGACCTCCTACGACTGCGAGGCAAATCGTCGCTCGTTTACCCATTTCTCCGATGATGGAGGAGCTACCGTCCCCGCTCTCCTTTACCGACCTCTCCTGGAAGGGAGCTACGACCCCCTGATCTCGTTTACCAGCCTCACCTGGAAGGGAGGTACGACCCCCTGACTGAAGGCTACAACCCTCAGCACCTCTATGGAACAAGTTTCATCAATTTTCACACTGGATCCAACAACTTCAATAGAGCACAACTTGTAGGCCACGTTTCATCATATTTTCAGACTGGACCCACTCCATACATTTAAGCACAGTCAAATATCATCAACAGATAGCTATAACATAGCAAAACAGATCAGACATTTCATACCCCATACTTCAGCAAACCCTAGTTTGCATACGCGCTTTCCTTTCTCTGATATCACGTATATATGCACTTACGTTTACATCAACAAGCGTATACATCTGTTCATACTTCAGGACTGATACGCGCTTTCGCTTTACCAAACTCGCGTATATACGCGCTTCCACTGTAATAAACTACCGTATGGATCTTCAACCATTACAGATCTGCATACTTCTTCAGATCAGATATTCAGTTTAGATTTAACTCTTCACTTCAGACAGATGTTTGCCTCATCTCAAATCTAATCCTTCCATAAACAGATCTAGAAGATACAAATACATTCCAGATCTAGATTCCCTTCTTTATCATTTCTTCATTGGTGCATCATACATTCAGATCTTTCATTCAGCTGTAACCCTTTTCATTCAAATATGCTTCAGAGAGAAGTATTCATTCAGACTCAGACATCTTGCACCCATGCTACTCATTTGCATAATGAATTTCTTCTCCTTATATAGGTTTACCCTTTTTCAATACCATGAGCCAAAACTACATTACTTCTGATGGTATTCCTGGACGGGGTCACATAGACGAATCATTACTCAATACAATGGGTCAATACCATGGTGGTTACCCCTGGTTTTGTACTTTATGAGCGCTTTTTCCCATACACGACTTCTACTAGACAAATCCGCATATGCCTTGAGACATACTCTTTTCATCATAGATCTAATACATACTGAATTACTTTCTTCATTACCTTCTGTACTCACTGTAGATACATCAGATTTAGTTCATCAAGACATATTCTATCAATCACAACTTCATCAAGTAAGTTTCCATCATCTTCATCAAGTGGGTTGCCATTCAAGGACAACACTCTATCAAGTGGGTTGCCATCAAGGACAACACTCTGCATCATATTTCCAACAGAAGACTCCCATGCATAGACATCAGATGTGTTTCAGAAGGGGAATTGGGGTAGGGGTGGAGGGGGCAGGAGTGCTGGATCTTGCCCGCCTCTTTCAATCCATGACACAGACAACCACCCTCTTCCGGCAAGTAGTGTCACAAAATTTCACTTCACCAGCGCTATGGTCATACCTCAAATTACGACAACCATTTCTGTCTTTTTTCAGGACGAGCCACAAGATGAAGGTGCCTCTGGTTCCAAGAAGCGACGGAGAAAGTCCACCATCCCAACGCATCAGCCCCAATACATGAGGAAGTCGGCAGCTCTTCCATTCAAATCCAGCTCGACGAGCTCCAACAGCGATGGTGTAAGTAGCGGCAGCTCAGCCTGTGTGGAGAAAAAGCTCAAAGATGACTCTGGCTCCTCTTCTACTTCAGAGATTTTCTCGCGGCACTCTAAGGGAGTATATGATGATCCAAAGGACTATAGTTGTCCAATTATGGAGGAGAATCCTCCTACACACATCAATAGCTAGCCTGATGTCAGGTCCTCTTTAGCTTTTTCGAAATTTTGTCATGTTTGGCAATCACTGTGCTTCTAAACACTCTATGTATGCTGGTTTCCCGATATTGGGCAGCATCTTCTCGGTTGGTTTCCCAGTTATGGGAAACCCCTTTTTTGTTTTTTTGATTCAGACCCCCTCTGGTGTTTGATAGTTAGGCAACCCAGGAGACGGGTCTCGCTATGTACATTATGTTTAATATATATAGATTAAACCAACTTAGAAAAAAATATATGTAATGTTAAATGTTTTGATCTATTTTTTGGATGGTTTTAATCAACATTTGGCCTAGATAGAAGACTCCCATGTGAAGTATTTTTTTGATTTAATAAAAAAGAGTAAAGAAGTAGTTATATGTAAATCCCTTTAATTTTGATTTAATGTTAAATGTTAAATGATTTTATATAATGTTAAATCTTTTGATCTAAGTTTTGGATGGTTTCAATCTACATTTGGCCTATGGAAGACTGCCATGTGAAGTATTGTTTTGATTTAATAAAAAAGAGTAAAGAAGTAATTATATGTAAATCCATTTAATTTTGATTTAATGTTAAATGTTAAATGTTTTGATCTAAGTTTTGGATGGTTTTTATCTACATTTGGCCTATGGAAGACTCCCATGTGAAATATTGTTTTGATTTAATAAAAAAGAGTAAATAAGTTGTACATTATCCCTTTAATTTTGATTTAATGTTAAATGTTAAATGTTTTGATCTATGTTTTGGATGGTTTCAATCTACATTTCGCCTAGATGGAAGACTCCCATGTGAAGTATTGTTTTTATTTAATAATAAAAAAAAAAAACTCAAGTTTTCGATTGTTGAAGTACATTCGGCATCTTAAGGTTACTTTTGATCTCTACATACTCTTGTTTGAGTGAAAAAATTTCCAATAGGAAGAACATAGCTTTTCAATGCAACTAACCATATCAATTAAGCTCTAATTGAAAAAAAAAGTAAAGAAGTAGATATATGTAAATCCTTTTAACTTTGATTGGAAATATAAGAAATACATATATGTTTGTTGAATTCAGGTCAATGTCATTAATGCACTCAAATAGGTAGCCTTGTTGATTTATAAATTGGTAAATTGATGACATTCAGTTAATTGTATTCTAGAACATAGAACATATCCGACCGTTGGACAAACAAATTTTGTATAAGATCATTTTTCATCAATGCACATAGTAAAGCTACTTTAACAATTAATTTCATTCTAGAACATATATATCCAATACATGTAACATTTTTCGTCAATGCACATTGAAAATATCTGACCATTGGACAAAAAATTTTGGTACTAGATTTTCAATTAGGAATAGAGATGTGAGTCAAAGCACGTGCATGTACCAAAACAATTTGTACATGTGCAAACACTTGCACAAATAACATAAGAAGCTCAATTTTTAGTTTAGTACTGGAAGTTCTAAAACATATTTAATCCAAAGAGAATAAATTTCTGGGTAATTCAATCAAAAAAATTCTAATGGAATGCCATCTTCAATAATCCGTTGATGATCAGATTTTGACATTTTCCATTTCTTAATTTTTTTTTCTTTTTCTTTGATTGAACCTCTATCAACTTTACGCGTGCTGCACACACCAAGTGACTATATTGACAACTTATGAAATCAGGTTCATAGTCTTCATAGTAAACAAAATCCCCACTTTGATTAGCTTGTCTGAAAAAATAACCTTTCAATATAATATATCCTCTTTCATATTGAAATCCGTGATCATTATAGTTTTCTAATAATTTAATTTTTCATTCAGTGCAACACATCAAATAATACTTCACATTTTCATCGTTGTCAATAGGTGCAATTACAACAAAAACATCTCCTTTAGAATAAAACAAACTTAACAAAATTATACATATTTAAATTTATTTCTAGATCTTTAAATCATTGGAAAGCAATTGAAATGTTACCTTCCCTAACAATATCAGAAACTTGATCACCATCAGATGGTATTGTAGTTTCCTCTAATTGTATTTCTTCAAAAATTGCAACAGCCATTTTTCCCTTTGTATTTAGCTCTGTATGTTTCCAATCGTTTACATACATTTTTTTTTCACAAACGTCATTGAATTTTGTGTTGTCTATGCAAACATGACAAAAACAAGAATACTTTCTTTTATCCAATGCAAACATATTTCTGGACAACTTTGTTTTAATTGAATGCAATTTTCGAGTCCCTTTTATTGTTTCAACATCATTTCCAATTGATCTATCTACATCTTCGATCTCAATATGCCAGAAAATCTTTTATACGGAAAATTCAAAGAAGAATGTAAATATTATATCAAAATACAATCAAAGATAATCATTGCAAGATAAAATTAGATTTCCAATAAAAATTAAATTGAATGTAAATTCGTACTTCCCTTGATGGGTTAGTCTCATGTCTTAGAGCAGCAATGCACCATTGAACAACTTCTTTCGCATCCACAAGTCATCTTGCAGAGGGGTTCATTTGATATCTTCAAAGTGCTCATTTTATGCATGCCCCTACATCGTCATGGTCTCCTTTTCCATGGCCAGTCTCAAAGAAATTCCAACAATTTTTAATGCAAGTTTTCTTATGAAGACAACACAACCAAAAGAATGATCGTGCAGATTTGAATTGACCTGCGCATCCGTCTGACCATATCAAATTTTCATTGAATGTTATTCCACGATTTTTCAAGGAATCATAAATTTTTCCAAAACAATGTTGTACAAAATATGTATCATGTGTACAATCGTCACTAATATAAAAGTGATATTCTCTAATGATATGTCGATTTTAACTCGTGCTTTCTATATGATCGATGTTTTGTTCAACATGTCTATATAGAATATGGACAAGCATGGAGACTTGTTTAGAATGATAGTATTCACTCTGAATTTATTTTTGTGGAACAAATGTGTATTTTTCTACAAAATCAATCATGACAAAATGGTCCCTAGTGGAAAAAATTCATGAGATTTTTTGAATTACAAGTCTTGCCATTGAGCTCTATGGGAATGCTTGGTGTATTTGTAAATTTCTACATCAAACTTCCTCAAAAACTCTATCACAAAAATTTCGTCTCCTCGTAATTCAATCCTTTTAACACTATTTCCACCTTGAATTGATGTATGGATATATTCATATCTCTTCCATTTAACTTTCATGTTGGACAATGATTGATCATTTATATCAGTACAATATTTATTTTGAAATTTAGTCAAATTTCCACAATCATCGAATTTTTTACCACTAACACATTTCTTTTTGTAAAATAGTTCATCGCTTTCTATTTCACATAGAATTTGAGATATAAAAGCACGGATAGTGGAAGGAGGAGGTGAATCCTTCCATAATGTTCTACCAAAATCGAGGAATGTGTCATAATATAACTCAAGTTCCACATGATAATGACAACAACAAGTGTCACGTACGGTGATAGGTTTTACATACCATGGTTTTTTTTAAACAAAAGCACTGATTGAAACATGAATTTCATGATTCTCTTCTTTGAACTTGTTTAATAACTCTATCTAAGTGGTTTCCAAGAAATATTTTTCATGTTCTTCATATTGATTTCGTGCTATTCTTCTTCGCATCACATTCTTTGCAGTTGGAGAAACACGCGAATTGTTGTTCCAATATTCATATATTATTTTTTTTTAAATTTTATCCAAGTCTATCTTTGTATGGTTTCCTACAAATAGCTCTCCAACAAGCGATTTCATCATTTACATCTATTTGCAGCCGAAATTTCCGATGTTTGTGCAAAGTTTTTCGCGAGGTTCCTAATGCTCATGCCATAGATGTTACCAAAAAATTATCTTTAGTACTTGATGAAACCATTTCCATATGTATTCCTCTATGTACAATTGAAACATTTTTCTACCTAGATCTCCTAATTGAATTTATAGCACTACTTATATTTTGTATCACATTTTCCTTCACTTTTTTATCTTTGGTTGATTTTCGAATACCCAGTAGTGTCATAGCTTCTTTTAATTTCCTTAATGATAGGAAACCTTTCAACATTTGAGCTTGAACTGTCACCTGCTCCTTTATGAAATACGTTTCAAAAATGAGGTTAACACGATATCGTATATAATGGTTAGGATTTTTATCTCCATATGTGTGAGTGTCAACATTTTCTAACATCTCATCATCGACACTGATTTCATCTGTACATATTCGAATAAATAATACATAATAAGTTTACATATTCAATACATAACTAAATTAATAAATATATGTATAATTTCAATAATACGTGTATGTGTTCAATATATATATATATATATATATATATTGAACACACACACACACACACATATATATATATATGTGTGTGTGTATGTACATACCTTATCATTCAATTTCTTCACTTGAATTTATCTCAATATTTTCACCATATTCAATCATTGGTTCAATATCTCTTTCACTTTCTCTTTCAAAATTTTGTATCTCATCATCAATGTTTCCAGGAGTATCTCTCTCTATTTACATTGAAAATTATTTTTCAAATTAGTTCATCAAATAAAAATTAAGCTTCACATTTTACACTAGGAAATTTTTATATATATCAATAGATCATAATATTTACATTTACATACCTTCTTCAATTTCTAGTTGAGGTTGATTTTCCCCTTCAATATTTGAGAGTGCTTCTATCTTTCTTTTGAGAGATTGTCTCATCTCTTCTCTACATTCCTCAGGGTCTCTTTTTCGATCATATTTTCTCGCACAATTCCTTCGATTTCCCATGATAATAGAGTATGAAGTTCAAAAAATTTCCTTAAAATATTTAGACAATAACTCAATTAGAAAAAGCATCACAAAATATTTAATTTAAAAAAAAACTCATTTTAAATTTTTTATAAAAAATACATACTCCAATCCAAAAAATTTACTTTAAAAAATTCGAGAAAAAAATGTCTTATAAAAATGAATCGAAGCTCAAAACATTTACTTCAATTCAAAACACGCACTCTAAAAAAATGTCACTTCAAAAAATGCCTCCAACTGAAGAAAAAAAAAACGTCGCTTTAAAAAATACTTCCAGAAAATGTCTTTTCGATATTAAGCCCAAATCCATACTTTCAAAAGAAATGAAGCACAAAAAATATCCAAAAAATGCATTACATACCTCCAAGAAATTTCATTTGAATCTACGTCTAAGAAAAATCCTTAAACCCAAAAAAATTCATTGCAAAATCAGACCACCTCCAAGAAATGTCCTCCAAGAAAACTCTTTAAACCCAAAACAATTCTTTGCAAAATGAGAACGCCTCCAAGAATTCTAAATTAAGCCCAAATCTATACTTTAAAAAAAAAATGAAGAACAAAAAACATCCAAAAAAATGTATCACATAACTCCAAGAAATTTCCTTTGAATGTACGTCAAAGAAAATTCCTTAAACCCAAAACAATTCTTTGCAAAATCAAATCGCCTCCAAGAAATGTCTTCTAAGAAAAGTCGTTAAATGCAAAACAATTCTTTGCAAAATCAGTCCACCTTTAAGAAATGTCATTAAACCCAAACCAAGACCTTTGTAAAATCAGACCAAATGTGTGAAATGTGCGAAAATTATGAATGATTTCGCGGAAATTTATATTTCCGCAATTTTTTTTTTTGGAGGGGCTCCGAGAAATTTTCCGGCCGACGGAAAAGTAGGTAGAAGTTTGGCCAAACTTTGAAAAATAGTTCGGCCGAACTACTAAGGCATGGGACTTAACGGCCCATTTGCGGAAAAAATATTTTGGCCAAACTTTTTATAAAAGTTCGGCCGAACTAACGCATCACCAGTTACACAGATCCAAGCTTTGAATATGTTTCTGCAACTTTGGACTGATTAAACTCCATGAAACATTCTGAATTAACTATCGAAACCAAGACAAGCATTTTCAAAATTGAATCTACTTTCAGGAAATATAACTTTTATGAAATTTCATAAATATTTATTAATTTTAATTAATTTTGTAATAAAACGAGTGCAAAAAATTTCTGAGGGTCATTGTGATTCAGTGAAATCAAAATTCTGTATCTCCCAAAATACATTGTAAAAAAAATTGAAAAAATTATGGAGCATTACATTGGTCCGTCATCTCTAATGGGTAGCTTTTATATTTTTAGTTTATAACTCATATGTTAATATGTTAAGAAATTTCTTGCATCGCAAAACATACTCAAAATATGCATTTTTTTCATATTAGACCAGTTCAAAAAATTCTAGTAATTATGATATGCATCCATTAGCTTTGTAAATATGACGAAATCGAAGTAGACTCTGTCTAGATTTTTGTAACACATTTTGTTTTCTCAAAAACAAAAATTTTCAAAGAATACAACATTGCGTATTAACATGACTTCTTATGAATCCTTTTATTGTTAAAAAACACGCACTCAAAGAAATTCTAAATTGACATATCAAATGTGCATAAAAAAATTGCAAAAAATAAGTAATAGAAAGCTAACAAAATTTCTGACAACTTTTATTTTTATCGCAAAATGAAATTCTAAACAGAAAAATTGTTATGGTTTGCAGAAAGTTGAAGAACCCAAAAACATGAAAGTTTTTTCTCAAAAAAGGGCAAAAAGTGTAACCCAACTTCGCATTTTCACCCGCAAATTCTAAAGAAGTATGGGATGGAAGAATGTAAACTAGTAATTACTCCAATGGTAAATGGATGTAACCTTAGTTCTCAGGATGATTCTCTAATGGTAAATCAACCAAAATATAGATCTATGATTGGAAGTCTACTATATCTAACCAGGAAAAAACCAAAAATTATGCATTCAGTTAGGATTCTTGGAGAATTCCAAGCTAATCCAAAAGAGTCACATCTTTAGGCTGTAAAAGTAATATTCATATATCTACAAGGGACTCAAGGCTTTTGTCTATTGTAACCAAAGTATGTTGATCTCACTCTTCATTCTTACAGAGGTGTGGACTAGGTTGGAAATGTTGATGATAAAAAAAGCACTAGTGCTGGTCCATTCTACATGGGGCCCTGATTAGTATCTTAGTTCAACAAGAAAAAAAGTTCTATCTCCTTATCTGTTGGTGTATGGATATGAACATAATTTAATCCTTCACATAAATTATCAACCTAAGGGCATTAGTTATTTTAAGACTAATGCCAAAGTATATGCAGATACAAGTGCATGATCTGTTATAGATCACAGGTTTTAATCCATAACACATAGATCACTGTAACAACAATAAAATAAATTGCAGAAATGGAAAGAGCATTCACAACAACTAAACATAAACTGTAACAGTAACAAATAAATCACACCAAAACACACACTGCAAGGAAAAAGGAAAACGTAGCACTTGATGAGAAGAGTGGGCCCAACTCTCTGACCAGGGTTGCGATAAACTCACAAATTACAAGAGAAATAATAAGCTAATGTGCATTCAATTAATGATATAAAAGATTCATTACAAGATATGTATGTCAAAGGGCTTAACCCTGATTCACAACCCGGAGGCATCTTTATACAATTGTCTTGAAACCCCTGATTCTTCTCATCAACTCCATAATTACAAAAATACATCTTGTTACAACAACAACCCAGTCGCCTAGCAAGAAACTGTAAAAAGGCCTGAAATGGTGATGATACAAACAAGTCTATTATGATATAATAGAAAATAAGGAAAATGCTGGAGATGATTGTTTGTTCCTCGACTCGCAGCAGCAACACTCCTGTTTTAGCCGAATTTGAAGAAATATCAGAGTTAATATGTAAAAAGGTAAAACCTCTATGAAAAATACTTCATTAATCAAATATCCCATGAAAGATAGGGAAAAGGGTTTTACCTCATGCATCTAATAATAATAATTTTATAAAGAGATAAAAAGATAGGGTAAAATGGGAGAGGAAAGTATACAAATTCGATGCCCAACATCTCCCCCCAATTGGTCTATCTGCATGTCCTCATGTAGCCCGTCGTCTCCTCTGATCCAGGTTGGACCGAGTGGGATCGACATGAAGCTATGTAAGGTCATTCTCTTCAGCCATTTCTGTCCCTCATGGTTTATATCCCTCTATCAAAACAACGTCCTTCCACCATTCTGGATCAACGTTGTATGTAGGAGTATACTACTCGGATGGAAACCAGATAAGGGGAAATTGAAATCTCAATCCCATCCACCTGACGCCACAGGTATGAATGCATGCCATGAAACGTATAATTCTTTCTAAATCCCATGAAAATTTAGGTGCCCCAAATGGTTCTCGTTCTCTGATGGCTAAAGATGGCGCTTCTTTACAGAACAACGCAATCTGGCCGATACATAAGTTAACACACCATTACTAGGTTTCCAACATGTGTTCTCTATGGCCCTCAATCTGTAAAAATGTATAATGCTTGTTATAAATGTTTGAGGACTGGCCATGCTCTTTCCTCATCATTAATGGACTTCCAACTTGGATTTCCTCAAATGTGGCCCAAGCCTTCCACCACTTAATCTGATTGATGGTAAAAGAGGTGAAAGCTCTTCAATGGATGTACCCCACAAATTGAATGGGGTTAAAGGACTGATCATGCCTTAAGTAATACCCATGCATGTAGAGCTCAACCACTAAGTGTTGTCCTATTATATCATGAGTTTTTAAAATACAAAGAAATTGAATGGGGTCCTCAATTTCATACCAAATATCCTTATATATACTTTCAAAACAAAACAAAATAATTTTTTCATGAAGGAATAGGGCATAGATATGTGCAAGGGGTCCACAACCCATTACCTATTGTGTCGGGGGGAACATCTTCTCCTTATATGTCTTCAGCAACTGCACTTGTTCCTCCAATTCCTCTATTCTAGCCTTTTGTTTGGCCTGCTTCAGCCGCGCCTTGTATAGCTGATCCATATACCCCCGTGAAGACTTCGACAACCTATTCTTGAACCCTAGATGTTTCCTTTTTATGGTCAATCGCAGCAGACGGCCACTTGTGAATCTCAATGACTATTACAAATTCTTTACCTTCAAACAATTCTTCAATCGGGCCAGTCTGGGTAGCTGTAGTGGAGACCTCAATTTTTGGTTTTATTGCCCTCCATTTGTAGATCTTTACCCTCCGTTTAAGCCGGGAAACTTTCTTTTTCAAATGCAGAACCTCCATTTTTAGTCTCATGGTTTCACTAAACTGTAGCTGATACTTATTCTTGAGAGAAAACCTTCTTTTCTCGCACTATTAAACCCATTCTTGTTTAATAGTAAACTCAGTTTCTGGGCCTATGATAGGCTCAGGAGGTGGCAGAATGGTGCCAGCATTCCTGGCAGATTCTCTTGCCAAATCCTTCTGGCCGATCTCTCTATCTCGAGGGGTTTCTTCCTCTATGTTCCCTTCGGGAACTTCTTCCGTTTGGTCAACACTTTCACTGACCACTCTATGTTATGGTGTTTCCATAGGAATTCTGTCTACTTCGCGAGCCTCTAAATGTTCTGGTTTAGTAGTGGCTGGGCTAATCTTGTCTGTGTCAACAAATTTAAGCACCAAGGGAACAAATCATTCCTCTATTAGTCGTTTGGGCGAGCATAATCCCCTCACTCCTATAGGCATCATGGATTGGAAAGGAGAGCAGGGGATAGACTTATCATCCTCAATTCTGGCTTGAACTGGAAATTCACACGTAATTACCTTAACCAGGGTCAATGTTGGTTCTTGTGTAGCAACAACTATCTGAGGGATTGTTTCCCTTTTTTCCTCTCGCTCTTTGTTCACCATTTCTTCTTCTAGTGTCGATGCTGGTTCTTGTGGGACAGTATCGACTTCCTAGTTCATTTCTTCTCTACCTTCCTATTCCTCACGAATTGCCTCCTTTTCCACAGTTGGTACCAGTTCTTGAGGAAAAACATTGATTTCTTAGGTTAGATCCTCATGTCTTAGCCAAATTGGGGGTGGTTCTTTTGTAACATGCCTACTTGTATCAACATCCATATCTGTTTGGGCAGGTGATGTTGTTTCTTGCAAAACAAAATCACTTTCCATTTTTCTGTCTACAATTTCACACCTTTTTTCTTCATTTTCAAATTTCAATGACTCTACAATAGTATCAATTACCTTGACAATGTTCATAATTTCTTCCTTTGTGGGCTCTTCAAGTGAGGCTGGTTCTTGTGTGGCAGCCTCAGCTGTGTCGCCAACAACCTCCTCCATTCTCGTTTCTTCTTCTGTGGGTTTTTCAAGTGAGGCTAGTTCTTATGTGGAAGGCTCGGGTATGTCACCAATTACCTCCTCCATTATCATCTATTTAGGTTCCTCCTGATCAATCATCATCTCTTCTTCCTCAGGTTCCTCTTGATCAACTTCCATTTTCATCTCCTCGGGTTCCTCTTGGTCAATTCCCTTTGAATTTTCTGCTTCCACTAGACCAGCCGGAGAGACTAATTCTTCTTCTCTGGCGGAAATAATGGCTGCCACCTCTTCTTCTGAGGACCCATAGAGTTCTGTCCAGGAAACCCAAAGCATTTTTATTACATGCATGACCAATAATCGCACCAAACCATGATTGGAAAGCACTGTCGGCATTCAGAAAAAATGGCGAGTAGCCTATGCCATATGTTGTAGCTATTTTAAGAGGAAGAAGGGCATGTTTAATGCATGCACATGATCCTGTGGAAATCAGAGGTGCATTAGAATTGTAAAGTGATACTTGAACAGAGTTGAGGCCTGGCCCTCACAGGTAACGTATTTTGTTACGACAACTACAACATCATTCCAAGGATACGGTGTGATTCTGCACTCATACCCTCTGCCCATTTGCACAACTGTCTCCTATCAGTAAGAACAATTTGGGAAATTCTGGGAGAGAAAATTTCTGAGTAAACCATTGCTGCCCTTGTTTTCTTAACCCGCTGACCTATGCAATTACCTTTTCTTTGACAAGAATTTCTAGACCTCTAACCCGCGAATAATTGTCCTCTAAATTGAGTGCAAATTCCATTGTGATTCCTCCATAAAACCCCTGGAATCTATAAAATTAGGTATCCCACCTTCTGTCGACAAAGACTTGCCAAACCTCTGGATTACTGTGGACTAAAGTTGTGTTTTTAGGTTCATGTCGCATATCCAACCCACCCATAGTGTGGAGACTTGTAGCAGCACTTCCTGTAACAATAGACCATTGGGCAAGGTGGCGGGTACCAAATTCAATGGTGAAAATGGAAAGGTGGTAATGGTAAATACGATCGGTAATTCTAGAAAACCGAGAAAAATCATGAAAGGATATGGTAAGTGTGGTGAATAGAAATAATAATTGTCTGTATAGGGTGGGCGAGACATCTTACGGATCCCAATACGTATTAAATGATGATACCACATATTGATGGGAATCGTAAGGTGTACCATGAGCGAATTTTCATACTTGATTTATGAGGCAATTATTATGTCGTCCTTGACATGATGACCACCCCCCCACAACTTAATTTTTTTCCATCCATGGCATTAAAATATTCACATGGGATATTTAATTAAATTAGTAAAAGTCACGTGGAGGCGTACCTAATGGCCTACCTCGACGATGTGACGGTTGGTAGGATGACGGTGCAGTAATGAGGTAGATGGAGTAACAACATCGGTGCAACAACACAGGTGTAACAACACTGGTGTAACAACATCTGTGTAATAGCACTAGAGTAACAGCATTGGTGTAATAGCACCGATATAACAGCATCGGTGTAACAACGCCGGAGTAACAGCATCGGTGTAACAACATCGGTGTAATAGCATTGATCAAGGAGTAACAGCATCAAGTAGCAACATTTGGTGTAACTGCATCATGAGTAGCAGCAACCGAGTAACAACACCATGAGTAGTAGCAACCGAGTAACAACACCATGAGTAGTAGCAGCCGAGTAACAACACCATGAGTAGCAGCAATTGAGTAACAACACTATGAGTAGCAGCAACTGAGTAACAACACCATGAGTAGTAGCAACCGAGTAACAACAACATGAGTAGCAGCAACCGAGTAACAACACCATGAGTAGCAACAACTGAGTAATACCACCATGAGTAGTAGCAACTGATGTTGTGGGAAAATTTTCTTTTATTTTTACTCCTTAATAGTAACTCCTGCAAAAAAATAACAAAATAAAACATAATTCTGTATTCTTTATTTTTATATATATATATATATATATATACAGAAAGGGTGCAGAGGAAGAATTCTCTGCGCTGATGACCTTCAAACTAGATTTCTCAGAGAGGTTTTTAATAAATGGATCCTTAGAGGTTGGATGGTGGTACAATCTCAGGCGATTTCCATTGACTATAAATAAGGCATGTGTATCATCAATTGTGACTAGCCTGACTATTCCATTATCAAATACATCGTCCACCTCGTAAGGTCCCATCCAATGAGTGCAAAGCTTTCCTTTAAAATCCTTAAAGTGGGAGTCATAAAGTAGTGCCCAATATCCACTTTTAAACACCTTATTTTTAATAAAATTATCATGCCATTTCATTCTATGTTGTTGAATAACCGTATTTCTCTAGACAGCCATTGAACGAATTTCATCCAGTTTATTGAGCTGTGTCAGTTAGTGTTTCTGGGCATCTGACAGATCCAAACCAACTTCAAGAGTTGTTATGAGCGTACTGATTTTGAATTCTATTGGAAACAACGGGGATTTCCCATAAAACAGCTCGAATGGTGAAAACCCGGTTGTATTTTTCCATGTTGTTCTGTACACCTAGAGAGCTTTTGACAACTTCTGAGCCCAATCTCGACGATGGTAAGCTACAGTTTTTTTCAATATGTTTTTCAATGTCTTGTTTGTGCTTTCCACTTGTCCATTAGCCCGGTGGTGGTATGGATATGTCACTGTGTGCTTGACCCCATATTTCTGCATAAGATTTTCTATCTTATGTGATGTGAATTGTGCCCCTCCATCTGAAACAATCTCTCTTGGAGTATCGTAACGAGAAAAAAATTCTTCAAATAGAAAATCTAAGACCACCTGCTATGTTTCTTTTGCAACACCTTTGGCTTCCACCCACATATTCACATAATCATTACAAACCAATACGTGGACTTTTTGCTGAGAGGGTGGGTTAAAGGGTCCAACGAAGTCAATAGCTCATTTCTCAAAAGGCTCGAGGACTACCTGTGCCTGCAAAGACATTTCGTCAGCTCGACTGGGCTGCCCCATACATTGGCAACTATCACACCTAACATAATTTCAAGCATCATGAAGAATGGAAGGCCAGTAATATCCCATTTGTAGCACCTTATGGTCTTTTCTTTTGTCCGCAAAATGCCCTCCACAAGGGCCATCATGGGAAGCTTTCAATACCTCATAAATATCATCCTAAGACACACAACGCCGGATCTACTTATCTTCTCTTCTATGAAAAAGGTACCTTGCCATCCAAGAATATCGGGCACTATGATGAATAATCTTCCGTTGTTCCCTATATGAAAAATGAGGAGGCACTTTTCCTGTAGCAAGATAGTTAGCAGTATCTGCATACCATGGAGGTTTAGTAGAAACTGCAAAAATATGTTCATCGGGAAAATTGTCATGTGTGCATTCATCATTGTTATCCATTCTAGATAGGAAATTAACTACTAGATTATATTTTCCTAGCTTATCTACAATTATTGTGATATCAAATTCTTGAAGCAATAGTAACCATCTCGTAATACTGCCAGGAGTAATAGGTTTATTCATCAAATACCTAATTGCTACATGATCAGTATGGACAACAGTAGAGTACCCGGTGATGTAGTGTCAGAACTTGTTGACAGCGTAGATGACAACTAAGAATTCTTTCTGTCACCATATAGTTTAGTTCAGCAGGAATTAAATTATTGTTGACATAGTAGATTGCATAAGGTGTTTTTTCTACCTACTTTCCTAAAAAATATCCTACTGTTGTTTGAGAACCACTAGTATGTATGTGAAAGAGTAATCCCCAATCAGGTCCTTAGAGGATTGGAGCCATGCACACTAGCCCCTTAATTTTCATGAAGGTTGTCTCACAATATTAAGTCCACAAGAATTCTGCATCTTTTGTTAGCAATTGAAACAGTGGATGTGCTATTTTAGAAAAAAATTCTATAAAGCGCCTATAATAACCAGCACAACCAATAAAGCTACGTACGTGTATGGGTTTTTTGGGTACCGGGAAGTGTAATATTACCTCTACTTTAGCCGAATCAACTTGAATTCCAGTATTTGAGAGAAAATGTCCCAATACTACTCATTCTTCCATCATCATATGTCATTTGACTGAACTGAGAGATATATGGCTCTGTTTATACCTTTTGAGTACTTTCTCTAAATTTGCTAATCCTTCCTCAAATGAGTTTTCATATGGAGTAAAAGCATCCATATATATTTCAATGCTATCATGAACCAAATAAGAAATGATTCCCAAGATTTCCCTCTAGAAGGTAATAGGAGCATTACACAAGCCAAATGGGAGGACCCTGTATGCAAAGGTTCCCCAAGGGCATGTAAAAGTTGTTTTATCCTAGTCTTCCAGGGCTATCTGGATCTGATTATATCCGCTGAATCTGTCTAGGAAGGAAAATAACTTCTTCCCAGCCAAGATGTCCTAGACTTGGTCAATAAATGGCAAAGGAAAATGGTATTTTTGTGTTGCCTTATTTAATTCCTTGTAATCTACACAAATCCGCCATTTACCATTCTTTTTGGGAACAATAACTAGCGGGGATACCCATTGGCTATCTGAGATGGGGTATATGAATCCTACATACAATAGTTTTTGTAATTCTTCTTTCAAAATGTTTTTTAGAGTAGGATTCATCCTCTGTTGAGGCTGTCTTATAGGGTGGAAATATTCCTTAATATAAATATGATGAGTGCATAGACTGGCATGGATACCCTTCATGTTGGTGTAATCTTAGGCAAAATCTTCCTGATGATCTTGAAGGACCTTCAAAAGCTGTTCTGTCTGAGATTTAGACAAGTTTGGGTTGATATTGAGTGTTTTCCCTGGTTCAATCTCGATTAGAGTACTACCGTGGGATGAGGTTATAGGAATGTCCTCAATGTCATCTTCTGATTTAATTTTTTCCTGCGTCTCACAACTCATAGTAGATTCTAGAATATGTCGAGTTCGGTCAGGAACCGAACTGGAATCAATAATGAAAGCGTTAATGGCATCATCTTCAGTTTTTGTTTTAAATTAAAGAGTCTGCCCAACAATGAGAACTAGTCTAACATCTTTGTTTCAGGTTCAGGCTCTTCCATAGGTAGAGGTTTCTAACTCAGTAATTATTTTTCAGATGGCTTGGTTCTGCAGGAGGATAAAGTTTGAGATTCTTCGTAACTGTCCCATTTGATATAATCATGTGCCTATATTGGCACCCTATGTAAGCATCTATATTTGCAAGCCAGGGTCTTCCTAAGATCATTGGGTGACCACCTATTGAAGATCAGGTCTGTAATATAAGGAGGTCCACAAGGTAATTATGCCATGAACCTACTAAAATGATAACATCCTCTAATTTTCCTACTAGTTTAATTGTGGATCTGTTTACAAATTCTAGGATAGTAGGGGTTGGTTTGATGTTTGCAAGTCCTAATGCATTCATTATTTCAACAGTAATAATGTTAATGGTTTCTCCCATATCCACCAGTATGTTTGGGATTTCCACTGCATTAATATGTTTTGTTAGAATCAGTTTCCTAGGGTCTTCATATTTTATAGGCATTATTTTTCCTAACATGATATCGAATAGTCTTCCCACTACATGAATGTTTAGTGGATCCTCAGGTTTCTTCCCTAGTTTCTCTGAGCAATATTCTTTCAGAGTTTTTGCGTATATAGGTACATCCCTCATAGATTGTAATAGGGGTATTTTGACAAAGAGATTCTGTAGTTCCCCTAGGAAGTCAAATTTCTCTTGAGGGTTTGGCTTACTGAAGGTCAATATTTCAGGATATGGAGGAGAAATTAAATGACCTTGATTAGGAACAACTTGGGGAGGTGTCTGATTTATTACATTTTTATCTGAATTCTCCCTTACTGTTCTTTGTTGTGGTTTTGCGTCTTCATTGGAAAATTGTCCTGTAATAATGGGTGAAGTAGGTGCATTTAGTACCCGGCCAGACCATAGATTTATTTCGTTAAGCCCAGCAGTAGAAATTTTGTAGGATGGAAGGTTCAAAGTGTCTGTTTGCTGGACCCCTTTATTGTTTGGATTCGAGTTAGGCTGGATAGGAAGCTAGGGTCTAATGGCCGGGTTCCTTGGGGGTACATTAGAAGGCAACTGAAGTTTTTATTGAGGCATAGGTTGAGGAAACTCGCTAGTAGGAGAGGGTCCCTGCTAGGTCTGATTCCAAGAAGGATTCGGACCGCCTTGAGGAACCCATTGTTGCCAAGGGGGATACTGATATTGATGTAGGTTTTAACCCTGTATAGAAATTATCTTCAAATGAATATTAAAGATAGAAACACTGTTACCGATCAAATAGGTACCTGACCTAAAAACGGGAACTCTAGCCTAAAAAGTCTCAAAAAACATGAAAAAACACCCCCAAAAAAAAAGTGTGTCTTCCAAAACGCACTTGGTTTTTTTTGAAGGTCAAATTTCAACATTTTATAAAATTATGCTAAAAAAAAAACTGTTTGTTGAAAAAAGGATTGAAAAAACACCCTCAAAACAAAACCAGTTGATGCTGGAATAGCAAAAAAAAAAAAATGTGTCATAATTTTGACACTTGTAACAATGGAATTAAAGACAACATATTAGGACATTTTTTAAAATCGTAAATTTCTAACATTTTTGATAGATGATTTTAAAGATAAAAAAATACATTTCTGAAGGGCTTATTATTTCGAACAATTTTCATCCATGTTGTTAAACATAAAATATCTTGACTTTAAACAACCCCAAAATTGTAATTATTGTCAACCATAACCTTAAAGATAAAATTTGGTAGGGCATAAAAACCTTAATGACAAGTTGTAAATCTAAAGTTTTTCAATCTTAAGTGTTCAACATACTTGAACAATGAAATTATGGAGAAATTATAAGACTTAAAAATTTAAAAAAATGAACAAGTAAACGAAAAAATTATCATTGAACAGAAACAAGTAAGAGTAGTTTTACTTTTAAAGGATAAAAACTTATATTTTTTCAAATCTTAGCATAAGACAAATTTAAATATAATTTCAACCAAAACCTAAAAATCAAGCATCAAAACAACGTGTTATGTTTCAATGACGCATACAATTATTAAAACTTTTAAAAGTATCTTATACCAAATGGTAACAATACATAATATCATGGTAATATCACTGCATAATTTAAAAATTCAACATTAGTTTCTATTTTCTATTTTACTTATAATTAAAATATCAACATTGGTACATTGAATATAACATAAATTATTTTTGTAATTCATTGTTACATTGTCGATATTCTAAAGAAATGAATTCTTCATAATTAAAGCATATAATCCAACAAACATAGAAATGTCTTAGAACTTCATGAAAAATTACATGGAAGTCAAAATTTCTATTTCAAGTTACCATGCAAACATCAATTACATAAAAGTGTCTTAGATAGTTATTCAAAATCAGCCATAGGTTCTGGCACACCATCATAATCTATATCTTCAGATGAATGGCTCGATGCAGATGAAGATGATCCATATTCTTCTCTTTCATCAACTAGTGCTCCATTTGAGTCAACATGCATGCCCACCATTTCAGAGTTCAAAAGTCTTGTAGATCTACGTCTACATTCTGCAGAGTCCCATTTCAACAGTAATTGTTCTAGTAGCAATTTCTTCAAAATATTTATGGTCTGCAACCGAAGAGTTCCTCTCTTTGTCAAATTGAAGTCATACACAAGTATGTCAACATCCTCCAATTTTAAGACATCTGTGCGGTGACGATTTATATTTGTGCCCTTTCTTTTTCTCTTTCTGCCATTTTTTTTTTCCACTACCATCTTTGGCTTGTACACACCATTGGAAGGGTGGGTACTTGTGGCATACCAATGTACATCAACAGCTGTAATATTTTCATTTTTATTAATGACATTTATAACCTTGGCAATCCAAAATGGATAGCCAAGTGGATCTTCATCTTCTAACACTGCTATCATGCAACCCTCCTTAAGATCCTGCACAGAACCCCTGTAAAATTCTTCCATGGCTTCACGTTGTGCATGTGATATTCTAGAACCAATATAGATTTTTCTTTCCTCTACCTGTGGGGAATTAATAATAGCTTGAGGCTGTTGTTGTTCAAAATTGTGTGTTTCTTGATGTTCATGTTCATTTGGCATATTTTGTGGCAAAAAAAAAGGAGTCTTCAAAAGCGTATCCCCTTTTACTGATCTTGAAATCATATCACTTTGATTACTGAAAAAGACTCCCACCAAACTGAATCAGCAACATCGAAGTATTCATATGTATCTCTAATACATCTTTTAATTTCCTCTAGACATTCAGAATAATTTATGTCTCTCTTCTGCCTTCATGCATTATGGAGTTCGGAAACTAACTGTAATAACAATATCTTTGATGAAAACATTGGACGCTCTGGAATGAACTTCAAAAATGCTAAACCTGATGATGATCCCCATTCTTCAATAGTTGAATACTTCTTGCCCCATATAAGTGTTATCCCATCAATTTTTTTGATACGAAATTGATGCTAGAAGCTAATGTCGTTAAGTTGTTCAATTCATTTCTCCTCACCATGCGATCCAAAAATAAACCTTCACATGTCAATAGTTTCTTCCAACACATGAAAAATAGACTGTGGAATGTGCGATTTCTTAATACATTCAATTAATGATGGCAGGCTCTCAACACCTTTCCTCCTCAATGTTACTGAAAAAAAACTAAACATTTGATCAATATGATTATGAGTATGCCCAACAAGAAGGAAACCAACCTTTATCTTTTTAAAAATCCCCAATTCAACGAGCATGTTTAGATACCCAAAAAGAACTTGATTTTTGTTCTCATGACTTGTGTTGTCTAATTGTAAATACAAAACTTCAGGAAGAATCCCAGACCAATGAGTAACCACATCATGGATTATAGTTATGGTCAGATTTGCATCATTGTGAATATTTGGAGTTGTGAAGAAAACTCTTGGAAACATCTTCTCATTAAATACCATATAACCAAGTAAGTGAAATTGAATGAAATTTTCCTCCTGTAATTTTTCTGGCGTGCGGAAAAAATGTGGAAGAAGTGTTTTCTTTTGGTCCATACCATCAATTATCAATCCCAGATATTTATTTGGATGATCATAACACTTCTTTCAATGTGTATACAACTTTTGTCTTTTACTTTTTTGCTAATTGCGATGGTCTTGAAGTTCTTTGACAACGGAATCTGTACATAAAATAAAAGAAACATATGAATAAATATATTTTCATAGTTGATAAGTATCAAATTTTAAAAAACAATGTTTTGAACACATACCTCTTTCTGCCCCTTGACATTTATCTCTTTTTTCTTTAAGAGAAGCACATGTGCTGCAAATCTCCATCCTTGTCTTCTTAGGAATACGAACATTGTTGAATTCAGTTTTCCATATCCTTGTAAAATAAGAATATGTAATAAAATTACCAATTCCTTCAACAACTTCTGCATAATCTTTGTATAATATGAATATTTCTCGTCTTGAGAAATTATCTAGAATATGTATTATGTATTTATTTGGCATACACTCTCCATGATTTGAAAATAAGTCTTTCATCCATGTCTTAGCAGTATTTGCAAACGGCCCCACCTCCCATTTATAACGTGCTTCTGAATAATATGTGGGATCCTTTTCCAATCTATCCTGGATTCTTGACAAATGACAATTACCAATTGAATACAACATTTTGAACGCCTTTCTGCAAAGCAATACATTCCCAATATGATAATCATAACCTGCTAGTGTAGATTGCATGCAACCCACTAAATATGAATTTTGCATGCTTTTATTCATTGACATATATGTTTTTCTTTTCTCCAAAGCAAAGTTGAAATCCATATTTTTCAAGCAATCCCTTCGAAAACATTCACTTGAAATCAGATGAATGACAGAACTTTTTGTCGTGAGATATTTTGTCCTCGCCCTTGTATAACTGGAATGCTTTGGATTGATATGAAAAGGTCTACTCCTACTCCTAGTTGCAATATTTGCTTGCAACGGCTTCATCATTCCATCATCCTTTGTAAAAGTAGTTTCATCACCATTAGGAGGAATATTATCCCCACTATCATCATCCTCAACATAGTTAAGAAATTCATCAACATCATTGCATGGAAAAATTTCTTTACCATCATCAGTTGAAGAAAAAATTTCACAAGAATCATCGGCACTTTTGTAACCCTTACTCAAAAGAAATTCTTCACCATCTTGACCCATGCTTTCAAATTCTTCCCTGGGAGGATTCAATTCTTCATCACCATGAGTGTCTTTGAAATGGTCACTTGGAGAAAATGCAATATTCAGATCTATGCCTCTAAAATTATCATTTGCAAGAAAATCTTCATCCTCCCCTTCCTCAGTGGTGCTCTCATAATCCTTGGGATTAGGCATAAGTGGAAGCTTTGAATTTGTATTCACTAGAATTTCTTCATCCTGCCCCTCCCCTTCCTCACTGAAGCTCTCATAATCCTTAGGATTAATAATAAGTGAATGCCTTGAATCTATATTTATTGGAAATTCTTCATCCCCCCCTTCATCAGTGGATAAATTATAATCGTTATGATTAGGATGAAGTGAAAATTTTAGCTTTGGAAATTCATCTCCGTCTTCATCAGTGGTGCTGGCATAATCCTTAGGATTAGGACGAAGTGGATATTTTGACGCTGCAAATTCTTCATTCCCCTCTTCCTCAGTGGTGCTAACATAATCCTTAGGATTAGGATGAAGTGCATATTTTGACTGAAAATTCTTCATTCCCCTCTTCATCTATGGTGCTGACATAATCCTTAGGATTAAGACGAAGTGGAAATTTTGACTCTGGAATTTTTTCATCCCCCTCTTCATCAGTGGTGCTTGCATAATCCTTAGGATTAAGACGGAGTGGAGATTTTGACGCTGTAAATTTTTCATTTCCCTCTTCATCAGTGGTGCTAGCATAATCCTTAGGATTGGGACGAAGTGGATGTTTTGACTTTGAAACATTATCATTGCCCGCTTCATCAGTGGTGCTCGCATAATCCTTACGATTAGGACGAATTTGATATTTTGACTCTCGAAATTTTACATCCCCCTTTTCATCAGTGGTGCTGGCATACTCCTCAGGATTAGGACAAAGTGGATATTTTAACTCTATAGATTCTTCATTACCCTCTTCATTTGTTGTTCTCACATAATCCTTAGGATTAAGCTGAAGTGGATATTCTTTATCTCCCTCTTCATCAATGGTGTCCTCATAATCCTTGGGATTAGGATGAAGTGAAACTTTTGACTCTGGAGTTTTTTCATCATGCCCTTCATCACTGTTGCTTTCATAATCCTTAGGATTAAGAGTAAGTGGTATAACTGGCGCTCGATTTACATAAATTTCATTTTGCTGCACCTCATCAATTTTGTTCTCATCATCTTTAGGATAACAACCAAGTCGATTTTTTGACTCTCTATTCATGGTGAACGAACTCCCGTTATATTCATCACTCTAAATAGAGTTGTTGCATGACGAAGATGTTGATGTTCTAGAAAGAAAAACTTTGTTATCAGAAGAAACCATGGATTTCAACAAGAATAGGTTGAATGATACAAATTCCTCTCCCACTTACAATATATAGCTTAAAGAATGAAAATTTCCCTCCAAATTTTTCCTCCAAAAAAATTCGCGAAAAAATTTCCCTCCAAAAAATTTCGCGAAAAACATTCCCTCCAAAATTTTCATTTCATATATTTGGTACAAATATTAATCAAAAAATGTAATTAACATTTTTTTTAATAAACTGTTTATGTTGAAATATTTTACCGATATTTATATTCAAAATATCCACAAAATATTTCTATCATGGATACCTTCCAAACTAAAATAATGTTTTTATTTGAATGATTTAACATTGACTAGATGTAAATATTAACTATAATATTACTATAATACCTACATGCAAATATTAACTATTTTAACTATAATGACTACATGTAAATATTTTAAATTTTAAATTTTAAACTTACGTTATATTCATCTAAAATATATTTCAAAATTTATTAATACATTGTTGGTCTTCAAATATTTCACCATACTTTCTATTCAAAATATCCACAAAATATTCCTTTCATGCATGTCTTCGAAACTAAAATAATTTTCTTATTTGAATGGTTTAAGATTGACTACATATAAATATTTACAAAAATAACAACATGTAAATATTAACTATTTAAACTATAATTAACTACATGTACATATTTTAGATTTTAAAATTTAATCCCATGATTTCAAACATTGATTACATGTAAATATTAACTATGATAACTAAATACAAATATTAACTATTTTATCTATAATATTAAATATAATTAACTACATGTAAGTATTTCATATTTTAATTTTTAATCTGAGATTATATTTGAATTATTCAACATTCAGTACATGTAAATATTAAATAAAATATTAATTATGATAACTACATGCAAATAATAAGTATTTTAACTATAGTATGAACTATAATAAATTAAATGTAAATATTTGAAATTTGAAATTTGAAATTTTAATCCCACATTCATTAAACAGTAAACCAATCAGACAATATACGCTATTTAAAAGGAATGATTGTTTCTATTCATCACATCACATCAAGTTTTCTGGTATTTGTTAGAGCAAATTTCTGGAGGTGTTGAGTTGGCATTGGTAACTTCGTGGAGGCATTGCATTGGTATTGGAAGCGTTGTGTCGCTATTGGTAATTTTGTGGAGGTGTTGCATTGGCATTGGTAACTTCGTGAAGGCATTGCATTGGCATTGGAGGCATTGTGTTGCTATTCGTAATTTTGTGGAGGCGTTGTGTTGGCATTGGTGACAACAGCTTTTTGCATTTCAAAGGTTAGTTTTCCTTCTATTCTGTTAATTTAAAGACGATTTTGGGGAAAATCTGTTTTTCTATAGTTTTTTTGTGTCCAAAAACTACTTTTTAAAGGTTTTTAGGTTCAAAAACCTTGATTTTTTAATATTTTTTTAGTGAAGAAAATGCAAAAAAAACTAAATTTTTTAGGGTTTTAAGAACAAAAATTTAGATTTTTTTTTCTTTTTTAAGACTTATAGGTTCATTTAGACAGAAAAATCCATAAAATGACCATGCACATAAAAAAAAAAAAAAAGTAATATTATAACATTTTTTATTTGTTTTTTTTTTATCATAAATATATCAGTGATTTCATTATTTAAATTTTTTTTTTTTTCATTTGAGAATTTTTTTATTTTATATTCTATTTTATTTTATTTTTTTAATTTTAAATCTTTGTTTTATTCTTTTTAATTTTAAATATTTAATTTTTTTTTCTTTATATATATATATATATATATATATATATATATATATATATATATATATTTTAATTGTATTGTGATATAGTTTTTTTTTTTTTTAATTTATTATATTGTTATATTAAAACAAATGTTTTTATTTTATTTTATTTATTATATTGTTTTTTTTTTAATTATATGATGTTTAGAAACCAAACATAATTGTGATTTAATAATTTTTTTTTAATTTGTTATATTTTGATATTTTTAACATTTTCTTTTAATTAATAGATAATGTTTTAATAATTATATTATAAAAAAAAAAAAATTAAAAATCGAAATTAAAAAAAAATTAAAAAACAAAATAAAAATTAAAAAAAATTAAAAAAAAAAAATTTTAAAGTAAATAAAAATTTAAAAAAATAAAAAAATAAAAAATAAAAAAAACAAACGTGCCAAGGCCCGTTCTATGGGCGCCGGGGGCCGGCCGAGTGGCACCACGGGGGCGGCCCAGCCCGCCTCACGGCCCCGCCTGGGCCGAGGGCCGATTCGCCCGCCCGATGGGCGCCAAAGGCCGGCCAGGCAGCGTCACAGGGGCGGCCCAGCCCGCCTCATGGTCCCGCCTGGGCCGAGGGCCGATTCGCCCGCCCGATGGGCATGGGGGGCCAGCCGAGCAGCGCCACGGGGGCGGCCCAACCAACCTCTCGGCCCAGGTGGGGCCGTGAGGCTGGCTGGGCCGCCCACGTGGCGCCGCCCGGCCGGCCCCCAGTGCCCAATGGGCGGGCCTTGCTATTCATTTTTATTTTTTCTTTAAATTTTTATTTTTTATTTTTTTTTAACAAAACTTTTTTTTATTTTGGTTTTTTTATTTTTATTTTTTTATTTTCTTTTTAAAATTTATTTATTTATTTATTTATTTTTAATAATTTATTTTAACAAAACATTTTTTAATTTTGATTTTTTTAAATTTTATTTTGTTCTTTAATTTTTTTTTGAAATAATTTGTTTTAATAAAACAATTAAAAGTTCATAAAAACATTGTTATGTATAAAAATAAAAATAAAAATTGTTATATAATATAATAAAAACATTGTTAAATAATAATTGTTAAAAATTTCAAAATATAACCCAATATATATATATATATATATATATATATATATATATATATATATAAAGTCATTAAACAACAATTACGATTTGTTTTTAAACATTATATAATTAAAAAAAAAAATACAATATAATAAATTAAAAGAAAAACATTTGTTTTAATATAACAATATAATAAATTAATTAAAAAAAACTATATAACAATACAATTAAAAAAATAAAAAAATATATAATATTATAACATTTGTTATAAATAGTTAGTAACTTTTTTGTTTTTTTTTTAAATATTAAACAAAAACTGAAGTTTGAAAATACTAGTTTATTTTTTTAAAATTATTTTATACAATTTAAACACATTTTTAAATTTTTTATAAAATGTATTCAAAACATATTATATAGATATATATAGATATGATTTATAATATTTTGTTTTTAAATGAAAATTTTTATAGTTAATTTTACTGCTTTAATTTCAAATTATTTAGTTTTAGAAATAAATTTTGTTTATTAAATTTATTTTATCCGCAATATTTTTCCATTAACTAATATATATATATATATATATATATATATATATATATATATATATATATATATTTATTTATTTATTTATCAGGAAAATGGCATCAAAAAATATTTTTATGAATGTTTCTGCACCTAGGGCAGCAGCTCCCAAATCTATAGTGGCAGCTCGACGCACTATGGATACAACTCCCAAATCTAAAGTTGCAGTTGGACGCAATAAGGATATTGTTGCACACACTAATAAAAGTCAAGCAAGTGGGGCACCAGGTTCATTAAAGCTTATTTATGATTGGAAGAACGCCGAGGAAATAGATAAAACCGATTTCTCATGGTATCTTGAAGACAGTGAAATGGAGGCTGATATACACATCTATCTGATTTGTGGTATGATTGACTTAAATGAGCAATATGATGTGATGGGCAGAGTACGAGACATATGTATGGTCCTGAATACAAACACTATTTATGTTCTTGCAAGGAAGGCTCAGAAACGTGAGAAGGTTAGATATCGTCTATCAATCGTCAAGTACGACACAGATGAAATAACTTCAAATTTTTTTGAAGAAATAGCAAGCAACATTGCAAATAACATTGTAAGTATGCTTATTTTTATTTCCTCTATGCATTATTGTAAGGATGATTCAATTTTTTATAAATTATTGATCATTGACATGTTTTATTTTTTTTCATAGGATTTTGTTCCGAGTCTTTCAAACATGTTTGATGGTATTTATATGTTGGTGCCAAATGTTATGGATGTGATCAAAACTTTCCACAAAGACAAAGCAGAGGAAAGGAGATTGAAGCAAAGAGCAATAGCTCGTGACACTGCAACAGTACAAAGAGGGGATCAACCAAGAGTCACTAAGGTGGGTCAATCTAGTAAACTTAAACATGTTTCTTTTGAAGGTGTCGAACATGAAACAAAACGTTATGATAGAATTAGTGAGGAGAACATGAGAACTATTGTGCAAAAGGGGAAAATAGATCAGACACCAAAAATAAAAATTGCCAAAGATCTCTCTCTTGTACCTCGTGAAGGAGAGCTTGTTTATAAAAAAACTGATATGTTATCCAATAAGACTAGGAAATTAAATATTGGTGAGCCTGTAAAGTTCGTAAGCAGTGAAGAACAAATTGAAAGCTCTAACGGAAGCAGAGAAATCATAACACCAGGTGCTGAGTTAGAGGATGGCATTATTAAAGCAAAACAAAATGCTATTTGACAAGAGTTGAGGAAGAATAAATTAATACTTGGTGGCCAAACATTTGAGCTTAATGTTAACCAATTTTATGGCTCAGATGAAGGACAATCTCAATATCAAATTATAAAGGCCCATCACCTACATGTACATAATCTAAAAACATTGTTCAGGCTCAATCCATATGCGCATGTGGCGGATTATGTGGTTCTTGTCGATCCATGTCAGGTTCCCAACAAACAAGCATTTGACAAGACAAAATGTTTTGATTATAAATATTATGTAATTGGAGGGAACCATTCAATAGAGGCTAAGAGACAATTGATTGCAGAATATCCCAATAACTATCTTTTTCAAACAATGAAATGCATCATTTACGCTGGCTTAACATAAATGGAATCAAAGTTATTGGCATGGGATCATAATGCAGATAATGAGTACAGAATGAAAATGACTTTCATCCAAAGGGTCAGATTTATTCATAATGAATTCATAGAACAATGTCGTGGGGATAAGACAGAAGTTAGTGTAGCATTTCGCAAGGAATGTTTAATGGAAACATGTTATCAAATTGATGAAAAAAAAGAAAAAGATGGAAAATTGAATAAAAATCTCTTCAGAGGCACATATAACATTTTTCAGTTGGCATTTAGAACTAGGGAGGTATGGGATTTGATTGATGAGATTTTTGATCGATGGGAGAATATTTCCATAAAAAATCAGAAGGTTAGAAAGAGTAAACCCATAATATGTACCAACAGTAAGGGGGGTCCTGAAATGAAGCAGCTTCCAGAGGATATGACTATTACACCTTGGAGAACAATGCAAGGTGTGAAGGATGATAAATTAGTCAAATTGGTATTAGCCCGTGTGAAGTCGGGTGAATTATCAATGGAAGAAATGTGTGCAGAATTTCAAAAGTAAGTTTCTTGAATTATTTCTTTCATTATAATTTTATTTTAAATAAAACATAATGATGTCGGTAGAATTTGTTATACATGTCAAAATATTAACGTTTTTAACTTGATTTATTCAGTCAGAAATTTTTTATGAAAATACAAAAACACATGGTTAAAATGTTGAATGAAGACAGTTGGGATGATGTTGTACGCAACTACCCAGAAGCAAGTTCTACATCAACACTAAAATAGTTTTATATTCCATTCAATAAGGTATGTTGATTTATAAATTTATTTTAGTAATATTTTAACTATTTTTATTTTATTACTTATACATATCTATATATATATATATATTTATGTCATTAAAGATGTCGAAGAATGATGGAAATGGAGTACCAGATACTTTCAAAAACTTACTTGAAAAAATTAAGATGGAGAACATGAGAAGGAAGCGTCTTATGACTGTTGAACTAGATCCTACTCTTAATCATTACATTTGGAATGGGCTTGACAGTGTCCAATATCAAATAATACAAGGTGACTATGAAGACATTGCATCACTAATACCTAAAAGGGAATATGGCCTAGTTATTACATATATTCCTCATGGTTTCAATTTCCCAGACATTGAATATGATAGAGAACCATATACTTATCAAGCTTTTAGTAAAGTGGTTACGGGTTTTCAAGAAGTGATAACATCACCACTTTGGCGATTTGTGACATTTCATTCAGACACACATTTTTCAATGTTATTCACAAGCTTCAAGGGTAAAGCAAACTCAAGGATGCAACTTACATGGTAATATTTTGAAATTGTATGTTTGATTCCTCCTAAATTTTTTTATTCATGTAAAATTTAATTGAACTTTTACTATGTTATGTTACAGGCAAAAGTCAAATATTGTTTCTTCCGAAGATCAGCCTATTATAAATGATTGTGAGTTCATCCATGTTGAATGTTGGACAAAAGACGATAGTTATAAGCATATTATTATGAATCGAGTAGATGGGAAGAGTCATAGTCAAGTATTGGTTTATGATGCAGTGGTAAGAAAACTAACATATGAGGATAAAGATGCAAAAGGAGATATAGTTAAAATTTATCAAAAACCACAAGAATTGATTCATTATCTTATAGATCTATGTTCAAATGAAGGAGAATGGGTTTTGGATTTATTCTCAGGTTCAGGTAAGTTTTAATATACAAATTTAAATTTAAATATTGTCTTTTTTACTTTTTATGTCTCCATAGTAATTTTCTTACTTAATTTTTTTGTGCTTGATGATTAGGTACAACACTGGCATGTTGCCTACAAAAAGGAAGAAATTGCATTGCCATTGAGAAAGATCCAGTTCAATGCAAATTTATTCAACAAAGAATTAACGCTCTTAAATTCCTTCCAGATGCGAAGCAAGAAGTTGGTTTGAGGAAAGGAGATTTTAATGAATCACGTGTGGCAAAAAAAGCAAACGAACCTCAACCACCATTATATGGAATGATTGGAAAGGGACACTTTGGAAGATTTGCTAAAATGAAAGATTCATTAGAAGACGGTGATGATCAAAATGAAGAAGAAAATGCTGTGGAAGAAGCCATCAATGTTGTTCTATATGATGTTGAAGATGTATTAGTTGATATTGTTGATGATGTTTAAGTTATGCTTGCAAACAAAACCTATTTTTTAGAACTATTAATCAGTTTTACTTGTAATGTTTAGACTTTGATATTTTATGAGAACAACCCTTTTTTTTTGCAAAAAACATGTGATTGCTATTATTTTTTGACATAAAATTCAATAAAAATGTTATTTTCTTAAGTTTTTTTGTTAAGATTCTCCCAAAAAATTAGTTTATTTAACATGTTTTTTTCAACAAAAACTCTGTAAAAGTGTATTTTTTGCATTGTATTTATATTGAAAATTTGTATTTTTTTGTCATATGGTTCAAAATATTGGTTTTTAGCGACAATTTTTTGATGTGCATTGAAAAATTATTTAACAATACATAAACATGTAGAAAATATAAACTTTAGAATATTGACCCTTTTTCCATATTTTATGTATGTGAAAAAGTGAAGATATCATTACAAGTTTTTATTTTAAAAAAAATTATTTTTTTATTTTTAAAACACAAGTACATAAATGCACTTAAAAATAAACATCTCACAGAAGAAGAAGACATTAGAAAATTTATAGTGTCAAAATCAATCCTATAAAAAAACGTTGGTGATGATACACCACCACTATTCAAAATCGACATAAAAAACACCACTTAAAAAAAAAAAATTAATTAAAAAAAAAAACAAAATGAAAAAAACTTAAAGTGCCAAAAACATGCTCAATTTTTTTTTTCTTGATTCTGCATCGCCACTTTTTCAAAATCAGGTGTTTTTCTTGATACTTCAAAAAGTAGGTAACATTGAGGTTACCTATTTCATCGGTAACATTGTTCAGAAAATAAACAATAGGGAGAGCATAAAACATAAAACAGATAAAAGATATTACCATGGATCCCAAATCGGGATGACCAACTTGATTTTTCATTATATTCCTTTTAGTGTTACAACACATATATATATATACATGCTGAGTCATACATAAACCCCAATCCATTAACTTTGGATTAGAACATAACCTTAGTTCCCTTGACTGGATCTACAAAATACTAGGGGACAAAAACCATCGTACCCCAAAACCATGTGCAAACCCATGCACAAAACCATGGGCGGATCTACCCATCGGAAAATAAGGACAAAAAAAATTATGAGGCACTGCCCCAAACCCTGACAAGGGGGCTACTATTGTGTAACCAGCTCCAAAAAGAGAAGAAAAGAGATATCAATGCCTTAGAAATGAGCCACTTCGAGGGGGCAACCTCCAATACATTACATAAATGAACAATTCTTGGATGATACAATTTACAAAACCTCCTTTCTATATATAGGAGTCCATGGGGCCATAATGTAATCCTAGTGGGCCACAGTGTAATCCTAGCCAACCTAACAATAATAATTTAAGGGCACAATAATAACAAAATGGGGGTTACAAGGGTACAATAATAACAATAAGGGGGTTACACTAACAATAATAAGGGACTATACTAGTGATATAGGGACCTAACATGCCCCTCTCCTTCAAAAAAGTTTTGTCCTCAACGCTTGAGTAGCTCCGGGTGCTTCTGTATAAAATTCTCATCCTCCCATGTAGAATCTTCAGTGGGTAAGTTCTTCCACTTGATGAGATACTCTGAAATTGATCGATTCCGTAGCTGTCGAGTTCTTGTTTCCATGACCACTTCAGGTTCCAATACGATTTTTCCTTCCTCATCAAGTTCTGGAAATATTGTTTGAAATGGAAGATTTTCACCTATAACCTTCTTTAAGCATGAAACATGGAAAACTGGATGTACTTGCGAAGAAGCAGGAAGCTCCAATTTGTATGCCATAGAACCAATCTTTTGCAACACCTTGTAAGGACCATAGTACTTTGGTGATAATTTATTATCCTTCTTAGCTTGCTTGAGGGACATTTTTTTGTATGGTTATAGCCATAAAAATACCCAATCTCCTACATCAAAAATTCTCTCGCTGCGATGTTGATCTGCCTGTTGTTTCATTTTCTTCTTCCTCTTCACAATCTATATAAAATAAGTTCTTCTCAGCACACTTATGAACCAAGCTCCAAAAATATTTCAAACCAAGCTCTGAAATTTTTTGATGAATTTTCTTAGGATTTCAGCTTCGTACCATAGGAATTTCAGATTCTGAAACTTCGTAGAAAAAAATTTATAGCGAAAATGCCACGATGACCTGTTTGGAGCAACGAAACCCTAGAATCCAAAGCTTTGATACCAAATGTTGTGTAACCAGCTCCAAAAAGAGAAGAAAAGAGATATCAATGCCTTAGAAATGAGCCACTTCGAGGGGGAAACCTCCAATACATTACATAAACGAACAATTCCTTTTTGGAGCACATGAATTTTCTCAGGATTTCACCTTTGCACCATAGGAATTTCAGATTCTGAAACTTCGTAGAAAAAAGGTTATAGCGAAAATGCCACGATGATCTGTTTGGAGCAGCGAAACACTAGAATCCAAAGCTTTGATACCAAATGTTGTGTAACCAGCTCCAAAAAGAGAAGAAAAGATATATCAATGCCTTAGAAATGAGCCACTTCGAGGGGGCAACCTCCAATACATTACATAAATGAACAATTCTTGGAGGATACAATTTACAAAACCTTCTTTCTATATATAGGAGTCCATGGGGCCATAATTTAATCCTAGTGGGCCACAATGTAATCTTAGCCGACCTAACAAAAACAATTTAAGGGCACAATAATAACAAAATGGGGGTTACAAGGGTTCAATAATAACAATAAGGGGGTTACACTAACAATAATAAGGGACTACACTAGTGATATAAGGACATAACAGCTACCGGCCCCCTTGTGACCCCCCCCCCCGTGCGTGATTAGTCGTGGAAAGAATATAAGACATACCCAAAATTATCCCACTTGCTGTTTTATTTCCATAGGGGGCCACAGGAGAGCCTAATCATTAGCCCAGTTCTGCAACACCCATTTTTTGTCTACACCAAGAGAACTTCTGAGTGCTTACAAACTTCATCAATGCATCTGAAACATTCTTCAAAGTGTCAACCTTTACTAGCAACACCGTTTTAGCCTCAACCATATCTCTTACAAAGTGATATTGAACATCAATGTGCTTTGTCTTTGAATGATAAGTAGGGTTCTTAGCCAAGAAAATTGCACTTTGGCTATCACAATCTATCCTTATAGCTTGTTGCACCAATCCCATACTTGAACACAATCTCTACAACCAAACTGCTTCCTTGCTTGCATGAGTGGTTGCTATGTATTCAGCCTCTCTAGTTGAAAGAGCCACTACAGATTGTCTTTTACTCATCCAACTGACTGCACCTCCAAATAGGCTAAACACATACCCACTTGTAGATATTCTTTGGTCCAGATCTCTAGCCCAATATGAATAAAAAAAACCAGGAATTTCCAACACTCTTTCCAATCATGGTCTTCCCTGGTAGCACAAGTCATAATCACTAGTGCCACGTAAATATCTGAAAACCCGCTTCAATGATATCCAATGCTCCCTCGCTAGGTTTGACATAAACCTGCTCAATACTCCCACTGCATGTTCAATTTCTGGTCTATTATAGGCCATTGCATACATTGGGCTACCCACTACACTTGCATATGGAACACGGGACATATCCTCCTCTTCTTATTGTGTCTTTGGACACTGTCCAACAGAAAAAATTGTACCTAAAAGAATCAGAACGTTCATCGATTTACTATCCTGCATATTGAACCTCTACAATATAGTCTGGAGATAATTCCTCTGGTTTAACTAGAGCTTCCTCTTTGCCCAATCTCTCTTAATTTCCATGCCCAAAATATAGTTTGCAGCACCAAGATCCTTCATGTCGAATTTGGAGAACAATTGGGTCTTCAAATATTTGATAATTTCTTTGTAATTTCCAATCAACAACATATCATCCACATAGAAGACCAAATAAATAAAAAAATCACCAATTAATTTAAAATAAACACAGTGATCCTCCTTGCTTTTGGTGAAGCCAAGTCCCTGCGTGTAGGTATCAAATTTCTGATACCACATCCTTGGTGACTGTTTTAACCCATACAGAGACTTCGTTAGCCTGCATACTAGTTCTTTCTTCCCATTCACCATAAAGCCTTTAGGTTGTTTCATGTAGATCTCCTCTTCTAGATCCTCGTGAAGAAATGTTGACTTCACATCCATCTGTTCTACCTCAAAAACAAATGCAGCAACAACAAATAAAACTAATATAATAGAAGTAACTTTGGAAACAAGAGAAAAAATATCACCAAAATAAATTCCCAGGACCTAGGAATAACCTTTTGATGCCAACTGAGCTTTGTATCTCTCCACCTTGCCTTCTATATTCATCTTCTTCTTAAACACCCATTTGCTCCCAATGGGCTTCCTTCCATCCGGCAACTCCACCAGATCACATGCCTCATTTTTATGCAAGGATGCCATTTCATCAACCATGGCCTCCTTCTAGAGTTTTCCATCCTCTGAATATACCGCCTCCCTGATAGTTCTGGGATCATCATTAGTTATAGTTAAAGAAAAATTTGAACAGAAAGCAGATGGACTATACCTTTCTGGTTGTCTTCTTTCCCGAGCTAACTTTCTCATAGCTGGAGTTTGTGGCTCTTCCTCTTCCAAGTCTTCTTCTATTGTAGAGTCTGATTCATCCTCCTTTAGCTCAAACTCTATATTCTTAGGTTCCTTTGGTAGGAATTCATGTTTAACAACATATTTCACCTCTATAAACAGCACATCTCTTCTGTAAACAACCTTCCTTGTTTCTGGGTTCCAAACCTTGTAACCCTTTAAGCCATCATTATACCCAATAAAGATGCACCTTTCAGATTTATTATCCAACTTGGTCCTTTTCTCCTTTGGAACATGTACATATGCATCACATCCAAATACCCTTAGATGTGAAAGAGATGGTTTCTTACCAGTCAATATCTCATGTGGAGTCTTATCCTCCAATGCTGATGAAGGTGATCTATTAACCAAGTAACATGCAGTCTCCACTGCCTCTGCCCAGAATTCTTGTCCTAACCTAATACCAATGAGCACACTTCTTACCTTTTCCATCAACGTTATATTCATTCTTTCTACAACTCTGTTTTGTTGAGGTGTGTATGGAGTATTTTTCTATCATGATATACCACACTTCTTACAGAACTCTTCAAATTCCTTCTTGCATAACTCCCCACTATTATCTGTCCTCAACACCTTTATCTTCTTCTCTGTCTGGTTTTCCACCAGAGCCTTAAATTCTTTAAATGTATCAAAGACTTCAGATTTAATCCTCAAGAAATATATTCATGTATTCCTTGAGAATTCATCTATGAAAGAAACATAGTACACAGACTTACCCAGTGATGGAACTGACACAGGTCCAAACACATCACTGTGCACAAGCTCCAATATCTTTTTCACCCTCTTAGAACCAGAAGGAAAACTCACCCGATTGTGCTTCCCATATACACAATTTTCACAGAAATCAAAATCCAGAGAGCTATTAGACATACCTTCTACCATACCATTTCCATGTACATCTGAAGGCCCTTCTCTCCAATATGTCCAAGCCTTTGATGCCATAGCATGGTCTTTTCTCCTGAGACCGCTAGGCTTTCTGCTCCACTTTTAGGAACCACATAATTGTTGCACCTAGAAAAAACAATGTTTCCCTAAATCTTGTACAGAGTTCCAATCCGATCTCCCCGCATTAATACCAGTGTTCCCTGAACCATCTTACAGGTATCTTTATCGAACAATATTTTACACCTGCATCATCCATCTTTCTTACAAAAATAATATTTCTGGCCAATGCAGGAATGTGAAGAACACCAGGAAGTGTTCTAATCCTTCGACCTTGCAAATATAGCTTGTCTTTTCCACGTTCAATGATTATGGCCTTCCTATCATCACCTAAGAAGACATCGCCGCCATCATATTTCTCATACTCACAGAACCACTCCCTATGGGGAGTGAAGTGAAAGGATGCACCCAAGTCAATGAACCATGACTCATTATCTACATGTGTATTTGAAGAAGAAGCCAAATACACATCCCCACCTTCATCCAAGGTGGTTTTTTCCTCTGCAGAAGGAGCAACATCAGATCCCTTTCCTTTCTCAGGAGCTTTAGATCTGCAATCCTTTTTGTAGTGCCCTTCCTTTTCGCATTTCCAGTACACCTTTACAAACTTTCTAGGAGATTTAGATCTCCCTCTAGATTTAGATCTCCCACTTGAAACATTATTCTTGTTTCTGTTCTAGGACCTTCCTTGTACAGATAAGGCACCTCCATTCTGACCCTCCATATTTCTCCGTCTCATTTCCTCTGATAGCAACGTTGAGACAATGCCATCAAAATTCAAGGTAGTTGTATTTCTACCTATTGCAATAACCAGATTGTCCCACGAGTCTGGTAGAGAACACAAAAAACTGATGCACTTATCTTCATCTGAGATTTTAATATCAACAGATGACGGCTGACTTACCACAGTATTGAAGGCGTTCAAATGCTCTGTCACTGAGTCTCCATCCTTCATCCTCAGGTTATACATCTTTTTCTACAGGAACAATTTATTCACTAGAGACTTAGATTGTTACAAAGTCCATATCTTGTCCCACAAGGTCTTCATTGTAGCTTCCCAAAATACATTCAACAATACTGAATCTAAGACACATAATCATATTGTGCTCTTTGCCTTCCGATCCAGCTTCTTCCAGTCTTCATCTGAAATTACCATTGGTTTAGTACCCGGATCTACCACGATCCACTGATCTTTATCAACCAACAAATCCTCCATCTTGAGCGTCCACAAGTCAAATATCTGGCCATTAAATTTCTTAATATCTATATTCCCTCCACTCGCCATCTTCTTTCACCGCAAGAATTCATCCCACAAATCTCCCACTGAACAGGGTCTACCTCAGGCCCAAGAAAAAAACCCCTCAGCAGCAAAGGCGTCACCTTGAAGCTGAAACTGCTCTAATACCAAATGTAGGTTTTAACCTTGTCCAAAAATTATCTGCAAACTAATCTTAAAGATAAAAAATAAATAGTAGCAAGAGCATAAACCATAAAAATATAAACACATAGATATTCCCCTGGATCCCAAATCGGGACGACCAGCTTGATTTTTCATTATATTCCTTTTAGTGTTACAATACATATATACACATGCCGAAGCATACACAAACCTCAATACATTAACCCTAGATTAGAACATAATCGTAGTTCCATTGAAAGTATCTACGAAATACCAAGGGTCGAAAATCATCGTACCCTAAAACCATGTGCAAACCCATGCACAAAACCATAGGTGGATCCACCCATCGGAAAATAAGGACCAAATTTTTTTTCTGGGGCACTGCCGTGGACCCTAACAGGGGGGGCTACTACCCCCCCTGTGACCCCCTCGACGTTGTGCCCAATGCAACGTACAGAGGAGGCTATCGCCCCCCTATGATCCCCCCACACGAGATTAGTCATGGAAAGAATATAAAACATACCCAAAAATTGAGACCACATGGCTGAAAACAGTGCAGAATGGGGACCCATATTAAAAATTTTAAAGTACTAGGACAGGTCCTGAAACATACCTAGATCCATAGCCAGTGGTCGAGGTTGCCATGTATTCTTTTGCCCCATGAAGTATAACCAGTCTAGCATGTTTTCTTCACTTGCTCCCTGGAAAACTACTTTCAGCCCGGGCAAGGAAGGACATGAACTAGTCGCGTGAGTCTATTCAAAGATCACACAGGCTTCCGCCATGTTCAACAGGAATTCCTTTAAAGGGTGCTTCTTTCTGCACTGTGGGCAGAATATGGCCATGGTTTTTTCCAACTACATATACTTATGTTTTGCCTATAGAGTGTCCATCTAGCTGAAAATGTGCTTAAAATATCGGTCCTCAGATTTTCCAATAGATTTCCAATCTCTACTTTTGTGACTCATCCACTGGAAGTCTTTGATGACCGAACCCCTTGCCCACTTCTTGTAGCTCCCCATGAACACTTGATACAATAATAATAGATAGTTTCGAATTTTTCTTTCAAGATATCCCCTTTTCCTACTATATTCATGAGTTGTAGAGAGTCTTCCCGAAGTTCTCGGAGAAGAATGATCTTCAAAATGTCCTTGTCCATGTCAATATGTCTAGACCTCTGTAATATGTATTTATATCGTTCTACATAGTCCTCCATATTTTCACCCTATTTCTGTGCAAACTTAAATATTTCTTCCTTAATGTCATGGGACTTACAATAATATTGGTACTTCTTCAAGGAAGCTTCTTTCATTCCTTCCCATGAGGTAGTCATACTCCCTCCTAGACCCATAAACCATCACAGGGCTATCGCCTTTAGGGTAGCAGGGAATATCTTCAATTTCTGGGCATAATAAATATAGTCATATCCACGGAAAACAATATCAAACTCAAAAAGAAATGTATCAGGGTCTTCATAAGAGAACCCATGAAAACTAGGCAGGGCTGTTAAAGTGATGGTTCTCATTGATGCATCACTTGTGACGTTTCCAATGGGGAAATCAATAAAGGATCTTATAGGAGCCATAAATACCCTCCAATACTCACTTGGAATTTCGACTACTTCTGTAGCTAGTATGTGGAGTGATTCAACCATAGAATGTTGCACCACACTCCCCTGGTCGCTTGCCCCAGGACCCTTGGTGACTCAAAAGATTCCAAAATTTCCTTCACAAAATCAGAATCATTTGGTTTAGCAATAGGAATTTTTATAGCATTGCATTGGTCTCTTAGGGATGAAAACCCTTTTTGAGGTTCTTCTTCCCAATTAGAATTACTCAGTTGTTCTGATCCCCTACTTGCCACTTCCTCCCCTTCTGCTACTGATAAGGATGCCTCCTCCACTGATACATTGTTGATTAAATTTTCTGGCATAGAAAGAACACCCTCTAGTACTGTGGATGGCACTGGTTGCTCTAGAGACTGCCCTTCGGACTTCGTTTGCATTCTAACCCTAACAGTAGCTAGGGAGGATGCCTAAAATCTATATTTTTCAATAAAATCTTGAATTTATATCTTCCTTCCTAGATCCTTCCCTTTCTTTGGGTGTCTTCCTCTGCCCCTCTTATTTAGATTCTTGTTCATACAAATTCTGAAGAGGGTTCATCAAAAGGAATCAACAATCATTCAGGACCCAGAGTAGGAAAAATAACTTCCTCCCCAGAATGAGAGAAGATATTCAAACAAAAAAATAAAAAGAGAAAGAAAAATCAAAGTCCAGGACCTGAAGTAGAGTAGTCATGAACCCTCCCAGGATGAGAAGTTGGCCCCTAAAAGAAAACAATAAGAAATAGAAGCGGAAAACTGGAAACTACTCCCAGGACTTAGGGCAGGGTTACAGAATACCGTCCCCAAGATGAGGGATTAAATTTTATTGAGAGAAAGAAAAATAGACTAAAGTAGAAAGAAAAACAACATGATATGCTCAGGACTTGGAGCAGGGTAATAAATGCCCTCCCCAAGATGAGAGATCAATTTTACAAAAAACCAAATAAAAAGTAGGAAAGAAAACACAAATCACTTACGCTCAGGACTTGAAGTTGGGAAATAAATTCCCTCCTTGAGACGAGACATCAACCCTTATATCTATTGTAGATCCTATTCTTACACCTATTAGCTTCCCCGAAAATGGCGCCAAAATGTTGGTGTCTGGATATGAACAGAATTTAGTCCTTTCCTCCACATAAATTATCAACCTGAGGGCGTTATTTATTTCAAGGCTAACGGAAAAGTATATGCAGACACAAGCGCATGATCTATTGTAGATCATAGGTTTTAATCCATAACACGCAAATCACTGTAACAACAATAAAATAAACTATAGAAACATAAAGAAAATCCACAACAATTTAAAATAAACTGTAATAGTAGCAAATAAATCACACTAAAACGCATAGTGCAAGGAAAAATGAAAACACAGCACATGATCAGAAGAGTGGGCCCAACCCTCTGATCAGTTGTGGTAAACTCACAAATTATAGGAACAACAACAAGTTGTTGTGCATTAAATTAATGATAGAAAAGATTCATTACAGGATCTGTATGTCAAAGGGTTTAACCCCGATTCACAGCCCGCATGCCTCTTTATACAATTGTCCTGAAATCCCTGATTCTTCTTAGCAACTCCATAATTACAAAAATAGATATTTTTACAACAACAACCTAGTTTCCCAACAAGAAACCATAAAAAGTTCTGAAATGGCGCTGATACAAACAAGTTTGTTACACTGTAACAAAAAATAAGGAAAACGTTGGAGGTGATGGGTTGTTCCTAGACTCGCAGCCACAACGCTCTTGTTTTAGCCAAAACTGAAGAAATATCAGAGTTAATATGTAAAAAGTTAAAACCTCCATGAAAAATACTTAATCAAATATCCCATGAAAGACAGGGAAAAAGGTTTTACCTCATGTGTTTAAGAATAATAGTGGTAGAAAGAGATAGAAAGATAGGGTAAAATGGGAGAGAAAAGTACACAAATCCGATACCCAACATTATCTACAACAGAAGCAAAATATGTGGCTGCTGCATCATGCTGCACACAACTTCTTTGGATGATGCAGACATTACAAGATATTCAAATCAATTTTTCACCTCCTATCTCCATCTTATGTGATAATACAAGTTCCATTAGTATCTCGAAAAATTCGATTATGCATTCCAAGACCAAGCACATTCCTATAAAGTATCACTTCTTATGCGAAGAAGTGCTTGAGAAAAAGGTTAAATTAGAGTATGTTCCCTCCAAAGAACAAGTTGCTGATATATTTACTAAACCTCTTCCGAGGGAAGGATTCCAATATTTTAGAAATAAGCTGGGAGTTGTCTTTGCCTCTCTTATCAATTTTTCTTAATATAAAAAGATTAAATTTGGTACGCTAGTACCATAAAGGAGAATCGTGTATACGCGATTTTATATGCATAAACCGTGTATGGTTTTTGCTAACATAAATTATATGGATTAGCTTTCAGAATAGTCTATGGTGTTGTTGAGTAAATTCTGTTGTTCTGGTATTTTTCTTTAGTACCTTTCCTCAATATTTATCTCCTTGATGAAGATTCCTTGATGAATTTGTTGTTGAAGGTGTTTAGGATCCACTAGTTTAGGGGGAGTACTTGCCTTACTGAAAACAGTACATTGTTGACACTATGTTGGTTGTCGTTATGATCGCCTCTTTGAGATTCTTTGGTCATTGATATAAAAGGTCATATATGTTACCTGATAAAAAGGTCATGTTGAGCTCTATGGTGTAAAATTGTTATATTCAGTCATGTAAGGACTTGTTTAAATTTGTAAACACACTTGGTTGGGTAGTTGAGTAAAATATGCAATTCCACTTGGTTGGATCATTGATGTAAGTATGATACCTTAGTGATAGCATTGGTCATACTCAGTTGAGTTAAAGAGTCATGTATTTCATTAAAATTATGTCCACATTTTCTCAGGGGGAGAAATTATCCTCCCTTTGCTCTTGATGTCAAAGGGGGAGAGTGTTTGTTGTTTGAATAATGTTTATATAGGATGTGGTGATCAAACTCCATCATGGTTTCCATCAAGTCCAAAGGCAGAGATAGATGGCAATATGTTTCTTATGTCTTAATATGTTTTCCTTGATGGAAAATCTTTGGCAAAAAATGGAATATATGTCTTCTGGAGAATCACAGTAATTTGCAAAAGTTTTAATAGAAGAAATGTGTAAATTCCAATAGAAGTTGGTTAATATTCATAATTTAAGGTTCTATACGTGGGTTAGTACAGGCCAAATTGCGTATACATGTGGATAAGAATGATCTAAGTCACTTATGCCTTTTTCGCTCTAAAATTATCAAACCATGGGGAATTACCGTGCTTTTATCCCGCAATATTGAGCGTTGTGTCACCTATTTTATTCCATCCAAGAATACAATTGGCACTTGTGTGGTTTTGACTCATGGTATTAGGAAAGGCTAAATCTATATAAAGAGAAGAAAATCATTATGTAAATGTGTTTATGTGGAAGAGTTTGTTGGTGTCCAAGTGTAAATGAATATTCTAACCCTTTCCCCCATTAATTATCAATCCTGGTGTGTTTGGTTATTGAAAGGCTAACGTGCATAGTATGTGCAGATACAATAGCACAATTATGATATCAATCGTGGATTTGATAATTTAAACAAAGCAACAGTCATTGTAACAATAAATAAAAAAATGGTAAAAATAAATCGTAAATCTTGTAATGCATTCACAACAATAAGAGTATCAACAAATAAATCTACTCTCACAAAAATTTCAAATTATACAAAACATGAAATAGAAATAACAACACATAGGAAATATGCAACACCTGATCGGAGAGTGGGCTGAATCTCTTTGATCAGGGTTGCGATATGATCACAACTTAGAGAAGTAACAGGAAATTAACTTGCATTAACTTGATCAAATAATTTTCTATTACATAGCTCCATTCCTTGCATAGCCAACCCTCTATGTGTTATCTCCTATGGGTTCTCTCCTCCCCTTCTCTCTGGTTTGTGCCCTTTTAAATATAAAAACAACAAATGGAAATAATATGATTAAAAAATCTCAATAATCAAGATGACATCTGAAAGATCTTTCCATCATGATTCAACTGGCACAAGTTGAATCTAGCATTTACAACTGGGGAAATTTTGGAAAATGGCCACCACAGAAAATATAAAAATATTTCTTTCGAAGAATCGTGCTTTTCTCTCAATAAATTCTTGAGTTTGGAAAACTTATTAACATAAAACTAATTTGGTCCATTTTTCACAAAACCCATGTTTCAGATTTTCAAGATTCTTCTTCATTTTCCCGAAACGTTCAATGCAAAATTGTCTCTTGTTATTCCAACGAATTTCTGATTTGGAATATTTAATTATTAGCTTAAGATCAAATATGCAATCTGTAAGAGATATTGGAGGCTAAAATAGTGAGTTATGTTATAAATAATTCATTAATAAACCATCATTGGAAAAATTATGCATAATAATCATTAGTTTATTAAAATAAAGGAGAACAAGTATTATTTATCCAAAAGAGCATAAATAATTATGAAATGGAATTATATAGTAAATTATGATAAATAATGTGATAAAATAATATTATAAATGGATGAAATGGATGTTAAGAAGTGATAATAATAATACAAATTAGTGGCCCAACATCTCCCCCAAACTTAGCATGTTGCATGTCCTCATACAGCCTAATACCTCAGTATTAACCAAGTTGTAATACAATAACCAAAATTCTCATCCCAGTGCATGATATTGATAAAAGAGAAGACTTTTTCCTCAAATGTTTCCTTAAAACAATTTTCATGTATACTTTCAACTGTATGTATATGAAGTTGCAACAAAGCATGATACAAGTAAATACAAACTTCATTACAAATGAGATTTTGCTTAAATTTTGTAAGCACATTTATACTATGCCAATGCTTCTCTAATCCAAAAATCAAATCAATGCAATGAACGGATTTCAATATATCAACAAAATGGTTTTAGGTAATAATGCATGATTTTTTTTTTTGGAATTAACAAATTGGTTTATATTGAAAATTTCTGGGTTTAATGATACTTCTTTGTTGTCTAAAAATCAAAAGAATCCAGTTGATATTTTTAAGGATATACACAAATCAATTTTAGGATTTTATACCTTAAATGAGGAATAAATGAGAAATCATTAATCATGTAGCAACCCTTCCCCCAAACTAGAGAATTAGCATGCCCTCATGCTACACTAGAAAATTTTTTTGGGTGGTTTCTACGATCATGGCTGAAATCTTTGTTTGGTGTGTAACAACATGGAATAAGAGAGATTTTGAGAATTAACAATCAGATCAATGGATGATAAAGAATATTAATGGCATGTTCATGATAATGAAATTAACACTTTCCCAAACTAAAATATTTTGTCTCTAAAAAATGGGAAGTGGTAAAGAAAGGGAAATAATGGTTGAAAAACATGAGTGAATAATGTTCAATGGTTTTTCATGAAATTCTCCCAAAATTTTAATAAATAAAAACCTTATGATATTTTACCTCCATAAAAATGTGGAATTTCATGTATGGATTGACAAAATTTTTTTTTGAAGCTGATGTAGGCTGAGCTAATGCTGAAAGTGATGCAGAAGGTTGAAGCCATGCACGCTGAAAAAAAGTAATCAGAAAGTGTAATAGGGTTTCCCTCTACCAAACTGATTAGTTTTCCTGTCATCTATAAAACATCTCATGAGTATCCTTAATTAGTAATTCATCACCTCAATTACACCATTACATATAAAAGTGACATATACATATTGTGAATGATATGGGATAATAATGGATAAGAAGGGAAAATATGCATTCCCTATACCCATAAGCTTTGGTTGTTATGAGCATAGAAATTATGAGAATCAGTTATCTCAGTCTTTGCTTCTTGGGGTCTGTCCAATTACATTGGATTCAAAATTCGAATCAGGCCTCTTAGTGGTGTTGTTAATATAAGAATAAATGGTGACTGATTACGAAAAGAAATTATCTTTGGTTAAAGATATGATACTTGTAGAATAAAGGAATCATAGATTAGATGATAAAAAATGTCAAATATCAATTATCCTAAAATTTTCATCCCTGACATGTAAAGTAAATATTTATAAATTAATAATATATATAAAAAATAACCACCATCATCTAAGAAATCATTATATATTACCCCATGAACCATGAGTTCTGGAAAACCTTGTATATGAAATAGTCATCTTTATCAAAAATTAGCTTTGAGAAAAGAAGGTAACCAAGTAGATTATAGTATGAAATTAACTTCTATACCATAGGCATGGCCACCACTGCCAGCAGGCATCCATAGCCTCGACAAGGATGCCTTTTAAACCCATTGAGATGCCACTGTCCCATCTATTAGAAATAAGTACATAGTTGCAAAAATCCTTTCAATTTACTTAGATGTCATTGTTCTGGCATGGTAACCAGTTAATAACGATGCCATTCATGGGAGCTTACAAAACTGAAAAAGTCAGCTCGTGATGAGACCTCTTGTCCTTCAGTTTTATGACTGAAGGCCATTATTGTGGCTTGGTGACTAGTAGTGGTAATGTCACTTAATTAGGACCTATGATCATGGTAGGTCGGCTTGTGATGAGACCTCCTATCCTCTAATTGACCATTTATGTTTAAAATTCAACTATAGTTTTTGTCAATCAATAACAAATTAATTAATATTTGGGGTGGTAGGTTAGCTCCATAAGAGCTAGGGATGGCATAAAAAGTTGTGTAGTAACTATTTTCAACTTTGATATTTTTTCTTCTCAAAAACTAAAAACCTTCAAATAACTATTGATAAATACATTTTTCATTTTTGAGATTGGGGTTGAGGAATAGTTCATTAGATAATTGTGGAAATATTTAAATACAATTATGTGTTCATCATCATAAATTTTACAAGATCAGGGACTTGACCAATTAGGAAAGTTGATAGTTGGCATGATGAAATCATCTTTGCATAATTATTCCTTAGAAATAAGATTATGTTTATAGATAAAAAAAGATAAATTGACTACCCAATCATTATGTCAAAGAGGGACTAGACCATTAAAAGTATTTCCCATTCACCAAGGAGAAAAACAAATCAAAAAGACCTACAAATGTTGAATTCAAGGTGAAAATTGGCCAACAAAAATAGTTGTGACTGAGGTAAAAACAACCATGAATTAGGTAATAACAGGGAAAGAGGAAAAATAAAAATGTTAGGAAGGTGAAATGAAGGAGGATTAGTCACTTTAGAAAATAATGAGGAATTAAGAGTGAATCATTCCTGACAAGGCTTACCATAATAATCATCCTTTAAATACGAGCCCTTCCCCCAAGTAAAGTATGTCTCCCATTAGTCATAGTTGATCATGTCATAAGTAAAATAACAAATAAATCCACAGAGTCAGTCGAGGACGTACCTGGAGACTTACCTTGGCAGAGTAAAAAAACTATAGGAGTAACAACACCTAGTACTTAGAAAAATATCACCATGGAGTAACATCACCGGAGAAGTAACAGCATCAGAGGAGTAACAACACCAAAGAATTAGAAAATTTTAGGAGTAACAACATCCAACACTTAGAAATTTTTTTGGAGTAACAATAGTGACAGATTCACAACATCGAAGAAGTAACAATAGTGACAGATTCACAACACTGACGGAGTAACAGAAGTAACAGATACACAACACTGGTGGAGTAACAGTAGTGACAGATTCACAGCACCAACGGAGTAACAACATCCTGAGTAACAACAATGTGAGTAATAGCATCCGAAGTAACAAAAATGCGAGTAAGAACATCCGGAGTAACAACAGTGTGAGTAACAACATCTAGAGTAATAGCAATGCGAGTAAGAGAAGTGTGAACAATAGCATCCAGAGTAACAAAAGTGCGAGTAAAAACATCGAGTAACAACATCGCAGAGTAACGAAAGTGCGAGTAACAACATCCGGAGTAACAACACCACGGGTAACAACATCGGGATTAACAAAAGTGTGAGTAACATCATCCGGAGTAACAAAAATGCGAGTAACAACATCTAGAGTAACTAAAATGCGATTAATAGCATCCGGAGTAACAACATCAAGGAGTAACAGTACCGCGGAGTAACAGTATCGTGAAGTAGCAGCATTCGAGGAGTAACAGCATCCTGAGTAGCAGCATCTGGAGTAACAACATCAAAGAGTAAGAGCATCAAGGAGTAACAACATCGCAGAGTAGCAGCATCTAAGGAGTAACAAAATCTTGAGTAGAAACATCTGGAGTAACAACAACCAAGGAGTAGCAACATATGGCTTAACAACATCATGAAACTTAAGAACTCGCTCCTTTTATTTTGAGAACAAAAAAAATGTGACTTTGATGTAAAAAATACCTAAAGTATAAAAACATAAGAGAAATCAGAAAATAAATGACTCTTTACTAAAAATCAATAAATAAATAAATAAATTAAGTTACTCTGGTTATGATTTTTGTTGCAACAATGTTGTTTGTGAATGGTGAATAAATGGAAAAATGTGTGTTTTTTTTTTTTTTTTTTTTTTTCAGAAATGACTTGGATCTTCAAATAGAAATAAATTCTTCATTTTTCATGTTATAAATCCATTAATTAATGAAAAATGTTCATGTTTTTTTGTCCATGTGAGGAAACTTCTTTGAAAATATTTCATTATCATTGTCTTCAAGAATCAGTTATTCATAAATTGACCTCATTTACTCTCCTTGGACCTGCAAACAATGAGTGTCTACCTGCAATAAAACATGAAATCATGGAAGAAGAGAGGTGATTTGGCTCTCATAATTCAAGAAATACGCAAAAAAAATAACTAGTAGCTACTCTACAAAACATATGCACAGAAAAATAAAAAACAAAATATTTGTCACCTGCAGCAGAGTAGTGGTCGACCATACTAACCAACAGTGTTTCAATCTTAACTTATTTGTTTTTTGTTCTATTTGAGTGATTCAAAAGCCAAATGAAAGCTAATTCAAATATATATCAGCAATATAAATAGGTTTTAAAAATTCCATGATATGATATGCCAAATTTACTTAGAACAACCTACATAACAAAGTCGTTTTCAATTTCCCAACTCAGACCAACAATTGATATTTTAGGCTGAAATTTTTTGTTTGATGACAGATTGAACTGATTAAAATTGGAAATTAAAGCATATTAATTTATATCTCTCCAATAGAAATAGGTTTTTAAAACATGAATAATTTTATGGGTCAAATTTGCGAGTGAACAACTGGGAAAACAGAGTTTCAAGAGTGTTGATTTACAATAAACAGTTAGTATTTTGGTCATAAAATCCTTATAAAATATCAAAATAAAGTGATTCAAATTGCATTGTAAACTAGATTCATAGGGGAATATACTTTAAAAATAAGTTTCCAAAATCTAGTCATTTAGGCCTCCAAAAACGGAGTGTCCCAACTCTGTTCCTGAGCTACCTACTAGACATCCTGTCATTGTTTTGGTCATGAAATTTTTGTTTTAAATAAAAATCAAGTGATTCAAATTGGATTAGAAAGTTGACATAAATGGCTATGTAGGATAGAAACAGGTTTTGAAAATATGCCCATTTGGTCCCTCAAAACATGACTTTGCCGACTATTTTTCTAGTATTTTCGTCAAGCCCGGAAGCCATAAGTTATGATAGTCAAGGAATTTTTCCAAGAAGGTGATCAAAATGAATATGAATATTTGTAGAAATTTATATTCAATATAATTCATTTACATACATAAATAAATTTGAATATTGATAACTGATGTTAATTTTCACAACGTGTTGAAACAAAAATAACTATTTTTACATATAAATAAATTTATTTATTTATCTCTTTATTCATGCTATATTATACACTACACTAATCTATTTTGAAAAATAAAATACAATTACATATAAGAGTACTTCTAGTGAAGCCGTTTTGGAAATAAGGCCTTAAGTATGCACATACCCGTAATTGAAAAATGTATGTTAATAAATACACGGGTATGAGAGACCAAATTCCATGTTAAGGATGGGGCTAAGAGTTATTGAAATGCAGAGTGATGTTTCAAGAAAATAACAGAGTGAAGCCAATCTTCAATATAGTCTTGATTTCTCATATTTGTCACATCTAGAAGTTCCGTGAGTGAGTTCCAGATTGTGTTGATGCTTTCTTCCATAACCTCATCCTCAGACTTTTTGTTTAGATCTTTGTTCATAGAACTAGAGGAAGGAATAAAAATTCAAACAATTCTTAAAGCTCAAGACTTGGAGTATGGTGAAACTTCCCTCCCTAGGACAAGAGATTGGGCACTAAGAAATCAACAAAAATGAAAAGAAATAAAAAGAAAGCAACTAATGCTCAAGACCAGGAGCACGATAGCATTTCCCTCCCCGAGACGAGGGATTGGGCCCTAAGAAATCATAAAAAATAAAAATAAAGCAAGTAACACTCAAGACGTAGAGCGGGGTATCATTTCCCTCCCCAGGACGAGAGATGGGTTCCTAAGAAATCAATCAAAAAGGAAAATAGAAAAAATACGCTCAAGACCTAGAGCAGGGTAGCATTTCCCTCCCTATGATGAGAGATTTATCTTTAGATCAATATGAATCGTGTTCTTTTACCTTTTTTAGCCTCCCCGGTAATGGTGCCAAAATGTTGGTGTCCATGTGTGAATGAAAATTCAAATCCTTTCCCACATTAATTATCAATCCGGGTGTGTTTGGTTATTGCAAGGCTAACACACACAGTATGTGCAGATATAATAGCACAATTCTGATATCAATCATGGATTCGATAATTTAGACAAAGTAACAATCATTGTAACAACAAATAAAGAAATGGAAGAAATAAATCATAAAGCCTGCAATGATTCAAAACAATAAGAGTATCAAAAAATACATCTACTTTCACAGCAATTGCAAATTATACAAAACATGAAATAGAAATAAAAACACACAAGAAAAATGCAGCACCTGATCGGAGAGTGGGCCCAACTCTATTATCAGGGCTGTGATATGCTCACAACTTAGACAAGTAACAGGAAATTAACTTGCATAAACTTGATCAAATAATGTTCTGTTACACACCTCCATTCTTTGTGTAGCCAACCCTCTATGCATTATCTCCTATGCGTTCTCTCCTCCTCTTCTCTCTGATTTTTTCCCTTTTAAATATACAAACAACAAATGGGAAATAAACTAATTACAAAGTCTCAATAATTAAGATGAGATCTGAAATATCTTTCCATTATGATTCAGCTGGCATAAGTCAAATTTGGCAATTACAATTGAGGCAATTTTGGAAAACGACCTCAACAGAAAATCTACAGATCTGTCCTTCGAAGAACCCTGCGTTTCTCTCAATGAAGACTGAATTTTGAAAAACTGCTCATTGTAAAACTAATTTGGTCCGTTCTGCACAAAAATCATGTTTCTAATTTTCAAGATTCTTCTTCGTTTGCCCAAAACATTCAACGCAAAACTATCTCTTGTTATTCCAACAAATTTCTAAGTTGGAATATTTAATTATCAGCTGAAGATCAAATCTGCAATCTGTAAGAGATCTTGGAGGCTAAAATAGTGAGTTATGTTAGAAATAATTCATTAATAAACCATCATTGGCAAAATGATGCATAATAATCATTAATTAATTAAAATAAAGGAGAACACGTATTATTTTTCCGAAAGACCATAAATAATTATGAAATGAAATTATATAATAAATTATGATAAATAATGTGATAAATGAATATTAGAAATGGATGAAATGGATGTTAATAAGTGATAATAATAATAAAAATTAGTGGCCCAAAAGGGTTGTTACTTAATACTTCTCTAGTATATCTGCATGGGAGGGAATTTGTTTACTGGTAGATCTGAAACTATGATGCACCCTTGGATACAATGATGGATAAAGATCTCTAGACCCAAAATGACTATGTATTTGATCTACTAATGGGATGATTGGATCTGTGACCTGGCACACGTTTGCTAAAGTGAAGTGAAGAAATTTTGGTAAGTCTATAGATCTGAAACACCCCTGCAAAATTAATATTTACAGATCTATACTCCAGTTTCTCCTGGTGAAACCACGTATATACGAGGCTTTGTCTCAGCTAAAGCACATATTGAGGTCAGGGTTTTCTGAATATTGCTGGAGAGGTTATTTGTTTATTACTGCTATATTTTTATTTTCTATCAATGAATTCCTCGTGTATATTTGGGTTGTTTGAATACTGTAGATGTTGTTAAAGTTGAAGTGTACAAATATGGTCAATGAGTGATTAAATATGATTAATGATGTTGACTGAATAAGGGTTCTGCAAAACCGCAAGGATATATGACTAAAAGCCTCAAATATGGTTATGAAACTAATCATATTCTGTAAATTCAGTATTCTCAAATCTATACGTAGGTTGGTGTGAAGGAAAGCACATATACATGCGGGATTAGTAAAGTGAAGTAGTGTATGCATTTTAAGATAATGAATGATCAGAGTTGAGATTTTTTCTGCATACTGATTCTAGAATCTATGTTTATTACTATGTTCTGGCTGTAGTGATCTGACTGTTCTGATTGATTTTTGGGTGAAGTTTATTGGTGTTGATATTTATGTTGAGTTAAATATGTGGGATCCACCGTGAAAATTAATGAAACATGGTCTGTAGTGGATCTGAGGGTTGAAGCCTCCAGTATGGGTGTAGAAGCTTCTGCGAGTAGAACCTGGTGTTCTGATTAGGGGGTTGTAGCTCTCTTCCAGTAGTGGCTTGTAAAGGAGATCAGGGGGTTGGAGATCCCTTCTAGTAGTAGTTTGAGAATAAGAGAATGTTGCAGCCTTTTGCAGGTAGATTCCTGCGTACTTATTTGAGTCTACATTAATACAATATTGTAAGCATTTTTCCATATAATAAATATTGAAGATAGAGACGACAACAGTGGTGGTTTTCTCTCGAATTGGGTTTCCACATTAAATCTTGGTGCTCATGTGTGATATTCTTGTGTGATGATTTATTTTGTTACTACTACACGTATTTACTAGATAATTATATGATGCATAACGGATGGTCTAGGTTAAATATTTCTTCTGAATTTTTACCTAAACAGTAAAGATATCTGTATATACCCTAGTTTCTGTTTGAAAAGTTGCATACATACGTTGGCTGTACTGATAAAATTTGCATACATACACTGGTTTTGCTGATAAAAGTCACGTATATAAATCAGTAAAGAGAAAAATAAAATTAATGTGATTATTGAAAATATTGGTTCCCCCCCCCCCCCCCCCCCCCCCCCCCCCCCCCCCCCAGCCCCCCTCTCAGTATTTTTCCCAACATATTCTTTTTCCCCATCTTTTATATCTTCCAATGATTTTCTTTTTATTTATTTTTTTCCTTTGGGAGGGGCCATAACACCCTCTCCCATTGTGATTTTAGTAGGATTTCTTTCTCTTTCACTTCCCTATGTTAGTATTTCATATCTGTTACTACTAGTCTCATTCTTGGATTGTGTATTCTAGGTGGTTACAAGGGGAGATTTGAGATTTTTCTTTTGTTAATCATTAGTTGAAAACCATCCTTTTCTTCCTGAGACTTGGCCTCATCCTTCTTTAGTTTCTTGATTATTTGAAGCCAACTTATTTAATGAGGAATTGCTAAAAATATGGTCATATTAATGGAATATTTGACATCTAAGGGGTACGTTCTTGTAATGCAGAGGTTGGTACCATACTTTACCCTGATATTCCAATTTGATATATTATGGAAGGGGTTCTATGATATTCATGTAAATTCATATCTTGTTTGCTTGTAATCGACCACTTTTACAAATCTCCATGTAGTATTTCCAATCCCCTCTAAGATTTTAGGATCCCATAAATCTATCGAAAGAGAGAACAAGTGAACCCAGATAGAAGTTGCTATAAAATTTTCCTAGATTTGGTTGTAACATTCCTCCCATAATCTCATGAATAATCCTGCATTGTCGAAAAAATTTCGTCCATTTTCAAATACACACACCTTATACTCCATATTGGTGAATACAACGAAGGAAATACCTATTCCTCCAAGTTGTATATCTATATGGAGCTTTGGTTTCCATTTCAGATGGATCCATTTGATGATGTATCTCTTTGACATCTAGATCCATATAAAGTTATAGATCAATGCATGATCCTTCATGCACTTGCGATAATATTTGAGACAGTTATTTGGAATAACAAACCTTAGTTTTTTTGTTAGCTCTCAGGGGGAATTTGCTCCTAATGTGGGTCTACCATTGTGCTTCCATCACTAGGTTTCCATTTTCACCACCATAATTTTCCTTCTCTCCTAACGTTCCTCATTTTTCGGTAGAGTCGCTAGTTACAATATTTCTGTAGGAGGGGATCTCTTCCCCCCCGCAGCTGGCACGCTCATCCTATCTCCCAAGACTCGTGGATTGGTGATGACTCTCCTATTGTGTTTGATATGACACACTATGGGAATTTTAGGGTTTACAGAACGAAACCCTAGCAGTGAAGATCAGAGCTCCCAATTTAATATTGTTACTAATAATAATAATAAATTTAATTTTTCCTACATTTAATTTTAATTTAATATCCAATTTTACTCTTTTATAGCACCGAAAGGTGGTCTACAACCGACTATAGGGTAGACGTTTGTAATGTAAGTAATTAGAATAATGTGAGTAGCTAAGCTTCTAGTTTTTTTTTAAATGTTGGGATATGTGTGTGTGTGTGTCGGGGGGGGTGTGTGAGATATGTAGGTATAATGTAAGTAAGTAAGTAAGTAAGATGTAAAATTAAAAAATAATTTAATGTAATGTAATATGAAGGGGAGATAGTGACATAGTTGGAGGATGGAGAGTGAGAGAGTATGTAATATCAATGATGATACGACTTGGGAACTTCTTAGTTAAAGATTTTTATGGATGATAATTTGGATAAATTTTAATTATAGGAATTTTATGTTGTTTTTTAATTGGAAATATTTAATGTAAATATAAATGTCACATGTTTCCATTACAAAAAACGCAATAAATATTCGATGATGGTAGTAATAATCAACTTTGAGATAATGATAAGGGTTATTTGAAGAGCTAAAAAATCCTTCATTGAAAATAAATAGTTAATTAGTTATATCCAAAAGAAGGGAAATAAAAAAAAGGAAGAATTTCTCATTTTGGGATCATATCTTTCTTCTCCAAAAAAGAATAGAGAAAAATAGAGCACACAAAAATTGGTTGGATAAAAATGGAAATGAACGGTAATAGAATTAAAATATGAACAAGAAGAGATTAAAGCTATGAACATGAAGATATTAAATATACACTAAGAGACCGGGAATATGAGAACAACTGGAGATCAATGTTGTCATTCTGGAACTCTTACAAGGGTTACTGTGGGAGAAAAATGCAGTAATTCCCCAGCACTAGTGGGAGATAAAGATTGGTGTTCCTTGTTATGGAGAAAGTACTTCCGTAAGGGTAAGAAAAAAAAACTTGCAATCTGAAATAGACACTATTATTTGATTGAAGGAATTAGTAGCTCAGGGATAGCCAGATAAGGATGAGGCTTAAGGTTGGTAGGTTAAAATAGTTCTTTGAAATATTTTCCAACTTCTCATTGTAAGCCCCTAATTTTTCTTACTAAATATGTAAAGAAATAATAGTGGTTGTAGGTAATAACCCTTCTATTGAAAAACGGAGAAAAATAAAAAATAAAAATTGTATAGAGCAAGCATCAAAAGTAGTATACTTCACTTTATGTATAAATGCGAGTAGTGTACAAGAATTTTTATAACTAATAGTTTATGGTTTCGTTTTTATTGAAAGAAAAGAAGTGGAAAGAAATATTTGTTCCTATTTTCTACATTTGAAAACCTATATTTTAGTAATTAAGGGTACATATTATCCAAAAAGCAAAAAAAAAGGTACAAACTTGAAAAGCAAGAAAGAGTGATAAGTGTAATGCCCAAGTTGGTGAATAATGAGTTTTTTTTTATGTTTATCAGTAAAATTTAGATACATAAATTTATTTACATGTTTCATGTGATAAATAAGAACTAGGAAGTGTTAAGAACACATTATTGTAATCATTAACAATATTATTTATGTTTTACCCTTCAGTAAAAAGTTGGGATAAATTATTAAAGATTGCAAGGCCTTTTACCTGATTTGGGTTAGCGCCAAAGCTATCGGGTAAAGGGAACCAAATGATAGGCACACTACCATACCAATATTGTCGAATACGATTTCATATTAAAAGAAATATGGAAGAACCTTAAGTGTGAATGGTTACTAGAAAAGATTTTTTCTTTATGACTTAAAAAAATGTATCCAATACTGATATATGTAAAATAGTATGTAAATTGTATGAAGAAATTTGGTGCAAATTAGTATGGGAATTTACATTTAAAACTTGAATAAAAGACAAAGGAAAAAGAGAAAGGAAATTCATTACATTATATGAGCAACCAAGCATATATTAAACTACCATAATAGCAACGGCGTTGAATATACTCTAAACTAAAAACTTCTATGTATATGACATGCTAAGAGAAAAAAAAAGAATGTTGACTTTAGAGTCCATAGAGTCACATTGTATCATATTAAATAGTACTATAGAAAAAAAATTACAATGATAAATTCATTTGTTTTCTTGTCCCTATAATTCTTAGAACACATGCAGTCAAAAGGTCTGTGATACCCAATAAAATTGTAGACTATATAGGATCAACACAAAGGGGTTTCCTCCCAAGAAAATATATTCAAATTAATAAGGAAACACAAACCTCACACTGGGAATTGTGTCAAGTGCTAGACTTCGGAGGGAGATCTAAACCACAGTAAAAGGAACAAAAGGCAATAAAAAATTAACACCTATAATTTTGGCTAAAACAATCAAGTGACAAAAGGAGTATGTCACTTTAGATCTCTGTGTTATAGGGTTTTACCTAGGATGAACCCTGAAAGTAACAAAGCCCATTAATTGTAAGCAGGGTTTCAATGAGAATGAAGCCCTCAAATGGAAAATATGAAAAATCTTTAAGAATGAAGTCATAAATAAATTTTTTCGCTCATAGTAATATTTACTCAAAAAGATGAGATGGAACCTAGAAGGTACTTTCAATCATAGCAGGAACCTAGAGAAAATCTTACACCTGAAACTTTTTCCATGAGAATTGCTGAAACTGCAATGGGTGGAATGTGCCCAACAAAAAATATGGAAAAGGGTTACAATCATAAGAAAAATACAGTGTCAAAACTTATAAATTTGTAGAATTATAGAGGGATGTGCTTGGAAATAACTCATATGAGTCAACCCATTGTTGCTATGAAGAGATTATACCTATGAAAGGAATGGTAGAGGTGAGTTCCAGGTTAATTTTGATGTTTTTTTCTCTATACCAAAAACAAAAAAATGAACAATTATTGCAAACGAAATGTCTCGAACGTTCCTCCTAAAATATAAAGGTTTCCACTTAGCACAACAACGTTATTTTATCTCTTAAAAAAAATGAAAACTGAAAAAACTTAACCTGTAAAACTAGTTGCATGTTCCAACATGACACCATCATAATTGTGTAGAAGGAAACATACAGGTGAAGAACCTAACAGGAAACGTATATTTATAGGAGGAAATCAATAGTCTTGTTAATAAAAATATTCTTAGGTAAATAATTGAAGGAATGCAAAGAAAAAATATTACTGATAGTGGATTAACATTGTGATGGAGTAGCTGAAATCCTCGAGAGTCTCTAGACAAAGTCCTCACGAAAAATAGTTACTCTTGCAATTTTGCCTATGTATAAAACCTTAATTGCAAATGGGATTGGAGCATCGCTCCGAGTGAAAAATAAAAATGTTGGAATTATGATGTATGTGTTCTGCTTAATGGAAACCCATTTGCAACGGAACAATTATATGGTAATTAGATGAGTTGACAGATAAGTTCATAGGTGACAAAGAGTTGGAATAATGATAGAATGATGAGACATAGGTTTGGAGATAAGATACAAAAATTTAATGAGGGTGAATATTTGAAGAAATATATGCAGATTAGATGAGGCCAAGTCGCATACACACATGAGTATGATGAAAAAAATTCGCATACATGCTGGAACACTATTTTATTGATACTAAGGGTCTTAACCATTGTATTGGCCCACGATATTGAGTGTATTAATAACTATTTGATCCCATCAAAGATTACCACCGATGCTAGTGTGGTTTTGGCTCATGTTATTGGCTAAGGCTCAAACTATCTAAGGATGTGACGATCAAAGTGAAAAGTGTGCATGAGAAAGGGTTAATGAATGAATACTTCAATATGAGGTATATTTTCATGATATAGGGTATAGTTGATTGGTTGATCTAAAATAATGATACACCAATGAATACAATGATGGATAAGGATCAGTAGACCTAAAAGGACTATGCACTTCATGATATGTTTATGAATTGTTTAGATATGTGATATGGTGCATGTTTGTTGCAGTGAAGGTTATGATCTGAGTATATTTGGGGTTATAAAGTGTTGTGCAGTCATGAATTAGTTGCAGATCTATATGCGAGTTTGACATAAGGAAAGTGCGTATACACACGAGTTTCGTTCTACAGGGTCATGTATATATTCAAGGTATGCTAAGTTTTGTAGGTAAGCTGGGTTCTGGATAAGTGTGTACATTTGTGGAAAATCTTGATGGAAGGTGTGTGTGCAAGCTAGGGCTTTGCTGAATAATATGTCTGATCAATGTTGTTATGTTTTTGATGTATATCATTGAAGTATTCATATATATTTGGGTTGTTTGAATATTGGTAATGATGTTAGTTGATTGTGATTAAATATCAATGATTGGTTGGTCGATTAGTGATTAAGTGATTGGTTGCTTGATTTGGTAAATTGTTATGTTTCAGTTCTGATGAATGGTATTGGGATTAAATGAGTGTAGTTGGTCTAGTTTGAAAACATGATGAAAAGTGGCCTACAAGTTGTGATGTGTTGAAGAAGATGGATCCACTGTGAATATTTATGAAATGTGGTCGCCAATGGTGCTGAGGGTTGGAGAATTTATTGAGTGGGTCATGGATCCCTTTTCACGGGTGCTATTAAAAAGAACCACGAGGTTGCATCTCCCTTCCAATGGGTCTTCGTAGACAAGATCAAGGGGTCGTAGCTCCCTTCCATTGGGTATTGGTAAATAAGATCAGGGGGTTGGGGCACCCTTCCAGTTGGAGCTAGAGAATGAATGAAGGTTGCAACCTCATACAGGTGGGTGCCTACATGCTGGTATGAGTCTACGTGAATACAAGATTGTAAGAATATTTTCTATATAATAAATATTGAAGACAGAGATGAAAATAGTGGTAGTTTTATCCCACATTGGGATTATACCTTAAATTATGGTGTTCATATGTGTTTCTTAAGTGTGATGGTTTAATCTATTCTTTCTACACATTTTTATTGATTACTAAATGTATTATGAATGAATTATTCACTATTCTAAGTCAAGTTACTCAATATTTATCCGACTTATAAGTTTACTTGGTGTACACTAGTTTACTTAATAACATTCATGTACATACACTAGTTGTCTTAGTTAAAGTCCCATACGAATTTCAAAAAGTAAAAAGAATAATGTGTGTGAGTTTTTAGATACTGATACCCTCCCACCCCCCTCTCAGTATTTTCCCCAAAAATTGGTATTAGAGAAGGTCCTTCTGAAGAATATTTATCGCTTGAAGGAGATTTGTCAAAATGGGAAATCATGGAGGATTATTTTCTATCAGGCCACCATTGTTCAATGGAAGTAGTCGAATCTTTTGGAACATACAAAAAAGAGCTTATCTTAAAAGTATTGGAGTATATATATGGGGAATCGTGGAAGGATGTTATCAATATCTAACAATCATTCCTACAAATTTTATAGGAAAGAAGAGTTATGAAAATAATGCAAAATTTGTCAATTCCTTTCTGGGAAGCCTAATAGAATCATACTTTTTGAAAGTCATGTAGCTAAATTCAGTAAAGGAAATATCGGACAAGATGATCCAGAGCTATGAAGGTGATGTCGAGGTAAAAAGGGCTAAACTTCAAACTCTTAGAATGCAATATGAATCTATAAGAAGGCATATAATGGTGAAAGTATTGCAATTTTATTCCTAAGAATAGATTAGATTGTGAATTCTAGGAGAAATATGGGTGAAGATATATAAGACTCACCTTTATTAGAGAAAATATTGAGATCTCTAACTCCAAAATTGGAGTCAAGGGTGTATTCCATTGAAGAAAAGCAGGATCTCCAAACCCATACTGTTGTTCAACTCCACAGGATTTTAATGGTCTTTGAAATGAGAAAAGGAGATTCTTTAGATACTAGAGAAGTTGCATTTAAGGCATATGCAAAAGAAAAATAAAAGGAATCTATCAAGGAATCAAGTTTCCATATCAGAAGAAGATGAGGAATTTTTTTTGAGGAAACTCCAACCAAGTACTGGAAGGTTCAAAGGTAAGATTCCCTTCAAGTGTTTTTCTTGTGGTAGAGATGGTAATTATGCTACTAAGTCTCCTTATAAAGAAAATAATGAAAAAGAGAAATGATTTGAAAATAGGAGAAGCTTTTATACAAATGAAGATAGTGATGGATTATCAATTGGATAAGAGGGAGAGTCTGATCAAGATCGCCAAGTACTTATGCAATTTAGTATTAATGATTTTATGGTTGTTCTTTAATTTTTATTCTATTGTATATATGTTTGTTATAAGCACTTGTTATGACATACTGGAGTTATGGATCTCATTATGGTTTCTTAGTAGATGAAATTTTACTTAATGCATGACCTAATATATGATATTGCATCTATTATGAGAGCGCATCATAGCTTCTGGATGATTCCCAGATAAGTATGAAATCCCCTTGCTTATATGTGTTTATATGACCTGTAGATTTCATGTTCGTGATGTGTTTGATGGAATTTATCTCATGGATATGCCTTTTCATGTCATTTACTTGTTCATATTTTGCATTGGAATCCTTGTAATATTTTTATTTATCATTTATGGAAGGTTCATCAAGTTATGGGCAGAGGCCTGAATGCTGGCCATTAAAAAGTGGCTAAAAATACGGGGTTTCTAGCACAGAACTTCCTGGAAAAGTCTACAGTCACGTGGATGTAGGTTTCTACATGCGACTCAAGGGTTTTGTAATATTCCTAATTTGCGACAGCAAATTGGAATATTCTATTTTGTTTATTTTGCCACCTATAGTTTGTAAATAAATAAAAAGTGAGTAAAGAGGGTCTAAACTTACTTAAATGAAATAAGACATCCACCTAGTAGCACAATGTTGTGACTTAAGTGGGAGTCAAGGGGGGGACCCAACACCACGTGGAGGAGAGAGAGAGACTACGTTGGGTTTTGGAGGGAAACAAACACAATAAAAGATGAAGGAGCCTCCTCATTTAATTCATGCTTGGATTATGGATTTTTGAGTGAGACATATTGTCTTCTTTGGCACGCTGGCTGTTTAGCCCGTCTGCTGCACTGTTTAGTGCAATCGAGTGTCTCCGTGCGGAGATCTCACCCTTAGCCCCAGGGGACTTCGAGTGCCTACTAGGGAAAGGTTATTTCCTTAGCATCATCCTCCAGGACAGCGTTATTGCTGCATTAGCGTAATACTGTGTTGTAGGGTGTTGCCGTGGTGACTTTACGACACCGCCTCCTTCTCTTGTTATTCAGAGGGAGAGTCTCTCTTTCCATTGGAGGATGAGATTGGGAGATATTGGAGGTTATTATCAGATCTTGGCATCAAGCCTATATGATATTCATGGTATACTACATATTTCTTTCCCCAAATCTACGTTATTGCTGAAGGAGCAGCGTTCCAGGGCTTTTGGTATCATTTTGGAGTTAGATCTCTGATCGAGGGTGATCCTTGGATTAGCCAACCAATCCAAGTATATTTCTGATATGATACTGAAGTTTTATTCAGAAATTCTGAATCATTCTTCATATCTGCTGCAGTAAACTCAGATCTTCTCCGACAGTTTTATGTACTGTTGAAATCCCCAAGGGGAAAGTAATAAAGAGCTCTTTGGGCATTTTGTCTCATTATAGATATTTGTTTTCATGTATTCATCAGTTTAATATCTATAATATAATAAATATAATCTTCAGCCTCCTGGATAAAATGCTGAAGTTTTTCTGGATCAATCTTTGTCTTGCGACACCTCTATTTTGAGGGGGTTTTCTATATAAACTGTTGTTTAACCTTGCTAAAATCCTATGAATTGTTATCAAACTCATTCTCTGATTATTAATAGTGAATTTCATCTCATACCTTCATAAAATATGCTTCCCTTTCTCAGTAAAATTCTACATACTCAAAGTCTTGGGAAATGAAGGTTTTTATTGACTAGTCGGGAAGGAGGAACTGTTTAACATATCAAAACGTCGTTGTTTGAGCTTAAATTGGACATGGAAGTCCCTCTTGACCTATTATAACATATCATAGAACCTTGAGACGTAATGTTACGCATATTTTCTTACACACTCATTTTAGGGCCAAAATCCTCACTTTTCCCCACCTTTTTGACCCTAAAAGCTGAGTAAAGGTTGCTGTAGTATTTGGAGTGGGTTTCTGAGTGTTTATAAACAATTTTTATGTTTTATTAAGCATACTTTCCTAAGGAATTCGTTTTTTAGTCATGATCTGCTGAGAATTCCATTTTTGGGATACTATAGTTTGCTGCACTATTATTGTTTGGGTGTTCTAGTTATATACCACTTGGTGTGTTCATCTTCCACTCTCAGACAGATTCTAGAAAGGGATATATAGCCTCTGGATCTCATCCTCTTTTAGAGGCGACATGTTCGGTAAATGCCCTCCCAGTCAATCTCTGGTTGGGGTTTGGTGTGTTTTTGAGATATCCTGGAAACATGATATTACAGTGGTATCAGGGCTTTGAGCCATATTTCCCTATACAACATTCCTATTGAGCAGCTTGGAAATATTCATGAAAAAGAGATATTACAGTGGTATCAGAGCCTAGTTCTGGCTTAGCCTGTGGAGCTGGTTATCTATGGAAAATATGAGGATCTCACCCTTTGGAGATTATTTCCGAGAGTGGCAGTCCAAGGGGGAAGACTTCAAAGTAGCTTTTCCCTTCAAAGATTATTGTTAGCTCAGGGAGGATGAAGGAGGAAGGTACTATGGTAACAGAGGAGTTTCTAGCATGCAGAGTTCAGATTTGCAGCGTACCACTGGGAGATCACCTCTTCCCATGCATGAGGGATCCAATAGTCCCTATGAGTCTAAGCCCAAGAAGACTGGAATGGTGAAAAAGGAGAGTTTATTCTCATCTCTTTTTAGATCCAGAAGAAATACATCCACCGTTGAGGAGGTCAAGAAGAATTAAGAAAAAGGAGAGGAAGTACCATGCGCTTCCAATTCTCATCAAGAAGAAGAGATCACATCACCTCTTGAGGAGGCTTGTGAAAACGCTGTCACACTCATGGAGGAGCAGCCACATGCATCAAAAGTTGGGGCAGCCAACACTTTTGAGGATGGGACGCTTGCAGCCCTACAAGAAGTTCCAAATGCACATCAAGGTATAAAAGAATTTCCACAAACCATTGTTGCAGTAGCTTCTTTAGAAAGTTGTGGAGATTCACTTTTGCAGGCCTCAAGGAGAGATTTCACTAGAGATGGACTTCGACACACTATGGGATGCAATGCTTTTCTTCCCTTCTCACAAGAGAAAATAGAAGATGGAGGACATATTTGGATGGATAACATCTCTCATGCTTGTGTTGGACATCCCTTTAGCCATACACATCATGATGGGAAGTTTTTGCCTACCAGCTATTTGATTCTTGATAGGGTCTCATTGATCCTTGAGAAGTTTATATTTCAAAATCCCATGAAGTGAAAAGTTAGGAATTTGATTTGGGGAGATGGTAGCCCTCATTGGAGGAATACCAGGATGAGGAGAAGAAGGAGGCATCCACAAGTGATTGTGTGGATGGGGATGATGAGTAAGGAGCTAGGAGGCTACTTGCAGATCTGTGATACCAGGCAGCAGGAGGCTTGGATGCACTGGTTACTCTTGAAAGAGTTTGGCCATCACTTGGCAAACACTCTTCCTAAGAGTCGGAGGATGAAGGAAAGATGGCAGGATACTTGCATCATTGAGCAGCATAGAGTATGGATGCATGGTGTTGATATGATACTCATATAATTCATTGTGTCTTCATCACATGATTGGTATGATGGAGGTATGGGGAGGCAATACAATGTCTTGTTGCTTGGTTTGTTTCTGGGAGAGCAAGAGCATATTTTCTCTCACACTTTGTATGATGTTACAGGAGGAGGAGATGGCACTATCTCCTTGGTCTTTGATGATGATTGGGAAGAACTTCCATCTTGGGAGGTATTCCATATTTGTTGCAGCATTATTATAGGAGTCTTTGACAAGGAGAATGTGAAAGAACAGAGCTTTGTATTGACAAAAGCTTACTTGCATGAGCTCACAGCATTGCCACCTTGGAGCAAAGACTTATGGATGAAGTGCGCCCAGTGTAAATATGGTGGATCTATAACCCATAGGTCCCAGGATCACTTCATATTTGTTTCACTTGATGAAAAAAGAGGAGGTAATGATGATAGAGACATCTATGGCATATTCTTCTTGACTTGGGTTCCCAAGCATCAGGAGGATTATCTTCTTGCAGCACATGGTTCATTCTTCTTCATAGTGGGCCAAAGCACTATGGAAGACACGTGTATGGACCCATGCACTATCTTACTTCCAACATATGGTGAGAATTTTGTTTATACATTCATTGATTTTCACACTCTTACCATTCCTATGCAGTGCATTGCTTCACAAGGGGGAGCTTGTCATATTGCTCCATGAGTTGTATTGGGCCAATCTACATGATGGAGGTAGCCATCTCTTTTGTGACCTTGGGAAAATGTTTGATCACTACATGTATGTTCATTTTCTACACTATAGCATGTATCATATGGAGACATGCATGATTAACTATGTAAGAAGAAATATTTTTCCTTGTACTTTCATCAAGCAACAACTTGTAAAACTGCGTTGTACTTGTTTGGGAAGCTGTTGGTACCTTCTTGCACCACATGAAACCTTCGTAATTCTCTTCATATTATTGCTGATCATGTCTCCATTTTCTGATATAGATAATATTTGTATGGGAGGCTTGATTATGAGGGAGAGACATGAGCTGGATGTGTCTTTGAGTGGGAAGAATTCTCACAATTTCTGCACTACATGTTCTAATGGGAGCATGGGAGGAGGCATGGCCACCACTACTACATATGTGTTTTATTTTAAGGTGAGCCATGAGATTGATAGTCATCCATTGTATATCCATGGGAAATTTTTTGGTCTCATGTTGTTGTCATATTCAGCCATTTACTATCCGTTAGTAGATGTGATGGATCTTGTACATTGCTTACCATGTAATTTTCTGAAGTTGCAGTGGATGAAACTGCGTTGTATCCTCATGAGAGATTGTTTGCATCATGTATCATCATATAAAATCTTCAGCAAACTTCTCATTAGGATTATCCATGATGACCATGTCCTATTCTTCATGGATGAATTGTCTTGGGCCAGCTTGTTCTTCATTGTTGGAGGGAACTTCTTTGAAGGATTGTTCTTCACTTTGCCATTGGAGGGAAATGACTTTGTAGCCCAGGATCAACATGCACTCTACACTTATCATAAGTGGAGAGGAGGACAACATTGGGTACGCTATGATGCTTGCAAAGTTCAGATTTTCAGCCCACCTTCATTACCGGAGCTTGAGGTGGAAGGAGATTTTTCAGGAGTTGCATTGTTGGGAGGTGGCTCATTTTGTTTGGATGATTTCTTGGGGATGGAGGATCCACATGAGGGAGATGTTCCTCATTACATTCCAAACTCCATGCCTTGAGTGGAGATTCTTTAGTTCTACCCTTGCAGTTGATTGGAGAGAGGTGATGAGTTGGTACACAGTTGATGGGCCAGCTTACACAGTCATAGATGCAGAGCAGCAGGGGTCATGGTCTTCATCAGTCATAGCCAGAGGCAGTGTGCAGTCCCTGCCATGGGACTTGGGCTATTATTGGCCATGGTGGCAATGGGATCCAGGAGGATTATTGGTTGGCTGGTACCATGAGAGATTGGTTTGGGATCCTGGCATTGAGAGATCCCTTCATATAAGGGTGATGCAGAGGATAGAGAAGATTCAGTGGCGCATCTGGGACCCAAGCACATTTTGCAGCATCGGTGGAGAGCATCAGCTAGGAAGGAGACTTGTTCAGGCAGTTTCTTGAGGGCAAGCAACATTTTTCTCGGGGGGACTTTAATATTCCTAATTTGTGACAGAAAATTGGAATATTTTATTTTGTTTATTTTTCCACCTATAGTTTGTGAATAAATAAAAAGTGAGTAAAGAGGGTCTAAACTCACTTAAATGAAATAAGAAATCCACCTAGTAGCACAACATTGTGACTTAAGTGGGAGTCAAGGGGGGGGCCCAACACCATGTCGACGAGAGAGAGAGACTACGTTGGGTTTTGAAGGGAAACCAACACTATAAAAGATGAAGGAGCCTCCTCATTTCATTCATGCTTGGATTATGGATTTTTGAGTGAGACATATTGTCTTCTTTGGCACACTGGCTATTTAGCCCGTCTGCTGCACTGTTTAGTGAAAACGAGTGTCTCCGTGCGGAGATCTCAACCTTAGCCCCTGGGGACTTTGAATGCCTACTCAGGCAAGGTTATTTCCTTAGCATCATCCTCCAGGACAACATTATTGCTGCAGTAGCGTAATACTTTGTTGTAGGGTGTTGTCGTGGTGACTTTATGACACCACCTCCTTCTCTTGTTATTCAGAGGGAGAGTCTCTCTTTCCTTTGGAGGATCATATTGGGAGATATTGGAGCTTATTATCAGATCTTAGCATCAGGCCTATATGTTATTCATGCTATACTATGCAGTTCTTTCCCCAGATCTGTGTTATTGCTGAAGGAGCAGCGTTCTAGGGTTTTTGGTATCATTTTGGAGTTAGATCTCTGATCGAAGGTGATCCTTGGACTGGCCAACCAATCCAAGTATATTTCTGATCTGATACTGAAGTTTTCTTCAGAAATTCTGAATCATTCTTCAGATTTTCTGTAGTAAACTCATATTTTCTCTGGCATTTTTATGTACTGCTAAAATCCCCAAGGGGAAAGTAATAAAGAGCCCTTTGCGAATTTTGTCTCATTATAGATCTCTGTTTTCATGTATTCATCAGTTTCAGATCTTTAATATAATAAATATAAGATTCAGCCTCCTGGAGAAAATTCTAAAGTGTTTCTGGATCAATCTTTGTCTTGTGGCACCTCTATTTTGAGCGGTTTTTCTATATAAACTGTTGTTTAACCTTGCTGAAAGCCTATGCCTTGTTCTCAAACTCATTATATGATTATTCATAGTGATTTTCATCTCATACCTTCATAAAATACGCTGCCCTTGCTCATTAAAATTCTACATACTCAAAGTCTTGGGAAATCAGGGTTTTTATTGACTAGTCGGGAAGGAGGAACTGTTTGACATATAAAAACGACTTTGTTTGAGCTGAAATTGGACATGGAAGTCCCTATTGACCTATTATAACATATACCATAACCTTGAGACGTAATTTTACACATAGTTCCTTACACACTCATTTTAGGGCCAAAATTCTCACTTTCCTCCACCTTTTTGCGCCTAAAAGCTGAGTAAAGGTTTCTACAGTATTTTGAGTGGGTTTTTGAGTGTTTATAAAAAAAATTATGTTTTATGAAGCATAATTTCCTGAGGAATTCGTTTTTGAGTCATGATCTACTGAGAATTCCATTTTTGGGATACTACAGTTTGCTGCACTATTATTGTTTGGGTGTTCTAGTTCTATACCATTTGGGTTTTTCATATTCCACTCTTAGACAGAGTCTGGAAAGGGCCAGATAGCCTCTGGATCTCATCCTCTTTTAAAGGCGACATATCCGGTAAATGCCCTCCCAGTCAATCTCTGGTTGGGGTTTGGTGTGTTTTTGAGATATCCTAGAAATAGGATATTACAATGGTATCAGTGCTTTGAGCCATATTTCCCTATATAGCATTCCTCTTGAGCAGCTTGGAAATATTCCTGAAAAATGGATATTACAGGTTTCAACTGCATGGAGGGCTTATCATCAGTGTTAATGGGCCTCTATTTCAGTCAAAAAACAAGCTATATTGGCAGTAGGACACCTTGAAGGGTTGGTTGGATCCTGAAATTTTTGTATAATCTAATGAAACTCATATTGGTCTTGTATTGTTAGCTCCACTTCCTTAACTGTACTTGGATAGTTGAATCATATCATAGTAACTCTTCATCACATGTTTACCCAGTGGAAAGGTTATCTTGGTTAAATGTGGGAGGAAAGTGTTACAATTACACTGCCTTGGAATCTCTACCATATGTGGGGAACTTGACTTCTATGCATGCACTAGTTGTAAACTCGATGATCACTGAGATTGAATAAATTCCCAATGCTTAACTACACTTCCACTAGTTCCTCCAATATTTAGAATTATTTTAACTGAAAACAACCTGAAATAGTTGACCTTGATTACTACAAATTAACAATCATACATGCTTAAATTAACTCTAACTCCTTCAACTCAAATTTACAGACCTAAATGAATTATAAGAGTCATTTCACCTTAGTTAATTACATCCAAGTTGTCTTCTAATGTGGAAATTCAAATTTTCTGAATTTAATCAAGGAAAAATCAAATTGAGAATTTCTTGCGACATTTTTCAACATTTATTCTCAGGAATTTCCAAGTTTAGGGTTTACCTTTCATATCCATTAACTACTTTTAACAAAAGTATTTAAATTACTATGTAATTGTTATATTGTTTTTCCCTTGTTCCAAGTTATAAATACATTTACAATTTATTACATATATAAGTATGTAGATTCAAAAACCATAACATTTAACCAATATTCAAAAGATATTTAGATTTCTTTACCCACATTCTCAAAATAAATCTTTTTTTTTTTCCTTTTAAAAAAATTCCTAAAACTTACTCTTGAACACTAATTGAAAATGAAAGAATACTTATCTAATGTTCTTCATAGGAATCTATCAATAGTTCTCACTATCCTCCCAAATTTAAGATAGATTTCACAGCTAGCTATATAGCTTTCAAATTTATCTATCCTTGAGCTCTACTCCTCATTGTCATAGAAGCAATCAATGAACCGTCTAGAGTCTCTTCTCTTGAACATTTGTAGTAGTGCCCTAGTCAATTTCATAAGTTCTAGCCAATATCTATCCCCCACTCGTTATTATTTAGAGGTAATTCTCTTCTCCTCCCATAGTTCTCCTACACATATTCCACCTCATGACATTTATCTCTATTTATGGTGTCTTCTCATGGTTTGTCTTTGCCAAATTCTATTGAATAATGGGAAAATAAAATTTGTATCCTTCTTTTGTTCCTTCCCTCTTCTTGGAAATAGACAATTCCAATTGTTTCCCTAACAAGTAGGAGTTAAGTCCCTCATGACATCCCTTAAAACATTTCCAATAATGTTAAACACACCAAAATAATTTCTTTTTCGATTAATTAAATTACATATTTACATAAAAATGCATGAACAATAGTCTTTTTAGTGTTTCTAGGCACAATTAAATGAAAAACTCCTAAACAATTATGAAGGGGTTTTACAATAACGGGAGACAAAAATTACGTTAAATACTTAGTTGCAGAGAATTACTAAGTTGGGAAAATAAAAAATGAAAATAAAAAAAAAGAGAGAAATGTGTGCTTTAAAGAAAAATAAAGACTTTTTATTATTTTGAAATAGAATCTAGGTAATTAAGGGGTGTAGACCCTAAAATAAAGACACTACTAAGGAAAATTATACTAGGAATAACTATAAGAAAACCACTCAAGAATGAAAAGTGTTTATTGATTCCTGGAAGCAATAAGTTTGAGATCCGAGGGAGTTATTGATTGCAATTCATTAGTTGGGAGGAATGTTCTCTCTCCCCCGGTATTCTAAAGTGGCTGGTGATATTAAGATGATTGTGTTTTCAATACTTGTATGCTAAAATGTATATTAATTAATGTTAGTACTATGATGAATACTGGTCAGAATGGTGAAGTAAATAAGAGATTATATATGAGGAGACTCTATGCATGCATAGTCAAACTAGTTTAATGATCAAAATTTGTTATATTTATTTTTATAACTATTACATGCTCATTGTGTAACTGAGAAAAAGGTATTTGATTAAATTGTAAATTAAGTCAGATTTTGTACATATATATTCTAGAGTTAAATTTTGACATATATAAGGATCTCTAATCTAATTACCAATAAAGAGTAATTGGAGATATAGACACTTATGGTACCTAAAATTAAGAACTATAGATGTATTACCTTATGATTTAATAATTACTCATAGATGGATTTAGCCACTTAACACATGTGATATATAGCATGGATTTATCCACTAAATACACTTTGAGTGGGCCTAATGGTTAAGAGCATGTGTTTCCTCCTAAGAGGTCATAGGTTCAAAACAAGAGGGGGTAGAGTATGTTTGCCTTCGTAGACTTAGCAGTCAAATCGTTCGACGAAGGTAGGTCACTTGTCCCATAAACAAAGGGGTTTGATACACCAATTCGGTGTCTAGCTTGTAATTAATGTTAGTACTATGATGAATAGTGGTTAGCATGGTGAGATAAATAATAGATTATATATGAGGAGACTCTATGCATGCATAGTCAAACTAATTTCATGATTAGAATTCATTATATTTACTGTTATATTTATTACATGATGATCGTGTAACTCAGAAAAAGGTATTTGATTAAATTGTAAAACAAGTCATATTTTGTACATATATATTCTACAGTTAAATTTTGACATATAGAAGTATCTCTAATATAATTATAAGTAAAGAGTAATTGGATATATAGACACTTATGGTACCTAAAATTAAGAACAATAGATGTATTAGCTTATGATTTAATAATTACTCATAGATGGATTTATACACTTAATAAATGAGATATATAGCATGGATTTATACACTTCATACAATTTGAGTGGGCCTAATGGTTAAGAGCATGTGTTTTGAGGTCACAGGTTCAAAACAAGAGCGAGTAGAGTATGTATGCCTTCGTAGACTTAGCAGTCAAACCGTTAGGCGAAGGTGGGTCACTTATCCCATAAACAAAGGGTTTGATACACCAATTTGGTTTATGGCTTGGTCGTGATCTTCAAATTGGATATATATATATATATATATATATATATATATATATATATATATATATATATAGAGAGAGAGAGAGAGAGAGAGAAGGGGATATATCTTAGTTATTAGGTGGAAGAGCCTAATTAAATAATACAAATAAAAGGGTGAATTCTCTGTTACTAAATGTTTACAAAAAACGTACAACCCCAAATTAAAGTTAATAAAGTAAGACTTCCTTCACAGGAAGGAATATAAATGTGAATCATTGGAAAGTGGTATGAGTTATTGTAGATGGAACGATCAATAAGAAGGGGTAAGAAATCATGGAATAAACATGATAAACTCATATGTAATTAAAACATTAAATCTAGTTATAAGTCTAGCTAAGACTCTTTACTAAACAGGGTTATGATATTTCCAAAATATTTATCGTTGTAACTATATTAAGTAAATACTTTGTCAAGTCCTAACTGATGAAGTACAATGTAATGGGATAATGTATATTTATGTATGTAATAATCATACGAGGCATAAATATATCTATAATTTAATATCTAGTCGAGAAGAAATTAAATGGAATGATAATTCCATTATGCTAGTAAAAGGAATTAGTAAATGGTTATGTGTCAATAATTTTATTGGGGATAAATCATTATCGATGGATCAAATTGTCATAAATCACTATAGTCCATGCAATAGTGAAGGCAGACTATACGAATCTAAAAATTCACATAAATTTTTTTTTATTATACTATATATATTAACTTATGGAGTGGAATAACATATTTATAAGTTATAGAACTTATTATATGTGCTCCTATAATGGCTAGAGTCCAACAAATAATAATATATGAGAAGTAAGTTATAAGATAATTTTTTTCTACAACAAGGATACAAATTCATATGGAGAATATTGCAAAAGAAGCAAGGATGGTTGCAAGGAAGCTAGTCACTTCCTTGAGTGGGAGTTCGAACATGGATGCAGAGCTAACTTGTTTGGATATTTAGCATTGTGCGTTGACCCCAGTGGTAGATACATGACAGGGATAGTGGTGCCCCAAATCTCCTAAAGGTATTCACAAGCTTTCAAGGCAGTCTAATAAGTAACAGAGAGGATTGTATCGCCAAGTGTAGATTATATCCCCAAGTGTGGAAAAAAGGGAAAAAAGTCCCTAGAATGTTGACTTCACTAAACTATGATAAAGGAAAATTTGACACGACTATCCTACAGCCAAAGGTTGAGAAGAGTCAAACTTGAATCAAGGTTGATGAGTATGGTGCCACCAGAGTCGAGATATATTTGAATCGAATGCATGTGATCGACAACATATAGTGGCATAAGAAGACAAGAGATATGGTATCTAGAGACTTGCTCCAAGCTACAAATAATATAGTTAAATGAAAATAAATGGAAAAAGGTAATTCGAATTTAAAAAAGAAAAACTTGGTATGTGTAACTTCAAACTCTTTTGGGCTTGCTATCTATTCCAATGCCCTTATATTTCTATGATGTCTTCTCATGCAACGCATAAGTAAAATAAATGAATGATGAAGATGAACACCGTAAGATAATATAAAAGTCAAGATATATACCTTTTTGAAGTATAATGGTTGAACCAGAAATCTTGGAGAGACAATTAGAGGAAATGAAAGAAAGATGTTTATTCAAAAAGCCATATAAATTGCATTTTATAAATAAATACATATGGGAAAAATAAAATAACAAATACATAAGGAGTAGATAAGAAATAATGTACACGGGCCATAAAAATGAGTGTTTGCATTCAGGTATGACACATAAATTTCTTTTGGCTTAAAAAAAACAAAATCAAAACACCATTATTAGCAAGGAGGATACATGGTAAAAGAATGGATAAGAAGTACAAAAGGCAGAATTTGCAATGGCTAGCAAAGAAACTGAGGTTGTAACAGCCAGTTGGATGTATAAACTAAAACTACATAAATTGTGTTGCATTGAAAACCAATATCAAAGAGATCATTTACATTTTGATTCACTTGAACCTTAATGAGGAATAATTCATTTCTCTCTCCACTTGCTATGGACTCCTACATAGTAATGAAGAAAGTATAAATTTTACTGAAACAGAATCATAGATGATTGAAAGCATAAGAAAAAATGCCCATTAGCAACAACAATAGAATACTCAAATTCAGACAAAAAGGATATCTCTCTCTCACTCACATAAACATATAGATGGTGGCTGCATATACATGATGTTCCAATGACCAAGACATTCCATTGTATGAAACACCATTGCCAACCTCTTGAGAGCTGTTGTATATAGATAAAATAGTATATGATATTGTGAATAGGTGCAATAAATCTTAAAGAGTTGACGAAATCATCTAAACTGACATGGATAAAAGAAAAGGGCCACAATAGTAAACTATACGAACATCAAACATTGAGTTCTTAAAATAAGATAAGGTAGGAATCTTGTATAATTTTAAAGCTTGAGAAATGTGGGAATCTCTCTTTCATATTGATTACATATTTCATTTAAAAATGGAAAACTTGGGAAGTAGAACTTCAAACTCTTTTGGACCTATTAGCCATTCCAATGCTCTTCTATTACGATGATGGCTTGTCAAACAACATATGAGGAAAATCAATGATTGATGAAGATGAACATCATAAGCCTACAGAAAAGTCAAGATCAAAATCCCTATGAAGCATAATGGTTGAACTAGGAATCTTGGAGATATAATTAGAGGAAATGAAAGAAATAAGTTTATTTAAAAGTCCGTATAAATTGCATTGTAGAAAGAAAGACACATGTAAAAACCAAAATATAAAATGCATAAGGAGTAGATAAGAAAGAATGTACAAGGTCAAAAACAATGACTGCGTACATTCAGGTATGACACAGAAATTACTTTTGTCTTGCGAAAACAAAAATAAAACACCATTATTCTAATGGAGGATACATGGTAAAATAATGAATAAGAAGTACATAAGGCATAATATGCAAGGGCCAACAAAGAAACTGATAGCTTACCTTCATTGTAAATGCCTCCTTGTTTGATATTCATTTTGTATGAAGGGATATAATTTTTATTTTATATGAAATATATGTGATGGTATGAATATCAAAAAGTGAGGTACAAAATTTCAATGGGTTTTTTGGCATTTTTAATGTAGAAGTCAAGTGGATAGTTTTGTCTCATGGGTCTACAAATTAAGAAAGTGTCACGAGTCTAAAAATTAAGAAACTATTTAAAAGACATTGTTGATATGGAAAGGGACTACATATGACATAGTTACTTGGCTGGATGTAGATCACATAGGAAACAAAAAAGTCACGAACATAGACCATGCTAGTATTCCTATTTATTGACATTCAGTGTTCAAAATCCATAACCTTCCTAGTTCTAAATTTCATGGTTTCAAATAGAAGATAACACTAGTAGAAAGTAGATGAAATTTGTAACAAATATTTTACTATTTACATGCTTTCCCTTCCACATGTTTTAGAACACATGATTCTGTACTATGTCATGTTACATTAACATAATTTTTAGAAAAAAAAAAAATTTTTTCCATCGATACTAGAATGACCACACTCAACAAATTTATCAAGGACGGGGTGCCTATGGGTTCACTTTGGTAGAGCTATGGGAAAGGCTCTATAATAATTTCTATATCTATCAAAAGAATACACCAGTTGTAGGGGTGATTCATTACATTCAACGTTCACGTAGATAGACCACCCATAGTGTCTAACCATATATTTTACGTAAGAGGACCCCAGAAAGACCGAACCCATATATATATTACTTGTATAAGTGTGAACTGTAGTTCAAGAAATAGTATGCAGGGGATATGGGATTTACATAGTTATCTATGGAAAATTTAATACCTAGTTTGAAACAAATATCCTAATTACTAGATATTGTGTTCATCTACTAGCTACAACACTTCATATTCTTAGATCAATTAAGAAGAAACACTAGGAAAAGCAAGAGAACAGACTTAGTGTCCCTTCGCTTCACTTTTTGAGATGAATTAGAAATTCTAAACTGGAAAAACAAAGGCATTAAGACTTCGACCTAAATTAGAACTCATACCACAGACTAGAGAGAAAGGAATAAGAACTGATACTGCGAACTAGTAAAAGAGATTACTAGTAGATTACTAGTCAAGATACCCTTCACTCAAGCTTATTGAAAATTCTAGCCTTCCTCTTGTATTCTTTTATGCACTAGACAATCCAAATCAATGGATATTGATAAAAATTAACCCTACTATGTGGTTGAATGGGTGAAATTGTAGCCATAATTGGCCACAGTAAACGACAACTAAGTACGTGAGTAATGTCATAGAAGAAAAATCATTACCTATGTTCGCTAAAAATACAACCTCTGACAAGATTTCAGAACATGTAACTTTTCGAGTATAATACTATGTAAATGAAAATTAAAACAACTACTTAAATAATAGGAAACTCAATACTAGCATGAAAACTAGTTATCAGTACCAACACATCGATAACAAAAGGATGAGTGACACGAGACGTGTTTCTGATCTGTCCATTTTGTCTCATTACATGTGCCATCTTGCAATCATTTAATAGGAAACTCAATACCAACATGAAAATTAGTTATCAGTACCAACACATCGATAGAAAAAGGATGAGTAACACGAGACGTGCTTCTAATCTGTTCATATCGTCTCATTACATGTGCCATCTTCTAATCATTTCCTAAATATTGAAAATGATTCTAATAACAAAGGACCAGTCACTATAATCTAGCGAAAGAGAATATGGTAATTATAACCTTTAAGTGAGAAAGTCTGAACACTGATAAGAAATTAAGTAACCTTTATGTTGGCCCTGTTTTTTCTTCAATTGAATGAGAAACATACTGGACTAGATTTCAGCTAACTCTACATCCACCAACACATACCCAATTCATATGCCCACTTAGTCTAGAGAATGGGTCATGCTTGAGCATTAGCACCTATTTTTACATTTTTCCATGGCTCTAGAACCTACAAGCCATACAAAGTAGAAAATGAATATAACTAATGTATGGAGAGGAAACACTATGGATAATACACATGCGTTAAAATAAAATATACATTCGAGTTGGTCGGGACATGATTTTAATCGATTAATGCGTGAATGACATTAAAATTATTAGATGAAAAACGTAGTGATATTTGTAGATATTTTGCATATGTGCTTTTACCTACCCTAAAGGCACCAGTAATCAGCTCAAAATATAGGAAGAATAATCAAGAATTTTTTTGGTGTTTTCAGTATCTAATTTTTTTACTTCCATCTACAACATTGAAATAAGTTAATGTGGTTGTTCAATTCCATCACATGTTTTCTATCTTCATTCAATCAATTTTGTTCTTAAGTCTAGTCGTCTTATTGCTTAAGTTGTGCCGCTCATTAGGATGGTATTCTATGTATTAGTAGTTGTTGTTGACTTAATAATTGTGGCTTCCTCCAGGTTTGTATTACGAGAAGGTAAGGGCCATAATAATATCACCAAAACGAATAACAATATGGCGATCTCCCGAACTACAAGATCAATTATCTTTTCTAAACTAATTGCAAAAGTTCCAAAAAAATATACATAAATTCTGCCATTGCATGCACAAATCCTCTGGTCCATTAGATAAAGACCACATGGGATCTTACACAGAGCGCAACAAAAAATTCCAAAAATCAAAACAAAGAAGAACAAGATAATGCCCAGAGTCTAGAACTCTGTAAATTAGGCTAACAAACAGCATGAGCGAAATATTAAATATATTAATATACTTTTAAATATATTAAAACAATATATTTCTATGTCATTCAATTTACTTTTTTAATAAATATAATTAAATAACACCCGACTCTTTATGGAATGAAAAACCCGTGGTGATTGTTCCACCTGCATGCATTAGGTGTGCTTTTAAAAGTGTGTTATTGCATTAATCGTTTGGATAGTTTGATGAGGTCTGTAGAAGACCCACAAGCCATCTATAGAAACCTTCATTTTCAAGCTTCTCTGGTTTATTGAAGAAATCTGTCGATTATCCACAGTGTTAAAAAAAAGGTCGACGTTTCGAATCTTAATGGGAATCCATCTTCAAGACAATATTTTTGGATGAAGAATGAAAAGGACAGAAGGCGAAGGTTTATATAGTGATAAATAGAGAAAATTAGCTAACAAGACGAAACTAATTAATAATCTATTAATTTATTTAATAAATTTTTATTTTAATAAATAAATAAATAATTTATAAATTTTAATAAATTATGGTAAAAGTTTAAAAATATATATATGATATCATATGTTTATTAATTCAATAATATTGATAATTTTATTTTATTTTAATATATAACTAATCTATTCTAATCAAATTTTATAATTCTTTTTTTCTAATAAATACATAATTTATTATAATAAATTTATTTTTAATAATATGTTTGATAATAAATTTAAAAAGATTAAGTAATAATTATATTAATTAATTAGTTATAATGATAAAACCTAAATGTTACTAAACAGATTTGTCTAAATTTGTTCATTAACATGTTTTGTCAAAAATTTAAAAATATAAAGAAATAATTATATTAATTAATTAGTTATTATTGATAAAAATCTAAATGTTACTTAAAAAAAAAATTTATTGAAATTATAATTATTAGTAATTTAGATTAAGAATTAACCCTTTTTTTATTAGATAATTTAAACTACTAATAATTATAATTTCAATAAAAAAATTAAAATTTTCTTTTAGTAACATTTAGGTTTTATCAATTATAACTAATTAATTAATATAATTATTTCTTTTTTAAATTTGTTACAAAAAATTTTAATATTTTTTTTGTTTAAATTTGTTTAGTAACATTTAGATTTTATCAATATAACTAATTAATTAATATAATTATTACTTAAACTTTTTAAATTTATTATAAAACATTTTACTAAAAATAAATTTATTATAATTAAATATTTATTTATTATAATTTTTTTATAGAAAATTTATTAAATAAATTAATATGTTATTAATTAGTTTGGGGTTGTCCGCTCTTTTTCTCTCAATCACAATATAAATCCTCACCTTCTGTTCTACTTTCATTCTTCATTCAAAAATCTTGTCCCAAAGATGGATCACCATTGAGATTCGAAAGGTCGACCATTGTTTTTTAACACTGTGGATAGTCACCTTTCCAACCGTTATTGTTGAACGTGGAAAGTGAAAGAATAGAGAATAGGCATGGTTTTGTCTCAAATGTGCCATGTTTAATACCTGAGAATCAAAATTCAAAGGCGTCATTTTATAAGAAAAAATCTGTTTTAAAACTCGTTACCCTGCTGGCGTTACCGATAGAATGGTTTTGTCATAAGTGTTGTTCATAAGAGCATCAAGCTCTGAATTTCATAGGCTTCTTCGAAATTAGAAGGGTTACTGACTGAGATGCTAATAACTTCCCTGCTACTAGCGCCCGAAATGGAAGGAACAATAGTGATAGTTCAACTGTTGGATATGAAACAGGAGTGGAGTTTTGGAGGAAGTAAATAAATCTATTATGATCGGAGCACCATCTACCTAATTAATCAATATGTTAAGTTTTGGCCCACAAAAGAAAAATAAGTGGGAGAGGCAAGCGCTTATCCTGATTCAGATCCAAATTGAGTTCTTGTTCTAGATGGAGATTCATCCGTAGACCTAGTAGCGAAGGGAGTAGTGAAGAAAGTAGATTCAATTGAATGATCAAAGGAATTAGCCGAGATTGAAGAAACACTCGGTCATGTCGGTTAGTATAGTTCCTTTTTGTACGATGTAACGCCTATAATTCTATTGTTTTTTCTGTCATTCTTCCTATTTCTCAACAGAGGAATTTGTGCTTAGATAACATTCAAAGCAATATTGTGGAAAAATTAATTCGGGAAGGCCTTGAATTCTTCCTAATAAATTAAATTGGCAATAAATCAACTAAGAGTTTGATATTCATGCGTTTTTTTTTTCTGAACGGAGGAGTTTGGGCAGCCTGGGCAATGTTGAGTGTACCGAAGTTGGATTTTACTTTCATAGAAAATGAGGACCATTAAAGTCCTTATGTAGGTTCCCTTCCTATTACTTGTTTTTCTCCTAGTTACTACTAAAATTGCAAACAAATGATTGTTATTTTCTTCTGCAATGGGACGGTCCAGAGTAAGACACGAACCCGTCGGAACCGATTGCCTCTAACATAATCAAGAGGTCCTACGTATCCTCCAGGAGTCAAAGTGGATTACATATTTTTAACTAGCTATAGGACTACCAAGACTTGGCAATGATGGTTTGAAAGATGTATTAGGGTCAAGAATGTGCACTTGGATTTCCTGGTTGGTGACAAAACGGTTGAAAACACAACTAAAGTAGTTAAGTATTCGTCATTGAGGAAATCCTGACCACTGCAACTTATGTAAATAATGGTGAGAAAAAAAAATAATCCTAAAAAGAGCATGGTTAATCATAGATTGATTATGGTTCATCATAGGTTGATTAGATTCTTGATACTAAATGACCTCTCACGACACAATCAAACTTGGGATATATTTGTTGCAGGGAAGAGGCCGGAAGTGGGAGAATAACATGTACATGTTGAAGTTATAGCTGTAGAAGATAAGAAAGGTATAAAAACCTCCACTTACCACTTGGATCTTCATGCAGGCCACCTATCATGAGATGTGAGATATGATATAAGATATATGGTACCTGTCATGAGAGGTGAGAGATGTGATATAAGATATAGGTCTACTCCACAAAATTAAATAACATTAAACATTAAATGCTTACGAATCAATGCTAGCATTTAGTTAGCATGACCCTGGTCTTACAAAAAAATATCGTAAACTGTGATATAGTCTTACTACAACGATATTGAATCTATGGAATATATCAGTATTTCCCCGATATGAGGCCCATAAGATTGAAAATTGTTTTATTGGATGGAAAGGAATATTCATTTGAATCTTTTAAAAAGACTTTTCTTAAGAATTAAAATGACTTATTCAGTTTCCATGTCAACTGATAACACAAAATATAACGGTTACAATAGTCCATGTGGTCCCGAAGGGGGAAGGGACTAAGAATAAATAAATCATGTTAAAGGTATGAGAGAAAAATAACCAATATATAAAACTCATGCAAGAAAAGAGTTATAATGATTGAATAAAATCAATTATGATATCTCTATCCATAAATAAATGAAGTATTAGTAAAATTTGAGTAATAAAATATAGTGAAGTTATACATCTCATTTCAAACAATATAAATACAATGATTTGTTTTACAAGAATCCGCTAGATATAGAAATCTGCATATTATAACGCTTTTAGCTTGATAAACATAATTAAAGTGCAGGACAACCAATAAGCCTAAAAAAATATTCTTGTTAATATATCTCAGACAAGGTGAATATTGGCACCAAAGCTCTTCCAAGGAAATACAACCAAGACCCCAGAGTCATATTTGGCATAGGTAATCAATAAGTTAGTATTGTCAACATGTGTAAAGAGGAAGTGAACACACCTAATTAATTCTCATACCTACAACAGAATGGTAGTAGAAGTTTGAATAAAATGAGAAAGATATATGTAAAGAATTGGTAAAGTTGCCAATAGTGGAAAAAATAGTTTATACATGACGATGATTGTGTGACTAATTTCCATCTAATTTTGAATGCAATAAAACCTCACAATTAATATAGTTCTATAGACGAGGGTAACTCCATTATAAATAAAATGAAAAACACAAAAGTTAAGTGAGAATATTGTGGAATTAATTATTGTGCCTTAGCTATTACTAGCCATGGCTAAAGGAGATAGCTAAAGGAGATAACGTGAAGTATGACTGAACACGTTAGGATTAAAGTTCGAAAAACCATAAAGGAATTAATGAAGCATAAATAAATTTAATTTTATGTATAAATAACGAAATATGAGATGAAAAGGATCCCAAAGACTAGTAAACCATTGCATTTGCCATAATCTGGTGAAAGGGACAAAATGAAAACTAGGGTTTAATATCTAAGACCCTAGGTATAAGATAGTAACCCTAAATATAGAAAATATAATTAAATCCTTTGAATATATTGTAATTTAAACCACACATGAGAGTAGAAGGGAAAATAAACGAGAATTTCCAGGTCAGGGTTTCAGAGACAAACGCTAGGTCCATAAGCGACCAAAACACGGTAGGGAAAATTCTTAAAATGAAAAATTTAATTAAGTGGGAAAATTACGAGGGATAATATAAAGCTATAGTCAAGGAAATGGTAGAATAAACAATGCGAGATTAATTTTATTGTAATTCACTAAAATCCCAAATGCACAAAAGGTTAAAAAAATTTAACCTGAAAATTACCTTGCAACGTGCACAACAAGATATAGTGGAGCATTGTAAGGAAACCTCGACATTACTCTAAGTGAAATCCCCCTTATTCCTCCATCTTTATAATGGGACATCAATATTTAAACTTAGCATATTGCATAGAGGAGTAAGAAAATGAAAATGACAAAGAATACTATGAAAATTAAAAAGAAAAGGACATTACCTCTATCAAATGGTTCAATAGGTGATATCTTCTAAGATAAACCTGTCCAAGTATGGAGAAAACAAGTGTAACCTGAGATCACATGGCGACGATAAATTTGTTCTCATAGCAGAGCCAAGTGATACTCTCGTTGTATAACAAAAAAATGAAATGAGCCAAATGAATTCAAAACTTGGGATCTCTTACCCTATGGGAAACCTAGAGAAAGTCCCCACCATTATATCTTCAGATTGAATCCTAACCATTGAAGGTGCATAGGACGAATGACCCGTGTGAAGTCATACTAACAATCACATGCATGGCCTATCCATGGTCATCCCATTGTAACGAATGACCCACCATATAATTCAACCATATTATATAATTTTGAAATGAAAATAAATGTGCAATGGATAGAGACATTATAATGAATAACCTTGTGCTACATATATGTATATATGGTTTAACTAACTATCTCTTCACGGCACGGTATTCTAGTGTTATATTTTTAACAGAAGGCTCAATGTATCCTATATACATAGGTATAGAATATCACTGAACTTAATGTAAATGAACATTACCAATATCACCAGTGTTATTTCATAGATCTACAACAATCAGATCCAGACCCAAAATAACTACGCAACACTTTTTTCGTATGTCTTGCTTGCAGCAGATGACCACATTGTTACTATCCTGTTAGTTTTTGTTACATACATGTGTATTTATCATGGACAACATCATCATATGAGAAGTTTCAGACTTATGGTACATCACGGTTATGGTTGTTAATACTCAGATGTTTGTCGAGAGTTACAAACAACGAATTTTGATATGCATTTGCATATAAAAGATGTAATTTTCAATATTTTATATAATATAAATTATGATTTTTCCGGCAGAAAAAAGTACGTAAGTATAGATTAACATTAATGAGGCAGTGTTGTTAAGTGAAATGTTAAACATAATATATAATTCAAACATGAAGCCCATTCTGTATAAAGAAAAATAAGCCCATTGTATATGTACAGGAGCCAATGAGTAGGTAAAATAAGCATGGTGGCAGATACATAATGTATACCTACTTGACTGAATACAGTATATGTAGCTTGGACTGGGTATAAGATAAAAAAAAAAAATACTACAAAGTGAGTTACATACAATATGTTGGTTACAATTAACGTGATTTTGAAAGTAATAAAGTCCTTGATTGATTCGCATGAAAGAGGATATAATGATGACAGGTATAGGGTATTCAAAAATACTACCTTAGTGCCTAATTATAGCACTAAAAAAAATTAGTATGTATGTGAGGTATGTAACATATTTTGATACTCTTGTATATGCATTTTGATCGTCATGGTTGCGTAATGTAAACTTTAAAACCTAATAAAAATTGATATTATGAGAATGACGAATTATATTCGATGTTTTTTTTGGTTATGCACAGAAAGTGAAATAGGGAAAAAAACAAGTCAAAAATCATTTTATTATTATGCTATGGCTTAAAAGTAGCTAATCTAACATCCATCATTTCTTGGCCAAGTGATTCCTCCACTCAACTCATAGAAGTTAAATCTTAGAAAGTCCCTTTAAATTTACATTCCAGAAACCATTATTGTCAATATAAAAACTTTGATTCTTTCATCTACTGAAGGTTATCTTAACATTAGGGAATCATGCATTGACTTAACAATAACCAAGGTTTCCAATAGGTTTACCCTAGGCATATTGAAAGGGATAATCCACCATCTTTTTAAAATATTAATCAAATGTAATCCATGGGATCTAATACCATGGGCCACGAAGACCATGTGCCTAAAACCACAATTGTGGACCTAAAAACATTGAATCTTTCGCCAATTCAAGTTTACTCTAACATTCCCCCTTCAAAAATTAATATTAAATATGCATGCTCTCCTCCATTACCACTATGGTATACTCCAAGAATTTACTAGCATGGGTAGAGCGTGCATACCTAAGTATTATAGTAATACACCCATATACTCAACAAATATTCATATATGTAGGTTAAGTCCTAACCAATATTCTTTATGGTAACTTTAACCACAACATACAATGTGCTAACAATTGAAACCATCACATATTTCTACATAGCATGATCCCTTGGCTCTAATATCACTTGTTAGAGACAAAAAAAAACATCAGAGAAATAATAATAAAAATATTACACACTATGATAATTCACAAAAACCACAGACACCATGAATTACCATGGAAAAAACAAATTGGAAAAATGTGAGCAAACAATTGATCAATTGTTATGCTATGGCTTAAAAGAAGCCATGTCCTCACTTAAAACTAATCAAAACTACTCAATCCAACCACATCATAGCCCACGCCAAGCGAACCCTTTTTTAAAATCAAACCTAATGAAAATGAAGAATGCTAAAAACTTTTTATGGTCTCATCAAATGTAATGCATCATATCTAATGCCACAAATCACCAAATCCATGTTTCTAAAACCACCATTATGGAATAAACAACTTTGACACTTTCTTTGATTCAAGTTTACCCTAACACTCCCCCTTTAAAATTGAAAATTAAAATTTGCACACTATCTTGTTTTGTTACCTAGGTCCACTCCAAGAATCTAATCATGGAGAATATATGCCTACTTGGATTTTACTTCCACATGTCGATGTCCATATACTTGTACTTTACAAATTTAGTCTCCAATGCTTGTTAGTTTGGCTTAATTTTTATTATTATTACTTTTTGGCACCTATGCCCCCATATTTTTAGGTTTTATACACATAATCACAAAAGGTGTTTTCCTCACCAAATATTTCTTCTATGGACACATCCCACCCCACTAGACCTGTAGTTCCTCTAAGGAAATTTTCACATATATAAGTAAAATCTAAACATAGCTTCTTTGCATTAGTTTCAACCTCAACATACAATATGATACATTTGCAATGATCACCTCAATAACTTCTTAAAGATAAAAAAAATAAAATAAAAAAAATGAAAATATAATGTATCCCATACATAAAAAGAACATGAATAAACCGTGTTATAACTTACCCTAGAAAACGCAATTAGAGAAATATGTTAGTTTTAGCCTCAAAATACAATACAATACATTTGAAACCATCATGTGAATAAATTTTAAATTAAAAAAAATAAAATAATATGAAATATATAATGATAACAATCACATACATAGAAAGAACACACATAAACCATGCATGCTGACTTACCCTAGAAAACCCCAATTAGAGAAGAATAGCATAAAGGTAACCTCTAACTCGAATTTCCTAAGCTAACTACGTATTCCTCACTCAATTAACTAATACAAGTTGTCATGAGATGAAATTACAATTTTTAGTTCAATTTAATTAGGGGAAGATTAATTAAAAAGCCTCATATGGTAGCCATTTCTGGGTGATATTTATGGATGCCAGTTTCACTATTTCTTGTTTCAAATTTCAACACTACCTCTATTCAAGAAAGGAGTTAAACCTATCCTAATCTGGCACCTTTGGAATGTTCTACATGCAACATTTCTCTCTAGTGTTGTTCCTACTACAACTCTTGAAACTGAATAGCCTCCAAAAACTTAATTAGTATAATCCATCTGTCATCAGAGTCTCTGACTGTTACCAGTTACTGCACTATCTACTGAAACCTATGCATTGATGAATTTTCATTTGTTCCCTCTCCACTACTAACAACTCTGATATGCGCTCCACTATCTGACATCTGTCACTCTTATTTTTGTCTTCCTGACATCTCACTACATCAATCTAACTGATCCTTCTGGTTACTACTGTATTGTGTGCTCGTCGTAGCAAGGTCTGGTTCATGAGACAAACTATCTCAATGGATCCTGCCCAAATGTATTCTCTGGGGATTATGTATGCACATTTCCCCACCTCTCACCTGGAGGTATGGCTTCATGTGATCCCTCTGTCCATCTAGATCGAAATTTACCCCTACTAGAGGTCTCTTTTTGAGTGGACACTTTCACTCGATCTCCTCTATGCTTATTCAATACTGGCTACCCGAAAACCTTCTGAGACTACTTCTGAGGTTGCTTGTTGAGAGGCTCCCTCTCAACCACTAAGTCACTAACTTATTATTTCCACCTCAATTCTTCACATGCATCCTTGACCTAGAGAGGTTATAGGTTATTGACTCTTGCGCTAAACTGTTTCACCCATCCCATGGCAATGTGTCTAAGGAACACCTTTCCTTTTATAAATATGACGTCATAACCACGGTCTTCCAATATCGACGCGGAGACAAGATTCTTCCTTAGTCCTAGAACATAAAAAATATTTTTCAGTATGAGAGGGGAGCCATACTCTCTCTGAAAGGTATCTATACCCATGCCAGTCATGCTATACCTCCCATCATCTCCGAACTCTATGTTTTGTTGAAGATCCTTCTCCTCCAAGTCACTGAATAGATCTATATTCCTCGTCATATGGAATGAGGCACATTTGTCTAGATACTACATGCATCCCATTACAGTTCTGGTCATGCATGCAATGAGCGTAAAATCGAGCCCAAACTGTAAATCAAGTGCTTCACTCGCTGCAACTGTAGGCTCCTTATTTATTTCCTTCTTATGTGGACAATTCAAGGCATAGTGCCCTTGCTCGTGACAGTGAAAAAACTTTATCTTTGATAAGTATCTCTTTCCCTCTTCGCCTTAGGAATTATTTCCTGGGCTTTCCTTCCTTTACACACCAATGCAAAAACTTATTCTTTGTCTTTTCTGGGGTCCCTTCTCTAGTGCTCCGTGCTATCTCCTCTATTACCAATTCAGACCACAAACAATCACAGTCTCCTAACGTTTCCCTCCAATTCACAGTGTCATGGTAACTATGCCACCTCTTACGAAGGCCTAGAATTTATAGGCTCACCAAATCATCCTCGCCTACTATCACACCAACAATTTGAAGCTCATATCGACATTGAGTGAACTTTGTCAAGTATGTTGGTATGATCTCACCCACCTCCATGTTGATCTTTTCGAGCTTTTATTTTAGTGCCAACTTCTTGTGGTCGCTGCTATTCTGAAACAGATCTGTCAAGGCCATCCACATAGCATATGGAGTTGCCTTCCCATGGAGACTCGAGAAAATATGATCTCAAAATCCCTCTAACAACATCCTTCTAGCCATTTCTACGTTCTTATGCCATGATCAAGAAGTTGAGCATCAGCTGCTATGAGTTTGGGAATATCAGTATCTATGAATTCCTTCAACCTATTGTCCTCCAACACTGCCTCCATTGTTATGAATATAATTCATAACAAATATAATAAATATAGTTATTAATAGTTAAATAAGGATTATGTAAGTAGTCATTAAGTTAGTGAAAGGGCATGTCTAAAAGACATGCCCATTCATGAAAGGCCACCTGCGTAGATATATAAGCAGGGCCTCATTATAGCATTTTATCATCATCTCTTATATATATATATATATATATATATATATATATATATATTATTACGAATACCTCTTGTATATTTTACAATTAAGTCAACAAGCCTACAACTTTTTTTCTCCACTTGGTATCAAAGCAGCGATATTCTCACCTGGAAGGAAGCACCTATGCCATTGTTGGCTGCCTTCAGCTATTACATGTGGTGCCTCTAAATCACTGTCACTCAATGTCTTCATCAATGACGATGGAAAATTTTAACAAAAATTTGATCGACCTTAAGAGTAAGTTTAATAATAATTCTGATAAATTCACTAAAAGATTAATCAATCTTGAGGATAAGGTTATCGGAAATTGTGACGACATCAAAAAACTTCAAGACACAACAGATTGGATAGAAAGACAAATTTGGAAAAACCATAGCGAGTCCACAGACAATCATAACAAAGAAATGCAAAAAATAAACGCCATTTGGGAGAAGATAAATCTGATGCAAGAACCAATATTCCCAAATATTGGACATAGTCAATAGAACAATTCAGCTGATTCAAAGAATTTAGATGATAATCATGAAGAATCGCTACATTCTGAAGAAGATCAAGTTATGGAAATTCCAACTTATGAGAATGAAGGTGATCTTAAAAATAAAGATGAGCCTACTAGTCAGGAAACTGTTGAAGAAACAGAAAAAGATGACACTGATCTTGATAGGGATGAATATGATGTTGAAGAAGACATTGACGTTGATGAAATAAGAACCCCTAAGAGCAACAAGAATGAAACTAAAAATCAAAGTGGATATGTGTTAACTGAAGGGAAGAAGTTCTTCACCAAGATGGCATTCCAAGCTTAAGAGAAAATGTTAAAGAACATGCTGCAGACACTTCAATGGAATTTGATATGCCAGAAAAAAATCAAGACGTGCCAGATCCATGTGAGAGTACAGAAGACAATAAGGTTTGGGATCATGGTGATGTTGAAACAGTTAACCAAAAAATTATCGGGCAACTAGAACCAATATCGGATTTGATGAGGGTTGAAATTAGTGAGTGTAATGAAGAAGAAGAAAAACAATCAGAGGTACAGTAGCCGCCATTGCCACAGCTGCCAAAGTGGAACCAAAGTTGCAACAAATGGGTCTGTTTTGTGGTTGTCAGCGAGTTATTATGTTTATTCATCGTTATTGCTCAACAAGGATTTCTCAGTATCGATTGTGGAGAGAAAAAAAATTATACTGCAGAAAATAACATAACATGGGTCACTGATGTTGATTACATAGACATCGGTGAGATAGCATATACAGGGGATGCCACTCAACAAGGCAACAATTCCTCCTTGCATAGTCTACGGTTTTTTCCAAAACCTCTCAACAAATCTTGCTATCAGTTGCCTATGATGCCCAATGTGTATTACCTCTTAACAATATGGTTCACAGTTGGAAATTACACTGGATTTAAAAATTTGTCACTCCTCGAGTTCGTTTTCTCTATTGAGAACTTGGGTATGTTGGCTTTGCAAAATAAATAAATCACCAACCTAACAAATATAACTCCCTTAAATTATGAGAATGTGTTCGTTAGTTATAGCAACATGCTTTATATTTTCTTGATCATAACCTTGAAGAATAACGATCCCTTCATCTCTGCTATCGAATTGAGGATACTCTTCCATGGCATGTATCGACAGGCTAAGCCAGGAGCAATGTTGAGTTTAGAATCAAGAAATGCGCTTGGTGCAAATTAATTGATCAGGTATCGAGAAGATGAGTTCAACCGCTTGTGGAGTCCAATGCCTCTAAGAGAAAATAAAATGAGTGTAAGGTCGCAAAAGCCCATTTAAACAAACAATACCTAAGACCTTCCTCCACCTATTGTGATGCAAACGGTGTTGGTATCCAGGAGTGAAGCACTATATTTTTCTCCGAGCTGAACAACAGAAGGGACCAAATTATTAGTGCTCTTATATTTTGCATAGATAGAGCAACTGAATATAACTGAAACAAGATCATTTTACATTTATATAAATGATGAATCTAAAGCCCTTACTTTGGTACAAAATTACTTGGCTATAGAGAAAACTACATTCTTGAACACCAACAAATTCCAGATGCAAATTGTCCGGACCTAAAATTTGTCCCGTGGTCCTCTACTCAACTCATTGGAATACTACAAGGTTGTTGATATGGCACCCCCAACATATTCAGAAGATATTGAAGCTCTCAAATCTTTTCAAATGAGGTTTGACATAAAAAGTTTGATTTCTGATCCATGCTATGTTATCTCTTGGGATGGAATTGACTACAATAAAGGCACTTCCGTTAGAAGGATTTCACAAATGAATTTGTCAGGAATGAATCTTACTGAATCAGTACATCAGACTATTAGACAATTGACCTCATTAGTTAACCTGTCACTCGAGAAAAACCATATAACGGGACCATTCCCAAATTTTTCCAATTTGACAATGTTTGAAAGACTACATCTACAAGACAGCAACTTGACTAGTAATGTTCCATACTAGCTTTCTAGATTTAAAAACCTTAGAGAACTGTTTATAAACAACAATAACTTCACTGGTGTTTTTCTTGCACAACTTCTCCGTAAGAACTCATTGAAAATTAGATATTATAGGAATCACTACCTATATATCCCAGTCTCCCAAATTCATGTTCGCCTTTTGTCGCCAAACCATATGCCGACGGCCAACACTTCCGCTAGACTATAGGAACCCAAGCCGTCTGACCTGTTGGACCTCGACCGAGCACCTCCCTGCGTCCTTCTGTGTCCCTGTCACTTGTGTATATTCTATATACTCCGCCGTCAAACATCGTGACTCTCAATGGGTTAAGTAGGGAGGCACACCGATTCAGGATGCAGCTTCATGCTTTGAAGGGAAAAAAAGAAGAAGGAAGGACTACTTGACATCTGATCATAATAATATATGTGGTTGGACATATATATATATATATTATTAAAATGAAAAATAAAAGGGAGATAAAAAAAAATTAAAAAAATAAAAATATTATTATTATTTAAAAATAATAAAAAATCCAAGGTAATATTATTGATGAATTATATATTTCAAGTTGACAAACACAAGGTGAAGGTATTGTCAATATAGCTTTGAGGAAAAAGCTTTTGAAGGAAGGGGCAATGTTATGAATATAATTCATAACAAATATAATAAATATAGTTATTAATAGTTAAATAAGGATTATGTAAGTAGTCATTAAGTTAGTGAAAGGGCATGTCTAAAAGACATGCCCATTCATGAAAGGCCATCTACGTAGGTATATAAGCAGGGCCTCATTATAACATTTTATCATCATCTTTTATACATTTTTATATATAATATATTATTATTACAAATACCTCTTGTGTATTTTAAGCATTTCTACGTTCTTATGCCATGATCAAGAATATGAGCATCTACTACTGTGAGCTTGGGAATATCAGTATCTATGAATTCCTTCAACATGTTGTCCTCCAACACTGCCTCCATCCTGTCCTTCCATGTTATGGAATTCAAATTTCCCTCAAGAGAATATTCGAGTCTCAAGCCATTGAAAGACATTTTCATCTCTTGGTGAATCATGAAGAATATATCTGCAAATTTGAACCAGTTCAAGACAAAACTCTATTCTTATTTTCTATTTTGATTCCTAGCGCTTTGATACCATGTAGAAAATATACCAATGAGATTCAATCTTATCTTTAATGTACTAAAACAATATACTGAATCCTTCTACAATTTGCGGAAACAGAATATGATTGCACAATGAAATAACAAGTAAGAGAAAAAAATAATCAATCACAAAATACAAAATGTATTTGGGGAAAGAAACTACTCAAAACCTCTCTATCTCTATATTTCATATGGTCAAGATCATGGAACAATATAATGCTATTCCTCACAGTGAGAAATGTTTGCACTTTCCTGACTGTCTCACCGATCTTGCTTGAATCTAGCTTGTGATATAAGAAAAATCAGTCAAGTATTTAACCTCTTGCTTGCTTATACCTGCCAATGCTTCCTTACCCATTCTTGGGATAATTGAGGATATATTAATTAGGAAGATCCCCGATAATGATTGCGCAATCCTTCAAGGATTCATGATGACCTCATGTATGACTTGCACAATTTTCTAATAATACAATTGATATAATTCATCCCTTTAACTTTAACTTGAGTCTCAACTTGGTTTTCCTTAGAATTGATATGTAACAACTATTTATAGCTAATTATGAGTTAACGGATTCATCACTACTTGTGAATTAAATCAGATTTAATTCACTAGACCTCTCACTAGCACATCTCTCAGTTAGAACTAGTTAAACTCATTTTAACTCAATTTCTTGAGTTAACTAATTACAAATCCCAAATAAGTATATTTGAACCCCCTAAAAATAGAAAATCCGCGTGCATCCTATTAAACCTCTAACTAAATAATACAAGTTCATGAAATTACCATTTTTCTTTCAATTTAAATAAGGAAAATTAAATAAAAAACCCCATATAGTAGCCATTTATGGGTGTCATTTTCTGAATATGAATTTCACTATTTCTTGTTGCTAATTTCAACATGAAACTAGTAAATCTAAATTACAATAAAGAAACCTCAAAACATTTAAAAATTTTAAGAAACATAATCCATATATTCTATTATTACTCGGTACCGAAACGAACCATATTCACATAACCAATGTTATGGATAACAACTTCACTCTGTCATTAAATCAAATTTACCCTAAGATCCTATTGTAACATTATTATGTTGTTCATCCTGTCATCCTCGACTATTGTGTTAGAAAATATATGCACGCCAATGATTAATGTTTACTTTCCCATGAACACGGAAATAATGAAAAAAAAGTATGCAGATAAAGTTTTACGTATAGACACATCCAATACATTTTAGTTTCTGAATAACCACTGAAATTATTACAAATTTAGTAAGAAAAATTACATGTTCCGCAAAAAGATCACACGATTCACGATTTAAGAGAGAAAATATTGGAGGCCTTTGAGAAAATCTAAAGCTGTGTGGAAGATACATTCCATCCACCACAAAAAATCAGTCATATTCGACTGAAATAAAGCTGCACATACCATGTGGTGAAGAGATATTTTCGGAGGATTATTGGACTTCTTTTCCAATCAGTCTAGACTTTTTATAGCCGTAGTCTAACTAGCCAGAGGAATCGCCCTGAAAATCATGAAAATTCCGGTAAAATTTTCAGAAAATCCGGCAGGAATTTTTCTAAATCCATGTTATAACTATCAAAGTTTAATATTTTGGGTGTCCTACAGGTTTTTGATGGTGCTGAATCCATTTCCAATGTCAAAATCAAGATTCAAACACTGTTTCTGCAAGATTTTTTAAATTTTTTTGGCCCCGATACCGACCAATTTTGACCGTCCGGGCAATTCCTCCGGCTCGTTAGACGACTCCCTTTTTATATTTTTACCAAAGAAGAATAATAACAAAAATAAGTGTCCCAAAGTAACCGAGGTTTTTCCCCTTGCATACATAGTAGTGAACGAAATCTTCTTGGGATTTTACTTTTTAGATATAAATATGAATAATGTTCTTTCACCAACATTAAAATCAAATAATACGAAGAGTAAAGGAGTCAATTGTAATTGATTTATATATCGGTAAATTTAAAATACATATAAAAAAAACCTTCTTGACATTTTAGATTTTGGATATAAATAGGAATTTTTTTTCTTTCATTAAAATCAAAATAATATAATCTTAATAGTAAATGAGGAAATTATGATTATCAACATCAAAATTAAATAATCGTATTAAAAGAGGCAATTGTGATTATCATTGATATATATATCCCTAAATTTAATAAAAACAAAACTATATAAACTAAATGTGAATTTTAACAGCAAACTAATTATATTTTGAATTTAAAAATATTTAAAATTATATTAACAAATTTATAATTCATTTATAAATTTTAGGTATCAAAATTATATAATGTGCAATGTTTTGTAAAAACAAAATGTTTAAAACTCAATTCAATTTAAAAGTGACACAAGATTATTTTAAAATAAAAATAAATATTTTTTAATTAAAAAAATAATATCTTATATAATAAAGAAATATATATATATATATATATATATATATATATATATATATATATATATATATATATTATTAGTTTTAATTATGAATATTATAGAAAACCAATAATTTCATTTTTACATTTTTGTACAATATAATAGAAAGAAAATGTGATAAAAATATTTCATTTTCACTTCATATATGAATCACTATAGATCCATCTTAAATAGGGAAAATTTATTTTGGACATAAACAAAATTTCAATTTTGATGACCAGGTTACACGTTGTAGAATAGGCCTCTGGCCTAACTTAATAATATATATATATATATATATATATATATATATATATATATATATATATATATATATATATACACACACACACACACACACACACTTACACTTTTAAATGTGAGAAATGTGAAAAAGATATATAATTCCTTTACCTTTTAGAAATATTTTATTATATGTTTAATTTAATATCTATATTAAGTAGTATATTTAGAATTTTTAATGTTAACCATAATAGAATATTTTAAAGTTGAAAGAAAAGAAATGAATTTTAAAAAATTCAATTATTTCCTAATAAAAAAAATAACGGAGAATTTTAACAAATTCAATTCATAATATAAATAGCTCACAAGGGGAGAGTATTTTGTCAAGGTATTTCGTGATGAAAATGTCATCAACTCCAAATTTTTGGGACAAAAATCCAACAATGTTAAAGGATAGTGTGGTACACCCAAAATGTCATCCAAAAATTATTTTGAATGCTTTGATACCTAGAGATTATGGCTACTCAAGTCCAAATTAAACATGCTAATAATCTCAAACTTACATTACTTAACGAACAAAAAAATATTATCCTATCTTTAAAAATATATTAATATAAAAAAACATTTTAATGGTAAGAAAATGCTTAATAAAAAAAATATTTCATTACACATTTAAAGTAAAATACTTGGATATCAACTACCTATATATTATATATGGTCTTAAAAGATATGGTTAATTATTGTTACTATACATTTTGGTCAATTATTGCTCTCGAAATTTAAAGCACCTCAAGTTCTATGTGCAAATTTCTATTTGTGAAAGACCTAAAAATTTCCAGTCATCGCACTCTATATCCAGGATTTCAAACTGGAGTGGATTAATAATGCATTAGATCTAAGCTTTGAATTGGTTGGATTGAATATAAACAATAGAAAAGAAGAAACCCATGTAAACCATATTTGTGTATCGAATGCCTGTCTGTAAGCCTCAGCCCCTGTACGATAATTTATTGAATACATTATACCCTCGCACACTAATCAAACGCCAGCATTCTGATGAGATTTTAGAAATCGGATAATCGAAGTTATGATTGATATTGTTTACTAGCCATCTCGATTTTATTTAAATGAAACTTATAACTATTCAACATCACATATCATTTCAAACATTCTAGAATCGAAATTGGTTACCTCTTAGGGGACAGAATGGATTTCCAATTACAGCCGAAACACATATTAAAAACTTCTGGGATGGACTTGTCGGATTTAAGGTAATGTTCTATTGGTGATTCTAATTTCAGAGGAGGAACATTAAAGCCTAGCTTTTTTTTTCAGAAGAAAAAAGAACGTTGATTATATTAGAATATAAACAGTACATATACAAAAAAATCTCAGCTGATGGAGTTCAGCGAGAAGACCACCATAACAGGCCAAGGAGATGGTGCTCATTTATAGAGTGAATGAGCATAAAATACATATTGGCCTCCACATAACGGGATATGTTCCATCCCATACCAATATCCCCGACATATGATTTAGATATGAATGTCAAGGGGGAAATGATAGAGCATAAGCAACAAAAGAAGACAACATAACTATTTACATAAGGAATAAAACCGAGAGAAAGATTGACAATGTATGATAGCAAAAGAGGCTAGATTTTCACATCCAAAATTACTCCTCATATGATGATGCCATTCCAGTAACCGATGTTCAAGACCAATGCTCATGCTTCTCGGCCGATCGACTCACTTGTACAATGTTAATAGTCCTTGGGAAATCCGTAGAAACCATGCGAAAAGCATGATAAATGATCTGATCAGGCTCGCTTGGTACTATTAGGGAGGCTCGCTTGATGTAGACATCTGGCTCGCTTGAATTTCAAAAACAGGCTCGCTTGATGTGAGAGAGCAGAGATAAAACTGTAGGAGAAGGAAGGCCGATGCGCACAATCACAAACCAGGCTCACTTCATAAATAAAAACATCTCCGAATGTGCTGTGTATCCGGCTCGCTTGTAAGAGATGACATGTGATGACCAGGCTCGTTTGCAATAATACAAATTCATATAAAACGAACAGTTTATGATTGAAACAACAGCCTTCATTTAGAGCAGTCATATACTGTTGCTATGAATAGTGTTCAGTCAGATACAACAAGAACCGAGGATATATTTATAAGAATCTGATATAATCAGTGTAAGAACAATCAGCATCCTATGGGGAAAAGCCTGTAACAAAAAACAAAACTTCCAGTTTATCAATGTTAGATCAAAAAGAGACTTGGAATTATAAAGAGTATTCAGGGAATGGGAATGGAAAATTCCCCAGTCTGTCTGCCATCATAAAGGTGAATAACTTTCATGGACCCAAAATCAGTAGAAAGCCCCATCTTGGATAGCCGATCTGCCCGAGTATTGTTTTCTCGGAAAATATGATTGATTGGAGCACGATTCAATCTATGCCACAGGCGCATGGTCCTATCAATCCATCCAATAAGAGGAGGGGAGTACATATGAAAACTGTTGGTGATCCAGCCAATGATCAGCTGTGAATCCCCATATATATGAACGTCTTGGAGTTACAGATCAGCAGCAGCAAGGAGTCCCCCCCATAGATCCATAATCTCAGCCTTGTTGTTAGAACCCGGACCTCCATTCCAATAGATGTGATAACGTTCCTTATCAGAAATCTTGATCCAAACCCCACAGCCCGTCATGCCATCCACGAAAGCCCCATCAAAGTAAATGGCAGGAATGCGAATCTCATGAGGTCTAATGCGATGAGAAGCATCACCAACATTATCATCTAATAGCCTTGGACCATCCTCAACCCATAATTTAATGGCCGAAAAAACTCGATGAGTTTGGAAAGGTTTATGCTCAAAAATCGAAAGATTCCTAGCAAGCCACACCTCCCAAATAAAATAAAATGGAAGATATCTGTAACTACTGCTTAATTTATCCCACTCATAAGCAGGTGAAATGAAGTCCATTGGATTCCATGATGGATTCAGAAAAAAAGGACAAAACAACTTCCATAGACCAACAATGATGGGGCAGGTGAAGAATAAATGTGATATGGATTCTTCATATGCAAAGCATATAACACAACGACTGGGTCCATGGTGACCCCGCTTCCTGAGATTTTCCCATGTGAGGATTTTCCCCTTCCATACCAGCCACCCAAAAATTGTGATTTTCGTTGGAATCCGCCTATGCCAGAAAGGGAAGAAGATTTTGGAGGCATTTCGCAAATGAGATGAAAAAATAATATTTCTATATACCTCCTTCACTATTACCATATTGTCTTTGAGAGGACCATTCCATACTATTTGATCCTCGCCAGGAGCGTAGCATAGACCAGCATAACGCAGTTGATCCCGGAAAAAATCCCACTCATCGGCATCATATCCAACCAAGCTAAGCTGCTCAGTAGTTTTAAAAATTGGCGCGCCATAAGACCAATGATAGATAACCTGTGAGAAATATATAATTCCACGCTGATTCAAGGCATGGAGTAGATGCTGAGAAGGAGCTGTATGTGGCGGTAGCAAAAGTATATTGTTCGACCCGATTGGAATTCTTCTCCCATCATGGAAATGCCAGCTTAAACGAGGAGAGATGTGCACCATAATCATTTTAAAGCTGCGCCATATGCAAGATATGTTTCGAGGGAAAGAGAAATTATTATATTTGATCATTAACAGAGCATCACCACGAAGATATTTGATTGTAATAATGTCATTCCAAAGACCGGTACCCTGAACAGCACGCCAAAAAGACTTGGCTAATAGTGAACAATTGAATTCATGAGTGGACAAGATCCCCCATCCATCTAAATCCTTGGGCAAGCTGATAGCAGACAGGCGGTAGAGATGATATTTCCTGTCCATGTTAACTCCTCCCCAGAGAAAATGCGAGATGATGCTATTAATCATGGATATGACACTCGCTGGAAGATAGAACAGATGACCCCAAAACACAATAATCTGTGATAAAACAGACTAAATCATAATAAGCCGACCGCCCAGATAAAGCCATCGATGGGTCCATCATTGAATCCGACCCTGAAATGTGTCAATGATCCAATTCCAGACACTGTTTTTATATCCACGGGGTTTGATTACAAAACCCAGATATTTGAAACCCGCTGTGATTGGACGAACACCTACACCCAAAAACTCCGCAATGAAGTTGACCTCCTGTATATTCCCAAATCCATATAAAAGAAAAGATTTACTGCAATTGATACGTAGCCCTGTTGCAGTTTCAAAGTGACAAAAGGTGATATGTATAAAGAACCAATGATTTCTTATAAAATAGCCAAAGAGCAATAAGTCATCAACAAAGAGGGAGTGCGTAGTAGAAACACTATTAGAAAAAGAGAAACCTTGAATATAACCCTTCTGCATAGCTTCATGCATCAATCTACTGAACTCGTCCATTACTAGGATGAAGATGAGGGGAGATAAGGCACACCCCTATCGTAACCCCCTACCATCTATAAAAAAGCGAGTTGGAAGACCGTTGATCACCACAACATATCAAACATTTGATACACATGAGATGATCCAGTGAATGATGCGAATGGGGAGACCAAGGACTAGTCCACGGAATCATAAGCCTTGTGTAAATCCACCTTCATTACCAGACCTTCTTGCTGTCCGAATTCATGGAATGGAGTACTTCTTGTGCAATTGCAATAGAGTCGTGTATGGATCTACCGTTTAGAAAACCATATTGCTCTACAGAGATATTTTTAGATAAGACTTCTTTTAATCGAAGGGCAATGATCTTAGAGGTGACTTTGTAAATAAGGTTACATAGAGCAATAGGTCTAAAATCAGAGAAAGTCTGAGGATCCGATACCTTAGGAATGAGAGCAATGAATGATGAGTTCAAATTTGCAGGCATAATATCCCTTCTACGAAATAACTCCGTCGTTTCAATAAGTTCAGCCCCCATTAACTCAAAGAAAAAGATGAAAAATTACGCACGCCACCCATCTGGCCCCAGACATTTATCATGGGGGAAGGATTTCAGGACCTTAAGAACTTCATTCCCTGTAATACATTGATCAATTGACTCAATAGCCTCCTCATTGAAAAATCTGGAAAATTTATCGAGAATCCAAGATTGATTCTGAGCATTTATCGACTGATTAGTCTTGTAGAAATTTGAGAAATATGCAACAACTTCTTCTTGTATCTCAGATGTATAATACAAAAAACTGCCATCATTCTTTTTGATGCGCCATATGGCGTTCCTTTCACGCCGAGCGTTGGAATTTTTGTGGAAAAAATGAGTATTCAAATCGCCCTCCTTTAGCCATAAAATTCTGCTCTTCAATCTCCAAGTCACCTCTTCAATCCTCAATATTTCCCACTTCCTTGCACCAAGTTCATTCAATAGTTGTAAATCAGCATCGTCAGGGCATGTGGACAAAAAGGAGGAATATAAATCCTCCATCTTTGAAGAAATTTCCCGATATTCACTCCTAAGAGCAGCCTTTTTCCTGATCTCCCATTCCTTGGATGCCTTCTTGACTCTCTGTAGCTTGTAATGAAAACGGTCCCAATCCATGAGACCCTCCATATCGATTTCCTGATGCCATACTCTGTAGACCAATTTTGTATAATCTTCCTCCTCCAATCAAATTCTGTTAAATTTAAAAGGCCTTCCTTTGGTTGTGTCATTAGATTTCCAGGATAGTTTAATAGGCATATGATCGGAGATTTCCGATGCAACCACATCAGATCTGATCAGTCCCCATCTTTCAACAAGACATGCACTGACCATAGCCCTGTCTAGTCTCTTACCAATATAATACTTGCCAGCTCACTTGTTTGTCCAGGTTGGCATAAGAGGTATCGGCCGAATATCTACCAAATGTAGATAAAAAAACATGTCACATAAAAAAGAAGAGAGAGGGTCTAACCTGGAAGAATTACCCCAAACTTCGTCAGCACTTAGGATGGAATTGAAATCCCCCATCAAGATTAATTTATGTAGTGAGATAATACCTGAATCCACCATTCTTTGCCAAAAGGGCATTCTATTGCAATAAGGGGCATAAATGTTGATAATATTGACTGGTTCTTTCATACCTCTAAGCAGACCAGAAAGTAATATGCCCCCAAAGAATTTATACGCCTTAAAAGATGCATGATCAGGGTTCCAAATAGCGATCAGACCCCCAGATAGCCCAACAGCATCGACAACAACAGCATTCCATCCTGACTTAAAACCAAGAAACATCTTGATAGCCTGCTCCCTAGCACACATGGTTTATTGTCCCAAAAAAAATGATTGGATTTGCAGTATACAAAATATCCCTCAGGCAATGTGCGTTGGAGGCATTTCCCAACCCCCTTATATTCAAAGATAAGATGTGATTCATGACGAATCCGGCACCGGGGTACTTGCTCTAAGCGCCCGAGTAATATCCGATGTTCCTTCACTGAGTGAAATCGGAATATCAGTGATATTTTCATCATTCTCCGAGAATAGGGAAATGGCTTTGAATTTACCCCTAGAGTACTTATTGACCGACTTCGAATTACGTTTTGAGGAAGGATTGGAAGAATGGGTTGATGGTCTAGATTTAGTGGATGGGGGAGCTCTGTCAAAGACCGTGAGGGTGGCCAGATCAATGTTGGGATTTGCCAAAATAGATTCCAGATCACTGCCGACAAAATTCCTAGGGGATTCTGGGATTTCAGCTTGGTTAACCGGAAGGTGTGGAATTGGAATCATGCTAAGAGAAAGAGGGATAAGAGGAGAATATTGTGGGACGCGGAGGAGTAGATAAGTTTTCTTTCTATTTCTAGGTTAGAAGGTATGATCCCAGTACATTGGCGGTTTGATGTTAATCCTCTCGTGGAACATTAGAGGAATTGGGAGTTCCCGAAAGAAAAAGGCCCTTAAATTTTTATGTAGAGAAGAAATATTTTCGTATTGCACGAAACCTTGAATAATAGAGAGATTGTGACAGATTTTGTGGCACGAATACTACCCCATTGGAATTGAAGTTCTTTGAGTGCGAAGATTTTGTTTCGTGGTATGGTTGTTTTGTGGAATGATTCAATTTGGCAGGTACATCCCTTTAGTACGCAAGAGGGTCTTCACGTGGATATATTGAATTGTTATGGACCATATCATGCTAGAGAAGACTTCTGGAAAAAAAAAAAAAACTGTTGGAATTTTAGAGGACTATAAAAGAATCTGTTGAGGTGACCATAACTTTATCCTTTCTGATCGTGAGAAATAGGAATGGATGGAGAAAGCTCATTCTGATCCTTTAGCTCCCTTTTTCAGAAATAATTATAATATGGTAGATGTGGAGCCTTTTCCATTATATGTTACTTGGAATAATAGGCGTTCCAGAGAGGAAGGGGATAGCAAAGAGATTGGGTGGTTTTCTAGTTTCAGCTGATTTGATTAAAAAATTTGGATTCTACAGGAGTTAGGTGTTAAGGGACGGATTGTCTACGGTTGTTTCAGATCATTTCTCGGTTATCTTTCAGATGGGGTATATACAAAAAAAGAAAAAGGATCCTTTTAAATTCAAATAGATTAAAGAGGATCTGTTCGCAAAGTTTATTAAGAAAGAATGGGATAATTTCAACCCAAGTAATAATAACTCTCTGATAGAGCAATTCATTCAGATGTTAGGTGACATTAAAATTAAAACATTTGAATGGGATGAGAGAAGGAAGAATAATAAATTGGAGGATATAGACCATGTGTACAGGGAGGATTTTGGAGGAATTAAAAAAAAAAAAATGGAGAATACGTAGCAGAGCTATATGGTTGGATGGAGATAATAATACTAGGTTTTTTCACAAGTACGTTGAGTATGGAAAGATTCAAAATTTAATATGGTCCATAAAAGATCAAGAAGGGAGGAAATTACAAACTAGGAAGATATTCGAAATATTAGAGTGTTTCATTTCAAAAAATATATTAGCGACCCAAGCATAAACAACATTGTTATCAATTAAAAATTATTCAAGACTTTCTGAGCTTGGTTTAGGATCAGTAAAGTGAATCCATATTTAGATAAAAACAAGAGGAGACTCTAAATATTTTTAAGGAAGTGAAGAAGTAAAAGATCCTAGGTCCATATGGGTGGATAGCGGATTTCTCTTTAGAACTTTTTGATCTTCTATAAAATGACTTAACCATCGCATTGAACGAGATTCGAGCAGAGGAAAATGTTCTAGATGCACTAAATGCCACTTTCATAGCATTAATTCCCAATACTTCTAGTAAACAAAAATACTTCTAGTCCACAAAATTATGATGATTTTAGGTGAATTTCTCTTTGTAATTTATTCCAAAAGTTGAATTCAAAAATCCCAGAAGATAGATTGATAGGGCTTCTATCATAAGGGAATTCCTTGCAACAATTTGGATTTTGAAAATACCACCAAATTTTGGATGTGATAGGCCTAACTCAAGAGGGTTTACACATAATGGTGAAGAAAATGTTGGAGGGTCTTGTTATGAAATTAGATCTTGTGAAAGCATTTGATAGGGTTAACTGAGTTCGTTGAGATTATTACTTTTGAAAATCGGTTTGATAGTTCATATTGTAAATTGGATAATGGTTAATGGGGGCAACATCAGATTTATTTCAACCTCAAGGGATATCACGAAAGGTTTCCCTTTGTCACATTTCCTTTTTCTGCTAGCAGTGGAAGGTTTAAGTTATTTATTGATTTCATAAGTAGAAGAAGGAAGAATTAAAGGCATAAATGTAACTGATTTGGTGAAAATTCTTACTTTTTTATTTCTGGATGAGGTATTACTTTTTGGGAAGGGTGAGGTTCAAACTTGGGTAAGAATATGCAACATTTTACAGTTGTTTTGAAGGGCTTATAGTATGGAAATATGTATGGTCAAATCTTTTTTCCTCTACCATTGGTTGTTAGAATTATTTTTTTTAATAAGAACTCAAGTTAAATTTGACTTTGGAGTTTAGACCTTTGGAAACTAGTTTAAAATATTTGGGATTTAGATTGAAAACAATTAACTATATGGTAGATCACTGGAATTGGTTAGTGGAAAAGGTAAGCATGAGTATTGAACATTGGTGTTTTTAGGAGGAATATTTGTTTTGTTAGAATCAATATTGGAAAGTATTCCAATTTACTTGATGTCAATTGCTGATGTTCCTATGTTGATATTGGAGAAAATAAGGAGATTGTCCTTCAATTTATTATGGAAATATAATAAAAATTTAGGCTATCACCTAGTTAAGTGAAAGGAGATACCCAAGCTGAAGAAACAAGGTGGGTGGGGTCTAAAGAGCATAGTTAGTTTTGGGAAAGCTCTTGCGGCAAAAGAATTATGGAGAGGGCTCTTTTACAAATTGTTTTGGGGATAAATGTTGAGAAGTAAATATGTAAAGGTTGAAAATTTCATGGATTGAGTCAACATGGCTAATTCTGGTAGGAATGGTTCAAACATATGGAAATCCTTTATAAATGTTTACTTTAATTCGTAAAGGACTAGTATGGAAAATAGGTAATGGAAGAACAAAAAACACTGAGCTGGGAATCTTGGATTGTTGAAGGAGCATTGAATCTTGGATTGTTGAAGGAGCATTGGAAACTATAAAGTAAGGTCTAGTAATCTAACAAGCAGGAATAATCCAACCAAGAATCATCCCACGAGAGACCTCTTTAGGAATTCTTCAATAACTCTAAACCACACTCTAGAAAATACTTCAATGCCCTCCCTACTACCTAACAACTTCAATGCCTTCCCTACCTAACACCATAAAATATTAGTATGAATTTGAACACTAGAGGGATATTTTCTTGTATCGATGTTTTCAAGGGAAGTCACTTAGGGGATGGGAGTTGGAAGAGTGATTTGGAGTTGGGACTTGTGAGAAATTTAGCATTGGAATGGAACAGGTATGTGTCTATTCTTCATCAAAGTGATATTGATTTATTGGAGGAAAATGTTAAATGGATTTGGAGAATAAATTTAGTGGATGGGAAGGTAACAATTAAATTAGCTTACTTGGTGTGTGAGTGAGAAGAAGGATCAGATTCTAGTTGTAGATGGTTGAAAGACATTTGGAAATGGCAATGCTCTTTAAAAATTACATTTTTTTATCTGGTTGACCTATCATCAGAGTGACAACAAAAACTCTAGACCATCTCTTCACCAAATGTCCATTTACAACTGATATTTTTTTTGAGATTTATGTTATTTACATGTGTCCATCCTTTTCTGGATCACATACTTTTTCGGGGTGCTTATTAGTATGGTCGGAGAAGATGAGGAAGTCCACATGTTTTGAAATTCAATTTACTTTTGTATGGACCCTTTGGCTTCATCATAATAGAATGATTTTTGACAATATGAAATCGATTTTAGGCCTCCTAGTTTCAAGAATTCAAAGTATTTTTAAACTGAAAAGGGACCTAAATGCTAGAAGAAAAATTTAAGGGTCCACTAATTTACCATTCCATTAAATGGGTTCTTTTTTAGGATTCCAATTGATTTTCTATCGGAAATTTGGGGCAAGGATGATATTGTTTTTAAATCAAAATCACTAGTTTAAACTATGCATTGGTGGAGTAAAGAGGAAAAATAAATTTGGTAAGATTTTGGGTTAGTGGGACATGCCCATTTTTTACGCACGACTCAAGTTAAGCTACTTACAAGTTTTTGGGGATTCACAAATTATCATCAACTTGTCTAACTCAAATAACAAATTGGACTCACTTCTTCTTCATCCTTGAGAATAGAAAATAAGAGCGTTTTTCTTCATCCTTTGGAACAAAAAATCAGAGCCTTTCAAGAGAGTTTCTATTGACCTTAGGATTTCACATATTCATAGATGTCATAATAGACTTGCATATTCTTGTTCTAAGGAAGTTGTGCATTTGGATCTAGGTGTCCTTGTTGGAATTTAATTCCAACTACCAGCATAAATCAGCAGAACAACCCAGTTATGATTGATGGGAGTCTAAGTGGCGGAATGAATGCAAAGGCAGTGAAAGAGTTGTTCCTATCAGAAACAACCATTGTATTAAAAATTTCACCAACTACATTTAACACAGAGGTGGCAACATTCTGGAGGGGGCAGCAAGGGAGAAATCACCCGCCAGAAGTGATGATGTCACTCCTCCCTGGTCCCACCATCTTCACCATCCAAAGCAATTCTGGGGGGGATACAAGAGCTCATGGGAAGGGTCTCCAAGAAGCCCCCAGAAAGCATAACACGAAAGCATAAAAGGGAACTAAGGTTTTAACCTTATGATATATTTTTTGATTTAATGTTGTTCACGACAATGCAAGTTTTATTTTTAACCTTTGTTAATGTTTTATTACCACAATACTTTAAGTTTTTACTTTGGTTATACATATTATATATATATTATAAATATCTTATATTTATAATATATATATTATATTGTAATGTGTTATAAATATGTCGTGAGTGCATTATGAAAGGACACGTTGCGTATTGTTATTTTTGCCCGAAGGCTGAAAACAGAAAAACAGAAGGACAATGAGAATTTGTGAAGAACTGCGTTTGTAGTAGCCAGTTGAAATTTTTATTTGTGAATCCAGATCATAGTTTTGAAGAATTGTAACAGAGTTTGTTTTAACGGAAATAGAGTTTCATATTTCATCTCTGTGTGTGCAATTTAATTTTAGTCTTTATCTCTGTGTTGTGGAAGAGGAATTATTTTCCTCTCTGTGTGTTAAGGAATTGCTCAGAAAATTCCAACATGGTATCAGAACTATTCTAGGCACTCATTGAATGAAGCAGAGTTTGTTCTTCACTGCAGAAGCTATAATAATTTTATTGAAGTAGATTTCTCTAGCAGAGAAAGCTTCTGTTTGTTTACACAGTCAATATTTTTTATTGTTTAATTTTTTAATACAGTCAAGATGGTCACAGTAGGCACCATCTTGATGAATTCCCAACTTCCATAGTTTAATAGGAAGAACCATAATTATTGGGCAATCACGATGAGAGCCCTGTTTGCTTCACATGACATATGGGAGCTAGTTGAGAATGGCTGCCTAGAACCAACAGATGCAACAACGTTGGCTTCTTTGGCAGTAGCAGAGAGAGATTTGCTAAAAGATAATAGGAAGAAGGAGTCCAAAGCCCTCTTCTATATTTTTCAATCTATACATGAGAGTATTCTCCCAAGGATTGTAGTAGCAAGAAAGTCTAAAGAAGCATGGGGGATTCTCAAGACAGCCTATGGAGGCATGGAGAAGGTGAAGACAACAAAGTCGCAAATGCTGAGGAGATATTTTGAAACTCTCTGTATGAAAGAGTCCGAAAATATAGACTCATTTTTCACTCAAGTTATTGGGTTAGTTACCCAGATAAAGTCTCATTGAGAGACACTTGAAGACAGGATAATAGTGGAGAAATCTTGAGAAGTCTACCGTCAATATTTGATTCCATAGTAGTGGCAATAGAAGAGACAAAGGATCTCTCACAATTTACAGTGGATGAGCTGAGTGCATCCCTGATGTCTCATGAACACATACTGAACAGAGGAAGAGATTCCTCATTGGAACAAGCATTCAAGACTCAAATGTATTTTGGCTGAAGCAGAGGTCAAGGCAGAGCAAACAATAGAGGAAGAAGCAAAAGCCAAAACCAAGGAAGAAACGGCCCTGCAACTTCGAGTGGAAGAAGCGGCAATCAAAACTAGAATGAAGGCTGAAGCCAACAACAAGCTCATGGACAAAGGTATGATAAACCCCAAGTGCAATGTCATTATTGCAAGAAATATGGGCACTATGCCAATGAATGTAGGAAAAATAAAAATGATATGAATAATAGGCAGAATACTAATTTTTCAAAAGAAGATAAGAACCCAAAGATTGTGCTGTTAACATGTAACATAACACAAGATAAGCATGATGATGTATGGATCTTAGACTCAGGTTGTAGTAACCACATGACTGAAAACATAGCAATGTTTTCCAATCTTGATGAAGATGTTAAATCTGAGGTAACAATAGGAACGGATAGTAAGATCTATGTCAAGGGAAAAGGCAGAGTCAGTATCCTGGTAAGAAATGGAGAACAGAAGTTTGTGCCAAATGTATATTATGTACCTGGCTTAAAATGTAATATTTTGAGCATTGGATAGCTCATTGAAAAGGGCTACAATGTATTTTTTAAAGATGATGTGTGCACAATCATGGACATACCTCCAAGCAAGAAAGTCATTGCAGAGGTGCAGATGACAAGAAATAGGATGTTTCCTCTCAAGCTTAGAGAAAACTTGAAGGAAGGAAGAAAAGTAGCAGCTGTAACACAAGAGGTATTTCAAGAGGAAGTGAAAGATGAAAATTGGTTGTGGCACTTGAGATTTGGACACCTCAATTTCAGAGGCCTGAACTTGTTTCATAGAAAGGGAATGGAAAAAGGATTACCACTTATTGAGAAACCAGAAAGCCTATGTGAAGGCTGCATCTTGGGAAAAGAACACAGACATAGTTTTCCAATAGGAAGGAGTATAAGGGCAAAGGCACCCTTAGAGATTGTCCACTCTGACTTGTATGGACCAATGCAAACAGCATCTTTAGCTAGCAACAAATATTTTCTGACATTCATAGATGATTACACCAGAAAGACATGGGTGTATTTCTTGAATCAAAAGAGTGAAGTGTTTGAGAAGTTTCGCCACTTCAAAACTCTTGTTGAGAAGCAGAGTGGGCACTACATCAAAGTGCTGAGAACTGACCGAGGTGGAGAATACATCTCCAAAGAGTTTTTGCGTTTCTGTAAGGAGAATGGCATACAAAAGTAGTTCACCACGAGGTACACACCTCAGCAAAACGGTGTTGTAGAAAGGAAGAATAAGACCATCATGGACATGGTCAGAAGTATGTTGAAGGCAAAACATTTTCCAAATGAGTATTGGTTGGAAGCTGTCAATTGTGCAGCGTACATCTTGAATAGATGCCCAACCAAAGCTGTCATGAACAAAATTCTAGAAGAAGCATGGAGCGACAGAAAACGGTTTGTCACCCACATGAAAGTATTCAGCTTTGTGGCATATGCACATGTTCTGGATCAGCTGAGAAAGAAGCTTGACAGTAAGGGGGAGAAATGTATATTTGTTGGATACATTGATGAGTCCAAAGCATAAAAACTCTATAATCCATCCATCAAGAAAGAAGTAATAAGCAGAGATGTGCAGTTTATATAAGAAGAAACTTGCGATGGAAGTTTAGAGAAAACAATGAACGTGAAGAATAGTATGTCTCATGAAGAAGAAGACGAAGCGACAGTAGCAAATAATCCCTCCACGGTGGCTCCTCCTCCACCACCATAAGCACAACAAACCACACCACATTCTGGAAATAGAACAGCCTTGAGAAATCAAGGAAGTGTTTCTTCAAGCACAACAGAGGGTACAAAAACACCCTTGAGTTCATCTGGAACTTCAAGTACACCAAGAAGACCGAGATTCATAAATCTAAGTGAGATTTATGAACAAGGAGAGGTAAATGATAATTCTTGTCTGAAGTCTTTATTTTATTTATATTGTCATGTTGATGACCCAATTCATTTTGAAGATGATGTAAATGAAGAAAAATGGATTGAAGCAATGGATGAAGAAATTCGTGCAATTGAAAAGAGTAATACATGGGAGTTAGTGGACCTCCCTAAAGATGAAGAAGTCATTGGTGTTAAATGGGTCTACAAGACGAAAAGCAATGCTGAAGGCAAGATTGAAAGGCATAAAGCAAGACTTGTTGTCAAAGGCTACAAACAGCAACAAGGAAAATATTATGATGAAACCTTTGCACCGGTTGCAAGGATGGAAACAGTAAGAATAGTCCTGTCCATAGCAGCACAACATAAATGGAAGGTTTATCAAATGGATTTGAAATTTGCATTCCTGAATGGAGTGCTGAAATAAGAGGTATATGTTGAACAACCTAAAGGCTATGAAATTGAAGGCCAAGAGTACAAAGTATGCAAGTTGAAGAAGGCTCTTTATGGGCTGAAGCAAGCACCAAGAGCATGGTATAGTAGGATAAATGCTTACCTGATTGAAAATGGTTTTGAGAAATGTGATGGAGAACCCACACTCTACATAAAGGAAAATGATGGTAAGATACTTATTGTTGTTTTATATGTAGATGATTTAATTTTTACTGGCAATGAAGATTCACTCATTGCTGATTTTAAAGGAGTCATGAAAAGTGAGTTTGAAATGACTCATTTGGGCTTCTTAAGATATTTTCTTGGAATTGAAGTAGAGAAAAATGAAAATGGTATTTTCATTTCCCAAGAAAAATATCTTCATGAAGTGTTGAAAAGGTTCAACATGCAGAACAACAAGGCAGCTGTAACTCCAACTGTCATGGGGTTAAAATTGAGCAAAGAAGATAGCAGCAAGGATTTTGATCCAAAACTGTTTAAAAGCATAGTTGGCAGCCTCATGTATTTGACTGCAACTAGGCCAGATATAATGCACGTTGTTAGTTTAATCTCTAGGTTTATGGAAAGGCCAAAAGAGACTCATTGGCAGGGAGCCAAGAGAATTCTCAGGTATGTGAATGGAATGAAGGGGTATGGTATCTTATACTCCTCATCTAAAATTTTTGAATTGGCAGGTTACACTAACAGTGATTGGGCTGGAAGTGTAGATGATAGGAAGAACACATCTGGATATGTGTTTCACTTGGGATCGGGAGCAATTTCATGGGCTTCCAAGAAGCAGCGAGTAGTTGCTTTATCACCAGCAGAGGCAGAATATGTGGTAGCAACAATGGCAGCATGCCGAACAGTATGGTTGAGAAGAGTACTGAGAGATTTGTGTCATGAATAGGGAAAAGGCACAACCATTTACTATGATAACAACTCAACGATCGCTTTATCAAAAAATTATGTCTTTCATAAAAGAACAAAGCATATTAATGCTAAATTTCACTTTATAAGAGAACTGGTTAATAATGGTGAGATTGTTTTGCAACATTGCAGAATAGAGGAGCAATTTTATGATATCCTCGCAAAACCATTAACCCAGAACAGTTTTAATTATTTCAGAAAGTGCCTGGGTATGCAGGAAAACCAAGTAGTTGTAATTAAGGGGGAGTGTTGGAATTTAATTCCAACTGCCCGCATAAATCAGCAGGACAACGCAGTTATGATTGATGGGAGTCTAAGCAGCGGAATGAATGCAGAGGCGGTGCAAGAGTTGTTCTTATTAGCAACAACCACTGTATTAAATACTTCACCAACTGCATTTAACGCAGAGGCGACAACATTCCGAAGGAGGCAGTAAGCTCAAATAGCAAGGGAGAAAGCACTCGTCGGAAGTGATGATGTCACTCCTCCCTGGTCCCACCATCTTCACCATCCAAAGCAATTCTGGGGGGAATACAAGAGCTCACGAGAAGGGTCTCCAGGAAGCCCCCGGAAAGCATAACAGGAAATCATAAAAGGGAAATAAGGTTTTAACCTTATGATATAGTTTTTGATTTAATTTTATTCACGACAATGCATGTTTTATTTTTACCCTGTTTTAATGTTTTATTATCACAGTACTTTAAGTTTTTACTTTGGTTATATATATTATATATATTATAAATATCTTATATTTATAATATATATATATTATATTTTAATGTGTTATAAATATGCCATGAGGGCATTATGAAAAGACATGTTGTGTATTGTTATTTTTCCCCGAAAGCTGAAAACAGAAAAACAGAGAGACAGAGAGCATTTGTGAAGCGTTGCATTTGTAGTAACCGGTTGAAAGTTTTATTTGTAAATCCAAAACATAGTTCTGAAGAATTGTAATAGAGTTTGTTTTAATTGAAATAGAGTTTCATATTTCATTTCTGTGTGTGCTATTCAATTTTCGCTTTTATCTCTGTGTTGTGGAAGAAGAATTATTTTCCTCTGTGTGTGTGTTAAGGAATTGCTTAGAAAATTCCAACAATCTTTGAGTATAAATTTTTTTTTTGGAGAGTCTTTGATTACCTCTAAAGAGTTCCTCTTATTCTAGTTTTGTTTCTTGAGACAACTGTGCCAGTGCTTTAGCACATTGATAAAATACTTTTGTGTTCTTGTTGCTAGTTTTGTCACATGTAATGTTTTTGACCAAAGATTACTTGTGACTTATTAATGCTAATGTATACTTTGATTCTTTTATGAATGGAAATTATAAGGTTTTTCTATGTGAAAAATAATAATCTATATTGGCCTATCATTGACTTTGTTTTATGATTTCGAATAAGAAGGAAAAATACTAGACGAAAAACTGATATGCAGAGCGAATAATCCATCTTCTACCTTTATCAAAATTAAAAACGCATTACAAATACTTTTATTGAATGAATTACTTAGCAATTACAATCCAAACAGAAGATTTATTTAGTAACATTTACTTGCCGAGCTCTGAGAAATAGTTGTATGGATATGGGTTGTGATCTTATTGAGTTGGGATATTTAGGTATCGAGTCGTGCACTATTTCTGTAGCAAAACTACAATATTAACTGTGAAATGCAACACTAGGTTTTAACTCTTATATTCGAAATTGTGAAAAGAAACACGTTGACTTGGTTCTCGGACCTGCAATTCTTAAACCGCTCATCTTAAATACGGCTCCTCCGACCATTTGACAGAGGACTTTTATCATTCATTTGAAACGTCGAATCTCTGTTCATTTCCAACCGGCCTCCTAAAAGAACACGATCAAATGAACTGAGTCTTTGCTAGCAAATACCAGGGACTAATCTCAGTTAGGTGTTCAAAGAAGATCTGGGTGACCTGTCTTTAAAATAAATCTGCATACGAACATGTTCGGTTGTTGCTTATTCAAACGTCTGATCATCAAAATTTGAAAAGCAAAGTATCAGGTGCCCATGGCAGCAAAATGTCATCGCTTCATTCCATCGTAGTCAACTTACCAGCAACATGCGGCTGTAACAGTCACCCCTTTCTACCCTGAGTTTCCATCTCCTACGACTAAAGAAATTCAACTTTTTTCTATGTTATTTTTGGGTGAATTTTTAGAAAACTGCTAATAAGCGAGCTGAAGTAAAGCTCAAATTCCTGTGGTTCTGCGGCAAAGCTTTGTCCTGCATTCATTCCTTGTATACAATTAAGATTATTTTTAATGCTCTAAATCCTACGGTTTTGTAGAAAACCTTAATCCTCCTCCTTTGTTTACGACAGAAATATTTTGAACACTTAAAATCCCAGGGTTTCTCCACAACTCTCGACCCTCCCTTCCTGCCATACGACTAGGGTTTTGTAGCGAATCTTACTTGTACCTTTATAAGATCAGGAATATATTTGGAGCGTTCGAAATATTACCATTTGACAAAAAAATCTTACTGTTTCCTTCCTTTTGTAAGAGAAAAGATTATATTCAACACTCAAATCCTACGGTTTTGCAGCAAATCTTAGCCCTCGGTATATTGGATAGGACTATTATTTTGAACACTCAAAATCATAGGGTTTTGTGACAGATCAAACACTAAGCCTCAGAAAATATTAACCCTCCCTTACTCCCATAAGTGTAGGGTGTGGCTGCGAATGGTAATCATTTCTTCCAACTCTGGGACGTAAACTATTTTGAATTCAATCATTAATCTGGGCAATCCTAGGTCGCTTTTATGGGTGCAATCATAATTAAAAACATAGAGTGTACACAGATGAGATATGTAATTTAGTGACAATTTTCTGATATATATCTTAAAGTGCATCAAAATGCTTGAATGAGTAGCGAATAAGTCACAATGAGCGGGCGCAGAGCACTTTTATTGCCATTTCATTAAGCTATACATGTGTGCTAAAAGTTCAATGAAATTGTTAAAATGGAATATTCAAAAAATCGCATATGACACATTACGTCATCGATGTCTATAGCAAAGAGGAGGATATATAGCATGATTACGCGTCAAATACATCTAGGAAATGTAGGTCTAATAAATGTTAAGCCATATAGTCTTATACCCCTCTGTTACAAATAACAGATATCTAATGCTACAAGTTGTAGAAATAGATAGTCCCGAGGCCTGATTAAGCATCACTACATCTAGGAAATGTAGGTCTAATAAATGATAAACCATATAGTCTTAGATCCATGCGTTACAAATAACAGATATCTAACTCTACAAGTTGTAGAAACAGGTATTCTGGTGGTGTGAGATGGGGAAGTAGAAACAGGTATTCTAGTGGTGTAAGATGGGAGATTTGGTCCATACAAGTTTTGTTGTTCAATCTCGGATAACACTATTTATACATGAAAATCTGCTCCAAGCATAATTCTACGCGCAATTTCCTCAGTTGGAAAAAAAAAAAATTTATATAAAGAGAAACTAGATTGTAGAAATAAAAATATATATTACATCCGGAAAGAATCTGAATCCTCTTTATCTCTGCCTCACATTTCTCTCTCAATAAATAATAATACTATCCATCTTATTCACATCCTTCACAATGCCATGAAATCGGCCCAAACTCGTTGTGTTGAAACTTATTTGTATAAGTACTTGTCATTAGAGTCCAAAACTTCAGGCTAATTCGGCTCTCAAAACTTGCGGCTTGTAATGACATTTTTTCACTATGTATTATATTGGGAATTGTTGAAAATTTCCTGGTCGGGCATTGACCAAGGTCTACGTAGGAATCTGAGATGACACCGGACAGTCACTTGAGATTCAAGCAAAGATGCTCGGCCCTCGGAGTTGTTTGCCAAGCTTTCTGTTGTCATCCATTCATTAAATTAGTAAACTGGAGTCCTTCTCCGTCATCACAAAGGGTCTAAAAAATTTCTTTTGCTTTTTTTAACTATGAAAATTATACCAAATTAACTTTAATTAAATTCAAGTTCGATGATGTACTACTGACCACACGTATTCATATTTAATTAACTTAAATCAAATTAATGATATAACCCTCTTCTATACATAAAGTGATCTTAGTAGTTCGTTGATGAAGCTAGTAACAGATGATTATTGATATTAAATTAACTTAAAACAAATTTAAGGCGGATATTTCAGCGAAGCCTCTTTGCAATTACCATCATTGCACTTACTATCATTGTTGTCCTTCTACTATCATTGTTGGTGAGTGGGCTAACCATTCGACGGAATGGCCTTGAGTTTTGTGCCCCCAGCAAACCGCTGAATACATCCGACGAATGCCTCCAAAAAACGCGGGCCCTACGCCCCTCACTGTCTCTGTCTCCGTCCATCCACATCCATCTCCGCCCCGCATTGTTACCATTACCATTCCCCGTCAATCATCTCGTAACGGGCTAACTTTCACTGTTTCGAGCCATTCCTTATGTACGCTCACACGAGCCATCACACAGGCTTGCGCAGCCACTTGAGGGCCGAAATGACATTGGAGATTGACATTTTCTCCATTTTGAACTAAATTACTCGCTCGTCCTTTATGGCTGCTATATACAAGCGCGGCCATTATGGCTGCTATCTACCAGAGTTGCCTTGCAAATGCATTTCAAATTTATGCAGAAATCCCAGGAGTAAGCTAACCCTCTATTTATTCATTCCATCGACTAAACGTTTCGTCAAGTCATTCAGTCGAATGTGTTTGTTCTCCATTTGGTCGAGTCATTCAGTCGAGTGTGTTTCTCCATTCGGTCGAGTCATTCAGTCGAGTGCGTTTCTCGGTTGAGACAAAATCAGCGCAGAGCAGATCAGAGCAGTAGTAGTAGAACAGAGGAGTACCAGCAATTGGAGCAGAGCATAACAGAGCCCCTGGTTCTTCCTCCCTTCCTTATCAACAGAGCAGAGCAAGGTCAGTAAATTTTCTTCAATGCATTGCCACACGCAACTTCTGTAAATTCTAGTGTTTATTTCCGTTTATTTATGGAGTAAGCTAACAATTCCTTTTTTTATTGGAGTAAGCTAACCATTCGAATGAAATTCCTTCGGGTTTTGTTATTTATTTATTTCAGTCGAATGGTTAGCTATTGCCACCATTGCGCAAAATAAATATTTACAGCGGTGGTAACACACCGTTACAGTGGGGGCAAATCGCTATTTCCACCACTGTAACAGTGAGTTGCTGCCACTGCGCAAAATTAAAATTTACAGCGGTGGCAACACAGTCTTACACTGGCGGCAACTCACTGTTACAGTTGCCGCCACTGTAACAGCGAGTTGCCCCTACTGTAAATTTTAATTTTGCGCAGTGGTGGCAACTCGCTGTTACAGTGGTGGAAAAATTTATAGCGGTGGCAACACACTCTTATAGTGATGGAAACTCGTTGTTGCCACCACTGTGTGTGTTGCCGAAATTGTAATTGTGTTACCGCCATTGTAAGTGTGTTGCCGCAAATGAAAATAATTAAATTTTTATTTATATTGCGAACTTCATTTTCTTTTTATTTTGTAGAGAGAGCTGTATTTATTTTGTATTTTCTTCTTTTGCAGATGCTTGAAAAATGGGTGCTAGCTATCCAAATATGGTGCCATCTGAAACCAGGGAATGCATGGATAAGATTCGTGCTTCACAATCAATCACTTAGCCAGGTATATCAAAATAGTAGAGAAATACCTGGGATTACCAAGAATAATGTGGCATACTATCAGGCTTTGATAGAGGGCCTCATGACTGCACGGAACTATGGTGCAAATGACATTGTGGCATACATTAACTCAGAGCTAATAATTAACTAGATGAGTGGTGTCTTCCAAGTTAGAATACCTAACCTAAAGCCGCTTCAGCAGCAAGCAAAATCCATTGCTGCACAATTCCATAGCTTTGAGATTATGTACCAATCTGATGTCCAAAGGGTATGTGATGCAATACTTTCTGAAACAACATCCAAAGGACGTGGATGTGGTAGATTTGTGGAGCCAACATGTGCTCCAATTGTTATTGATAGGCATCATCATAGATTGCTTATTAATGAATGGATTTTTGCTGTGATTGGGCTTGGGGTTATTATGGGGGGAGTAATATTATTTTACTCATATTTTTTGAGATAGATTGGAGCATGATCTCCATCATTTTTTTATGAGCTGTTTTTAATAGAAGACCTCACTATTTTCTAGTTTTATATGTGATGGATGCTTTTATTTTCTGTGATGGTTTTTTCTAGTTTTATATGTGATGCAGAGATTGTATCCCAGATTGTTCATATAACTGTTTATGGAAATCCAAGCCCATTCACACAGAATTAAGTCGAATAATATTCATGAAATTCTTAGAAAAATTCTTCAATGACACACAGAGTACATTAAAACCCAAATTACAGAGATTGTATCCCGCATTGTTCATATAAATGTTTATGGAAATCCAAGCCCATTCACATAGAATTAAGTTGAATAATATTCACGAAATGCTGAGACAAATTCTTCAATGACACACAGAGTACATTAAAACCCAAATTACAGAGATTGTATCCTGCATTGTTCATATAACTCTTTATGGAAATTGAAGCCCATTCACACAGAATTAAGTTGAACAATATTCATGAAATTCTGAGACAAATTCTTCAATGACACACAGAGTACATTAAAACCCAAATTACAGAGATTGTGTCCCACATTGTTCATATAACTATTTACGGAAATTCAAGCCCATTCACACAGAATTATGTCAAATAATATTCATGAAATGTTGAGAAAAATTCTTCAATGACACACAGAGTACATTAAAACCCAAATTACAGAGATTGTGTCTGCATTGTTCATATAACTGTTTATGGAAATTCAAGCCCATTCACACATAATTAGGTTGAATAATATTCATGAAATGCTGAGACAAATTCTTCAATGACACACAGAGTACATTAAAACCCAAATTAGAGAGATTGTATCCTGCATTGTTCATATAACTCTTTATGGAAATTCAAGCCCATTCACACAGAATTAAGTTGAATAATATTCATGAAATGCTGAGACAAATTCTTCCATGACACATAGAGTACATTAAAACCCAAATTACAGAGATTGTATTCCGCATTGTTCATATAACTCTTTATGGAAATTCAAGCCCATTCACATAGAATTAAGTCAAATAATATGCATGAAATGCTGAGACAAATTCTTCAATGACACACAGAGAACATTAAAACCCAAATTACAGAGATTGTATCCCGCATTGTTCATATAAATCTTTATGGAAATTCAAGCCCATTCACACAGAATTAAGTCGAATAATATTCATGAAATGCTGAGACAAATTCTTCAATGACACACATAGTACATTAAAATCCAAATTACAAAGATTTTATCCCACATTGTTGATATAACTCTTTAATTGAGACAGAACAACTTCAAAAGGTCCAGCAAAATGACTATAATTGTCATGAGAAATTTTATTCCACACTGAATACTTCGAATTATGAAGTATTTATGCATAAAAATTGTTTACAAAATATCTCAGAAATTGAGATAATGTTTTAAAGAAAAATAGGAAAAAGAGCATAAGAAGATGGACAGTAGCAAAAAAGTTTGCAAGATGTCCTCTTTTACAACGGAAAATAGAACTGTTTTATCTTATCTAAACTGATTTTTGATGTGCTGTGATCTTTATTGGCAATAGATACATTTTCTCGTGGATGGTTGCTTGTGGAATACTCTTCCTTTTCATCTTCTGCTCTGATACTCTTTATTCTCTGCTTTTTACTGTTTCACTACTGTAATAAAAAATGACCAGCAATAAAAATTTGATTTAACTGATACACTTTGACCCTGACACACTTTGACACTGATTTTTCACCATGAGGTAAAAGAAAAATATGAATTTCCAAGTAATTTTTCTATCCTTTACATATCAAATTCACAATATATCTGTGAATTGTTGCCATTTTTTAGTAATGGGGATCGTCATATTCTTCAGTTTCCCGTAACTTTCATCAGCTTCACTATATATTTGGAAAATTTAGGCTTTACAGTGAACATATGCTTGATTTCATTTTCCAAAAAGAATATATTTTCAAAATATCGAAGAAGTACTTTGCCACTTGGTGATCCTTGTGGCAGTGGTTGTTTAGCTTTCTCTTTCACATGATTTCTGATTTTCTGATCATAATCTTTCTGTGGCATCAATTTCTCATTTAATGCACGAATGTCTGGAAAACTTGTTTCTGATAATACTTTGTATTTGGCCGAAAATCTTGAGATGGCCAAATTCATGTCTTTACATATATCTTCCAAGCTATTCATTATGTTCCTCTTATTCAGGAATTTCTTAATTTGAAGAATGGCTTCTGTCCTGTTAGCAATTTTCAACTCTTTTAACTCTTCCCTTTTTCTGCTGTTCAAGAATGCTATGAGTTGAACTACTTGAGCTGGCTTATTTTCAACCTCTTTCTTCGTTTTATCAATTTCTGCATTAGCATCCTGTAGTAACTCTTTCTGCTCATAAATTATTTGAATTGAAAGCCATTGGGAGTGAATGCCTTCAATGATTTTTGTCCATAAATTATTTTTAATATATGCAACCTGATCTGTAAGATTCACCCGTGCTTGAAGAATTCTCACATGTTCTTATAGTATATCTTCCCTCTCCTCATGCCCTTTGGAAGTAATCAAGGCATCTCTTTTGGAAGATTCTAGATTTTTAATAGTTCCTTTCAAATTAAGTATTTCTTTCTCTTTAATTGACATATCTTCCATGGCTTTGATTATGGCAGCTTTGTTTTGTATTGGGTTTACCTGTGAAGTTGAGGAAGAAGAGGCAGAGATTTCATGAAAGGTTATTGGCACTGCGGTGGCTAGTACTCCTTGAGGTGCCAAGTGTTCTGCTAAAGTTGATGGAAAAACTGTCCTTACAGTTGGAATCACTATAGGGATGACAACCTGTTGAGCTTTCTTTAGTTTTTCATTCTCTTGCATGAAAGATTCTATCTGGATTTCCATTTATTTTATTTGACCTATCATTTTAAGCATAATTTGTTTCAATTCATCATTCTCTGTTTTCTGCTGAAGAATCTCTTTTGCCTGAGAATTTTCAATCGGAGGAAATTTTCGCTGTTTTCTGAGGGTAGCTATGTCTTCATTTTTCTGCTTGATCAAAGCCTTTGCAACTTCCATGTTAGTTGGATCAGTTCCTGCTTCAATCACCAAGTATTCTAATGCTTTGATCTTCAAAATGTTGGCATAAAGTGAGGCTTTATCCAATTTCATTTGAGTTTGAAGATTAATCAATGTTTTTTCAAGCCTAATAGAATTCATAGTCTTATTGACTATCTTAGAATATAGCATCTCTGTGTTGCTTCTATGAAATTCTATCTGGTCCAATTCATGGACAGCATCTGCATCAATCTCAAGATCTGTTTTTGAATAGTCTACAATAGATTTAGGATCAGCCACTATGGGCTTAAGAAATGGCATCACCAATTTATTAGAAGAATAGTCAAAAGCTGAAAGGAGCCTACCCTTATTCCCAGGATTTTCTTTGAGGAACTTGGAATATGCTTCATTTTTTATTTCTTCATTCTTTTCTTTTATTTTCCTAAGCCTTATTTGAATGTCTGACTCTGTATTGTCAGGTTCTTTAGAAGAAGATGGCTTATCAACTTTAGATTGTGTATCCACCATAACTGTATCTTTATGTTGGGCTTCAATTTGAACATTTTGAAGCTCTTTGAGATTTTCAGTTACTATCCTTGTAGCTTCATCATCAGTCTCATGACCATTATTATCTTCAATATTGATGGCTTTGTCCCTTTCTTCAATGGTCAACTTGCTTTTCTTATTATAAGGAATTATGAATCTTTTGTCTTGAATAGTTTTAGCAGTGAAACTATCTTCCTTTATGCTTCTCTTATGAAGAATGTCAGATTATTTATTCACTGTCAATACCTGTGTTTGATCAACTTGCTTACCTTTGCCAATGTTTCCCTGCATTTCCTTTGAATCATCATCAACTAGAGTGTTGGGCTCCCATTCAAGTTTGTTGTCATACTTTTCAATATGGGGCTTGGAATCATGCAAGAAGACAAGCAACTTGCATTTCACTCTGATTGTGCCTAAAATACCTTTTGGATCATAATTCCACATGAAACTATATGGGAATTTATACTCTTTCAATTTTACATTGATTTCATTGGCTGCTTCTCTGTTATTTACAATAAATGGCCCAAATTGATTTTTCAGCTTAAACTGAGTCTTTTTCCTGGAAGCTATGAAATTGATTTCATCTGCATTTAATATCTACCTCAAATACTCCAAGGCAAATATCCTTGTTGTAACAAATCATGGTAGTTTATATGGGGCTAGGAGTGCACCATATACTCTAATTTCTATGTAACTTTTGTATAAATATCAGTCCCCTGTTTTATAGCTCTCAGATAGCTATAGAATTCTCTTTGTCTCTTCATTGATTCTAGGTGTCTGCTCTTTGTTCAACAGATTCATAGCAGGCACTAAAAACAAGTCATTGAAATCTGCAAAGATATATTCTCTCTTCCATTTTTTTAGAATTGATGACCAAAACACAACTGAAATAACATTTCCTTCAGGATCCACTTATTGAAATTCAATGGGAAACTTATCTACTTGATAATACAAAAAGAGGTGAAGTAGATATGATGTGTATATGAAGACTCCTTCTTTTGACAATATAGACAAATGATAATGCATGTTTTCTACAATTAACTTAGAAAAATTGTACACCATGGTAGGAGACTGGCCAGGACTCGGAGTAGATAAAAAACCTAAGATAGCCACATCAGTGGATTCATCACTGGTGTATCCTAGTATGAATGATGGCATTGAGACAATCTGTCTAGTTTCATCTGGGAACTAAAAGGTATCAAATGGAGGATTAATCTTGGATATATCAACTTGCTTGGGACAAAAATTCTGGAAGACTTTGAATTTAGAAGCAAATTCAAGCTCTAGGTAATTTTGAGTTAACTCCTCTATGGACAATGAAGAAGAATTGGGATCAAGGTTTAGTTGTAGCATGGAGTTTATAGATTCTTCATTGATGTAAAACAAGACCTCTCTGTCTTTATTCACAATGTATCTTTGGTCTGGAAGATAAAAGGATTGACACAATCTGACAAAATCAGGGGATGAATGAGTTTGAGGAACATTGTATTTTGGCAAATTGGACTCCCAGACTGGTATATCTTTGTCATCCTTCTCTACTGATTTACCAAAACACCAATTATATACATCAAGAAAATTGAACTCTAATGAAGGGTCCATTATTCTGTAGTCAAGCTCAACCAAAGGGCTATCTTCTTGTGAGATAACAGGAGGTAGAATAGGCCTGGCAATTTATGTTGAATCTGTAGTGAGTATAGGGGTAGGTTCATCAATTCTGGAAGATTTAGGCTGAGGAATTTTAGCAGAGGGTTTCTTTTGAGGATTTGGACCTCTTGCTTTAGGGGTTACTTGTTTCTTTGTTATTTTTAATTTGAGCAGAGCAAGATTAGACTGTTTGCTGAGCTTTTTTGTTGGAAAAAAGGGCTTCTTGGAGAATTTCTTTGGAAAAATAGGGTTCTGAGCAGGGTTTTGGATTGAAAGAAGGTTTTAATGCTGAGAGTGTAGGTTATGATCAATTCCAGTAGCAAAAAGACCAGGGTATGGATAAAAGTTGCGAAAAACAACAATTAGGGATTCTGGGAAAATTTTGACAGACTTTCCCTTGTACTATGGATATTTTCTGCAATTTTTATATATGCAATTGGGGAAATTTTAGAGTAATTAACATAAAATTTAGAGTTTTTCTTTAGAATTGAATTTCAGTGGATAAATTTTGATGAAAAATACCTTGAAATAGGTATAATCGTGGTTGAAGATGTTTTGCAGTCATGTTCAGTCTTCAATTCTGCAAAGTTGTTCTTTCAAAGGGTAATGTAGCACTTCCCGGTTGAATTGCAGGGTAATTTGGCTTGAAAATGGTGCTGGAAGGTTCAAAATTAGTGAAAATGGCTCTGCACATGCTATCAAAGGTTAAATGGCGCAATTTCAAGGGAAAAAGGCTCTGTAAAGGATTCATAGTTTAAAGCATAAAAAGGTCAAAGATTCAATGAAAAATTATAATTTTAATGTATTAAACCATAGTGGAAACCACAGTTAATTTACATTAAATCAACGTTAAACGGGAGTGGTTTTGGAATACCGATGGTGGTATTCGTGTGGCTCAACGGTGGTAAGCGGTAATATGCTTTTCGAACATGATACAATAGGATTTCGACACGTCGACACGGGGTGGTTTGGGATAAGCACCCATTTCGCGTGACTTTTCTAAAACATTCTTTCATTACTTTATGAGTGCGCAAATGCATTAGCACTATCGAATCAAGCTTTGGAAAGCAAACGGTTACGATTAAAAAGGAAGATGCGGGGAATGATCAGTTATCGAGTTCAACTTGGGCCATAGATCTTGGGAATAAAAGGAGATCGGACGGTTGAAAACTAGCACGATGGGGAAAGGGAAAAAATGCATTGAACTGGTGCGTTGATTTCCAACCGTTGGATCAAACAGGGTTTGAGGATCGGAGGGTCAAAAATTAATCCAATGGGAAAAGGTTTTGGTTAAGTTATATATACAAAATGACCCTTTTTAATGAAAAAAAAAGTAATCGAGAGGGTTTTTCAAGGCTTTTAACCAAGGTAAGGGATTATTTTAATGGAATATATATTGAAAAGAAGGGGTTAGGTTATATATTTAACCTCAGGTTAGGGAGTCGGGGAAGGGAAATATACATGAAATGGGTTAATTTTTGTTGAAGTTTGGTTTAAACTAAACTTCGATATTTTTGTTTAAAACATATATAAGACATGTTTTAAGATTTTTCTCAAATATTTTGTTATATGGTGAATTAAATCAGGTTGACTTAACTACCATAGGGGGCGGGATATTTATATATAGATAAACTTAGCCAAAGGGGTTATCAGGGGGGTTTTAATTTTAAACATGTGGGAATAAATACCTTTGGCTTAAGTTAAAATAAGTGGGATTTTGGGTTTATTATATAAAAAGGAGTTATATAATAAGAAAATGTTATTTTTAAAGGGAATTAATACATATGTTAAAGTTAACATGAAAATAGGACATGGTATACTCAAAACACATAATCATAACAAGTAAATTGAATTACAAGATAATTTGCAATTGATATTATCACTTAACTTATAATATAATGTTATTTTGAGGGTTTATTGCTTTCAAATGATGTAGGAAGTTAATAAAATGGGAATTATAATGCTTTTAAGTAAAAATGGTGTTTTACTTAGGATTTTTCAAGGGGATGAATGCATGAATGGTAATGTAATGATTTTAGGGATTAATATAGACATTCACACTTTCAACTAAATAGTCATAGAGCCTTGGGTCCGGTCCCAACAAAAGTCAAGGAAATGCCTTGAGCCTTTCTGAGTGATAATTTAGAATGTTTCATAACTATGGGAAGGGGAAGTTAGTTATTTTGAAGCCCATGATGAATGATATTTAAATTGGATATTTTCACCTTCTTCTACCTACCCAGCTTACCATGCTAACATTTTTTCTTCCTTTGTAGTAAGGTGCATTTAGACTAGCAACCTTCACAGCATTATTCTTTCTGAAAACAAGTAAAACTATCTAATTCTACACTTATTTCATCCATGAATCTAGTTTAAACTGTTGGATTCATTTATTTCTCTACCTAACTACTGAATTGTTGCCTCCACTATAACAGCGAGTTGCCGCCACTGCGCAAAATTAAAATTTACAGCGGCGGCAACACACTCTTACAGTGGCGGCTGCTTGTTGTTGCCACCACTGTGTGTGTTGTCGACATTGTAATTTTGTTACCGCCATTGTAACTGTGTTGTCGCAAATGAAAATAATTAAATTTTAATTTAATTTAATTTAATTTTGGGATAAATAATATTATCCGAAAATGAAAGGAATGTTAAGTGTAACATTCCAAGCAGAAGTGTATGGGATTGGAGAATTATGTTATTGTAGAAAACTAAGTGTATAAGTTTGGATTGTAATTTTGGTAATGACTTTAGAGCTGTATATGTGGAGGAGAGAAAATTCCTATAAGTGTGGATTCCATTTAACCCCCAAAACCCTAACCCCTAACCCCTAAAATCCTTCACTGCTAAATCCCATAACCCCCTAAACCTCTAAACCGGTAACCCATTTAACCCCCTAAACACTAAACCTCTAAAACCTTAACTCCTAACCCATTAAACCCTAATTCCCAACCCCTAACCCATTCAACACCCTAAACCCATAAAAACCTAAGCCGTTTAACCCCATTAACCCCTAAACCCCTAAACCCCTAATCCATTCAACCCCCTAAATCCTAACCCCATTAATCCCTAACCCCTAAAATCCTTAACTGTTAAATCCCCTAAAACTCTAAAACCCTAACCCATTTAACCCCCTAAACCTTAAACCCCTAACCCCTTAAACCCTAATTCCCAATCTCTAACCCAATTAACCCCCTATACCCCTAAACCCATAACCCATTTAACCCACTAAAACATAAACCTCTAAACCCTAACCCATTTAAACCCTAAACCCTTAACGCCTAACCCATTTAACCCCCTAAACCACTAAACTGTTAACCCATTTAACCCCATAAACCTTAAACCTCTAAACCCTTAACCCCTAACCCCTTAAACGATAATTAGCGACCCCTTACCCATTTAACCCGCTAAACCCTAACCCTGTTAACACCCAACCCCGAACCCCTAAGATCCTTAACTTCTAAATTCCCTAACCCCCTAAACCTCTAAGCCCCTAACCCATTTAACCCCCTAAACCCTAAGCGTATAACCCCTTAACCCCTTAACACCTAACCCCTAACCCCTAAATTCTTAATTGATAAATCTCGTAACCTGCTAAATCTCTAAATCCCTAACCCATTTAACCCCCCAAAACCTAAACCTCTAACCCTTATCTCCTAACCACTTAAACCCTAATTCCCAACCCCTAACCCATTAACCCCCTAACCGATTTAATACCTTAAACCCTAACCCCATAAACCCCTAATGACCCTTAACCCCTAAAATGCTTAACAACTAACCCACTTAGGATCATAGAGCTAAATGATGAATCAACTGAAAATAGATCATGCATGCAAGGAATTCGAGTTCAGGTCGGGTCATTTTGTTTGAGGGTGCCCGTATAAAGTTTGTTAAGTTGTTTCCACACAAGTGCCTTGTGAATTTTTGTGCAAGACGTTTTCCATTTTTTCCCTTGTGCATTCATTCAGTCGGGCGGAGGGCATCGTGCCTTGCGAAGGCGCCTGATGAAACGAGTCCAGGTCAAGTTGTTTCGTTTGAGGGCGCCCATATAAGGTTTGCTAAGTTGTGTCCGCATAAGTGCCTTGTGCACGTTCGTGCGAGCCATTTCCCATTTTTTCCGTTATGTGTTCGTTCGGTCGGGCGAAGGGCATTGTGCCTTGGGAGGGCGCCCAATGAAATGAGTCCGGGTCGGGTCGTTTAATTTGAAGGCGCCTGTATAAGGTTTGCTAAGTTGTGTCTGCACAAGTGCCTTGTGCACGTTCGTGCAAGACATTTGTCATTTTTCCCTTATGTGTTCGTTCGGTCGGGCGAAGGACGTCGCGCCTTGGGAGGGTGCCCGATGAAACGAGTCTGGGTCGGGTCATTTTGTTTGAGGGCGCCCGTATAAGGTTTTCTAAGTTATGTCCGTACAAGTGCCTTGTGCATGTTCGTGCGAGCTGTTTTCCATTTTTTCCCCTGTGCATTCGTTGGGTCGGGCGGAGGGCATCGTGGCTTGGGAGGGTGCCCAATGAAACGAGTCCATGTCGGGTCATTTCATTTGAGGGCGCCCATATAAGGTTTGGTAAGTTGTGTCTGCACAAGTGCCTTGTGTACGTTTGTGCGAGCTGTTTTCCATTTTTTCCCTTGTGAATTCGTTTGGTAGGGTAGAGGGCGTTGCGCCTTGGGAGGGCGCCCAATGAAACGAGTGCGGGTCGGGTTGTTTCGTTTGAAGGTGCCCGTATAAGGTTTGCTAATTTGTGTCCACACAAGTGCCTAGTGTAATTTCGTGCAAGCCGTTTACCATTTTTTCCCTTGTGCGTTCATTGGGTTGGGCAAAGGGCATCGCACCTTGGGAGGGCACCTGATGAAATGAGTCCTGGTCGAGTCGTTTCATTTCAGGGTGCCCGTATAATGTTTGCTAAGTTGTGTCCGCAAAAGTGCCTTGTGCATGTTCGCGCAAGCCATTTGTCGTTTTTTCCATTGCGCGTTTGTTCGGTCGGGCGGAGGGTGTCGCGCCTTGGGAGGGCACCCGATGAAACGAGTTCGGGTCGGGTCGTTTTGTTTGAATGCACCCGTATAAGGTTTGCTAAGTTGTGTCCACACAAGTTCCTTGTGCACATTCGTGCCAGCCGTTTCCCGTTTTTTCCCTTATGCTTTCATTCGGTCAGGTAGAGGGCGTCGCACCTTGGGAAGGCGCCCTATGAAATGAGTTCAGGTCGGGTCATTTCGTTTGAAGGTGCCCGTATAAGGTTTGCTAGGTTGTGGCTGCACAAGTGCCTTGTGCACGTTCATGCAAGCCATTTGCCATTTTTTCCCTTGTGCGTTTGTTCGGTCAGGTAGAGGGCGTTGCGCTTTGGGAGGGCACCCGATGACTGAGTCCAGGTCGGGTCGTTTCGTTTGAGGGCGCCCGTATAAGGTTTACTAAGTTGTGTCCGCACAAGTGCCTTGTGCACATTCGTGCAAGCCATTTTCCATTTTTTCCCTTGTCCGTTCGTTCGGTCGGGCGGAGGGCGTCGCGCATTGGGAGGGTGCCCGACGAAACGAGTTCGGGTCGGGTCATTTCGTTTGAAGGTGCCCATATAGGTTTTGCTAAGTTGTGTCTGCACAAGTGCCTTGTGCACGTTCGTGCAAGCCGTTTCCCATTTTTTCCCTTGTGTGTTCGTTCGGTTGGGCTGAGGGCATCGCGCCTTCAGAGGGCGCCCAATGAAACGATTTTGGGTCGGGTTGTTTAATTTGAAGGCACCCGTATAAGGTTTTCTAAGTTGTGTCCGCATAAGTGCCTTGTGCACGTTCGTGCAAGACCTTTACTGTTTTTTCCCTTGTGCGTTCGTTCGGTCGGGCAGAGTGCGTCGCGCCTTGGGAGGGTGCTCGATGAAAAGAGTTTGAGTTGGGTCATTTCGTTTGAAGGCACCCACATAAGGTTTGCTAATTTGTGTCCGCACAAGTGCCTTGTGCACGTTCATGCAAGCCCTTTGCCATTTTTTCCCTTGTGTGTTCAAGCGGTCGGGCGGAGGGTGTCGCGCCTTGGGAGGGCACCCGATGAAACGAGTTCGGGTCGGGTCATTTCGTTTGAAGGTGTCCATATAAGGTTTGTGAAGTTGTGTCCACAAAAGTGCGTTGTAAATGTTCATTCAACTCGTTTGCCATTTTTTCCCTTGTGCGTTCATTCGGTCGGGCGGAGGGCATCGCGCCTTGGGAGGGCGCCCGATGAAACGAGTCCGGGTCGGGTCGTTTCGTTTTTGGGCGCTGGAATTCACTTATTAAAAACATATAAATGTAAAGTATTAGTTGATGTGGTGCATTGAATGAATTATGAAATTATTGGAGGATTGTGATGATAACGGTTGTATATATGAAAGAGGGTATATTGCACTAGAAGGTTATTTTCCTAAGAATCTCTTCAAACCAAGAGTCATGTTTACTTTCAAGGCTATCAACCTGATGCCATAAATTTTCAATATAGTCAATTCGTGTTTTTAGCATGCATAAATTTGATAGAAGTTCAATGAAGAAAAAAATCGAAAGTTAAAAAAAGAAGAATGTTAAAAGTTGGCCATGAACAGATCATTGAGGATATAATTCCATTAGAATTTTTTAATTGAACTTCCTAACAATATCTTCTCCTTGTATTCTTCTTTGAGAATGAGTTCAATTAGATTGTTAGCCTTTCTTTTGTGCACTCTTAAGTTGTCCATTCTAGCTAGTACTAAGTATTAAAAAATCGTTCTCATTAATATGGTGTCTTTGTTGCTAAGTTAAAAATAAATTAAAAGATCCCAAATACTACTTAATATAATGATGTAGCATATCACAATTTTCTTCTTTGTTGTTGATTGTACACATACCATGTTTGCACTGCTTTTTTCTATTTTATGGACCATCATTTTATATTTTCAAATATTTTTATTGCTATATTAATAGCATTATTTACTTTATTCCCAGATGCGGGTGAATTGGAGAGCTGTTAATGGAACTCAAATCACACTGTCATCGCATCAAATTCATTTAATCCATGCGTTGGTCGAGATTCGACCTTAATTCTCTCACGCGCCTCCGTATGGTCCTCATTGCTTCAGCCTTCACCTCTCATCAATGAGATGAGATGTTATTGCAGGGCGAACTTTGATGCAACTCCAATCGGGTTTTAAAAATGGATAGTGGCTCTGGCTATTTGGGCATTCCTCCTTCGATGAACTGTATGTGCTCTCCAACTGCTGGGCTCCCTAGTCAACGCACGTCTACATGAAGAAGAAGCCTGCGGAACTGCTGCTTAGACCTTGGAGATGGTTTGCACTTATCTCGTTCTAGCCTTTGTCTATCTACTTCTGTTTCTATGAATATTCTCTTTAAAAAAACCTCTTTCACTCCTGTTCCTCCGTCACTCATCATGCCCTCCGCAGAGACTGATTCCATGCCTCGCTTACGTCAACGCATGCGTTGCCGCAGGGGTAGCACAAGAAGCCAACCCCTGCACCCGCCCTCAAGCTCCACCTCCAAGCCATCTTGTCAATCCAGTGAATATTTCTCTGGCCGCTATCCTAATACTAGAAGTGGGAGGGGTCGTTTCCATGAAACTGGCCATCGATAGGGCTCCTCTACTCCTCCCGTCCCCACCGCTCAGGCCTCTCCCTCACTCCATACTGTGAATTTCTCTTTTAATTGTTCCTATAATTTCCCTCGCATAACTGCCTCAACTACAGTTGCTTTCCAAGAAGAGGCCCAGATGGGAGAGCCGAGCACTTGTCAGGCGGGGCATATTATAGAGAAAGCTAAGGTTTCAGACCATCAGACGGGGTCGTTGAACAAGCAGGGCAAGGATGCACATGTCAATAGGGTTCATGAAGGGGAGACGACTCAAGGCGATCCAAGACCATCCATGCAAGAAGCTACTCCCATCGAGGACCTGTCAAAGAAGGATGAAAATATGGCTGAATACTGGTGCCGCATTGTTGAAGAACCGCCTGATGAGTAATTATTCTTTTCTTGTCTGGTTTTCATGCTTCGAGGCCCATTCTACTAGGCTTGTCTTTGATTATCTAGATATGTCGGACTATAGTTTTTTTTTTACAAGTTATAATCGATGTAATCTTCAAAGGAATCAATAGTTGTTACCCTTGCGAGTGCAGTGCAATAGTCTGAGAATTATTCGAGGCTGGTTTTCCCTTGTGGGAAGTATTTTTTCTGTCAATTTTTTCAAGTATGCCACAGGTCTGGGCAAAGAATTGGCTTCGACCATGATGTAAAATATTTCTTTTGTTAATAGATTAAACTAACTTAGAAAAAAAAACATTATTTACTTTATTAAAGTCGCATTAACTTCGGAAATTCATTATTAAAAAATAAACATTATTAAAAAATTTCATTTTATTGAGTTTGTCCTATACATGTAGTGCATACAAAAGCTATTAAAACTAACAATGCATGCTCCACATATAGTATTCTATATTTGAAATTTTCACTTACATTAATGCAACTTTTGAGATTAATTCAACTTCAGTTGATTCAACATTGAAATTTTAACTTTCAATCTCTAAGATTTCTGAAATTTCATGAAAAATACTGTAACATCTCTCCGTTGACATAAAAAAAAAAAAATCTAGCTATATTTCAACTCTAGTCTTCCTGGCAATTTCGTCATTGCGAGCTGACATGGAATAGGGTCCCCACTCCTATTTGTATTACTATATGGAGATATTTATGTTTTTATTTTCCACAAGAGGGTTGGTCATCATATTAACTACCTCTATACCCATATCACTCTACTATACATATGTTTTACCCCCATACCCTTGTTATATGTTTAAAAATAACCTCCACGCATATGCATCTCTGTGTGCATTTATCTATACCTTGTGACATTCTCATAGCATGCTCCTATGGGTTTTACCTTTAACATATTTTTTGTTGCCTTGAGGATTCGTACCACTCCAAGATTGAAAGTCTTATGTGGCATGTCACTTATATGAGGCTTCACATGGTCAATTGGTTTTATTTATGAATGATATCATTTTTTTTTATGCATTTGATATAGCTTGGGTGGCCCCTGGCCGAGGTGAATGAACGCTACCATCGCATCATTGGTTTTTCATGTACACTTCCATTTAATGTGATATTACTATAGGAATGGGTGTATCACTTTGCATGGCATTCCTTCTGTTTCATTGGAAAAGATGGCTCAGGGTTTTGGCCTACGAGACCCCTTCAATTTTACACGTCCTCTTATGAAATGCCACTCTGTTGTGTCTTTTTGTCGTTTCGTTGATTTTCATGGCACTCATATGCAGAGTTGGACATCTTCAAGTTTCAGTCTATACACCACGCCGGAGTAGGGTTTAATTCACACCTGCCATATGACATTAATGCAAGTACTGTAAAATCAGTTTCCTATATCCATGAATTTATGTATTGATATTAATGGCGATTTCTCCCACTCGATCCGTGTATGAGCTATGGATCTGAGGCCACCTAGACGGTGGTGATTATTCTGTCTATTAGGGTTTCATCGCTTTTCTGGACTTAATATGGTTATATAAATCTTTGTTTTAGTGTGGAAGCGGTTCTTTCACCCTTTGTTTGTTTTACTTACTTCTCAGAGTCGAGTTTTCTGCACATTCAGGAGCTAAACATTGGCTCGCGAGTTTTCTGCGCGTTGACGAGCTAACGTTGGCTCGCCCAGGCTTCTGGCTTACCTACCTATCCATTGAGCTTTAATCTAGGTATGAGCTTTTATGCACGTCGCTCATTTTACCATGAAGCTCACGTTCTGTCTCTATAGTTGGAGATATAAAATGTCTCTGCGGAAATTGCGAGAGCTGGGTTATATGAAATCATTTCTTTTCTATGGTCTTGTTCACAGTCTAGCCCTCGTTTGGGGTCTATTGAACAATTTTCTCAGGGAAATCTCCTATACTAATATATAGATTTTTGCTTACGCTGCCATCTCTTCGTCTATTTTGTTTGACCTTTGATTAACGAAGCGTGATACTAATACGCTCGGGTTTCTTAATAGGCCATATTATTGCTCGTCTTTTGTGACTTGAATGATGGATTCAAATGGTGGGGTGTTGATTTTGCTCATCTCTTCTCCGGCGAGCGAGGCATACTTTAGGAAAGAATTGATTTGCTCGTCTCCCTCGTTAAGGGGTTTTTCTCGTTACCTTGTTAAACTTCTGGTTTCCCAATTTGTTAACGTTATGCCTCTACTTCTATTGCAAATCATTCTGAAGAAAATGAGGTCATCCTTTGCCAGGTAACCATTTATTACCTTGTTATAATTTTTTTTCCATTTTTGATAGAATTTGTTTTTCATTTACTCTATTCGTAGTCTTACTGTCACTGGTTTTGTATTTTGCAGGTAATTCGATGTCGTACGATTTTCCTTCTTGGCGAACGATGAAATACGTCATTTCATTTGACACTAATTTCACTACACTAGGCATTTTCAGGTTGGTATACACCTGGGTGGAGAGAAGCCATCCTCTCATCATGTTATTCCACCTAATTTGTTTAGATAGTTAAATTTCGTATAGCTCTAAATAGTGTTTATTGTAATACTGGACTCTGCCAGAGACTATTACTATTCATACTTATTCGGATGATGAAATTCCTTGAGGGTGTGACTTTTTTGAAAGACTGTTGCCCGAAGGTCTCAGATTTTGATATATATATATGTATAGCGTATTTATTCTTCATCTCTGATATCATTGACACTCCATAATATTTTCTAATAATTTCCATATTTTTATTTGAGGAATTAGTCCTATTATCTCTCATTCAATTATTTTTTTCCTTTCGGTTTAATTATGAGTGAAGAAATAACAAGTTTCTCTAGTTTTATCTCTCGTTTCAAGTTCTTATCATAATGATGAATTCAATGTTTATAAGTCTCTCTATTGTCAGTTTCTTCAAGTTTACAGTGATTCAATGAATAAGTAATTACAAGTTCTACCATTTGTGGATATTGTATGACTCCCATAGTGGAATCTCTTTATTCCTAGGAGGCTTTAGTTCAATTGGAAGAGCTTTATAGGTCAAGCAAAATGTTCCATGCAACTGTATACATCTAATTTTTTTGTTCTTTTGTTTCCATAATATGATCAGTTCCAGTGTATTAATATTTAGATTGGCTTTCTTAACTGCTATATTATATAGATATGGTGGATAGCTATTGGCTACCTTCTTCAATTTATGTATATGTATATAGTTTGAGGTATTCAGTTGGACCATCCCTTTGTAAAGCGGTTAGTCACTTAGTTTTCTGCATAACTCTCCTTTCATAATTATTTCTAGAATTGATAGCCATGTTTAGTTTTATCTCTTTGCTATCTGAAGATATATAAGTAGTATTGAAATACATACTTTTCTATTTTGTCCTTATTATAGAAGATATTAGAATAACTATAAATAGACATGCACTGCTGTTTAAAAAAATAATTCTTTGTATCCACACGTCACTTAGTTAATTCAATAAAGGTGTAGCTCTGTCCTGTGTATATTTAATTTCCTCTTGTCCACAGGCTTAGGGGTTTTCCCCTAGTTGTTGACTGAATAAATTCTATTTTTCACAGAAATTATGAGGTAACATAATCTTCAAATTTAAACCAAGAACTAGTTTAGAGGTTCTGGCTGATTTTTCCTCATATTTCTGATTCTTACAACCATGCAGAAATGATAGAATTTAATTATTCTACTATTTTGTAAATGTAAGGAACACCAGCACAAACAAAACATTGCAAGAATTATACAGCTACAGTCATTAACTTTTTCACTTGACAACAATTAATTTTAACCATTCATAATACTGTGTGCATACCACTTTGGTATTTGACCAGTCCTCCCAACCGTAGAGTCCCTTTATCTCCATAACTCACCCTGGAGCTAAGACCCCCTCCTAGAACAGACCAACCTCTAATCTGTTCAAGAATAGCTTATTTAAGCTTTTGCTCCCCAAATCCTGTTTCTAATTCTGCATCCAGAATATCAGGATGCTTTTCTTCTTGTTTGCCTAGGCTTCCCTATTTAGGGATCTTTAAAGCTGCTTTCTACTTTTCCCAGCTTTTTACCTCTTCCCAACTACTCTCCACATCATTGGGGAAACTAGATTTTCCTCAAAATCTAATTTAGAAATAAATTCTTTCAAGGATTTTTGAAAGATTTTTGGGCAATATTTTCCTCTATCCATCCTCATGGATTTAGCAAGTGGTCTCACAATTCTCGTTATGGTCAATCTGCACAGAATCATTTTATTTATTTTTCAGAATTAAATCCACACATTAATTATCCATTAGGGTCCACTCCCCCTTGGATTAAAGTTCAAATGTCTAACTTTGACAGAACATAAAACTAGGGGTGTTACATATTCCCCCTCTGAAAACAAACACCGTCCTCGGTGTTTATATTTAACTACTAGAGTTCACTTTTTCTTTCAAACAAAAATGGATATTTTTCCATCATTTCAACTTCTCTTTCCCAGGTAGCTTCTTCAGCAGTAAAGTGCTTCCACTGCACCTTTACTCTTGCTACCGTCCGATTCCTCAATTCAATTTCTTCCCGCTCCAATATTTGAAGCGGCTCTGGAAGGAACTCCCTTCTGGTTCCACTTGTATCACATTCCAATCAACTATGTGAGAAGCATCAGGTATATATATTTTTAATAATGAAACATGAAACACATCATGAACTTTAACATGGGGCGGTATGGCCAGCTTGTAAGCCACTGGTCACACCCTTTCTAACACCTCAAGAGGACCACAAAATCTAGGAGCCAGTTTCGCACAACTTCCATCATAAAGTGTGCTCTTTTTGGGTTTGATGCGTAAATACACATGTTCTCCCAATTTAAATTCTCGATGTACCTTATTCTTATCAGCATTGTTTTTTTGACGATCTTGTGTTGTCTTAATGTTCCTTTGTATTTGATTAACAATTATTTCCATCTCTTGCAAGGCATCTGGTCCCAACATCAGCTTATCCTCAGGTTGGCTCCAACTCAAAGGTGTACGGCATTTCCTTCCATAGAGTGCCTCAAACGGGCTCATTTTAATGGAGGATTAATAGCTTTTATTATAAGCAAATTCATCTAAATGCAAGTAGTCTTCCCACTTTGATGGCCTATCCATCATATCCATTCTCAGTAAATCCTCTAAAATATGATTAGTTCTCTCTTTCTGACCGTCAGTCTGAGGGTGATAGACAGTACTAAAATTCAACTTAGTGCCCATACCTCCAAATAGACCTTTCCAAAAGGCTGCTATGAACTTAGCATTTCTGTCTGAAACAATCATATTTGGGACCCCATGTAATCTTACTATCTATTTTAGGAACACATTTGCTACTTGGGTTCTCCCAAAAGTAGATTTCACTGGTATAAAGTGTGCAACATTTGTTAAAGTGTCTACTACCACCATAACTGAATCATGCTGGTACTTGGTTTTGGGTAATCCTGTTATGAAATCTATAGAAATGGTGTCCCATTTCCATTCTGCAATTAGCAAAGGGTTTAAAAGTCCAGCAGGATGTTGATGCTCAACTTTAACTAGTTGACACTACATGCATCTATCTAAATATTCTGCTACATCTCTTTTCATTCCTGGCCTAAACAACTTCTTTTTCAAAGCTCTTAACATTTTCTGATATCGAGGATGCCCTGCATATGGCTTTTTATGATATTAATCTAAAATCTCTCTTTTCAAGGATTCCACATTAGGGACATATAATCTGTTTTTATAACAGATCAGCCCTTTTTGGTTTTGTGTGTAATCATTCATCTCCTTCTTTAACAGTTTCACCTGTAGTGTTTCATAACTTGGATCCTGATATGTTACCTTTTTCACTAAATCTTCTAAATCCAACTGGGCACTACTTCCAATGATGTTTATATTTTGACAAGCATTTCTTCTCAAGGCATCAGTAATTTTATTTTCTTTCTCTCTGATATGTTTTATTTCCATATCAAATTCACTCAGAAAAGACAGCCATCTGGCCTGTCTAGCATTCAATTCAGTTTGGAAAAAGAAATATTTAAGACTAATATGATCAGTCATTGATGTAAATTTCTTTCCAAGAGGATAGTGTTGCCACATCTTCAAGGCATGAATAACAGCAGCCAACACCAAATCATATGCACTATAGTTCTGTTCATGTGTCTCAGTTTCCTAGACTCATGTGCAATAACTAAATTTTCCTGCAAAAGGACTCCTCCCAACCCCTCTCTACAGGCATCTGTACATACAACAAATTCTTTATCAGGATCTGCAATTTTCAATATAGGGGCTGTAGTGAGTTTTAGTTTTAATTGGTCAAAACTGCTTTGGAATTTTTCAATCCACTCAAATTTGACCCCCTTCCTTTGTAGTGAGGTTATGGGATATGCTATGGCAGAAAATCTCTCCACAAATCTGCGATAATACCCTGCAATCCCCATGAATGATCTCACTGCTAAAACATCAGTTGGCACAAGCCGTTCTTTAATAGCCTTTATCTTTTCAGGGTCAACAACCAAACCTTGTTCAAAAATAATATGTCCCAAGTATTGGATCTTGTCCTTCTAAAATTTACATTTGCTGAATTTGGTATATAGCTGGTTTTCTTTCAAAGTTTGCATCACTATCCTTAAGTGCTCTTTGTGCTCCTCCTCATTTTTGGAATAAACTAAAATACCATCTATGAACACAAGTACAAATTTATCCAAATACTTGTTTAACACACTATTCATTAGGCACATAAAGGTGGCAGGGGCATTTGTCAAACCGAAAGGTAGGACTACAAATTCGTAGTGACCATACCTGGTTCGAAAAGCTGTTTTACTAACATCTTCCTCCTTAATTCTAAGATGGTGATAACCAGTCCTTAAGTCCATCTTCAAAAATACTGAAGCTCCTCTCACTTGGTCAAAAAGATCATCAATTCTGGGCAACGGGTATCTGTTTCTAATGGTCAACTTATTCAGTGGACGATAATCAATACACATCCTAAAGGTTCCATCCTTCTTTTTCACAAATAGAACCGGTGCTCCCCAAGGAGACACACTCGGTCAGATATAGCCCTTATCCAACAATTATTGCAATTGCATTTTTAGTTCCATGAGTTCAGGGGGACTCATTCGATAAGGGGCTCAGGAAACACGTGTTGCTCCCGGCACCAAATCAATTGAAAAGTTAATCTCTCTTTTGGGAGGAAGATGAGGAATCTCATCTGGAAAGACTTCCTTAAACTCTCTCACTACTGGCAAAGTATCCAACAGATTTTCTTCAGCTTTCTGTTCTGTTTCTTCTACATGTACTACATATACTTGGTATCCTTTCCTAGCTGTTCTTTTTAGTTGCAGTGCTGATATCTGTCTTACAGAGATAGGTTTTGGTTTTCCCTTGAGAATAAAAGGTGTCCCCTCTTCATCTACACAACGCAGGGTCTTATCCCAGCAATTCATCATGACCTTTTTCTTTTCCAGCCAGTCCATTCCTATCAGCAAGTCATATGACCCTAATGAACAGTGTTACTGATGAAATAGGTAACCCCACTATTACCTACTTTTTTCTGGTAGCATAAAAAGCCCCGGATTTTGAAAAGTGGTGATGCAGAATCACCTCTTTTTTTCTTTGGAGCACATTTTCGACACTCTAATATTTTTATTTATGAAGTATGAATATTTGTTTTAAAATGTTAGTGATTTTCATGCTAATTTTGAAACGTATTGATGCAACATCAACTTTTTTTTTTAGAGCGGTGATTTTCATGCTAATTTTGAAACGTATTGATGTGGCATCAACCTTTTTAGAGTGGTGATTTTCATGTTGGTACTAAAACACAAAACTTAGATAAAAAATATATATATATAAAAACAATAAAAAAAACCAATAAAAATGTAAAAAAAAACAAAATTAACTCTTAAAAATAAAAAAAATTTAAACAAAAATAAATAAATAAAAAACAAAAATATTCGAAAATTATATCAAAAGAAATGACAAAATTTGAAAAAAAAACACATAATTTAAAGAAAAAAAAATTAATCAATTTTTTTTTAAAAAAACCATCAAAAACATTTTTTTCTAAGTTATTAAAAAAAACCATATAATTAAAAAAAAAAAATAGAAAATTTAAAAATAATTTAAATTACAAAATTAAAATTTAGATAAAAAAAAATTAAATACAAAAAAAAAAATTAAATTTAAAAATTAAAACTAAAATAATAATAATAAGAAGAAAAAAAAATACAAATTTTAAAATTAACAAAAAAAAAAAAAACAAAATTTAAAATTGAAAAGAAAACTAAAATAAAAGAATTCAAAAAAAAACTGTCATTAAAAAACAAAAATGATGAAAAAAACCATGTGCAAACAATTGAAAAACAAATATCCATAAATTTACTGTTTTTTTTTAAATAAAACAATTTATAAATTTGAAAAATGAAAAACTAAATAAACTAAAACATTAAAAAAAAAATCAAATTAAATTAAAATTTAATAAATTTTAAATTTAAAAAAATAATTAATCTAAAATATTAAATTTAAAAACAAAATAAAATAAAATAAAATAAAATAAAATAAAAAATAAATAGATAAATAAATAAATTTAAAATAAAAATTTTGAATTAAAAAATAGATAATTTTAAATTTTTTGAATTTAAAAAAAAATCAAATTAAAAAAAAATATTATATATATATATAAAGAATTTTTTGATCGTGGTGGAGGAGGCGAGCCGCTGGGCGAGAGGTCGATTCCGGGAATCGCCCTCCCGCGGCGAGAGGCCGATTCCGGGAATCGCCCTCCCACTGCGGGAGGACGATTTCGGGAATCGCCCTGAGGCCGATTTCGGGAATCGCCCTGAGGCCGATTCCGGGAATCGCCCTACTGCGGCGTGGAAGGCCGATTCTGGGAATTGCCCTCCCGTGGCGGGAGACCGATTCTGGGAATCGCACTGAGGTCGATTCTGGGAATCGCCCTATCATGGCGCGGGAGGCCGATTCCGGGAATCACCCTGTCGCAGCGGGAGGCCGATTTCGGGAATCGCCCTCACGCCACGGGAGGGCAATTCCGGGGAGCGACCTCGGGGCGATTCCGGAATCGGCCTCTGCCCTGCTGGCGGCCTCGCCGCCACTGGGCGGAAGGCGGGTGGGCGGCACCACCACGATCAAAAAGTTCTTTTTTTTTATTTTTTTTATTTTTAATATATATTTTTTTTTTTTTTTTTAAATTCAAAAAATTTAAAATTTTTTTGTTTTAATTTAATTTTTATATTTGAAATTTAATTTGTTTTAATTTTTTTGTTTTTTTTTTTATTTTTTTTTATTTTATTCTTTTTTTTTTGTTTTTAATTTTTTTTTCTAAATTTTGTTAAATATTTTTATTAAATTTTGTATTTTTTTTTATTTAATTTTTTTATATTTTTTTTTATTATTAAATTTTATGTTTAGTTTTTTCATTTAATTTTTTAAAATTTAGTAAATTTTATATATTTTTTCTTAATTTATTTCAATTTAATATTTTTTTTAATTTTTTGTTTTTTTATTATTATTTTTTTAATTACATAAAATTTTTATATTTTTTTATTTCAATTAAAATTATATATATATATATATTAATTGAACTTAATATTTTCAAATTATTTTATTTTTTATTTAATTTATTTTTTTCAAATTTTCAATTTTTATTGATTTATAAAGTTTTTTAACTTTTTATTTTAACAATGTTTTTTTTTTCTTTATATTTAAAATATATTTTTTATTTCAAAATTTATTTGTTTATTCATTTATGTATTAAAATTTAATATTTGTTTTTTTTAAATTTAATTTGTTATTTTAATATTAACATTTTTTTTTTAAATTTAATAAAATCTAATATATATCTTTTTAATTTAAGTTCGTATATATATATATTATTTTTTATAATTTAAATTTAATTTATTTTTTAAAATCTATTTGTTTTTTTAATATATATTTTTTTAAATTTAATATTTTTATTGTATTTTATTTTTCATTTTTTTATTTTTAATTAATTTTTTATTTTTTTACTTTTAATTTCAATAATGTTTTTTTTTTTAATTTTTATTTTAAAGTTTTAAATTTATTAAAATTTAATATATTTCATTAAACTTAATTTTTTATGTTAAAATTTAATTTTTTTATTTTCCTAAGTTAATAAACATTTTCTTTTTCCTTTTTAAATTTAATTTCTATATTTTATTTTTTATAATTTCTTTCTTTTTTTTTTTAATTTAATATTTTTATTTTGTTTTTATTTCTATATATTTTGAAATTTTAATCTTTAATTTTTTATTTTTTATTTTTTCTTAAATTTTAGGTTTTTTTCAATGTTTGAATTAAAATTTTTATTTTGTTTTTATTTTTATTTTTTTATTCCTATATATTTTTAAATTTTAAGCTTTAAAATGTTTTTATTTTTTAAATTTATTTTTTTCTTAAATTTTAGGTTTTTTTTTTTAATGTTTGAATTTTAAAAATTAAAAAATGTTATTTCTATTTTTAAAAATGTCAAAAATATGACACAATTTTATTTTTTTGTTATTCCAGCATCAACTGGTTTTGTTTTGAGGGTGTTTTTCAATCTTTTTTTCAAGAAACAATTTTGTTTTTAGCATAATTTTATAAAATGTTGAAATTTTACTTTAAAAAAAAACCAAGTGTGTTCTGGAATACACTTTTTTTGTTTTTGGGGTGTTTTTTCATGATTTTTGAGTCTTTTTGGGTTAGAGTTCTCGTTTTGAGGTCAGGTTACCTATTTCATCGCCAACAGTGTTAATGGCAGAATGTTTAAATTTACTTCTGTTTGAAAATCATTTAATGTAATTGCTGTTTGGGGTAATTTATGTGTTACCTTTCTCTTAGTTCCAGTGTCTAACTGAACCAACCAAGACTCCTAAAATTTTTCAGGTTTAAGATTTCATTTTTCTACAATTTTTGGACTAATATAACTCAAAGAAGCACCTAGATCAATCAAAACAGTAACAGATTGGTCAGCAATCTTACCCTCCATTTCAACCATGGTAGCTTGGTGTTCTGCTTGTCGATTCTCTAAGGCTGCACTGATAGTGGGTATATTTCTGGCTATGTCATTTACTGTGGTAGCTTCTCGATCTCTCATAATCATCTGAATGTTTCGGTGGGGACAATCCCTCAAAATATGGGTTTCTCCACATCCCCATCATTTCAACGGTTCCCTCATTTTGACTGTGCCTTCCTTCTTATTTCCTTCATCTAGTTGTTTGGAACCAATTTGAGACTGAGCTGTTTGGCTTTCTTTTTGTTTATCAAACATTTTCCTCTGGTCATCCCTGCCAAAGTTCTTCAAATAAGCTAGTTTCTGTTTCTTTCCTTTGAACTCACCCTTGTTTACCCAATTTTTCCCATGCTCACCTTTTCCTTTAAACTGCTGGTAGCACAATCTAGCTTTTTTGACAACTTCGTCCATCATTTTTGGGTTATCAAACTCAATATTCGCTTTGTACACAGCAGGAAAACAGTTCAAAAACCTTTGGACCTTTGCCTTCTCTTCCCTAATGTAAGGGACATATCTCAACAGATTAGTAAACTTGGTGACAAACTCATCAATTGTGAGTTGTCCTATTCTAAATTCATGGAATTCCTTTGCTTTATCATCATAATAACGTTCATTTAAATAGCGGTTTTTAAACTTAACCTGGAAATCCTCCCAAGTAACTGTCTTTTCATCAATGTCATGAACCATTTTCGTCTCCTCCCACCACAAGGTGGCCTTACATTGTAGCTGGTAGACAGCCAATCTGGCCTTCAGATTTCTTTCGTATTCATAGACCTGGAAATACTTAATCGTGTTCAACAACCAGGCTTCAGCATCTTCCTCCTTCTCCCCATCATAGGAGGGAGGTTTGATCTTTCAGAATTCCCCTTGTAATTCCTTTTTATGCTTATACTAATGCCTAACAGCATCATTATCCTTAGACTCATCATTCTTCCTCTTCCTAGAACCTTCACCCTCTTGGCTGTTCCGCGAAGTTAATTCTCGGATGAGTTTTTCCTGCTCCTCACTGGCCAATGACAATCTGTCATTCTGGCTTCTTAACTCAACCATCTCTTGTTGCAAACTATGCAACATAGCCATCACTGGAGCGTTGGGATCTGGTGTATTATCTTCATCACGCAGATCGACATATATTACCTCGCCTTCTGCCATTCCATCACCACTGTACACTACACAACACAGATCAGTAATTAATTTTTATTTTTTTCCAACCGTAAATTCATTTATACAGTGAGCACACACAACAACAGCCCAATTTTGTATAACATGAGCTCTGATACCATTTGTAACGTCTCTCCCTTACCATAAAAAAAAAAAAATCTAGTTATATTTCAACTCTAGTTTTCCTGGCAATTTCGTCATTGCGAGCTGACATGGAATAGGGTCCCCACTCCTATTTGTATTACTACATGGAGATATTTATGTTTTTATTTTCCACAAGAGGGTTGGGCATCATATTAACTACCTCTATACCCATATCACTCTACTATACATACGTTTTACCCCCGTACCCTTGTTATATGTTTACAACTGACCTCCACGCATATGTATCTCTGTGTGCATTTATCTATACCTTGCGACATTCTCATAGCATGCTCCTATGGGTTTTACCTTTAATATATTTTTCGTTGGCTTGAGGATTCGTACCACTCCAAGAATGAAAGTCTTATGTGGCATGTCACTTATACGAGGTGTCACATGGTCAATTGGTTTTATTTATGACTGATATCGTTTTTTTTTCATGCATTTGATATAGCTTGGGTGGCCCCTGGCCGAGGTGAATGAATGCTACCATCGCATCATTGGTTTTTCACGTACACTTCCATTTAATTTGATATTACTATAGGAATGGGTGTATCACTTTGCGTGGCATTCCTTCTGTTTTGTTGGCAAAGATGGCTTGGGGTTTTGGCCTACGCGACCCCTTCAATTTTACACGTCCTCTTATGAAATGCCACTATGTTGTGTCTTTTTGTCATTTCGTTGATTTTCATGGCACTCATATGCAAAGTTGGACATCTTCAAGTTTCAGTCTATACGCCACGCTGGAGTAGGGTTTAATTCACGCCTGCCATATGACATTAATGCAAGTACTGTAAAATCAATTTCCTATATACATGAATTTATGTATTGATATTAATGGCGATTGCTCCCACTCGATCCGTGTATGAGCTATGGATTTGAGGCCACCTGGACGATGGTGATTGTTTCATCCATTACGGTTTCGTCGCTTTTTTGGATTTGATATGGTTATATAAATATCTGTTTTAGTGTGGAAGGGGTTCTTTCGCACTTTGTTTGTTTTACTTACCTCTCGGAGGCTAGTTTTCTGCACATTGAGGAGCTAAACGTTGGCTCGCGAGTTTTCTACACGTTGATGAGCTAACGTTGGCTTTCTCAGGCTTCTGGCTTACCTACCTATCCATCAAGCTTTAATCCAGGTATGAGCCTTTATGCACGTCGCTCATTTTACCATGAAGCCCACGTTCTGTCTTTATAGTTGGAGATATAAAATGTCTCTGCGGAAATTGCGAGAGCTGGGTTATATGAAATCATTTATTTCTATGGTATCGTTCACAGTCTAGCCCTAATTTGGGGTTTGTTGAAAAATTTTCTCAGGGCAATCTCCTGTACTAATATATAGATTTTTGCTTACGCCACCATCTCTTCGTCTATTTCATTTGACCTTTGATTAACAAAGCGTGATACTAATACGCTCGGGTTTCTTGACAGGCCATATTCCTGCTCGTCTTTTGTGACTTGAATGATGGATTCGAATGGTGGGGTGTTGATTTTTCTCGTCTCTTCTCCGGTGAGCGAGACATACTTTAGGCAAGAATCGATTTTCTCATCTCACTTGTTAAGGGGTTTTTCTCATTCCCTTGTTAAACTTCTAGTTTCCCAATTTGTTAACGTTATGCCTCTACTTCTATTGCAGATCATTCTGAAGAAAATGAGGTCCTCCTTTTCCAGGTAACCATTTATTACCTTGTTATAATTTTTTTTCCATTTTTGATAGAATTTGTTTCTCATTTACTCTATTCATAGTCTTACTGTCACTGGTTTTGTATTTTTCAGGTAATTCGACGCCCTATGATTTTCCTTCTCGGCGAACCATGAAATACGTCGTTTCATTTGACACTAATTTCACTACACTGGGTGTTTCCAGGTTGGTATACACGTGGGCGGAAAGAAGCCATCCTCTCATCACGTTATTCCACCTAATTTTTTCATATAGTTAAATTTCTTGTAGTTCTAAACAATTTTTATTGTAATACTAGACTCTGCCAAAGACTGTTACTATTCATACTTATTCGGATGATGCAATTCCTTGAGGGTGTGACTTTTTTGAAAGACTGTTGCCCGAAGGTCTCACATTTTGATATATATATGTATAGTGTATTTATTCTTCGTCTCTGATATGATTGACACTCCATAATATTTTCTAATAATTTCTAGAATTCTATTTGGGGAATTACTCCTGTTATCTCTCATTCAATTATTTTTTTCCTTTCGGTTTAATTATGAGTGAAGAAATAATAAGTTTCTCTGGATTTATCTCTCGCTTCAAGTTCTTATCATAATTATGACTTCAATGTATCTAAGTCTCTCTATTGTCAGCTTCTTCAAGTTTACAGTGATTTAGTGAATAAGTAATTACAAGTTCTATCATTTGTGGATATTGTATGACTCCCATAGTGGACTCTCTTTATTCCTAGGAGGTTTTAGTTCAATTGGAAGAGCTTTATAGGTCAAGAAAAATGTTCCATGCAACTGTATACATCTACTTTTTTTGTTCTTTTGTTTTCATAATATAATCAGTTCCAGTGTATTAATATTTAGACTCGCTTTCTTAACTGCTATATTATATAGATCTGGTGGATAGCTATTGGCTACCTTCTTCAATTTATGTATATGTATATAGTTTGCATGTATTTAGTTGGACCATCCCTTTGTAAAGGGGTTAGTCACTTAGTTTTCTGCTAAATCTCCTTTCATAATTATTTCTAGAATTGATAGCCATGTTTAGTTTTATCTCTTTGCTATCTGAAGATATATAAGTAGTATTAAAATACATACTCTTCCATTCTGTCCTTATTATAGAAGATATTAGAATAACTATAAATAGACATGCACTGCTGTTTAAAAAAATAATTATATGTATCCACACTTCACTTAGTTAATTCAATAAAGGTGTAGCTCTGTCTTGTGTATATTTAATTTCCTCCTATCCACAGGCTTAGGGGTTTTCCCCTAGTTGTTGACTGAATAAATTCTATTTTTTACAGAAGCAGATTAAAGTTCATAATTATAAATTATGAGGTAACATAATATCCAGATTTAAACCAAGAACTGGTTTAGAGGTTCTGGCTTATTTGTCCTCATATTTCTGATTCCTACAACCATGCAGAACTGATAGAATTTAATTATTCTACTATTCTGTAAATGTAAGGAACACCAGCACAAAAAAAACATTGCAAGAATTATACAACTACAGTGATTAACTTTTTCACTTAACAACAATTAATTTTAACCATTCATAATACTGTGTGAATACCAATTTGGTATTTGACCATTCCTCCCAACCGTAGAGTCCTTTTATCTCCAGAACTCACCCTCGAGCTGAGACCCCCTCCTAGAACAAACCAACCTCTAATATGTTTCGGAATAGCTTATTTAAGCTTTTTCTTCCCAAATCCTATTTCTAATTCTGTGTCCAGAATATCAGGATTTTTTTCTTCCTGTTTGCCTAGGCTTCCCTATTTAGGGATCTTTAAAGTTGCTTTCTGCTTTTCCCAGCTTTTTACCTCTTCCCAACTACTCTCCACATCATTGGGGAAACTAGATTTTGCTCAAAATATAATTTAGAAATAAATTATTTCAAGGATTTTTGAAAGATTTTTGGGGAATTATTTGCCTCTATCCATCCTCATGGATTTAGCAAGTGGTCTCACAATTCTCATTATGGTCAATCTGCACATAATCATTTTATTTATTTTTCATAATTAAATATTTAATTACATCAACACATTAATTATCCATTGGGGTCCACTCCCCTTTGGATTAAAGTTCAAATGTCTAACTTTGACAGAACATAAAACTAGGGGTGTTACAAATACAATTTAGTATCTTAATGTAGCCTTTAACGCAAATAAGGTAATTTACAATGTATGTTTTATAATGCAATTTTATAGTATGTTTGCATTAAACAACTTTATATTAAAATTTAAGTATCAAACCACATCCATAGTAGCTCTTGTATACAAGATGATGATCTATTCATGAATGCAAAATTTATACATGTACCATGTTTTATAATGTGCAATTTTAAGTTATATGATTGTTTTAGACATCTACACATTTATAAGATTAATCAATATAAAATGTATCATGTTTTGTAATTTGCAATTTTACTATTCATCAAAAAAGTTGACAAAACAGCGTCACAAAACCTAAGAAGAATCGTAATGAAAATTGTTCAGCTAAATCGAAATTTACAAACATTGCTTCATATTCATAAACTTATATGTAAAACCTTTAGGAATCAAACCATGCATCATGAAAAATATAACATGTTTTAAATAATTTTTATTTTTTATCAAACTCAAAAACTATAACTTTAAACCTTATGTCAAACAAATATTTGTAATTTATCTAGAACAACTGAGAAAAGGTAACTCTTTTTTCTTTTTGGGGTATATTATTTTTCTAAGTCCTTTGATCTTTTTCTTTTTTTTTGTGAATTTGTCTACTTCTATTATTGATACAAAAAATTTACAGAGAGGCCCTGGCCTCAAAATATCTTGCCCAGAGTTGTAGCATTCTCGCAATTAAAAAACTAATAGTTTTCCAGATAAACTTCAGAAACTAAAACTGCACCACTAGTCAAAAGCATACAAGCAAAGATGTGCCGCCCACGCAGGGAAAACCGGCTAATAGACATTGTAACAAAAGTCTATGTTTGTAAACTGATAAACAAAAGACACAGAGAATTTAAACCAATCGAGCGACTGTGAAACAAAAACCTATGAGTGTAGAACTGTTTAGGAATCATGAGAAGTGGGAGGAGGTTCTTCGATGATGCAGTAGCCATACTCGTATGGGTCTTATACCTCTGACTAATTTCCTTCATTTCCATTGAAACATCCTTGCTTGGGGTCACTAGGGCCAGCTTGATGGCTCATGTCTTGAGTTGCACTGCAACTGGGCTCTTTGCGCTTCAGGGTGTCAGTAGGAGGAGTGCTGTGCATATCTTCAGTGTTCTTCTCCAGAGTCACACTTGGAGTCACGGTGGCCACACCTGAGGAATCCTCTTGAAGCACAATAGTGACAGTGGCGATTAAAGTGGATTAGCTGAAAGCCCAGGGGAAATGGAGCTGAGCCGTATGAGACTGTGCAGGGTTGGGGAGCAGGGTGACCGGGATGTGAGGGGAACCCATTTCAAATTGGGGTTGCCCAGACCCATCGACACGACCACTTCTAGTGATGAGATAGCAGCCAGAGAAATAATCCGAGGATTGGGAAGTGGAGCGAGAGGTAGAAGTGGAGGGCTGACGAACAACATGCCCGTGACTGCTGCCTCTCCGACAACGCATACGCTGGAATAACCTTGGCATGATGCGACGAATAGGCAGAGTGGTGCAAGTATCGGAGATACGATAGCAGGGGATGGTAGTGTAGTTGAGAGATTCAGTCAGCAGGGGAGCACAATCATGCAGAGCCGAGGCACTGGCGGAGGGTGAATTGAACCTTAGCTTGCAAAAGGGGATCTGAGAGATATGGATGTCAGGCAGCAGATCGATGTAGCACTCCAGAGTGCAGCGTTTCCCAGTGCTAGTCTGAGAGTGGGGCTCTGCGGCAGCAAAAGAGCAGCTTGAGCTCAAAGGTGGAGTAGGAATGAACCTGGGGGGAGGTGCCATGGTCATAAAGCAAGTGAGCTAGTAAGGAGGAATGAGTTGCATTAAAGCAGCACTGAACGAGATGGCAGGGGAGTTAATGCAGGACGTCACGTGAGGCTGGGTGGTGGTGGTAAATATCCATGGAGTAAATCACAACACCGACCATGTACAATTCTGGCTAATCACCCGCCACCGGGATTCCTTTAATCTTTCTTTTAAAACTTTTGACCCTTTTTTTGATTTTTTTGATTTTTTTGATTTTTTACAAAATATGTGAATACAACTTGCAGAAGGAAAAGTATGTACAGATTTACAAAATTACCAATAGTCAATTCAAAATTATAAATCCTATATTTATAGGTTACTAACAGGCCTAATGCCCCTGCATCACCAAGGATGACTAATTTTATTTAAAACTATATCTCATACCAAGGATGAATATATCTCATAAGAAGCTGCCTTGAGTCTATAACAAACCTCATCAAAAATTTTAAAATCATTTTTTTTTTAAATAAAAATAAACATAGATATAAATTTATCTTTTGAAAATTAAATGTCATATTCATTTCCATACAAGTAGAAGTGAGTTACTATTTTTAATTAAAACTATATCTCATACCAAGGATGACTATTTTTAGTTTAAAATATATCTCATACCAAGGATGACTATTTTTACTTAAAACTATATCTCATACCAAGGATGAATATATCTCATAAGTAGCTTCCTTGAGGCTATAAAAAACCTCATCAAAAATTTTAAAATCATATATCGATACTACCCAAAAGTCTTTTTGTAGGGTGTCATTGAGGAAACAAAATCCTATATTTTCATAACTTAAAAACATTGTTCTATCAACGTACTAGAATTGATATACTTTGAATGAAAGTTCACCATTTAACATGGTCATGTTATAACATGTTTATGTAATTTTTATAGGACCAAAGCATGGCATTTTGTTGAAAGAAATAAACTTGTGAATGATAGTTTCACATTTGAAGGATAGGTTTACTTTGACACTGCTCGATGTCATTAGAAAGGATATTGTGCATCCTTTTTCAATTGTTTTAAAACCTTTTATATGTCATTAGATTATGTGATGGATGCTTTTATTATGCCTTTTATTCTAGAAGTCAAATTCCAATACACCTTCATAATTCCAACTTCTATGAACATTGAAAAATTCATTATCCATGAGCAGCACATGGTCCCATAATTTATACAAGCCTCTTTTTCTACTATAATGAGCTCTAATTCTTATGTGAAATTATGAACTTCATTAAGAAATTATGTGAGATACCCTTGGTTACAAGCCAACCAAGATAGCTTATATATCAATCATTATTTGTCCTTTATACATACATGGTTAAATGCAAGCAAATGTGACATCTTGGACTTTTGCAATCCATAGATCCAACCTCATTTAAGGGGCAGAAATGTATAAATACCCAAACCAATAATCCAATTGTTGTGAATTTCTCCATCATCAACATCTACAGCCACAAGGCCAGGTGTTTTGAACTGGAGCACGTTTTGACATCCATGACAGCAACAACAGCTTAGCCTGCAAATCAATGAAGTTATCTTCACAACCCATGTCTTTAACATTGTTATGTACTGAGAATAGAACCCACACAGATACCAATGCAAGTGAATAATGCTAGGGGTATGCGTTGAAAATCATTAAGGTATATATGATTTTATGATTTGAATGAATTGAAAAGTTAGCTTCACATGGACTTGTAAAGGGGAACATTCAAAGTTAGCTTCACATGGACCTGTAAAGGGGAACATTCATCCCCATCATAACATGTTTATATGAAATCGAGCCATACAGAGACTATTGATCTCAAGATTTAAGGTCTGTTGTCTTCAGAATCTGATATAAACTTTGTCTAAAGTTTTAATAAAAAGCCAATCTTTTGATTATGAAAAAATGCACATGTGGTGTTAGTAGATAGGTCAACAATTTCATAATGGAATGCATTGTTACAACATGAACTCTTTATTTTCACATCTTACCGAGCATATTGATACATATTTATATATTGTAATTTTAATCTTTTTAAATTAAAGTAGCTTCAATCTCCTATTTCCAAGATATGTTTTAAAAAGCTTGAATATCTATTTCCCGCCCCCTTGCGGCAACACATTTCTGCATACGGGCACTGCCCTAAATAACCCATCCCCATTATTTATTTATTACTATACCCATTACCCTAACTCTTCCATTGTGCCACATTCGAATTCTTGCAAACAGGTAACACAACCAGAGCCGCTCTAAACTCTGGCTAGAGATGGGAGGTGCAAGAACATGCCATGAAAGTTCTGAAGAATTGTTAGACACATTTCCACCCGTTAAACAATTATTTGAACAAGCTGACTGGATAGATTATATTTTCAGGTTTCAGGGGCATGACAATTTCATAGCCCTAGAATTCGCCATGCATTACCGGGAGGGTAGATCAGAGGTAGCAGGGACAGTGGTGCCTGCGACCGAAGAGGTGATTGCTGAAGTGTCAGGGTTACTCCAGACGAGAGAAAAGTGGTTTTCACCCCGAAAACCCCAACCTGATATTGTGAGGAATTTCCTTGAGGTATGTGAACGACTGATCAAGAGTGACTCAAGATATGAGAGGAATTCATTACCACAACCCTGGTCAGATGTTGCATACCTTGTCCAGAGATTTTTCACTTGTGAAGGAAGGTATGTGGTTATTTATTATGAGCACCTCTGCTTGTTAGACCACCTACGTCATGGCAGGTTGCTTAACATGCCTTTATTTCTTGCAAAAACCCTAGACCAAATGGCCCGAGGTGTGCAGAAATCAAAGAGGCCACTAGAAATCCTTTCCCACCAATGCCTTGTTAAACTTTTGGTGGTTGTTGCGCTGCAAAGGGAGGGGAGAACTTGGGATGAACTATTTAGAAGGGAATTGCATGTTGAAGCTGCGATTCCACCCCGTGACCTCCAAGTTGCAACTTCGTGCCATGCCCTCTCAGCGGCAACTCCACCCCATGCCCTCTCAGCAACAACTCCACCCCATAACCTCTCAACGGCAACTGCACCCCATGCCCTCTCAGCAGCAACTCCACCCCATGAACCCTCAGCGGAAACTCCACCCCATGCCCTCTCAGCGGCAACTCCACCCCATGCCCTCTCAGCAACAACTCCACCCCATAACCTCTCAACGGCAACTGCACCCCATGCCCTCTCAGCAGCAACTCCACCCCATGAACCCTCAGCGGAAACTCCACCCCATGCCCTCTCAGCGGCAACTCCACCCCATGCACCCTCAGCTTCAACTCCACCCCATGAACCCTCAGCGGCAACTCCACCACATGAACCCTCAGCGGCAACTCCACCCCATGCCCTCTCAGCGGAAACTCCACCCCATGAACCCTCAGTGGCAACTTCTGTTGCTAAAGCTGCACATAAAGGAGATGGCCAAGATGATGATGATGAAGTACAAATATTGGTGAGTAAACCTGTGACCAGAAGATTGAGAGGATACAGGAAACGCCCAACAGCAGTGCCAAAAGCCCAGAAGAACAAGGGAAAGAGAGGTCCACCCGATGACCCCTTAGCGGCAACTTCTGCTGCTAAAGCTACACATAAAGGAGATGGCCAAGATGATGATGATGAAGTACAAATATTGGTGAGTAAACCTATGACCAGAAGATTGAGAGGATACAAGAAACACCCAGCAGCAGTGCCAAAAGCCTAGAAGAACAAGGGAAAGAGAGGTCGTTATGCTCCAATTCCTCAAACCCTCCTCGTTGTTACAGAAAACCTCCTAGAAGAGATAGGAGTAGAAGAAAAGAAAGAGTATCCACATGATTTATTAATTGAACGGGTCATGGACGAAGGATGCATGCAACAAGGATGCATGGAAGAAGGATTAGGCCAGCTTGCTGACACAAATGAACAAGTTGATAAGCATCCCTCTCCTGATTCTGACAATGAATACATAACGCGTCTAAATGAATGGTACCCCTTAGAAGGCCTTATCTCAATCCAAATGTTGTATGTAGATGAAGAGGAGTACCAGCAATTGAGGAGGGAAAAAGGGTTGGCCCAACCAACTGCACAACCCAAATTGTTTGGGAATGATCAGGAGGACCAATCAAATGCACAACCAGAATTGAGAAACAAGCACATTGCAAAAGTAAGTACCTGTAAACATGTTCCTCTGTATATTTCATTGTTAAGGAAGAATAGGACTCTTGAGATGAAAAACAAAAAACTACAGATTAAAGTAAAAACCCTAACAGATGAGCTCAGACAAAAAGAAACTTTTGATAGATTAGATTGCTTGGCCCAAGTTGCAGAGTCCATACCCATTGATGACATAGGTATTCCTTCTCCCAGGGTCCAACAAGATATACCCCTTGGAAAAAAAAAACTAATGACATTGAAGTTGCAGAGTCCATACCCATTGATGACATAGGTATTCCTTCTCCCAGGGTCCAACAAGATATACCCCTTGGAAAAAAAAAACTAATGACATTGAAGTTACAGAGTCCCATACCAAAATCACAGCTGTCCATACAGAGGACCAGGAATTACATATCAAAGATACAAAATAAATGGGTATAGACACAGAGGAACAACAACCAGAACTGAAACTAACAGGGGATGAGGAACCAGAGATCAAACTGACCAAAGACATTGGTGTGCAAAAAGATGATGAGGAACCAGAGATCAAACTGACCAAAGACATTGGTGTGCAAAAAGATGATGAGGAACCTTACAGTGTGCACAACAAATCACTTCCTGACCTTGCCAAGATATTTGAAGAATATCAAAACAAAGTTTTAGAAAGACATAAAAAATAGTGGCTAAGTTGGAAAGAAGAGTGACCAAGTTGGAGAAGGATAAGCAAGAACTCGGACAGCTAATGGATGGTGTGCTCGCTAGCAGGGCTCCTTAAACCAATTACAACGTGTACTTGACTGAAAAATTCATGATATTTAAAAAGAATGCTATCATCCAAAATATCCCTCTCCAGGTTGAAAGCAGTTATTGTTCCAAGGAGGCATATATGTCAATTTGTAGTCAAGAGAAAGACTTGCTCTATGAACTGTACCAATATAATTTTTTGGTACCTTATAATACAAAATGGAATCCCAACTATGTTACAGGGGATGTCCAATTGAGGGCATTTGTATCGTATTTGAGAAATCATGCCATTTGGTTGGATGATCTGAACATTTATTTGCAAAATTTCGAGAGCCTTCTGTGGGTTAGAGGAGAACATCCCAAACCTGTGGAGGTGATAAAAGAACATCAAAAAAACATCAACTCTCCAAAAGTAGTAGAGGTTATCTCCGAGAACAGGGAGATGACCATTGCATATTGTGCAAACCAGATTCAATTATTGGAAACTAAGGCACAGGAAGGATGTAAGGCAAGGTGGGATAGCATGGGAAAACAACCCTGAAATAAAGATCCATTTAACTACCTCAACTTAAAGATAGCCTTAACAAGGGTTGCTCAGTATATTATTGCTATGGGACAGTGTGGGAATCACTGGATAGGTCTTAGATTTCGGTATCCAATGATCTGGCTTCCAACAAGGGTATATAAAAAGAAATATACGCTGACAAAAAAAGAAGAATTTGATTGCTGGAATTTAATTATGGAGACAGGAGGGTATCTTCATCCCGATGAACCAGGAAATAGTGATTATTGTATCAGCAATATTCATGAATGTCCCCCTTCATTCACAGATTCAAATTGACAGACTGGGTCACCATTGCTGACACACTGGCTCACAGTTGCTTACACACTGGGTCACAGTTGCTGACACACTGGGTCACCGTTGCTACAACACTGGTTCACCGTTGCTGACACACTGGGTCACCGTTGCTACAACACTGGTTCACCGTTGCTAACACACTGCCTCACAGTTGCTGACACATTGGCTCACCGTTGTTGCAACACTGGCTCACCGTTGTAGCAACTCATAGACAGAAAAGGCATTATATTTGATGTTGTAATATATAACTCTCCAATTTGTTTTATTTGTTATAAAAAAACTGGTAAAATTGTGTTTGACATGTTTAGTTACAATTTCAATGCAGTTCCTCTAATAATTTTGTTACATTTTCATTTTTTTTATTCGAATTTATATATCAGATTATTGTTTGCACACCAATATATGCAACTATGCAAACTGGTTCACAGTTGCTGACACACTGGGTCAGAGTTGTTGTAACACTGGCTCACCATTACTGCAACACTGGCTCACCGTTGCTGCAACTCATAGACAGTAAAGGCATTATATTTGATGTTGTAATATATAACTCTCCAGTTTGTTTTGTTAGTTATAAAAAACTGGTAAAATTGTGTTTGACATGTTTAATTACAATTTCATTGCAGTTCCTCTAATAATTTTGTTACATTTCCATTGTTTTTATTCGAATTTATATATTAGATTATTGTTTGCACACCAATATATGAAACTATGCAAGTATGCAAAACCACTTGAAAGCTATCTTCCATGACTCACAAAACAATCAATGTATTAAAAGAATGAGTGTAAATGCATGGAGTTATTTATTCACCTTAAATGAAAATTCCATCAAATTAGAGAAATCTCCAACCATATCCTCACCACCTATCAAACATACATGGACATAGTCAACAACACATTAATACATCAAATACAGCTAATACAGGAATAAATATTAATATCAAATTGAAAACAAAAGGAGTGAACAACAAACCTGGAAAATCATTCATTGTTGACACGGGGGCGTCCTCGCTTGTTGAGTTCTTCAAACCGAAACGATTCATCTTCACCTGCCAGGATATATAAGTCAATTTTGAATATTGCACTATGTTGCCTTGTTTTTCTTCTCTTTTTGGGGCTTAGGAAACTCTTCTTCCTCTTCGAAGACAACTCAAAAGCACCCAATCCACACTTGAATTCATAATCCCTAATATGAAGATTGTTGGCGTCATCCAACAATTTTTTAACTAAAGAAATCAACTGTTCAATCTTGGTCAAAGTAGCTGGAGGACTGTTTCGAACCAGATCTAAGTAGCCGAACAACTCCTCCTTGGCCATCTCAATTTCTTCAACATTTACATCAACATTGTGAATATCCATGGAATCTTCAAGCAGATAAGATACTACCTCTATACTTATCTCAGGAGGGTCATTGTATGACTCAATTGTTCTTTCATGATTTTGTAATTGGTTTGAAGCCATTGAACCAGAGCACAACCAACCCACCTTTATGGCATGCTTTCATATGTTGCCATGAATAGATTCTATGACTATGGGAAATCACAGTTATGAAATTTGTATGATTAAAAGTGAAAAGATATTTCTTATTAACTTTAGATTGACTCCTCACCCAAAAAGCATGAGACATTTGCGAATGAGGGCTGCAATCACTATCTGGTATCCTTTTTTCTTTTTCCACTGATGATTCCAACTGTTTCTCTTTCTTGTAATTATTTAAAAATCCTTCCTTTTTTAGAATTTCCTTAAACCAATAATAAGGTTCAACATTTTTTAGAAGAACATATATCAACCAGTCCATCCTACGAGAACATTTCTTTCTTCTATCAGATAGAAAGTGTGTCTTTAAGTAACAGTGATATGATTCCACATCATTGTTTGTCTCTTGATTTGCATGGGTTAAATCCCAACAACCTTTGACCCACATCCCTAATTGCATAAAATTTGGGTTAATGAATATATTTCATCCATATTTCAAACCAAAAAGAGAAATGTAACTTCGGAGTTTTTCAACTTACAAATCTTGTCACCCGCAAACCAATTCTTCTTGAAATAGTCTAGGAACTTTTCCTGATCAGCAAATTTGTTGAAGAAAGCATTAATTGCAGTGATGAATTCAACATTGGAACAATAATTCATAATTAAACCCAAATCACTAAACATTTCTTTTTCTATTTCTGGATTACTGGCCAATCGATTCACATTTTTTAGCCATGCTCGATGTACATGCCAAACACACAAGATAATATTGCACCTTGTGATTCTCTTGCCACATTCAATTCATTTCTAGCATGTTACTTTTGTAATAAATACAAGTTGTACTGTGAAACAAGAATATTGAAGTTACCTTAAAGCACCAATTTCAGCCAATGCATCATCAACCATGAAAGCATTAACTTTCCAACTATGATCAACTTGGTCACACCTATGGATGAGCTACTCCAACCATATTGAAATGTCCTGTGATGTATTATGTGATGACACCACCCATGAAACATGCACCCCACTTTGTTGGTGATCAAACACGACGAGTGTGTACAATTGATACTATCACATTCAAAACACATAGATCATTAACTTCAGATCATCAATCATTATTAATCAAGTTATTGTACTAGATCAATCATTCTTAATACACTCACCCCATACTTATTCGTGCTAAATGTCGAATCCATGGCTATTAGGCTATTATTTGATAGCTTCACCATGGTATCCAACATCCACTTCATCTAAATTCCAATTATAAAAGGGACATCTCCACCATTGGGCTTTTGATAAAAGAAAAAATCATTTTGGTGTTTCCTATACCAAAGGTTCACACTCATTTCATCCTTCTGATGCAACTGATAATTTCCTTTCATTAGACGATTATATATGTTAACAACATCTTTTCTACACAAAAATAAATCCCTATCTCGAGCTGCAGCATCCATGTCAATATATTTTTTAACGTGCATTTTACAGAATAGAGTCAATTGGCACATCCAAAAAACAACTCTCTACATAGAAACCATGTTCCTTGATAACTTTGGTTTATGTAGCGCCTAGCATGAACAGAGGTGTCATGTTGGCCATGACAAGGCAATCTTTAGCTATCTACATTCTCATACATGTTATATGTTATTATCGCAACCTTAGGGATTTGAACCATAATTTTTAAAATGAAATGGCATTGGCATCCCCTCTTTTTCACAAATGAGTATTTTCGCTTCACTTCATCTTGTCCCCTTCTGTCATCGGGGCCATATGAACAAGCATAGCTGCATAAAAATTTTTGGAAGCTCAATACATATGATACCAACATATTGAAAACTGTTTCAGCACTATTCATACCAACATATTGAAAACTGTATGAGCACTATTCATACCAACTCCATTGAAAATTGTTTGAGAACTATTCATACCAGCATATTGAAAACTATTTGAGCACTATTCATACCAACATATTGAAAAATTTATGAGCACTATTCATACCAACATATTGAAAATTGTTTGAGCACTAGTCATACCAACATATATACATAGGATTTATAAAAAAACTTACACTTCATATACCAAGGAAGCAGTAGGCCTTGAGCCTCGGCATTTGCTTTGTACCCTGGTGAAAGAACATGGACCAATTGGGTTCATTTCCTCTCCTTTAATAAATTCTTCAACTCTAGCTGAAGGAATTTTTGCAATCCGATCTAAGGAGTCCATGTGTTTTCCTTGTACAAGAGACCAATCTAAATCCGACCTAGAGAAGATTTGATTTTCTTTAGGTTTTTCACCAGAAGGGCAATTATTGATTCCCATTTCACTTGCTTCACCATTTTTAAGCGAGTATCTGGTTAAGCTAGTTTTTGCAATGGTGGAGTGGGCACAAAGGGGATTCTCACTTAAAAATACTCATACATCGAATTAAAAGACAGTGTTTCACTAAAGAAAACAGAAACAACCCGATTTTTAGCAGACTGGTTTTCAATAGTGGTCCCGCGAGTCAGTCTAGTTTTCAGTAGTGGTCCCACGGGTTTCCGCAATGGAGGAGTGGGCACAAAGACTATTCTCCCTTAAAAAAAAACAAACATCAAATTAAAAAATAGACCCCAGTTTTCAGTAGCCACGTTCTTCAATCTAGTGACTCTCCATTTCGTTCAATCCAGCGACTCTCCCTTTCGTTCAATCCAGCGACTCTCCCTCTCGATTTTTCAGTAAGATTTTAGTAACATTCAAGAGAATATACCTCTCAATTTTTGGTTCATTCCATGATTCTGCAACGTGCACCGACCTGAACGCAGGGGGCGCAGGGATTTACATTTGTGTTATTCATGGCACCCCCATCACGGTAGATGGGTAGGAGGAAAACAATATGTTTCGTGGGGCAGAGACAGAGATGGAGCTAACGGGGAAGGGTAATGGTAACATCACGGGGACGGATGGAGACAAAGATGATGAGGGGCGTGGGGCCCGCATTTGCCGGTGGCATTCGGCGGATATATTCGGCAGTATTCTGGGGGCACAAAACCCGAAGGCCATTCTGTCGAATGGTTAGCTTAATCCTAATGAATATAAGAGCACTAATTTCCATTCAAGTTGGTACCCTAAGGTCAAATCCGAAGATTTTTTAATGATATTTATATTCAACTATGGTATTTGACAGTTTGTAGCATGTATTTGCTACTATAACTTATATAATTTATATTAAAAATTAGCACAATTTATTTATCAACGTGGTTAATATATTTTGATAGCTGTATATAAAATAGATTTATTAAAATAAATAAATTTACAACAACATTCACTAATATAGTTAACATAAGCATATAGTACTATATCCACTACCCACTCCATATATTTTACCAAAATATTCATTATATATTTATGAATATAATTACCAATATATTTGATATATCTACTGATAATATATTAATAATATTAACTATGTGCATGTTATATATTAAACTTATATATATATATATATATATATATATATCTGTGTGTGTGTGTGTGTATGTATGTATATATTTTCAATACAATAGTTATGACTCAAACTAAACTAAAGTTAAAATATAACATAATAATAGTATTTTATTACTATTTATAATAAGTATATATCTCTTACCAAAATCCCAAGGGATTATTAGTATTATAAGCTAAAATAATAATTAAACCTAAAGGTATGATATTATAAACTGAAGGAATTAGAGAACACTAAGGAAAAATGTTAAAAACCTAAGAGATCAAGAACCCCAAGGGATCCATATTAAAAAAAGAAGATATTAATAAAGCCTAGGAATTAATATTTTAAATAAAAATGAACAATAAACTCACATGATTATTAATATTATAAACCGAAGAGTACAATCAACTTTAGGGTTTGTTAATACTATAAACCTAATGATTTAATAAACTTCGGATCAATAAACTAATGGATTGATATTAACAGCAGGAAATAATAAAATTAAGGGCTTAATACTAAATAAAAGGTTTATAAACCTAAGAACAAAATTAAAAATAAAGTTAATAATTATAAACTAAATATAAACCCTTGGATAAATATAAACCATGAAAACAACATTAATATTTTAAACTCAAGGTATTAATGAAGGCATTAATTGGTAAACCAAAATAATTAATAATATTAGAAAGTTAAGTAACAAATAAACAAAAGCTTTTAATATTATAAACTCAAGATATTAGGACACTTAAGGGAAAAATATTATAAACCCAAGGGATCAACATAAATATTATAAACTACGAAATCAATAAACCAGAGGAATTACTATTTTAATGTGAAGAGATTAATAAACCCTAACAATTAATATTTTAAGGTCAAAACCTTAGGAGATTAATAAACCTTAAGAATTAATATTTTAAACTCAAGAGATTTGAAAATCCAAGGCATTATTAATATTATAAACCAAAACAACTAATAAACCCAAATGTTTAATATTATAAACCCAAGGAATTGGTGAACCTAAGGGATAAATATTAAAAAATTAAGAGATCAATATGGCGAATATTAAAAACATAAAATATTATTAAATCCTACAAATTAATATCTTAAACATAATGGATTGGTAAACTCAGATGATTATTAATATTATAAACCCAAGGGAATAATTTTAAAGATAAGAGAGTAATACTATAAACCTGAAGTATATAAAAACCCTTAGGTAAATACTATCAACCATAAAATAAACTTGGTTGACCATGCTTGATTTAAATATGGAGAAAATTGTTTACACAATTCGAAAACTCAAGGGATTAATAAACCCCTTGAATTAATATTTGAAACTCAAAAACTTAAGAAATTAATAAACCATAAGAAAACACATTTTAAACTCGAGATATTAATAAAGCCAAGGGATTATTAATACTATAAACCAAAAAAAATAATAAACCCAAGGGTTTAATATTATAAACCAAAGAAATTAGGGGACTCAAGTGATAAATATTAAAAACCTAAGGGATCAATAAGACTAAAGGAATAAAATTAAAAATGCAAGAAATTAATAAACCCTAAGAAATAATATTTTACATTCAAAAACCTAGGAAATTAATAAAACATAAGAATCAATATTTTAAACTCAAAATATTAATAATCCCAAGGGATTATTAATATTATAAACCAAAAGAAATAATAAAACCAAGGGTTAAATATTATAAACCAAAGGAAGCGGTCAACCCAAGGGATAAATATTAAAAACATAAGGGATTAATAAGGCCAAGGGGTCAGCCCACGTGGTGTAGAACAGTCGGTGATGGGGTGCACTGTTAAGGCACTCCGTTCCGTAAGGTCACCGGTTCAAAACCCGTGGGTGGCTTGGGAGGAGAAAAAGTGGGAAAAATTAGGATTAGTCTAAACTAGCAAAAAAAAAAATAAGGCCAAGGGGTCAATATTAAAGACACAAGAGATTAATAAACCCTATGAATAAATATTTTAAACTAAAAAAACTAAGAAATTAACAAACCTTAATACTTAATATTTTAAATTCAAGAGATTAATAAACCCAAAATATTATTAATATTATAAACCAAAAGAAGTAATAAACCCAAGGGTTTAATATTATAAACCAAGAAACTAGTAAACCCTAAGAATTAATATTTTAAACTCAAGAGATTAATAAAACCTTGGAATTAATATTTTAACTCAAGAGATTAAAAAATCCAAGGTAAACCAAAATAAATAATAAACACAAGGGTTTAATATTACAACCAAAAGGAATTGGTGAACCCAAGGGATAAGTATTAAAGACCTAAGGGATCAATATTTTTTTTTTCTAAATAAGTATATTTCTATTTATATAACATAAAAATACATGGTGACCACAGCCTCAGCTAAGTGAGCCTGAGAGTTGGGTATGATTGTCAAAAAATACATAATTCTGGACTGCCCCAGGAGGGGAAACCAGTCCCTTAGATAATTGTCTTACCGCCCTCATAGGGGAAACTGGCATTAAGTTCAAAAAATGGACCCATGAAAATAAAAATTGACCCATGAAAACAACATTTGTCACTCTCAGCAAAGGAGAGATTAAAAAAAACAAAAAAATGACCCATGAAACCTGGGCTTCAGATCCGTGTTCCAGCAGAGGTTACCATGTTTACTTGTCATTTGTAGGAGAGGGAGGTTCCTCCTCAATGCATCATCTGTATTCGTCATTTCTGCCATCTTCATCTGTAGTTGTTGCACAGGTGGGTTTACTAGCTGCCTCATTCATCAATTCCTTTTCCTTACCAACACTTTCCATCCCTAGCGACGCACTCTTTTCCTTGGAATCATCTTTTTCCTCTTTACCAGCTGCTTCCTCCCGAAGGGTGACAGTGATGAAAGCAGTAATTACAGGTTGGTCCATGGTGCAAGAAAAATGGAACTCGGCTCTATGGGAGGTTTGGCGAAGAGCAATTTGGGTGAGTGGAGTGGAGACAAGGGTATCAAAATGCTGAGTGATTGGTTGCGAAGGAGACACAACATCGTGAGACTAGGAGTCATGGATAGGATGTGCCTACCCAGCAAGGTTGGCTCTTCCCTGTTTTCTCCAGGTTTCAGGGTAATGGCCACGAGAGAATTCCTCAGAGGAAGAATTAGAATTGGAGGTGGACTGAGAGAAAATTACTTTGCCCTGGCTGCTACCACGTCAGCTTCTCATCCTCTATCTAAGGTAAGGTATTCTGATAGTGGAGCTTCGGAAATAGTGGCTATGCTCAAGACAGGAATGACAATGCTCAGACAGGAATGGAGAGGCTTGCGTTGCAAGGGGCCAAGTATTCTTGCAACAGAGTGTGCTCTGTGTATAGTGAAATTCCAGCGAAATTTCAATGCAACTAAGCAACAAGCGTCGTCTTCCTGTGTGCGTTCGAGCACTTGGCTCGGCACAAGAAGGAGGATAGAGGCACCTCTATGGAGTAGGAGAACAACATTCAAGGATGGCATGAATAGAATTTTGGTGCAACGGAGCCATTATAAACCAGAGTAGTGGAAAATTCTAGCAGTGGAATGAGTTAATGTCACAAGTGTTATGCGGGCTAGCAGCATTAGATGGAGAATTAATTCACCTGTGGGTGGCCGTATGGCTACACCACGCACCCGACGCTGGGAACCTCACAGCGGTGAACTTCCCATCCACCTTAAACATCATCCACATCTGAAACTGCAATATCTTTGTGCACCAGTGTGATGCAATCCTGTAGAAGTGCACTCTCATGGAGAATTTTGAGGGGCCCATGTTTGAGAGTGTCTACACTTTCCACTCCAACATTTCCCAAGAAGTCTACAACTTTGTTTCCATCTCATTTGATATGAGTGAACGAGATGGCTTTACATATATTTAGCCATCAGTCCAAAATTTCAAGTCGAGCTACTAGTCTCCAGCTGGTAGCCACTTTGGCTGCTGTAATTCCCCAGAGTAGTTGATTGGCCATGTTGGTGAGCACCTATGAGTCTCCTTCAATTACAATGGGGAAGTGATTATAGTGTTGAGCTAAGTAACGACCTTGCCACAAACCTTCAAATTCTGCAAAGTTGTTAGTGTCCCAACCAATAGAGCTATAGTAGATTTCTAGAGGAGCCCCACTGCAGTCTCAGAAAATGCCACCAAATCTTGCTTTTTTGGGGTTTCCCTTAGAAGCGCCATCGAAATTTAGTTTAAACAATCCTGTGGAGGGAGAATATCATTGATTTGGAATTCTCAGAGTGTTCTTTGCAGTACTGGTTGGAGTATGAGTGATCTTAAGTTTCCATTTCTCCCAAATGGACTTTTCCTGTGGCTTTGTTGGAAGATATTCTTCCTTCCACTCATGAAGAGCTAGTGATTCTTGAAGGTTATTGACAAAATTACACCAGATTATTGCCAATGATGTGCTTTGGCTTTTGAATATTCTCTTGTTTCTCTTCTTCCAGATTGTCCATAGGAGCAGGCCTGGGAGAATTCACCATAGTGTGTTCAGAAGAGTGTTGCTGTAAGGTGTCATTGGCCAATTGCAGATAGTGTTTATTATATCCCTAGAAGGTTTGCTCCTTTTGTCGTGAAAGCTTAGTTTCTCCCAGAGATTATTTGCAAGAGTACAGGAGACCATGAGGTGTTGAATTGTTTCACTGTTTTGATTATAGTTGGAACATCGAGAGGGTCCTATAAAGCCCTGTTTGATAAAATTATCCCAAGTGAGAATTATTTTGTGGCTGAGAAACCATAGAAAAGAAGAAACTTTTGGCCAAATTTCAGGAGACCACATAAGCTACCATAGAGGGTGAGGAGGATCAGTGATCGGGTGCATCAAAGTGTAGGCTTGTTTTTTGGTGAACATTCCTTTGGTGGTGTATCCCCATCTAAGAACGTCTGGTTCCTCCGAGCATCTAATATTCCTTTACTGTAGTTTTAGGCTGAGTGCTTCCCATGTGTCTTCCTATTCCTGGGGAGTGATTTTAGCAGAGTGCTTCCATTTCCTGAATCCATTGTTGCTCAAAGGGAGCCAGTGTTGATTTACCTTATCTTCCAGGATAATGGTCGGATCCCCTAGATTGTGAGGCTTGAGAATGTCGACTAGTTTGGGTTTTTGTTGCCATGAGTCCACCCAGAATATAGCCGTGGTTCCATTACGAACTTCGCAAAAACTATGTTGTTGGATTAGTGCGCTGTGTTGTTTCGCAGAATTCCAAATTAGTGAGCCTGTTTCTTCAGGGGAGAGTCTTATAAGGTCTCTTGGGGGTCTGTTGTTGGCGTATTTGGCTGTCCATAATTTGTCCCAATGAGTGTGTGGAGCCAACATCCATTCCCACCATATTCGTGCTCCCATTACTTCATTACTGTGAGTCGGATCTCTTAGTCCAAGTCCTTCTACTTCTTTTCAGGTGCACACAGTGCTCCATTTGACTAGAGTGCATTTGCGATTCTGCCTAGATGATTCCCATAGAAAATTGCGTTGCAAAGATTTTATCTGTTTGAGAACCCATTTTGACATTGCAAGGATTGAGAATAGATATATAGGCATGGATTGCAAAACTGATTTGATAAGAATTAATCTGCTTTCCATGTTGAGGGCTCTATAGGTCTAGGAGGAAAGGCAGGCTTCCAACTTTTCTAGAAGTATTTTCCATGAAGAGTGCTTGATGGCAGAATCGATGTGAGGGACGCCTAGGTACTTAGCATGGAGAGTTGCTATGGAGAAGCCCAGAATGTGAGAAATATTGTTTTGAGTATGGATAGGGGTGTTAAAGAAGTAGATCTGGGATTTGGCAACATTTATGGAGGTTCCAAAGGCTTCATAGAAGAGATTCAGAATGGATTTAAACGAATGAGATTCTTGAAGAGATGGGTGTTTAAATAACATGTTATCATCCATGAATTGTTGATGGGTGGTGGCTAGGGAGCCATGGAGGGTGATACCTTTCAATTTCTTGGTTTGAAGAGAATTTTGAATTAACCTCCCAAGGCCTTCTTCCATGAGTACAAAGAGAAAATGAGATAGTGGTTCGCCTTGTCTAATTCCTCTTGAAGGACAGAACAGATGAGATGGTATCCCATTAACCAGGATGGAGGAAAACGTGGAGGAGATGAGATTCATTACCCATCATACCCACATTTTATTGAAACCAAAAGCAACCAGCATATGTTGAATGTAATTCCAGCTTAACTTATCAAAAGCCTTGGAAAGATCAATTTTGAGGAGCATACCTGCCTTTTTGCTGATCTTCAGGGAGTGAATGGCTTCATGCATTAGGATGATTTCATCAAGAATTTGACGTCCTTCCACATATCCGATTTGTTCAAGTGATATTAGCAGTGGGAGCAACGGCTTAAGTCTATTGGCAATGACCTTTGAGATCACCTTATACATAACATTGCATAGAGCTATGGGGCGAAATTTGTCCGGCGTGCTTGATTGATATTCTTTTGGTATGAGAGAAATAAAAGTTGCATTTAGAGAAGGAAGAAGCCAATTCATTGATCTCGATTCTCCGACCAGTTGCCAAACTTCTAGTTTAATAAGGTCCCAGAAATGGTGAAAGAAGTTTGAGGTGAAGCCATCCGGACCTGGGGCTTTGCCATCTTTGGATTGGGCCATTCTTGTTTCTACCTCCTGCAGGGAAATTGGTCGTAGTAGCATTTGAGTGTGCTCCTCCATTATGATTTTAGGAATATGCTGAGTTATTTTATTGATTGTAGGTTGTCTGTTGATTGGAGGTTCTTGATTGACATTTTTAAAGTGCACCAGGAGCACTTGTTTGATGTGATCATGATTTTCCAGTCATTCTCCTTGCTGATTTGTAATTTGGGTGATTTGGTTGTTCATTCTTCTTTGAAAGGTGGATCGATGAAAGAATTTTGTGTTCTTTTCGCCTTCCTTTAGCCATCAGATTCTAGATTTTTTCCGCCAAAGTATTTCTTCTTGTTTTCTTCTCTCATCCAACTCCTCCTGGAGTCTCTGTTCCTGAGCTGCAAGAGGCTTTGTCCTTCCATTGTTGATGATTTCCTGTTGAAGCTTAGCCATTCTGTGTTCTAAATTTTTTGGATATTGTATGACTCCCATAGTGGACTCTCTTTATTCCGAGGAGGTTTTAGTTCAATTGGAAGAGCTTTATAGGTCAAGAAAAATGTTCCATGCAACTGTATACATCTACTTTTTTTGTTCTTTTGTTTTCATAATATAATCAGTTCCAGTGTATTAATATTTAGACTGGCTTTCTTAACTGCTATATTATATAGATCTGGTGGATAGCTATTGGCTACCTTCTTCAATTTATGTATATGTATATAGTTTGCATGTATTTAGTTGGACCATCCCTTTGTAAAGGGGTTAGTCACTTAGTTTTCTGCATAAATCTCCTTTCATAATTATTTCTAGAATTGATAGCCATGTTTAGTTTTATCTCTTTGCTATCTGAAGATATATAAGTAGTATTAAAATACATACTCTTCCATTCTGTCCTTATTATAGAAGATATTAGAATAACTATAAATAGACATGCACTGCTGTTTAAAAAAATAATTCTATGTATCCACACTTCACTTAGTTAATTCAATAAAGGTGTAGCTCTGTCTTGTGTATATTTAATTTCCTCCTATCCACACGCTTAGGGGTTTTCCCCTAGTTGTTGACTGAATAAATTCTATTTTTTACAGAAGCAGATTAAAGTTCATAATTATAAATTATGAGGTAACATAATATCCAGATTTAAACCAAGAACTGGTTTAGAGGTTCTGGCTTATTTGTCCTCATATTTCTGATTCCTACAACCATGCAGAACTGATAGAATTTAATTATTCTACTATTCTGTAAATGTAAGGAACACCAGCACAAACAAAACATTGCAAGAATTATACAACTACAGTGATTAACTTTTTCACTTAACAACAATTAATTTTAACCATTCATAATACTGTGTGAATACCAATTTGGTATTTGACCATTCCTCCCAACCGTAGAGTCCTTTTATCTCCAGAACTCACCCCCGAGCTGAGACCCCCTCCTAGAAAAAACCAACCTCTAATATGTTTCGGAATAGCTTATTTAAGCTTTTTCTTCCCAAATCCTATTTCTAATTCTGTGTCCAGAATATCAGGATTTTTTTCTTCCTGTTTGCCTAGGCTTCCCTATTTAGGGATATTTAAAGTTTCTTTCTGCTTTTCCCAGCTTTTTACCTCTTCCCAACTACTCTACACATCATTGGGGAAACTAGATTTTGCTCAAAATCTAATTTAGAAATAAATTATTTCAAGGATTTTTGAAAGATTTTTGGGGAATTATTTGCCTCTATCCATCCTCATGGATTTAGCAAGTGGTCTCACAATTCTCATTATGGTCAATCTGCACATAATCATTTTATTTATTTTTCATAATTAAATATTTAATTACATCCACACATTAATTATCCATTGGGGTCCACTCCCCTTTGGATTAAAGTTCAAATGTCTAACTTTGACAGAACATAAAACTAGGGGTGTTACAAATACAATTTAGTATCTTAATGTAGCCTTTAACGCAAATAAGGTAATTTACAATGTATGTTTTATAATGCAATTTTATAGTATGTTTGCATTAAACAAATTTATATTAAAATTTAAGTATCAAACCACATCCATAGTAGCTCTTGTATACAAGATGATGATCTATTCATGAATGCAAAATTTATACATGTACCATGTTTTATAATGTGCAATTTTAAGTTATATGATTGTTTTAGACATCTACACATTTATAAGATTAATCAATATAAAATGTATCATGTTTTGTAATTTGAAATTTTACTATTCATCAAAAAAGTTGACAAAACAGCGTCACAAAACCTAAGAAGAATCGTAATGAAAATTGTTCAGCTAAATCGAAAATTACAAACATTGCTTCATATTCATAAACTTATATGTAAAACCTTTAGGCATCAAACCATGCATCATGAAAAATGTAACATGTTTTAAATAATTTTTATTTTTTATTAAACTCAAAAACTATAACTTTAAACCTTATGTCAAACAAATATTTGTAATTTATCTAGAACAACTGAGAAAAGGTAACTCTTTTTTCTTTTTGGGGTATATTATTTTTCTAAGTCCTTTGATCTTTTTTTTTTTTTTTTGTGAATTTGTCTACTTCTATTATTGATACAAAAAATTTATAGAGAGGCCCTGGCCTCAAAATATCTTGCCCAGAGTTGTAGCATTCTCGCAATTAAAAAACTAATAGTTTTCCAGATAAACTTCAGAAACTAAAACTGCACCACTAGTCAAAAGCATACAAGCAAAGATGTGCCGCCCACGCAGGGAAAACCGGCTAATAGACATTGTAACAAAAGTCTATGTTTGTAAACTGATAAACAAAAGACACAGAGAATTTAAACCAATCGAGCGACTGTGAAACAAAAACCTATGAGTGTAGAACTGTTTAGGAATCATGAGAAGTGGGAGGAGGTTCTTCGATGATGCAGTAGCCATACTCGTATGGGTCTTATACCTCTGACTAATTTCCTTCATTTCCATTGAAACATCCTTGCTTGGGGTCACTAGGGCCAGCTTGATGGCTCATGTCTTGAGTTGCACTGCAACTGGGCTCTTTGCGCTTCAGGGTGTCAGTAGGAGGAGTGCTGTGCATATCTTCAGTGTTCTTCTCCAGAGTCACACTTGGAGTCACGGTGGCCACACCTGAGGAATCCTCTTGAAGCACAATAGTGACAGTGGCGATTAAAGTGGATTAGCTGAAAGCCCAGGGGAAATGGAGCTGAGCCGTATGAGACTGTGCAGGGTTGGGGAGCAGGGTGACCGGGATGTGAGGGGAACCCATTTCAAATTGGGGTTGCCCAGACCCATCGACACGACCACTTCTAGTGATGAGATAGCAGCCAGAGAAATAATCCGAGGATTGGGAAGTGGAGCGAGAGGTAGAAGTGGAGGGCTGACGAACAACATGCCCGTGACTGCTGCCTCTCCGACAACGCATACGCTGGAATAACCTTGGCATGATGCGACGAATAGGCAGAGTGGTGCAAGTATCGGAGATACGATAGCAGGGGATGGTAGTGTAGTTGAGAGATTCAGTCAGCAGGGGAGCACAATCATGCAGAGCCGAGGCACTGGCGGAGGGTGAATTGAACCTTAGCTTGCAAAAGGGGATCTGAGAGATATGGATGTCAGGCAGCAGATCGATGTAGCACTCCAGAGTGCAGCGTTTCCCAGTGCTAGTCTGAGAGTGGGGCTCTGCGGCAGCAAAAGAGCAGCTTGAGCTCAAAGGTGGAGTAGGAATGAACCTGGGGGGAGGTGCCATGGTCATAAAGCAAGTGAGCTAGTAAGGAGGAATGAGTTGCATTAAAGCAGCACTGAACGAGATGGCAGGGGAGTTAATGCAGGACGTCACGTGAGGCTGGGTGGTGGTGGTAAATATCCATGGAGTAACTCACAACACCGACCATGTACAATTCTGGCTAATCACCCGCCACCGGGATTCCTTTAATCTTTCTTTTAGGACTTTTGACCCTTTTTTTTATTTTTTTGATTCTTTTTATTTTTTACAAAATATGTGAACATGCAGGTATGTAGCACACGTATTTACAAAATTACCAATAGTCAATTCAAAAAATTATAAATCCTATATTTATAGGTTACTAATGTGCCTAATGCCCCGCATCACCAAGGATGACTAATTTTATTTAAAACTATATCTTCATACCAAGGATGAATATATCTCATAAGAAGCTGCCTTGAGTCTATAACAAACCTCATCAAAAATTTTAAAATCATTTTTTTTTTAAATAAAAATAAACATAGATATAAATTTATCTTTTGAAAATTAAATGTCATATTCATTTCCATACAAGTAGAAGTGAGTTACTATTTTTAATTAAAACTATATCTCATACCAAGGATGACTATTTTTAGTTTAAAATATATCTCATACCAAGGATGACTATTTTTACTTAAAACTATATCTCATACCAAGGATGAATATATCTCATAAGTAGCTTCCTTGAGGCTATAAAAAACCTCATCAAAAATTTTAAAATCATATATCGATACTACCCAAAAGTCTTTTTGTAGGGTGTCATTGAGGAAACAAAATCCTATATTTTCATAACTTAAAAACATTGTTCTATCAACGTACTAGAATTGATATACTTTGAATGAAAGTTCACCATTTAACATGGTCATGTTATAACATGTTTATGTAATTTTTATAGGACCAAAGCATGGCATTTTGTTGAAAGAAATAAACTTGTGAATGATAGTTTCACATTTGAAGGATAGGTTTACTTTGACACTGCTCGATGTCATTAGGAAAGGATATTTCGCATCCTTTTTCAATTGTTTTAAAAACCTTTTATATGTCATTAGATTATGTGATGGATGCTTTTATTGTGCCTTTTATTCTGGAAGTCAATTCCAATACACCTTCATAATTCCAACTTCTATGAACATTGAAAATTCATTATCCATGAGTACAAGACAGAAGTTGGGGATTTATACAAGTTTCTTTACTATAATGAGCTCTAATTGCCCTAAATTATGAACTTCATTAAGAAATTATGTGACATACCCTCGGGTTACAAGCCAACCAAGATAGCTTATATATCAATCATTATTTGTCCCTATGTACATAAACGGTTAAATGTAAGCAAATGTGACATCTTAGACTTTTCAATCCATAGATCCAACCTCATTTAAGGGGAAAAAATGTATAAATATCCAAACCAACAATCCAATTGTTGTGAATTTCTCCATCATCAACATCTACAGCCACAAGGCTAGGTGTTTTGAACTGAATCATGTTTTGACATACATGACAGCAACAACAGTTTAGCCTACAAACAAAGAAAATAATATGAAGAACTTTCAAATAAATGAAGTTATCTTGACAACCCAACTCTTTAACATTGTTATGTACTGAGAACAGAACCCACAATGGTACCAATGCAAGTGAATAATGCTAAGGGATATGATTTGAAAAGCATTAAGGTATATATGATTTTAAGATTTGAATGAATTGAAAAGTTAGCTTCACATGGACTTGTAAAGGGGAACATTCATCCCCATCATAACATGTTTATATGAAATTGAGCCATACAGAGACTATTGATCTCAAGATTCAAGGTTTGTTGTCTTCAGAATCTCATATAAACTTTGCCTAAAGTTTTAATAAAAAGCCAATATTTTGATTATGAAAAAATGCACATGTGGTGTTAGTATATAGGTCAACAATTTCATAATGGAATGCATTGTTATAGCATGGACTCTTTATTTTCACATCTTACCAAGCATACTGATAGATATTTATATATTGTAATTTTTTTTTTTAAAATTAAAGTAACTTCAATCTCCTATTTCGAAGATATGTTTTAAAAAGCTTCAATATCTATTTCCTGACCCCTTGCAGCAACACATGTCTACATACGAGCACCGCCATAAATAACCTGTCCCCATTATTAATTTATTATTGTACCCATTACCCCAACTCTTCTATTGCGCCATTGTCCCACATTCGAATTCTTGCAAACAACCAACACAACCAGAGCTGCTCTGAACTCTGGCTAGAGATGGGAGGTGCAAGAATATGCCATGAAAGTGCCGAAGAATTGTTAGACTCATTTCCACCCGTTAAACAATTATTTGAACAAGCCGGTTGGATAGATTATATTCGCAGGTTTCAGGGGCATGAAAATGACATAGGGCCTAAAATTAACCATAAATTATAGGGAGGATAGATCAAAGGTAGCAGGGACAGTGGTGCATGTGACAGAAGAGGCGATTGTTGAAGTGTTGGTTACTCCAGATGGGAGAAAAGTGGTTCGCACCCTGAAAACCCCAACCTGATATTGTGAGGAATTTCCTTTAGGTAGGTGAACAACTGATCAAGAGTGGCTCAGGATATGAGAGGAAGTCATTACCACAACCCTGGTCAGATGCTGCATTCCTTGTCTAGAGATTTTTCACTTGTGAAGGAAGGTATGTGGTTATTTATTATGAGCACCTCCGCTTGTTAGACCACCTGCGTCATGGAAGGTTGCTTAACATGCCTTTATTTCTTGCAAAAACCCTAGACCAAATGGCCCGAGGTGTGCAGAAATCAAAGCAGACACTCTAAATCCTTTCCCATCAATGCCATGTTAAAATTTTGGTGGTTTCTGCGCTGCAAAGGGAAGGGAGAACTTGGGATGAACTAGTTGGAAGGCCATTGCATGTTGAAGCTGCAACTCCACCCCATGACCTCCAAGCTGCAACTCCGCCCCATTCCCTCTCAGTGGAGGGAAACTCCACCCCATGCCCTCTCAGTGGCAACTCCACCCCATAACCTCTCAGCGGCAACTGCACCCCATGCCCTCTCAGCAGCAACTGCACCCCATGCCCTCTCAACAACAACTCCACCCCATGAACCCTCAGCGGAAACTCCACCCCATGAACCCTCAGCGGCAACTCCACCCCATGAACCCTCAGCGGAAAATCCACCCCATGCTCTCTCAGTGGCAACTCAACCCCATGAACCCTCAGCGGCAACTCCACCCCATGAACGCTCAACGAAAACTCCACCCCATGACCCCTTAACGGAAACTTCTGCTGCTAAAGCTGCACATAAAGGAGATGGCCAAGATAATGATGATGAATTAAAAATATTGGTGAGTAAACCTGCGACCAGAAGATTGAGATGATATAGGAAACGCCTAGCAGCAATGCCAAAAGCCCATAAGAACAAGGGAAAGAGAGGTCCACCCAATGACTCCTTAGTGGCAACTTTTGCTGCTAAAGCTGCACATAAAGGAGATGGCCAAGATGATGATGATGAAGTACAAATATTGGTGAGTAAACCTACGACTAGAAGATTGAGAGGATACACGAAACACCCAATAGCAGTGCCAAAAGCCTAGAAGAACAAGGGAAAGAGAGGTTGTTATGCTCTAGTTCCTCAAACCCTCCCCATTGTTATAGAAAAACTCCTAGAAGAGATAGGAGTAGAAGAAAAGCAAGAGAAAGAGAAAGAATATCCACTTGATGTATTAATTGAAGGGGTCATGGAAAAAGGATGCATGCAACAAGGATGCATGGAAGAAGGATTAGGCCAGCTTGCTGACACAAATGAACAAGTTGATAAGCTTCCCTCTCCTAATTCTGACAATGAATACACAACGGGTCTAAGAAAATGGTACCCCTCAGATGGCCTTATCTCAATCCAAATGTTGTATGCAGATGAAGAGGAGTACTATCAATTGAGGAGGGAAAAAGTGCTGGCCCAACCAACTGCACAACCCAAATTGTTTGGAGATGATCAGGAGGACCAATCAAATGCACAACCAGAATTGAGAAACAAGCGCATTGCAAAAGCAAGTACCTATAAACATCTTCCTTTGTATATTTCATTGTTAAGGAAGAATAGGACTCTCGAGATGAAAAACAGACAACTACAGATCAAAATAAAAACCCTAACAAATAAGCTCAGACAAAAAGAAACTTTTGATATATTAGATTGCTTGGCCCAAGTTATAGAGTCCATACCCACTGATGACATAGGTATTCCTTCTCCAGGGGTCCAACAAGATATACCCCTTGGAAAAAAATAGACTGTTAACATTGAAGTTGCAGAGTCCATACCCATTGATGACATAGGTATTCCTTTTCCCAGGGTCCAACAAGATATACCCCTTGGAAAAAAACAGACTAATGACATTGAAGTTATAGAGTCCCATACCAAAATCATAGTTGTCCATATAGAGGAACAAGGATTACATATCAAAGATACAAAATAAATGGGTATAGACACAGAGGAACAACAACCAAAACTGAAACTAACAGAGGATGAGGAAATATAGATCAAACTATCCAAAGACATTAGTGAGAAAAAAGATGATGAGGAACCTTACAGTGTGCACAACAAATCACTTCCTGACCTTGCCAAGATATTTGAATAATATCAAAACAAATTTTTACAAAGACATAAAAAAATAGTGGCTAAGCTGGAAAGAAGAGTGACCAAGTTGGAGAAGGATAAGCAAGAAGTAGGAAAGCTAATGGATGGTGTGCTCACTTGCAGGGCTCCTTCAACAAATTACAACGTGTACTTGACTGAAAAATTCATGATATTTAAAAAGAATGCTATCATCCAAAATATCCGTCTCCGGGTGGAAAGCAGTTATTGTTTCGAGGAGGCATATATGTCAATTTGTAATCAAGAGAAAGACTTGCTCTGTGAACTGTACCAACATAATTTTTTGGTACCTTATAATACAAAATGGAATACCAAATATGTTACAGGGGGTGTCCAATTGAGGGCATTTGTATCGTATTTGAGAAATCAAGCCAGTTGGTTGGATGATATGAACATTTATTTACAAAATTCCGAGAACCTTCTGTGGGTTAGACGAGAACATCCCAAACCTGTGGAGGTGATAAAAGAACATCAAAAATACATCAAATCTCCAAAAGTAGTGGAGGTTATCTCCGAGAACAGGGAGATGACCATTGCATATTGTGCAGACCAGATTCAATTATTGGAAACTAAGGCATAGGGAGGATGTAAGGCAAGGTGGGATAGCATGGAAAAACAACCTCTAGGTAAAGATCCATTTAACTACCTCAACTTAAAGACAACCTTAACAAGGGTTGCTCAGTATATTATTGTTATGGGACAGTGTGGGAATCACTAGATAGGTCTTAGATTTCGGTATCCAATGTTCTGGCTTCCAACAAGGGTATATAAAAAGAAATATACACTGACCAAAAAAGAAGAATTTGACTGCTGGAAGGTAATTATGGAGACAGGAGGGTATCTTCATCCCGATGAACCAGGAAATAGTGATTATTGTATCAACAATCTTCATGAATGTCCCCCTTCATTCACATATTGAGATTGATAGATTGGGTCACCGTTGCTGACACACTGTCTCACAGTTTCTTACACATTGGGTCACTTCTGTTGACACACTGGGTCACAGTTGCTGACACGTTGGGTCACCGTTGCTACAACACTGGTTCATCGTTGCTGACACACTGGCTCACAGTTGCTGACACACTGGCTCACCGTTGTTGCAACACTGGCTCACCGTTGCTGCAACACTAGCTCACCGTCGCAACAACTCATAGACAGTAAAGGCATTATATTTGATGTTGTAATATATAACTCTCCAGTTTGTTTTGTTAGTTATAAAAAACTGGTAAAATTGTGTTTGACATGTTTAGTTACAATTTAAATGTAGTTCCTCTAATAATTTTATTACATTTTCGTTGTTTTTATTCAAATTTATATATTAGATTATTGTTTGCACACCAATATATGCAACTATGAAATCAAGCCTGCTGTCAGACACACTAGGTCGAGTTTCTACAACACCGTTCACTCATTACTGCAACATTGGCTCACCGTTGCTGCAACTCATAGACAGTAAAGGCATTATATTTGATGTTGTAATATATAACTCTCCAGTTTGTTTTTTTAGTTATAAAAAACTGGTAAAATTGTGTTTGACATGTTTAGTTACAATTTCATTGCAGTTCCTCTAATAATTTTGTTACATTTCCATTGTTTTTATTCGAATTTCTATAGCATATTATTGTTTGCACACCAATATATGCAACTATGAAAGTATGAAAAACCACTTGAAAGCTATCTCGCATGACTTACAAAACAATCAATGTATTAAAAGAATGAGTGTAAATGCATGGAGTTATTTAATCACTTTAAATGAAAATTCCATCAAATTAGAGAAATCTCCAACCATATCCTCACCACCTATCAAACATACATGGACATAGTCAACAACACATTAATACATCAAATACAGCTAATACAGGAATAAATATTAATATCAAATTGAAAACAAAAGGAGTGAACAACAAACCTGGAAAATCATTCATTGTTGACACGGGGGCGTCCTCGCTTGTTGAGTTCTTCAAACTGAAACGATTCATCTTCACCTGCCAGGATATATAAGTCAATTTTGAATATTGCACTATGTTGCCTTGTTTTTCTTCTCTTTTTGGGGCTTAGGAAACTCTTCTTCCTCTTCGAAGACAACCCAAAAGCACCCAATCCACACTTGAATTCATAATCCATAATATGAAGATTGTTGGCGTCATCCAACAATTTTTTAACTAAAGAAATCAACTGTTCAATCTTGGTCAAAGTAGCTGGAGGACTGTTTCGAACCAGATCTAAGTAGTCGAACAAATCCTCCTTGGCCATCTCAATTTCTTCAACATTTACATCAACATTGTGAATATCCATGGAATCTTCAAGCAGATAAGATACTACCTCTATACTTATCTCAGGAGGGTCATTGTATGACTCAGTTGTTCTTTGATGATTTTGTAATTGGTTTGAAGCCATTGAACCAGAGCAAAACCAACCCACCTTTATGGCATGCTTTCATATGTTGCCATGAATAGATTCTATGACTATGGGAAATCACAGTTATGAAATTTGTACGATTAAAAGTGAAAAGATATTTCTTATTAACTTTAGATTGACTCCTCACCCAAAAAGCATGAGACATTTGCGAATGAGGGCTGCAATCACTATCTGGTATCCTTTTTTCTTTTTCCACTGATGATTCCAACTGTTTCTCTTTCTTGTAATTATTTAAAAATCCTTCCTTTTTTAGAATTTCCTTAAACCAATAATAAGGTTCAACATTTTTTAGAAGAACATATATCAACCAGTCCATCCTACGAGAACATTTCTTTCTTCTATCAGATAGAAAGTGTGTCTTTAAGTAACAGTGATATGATTCCACATCATTGTTTGTCTCTTGATTTGCATGGGTTAAATCCCAACAACCTTTGACCCACATCTCTAATTGCATAAAATTTGGGTTAATGAAGATATTTCATCCATATTTCAAACCAAAAAGAGAAATGTAACTTCAGAGTTTTTCAACTTACAAATCTTGTCACCCGCAACCCAATTCTTGTTGAAATAGTCTAGGAACTTTTCCTGATCAGCAAATTTGTTGAAGAAAGCATTAATTGCAGTGATGACTTCAACATTGGAACAATAATTCATAATTAAACCCAAATCACTAAACATTTCTTTTTCTATTTCTGGATTACTGGCCAATCGATTCACATTTTTTAGCCATGCTCGACGTACGTGCCAAACACACAAGATAATATTGCACCTTGTGATTCTCTTGCCACATTCAATTCATTTCTAGCATGTTACTTTTGTAATAAATACAAGTTTTACTGTGAAACAAGAATATTGAAGTTACCTTAAAGCACCAATTTCAGCCAATGCATCATCAACCATGAAAGCATTAACTTTCCAACTATGATCAACTTGGTCACACCTATGGATGAGCTACTCCAACCATATTGAAATGTCCTGTGATGTATTATGTGATGACACCACCCATGCAACATGCACCCCACTTTGTTGGTGATCAAACACGACGAGTGTGTACAATTGATACTATCACATTCAAAACACATAGATCATTAACTTCAGATCATCAATCATTATTAATCAAGTTATTGTACTAGATCAATCATTCTTAATACACTCACCCCATACTTATTCGTGCTAAATGTCGAATCCATGGCTATTAGGCTATTATTTGATAGCTTCACCATGGTCTCCAACATCCACTTCATCTAAATTCCAATTATAAAAGGGACATCTCCACCATTGGGCTTTTGATAAAAGAAAAAATCATTTTGGTGTTTCCTATACCAAAGGTTCACACTCATTTCATCCTTCTGATGCAACTGATAATTTCCTTTCATTAGACGATTATATATGTTAACAACATCTTTTCTACACAAAAATAAATCCCTATCTCGAGCTGCAGCATCCATGTCAATATATTTTTTAACGTGCATTTTGCAAATAGAGTCAATTGGCACATCCAAAAAGAAACAACTCTCTACATAGGAAACCATGTTCCTTGATAACTTTGGTTTATGTAGCGCCCTAGCATGAACAGAGGTGTCATGTTGGCCATGACAAGGCAATCTTTAGCTATCTACATTCTCATACATGTTATATGTTATTATCGCAACCTTAGGGATTTGAACCATAATTTTTAAAATGAAATGGCATTGGCATCCCCTCTTTTTCACAAATGAGTATTTTCGCTTCACTTCATCTTGTCCCCTTCTGTCATCGGGGCCATATGAACAAGTATAGCTGCATAAAAAATTTTGGAAGCTCAATACATATGATACCAACATATTGAAAACTATTTCAGCACTATTCATACCAACATATTGAAAACTGTATGAGCACTATTCATACCAACTCCATTGAAAATTGTTTGAGAACTATTCATACCAGCATATTGAAAACTATTTGAGCACTATTCATACCAACATATTGAAAAATTTATGAGCACTATTCATACCAACATATTGAAAATTGTTTGAGCACTAGTCATACCAACATATATACATAGGATTTATAAAAAAACTTACACTTCATATACCAAGGAAGCAGTAGGCCTTGAGCCTCGGCATTTGCTTTGTACCCTGGTGAAAGAACATGGACCAATTGGGTTCATTTCCTCTCCTTTAATAAATTCTTCAACTCTAGCTGAAGGAATTTTTGCAATCCGATCTAAGGAGTCCATGTGTTTTCCTTGTACAAGAGACCAATCTAAATCCGACCTAGAGAAGATTTGCTTTTCTTTAGGTTTTTCACCAGAAGGGCAATTATTGATTCCCATTTCACTTGCTTCACCATTTTTAAGTGAGTATCTGGTTAAGCTAGTTTTTGCAATGGTGGAGTGGGCACAAAGGGGATTATCACTTAAAAATACTCATACATCGAATTAAAAGACAGTGTTTCACTAAAGAAAACAGAAACAACCCGATTTTTAGCAGACTGGTTTTCAATAGTGGTCCCGCGAGTCAGTCTAGTTTTCAGTAGTGGTCCCACGGGTTTCCGCAATGGAGGAGTGGGCACAAAGACTATTCTCCCTTAAAAAAACACAAACATCAAATTAAAAAATAGACCCCAGTTTTCAGTAGCCACGTTCTTCAATCTAGTGACTCTCCATTTCGTTCAATCCAGCGACTCTCCCTTTCGTTCAATCCAGCGACTCTCCCTCTCGATTTTTCAGTAAGATTTTAGTAACATTCAAGCGAATATACCTCTCAATTTTTGGTTCATTCCATGATTCTACAACGCGCACCGACCTGAACGCAGGGGGCGCAGGGATTTACATTTGTGTTATTCATGGCACCCCCATCACGGTAGATGGGTAGGAGGAAAACAATACGTTTCGTGGGGCAGAGACAGAGATGGAGCTAACGGGGAAGGGTAATGGTAACATCGCGGGGACGGATGGAGACAAAGATGATGAGGGGCGTGGGGCCCGCATTTGCCGGTGGCATTCGGCGGATATATTCGGCAGTATTCTGGGGGCACAAAACCCGAAGGCCATTCTGTCGAATGGTTAGCTTAATCCTAATGAATATAAGAGCACTAATTTCCATTCAAGTTGGTACCCTAAGGTCAAATCCGAAGATTTTTTAATGATATTTATATTCAACTATGGTATTTGACAGTTTGTAGCATGTATTTGCTACTATAACTTATATAATTTATATTAAAAATTAGCACAATTTATTTATCAACGTGGTTAATATATTTTGATAGTTGTATATAAAATAGATTTATTAAAATAAATAAATTTACAACAACATTCACTAATATAGTTAACATAAGCATATAGTACTATATCCACTACCCACTCCATATATTTTACCAAAATATTCATTATATATTTATGAATATAATTACCAATATATTTGATATATCTACTGATAATATATTAATAATATTAACTATGTGCATGTTATATATTAAACTTATATATATATATATATATATATATATATATATGTGTGTGTGTGTGTGTGTGTGTGTGTGTGTGTGTGTGTGTGTGTATGTATGTATATATTTTCAATACAATAGTTATGACTCAAACTAAACTAAAGTTAAAATATAACATAATAATAGTATTTTATTACTATTTATAATAAGTATATATCTCTTACCAAAATCCCAAGGGATTATTAGTATTATAAGCTAAAATCATAATTAAACCTAAAGGTATGATATTATAAACTGAAGGAATTAGAGAACACTAAGGAAAAATGTTAAAAACCTAAGAGATCAAGAACCCCAAGGGATCCATATTAAAAAGAGAAGATATTAATAAAGCCTAGGAATTAATATTTTAAATAAAAATGAACAATAAACTCACATGATTATTAATATTATAAACCGAAGAGTACAATCAACTTTAGGGTTTGTTAATACTATAAACCTAATGATTTAATAACCTCAAGGATCAATAAACCCAATAGATTGATATTAACAACCCAAGGAAATAATAAAATTAAGGGCTTAATACTAAGAAACCAAAGGTTTATAAACCTAAGAGAAAAAAATTAAAAATAAGAGATTAATATTATAAACTAAATATAAAACCCTTGGATAAATAATATAAACCATGAAAACAACATTAATATCTTAAACTCAAGGTATTAAAATATCGAAGGCATTAATTGGTAAACCAAAATAATTAATAATATTAGAAAGTTAAGTAACAAATAAACAAAAGCTTTTAATATTATAAACTCAAGAAATTAGGACACTTAAGGGAAAAATATTATAAACCCAAGGGATCAACATAAATATTATAAACTACGAAATCAATAAACTAGAGGAATTACTATTTTAATGTGAAGAGATTAATAAACCCTAACAATTAATATTTTAAGGTCAAAACCTTAGTAGATTAATAAACCTTAAGAATTAATATTTTAAACTCAAGAGATTTGAAAATCCAAGGCATTATTAATATTATAAACCAAAACAACTAATAAACCCAAATGTTTAATATTATAAACCCAAGGAATTGGTGAACCCAAGGGATAAATATTAAAAAATTAAGAGATCAATATGGCGAATATTAAAAACATAAAATATTATTAAATCCTACAAATTAATATCTTAAACATAATGGATTGGTAAACTCAGATGATTATTAATATTATAAACCCAAGGGAATAATATTAAAGATAAGAGAGTAATACTATAAACCTGAAGTATATAAAAACCCTTAGGTAAATACTATCAACCATAAAATAAACTTGGTTGACCATGCTTGATTTAAATATGGAGAAAATTGTTTACACAATTCGAAAACTCAAGGGATTAATAAACCCCTTGAATTAATATTTGAAACTCAAAAACTTAAGAAATTAATAAACCATAAGAAAACACATTTTAAACTCGAGATGTTAATAAAGCCAAGGGATTATTAATACTATAAACCAAAAAAATTAATAAACCCAAGGGTTTAATATTATAAACCAGAGAAATTAGGGGACTCAAGTGATAAATATTAAAAACCTAAGGGATCAATAAGACTAAAGGAATAAAATTAAAAATGCAAGAAATTAATAAACCCTAAGAAATAATATTTTACATTCAAAAACCTAGGAAATTAATAAAACATAAGAATCAATATTTTAAACTCAAAATATTAATAATCCCAAGGGATTATTAATATTATAAACCAAAAGAAATAATAAAACCAAGGGTTAAATATTATAAACCAAAGGAAGCGGTCAACCCAAGGGATAAATATTAAAAACATAAGGGATTAATAAGGCCAAGGGGTCAATATTAAAGACACAAGAGATTAATAAACCCTATGAATAAATATTTTAAACTAAAAAAACTAAGAAATTAACAAACCTTAATACTTAATATTTTGAATTCAAGAGATTAATAAACCCAAAATATTATTAATATTATAAACCAAAAGAAGTAATAAACCCAAGGGTTTAATATTATAAACCAAGAAACTAGTAAATCCTAAGAATTAATATTTTAAACTCAAGAGATTAATAAAACCTTGGAATTAATATTTTAACTCAAGAGATTAAAAAATCCAAGGTAAACCAAAATAACTAATAAACACAAGGGTTTAATATTACAACCAAAAGGAATTGGTGAACCCAAGGGATAAGTATTAAAGACCTAAGGGATCAATATTTTTTTTTTCTAAATAAGTATATTTCTATTTATATAACATAAAAATACATGGTGACCACAGCCTCAGCTAAGTGAGCCTGAGAGCTGGGTATGATTGTCAAAAAATACATAATTCTGGACTGCCCAAGAAGGGGAAACCAGTCCCTTAGATAATTGTCTTGCCACCCTCACAGGGGAAACTGGAATTAAGTTCAAAAAATGGACCCATGAAAATAAAAATTGACCCATGAAAACAACATTTGTCACTCTCAGCAAAGGAGAGATTAAAAAAAACAAAAAAATGACCCATGAAACCTGGGCTTCAGATCCGTGTTCCAGCAGAGGTTACCATGTTTACTTGTCATTTGTAGGAGAGGGAGGTTCCTCCTCAATGCATCATCTGTATTCGTCATTTCTGCCATCTTCATCTGCAGTTGTTGCACAAGTGGGTTTACTAGCTGCCTCATTCATCAATTCCTTTTCCTTACCAACACTTTCCATCCCTAGCGACGCACTCTTTTCCTTGGAATCATCTTTTTCCTCTTTACTAGCTGCTTCCTCCCGAAGGGTGACAGTGATGAAAGCAGTAATTATAGGTTGGTCCATGGTGCAAGAAAAATGGAACTCGGCTCTATGGGAGGTTTGGCGAAGAGCAATTTGGGTGAGTGGAGTGGAGACAAGGGTATCAAAATGCTGAGTGATTGGTTGTGAAGGAGACACAACATCATGAGACTAGGAGTCATGGATAGGATGCGCCTACCTAGCAAGGTTGGCTCTTCCCTGTTTTCTCCAGGTTTCAGGGTAATGGCCACGAGATAATTCCTCACAGGAAGAATCAGAATTGGAGGTGGACTGAGAGAAAATTACTTTTCCCTGGCTGCTACCACGTCAGCTTCTCATCCTCTATCTAAGGTAAGGTATTCTGATAGTGGAGCTCCGGCAATAGTGGCTATGCTCAAGACAGGAATGACAATGCTCAGACAGGAATGGAGAGGCTTGCGTTGCAAGGGGCCAAGTATTCTTGCAACAGAGTGTGCTCTGTGTATAGTGAAATTCCAGCAAAATTTCAATGCAACTAAGCAACAAGCGTCGTCTTCCTGTGTGCGTTCGAGCACTTGGCTCGACACAAGAAGGAGGATAAAGGCACCTATATGGAGTAGGAGAACAACATTCAAGGATGGCATGAATAGAATTTTGGTGCAACGGAGCCATTATAAACCAGAGTAGTGGAAAATTCTAGCAGTGGAATGAGTTAATGTCACAAGTGTTATGCAGGCTAGCAGCATTAGATGGAGAATTAATTCACCTGTGGGTGGCCGTATGGCTACACCACGCACCCGACGCTGGGAACCTCACAGCGGTGAACTTCCCATCCACCTTAAACATCATCCACATCTGGAACTGCAATATCTTTGTGCACCAGTGTGATGCAATCCTGTAGAAGTGCACTCTCATGGAGAATTTTGAGGGGCCCATGTTTGAGAGTGTCTACACTTTCCACTCCAACATTTCCCAAGAAGTCTACAACTTTGTTTCCATCTCATTTGATATGAGTGAACGAGATGGCTTTACAGATCTTTAGCCATCAGTCCATCATTTCAAGTCGAGCTACTAGTCTCCAGCTGGTAGCCACTTTGGCTGCTGTAATTCCCCAGAGTAGTTGATTGGCCATGTTGGTGAGCACCTGTGAGTCTCCTTCAATTACAATGGGGAAGTGATTATAGTGTTGAGCTAAGTAACGACCTTGCCACAAACCTTCAAATTCTTCAAAGTTGTTAGTGTCCCAACCAATAGAGATATAGTAGATTTCTAGAGGAGCCCCACTGCAGTCTTAGAAAATGCCACCAAATCTTGCTTTTCTGGGGTTTCCCTTAGAAGCGCCATCGAAATTTAGTTTAAACAGTCCTGTGGAGGGAGAATATCATTGATTTGGAATTCTCGGAGTGTTCTTCGCAGTACTGGTTGGAGTATGAGTGATCTTAAGTTTCCAGTTCTCCCAAATGGCCTTTTCTTGTGGCTTTGTTGGAAGATATTCTTCCTTCCACTCATGAAGAGCTAGTGATTCTTGAAGGTTATTGATAAAATTACACCAGATTATTGCCAATGATGTGCTTTGGCTTTTGAATATTCTCTTGTTTCTCTTCTTCCAGATTGTCCATAGGAGCAGGCCTGGGAGAATTCACCATAGTGTGTTCAGAAGAGTGTTGCTGTAAGGTGTCGTTGGCCAATTGCAGATAGTGTTTATTATATCCCTAGAAGGTTTGCTCCTTTTGTCGTGAAAGCTTAGTTTCTCCCAGAGATTATTTGCAAGAGTACAGTAGACCATGAGGTGTTGAATTGTTTCACTATTTTGATTATAGTTGGAACATCGAGAGGGTCCTATAAAGCCCTGTTTGATAAAATTATCCCAAGTGAGAATTCTTTTGTGGCTGATAAGCCATAGAAAAGAAGAAACTTTTGGCCAAATTTTAGGAGACCACATAAGCTACCAAAGAGGGTGAGGAGGATCAGTGATCGGGTGCATCAAAGTGTAGGCTTGTTTTTTGGTGAACATTCCTTTGGTGGTGTATCCCCATCTAAGAACGTCTGGTTCCTCCGAGCATCTAATCTTCCTTTACTGTAGTTTTAGGCTGAGTGCTTCCCATGTGTCTTCCTATTCCTGGGGAGTGATTTTAGCAGAGTGCTTCCATTTCCTGAATCCATTGTTGCTCAAAGGGAGCCAGTGTTGATTTACCTTATCTTCCAGGATAATGGTCGGATCCCCTAGATTGTGAGGCCGGAGAATGTCGATTAGTTTGGGTTTTTGTTGCCACGAGTCCACCTAGAATATAGCCGTGGTTCCATTATGAACTTCGCAAAAACTATGTTGTTGGATTAGTGCGTTGTGTTGTTTCGCATAATTCCAAATTAGTGAGCCTGTTTCTTCAGGGGAGAGTCTTATAAGGTCTTCTGGGGGTCTGTTGTTGGCGTATTTGGCTGTCCATAATTTGTCCCAATGAGTGTGTGGAGCCAACATCCATTCCCACCATATTCGTGCTCTCATTACTTCATTACTGTGAGTCGGATCTCTTAGTCCAAGTCCTTCTACTTCTTTTCAGGTGCACACAGTGCTTCATTTGACTAGAGTGCATTTGCTATTCTGCCTAGATGATCCCCATAGAAAATTGCGTTGAAAAGATTTTATCTGTTTGAGAACCCATTTTGACATTGCAAGGATTGAGAATAGATATATAGGCATGGATTGCAAAACTGATTTGATAAGAATTAATCTGCTTGCCATGTTGAGGGCTCTATAGGTCTAGGAGGAAAGGCAGGCTTCCAACTTTTCTAGAAGTATTTTCCATGAAGAGTGCTTGACGGCAGAATCGATGTGAGGGACGCCTAGATACTTAGCAGGGAGAGTTTCTATGGAGAAGCCCAGAATGTGAGAAATATTGTTTTTAGTATGGATAGGGGTGTTAAAGAAGTAGATCTGGGATTTGGCAACATTTATGGAGGTTCCAAAGGCTTCATAGAAGAGATTCAGAATGGATTTAAACGAATGAGATTCTTGAAGAGATGGGTGTTTAAATAACATGTTATCATCCATGAATTGTTGATGGGTGGTGGCTAGGGAGCCATGGAGGGTGATACCTTTCAATTTCTTGGTTTGAAGAGAATTTTGAATTAACCTCCCAAGGCCTTCTTCCATGAGTACAAAAAGAAAATGAGATAGTGGTTCGCCTTGTCTAATTCCTCTTGAAGGACAGAACAGATGAGAGGGTATCCCATTAACCAGGATGGAGGAAAACGTGGAGGAGATGAGATTCATTACCCATCATACCCACATTTTATTGAAACCAAAAGCAACCAGCATCTGTTGAATGTAATTCCAGCTTAACTTATCAAAAGCCTTGGAAAGATCAATTTTGAGGAGCATACCTGCCTTTTTGCTGATCTTCAGGGAGTGAATGGCTTCATGCATTAGGATGATTTCATCAAGAATTTGACGTCCTTCCACATATCCGATTTGTTCAAGTGATATTAGCAGTGGGAGAAACGGCTTAAGTCTATTGGCAATGACCTTTGAGATCACCTTATACATAACATTGCATAGAGCTATGGGGCGAAATTTGTCCGGCGTGCTTGATTGATATTCTTTTGGTATGAGAGAAATAAAAGTTGCATTTAGAGAAGGAAGAAGCCAGTTCATTGATCTCGATTCTCCGACCAGTTGCCAAACTTCTAGTTTAATAAGGTCCCAGAAATGGTGAAAGAAGTTTGAGGTGAAGCCATCCGGACCTGGGGCTTTGCCATCTTTGGATTGGGCCATTCTTGTTTCTACCTCCTGCAGAGAAATTGGTCGTAGTAGCATTTGAGTGTGCTCCTCCATTATGATTTTAGGAATATGCTGAGTTATTTTATTGATTGTAGGTTGTCTGTTGATTGGAGGTTCTTGATTGACATTTTTAAAGTGCACCAGGAGCACTTGTTTGATGTGATCATGATTTTCCAGTCGTTCTCCTTGCTGATTTGTAATTTGGGTGATTTGGTTGTTCATTCTTCTTTGAAAGGTGGATCGATGAAATAATTTTGTGTTCTTTTCGCCTTCCTTTAGCCATCAGATTCTAGATTTTTTCCGCCAAAGTATTTCTTCTTGTTTTCTTCTCTCATCCAACTCCTCCTGGAGTCTCTGTTCCTGAGCTGCAAGAGGCTTTGTCCTTCCATTGTTGATGATTTCATGTTGAAGCTTAGCCATTCTGTGTTCTAAATTTTTTTTCTCCTGGAAGATGTTCCCAAATAGAGTGGTTAAAAATTTTGATTTGAGATTTGACATATCGAAGCTTTTGTTGAAACTGATACATTTTGGAACCTGTTGGCGCAACAAAATTCTCCCAGGCTGTGTGGACTAGGGTTTTGAAGTTGGGATGATTGAGCCAGAAGACTTCAAATCTGAAGGGCCGCTTTGATAGGTTGTTGGGTCGCTACCATTGAAGAGAAATAAGCCAATGGTCCGAGCCCGATATAGGTAAGATAGAGGAAAAGATGTCTCCTCCCAAATGTATGGCGTTGTTTGAGATTAAGAAGAAATCTAGTTTGGACGCAATTTTCTGATTTCAAAATCTTTTGTTGTTCCAAGTATACATTCCATTGGAGAAAGGTAGGTCAATGAACCAACAGCTCTTAATGAATTCTTGGAAGTGGGAGATTTCAGGCTCTAGTCTTGATCGGCCCCCTATTTTTTCTTCAAGTTTGGTTATCATATTAAAGTCCCCTCCTATTAGCCATGAGGGATGTGTTCTGTTGGAGTTGATAACCTCCATTGTATTCAAGAGCTCCATCTTGCTTGGCAAATATTGAGGAAATTAGACATTTGAGAGGTGCCCATTAGATGAAAAGTTTCCTGAATGAGATTATGTGAGGCATGGTAGTCCGTGAGATAGATATTTTGTGTATCCCATGCTATTGCTAAGCCTCTCGAAGAGCCAGAGGCATCAGCTGCTACTGAGTGACATCCTGGCCATGCTTTGGTTAGGATAGTGCCAAGAGCTGTGCTATTGCATTTGGTTTCTTGAAGAAAGAAGATTTGCAGTCTTTCTTGTGGAATCATGTTTTTGATCATTCTGTATTTCCCAAGGCTGTTCAACCCAAGGTTCATTGCAGATCTGGTTTCCTGCCTCTTTTCTTTGATTTCTTTATAATTCTTTGACCATCCCAATGACTTCTTGGTTGAATGCCCAGTTTCTTTTGACCAAGGGATCAATATTAAAAACACAAGGGATTAATAATTTAATAAACCCTAATAATTAATATTTTTAACTCAAGAGATTTTAAAACACAAGGGATTATTAATATTATAAACCAAAAGAACTAATAAACCCAAGGGTTTTGTATTATAAAACAAGGAATTGGTGAACCCAAGGGATAAATATTAAAAGCCTTATGGATCAATAAGTCAAAGGGATCAATATTAAAACCACAAGAAATTAATGAAGCCTACAAATTAATGCTTGATTTAAACATTGAGACAATTGTTGTTACAATGCGATGTTGGACGAAAATGACCATGGTTTACCATCGTTGGTTTATATATTGAGACAATATTTGTCACAATGTGACATTCGACCATGGAAGACCTTGATTTACTATGAGTAATGATGATTAACAATGATTACCAATGGTTGATTTTCATATTGAGGCAACATTTTTCATAATGTGACATTGGGCCATGCATTAATATTAAAGCGTACTACTAATATTTAATGCCTAATATTACAAATCTAAAGAATTAGAAAACTCAAGGGATTAATAAACTGTAATAATTAATATTTTAAACTGGAAAACCTAAGAAATTAATAAACCATAACAATTAATAATTTCAGCTCAAGAGATTAATAAAATAAAAGGATTATTAATTTTATAACCCAAAATAGCTAATAAACCCAAGGGCTTAATATTATAAACCAATGGAAATCGTGAACCAAAGGGATAAATATTAAAAACATAAGAGATCAATAAGGCCAAGGGATTAATATTAAAAACAAAAGAGATTAATCAACCCTAAGAATTAATGTCTTAAACTCAAAAACATAAGAAATTAATAAATCATAAGAATAAATATTTTAAACTCAAGAGATTAATAAGCTTCAAGTATTATTAATATTATAAATAAAAAGAACTGATAAACCCAAGGATTTAATACTATAAATGAAAGGAATTGGTGACAGAAAAGGATAAACATTAAAAACCAAAGGGATCAATAAGGCCAATGGCTCAATATTAAAAACACAAGATATTAATAAACCATAAGAATAAATATTTTTGAAAATAAAAAAGCTAAGAAATTAATATAACCTAATAATTAATATTTTAAATTCAAGATATTAATAAACCTAAGGGATTATTAATATTATAAACCAACTTAAGTAATAAACTCAAGGGTATAATATTATAAACCAAAGGAATTGGTGAACCTAAGGGATAAACAATAATATTAACATTAAAGGGATATTAAATTTCACCATCATTGCAACCAAAGAAATAACACGGAATGTAACATATATTTTTTGTTCTCTTTACATAGAAAAATTCCACTACAAAAATGGAGTTGAAACACTAAATCAAAAGTCATTTATCAAATAGCCTCTTCCAAAACACAACCATACTGACGACAAAAGGAACACAAATTCAAATCAACAGTATAATGATCACGATACTTAACGCTTTCCAACCAATCCCTTCTTCTTTTCCTCCCGGCCTCCCTCATGTGCACATGAAAAAAGTATTTTACATTCATTTTCATTTCATCTAGCACACAAAGATGCTCATCAATAAATGCAGGATGGAAGACATGTTTTCTATCAAAATTGTTCCAAAGATGCGAAAGAGAAATTATCACTCCAGAAATATTTCCCACCGCTTGATTATAATAGATGCCATCATTATTATCCATGTCTGCATTTGAAAGGAAAATGACAAAATTCAAATTAATATACACATACACACAAATCTATGCGTACACATATATAGTTATGTATATAAAACATAACATCCAATTTTTATTATTGTTAGAAAAAAATATCTTAAAGAATTCATGCTATAAATAACTTAACACTACATGAACTAAATGATACAAAAATTTCTACAAATATAATTATTATTAGCAATACATATTGTACAGATTAAATGAGTGATAAAATTAAATGAGTGATATGACCCTTATTACAATAGTCGACAAGAATTCACAATTTTGTTAAATTTATGTTTAAAATCAAATATCAATAATGTTAGTAATTATATATTTGTATTTAAATTAATCTTAATGTATATATTAATTTAAGTTAAATATTAATATCAAATATAAATATGTTGTCATTGAACCAAAATAAACCTAAATTTATTAAACCTAATCTTCAATCAAAATATTTACATCGATGTTTAATGTTTATATTCGTATTAATGTATAGACACAATATTTATTTAATATTAATATATAAATCATTAACATTAATTAATAGACATACTAATTACCAATATTAATATTTGTAATTTTCAGCATGGTGGAGAAAATTTTCATTACTATTGGATATCATTGGAAATATTAATATTAATAGCATTTAGCCCATAATCTTGTAATTCATGATATAATATGAATTCAAAATATTAATATGAATATAAAAAAAATATTAAATAAATTTCTAATGGTGGTCTCATAGAACTAGTTGTTTATGTGTGAAAGGTTCATTGTAAAAAGAAAAGAACAATAGCCACTTAAAAAGAATAAGTAAATTGAAGAACATGAAAAACGATGTAAACAACTTTCTCAAATATTACTATGAATATGATGAATGAAAAATGATGTAAAAGACTTTCTCAAATATTACTATGAACATGATGAATGTATTCATCTCATTAATATATGAAAATCAATATTCTATTAAAAGTAAATAAAGAGGACAATAAAACAAATTCAAAAAACATTCTATAAATATGTGACACTATTATTAGTTGCATGTCATAGGGATATGGAATTCATTATTGATTTTTAAGGATTGGCTCATATAACTTGTTGTATATCTCTGAATGGTTCAGTATAAACAAAAGAACAATAATGACTTAAAAAATGAGGTGAATTGAAGAACATGAAAAATGATGTAACAAATTTCTCAGATATTACTATGAATATGATGAATGTATTCATTTCATTAATATACAAAAATCATTATTATACTAAATGTAAATAAAGAGGACAATAAAAAAAATTAAAACAAATTTCTATAAATATGTTACAATATTATTAGTTCTATGTCATAGTGATATAGAATTAAATCTTAAATTTTAATGATTGGCTCATATAGCTGGATGTTTATCACTGAATGCGTGATTGTAAACAAAAGAACAATAACCACTTAAAAAACAGAATAAAATTGAACAACATGAAAAATGATATAAACAACATTATGGAATATATCAATGAATATGATGAATGTATTCATCTCAATTTTATATGAAAATCATTATTATATTAAAAGTAAATAATTACGACAATAAAATAAATAAATAAAAAATTTCTATAAATAGCTAAAAATTAATAATAGTTTCATTTCATAGTGATACAGACTTCAATCACCCCTCTTATTTCTTCCTAATTATAACATATTCACTATCTTTCATCTTGGCAAAACGGTGAAAAGATAAATGAAATGCGCAAACCATCTATTGATTTCACTCTTGATATGGCTGTGAAGCTTAGGCCTTGATGCTCTTTATTACCGATATCAAATGATGCTCATTCTAAAGTCAATTCCTGTGATTTGTGGATTGTAAGAGCCCATGCCATATTTAAAGCAATTTGTTTTTGTTCTCCGCTTATCACTGGTGTGATAGGTACAATGTTTAGATTTCCTGCATCAAATGGAACACCAACATACTTATAAAAAAAAACAGTTGTGAACATTGGAAGCTAAGGTGGCTTAGAGAGAGGCATATAAAATATATCATTCATATAACCAAGTGTACCATTCACCAAACGAGCTTCAACCCACAAACTACATGTCAAGATAGCACGTTGACCATGACACAATAAAACTTCACGGTCCAATTGATCATCATCAACACCACTGATCTCTGAATGCCTTTAATTCTCAACAATACATGGCGCAATTGGAGAATTTAATGATTTTGACATATGCATGTTATGGAAGGACACCAAATTATTTGTTGGAAACAAGTGAAATGTTGCATTAAATATATCCCTTTCTATATAATGCAACATCATATTAGCCTACGACATAAGAAAATCCCAATCTTCAAGAACAAGTTCTGTATTTCTTATGTCAATGAGGACTCTACAAAAACAGCACTGTTTCTCATTATTCCCTTGTTGGCGAAATATTATGTCAAGAGTGACAACAACGTTGATATTTTTCCACAAGACTTTCCCTGTTGTATTACATGCATACAAATGCTTATCTCTCATAGGATATAGCTGGCCAACGTCACCCACAAGGATGATGGATCTTCCACCAAAAGGAAAATTATTTTTCTCAGGAAATTCTTCTCGTAATCGAGCATCTATTTGCATGAATAACCTTGATATTAGAAATCTCATTTCATCAATCAATATATATCGAATATGCATCATTCATCCTTGGAATACTGCTAGTGATTACCTTTGTAGTGGTTTCATATCTTTAGTTGGAATTTTTATAGCCGAGTGGATTATTTTTTAATATATATTAAAAGAAACTATTCATGTTGGGGCAAGGAGAAGCAAAGGACATCTTACATTACTTGACAAACTATAAAGAGCTTCAAAAATACAATGAATAAGGAAAGACTTTCCAATGCCTGTATTGCCTTGAACAATCATAATAAGAGCTTCATGAATCTCATATGAAAATGTTATATTTTAGAGGTCAACAATATCGCCCCTTGACTCTCCATTACTTATAAAATTAATAGCTTCTTCAGCCACATCATCAGAAATAGTTGTACTTTTCCAGTCAAAGGATATATCAAAATCGCTTCGACCAAGGGTGTGAAGATAAAAAACATCACATTATTTGGTGGAACCAAGCGAGAGAAAATCTTCCATTCTTGAAAATAATCTTCAAGATTCATTTCCTAGTTATTAAAATCACCATCTTCATCTTCAATATTGTCAACAATTGATGGATTTCTATCAACATGTCATGCTCAATATAAGAAATTCCTCCAATTTTCAATAATAATTTCAGTTGAAAGGCCAATTTCCACATAAATGTCACAAAATGGCTTATACAAAAGCAATTTCGTCCAACAAAAGATTAAAAATCATCTGAACCCTCACTGGGCATAGAATAAAACTGTGGCCAAACCAGAACAATAGCATGAACATCTCTATGCTTCCAGGGGTCTTGTTTATGCTTGCTATCAAATGTCCAAGGTCTTTTTTTTTCTATCAAAGATATATGTCCAAGGAAAAAAGGTCTCTTCTAATAACGTTGAATGAAAGTATTCTCAGATGAATATTTCATGCCATCCCTTAATATTTTACCGAAAACCTTTCTTCCAAAATTTAAGGAAAGAAATTTTCAGCTACAAACAACAAGAGGTAGCTTAAGCAACATGTGGCATGTTTGTTGTGCTCCAATGTTAAGGTCAACAATTTTTTCTGCAAGAAACCTTCTGTAATCACACAAAGCATGATCCTTAGAGGTAATTGAATTTGAAATTGTAGTTAACATATAATGATAACTTTCAGACCTTTTTTTCTTCTTTTGATGCATACTTATAAATATAATTCACAACAACATACCAAGAAGGCACTCGTTGGAAATCAACATTTGCATGCTACATTGTTAGACGGTTAATTTTATGTACATTGAACCTGTCATGATTTCTTGTCGGGTCATATTTTTTTCTTCCTTGATCATCTATGAACAATCTTGCTTCCTCAGAAATATCCCATGGAGAATTGTACTAACATGTGAGACTAATGCCCTTTTTGCGCAAACAAGAATCTATGCTACACGTTGTGTGCCTTTGGACATCATTATAAATTCTTCATAATCATTATAATGATTGCAAGAGAAAATATTATCAATGTTCAATAAGAAAGGGTCATCATTAAGGCTTCTTGGGGCCATTATGTTTTAACGATGTATGTCACGTGGATTCCATGCAATTGCATAAATTTCAAAGAATCTTTTTGCAATTTGTACATCAGCAACATTTGACCAATCAAGTCTTTCCATGTCAAGAGTGCCTTGAAACAATAAGAAAACATTGATATGTGCTGAACCTCTATCCTCCCACTCATATATGAAGAAAATGAATATATATTTGTTAAAAAAATATAAATAGAACCATAACAAAAAATTGAAAATGAATAGAAAATAAGTTCAACAACACAAACCTGTAACATAAGTCTTTCTCTTTAAGATATTTTTGGATAAATTCATCTCGAAATATATTGAATCTATGGTGCATATATGTGGAAACAATATGAGGGTACTAGATAATATTCTCAATTTTGATAAAATTCTCATTTAAATAATAATAATGTGAATGTATAGCCATGAGGTTATGCAACTCTTGCCACTTTGTGTTAGTTGCAGTGAAATTAAAAAACAAAGATGGACATCCCAACTTAGTAAGAATGTTAGTCAATTCAACTCAAAATTTAGTACAGTATGCCCTTGTACCTCTAAGAAAAGAACCAAAGTGCATAATATGCTCAGCTAACTTATCATATGGTAAATCAGAAAGTTGGCGACACAAGTCTTCAATTGTTGTTAGTGAGTTAACATGTAATTTTTTCTTCACAAAAACTGTAGTAGTTTCATATCTCTGATGTGACATTATCATGTTAAATAGGTAATATCAAAAGTGAGTTTGGATTTCAAACTTCTGATCATAGTATCTATGAAGATGCAATGCATACTCATGAAGTTCAAAACTATAAATATGTGGTTGCAACCAATCATCATCAAAAGTGGGGAACAATGTGGGGAATGCCATATCTAATAACCCCTGAGTATTATATTCATTCACTAGAGAGGTTCCATTATTGGGCCAATCCATTTCTTGAACATGTGAAGAATCAACATTATCAAGAAATTCTCTAATTTCTTTCACTTCTCTTCGTTCATTAGGTAGGCGAGCAAAAAAAGAAGAAGGATGATATGGAAAATGATCAACACGTAACCCTTCATTATTAGTTGCATTGATCTCAGATTATTCAATATCACAATCAACAAATTTAAGCCTGGATGAGACAACCGTTAATATTTCAAGAAGAGAATTCATTGAATCATAGTCAATTAAAACATCTCGATAATATTTATCACACTCAATTTTGAAAAGGAATGCAGCCATAAATCGATATATTTTTACATAACATTCAAAATATTTAGACTGAGCAATATCTCTCCTCACAATTAGAAATTCAAGATCTTCAACATGTCAAAGAATAATTTATGCAATTAAAGAAATATATTGAGGAAGGCTAATTGTGTGACCACTATAATTATATTTCCCACCTCAAGCATGTGTCACCTAAAAAATAGGATTCACACGTGCTATTAGCATTTGTTAAACTTGATTAATAACTGTTTAAATATGAGTTTTCTCACGAGGATCCATGTTATTATATCGAGGAAAACGATGGGAACCTCTTTCATTCTTACATCGTACGCAAATAGGTCCTTCAAAATCTCTCAAAACCTAGATTCCTGGATATTATTCTTGGCATATGTGGCACATTTGGACAATTGACAACCTATCTATCTTTTCTTGAAATATTTTATATACTACAATCATGTTTTCATCAAAATTAATTTGATCTATATCGGTCAGACCATGTGGAGAAATATGTGGAAGAGTAAAATTTCTTCTGAAATGTAGTTTATTTTCAGCACCATGACATTCCCTTCCAAAATTTGAAACTTGTGGAATGGATCTATGATAGGGCCTTTCCAAATTTATGGTTTTCATTTCTAAAAACTGATAGAATGATAAGGTCTATTTAGCATAAAATATCTTAAAATTTAATGTCCAACTAATTGTAAATGAAAAAATGAAAAAAGAATCAAATACATTCAACATTTAATTTGTTTCGTGATGTGGATGAAGCCTATGAGATAGTTTCTCTTCACTTCTAACATCGGTGGATGGAACATTTGGGGAGTTAGTTTCTAAGCATGTATTAAAATGAGTTCTTTCCTCTTCCAACAAAATAAAATACAATATGAAACTAAATGTGCAACCAATAAATATTAAAAAATGGAAAGAAAATCAAATACATTGAAAATTATGTTAGTTTGACAATTTGATGTTTTGGATTCCATCTCTCCAACCTCATAACATGGATTCATGTTTTCTCCATAGAAGCTCACAAAATACAATGCACAACTAACAACAAATGGAAAATTGAGGAAAATATGAAATGCATTCAAAATTTACATTTCTTTAGCAATCTGGATGAACACTATGAGATGGTCCCTCTTCATTTCTAACATAAGTAGATGGAACATCTACAAATTTAATTTTTATGCCTCTATTAAAATGGGTTGTGTCCTGTTTGAAGAAGACAAATTATGGAATAAAATTCAATGTACAATGTAATATGAATTCAAAAAATTAAAAAAGAAATCAAATACATTGAACATTTACATTAATTTTCCAATTTTATTGTTGAGGAGAATGTAGTGGAATGTTATGACATGCTTCATCTCCACTTCTTATATTAGTAGATGGAACACTTGGGGAATTAATTTAGAGACCTCTATTAAAATGAGTTGTGTCCTATTCCAAAGGAAGAAAATACCTTATAATTTCAGTTAAAAATAGAATGTAAATAGAGGAATGTAATAAAACAAACATTATTGTAGCAAACGTCAAAATATCATTGTGTGACCTCCATTGTTCCACGCGAAATGCTATTAGGTATGAATGGTTCTCTTGTTGGGAAAAAATTATGTTGAGAAGGGGGATTGGAAGATATGTTTTTTTTTTTACAACTAGATCCAAATTATCAAACAAATGGCCAATTAAACTATCATCCAAATCATCAAATACAATGTCATCAATTCCTTCACCATGGATGTCTTACAACCTTTCATCTTGCTCAAAAGATGCAATTTTAGAGACACAAGAGTTAGGGTGAACATTTGCATCCACATTATTGATAGAATGTTCTTCTTTATTGTGAAATGTTTCCCCAATATTAGGAAAATTTTCAAGAGAGCATCGAACAACAAAATTATGTTGATGAGGAGCATATTCTGACAATGAAATATCAATTGGAAATGTTGTTTCCATGATATCATCCATAGTATGATACTTAGGAGGAATCATAAAATCATTTTGAAGAGTAGTTTCAGTAGTTCTTCTATGATATGTAGCTCTCATATGCTCATTTATTGTGTCCTTATTTTGTTGATACTGTAAATGACGACTTTCATTAGACATGTCAGGCAATGCTAGTGACAAATTCTGTTTTCTTGAACGCTTTCTTGCACCTTGAGATGACATGTCTACAATGAATAACATCCCTTGAGAACCAATGAGAAAAAAATAATACAAATATCATGTATAAAATAACTCAAAGCAATTATAATTATTAAAAATAAAAAATTTCATATCATTCAAATGCATTCAAATCAAATTAGGAAAACTAAAGGGGAGACAATAAGAAATATTTTCCACCAAATTGCAATGGATAAATATCCAACATGTAATACATACACGTATAGAAGAAATTGAGCAAGAGGCATAGAATATCCATAGAATGGTAATTTTAAATGATTAGCACATAGATCCAAATGTATGTAAAGTAAAAAATGGAAATATTTTCCACAACAAGAGAGAGTATATAAAACAAAAATATATATAAGAAATACTGACAGGAATAATAACCTAAGACTCCATGTCCATATCTAATGGTGGAATATCATCAATAGAATCCATACGGGGAGCAATTGAAAAAACATTTCCAAACCCAATCAAATCATTCCAGTCATGCAATGTTGGAGGCCAAAACCCATACATTTGTAGATCAGTTGAAATATCAATATCTGTTGGAAAACAAATGCCCATCATCATGTAATATAATAGGAAAGGAGCTTCACTGTATTTGCACATAAGAACCACACCCTGGATTTTTCAAAATGGGAGATAACTAGGACATTTGATATTTATATCTCTCGAAATTTCTTCCAACAACTTAAATATAAATACCTAATCATCCTCAAAGTAGTTAATTGTTCGTTCAACACACGGGCGACCAAATTGGAAACTATTTATTTCTTCAATTGACCATACAGAAGTGGTATCATCATTGACAAAGAATATGAATTGATTCTTATATATTGCTAATGGCATACACCATAAGTTAGTGATTAGAACAAATGAAAAACCCCATTAATTTTTTATTACATCAAGCTAGTAGATTGTATACCCATATCAAGGATAATATTCATACTCCTTGTCTAGATAGAGAGAAAATGATTTACTTTTATAAAACACTCCATTCTGAGGGGTTGAAGTTCCACCAAATAGAATATGAGCCCTAGGAGTTGAAGTGCCAAAATCGTGGTCCCGTTTGGGTAAATTGATATTTCAACTTCCCAGGGATGTAAATTTAGCATGCGATCTTTGTTTGATGCGCTTAATAGCTCATTAGAAAGATCTATTTGAGGACTATGAATTTTGAGTGGGTCTACTACTCATGTTTCTCCCCATTTACCCAAGAAAATGTCGTTTAGCGCCACAAAATGCCTCTAGAAGTTCAAGACCCGAAAAATTGCTAAATATAGTAAGTTGTGCTGCAACTTGAAAATGAAAAGAATTGATGGTGGGAGTTAAAATAGAATAGGTGTGTGGCCACCGATATCCACTTGGATCATTAATTCCCCAAATTGGCTCCGGGCGTGAAGGACCTGAAAACCTACTAAAAATAGTAAGTTGCTGGAAGCGAAAAGCTATGAGAATTAATGGTGTGGATACAAATGGAATAGGTGGGTGGCCACTGATATCTACCTGGATCATTCCTACCTCCTTAGGAAGCAATGGTCCCCATTGCGTTAAGTTCCTCCATGGGGGGCAAATTCTGCTGAACTTGGTATTGGATTTGTCCAAGATGTTTTGGACCTATTGGCGAACATGCTGGATGTAGATGTGCCGTCAGTGGGCAGTCGTTGAAGGATCTGGGAAAATTTATCCATCATTGCATTCCTATTTTTCTAGAGGGCCTCCGTGAACAATATTTTTATAAGATCTCCTGCTCCCTCATCTTTCTTTCCTTCTACCATGGGGGGTCATCAGGGTTTGTGAGGCAGATTGAGCCCAAAATCCTAATACCTTGACCGCGTTGGGGACATGCAAAGAAAAGAGAGAAAGAGCCGACTACTGTAATACCACTGATCCAGATTTTTTGCAGGACCACAACAGAATACACATATACCCATAGATATAGAGATGTAGCAGAAATAATGCTTCATTTTATTAATAAAACAAATGATTTAAATAAATAGCTAGGGCATTGGTAGGCATATCTCTGAGAAGAGATGTGGCAACTACAAGCCTCTGAACTATGTTACAATGATACATAATGGAAATGAGAGGGAAAAGACACTAGTAGCATATCTCTAAGAAGATATGTGATAGCTACAGTCCTCCCTACTATGTTACAGTGACTGAAATGATGGGAACATGCAAGTTAGGGCATTGGTAGTGCTTATCTCTAGGAAGAGATGTGTTGGCTACCAGCCCCTGAACTGTGTTACAATGAGGCTCGAAGGCCTTTTTATTGCTTAGAAACAATTTAAAACCTGAAACGTCCAAAAACCTAACATTAGGAGGTGAAGCACCAAAATCGTGGTCCCGTTTGGGTAAATTGGTGTCTCAACTTCCCGGCGATGTAACTTTGGCATACGATCTTCATTTGACATGATTAATAGCTCGTTAGAAATATCTATCAGAGAAATACAACTTTTGAGTGAGAAGCATCGGTCTATAACTCATTTTTCTCCCCATTTTCCTAAAAAAACATCATTTAGGGCCTCAAAACGTTTCCAGAAGTTCAGGACCTGAAAAATTGCTAAATATAGTAAGTTGCGCTGCAACTTCAAAATGGAAAGAACTGATGGTGGGGGTTCAAATGGAATAGGTGCGTGGTCACCGATATTCACCTGGATCATTAATGGCCCAAAATGGCTTTGGGCGTGTGGGACCCGAAAACCTACTAAAAATAGTAAGTTGCTAGAAGCAAAAAGCTGTAAGAATTGATGGTGCAGATCCAAATGGAATAGGTGGGTGGCCACCAATATCCACCTAGATCATTCCTCCCTCCTTAGAAAGTAATGGACCCATTGCATTAAGTTCCTCCATGGTGGGTAAAATTCTGTTGTACTTGGTATTGGATTTGTCTAGGATGTCGCGGACGTGTTGGACGTAGATGTGCCACCGGCGGGAAACCGTTAAAGGATCTAGGAAAAGTTATACATAATTGCGTTCATCCGTTTCTTGAGGGCCTCCTCAAACAAGATTTTGATAGGACCTCCTGCTCCCTCATCTTTCTTTCCTTTCGCCATGGGGGGTCGTCAGTGTTTGCAAGGTAGATCAAGATCGAAATCCTAATACCCTGACCGCATTGGGGACATGCAAAGAAAAACAGAGAAAGAGTAGACCTCTCTTATACCACTGATCCATATTTTATGCATGAATGAAACAGAGTACACATATAGCCATAGAAACAGAGATGTAGTAGAAATAATGCTTCATTTTATTAATAAAACAAATGACTGAAATAAACAGCTAGGGCGCTGGAAGACATATCTCTGAGAAGAGATGTAGCAGCTACAGGCCTCTGAACTGTGTTACAATGATACATAATGGAAATAAGCGAGCGAGGGCAATGGTAGCGTATATATGAGAAGAGATGTGACAACTACAAGCCTCCCCACTCTGTTACAATGACTGAAATGATGGGAACAAGTGAGCTAGGGCACTGGAAGTGCTTAGCTTTGAGAAGATATGTGTCGGCTACTAGCCCTTGAACTGTGTTGCAATGAGGCTCAAAGGCCTTTTTATTGTTGAGAAACAATGTGAAACCCAAAACATCCAAAAACGTAACCCTAGGAGATGAAGTGCCAAAATCGTGGTCTCGTTTGTGTAAATTGGTGTTTTAACTTCCCAGGGATGTAACTTTGGCATACAATCTCCGTTTGATGCTCTCGATAGCTCGCTAAAAATATCTATCCTAGGACTGCAAATTATGAGTGAGAAAAATTGGTCCACTACCCATGTGGCTCCCCTTTTTCCCGAAAAACATTGTTTAGGGCCGCAAAACAACTCCGGAAGTTCACGACCCGAAAAACTGCTAAATATATTAAGTTATGCCGAAACTGAAAAACTGAAAGAGACAATGGTGGGGGGCCAAGTGGAATAGGTGGGTGGCCACCAATATCCACCAGGATCATTAAGCCCCCAAAACGGCTCCGAGAGTGGAGGACCCGAAAACCTGCTAAAAATAGTAAGTTGTGCTAAATGTGAAAATCTGCAAGAATTGATGGTGCTGATCCAAATGGAATAGGTGGGTGGCCACCGATATCCACCTGGATCAGATCCATCTTAAATACGGATCTAACATGAGCTAAATTTATTTTGGCTGACATGAGAAAAATTTCAATTTTGATGACCGGATTACACATCATACTGGGTTGTAGAATAAGCCTCTCCACTCAATAAGGTATTTTAATGTGCATATAATGTAATATAGTTAATATCATATATATATAAGAAAAAATAAAATTATATATATATATATACTTCTAAATGTGAGAAAGATATATAATTTCTTTACCTTTTAAAAATATTTTATTACATGTTTAATTTAATATCTATGCTAAGTAGTATATTTCAATATCCATTGCATATCTATGTAAGGAAACATAATTGTTAATGTTAACCATAATAGAATATTTTAAAGTTGAAAGGAAAGAAATGAATTTTAAAAAATTTAGTTACTTCCTAATAAAAAAAATAATAGAGAATTTTAACTCATTCAATTCATAATTCCAAAATGTCATCAATTCCAAAATTTTTGGGAAAAAAACCAGCAATGTTAAGGGATAGTGTTGTACACGCAAAATGTTATCTAGGAGTGATTTTGAATGCTTTGATACCCATAGATTATGGCTACTCAAGTCTAGATGAAACGTGCTAATAATATCAAACTTACATTACTTAACAAACCAAGAAATATTATCCATTTTTTAATCTATATTAATATAAAAAGGAACATTTTAATACTGAGAAAATGCTTAATAAAAAAAATATTTCATTACACATTTAATATAAAATACTTAGATATCAACTACCTATATATTATATCCGGGTTTAAAAGATATGGTTAATTATTGTTACTATAAATTTTGGTCAATTATTGCTCTGGAAATTTAAAGCACCTCAAGTTCTATGTGCAAATTTCTATTTGTGAAAGACATTCTATTTTGGAAATCAGATAATCGAAGTTATCATTGACATTGTTTACCAACCATCTCAATTTTATTTAAACTAAACTTATAACTATTCAACATCGCATACCATTTCAAACATTCTACAATCGAAATTGGTCACATCTTAGGGGGGAGAATGGATTTCCATCCTTCATATTATAGACACATATAACAACTTCTGGGATGGACGTGTTAGATTTAAGGAAATGTTCTATTGGTGATTCTAATTTTAGAGGAGGAACATTAAATCCTAACTTGGTTAACCAGAAGGTGTGGAATTGGCATCATGCTAAGGGAAAGTGGGATATTAGGAGAATATTGTGGGACGTGGAGGAGTAGATAAGTTTTCTTTCTACTTCCAAGCTATTAAAGGGTATAATCCCAGTATATTGGTGGTTTGATGTTAATCCTCTCGTGGAACATTAGAGGAATTGGGAGTTCCCGAAAGAAAAAGACCCTTAAATTTTTATGTGGAGAAGAAATATTTTCTTATTGGAGGAAAACTTGAATAATAGAGAGAACGTGACAGATTTTGTGGCAGGAATACTAACCAATTGGAATTGAATTTCTTCGAGTGTGAAGGGTTTGTTTGGTGGTATGCTTGTTTTGTGGAATGATTCAATTTGGCTGGTACATTCCTTTAGAACACAAGAGGGTCTTCACGTGGATGGATACTCTCTTAGTCATAAGATTGATTTGTCATATATTGAATTGTTATGGACCATATCATGCTAGAGAAGACTTCTGGAAAAAAAAAAGCTATTGGAATTTTAGAGGACTATAAAAGAATCTGTGGAGGTGACCCTAACTTTATCCTTTCTGATTGTGAGAAATAGAAATGGATGAAGAAAGCTCATTTTGATCCTTTAGCTCCATTTTTAAGAAATAATTATAATTTGGTAGACGTGGAGCCTTTTCCATTATAGGTTACTTGGAATAATAGGCGTTCCGGAGAGGAAGGGGATAGTAAAGATATTGGATAGTTTTCTAGTTAGCTGATTTGATTAAACAATTTGGATTCTACAGTAGTTAGCTGTTAAAGGACAGATGGTCTGCTGTGGTTTCAGATCATTTCTCGGTTATCTTGCAGATGGGGTGTATGCCAAAAAGGAAAAAGGATCCTTTTAAATTCAAATGGATTAAAGAGGATCTGTTCGCAAAGTTGATTAAGAAAGAATGGGGATATTTGAACCCAAGTAATAGTAACTCTCTCATAGAACATTTCATTCAGATGTTAGGTGACATTAAAAAGAAAACAGTTGAATGGGATGAGAGAAGGAAGAATAAGAAATTGGAGGATATAGAACATTCCATTCAGATGTTAGGTGACATTAAAAATAAAACAGTTGAATGGGATGAGAGAAGGAAGAATAAGAAATTGGAGGATATAGACAATGTGTGCAGGGAGGATTTTGGAGGAATTTTTACCCAAAAAAAAAAGAAAATTGGAGAATATGTAGCAGAGCTATTTGGTTAGATGGAGATAATAATGCTAGGTTTTTTCAAAATTATGTTGAGTACGGAAGGGCTCAAAATTCTATATGGTACATAAAATATCAAGAAGGGAGGAATATTACAAACCAGGAAGATAGTCGAAATACTAGAGTGTTTCATTTTCAAAAAAAATATTAACGACCCAAGCATAAACAACATTGTTGAACAATAAAAAATTATTTAAAACTCTACGAGCTTGGTTGAGGATAAGGAAAGTGAATTCATATTTGATGAGATAAAAGCAAGAGGAGACTCTAAATATTTTGAAGAAAGTGAAGTAAAAAATCCCAGGTCCATATGGGTGGATAGCACCTAGTTCTCGCATAGAACGAGATTCGAGCAGAGGAAAATGTTCTAGGTGCACTAAATGCCACTTTCATAGCATTAATTCCCAATAATTCTAGTCCACAAAATTTTGATGATTTTAGGTGAATTTCTTTTTGTAATTTATTCTAGAAGTTGAATTCAAAAATCCCAGAAGATAATTTGATAGGGTTTCTATCGGAAATGAATTCCTTGCAACAATTTGGATTCTTAAAATATCACCAAATTTTGGATGCGATAGGCTCGACTCAAGAGGTTCTACACATAATGGTGAAGAAAATGTTGCAGGGTCTTGTTATGAAATTATATCTTGTGAAATAATTTGATAGGGTTGACTGAGTTCCCTGATATTATTACTTTTGCAAATTGGTTAGATAGTTCATATTGTAAATTGGATAATGGTTAATGGGGGAAGCATCAGATTTCTTTCAACCTCAAGGAATATCATGAAAGGTTTCCCTTTGTCACATTTCCTTTTTCCGCTAACAGTGGAAGGTTTAAGTTATTTGTTGACTTCATAAGTAGAGAAAGGAAGAATTAAAGGCATAAATGTGACTGATTTGGTGAATATTCTTAGTGTTTTTGTTTGTGGATGAGGTATTTCCTTTTAGGAAGGGTGTGATTCAGACTTGGGTAAGAATATGCAACATTTACAACTGTTTTGTAGGGCTTATAGTATGGAAGTAAGTATGGTCAAATCTTTTTTCCTCTACCATTGGTTGTCAGAACTTTACTTTATTAGGAACTCAAGATAATTTTTTCTTTGGAGTTTAGACCTTTGGAACCTAGTTTAAAATATTTGGGGTTTAAATTGAAAACAATTAACTATATGGTAAATTATTGTAGTTGTTTAGTGGAGAAGGTGAGCAAGAGGATTGAACATTTGTGTCTGTAGGAGGAATATTTGTTTGGTTAGAATCAATATTGGAATGCATTCCAATTTACTCAATGTCAATTTCTTATGTTCCTATGTTGATATTGGAGAAAATCAGAAGATTTTCCTTAAATTTATTATGGAAATGTAATAAAAATTTTGGTTATCACCTAGTTAAGTGGAAGGAGATATCCAAGCCGAAGAAACAAGGTGGGTGAGGTATAAAGAGCGTAGTTAGTTTTGGGAAACCTCTTGCAGAAAAAGCATTATGGAGAGGGCTCTTTTACAAAGTGTTTTGGGGATAAATGTTGAGAAGTAAGTATGTGAAGATTGAAAATTTCATGGATTGAGTCAACATGACTAAATCCGGTAGAAATGGTTCAAACATATGGAAATCCTTTATAAATACTTTACTTGTCATTCGTAAAGGACTAGTATGGAAAATAGGTAATGATACAATAACAAAACTGGGGTGGGAATCTTGGATTGTTGAACGAGCATTAGAAACTATAAAGAATGGACTAGTGATACAACAAGAAGGAATAATCCAAGTAGGAATCATCCCACCAGAGATCTCTTTAGGAATTCTTCTGTAACACCCCCAATTTATGTGTTGAATTTGAAAAGTTAGACATTTGAACTTTAATCCTAAGGGGAGTGGACCCCAAGGGATAAGTATGGTGTGAATGTATTTGCATATTTTATTTGAGGAAATAAATAAAATGATTGTGCATTTTGACCAGGATGAGAATTAGAGATCACTTGCCAAATCCATGAGGATGGATAAGGCAACAAATCCCCAAAATCTTTCAAAAATCCTTGAAAGAAATTAATTTAGATTTGAGGAGGAATCTAAATTTCCCCAATGAAGAGGAGTAGTTGGGAAGAGGTGAGAAAAGCTGGAAAAGCTGAGGAAAAGCTTAAAGCAGCTTTAAAGAGTCCCAAAATGGGAAGCCTAGGCTAAACAGGAAAGAAAGCATCCTGCTATTCTGGACGCAGAATTAGAAACATGCTTTGGGGAAATATGAGCTTAAATAAGCTGCTCCTAAGCAGATCAGGGGTTGATCTGTGATGGAGGTGATCTCAGCTCGGGGGTGAGTTTTGGGAGACAAAGAGGACTCTAAGGTTGGGAGGTTGGTCATTTGCAATAGTGGTATGCTTTTGAAATTCTTGTTTATTTTGATTTGCTATGGTATGAATTGGCTACATATAAAAACAAAAATTAAGGAAATGATATAATTGATTTTCGTACTACATTTAACAGAATCCATCTTAAGGCATTCACCTTCCAGATTCTGTTTAGTTGTAGACCAGTAATCCATAGAGTAGAAACCCACAGAAACTCTAAACCCAAGAAGGTCTAAATCTGAAGGTACTTAGTCTCCATAGATAATTAAATATTAAATGGTTTCATATATATATACAAAGGTGAAATTATATGCCCATATGTTAGAAAACTATGGTAGCAGATCTGAAATTTACATGGTACAATACAAGAGAAGCAAGGACATTAGAATATGTATTTCAAAATTTTCTAACTTGAGAAGAAATTATACTCTATCGAAGTGATATATCATTTATAGCATTTATAGCAGTTATAGCATTTATAAGTGTATATATTACATTCCTAAATCTACCTTTAATCCTTGAATTAAGTATCATAGCCAAAAGACTTAATCTATCATTAAGGTGCTCTGCCCAAGTTCTATCGAATACATCTACATATGCATCAAGTAAAAATCCAAAATAGAATACAACCGCCGTGAGCTAAAATAATAACATTGCATACATATATGTATCAAAAAAATAGGATATAAGAGCCGTGAGAAAAAACAATAACTAATTGTAACAACAATTGTAGATGAGTAGTTGGCCGGAAGAAACATATATATGAACCATATAGCCACTGGGATTAATACGAAATCATAGTTGTTATTTAATCTAATAGGCGTTGTGCCTATGTCAAACCAAATAGTGAAATGGCCATCTGCACAGGATGCTCATACAACATAAGACATCAACGTTCTGTCATTTACGAATCATATTTTCAATATCAGTATTCTGCTTATGATACTACTTAGAAGTACAAAACCTAATGGTAGATAAACACGCATCTCACTATACAAGTCAGTTATAACAGTCGGTTTTTAATCGTAATAAGATTCGAAGAAAACACTGGAAGCAGTTATGATACTCTGCCCATCCAAAAAAAAAAATCCGGTTCTCATATAAACACACAGATATAAAAAAAAAAACGAAACAAGTAAATCGTCACGCATGACATCTCATTGTCAGTGACGACTCGCGTTGAAGCGAGCTAGAAGGTCCAACAGCGAATTTCCCTTAGCATGAGAAAGGTCATGCAGGATTCCAGTAATGGTTGTAACAGCCAACGAAAAATTGTGTAGGTAAATGCATAAGCAGCTAGTTAGTAATTACAGTGGTTAATTAAAAAAAAAAACGAAACTGACATCGTATTCCCTACTAAACCGAAAGTTAGCATTATACAACTTATATGATTTAAAGAGTACACCATATATCGAAAACTTGAGCCAGAGAAATAAAGGGGCTATTTCACTCTAACTCTATATGACTGAATAAACATTTAAGTTCACCGAAAGCGAGCCCAACATTTAAACATAGAGTTGGGAATACTTCTACAGATATATAAACAAAATGGTAAACGAGAAGAATAGGTAGCACTACGCCGGACAGTTATCATGAGAAATGCAGATAGTAGAAAAGCGTGTCTCAAACCCCCTTCGCAGAACAAAAAAAAACCCCAATATGAGAAATAGATCCGGAAGGATTGTAAAATGGCTGACGGAGTTATCGCCATTATCACGGGATACTAACCACAATTTAAATACAGGACCAATGTATATGCCAGCTACCCACAGTGGTTAACGAAAAACAAAATGTTAACGTCACGGTAGAAACGTGACGGGAAATCAGAAAAGCTCAGGAAACATTCACGGCCGAGTTGAGTTGGCTCACTCATGCCGAAAATCTCAGCATAACAAGTTCCAGCACAATCGCTAAACCCAACTGCAGAATCCCTTTTGTTCCCTGTATGAAGAAATGGTACAATTACCAATAGATAAGCGTACCCAGTCAAGAACGAAGCGAGCCAAGGAGCTAGAAACCCTTACCTTGCCACCTTCGAACACGAGCAAATCTGCACACCGGAGTCGGGTAACTGAGTAGGTTCCGTCAGTCTAGTTGGATCACCGACCTTCCCGCATCGTACCTCTGGAAATAAAAGAATCGGAAGAAATTTACAGAGGTTAGAACCATATTATCAAAACTAAAATAGGTTAATAGAGGGAACATTTCGAAACAGAATACGCTTACCTACTGCATTCTCCCGATGTTGATGACAGTCCGATATAGTCGGGCAAGATAGAAGTCTGGCATAACGCATCGGTCATACACTAAGTTAGTGATTTAAGCATCTGCATTGTCAAGCTATCTAATTCTCTGGTTCAAATCAACATTTCACTTAACTGAATCGCAAAAAGCAACCACAGGACTTAGAAAAGATACCCGAAAAAGAGGATCACGAATCCTTGGCTACCATACCTGAAGAGTTGATTTACCTGGCCTGTAGTGGCTGTGAAATCCAACACAGAAACAATAAAACCCATCCATAAGCGCCAGAGCTTAGCAGCGTTTGCAGTGAACCGATCTTATGTAAACCATTTCGGGAGAATGATAGGAACACTCAAACGCCATCACCGTCCATCTGTCGGGCAGGTGGTTCGAAGGAATCCCTATGAACTCTGAAACCCTCTGCACACAGCCCATCCAGTACACATAAGATGTATAAACAAATAAAACTCCACGCCGTTGACAAGAATTATGTACCACAAGGAATTACAACAAGCAAGTCGATAGAGATAATGCAACAGAGTGACTGGGGGAGGCGTCTCACCCGAGGGTCGAGCAATTAAGGTTGCAGCGCATCACCGACAGTAAGTACTCTCGTGGCATCTTGTCGATAGTTGAGTTCTGAGCCATTCGGCTACGCTCGAGTCGAGACCTCATCCCATAGCAGACGAAAAATAACTCGAAAACCCTAGCATTGAATTTGGTACGGGTAAATCGACGGCGTGATTTAATGGACAGCTGTTGACAGTCAGCCGAACGATCACAATTACAGATGGGACTGAGTCACTCGTATGCTTTTCGTTGTGTATCAAATCACAAATCTGAACGGTGAAATATATATACCATGAGAGAAAATCGAACCCATGTTACTATACAAGGTAGATTTCCGCCACGATAAATTCACCCATGGTTGCATCGTTTGACCTTAATGAATAAGGAAAAGTAATTATATATATGATTAAATTGTTAACATATTTACATATATATGTGTACCTTCAATTCATATTATTAAAGGGTTTAAATAGATATATATGAATTCTATATGTGTTATATATATGTGTTATATATATATATGTGGTATATATATATTCAAGAATATTGCCAAAAGATATGTGATATATATATATATGGGTTACAGAAATATGCATTATGGGAGGTTACTGAAAGGTAGGAATGTCCATAGAGTCTATGCTTATATTATGTCTAGGGAGAACTATCCTATGTTAATACAAAGGGTTATGGAAATTATATACATGGTTGTAATGGTCACTAGGAGGAACATTCAATGCTACCAATAAGGGATAGTGGGAAAGAACTCCTGAATTTGGTAAGAGATACTAGATGAGTATGTATAGATGTGAAAAAAAAAATAAAAAATTAACTGGAGTTGTTACAAATGGTATCGGAGCCCAAATTACAAAACTGGGCTGTTGTTACTATGCTCACTGAATTCTGACTGCTAGTCTTATAAATGAACATTGTAGAAATTGTTATTACTTCTTTCAAGTTCACTGACCAATATTGTGAGTGTGTATAGTGGTGCAAACATGGCTGAAGAGGGAGGAATTTATGTGGATCTGCGTGATGAATTTGCTACTCCAGATCCCAATGCCCCGGTAATGGCTATGTTGCACCGGTTGCAACGAGAACTAGCTGAATTAAGAAGCCAGAATGACATGTTGTCATCAGCCAGTAAGGAGCAGGAAAAGCTCATCAGAGAACTAACTTCCAGGAACAGCCAGGAAGGCGAAGGTTCCGGAAAGAGAAATATGGATGAGTCTGATGACGATGATGCTGCTAGACATCAACATAAACAGAAAAGAGAATTGCAGGGGGGATTCCGAAAGATCAAACCTCCCTCCTATGATGGGGAGAAGGAAGAAGATGTTGAAGCTTGGTTGCTGAATATGATCAAGTATTTCCAAGTTTATGAATACGAAAGCAATCTGAAGGCCAGATTAGCCGTGTATCAGCTACAAGGAAAAGCTACACTGTGGTGGGAAGAGACAAAAATGGTGCATGCCATTGATGAAAAGATAGTTACTTGGGAAGATTTTCAGGCTAAGTTCAAAAATCGATATTTGAACGAACGTTATTATGATGATAAAGCTAAAGAATTCCATGAACTTAGACTAGGACATCTCACTATTGATGAGTTTGTCAATAAGTTTACCAATTTACTGAGATATGTCCCTTACATTAGGGAAGAAAAGGCAAAGGTACAAAGGTTTTTAAATTGCTTGCCTACTGTGTACAAGGAGAAAATTGAGTTTGACAACCCAAAGACAATGGACGAAGCAGTTAGAAAAGCAAGATTATGCTATCAGCAGTTTAAAGGTAAGGCTGAACAAGGGAAGAGCTGGTTGAACAAGGGCGAGTTCAAAGGGAAAAGACAAAAACCAGCCTATCTAAGGAATTTTGGCAGAGATCATCAGCGGAAAAAATTCAATAAACCAAAAGAAAGCCAAACTGTTCAGTCCCAAGTGGCTTCAAAACAAGTAGAAGGGAACAATAAAAAGGAAGGGACAGTCAGAATGAAGGAACCTTTGAAGTGTTAGGGCTGTGGAGAACCCCATATGATGAGGGACTGCCCCCATCGAAATGTTCATATGATCAGCAGAGAGCGTGAGGCAACAACAGTAAATGACATAGCCAGAAATATACCAACTATCAGTGCAGCATTGGAAAATTGGCAAGCAGAACATCAAGCAACCATGGTGGAAATGGAGGGTAAGATTTCTGACCTACCTGTTACTGTTTTGATTGATCCAGGTGCTTCTTTGAGTTAAATTAGTCCTGGAATTGTAGAAAAATGTAAAATTAAACATGAAAAATTTCAGCAGTCATGGTTGGTACAGCTGGCCACTAGAACTAAGAGAAAAGTCACACATAAGTTGCCCAAAACAGCAATACAATTAAATGGCTTTCCAACAAAAGTAAATTTGAACATATTACCGTTAGGATCCTATAACTTGCTGATAGGAATGGATTGGCTGGAAAAGAAGAAAGCCCTGATGAACTGCTGGGAAAAAACTCTGCATTGTGTGGATGAAGAGGGGAAACCTTTTTCATTAAAAGGAAAACCAAAATCCATTTCAGTACGACAAATATCAGCCTTACAATTGAAAAGAACAGCTAGAAAAGGATACCAAGTTTATGCAGTACATGTGGAAGAAGTGGAACAGAGAACTGAAGAAAATCTGCTGAGTGAATTACCAGTGGTAAGGGATTTTAAAGAAGTTTTCCCAGATGAGATTCCTCATCTTCCCCCCAAAAGAGAAATTGATTTTTCCATAGATTTGGTGCCAGGAGCCACAGCTATTTCCCGAGCCCCCTATCGAATGAGTCTACCTGAGCTTATGGAGCTGAAGATGCAACTGCAAGAATTACTGGATAAAGGTTATATTAGACCAAGTGTGTCTCCATGGGGAGCACCGGTCTTATTTGTGAAAAAGAAGGATGGAACTTTTAGGATGTGCATTGATTATCGTCAACTGAACAAGTTGACCATTAAGAATAGATATCCACTTCCTAGAATTGATGATCTTTTTGATCAAGTGAGAGGGGCCTTAGTCTTTTCCAAGATTGACTTAAGAACTGGTTATCACCAGCTCAGAATCAAGGAAGAAGACATTAGAAAAACAGCTTTTCGAACCCGGTATGGACACTACGAATTTGTAGTCCTACCTTTTGGATTGACAAATGCCCCTGCCACCTTTATGTGTCTGATGAACAATGTGTTAAATAAGTATTTGGATAAATTTGTTCTGGTGTTCATAGATGATATTTTAGTCTACTCCAAAAACAAAGAGGAACACAAGGAACATCTGCGAATAGTGTTGCAGACTCTGAAAGAAAATCAGCTATATGCCAAGTTCAGTAAATGTGAATTTTACAAGGATGAGATTCAATATTTGGGTCATATTATTTCTGAAAAAGGGCTTGCAGTTGACCCTGAAAAGATAAAATCAATTAAGGAATGGCCAGTCCCAACTGATGTTTCAGCAGTAAGGTCATTCATGGGGATGGAAGGCTACTATCGTAGATTTGTGGAGAGATTTTCTGCCATAGCATAACCCATCACTACATTGCAAAGAAAGGGTGTCAAGTTCATGTGGACTGAGAAATGTCAAATCAGTTTCGACCAATTAAAACAAAAACTTATTTCAGCCCATATACTAAAAATTGCTGATCCTGATAAAGAATTTGTTGTGTGTACAGATGCTTGCAGAGAGGGGCTAGGAGGAGTCCTATTGCAGGAAATTCAGTTATTGCATATGAATCTAGAAAACTGAAAATACATGAACAGAATTATAGTGCATATGATTTAGAATTTGCAGCTATTATTCATGCTTTAAAGATGTGGCGGCACTATCTTCTTGGGAAAAAGTTCACATTGATGACTGATCATATTAGCCTCAAATATTTCTTTTCCCAAACTGACCTGAATGCAAGACAAGCCAGATGGCTGTCCTTTTTAAGCGAATTTGATATGGACATAAAGCATATCAAGGGAAAAGAAAATAAAGTTGCTGATGCATTAAGTAGAAATGCTTGTCAACATCTAAACAACATGGGGACTAGTGCCCATATGGAGGTAGAGGAATTGGTGGGAAAAGTAGAAACTCAAGATCCCAACTATGAAGCACTCTTGGTGAAACTACAGAAAAGGGATAAAACTGATTTCACTAAAAACCAAAAAGGGCTTCTCTATTACAAAAACAGGTTGTATATTCCAAATATAGAGTCATTAAAAAGAGAAATTTTAGATGAATATCACAAACAGCCCTATGCAGGACATCTAGGATACCAAAAGATGTTAACAGCCTTGAAGAAGAAGTTGTTCTGGCCAGGAATGAAGAGAGATGTGGCAGAGTATTTAAGTAGATGTATGGAATGTCAGCTAGTCAAAGTTGAGCATCAACATCCAGCAGGACTTTTAAACCCTTTGCCAATTGCAGAATGGAAATGGGACACAGTCTCCATGGATTTTATAACAGGATTACCCAAAACTAAATATCAACATGATTCTGTAATGGTAGTAGTAGACACTCTCACAAAAGCTGCCCACTTTATACCAGTAAAGTCTACCTTTGGGACAACTCAAGTAGCAAATGTATTCTTGAAGGAGGTAGTAAGGCTTCATGGGGTGCCAAAGGTAATTTTTTCAGACCGAGATGCTAAGTTTACAGCAGTGTTTTGGAAAGGATTGTTTGGAGGGATGGGTACTAAGCTGAATTTCAGTACTGCCTATCACCCTCAAACTGACGGGAAAACAGAAAGGACAAATCAAATTTTGGAGGATATGTTGAGAATATATGTGATGGATAGACCATCAAAGTGGGAGGAGTATCTGCATTTAGCTGAATTTGCCTATAATAACAGTTACCAATCTTCTATTAAAATGAGTCCGTTTGAGGCATTATACGGAAGAAAGTGTCGTACTCCTTTGAGCTGGAGTCAACCAGAAGATAAAATAATGATGGGACCTGATGCCTTACAATAAATGGAAAGAATTGTTAAAAAGATACAAAGAAATATCAAGACAGCACAAGATCATCAGAAAAGCTATGCTGATAAGAAAAGAGTGCACCGAGAATTTAAAGTAGGGGATCATGTGTATTTGCGCATCAAACCCAAAAAGAGCACACTTTATGCTGGAAGTTGTGCAAAAACTTGCTCCTAGATATTGTGGGCCTTTTGAATTTTTAGAAAGGGTGGGACCAGTGGCTTACAAGCTGGCTTTACCACCCCATGTTAGAGTGCATGATGTGTTTCATATTTCATTATTAAAAAGCTATGTACATGATGCTTCTCACATAGTTGATTGGAATGTTGTACAGGTGGAACCAGAAGGGGAGTTTCTGCCAGAACCGCTTCAAATATTGGAGCAGGAAGAAATTGAATTGAGAAACAGAACAATAGCCAGAGTAAAAGTGCAGTGGAAGCACTTTACTGCTGAAGAAGCTACCTCGGAAAGGGAAGCTGAAATGATGGAAAAATATCCATTTTTGTTTAAGTGAACTCTGGTAGTTGAATAACAACACCAAGGACGGTGTTTATTTTCAGAGGGGGAATATGTAACACCCCCAATTTATGTGTTGAATTTGAAAAGTTAGACATTTGAACTTTAATCCTAAGGGGAGTGGACCCCAAAGGATAAGTATGGTGTGAATGTAATTTAATATTTAAATTGATGAAATAAATGACATGATTGTGCATTTTGACGAAGATGAGAATTTGAGATCACTTGCCAAATCCATGAGGATGGATAAGGAAACAAATCCCCACAATCTTTCAAAAATCCTTGAAAGAAATTAATTTAGATTTTGAGGAGGAATCTAAATTTCCCCAATGAAGAGGAAAGTAGTTGGGAAGAGGTAAGAAAAGCTGGAAAAGCTAAGGAAAAGCATAAAACAACTTTAAAGAGTCCCAAATGGGAAGCCTAGGCTAAACAGGAAAGAAAGCATCCTGCTATTCTGGACGCAGAATTAGAAACATGCTTTGGGGAAACATGAGCTTAAATAAGCTGCTCCTAAGCAGATCAGGGGTTGATCTGTGATGGAGGTGATCTCAGCTCGGGGGTGAGTTCTGGGAGACAAAGAGGACTCTAAGGTTGGGAGGTTGGTCATTTGCAATAGTGGTATGTTGTTGAAATTCTTGTTTATTTTGATTTATTATGGTATGAATTGGCTACATATAAAATTCAAGGGAATTGTATGATTGATTTTAGTACTACATTTAACAGAACCCATCTTAAGGCATTCACCCTACCAGATTATGTTAGTTGTAGACCAGTAATCCATAGAGTAGAAACCCACAGAAACTCTAAACCCAAGAAGGTCTAAATCTGAAGGTACTTAGTCTCCATAGATAATTAAATATTAAATGGTTTCATATATATATACAAAGGTGAAATTATATGCCCATATGTTAGAAAACTATGGTAGCAGATCTGAAATTTACATGGTACAACACAAGAGAATCAAGGACATTAGAATATGTATTTCAAAATTTTCTAACTTGAGAAGAAATTCTACTCTATCGAAGTGTTATATCATTTATAGCATTTATAGCAGTTATAGCATTTATAAGTGTATATATTACATTCCTAAATCTACCTTTAATCCTTGAATTAAGTATCATAGCCAAAAGACTTAATCTATCATTAAGGTGCTCTGCCCAAGTTCTATCGAATACATCTACATATGCATCAAGTAAAAATCCAAAATAGAATACAACCGCCGTGAGCTAAAATAATAACATTGAATACATATATATATCAAAAAAATAGGATATAAGAGACGTGAGCAAAAACAATAACTAATTGTAACAACGATTCTAGATGAGTAGTTGGCCGGAAGAAACATATATATGAACCATATAGCCACTGGGATTAATACGAAATCATAGTTGTTATTTAATCTAATAGGCGTTGTGCCTATGTCAAACCAAATATTGAAATGGCCATCTGCACAGGATGCTCATACAACATAAGACATCAACGTTCTGTCATTTACGAATCATATTTTCAATATCAATATTCTGCTTATGATACTACTTAGAAGTACAAAACCTACTGGTAGATAAATGCGCATCTCACTATACAAGTCAGTTATAACAGCCGGTTTTTAATCGTAATAAGATTCGAAGAAAACACTGGAAGCAGTTATGATACTCTGCCCATCTAAAAAAAAAAAATCTGGTTCTCATATAAACACACAGATATATAAAAAAAAACGAAACAAGTAAATCGTCACGCATGACATCTCATTGTCAGTGACGACTCGCGTTGAAGCGAGCTAGAAGGTCCAACAACGAATTTCCCTTAGCATGAGAAAGGTCATGCAGGATTCCAGTAATGGTTGTAACAGCCAACGAAAAATTGTGTAGGTAAATGCATAAGCAGCTAGTTAGTAATTAGAGTGGTTAATTAAAAAAAAAAATGAAACTGACATCGTATTCCCTACTAAACCGGAAGTTAGCATTATACAACTTCTATGATTTAAAGAGTACACCATATATCGAAAACTTGAGCCAGAGAAATAAAGGGGCTATTTCACTCGAACTGTATATGACTGAATAAACATTTAAGTTCACCGAAAGCGAGCCCAACATTTAAACGTAGAGTTGGGAATACCTCTACAGATATATAAACAAAATGGTAAACGAGAAGAATAGGTAGCACTACGCCGGATATTTATCATGAGAAATGCAGATAGTAGAAAAGCGTGTCTCAAACCCCCTTCGCAGAACAAAAAAAAAACCCCAATATGACAAATAGATCCGGAAGGATTGTAAAATGGCTGACAGAGTTATCGCCATTATCACGCGATACTAACCACAATTTAAATACAGGACCAATGTATATGCCAGCTACCCACAGTGGTTAACGAAAAACAAAATTTTAACGTCACGGTAGAAACGTGACGGGAAATCTGAAAAGCTCAGGAAACATTCACGGCCGAGTTGAGTTGGCTCACTCATGCCGAAAATCTCAGCATAACGAGTTCCAGCACAATCGCTAAACCCAACTGTCGAATCCCTTTTGTTCCCTGTATGAAGAAATGGGACAATTGCCAATAGATAATCGTACCCAGTCAAGAACGAAGCGAGCCAAGGAGCTAGAAACCCTTACCTTGCCACCTTCGAACATGAGCAAATCTGCGCACCGGAGTCGGGTAACTGAGTAGGTTCCGTCAGTCTAGTTGGATCACCGACCTTTCCGCATCGTAGCTCTGGAAATAAAAGAATCGGAAGAAATTTACAGAGGTTAGAACCATATTATCAAAACTAAAATAGGTTAATAGAGGGAACATTTCGAAACAGAATACGCTTACCTACTGCATTCTCCCGATGTTGATGACAGTCCGGTATAGTCGGGCAAGATAGAAGTTTGGCATAACGCATCGTTCATACACTAAGTTAGTGATTTAAAAATCTTCATTGTCAAGCTATCTAATTCTCTGGTTCAAATCAACATTTCACTTAACTGAATCACAAAAAGCAACCACAGGACTTCGAAAAGATACCCGAAAAAGAGGATCACGAATCCTTGGCTACCATACCTGAAGAGTTGATTTACCTGGCCTGTAGTGGCTGTGAAATCCAACACAGAAACAAGAAAACCCATCCATAAGCGCCAGAGCTTAGCAGGGTTTGGAGTGAACCGATCTTATGTAAACCATTCCGGGAGAATGATAGAAAGACTCAAACGCCATCACCGTCCATCTGTCGGGCAGGTGGTTCGAAGGAATCCCTATGAACTCTGAAACCCTCTGCACACAGCCCATCCAGTACACATAAGATGTATAAACAAAAAAAACTCCACGCCGTTGACAAGAATTATGTACCACAAGGAATTACAACAAGCAAGTCGATAGAGATAATGCAACAGAGTGACTGGGGGAGGCGTCTCACCCGAGGGTCGAGAAATTAAGGTTGCAACGCATCACCGACAGTAAGTACTCTCATGGCATCTTGTGGATAGTTGAGGTCTGAGCCATTCGGCTACGCTCGAGCCGAGATCTCATCCCATAGTAGGCGAAAAATAACCCGAAAACCCTAGCATTGAATTTGGTACGGGTAAATCGACGGCATAATTTAATGGACAACTATTGACAGTCAGCCGAACGATCACAATTACAGATGGGACCGAGTCACTCGTATGCTTTTCGTTGTGTATCAAATCACAAATCTGAACGGTGAGATATATAGACCATGAGAGAAAATCGAACCCATGTTGCTATACAAGGTAGATTTCCGCCACGATAAATTCACCCATGGTTGCGTCGTTCGACCTTAATGAATAAGGAAAAGTAATTATATATATGATTAAATTGTTAACATATTTACATATATATGTGTACCTTCAATTCATATTATTAAAGGGTTTAAATAGATATATATGAATTCTATATGTGTTATATATATGTGTTATATATATATATATATGTGGTATATATATATTCAAGAATATTGCCAAAGGATATGTGATATATATATATATGGGTTACAGACATATGCGTTATGGGAGGTTACTGAAAGGTAGGAATGTCCATAGAGTCTATGCTTATATTATGTCTAGGGAGAACTATCCTATGTTAATACAAAGGGTTATGGAAATTATATACATGGTTGTAATGGACACTAGGAGGAACATTCAATGCTACCAATAAGGGATAGTGGGAAAGAACTCCTGAAGTTGGTAAGAGATACTAGATGAGTATATATAGATGTGAAAAAAAAAAAAAAATTTAACTGGAGGTGTTACATCTTCAATAACTCTGAACCACACTCTGCAGAATACTTCAATGCCCCGAACACCTTCAATTCCCTCCCTACTACCTAACAACTTCAATGCCCCTTACTACCTAACACCCTATAATATTAGTATGAATTTGAATACTAGAGGGATCTTTTCCTGTATTGATGTTTTCAACCGTAGTCAGTTAGGGGATGGCAGTTGGAAGAGTGATTTGGAGTTGGGACTTGTGAGAGATTTAGCATTAGAATGGAACATGTATGTGTCTATTCTTCATGAAAATGATATTTTTTTATTGGAGGAAAATGATAAATGGATTTGGAGAAGAGATTTATCATTGGAATGGAACAGGTATGTGTCTATTCTTCATCAAAAAAATATTTCTCTATTGGAGGAAAATGATAAACGGATTTGGAGAATAAATTCAGTGGAAGGGAAGGTGACAGTTAAATTAGCTTACTTGGTGTGTGAGGGAGAAGAAGCATCAGATTCTAGTTGTAGATGATTGAAAGACATTTGGAAATGGCAATGCTCTTTAAAAATTACATTTTTTATCTGGTTGACCTGTCATCACAGACTGACATACTGACAGCAAAAACTCTAGACCATCTCTTCAACAAATGTCCATTTACAACTAATATTTTTTTGGAGATTTATGTTATTTACATGTGTCCATCCTTTTTTGGATCACATACTTTTTCACGGTGCTTATTAGGATGGTTAGATAAGATTTCAACATGTTTTGAAATTACATTTACTTTTGTATGGACCCTTTGGCTTCATCATAATAGAATGATTTTTGACAATATGAAATCGCCTTTAGGCCTCATAGTTTCAAGAATCAAAAGTATTTTTAAACTGAAAAGGACCGAGATGCTAGAAGAAAAATTTAAGGGTCCACTAATTGACCATTCCATTGCATGGGTTCTTTTATAGGGTTCCAATTGCTCTTCTATCGGAAATTTGGGGCAGGGATGATATTGTTTTTAAATAAAAATCACTAGTTTAAACTTTGCATTGGTGGAGTAAAGGGGAAAAATAAATTTGGTAAAATTTTGGGTTAGTGGGACATGTTCATTTTTTACACACAACTAAGGTTAAGCTCCTTACAGTTTTTTGGGGTTTCACAAATTGTCATCAACTTGTTTAACTCAAATCACAAATTGGATGCATTTCTTTTTCATCCTCGGGAACATAAAATAAGAGCCTTTTTCTTCATCCTTGGAACAGAAAATCAGAGCCTTTCATGAGAGTTTTTGTCTACCTTAGGATTTCACATATTCATAGATGTCATAATAGACTTGCATATTCTTGTTCTAAGGAAGTTGTGCATTTGGATCTATGTGTCTTTAAGTGTAAAGAAACTTCTTGGGGAGTCTTTGATTACCTACCAAGAGTTCCTCTTATTCTAGTTTTGTTTCATGAGACAACTGTGCCAATAGTTTAGCACCTTCATAAAATACATTTCTGTGCTTGTTGCTGGTTTTGTCACAAGCAAAGTTTTTGACCAAAGAATACTTGTGACTTGTTAATGGTAATGTATACCTGGATTCTTTTATGAATAGCAAGTATAAGGTTTTTCTATGTGAAAAAAAAAAATCTATATTGTCCAATCATTGACTTTGTTTTATGATTTCGAATCAGAAGGAAAAATACTGGCCCAAAAAATGATATGCAGAGCTAATTATCCATCTTCTACCTTTATCAAAATTAAAAATGCATTACAAATACGTTTATTGAATGAATTACATAGCAATTACAATCCAAACAGAAGATTAATTCAGTAACATTTACTTGCCGAGCTGTGAGAAATAGTTATATGGATACGGGTTGTGATCTTATTGAGCTGGGATATTTCGCTATCGAGTCGTGCACTATTTCTATGGCAAAACTACAACATTAACTGTGAAATGCAACACTAGGTTTTTGCTCTTAGATTCGAAATTGTGAAAAGAAACACTTTGACTTGGTTGTCGGACCTGCAATTCTTAAACCGCTCATCTTAACTACGGCTCCTCCGACCATTTGACAGAGGACTTTTATCATTCATTTGAAACATCGAATCTCTGTTCATTTCCAACAGGACTCCTAAAAAAACACGATCAAATGAACCGAGCCTTTGCTAACAAAGACCAGGGACTAATCTCAGTTAGGTATTCAAGGAAGATCTGGGCGAGCTGTCTTTAAAGAAATCTGCATACGAACATGTTCGGTTGTTGCTTATTCAAACGCCCGATCATCAAATTTGGAAAAGCAAAGTATCAGGTGCCCGTGACAGCAAAATGTGATCGCGTCATTCCGTCGCAGTCAACTTACCAACAACATGCGGCTGTAACAGTCAACCCTTTCTACCCCCAGTTTCCGTCTCCTACGGCTAAAGAAACTCAACTTTTGTCTATGTTATTTTTGGGTGAATTTTTAGAAAACTCCTAATAAGCGAGCCAAAGAAGTAAAGCTCAAATTCCTGTTGTTCTGCGGCAAAGCTTTGTCCTGCATTAGTTCCTTGTATACAATTAAGATTATTTTTAACGCTGTAAATCCTACGGTTTTGCAGAAAACCTTAATCCTCCTCCTTTGTTTACGACAGAAATATTTTGAAGACTTAAAATCCCAGGGTTTCTCCACAACTCTCGACCCTGCCTTCCTACCGTACGACTAGGGTTTTGTAGCGAATCTTACTTGTACCTTTATAAGATCAGGAATATATTTCGAGCGTTCAAAATCTTACGGTTTGACAGCAAAATCTTACTGTTTCCTTCCTTTTGTAGGATAAAAGATTATATTGGACACTCAAATCCTACGGTTTTACAGCAAATGTTAGCCTTCAGTACATTGGATAGGACGATTATTTTGAACACTCAAAATCATAGGGTTTTGCAACAAATCAAACATTAAGCCTCAGCAAATATTAACCCTCCCTTACTCCCATAAGTGCAGGGTTTGGCTGCAAATAGTAATCATTTCTTCCAACTCTGGGACGTAAACTATTTTGAATTCAATCATTAATCTGGGCAATCCTAGGTCGCTTTTATGGGCGCAATCATAATTAAAAAAATAGAGTGTACACAGATGAGATATGTAATTTAGTGACAATTTTCTGATATATACCTTAAAATGCATCAAAATGCTTGAATGAGTAGTGAATAATTCACAATGAGCGCGCGTAGAGCACTTTTATTGTCATTTCATTAAGCTATACATGTGTGCTAAAAGTTCAATGAAATTGTTAAACGTAATATTCAAAAAATCGCATTATGACACATTATGTTATCGATGTCTGTAGCAAAGAGGAGGATATATAGCATGATTAAGCGTCAAATACATCTAGGAAATGTAGGTCTAATAAATGATAAGCCATATAGTCTTGTACCCCTCTGTTACAAATAACAGATATTTAACGCTACAAGTTGTAGAAATAGATAGTCCCGAGGCATGATTAAGTATCAATACGTCTAGGAAATGTAGGTCTAATAACTGATAAACCATATAGTCTTAGACCCATGCGTTACAAATAACAGATAGCTAACTCTACAAGTTGTAGAAACAGGTATTCTGGTGGTGTAAGATGGGAAATTTGGTCAACATAAGATTTGTTGTTCAATCTCGGACAACACTATTTATACATGAGAATCTGCTCCAAGCACAATTCTAAGCGCAATTTCTTCAGTTGAAAAACAATTTTAATTATATAAAGAAATACTAAATTGTAGAAATAAAAAATATATTACATCCGGAAAGAATCCGAATCCTCTTTATCACTGCCTCACGTTTCTCTATCAATCAATAATGATACTCCCCATCTTATTCACATCCTTCACAATGCCATGAAATCGGCCCAAACTCGTTATGTGATGAAACCTATTTGTATAAGTACTCGCCATTAGAGTGGAAAACTTCAGGCTAATTCGGCTCTCAAAACTTGCGGCTTGTAATGACATTTTTTCACTATGTATTATATCGGGCATTGCTGAAAATTTCCTGGTCGGGCATTGACCAGGGTCTGCGCAGGAATCCGAGATGACACCGGACACTCACCCGAGATTCAAGCAAAGATGCTTGGCCCTCGGAGTTGATTGCCAAGCTTTCTGTTGTCATCCATTCATTAAGTAAGTAAACTGGAGGCCTTATCCGTCATAACAAAGTGTCTCAAAAATTTCGTCTGTCGAAGTATCATAGAAAATGCTTTTGCTTTTTTTAACTATGAATATTATATCAAATTAACTTGAAACAACTTTGAAGCGGATATTTCAGCGAAGCCTCTTTGCAATTACCATTATTGCACTTACTATCATCGTTGTCCTTCTACTATCATCTCGGGACGATAAATGTCCTTTTGCTAACTCAAAGTTACCTATATAATGAATATAAGAGCACTAAGTTCCATTCAAGTTGGTACCCTAACATCAAATCCGAAGAGGTTTTAATGATATTTATATTCAACTATGGCATTTGACGGGTTGTAGCATGTATTTGCTTCTATAACTTATATAATTTATAACTTGATAAGTATATTTAATTAGCACAATCTATTTATCAATGTAATTAATATATCTTGATATACTTTGATAGGTGTATATAAAATAGATTTACTAAAATAAATAAATTTACAACTATATTCACTAATATAATTAATATAAGCAGATAACGCTATATCCACCACTCACCACACATATTTTATCAAAATAATCATTATATATTTATGAATATAATTACCAATATATTTTATATATTTGTCTATAATATATTAATAATATTAATTATATGCATATTATATATTAAACTAAAATATGTTTATATATAATAAATAAATAAATATATATATATATTATTTTTTCAATACAATAATTATAAGTCAAACTAAACTAAAATTCAAATATAACATAATAATAGTATTTTATTACTATTGATAATAAGTATATATTTCTTACCAAAATCCCAAGGGATTATTAATCTTATAAGCTAAAATAATTATTTAATCTAAAGATATAATATTATAAAGTGAAGGAATTGGAGAAGACTAAGGAAAATTATTACAAACCTAAGAGATCAAGAACCTCAAAGGATCCATATTAGAAAGAGAAGATATTAATAAAGCCTAGAAATTAATATTTTAAATAAAAATGAATAATAAACTCACATGATTATTAATATTATAAACCGAAGAGAACAATCAACTTTAAGGTTTGTTAATACTACAAACCTAACGATTTAATAACCTAAAGGATCAATAAACCCAATGGATTGACATTAAAAACCAAAGGAAATAATAAACCTAAGAGATTAATACTGAGAAAGCAAGGATTTATAAACTTAAGGGAACAATATTAAACATAAGAGATTAATATTATAAACTAAGTATAAAACCTTTAGATAAATACTAAAAACCATGAAAACAAAATTAATATTTTAAACTCAAGGGATTAAAATACCCAAGGCATTAATTGTAAAACCAAAGGAATTAATAATATTAGAAACTTAAGTAACAATTAAACCGAAGCTTTCAAGATTATAAAACCAAGAAGTTAGTACACCCAAGGGAAAAATATTATAAACCCAAGGGATCAATATAAATATTATAAACTAAGAAATTAATAAACCATAAGAATTACTATTTTAATGTGAAGAGATTAGTAAACCCTAACAATTAATATTTTAAACTCAAAACCCTAAGAAATTAATAAACCTTAAGAATTAATATTTTGATCTCAAGAGATTTAAAAATTCAAGGGATTATTAATATTATAAACCAAACTAACTAATAAACCCAAATGTTTAATATTATAAACAGAAGAAATTGGTGAACCCAAGGGATGAATATAAAAAAATTAAGGGATCAATGAGGCGAATATTAAAAACATAAAATATTAATAAATCCTACAAATTAATATCTTGAGCATATGAGATTGATAAACTCACATGATTATTAATATTATAAACCCGAAGTATATAAAAACCCTTAGGTAAATACTATAAATCATAAAATAAATGTGCTTGGTCATGCTTGATTTAAATATGGAGACAAATGTTGTCACAATTCGAAAGCACAAGGGACTAATAAACCCTATCAATTAATATTTTAAACTCAAGAACCTAAGAAATTAAAACCATAAGAATAAATATTTTAAACTCGAGATATCAATAAAGCCAAGGGATTAGTAATACTATAAACCAAAAGAACTAATAAACTGAAGGGTTTAATATTATAAACCAAAGGAATTAGCGAACCCAAGGGATAAATATTAAAAACCTAAGGAATCAATAAGACCAAGGGAATAATATTAAAAATAAAAGAAATTAATAAACCCTAAGACTTAATATTTTACATTCAAAAACCTAGGAAATTAATAAACCATAAGAATCAATATTTTAAACTCAAAATATTAATAATCCCAAGGGATTATTAATATTATAATCCAAAATAACTAGTAAAACCAAAGGTTAAATATTATAAACCAAAGGAATCGGTCAACCCAAGGGACAAATATTAAAAATATAAGGGATCAATAAGGCCAAGGGGTCAATACTAAAAACACAAGAGATTAATAAACCCTAGGAATAAAGATTTTAAACTAAAAAACCAAAGAAATTAATATACCCTAATAATTAATATTTTAAATTCAAGAGATTAATAAACCCAAGAGATTATTAATATTATAAACCAAAATAAGTAATACACCCAAAGGTTTAATATTATAAAGCAAAGGAATTGGTAAATCCAAGGGAGAAATATTAATATTATAAACCAAGAAACTAATAAAACTTAAGAATTAATATTTTAAACTCAAGAGATTAATAAACCCTAAGAATTAATATTTTAAAATCAAGAGATTAAAGAACTTAAGGGGTTATTAATATTATAAACGAAAAGAACTAATAAACACAAAGGGTTTAATATTACAAACAAAAGGAATTTGTGAACCCAAGGGATAAATAATAAATACGTAAGGGATCAATAATACCAAAGGATCAATATTAAAAACATAAGGGATTAATAAATTAATAAAACCCAAGAGATTATTAATATTATAAACTAAAAAAACTAACAAACCCAAGGGTTTTATATTATAAACCAAGGAATTGGTGACGCCAATGGATATATATTAAAAGCCTAATGGATCAATAAGGCGTAGGGATCAATATTAAAAACACAAGAGATTAATGAAGCCTACAAATTAATGGTTGATTTAAACATTGAGACAATTGTTGTCACAATGCGACGTTGGACAAAAAATTACCATGGTTTACCATCGTTGATTTACATATTAATACAATATTTGTCACAATATAAAATTCGACAATGTAAGACCTTGATCTACTACGAGTAATGATGATTAACAATGGTCATCCATGGTTGATTTTCATATTGAGACAATGTTTTTCATAATGTGACATTAGGACATGCATTAATATTTAATGCATAATATTACCAACCTAATGAATTAGAAAACTCAAGGGATTAATAAACAGTAAGAATTAATATTTTAAACTAGAAAGCCTAAGAGATTAATAAACCATAACAATTAATAATTTAAGCTCAAGAGATTAATAAAACGAAGGGATTATTAATATTATAACCAAAAATAACTAATAAACCCAATGGCTTAATATTATAAACCAAAGGAAATGGTGAACCAAAAAGATAAATATTAAAAACCTAAGGGATCAATATGGCCAAGGGATCAATATTAAAAATGCAAGAAATTAATAAACCCTAAAAATTAATATCTTAAACTCAAAAAAATAATAAATTAATAAATCATAAGAATAAATATTTTAAACTAAAGAGATTAACAAGCTTTAGGTATTATTAATATTATAAACAAAAAAAACTAATTAACCCAAAGATTTTATATTATAAACCAAAGGAATCAGAGACGGCAAGTGATAAACATTAAAACCAAAGGGATCAATAAGGCTAATAGACTAATATTAAAAACACAAGAGATTAATAAACCATAAGAATAAATATTTTAAAATAAAAAACCTAAGAAATTAATATAACCTAATAATTAATATTTTAAATTTAAGAGATTAATAAACTTAAGGGATTATTAATATTATAAACCAAAAGAAGTAATAAACCCAAGGGTATAATATCATAAACCAAATTAATTGGTGAACCTAAGGGATAAACAATAATATTAACATTAAAGGGATATTAAATTTCACCATCATTGCAACCAAGGAAAAAACATGGAATGTAAGATATATTTTTTGTTGTCTTTACATCAAAAAATTCCACTACAAAAATAGAGTTGAAACACTAAATCAAAATTCATTTATCAAATAGTCTCTTCCAAAACACAACTAGACTAGTGACAAAAGGAACACCAATTCAAATCAACAGGATAATGATCACGCTACTTAACGCTTTCCAACCAATCCCTTCTTGTTTTCCTCCCAGCTTCCCTCATGTGCACATTAAACAAGTATTTTACATTCATTTTCATTTCATCTAGCACACAAAGATGCTCATCAAGAAATGCAAGATGGAAGCCATGTTTTCTATCAAACGTGTTCCGAAGATCTGAAAGAGAAATTATCTCTCCATAAATATTTCCCCTCGATTGATTATAATAGATGCCATCATTATTCTCCATATCTATATTTGAAAGGAAAAATGACAAATCAAAATTAAAAAACACACACAAAAATCTATGCATACACACACACACACAAACACATACATATATATCACATAACATCCAATTTTTATTATTGTTAGAAAAAATTATCCTAAACAAGTCATGCTATAAAATAACCTAACACTACATGAACCAAATGATATAAAAATTTCTACAAATATAATTATCATTAGCAATACATATTGTACAGATGAAATGAGTGATAAAATTAAATGAGCGATATGACCCTTATTACAATAGTCGATAATAATTCAAAATTTTGTTAAATTTATGTTTAAAATCAAATATCAATAATGTTAGTAATTATATATTTGTATTTAAACTAATATTAATGTATATATTAATTTAAGTTAAATATTAATATCAAATATAAATATGTTTTCATTGAACCAAATAAACCTAAATTTATTAAACCTAATCTTGAATCAAAATATTTACATCGATGTTTAATGTTGATATTCATATTAATGTATAGACACAATAATTGTTTAATATTAGCAAATAACATAATTAACATTAATAAATAGACATACTAATTACCAATATTAATATTTTTCATTTTTGGAATGGTGGAAAAAAAATTCATTACTATTCGATATCAGTGGAAATATTAATATTAATAGCGTTTAGCCCATAATCTTGTAATTCATGATATAATATGAATTCAAAATATTAATACCAATATAAACAAATTAATAAATTAATTTCTAATGGTTGTCTCATATAACTCGTTGTTTATGTGCGAATGGTTCATTGTAAAAATAAAATAATAATAGCCACTTAAGAAGAAGAAGTAAATTGAAGAACATGAAAAATGATGTAAACAACTTTCTCAAATATTACTATAAATATGATGAATGAAAAATGATGTAAATTTTTTTCTCAAATATTACTATGAACATTATTAATCTATTCATCTCATTAAAATATGAAAATAAATATTATATTAAAAGTAAATAAAGAGGACAATAAAATAAATTCAAAAAACATTCTATAAATAGGTGACACTATTATTAGTTGCATGTCATAGGGATATGGACTTCATTATTTATTTTTAAGGATTGGTTCATATAACCGGTTGTATATCTCTGAATGGTTCATTATAAACAAAAGAACAATAATGACTTAAAAAAAGGAGGTGAATTGAAGAACATGAAAAATGATGTAACAACTTTCTCATATATTACTATGAATATGATGAATGTATTCATTTCATTAATATACGAAAATCATTATTATACTAAATGTAAATAAAGAGGACAATAAAAGAAATTAAACCAACATTCTATAAATGCGTCACAATATTATTAGTTTCATGTCATAGTGATATGGAATTCAATCTTAACTTTTAATGATTGGCTCATATAACTAGTTATTTATGAATGAATGGGTGATTGTAAAGAAAAGAACAATAACCACTTAAAAAAATAGAAGTAAATTGAACAACATGAAAAACGATGTAAGAAACTTTCTGAAATATCTCAATAAATATGATGAATGTACTCATCTCAGTAATATATGAAATTCATTATTATATTAAAAGTAAATAATTATGACAATAAAATAAATTCAAAAAACATTCTATAAATAGCATAAATTAATAATAGTTGCATTTCATAGCAATATGGACTTCAATCACTCCTCTTCTTTCTTCCTAATTGTAACATATGCACTATATTTCATCTTGGCATAAAGCTGAAAAGAGAAAGGCAATGCAATGTGAAAACCATCTATTGATTTCACTCTTGATATGGCTGTGAAGGTTATGCCTTGATGCTCTTTATTCCCGACATCAAATGATGCTCGTTCTAAAGTCAATTCCTATGATTTATGGATTGTAAGAGCCTATGCCATATTTAAAGGAACTTGTTTTTTATTTTCTGTTATCACTGGTGTGATAGGTGCAATGTTTGGATTTCCTAAATCAAATGGAACACCAAAATACTTATAAAAAAAAACAATTGTGAACACTGGAAGCAAAGGTGGCTTAGAGACAGGGATATAAAATATATCATTCATATAACCAAGTGGACCATTCACCAAACCAGCTTCAACCCACAAACTACATGTCAACATAACACGTTGACCATGACACCACAAAACTTAACAGTCCAATTGATCATTATCAGCACCACTGATTTCAGAACGCTTTTAATTTTAAGAAATACATCGTGCAAATGGAGAATTTAATGATTTTAACATATGCATGTTATGGAAGGACACCAAATTATTTTTTGGAAACATGTGAACTGCTGCATTAAATAAATCCCTTTCTCTAGAATGCAACCTCATAATAGCCCACGACATAAGAAACTCCCAATATTCAAGAACAAGTTCTGTATTTCTTATGTTATTGAAGACTCTACAAAAAAAACATTGTTTCTCATTATTACCTTGTTGGAGAAAAGTTGTGTCAAGAGTGACAACAATGTTGATTTTTTTCCATAAGGCTTTCCCTGTTGTATTACCTGCATACAAAGGCTTATCTCTCACAAGAGATAGCTAGCCAATGTCACCCACAAGGATGATGGATCTTCCACAAAAGGACATTTTTTTTTTTCTCATAAAATTCTTCTCGTAATCGAGTATCTATTTGCATGAAGAACCTTGATCCTAGAAAGCTCATTTCGTCAATCAATATATATCGAATATGCCTCATTTCTTCTTGGAATACTGCTAGTGGTTATATTTAATTGGAATTTTTAGAGCCGAGTGGATTTTTTTTAATGTATATTAAAAGCAAATATTCCTGTTGGGGAAAGAAGAAGCAAAGAACATCTTCCATTACTTGAAAAATTAGAAAGAGCTTCAAAAATACAATGGATAAGGAAAGACTTGCCAGTGCCTGTAGTGCACTGAAAAATCATAAGAAGAGCTTCACGAATCCCATATTTAGCAAAATTGCTTAAAAAAATTTCAAAAAAAGGTCATTATTTTTCTGCCAATGAATGTGGAGATGTAAATGTTATATTTTAGAGGTCAAGAATATCACCCCTTGACTGTCCATTCCTTATAAAACTAATATATTATTCAGCCACATCATCATAAATAGTTGTACTTTTTCAGTCAAAGGATATATCAAAACCCCTTCAACCAAGGGTGTGAAGATAAAAACATTCACATTATTTGGTGGAAACAAGCAAAAGAAAAGCTGCCATTCTTGAAAATCATCTTCAATATTCATTTCCTGGTTAATAAAATACCCAACTTCTTCATATTGAATATTATCAATAATTGATGGATTTTGATCTACATTCCATGCTCAATATAAGAAATTCCTCCAATTTTCAATAATAATTTTAGTTGAAAGCCCAATTTCTGTAGAAATGTCATAAAATGGCTTGTACAAGAGCAATTTTGTCCAACAAAAGGTTTAAAAATCATCTGAACCCTCACTAGGAATATAATAAAATCATGGCCAAACCAGAACAATAGAATGAACATCTCTATGCTTCTAGGGATCTTGGTTACGCTTGTTATCAAATGTCCAAGGTCTTGCTGTTTCTATCAAAGATAGATATCGAAGGCAACAACTTCTCTTCTGATAATTTTGAGCGAAAGTATTATCAGATGAACATTGCATGCCATCCCTTGATATTTTCCCGAAAACCTTTCCTCCAATATTTAAGGAAAGAAATTTTTGGCTACAAACAACAAGAGGTAGCTTAAGCAACATATGGCATGTTTCTTGTGCTCTAGTGTCACGATCAACAATTGTTTCTACAAGAAACCTTCTGTAATCACACAAAGCATGATCCTCAGAGGTAATAGAATTTTAAATTGTAGTTAACATATCGTGATAACTTTCAGACCTTTTTTTCTTCTTTTGATGCATACTTGGAAATATACTTCACGACAGCATACCAAGAAAGCACTCATTGGAAATCAACATTTGCACACCACATTGTCAGATGGTTAATGTTATGTACATTTAGCCTATCATTATCTTGACATGTCATATTTTTTCTTCCTTAATCATCTATGAACAATCTTGACTCCTCAGAAAGATCCCATAGAGCATTGTACTAACAAGTTAGAATACTGCCCTTTTTGTGCTAACAATAATCTACACTACACTTTGTGTGCCATTGGACATGGTTTATAAATTCTTCATAATCATTATAAGGATTGCAAGAGAAAATATTATCAGTATTCAATAATGAAGGGTCATCGTTGAGGCTTCTTGGAACCATTATGTTTAGATGATGTATGTCATGTGGATTCCATGCAATTGCATAATTTTCAAAGAATCTTTTTGCAATTTATACATCGGCAACATTTGACCAATCAAGTATTTCCATATCAGGAGTTCTTTGAAACCATAAGAAACCATGGATATGTGTTGAACCTCTATGCCGCCACTCATATATAAATAAAATTAATATAATGCTTCTAAAAAAATATAAATAGAACCATAACAAAAAATTCAAAACGAATAGAAAATAAATTCAACAACACAAACCTGTAACATAAGTCTTTCACTCTAATATATTTTTGGATAACTTCCCCTCGAAATATATTGAATCTATGGTGCATAGATGTGACAAAAATATGACGGTACTGGATAATATTCTCAATTTTCATACGATTCTCATTTAAATAATAAGAATGTGAATGTATAGGCATAAGGTTATGCAAATCTTGCCACTTTTTGTTAGTTGTAGTCAAAGTAAGAAACAAAGATGGACATCCAAGCTGAGTAAGCATGTCAGTCAATTCAGCTCGACATTTAGTACAATATGCCCTTGTAACTCTAAGAGAAGAACCAAAGTGCATAATATGCTCAGCCAACTTATTATCTAGTAAATCAGAAAGTTGGTGACGCAAGTCTTCAATTGCTGTTTGTGAGTTATCATGTAAATGTTTCTTCACAAAAACTGCAGTAGATTCCTATCTTTGATGTCACATTATCACGTTAAATAGGTAATATTGAAAGCGAGGATAGCTTCCAAACCTCTGATCATTGTATCTAAGAAGATGTAATGCATACTCATGAAGTTCAACACTATAAATATGTGGTTGCAACCAATTAGCATCACCAGTGGGGAACAATGTGGGGAATGTCAATTCTTATAACCCCTGAGTATTATATTCATTCACTGGAGAGGTTCCAATATTGGGCCAATCCATTTCTTGAACATGTGAAGAATCAACATTATCAAGAAATGCTCTAATTTCTTCCACTTATCTTCGTTCATTAGGTAGGCGAGCAACAAAAGAAGAAGGATGATATGGAAAATGATCAACAGGTAACCCTTCATTATTAGTTTCATTGATCTCAAATTCTTCAATATCATAATCAACAAATTTAAGCGTGGATGATACATCCATTAATCTTTCGAGAAGAGAATTCATTGAATCATAGTCAATTAAAACATCTCGATAGTATTTGGAAAAGAAATGCATCCATAACTCGATATATATTTACATAACATTCATAATATTTAGACTGAGTAGCATGTCTCCTCACAAATAGAAATTCAAGATATTCAACATGTTGGGGAAGAATTTGTGCAATTAAATAAATATCTTGAGGAAAGCTAATTTTTTTACAGCTATAATTATATTTCCCACCTCGAGCATGTGTCACTTGAAAAATAGGATTCACACGTGATATTAGAAATTCTTCAACTTGAGTAACAACTCTTTAAATATGAGGTTTCTCACGAGGATCCATGTTATTATATCTAGGAAAATGATGGGAGCCTCTTTCATTCTTACATCATATGCAAATTGGTCCTTCATAATCTTTCAAAACTTGAATTCCCAGATATTATTCTTGGCATTTGTGGCACATTTAGACAACTAACAACCTATCTATCTTTTCTTGAAATCTTTTATCCACTCTAATCATGTTTTGATCAAAATTAATATGATCTGTATCAGTCAGACCATGTGGAGAACGATGTGGAAGAGTAAAATTTCTTCTAAAATGTATTTTATTTTCAGCACCATGAGATTCCCTTCCCAAATTTGAAACATGTGGAATGGATCTATGATAGGGCCTTTCCAAATTTATGGTATGCATTTCTAGAACCTGATAGAATGATCAGGTGTCCTTAGCATAAAATATTTTAAAATTTGTTGTCCAACTAATTATAAGTGAAACAATGAAAAAAGAATAAAATTCATTCAATATTTACATTTTTTTGTTGATGTGGATGAAGCCTATGATATGGTTGCTCTTCACTTTTAACATCAGTGGATGGAAAATTTGGGGAGTTAGTTTCTAATCGTGCATTCAAATGAGTTCTTTCTTGTTCCAAAAAAATAAAATACAATATGAAACTAAATGTCCAACCAATAAATATTAAAAAATGGAAAACAAATCAAATACATTGAAAATTACATTAGTTTGAGAACTTGATTTTTTGGTTTCCATCTCTCTAACCTTATAAGATGGAATCATGTTTCTTCCATAGAAGCTCATAAAAAACATTGCACAACTAACAAAAAATGAAAAATTCAGGAAAATATGAAATGCATTCAAAATTTACATTTGTTTGGCGATCTCGATAAACACTATGAGATTGTCCATATTCTCTTCTAACATAAGTATATGGAACATCTACGAAGTTAATTCTTATGCCTCTATTAAAATGGGTTCTGTCCTATTTGAAGAAAAAAAAAGTATGCAATAAAATTCAATGTACAATGTAATATGAATTCAAAAAATGAAAAATTAAATGAAACACATTGAACATTTACATTAGTTTTCCAATTTTATTGTTGAGGAGAATGTAGTGGAATTTTATGACATGCTTCATCTCCACTTCATAGATTAGTAGATGGAACACCTCGGGAGTTAATTTCAAGACCTCTATTAAAATGAGTTGTATCCTATTCCAAAGGAAAAATATAGCTTATAATTTTAATTAAAAATAGAATGTAAATAGAGGAATGCAATAAAACAAACATTATTGCACCAAATGTCAAAATATCATTGTGTTACCTCCATTGTTCCATGCGAAATGCTATGACGGATGTCTGGTTCTCTTGCTGGGACAACATTATTTTGAGAAGGGGGATCAAAAGATCTGTTTTTTTTGCAACTGCATCCAAATTATCAAACAAATGGCCAATTAACCTATCATCTAAATCATCAAATACAATTTCATCAATTCCTTCACCATGGATGTTTTGCAACCTTTCGTCTTGATCAAAAGTTGCAATTGCAGAGACATAAGAGTTAGGGTGAACATTCACATCCACATTATTGACATAATGTTCATCTCTATTGTGAAATGTTTCCCCAATATTAGGAAAATTTTCAAGAGAGCATTGAACAACAAAATTACGTTGACGAGGAGTATATTCTAACAATGAACTATCAATTGGAAATGTTGTTTCCATGATATGATCCATAGTACGATACTTATGAGGAATCATAAAATCATTTTGAAGAGTAGTTTTAGTAGTTTTTCTATGATATGCAGCTCTCATATGCTCATTTATTGTGTCCTTATTTTGTTGATACATTAAATGACGACTTTCATTAGACATGTCACGCAACGCTCGTGACAGATTTTGTTTTCTTGTACGCTTTCTTGTGCTTTCAGATGACATGTCTACAATGAATAGCATTGCTTGAGAGGCAATGAGAAAAAAATAATACAAATATCATGTACAAAATAACTCAAAGAAATTATAATTATTAAAACAAAGAAAAATGCATATCATTCAAACACATTCAAATCCAATTAAGAGAACTAAAGGGGAGACAATCAGAAATATTTTCCAGCAAATTGCAATGGGATTAAATATCAAACATATGATACATACACATATAAAAGAAATTCAGCATTAGGCATAAAATATCGATAGAATGGTAATTTTAAATTATTAGCACATAGACCCAAAAGTATGTAAAGTAAAAAAATGGAAATATTTTCCACAATGAGAGAGTGCATATAAAACGAAAATATATATAAGAAATACTAATAGGATTAATAGACTAAGTATCCATGTCCATATCTAATGGTGGAATATCATAAATAGAACACATACAAGGAGCAATTGAAAAAACATTTCTAGACCCAATCAAATCATAATAGTCATGCAATGTTGGAGACCAAAACCCATACATCTATAGATCAGTTGAAATATCAATATCTGTTAGAAAAAATATTTTACTTTTATAAAACACTCCATTATGAGGGGATGAAGTGCCGCCAAATAGAAGATTATCCCTTTACCAAACCCTATCAAGACTATTGTAAACGTAAAATTTAGACTACATTCTATCAGAGATATGTTTTATAACAACCTAATCATATTTTTTATTGCTTACATTTTCCAATAGCGAAAAGAATCCGCAGTCTCCTATTCGTATTGGCCCAATGTTTTTAAAGGAAAATGTAAATGGATTCACTACAAAATAGATGCGTCAATGTGAGTATTTTCTTGGTAAGGATAAAACTACCATTGGTCCAATAGTAGACTCTACTTGGTATCTTGAATCTATGAATTGCAAATGGAAATAATATATGTGCCCATTCTGATTAAGGTATTCACAAACAAAACAATTATCTTCATCATTGAGGAAAAGAACCATAAATCAAAATTAGTTTGTAGAGATATGCTTACAACATAATAAGAAAGAATGGTTTGTAAAACATTCTTCCATTTCTCATAACCAGTGCTAAACTTTATTAGAATCAATAAAGGGAGCCAGAGGAAGATAAATTCAAGAATTTCCAATGGAAGGCAACTCCAAATAGTTGGAGCCATGATCAAATAAGTAAATTACCTAACATAAAACAAAACACATGTGATATCAACAGAAAATTTCAATTAATGTTAAATAAAGTTAAAAGTAGCATGCATACGCAATTTTCCATTTACGGATATAATAAAACTCACCTATACATATTGTATAAAATCATATTAGTGGTGAGAACATTATTAAAATATTGAAAAAAAACTCATAACTTTATAAACCTAATGTTTACAATCCAATATTATTAATGTTAATAAATATATTTTTATGTCTCTATTAATGTCTATATTTAATATTCATGTTGATGTTTTTATGTTCAATATAAATATTAAAAAAAAACCATTTTTTTAAATATTAAATAACTTAATGTTATAAATCTCAGGCTATAATAACCTAATACTACATGAAACAAATGATATAAAAATACAAATTTTTTTAATTCTAATGTAATTCAACCTAAAAAAAACATAAAGTTAAATTCTAATGTCATTGAACAAAAACAAACCTAGAGTTATCAATCATGTTCTTTAATGAAATATTTATATTGATGTTTAATGACAATGTTCACATTAATGTATAAATGAAAATTTTAATTTTATATAAATTTTTATGTTTAAAATTGACATCTATATTTATTATTAATATTATTAATATTAATATTAATATTAATTGACATTAAAGATATATTGATATAAAAATTAAAATTAACAATTTTTTTTATAAATTTTAAACATCTATGTTGGTTACTAAAATTAATATCAATCTATATTATTAAATTATTAATGTTAATTTGAATCAATATTTATTGTAATAATGTTATTGCTAATAATAATAATAATAATTTCTATGTCAATTTTAAAAATTTATGTTTATCAATGTTTATTAATATTAATAAAAAACACAAATATTGAACTTAATAACACATAAACATTGAAAATTTGACTGATTAAAATTCCAAAATAAAATAATCAATCCTACTCGTTAATGAAATGTTTATATTGATGTTTAATGATAATGTTCACATTAATGTATAAATGAAAAGTTTAATTTTATATAAATTTCTATGTTTAACATTGACATCTATATTTATTATTCATATTAATTAACATTAAAAGAGATATTGATATTTAAAATTAATATTAATAATTTTTATTATTAATTTGAAACATTCATATTTATTATTAAAGTTAATATCTATTTCTATTATTAAATTATTAATGTTAATATGAATCAATATGTATTTTAATAATAATAATAATAATAATAATAATAGTTTCTATGTCAATTTTAAAAATTTATGTTTATCAATGTTTATTAATATTAGTAAAAAATATAAATATTGAACTTAATAATACACAAAAATATTGAAAAAATCAGTGATTAAAACTTCAAAATAAAATAATCAATCTTATTCTTTAATACAATATTTATATTGATGTTTAATGACAATGTTCACATTAATGTATAAATGGAAAATTTAATTTTATATAAATTTCTATGATTAACATTGACATCCATATTTATTATTAATATTATTAATATTAATATAATATTAATTAACATTAAATTAGATATTGATATTTAAAATTAATATTAATATTTTTTTTATTAATTTAAAACATTTATATTTATTATTCAAGCTAATATCAATGTATATTACTTATTAATGTTAATATCAATCAATATTTGTTTTAATAATATTATTGTTAATAATAATAATAATAATAATTTCTATGTCAATTTTAAAAGTTTATGTTTATCAATGTTTATTAATGTTAATAAAAAACATAAATATTGATTTTAATAACAAACATAAATATTGAAAATTGAAGCGACTAACATTCCAAAATAAAATAAACTTAAAAAATTCAAAACTAACTTTTTAGTGTTGGATATGTGAACAAATATGGCATATTCAAGGTTCTTGTCCTGATTTACTCAAAGAGGAAAAAAAACGCAAACCAAAAATTTACTTAGATGATGAGGATGATTAGAATGTTGAAAATAAACAAAAAAATAATCTCTTGATTTTATTAACCATTTGGTTTATATAAATAGGACTATAATATATCTATATTCATAGAAAATACTGAAGAAAAAAACAAAACTTAAACATGTTTAAGTAATATAAAGAAAAGAAACTCAATGTCCTAAGGGTATTCTCTTGTTAAATGACACGTTGTTAAGGTTATGTGGAATAAGAAAATTAGTTTTGATAGCTAAATTTGACATACATAACAAATAGTTTAATGATAGATAATGACACTTGTTCAAATCATATTTGGGGAAATGAAATTTTTCCTTGCATAACAAGGAATGAAACCTATGGGAAACTTCTCCATCAAGAATAGTAGTGTAAATATAGGCTCACTTAAAAAAAAAAAAATACTCTATGAATCTAACAATGTTAGTAAATTAATGAAATAAATAAAATAAAAAGAACAAAAAACAATACCAAAAAGTTATTTGTAACATTAGATACAATATACAATAATTTATGATACATTTCATGAAGGAAAAAAATAAAATATTTATATAATTTTTTTTTAAATGTTTTATAAAATTTGGGTATACCATAACAGTTTAATCCCACTATATAATTATATAAACATCAAGTTTGTGGAATTATCAAAGTGTGTAAAATTAGGGAAAAGGAATTCCAATTGTGTTATCTCTTATTAGCTTTGAAGGTTATGATGAAGATCATTAGAATATTGAAAATAAACTAACAAATAATTTAGAGATATATAATGATGCTTGCTTGTGTTTTTTGGTTTGTGTAATTGGAATGACACTGTAAATGTAAATCTAATTAATAAAAAGAAAAGACTTTATGAATCTAACAATTTCAATAAATTAATAAACTAAATTAATTTACAATAAATTATTATAAATTTCATGAATGATAACAAATAAAATATTATATAAAATTATTTTATTTTTCAAAATGTTTTCTAGAAGTTGGGTATACCATAATATTTTTAATGCCACTATAATGTAACACCCCAAGTTGCTGTGTTTTTTAACTTAACATTTGAACAAATCAAGAGGGGAAGTGGACCCAATTGGAGAAACAATGTGTGGATTTATTTATTTATTAATAAAAATAAATGGAATAGTTATGTGTGTCCTATGACTAGATTGAGATTGGGGATCTGAAGCCTAGATCCATGAGGATATGGATAAGGTTAGACTTTCCCAAACCTTCCAGAAAACCTTGGAAGGAATCTTACTAAAAATTAGATCTGGAGAGAAATATCTAATTTCCCCCAATGAAGAGGAAAGTAATTGGGAAGAGGAAGAAAATATTGAGAAGCGGAAAAGATAGCTCTAAAGTACCTCACTGAGGGAAAGCCTAGGAAAAACAGAAAGAAAGCAGCCTGAAATTTCTGGACGCAGAAATTAGAAATAGGCTTAGGAAAGCAATGCTTAAATAAGTTGTTCTAGGATAGGCAAACGGTTTTCTATCACTGGAATGAAAAGGTCTCAGCTCGGGGGTGGGTTAAGGAGATAGAACTGTATGGTTGGGAGGACTAGTCTAAGAAATTGGTATGCACATAGAACTAGAATATTTTATAGTTATATGAAATTTCTCATGGATAATTACAATTTTTTCTTTAATGGGTAAATTAAATTGTGATATGTTGAATTTCTTAATACCCATACATTTAACAGACTTAAATGAAGCAGAGATACTTCAAATCTTTGTGGTTGTATGGGTGTAGTCTAATGAGACCCATCTGCCAGAATGTCTAAACCTGTAATCGGTTTAGATATGGAGATCGGTATCTCTCAAAGAAAGTATTAATTCTATGTAGTGAAAGAGAATACTATTATCACTGTGCTTATATATATATATATATATATATATATATATATATATATATATATATATATAAGAAATCTAAATTAATATGTAGAATAGAAAATTATTATCTGCAAGTGAATGCTAATATATTTTAATTATTTTCCTACTGTTATAATTTTTAGTAGGAAATATAGTGTTAAGAAAGTTGATTTAAAATAAGCAAATTTAATACAATAGTAAAAATCTATGATGTAATATAGAGAAGGAAAGTGAAACCAGTAGTGTCTTGAACATGCAGAAATTAAACATGTATGTGGAATAGAAAGTACAAGTAGTATAAACAGATAAATCTTAAATATAGTTGCAAATTAACTATTGTATTTCCATACTATTTTGTTTTATAAACTATCATATAAATATGTTCCTAAATAAAATTTTACTGTACTTAGAATAAAATTGTAACAACATATGAGATTGTGTTCTATTAATTATTTGGGGAAACCAATCAAATAATTATTAGACAGCATATCTAGTTGATGCATATTGCAAAAGTTTGCAGTTCATTAATTTAAAAATTATTCAAGTAATCATAGTAGAACATGAATAAAGGAAAGAATGTTTTATGTATAGAATGAAACATACATTTTAGCATCTGGGAGATGAATATAATATACGTGCAATATGCTAGTGGTTTTAATATCTCAATTAACAATTTATCCTAAAAGAACTAGAAAATATCAGATGGGAACTAAGATTTTTATCAGTGATAATCACTATCATAATTATAAAAAAAAATGATGATACTTATGATCTCTCTATATATATATATATATATATATCAGAAAGAGATCATACAAAGGTTATTTTCCTCTGGTTTAACCAAAGAGAAAACATAGCAGAGTAAAAGGTATATGAAAGAAAGTATATGTAACAATATAAATAAATATACAAAGTCCAAAGAAGAACTGTACGACCCTTCTCGGTTCAAAATTATTACAAAATAAATTAATAATTCCTTAATAGTGCTCTGTATCCATAGTAAATTGATTGATGAAAACAAGACATAGGTAATTCGATAATACCATCCCAAGATCGAAAGATATGGAAACGTCCATACCAACCTATGTCAAATGAAACGTAGCATTAGAAGTAGTCTTAGCTATGGGATAACACAATTGTAAACAAATTAAAACCACATAAGGGGAGTACATACCTGCAGATAACACGAATTGAAATTTTTTATCAGTGCATCAAAATGATGGTTATTAATAATAGCAGAAAAGTAAATGTATATAGAAACTAAGTAGCAATAATCAGTTTTAATGTATGGGCATGGACATACCCAATAGATAATCCTGTAAGCTTGGAATCCCCCTGAAATAACGAGAAGGGAATTAACATGTAAATCAACTTCAACGACTAAAATAATGGAAGTGGAAAGGTAAACTTATAAGAAAATTTTGGAGAAAATACCTGGCAAAGTTCTCCAAACAGAAAATAAACTAGAAGAGGGCAATAAGAACGAAACATCTTTGGTAAATGAAAGGTTGATTACAAGACCATTTACGGTGGTAGAGGATTGACTTTGGGGCCAACTCCCTTTCGCAGTGAATTTTCTACGAGTAAGAAATACCCAATATGCTCGAATAAACCGAAACAAAGAAAAGAGAAAGATGCATAAAAACATAGTAAGGATAAACAAATTTTAGCTCAGAAATTTTAATAAGAAAAACACAGGAAAATTTCTGCAAGTATAACCTTGAATTATCCTAGAGAGAAAATAAATAAAAACAAATCATCAACTGAGAAACTACTACGAAAATTGCGGGAACTTCAACAAGAGGAAAATCCAAGAAAAAAAAAGGAGATTTGGAAATGAACAAAGATTTTACTTGAAAACAGTCAGGTTTCGAGACCATTCTAGCATTCTGGGGAAATAGAAACGACAAGTTGCATTCCAAAGTTAAGTTGAAAATGGCATTACCTGAAACGAGCCGTGCCTAGAGTAGATGTGGTGTTGGCTGGTGGTTCCAACCTCACGTAGGTAACGACGAGGTAAATGCTCTCTGTTGCATTTATATGGAGGGAACGACAGAAATGAGACCTGGAAAGAAGAAATGAATACTGAATTGACCCTTTAATATATCCATAAAGAAACCCTAATTCTAGTAGAATCCTCATCGTACACGTGGTAGTAGATGCGAAGAGAGGTTTCGATTGGTGTGATGGCCTCGAGTAATGGGTAACCTCTCATTTAAGGCCTGTCAAAAATCTCATTAAATTGAAAGGATCTCAGAATTTAATATATTAGTACCAAGTCACATGGGTTTGCAATGAGAAAACTATTAAATATTACAACTATTTCTCTCATCCCTTATTGCATAAGTTCCAGGTATCGTGGTTATATGTTTACAATAAATAGTATTAATGTTTGGAAAGTCCCAAGGAGTCAATGGGAGACAACGCTTTCATGTCAACCATCTGTTAGTTTGAGGTCTCATCGTAAATTTATACCTTGGGGGGGTAAGCAAAGAATTTAATAAAAGAGAATTACATACATCGGGTCTAAACGTGTATACCGGTGGAATTATGAAGGTATTATAACATAGAGATCAACAAATCCTTATAAATCTCTATAGTGTAAAATCAAACTATGATAGGAACATTTACCGCCAATCGGGAACCTTCACAAATTTCTTTTATAAGAAGATTTGGGGTTTAATCTTTTTTATGGTGGTAATCATATTTGCAAAGGAAAATTATTAAGAGAGTAAGGTTAGTAATCAATGGAATTTAGTATAGGTATAAATAGGAGAGGGTTGCACATTAAATATATATGTAACTATATAAATGTGATTAAATGACCCAAAGCAATGTATTCTTAATAGAATACAATGAAGGGTGATCTAGTATGTTATCAATTAAATGTAGTAAGGAATACATATAGTGTCAAATCTTATGCAAGGGTATACATATATAAATTGGTAATAGCAAGAGGCATTACTATAGTTGAAACAAGTAAATATTCTGAAGGAAACAATAAGAAATTGTTTAGTATCACTGGGTTATAAGTTATAAACTATAGATCAGAAATACTAAACTGCATTATCTATAAGATATGAACTCTAAAAAAGTGTATTTAAGTAAATTAAATATGCTGATAGAATCTCATCGCGGGGCAATGAGATGCACTATAGATGAGAAAGTTAGAATTTCGTCAAAAAACAATGATATAAAAGAAAAAAAATTGATTTTTTTGTTAAATGAGAGATATTACAAATGGTGTCAAAGCATTAGCTAAAATACTGGGCAATTTATGTACTCACACAGAAAATATATGCTGCTGTAAAATTTTAGGAATTTTAAATTTTAATAATGTTGTTTTACTATACAGTGAATGGTACTGATAAGTATAGCTACGAACCTTGACTGAAGGTGAAGAGCTGTATGTAGATCTGGGTGGTGGAGAAAACACACAAGATCCCAGTGCTCCATTGATGGCTATGTTGCATAGAATGCAATGAGATATGGCACAGCTTAAAATCCACAATGAAAGGCTATCTTTAGCTAGTGAGGAGCAAGAAAGACTCATAAAGGAACTGACTTCACGGAACATCCAAGAAGGTGAAGGTTTCAAAAGGAAGAGAAAAGGTAGAATCAATTTCTTAGATGAGTATTAGGAATATGACGCCACTAGACAATAGTCTAGACAGAAGAAAGAATTACAGGGTGAATTCCGGAAAATAAAACCTCCCTCCTATGATGGAGAGAAGGAAGAATATGCTTAGGCATGGCTTTTGAATATGATAAAATACATTCAGGTTTACGAGTATGAAACTAATTTGAGAGGCAGGATGGCTATTTATCAGCTACAAGGTAAGGCTACCTTGTGGTGGGAGGAAACAAAAATGGTCCATGCTATTGATGAGAAAATAGTGACTTGGGAAGATTTTCAAGTCAATTTCAAAAACTGATATTTGAACGAACGCTACTATGATGACAAGGAAAAAGAATCTCATGAAGACACATTGGGACAACTCATCTGTCACACCTCCCATTTACCTCCTAATTTTTTTATTTTTTTTTCAGGAATTCCATATTTTTCAAGAATAAGTTCGACAAAATATTATGCTATAATATTTTTGATTACTATCTGGTTAAATCATATTTATTTTCCCAATATGATTTATTCCCCCATATCAAACTATATATAAAATCAATATCTATTGGATTTCATTTCCAATCCAATTTAATATAAGGGTCTTTGTATTAAATTCATAGTGGATTTGTTTGCCACTAACCGACTTCCTATAAAAGGTCGCCCCTATCAACCTATGTCTCACCTTCGTTTTGATATCATTGAACCTTTGGGCATTAAACATATTATTATGTATTTATATATAAAGGGGGTTCGAATAGATTATACCCACATCAACCATGGCATCCTTAACCCTTTAACGAACCCTATGCTACCATTTTTTTTTTACATCATTTTCCTAGACAATTTGTTTATGAATGTTATCTGGATTTAATTCACATACTCTTATATCTCTGCCTATATAGCACTTATGGCTATTCAATAAATTTGTAGCCATAGTTTTCACACGGTCTGTGTCAATATCATCGCATAATTGTTGTACATGTTGTTCATGTCAGAATTTATGTAAATATTTCACATATTCACCTTGAGATTCCACGCATTTCGTCCTAATAAAGTCGGTTTAATATAGTGTGGAAATTGAGACAAGATATCAACTCTCCATGTCAGCTTATGTAAGACTTTCGGTTTAATTGTATTGGTTGGGATGGGTTTCATCCCATTCCCATTCACGTGCTATAGATCCACGTTGCTCTGGCAATCACCACGCCAGACTACTCTGGAAACAAGGCAATCTCCATAATACGGGCAGAATGCCATGAACTTCATTGTATGGCTTGTCAAATTAAATGTTGAACAACTGGTGTAAATGCGACCTCCAGTGATTCGATCCATGGCTTCACCTTGGTGATTTTTCCATGTGGACGGCTGTGATTCCCTCACCTTTTTAGGGTTTTGTGACTGAGATTTTGGTGTGGTTATATAAGTCTTCGTTTTAGTGTGAAGGCAGTTTTTTTTCCCTTCGTTTGGTTTACTGACCTCTCAATGTCGAGGCTCTGCACGCAAAGGAACTCAATTGTTGGCTTACCCGTAAGTCCGACCTGCTTACCTATGCATCGACACTTACTCCAGGTATGAGCCTTGTATGCACGTCTTTCATTCTACCTTGGAGATCATGTTCGGTTTTCATAACTTGCTATACATCTTCCTCTGTGAAAATTTCAAGAGATGATGATACGAAATGACTTCGTTCTTGTATTTACGTTTATGGTCTAGCCTCGTTCGGGTTCGTTAAGCAACTTCTCATGGTAGTCTCCTATACCAATATATTGATTTGTTTCTCTGTTCTTACGTCACTGTCTCTGCGTCGATTTCATTTAACCTGTGGTTAACGAGGCTTGATAATAATACGCAGGGTTTCTTAATAGGCATACCTCTGTTCGTCCTTTGTGACTTGAACGTTGGGTTTGGATGGTGGGATGTTGACTTGGCTCGTCTCTTCGTAGGCGAGCGATAGCCCTCAGGCAAGAACTTCATGGTGAAGGTTTTTTTTTTTTCCCCATTTTCCTATTACCTTTCTAGTTTTCTAATTCTTTAATATTCTGCCTCTATCTTTGTTACAGATAAATCGGAAGGAATGAGGGTCTTCTTTGGCAGGTAACCCCTCCTCATATTGCTAATTTTTTCTGTGGATAAAATTTTCTATCAGTTACTCTATTGATAGATTCACTATCATGGTTGCGTTTCTATATGTAATGTATACTCCGTACGCATTCAATCATCGGCGGGCCATGAGATACTTCATTTCAGTTGATACTAATTTTACTAGCCTTGACGTTTTCAGGTCGGTATACACCTGTGCAGAGAGAAGCTATCCTCTCGTCGCATTGTTCCACCTCGTTTGTGCGGAATAGTTAATTTCCTATAATTCTAGTAGTGTCTATTGTAATTCTAGACTCTATCAGAGACTGTAACTATTAACAAATTCCATTCGTATGATAATATTATTTTAATATATTAATTTCTGGAGTGAGCATGGGGTCTTTTAAAGGACTTTTTCCCAAGAGGGCTCGACCTCTGATATGTATATGCCGAACGTGTTTATTTTCCGTCACTGATATTTTTGATAATTTCATAATAGCTTCGAAGAACCTCCAGATTATTATTTTATGGATATTTTCCTATGTCTCGCATTCAATTATTTGTTTTGTGTCGGTTTAAGATGATTGTAGAATTAATGAGTTGTTTCTCTTTTCACCTTCTTATCATAGTTATGACTTTAATGTGCATATATCTCTTTATTGCCATCTTTTCCAAATTTACAGTGACTCAGTAAATGAAACTCGCATTGTCTATCATTTGTATATGTTATATGGTTCCTACACGAACTCTCCATCTTCCTAGGAGGTTGTAGTTCCATGGTGACAGCTTCATAGGTAAGGCTAATTATGCCCTGTAACGGTATACCTCAAATTTTTGGTTATTTTGTGTTCATAATAGAATAGTCCCAATGTATAAATGTCTAAACTGACTTTCTTCACTGATATATATATATATATATATATATATATATATATATATATATAGACTGGTGGATATTTGTGTGCTACCTTCTTCAATATTGATATATCTATATATCTATATGTATCTACATAGGGTGCAGTTATTGACTTGATTTATAGTTTCCTATGCATGCATAATCTTTCCAACCTGTAACTTAGTCGGATCCACCCTGTTACCAAGGGGTTATTCCCATAGTTTTTTTTTTTTCATAACTCATTTCTAGAGTTAATAGTCATGTATAGTTTCATTTCTTTAGTAACTAAGACAGTTAAGCAGTATTACAATTTCATACTCTTTCATTCAATTCTTATTTGAGAAGATATTAGGATATCTATAAATAGACATGCACTGCTATTTGAAAATTCCATATATATCTATATTTCATATAGTGAATTCAATAAGGGAATAATTTCATCCTATATACATTTATTTTCCTATTGTCTTAGAATTTTTCTTACAGGATTTCTTAACTATATCCCATTTTCCACAGAAGCACATTAAAGTTACAAAATTATGAATTATGAGGTACTATAATCTCCAGATTTAGACCAAAGCTGGTTTAGAAATTCTGGGTGATTTTGCATCATTTTCCTAGTTCCTACAACTATGCAGAACTGGAAGAGTTTGACTGCTCTACTGTTATGTAAATGTATGGAACACCAGCACCAAATTGAAACAATTAACTAGCATACATATATAATCACTAACTCCTATACATGGCAACAAATAATATTTTTTTTTTTCATGCATAACACTATGTGCATACCACTTTGGTATTTGACTAGTCCTCCCAACCGTAGAGTTCCTCTATCTCCAGAACTCACCCCTGAGCTGAGATCACCTCCAGAACAGATCAACCTCTAATCTGTTTAGGAGCATCTTATTTAAGTTGTTGTTTCCCAAAGCCTGTTTGTAATTCTGCGTCCAGAATATCAGGATGCTTTTCTTCCTGTTTGCCTAGGCTTCCCATTTTAGGGATTTTTTTTTTTTTTTTTAAAGCTGCTTTATGCTTTTCCCAGATTTTTACCTCTTCCCAACTACTCTCCACATCATTGGGGAAACTAGATTTTCCACAAAATCTAATTTAGAAATTCTTTCAAGGATTTTTGAAAGATTCTGGGGAAAGTATTTGCCTTTATCCATCCTCATGGATTTAGCAAGTGATCTCATAATTTTCATTTTGGTCAATCTGCGCACAATTAATTTATTAATTTTCTCAAATTAAATATTTAATTACATCCACAAAATACTTGTCCTTTGGGGTCTACTCCCCTTAGGATTAAAGTTCAAATGTCTAGTTTTGAAATTCAAACACATAAACTAGGGGGTGTTACATATTCCCCCTCTGAAAGAAAACACCGTCCTTGGTGTTGTTATTTAACTACTAGAGTTCATTTTTCAAACAAAAATGGATATATTTCCATCATTTCAGCTTCTCTTTCCCAGGTATCTTCTTCAGCAGTAAAGTGCTTCCACTGCACCTTTAATCTTGCTACCGTCTGATTCCTCAATTCAATTTCTTCCCGCTCCAATATTTGAAGCGATTTTGGAAGGAACTCCCCTTCTGGTTCCACCTGTACCACATTCCAATCCACTATGTGAGAAGTGTCATGTAAATATCCTTTTAATAATGAAATATGAAACACATCATGAACTCTAACATCGGGTGGTAAGGCCAGCTTGTAAGCCACTGGTCCCACCCTTTCTAATACTTCAAAAGGACCACAATATCTAGGAGCTAGTTTTGCACAACTTCCAGCATAAAGTGTTCTCTTTTTGGGATTAATACGCAAGTACACATGTTCTCCCACTTTAAATTCTCGGTGTACTCTCTTCTTATCAGCATAGTTTTTCTGGCGATCTTCTGCTGTCTTGATGTTTCTTTGTATCTGTTTCACAATTCTTTCCATCTCTCGTAAGGCATCTGGTCCCAACATTATTTTATCCTTTGGTTGGCTCCAGCTCAAGGGAGTACGACATTTTATTCCATAGAGTGCCTCTAATGGACTCATTTTGATGGAGGATTCGTAGTTGTTATTATAGGCAAATTTAGCTAAATGCAAGTAGTCTTCCCATTTTTATGGCCTATCCATCACATACATTCTCAGCATGTCCTCCAAAATCTGATTAGTTCTCTCTATCTGACCATCGGTCTGAAGGTGATAGGCAGTACTAAAATTCAGCTTAGTGCCCATACCTCCAAATAGAACTTTCCAAAAAGCTGTTGTGAACTTAACATCTCTGTCTGAAACAATCACCTTTGGGACCCCATGTAATCTTACTATCTCTTTTAGAAACACATCTACTACTTGATCTGTCCCAAAAGTAGATTTTACAGGTATGAAGTGTGAAGCTTTGGTTAAAGTGTCTACTACTACCATCCTTGAATCATGTTGGTATTTGGTTTTGGGTAATCCTGTTATGAAATCCATGGAAACTGTGTCCCATTTCCATTCCGCAATCGGCAAAGGGTATAGAAGACCTGCAGGACGCGGATGTTCAACTTTAACTAATTGACACTCCATGCATCTAGCTAAATATTCTGGTATATCTCTTTTCATTCCTGGCCAGAACAACTTCTTTTTCAAAGCTGTTAACATTTTCTGATATCCAGGATACCCTGAATACGGCTATTTATGATATTCATCTAGAATCTCTCTTTTCAAGGACTCCACATTGGGGACGTATAATCTATTTTTGTAGCAGATCAGCCCTTTTTGGTTTTGAGTGAAATCAATCTTCTCCTTCTTTAATATTTTTACCAGTAGTGTTTCATAATTTGGATCCTGGTCTGCTGCCTTTTTCACTACATCTTCTAAATCAAACTGGGCACTACTTCCAATGTTGTTTATATTTTGACAAGAATTTCTGCTTAAGGCATCAACAATTTTATTTTCTTTCCCCCTAATATGTTTTATGTCCATATCAAATTCACTTAGAAAAGACAACCATCTGGCTTTTCTAGCGTTCAAATCAATTTGGGAGAAGAAATATTTAAGACTAATGTGATCTGTCATCAATGTAAATTTCTTTCCCAGAAGATAGTGTCACCGCATCTTCAAAGCATGAATAACAGCAGCTAACTCCAAATCATATGCACTATAGTTCTGTTCATGTGTCTTCAGTTTCCTAGACTCATATGCAATAACCGAATTTTCTTGCAAAAGAACTCCTCCCAACCCCTCTCTACAGGCATCTGTACATACCAAAAATTCTTTATCAGGATTTGCAATCTTCAGTATAGGGGCTGTAGTAAGTTTTTGTTTTAATTGGTCAAAACTGTTTTGGCATTTTTTAGTCCACTCAAATTTGACACCCTTCCTTTGTAGTGATGTTATGGGATGTGCTATGGCAGAAAATCTCTCCACAAATCTGCGATAATAACTTGCAATCCCCATGAATGATCTCACTATTGAAACACCAGTTGGCACAGGCCATTCTTTAATAGCTTTTTTCTTTTCAGGGTCAACAGCCAACCCTTGTTCAGAAATAATATGTCCCAAGTATTGAATCTTGTCTTTATAAAATTCACATTTGCTGAACTTGGCATATAACTGGTTTTCTTTCAATGTTTGCAATACTATCCTCAAGTGCTCTTTGTGTTCTTCCTCACTTTTTGAGTAAACTAAAATATCATCTATGAACACAAGTACGAATTTATCCAAGTACATATTTAACACACTGTTCATTAAGCACATAAAGGTGGCAGGGGCTTTTGTCAAACCAAAAGGTAAGACTACAAATTCATAGTGACCATACCTGGTTAGAAAGGCTGTTTTGATGATGTCTTCTTCTTTAATTCTGAGCTGGTGATAACCAGTCCTTAAGTCAATCTTCGAAAATACTGAAACTCCTCTCACTTGGTCAAAAAGATCATCAATTCTAGGCAAGGGGTATCTATTTTTAATGGTCAACTTATTCAAATGATGATAATCAATGCACATCCTAAAGTTCCATCTTTCTTTTTCACAAATAGCATTGGTGCTCCCCAAGGAGACACACTCGGTCTGATATAGCCTTTATCTAACAATTCTTGCAATTGCATTTTCAGTTTCGTGAGTTCAGGGGGACTCATTCGATAAGGGGCATGGGAAACAGGTGCTGCTCCTAGCACCAGATCGATTGAAAAGTCAATCTCTCTTTTGGGGTGAAGATGAGGGATTTCATCTAGAAAAACTTCTTTAAACAACCTCACTACTGGCAAGGCATCCAGTAGATTCTCTTCAGTTTTCTGTTCTATTTCTTCCACATGTATTGCATAGACTTGATGTCCTTTCCTAGTTGTTCTTTTTAATTGTAGTGTTGATATTTGTGTTACAGAAATGGGTTCTGGTTTTCCTTTGAGAATAAAAGGTTTCCCTACTTCATCTACATAATGCAGGGTCTTATCCCAACAATTCATCAGGGCCTTCTTCTTTTCGAGCCAGTCCATTCCTATCAGCAAGTCATATGAACCTAATGGCAGAATCATCAAATTTACTTATGTTTGAAAATCATTTAATCTAATTGTTGTTCGGGGAAATTTATGTGTTACCTTCCTCTTGGTTCCAGTTGCCAGATGTACCAACCATAAATGCTGAAATTTTTCAGTTTTAAGATTACATTTTTCTACAATTTTTGGACTAATGTAACTCAAAGAAGCACCCAGATCAATCAAAACAGTGACAGATTGGTCAGAAATCTTACCCTCCATTTCCACCATAGTAGCTTGATGGTCTGCTTGTTGATTTTCCAAGGCTGCACTGATGGTAGGTATATTTATTGCTATGTCATTTACTGTTGTAGCTTCTGGATATCTCATAATAATCTGAATGTTCCGATGGGGACAATCCCTCCAAAGATGGGGTTCTCCACAACCTCAACATTTCAAGGGTTCCCTCATTTTGACTATGCCTTCCTTTTTATTGTCTCCATCTATTTGTTTTGAAGCCACTTGGGACTGAGCAGTTTGACTTTCTTTGGGTTTATTAAATTTCTTTCGTTGATGATCCCTGCCAAAATTCTTCAAATATGCTAGTTTTTGTTTCTTCCCTTTGAATTCACTCTTATTTACCCATCTTTTTCAATGTTCAGTTTTGCCTTTGAACTATTGGTAACATAATCTAGCTTTCCTCACTGCCTCATCCATATTTTTTGGGTTATAAAACTCGATTTTCTCTTTGTACACAGCAGGCAAACAGTTCAAAAACCTTTGCAACTTTTCCTTCTCTTCCCTAATGTAAGGGACATATCTCAACAAATTTGTAAACTTAGTGACAAAATCATCAATACTAAGTGGTCACAGTCTAAGCTCATGAAATTCCTTTGCTTTATCATCATAATAACACTCATTCAAGTAGCGGTTTTTGAACTTAACCTGAAAATCTTCCCAAGTAACTGTCTTTTCATCAATGGCATGAACCATTTTCGTCTCCTCCCACCACAAGGTAGCCTTACCTTGTAGCTGGTAGTTAGCTAATCTGGCCTTCAGATTGCTTTCATATTCATAGACCTAGAAGTACTTAGCCATGTTCAACAACCAGGCTTCAACATCTTCCTCCTTTTCCCCATCATAGGAGGGAGGTTTGATCTTTCAAAATTCCCCTTGTAATTCCTTTTTCTTCTTATACTGATGCCTAACAACATCATCCTCCTCAGACTCATCAGTCTTCCTCTTTCCAGAACTTTTGCCTTCTTGGCTATTCCACGAAGTTAGTTCTCTGATGAGCTTTTCTTGCTCTTCACTGGCTAATGACAATATGTCATTCTGGCTTCTTATCTCAGCCAATTCTTGTTGCAACCCACGCAACATAGCCATCATGGGAGCATTGGGATCTGGTGTATTATCATCATCACGCAGATCAACATAAATTTCGTCACCTTCTGCCATTCCAGCACCACTGTACACTACACAACACAGATTAGTAAAAAAAATATTTTTTTTTTCCACAGAAATTAATTTATATAGTGTACACACAGCAACAATGAGCACAACGACAATAGCCCAGTTTTATATAACTTCAGCTCTGATACCATTTTTCACACCTCCCATTTACCTCCCATTTTTTTTTTTTCAGGCATTCCATATTTTTCAAGAATAATTTCGACAAAATATTTTGCTATAATATTTTTTATTACTATCCGGTTAAATCATATTTATTTTCCCAATATGATTTATTCCCCCATATCAAACTATATCCAAAATCAATATTTATTGGATTTCATTTCCAATCCAATTTAATATAAGGGTCTTTGTATTAAAATCATAGTGGATTTGTTTTCCACTAACCCACTTCCTATGAAAGGTCGCCCCTATCAACCTATGTCTCACCTTCGTTTTGATATCATTGAACCTTTGGGCATTAAACATATTATTATGTATTTATATATAAAGGGGGTTCGAATAGATTATACCCACGTCGACCATGGCATCCTTAACCCTTTAACGAACCCTACGCTCCCATTTTTTTTTTTTACGTCATTTTCCTAGACAATTTGTTTATGAACGTTATCTGGATTTAATTCACATACTCTTATATCTATGCCTATATAGCACTTATGGATATTCAATGACTTGGTAGCCATATTTTTCACACGGTCTGTGTCAATATCATCGCATAATTGTTGTACATGTTTTTCATGTTGGAATTTATGTAAATATTGCACGTATTCACCTTGAGATTCCACGCATTTCGTCTTGATAAAGTCGGTTTAATATAGTGTGGAAATTGAGATGAGATATAAACTCTCCACGTCAGATTATGTAAGACTTTCGGTTTAATTGTATTGGTTGGGATGGGTTTCATCCCATTCCCGTTCACATGTTATAGATCCACATTGCTCTGGCAATCGCCATGCTAGACTACTCTGGAAACAAGGCAATCTCCATAATATAGGCAGAATGCCGTGAACTTCATTGTATGACTTGTCAAATTAAATGTCGAACGACTGGTGTAAATGCGACCTCTAGCCATTCGATCCATGGCTTCACCTTGGAGATTTTTCCATGTGGACGGCTGTGATTCCCTCACCTTATTAGGGTTTTGTGACTGAGATTTTGGTGTGGTTATATAAGTCTTCGTTTTAGTGTGAAGGTTGTTTCTTTGCCCTTCATTTGGTTTACTCACCTCTCAACATCGAGGCTCTGCACGCGAAGGAACTCAATCGTTGGCTTACCCATAAGTCCAACCTGCTTACCTATGCATCGACACTTACTCCAGGTATGAGCCTTGTATGCACGTCTTTCATTCTACCTTGGAGATCTGTTCGGTTTTGATAACTTGTTATACATCTTCCTCTGTGAAAATTTCGAGAGATGATGATATGAAATGACTTCATTCTTGTATTTGCATTTATGGTATAGCCTCGTTTGGGTTCATTAAGCAGCTTCTCATGGCAGTCTCCTGTTCCAATATATTGATTTGTTTCTCTGTTCTTATGTCACTGTCTCTGCGTCGATTTCGTTTAACCTGTGGTTAACGAGGCTTGATAATAATATGCAGGGTTTCTTAATAGGCATACCTCTGTTCATCCTTTGTGACTTGAACGTTGGGTTAGGATGGTAGGATGTTGAATTGGCTCGTCTCTTCGTAGGCAAGCGATAGCCCTCATGCAAGAACTTCATGGTGAAAGTTTTTTTCTTTTTTCTTTTTCCCATTTTCCTATTACCCTTATGGTTTTCTAATTCGTTAATATTCTACCTCTCTCTTTGTTACAGATAAATCAGAAGGAATGAGGGTCTTCTTTGGCAGGTAACCCCTCCTCATCTTGCTAACTTTTTATGTGGATAAAATTTTCTATCAGTTACTCTTTTGATATATTCACTATCATGGCTGCGTTTCTACAGGTAATGTATACTCCGTACACATTCAATCATCAGCGGGCCATGAGATACTTCATTTCGGTTGATACTAATTTCACCTCCCCTGAATTTTTCAGGTCGGTATACACCTGTGCGGCGAGAAGCTATCCTCTCGTCGCATTGTTCCACCTCGTTTGTGTGGAATAGTTAATTTCCTAGAATTCTAGTACTGTATATTGTAATTCTAGACTCTGTCAGAGACTGTAACTATTAAAAAATTTCATGCGTATGATAATATTCTTTGAATATATTAATTTCTGGAGTGAGCATGGGGTCTTTTAAAGGAATTTTTCCCTAGAGGGCTCGACCTCTGATATGTATATGCCGAACGAGTTTATTTTCCATCACCGATATTTTTGATAATTTCATCATAGCTTCGAACAACCTCTAGATTATTATTTTATGGATATTTTCCTGTGTCTCGGATTCAATTATTTGTTTTGTGTCAGTTTAATATGATTGCAGAATTAATGAGTTGTTTCTCTTTTCACCTTCTTATCATAGTTATGACTTTAATGTGCATATATCTCTTTATTTCCATATTTTCCAAATTTACAGTGACTCAGTAAATGAAACTCGCATTGTCTATCATTTGTATATGTTATATGGTTCCTACAGGAACTCTCCATCTTCCTAGGAGGTTGTAGTTCCATGGTGACAGCTTCATAGGTAAGGCTAATTATGCCCTGTAACAGTATACCTCAAATTTTTGGTTCTTTTGTGTTCATAATAGAACAATCCCAATGTATAAATGTCTAAACTGACTTTCTTCACTGATATATATATATATATATATATATACATATATATAGACTAGTGGATATATGTGTGCTACCTTCTTCAATATTGATATATCTATATATCTATCTGTATCTATATAGGGTGTAGTTATTGACTTGATTTATAGTTTCTTATGCATGCCTAATCTTTCCAACATGTAACTTAGTCGGATCCTCCCTATTACCAAGGGGTTATTCCCATAGTTTTTTTTTTCATAACTCATTTCTAGAGTTAATAGCCATGTATAGTTTCATTTCTTTAGTAACTAAGACAGTTAAGCAGTACTACAATTTCATAGTCTTTCATTCAATTCTTATTTGAGAAGATATTAGGATATCTATAAATAGACATGCACTGTTGTTTGAAAATTCCATATATATCTATATTTCATATAGTGAATTCAATAAGGGAATAATTCTATCCTATATACATTTATTTTCCTACTGGCTTAGAATTTTTCTTACAGGATTTCTTAACTATATCCCATTTTCCACAGAAGGAGATTAAAGTTACAAAATTATGAATTATGAGGTACTATAATCTCCAGATTTAGACCAAAGCCGGTTTAGAAATTCTGGGTGATTTTGCATCATTTTCTTAGTTCCTACAACTATGCAAAACTGGAAGAGTTTGACTGCTCTACTATTTTGTAAATGTATGGAACACCAGCACCAAAATGAAACAATTAACTAGCATACAGATATAATCACTAACTCTTATACATGGCAACAAATAATATTTTTTTTTTCATGCATAACACTATGTGCATACCACTTTGGTATTTGACCAGTCCTCCCAACCGTAGAGTCCCTCTATCTTTAGAACTCACCCTCGACCTGAGACCACCTCTAGAATAGATCAACCTCTAATCTATTTAGGAGAAGCTTATTTAAGCTGTTGTTCCCCAAAGCCTGTTTCTAATTCTCCCTCCAGAATATCAGGATGCTTTTCTTCCTATTTGCATAGGCTTCCCATTTTAGGGATATTTTTTTTTTTAGCTGCTTTATGCTTTTCCCAGCTTTTTACCTCTTCCCAACTACTCTCCACATCATTGGGAAACTATATTTTCCTCAAAATATAATTTATAAATTCTTTCAAGGATTTTTGGAAGATTGTGTGGAAAGTATTTTCCTTTATCCATCCTCATGGATTTAGCAAGTGATCTCATAATTTTCATTTTGGTCAATCTGCACACAATTAATTTATTCATTTTCTCAAATTAAATATTTAATTACATCCACAAAATACTTGTCCTTTGGGGTCCACTCCCCTTAGGATTAAAGTTCAAATGTCTAGTTTTGAAATTCAAACACATAAACTAGGGGTGTTACATAGTAGATCTGGGTGGTGGAGAAAACACGCAAGATCCCAATGCTCCATTGATGGCTATGTTGCATAGAATACAATGAGATATGGCACAGCTTAAAATCCACAATGAAAGGCTATCTTTAGCTAGTGAAGAGCAAGAAAGACTCATAAAGGAACTGACTTCACGAAACAGCCAAGAAGGTGAAGGTTTCAAAAGGAAGAGAAAAGGTAGAGTCAATTTCTTAGATAAGTCTTAGGAATATGATGCCACTAGACAATAGTCTAGACAGAAGAAGGAATTACAGGGTGAATTCTAGAAAATAAAACCTCCCTCCTATGATGGAGAGAAGGAAGAAGATGCTTAGGCATGGCTTCTGAATATGATAAAATACATTCAGGTTTACGAGTATGAAACTAATTTGAGAGCCAGGCTGGCTATTTATCAGCTACAAGGTAAGGCTACCTTGTGGTGGGAGGAAACAAAAATGGTCCATGCTATTGATGAGAAAACAGTGACTTGGGAAGATTTTCAAGTCAAGTTCAAAAACTGATATTTGAACGAACGCTACTATGATGACAAGGCAAAAGAATTTCATGAACACACATTGGGACAACTCATCATAGATGAGTTGGTCACCAAGTTCACAAATCGGTTACACTATATAGCTTATATCCGAGAGGAGAAGGAAAAGGTACAAAGATTTCTAAACTGTTTGCCTATTGTTTACAAGGAGAATATAGAGTTCGATAATCCAAAAACAATGGATGAAGAAGTGAGGAAGGCTAGTCTATTCTACCAAAAATTCAGAGGAAAGCTAGAAAAAGGAAAGAGTTGGAAAAACAAAGGTGATTTTAGTGGAAATAAACAAAAACCAGCCTATTTGAAAAAAATTGGTAGGACCCAGTATCGAAAGAAATTTAGTAAAATGAGTGAAAATCACGCTACTCAATCTCAAACTGGTTCAAAACCAATGAATGGGAATAATAAGAAGGAGGGAATTGTTAAAATGTGGGAGCCTTTGAAATTTTGGGGTTGTGGAGAACCTCATTTGTTGAGAGACTGTCCACATTGAAATATTCAGATAGTGCAAGTATTGCAAGAGGACACTACAGTTAATGACGTAGCAAGGAACATCCCCACGATCAGTGTAGCCTTAGAAAAACGGCAAGTAGAACATCAATCTACTATGGTCGAGATGGAAGGTACGATTTCTGACCATTTTGTTACAATTTTAATAGATCCGGGTGCATATTTGAGTTTTATTAGTCCGCAAGTAGTAGAAAAATGTAAACTCAGAATAGAGAGGTTTCAGTAGTCTTGGTTGGTCCAGCTAGCCACTGGTACCAAACGCAAGGTAACTCATAAGTTACCTCAAATAGCCATGAAATTAAATGATTACCAAACAAAAGTAAATTTAGATGTTCTGCCATTAGGTTCCTATGATATATTGATAGGAATGGATTGGTTAGAAAAGAAGAAAGACATGATGAATTGTTGGGACAAAACATTACATTGCATTGATATAAAGGGAAAACCAGTCATACTTAGAGGGAAACCGAAACCCATCTCTGTGAGGCATATCTCAGCCCTTCAATTAAAAATAACTGCTAGAAAAGGATATCAAGTGTATGTGGTACATGTTTAAGAATTAAAACAACAACCAGAGAAATTTTTTTTGGAAACATTCCCAATGATAAGAGAATTTAAAGAAGTTTTCCCGGAAGAAATTCCTCATCTTCCCCCTAAGAGAGAAATTGATTTTACAATTGATTTAGTACCTGGGCCAACTCCAGTTTCTAGTGCCCCTTACAAAATGAGCCCCCTACACTAATGGAGTTAAAAATGAAATTACAAGAATTGTTGGACAAAGGTTACATCACACTGAGTGTATCTCCTTAGGGAGCACCGGTGCTTTTTATGAAAAATAAGGATGGTACCTTGCAAATGTATATTGATTATCATCAACTAAATAAGTTGACTATCAAAAATAGGTATCCATTACCCCGGATAGATGACCTCTTTGATCAAGTTAGGGGAGCTTCAGTGTTTTCCAAGATTGATTTAAGGACTAGTTATCACCAGTTAAGAATTAAAGATGAGGATATCGGCAAAAAAAAAATTCTAACCTGGTATGGACACTATGAATTTGTAGTCCTACCATTTGGGTTGACCAATTCCCCTGCCACTTTTATGTTTTTAATGAATAGCGTCTTGAATAAATACCTAGACAAATTTGTACTAGTATTTATTGACGACATTTTATTATACTCAAAAAGTGAGGTAGGGCATAAAGAACACCTTAGAATTGTGTTGCAGACTCTTAAGGAAAATCATTTGTATGCCAAATTTAGTAAATTTGAGTTTTATAAGGATAAAATTCAATATTTGGGGCATATAATTTCAAAACAAGGATTAGTTGTAGACCTTGAGAAGATAAAATCCATTAAAGAATGGCCTGTACCTACTGATGTATCATCGTAAGGTCCTTTATGGGAATTTCGGCGTACTATAGAAGGTTTGTAGAAATATTTTCCACTTTATTATATCCCATAACCTCATTGCAATGGAAAGATACAAAATTTGAATGGACTGAAAAATGCCAGAATAGCTTTGAACAATTAAAACTGAAACTTACCACAACACCTATTCTAAATATTGCAGATCCTAATTAGGAGTTTGTAGTATGTATAGATGTGTGTGAAGAGGGATTAGGGGGAGTACTGTTGCAAGAAATTTTTTTTATTGCCTATGAATCTAGAAAACTTAAGAAACATGAATAGAATTATAGTGTGTATGATCTTGAACTAGCTGCTATAATCCACGCTCTCAAAATATGACGACACTACCTTCTAGGAAGGAAATTTATACTAATGACAGATCACATCAGCCTCAAGTATTTCTTCACTCAACTATGAATGCTAGAAAAGCTAGATGGTTGTCTTTTCTGAGTGAATTTGACATGGAAATAAGACATATCAAAGGGAAAGAAAACAAAATTGTTGATTCCTTAAGCAGAAATGCTTGGAAAAACATAAGTAACATTGGGATTAGTGTTAATTTTGACTTGGAGGGATTGGTTCAAAAAGTAGCAGATCAAGATTCAAGTAATGAAAAACTTCGGACTCAATTGCTAAAAAAGGAAATGAAAGGATACACACAAAATCAGAGAGGACTGATTTGTTATACAGAGAGACTGTATATCCCCAATGTAGACTCTTTGAAAAATAAATTTTTGGATGAATATCATAAACAACCTTATCCTGGACACCCTAGATATCAGAAGCTACTTACAGCTTTGAAAAAGAAATTATTTTGGCTTGGAATGAAAAATGATGTAGCAAGCTACCTAGAAAGATGCATGGAATGTCAACTAGTAAAAGTTGAACATGAGCATCCAGCTGGACTGCTAAATCCTTTACCGATTTCAGAATGGGAATGGGATACTTTTTCTATGGACTTTATAACACGGTTACCAAGAACCAAATATCAGCATGACTATGTGATGGTGGTAGTGGATACTTTGATGAAGGCTACACATTTCATACCTGTTCAATCTAACTTTGGAATAGCCCAAGTAGAAAATCCATTCATGAAAGAGATTGTAAGGCTACATGGGGTTCCTAAAATAATTATTTTAGATAGAGATTCTAATTTCACTACTGCCTTTTGGAAGAGTCCGTTTTAAGGCATGGGTAGTAAATTTAACTTTAGTACTACCTATCACCCTCAAATAGATGGTCAAAATAAAAGAACAAATCAAATTATGGAGGATATGTTAAGGATGTATGTGATGGATAGGCCAACTAAATGGGAAGACTATTTACATTTAGTAGAATTTTCCTATAACAACAGCTATCAAACTTCCATAAATATGAGTCCATTTGATACACTTTATGGAAGAAAGTGCCACACGCCTTTAAGCTGGAGCCAACCTGAGGATAAATTAGTACTTGGGCCAAACGCTTTGTAGTAAATAGAAAGAATTGTAAAACAAATTCAGAAAAACATCAAGACAACTCAGGATCGACATAAAAGTTATGCAGACAAGAAGAGAGTTCACCGAGAGTTCAGTGTAGGTGATGATGTATATCTACGGATTAAGCCCAAGAGGAGCACTTTGCACATTGGTAGTTGTGCGAAATTAGCTCCTAGATATTATGGACCATTGGAAGTACTGGAAAGGGTGGGACCATTGGCTTATAAACTGACCTTACCCATTCATATTAAGGCTCATGATGTGTTTCATGTTTATTTGTTAAAAAAGTATGTACATGATTCTGCTCACGTTATTGATTGGAATGTGATTCTGGTGGAACTAGAAGGGGAATTCCTTCCAGAGCCGCTTCAAATCTTGGAGCGGGAAGAAATTGAACTGCGGAATCGAATAGTAGCTAGAGTAAAAGTGCAATGGAATTACTTTACTGCTAAAGAAGCTACTTGGGAAAGAGAAACTGAGATGATGGAAAAATATCCATCATTGTTTTCACAGTGAACTTCTTCAGTTTATTTTGGAAACACTGAGGACGATGTTTGCTTTTAGAGGGGGAATATGTAACACCCCAATTTGCTGTGCTTTTTTAACTTAACATTTGAACAAATCCAAAGGGGAAGTGGACCCAAATGGAGAAACAATGTGTGGATTTATTTATCTATTAATAAAAATATGTGGAATAATTATGTGTGTACTATGACTAGATTGAGATTGGAGATCTTAAACCTAGATCCATGAGGATATGGATAAGGTTGAACTTTCCCAAACCTTCCAGAAAACCTTGGAAGGAATCTTACTAAAAATTAGATTTGGAGAGAAATGTCTAATTTCCCCCAATGAAGAGGAAATTAATTGGGAAGAGGAAGAAAAGCTGGAAAATTGGAAAAGACAGCTTTAAAGTACCTCACTAAGGGAAAGCCTAGGCAAAACAGGAAGAAAGCATCCTGAAATTTATGGACACAGAAATTTGAAACAGGCTTGGGAAAGCAATTCTTAAATAAGTTGTTCCAAGATAGATAAAGGGTTTTCTATCACTGGAATCAAGAGGTCTCATCTCGGGGGTGAGTTGAGGAGATAGAACTCTATGGTTGGGTGGACTAGTCTAAGAAATTGGTATGCACACAGAACTGATCTATTTTATAGTTATATGAAATTGGTCATGGGTAATTACAGTTTTTGCTTTAATGGGTGAATGAAATTGTGATATGTTGAATTTCTTAATACCCATAAATTTAACAGACTTAAATGAAGCAGAGATACTTCAAATATGTGTGGTTATATGGGTGTGTTCTGATGAGACCCATCTGCCAAAATGTCTAAACCTGTAATCGGTGTAAATATGGAGATCGATATCTCTTGGAGCAGGTATTACTTGTATGTAGTGAAAGAGAATACTATTGTCACTGTGCTTATATATATATATATATATATATATATATATATATATATATATATGAGGAATCTACACTAATATGCAGAATAGAAAATTATTATCTGCAAGTGAATGCTGATATATTTTAATTATTGTCCTACTATTATAATTATTAGTAGGAAATACAGTGTCAAGAAAGTTGATTTAAAATAAGAAAATTTAATACAGTGGTAAAAATATGTGATGTAAGATAGAGAAAGAAATCGAAACCAGTACTATCTTGAATATGCAAAAATTAAACATGTATGTGGAATAGACAGTACAAGTAGTATAAACGGATAAATCTTAAATATAGCTGCAACTTAACTATTGTATTTCCATACTACTTTGTTTTATAAACTATCATATAAATATGTTCCTAAATAATAGTTTACTATACTTAGAATAAAATTGTGTAACGACATATATATATATATATATATATATATATATATATATATATATATATATATATATATATATATATATATATATATATATATATATATATCAGAAAGAGATCATACAAAGGTTATTTTCCTCTGGTTTAACTGAAGGGAAAACATAGCAGAGTAAAAGGTATATGAAAGAAATTATATGTAACAATATAAATCAATATAAAAAGTCTCAAGAAGAACTGTACGACCCTTCTGGGTTCAAAATTATTACAAAATAAATTATTAATTCCTTAATAGTGGTCTATATCCACATTAAATTGATTGATGAAAATAAGACACAGGCAATTCCACAATACTATCCCAGGATTGAAAGATATGGGAATGTCCATACCGAACTATGTCAAATGAGACATGGCATTAGAAGTAGTCTCAGCTATGGGATAACACAATTGTCAACAAATGAAAACCACAGAAGGGTGTACTTACCTACAGATAACATGAATGCAAATTTTTTATCATTACATATAAACGAGGGCTATTAATAATAGCAGAAAAGTAAATGTATATAGAAATTGAGTAGCAATAATTGGTTTTAATGTATGGGTGTGGATGTACCCAATAGATAATCTTGTAAGCTTGGAATTCCCCTGAAAGAACGAGAAGGGAATTAGCATGTAAATCGAATTCAACGATTAAAATGAAGGAAGTGGAAAGGTAAAATTCTAATAAAATTTTGGAGAAAATACCTAGAAAATTTCTCCGAACAGAAACTAAACTAGGAGAGGGCAATAAGAATGAAACATCTTTGCTAACTGAAAGGTTGATTGCAAGACCATTTATGGTGGAAGAGAATCGACTTTAGGGACAACTCCCTTTCGCGGTGAATTCTCTACAAGTAATAAATACCCAATATGCTCGAATCAACCGAAACAAAGAAAAGAGAAAGACGCATAAGAACATAGTAAGGATAAAAAAAATTTAGCTCAGAAATTTTTAAAAAATGCAGGAAAAATTCTGCAAGTATAACCTTGAGTTGTCCCAGAGCGAAAATTGAAAAAATAAATCATCAATTGAGAAACTACTACGAAAATTGCGAGAACTTCAACTGGAGGAAAATCCAAGAAAAAAAAGGGAGACTTTGAAATGAACAAAGATTTTACTTGAAAACAGTAAGGTTTCGAGACCATTCTAGCATTCTAGGGAAATAGAAACGATGAATTCCATTCCATAGTTAAGTCAAAAATGGAATTACCTGAAACAAGCTGTGCCTCGAGCAGACGTGGTGTTAGCTGGTGGTTCCAACCTCACGTAGGGAATGATGAGGTAAATCCTCTCTGTTGTTTTTATATGGAGGGAACAACGAAAATGAGACCTGGAAAGAAAAAATTAATACCTAATTGACCCTTTAATATATACATGAAGAAACCCTAATTCTCGTAGCATCCTCATCGTACACGTGGTAGTAGATGCGAAGAGAGGTCTGGATCGGTGTGATGGCCTCGAGGAATGGGTAACATCTCATTTCAGGACTGTCAAAAATCTCATTGAATGGAAAGGATCTCATAATTTAATATATTAGTACCAAGTCACCTGGGTTTGCAACAAGAAAACTATTAAATATTACAACTACTCCGCTCATCCCTTATTGCATAAGTTCGAGGTACCATGGTTATACGTTTACAATAAATAGCATTAATGTTTGGAAAGTCCAAAGGAGTCAATCGGAGACAGCGCTTTCATGTCAACCTTCTGTTAGTTTGAGGTCCCATTGTAAATTTATACGTTGGGGGGGTAATAAAAAAATTTAATAAAAAATAATTACATACGTCAGGTCTAAACGTGTATACAAGTGGAATTATGAAGGTATTATAACATAGAGATCAAAAAATCCTTATAAATCTCTATAGTGTAAAATCAAACTATGACAAGAACATGTACTGCCAATTGGGAACCTTCACAAATTTCTTTTATACAAAGATTTGGGGTTTAACCTTTTTTATGGTGGTAAGCATATTTGCAAAGGAAAATTATTAAGAGAGTAAGATTATTAATCAATGGAATTTAGTATAGGTATAAATAAGAGAGGGTTGCATATTAAATATATATGTAACTATATAAATGTGATTAAATGACCCAAAGCAATGTATTCTTAATAAAATACAATGTAGGTTGATTTAGTATGTCATCAATTAAATGCACTAAGGAATACATATAGTGTCAACCCTTATGCAAGGGTATACATATATAAATTTTTAATAGTAAGAGGCATTACTATAGTTGAAACAAGTAAATATTCTGAACGAAACAATAATAAATTGTTTAGTATCACTGCGTTATAAGTTATAAACTATAGATAAAAAATACTAAAGTGCATTATCTATAAGATATTAACTCAAAAAAGTGTAGTTAAGTAATTTAAAATGATGATAGAATCTCGTCACAGGGCGACGAGATGCACTATAGATGAGAAAGTTAGAATTTCGTCAAAAAGCGACAATATAAAAGAAAAAATAAATATTATTTTTTTTGTTAAATGAGAGATATTACATGTAATATGTGTAGAGATTTTTATTAATGAGTGTTTACTAAACAAGATGATATTCTAGAAGTAAAATTTTATATCGATTTGAATGAGATTATAATAATACAACTTTTTAGTGCTATATATGTGAATAAATATGGCATATTCAAGGTTCTTCATCCAACTCACTGAAACAGGAAAAATAACACAAACCAAAAATGGCCTTGGATAATGAATATGATTAGAATGTTGAAAATAAACAAACAAATAATTTAGAGATAGACAATTTGTTATCTAGAATAAGGAAATTAGTTTTTATGGATAAATTTGACATAGATCTAGTTAGAGTTTCTATGATGTTGCAATATAATTTAAATTTGGTGTGGAAAAGAAACAATAAAATTTCCCTTTATTCAACATTGATATTCTAAAATCCAAATAAGTAAAGATCACTTTATCAAAACTAATGGAAATCGAATTTGTCTTTGAATCTATTTTGAAAGTTCGATCTGAGTATACCTGTGTAATCATTATATATCCTAAATATTTGTGTATAGTAAATAAGCATCTCAAAACAATAATCTCATACCAGGAATTTAAAAAAAGTATAAGACATAAGGAACTTTCAGATTGGAGTTTCAACCAACATTCTTTAAACAATTCCAATTTATTTTCGCAAAATTAACTAAGAATATATAGAAAATTACATTGAAGAAATTATAGTTTTAGTGAAAATATAATAATAATAATAATTTAATTGCATCTCTAAAAAAAATTACATGAATAGAATTATTACTTAGTAAAAATAACAATAATAATTATTATTAAATTTTAACTGTTCTATTGTTTCCTTGTCCAACTCCTTTAGAGGGTTATGAATGAATGAAACAGAATGGAAGATTCCCTAACAAGGTAGCTCAGATGATATATTCATCAGGATTCTCGACATTTAATTAAAGGTACCAGGTCACATGGATCTTGATTTAACCCGTCAAACCATAGGAATTCTTTTGACAACGAGCTCTATTACACGTGGAGGGTTTGGATCCAACCTTAATTGGGGTTTGAGATCTGATAAGAAGTTTCATTTTTAATTTGAGAGAAATCGTTTCCGAGTTCTCTGTTGGAAACCGTCCTCTGTCTTGTTTGTGCAATTCGGTTTCATGTGGAAAACGGTATTTCAACTTCCCAGACATCGATATCCTTTTGTAAGGGATATTTTCTATATACACGCAAATATTAAATCTGTGTTTTCTACGCAAAGAGAAATTTTAGTTTCTCGGAATCTCCCACACAGGTAATGCATATGCATTTTTCCATCCATTAATTTTTTCTACTCTGAGTTTTTCTTTTAGATTCGGTTCTGGAATTATTGTGAAGTTTTAATGTATTTATCATTCCTTTCAGTTCGAATCTTTCTAATTTTACCATTTGTTGTATTTACCTCTTTTGGAATTTTCAACTAGATATAAATGTTATCTTTGGTGTTTGCCTTTGGTTTGCAGAGAAGCTTGTAGCTCTTAACTCACAATGTTGTTTTCGTGTAGTCTTGGTTTGATTTTCCTCCTCCCCATGATATTTTGATTAGTAACTGAGTTAAATCGTTGAATTATCATGGCATATCTTCACACAAGTATTTTCCTTCTGATTTTTATGAATTTCCTTAGGAATGCGATTTAGTTGCTACTGTCAACTATTTCGTTTGGGGTTTTAGTCTTAAAAATAATTTTAATATTAAATTTGTCTGCCATTACAGCTGATCATAGAAATGAAATGGCTTTACGTTCCTCTCTCAACTCGACTAAATTTCACATTCCACAGGTATCAGTTCCTCCAGGTACATATATATAGTATATCTACCCTTTTATCCATTGTGTCTTTTTTGGTATGTTCTGGTTGTATTATTCTTAGCTCGATTTCTATGATATATTTGTAGGTTTCCCACATGTCTCATAGTCTTTAACCCCTTCATATCTTTGTGTTATGCCATACTATGCGTGAAGGATGTTTTCATAATTCTGAATGCACAATTTGGAGATTTATTTCTACGTCTAAATTTCTTTAGGTCTCATACACCCGTTTCGGGGAGATATGGTTTATCTGTTTTATGTTACTGTCAGCTGTGTTTTAGTATCTTTGTTAGCAATCATGTTCCCCTGTTCTGCTCCACCTAACGATTTATTTTACACAATTTTTTACTTTAATTGTATCTAGTTTTATAATTCATCCTTGGGTTTTATCGAGCATTCGATTTCTCTCATTTCTTTCTGATAAATCTCGGTTTCCCTTCTTTTTAGACCCAACTCAATTGGAATAATACTCTTTTAAATTCATATTCCATCCCATTTTATTTCTACGATTATGTCTTCTCATTGTTTTCATTCATTGGTCCATACTTTTCTTCATTTTAGAACTACGTTCAACTACTGTCATGCATTTAAAATTTTCCTTCACCTCATACAGGAACAATGCCATTTTCCTAATGTTGAACGTCTAACAATAATTTTATGAAATTTTGAGTTAACAACTACAAATTAATTATTTTCTATTTTGGTTGTACATCCCATTGTTCACTACAATAAAAACATCTTTTCCCTTTTATTGCAGGAGGATATCCTACCTCGACCGATAATGTAATTATTTATCCTTATAGTTTCTCCTTTAAAATATATTCTCATTTTTTGTTATGTTTATATTATTTAACTAATACATAGTCTATGTCTTATGAAGATACCATTTACATCACATTAGGTTTTCATACTGCTGTCATACTTTTTGTTAAATCATAATGATGGATTTTCTTCTCTTCAGGTTGATCCAACAACCTGCTTTGGAGTTTCCTGATATCGTATCCTAGTATGGTACATAGATACTGTTTAGTTTATGTTTTGTGCGACAGGGTCCTCCTTTTGTATAATTTAATGATACCCAATTGGATTATGAACTGTGTAATTTATTGGAATTTAAATTCTTCACATTCATAACTCTGTAATATTTTTAAAGAACTTCTTTCGTCTCTAATGAATTTAAGTTTATAGTTCAGAAGTCCTAATTTGCTTAAAGACTGTAATTCATAGTTGTAATAATTGCTAAGTTCCTCCTTGCAACTTGTCACTGTGATAGTCTCAATGTTAGCACTTTATTTCTCAATTCTATTACTGTATGTGGTTTACTTGAATGGCTAAGTTTAATATGAAATATTCTACATATTTACTTTCATTCTACATTAATTGGTTAATAGAATTTTATGCTAATTATAAGAAAGTAATATAATTCAAAACTAAATTCCGGGGAGTCACCTAACCTCATATTTAGACCTTCATTAAGGTTTAGATATTCTGAGAGGTGGTACTCTTTAGATTAATGTCTGTCAACATTAAAGATAGTGACTATATTTATTATAAGCTACACTATTCAATGTACATACCTCCCACATGATTTATAATTTGTATTTATTGTTAAATATCTACTCATGCAAAGATTTAAAAAAGTTCATATATACCATCTTACTTCACCAGCATAAGCATAACAATACTAAAATTCTAAGTTAAAATTAAATTAACTGGTGCATACCACTTAAGGTAGACTAGGTTCCACCCAACCTTTGAGCTCTTTCTCCATAGCTCCCCCCGACTTGAGATCAAATTCTTCAGCAATAGATAGTGTCTTTTATATCCCGAATTTTCTTATTTAAATATGCTTTCCCATCAGCGTGATTCCTTAACTGTGTCCAATTAATTAGGATGTTTTTTTCCTTTTTTCCTAGGCTTTCCTTTTGTTTCTTCCACAAATGTACTGTAAAACTAGCTTTTCCTCTTTTTGGTTTTATTCCACCTCTTCCTAGTAACTTTCCTCTTTACTTGGGTAGATTTTTTTTAGATTTTTATCTCCAATATAAAGCGCTATAATTAATTTATTTCCTCCAATGATTTTTAGAGAATTAGGAAAGTCTTATGATCCTTATCCATCCTCATGGATTTGGATTCCCGATCTCTAATAATTTTCTAGTCTTTGCACCATTAATTCCTTTTTCATTGTATTAATTTAAATTAATAAAATATACCCACAATTAATATTTTCTCTGGGGTCCACTTGACCCTTTGAGACTTCGACTGCCTATTTTTAAAAGAATAAAATGAGGGACATTACATATTCCTCCTCTAAAATTGAACATCGTCCTCGGTGTTACCAATTATTATGTTGATTTCTCAAATCTGGATGAAGATTCCTCCTTCATATCATCTTCTTGCTCCCAGTCATTTCTTTAGAGTACAAGTGCCTTCACCCTACATTACTCTCCTTGCTACTATGTTTGGGAGTTTGATTTCTTCCTTCTTCATTATAAGAAGTTTATATGGAACAATCTTTCGTTCCTGCTTCCACCTGCCCACAATTCATACCAATTCATATGAGTAGTATCATATATATATATATATATATATATATATATATATATATATATATTGATAAGAATTAATCATGATAATACTCTGACCCTTAATAGTTTTCAAAATAGTCACTTAGTAGCAAAACCATTCAAGGTTCATAGTAGCATAGTGAAATTTTAGCACAACTACTTATCATTCCATGTACTTTGGCAACGCTTCCTCCTCACGTACTGATGGCATATTTTGTAGTTCTTGGTGAGTTCTTTGCACATATTCTCACCTTGACTCCCTTTTATTGGAGTTGAATAATTAATGTTACACTTAGTTGTAAAAAACAAACACCTATTAATTAGAAGCAAATTAATTTGTATAAAAACCACCAAATTTGTCATATGCAATGGTCTTGCTTAAGGTTTTGTCCATTTTTTCAGTTCATATATGCACCCCATGTATTTAATATTTCATTGATTCTCTCATTCTCTTCAGATGGTGATAAACCATGCTCAAATTCAACTTAATATTGGTTTTTCGATAACACAATATTTAAAGTCCACTTCAATTTTACCTTATCGATTGTATCAGTTATCACCCATCTTGAAGCTTCATATTAGTTTACAATTTCTATTTTTGGATACTTTGACTACTATTATTAGTATTTGGTTCTAGTTTATTGGTTAACCAGCTTCTACGTTTTTATCAAAACAACTTCCTATTTCCATTCTGGAATAGGGATAATATCCAAAATTTTAGTTGGATACTTATGTTTCATTTCCGTGTGGTAACATTTTCCGAGGATAAACTCTACTACTCTTTCCCATACCAGGCCAATCCATTTTCTAGTTTAAATTTTGAATTGAAGTTTAGTCACATTCATATCTTCTTTAAGGACATTTATGACCTTTTTCTAAAATTTTGGTTTTACCGAGATCCCATGGTTAATGTACCATCTATTTTTGCAATTATCAGTTGCTCCTGATTTGGAATATCTACTAATATCTCAGTATATTGTAGTTTTTCTTGCAGTTTTTTCTTGTTTACTGTTGAACACATTTATGTTTGTATGAATTCTTCATAGTCAGAGTTTTCATTATTCCAATATTCTTCAAAATTTTAGGGAAATTCCTCTTAAAAACATCTAAAATCTTATTTTCTTTTCATTTTTCTTGTTTTATTTTTATTTCAAACTCACTAAGGAAAAATAAACACCTAATTTACTTTATATTTTTCATATTGTTGAATAATTTATACTTCATCCTTATGTGTTCTAGGATCAAAACCTCTTCTTACTTTACAGGTAATTTCTCTACTTCCTGCAGCATACATTTCAGCAAAAATTCTAAGACATACTCAGTATAATTTTGCTCATTTGTCTTCATTTTTCTTGAATCATATGCTATAGCTGAGTAATAATGCTACTTCTAATTCTTATGTCCAAGCATTAGTACCACATACCATTTCTTGGATTGGGTCAGAATATTAAAAACATGAGTAGTTATTAGTTTAAGTCTTTTAACTCTTCACGCTATATTGACCTATTTCGGTCCATTCATTTTCCTCTCCTTGATTTGTTAGAGAAGAAATAATATAGGCTAATACTAAAATTATCTCTACCAATCTCCTCTAGTATTTTTCCGAAACCATGGTTGATATTATGGCTGAAATATCACGTAATACTAATAAATTCATGCTAACATGTCTCTTTTCTCAGTGCACTTCTCATTCTTTTTTCTGAATTTACACAAGTCAACCACTAAATTTCATCCTTATAAAATTCCTTTTTGTTAAGCCTATCATGTGTTTTTTGTCCTCTAAATTTTTTAGAATTGTACAAAAATTCTGAGTTTTTCTTTATGTTCGGTTTTACTTGACACATAAAGGAGAAAAATATTATGAACCCAATCATTTAGAACTTCTAATTCATAAATTTTGTATCTTTTTATTTATACAGTGCTTCTTTAATTCTCAATTTATGATAACTTATTGATCATCTATCCTAAGTAGAGGATCTTTATTCTTGATGATCATTTTATTCATTTTTCAGTAGTCTATACCTACTCTGAATGTTCCAAATTCATTTTTGACCAACATTACTAGTGCTCTCAGTCGGGATACACTTGGTCTTACATAGTCTTTATTCAACAACTTTTATAGTTGCAGTTTTAACTCTTACAATTTTGGGGCACTCATCTTGTAGGGCTCTAGAGACTGGTGTAGCTAATGGTATTAACTTCATTTAACAATCATTTTATCTTTTAGGGGGTATATGAGGAGTTCCATCTAGAACTACCTCCTTACTCTCTCGGATGACTTGTAATTTTTCTACAAGTTATTTTTTCAGTTTTTTGTCTTAATTCTATAGAATACAGTTGTGATCCTTTTCTTGTTATCTTTTTCAAGTGTAGTGTTGAAATTTTCCTCACTGATATTGGGTTGGTTTGTCTTTTGTACTATCACTATTTTTCCCTCACCACTGATACCCTCTAGTGTTTTCTCTAAACAATTTTGTATGTCTTTTGGATTTTCTAATCAATCCATTCCTATCAACACCACATAGGAATTGAAACGCGAAACATTTAACTTTAAATCATGTTCTTTATACCTATTTTTACCTTTAAGAAATCTTGGGTAACTTACATGTCACTTCGTTAAACAATTCCAGCTTACTAGGATTTTTATTTCTTTTTCTAAATTGAACCTAAATTCATCCACCTGAACAAGTTGCTTAACATTCATACCTTTAGATTTTTTTTCATTTGTTTTGAGTCTCCTTTGTCCTACCAAAAAATTTAGACCTATATTGATAGACTGTCTACAATTTTCAATGATCTATAACTCTCTTGGTAAATTTCTATTTCTAGAAGTATTTAATCAATGATAATTATTTCAGTAATCCTACATTCCATTTTATTCTCATTACGTCTATGCTTCAAGTATATCATTGAACTTTTAAGGAGAATCTTATCAATTCGTGGTTCTTCCACTCCACACTTTTTAATCATTGTCTTTTCTTTCTAACCACAGTTAACTTCATCCTGCAATTAGTAGCTTTCAAATTATGGTTTTCCTAAATTTTTTGGAAATGTTGTCATTGATGGCAAAGGAAGTGGCACGAAGGAGCATATGAATAGCAACAAGGCAAAGAGAGGAAGCAAGGCAGATAAGGTATTGAGGCAGCAGACAATGCAGAGACAATGAATAGAAGTAGAATGCATAATTGAAGCAGAACTGTCCAGATAGAGAGTAGGAGAAAAAGGCCATCAAAAAAAAAAAATTCCGCATTTTCTATGAATTATATGTATATTCTTGATAGAATTCAGAAGGAAGGATAGTTGATTCCCCGTGGACAACTATGAATCATTTTCCGTAAACATCATAAACCCTGTGGCAAGGATTTGAAATTAAAGATTTAGTGTATAAATTGAAGGAATTAATGGTTGCAGAGATATGATGAATGGAGAAAAGATTATAATTGCGATGGACCATAGTACAGTAATCAGCTTGCGGAATCAAGAACTTGAATGAGAAGTTAGAAGCGGAACTGTGACACGATAGAACTCTAAAATTAGCAATGGAACTGTAATAAAAGGAAAAACATTAAAGCACAACTTAATTATAATAATACATTGAAAAGGCGACGGAACCCTACGTGGAAGAATGGAACCATGACCGAGTGAACAGTGAAGGTGGTTTATAATTTTCATCACACCACCTACGCGGAGTAAGCGGTATTTGAGGAGTTGGGAGTGATTCCATAAATCATTCAACACGTGGCAAGGAGACCCATGGAAAACCTCTTATCACTGTGTGCCATCGCGTGTTATAGTTCGACCCGGGACGCCTAACGATATTGTTGTGCGATGTTGATCTGGAGGGAAGCCATCAAACGATAATCATTTAATAAAGCTGCGCGGAGGCTAACCAAGGTATGGCGGGGCATCACACGTTAACGTTCGACATCGGAGGTTGAGCGATATCCATATACGCCGTTGATCTGGAAGCTTGCTATTCTAACGGTGATCAGACGCTAGACTTGCGTGAAATTTACTTATGGTACCGTGTGCATATTGGATTGGGTATTGATTATATTTGTGGGCCTGGGGTCAAATGTTTATCATATTGTTTGAATGTGTTAAAATGTGAAGGGTTAACCTTAATCCTAAAGTTAAGTTCAAAAGTATTAAATTAATTATTTAATTACCAAGATCAATAGAACAATGTGAGTTATGGAGACCCTGCTGGATTATCTATTTTGACCCCGTCCAGGAATAACATTAGTAATTTAATGGTTTTGACCCATGGTTTTAATAAAGGAGAAAACTATATAAGGTGATGAGAATCATAGTACGAGGTGTGCATGCGTAAGGGTTGTAAATTTTTCTAAGGAATATCTGCATGGGCGAACTCTGTTCTTAACTGATAAATCTGAATATATGATGCACCCATGGATATAATGATCTGACGATGATGAATCTCTGGTTTGAACGATGGAAAAAATCATTAAGAACAGGTGTGAGTGTACTGAATGAATAAATCTGGTGGCATGCAAGGTATGTCGTGTGGAAACTGGTGGATCCAATGTGAAAATTGATGAAACGTGATCCATAGTGGTGCTGAGGGTCGAAGCCTTCAGTGAGGGGGTTGTAGCTCCCTTCCAGTGGTAGCTGGTAAACAAGAAAAGGGGGTTGTAGCTCCCTTCCAGGAAAGGCTGGTAAACGAGAGAAGGTTGTAGCCTTCTACAGGTGGGTGCCTGCATGCTAGTATAAGTCTACGCCAGCATAAAATTGTAAGAAATTCTCTTTATAATAAATATTGAAGACTGAGATAACAGCAGCGGTGGTTTTCTCCCGAATTGGGTTTCTAGCTTAAATCCTAGTGTTCATATGTGTTGCTTATGTTTGATGGTTTGTTCTATTATTTCTGTTCATGCTTACTGTTTATCTGATGAATAAATGATGCAATGATCTAAGTAAAGACATAATAAGATCTCTGGACATACAAGTTGCATGCAGTAATGTAACATATGGTTTTAAGAGAAAGAAAAAGTTAAAAAAAAAAATTGTCAGTTAGCTCTAAATACTGATTAACCCCCCCCCTCTTAGTATTTTTCTCAACAAAATTTAGGAGCCAAAATTCCTCATCCTTCTCCTCATAGATTTTAGGTAGTATATTTTTTTAAATCAATATACCTTAGCCTTTTCTTCTAGTATATAAGGCACCTAGCGAAACAGGTTGGGTGATTTTGGTAACAACTCAACAATAGTAAGCTATCCCAACCTAAGCTCATGAATCTTCTTTGGCTTTGCCATCATATTACCATTCATTTATATATCTATTATTAATTTAAATTTGAACATATTCTAAGTGACAGTTTTCTCATTTATCACACACACCATTTTATTTTCCTCCCATCATAAGGTATAATTTCCTTCTAATTGGTAGATAGCCAACCTAGCTTACAAATTTATTTCATACTTTCCAACTTGAAAATACTTTGCCAATTTTAGAAGCCAAGCTTCTGTGTCTTCCTCCTTCTCTCCATCATAAGATGGAGGCTAGATTTTTTTTCAGACTTCACCCTGTAATTCATTGGTCCTTCTAGACTATTGTCTAAGGGATTCATCCTCCTCAGACTCTTCTGAGTGATTTTCAGTTCCTTCTCTCTTTTTCCTAGAACCTTCACCTTTGTGACTGTTCCTGGAGATCAATTCTCCGATTAACCTTTCTTGTTATTCGTTGGCTAGTGACAATATTTCATTGTGGTTTTGTAGTTGCATCCTTTCTCTTTGTATCTGATGCATCATGGGCAACAATGGATCTTTAGGATTTGATGGATTTTTCTGCACCACCTAGATCAATATGCAACTCATCCCCTTCACTCATGGCATGCAACTATATAATTATGCACTAAGTCACTGTACAAAAAATTAAACATTAGGGAAAATTTATTTTAATAAACAATTTACAAAAACAAAATTTTTCTTTTGTGTGAGCACACATTTTTGGCCCAGTGTTTTAACATGGGCTCTGATACCATTTGTAACATCTCTATTTCAATTAAAAATATATATTTATAGCGCTAACACTAATTTCATCCTATGGACATATTGTTGTTTGTCATGTCCTGATGTATGTCCACCATCAATACTTTACATTTCTGTACAGTTACCTCTTTCAACTTATTCATGTACTAGTTTGAAATGATACTTTCACGTATAATTTTTCAATGAGAAGATAAATTTACGAACTCACACCTAATTTATTACACATGGAAATTTGTATAGAAATAGCTAAATTTCACCCTCTTAGCTATTAATAATAATTTCCTATTCCATGTCAATAACTTAGACATTTTTTATACCTAACTCCCCCTCAACCCTATATTCATTATTTAGCTTTACCTTAAAATCTATCACACACACACACATATATGTGTGTGTGTGTGTGTTCTGACAAACATATATGTTTAATTACAAATAACCCACTTTTATTATAAGGGTATCAATTATCACTATTGTGTAACTTTTCTTTTAAAAGTTATTATTCACATATAATCTGAGACCTATATACATATTCCCATAATAGAATTCAGCTTAGTTTGATTCCGTTCTATAAGACATTAACACTCTATAACTTTAAGACATTTCTATAACCCTTACGAAGAGTCGTCATCACGTTAATATGTATTTATTTCAATTTTTTTCTTAACCCATTTCTCAATATATAATGTCCATGGATTAATTTCGATAACTATTGAGACTAGGTTCACATGAGCCTTCATTCATATGGCTACTGAGGTTCAAATTTTAACCTAACTTGTCTTATCACATATGCTAAATCATTATTTAGAGACTCCACATCAGTCATAATTAAACTTGCCAGTCCTATTGCATTTACTCTGGATAGCTATGTTTTAATTCTCCGTATAAAATTTCAACCACCACTGCATGAGATATTCATTGGGATTCTCAACATTTAATTAAAGGCACCAGGTGACATGGCTCTTGATTTAACCCATCAATCCATGGGAATTCTTTTGACTGTTGGATCTATTACACTTGGAGGGTTTGGCTAGAACCTCAATTAGTGTTTTAGATATGACAAGAAGTTTCTTTTTTCATTTGAGAGAAATAATTTCCAAGTTATTTGTTGGCAATGGCCCTTTCTCTCGTTTGTGAAATTCGGTTTTAGGTGCAAAATGGTATTTCAACTTCCTAAACCTCTATATGCTTTCGTAAGGGATTTTTTCTAAATACACGCAAAGATTGGATTTGCGTTTTCTACGTAGAGAGAAATTTCAATTTTTTGGCATCTCCCACACAGGTAATGCATATGCATTTTACCATCCATTGATTTCTTCCACTCTGAGTTGTTCCTTTAGATTCAGTTCTAGAATTATCATGAAGGTTTAATGTATTTATCATTTTCTTTTAGTCTGCTTCTTTATGATTTTACCGTTTTCTTCCTTTACATCTCTTGGAATTTTCAACTCGATATAAGTCTTATCTTTCGTGTTTGGCTTTGGTTTGCAGAGAAGCTTGGAGCTCTTAACTCACAATGTTGTTGCTGCATAGTCTTGGCTCGATGTTTCTTTTCCCCACGATGCTTTATTCAGTAAGTGAGTTAAATCGTTGAATTATCATGGGCATTTCATCACGCAAGTATTTTCCTTCTGGTTTTTACGAATTTTCTTAGGAAACTAATTTAGTTGCTACTGTCAACTATTTCATTTTGTGTTTTAGTCTTAAAAATAATCCTAATATTAACTTTGTCTTCCTTTACATCTCACCAGAGAAACGAAATGGATTTACATTCTTGTCTCAACTCGACTTGATTTCACATTTCACTGGTATTAGTTTCTCCAGGTACGTATCTATAGTATATCCACCATTTTATCCATTTTGTGTTCCTATGTATGTTCTGGTTGTATTTTTCTTAGCTCAATTTGTATGAGACCTTTGGAGGTCTCCCACAGGTCTCATAGTCGTTAACCCCTTCATATCTTTCTGTTATGCCATACTTTGTGTGAAGGATGTTTTCATAATTCCAAATCACAATTCGGATATTTCTTTCTATGCCTAAATTTCCTAAGGTCTCATACACCCATTGTGGGGAGATATGATTTCCCTGATTTATTTTACTGCCACTTGTGTTTTGGTAGCTTTTTTACCAACCATGTTCCCTTTTTCTACTCCACCTAATGATTTATTTTAAATGATTTTTACTTTAACTATATCTAGTTTTATAATTCATGCTTGGGTTTGACCGAGCATTCGATTTCTCTCATTTCTTTCCGAGAAATCTCAGTTTCCATTTTTTGGGACCCAACTCAATTGGAATACTACTCTTTTAAATTTGTATTCCATTCCATTTGATTTTTACGATGATCTCTTCTCATCATTTTAATTTGTTGGTCCATAATTTTCTTCATTTTACAATTGCGTTCAACTACTATCATGCATTTAAAAAATTTCTTCACCTCGTACAGGAACAATGCCATTTTCCTTATGCTGAACGTATAATAATAATTTTCTAAAATTTTGACTTAACAATTACAAATTATTTTTTTCTATTTTGGCTGTACATTCCACTATTCACTACAATAACAACATCTTTTCCCTTTTATTGTAGTTGGATATCCTACCTCGACCTATAAGGTAATTATTTATCCTTATAGTTTCTCCTTTAAAATATATTCTTGTTTTCGGTTATGTTTAGATTATTTAACTAATACATAGTCTCTGTCTTATTCAGGTACTATTTACATCACACTAGGTTGGAATATTGTTGTCATGCTTTCTCTTAAATCATAATGATGGATTTTATTCTCTTCAGGTTGGTCCAACAACCTACCTTTGAGTTTCCTGATATCCCATCCTAGTATAGTACAAAGACATTGTTCAGTTTATGTTGTGTGCGACAGAGCCCTCCTTTTGTATAATTAAATGATACCGAGTTGGGTTATGAATTGAGTAATTTATTGGAGTTGAAGTCCTTCACATTCATAAATATGTAATATTTTTAAAGAAATTATTTCATCTCTAATGAATTTCTATTTATAGTTTAGAAGTCCTAATTTGCTTAAAGACCGTAATTCAGAGTTCTAATAATTTATAAGTTCCTCCTTGCAAATTGTCATTGTGATAGTCTCAATGTTAGCACTTTATTTCTCAGTTCTATTACTTTTTTCAGTTTACCTGAATGACTAAGTTTAATATGCACTATTCTACATATTTTCTTTCATTCTACATTAATTGGTTAATATAATTTCATTCTAATTCTAAGACAGTAGTATAATTCAAAGCTAAATTCTAGGGAGTCACCTAACCTCAGATTTAAACCTTCATTAAGGTTTAGATATTTTGAGAGGTGGTACTCTCTAGATTAATGTCTGTAAAACATTACAGTGAGTGAGTATATATATTATAGCCTACTCTTTTTTATGTAAAAACCTCCCACATGATTTATACTTTGTCTTGATTGTTCAATATCTACTCATGCACATATTTAAATAAGTTCATACATACCATCTTACTTCACCAGAGTAAGCATAAAAATAATAAAATTCTAATTTAAAATGAAATTAACTGGTGAATACCACTTAAGGTAGACTAGGTTCCACCCAACCTTTGAGCTCTTTCTCCACAACTCCCCCCGAGTAGAGATCCAATATTTCAAAAATAGACAACCACTTGTCTACCCCGAATCTTCTTATTTAAGCATGCTTTCCCATCAGCTTTTTTCCTTAACGGCGTCTAGTTAATCAAGATGTTTTTTTCCTTTTTTCCTAGGCTTCCTTTTGTTTCTTCCATAAAAATACTTTAAAACTAGCTTTTCCTCTTTCTAGTTTTATTCAACCTCTTCCCAGTGACTTTCCTCTTTATTGGGTAACCTTTCTTTACATTTTTATCTCCGATATAAAATTTCATATTTAATTTAATTCCTCCAAGGATTTTTTGAGAATTGGGAAAGTCTTATGATCCTTATCCATCCTCATGGGTTTGGATTCCTGATCTCTAACAATTTTCTAGTCTTTCCACCATTAATTCAATTTTAATTTTATTAATTTAAATTAATAAAATATATCCACAACTGATATTTTATCTGAGGTACACTAGACCCTTAGAGCCTTTGACTACCTATTTTTAAAAGCATAAATTAGGTACATTACAGTTAACAAGTTTTAATAAATTGTTTTTGGTTTGCAAGTTTGTAGAGGTTTAATACAGAGGTTTTCAGGTCTGATTTGAAACAAAGGTGTTGATACAAAGGTTTTGTTGTGGCTCAAAAAGGTGTCTAAAAATTTCAACCATCATTTTTTTTTTTGAAAAAATTAGGGATTAGGGATCATCAAGAGTTAGATTTCTAGGAATCCATAGATCAGAACGTTTTGAAATGAACCATACTATTAATCTTGTTTTACCCAAACGTTGCACACAGATTTATTAAAAGATATTTGAGGTCATCTTCACCGACATTGCTAATTTAACATTGGAGCTAGAAATATCATGTGTGTTTCAAGAGTCATTCAGATTTCAATTAGACAGTGGATATACAAAATGCATATAATTGTGAGATCATGTAGCCAAGTGAGAGGTAGAATAGTTCTTCCATTCAAAGGGATTATTGATGTTCGCACAAGCCCACTCTAGCTACATAGATTTTCCATAAATATTAACAAGTTAATTTGTTATACTAATATGATTAGGTAAATAAAATGGAAAATAAATGTGAATCTGATTTTTCATAATAAATATTAAAATACAAACTTTATGTATTATATATTTTATCATATATTAAAAAATACCACAACTACATTAATAAATATATTTAATATATATTCATAAAATTATATTAATTGCATTATAATTTGTTTGATATATGTTCTTGTCTTTCTGACATCTATTTTAATCTTTTTAACCCTCCCTACCCATATTACTTCTCATATATTTTCAAAAATTTCAATTTTAATATTATAAAAATCCTAATAAAATTGAAAAACCCCACTATAAAAATTCAATATAATATAACCTTATAGGATTTCACATAACTCTTTTTGTTACAAATTTGTGTATATATTATTTCTGAATAAATGCAATAACTTAAATTACAAATATAAATTTTAAAAATCTTTTTATGTTGATTTTACCATAGTCATTTAATGTTGTCTTTTCCCTAAATAAATAAATAAATCAAAATGAAATCAAATCTAGCGAAATTGAAATCAGACTCGTAAAAAAATTCTAAGATAAAAAGACATGGATTCATTCAAGAAAAATTTTCCCCTATATTTAAATAGTTAAAGTGATAGAATAATTAGAACCGTAAAAATTTGAACTTCCAAATCAAAATGAAATCTTTGACATGAAATGGAGCATGGAAAAGATGAAATAAATTTGAACTCTAGAAAATCTAAAGAAATAATAATCAACACGTTCAATGACGGCATGCATAGAACCCTATTTATATAGTTGTGGGCCAGCAACATTAACAACTTTAAAGTGCATCGGGCATATATTGTTGATTTTGGTCTTATATTTACATTAAAAAATCAGACAACATAACATAAATCTGACATAAAAATACATTTAAATTAAAAACAACCAACAAATAAAACACCAAAGTACATAAATAGATTTGAATAAAGAATAAAAGAATAATATCAATTTTCTAAGTAAGCGATAGTGTATTACAAATTAATTAACAATTTATTTTAAATAGAATGAATAAGTCATAATTTTATTTTATTTTATAAATCGTATGAGTGTAAAAATGTAGTGATTTTAGAATGAGACTTAAAAAAAACAGTGTGTTTAACATAAAAAGAAATATTACAAATACATTTTATTTATGAATTAAAGTTTAGTAAAACATATTCTAAATATCACAAATTGAAGGGCCCTATGATTAACAAGTTCAAAAACAATTTATATGGTAATGTGTCTCTTTTAAAAATTAATAACTCACACACTTTATAATGTATAACTGAATATGCATTATAATAAGTATTTGCTATCCAACATTATAATAACATGCTTTAAATATTTCATATTGTTGTACAAGTATAATGATAAAAACAACCACAAACAAGACTCAATAATTAGGCAGCATAATTATTAATAATATCAATATTTTTTCCAAATTCATTAAATTCCATATTTACATATTTTAAATTTCCATTTAACATAATAAAATATTTGTCCTCTAGAATCATTTTAGAGGACAAATATTTTATTATCTTAAATGGAAATTTGAAATATGTAAATATGGAAGTTAAAGATCATTATTTTTTTAATTTTAATATATGAATCATTATTTTAAGTTATCTTCCTAATGAATTTGGAAAAATATTTGTACCATTAATAATTATTTTGTCTAATTATTGAGTGTTGTTTGTGGTGGTTTTTATCATTCTACTTGTACAACAATATGAAATATTTTAAACATGTCATTATAATGTTGGATGGTAAATGCCCATTATAATGCATATTCAATTATAAATTATAATGTGTGTGAGTTATTAATTTTTAAAATAGACATAATACCACATAAATTGTTTGTGAACTTGTTTATTGTAGGGAGCTTCAATTTGTGATATTTAGAATATATTTTATTAAACATTAATTCATAAATAATATGTATTTGTAATATTTTGTTCATATTAAAAACAATGTATTTTTTCTTTTAAATCTCATTTTAAAATCATTACATTTTTACACTCATATGATCTATAAAAATAAATTTGTGACTTATTCATTGTATTTAAAATAGTAAGTTACTTAATTTGCAATATACTTTTACTTAGTTAGAAAAATGATATTATGTTTTTATTTTTTATTCAAATTTACTAATATGATTTTTTGTTTTATTTGTTGCTTGCTTTTAATTCAAATGTATTTAGGTTAAATTTATTTAGGGCATTATGTTCTCGTGTTGTCTAATTTTTTAATGTAAATATAAGACCTAAATCAACAAAATGTTGATGCACTTTAAACATGTTAATGTTGATAGCCCACAACTATATAAACAAGGTTCTATGTGTGCTCTCATTAAATGTGTTGATTATTATTTCTTCAGATTTTCTAGAGTTCAATTTTGTTTCATTTTTTCCATGCTTCATTTCATATCAAAAATTTCATTTTGATATGGAGGTTCAAATTTTTAGGGTTCTACTTATTCTATCATTTTAACTACTTAAAAATAAGATCAACCTTTGCATGAATGAATCCATGTCTTTTCATCTTAAAATTATTTACGAGTTTGATTTAGATTTCACTAGGTTTGATTTAATTTTGATTGATTTATTTATCTAGAGAGAAGACAACATTAAATTACTATGGTAAAACCAACATAGAAAAATTAATAAAAATTATATTTTTAATTCAAGCTATTGCATTTATTCATCAATAATAAATACACAAATTAGTAACAAAAATATTTATGTTAAATCCTACAAAATTATATTATATTGAATTTTTATAATGAATTTTTCAATTTTATTAATATTTTCATAATATTAAAGTTTTTTATTACTGAAGTTGAAATTTTTAAAAATATATAAAAAGAAATATGAGTAGGGAGGGTTAAAAAGATTAAAATATATGTAAGACAGACCAGAACATATTACAAGAAATTTATAATATAAAATTAATATAATTTTATGAATATATATTAAATATATTTATTAATGTAGTTATGACATTTTTGTTGTGGTATTTTTTTAATATATAATAAAATATATAATGCTTAAAATAAGTATTTTAATATTAATTATGAAAAATCTCATTCCGATTTGCCTACCATTTTAGTTACTTAGCTATCTTATTATATCAAATTAACTCTTTAATATTTATGGAAAATCCATGTAGCTACAATGGGCAAGTGTGAACATCAATAACGGTTTTGAGTGGAAGAACTATTCTACTTCTCAATTATCTGCATGATTTGCAGCTATATGCATTTTCTATATCTACTCTCTAATCGAAATTTGAGGGATTCCTCAAATACACATGGTAGTTCTAGCTCCAATGATGAATTAGCAATGCTTGTAAAGATGACCTTGAATATTGTGGAATAAATCTATGTGTATAGTTTAGGTAAAACAAGATTCATAGTATGGTTCATTTTAGAACGTTCTCATCCATGGCTTCCTAGACATTTAATTCTAGATAATCCCTAATTCTTAATTAAAAAAATAATTGTTTAAATTTCTACACATTTTTTTGAGTTGGAACAAAACCTCTATCAAAACTTCTATTTTAAATCGGATATGGAAACCTCTGTATTGAATCTATACAAGCCTACAAACCAAAATCAATTTATTAAAACTTATTGAAATTTAAAAAAACTAATAAAATATAAAAACAAGCAAATATACAATGATAAACAACCAACCCAAACCTGAATGACAATTTGAAGAAATGGAAACTTGGGCTTTCTTAGAATGTGTTCAAATTTTATTCAGAACAATGTATATATAGTTTGATATAAAGTCATGGGTTTCAAATATATAGAATATTTAATGAAATGTAAGTAAATAAAACATAAAATTATGGTAACATAAATATGAATAGCTAATTACGTGACACAATAAGTCCAAGGTCGTTACAAAGATGGTTTCCATGTGTCCTAAACTTTGCATACAAATCCATTGGATATCACTCACTTAATGAAATGAATCCATACTATTGCACACCACTCACTTAATGAAATGAATCGAGTTTAATGCCATTTGACACATGCAAACAAAACTCTTCCCATTCAACCATCTCAAATTCTAAATTACATAAAGCACACATCTCAACACACATAGCCACTTTTCAGTACAATTATATATATATATTTATTTTCCTTTAATCATCATAAATGGTACTAATCATTATATGTGGGGATTAAGGGTAGGCATAGTAAATTTTTAATCATACTTCAATAAAAAAATAATTAATCATGGTTTAAACACCTTGTTTAGATCTATGCAAGGAAGTTATCACTTTCAATTTCAATCGTTGATATGTGGTAACGACTACAATATATTGATATCTTTCAATTTATACCAGTTGATCAAGATAATTCATTAGAAAAATCATTAAAGTAGCCAATTTCAAGACTAGAGACTTTTAATTTATGTGTGAGTAGTTAACCATCGTCATTATTACAAACATGGTTTCTATGCGTTCATACTTATTTATTTTATTTTTATTTTATATTTGTGGCCATGGGTTATTGATAATGTTAGTACAAACATAATGGATAATACTATTTGGCACATGCAAACCAAACTCTTCTCATACCACCATCTCAAATTCTAAATTACATAATGCACACATCTCAACACACACCCGCTTTTCAATACAATTTTTATATATATATATATATATTATTTTCCCTTAATCCTCATATGTGGTAGTAGTCATTATATGTGGCTATTAAAAGTAGGGATAGTAATTTTTTAATCATATTTCAGTAGAAAAAATAATTTCAACATGGTTTAAATGTTTTTTTTAAATATGCAAATAAGTTATCACTTGCAATTGTATTAGTTGATGTGTGGCAACAATGAGAATACATTGGCATATTTCAATTTAGACCATTACGTCAAAGCAATTAATTAGAAAAATCATTAAAATAACCAATTCCAATAGAGATATCTATCAACATAATTACATATTATAAATCACATATATTAAAATGTTACTACGTTTAATGTGTCCATTTGATACTTTAACCTTCAAATCACTTGTCATAAATTGTAGTACACATTTACGTCGTGCAAGTTCATGAGAGTTGAGAGTATTTACGTCCTATGTTTCTTGTACTAATGATTCCAGTCCTGTGAATCTCTATATAATATTTTGTACTTGATATGCTCACGTGGATTCAGGTGTGGGCAACCTAAATCCTCTAACTATATCTATTACCGGTGTAGGGTTCTAGCACTCCAAAAAAAAATATATGGATGGCTACCGGACTCGGCACACTGCACCGTGTTTTGGCGCGACATTTTGAGTTGTTATGAGGTTTTCTTGATTATATTTGGTATCCTTTACCTCTTCTTCTTGTACTTCAGCCGTTGCCCCCTCACCAGCATTAGCATTATGCAACAAAGAAATCTCAATTCAGCAATCGCTCTTGTCATTTCAGCGATTGCTGATGCCTGTCCCGTATGATTGTTCTCCTCAACAATTCTTGAAGATTTTCTTATCAACCACTTCCACTTCTTAGACGATATGATAAATTTTGCTTAATTTTATATTAATCCATAGGTTATAAGTTCAATTTTTATATTTATTTTTTTAAGAATTTTGATTTTATTGGACTTCAAAACAATTCAACTACCGATTTTTTCATCTTTTCAGAAATTTAGAATGTTTTATGAGTTTCTGGAATGTGGAAACGTTGAGAACTTGGGTAATTGTGTCTGGAACAGCTAGAAGTTTCTCCAAAATTTACAAGAAACGGCTAATTAGAAACGGTAATATTATATAATTAAAAAATAAATAAAAATTAAAAAATTAAAAATGTTTTTTTTAATTACATAATTTATATAATAATAAAATAATATTGAATCAAAATATTCAAATATTCAAATCAATTTCAAATTTTAATTCATTATATAAGTATCAAATTAAAAACCAAAAATTTGAAAATGTAAATGATTAAGGGACACTTTTGAATTGATTCCGGCCTATCTGAATTAACGACAATATAATTAATCACCATTGATTTGAAAATTTGATAAGGATATATGTCTTTATTTCTACGATATTAAGCATATTAAAAATTTGTAGACTTAGCTGTCATCTCCTATGCCTGAACATCATCATTTCATGTCACTCGCTACCAAAATTTTCAAAAAAAATTTCAAAAAAATTATCGACAAAAATTTTCATCTACAGGAAAGTTGTATAATGGATTTATGTTACTTTGATAACGAACTTAACCATGAGTCATTTAAGCTGTCCTTTTATAAATTTTATAAAGGATGGTTTATAAATTAATCGAATTTAAATAAATGCATGCTTGGATAGTTCTCGCCTTTGCTACTAGCCTTAATGTAGCTCTTACGATCAGATTTTGAAAAGAGAGAAGTATACCATTATCACTCATCATTTTATAAAATAATTTTGCAACTAATGTATACGTGTAATGCTTGCAACTTTAACACAGGTATAATGGTGTAGGAGCTTTACTAGTGGTTGATAGAATGTCACTTAATTATTTCAAGAATTATTTGCGGATGCTTCCACTGAGATAGTGGAAAGATAGACACTAATTCAACATTTTATGAAGAAAATAAATGAGAAACACATCAATACATATGCAGACATGGCTAATAATTTGTTTTCCAAAATATTATTTTGGATGCAACCATACAATTCCAACTTAATAAAATACAATAAAAAACATGCCGAAAGCCCTCAGTTTAAATGATAGAAAAAAACACATAGTATTTCGAAACTTACTTAGGTTACGGGCCGCAGAGAACCGCTCCTTCTTGTTTGCAAATGAATACCACCTTACAGACAACAACTATGCGCTTTCAACAATTTAAAAATTACCGTGATGGAGTGAATGGAGCATACTAACACCCTTTATACAATATTGTGAGTGAGTTTGGCGGGAAATTTGAAAGTGTTTTTCAACAAATTTACAATGAAGTATTTTGGGAAAATTAGCGCTTAAGGCAGAAGGGAAATTTCCTTTTAGAGAAAAACTTACTAAAAACCTAACAGGACAGTTTTATTTGGCAGCAAATTGTGCTGGAAATGCGGGAACGTTAATCATGAAAATTGTCAACGATCCAGGAACGTTCTGCAGCTCCGGTCGCAGCTCCTGCGGAAAATGATAAGTTCTGGCAGCGTTCCAAAGCTCCATGGAGTGCAGGAACCTCTGGAACGGGTTTCTCAAATCTCTTGAGCCATTCCCGTGCAACAAAGGAAAAATTGATAAGAATTGAAAACCAAAAAAATTGGACAAGAAGAATGCTCTTCTCAATATTAAAAATCATATGATTACATTGTAGACATCAACATTAAATGGCTACAATGAAACTCAACTAAAATTGGACTAACTGAAACTCAACTCAGACTTATATGGATGGTTCAGTGACCTATTGCACTACCCATTACATACAATCACATAAAATTTTCATTCATATACATTTTAGTCTATGCCTTAGTGAGGCTTACAATTTAAAAAATTGGCTTCAACTACATTTAGTTTTCTTTTTCTCTTTTTTCACATCATTTACAGTTTAAATTTTTTGTGTTTTTTCTCTTTTTTGTATCTGTAAACCCTTAGTTTCTTCATTTGCTGATACATGTCTTCCATTGTTCCAAGTTCTCTAAGCGTTTTTTCGACTTCTTCAAGAAATGACTTGTGTGTGGAATGCTGCCACATATTGTGTTCTTTAGTTCACTTTTCACGATCAATCTGTTGCAACTTAAGATGAAATAAAATTTGGTCTATTTTCATTGATGTGTTCAATATGCATATTATTTTCAAAATATGTATCTACAACTTTTATGTAGACCTCATCTAGACATGGTGCTGCAAGCCATGTTTTAAGGAACCTTATCTCTTCTTCATAATCGTTCTATTTAAGTGCACATTGGAAATCAATGGTAACTATAAAAACATCTCCATAACCACATTTGTTTTGTTCCTTATGATTTGCAATGAGAGCTTCCTACTGTTACCCTTCCTTCTCTTTCTCTACCTCTATATCTGTTTTTTCTTTGCATGCTTCTTTCTTTGCATATGCTTTTATCTATGTTTTTGTCTCTATGTTTATATTTATTTTTCTCTTTGTCTCCTCTTCCCTAACCTATGCCGTTGCAAACGGGTTGTCTTCCACTTGGTTTGTAAACTCAAGTGGGATTATCTTATCAAATAACATCATGTTAATATGATGTTTTTGGTGGATAATCTGCAACCAATCATCATTAGCCAAAATTGTTTTATCAAAGTTAAAATCAACAATATTAATCACTGAATTTACCATAGTAGTTTTACTCTCATGAGCAAGCGATTTTGCTCGATTCATGAAATCATCATCAACAAGCTCTGTTGCTTGAATAATGAAATTGCCATTAGCAAGATGGATTCATCAAATTGTATTCAACAAACTCTCTTGCTCGATTCAGTAATTATTCATCCACTTTCAGTTATGCATAGTTGGATTCACGAGCATCTATGTGCTCCTTCTCTCCGTCTGCAACTTCTTCACATACATTATCCACTTGTGGCTGAGCACAATGAAAGTAAATAAACTTTTTACGTCGTCATAGATGTGCTCCTATAGATTCACCTTCATCTTCAACTTCAATGTTCCCTCTTGTACCAAAAAACCTAAACCTTTATCAGAGTCCTCATTGGTCCGGTTGGTTGTCTTCGCATCTAAATCAACCAAACAATGTTGACATGTAAAAATTATCTTATGCATGTCAATAAAAAGATATCGTTTTCCCCTTTCCCTTCTAAATCTAAAAATATTTAAAACATTGATATCGTTACTTTAACCTTCTAAACCTCTTAATTTTTCCATATATTGAATGCTAGCTCAATAAAACTCAACGAACAAAACAAACTACAAACATAGTGATTATGTGAAATACTTAGTTTGAACACTAAAACTTCACTGTCTTAACTCTCTTAAGGAAGTAGTGAAAGAATTTTACAACTTTTTACAAGTACAAGTCTTCCCCAAACATTTTGACAAACCCTCTCTATCTTAAAAGAAATTCTCGGCCAATTCCATTTTAGTTTAGTAAATCATCATATATTAACGCATATGGTTTCTGCCATGTACCTTGATTTTTGAATCAAATCGATGTCCCAACCATTCGTGGCTTGACCTTTGTTCAGCCGTGCCTGGTGGACACTCTTTGTTTTAATATGGTAACGCCCAGTGGGAGGATGAGAACCCGCGTTTGAGTAAACCTTCTTCACGCATCTTGTCAATTGATGGCATCTTCTGAATGGATGGAGTGCTGGATGCATTTCAATTTTTTTTTTTAATTTAAATCTCGGCCTTCTTCTCCATAACTATCTCTCTCTGTCGAGTATATTGGGATGAAGTATTTTCTTTCAAACAGTTTTTTTTTCAAAAATTGTTGCTCTATCAAAGGGGTTTATGCAGACTAGTCTATTTCCTTTGTTGCTTCAACTTTTACCAAGTTGGTTTTGTTACGGAGAGTTATGCAAATTAGCTCTAATATCATGACAAAAATTGAAAATAAAAATAACTAGCAATTGCACCATCACCAGTTGTTGCAAAGGAAACGCCGTAACTACCTCTCGGACCTGGCCCATAGCGCCTTGGCAGAAGGAAGTCTGCTCTGAATAGGGCAACAACCTTCCTTATTGTTAATGATAACACTCGAAATGAACTATTAATCTTACTTTGTAATTATCGAATTGTTGGGAGCTTAAAACACTAGAATTGTGTAGTATAGTCATGAGGGATCAACCCAATAAATAAAAAATAAGACTGGAGTTAAAACCCTCCATGAGGAAAGCTACATAGTATGTTGCACTGTGTGGCCAATGAAGAAATATGGAAATAAACCATAGAACCCACAAAACCGAATCCACTCCTTCGTGGCTATTTAGGTAGGGTTAGAAGCAAAAAGGAAAGAGGAAAACCTGAATCTCACAAAAGAGAAATAACTTGAATGAAAATTTAATTTACAAAGAAAACTTTAATCTCATGTATAAAACCATCCATACACCTACTCTATTGATAGAAAACATGGGCATTATAGCAAAAATAATAATATGCATTTAGTGGTAAAGTGAAATACGCTCAACCATTTCAAGAAGCGGTTAACCGTAATCATTTTTGTAACACAAACCCTTAAAGGACCATACCCCAGAAATTATGTTGACAATTAAAAAAAGAGCAGGTATTTTTAGATATAAAATGTCTAAAAAATCCAATGTCGTGACCAAGGAAATTACAATAGAAATCCTACGATAAACACGAGGCATACTTTTGAGTAAGGGGTGTTAAACACTAAATACATTACAATATCTAGACTTGTGTAGAGGTATCATGCATGCACTTTAAAGAAAAGATAGCACATAAATGGCATCCGTAGGATATAAGAACCCTACATAACCTTGCCTGGTCGACCTCCGGTAAGAACCTATAGACCAACCCACTCTCCTATACAGAATGCAAGATGGGTGTCAATTCTAATTCAAAGCAGAAAAAGATTCATCAACTTCAAAGTGGGTAATCCATTCAACTTTCTTATAAGTAGTGCGTTATTTATAGGTCAGTGTTGTATCAAGTAGTGAAGCACATCTTATCAAAGTGTTGGTTTGCTCACAGTTGTTAGTAGTATTTGCGAGGTCAATATTCAAATTTTTTTTAAGGCATGGTTTATTGGTTGCTGTCTTTTTGGGCAATTGTCGATCCTTGTTTCGATCTTAAACTTATATGGATATGGAACTGCTAAAGTATTTCAACCTTATTCATTCTTTAAAAAATCTCATGGGTACTTTTATTAGTAACTTAATGTCTACAAGGGACCCCTGTATGCAACAATTTCACTACTTAGTCTATACATACCCTGCCCTCCTCCTTCAAACCTATACTCCAAGGAGGAAACATATGTTCTTCAGCATTAGGCACACTCCAGCTATATTGGAAAAGATTCAAAAATAAAAGTAAAGTAAAAGTCCAATTCAAAATAAATATGGGAGTATATATCTCGCTAATAGTAATAAAAATGAAATTCAAATCAAATATGGAAGTTATACTAATAACGATAGATAGTGTTACAAGCCTAAGAATTTGTGATGGGTATTCCTCAGAAATAGAAGCCTTTCTAATATTCCTTCATCCAAAAGCAAAATTTCTTATATGAGCAAGGTGCTAATATTTCTTAAGGTTGCAGGGCTCATAAAATTCAATTTCTAATATTTGTAAAGATGAAGCCATGCTCCAAATTTTCCAAAGTTGAGAATAAAAAGAATAATGCCAATGTCCACATAGTTCAGTTGATTGCAACCAAACAAACAAGGAGCAGCAAGAGAAACACCGACAATGTGTGCAACAAAGACACCATAGAGACCCAAAACCAACATTCAAGGCTTTGAGGATGATCCATTTTGCACGAGTGATGATCATCAATCCTAGCTGATGAAAAATTTATAGGAATGGTTGTATTACCAAGGGCTCCAAAATTGTTTAGATCATGCAAAGGCAAAGGCCTCTTTTCACTACCCTGGTTGGTGTTCATAAGCCCTGATCCCACAGGCATGCTTATGGGAACTCCAACGTGTTGATCTATGGCCATACATGTTTTTGGTATTTATTGTATCTGCAAGTGTGGCATTTGTGCCAACCAGCACATGGATGAAAGATCAATTCCACTCCTTGCGGAAAGCATCTGCATTCAAGTAAACATAGGATAAGGCATAATATAATCCATATAGCTGAAGACAAGAACTTGAAATGAAAAATAAAGTTCGGTGAATCTGCTTTCTGTTGATTTCTCACGTCAACCCCCATACAAATCAAGAATTACTGATGAACTGTTAAAAACATGGTTATTGTCAAAATGACTTATAAGCAGCCTTTTCCCTCGTAAGACAAGCTTATAACAGATGGATGAAGAACATCACTATGAAGAATTGTGGGCTTGGTTCCGGCTTTGAATTTTGGAGCAGTGTGTATGTTATCAAAGTAGCATAGATCTATGTTAACTCCGGTTTTGCTACTCACAGATCCATTTGAATTTTATCTCTATGGCGAAGATACCAGATTGACATGGATCGTTGTTAGTGTTAATTATTATATTGAGAAAATTTAATTAAAATATACAAGATGCTCTCACCAAGGATGTAAAATGGACTTCTAGGCCTAGTGAGTTTCACTAACATAGATCATATTACGTATGGATATTAGCAACAGCTAGCCCATACCAAGTGAAAGATCCTCCAATTTATAATTATGTGGATTTTCGCATTTAGTAAATTTCTCCATTTAGCTTGGAGTGAGACTGTCAAATGTTTGTATTTTTCTGAAAAAGCAAGAATTTGATGCAATCTCACTCCAAAGATAAATAAACTATACATCGTTTGACAAAAAATCGCAAGCACAAATTCATTTATGGGTGGTGGTTGAGTATTAACAGAGCTTTGAAATAACTTATTAATTGACTTCTGACACATCTGATAATTATGTGAGATGTGATAAGCATGTGCATCACTTAGCACTAAGGAAAACACTTGCCTGCACTTGTAATTGAAGCTTCTTAAGGTACTCAATTGCTTCGTCAAGCATGGAGGCTTTGTCAGTCTACCAGAACAGAAAATTCCCTTAGAGGCGGCACATATAGCGTATCTAATCATGTACGAAATTTAAATTTGAGGAAAATATAAGTTAGCTTAGTTTCATTATCAAGCAAGATTTATCCTAATTCAAAAAATATTGAGGATCTATATTAAAAAATGCAATCCCAAATCTCTCATCTTATCTGTAATAGGTGAGTTGTGAACAAGTACCCTGCCACACTAGACCAAAAAACCACTTGAAGGGCCTTATGAATTACAGTTGTTTCTTAGGCTTATTTTTTAAATGCTATAGGCAAACTGTTACTAACCTTATTAGAGTTCAGAATGAGATTCTGAAGGGCTTTCATTTTTTCATTGATTCTATTCTTCCGCCTCTGTGTTATACACAAACAACAAATATCAGGTTCAGAATAATTACATTGAAATAAAAATGAGTATAAAAGTCAAAGGGAGTCCCTGATACAGGATAACCGAGATAATCCGCTACAATGACATAGAGACAAGAAGCCAGAAGGCAGCCTGGCCTGATCAGAGAGTGAACCGTTGTTAGAGATGCAAAGGATATCTCACTCGGGCTTACCCTGACATTATTATAACCTTAATCTGACCCAAAAATCAGAGATGCTTTGTTTTGCTAGATTATCATTATACCCTGTAAATTTTTAACATATTCTTTTGAATGTAAAAATTTTCTTTCAACGAAAATAGAAATGTTGTCAGGTATGCCAGTCGAACCTTTTCTGATAAATTGTGAACTTCAGATGCTCTATTTCTTTTTGAAGAAGATGTCCCAGTAGAACACTGTTTAAAATTTTCACCAGAATATTCTTGCGCCTTCTGTAATTACATAAATGGGTAATTGACAAAATGAACAACCTCCATTTTGTAGGAAAGCCAGGAAAGAAGAGGGTTTGAACATTTCTCAAATATTTGGAAAAAAAAGAATTGTAAAAAATATGAAAATCATGAATCAGTTTCCATGTATTTTAAGAACCTTTAATCTGTAATGACACATCACTTCCTCCATTTAGGAAAAAAGAAGGAAAATAATTCTCATCGGTAATAACATTTATGTTACAGAAACTAGGACAAAGCATAGTCACATGTGTCAGTGATTTCAGATTCAAAAAACTGATGCCTGTAAATATTTTATAGGAGAACAATCAAGTGTGGGTTTCAAAAGAAACAAAATTGAATTTCTCAAAAGATTCCCAATGAGGGAACAATGCTCCATCCAAATAATATTAATTGCTTGCTGCTACCGTAGTCTAAGAAGATTGTTTTTTTGTCTTGAAAATCATGGAAATTTCAGTAAGATTTTAAGAAAATTTAGTATAGATTTTTGTAAATCTAGGTTATAGGTATCAAACTTCAATATTTTGGGTGTCTAGAAATTTTTGATGGTGTTGAATCTATTTCTATCATTTCTGCCATAAAAAAATATGAATTGAACACTGCTATTACAATTCCTTCACCTCAGTATTAAACTCCTAAATTATGTGCTGCTTGCTTAAAAGAATAGGAATGAGACAAAGAATCCACCAACTCGGAGGAAAACAAAGGAATTGATTCACCAGTAAACTGTCATGTAAAGTAAGATAGATGAACTCAGTATAGCATGAAGATTTGTGTACTGACTATTTTATATAGTATGTTGAGTTTGCATCAAAACAAATACAGTTGCATTAAAAAATGTCTCAAAGCATTATATGGAAAAATGAGTATATTGTAGATTGAGACATCCTTAAGATAAAAGAACCCCCCATAGATTCTACAAAATCTCCTATAAACACAAATACAAATTATTCTAATACAAAATAGTTTAGGCAATACAAAACCAAGAACAAAGCACTGCCCAACGTGGCTCTTCAAAAAGAAGAAGAAGAAGAGGGAGGCAGGATTAGAATAATAAGTTCTAGATATACTCGATAGTAGGTTGCGTTGCTGCGGAAAATAATTAGTATAGTCATACTACAAATTACAGATCTGGCAACAGAAGTCCTGTTTTGTATTTTCCCAAGCAAACTGAACAATCTGGTATGTTATTTTCCCAAGCAAGCATGACTGACAATGTGATTTCCAGCGGATATGAGGCACAGAACTGAGCTACAATTTGTTGATACATCTCAACCGAAAAATTCAGCAAGAAATGACAAAAACTTAAAAAAGGAGTTGCTAGTGATAACATTACAGATGTCATCATCACCACTCTGAAAAAAACCTTCAATGGACCAGGGACCTACCAACGCCAATCCCCTTTTTGAATCAATAGCCGGGAAATAAATCTCCTCATAACCCCTTAGAAACCTCGAAATCATTACTGAACAGAAGGATAAAAAATGGCACTTACATGACTCTGGCACTCAATATCCTTGGTACCCAGAAGCACTTTGTTCTTGCCTGACCTGATTACCCTGTTACTTGGACTGCTCATGGACCCTCCAGAAAAACATGTTGCAGCAGTTTCACATGAGAGTTGATTATCAGCTGACACAATATTGTTATTATTATTTTTCACTCTCACATAATCAGACTCCACAGCTTCAGAAGCAGCCACAACTTCGGGCCTAGAATCCTCTGCGCTGGTTCTTGCAGTAGCAGTAGTAGGAGCAAAAGAAGATAATGGAAGACCACACCAGAGATCGGTGTAGTAATTATAATTGTAATTCCTATTCAGCGCATCTTCATCATCCCACAGTACGGAGTTATTCACGAGAAAACCGGGTTCTGAACATTTCTGGGCCATGATTCGTAATGCAAAATGCAGGGGCTTCTGATCTCTGTGCTTTTTTCTGGAGGGAGGGAACCCTGAGGGAGTGGAGAATGTATTATTTATGTTGGACGAGGCGCTGGGTACTTTTTCCTTGTCATTTCCTATGGTAAAATCATGTTTTCCTACGGCGAATGCCCCTTTTTTGCATCAATCGTGAGATTGTGGCGCATCCTTGGCCGTGGGAAGCCATCACGATGTATCAATGTGAAAAAAGAAAAGAGAAAATGTATGTTTTTTAACCTGCAGAGGTGGTCTGGATTCGAGCCCCGGTTGTTCTCTCTGGTTTGCAGAGCTCGTTCAGGATCTTGCATGAAGCAAATGACTGCCATAATTGTGGCAGCAGACAGGGAATCGTTACCCTAACGGAGCCCAAACACATCAGGATTGTTCGATTCCACATAGCCAAATCTATGATTGAGCGTAACAGGATCGTTTGATTCCACATATCCAAATCTACGACTGAGCTCTTTATCTCGGCATAACCAGTGTTCATGGACATTCTGCAAATGTTGCGACATTATCATTCTGATATCCTTTCATGAACTAGATTTTTAAGATGTTTGGTTTCATTAACACACGCAGAAAAAAACAAAATCAACAAATGTAATCAAGAAAATGGAGCTGTAATCAAGCAAATGCTCCATGGAACAACACCCAAATACGTACAGGAAAAAAAAAATATGCAAAGCTCGCTCAGAAATTCAGAGAAATTGCGATTACCCAATACATAACTGATTAATATCGGTTAACTATTTTGTTGTAACTGTTTTTTTATATCAAACGGTAGATCTTTCTTCAATCGTCTAACACTAGATCTAAAGGTGAACAATGGTACAGAGTGGCACTCAGCAAAGTTGTTTTCAAATAAATACGCCTTACAGCGTAAAAATGGAGAATGCTCTTTTTAATATTACTAATCATTTAAATATAATTATATTAGATACAACAACATTATAGTTGATTAAATATAATTATATTAGATACAACAACATTAAATAACTATAGTGAAACTGAATTACAACTAAATAAAATTAAACTGTCTTGCTTGAAATTAGATTCTCCAATACATATTTATAACTTGAGGTCAAAATTACAAACTAAGAAGCATCCAACACAAAATCTTGCACTATAAAGGTTTCATGTCTTTGGCGGTTTTAACTTGTGAGCTTTTCAAAATTAAAAAATCTCATTATAAAATTCCTGAGTTTCATGTTTCTAACATCTTTGGATTTGCGAAAATTTCTAAATAATGATCTGGTTATAAAATTCCCAGTAATTTTGAAAGCAATACAATACTATATTCGGAATATAAGTGGTTTTTCTTTCAAATTGGAATTTCATAAATTGAATCTTGGTGATCTTGCTTTCAGGTTGGTATAATTTTATAAATCGACATAAAACCAACTGAATTAAATAAGCATCTCAATTTTTTAAATTTTTCTTTATAAAATCCATTTAAATCTTATAGAACCAAATTCATTTTCATGACTTTTAAAGGACCTATCAAGCCGTGAATCCTTCCACCAAGATTGAAAATAGCTTAAAAGTATAATTTGGTTGATTTCATCTCATTTTTACTATTTCCCTTCTTTAATTAAAGTTTAAAGTTAAGCTGAGTTGGGTCAAATATATCTCGTGTAGTGGAGTACTGGAATATTGATTGCATAATGTATAAATTCAATATTAATTGTTTCTTTACTCATCACTAAATAGGAGGAAACAGCTAAAATAAAGTTGGGAATGATCAGAAGGTTTCAATTAGGACTTATATAGAGGTCCAAGTAAATTAATAAGAGGCTGATTTCATTTGTTAGTAATTACTTTGTTTGAGTACAATTTATGGGAAAAAACGAGTTTTGTTATAGGGTCAAAATTAGTACTGGCCAAAAGTTGTTTTTTTTTTAATGAGAAAAAAATAACACAAACAATTTTATTAAAAATGATATGTTTTTAGATGAGATTAAATCTAGAGCAAATGTGATTTACAGCTATTCCATCGACTTCATTCCTGGGATAAACTGTTTCGTCCCTTCAAAAAGCATAGGGAAAAACCAAAGCAACTAGCTGTCTGTAGCCAAAAAAAAATCGACAAGTGATCCACTATTCAACAAGTCTGCATTCTTATAATAGAAAGAGCAAAATGGGGCAAAACCATCAACATGACATAAGCTCGTGAAAAACAAAACAATATCCAAGGCTAAGATAAACCGAGCAGTTATGAGATGTGAAAGGAGCCCTGGCTAAGGAGCGCTCCATCTGCAAAAAAAAAAACAAACGAAATGCATGCGACCCGACTGGAGAAAAAGAGCCCGCTTGGAAAGAGAATCAGCATCTTGGTTCTGCTCTCTAAATATTTGCTGAAGTGAGATCTCAAAAAAGAGGGAGGGACTTCAGATCGAGAATACGCTACATCCAATTAAAAATACGCTACATCCAATTAAAAAGCGACGGAACCTGTAAATCAAATCTGGCTTGGATCCAATTAATAGTTAAAAAGAAATCCCCGGCCACCACACTTCTATTTGTATAAAACCCTGCGTTGCAATTGTCCCCGAAACCTCCGAACGATCTAAAAAATACAGTTTTCTTAACCTAATTCTTGTATTGTCTATAAAAATTTGAATCCCATATTGGATTGCCCACTTTCTGCATAATTTTGGGACTGCCATGTGAATTGAACCTGGGACGGCTTTTTAATATGCTGCATTTTAAAACCTTGTATCTAATATTCCTTAACATGTATGACCTCATTTTGTGTGTAATATTAGTTAACATGCATGACATCATTTGCATATAAAAAGAAGAAAAAATTTGACACTCAAAAATATACATAAAACTTAAAAGGATAATCATGATATTCATGAAATTTCCACTTGACATGCTAGATAAATTTTAAATTCTAGATATTTTATATTTATTAAAACCTCATCTTGACATGCTAGATATATTTGAAATTCTAGATATTTTTATATTTATTAAAACCTAGGATTCTTCTTTCTTGCCAACTCAAAAGTACTTTTAAAGAAGATTATGGACCTTTCAAGTCAACAATTTTTTTTAATGATATTCATATTTATTAGAACTTCATTTCAGGGTTATAGATTAATATATTATGTTTGACTAGGAAGGTTTTACACGTTTGCAAAGGAAACACTGTAAAGAAGTAACATAGTGAGAGTAGTATAGAGGAAATGATCTTACATGAATCATGTAGGATAGCCACAGAGCTATTCAGTTACATAATTTGGTTTCAACTACATATGTTAATATCATTTTTAGATAAGTATCAGTTGGTCCTAAGATGAAATATCATCATTCAATAAGTTTAGTCATAAATATTATTAGCTTGAAATTGTGATCATATTGCGAAATTGATCACGATGTATTGGGCATAAATTGTTTAATTAAAAATAAATATTTAAGCACTCCATCCCTATCTACCAAAACCCCAAACTCCTGGCACTCAATCTACTTCTAGCTCAACATCTCAGCTCTACTTTTGAGATTCTTGTAATATGTGGGAGGAGGTTTGGGCATGAACTCAAGCCCTCCAATCTCAGTGCACATGCACATTTCCTTCAACATAGACGATATACCAGAGAAAATGAGAGCCAAATGTTGCAGCCAAGGGAAATTTTGTATATGTGACTTCCTTTTGGTCCCAATATGGGCTTATTCATGGGAAACAAAGACAAAACAAAGCCATCCCATTATTTCTCACAAACACCATCGAATTCAGGCCACAAAGGCCTGTATTTGCGACTTCCTTTTGGTCCCAAATATGGCCTCATTCATGGGAAACGAAACCATCTCATGGGTTACAAACACCCAATACCACAAGAAACATCAATAAAGTTCTTCTAAAGGCATACATAGCTATGTTTCAAATAAGGTTTCAGATAAAGGTAAAGAGCCCAAAAAGGAAAGATCACTCTTGTCAACATAGAATCCTTTTCATAAAATAAAATAAAAAATAAAAAATGATGTGAAAAAATAAATAATTTACATATTGAAAAATAAAATCACGATTATACAGAACGAGCAATCATTTACATAATCTCAATTAAAATGATAAATTTGCAATTCTGATATCTTGGAATTTTCCAACTACTTTGCAATTTCATTTAAAGGAGAGATATATATACATAACAAAATAAACCATTCAATTCTTGTACATAGATTGATATCAGTAATTATCAGTGTTTGGTGGGCTCAACACATCTTAAGATGGCACAAACAATGGAGTCATTCATGTTAATATATTTTTAGCTTTCACCTTTAATTATCTAGTGAATGGGTCACTCCTTAGTTATCATCATCTTGAGACAGGAGATCAATAAATAATGATCATCGTCAGTTAGTAACAGTCAGCAATTGCATGCTTTCAAAATGTTGTACACAAGCTACTTCTTAAGTTACACAAGCACTGGAGTGGAACAGGGCATCCAACACAGGGTCTACCCCTTTTAGGCTCAGATCTTCTTATATGTGAAATGGCAGCTGCACGAGCATCTACAAGATCATATTTCCCTATTGTTTGGACCTCAATCCTTGGGTGTTTTGAATGTGGGAAACCATGCAAAATCCCAAATAAAGATCCATGTTCTATATGCTCTATTCAATTAAAATTGTTGAATTTGCAAATTGTTCTCTTCTCTCCCTTTTAAATGGAGATAATGGAAGTAGAGATTATTCCAACGATTCAACCTTAACAAAAAGGATATTCTTTTTTCTTTTTCACATGTTCACTGGAGTCTATACATTAGATTCTGTTAAAACTTGATCCATGTGTGCCCTGCAGCCACAGAGGAAAATATTGTTAGTAACAGTCGTATATTTATAATTGCATTTAATAGAAAATAAAGAGAGTATATATACATAATATGTAATGCCCAGGAATTCAACAATTTTACTTACTGTAAGCCAGTAATAGTCAGCAATGGCATGCTTTCAAAACGTTGTACACAAGTTACATTTTAAATGAGATGAGCGCTGCAGTGGAATAGGGCATGCAGGAACACGCATCCTGCTCCTTTTTTACTTAGATAATTTTATCTATGAAATAGCGGCTGCAAGAGCATCTACAATTTCATTAATCTTTGGTTTCCTTAGACGTGGGAAACCCTGCAAAGGCCCGCAGAAAGATTTGTCTTCTCCATACTCTATTGGAATTGAATTTGCAAATTGTGCTCTTCTCTCCCTTTTACATGGAGATAATGGAAGTGGAGGTTCTTCTAAACATTGACCCTTGACAGCAAGGAAATAGATTTTCCATTTTGGGGTGCTCGCTGGAATCTTTACATTAGCATTTGTGTAAAACTTGATCCAAGGGTTTTTTGTAGCCACAGATGAAAATATGGTCAATAGATTCATAATTACATTATAAGAGAAAATAAAGATAGCAGGTATACAAAATGTTCAATGCTCAGTAATGCAACAATTTTACTCACTTAGTACTTCCTGTGGAGAAAGTCTCTTTTCCACATCCCTTGAAAGCATCTTTGATAGCAAATCCTTTGTTAGCCCTGATATTGATTTCCAGTCTTCAGAATGAAAATCTAGATGTACTAGTTTTACTACCTCAAATATAGCTTGAATAGATTCTCCTTGAAATGGTAATATGCCTATCAAAAGAGCATGCAGGAGGACACCATCCCCCCAAACATCAACCTTTTTTAAATATGCCCCTGCCAAAACTTTAGGGGCAATATATGAGGGACTCCCTACCACCCCAGATAAGGTTTGACCTGTTTGAATGTAAAAAAGTACTCACAGTAAAATACATAAAGAAAAACTACTGAATTATTGTAATAATGATGATAATTTCCTTGTATACATGTTTAGTCGGCAGAAAAAAAGTTGGTTACGATGTAGTTCACAAACAAATACCTTTTTTAAACCACATGGACAAGCCAAAATCAGCTAGCTGCAGTTTTCTGGAACTGGTTCAGAGAATATTCTCATGTTTTATATCCCGATGGACAACACCCAACTCATGACAGTATTTAATGACCATTATTAATTCCTTGATCAAGTTTGTTGCCCGATGCTCAGAGTAGCATCCAGTCCTAAACATCTCGTCAGTGAGGCATCCACCAGAGCATAAGTCCATCACAAGATGCAAAGATTCTGCATCTTCATACCCCACTCACAGTGTGGCAACATTAGGATGGCCTAATATATGATGCATAATCTCAATATTCTTATATACATTTTCTTCAGTCCTTTTGGGTAGGGTCTTACAGGCCATCTCTTCCCTAGGAAAAAAGAGAGGCTGAAATTGTCAAGGTTGTCATTCCCTGCAAATATTAAAGTATGATTATCATTCAGATATTAATCAATTAATAATACACAAATAAGCCTACAGGAAGTTCGTTCACTTTTTAGAGCAAAAACGTGTTAAGCCATCGACCAGGCTCCATTCTTGTTGGGGAGCTGGTTCACTGGTCAGGGAAAAAGAGTGTTCTAAGAAGCCATCCACCAGGCTTCATTCCTATTTTAGTCTCCCCTATTAGTGAATGATATAAGTTTCAATGAGTTGAGCCTAACACTGAGTATAGGTCCAAAACAACATTCACAAAATAGAAACAGCCAAACATATAGAAATATACTAAGTGTTTAAGTCAACACAAACATCTAGAAATCTACTAAAGAAAAGTGGAATACAAAAATAAAAATGATATCCCAGATCAAACTGCCTCTTCTCATCTTGTCTCTATGCAGTTTGCGTTTAGTGATGTCTCACATTTCTCAACATTCAAATTGTGGAATTCATCACAACTTCTTTCAAAGTGACTCTGCATCTGAATCTCTACTTTTCGTCGCTCTCTTCCTACTCCGAGTCTCTGAGAGCCAAGCAGAGTGATGTTGTGAAGGAAAGGGCCAAGTAGAGTGATGTTGTGAAGGAAGCCATGACGATGAGCCTCGCAATTTTTTTGTCTAGGCCATGGGCCTGGAAACAAGAAAAGCCAAGATGAACAAAAGAGAAAATATGACCCTCAAATATTATATTGAGGATTTCGATGAAATCATAATTTTCTTAAAAATAAGAACAAAGAGACAAGAAGGATTAAGAAAAACGCCTTCTTCTATCATCAGTTTACAGAAATCTGAATTGTCTTGGACTTCATGGTAAGCGAAATCCTGGGCACATTAACAGTCAAAACCCCATCCACACACGACACAAAAATGCCTTCGACATTGGCATCGCCAGGCAGCGTGAATTTCCTCAAGAACTTAGGGCTTCTATTTCTTTCCATTCTCAGATATTTATAGCCCTCCTCATCCTTGACAGTGTTGAATTGACTTGGACTTCATTGCAGGCGAAATATTGGGCATAGTAACAGTAAAAACCCCATCCACACATGACGCAGAAATTCCCTCAACATTGGCATCACCAGGTAGCGTGAATTTCCTCAAGAACTTAGGGCTTCTATTTCTTTCCATTCTCAGATATTTATAGCCCTCCTCATCCTAGACAGTGTTGTTCTTTCGCTTGCCTCCCTGGAATTTTATCGCTAGAACCTTCTCCTCTTCCAGATATACCTGAAAAAAATAAATCCTCCCTGTTACTAAAATGAAACCCTTATTAAGAAACCATGCTCACTGGAATTAATTTTAACCCCTAACCCTCCCTATCAGTAAAATGAAACTCTAATTAAGGATTTTGTTCACTGGATTTAATTTTTTCTACTTATTTGAATGTCGAACTTGGTCAAGCCCAGAACTTCAGCGTAGAACACATACTCCTTCAGATTTTATTTGATGTCCAACGCCACAGGTTCCAATGACCTCAATGAATTAATCAATCAAATCATATGGAGCTCAAAATTAGAACCATTCTTTTTACAAAAGGGGGCAAAATTGGAACCACCAATTTCACGCTAACAAATAAATTGAATCAAAAGAAGGCAAAATTATAACCGTTCTTTTGACATGGGCTGAAAAATAAATCGAATCAAAAGAGAGAAATATTACAACCATTCATTTTACAGTCTAATCAAAAGAGGGAAAATTATAAGCCATTGAAATTGAGAGAGAGCAATGTCAGAACCATTCATTTTATAGTCGAATCGAAAGAGAGAAAACTTAGAAGCCATTGAAATCGAAAGAGAGAAGCTGCAACTGAAGCCATGTCGACCACTGCAGGTTACAATGAGCTCAATGAATTAATCAGTAATTTCCTTTCCTTTGTCAATAAATTCACAGCCACAGGAGAAGAAAATGAGCTCGATGTATGAGATCAGAAACCCTCACTGAGTTTTGATGTCGGTAGAAATTCTCACCATTAATATATATTTACATTGTATAACTAATTAAAAATAATAAAGTTTAACTGTAAGGTAGAGTTTATTTGAATCGTCTAACATTCAAATCAAGGGTGCATAATTGTACACGTAGTCATTTAGGAAAGTTGTTTTCAAATAGGTACGCTTTACAGCGTAATTAAGAATTCATGTAACCTCGAATGACAAATGTGTTAGCATTGGTTTGGGTGCAATTAATAGTTTGAATGGTAAAGCATGAATAATAACACTTTATTGTTGGAGGTATGACGTTCATTAGTTTATAGGAATATATGAATAATTAAGATGATAATCCTACAATATAATGTCTATTATTAAACAAAGAACTCTTGCACCTTGCAAGTTGTTCATAATGGAATAGGGTCTAAACCTTTAGTTTTAATATATATTTGGGAGGAAGTCCTCCTTATACGAGGAACTAAATGAATAAGAGTAAGGGGAATATTTTGTACTAAATTATATATATATATATATATATATATATATATATAAATTGATACTATGTGAGTTTTTCTTGTATTTTAACAATTTAATTAATAAATTTATCTCTATTGTAATTCATTGAGTTTTTTTAAGAAAATATGTATCAAAGAAAGAGGTTATTTAACTATGTTTTTTCCCTGAACCTTGCATAGGTAAAGATTTTTTAGGATCTTATCCTAGCTTTATGTCATTTCTCTAGTTTACTCCTTTGTGGGAAACATTTAAATTATGATTCAAAGAAATGTATGCTACATTATCCTCCTATTAAATGCTCTTACTAATGTTGTATTATCCTTCCATAATATTAACTTTAAGACACCATTGTATTCAGGATATAGCATGGGAAAAAACCAAATATTAATTTCTAAACATAGTATTGATGATGATCATTAAATTGGTACATGTATGGATAGGAAGATAGAAACCATAAACACCTCATTAAGGTTATTCAACCAAGATGGTATTAAAAGGTGTTAGGACATATTTTTAATTCTTTCTAGTAGCTCTCTTTTTTGTGGAGGAAAATATTGTAAGTGGCATTAGATGCCTATTGAACCTCTAATGTATAATTTGAAGTAAGGCTTATATAGGTCAATAAATTAACTCCCCATTTTTTTCTAAAATATGAATCTTGGGGACTTAGATTTGTAAGTAAAATATTTAGGAAAACTTCGACCTAGACAAATATTTAGGTCCAAGCCTTGGATGTATAGCCCATCTCCTTGAACACACCCCCTAGTGCAACCTTAATGTTTTTGTCCCTACCAAGCTTGAGAAATTATGTAGGTGAGGAATAAGAACATAATCCTTCACCTTGCTAAATCCAAAGAAGACCACAAATAAGGCATATTTTCTTTAGGAATCCTTAGAAAAATATTGAAAAGGTTTTAAGTAGAAATTGGTAAAGTTTTAATGTGTTTCATGAAAATTATGTTATGAAACCAACTCCAAAAATAGAAGAAAAGAGAGATCAACAGCTTACAAATCAGCCACTTCGAGGGGGAAACCTCCAATACATTACATAAATGAACAATTCTTGGATGATACAAATGAAAAAACCTCCTTCTATACATAGGGGTCCATGGAGTCACAATATGATCCTATTCGAACTAAAAATAATAATGTAAGGCAACAATAATAATAATCTGGGGGTTACAAGGGTACAACAATAACAATAAGGGGGCTACACTAATAAGAATAAGGGACTACACTAGTAATATTGTGACCTAACATGCCCCTCTCCTTCAAAAAAGTGTTGTCCTCAATGCTTGAGTAGCTCTGGATGTTTCTTTATAATATTCTTGTCCTTGCATCTAGAACCTTCACTGGGTAATTTCTTCCACTTGATGAGATACTCTGAAATTGATCGAATTTGTAGCTGTCGAGTTCTTGTTTCCGTGACTGTTTTAGGTTCCAATATGATTTTTCCTTCTACATCAAGTGCTGGAAATATTGTTAGAACTAGAATTTTTTCACCTATAACCTTCTTTTAGAATGAAACATGGAAAACTGGATGCTCACGAAGAACCAAGAATCTCCAATTTGTATGCCATAGTTCCAATCTTTTGCAACACCTTGTAATGACCATAGTATTTTCATGATAATTTATTATCCTTCTTAGCTTGCTCTAGGGACATTTGTTTTTATGGTTATAGAAGTAAAAAGACCCAGTCTCCTACATAAAAAATTCTTTCGCTCCAATGTTGATCTGCATGTTGTTTCATTCGATTTTGTGCGAAATTGAGGTTATGCTTTAAGAGTTGGAGAACTTGTTGTTGATGCTAGATGGGATCTTCCACTGCTTGCACCTTATAATTTTATCTTAAATATGATGTGGTGGACGATGGGTGATATCTATAAAGTGCCATAAATGGGGTCATTTTTGTTGCAGTATGGAAGGAAATGTCATACCACCATTCAGCCAGAGGTAACCACTTGACCCATTGTGTTTATTTATCATATACAAAACAATAAAGGTATCCTTCCAAATATTTTTTCACTATCTTAGTTTGTCCATCAGATTGACGACGATAAGATGAGCAACGAACTAGTTGACTACCCAAACAAGAAAATAATTTTGTCCAAAATTTTCCAATAAAAATGGGATATCTGTCCCTTACCATAATATTTGTGTTTCCATTTATCTTTTGAATTGTTTCCATAAATGTAGTAGCAACTGTACTTGTTTTAAATGGATGAGATAATGCACAAAAGTGTGCATACTTGGCAAGTCTATCAACTACCACCATGATGACATTCTTTCCTTTGGACTTCGGTATACTTATGATAAAATCCATTGAGATCTCCTCCCAACGTTGACTTGGAATGGATAAAGGTTGTAAAATACCTGGGGTCTTAATTGTCTCAACTTTATTTTGCTGACAAACCAAACATTCTGCCATAAAATTTTGAATATCATATTTAAGGCCATCCACAAAAAAATATTTATTCACCCCGTGGTAAGTTTTTTAAAATCCTGGGTGTCATACTAAAGGAGAAGTGTGCAATTCCAAAAGAATATTTTGTTTTAGGTTGTAATTCTTACAAAGATATAAGCGATCTGTGTACCATAAGTAATCATTTTCCTAAAGAAATGTATCCGATGTACTAGGATCCTACTTCAACTATTGAATGAGTTTCCACACTTCTTTGTCCTTCTTCCATTCATCTATTGATTCCATTATCCAATATGGTTGAATAATAGGAATTGCACAAAGCAATGCTTCCACCTCTTCATCATTTCTTGAGAGTGCATCTGCAACAACATTTAGCTTCCCTTTTTTGTAGATGATTTCAAAGTCATAACCCAACATCTTTGTGACCCATTTTTGCTACTCTTCTGAAGATAGCCTTTGTTCCAAAAAGTGTTTAAGACTATCATGATCAGTTTTTACCTTGAAGTGCCTTCCCACTTGGTAAGGTCGCCATTTATTTAGTGCATGTAGTATTGCCAACATTTCCTTCTCATAAATAGCTTTCTATAAATACTTTATTTTTATTGGAAGAATTTCAAAATAAATGGATCTTCCTTCTTGTTGGACCCTTAGTTAAACTGAGAGGGGGGGAGGTGAATCAGTTTAACACATTCATGGACTTTTAAAACTTTTCATTAAACTTTATTAACACCTTCATTTCATGATCAACATAATGTGTGATAAATCTTTATTTGTGAGCAGCAATTAATCAGTAGATTAGATAATGTATCAGTAGTCTTAATATGTTAGCAGCAAGTATTAACAGAATAGATATGCCATATCAACACATAGACATCATGCACATAGACACCAGATATAAGTAGAAACCCATAAAGGGATAAAACCACATCTTATTATTGTTGTGATGCAAAGGCAAGCTCCAACTCCCTCTCACCACTGATTTTCTGTAGGCACCAACCGACAGCAGGCTCCTACCTCAATTCTGCTAGCTACAACTTTCAAGGAAGCTCCAACTCCCATCAATTTTCTACGGGCACCAACTACAGGAGGCTCCAACCTCAGTCAGTTACAACTGACATTTTATCAAGCTACAACCTGATGTGGAAGCACCAACTCCCATCTGTTTTCTGCAGGCTACAACCTACAGGAGGCTCCTACCTCAATCAGCTACAACTGGCATCTATCAAGCTACAACTTGATAGGGAAGCTCCAACTTCCTTACTCTTTCAAAGAAAAACAAACATTTGCTGATTTACCTTGGAAATCAGCTCTGTTTTGTACCATCTTCACTATTGTGCATCAGTCTTCATATCTGCCTTATATCATTTCTGTGTCTTCTCAGATTCACTATCAGCTCCTCCTTCTTCTTTTCTCAAATCCTCCTTCTTCTCTGCCTCACTGCTTTATTTATGCATTCTCTAACTTCTCTGCATCTCGTTCTGCTCCTCCTTCTTCTTATCTTTTCCTCCTTAAACTTTTGTACTCAACATTCTTTAACCTCTCTCTCTCTCCTACCTCTTGCAGCTTGCTTATTCTCTTCAACTCTCTTTAATTCTATTGCACACTCTCTTCTTCTCTCATTCTATTTTCGTCAAATTTCTCCCCTTGGATATTACCCTGTTTTATAAAAAATAGCGTCATGGTTGTCTGTATTCTACTGGGTATTCGAAATGGACAACCATGTCTCTTTGCCTTCTGCATTCTCATCTCTTTTATCCGCTCATTCAGAAATATAACTGTAGGTACCAATTTAACATTACAGTGGGATATTTGTTCTCTTCTGGAGACTTCCCAATGCATCAAAAACAATAAAATATAAATTAAAACATTTACAATCAAATTACAATGAGAACTTCAGCTCAACTCATTTAGTCTTTTGGCTCGCTGCGCATTTGTCTTTTCTTTGACTGTGTCTGTCTTTTCTATGACTGTGTTTCATCTCTTTTCAACTCTATTTTCTCTTCTGTCCTCTGCTGAGGTGTAACTATTGCATACGTGTAACTGCTAGCTTTAAATCTAGGCATATTCCAACCCTTTACACACGGCAAGTGTCTTGTTGATGTGGTGAGTTCCGCAAGCGGAACATACATACATCGTAATCATTTTACATTAAAAATCACCCTCCACCTTAAGCTGAGGCCCGTGAGTCCATAGACCACGCGGCATATTTCAATACAGTCGTAACAATCGTTTTATATATCTAACAACACCCCTTTTTAATATAACTCCTGGGCAGTTTCAATCAACACGTATCATATCCGTGGTCCTTTTATAATACACCGCTTTAATAATGTCACCCTCTCTTCAATGTATTATTATAATTAAACTCCTTTCTTTTCACTTTAATGTATATGAACGCTTTCTTATGTAACTTCTGGCGATATAATAATAGACCTATTTAACATAGGAAACAACCTTTCGGGCCCACTTGTCGATCTTTGACTATCCGCCGATGCGATGAGCTGCCTCCGATTCGATGCGATGCGATGACTCCTTCTCCGATGCAATGAAAATCCTTGCAAATGTTTCCGATTGCGATTAATCACAATCGCGACTTCCATTGAGTTGCTATGATTCGATGTATCACTCTTTGATTACTTCCGATTGCAATTAATCGCAATTGCAAATTGCATTGTCATGCTCTGCTGCCACACTTTCACTCCGATGCGATTGACCAGTGCCGATGCGATTAGACCATAATTCAAACATATAAAGTCATAGCTTATATACCCATCGAGTCCGGAACTCAATCGCAATCGCAATCCTTTATTGTCATGCTTCGATGCGATTAGGCCGGACTTCAAATACTTGTTACTCATGGTTTATAAGCCCATCGGGTCCGGACTTCCAGTCGCAATCAAAACTCTTATATTCTCCGATGCGATCATCACTGTTCACCGGAACTCACGGTATGTATGAGTTTTAGTTTATATACCCATCGGATCCGGGCTTTCAATCGCAATCGCAATTTTCTGTTGTTTACATATTCCGCTGCTTTGTTTTTCTCCGATGTGATTTGGTCCCACCTTATGGTACTTTGTACTTTGGTTATTTGTTTATAAAACACTCCACTTATATATATTTATGCTTTGACCTTTGTTTATATGATGCCCTGCGCTGCATATTTACTCCAGTGTGGATATCGATTCCCGGAATGAGATTTATACATATATTTTGCTGCTGGATTATACGATTCCCGGAATCTGTGTTTATGTTACATGTAACGCCCGGCTGGGTAAGGTTCTCGGAATAGGGTTTGTATATATATATATATATGCCTGCCGCTTGGGTTAATATTTCCAGAATTTATGTGCCTCTGTTGTGTTAACGCCTCTCTCTCCATTTCCTGTTTCTGCTTCAGTGTTGCTCGACCTCTGCCTCTGCCTTCACTGTACATATTCCCTGCTATGATAATGTCTCTGTCTCTGCCTCTGCTTCTGATAATGGCTCTGCCTCTATTATATTTGCTTCCTCTGCCTCTACCTGTCTCCTTTACTTTCTTCATTTGCTTCTTTTCTTCCTCCATGGCCATGATAATAGCTCTACCTCTATATTCGTAGCCTCTGCCTCTGTTCTTTGTTGTTCCTTTTCTCATTATTAGTTTCTACGACCACTTCATGGTTTCCTTACCATTTAGGCAATGCTCCAAATCATCCCCATGCAATTCAATTACTTTCATTTGATACTAATATCCTCACTTCTCTGTAGCACCACCTCATCTGTCTCCTGCTATCTTTGTTCCTTCTATGCTACCTTGCTACCTCTCTGCTTCTTTGCTATCTCTGCTGCTCTCTTTACTGCCTCTGCTACTTCTTTGATTGATGCTTCTCCTTACTTATCTTTTTGTTGTCTCTGCTACCTCTCCTTTTTTCTTCCTCTTCTCCTTGGCTAATGTTTCAGGTGCTCATCCTTTGTCATCTACTTTTCCATCAATGACAACATTTCCAACAGTCTCCCCCTTTGGCATTGATGGCAACACATCCACCGATAATCCAATGCTTTCTCCAAGTCTTCCTCTTCCTAGATTCTTTTAGAAGACCCTTTCTTCTATTACCTGCTTTTCCTCCCCCTTTGACATCAATGGAAAAGGATTGCACATTTCTCAGTGTAGATTTTGTGTTTGCATTTCTTCTCTCTGATTTGTGTTTAGATCTTCTTCTTCTGAATTTGTACCCTGCTGCTCCAAACTGGTGTAAAAGAGTGTTGAGAGAACACTTTGAGGATTATTGGACTTGACTGTACACTGTAAATTAATACAATCCCAAAGCACAGATTCCTTGCACTTGTGTAGACTGTAGGTGATGATATAACAACCATATATTATTATACTCATATAATCAGAGATGCTTCATTTGACCAAAGCTAACATGTTGATAATGCTTCAAATACACTTCTGTCTCTAGTATGATCTTCATCAGAAATACAAATCTGTTGAGGAATATCGTAGATGGAATATGTCTTCTTCTACAATACTCATCTGCAGTACCACACCTATTCAATTATGATAATGATGCCAATATATCTTTGGTTGCTATGGTACACCTTTCCTGCCTGTTGGTGATGATATGAGCTAGGATGCTGATATTATTCTTAATAGCTGAAGGTTCTTGTTACAGATGTGATCAATGAATTAGCCAGAATTTGATCTAAGAGATCAAATGCCTTTACTTCTTGCATAATGTACTTTCAAAACCTTGAGGCTAGATACATTCAATTTATTGTTTAGTCTTACTTATCAACCAAGCACTTTTCTTTATGACATAAGGGGGTATGTATGTTAGTGATAAATCTCTTTTCAATGGTGAGATGTCAGCAAATCATTTCTGCTGAAGTATTTTCTTGATGATTCAAAGACAGAGTTTTGAGCTTCAACTGACCCAATTAGTCCTTCATACTTTTGATACTTTAACTGTTCTATCAGAATGAACTTCAACAAAAGCATGTTCAAGATGTTTAATTGAAAACTCAGCAAACAGACTTCACATAGTTTTGTAATTGGTCTTAAGAAAGAGGCCTTGAAGATATACATGTACCAAATTCAGGAAGGCATGCAATTATATATATATATAAGAAGATATTGCTTCAGTGCTCAATATAATACTTCAAGTGTAAGAAAGATAATGTTATTTTTGCTCTGCTACTGACCTTTTCATGCTAAATGCAGATAATATTGAGAATATTACCTTGAGGTTATTTTTCCATAGTTCTTTGATCCTGTGGACCTGTATCATACTTTTGCTCCACTGATAATGCTTGGTAATCTGTTGATAAGCATGCTGCTTGTTCCTAAACACCAATTGATATTAATTTGAAAAACCATGCAGAGGTTTCACTTTAGCTAGCACATGAACCCATAGCTTCTACTATTGGTATTTTCACTGTTCACACCAACAATCATCAATATACTAAATTTAATCTTGGCATCATTAACCTTTTTCTTATTCTGTCATTCTAGTTTAAAAGAATGTCACTGCATTTCCTTTTCTTGGACTGCTCCAAAATCATTGCTGCTTTATATACACTTTCAACTGTTCTAGCATTCAAATCTTCAGGAAGACATCTTCAATTTATTTTCAATGTATCTTCATGGGCTGATTACTCACTTAACTGCATTTCTCCAAGTGGACCTTTTGAAAGATGTAATGAACTGATGATAGGCGCTTTTCTTACTCATTCTTCTTAATGTGATACATTGTTAATTCTAGCAGTATAGAGCATTCTGTGATCATCATTTAATGTGCTGATATGTTCTTAACTTACATGTTCATTACTGATGTTTCCTCTATCATCATGGTTGCTTACAGTTTTTTTTCTCCTTCTATCAATCTGTCAGCTATTGAATACTTGAAATAATCTTCTTGATCTCATAGCTATTCTTATTACATGGAGCTCTTCTTAGACTACTTTCATGGGGTCTATTTATGAACTACTCTCCCCCTGGGATGTTGTTTCATATTTGTCACTGGATGGATTTTTGCTTTGCTTCCTAGAGCAGCTCCCCCTGATACTATGGAGGATTCATTATGTTATTGAGGTAATAGGCTCCCCCTTTCTCTTTTCTTTCCATACTTTATTGGGGTTCATCATAATGCCTGCACTCCTTTCCGATTCATATTTTTGTTTGATTGGATTGGATTTCATCATTTGTCTGGAGTTCTTTAATATATATGGCAGTTTACAGTCTTTTTCTTTGTGACCATGCTTAAGGCATACATAACATCTTATTTGACCAAGGTGCATTTAAGCTGATGTATAATATTTTGTTCCTCTTCTTGAATACATTTTACAATCAACAATTTTATGTCCAAAATTATTGCATGCATAACAATACCCATGGAAATGATTTGTGTACGTGGTGGAAGATTATCTTTTCCCTTTTCTTGCTTGAGGTGTTCTTCTTGTTTTCTACATATTTTGTTGGTTGGACTGGTTTTTCTTTGTCTTACAACATGTTGCAGTATGTCCTTGTTTTTGGCAGGAAAAACAAGTGATGCTTCCCATAGGAGGAAAAAACCTTCTTTGACATCTTCCAAATTTATTCAATTCATCCTTAGGAGCATCTGAGCCTTTAGCAGTTGATTGTTTCATCCTCTCATTCTCTGCTCTTCCATGTTGTTGCTTGATTCTATTTGTTTCTTTGCAAATCCTGTTCTTGCTGGTTTCTATTTTTGTAGTAATCTGCTGGGCTGCTTCACTGTCCTTTACAACTTTTACAAAGATGATTTTCTTGTTATCTTCTGCCTTGGAATTACTAGTTTCTCCTTCATATCCTATCCCAGTCTTTATGAGAGGTGACCTTTGTGCATTTAGAATCTAGTCCAACCGTCCAGAGCCTTTCATTAGAGGTGTATTCATTAATAGTTCTCTTTGGGATTTTTCTAAGTTCTTTCTTAGGCTCACTACTTCTTCTTCCAGTCTTTCACATTCCTGACTTTTCTCTCTCATTTGTTGCAGCAGAGTGTCTTCTACTTTCTTTGCCTCTTCAAGCTGTGTCTTCAAGCCAATAATTTCTTTCCTATCTTCATATTCTTTCTCATCACATATTTGCACCACTGTCTTCAGGTCTTTGTTTTCATTTTTCTATTTTTCTATTTCAGTCAAAGCAGTGTCTAGTTTGGATTTTTCTTCAACTTCAATTTCTTCATGGTTCTCACTACCATTCACACTAGCAGGTACCTCACTTGATTGAATATTTTCCTGTTGACATGAATTTTTCTTCTTCTTAATTCTCTTATCCTTCTTGTCAGTGCAGTCCTTAGTGTTTACTCCATGCATGAAGTGCAATTTATCCCAGATTTATTTTGCAGAGGTTAAATCCATTATCAACTCAAGGTCCCTTACAATGAAAGAATGATGAAAGGGAAAAACTTCTTATGGTTAACGAGGGTTTGAGGCGAACGAGGGTTTCAGTTGCAGACAAATAATCGCAGCAAGGTTCAGCAACAAAGAACCGGGGACTGACAGGCCGCTCCATGGCGCGACCTCGGGAGGGGGGCAGCCGCCCTCCTACCGCGACATCACAAGCGGAGACCAGACACAGCGGGCCCCCCTTTCGACATCATCACAGCAAAGGGCCGCCCTTGTCCTGGGAGCCGAATGGCAAGCCAAGATGAAAAGCCAATGCCTGCCACGGGCAGTGAAGAAGCCGAAATATGTCATTGCACCAACAACGCTAGATGAATACCGAGGATATATGAAGAATCATGCATTAATCTGTAAGTTTATAGGTATATGGCCTTCTGAAAAGGATTTATGGAAATGGATTCATTCTAAATGGCAACCTAAAGGTCACATTGATCTGAAACTAGGAGCCAAGGGTTTTTTTACAGTTATTTTTTCAAATTTACAAGATAAAGAACGCATTTTCGAGGGGGGTCCCTATTTTTATAGCAATGCAGGACTCTTTCTTAGACAATGGGAGGAATGTTATAACCCTGAAAAAGAGCAATTTCTGGCTGCTCCAGTATGGGTCCGGCTATTTGGGTTGCCAATGGATTTCTGGGACCCTAAAATTTTGGAAGGAATAGGAAATGTGTTAGGCTCATTTGTTAAAATTGCAGATACTACTGTACGGGGGCGCTACACATCCTTTGCAAGAATATGCGTGTACATGAACATCTCAGAACCATTACCAGAGCAGATCGATCTTGAATATGAAGGAAAAATTTGGCCTCAATTACTTGACTATGAACACATCCCCTTCAGATGTCGACGATGTCATGAGTATGGCCATTTGTTCAAGTCGTGCCCATTAAACGCTTCAGATAACCAAAAACCAGTGGAAAATGAATCAGGGATGACACCACGACAGGATGAAGAAGGATTTATAACAGTTCCTGCAAAAAAACGGCAACAGAGATCAGGAAATCAAAATGCTGGATTAACTCCAAAGCAACAACACCAAGGCAACACAACAACAAACAATAGATATGCCGCATTGCATGCAGAAGGGGAACCGTCAGAGCCAGATATAATAGTCGAGATCCCGGTTGATCGGAATGAGGAAATAATGCAGAAAAATCAAAACACTAAGAGGAAAGCAGGACCAGAATTAGAGGTAAATGAAGAGATTATACAACAGGAGCAAACCCCAATGGAGATTGAACAACCTAAAGAAGATCTAAGTACAGAGGAAAAGCTGCTGAAAAGTTTATTAGCTGAATGGCGGAATATGGATGACCGTTTTATCCCGGAAGATCAGAAGACCCTGTATAAAGAAACCTTTGAAACTTACTTGACAAATCAAGCGAGGAAAGAAGCCAAAGACCGAGAAGAGACAGTAGGTAAAAAGAAACCTACACCAAATAAGCAGGTCAAAAAGAGAGGACGCCCAACTCTGAAAGATTCAATACAATTAGTAGGAGAAATGCTGATAAATACAGGCAAGATAATGCCGTTAACAACGGTATTCCAACAAATACCAAAAAATATCTAATGAAAGTGCTCTCCTGGAATATACGGGGATTGAACAGTAGAGGAAAACAGAGATATTTGAAAGAAAAATTACAAATAGAGAAACCTCAAGTAATGATGCTTCAGGAAACAAAGGTTACAGGGCAGAAGCTTGAGTCAATACTGAAGTCTTTCAAAATGCAATATGAGGTTATGGCAATTGATGCAAGGGGAACGTCAGGAGGAATAGCTATCCTCTGGAATGGAGCTGAAATCGTCGCAGATGGATGGATAGGATTGCCTCGTATCTTAACATAAACTTTTAGACAGATTGGAGCAGAGGAAAGAATCCTTATATCAACGGTATACGGACCCCCTATACCAGGAGAGCGTGCCACATTTTTACAGAATATTCGAAAATTGAGTACTATGCATAGAGAGAAATACTGGCTGATAGGTGGAGACTTCAACATAATCCTAAATATTTTGGAGAAAAAAGGAGGCATACGAAGAGAAGAACCGGAAATGACTCTTTTCCGAGAAGTCATTCAGGATCTTCATCTTGTGGATATCCCAACGGTTAATGGCAAATTTACATGGAATAATCGCAGAGGAGAAAGGCACCAAGTGGCGGCCAGGTTGGATCGATTCTTAGCATCGGAAGCTTTAGTCAGCAGAGATATTTACTATGAAGCTGCAATCCTTCCAGCACTGGGTTCGGATCATTGGCCTATTACATTTGAGATAGATATTAAAGCAAGCAGCAAAAATCGACCGTTCAGGTTCGAGTTGTTTTGGCTAAGGGATCCAAGATTCATAGAGAAAGTTAAAAATTGGTGGAACGCTAATCCAGCTCGAGGTAATAATAAGATGCACTCCTTCCAATTGCGCCTGAAGCAGTTAAAAGTGGAAATTAAAAGGTGGAATAAGCAGGAATTTGGTGATATACACCAAGACAAAATCCGATTAAATGAAAAAATGAAGCAGATACAACAACAAATCATTCTGCAGGGCAGAACAGAAGAACTGGCTTTGGAAGAAGGGCGTACCCTGAGTGAACAAGAAGAAAGGAGGAAGCAGGAAGAGATACTATGGAAACAGAAATCTCGGGTAAATTGGTTGAAAGAGGGAGATCGTAACACGAAATTCTTTCACCGAGCAACAATCCAGAGACGTCAACAGAATCGTATATTTTCTTTGAAGGCAGATAATGGAGAAAGAGTAGTCAAACATGAAGATATAGAACGAAATCTGGTTCAACATTTCAAAGATCTCCTAACAGAACCCATCCCAGACCGTCAGGACGAAATTCAGAAGATCAGTCAGCATATACCTCAAGTGATTACTCGAGAACAAAATCTAGCGTTGCTAAGAGCTGTTACTCTGCAAGAAGTGGAAGAAGTGGTCATGCAGTTACCACAGAACAAAGCCCCGAAGCCAGATGGCTTCACAAGTGAATTTTTTAAAGCAGCATGGACTTTTATAGGTCAGGATATCTTAGAAGTGGTGGAGGAATCCAGGAGGAATAAAAAGGTATCACCAGCGCTAAATGCAACCTTTCTGACTCTTATACCTAAGCAACAAAATGCAGATACCCCAGTAGGCTTCCGACCGATAGCCCTCTGCAATGTAATTTACAAAATACTCTCTACAATTATGGTCAACCGACTCAAACCGCTGATGCCAATAATAATTGGCCCTGAAAAAACAGGGTTCGTACACGGGAGACAAATTTTAGATGGAATTGTAGTAGCACAGGAAGCTATGCATACTTTAAAGCAGGATAAAAAGAGAGGTCTTCTAATCAAACTGGATTTATCAAAAGCATATGACCGCATCAGCTGGCAGTACCTTAGGGAAGTGATGCGAGCCTTCGGGTTTGAAGAAAGATGGGTACAATGGATCCACTCTTTTATCTCATCTCCCCATTTCTCAATTTTAGTGAATGGAAGCCCATCAAGGCCTTTTAATAGTTCCAGAGGTCTAAGACAAGGAGACCCCCTGTCACCTTTTCTCTTCATCATAGCAGCGAAAGGTCTGGGAAGACTAATTAAAGCTAAAGTGGCAGAAGGACAGCTAAAGGGATTACAATTGTGGGGACCCCAGCTACCGTTAACTCATCAACAATTTGTAGATGATACCCTCCTATTTTGCATGGCCTCTCTCAGAGAATGTAAAACGATTCTCAAAATTTTGGAAGTTTTTATGGCAGCCTCGGGAACTGAAATGAACAAAGATAAGTCAAATCTATATTTTTTTAACTGCCCAATTGAAGTGCAGAATCACCTGGTAAGAACTTTGGGTTTTCAAAAGGGAACCTTCCCTCTGAAGTACCTTGGGATGATCTTAAACCCAGGCCCAATGCGCATAATAGATTGGAAAGAAATAATTGTCAGAATTGAGAAAAGAATTCAAAACTGGTCATTTAGAACTCTGAATGCACCAGCTCGACTCACTCTTCTGAAAGCGGTGCTACAAGCGTTGCCCATCTACCAGTTATCAGGAAGGGCTTGCCCGAAAGGTATATGTATCCAACTAATAGACATTTTTAAAAAATTCTTGTGGCAAGGAGCCCAAGTCAACAGAAAATGGGCACTGCTCTCTTGGGATAAATTACAAAGATCGAAAGCAGCAGGAGGGCTAGGACTTCGAGACCCATTCATCCTCAACAATGTGCTGGGGGCAAAACTTTGGTGGCGCTGGCTCATGGGAGGACAAGACATCTGGAAAAAGATCTGGCAAACCAAGTATGAAATGCCACCAACCATAGCAGGGTGTCTGAAAAGTGATAGAATACCAAAAGGATCTACAATATGGAATCTGGCAGCCATGAATAGAAACTTAATTCGGAGCCATAGCTTTTGGGAAATCAGAGACGGGAAAACAGCTTTGTTCTGGGAAGAGTCTTGGCAACAGCATGACAAACTGTTTACCAGGCTAGAACTGGGAGAAATCTTCCTTTATATGAACACTCCAAATAACAGGATAGTAAATAAGTACTGGTCAAACAACACAACGGGAATATGGCGACAATGGAAAGATAAAAATAGTTGGCCCGAAGCTCCGCAAACACTACAATGGAATAATTTTGCTAAAGAACTAAGTACCCGAAAACTTCGTAACATCTCAGGATCAGACATTTTGCGTTGGGGACATCAACCTAAAGGTCTGTTTACAATCAGAGAAGGCTATCATCTTCAAACACAGCAAAGACAGGATAATGCGCAGCAAATATGGAAAAAGATATGGGAAATGAACCATTGGCCAAAAGTAACATATTTCATATGGCTCGTAGGTCATGGCAGAATATTAACATGGGAAAACCTCAGGAAAAGAGGCATGATAGGTCCATCTCGATGCACCTTTTGTAACAATGAAGAAGAGACGACAGAACATCTCCTTACTCATTGCAGGCAGGTACAATTACTATGGCAGCATCTAACACAACTGTTCAAGCAGACAGATAAAAGCAATGCAGGCATTAAGGAAACAATAACCAACTGGAGAAAAGGAAGATATCAGTGTCAGGTGATCAATAGAGCATGGGCCCTGTCATATGGTTTCCTGATCTGGAATATCTGGAAAGAGAGAAATTTGAGAGTATTCCAGGACAAGGAGAAACCAATGAATAATATTTGGCAACACACAATGGGCAACATCAGAGAAACCATACTAACAGAAAAATGGTCAGACGAAGATTGGAAAACAGTGGGGCCAGAAGCTCAGATCCTAGAAAATCTTAACCTCAAACCGGAAATGCTGAGCCAGGGCTCATGGAAATTCAGACCACCCAATCAATCAACTCAGGAACAATGGATGCCCCCACAACAAGGTTTTTTAAAGCTAAACTATGATGGGGCGTCGAAAGGAAACCCAGGGCAAGCAGGGGCAGGAGGAATTTTCAGAAACTCTCAAGGAATAGTCTGTAGATTCTATGCTTTAGACCTGGGTCATGCAACAAATAACGAAGCTGAATTAATGGCAGTCAAACGGGGTCTTCAGATTGCTATAAGAGAAGCCTATCAGAGAGTTATAGTGGAGGGTGATTCTGCAATGGTTACAGAGATCCTAAAAAAACTTCAAAAAGGTAGGCCCTGGGAGAAGATCTCACAAAGTTGGAGAACAGAAAGCCTCATAGAAGAAATCAGTCATCTGGTGAAAAGGATAGAGTATATGATCCCCTCCCATGTGCTAAGAAAAGGAAACAAAGCGGCGGATTATATGGCAAATTGGGGTTGTCAAAATGTAGATCGCCCAATAGAAGGTTGCCCAGTGAATCCAATCTGGGACATAGAATTGTACTCTCTCCAAGTGATAGTCAACAAAGACCTCCAATCCCCTGATCGGGGTGATCCTCCGGCAATTAGAAACGGGAGGCGTGGCAACAGGGCACGCGGATTAACGCCACCGCTTTCAAGATAATTATGAAGCTAGGACAGGAAACATCAATGCAAGTAATTAAGAGGGAATATGGCCAGGCTGGGTGGCCAGCTCACACACGTCAATCTACCGCCCAAGTAAAAGGCGGTCATCCACCTTCTCATTCTGGCATGCAAAAACTTGTGCGGGCTCCTGTGGGAAACAGAAGGCGAAGGAGAAGCTCCAGCACTCAGTCGGCGCTTCATTTGTTCTTGTTACGGTATGTAAGAAGCATCCTAACCATTCTTCTGAAGCCAAATACTGTTGCATGTTGTAGACGCTTTATGGATGATTACCAGATGAGTTTATGTCGAATCCTGTATCCAAAAATTCCTCTAAAGAAACCAATCCAGCCATGTTTTAGAGACCCCAGTGGTAGTCTAGCTTACTTTGTTTATTGGGTTCTGTTACTGTCCGCCATTGCTAGTACTTTAGAGATAATTGAGTATGAGTCAGTAAAAAAACTCTCCCATCTAGAAATGTATGAAATGGGAAGACTGCGTGAGCCTCTGGGACCAGAACCGGGCTTATTACCAAGTCATAATGGCTCTATGCTCCGCTGTGGGTTCGATTTAGTTGGTATCAGTGAGATTCTGAATTTTAGGACTGTTAGGTGCATGAGCCCTTTTCAGAAGGGTGTTAGTTGGAGTCTCAGTGTTTTCATTTTCACGGGTGGGTTCACAGCAATTTCTCAGCGGTTTCGGGTTTGGGTTTTCTGGTTCCAGCTTTATGGGGGTCGTCTCATAAGCAATGCCCATAGTGTAGGGAACGATACCAAACTGGGCTCCCATGCCGCAAACTGTTGTCATGTCCTGAACCCTAGAGCCCAGAGAGAGGCTCTGCACTGGTATTTTTTTCCGTGCGTTAACCTTCATTTCCTGAACCAAAGTCCCAAGGTTAATACAGTCATTTTGTCTAACAATTCTCAGAGTTTAAGTACCAATGTTAAGTCTATTAGATTGCATGGCAGCCAGGAGATGGACAACCAAAGGTGGCGCACTGTACATGATAATCTAACTTCTTATATTGTTACTGTTCCTGTTGATGCAATGGTGCATGTCCATAGTGTTTCAGTGCTAATGGGAAAACGAAAAGTGAAAACAGAGGCTGCCAAAGGAAAGCAGCCAGAGCAAGCTGAACCAGTCCAGGAAAAAAGGGGAAGGAAGACAAACCAGGAACACCTGGAAACTTTAGCTGCTACCTATGTCATTGGCAATTCCTCTAATACAAGGCAGATCATTCGAGGATGGGAGAGGGACATACAAACAGAATTTGAAGATAAGGAGTCAGAAGCAGATATTCTGGACTTCATACAAGACCCAGGAAATACGCGGGGACGATTCACCCTTTTCAATCAGACTGTCCATACATATTGGATAGTTAAATGCTTAATAGCTAAAGCCATGCAAAGCTTCCATCCTCAGTATACTCAAGTAGAAGCTGCCAAGCAAGGGACAAGCATGCAGGGCCAGATTTTAGAAATTCAAGACCAACTACAGCACATAAAGATAACTCAATACCAGACGGTGGATAGAGTTAGCAGGCTGGATGATAAGGTAGGAAGGATTGAAAAAATCCTTCAACAGATTTTACAACAGATACAGCAAACTGATATGCCGGGGACCAGTGAAAAAGACCCTGCCCCAGTCTCTTTGTCAGAAATATAGCAGTATGTTTCTAGACAGTAGGAATGAACATATGTTTTAAGTTTTGATGATAATTTTGTTTAAAAATAGAAGTTTTAAACGCTTTGAGAAAGCAAGTATAGGACTCATAGAAAAGACAGCGGATGAAAAGTATAGGAGAATGAAACAATTTCAGTATTGGACAGCGTATTATGCTTATAGATGGCCAACAGACCTGGTTTCCTGCGGGCAGGTTGAGGCCAAGCTAAACAGATCTTATTTATATAATGTAGCCTGCCTTTACAGATATAAATAGAAAATGGAATGGACTCACCGAATTTACAAAAAAAAAAAGAAGACTATTATATATCACACATTTTTCCTTGGCATTCCTCTGTTGTTCTTTCACCGTGGGGGAGTCTGTGCAATAACCATCACATACAAGCTTCCATACTTTAGGTTCATAAGCCAATAATCATGTTTTAACCTTATCTCCCCATTCAGGAAAGTTTTTCGTACTTAACACAAGTACATTTTGATAGTCCACAACTTAACCAGATCTCCTTCAAGCTATTAGGCTTGCACCAAAGGAACCGGCTCTGATACCAATTGTTGGACCCTTAGTTAAACTGATAAGGGGGGGGGTGAATCCATTTAACACATTCATGGACTTTTAAAACTTTTCATTAAACTTTATTAACACCTTCATTTCATGATTAACATAATGTGTGAGAAATATTTATTTGTGACCAGTAATTAATCAGTAGATTAGAAAATGTATTAGTAGTCTTAATATGTTAGCAGCAAGTATTAACAGAATAGATATACCATGTCAACACATAGACATCATGCACATAGACACCAGATATAAGTGCAAACCCATAAAGGGAGAAAACCACATCTTATTATTGTTGTGATGCAAAGGCAAGCTCCAAATCCCTCTCACCACTGATTTTCTGTAGGCACCAACCTACAGGAGGCTCCTACCTCAATTCTGCAAGCTACACCTTGCAAGGAAGCTCCAACTCCCATCAATTTTCTGCAGGCACCAACCTACAGGAGGCTCCAACCTCATTCAGCTACAACTGACATTTTATCAAGCTACAACTTGATGTGGAAGCACCAACTCCCATCTGTTTTCTGCAGGCTACAACCTACAGGAGGCTCTTACCTCAGTCAGCTACAACTGAAATCTATCAAGCTACAACTTGATAGGGAAGCTCCAACTTCCTTACTCTTTCAAAGAAAAAAAAAAATTTGCTGATTTACCTTGGATATCAGCTCTGTTCTATACCATCTTCACTGCTAGGCATCAGTCTTCATATCTGCCTTATATCATTTCTGCATCTTCTCAGATTCACTATCAGCTCCTCCTTCTTCTTTGCTCAGCTCCTCCTTCTTCTCTGCCTCACTGCTTTATTTATGCATTCTCTAACTTCTCTACATCTCGTTCTGCTCCTCCTTCTTCTTATCTTTTCTGCCTTAATCTTCTGTACTCTGCATTCTCTAACCTCTCTCTCTCTCCTACCTCTTGCAGCTTTCTTATTCTCTTCAACTCTCTTTAATTCTGCTGCACACTCTCTTCTTCTCTCATTCTATTTTCGTCAACTTTCTCCCCTTGGATATTACCCTATTTTATACAAAATAGCTTCATGGCTGTTTGTAGTCTACTGGGAATTCGAATGGATAGCCATGTCTCTTTTTCTTCTGCCTTCTCATCTCTTTCATCCGCTCATTCAGAAATATAACTGTAGGTACCAATTTAACATTACAGTGGGATATTTTTTCTCTTCCAGAGACTTGCCAATGCATCACAAACAATATAAAATCAATTAAAACATTTACAATCAAAATACAATGAGAACTTCAGCTCAACTCATTTAGTATTTTGGCTCGCTGTGCATTTTTCTTTTCTTTGACTGTGTCTGTCTATTCTGTGACTATGTTTCATCTCTTTTCAACTCTGTTTTCTCTTTTGTCCTCTGCTGAGGTGTAACTATTGCATACGTGTAACTGCTGGCTTTAAATCTGGGCATATTCCAACCCTTTACACACGGCAAGTGTCTTGTTGATGTGGTGAGTTCCGCAAGCGAAATATACATACATCACAATCATTTTACATTAACAATCACCCTCCACCTTAATTTTAGGCCTGTGGGTCCACAAACCACGCAGAATATTTCAATACAGTCGTAACAATAATTTTATATATCTAACAACGCCCCTTTTTAATATAACTGTTGGGCAGTTTCAATCAACGCGTATCATATCCATGGTCCTTTTATAATAAAATGCTTTAATAATGTCACCCTCTCTTCAATGTATTATGATAATTAAACTCCTTTCTTTGCACTTTAATGTATATGAACCCTTTCTTATGTAACTTCTGGCGATATAATAATAGACCTATTTAACATAGGAAACAACCTTTTGGGCCCACTTGTCGATATTTGAATATCCGCCGATGTGATGAGCTACCTCCGATTCGATGCAATGCGATGCCTCGTTCTCAGATGCGATGAAACTCCTTGCAAATGTTTCCAATTGCGATTAATCGCAATCTCGAATTCCCTTGAGTTGCTCTGATGCGATGTATCACTCTTTGATTACTTTCGATTGTGATTAATTGCAATCGCAAATTGCATTGTCATGCTCCTCTACCACACTTTCACTCTGATGCAATTGACCAGTGCCGATGCGATTAGACCGTAACTCAAACATATAAAGTCATAGCTTATAGACCCATTGGGTCCGGAACTCAATCGCAATCGCAATCCTTTATCGTCATGCTCTGATGCGATTAGGCCGGACTTCAAATACTTGTTACTCATGGTTTATAAGCCCATCGGGTCCAAGGTTCAATTGCAATCGCAACCCTTTGTAGCATGTTCCGATATTCCACCTTTTTTCGATGCAATCAATCACTGTTCACCGGAACTCAAGGTATATATGAGTTGTGATTTGTATACCCATCGGGTTCGGACTTCCAATCGCAATCGCAAATCTTATATTCTCCAATGCGATCATCACTGTTCACCGGAACTCACGGTATGTATGATTTGTAGTTTATATACCCATCGGGTCCAGGCTTTCAATCGCAATTGCAATTTTCTGTTGTTTACATATTCTGCTGCTTTGTTTTTCTCCGATGCGATTTGGTCCCACCTTATGGTACTTTGTACTTTGGTTATTTTTTTATAAAACACTCCACTTATAAATATTTATGCTTTGACCTTTGTTTATATGATGCGCTGCACATATATGTAATGCACTGCATATGTACTCCAGCGTGGATATCAATTCCCGGAATGAGATTTATACGTATATTTTGCTGCTGGGTTATATGATTCCCGGAATCTGTGTTTATGTTACATGTAACGCCCGACTGGCTAAGGTTCTCGAAATAGGGTTTGTATATATATATATATATATATATATATATATGCCTTCCGCTTGGGTTAAGATTTCCAGAATTTATGTGCCTCTGTTGTGCTAACGCCTCTGTCTCCATTTCCTGTTTTTGCTTTAGTGCTTCTCGACCTCTGCCTCTGGCTTCACTGTACATATTCCCTGATGTGATAACGGCTCTGCCTCTGCCTCTAATTCTGATAACGGTTCTGCCTCTATTATATTTGCTTCCTCTGCCTCTGCCTGTCTCCTTTACTTCCTTCATTTTCTTCTTTGCTGCCTCCATTTCCATGATAACAGCTCTGTCTCTATATTCACAGCCTCTGCCTCTGTTCTTCGTTGTTCCTTTGATCATTATTAGTTTCTTCGACCACTTCATGGTTTCCTTACCATTTAGGCAATGCTCAAACTTATCCCCAAGCAATTCAATTACTTTCATTTGATACTAATATCCTCACTGCTCTGCAGCACCACCTCATTTGTCTCCTATTGCTTTTGTTCCTTCTATGCTGCCTTGCTACCTCTCTTCTTCTTTGCTATCTCTGCTGCTCTCTTTACTTCCTCTTCTACTTCTTTGACTGATGCTTCTACTTACTTATCTTTTTTCTATCTCTGCTACCTCTCCTTTTTTCTTCCTCTTCTCCTTGGCTGATGTTTCAAATGCTCCTCCTCTGTCATCTACTTTTCCATCAATGACAACATTTCCAACACTTCTTGCATTAAAACAACTCCAATTCCATTTCCTAAGGCATCATATTTCACAATAAATTTTTTTGTGAAGTCTGGCATAGCTAAGACCAGTGAAAGTCTCGCGTAGCTAAGTCTGCCGTAGCTAAGATGTTCAAAGGTGAAGTCTGGCATAGCTAAGTCTGGCGTAGCTAAGATGTTCAAAGGTGTTAGCTGCTTCAGGAGTCCATGAAAATGCATCTTTATTCAATAATGTTGTTATAGGTGTTGTTATTCTCCCATAATTCTTAAAAAAATTGCAGTAATACCCTGTTAACCCGAGAAATCCTCGCAACTTCTTTATGGTTGTGGGGAATTTCCATTCCTTAATGGCTTTGATTTTGTTAGGTCTACCTTAACACCCTTGTGAGATACAATATGACCTAGATATTCCACCTCTTATACTCCAAAGAAACATTTGGATGTTTTTTCATATAATTATTTCTCCTCCAATAGTTTGAGCACCCTATCAACATGTTTAACATGATCCTTCAATGACCTTCTGTAGATTAGTCTGTCATCAAAAAATACTAGCATAAACTTTCGAAGGACGGGTTTGAAAACTGAATTCATCAAACCTTGAAATGTAGAAGGTGCATTAGTAGGGCCAAAAGGCATGACCAGAAATTCATAATGACCGTCATGAGTTTGAAATGTTGTTTTCAGAATATCTTCAGTCTTCATTCTAATTTGATGATATCCTAAACAAAGATCCAATTTGGTAAAATAATTTGTGCCATGTAATTCATCCAATAATTCATCAATCACAAGAATGGGAAATATAACTTTAATAGTGAGCTTCTTGAACTCCCTATAATCTGGAAAAAATCTACCATGATCCATGCTTCTTGTGCACCAATACTACTAGAGCAGAGAAAGAACTTTGAATAGGTTGAATTATACAAGCCTCTAACATTTCTACAATCATACGTTCAATTTCACTCTTTTGGAGATAAGGATATTTGTAAGGCCTGATGTTTGGAGGAACACTTCCTGGAATCAAATGAATAGCATGATCATGATCATGAATAGGTGGGAGTCATTTGGGAGTATCAAACACCTTGGAATGATTTTTCAATACTTTTTGGAGATTTGGAGAAATAGATGATTTTAATGTTGGAACTTCTAGTGAGTAGAATTGTGCAATTACACCTTGTTGTTATTTCTTTAGAAGATTTTTCATGGAATTATAGCTTATTATCTTTGTCGGCTTCCCTACTATACCCCGTACTTTGATTTCCTTTCCTTCTGAAAAACAATTCAAGAAAAAATCTTGAAAATTAAAAGCTACCATCCCCAAAGATTGTAACCATTGTACTCCCAGTACAACATCAACACCTCCCATTAGAATAGAAATAATCGAACTATTCAATGCATATTCCCCCATGGTTAGCTTGATATTATGGAATTTTCCAGAGCAATTTATAGTTTCTCCATTTGCAATCATCACTTGACATTCCGGTGCTGGGTATAGGAAAAAATTCAATTCCTTGGCTACCTTACAATGAATAAAATTATGGGTACTACCCGAATCAATCAACACTATTACCTTTTTCTTCCTGATATGTCCTTCTACCAATGCATTACACAATATGGTTAGACTCATTTCTTCTTCTTCTATGGTGGTTTCTTGGTGTATATCCACTTCCTTTGATGTTTCTTGTTCCATTTATTCCTCCTCTTCACAATCTATATAAAATAATTTCTTCTGAGCACACTTATGACCTTTAGTGTATTTTCTATCACAATTGTAGCAAATCCCTATTTCTGTTTTTTCTTCCAATTGTTGTGGTTTCAACCTTGCAGGTTGTGGAAAACTAAGAGTAGCAACACTTCCATGTTTATAGATGTGAGTGGTAGGCTTCTTTGTTGCCATAATTTTACATTCAATTTTTCTTGCCAACCAGAGTGCCTTCTCCAATGAATCAGGTTCCCAAACGTGAACTTCATGTTGGATTTTATCTTTTAAAGTCCCTATGAAGACATCAATCTTGTGTTCCTCGAGAATATCAGTTACCCTTATATTCAATTTTTGGAAGTCCTCAATGTGCTCCATCGCTAAACCCTTTTGTTTGAGATTTATAAAGTGGCTAAAGAATGTGTTACTCTTTTTATCCTCATAATGTGTTATCATTTCCTCCGTAAAAATTGACCAAGTGACATTTTTTTTATGGGAGAAAAGCCATCGATACCATACAAATGTATTTTGTTCTAAATGTAAAGTTTAAATGCGTCCCTTTTGTGTGTTTTGCATATTATTGAGATCAAAATATTTCTCCATCTCTAGTATCCATGTTATGACATCCTTGCCATCAAAATTCCTCATATCCATGTTTGGAATATGGTGTTTCTTGCATCCAAAATTAGAGTCTAGGAAATCACGATTAACATTTATTTTTTTCTCATCATGAGTTTCCTCTACTATATTTTCTTAATTAGGAAACATTTCTTGTATCAACTTTGTCAAACCTTCCATGTCTTCTTTTAGATCATTCTTCATATTTTCCATGTTGTCTTTCATGTCATCCATCTTAGCTTCCAGGCCTTTCTTCAAACCATCCATATTCTTCTTCAAACCATCCATCTTCACTTACACTTATTTCCTCAAAACTTCCATTTCATTTTTAGTTGCACTTTGCGACAACGAAATTTGGTGCACTTGCTCTTGTAATTTTGATAGATCATGTTAGAATTATTCATCTTCATGAGTCATAGTAGAGTATTATGAGGGACTAGTGGGTGTTGAATTCATTTTAGGGGGAATTTTACAACCCAATACTAACATCTATGCTCAATAGGTCCTTGGAATCACTTAAAACTAAATTTTCAAACAATACTTATGTAATTTGAAAACAATACACACCTTTTTCTTGATTTTGAGGAGCTCGATATTGAAACTGAATTATCTCATGAATTTAAGATCTTTAATATCTAAAATTTGGCCCTACATTAGCCCTCTGAATATTCTTTCTAATTCCATAGGTTTTACCTGATTTTGATACTTCAAGGTAAAGTTATGTCGAATCTCCCACAATAACCTAATTATGGACTCTTTCAGCATAACACACTTGTATGACATGAAATGTATCATTGTTTCCTCCTTCAGCTCTAAAATTCATAAACCAGAAACTATAGCCCATGTACTTGCAGCCACTTTTTACAGATTTCCAATCTGACTCTTAGAGAGAGAGTTATGACGATTTTACCAAGGTCACCTGTTTAAGATGAAATTAAGGATCCTGAACAAACCCTAAATTCCACAGACCATACCTTCGAACATATTGCGAAACAAGATCTAAAAATTTTCCAAAATTTCCTCAGGATTTTAGCTTTGCTCTTTAAAAATTTCAGCTTCTGAACACCTATAGAAAAAAATTTATTGCAAAAATTTCACAATGACCCGTTTAGGTTAAATTCAAGAGCCTGAAAAAAGCCCTAAATTCCATAGATAATATCTCAAAAAATGTTGTGAACTAAGATCTGAAATTTCCGCACAATGTTCCTTAGGATTTCAGCTTTGTGCTGTAAAAATTTCATCTTCTGAACCTTCGTAGAAAACACGTTATAGAAAAAATTCGACAATGACCTGTTTGGAGAAGTGAAACCCTAGAAACCAAATGATCTCATACCAAATGTTATGAAACAACTCCAAAAATAGAATAAAAGAGGGATCAACGCCTTATAAATCCGCCACTTTGAGGGGGAAACCTCTAATACATTACATAAATGAGCAATTCTTAGATGATACAAATGACAAAACTTCCTTCTATATATAGGGGTCCATGGGGTCACAATATAATCATAGCCGACCTAACAATAATAATTTAAGGGAACAATAATAATAATATGGGGTCTAGAGGGGTACAAAAATAACAATAAGTGGGCTAGACTAATAATAATAAGGGACTACACTAGTAATATGGGGACCTAGCAAATTATTTCCAATGTATACAATGAATATATAATGAAAACAATTTCATGTGATGTCGTAGATCCTTTAATGTTTTTAAGGACACATGGCACAAATTAGATATATCATGAGGAAATGAATTTTCAAGCAAGGTGATGTATCACATATTAATATTTATTGTGTGATACATTGAATGATAATAATTTCTGTGGTTGGTGCAAGGATAGTAAATGAGGAGATAATTCGTCATCAATTTGGAATTTTTCTAGCACATGAGTTGACGTAGGGGTGGTGAGTTAGAGTGTCATGAAGAGGATAATTTTCATGGCCATGATGTGTTGCACTTTAAAATATTTTCCTGTGTTATTATAACAAGCCTAAATATTTTCATAATTGTGATAATATTAGCAAAGAGAAAATTTAGGGTAGAGAAGATGAGAATAAGAAACAAAGAAATGGAGATAAGAAAAATTAATGGGATAGCATAAAATCTTGGATCACTTGACATTTAAAGAAGAAAAAGTTCTTGTTTCAATCCATCATAAACTAAAATTAATGGATGTGATAATGGAGGTTGTGAAGAAGGAGAGGAGGAGAAGTTGGAGAATAAATAAAGTAAGGAAACATAGAATGGGGATGATAAGGATAAATGAGAGAAGGGAAAAAGGAAAAATATGAAGTTACCTCACATAAAAGAAAAATATTTCATGTGATGCGACATATCACATGAGGAAAGTATTCATGTGATATATTTCAAAAAAAAAAAATAGACAATGAAACCACTAGTTTCTTCCTCCATTACACTTAAGAAAATAAAGGGACAAAAACAAGTGAGAAAAGTAAGTGCATAGATTAGTATGAACTACAAATTCATTTTAGCATTGAACATGCATTAAATCGGAAAAATAACATTAGAAGAAGGCAAGTATGTGAAGTTCCAATATTAATAAAGAAATAGTGTGTCAAATTTCTTATATAGCCTTACATTAGTGGAAGTAACAATATGTAAAATGGAAGAAACTGAACACATGTGTATGGTTCAATAAATCAATCCTTCTCCAAGAAAAACATGGTGGCTTATCCTCATTAGAAAATTTTTGGAAGTAATTATAAAAATTACTAATCATTTAGATCACTTTTAAATGGGTGTTCTTAGACATAAATAATTGACTTTCTCACTATTTTTTTTGGGACTCCATAACTTTTTGGTAGTTACATCTCCTAGATTTCTCTAATTCATCCTCTTCTAACTTTACATTTTGCATTACAACTAAAATGAAATTGTATACATTCCCCTCATTTTTGTTCATAAAGTACATTATCCACACATCATATAAGTAGTACATAAATTTTCCCTAATGAATAATGTACCTTCTCATGTTATTTAGTAAGATGATGTATCCCTTGAAAGACACTCATATCTATTTTCAATGGAACAAATGAGATTTCTTTGGAGTGTAAAACAAAGTGCTACTTCATCACTCCAATATTAACACTTTGGGTTATTCCTATCGATAGTTATATAATATAATAGATCCAATTATGTTTGAAATTGTCCTACTATTCTACACTATCCCAAGTCTTCAATATTTGGAAATATTCGCATATCTATTAACTTTGGTGTGATTTAATGAGGTTTCGTGCATTTGTTAAGTGAATATGCCAAAAAAAATTCTATTTTTTCCATGGTTCTTTTGAAAATTCCCAACGTTCCATGGGTTAGCTTACTTTCTTTGTGAAACTTTCTTTGGAGGTCTTCAACTACATCACTATTTCCTTTGGCACATTTTTTTTTCATCCATTACTATTCTTTCTCCTTGTAGTGCTACATTTTGGCTTTGGGTTTTTCGAAAAATGTTATCATTTGGGTTGGAAACTCTTGAAAGTAATACACATCAACATATATTTATTTGGTTCTAGCATGGAATTCTTGTCACACCTCACTAGCACATGTTTTTAACTCAAAGATTCGTGTTCTATCAACATTGTAAAATCATAGTCTTTCCCGTAGTTTATTAACCATTTGATTCTAGTTTCTAACCTCTATGATCATATACATAAGGATTTTTTATGGGGATTTACTAATTGTTATACCTACTAAATATATGACTACGAGATTGTTAAGTGCTATATAATCCCTATAATCACTGTAAAAACGATTATTAAGTCTTAAATATTGATTTATTACATTTATATTGTTATATTAGGATGTGAGGTAGAACCTTCCATTCTACCATTTCATTATAATTGTATGCTTTCTCTCCTATATATATACTAAGGATACCTAAACTTATTATTTCAAAATTTTGTCTTATACATTCAATTAATTAAAAAATGAGCCTCTTCCCTCGAAGTGGATAGTAATTATTTGTTTCTTCTCATTTTTATGGTGCAAGCTTCATAACGTTTGTTATTGGAGCATATGGACCTTTCTTCTTCAAATAACTCATATTGACATTTTCTCAATAACTTCTTCTTTTATTTCCTTCAAAGATTGATACCATGACAATTTTATCATCTCGATAAGGGGTATCAGAGAACATTTGATAATAAATTTGAATAATGGAATTTAGAGTTTTTGAATGGTCTTGAAATTGGTTTCACATGAGTGATATTGGAATTTTCACTACAATTTTTTTTTGAGAATATTTAGATCATAAAATTTTGGGAAGATCGAGAAAACATCTCAAGGTAATTTTGGTAATATAAATATAACATTTTGGTTCACTAAATTTTTCTATATATATCCTATTGATGTTATGGTTTCAAAATGGCCTTGAAATCAATGATATTATAATTTTTCATCTATAACTTCGTAAGGCCTTTATACTTCCCCACCTAGAGTGATCACCACATCCATTAATGAGATACACTAGCCATATATCAATCGACCTACCTTATACGAAATATGGAATCATTATCTAGATGGGGGTAATTAATATATAGTTAATACTCAACAAAGGCTACCATCACCTTAACATGTGTTCTCATCCCTCCATGAACACTTCTGGTCTAGGTAACGAAATTATTTTGATTATGGACAATCTAGTGACATTTTTTCTCAAGTCCTTCATTCATGTACATATTGATGGATTATATAAATTTGACACAAATTCATAATATCCCTACCTTGGTGAGCGTTACCTTTCTATTTTCCTCTCTTATTTTATGTAATTGTGATTTCCTTCTCCATCAATAATTTTCCTTATTTTGTTCTATGAAATTAAAATAGACACTAATGCAACTCTATGTCCATTTTTTATTTAATCTCTATACATCTCCAACCCCCCGCCATTTCCTTCTTACTATTTGTTCACTATTGCATTCCCCCTAGTTATCCATTGTCTTTACTATGCGTATTGACTCCATGTCAAAATCACTACTTTTTATGAGTCTTGAACCTCACCCCTCTCGTCTTACTTGACCCATCCTTTTCACTCTTCCATAGAATTATTCCATTTTGTGGATCCTCTATATCTGGTTCTTTATTCTTAAGTACTAACATTTTTTGCAAATTTGCTACACATTCTAGACAATGTTATGGTAGCAGAGCTCCACCACCTCGCACCTAGATACAAATCAATCCTGAAGCAATGGAAAAAATATACAAAGATCTTATCGATTTTTTAGTCATCAAGGAAATTGAAGTAAAGAAATGGGAATCACACATTGAACAAAAATTCCTTTCGGATATTCAATTGGACAAGGAAATGTCCCAATGAGTTGTAGATTTGGGCAACACCTACACAAGGAACACTCAATACATTTAAATAATGGATCCTTATTAAATAACATAATGGGAAATGTCCTCATCATTATAAATGAAACACATGAACAGATACTCATGTGTATTAATGCTCTACAATAACACGTCAACAAGATGGACAACAAGCCCAATAAATTCACCAAAAATATGGATAATATGGACCTTCAATTTAATGGGGAGGACCTGGACCTTGCTCCTCTCCAAGTGGATTCTCCAAAAACTCAAAAATGATATCAAGTTTTATTGTCGTATTGATTGATAATAACGACTCTAATCCTGGGTTTTTCAATAGTCTCTTTAGCTATATAGTAATTGCAATTATTTCGGGTTATGTGTTGTGTTATATAGGTTTCTTCTACTCTATTTTGAGACCTTTTAAAACTTAAAACATGTTTTTGTATGTTTTCTTTAGTTTTCCTTAGTGTCATACTGAAAATATAATTTTATACATTTTCTTTACCGATAATATATAAAGATTTGAATTAAGAAAACTTGAAAATTTTCAAATGAAATAAAATATCAATTCATGTTTTTTTCAAATCATAATTTCAATTATAATAAATGCAAATACAAACATAATATTATTAAAAATTATAATAACATTAATTTAAACCATATTTAAAATATTTTATTTCTTGTTATAAAATAATGTTATTTTAAGTGTAAACTAATGTTGTTAGTCCCTACCTCTGCCGAGGACTATATTTTTCACCTTATGGTCAAATGGAATTGACTCTGTATTAATCTATTATTATTCTCTGTATTAAACTATTATTATATTTACAAAATAACCTATGTTTTCCAAAAAAATGTTTTAGTTGTGTATTTATTTTTTAAAAAAATTATAGATCTTTGAAATATATATTTTCCTTTTTTTTCATTAGAAGAAGAGAGTTCATGGGAATAAATAACCCATGTAAATTTATTTTTTTCCACCATTTGTTAGTAATAATAAATCATGTTAAAATAGGGATATTTTACTTTTGTGAATGGCCCCTCTCACTCTGAACCTAGTGTATTTGAGTAAGGATGCCTTAATAGTAACATTGTTTTAGTCAAGAAAATTTAACACTGATGTTGCTATGAGCATCCACCTTGGTTAAGTACTTATTCTTAATAAAAATTTTCAAGAAAATAGTAGGTGTAGAACATCGCATAAGAGTTTTTTGTAATTTGAAATATATCCGAAGCCTTTAGTTTATTTTTACTAACAAAATATCCTTCAAATGGCCAATTAATAGGTTTATATTACACATATACACTCCTTATATGTGCACAAGCTTATTGTGTAAATAAATGATTATGATATTAATAATCATTCCATTTCTTATTCCTTATGTGGCCATATGAAATTGGATTGTGTCGATTGAAGGAGCGCTTATTCAATATGTTAGTTAATAGGAATGAGGAAGAACCATTTTCCTATCTATTTTATTTTTCTATCTATAGACCACCAACTAATAGAGAAAGGAAATAATTGGTGCTAATAAAACTAATTTCTAGTATGATCCAATAATCATAGGGATTTTCCAACCAACTAATGTATGTGATAGAGGAAAAAATTCATGTTAGTTATAGTTTTTTCACACTACCACTACCTTATTAGGAAATAACTAAATTTGTGAGTAGTGGGTGATTATCCCTAGGTGTCATGTTTGTTAAAAATCATAACTAATGGGACATTTCATGGTAATATAAGTCTCATATATCGCCTTTATCGATGATCCATTCACTACCAAATAGTTGAAAATAAGAGCAGTGAATGCAAGGGCTGATAGGACTTAGCACCTTTAGAATTAAGTGATTGGTTTTGAACGTGATCACATGTTAAGATGTTGTAAAGCCCTAGTGCTGAGGGCTATGGCTTTCTGGGTTCAAGGATAGGTTACACATGTATCATTTCATCCTCGACTGCATTTATTGCTTGAAAATTTCATAGAACATGACCATTCATCATTATTCAGAGCTTGTAAAAGTTGTGTCCTCTTTGAAATTAACCTTCACAATGGGTCCAATCCTGGCATGGAACCTTGACATGATAATTAACATACTGCATCCTATGTTTCTACATTAAATATATTATAGTTAAGATCCTTCCTAGAGAGGACCTCAAAGCTTAATATTGGAGAATTCATCTCGTTGCAAAGACAAAGGACTCATAGAGGGACCAAATTAAAATAGGACCCACCTCTTTTTATATTTTTAAAAGAGGACATGTGCGACATGAAAATGTCAACTCAAGTGAGATGGTGATTTCAAGAAGTGAGGTGATCATCATGAGGAGAAAGATAATGATTGCAAGGAGTGAGTAAAAAAATTCAAAAAGGGAAGTTCATGTATGGGCCATGTCACCAAAACGTTCTCAACCTTTACCACAAAAGGGAATATTAAGTACTAGGCTCGACTCCATTTTCACCATCAGTCATTTCTAGTAAAACATTTATGGGAAGCATGAGCTAGTGCTATCAGACTTCTTAGGGTGCCACTGAGCTTCTTTGAACTATGTTTGTAGTTTCTACATAAGGATTTACAAGAGGGTATGAACTGTTACAGGAAGGTCGAGAAGAAGTTGCAGGAGGGAATTGAAAGTTGAAAGAGATCTAAAGTTACCCAATGTTCTCCTCAAAGCCTCATGCACATGCCAAATATGTTTTGAAAAGAAGTGACTTTCTACCTCAACTTCCATACAATTGTCTGGGAAATTTAGCCGGAAGTTAGTGCCATGTAATAAAGAAATATGTAGAAGTCTTTGTTTGGAAATTGTCATATGTAAGAGAAATATAGGGTCAAAGAAAGTTTTATTTTATTTGATTTTAATCATTCTCCCCCTTTGATAAAAACGAAAATTTGGCATTTTCCCTACAACCAAGACTACTCTAAGGCCATAATTTGAAATTCACCTAAGTATCATTGAGAAGGGGAAATAGGAGAAATGGGGGGAGGATTTAACTAAAGAGAGCCCAAAGAAACATATAATTCATCACCATCCTCCTCTGATAAATATTTTGCTGAGACATCAGTGGTTGGGTTTCTTTGCACTGTTGAGAGGGTATGTCGATGATATAACCTAGGATTTCACCATGGCACTGAATTTTCAGGGAGAATATAGTGCCACCATTTTTTTGAGGGAGAAATAGAGACGAAACTTGCCACCATAGCAAGTTTATCTATGAAAGCCATACAATGTAGGAAACCATCCGAGTGTTATACTATTTTTCTCATAAATCAATGGTTGCAGTATTGAATGAAGACATTCGCCTTGTATGGATCATTCCCTTTCCAAGACTACAAGAAATTCATTGAATTTTGGAAAAATGAAAATATTGAGGATAAATCCAAGTTGGGTGAGTTTTACATGCACAATCCAATGCTCATAGACACGATTTTTTGGGACCCCGACTCAATGTTGGGAGACATGAAATTGATGGCATTATCCTCTTGGTTGACTCATGAGGAGGAAAGGGCTGAAGAAGTGAAAAAGGTGATGAAAAAAGAGGAAAAGAAGCCCTTATATATCAGAGAAGAGCTAGTCAGACCCAAGGATGTCACCAATTATCATAACCTCATCTCCTGTGATTATGGTTTAGCACCTAATTACATAAAAAGCCAAGAAAAATCCATTCTACATTTTGAGGACACTTTTAGGATGTTGGGAACAAATATTTTGTAGGCTTATCAAAGAAGGTGGCATTCAATTCCTCGTAGTTTACAAATTGGAGAGTATCATTCTCAAGAAATACTAAGGAATGATGTGGAGAGAACCCCATTATACAAAATGATCATGCAAAGGATTAAGATCAATTGGAGAGGGACAAAAATTAGTCATAACTAACTTTTGGGCCTATAATAATTATGAAATCAAGAAGAGGAAAAAAACAAATGGACAAACATAGAGGGAAATGCACATTTACATTCATAGGAAGGGACACAATCTCAAGTGCCTTGGGATTACAGAGAGGCCACCAGGGCAAATGCACTTTATATCAATGAGCGAATTTATCAAATGGTGAGAAACACCTTCATGAGGGGGTCATGGTGGGTCCCATCAATATGTATCATTTGAAGTTCGTTATTCTATCATCCAACTCTTAAAAATATCCTTTTCTCATATTAATTCACAATTTGATCATAATATGTATAATAAGAAGAGTAAAAGTTGTTTGTCATAGTGTGTCGTCTAATGTGATTAAATTGCAGTAAAAATAAGAATTTTTTAAGCATTTTCTATGCGTAGGATTGATGGAGACAAAAAAGAGAGAATATAGGGGGGGGTTCTCCACCTCCTTAACTCTCTCACTAGACTTGAGATCACATAATCCTCACCCACAAAATCCAATTCACTGGAAGCCAAGTGACTCCAACTGCATGTGAATCTCAAGGAGGGCTAGATCCAAAATGATTAAGATATTGGAAGGAATAACTCCTATTTTTAAGGGACATGCCATGAACTACCTTTTTTTCTAAATAAACAAGTTGGAAGGCTCATTAGGTTTCAATCTTTTGATACAGCTAAGAGTAGCTATTGAGGCTAGCGCTTGACATTACTTTTCTTAACTTTCATATCATGAATGAGACTGTTATTTTATAATAATGAAATATTTTCCAATTATATGCATCTGAGCTAGTTTTAAAGGGCTGAAAGCCTTGGATTTGGGCCCAACCAGAGACAGTAGTCATTCTTCTGTATTTATTTATTTTTCTTATTTCAAATAATTTGATGTATTTCTCTTGTTTTAGTAGATATTAAGCTATAAGAAATTATGATTTCTTCCTTCCCTATCACCTCTCTTTCCAGAAGAGTGATTTGAAAGATTTACAATCTCAGTCCAAATACATTTGTTTATGATTCCTGGGAAATAGATAGATGTGAATTGTAATACCTTTGAATTTTTATTCTTTGTAACTTAGGATTTAGTTCACTGATGATACTAATGTTGTGGAATATAATATATTTTATTCAAATTCAACTAATATTTTCCATGATAGTTTATCTCATTTTTTTATTGGTAATTTGATGCATGTATTGGGCTAGCTTTAGGGTTGTGTTAATATGTACAGGTGGCCAAATCTTTCGATCGCCACCTAAAACTTTCCATATTATCCTTGTACACCTCACGCTTCTCCCAAACATTTTTTCCACAGTCATTCTATTAAGGAAAAATAGAGGACATTGTGGGTATCAACCTTGGTGCAAGATAGACCTTTGATAGGTCCTAGGCTTGGCTAGGGGGCTCCCCAACATTCATTCACTTCCTCCTACCTTCATATATCTTCTCCTACCCTCAAAGAGAAAATTATACCCTCCAAAGGCTCTCAAAACCCCTCTTCCAGCAAAGCAGAGCATCATGTAGCGATAGAAGACCTCCTGTAGCATCTTCTATAATAGGCCTGTAACATTGTTTTCATCAACATATTTCGCTCCATACTTTGACCTTAGCCTAGTTAAGATGAATAGTGGCCCCCAAATTCTGACTTTATGATTAATAGAAGATCTAATACCACACCAACCACCACATTTCCTCACTGGAACCATCATACAACAAAACAAAGTTAGAATTAGTGTTTTTATTCATAAGCATGTTAAAAGGCAGATTCGTTATTTTAAGGAAATTGTAAAGTATACCAATGATACATGTAAGTAGCTTACTGATTTGATGAATATGCTAAGTAGAGTATCTCTACTTCTAAAATTAGACTAACCCTTTCTCTTTCATCCAATGTTAATTAGCATCTACATTTTAATGAAGGAAATTTTCACTTTAATAGTTAGAATCGGGTTCAATTATGCTTTGGTAAGAATTTTTCACTATAGTTAGTTCAAGGGATGGTATTTGAACACCTTAATATGATTTCATGACTAAAGGTGAGATGAGTAGAACCTAATCTACTGTGCATATAACATTGTCACCTCTAAGTTTGTACAAACCGCAAGTTGATAATTTGAATTGAGGATCCCTTGGGAGTTGCAACACTCTTAGTGCAATATCGGGGCTCACCATCCATCATGCTTTGTATCCTGCATAAATACTGAAAGTGTAGCCTCGATTGATGGAACTAGATCCTAGGTCTTCTATCTCATCTACTCGATCGCCAAATGCACGACTCTAACCATGGGAATAAATGAGTTGAAGTTGAACATGGTAGACACTGTCTAATTACTCGTCAATGATGTAAATGGTTAAGAAATGTGATAGAATCCACCGATGATTTTAATGGCTCTGACGGTACAACAATACAAACCATATGGTGTGAATGGATGAGTTGAAGTTGAACAACAAACATAATCAATTGGTAAAAGGCCAATGATGAACACCTATCACCGAGAGTGAGGAAACTTTCCATTGATGCATGCACGCCCAAGGTATTGAATGAAGAGTTCCTAAGTCAAATTCCTAGATAATGAGTTGATGTCGACAGGAAATGACTCGTCGTAGGATGGCCCTTATGTATCCCCCATAAACAAAACATAATATATATCAATATTTGAGACAAAATGATGTTGATGTGAAACTGGTTTAGGAATGACATACATGAATGTAGGCTTAAGAGTATCATAGTAGAGATTAATTAAATGAAATATTTTGAACACATCAACGAAACTCAATGGATTTGGTAGCATTGACCCAAAATCAAAAGTGGAGGCTTTAAAATAGTGTGATGAACTAACAAGAAAAAAATATTTCCCAATCCAACAACCATGGAAATGATGTGGAAGAATTTTGTGTTCAATAATTACTTGGTCCAATTAATAGGTGGGGTATCCTATTTTCCCAATTTTCCCAACCATTTTTATTAGTACTTCTTTATTTTTAATAAACTTGAGGAGGATAACATATGCTTGATATGTAAGTTAAAATTTCGAATAAATAACTCAAAGTATTTTTAAGAAACCCTAAGAAGGAGTGGTTCAGTCCCATCATGTTTGACGATTCTATCGTTGTTTGATGATTTCACGAGAACAACGAAGATGTAACTCAACTTCTTTTTCATTTTTACAGTGCTTCAAAAATATGTGAAAAATAAAACTCCAAAGGTTCCTTTTCATAGATAGTCTCTTGATTCCAAACAGGTAGAAAAAAATACACAGGAGAACCTCCTAGCCATGTCCGACTAAGGTATTCCTTTTTTGTAATTATTCTATCTTAGTTCGGAAAAGGGTTAAACTTATACAAGTAGATTCCTTTTCATTTACTTTAATGAGTTATAAAAGACAATCGCTTGAAAATATTTTCATATTTTGTGAATCTAAATAAGTGGAAAGAGGACTCGAGGGGTTTTATTTTTTGTTGGTTTATAGAGTGCAAACAGAAAAATAAAGTTGTTCTCTTTGGTCAAAATGATTTGTTTCAATTCAAAGTTCATAAAATTCATTAAAAAACTGTAAACCTACTCAAAACACCACCAAAATATTAAAAATTCTTGTTTTATGATAAAATAGAATCACATTTAGGTCAAAATGTCAATATATTAACAAAATGATGATGAAAATGAGCATAAAATAAGCAAAAGGAAATTCATTTTTACCATTTCACATTTCACCTCTTGGAGAGTGAGTTTTGAGTGATTTTTCCATCAATATTCTACAAATGATTGTGACCAATCCAACAAATCATTTTTAGTGTCTCCATTTTGAAGAAGGAGCTGTAACCTTCCTCTTTCTTTTCATGCAACTATTTTGTCATTTCGTGAAAAAAAATTCAAGTTTTCAGGTACTTAGTGCTCTAACTTCTTACCCTAGGTCCAACGCACCCTAAGTAATTCGAAAGGAAAGTTGAACATGAAGAAATTAAACTATAGAGGGAATTTCAATACATTTTCTGGCCTTATATTGTGCATTGAGCATAATTTCCAAACTTATTTTTCCTATTCTCCTAAATATTTCTCTAGTTTTTTGCATGAAACTTATCCTAAGGATCCTTCCTGTGATGTTTCAGGTATCTATTGGAACAAAATGGATTTAATATTTAAGGAAAGATAACATGAGGAAAAATATTTAACTACAACTAATAATCTTTCCACTATCCAGGATTTGAGAAGTCATGGGCTCTTGAAATTCTTTTGACTTCCTAGTATGAGGAAACAGATGGAATTGTTCACGTATCTTGTCTGTGAATGGGATGTTTAGGCATAAGCATTCAGACTTGGTGCACATATGATTTAAATACAATTAAAATATATATAATTCTTGAAATTTATATCAAGGTGAGGTGCCCCCACCTCTTTATCTAGTTCAAGGAGTGTTGGGGAGACAATCACGGGTTACATCAGTGGACAATAGCGACATAGATCCCAACTAACTAAATATTGTAAAATCGTCATCACAAATGTGGTCTATTTTTCTCTAAGAATGATCCTGTTTATCATTTCCATATTAGGTGGTGGTGCAACTCTACATGTGGCCAATAAGTCCCATACGAAATATGCACTAGAATGTATGCAACTGACAATATTCAACTAGAGTATGGGAGTACTAGTAAACATGAAGGAGAAAATGACCAAGGAAAAAGGGCGATAGTGAAATAAATTTGGATATGGTTTGATGTTGAATTATTATTTTTTATAACGGATTCCATTTCTCAGGCCACAAAATATCTCACTCAAGCTAGCAAATCTGAGAGTCCCATAAATGAGGAGATGGGTGTATTTCATGTCAAGAATGTAGGTTCGTCTTCGATGAGTTTCACACCAATATTATTCATATGGTTTCACATGAAAATAATTATTATAAAGGTATATCCATATGTAGGGATGGATTTTTATAGGTACCTAAAGCTCGTGCTTCCTAATGGCGAAAGATGTGGTGCCATAGATAGAAGAAGAAACATTTTTGTCATTATTTTATTTTAATTTTTACATTTTTTTTTTGTGATTTTTAATGTATCCAAGACTAAACTATTAATGTGTACACATACATATTTTGGGTCTATTCAACCTATGGGTTCTTTTTAGATTCGTTGTGTAGGAGACCCACAAAATAAACAAACAACAATACATGTTGTTGTAGTAAGACGAGAGGTATTACATGATCTCAATGTGGCTAACACCCTTATAGAGGTTGAATGTCACATTGAGGGGTTGACCCATGACATAGCTAATATTAGGGTCGAAAAAATTCCTATGATACTACAATAACATACTATTGGCATGCCTAGATGCATCCGTCAACTATTGTGCAAGATGGTTGGTGCAATGGATTCCCACAATGAGCACTATGATTAGTCTACTAGGAGGCTTATAATCATATTTTTAATGCATGTATATTTGATATGATAGGCTGTGTCGCCATATATGTCTCAGGCACAAATGTTGTAAAACCAAACTTTGATATATACATATCTACCTATCAATGTTTCTTATGGTTATATTATCTCATTCAACGTATTTGATGTGTATTGAATTTATTCTACATGTGTAACAAATTTCTATCTAAAACATGATTTTCCAGCACATCTGTAAATGTATTTAGATTCCTAGAAATATGTTTGTATTGAATGAAATCAAAATATATTTCCAAAAGCTGAACCTTCGATAAAATATGAAGAATAGTTGGAGTTCTAGCTTCATAGACATTAGTCAATTATGCTACTACATGTTTTGAGTCAAGTTTGATAACCATATGGAAGGTACCATGAGAAATAACATCAGATAATAGTTCAATTACTACATTATAATCAATGATGTTATTTGTAGAAAGACCAATAAAATCCCTTGTAAACTCACTAACTCGACATTTGGAGCATATATACCCCATGTTGTGGAAGAGAGGTTCTATGTACTATGATTATCACCATCAACATAACCAACATATGGTTCGTGGGATGCCAACATTTGCAAACCTAATGTAAAAAAAATTTAAAAGAATCCATAGGAAACTCGGAAGATAACACATTGCAAACACACTCAACACAACTCTATACAACATATACACAATTTACTACACAAAATATCAACATATTATTTCTTAAGTTACAACCCATTTCGAGGGTGCACCAAGGGAACTCCATCGAAATAAACAAACTCATAGGCCCCTTTAGCAAGAACACTTTTGAGAATGTATGGACGTAACCACATTGGCTCAAACTTTCCTGATCCTAATTTATCATACCCTTTATCGTATAAAAAGACAAGGTCTCCTTCCAAGAAGAGACGCGGCTTGAAACTCTTCCCATATTGCACCTTGATATGTTTCTTTTGGGATTCATTAGCCATCATGGCATCACATTCGGTTTCATCTAAGCACGTCATATGTAATATATGTTCCTCCTATGTGGAAGTGGCATGGAGGAGTTCGGAAACATGTTTGAGAGATGAAATTTCATATTTAATTGGAAGGATTTCTTCTATACCATAAGTCAATTGGAATGGTATGAAATCAATAGGAGTCCTAATAGAGGTTTGATACTAAAACAAGGGTGCATAAAGGATAATATTTCAAACTATTTTTTGAACCCCTATCATATGTTGAAGCATCATTTTGAGAAATTTATTGATCTCCTCAACTTTCCCATTTTCCGGAGGGTAGTAGGGGCTGAAACTCTCATGGGATATTCCTAACTTGGCAGTCAGTTCATACATCATGTGATTGCAAAATATTTTCAATGGTCGGTAACTACAACCTCTCGAACAAAAAACATGCAATGATATGGTTAGAGAAAAAGAGAGATTTTTTTTTCACTAGTATTATTGTGTGTAGGCATCCCCTCATCGCACTTGGTAAATTAGTCAACTGCTACAATGATATAGCCATGACCCCCATATAAGTGAGGGCTACATGTAATTAAATAAATTCCCCATTCCACAAGTGGTAAAAGGATGATAACACTATGAAAATTAGCGGGTGGGGTGGGTCTATCATGGGCCTTACAATTATATATATGACATGCATGACACTTTTGTACAATCAGGATGCAATCACAAAACATGGTAGGATAAAAGTAACCAACATGTATAATCTTCTATGTGATGGCATAACTAGACATATGGAAACTTCATGCACCATAATCGAATTCATTTAATTCTCTCTCGACATGCTCATGATTGAGGCATCTTTTAAATATTGTATCGATACCACGAAGATAAAGGATGTCACATATGATAAAGTAATTTTTGGCTTTATATCATATAATTCGTTGGTGAGAGTGAGAGATATGAGACCAGAAAGCTTTCATTTGGAGATATATGATAATGTCTCCATACCATGGGTCAAATGATGAAATCAGTAAAATGACTCATTCAGAGTAGAACCACGAGACATTGCCTTAGTTTCAACAGTTGGAAGGTCATAAATTCGCTTAGAAAAAACTAGGGATTTCTTCGAATTGGATTTGATGAATTCCAAATTGAAATCATGCAGGATGAAAATCCATTTGGAGTACTCCGCCCCCCCCCCCCCCGCAATTGTCATGATAAGGTGTATGCCATTGGGTTGAAATTATAAATAACCATAGTCCCACAGAGAAGTATACAATGGCTAAATCTATGGAAAACATGGAAACCTTCCAAAGATAACTTTTCGACATGACAATACTTGAATTTTGTTTCATTAAGATTGTGACTCAACTAATAAATAGGATTTTCTCTTACTACATTGTCGTCTTGGATCAATACCATAGAAATGGTAGTACTTGCAGCGATGAGATACAATAAATAATTGCGTTGATAATATGGGTGATATAATAAGGATTCCCAAATTAAAACATCTTTCAAGGAAAGGATTGCTATTTGAGAAGCGTCTTCCCAATGGAAGTAAACCACTTTCTTTAACAAGTGAGTAAATCCATTTTTCAATTTAGCGTAGTTGGGAACAAACCTCCAAAGAAATTTATCCTTCCCTTGGATTCATTGAAGCTAAAGAAGGGAAGGGGGAGAAGGAAGATCAATGATCGCCTCGAATTTCAATGGGAGAATATGAATTCCATGTTTCGATACCACAAAACCAACAAGTCATCAGAAACTTATCAAAAACACACACTTTTGTGGATTGAGTTGAATATTATAATGTGTACATCATAAAAATATGGCACTGAGATGCATCGGGTGATCAACCCAATGTTTCGAATGAGCAAGAAAATCATCCCAATATCCTTTCACAATATGTTTGATGTGATGGAAGGAATAATTCATTATCCTTTGAAAGACAATCCCAAAATTATATTATTAGAAAGGAAGTTTTTGATACGCAGGTGTCCCTAGCAACAAATGAACGCGATTTTTTCTGGGCCCACTAGGAGAATGCAGATTCGATTATAACCGAAGAAAATATCATAAACGAAAATATCTGACAACCAGCACAATCATAAAAAATATGGTCGATGAACAAGGTATGATAATTTTACATTGGACACACATGATTTACGTCTCGATATTCGATTCACATACAATTTTTTCCCTTTTTCTTCATTGCGGGAAGATGGATGTACAATAGTGTACAATCTTTGTCTTCTGATATAGAAATTAAAATGCAGAAATCAATTCCCCAAAACACAGATCTTAGTATTTATCTAATTATACCAAATAGTAACCATTTACAATAGCACAAAGTGTATTCTCTTTTGTAGAAAATGTATCTACTCTCTTATTTATAGAGTTATTATTTATAATTTCTCATTTTTTTCTTAAAATGAAGGGTTGGTATAGGACAGTTGAATGAAGAATTTGATCTCTTATTTTTATATTTAGAAAATTCCTCTTTTTCATCAATAGATCCAATTGAAATTTTGGGATTTTGAATTTTTATTTACCTCAATGAATTATGCAAAAATAATAACAAAGTTATTATTAATTTGTTTTGTAGAATGAACATAAAATCCTAATCTAAAAATATTGAAAACAAACACTAGTAAAATTAAAAAATAATTAATTAATAAAAATGAAATATGATCTCTCCATTTCTCCTTTCCATGAAATTCCTAAAAAATACATGATCTCGAAACGTAAACCCCATCAGAAAAACATTTTGGGTGTTATACTTTTCCTAAAAATGCAGTTAGAAACTTAGGTTGTTACAAAATCACAAGTCTATTTTTTACTTACATTTAGGTGTTTTTAATATCCATATTTGGTTAAACAAATCCCTTTATGTTTTTCACCTTTGAATAAAAATTCTAATGACTCCTCGTGTGCTTTATTTAACATCCTAAAACTAGAGATATGACTCTTGGAAGATGGAATATTATAATATTTCTCACGTCCACAGCTTAAACTAAAGGTTTATTCTAATTTTAATATATTATTTTTCTTTTATATTTCAATAAACCATGTACTATGAAATTCGTTAATTAAAATCCTTCCTTTCGAAATTTTCATGCCTTAAACATTTTTTTCATTCCAACGTGGAATGAGTGGTTAAGATGACTCGCTTAGCTGGGTGGAATGTTAGGTCATGATTGAGAGACCTACATTATATTTTAATAAAAAAGAAGTATGATATCATGGACCCCTTATCCTAAGTTTTCTTGAGAGACTTACGAGTGAGGGCCTGTAATGACTTCATCTTTTCCTTGCCCTTTTGTTACAAAAAAACACACAATACCAAACACAAGACTAGCCCAAGTTGAGACAAAAAAGGTTTTTCATTTTTTATTGTAAATGTTTTAGAAACTAGAACAATATGAGAGGGGAGGTGAATTAGTGTTGCAGGAATTTTCATAATTTAAAAAATTTCATCCACTCATGAAATGATAGTATGAAATCACAAATGACTTCAAAAATTCATTCACATGAGAATTAAATGAAATAATATCAATAAAACAAGGAACACACAAACTCTTTAATCTATTCTTCAATTCCTTTACAATGAAAGCTACAACTTGTTGTTAGAAATTTCTCCGGATACGACCAATAAGAAGATACAAATCCATGATTTATCATATACGATTGAATGGATCTACAACCCAAAATATTTACCAAAGCCTACTTGAAGGAGCTACAACCCCTCATCTACAAGCTACAACTTTCTTGACATCAATGATTTATTTGTAATCCATTTCAAACTAGAACCATGAATGCAACATATTCTTATAAAGTAAAACAATTTTTCCAATACCACCTTCAACAATTTTTGATTACTGAGAAATACACCTTCACACCAATGCACTATCACCTTGATTCACCACAATGTCCTACACAAAGTATCTTTGAAATCATCAATTAATATATCAAAAAGTAACTTTAGATGCTACTATATTTGGTAAAATTTCCAAAAACTCCATCTAACTTGTCCACGCTGCCATATATACCGTCTTTTTTCATTCTTAGTGTTTGAGATAATGCCTCAATTATTATGCTTACTTAGTTTGGATTGGGTTGTTGAGGAAGTTGAGAGATTCTCTCAACTTCTCTCTCTAATATTAGAATTAGCTTCATCTATATGTACATATGAAATCTGGTGTGAACAACAATTCAATTATCAATTTTATGTTATTCCTATGCAAAGAGTGTTTTCAATTTGGTATCAGAGCGGGTTTTATCCTTTCTGCACTGCGCCAGGCCATACACTGGGTCTGCACCTATTACTTGCTCCGTGGTAGAAAAACCAGAAGGAACAATCCTCACACGTAGTTTTTCAAGCACTGCGTTCAAGTTGTTATTGAAAAGGGTAACATTGGTACTCTTGACCGTATGACATCCCGAGTTCAGAAGTTTAGCCTCTGGATTTGCAGCAGTGAGTACTGCCCAAAAGAGAAATAACACACCGATTGACTGTAAACCATCAGCGTGAAGCTATCAAAATATTCAAAAATAATTCAGCAAGCAATTGCTAAGATTCAAGCTAACACCATATAAAACAGGAGAGGATAGATGCCCCTCGTCATTTAGCAGATTCAAGTGATCCAAATCGCTTCAACGGGGATAATCATTCTGGTGTATGGTGGAGGATATTCTCTCATTGACTAAGAGGGAACGTTTCACCTGTCACTGTTGTAAGGAAATGCACAATTATCTATAAGGTACTTTAAGAGTTAGTGGAAAGAGCCCATGCACACCCACATATTTAGCACATGCACTCAAAAGCGTTGAGTGTACTTTTCAAATTTTTATTAAGTTTAAATTGCAATTTGTTTTAGATTTGCAAAGTGCTAAATTTAGGGTTTCTCTTCAACATGGAGCTGCCTATTATATTAGAAAATTTTAATGGCTTTAATTTCTACACTTGGAAGGTAAAAGTTCAGTTGCAACTGATGAGTAGAAATTTATGGAATATTGTATAAGGCCCAGAAAAAGCACCTATAGATGCTCAACAGTTAATTGCATGGGAAAAAAGAGAGCAAAGAGCCAAGTCTATCCTTGGACTATCACTTGCAGATTCCCAACCACATCTTATTGACTTAAAGAAATCTTCTGCAGCAATATGGGAAGAAATGAATAAGGTATTTGGGGAAAAAGTTGTTAACGCAAAATATTTCTTAAAGTTACAGTTGTTTAAACTCCAAATGGATAGTGAGACATCATTTTCAATGCACATAAATGAGTTAAGAGCTTTGATGAGACAGTTGTCAGAAATTAATTCTAAAGTAGATGATGATGATGCAAAGGAAATTTTATTAAATAGCTTGTCTTCAAAATATGATAATTTCATATTTACTCTAATTCAAATGCCACATCAATCACTTGATGAAATGATAGCAGCTCTTATGGCAGAAGAAAAGAGGATAGGTGGCACAGAGGCTAGTTCACATAATGAACTTGCACTATACTCCAAAGGAAGGGTGAATAAAAATAAGACTGAATGTTTCTATTGTCATAAATATGGACATACAACATTCAATTGAAAAATTCGGGCTCGAGATATTTTGAATGGAAAATTGAAAAAATCAGCCTATGCAACATTTTCAGACGATTCACCCGATGCAATATTTGAAGATTCTTTAAGTGAGGATGAGCCTCCTCATCCATCTCTTAAACTTTTCTAAAGCATGTTTTGTAAAGTGATTTGCAAGTGTGTGGAATATAGTGTGGATTTTAAGCTTATATTTATTGCTATGAGTGCAGAACCAATTATTGAACAAATTAGCATTATTTAAATTAGTCATTCTTGACGTTCTTCGGTGCTGAGAGAACAATTGGCTAATTTGATTGTGTGAATTTTTTATACGTTGATGGGTCTTATTGTGCTTCGAGCTTCAAGAGTGGCAACTACAGGCTACAGTGTGAGATTCATTTGTGTCAAGGTCACTTTGTAGGATTGATCGCTAATCATATTATGTACCTAGAATATTTTCCTATAGACTGCTGAAATTTATTCTTCAAGGATTATTTCACAGATGGAAATATTTCCATAGGATAGTTCAGTGTCGAGACTCTTCTTCGAAAGTGTCAAGAATATTTGATCTTACAAATTCAGCATTGCTGGTAAGAAACGAATGTATTTTAAATGGGTTGAATGGTAGCTCGAAAATGGTGAAGAAAAGAGCGTTGTCTATGAAATCTCAGAGTGGGTAAAAATTTTAATGAATACCAGGGCATACAAATGTTTGTATTAAATTAGTGTGTTCTCCATTTCTGTAATGTAGGCATTAAGGGGGGGTGTTTGAGATAATGCCTCAATTATTATGCTTACTTAGTTTGGATTGGGTTGTTGAGGAAGTTGAGAGATTCTCTCAACTTCTCTCTCTAAGATTAGAATTAAATTCATCTATATGTACGTATGCAATCTGGTGTGAACAACAATTCAATTATCAATTTTATGTTATTCCTGTGCAAAGAGTGTTTTCAATTCAACTTGTTGACTCCTTCTTTGTAGTTATGGTTGGCTTAATTTAATTCAACTTGTTGACTTGTTCATCCATTCAAAACCATTGTTATATTACCACTTATTTCAAAACGCTGTCATATATAATTATCGATCCATTCATTCGTTTAAAAATATTTTTTACATTGGCCAAAATTATTTTAATGTAACACCACTAGAAAACACCATTGTGATATAAATCTTGACCCAAGCATTTACTCTATCAAAATAAGTCTCCACTAGCCCTTTTTAATTATATCCCTAAGGGCTTCTCATATAACACAAAACCTATGCGCTCCTTTGCTTCTTATCACATAGTCCAAGTGTTGTGAACTATATTTAAGTTTGAGTGCTTAATATTTACCTCTATACCCTTGTTCCATAAGATATGTGATCCTGGTCTTTGCTACTGCAAAAAACCCTTTCTTGGCTCATTTTATTACCCATCTAGGAATTTATTCCGATGATTTTGTTATGTGTCCATTTAAACCTATCACGATCATGTCCCCTTCCCCTATTAGTGTTTCAGAAAATAACTCCCTAGAGGTCATTGGGTCAAAAACCTCCACAGATCAGGGCATGCTATTCAAGAAGGACTCACAAAACCACACTTATATGCTAAAAACTAGATATTATAGATTTTAGAACTCACCCGTAGATCCTACGTTTGATGTAGATCCCATGGGGTCCAAACCCCCAGCAACCCTTCTTCCTCTTCAACCTGGAAATCAAGAAGAGACATGCATGGAAATCTAGTTGTACAGCATATATATTTCATAAATGTCAGTGTAATCCATGTGAAACATCATATAAACAATAATAAATGCTTAATTAACAACCTTTTCACATATTCAAGCAGATATTAACATGTGAATTCGGGAACAAGACAGTTCTTCTTAATTACGAACAACATGTACAATAATAGAAAGGTGGAAAGATCACCTGAATCCTTCCAGGATCTTCGAACAGACCATTGTCTGGATCCATCCCGCCCTTGCCTCACTAGGATTATTTCAATACTTGCGCACATGAGATGACATATAAGCTGATGAAAATTTCCAGGAAATAAGGGTTTCTTGTAAAAAATCTGGGAAGTGCGGGAGGCACGGGAAATCAGACTTGAATTGGGCTCCAACAGAGTATAATGTCTATAATTTTCTCTCTCCCTAGGCCATGCATATGAGGGGCTTTTATACTCCCTCAAAGTAGTTTCAATCTGTTGGAAATAGTTGGCCATGGGCTGGGGTGGTTGAATTATAGGAATAACCATCAACCCAGCCTCGAAAATATGGATTTTTATATATTTTTTAATGATTTTAATGGCATACGCGGAAAAGTATCTATGGACTCGCGTATACATGCGGAAAATTCTAGGCATACCCGCGTATGGGATTTTAAACACTGTTTTTTATGAACTTTATTCAAGTCTGTGGGAATGGGTGCCCAAGGCCAAAGAGACAATCATGAATCACATGAGGGTGAAAAATGATGTTATAACAATTGGTCATTGGCTTTTATTGTATCTAGAAATCGTGTCCAAACATTTGTATCCCAATATTTCCTCTCCATGCCCTTCATTTACTTATGGAATCATCCTATAGAGATGAGTTGTCTTGGTGGGGTCCCCCACTGCAACTACACCTAATCACTCTAGTTTTGGGCTGCGTTGGCTTTGACACCTATTTCTTCAACCCAATGCCTAATCATCATATTTTTTCTTCTATGTGTCACTTAAAATCCTTCTAAAGTCCTTCTTATGGGATGATGTCATTATGATGTCATATGTGTCATGTGTCATTCTGTGAGTGGTCCATGTATCACCTATAAATGGCCCACTTGGAAAAAGGGTGTAAAAAAAATGCCACATTTCCACATCTCATTGGGCCATGCCACTATAGAAATATCCAAATATATTCAATGGATATTATAACGTACTAAAACAAAATATTGAATCAATCTATAAATTCTAGAAACCAATTTTTATCGAATTCTTTGCCTCTATCTGGCTAGCCCTGCTCACACATTCTTGGAGGAATTGTGGCCATATTAATTAGGAAATTCCCAAGAAATGATTATGATATTCCTTCAAGCCATCTTGATGACCTCATGCATTACCTGTACAATTTTATAATTATTGTTAGGTCTCTATATTACTAGTATAGTCCCTTATTGTTGTTAGTGTAACCCCCTTATTGTTATTTTTGTAGCCCTGTAGCCCCGATGTTTTTATTATTGTGCCCTTACATTATTATTATTAGGTCGGCTAGGATTATATTGTGACCCCATGGAATCCTATATATAGAAAGGAGACTGTCATTTTTATCATCAAAGAATTGTTTATTTATGTAATGTAAAGGAGGTTTCCCGCTCAAAGTGGCCTATTTTGAAGGTGTTGATCTCTCTTTTCTTCTATTTTTGGAGCTAGTTTCATAACATTTGGTATCAGAGCTTTGGATTATAGGGTTTTGCTGCTCCAAACAGGTCATTGTGGGATTTTCATTATAACTTTTTTTCTCCAAATTTTCAGAAGATTAACATTTTACAAGGAAAATTCAAAGTCTGGAGAACGTCATGTAAAAATTTCAGATCTTGGTTCACAATATTTTCAGAGATATGACCTGTGGAAGTTAGGGTTTTTCAGGATCCCAAATTTCACCTGAACAGTTCATCGTGGGATTTTCTCTGTAACGTTTTTTCTATGAAGGTTCAGATGCTGAAAGTTTTTGAAAGTGAAGTTGAAAGCTTGAGGAACATCATGTACAAATTTTAGATCTTGGTTAGTACAATTTTCAAATATATGATCTGTGGAAATTAGGGTTTTTTCAGGCTCCCGAATTTCACCTAAAATGTTCATCGTGGAATCGTCGCTATAAATTTTTTTATATGAAGATTCAGAAGCTGCAATTTTTATAGAGTGAAGCCGCAATCGTAAGGAAATTCGTGAAAAAATTTTAGATCTTTGATCACAATATTTTTGGAGATATGATCTGTGGAAGCTAGGGTTTGTTTAGGCTCCCAAATTTCATCTAAAGGAGGTGACCATGGGAAAATCATCCTATCACTCTCTCTGAGTATCGGATTGGAATTATGTAAAATTTGGATGCAAGTACACGGACTTTAGTTTCATGTCTATCAATTTTAGAGTTGAAGGAGGAAACAATGACACGTGGAACAACGTACAAGTTAACTCTATTGAACCAGTCCATAATTAGGTCATTGTGGTAGATTGGGTATAACTTTTCCTTGAAGAATCGAAATAAGGTCAGACCTATGGAATTGGAAATATGATTTAGAGGGCTCCTACAGGACCAAATTTCAGATATTGAAGATTCTAAATCACAGAGATAATTCAGTTTCAATATGAAGCTCCTCAAAAGAAATAAAAAGGAAGCTATACTATGACGCATGAAGAGGAAGAATTGTAGTATGAGATATCAAAATTACGGTACCAAGTGCAACAAATTTTTATCTTACAAAGAGAAATCAAATATGACATAGATGGTTTAAGAGAAAAAATGGAGGCTAAGTTGGATTGGTTTAAGGATCAAATGAAAGATAATATTGATGATAAATTAGTGGAAAATCACATTGAGCATCAATAAAAAGTTATCCAACTCTCAAAGGATAACCTAAATTTGGTGTAGAATCAAATGAAACAATTGGAATATTAACATCGCAACAAATGAAGTTCTGAACCACTCACAGAATCAACACATCAATCAATCTCAAATTATCTAAGCAAGTGGAATAACTTACGCGTTAAAGATTCTGCATGGGAGGATGAGAATTTCAGACAAAAGCATCAAGAAATAATCAAGCATTGAGGGTGCGTTGAGGACAGCACGTTTGAATTAGAGGGGAATTTTAGCTCCCTATATTACAGTGTAATACCTTATTTTTGTTAATGTAGCCCCCTTATTGCTATTGTTGTGTCGTTGTAGCCCCCATATTGTTATTATTGTGCCCTTACATTATTATTGTAAGGTTGGCTAGGATTATATTGTGACCCCATGGACTCCTATATATATAAAGGACATTGTGTCATTTTTACCATCGAATAATTGTTCATTTATGAAATGTAAAGGAGGTTGACCCCTTAGTGGCTTATTTCTAAGGCATTTATCTCTCTTTTCTTCTATTTTTGGAGTTGGTTTCATAACAATTATACAACTGATAGTTATCCTCCCTTTAACCCCAATCTCAACTAGGCCTTCCTTAGAACTGACATGCAAAAAATATTTATAGTGAATTATCAGTTAAATGATTGACCACTAGTGGTGAATTAAATCCCATTTAATTTATTCGACCTATCACTATCTCATCTCTCCGTTAGAACTATTTAAACTAATTTTAACTAAAATAATTGAGTTAACTAACTACAACTCAAAAATAATTGTAAATGGATCCCCGAAAATTTATAGTCGACTCTACATGCTTCAAATGAAATTAACTTAGTTACCTAGGTATTCCTCACTTAGTTAACACTTACAAGTTGTCATGTGATGTAATTACAATTTTACTTCTAATTTGATTAAGGAAAAATTAAATCAGAAGCCCCCTTTTGCGTGCCATTTCTTGGTTCCATTTCAACACTCCCTATCAACAAGATATGGATTATTTTCTACCCCAATCATGCCTTTGTGGAAATTAAATTTTCTTCTTGATAATTCCTTCGTCAATATTTCTTCATCCTTCTCCTCCATGATAATGTACTCTAATGATATAATTTTCTTCTCCACACAATATTTGAGATGGTGATATCAGATATCAATATGCTTGGACCTATCATGAAAAAATGGATTAAATAAGAGTTTGATGCAGCTCTAGTTAATGATAATAAATCACGGCCGGATCCATTTTTTGACCAAAAAAATGAACAAGTATCTTCCTCATCCAAATGGCCTCACATGCTACCTGGCTGGCGGCCATGTACTCTGCCTATGCTAAATTGAGTGCAACTGATCTATGTTTCTTTTTGTATGAGGAAATCATTGTTGATCCTATGTTGAAGATGCCCCCTGATGTGATTTTCTCTTTGGATGGACTCCCTGCCCAATTTCCATCAGTGAAGCCTTCAAGCTTCACTCCTATGTCTATTTGTACCATAGAGCATACTCTATAGTGCCTCAAAGGTATCTCAACACATGCTTTCCTCCCTTCGAAAAAAGCTTGGTAGGATTAACCATAACATGACTAGGATCGTCAACCACATAGCACATGTATTTTCATGTGTTCACCAAATACATGAGTGAACCCATTAGCTTCATGTAAACAATGTCATATTCTACTTCACCTAAACTAATATCCTCCATCCTCTAGTTTCCATGGGTTTGTTTGCCTCCATGTGGAAATTCTTGAGGATCTTAGTGGCATACTTTCCTTAATATACAAATAGCTCCCCATCTCTTTTCCATATTTCCAATCCTAGGAAATATTTCAAGAGCCCCATTTCCTTCATCTCAAATTCTATTGCAGTATAATCTTTGCAAGATTTGATGAGCTTCTCATCACTTTTTAGTATTAGATCATGGACATAAATTAAAATAATAAAAATTTTACCTATACCACAACATGATAAAGGTTTTCATTTTATTCACTCTTGGTGAAGCCCAACATAGTGAAATACTTATAGATCTTGGTATAGCAAGAAAGAGGTTCTTTCTTCAACCCATACAATAATATCTTGAGTCTGCACACATATAACTCCCTGTCCAATGTCTCTGAACATTTTAGCTACTCAATGTACCCACATTCATCAATCACCACATTGAGGAAGGTTTTCTTTACATCCATCTGATGTATCTTCAATCCCATTTACACAAAGAGTTAAAGGATGGATTTTATTGATGAGTACCTTGTGACTGTTGCAAAATTATCATCATAATAAATCCCCTCCACCTTAGAGAAACCTATGCCCATGAACCTGAATTTGTTCTTCTCCACATTCCCATCTGGTGCCTACTTCACCTTGTAGATCCATTTGGATCCTACAACTAACTTCCTCTCTGTTCTTGGAAAAATTCCCATATGTTGTTTCTGATAGCGGATTCATACTTCTCAACCATGGCGTCAACCCAAACTGGCTACTACACTGCTTCCGAGAAAGAGGATGGTTCTAGATATATAAATTCACTCATAAGATCCATGTATTTAGTGTACCATTTTTGGGACCTTCTTTGCGTGTGCCTCAAATGTGGGTGCTCCCACATTATTTCTCACACCTAGCAACAACCTATCAGCCTCTTTGGTGCGCTTCCTTCTGTCTTGGGATGTCTCTGCATGAGTGGATGCCTCCACTCTCTACACGACTTCTTGTGGTTTCTGCACATCCTGAGGTTCTTCCTTTGGAAACAAGAGCTCCTCAGCTACATGCAACTGAAGTTCCCTCTTAAGGGAAATTTGCATGGTTTTATCTTCATCTAATTTCACATATCTTCTAATCGCCTTCATCCCGTGTGCTAGAAATTAGATAGGATAGTTGTGAGGTATATCATTGTACCACAAAAATATACCCAAATCAATTTTTGGATCTAGCTTCTTCCTGGTATCTTTGGTTACATGAAAATAAATTGATGAACCAAAAAATTTAAAATGTGACACATCTAGTATCTTGAAAAAAATTCCTCTCATCTAATCATCCATATTATTTAATGACGACTTTTGTTGTACAAAATTATTTATTTATTGCATGCCTTTTCCCATAGATGCAACAGTAGGACCTGATCATGAAACATAGGTCATGTTTCTCAGAAAATATTTTTTTTATTCCTTTCTACAACCCCATTCTTTCATGGGTTATGGCGTGTTATCAGTTCCCTTTGAATTCTTTCTAAGGAATAGAAGTTCTTGAATTTGTTAGAGACATATTCTCCACCACTGTCACCCATCAGATCCTTCACCTTCTTGCATGTATCTTTCTCGAAAATTGTTTTGAACTCAAAAACCTTGGAGAATGTTTGATATTTCTTCTGCATGAAGAAAATCCAACACTTTCATGAAACATCATCTACAAAAATCACAAAACACCTATGCTTTGTTCTCGAAGCTGTTGAGAATAGTCCACACACATCTGAGTGAACTCTCTCAAGGATCGCCTTTTCTCAACCTTCCTTCCTGTCAAGTGTATATTTGGTATACTTCCTTAATTTACACCCTTTGAATGTATCTCTCTTCACAAGTGCACTCTTTGGAAGTCCTGTAGTGATCTATATTTATGCAGAAACAAAAAAAAATATAGATGTGACCGTAAATAAAAATATGCAATGGAAATAACACTTCATTTCATTAATATCGAAGAACTGAATTTTGTTTACAGAAAAAATGGAAATAAACTATCTAGGGTGCTAGTAGCTAATTTATGAGAAGATATGTGGTGGCTATAGGCCTTTGAAATGTGTTACAATGAGGCTCAAGGGGTTATTTGTTATTGAGAAACAATGGAAAACCTTAAACATCAAAAAACCTAACAATAGAAGACGAATATGAGGTGACAGTGAAACAACATCCCGTGAGGAATATTTGTAAAAAAATTTGACAAGAAAGCCACATAGATTTATAGAGTATGTACCAGCTGCAAGACAAACTGGACATATAAATTGAAGAATGAGGAATTTGATGATGAAGGTATCCTAGAGGAGGAATATTGAAAAATTAAGGAATATTGATAACAAATAACACCTGAATGAATAGGTCTACATCAAGAAATAAGGAGGATAATTACTACATAAAGTTTCAAATCATGGAAGAATGAAGAGGAAAATACTAGAAAAACAATGACATGACAGGAGAAATAATCGATTACACCTTCATCTCAAGGTCACACCTTCAAGAGAGTTCTTGATTAAAATATTTCATAAAAACACATACCTTGAAGAATATTTATGAAGATTCATCCTTTCAGTATTACCTAAATTTTTCTTAGATCTCTGGTGAATCAAGTAAAATTTGATATTTTGATACCAATGATGATGAGAAGTTTCAGACTTCTCGCCTTAGAAAAATAATATTTATGAAAAATATTGATTATGAGATTCAAACTCCTTGGCATGATGAATGTATTTGGAAATATTTAAGTCCAAGTCCATAACCTTTGTTGTATTAGCGGTGGTTATGATAAGATTATGTTCTTGTATTTTTGTTAACCAATGTGCCAATTTACCAGACATTAAATTTTGGGAGTAGAAATTTTACAGTTGGTAATGGCATACTTACCTCAATGTGCTTCCCAAGAATAAGATATTTGAAATTTTAAGAAACATTTATAAGAGAATAATCATTCTTTTCATTTAATTAATATTACATAGCCTCATTAGATAATGTTTCGGTGGCAAACACTATAGGTTGTTCTTGTCCTTGATTTTTTTATGCATTAATATGGAAGAAATTTTTTCTTTTGTAGCATTAAAAATAAAAGATAAAAAAATTAGTTAAATTAGGAATAGTTATAAAAAAATTATTTCAAGTAACATCCTTAATATATTGGAATTCATCGTGATCAGAAGGATTCTAATTAAAGGGTTGATAATATTTCAGGAAATTATGAATTGTTTTGAACTTTTCTACAAATTTAGGGATAAATCGCCTCAAAAAGTTTATATTTACCGTGAATGATTAGATATATTCCTTTGAAGTAGGGGGGAGATGGAATAAATAGCTAATATCCTTTCAATATCTATACTTATTGTTGAATCAAAGACAATGTGTCGAAGTAGTTTACCTAATTTGACACCAAAAATTGATTGGTAGGATTTAGAGCTATTCGATACTTCCTACAATGAGTAGAAGAACTTGAAAGGTGGTAAAAATGATTGATTCAATGATTATAATAGACTCTAAAATCATCCAAGTAAACTTGATTTATTACCTCTATCAGGTCACAAAAATCTATATTCATAGCCCTTTGGAACTTAGCTCCAAAATTTATCAATCCAAAAGGCATATAGTTGAAGAAAATGTTCCCGATTTGTAGGGGAAGGTTTTATAATGCCTAGAATTAATTTTCAAGAATATTTGGGTGTAGCTATAGAAACCATCTAAAAGGGACATCATACCAAAACTAGCTACCTGCTATGAAATCAATTCCATATTTCACAGCAAAAAATTATCCTTCACACAAGCTTAATTCAAGGAACAAAAGTGAGTGCATAATTGAATTTCAGTGGTTTTATTTCTAATGGGAATAGAGTTAGCCACCCATTATAAATATTTAACATGATATATAATATGAAAAACCCACATTTTGTCTAAATTTATTCTAGTAGTTACCCCACAAGTTGGTTGATAGGTATTTTGTTTCGCCTCTCAGGTTGGAAGCGTTTCTTAATAGGTACAGTGTGATTGTTTTTTTTTTTTTTTTTTTTTCCAACTGGTTCACTTTCCTATGTGCCCGCACACACGTACTGGCTACATCCAGGGTCTTAATAAATCACAGTACATCCTCCCAGGGGGATCTACTGTCGGGCCTAACACTAAGGCCTAACCCCGTGGGTGTCAACGAGATTTGATCCTCGGACCTCCCAATCGGGGAGTACTTCAAGCGAGGACTCCACCGATTGAGCTAACCCTTGGGGCTTTTACAGTGTGATTGTTAATATAAGGGTAAAACTCTTTTAGGTCACTATATGACCAAGAAAATACATCAGAAAAATAATGGAAAAGAAGATAAAACTTAGCTATCACTTCATATAAAAAGGTTTCTGAGACATGGAGTGATTTCATATTAGTATTAGTACTATTAGTGACCTGTATGGTATTATTAGTTATTTTGCAGGTCACTTTATTTGAAAAAGGATTTTTTGTAGAATCACCTGGAGTAAAAACATCCTCTAAAGGGACAAGGCCCTTCCGGTACTTATTTTTTCCAAGGTTTATTATTTTTTAATATTCCTTGCTGTCACTAGTGATAAATTTTAGAATATCCACCACTCGTCACATCATCTTTAAGAGAAAATTCCATGGTTAAAGAAGTGGAAGATCACATCAAGCATCAATAATAATTTCTCCCACTCTTAAAGGACAAGCCCACTTTGGTGAAAAATTGAATGAAACAACATGCATATCAACATCACAATGAAATAATTTTTGATGTAGGAGGTTGGGTATTTTTACAGCTACAACCATAGAAACAAATGTCCCTCAAGAAAACTAATAAGGATAGTAAATTATCAACAGAGTATTATGGTCCTTACAAGGTGTTTCAAAATATTGGTACTATGAAATACAAAATGGAGTTTCCCGCATCTTCCCGAGTGCACCAAGTTTTTCATGTTTCATGCTTAAATAAGGTTATAAATTAAAAGCTACAAGTTCAAACAATATTTCCAGAAATTGAATAGGAATGAAAAACCATATTGGAACCTAAAGTAGTAATGAAAACAGGAACTCGCTAGCTACGAAATTGATTAATTTCAGAGTATCTCATCAAGTGGAAGAACTTACCCATTGACGATTGCACATGGGAGGATTATAATTTTATACGAAAGAATCCAAAACTACTCAAGCATTTAGGAAAACACATTTTTAAAGGAGAGGAGCATGTTAGGTCCCTATAATACTAGTGTGTCCCCTTATTTTTACTCTTACTTTAGCCCCCTTATTGTTATTTTTTTCCCATGTAGTCCCCATATTGTTATTATTGTGCCCCATAGAAGCCCACTATTGTTATTTTTTTGTTCTTACATTATTATTTTTATGTTGAATCTAGTTATATTACGACCTGTTAAACTCCTCTACATAGAAAGTAGGTTTTTTTCATTTGAAACATCTAAGAAATTTTCATTGTGTAATGTAAAGGAGTTTTTCCACTCGAAGAGAATAATTTTGAAGTCGTTGATCTATATTTTCTTCTATTTCTTGAGCTGTTTCGATAACAAAAATATTGGTACACTAGATATTACGATGATATACGGTGCATTGTTTATGAAACTCATCTAAGTCTATGTTAAAGTGGATAGTAAATAATACTATTTTTTTCCTGAATCCCACCAACGATGGTGTATATTCCTTCTTACTCGTGTTATGCCTTGTCAAAAACACTCGTTGTTTTCAAATCTTGGTTCGCAATATTTGCAGAGATATGATCTGTGGAAGTTAGGTTTTTTGCACCCTCCCAAATTCCATCTAAAAGAGGTGACCTTGGTAAAATCGTCATAAATATATTTCTCTTTGAGCATCGGATTGAAATTTTGTAAAAATTGGCCAAAATTGTAGGGACTGTAGTTTCCTTTGTATCAATTTCAAAGGTGAAGAAGGAAACAATGATAGGTGGCATGTCGTACAAGTTTTCTCTACTGAACGAGTCCATAATTAGGTCATTTTGGGAGATTGGGAATAACTTTGCCTTGAAGCATCCAAATTAGGTCATAATTGTGGCATTTGAAAGAGGCTTCATAGGGATACTATGAGACCAAATTTAAAATATTGAAGATCCAAAATTTTAGATACATCAGTTTCAACATCGAACTCCTCAAAAGAAAGAAAACAATGTGTATTTTTTTTCAAATTGCATAAGTCATGTTTGAAAAACTAGTTTTAAGTGATTCCAAGGGAATATAGAAACAAATAATCATATTGGGTTCTAAATTCCACCTAAAAAGAAATCAAAACCCATTAAGCCTTTATAAGGATCTACTATGAATCCTGAATATGAAGAATCACAACATGACATATCAAAATTACAAGCAAAAGTGCAGCATATTTAGCTCTCGCAAAGAGCAAAAAAAAAATGAAATGGAAGTTTTTAAGAAAGGGGTGGAAGCTAATATGGATGGTTTGAAGAAAGGCATGGAAGCTAATATGGATGGTTTGAAGAAAGGGGTGGAATCTAAGATGGATGACATGGAAGCTAATATCGATGAAAAAATGAAAGACAACATGGAAGACGTGAAGAATGATCTAAAAGAAAACATGGTATTTTTCATGACAAGGTTGATGCAATAAATGATTCCTACTGACAGAAATATAGTAGAGGAAACTCATGATGAGAAAAAACTAAATGTTAATTGTGACTTCATAAAATCTAATCTTGGATTGAAGACCCACCATATTCCAAAGATTGATATGAGGAATTTTGATGGCAAGGATTCCATAATATGGATACTACACATGGAGCAATAATTTTATCTCAATAATGTGCAAAACACACAAAAGGTATGTATTGGAACTTTATATTTAGAGCAAAATAAATTTTCATGGTATCGATGGCTTTTCTCCTGTAAAAATAAATTCTCACTTGGTCAATTTTTACAGAGGAAATGATAGAACATTATGAGGATTAAAAGAGAAACACCTTCTTTAGCCAATTGATAAATCTCAAACAAATTGGCTCAATGGTGGAGCACATTGAGGGCTTCCGAAAACTAAATACAAGGGTAGCCGATATTCCAGAGGAATACAATATTGTTGCCTTGATAGGGACTTTAAAGGATAACATCCAACATGAGTTTCAAGCTTCAAAACCTGATTCATTGGAGAAGACATTTAGGTTGGAAAGAAAAAATGAATGTAAAATTATGGTGACAAGGAAGCCTACCACTCACATATATAAATATGGAAGTGTTGTTACTCCTAGACTTCCACAACCTACATGGTTGATGCCACAACAATTGGAATAAGAAAGAGAAAAAGAGATTTGCTACAATTGTGATAGAAAATACACTAAGGGTCATAATTGTTCTGAGAAGAGATTATTTTACATAGACTGCGAAGAGGAGGAAGAAAATGAACAAGAAACTTAAAAAGACGAGGATATACACAAGGAACCAACCCCAGAAAAAGAATAAATGAGTCTGAACATATCGTGTAATGCATTTGTAAGAATTACCACCCCTCAAACTCTCAAGGTAGAAGGACATATAAAGAAAAGAAAGATAATAGTGCTGATTGATTCAGGTAGTACCCATAATTTTATTCTTTGTAAGGTAGCCAATGAATTGAATTTATTCCTATACCAAGCACCAGAATTTCAAGTGATAGTTGCAAATAGAGGAACTATAAATTTTTCTGGAAAATGCAATAATATCAAGCTATCCATGGGGGAATATGTATTTAATAATCCAATTATTTCCATTCCAATGGGAGGTGTTGATGTTGTACTAGGAGTATAATGGTTACAATATTTGGGGACGACAACTTTTAATTTTCAAGAACTCTTCTTGAAAAAAAATTTGGAAGGAAAGGAAGTCGAATTACAGCATATCACACGGTAGTTGCGAAAGATAATAAGCTCTAATGTCATGAAAATTCTTCTTAATAAAGAAAAATGAGTCGTAATTGCACAATTATGCTCAGTAGAAGTTCCAACATCAAAATCATGTATTTCTCCAAATATCCAAAAGGCCTTGGACAATCATTCCAAGGTGTTTGAAACTCCCAAATGACTACCACCTATTCGTGATCATGATCATGCTATTCATTTTATTCTAGGAATTTTTCCTCCAAACATCAAGCCTTACATATATCCTTATGTCCAAAAGAGAAAAATTGAATGTATGATTTCAGAAATGTTAGAGTCTGGTATAATTCAACCTAGTCGAAGTTATTTCTTTACATTAGTAGTATTGATGTACAAGAAGGATGGATAATGGTACATGTGTCCAGATTATAGGGAGCTCAATAATTTCACTATTAAAGATAAATTTCCCATTATTACGATTGATGAATTATTGGATGCATTACATGGAGCAATTTAATTTACCAAGTTGGATCTTCGTTCATGATATCATCAAATTAGAATGAAGGCCGAAGATATTCCGAAAACAACATTTAGAGCTCATGAGGGTCATTATGAATTTTTGGTCATGCCTTTTGGCCTTACCAATGCACATTATACATTTCAAGGGTTGATGAATTCCATTTTCAAACCCTCCCTTACGAAATTTATGTTATTATTTTTTGATGATATACTAATCTACAACAAGTCTTGGAAGGATCATGTTCAACGTGTTGAGAGGGTGCTCCAACTATTGCAGAAGAATGAATTACATGAAAAAACCTCCAAATGTTTCTTTGGAGTACAAGAGGTGGAATATCTGGGCCATATTGTATCTCACGAGGGTGTTAAGGTAGACCCTAAACAAATTAAAGCCATTAAGGAAAGGAAATTTCCCACAACAATAAAGTAGTTGTGAGGATTTCTTGGGTTAATAGGGTATTATCACAACTTTGTTAAGAAATATGGGAGAATAGCAGCACCTCTAAAATTATTGAATAAATATGAATTTTCATGGACTCCTGAAGCAACTAAGGCCTTTGAACATCTTAAAGAGGCAATGTGCCTAGCATCAGTATTAGCTATGCCTGACTTCACAAAAACCTTTATTGTGGAATGTGATGCCTCGGGAAATGGAATTGGTGTTGTTTTAATGCAATAAGGAAGAGCCATCAATTTTGAAAGTTGTTCAATCAAATGAAAGTATTTATAGAAAGCTATTTATGAGAAGGAAATGTTAGCAATACTACATGCACTAAAGAAATGGCTACCTTACCTAATGGGAAGACACTTCGAGGTAAAAAATTTTCATGATAGTCTTAAACAATTTTTGGAAGAAATACTATCTTCAGAAGAGAAAGAAAAATGGGTCACAAATAAGTTGGGTTATGAATTTGAAATCATCTACAAAAATGTGAATCTAAATGTTGCTGCAGATGCACTTTCTAGAAAGGATGAAGAGGTGGATGCATTTATTTGTACCATTTCTATTATCCAACTAGATTGGATAACTCAAGCAATGTTAAGTCATTATATTACTAGTATAGTCCCTTATTATTGTTAGTGTATCCCAATTATTGGTATTGTTGTACCTCTGTAACCCCAATATTGTTATTATTGTGCCCTTACATTATTATTGTTAGGTCGGCTAGGATTATATTGTGACTCCATGGACTCCTATATATAGAAGGGGGTTTTTTCATTTGTATCATCCAAGAATTTTTCAATTATGTAATGTATTGGCGGTTTCCCCCTCGAAGTGGCTATTTCTAAGGTGTTGATCTCTCTTTTCTTCTAATTTTGGAGCTGGTTTCATAACATTTGGTATAAGAGCTTTGGATTTTAGGTTTTCGCTACTCCAAACAGGTCATTGTGGAAATTTCATTATAAATTTTTTTTTAAGAAGGTTCATAAGCTGAAATTCTTACAGCGCAAAGCTGAAATCTCGAGCAACTTTGTGTAAAAATTTCATATCTTGGTTCACAATATTTTCAGAGATATGATCTGTTGAAGTTAGGTTTTTTTTCAGGCTCCCAAATTTCAATTAAAACAGGTCATCGTGGAATGTGTGCTATAAATTTTTGTAAAAAAAGGTTTCAAAAGATGAAATTTTTACAAAGTGAACATGAAAACCCAAGAAACCTCTTGTGAAAATTTCAGATCTTGGTTCGTAATATTTTTGGAGATATGATCTGTGAAGTTAGGATTGTTTCAGGCTCCTAAATTTCATCTCAAAAGGATGACCGTGGGAAACACGTCATAACTCTCTCTCTAAGCATTTGATTGGAATTCTGTAAAATTTGGACACAAGTACACTGACTATAGCTTCCTTTATATCAATTTCAGAGTCGAAGGAGGAAACAGTGACACATCATAAGTCGTACAAGTTCACTCTACTGAACAAGTCCATAATTAGGTCATCGTGGGAGATTAGGCATAACTTTGCATTGAAGAATAAAAATCATGTCAGACCTATGGAAATCAAAAGAAGATTTAGAGGGCTACATCAGAGCTGAATTACATATACTTAAGATCCAAAATCACAGAGATAATTCAGTTTCAATAGTGAGCTACTCAAAAGCAAGAAAAATTTGTGTATTTTTCTTCGAAATGGCATATGTCTTGTGTGAAAAATCAGTTTGAAGTGATTCCAAGGGCCTAAATATTAGTATTGGCTTATAAAATTACACCTTAAATGAATTCAACACCCATTAAGGCCTCATAAGGCTCTACTATGACTCATGAAGAGGAAGAAGCGCTACATGACATATCAAAATTACAAGATAAAGTGCACCAAATTTCGCTCTCGCAAAGAGCAACAAAAATGAAATGGAAGTTCGAAGAAAGGCATGGAAGCTAAGATGGATGGTTTGAGGAATGGCATGGAAGCTAATATGGATGGCATGGAAGTCAGCATGGAAGTTGAGATGAATGAGATGGAAGCTAAGGTCGATGAAAAAATGAAAGAAAACATGCAATACATGAAGAATGATATAAAAGCAGGCATTCTAATGACAAGGATAATATAAGAAATGATTCCTAATGGCGGAAATATAGTAGAGGAAACTCATGATGAGAAAAAAATAAATGTTAATTTTGATTTCATAAACTATAATTTTGGATTGAAGAGCCATCATATTCCAAAGATGGATATGAGGAAGTTGGATGGCAAGGATACCGTAATATGGATACAATAGATAGAGCAATATTTTTATCTCAATAATGTGCAAAACAAACAAAAGGTATGCATTACAACTTTACATTTAGAAAAAAATACATTTGTATGGTATATATGGCTTTGAACCCATAAAAAAATTGTCACTTGGTCAATTTTGATGGAGGAAATGATAGCACATTATGAGGATACAAAGAGAAACACCTTCTTTAGCCAATTGATAAATCTCAAACAAAAGGGTTTGGTGGTGGAGCACTTTGAGGACTTCCAAAAATTGAATATAAGGGTAACTAATATTCCATAGGAACACAATATTGATTTCTTCATAGCGACTTTAAAGGATAACATCCAACATGAAGTTCATGTTTGGGAACCTGATTCATTGGAGAAGGCATTCATGTTGACAAGAAAAATTGAATGTAAAATTATGGCGGCAAGGAAATCTACTAGTCACATATATAAGCATGGAAGTGTCGCTACTCCTAGACTTCCACAACCTACAAGGTTTACACCACAACAATGGGAAGAAAAAAGATCAAAAGGGCTTTGCTAAAGTTGTGATAGAAAATACACTAAAGGTCATAAGTGTGCTGAGAAGAAATTATTTTACATAGATTGTAAAGAGGAGGAACAAAATGAATAAGAAACTTCAAAAGAAGAGGATATACACTAGAACCAACCCTATAAGAAGAGGAAATGAGTCCAACTATATCGTGTAATGCATTGGTAGGAATTACCAATCCTCAAACTCTCAATATAGAAGGACATATCGAGAAGAAAAAGGTAACATTGTTAATTGATTTAGCTAGTACCCATAATTTTATTCATTCTAAGGTAGCCAAGGAATTGAATTGTTTCCTATACCCAACACCAAAATGCAAGTGATGGTTGCAAATGGAGGAACTATAAATTTGTCTGGAAAATTCCATAATATCAAGCTAACCATGGGGGAATATGTATTGAATAGTCCAACGTTTTGCATTCCAATGGGAGGTGTTGATGTTTTTCTAGGATTACAATGGTTACAATCTTTGGGGACAGTAGCTTTTAATTTTCTAGAACTTTTCTTGAAATTTTTTTCAGAAGGAAAGGAAATCGAATTAAGGGGTATCAAAAGGAAGCTAGGAAATATAATAAACTCTAATATCATGAAAATTCTTCTGAAGAAATAAAATTGAGGCATAATTGCAAAATTATGCTCACTAGAAGTTCCAACATCAAAATCATTTATTTCTCCAGATCTCCAACAAGTCTTGGACAATCATTCCAAGGTGTTCAAAACTCCCAAAGGACTCCCACCTATTCCTGATCATGATCATGATATTAATTTGATTCTAGGAAATTTTCCTCCAAACATCAGGCCTTACAGGTATCCTTATGTCCAAAAGAGTGAAATTGAATGTATGATTACACAAATGTTAGAGGATGGTATAATTCAACCTAGAAAAAGTTCTTTCTCTACTCCAGTAGTATTGGTGCACAAGAAGGATGGATCATGGTGCATGTGTATGGATTATAGGGAGCTCAATAATCTCACTATTAAAGATAAATTTCCCATTCCTGTGATTGATGAATTATTGGATGAATTAGATGGAGAAATTTATTTTACCAAGTTCAATCTTCATTCAGGATATTATCAAATTACAATGTAGACTAAAAATATTCTGAAAACAACATTTCAAACTCATGAGGGTCATTATGAATTTTTGGTCATGCCTTTTGGCCTTACCAATGAACCATCTACATTTCAAGGGTTGATGAATTCCATTTTCAAATCCTTCCTTAGAAAATTTGTGCTAGTATTTTTTGATGAAATACTAATCTACAACATGTCTTGGAAGGTGTTGTAGCCGCTACAATACCACCCAAAATTTTGGGTATATTCGAAATTTCGGGTCCCCCTCCTCGCTTAGCCATTAATGTTGGCCTTTAGAAATGACATCCTCGTAACCTGTCCCAAGCCCCTCGTGAGCCTTCTCACCAGCATGACAAGATACTCTTACCGCAGTCGCACCATGTGTGAAGGGATCATCATGCATACATTCGAATGGAAACCTTTTTTTGTATTTACATTAAAAGCTCTTGCACCATGGATTGTTTAGGCACTCAGTTTGGGTGCTTCACCAAGCTCATAATCTGATGTTAATGTTTCATGCAGGTCAATCCCACGGATGATACACCAAACAATGTCATCACCACACCGATGAAAAGTATAAGAGTAGTGCGAGCTAAAATAGGAGAAGTGGAAGACATGTATCACATGTACACATGGAACAAGACCGTGCTAGTCAAGAGAGCTTTTGGTCAAAGTGGAAGCTTTCGGTCTGTGCAATGAGCTAAATTTTTTTCCCAGCAAGCAAGAGGACCCTTTTCAAAGCAAAGGAGGTGGGGTAAGGAATATTGTTATGAAATCCAAATATTGCCAAAAGAATGCCACAAGTCGTAGATCTGGTTGAGGTTGCAAGTCGCAGATATGCTAAAGGTCACAATTCACAAATTTGCTTAAGGTCGTAGGTTGTAAATTTCCTCAAGTCGCAGGTCACAGATTCCCTCAGGTCAAAAAATCATGGCAGGTCGCAAGTCGCAGATTGTTGAAGGTCACAAGTTGCAAATTCGCTTAAGGTCGCAGGTCGCAAATTTCCTCAAGTCGCAGGTCACAGATTCCCTCAAGTTGCAAAATCATGGCAGGTTGCAGGTCGCAGATTGTTGAAGGTCGCAAGTCACAAATTCACTTAAGGTTGCAACTCACAAATTTTCTTAAGGTCACAGGTCGAAAATTTCCTCAAGTCGCAGGTCGCAGATTCCGTCAGGTCACAAAATCATGGCAGGTCGCAGGTTGCAGATTGTTAAAGGTCGCAAGTCACAAATTCTCTTAAAGTCACAAGTCACAAATTTCCTTAAGTCGCAGGTCGTAGGTTCCCTCAGGTCGCAAAATCATGGCAGGTCCCAGGTCGCAGATTGTTGAAGGTCGCAAGTCACAAATTCGTTTAAGGTCGCAGGTCGCAAATTTCCTCAAGTCGCAGGTCACAGATTCCATCAGGTCGAAAAATCATGGCAAGTTGCAGGTCACAGATTGTCGTAGGTCACAACTAGCAAATTCGCTTAAGGTCGCAAGTCACAAATTCGCTTAAGGTTGCAGGTTTCAAATTTCCTCAAGTCGCGGGTCGCAGATTCCCTCAGGTCGCAAAATCATGGCAGGTCGCAGATTGTTGAAGGTCGCAAGTCGCAAATTTTCTTAAGGTCGTAGGTCGCAAATTTTCTCAAGTCGTAGGTCACAGATTCCCTTAGGTCATAAAATCATGGCAGGTCGCAGGTCGCAGATTGTTGAAGGTCGTAATTCGCAAATTCGCTTAAGGTTGCAGGTCGCAAATTTCCTCAAGTCACAGGTCGCATATTCCTTCAGGTCGGAAAATCATGGTAGCTCGCAGGTCACAGATTGTTGGGGGTCGCAAGTCGTAAAGTCCAGTTGCGTCGCAGGTCATAAATTTCCTCAAGTTGCAGGTCACAGATTCTCTTAGGTCGCCAAGTCGCATAGTCGCACTCCCTATTAAAAGCCAGACGACGCGACCCAGGGACCCAACGACTAGGTCGTGAGGTCGCAAAATCATGGCAGGTCATAGGTCGCAAATTGTTGGGGATCGCAAGTCACAAAACCAGCTAGGTCACAGGTCACAGGTCGCGGAATGATCAGGGTCTCAAGTTGCAAAATCTAGTCAGGTCGCAGGTCCTAGAATAGATTGGGTTGCAAGGCAGCCCAACAGTCGAGAAGGCGAAAAGTTAGGGAGCCCAAAAGGGTGAGTTTTTCTCTATAAATACCTATTTCGAGAACTTGTAAAGTATATTTGGTTTGGGGCTCAAGCTAAGTACATTGTATTACTAGAGGATTATACATTTGAGCATGAATACAAACATTTTGCAAAATCCCTTTGTGGATCTGGTGTTGTCATATGTATGAGTGCAATTGAGTATTATATTTTCAGTTTCTGAACATCTTTAGATTAAGGGAAGTGTATCTTCAATTCATATCATAATTGCATAACAGTTTGTTGAGTATGTTAATGGTGGTTGAGTTCATTTCACTTTCTTAACGAACGTTGATGGCTTTATTTATTAGCATTTGTGTTATCATTTAAAACTTTTAGGAAGTGAAGGGTGTTATTGCCATGAGGAATTGTTTCTTTTGTGGTCAGAATAGTTTACGAGCATGACCCTAATGAGTTTTTGTTAACAAAACTTCCTTCGGTCTTCATGCTTTAATATTTCCTCTTGCTACTCATAGTGTTATATGTACATTTAATGCATTAATAATATGTCTTGTATCATTTGGTTAGGTGTGTACCGACTGTTTTATAGAGTTTAAGAGAGACCCAAAGGAAGGAGAAATCAGCAGTTGTTGGACCCACACCCCGGATGGGATCCCTATTCCAAACGGTTCAAGGTCTAATTGGGACTTTTTACAGGGGAGATCCCCTGCTATTGGCCGGACAGATTTTCCCGTCAACAGAATTGGCACTAGAAGGAGGGCCAGATGACAAGCTGAGCCCTTAGAGCCTACAGTTAATCTCATATCTGTAATGGCTCGTTCCCAAATCATTCTCCCAAGATGTTTTTCGGAGTTTTGTGAGCCTCGATGTCTCATCCCCGATGAACTTATGTATCACTTGTCCCAGTTAAAATTCGATGGTGAAAACGGAGTATCCATAACCCAACACCTTTTATATTTCTGTGACATTGGTGAGTGCTACGAAATTGACAATGAAGGTTTGATTTGTTTTCTTTTCTTCCTCACTCTCGAAGGTCGCGCTAAGCAATGGTGCCACACATTGCTGGAAGCTTCCATCCATTCGCTTGAAAAACTCGCCAGTGAATTACAACAAGCTTTTCTTAGGTATGATTTTCAGAACGTATTAATAAAGTTAAATGATATCAGAATGGAACCTCAAGAACCTCTAGATGAATTATCTATCAGATTTGTTCATTATTGTTTTGAGTTCCCTGAAAGGGATGTTGATTGGAAATGTTTAAGTGAATAGTTCAGGTATGTGATTCTCGTTTCCCTTGAACAATTTCAGTTAGCAACCCAGCCTGATCCTAGTGTTCCCTATGACGACCTGCAAGTTACCGGCTATTCATATTTTGTCCCTAATTCTTCCTTGTCCACCTCCCCCAACACAGACCACATTCCGGCCTCCCAGGAGAGTATTGCTATTTGTGATATTCCTACTCCTCCTCTTGAGTTGCTGGGTAGTGGAGTTGTGACCTTGAGAGTTCTGGGCAAGGATAGACACTTACAAGAGGATAAAGCCTATTATACTACCTTCGAATCTTTCACTCAACCTGTCGAATCGAGGCTTGAGAACCAGATGGGCCCAACATCCCTCCAGGGTCATGAAACCTACCTCGAGCCCACTCGATGTCTCCCTGGACATAGTCCTAAATCTGATTCACATACTGATTATGAATTGACTCCTATCCCAGATGAATTCGATTCCCTTACAGGGCCTGCCAAATCATTGTTTTCTCTGAATGACATAGATGGGCGTGTTGAAAAGCCTTGTATGGTTAACGCCCCTGTGGCTCAATATTTTCGTTCATTATTCCACGATTTATTTCATGAGTCTGCCACACTAGTAATTTCTTCGAGACATTCAAAAATTCCTTATACTGGTATTGGCGACAATCATAAACACGCAGATGGTGTTTCACAATCACAGTTCATAATTGATGAATATTTTAGATATGATTTTTCTCACTCGAAATCTTTAGACAGTCATAGGAGCGATTTCTTGTCTAGGAAACCTCAAGATGTCCTCTTCATTGACCCAACCTAGTTGGTAACTCCCAGGAAGCCTAACATGCCAGATACCCAACTTGATCAAATCGATGGTGCCAGCAATCACTGCTTATCTGAAAACATATTCGCTCATACCGCACAGGACTTTCACTCGTATCTCTCTGCAGACTATAATCCGCTTTATGAATATCTGAGTACCTATCATGGAATTAAAGCACTTTTGATTCTGCTGGCCATTGCCCCTAGTCCTTCTGATCCTAATGAGACCCCTAAAACAACTCCAACTAGGGTTTCTCATCTTGGGTTTTCTGAAATAACGATTCCCAAGTACCATGCTCCTCCCAGCATAACCACGTTGGATATAATTTCATCTGGGCAGTTTTTCATTCTAGTGAGGTTTCCCTGAGCACATATTCCTGTCCCCCAGCAGCTAGTGTGAAAAAATTGATATACCCCAATTTATTCACTGGATAGGAAACAACGACCATTGTCTCTAATATTTCCAGTTGTTGCCCAGCCAATACCAGTTGCAATTAGGCACAAACATGTGATTTTGGGAAAATCCCCCAATTGCCTGAAAACCTTCCGGTAAATTCACCCCATCCTGCCAAATCTAAAGAATATAATACATTGGATTATCAATCTGTTAGTGTGTAAACATTTGGCCGAATTGATATAAAGCCCACTAACGTCTTTCCAATTACTAGAATTGATGATCACATCCATTCGCTAGTTGATCTAACAAACCCATCAAAGTTTGGGAGCCCCCCACTCGAAGGCCCAGAATTGGTCCAAGACGGTAAGGCATTTCAGACTTTACTAACGGTTAATCTGGATGCTCACATCCTTGGTGAAACCCAGGAGCAACTCTGAACTAAGGTTTTCAAAATTAGGGTTTCTGCTCTTGGATTCGCAAGTATCCATAATTCACCTGGCATATGCTTTTTGTTTCCATCCCGTAAAATCAATCATCCTCACCACCACAATGAGGTTGCTAGTTGTCTCAACCAACCCTATCCGGTGGATGTGCCTGCAAATAGGAAATGGCTTACCCAGCGCCCATCAGACCTAGGATTGTGCATGAATGGATATGTGTCATTTATAAATAGTTTTAAGTTTCGAGAATATATTGTTGTGTATTAGGATAAAAGTGAAATTCAGATTTCACAATCCACTCTGGCACGTTCTTTGGTAATTAGCCATGGCCTTCTTACTATTTCACATGCTCTTCAGGTAAGTCTTGCTGTTCGTGAATGATTTTGTATGCTGGCTATGATTGTAAACATTGTTGTTCTGTAGGGCGGGAACTAATGTGGTGGTTGCACTAGAAAGTTGATTTCACATAACCCGACCGCATCATTGGTTAAACTAGGAATAGGCTAGCTAGGATCTGCTAATAAAGTTTTGTTTGTCAAGTTATTGATTAGGTTTACTTTCTAAGGTTTTACTTCATGGTTTAGAATTATGCTTGATGTATTTTCTTGTGTTCCGTAGTTTTATGCATTTAAAAGTTCCATTTATTCTTACATGCATGCTTTTTCAGTTTCCCTATTACTGCATAATGTTCAAATAATGTTGAGGCACAATGACTGGGAATACCTGTAAAGGCCAAAGTAATACAAAGGGTACGCACACAACCTATTGAATATTCCCTTGCATCACTGTCTTGGCTCAGACTATTGTTGTGATACTGAAAAAGATGTTGAATTCTACCAGTGGTTCGCCATTTGTTGTAGCCGCTACAACATCACCCAAAATTTTGGGTCCCCCTCCTCGCTTAGCCGTTAAGGTTGGCCTTTAGAAAATGACATCCTCGTAACCTGTCCCAAGTCCTTTGTGAGCCTTCTCAACATCATGACGAGATACTCTTAACGCAACCATGCTAGGTGTGAAGGGATCACCATGCATACATTCAAATGGAAACCTTTTTTTGTATTTACATTAAAAGCTCTTGCACCATAGATTGTTTAGGCACTCGGTTTGGGTGCTTCAGCAAGCTCATAATCTAATGATAATATTTCATGCAGTTCAATCCCACGGATGATACACCAAACAATGTCATCACCACACCGATGAAAAGGATAAGAGTAGTGCGAGCTGAAACAGTAGAAGTGGAAGACATGTATCGCATGTACACACAGAACAAGACCCTGCCAGTCAAGGGAGCTTTCGGTCACAATGGAAGCTGTCGGTATGTGCAATGAGCTAAATTTTTTTCCCAGCAAGCAAGAGGACCCTTTTCAAAGCAAAGGAGGTGGGATAAGGAATATTGCTATGAAATCCAAATATTGCCAAAAGAAGGCCACAAGTCGCAGATCTGCTTGAGGTTGCAAGTCGCCGATCTACTAAAGGTCGCAAGTTGCAAATTCGCTAAAGGTCGTAGGTTGTAAATTTCCTCAAGTCGCAGGTCGCATATTCCCTCAGGTCGAAAAATCATGGCAGGTCGCAGGTCACAGATTGTTGAAGGTCGCAAGTCGCAAATTCGCTTAAGGTCGCAAGTCGCAAATTTCCTCAAGTCGCAAGTCACAGATTCCCTCAAGTTGCAAAATCATGGCAGGTCACAGGTCCTAGATTGTTGAAGGTCGCAAGTCACAAATTCGCTTAAGGTCGCAAGTCGCAAATTCTCTTAAGGTCGCAAGTCACAAATTTCCTCAAGTCGCAGGTCGTAGATTCCCTCAGGTCACAAAATCATGGCAAGTCATAGGTCGCAAGTCGCAAATTCTCTTAAGGTCACAGGTCGCAAATTTCCTCAAGTCGCAGGTCGTAGGTTCCCTCAGGTCGCAAAATCATGGCAGGTCCCAGGTCTCATATTGTTGAAGTTCGCAAGTCACAAATTCGCGTAAGTTTGCAGGTCACAAATTTACTCAAGTCGCAGGTCGCAGATTCTCTCAGGTCGCAAAATCATGGCAGGTCGCAGGTCGCAGATTGTTGGGGGTCACAAGTCGCAAAATCTAGTCGGGTCGTAGGTCGCAAATTTCCTCAAGTCGCAGGTCGCAGATTCTCTCAGGTCACTAGGTCGGATAGTCACACTTCCTATTAAAAGCTTGATGACGCGACCAAGCGACCCAGCGACTAGGTCACAAGGTTTCAAAAACATGGTAGGTCGCAGGTTGCGAATTTTTGGGGGTCGCAAGTCACAAAACCAACCAGGTCGCCGGTCGCAGGTCATGGAATGCTCGGGGTTTCAAGTCACAAAATCCAGTCAGGTCGTGGGTCCTAGAACAGACTGGGTCGCAAGGCAGCCTAATAGTCGGGAAAGCGAAAAGTCAGGGAGCCCAAAAGGGCAATTTTTGCTCTATAAATACCTCCTTCGAGAACTTGTAAAGTATCTTTGGTTTGGGGCTCAAGCTAAGTACATTTTATTACCAGAGGATTATACATTTGAGCATGAATAAAAGCATTTTGAAAAATCCCTTTGTGGATTTGGTGTTGTCATATGTATGAGCACTATTGAGTATTATATTTTCAGTTTATGAACATCTTTAGATTAAGGGAACTGTATCTTCGATTCATATCACAATTGCATAACAGTTTGCTAAGTATGTTAATGGTGGTTGAGTTCATTTCACTTTCTTAACGAACACTGATGGCTTTGTTTATTAGCATTTGTGTTATCATTTAAAACTTTTAGGAAGTGAAGGGTGTTCTTGCCATGAGAATTTTTTTCTTTTGTGGTCAGAACAGTTTACGAGCATGACCCTAATGAAGTGTTGTTAACAGCACTTCCTTCGGTCTTCATGCTTTAATATTTCCTCTTGCTACTCATAGTGTTATATGTACATTTAATGCATCAATCATATGTCTTGTATCATTTGGTCAGGTGTGTATCCACTATTTTATAGATTTTAAGTGAGACCCAAAGGAAGGAGAAATCAGCAGGAGCTGGACCCACAACCTAGACAAGATCCCTATTCCAAACGGTTCAAGGTCTAATTAGGACCTTTTACCGGGGAGATACCTTGCTATTGGCCGGACATATTTTCCCGTCAATAGAAGGATCATGTTCAACATGTTGACAGGGTGCTCAAACTATTGGATGAGAAAAAATTATATGCAAAAACATCCAAATGTTTATTTAGAGTACAAGAGGTGGAATATCTGGATCATATTGTATCTCACGAGGGTGTTAAGGTAGACCCTAGAAAAATTAAAGCCATTAAGGAATGGAAATTCCCTAAAACCATAAAGTAGTTGTGAGGATTTCTCAGGATAACAGGGTATTATCATAATTTTTTTAAGAATGATGGGAGAATAGAAGCACCTCTAACAACATTATTGAAGAAAAATGCATTTTCATGGACTCCTGAAGAAACTAAGGCCTTTGAACATCTTAAAAAGGTAATGTGCCTAGCACCAATCTTAGCTATGCTAAACTTCACAAAAAAATTTATTCTGGAATGTGATTCCTTAGGAAATGGAATTGGTGTTGTTTTAATGCAACAAGGAAGACCTGTTGCTTTTAAAAGTCATCCAATCCAAGGAAAGTATTTACAGAAAGCTATCTATGAGAAGGAAATGTTGGCAATACTAAATGCACTCAAGAAACGGTGACCTTACCTAATGGGAAGAGACTTCAAGTTAAAAATTGATCATAATATCCTTAAACACTTTTTGGAACAAACAATATCCTCACAGGAGCAGGAAAAATGGGTCACAAAGATGCTGGGTTATGACCTTGAAATTGTCTACAAAAAAGGGAAGCTAAATGTTCTTGTAGATGCACTCTCAAGAAAGGATGAAGAGGTGGAAGCATTTCTTTGTGCCATTTCTATTATCCAACTAGATTGGATAACCGAAGCAAGGGATGAATGGAATACAGACAAAGAAGTGTGGAAACTCATTCAAAAGTCACAGCAAGATCCTAGTACATCTGATACATTTAGTTGGAAAAATGATTCCTTATGGTACAAAGATCGCATATATATTTGCAAGAATTACCAACTAAAACAAAATATTCTTTTGGAATTGCACACTTATGCTTTAGGAGTACACTCAGGATTTTTAAAAACCTACCACGGGGTGAAGAAAAAAAAAATTCGGATGCCCTTAAGTCAAAATTTTGTGGCGGAATGTTTGGTTTTCCAGAAAAATAAAGTTGAGATGATTAAGACCCCAAGTCTTCTACAACCTTTATCCATTCCAAGTCAACATTGGGAGGAGATTTCAATGGATTTTATCACAGGTTTAACTAAGTCTGAAGGAAAGAGTGTCATCATGGTGGTAGTTGATATACTTACCAAGTATGCAAACTTTTGTGCACTATCTCATCCATTTAAAGAAAGTACAGTTGCTACTGCATATATGGAAATAATTCAAAATCTACATGGAAACCAAAATATTATTTTAAGTGACAGAGATCCCATGTTTACTGGAAATTTTTGGACAGAATTATTTTCTTGTTTTGGTATTCAACTAGCTCATAGCTCATCTTATCATCCTCAATTCGACGGTCAAACTGAGATAATGAATAAATGTTTGGAAGGATATATTCCTTGTTTTTTATCTAATAAGAAAACACAATGGATCAACTGGTGACCTCTCACTGAATGGTGGTATAACACTTGCTTCCATACTGTAGCAAAAATGACCCCATTTATGGCACTTTATGGATATTATACACCGTCCATCACATCTTCTTTAAGAGAAAATTCTAAGGTTTAAGCAGTGGAAGATCACATCGAGCATCAACAAGAAGTTCTCCAACTCTTAAAGGATAACCTAAATTTGGAACAAAATCGAATGAAACAATAGACAGATCAACATCACAGTGAGAGAAGTTTTGATGTAAGAGATTGGGTATTTTTATAGCTACAACCATATAAACAAATTTCCCTCAAGCAAGCTAAGAAGTATAATAAATTATCACCAAAATACTATGGTCCTTACAAGCTGTTGCAAAAGGTTAGTAGTATGGAATAAAAATTGGAGGTTTCTGCTTCTTCACGAGTGCATTTAGTTTTCCATGTTTCATGCTTAAAGAAGGTTATAGGGGAAAAAATTATAGTTCAAACAATATTGCCAGAACTTGATGAGGAAGGAAAAATCATATTGGAACCTGAAGCAATCACGGAAACAAAAACTCGACAGCTACGAAATCGATCAATTTCAGAGTATCTCATCAAGTGGAAGAACTTACCAACTGAAGGTTCTACATGGGTGGATGAGAATTTTATACAGAAGCATCTAGAGCTACTCAAGCGTTGAGGAAAACACTTTTTTTTTAAGGATAGGGGCATGTCAGGTCCCTATATTACTAGTATAGTCCCTTATTATTGTTATTTTACCCCCATTATTGTTATTGTTGTACCCCTATAACCCCAATATTGTTATTATTGTTCCCTTACATTATTATTGTTAGGACGACTAGGATTTTATTGTGACCCCGTGGAATCCTATATATATAAGGGGGTTTTGTCATTTGTATCATCTAATAATTGTTCATTTATGTAATGTATTGGAGGTTTCCCCCTCGAAGTGGCTATTTCTAAGGCGTTGATCTCTCTTTTCTTCTATTTTTGGATCTAGTTTCATAACAGACAAGGGATTAATGGAAGAAGGATGAAGAAGTGTGTACACTCATTCAAAATTTGCAGCAAGATCCTAGTACATCTGATGCATTTAGTTGGAAAAATTATTCCTTATGGTATAAAGATCACTTATATCTTTGTAATAATTTCCCACTAAAACAAAATATTCTCTTGGAATTGCACACTTCGGCTTTAGGAGGACACTCGGGATTTTTAAGAACATATCACGGGTTGAAGAAATATTTTTTTTGGGATGGCCTTAAATCTTATATTAAAAATTTTGTGATGGAATTTTTCGTTTCCCAGCAAAATAATGTTGAGACAATTAACACCCTAGGTTTTCTACAACCTTTATCCATTACAGGTAAACATTGGGAGGAGATTTCCACAAATCTTATCATAAGTCTACCTAAGTCTGAAGGAAAGAGTGTCATCATGGTGGTAGTTGATAGACTTACCAAGTATGCACACTTTTGTGCATTACATCATGCATTTAAAACAAGTACAATTTATACTGTATTTATGGAAACAATTCAAATGCTACATGGAAACCCAAATATTATTGTAAGCGGTAGAGATCTAATTTTTACTATAATTTTTTGCATGGAATTATTTTCTTGTTTGGGTACTAAACTAGCTCATAGCCCATCTTATCATCCTCAATATGATGGTCAAACCGAGATAGTGAACAAATTTTTGGAAGGATATCTTTGTTGTTTTGTATCATATAAATAAACACAATGGGTCAAGTGGTTACCTCTGTTTGAATGGTGGTATAATATTTCCTTCATACTACATGAAAAATGACCCCATTTATGGAATTTTATGGATATAATCCACCGCCCATCATATCATCTTAAAGAGAAAATTTTGAGGTTCAAGCAGTGGAAGATGACATCGAGCATAAAAAAAAACTTCTCCAACTCTTAAAGGATAACCTTAATTTGGCACAAAATCGAATGAAACAACAGGAAAATCAACATCGCAGCAAGAGAATTTTTGATGTAGGAGACTGGGTATTTTTACGGCTACAACCATACAAACAAATTCTCGTTATGCAAGCTAAGAAGGATAATAAATTATTGCAAAAGTGCTATGGTCCTTACAAGGTGTTGCAAAATATTGGTACTATGGCATACAAATAGGATCTTCCAACTTCTTCGCGAGTGCATCCAGTTTTCCATGTTTCATGCTTAAAGAAGGTTATAGGTGACAAACTTCTAGTTCAAACAATATTGTCGGCACTTGATGAGGAAGGAAAAGCCATATTGGAACATGAAGGAGTCATAGAAACAAGAACTCGCCAGCTACGAAATCGATTAATTTTAGAGTATCCCATCAAGTGGAAGAACTTACCCACTGAAGATTCTACATGGGAGGATGATAATTTTATATAAAAGCATCATGAGCTACTCAAGCATTGAGGACAACGCTTTTTTGAAGGAGACGGGCACGCTAGGTCCCTATATTACTAGTGTAGCCCCTTACTATTGGTAGTGTAGCCCCCTTATTGTTGTACCCCTATAGCCCCCATATTGTTATCATCGTGCCCCATAAACCCCATTATTGTTATTTTTGTGCCCATACATTATTATTTTTAGGTCAGCTAGGATTATATTGTGACTCCATGGACTCCTATATATAGAAATGAGGTTTTTTCATTTGAATCATACAAGAATTGTTCATTTATTGAATTTATTGGAGGTTTTCCCCTTAAAGTGGTTGATTTCTAAGGCATTGGTCTCTCTTTTATTTTATTTTTGGAGCTAGTTTCATAACATGACCCCTAGGACATTTGTTAAAAGATAATCAATATTTTACCTTCATACCAGATATTTTCCCTCTTTAATTTTCATAAGATACATATGAATATATATCAAAATTTTTCTTCCAACAAAGATATTTTTTTTATATTCATTCGTCTTTTATTTTGTAACACTCAATTCCAGACTTTATTCAAGAGGGACACTTTATTTCCCATTTTTTAATAATGTTTGTCTAGGAGTTTGAAGCATATTTTATACAATTGTTTTAGAAGTTGAGGGCTCAATTCCTTGTGAAGTAATTTCACAAAATAATGAAAATGATAGGAAATCAAGATTCAAAGATTTCGTGGAGAGGCATGCAACAAATTTTCCAACGTGTATTCGAATTAAAATTAAGTTTTCATGTGAAGGGGCATCCCATTGTCCCACTTGGTAAACTAGTCAAACACTATAATGATATAGCCATGACCCCCAACTAAGTGAGGGTTACATGTCATGAAATCTATGCCCCATTTCACAAATGGTCAAATGATGATAAAATGATGCAAAGGAGAAAGTGTAGCATGGGTATTACGATCATATATATATATGGAATGCATGAAACTTTTTTACCAAGAGGATGTAGCCACGAAACATAGTAGATGAAAAGTAACCAACACGTAGGATCATCCGTTTGATGGCATAACCATACATATGACCACCACATGCCCCAAAATGGAATTAATTTAAGACTCTCGTGGCCTACTCATGAGTGAGGAATCTTTGAAATACCGTATCTATCCCAGGATGATAAATGGTGTCACATATTATAATGTAATTTTTCGCTTGATATCAGATAAGTTGTTGGTCAAAGTGAGAGGTATGAGACTATAATTTTTGGATTTGGAGATATATGATCATGTCTCCATAACATGGGTTAGATGATGAAATTAGGAAAAATGACTCATCTAGAATAGAATCACCACATGTTGCCTCAATTTCAGCAGTGAGAAGCTCATGAATTAGCTCAACAAAAACTAGGGATTTATTTGAATTTGATTTAATGAATTCCAAATTGAACTCCTGTAGGATGAAAAGCCATTTGGAGTAACTTCCCCCCAAATTTTTTTCCAATAAGGCATATGCCATGGGGTTGCAATTAGAATTAATCATAGTCCAATGGAGAAGTATGCAATGGCTAGATCTATGAACATCGTGCAAAATTGCCAAAGCTAACTTTTCGACATGAGTATACTTCACCTTGGTATCATTGAGATTTTGACTCAAGTACTAAATAGGATGTTAAATTACTACATTTTCCTCTTGGACCAATACTATAGTAATGGTAGTACCTGCAGTAATGAGGTACAAGAAATATATGTGTTGGTAATATGGAGGATATAATAAGGATGCCCAAATCAAAACATCTTTCAAGGAATTAAATGATATTTGAGTAGCGTCTTCCCAATGGAAGGAAACCCATTTCCATAACAAGTGAGTAAATCCTTTATCTAGTTCAGCGTAGTTGGTAACAAACCTCCAAAGAAAGTTATCCTTCCTTTGGATTCATTGAAGCTTAATAAGGGAATAAGGAGAAGGAAAATCAATGGTTGTCGTGACTTTCAATGGGTCAATACGAATTCCATGTTTCAATACCACAAAACTGAGAAGTCAAACGAAAATTACACAAAAAACACATTTGTGCAAATTCAATCAAATATTATAATGTGTACATCATAAAAATATTTCCCTAAGTTGCATATGGTGATCAACCCAATGTTTCGAATGAGAAGAAAAATTATCCAAATATGGTTGAACAATATGTTTGATGTCATTGAAGGAATAACTCATTACCTTCTGAAACGTATCCCCAAAATTATTCAATTTGAAAGGGAGATTTTGATATGCAATTGCACTCGAGGGATATATTAATGTGGTTTTATTTGGAGCCACTAGGAGAATGTGGATTCGATTATAGTCGGAGAAAATATTCGTAAACTAAAATTTCTCACAACTAACACAATCATCAACAATCTGGTCGTTGAATGAGGTAGGATAGTTTTACTTTGTAAACACACGATTTATGTCTCAATAAACAAAACAAACAAATTTTTCCTTGTTTCGTCATGACAAGAAGATGGAACTACAATAGTGTACAATCTTTGACTTCTGATATAAGAATTAAAATCTAAAAGACATCACCGAACACAGAGCTTAGTATTTATTTAATTATACAAAAAATTAACCCCTTAAAAGAGCACAAAGGGTATTCCCTTTTGCAGAAAATGTATCCCCTCTCTTTTGTATATAGTTATTATTTATAATTTACCATTTCATTCCTGAAACACAGGGTTGTTATGGGACAATTGAAAGAATATTTTGATCTCATATTTTTAGGTTTAGAAAATAACTCTTTTTACTCAATATATACAATTGAAATTATGGGATTTTGAGTTTTGATTTCCTTCAATGAATTTTGCAAAAAAAATAACAAAATTATTATTACAAAAAAAATTAAAATGAACATAAAACCCTGATCTAAAAATCTTGAAAACAAAATCTAATAAAATTAAAAATTAATTAATTAATAAAAATGAAATATGATCTCACCCTTGCTCCTTTCCATGACATTACTAAAAAATACATCATCTAGAAACATAAATCGCATCAAAAAAACATTTTGGTTGTTAGATTCTTCCTAAAACTACACTTAGAAATTGAGGTTGTTAAAAAATCGCAACTCTATTTTTTACTTAAATTTAGGTGTTTTTAATATCTAGATTTTATGAAAAAAATGTTTTTTATATTTTTCTCCTTTGAATAGGAATTCCAATGAGTCCTCGTGGGATTTATTTCACATCCCAAAACTCAATATTTGGCTCTTGAAAAATGGAATCTTATAAGAGTCCTCACATCCATAGGTTAAACTGAATGTTTATTTTAATTCTAATATATTAATTTTATTATGTAGGTCAATAAGTGATATACTATGACCTTTGTTAATTAAAATACTTCCTTTCAAAAAATTTGAGCCTTAAACATTCATTTAATTATAACTTGGAATGAGTTTTTGAGGTGACTATCTTACATGGGTGGAGTTTTAGGTCGCGGGGTAGGGACCCAAATTCTATTATAATAAAAAATAAATATAATATAATGCCCCCCTTATCCTAAGTCATATTGAGAGCCTTACGAATGAGAGCCTGAAATGACTTCATATCTCCCTTACCCTTTTGTTACACCCAACACATAAGACCAAACACAAGACTAGCCCAAGATGAGACAAACAAGGTTGTTCATTTCTTATGGTAAAATTGTTAGAAACCAATACTAAGAGTGGGGGTGAACTAGTATTACACGATCGGTAATATAAAAATTCACATGAGGGAAAATGAGTCAAATAGAAGTTCAAAAGTAATTTAGAAGTCCAAAGTTTGTATAGAAGTTGAAAGGACACACTAGAAGCCCAAGTGTCATGAGGCTAGTTCAAGAGTCACGGGGATGTGAAAGTTCATCCCTCTTGTTACAAATACACCCTCATAATTCAATAAAAATGTTTTTTTGGTAATAGAATTTGGAGATATAAGCTTGTGTTCTCCCGCTTCGCATAGGAAAGAAACATTATTCATTGGAGAAGTAAGAAGTGATTAAATGTTCCACTATTGGAGCTAGTGATTCACCATTGTAACTATGTAACAATATCTTCCACCAAATAATTGAAGCTCATTGAGCCAACACACTTTTATGCATGTATCATGAATGTTTTTAGACTATTCATTGGATGTTTGCGATATATGTTGGCATTCTTATGTACTAAAGAAATTGAACTATTTCAATGGATTTGGTGTTTATCTTGTTGAAGTGTGTGTTGTATTTTATTTCATGAATCATTGTTATCTTGTGACAGAATTTACAGGTTAATTAGTGAATTTTTCCTTTTTCTTGCGTGCCTCTCTTAGGATAGTACTATTACTTTCCTTCTAGAGACTCACTCTTGTCTCCCTCTCGTGAAAGCCTCCTTTTATACATTACAATTGGTGCTTCACAATGTTTACTCACTTTCTTGTCGAAAGGTTATGTGTGAAATATCTATTTATATCCATTGAAACCAATGAAAAACTTAAGTTATCGAGGCCATGCTAATACTATGAATGAGGTTCCTACTCCAACTAATTTTAGGTATAATTGGGAGTTCACACTGGGGAGACCCCTTGTATGTTGGTGGTATGTAGCACTGTCAACATTTTGGTGCTACAAGGAAGGCTAGATCACAAGATATTCCCATTGAGTCCATTTTAAATATATAAAATTTGTTGGACCATCCCCAAATAATGATCCCTATTTTTTTTTCTAACCTATCTCCAAGTAAAATTTTCATCTCTGATGAACAATTTTATGACTTGTCTCAAATCAAGTTTGATGGCAAGGGTGATACACTCATAGCCAAACTTATATTTAATATTCCCAGGTTTTGTAAATTTCATAAAATAAATGATGAAGATGATTTCAATGTACTATTAACCCTCAAAATTGAAGGTTGAGTTAACTGATGGTGTCATGCTTTACCAACCCCTTAAATACATCCATTTGATCCAATTCCTTAAGGATATTCATCAAGTGTTTGATAGGTATGATTATTGAGATGGTTTTAAGATAATTAATAAAATAAGAATGAAGCCTAATGAGTCAGTTTAGGATTTTTCTAATCATTTCCTTCAATTATATTATGAATTTCCTAAATAATATACATATTTTTATTTATTCAAACAAAAGTTTGAGTGTTTGGTTCACGTCTCTGTACATGGTGAATATCCCCCCCTTGATGATTATATTCTCCCAAATTTTCTAAATCATGAGACACCTATAATTATAGAGGAGGAAATTATTATTCCTTTTTTTCCTTGTCCTACTCCCTTTTTAGTACCAATTTGGGTGCCTCCTTGTAATGATTTCAAAGTTGGGAAATCTATAAAGCAAATAATTGATCTGTATCTTCAACCTTCATCCATTTTCTTATCATTTATATCAAATGTAGGAATCCTTGGGATTTTTTATGAAGCCTAGGGTTAAGGCTAATCCCTCTATTCCTCAAGAAAATACTTTAAATGATGAATCTGATTTAGTTCAAAACATGGCCCCTTCAAGGGATGCTTCTCTTCATTTATGATCATATTATAATTACCCCTTGTCTATTTATCTTCCTGATCAGTCCCTTTCAAATTAAAGTAGTGATCACGAGTAAGGTGGTCACATTTCAGAAGTAGAGGAGAATAAAGGTGATATTATTTCAACATTTCTTCTCTTTTTCAAAGTCCTTTGTGTGGAAATAATGTTCCTCCATTCTTGGCTAGTTTAAGTTCTAGTAATCTTGGTAATAAATAAAATGAAGTTATTTTTTATAATCCATCTAAAGTTTTTTGTATCCATCATTCTAATGTCGATGAATCTATTGATTTGAATGGTGATGGATTCCCAACTGCATTAACTAATATTTCGGTCGCTGAAGAAGATTGTGATTTGAAATATTTAGATCTAGAATTTGATTTGGTCAAGGATGATTGTATTATGGAAAATTCCTCCTGAAATCACCATCCCTTGTGCCCTAATGTATGTACTCCATTAACATGTTATATATATACTTCATTCTCTCGAAATTCATCATCTAATGGGAAAATTTTTGAGCTAACACAAAGTAGTGAGGTCATCCATGATGAAGAAAAAGATCTACAATCTAATCAAATTATTGATGTATATGGATGCCATCATAATAGTAGTGATATTATGAAAATTACAGATAGTAGTTTCTGAATACCATGCATGATTTTATTATATTTGGAATCCAATTCTACAACCTTTTAAAGTTTTTGGACTTGTCACGAAGTTGAGGAACTTCAATTTTCGTTGACAGTGTAACACCTCCCATTTCGACAAATTTTTCTTTTGTATAATTATAGTAATATCTCTAACTTATTGTTATGGTTAGAATATCATTCGTCGCATTCTGACACAATTATGTTACTAACAATTTTCTATGTCATTTTTTACTCATTTACAGTTTATGACAGTATTTCAATTTTCCATCGGTTAGCTATGACTTTATTTTCTATATGCAGAGATAGTATCGAATCCAAGATTCACTAAGGTAAATAAGATTTCGGTACTCGTATTTACATTTCGTTCCTTGATATAGATATATTTTTCGTTTAGATATTAATTCTCGAACCTCACCTCTAAGTTCGTTCTTTGCAAGTATACCATGCGTTGCCTGCTTTTGGAGTTAATATGCATTCCATCTTTTTTCTGTTGTTTTCATGACCCAGAAATTATTTATATACATGTTGGTCAGATGCTTAATTTCTTTTTGTATGCACTCTGCATAATTGTAGCGAAAGACATTTATGTTTTCATTTAAGGGACATAGTTCCCTCTGTCTCACTTTTATTATCAGTATCTTCTATTTGAACTTTATAGTTTTCAATTATGACTGTAAACATATATAAGGATGTAAATATATGAACCTATACTTTATAGTTGTTTAATTATTCCTTAGAAATATTTAAATTCCATTGAACTTTTATCATAAGTAAAAATTTATAATATTACTTCACATGAAATTTTCCTTTTCAATTACAAGAGAGGGATACATATTTTTCTACATGTAAAGGTATATTTCTGTTTAGAAACCTATATTTCAGGGTCTTTCATTCTCTAGTGTCCTACAGTACAGAAATTATTTTATATATATTGTTCATTCATTTATCAATTTTTTCATATAGAAAATAGCACAGAAAATAATGACTATCCTATACTTTTATTTATTAGTTAAGCATATCTAGTTCTGTTTAGATTTTATTTCAGAATAAAATATACTGTTTGCTAATATAATCATTAAATTTGATCCATTAATTATACACAAATTTTCTGTAAGGTACATAACATTAGATCTAAACCCAATATTGGTTTAGACATTCTGAGAGTTGGCCCTATAAATATTTGTGTGTGTACAACATACAGATCAGACTGTTTCATTACAGTCAAATCTGTTCAATGTACCAATCTCCATAATTAATAACTAATTCACCTAAATTCCATAGTATAAGCACATGATCAAGTACAAAGTTTCATATTGACATAGCTACTTTAATTTATTATTAACTCATATTGTGCTAAAGTATAATTTAAACAAATCAATGTAACTGTGCATACCACTTAAGGTAGACTAGGTGCCTCCCAACCTTAGAGCTCTTTCTCCACAGCTCACTGATGATCAGAGATCCTTTACTCCAGTAATAGACAACCCTTTGTTTATCCTGAATCAAATTATTTAAGCTTTCTTTCCCTAACATGTTTCCATTAACTGTGTCCAGGTAATTCAGGATGCCGCTTTCCCTTTGTTTCTTCCACAAATGTACTTTTAAAGCTAGCTTTTACGCTTTCTAGCTTTATTCCACCTCTTCCCATTAATTCCTCTTTACTGGGATACTTTTTAAATTTTTATCTCCAATCTAATTTTAGTATTAAATTTATTTCTTCTAAGGACTTTTAAAAGTCTGGGAAAGTTTTACAACCTTATCTATCCTCATGGATTTGGTTTTTAGATCTCTAATCATAATCTAGTCTTTGCACATAATTTTTCATTTTATTTTATTAGCTTAAAATAATAAAATAAATCCACACAATTGTTTTCCCATTGGGGTCCACTTTACCATTTTGGACTTGTTCAAATGTCTAATAAAAACATAGAATAATGGACTTGTTCATATATTTACATCCTTATAGATGTTTACAGTCACAATTAAAAATTGTATAGTTCGAATAGAAGATACTGATAATAAAAGTTAGATAGAGGGAAATCTGTCCCTTAAATGAAAACATAAATGTATTTCAATAAATTTATGTAGAGTGCATATGAAAATAAATTAAGCATTTGACCAACCTGTATACAAATAATTTATGGATCATGAAAAAAATAGAAAAAATATAGAATGCATATTAACTCCAAAAGAAGGTAACGTATGTTATACCTGCAAAGAACGAACTTAGACATGAGGTTTGAGAATTAATATGTGAAAGAAAAATATATTTATATCAAGGAACAAAATTTAAATACGAGCACAGAAATCTTAATTACCTTCGTGAACCTTGGATTCGATATTATCTCTTCATATAGAAAAGAAAATCATAGATAACCGATGGAAAATTGAAATTCTATCATAAATTGTAAATGAGTAAATAGTGACATAGTAAATTGTTAGTAACATAATTATGTTAGAATGTGACGAATGATATTCTAACCATAATAATAATTTAGAGATATTACCATAATTAGACGATTTTTTTTTTTTTTTGAAATGGGAGGTGTTACAGACAGTTATGTCAAGTTCTCACAACTAAAGTAAGGTACATGAAATATATAATATCTGTGTTTTCTCACAAAATTAGTTTCTTTGCATGGTTTCACTGAATGAAAATTCCTTCCTAAAAGATCTTCCATATTTTTGATATAGCTCTTTTAACTTCCAAGGTATGGTTTGTAATAAGATTCAAGATTTTGTTTCAACTGTTTAATCTTCATGCAAATATGTAATATGAAACTCGAGTTTGGAGTGTATACCTTTAATCGATGAACAACTATGAAGTTCATAATTTTAAAGATTATTATTGAACAATTTGTTTTTTCCTATTAGATACTACTAAAAATATTCATCCCCTAGCTTTTCTTGTGAATGTTATAATGCTAATAATTTTATTCATGGAATAAAATTTCCTCTTTAGTTTTAATAAATTATTGTGTTAGTTTTTTAATAAAGTTCCTCCTTTTCACTCTAATTGTTTAATGTGTTTTCTATACTAGAATTCATTTTTAATTCTTTTGATGATTCTAACCAGTTACAAGGAAATGGTTTGTCACTTTCAACATGTGAGGAAGATGATTCTACTATTCAAAGCATTTACAGATATATTCAAATTGATCTATATTTTTTTTTTTTGTATCCAGAAATATTTTACTTTAATCATCCCATCTATTCATCATCTTGGTTCTAGTAATTGTCATTCAACTAAGCATTTTCCCATCAATGAATTGGATGATAGTTATTTTTCATCAGTTCATCCTTGTGGTTCATCATCTGAATATTTGGAGACTTGTCAAGAAATTAAGGTAATTCATCCTCCACAAATGGTTATTCCAAGCCCTCACTACCTTGACAGAAAATATATACATGATCAGATTCATTTTCCCTTACAATATTTTCATTTTGATTCCATGCCATTAAATCAAAATATTGTTTCAATGATTTCAGGGTTTTAAAGAGGATTTCTTTGAGTTTTACGAACCAATTTAGGATTGGTTGCAAGAATCTTACTTAGCAAGCCCTTATTCCAAAAATAATATTGAATATTTCTTCATGTTTGCTAAGAATTATGACACGGATGCGTGTACATTCACATGATTTTTTCGAGGCTTGTTTGATTGTGGTTCTAATTGAAAAGTTAAGGTGGTAGGTTGGTTAATATTATGTTGTATGGCACATCTTTTTCCTAGAGGAAATACCTTCTATCTTCTTTGCAATATATCCATGTTCTTATACTTTCCTTTTGACATGATTTTATATTACTTTTAAATGCTTATATATTTGTTTTTGTAGGTTAGGAAAATTGGTAGCTAAATTGGAAACTTAATTACACTTAACCATGACCTTCTAGCTTGTTAGGTTAGCAGTAGGTCTAGTTGCATTTTATTTCCCATTTTCACTGACCCTGCACTTCCTCTCCTTCTAGTATTTGCATTTTTTTCATGTTTTATTTTCTAAATCTTTCTTTATAGCTTCATTCTCCTTTTTATTTATCCTTTTAGTCTTATTTTCTTGTCTTTTATTATCTTTAATTTCATGTTTTTCTTAATAATAATGTGCATGAAAGATGATCCTTTTCATTAGAAAGACAATGTGGAAAATCTTGAAAGGGAAATTATGACGATAAACAATTCTTAGCTAATGTGTTACCTCTTCTCTATTTCTGTTTATACATATTTAAAGTAAATGAGGTGTGAATGGACAATCTATTCTAGATGGAAATCTGTCCATTGAGCTACAAATTTATTATATCTTCATTCTTACTCAAGCTTGTATTGAATTGATTTTTGACTTTTGACTCAAACAAGTAGAGAAAGGAAAGGAGGAAAAATTTAAATTATCATATTAACTTCCGTTATATTTCAAATCCATTAAAAAAGAAAAAACCCATCCTTCTCTCCATAATTTGGGGTCCTTTTTGCACCCATGTTACAATTCTTTAATAAACTATTCAAGCATTAACTTAAGAAAATTAAGTAAAGGGTGAATGAGAGAAGGGCTTCATGTACATAAAGGTGAAGCAAGTAACTTCATTGGGGTACTATTAGACAAATTTTGAGGTCTAAAATGTGTCTCCTAAGGAATATGTTGTTGTTGTGAAAAACACTCTCCAAATTTTTTTCTATAATTTAATTTTGAAGCTTATTGTGGATCGTGTGATTGGTTATTCCATAGTCACTTCTTGGTTGTTTGATATTTTGGTATGTCTTTCAGCTCCCTTCTTGGAATGTAAGTGTCAAAGTCACCTACCCACACAAGCTTAGTCCGCAATGAATTCATGAGCACATTCCTTCATGTAAGTTTGAACATGACTAGCATAGTTCAACAAGATAGTTCCTATGCAACATTCAATTCAAGGCAACAATCAGTGCGTGCTTTTAGTTCACAACCTCCTACTTCTAGTTGCCATCGTACTTCTATTTCTGTGAGTTTTCAAACTGTCTCTTTTGCATGCCTTTTATTTCGCAAGTGTCGCTTTCATGTTTTCAACTATCACATTAAATTTATTTCACCTTATTAGTTTCATTTTCATGTTATTTTTTTCATGTGTTTCTTTCACCATCATTCACATACCATAAGTGTCAGTCAAACTTTTTTCTTCATATACTTTTGGCATGGAAAGTATCACTTATTGTATAAAATGTGTTTTTTGTTGTTTTAAGGGGTAATATTGGTGCTAATGGGTCATTCTTACCATGTACACATGTATCACACTAATTTCTAAATATTCAAGCACTATCACACAAGTGTCGTTACTATCACTATAAAGTGTACCTTTAGTGTCGTACTTGGGAAACATTGTTGCAATGTCATCGCATTAAGGAAATTATTTTATTCATGTGTTATGAGTGATCAATGGTGTGTCATAAATTCTCTAATTGTGTTATCATCTTCAATTTATGCTATTTTTCACCTTGTTCTCACTAATCCCACACTTATCCAGATCCAAAAGAGTTCCTTCCCCAACAACTTAATCTTACTCGGCCCTCCTGAATTGTGAATTATGGAGTCTCATCCCTCAAGCCCATAAATTTTCTCTTAGAACTGTGCATTGTGTAGTCACACTACCCAGCCTTTACCCTTGAGCTCTAGAACTGTGCAATACTTTCCTTGAGTCACTGAGAACTGTGCACTGTGCAACGCCAAGCGTCAAGCTTCGAACTTGACACCTTTAGCTATGCAACTGCATAGTCCATGAGACTATTCTCCCTCTATAATTTCACATTGGGAAACCTCAAGCCTTAATAATCAACCTTGAGCTCTTGATCCCCTCAACTATGTAGTTACCTAGCCTAACATCTTAGAACTCCACATTGGGAAACTTCAAGTCTCACGCTTCAAGCTTCACCTTTTGACTCCATCAAATACAGAGTCACTTAAGTACGTCCTCCTAGATTTGTGCATTGAGAAATTGCAAGCCTCAAGCCCTAACCATGTGCTCTTGAACCCCTCAATTATGTAATTTCTTGACCTTGGAAAGCCTGAACTGTGTGTTTTGCAGCCTCAAGCCTTAGTACTCAACCTTGGCATCTGAAATTTCTTAATCCCTCAGTCAAGTACTCAATCAATCACCTAGTTCCAGTTTGAACAAGTGATTTCATGAAACATGTTAGATTAGGATTTTTTGGACTGATTTATGCTTTTCATGAGTGTTTTCTAGTTCTAGGTACTATATCTTATTATGAAATTATGATTATGGAGGAGAAGGATATGGATACCATGCTAGAAAACAACTATCGAGATGAAGACACTAGATGATCATCAGGTGAGAAGATGAAGGAAAACACGATTAAAAAAGAAGCGAAAGGATAAATATTTCCTTTAATGCTCCTTATCCTCAATTCAAGAGGAGTTGTAATAAGAAGGACATGCACCATATTTAGAGAAGAAAAAGAAACTAGTAGAAAAGGGTGACTTGACATTGCCATGTCATCACAAAGTCCATGTCGGAAGTGTCATGTCATGTTTTTTCATGATTGATCATGTGCCACATCACTTGGTGGATTATGTAAACTATATATGGAAGAAATGTAATGTAAATTGGAAATCCAAGAGTTGACCATGTAATGTGAAAATTCATGTATGAAGTCAAAAGTGCATAGAGAAGCCAAAGGGTCGTGAGGGTAGTCCAAGAGACAAAAGGGAGGTGAATGATCACCCCATTTTTTATATATAAATCTTCATTTTTCATGTAAAGGACTTTACACCTTGGCTCCTCTTAACAAGAATTGGAGAGGAAGATATTTGTCTTTGAGGAGAGAGTGACTGCTATAATGCTCCATTGTTTGGGCTAGTGGTGTTCAATATTTTGACGTATCTTGGAATTTTTACTTAATTCAGAAGCTCATTTAGCCAAAAAGCTTTCATTCATATGCCATGAATATTGTAATATTTTTCTTTGAATGTCTTTGATGTATGTTATTTTAACGTGTAATAAGAAAATTGAATTATTTTAGTGGCTATGGTACTTATCTTCTTGGAGGAGTGTTGTATTTTCTTCAACAATCATTGCTTCCTTGCAAATTATTTTTTTGTTGATCAACGGTTCATTCATATGTATACACTCATGTACATTTTCTATATTAGTTATATTAATTTTATTTAAAGGGACCACTATTCTCCTCCCTTTCGATAGAAGGACCTTGATACTTTCTGCAACTGAACATTTCACAAAGCATGCTAACTTGTTGAAGAAAAAATACATGTGTATTACTCTCTTGTGTTAAACTTTTAGCCAAGGAAAATCTGCAAGGATAAGTGGCAACCACGCTGATACTTTGAATGGGGCTCCTACTCCAAGATTTGTGAGGCCTAATTGGGACTACACATTGAGGAGACCCCCCCGGCTAACAAATTTCCAACATCGTCAATAAAATGCCACTATAAGGAGGAATATATGATAATTTCTGCTCTTTGACTCTATTTTGAACCTCTTATATAAAATTTCTCATACTCGAATCATACTCCTGAGGTGTTTCTCTAACCTTTCCCATGGTGAAATTTTAATCCCAAATGAGTCTCTCTATGAATTGTCTCAATTCAAGTTTGATGGTGAGGGTTATACATCCATTTCCAAGCATGCATATATCTTCCTTAAGTTTTGTTAGTACTATGAAATTGATGTTGGGAAAAATACTGAGAAGGGGGGGTGAATCAGTATTTAGACCTTACTAAAATATTTTAACTTTTACTTTATATAATTCCATACGCTGCTTTGATGAACCCAACTCCCGTATATACATGCATATAATAAAAGAAACTAGCGTATACTGATATAATTCTACATATTAGAAAATATTTAGCTCAATTTACCAGTCATGCATCTATTACATAATCAAGAAATATGTGCAGTAACAACAGTATAAATCATCACATAATAGCAACACACATGAACACCAATATTTAAGGTGGAAAACCAATTTGGGAGAAAACCACCGGTGCTATCGTCTCTATCTTCAATATTTATTATATGGAAAACTATTTACAATATTGTACTGATGCAAAATCATATTAGTACATAGGCATCTACCTGCAGAAGGCTACAACCTTCTCCTGTTTTCTAGATACTACTGGAAGGGAGATACAACCCCCTAATCTTATTTACCAGCCACTACTGAAAGCGAACTTCAACCCCATGATCAGAACACCAGCTTCTACTGGCAGGAAGCTTCTACTTCCATACTAAAGGCTTCAACACTCAAAACCATTGTAGACCATGTTTCATCAATTTTCATACTAGATCAAATAGCATCAACACAAATCTTCATAAACATCAACAACCATAAACTTCACCCAATACTTCATCAAAATAGTGAGACTACTGTGACCAGAAATTCAGAAATAACCCAGGCTTTAGAATAAATATTCAGATAAAAACTCAACCCTGAACATTCATCAACTTAAAATGCATACGCTACTTTGATTCTATGAACTTGTGTGTATACGCACTTTCCTTCACACCAACCTGCTTATAGCTCTGTGAATTGCTTTTTAGAAAATAATCAGTCTTAGATCTAGTTTTCAGGCATTCAGTCAGATATATTTAGAAATGCAGAACCCTTCATCAGTTTTTCACCATCAACCATGTTTATTCTCTCATTGATCAGATTTGTACATAATCAACTTAGTAGCATATATAGTATTCAAACAACCCAGATCTATAAGAAGACTTCATTGACAGATAGTAGACAAATAGCAGGAATAATAGAAAAACCTCTGCAATAAGCTTTAGAAAACCCTAAATGCCATACGATCCTTTTCTAAAGCAAACCTACGTATATACGCTCTTTTACTGAGACGAACTAGCATGTAGATCTATAAATGTAAACTTTGTAGAATGAACCAGATCCATATAACTTACCCAGATTTATTCACTTGACTTTAGAAAACTTGTGCCAGGTCATACATCTAATCATCTTCTTCAATGGATCACACAAGAGCATAGTCATTTCAGATCTAGAGATCCTGAACCATCATTGTATCTATGGGTGCATCATAGATTCAGATCTATCAATTAGAACAGAGTTCATCCCATGCAGATATGCCTTAGAGAAAATTATTCAGTAACAACCCTTACTTATGCACACATTTCACTATGATCTTCCTCTCCTTATATATATTTATCCTTTACCAATACGATGAGTCAAAACCACACAAAAACCTATGGTATTTTTTGACGGAATCAAGTAGACATCTCAACATTCAATATTGTGGGCTAATACCATGGTAATACCCCTTGGTATCAAACCTTTTGCAGTGAAAAATGCATACGCAACTTGGAATGTACTTATCCGCATGTATACGCAACTTTTCCTTTACAAACCCACATATATATCCTGCAATATCAAAATTATCCAATCTTTTGTTGGTCATTACACAATTCTTCTGATAGACGGCAGAGCCTCTCCAAGAAGACATGTACTCCATCCTTGCCAAAGAGTTGCCATCAAGGACAAAATTACAATATATTAGGATGTAGGAAACATTTTACCATCAATCTCCTCCTTTGGACTTGATTTCAACCATGAAGGTAACCTTTATTCAAAAAAAATGCCAAAATACTCTCCCCCTTTGACATCAAGAGCAAAGGGCAGATCAAATACAAAAACAAGGGTGTTCTTTATTTTTAGTTCTGATTGAATGTGCTCTCCATGAGTTCATGATGAATCTTCACACATATTTTTAATGAAGTACATGACTCAATAACCTCTTACATAATAGACTTCAGCTACCCAACCAAGTGGGTTTACAAATTGGAACAAATCCTTTCATGACTGAATATAACAATTTTACATCATTGGGCTCAACATGACCTTTGCAGAAAATTTCCGATATTACTCAAAGAATATCAACCAAGAGATCATAACAGAAACCAATCAGAATGCAAACAATGCATCCTTTTCAACAAGGCATGTGCTCCCCCTGAGCTTGTGCATCCTGAACATCTTCAACAACCAATTCATCAAAGAAACTTCATCAGGGTGATAAATATCAAAGAATGATACAGAAATATGAGTACTGAATCAAGACAAAGATTATCCAACAACCCCATACCTATTTTGAATGCTAACCCAAATAAATTCTAGCAGTAAGAACTGATACGTAGTTTTATGCACACGAACTCGTGTATATATGTGATTTGACTTTATATAACGCACGTACCAAATTTTAATATTCTGAATTTAATTAGACTTTATTATAGAGCCATAGACAAATCCCAAATTCTGTTTGAGATATTCAAATGCTTCCCTAGGAGGAGGTTTAGTAAATATATCAGCAACTTTTTCTTTGGAGGGAACATGCTCCAACTTAACCTTTTGTTCAAGCACTTTTTCACGTAGGAAGTGGTACTTGATAGGAATGTTCTTGGTCTTGGAATGCATAATAGGATTCTTTAAGATACCAATGGAACTTGTATTATCACACAGAATGGAGATGGGAGGTGAACATTTCATATGAATGTCTTGTAAAGTCTGCATCATCCAAATTAGTTGTGTGCAACATGATGCAACAACCACATATTCTACTTATGTTGTAGATAAGGCAATAGAACTATGTTTCTTGCTAAACCAAGATACCAATAGGGGGCCCATATATAATGAACTGCCACTAGTTCTTTTTCGATCATCAACATTTCCAGCCCAATCCGCATCTATGTAATCATGAAGAGTGAGATCAAAATTCTTTGGATACCATAGAACAAATTTTGGAGTCCCTTGTAGATATTTGAATATTCTTTTTGCAGCCTCAAGGTGAGACTCTTTTGGATTAGCTTGGAGTCATCCAAAAATCCCAACAGCATGCATAACGTTTAGTCTTGTTCCGGTTAGATAAAGCAGACTTCTAATCATGGATCTATATTCTGGCTGATTCACCGTAGGGGAATCATCATGAGAACTGAGATTACATCGAGTTACCATTGGCATACTCATAGTTTTGCAATCTTCCATCCCATACTTTTTGAAATTTTTCTTAAGATATTTTTCCTGTGATAAAAATATACCATCTGTTGGTTGTTACACTTGTAAGCCAAGAAAAAATGTTATTTCCCCAAGTAAAGACAATTCAAATTCTTGCTGCATAACAGAAGCACATTTCTAACTCATGGTCATCAACATATACAACTAAAATCAATAGTTTATCATTCTCAATTTTTTTGTATAAGATACTATCAACAGATCCCTTTGAAAAGCCTTGTTGATGAAGATATTTGACAAGACGATAGTACCATGCCCTTAGAGCTTGTTTGAGAACATATAAGGCTTTTTTAAGTTTGCAAACAAGTTTTCCATCATTTCCCAAAATTAATCCTTCTGTTTGTTCTATATAAACTTCTTCTTCTAGATCACCATTGAGGAAATTAGACTTAACATCCATTTGATAAACTTTGAATTGTTAAAATCTTGAAAAGGCAAGAAACATTCTTATGGCTTCAAGTCTAGGTACAGGAGAAAATGTTTCTTCAAAGTCTATACCTTCTTGTTGAGCATACCCTTTACAAACAAGTCTAGCTTTGTTTCTAATAACATCTCCAATTTCATTTAACTTGTTTTTAAATATCCATTTTGTTCCAATAACATTTTTATCTTAAGGTCCTAGAACCAATTCCCAATTATAATTCTTTTCAATCTGATCAAGTTCTTCATTCATGGTTTGAATAAAACAATCATATTTACTAGATTGGTTTACATTCTGTGGTTCAATAGTGGATAGGAATGCTAGATAGCTAGGGGATCCTACAATATTTCTTCTTGTTTGGACACTTATACTTTTTTTCCCAAAATTTGAGATTTTGGATGATTTTTTTTAACATACCTGGATGGAGCCTTTTCAGATAGATCTTATTCTAGATCTTCATTGGGTTCACCTTCCATGTTGTTTCTATTTGATGTAGGAGGATATACATCATCATCATCTTCAAATGTTGTTGATATTTCCCTTTTTGGAGTTGAAAGAGACTCATCAACTACAACATCAATGCATTCAACAATCTTTCGAAGTATTTTGTTGTAATGTTTATATGCTTTACTTCTAGAAGAATAGCCAAGAAATATTACTTCATCTGCTCTAGGTTAAAATTTACCAAGCTTTTCATCATTTTTCTTGATAAAGCATTTGCTTCCAAACACTCTAAAATGTTATGCAGTTGGAAGATTACCACACTAGAGATCATAAGGATTTTTATCAATATTCACATGAACATGAGCCTTGTTAAGAATATTTACTATAGTATGCACTGCTTCTCCCCAAAAGGTATCAGGTGTTCTAGAATCATCAAGCATAGCAGGTGCCATTTGTTGAATTGTTCTATTCATTCTTTCTTCCACGCCATTTTGCTGTGGGGCTCCATCTACAGAAAGTTGTCTTTTTATGCCATGTTGTTCACAGAAATCAAAGAATTCATTTGATATATATTCCTCTCCTCGATCAAATCTAAGACATTTTATCTTTAGATATAATTCATTTTCAACCAAGGCTTTGAAGATCTGAAAATTTTCAAGTGCTTCATCTTTGTGTTTTGTTAATCCAATCCAAAACATTCTAGAGAAGTCATCAATAAATATAATATTGTATTGTTCTCCAAGGGGTGACTTTTTCCTCATAGGTCCACATACATCAGTATGTATGAGTTCAAGAGGCTTACTTACTGATCCTTATTTGGCATTGAATTGTACTTTGGTTTGCTTATCGAATTGGCAAGATTTTCATACGGTACTTTCAGGTAGAGAGATGTTGGGAAGATCACGAACTGCCTTGAGCTTGCTTGATTTGTTGATTTGAGAGAAACTCAAATGTCCCAATATTTTGTACCATAATAAATTTTCTGAAGACTTACCCAAGTAACATTGTTCTTTACAACCTTTTAATACATACATATTACTTGGTGTTCTAGTTCCTTTTATTACCGTTTTTCGTGTGTCAAGTTCACGTATCACACATTCTTTTGAACTAAAAACAACTTCATTTCCTTGATCACATTTGACTCACACTTAATAGGTTATGTTTTAATCCATCCACATACATATCATTGTTAGGTTATACTTTTTCCTTTAGAAACACAAACCTTTTCCTTTAATGACAATAAGAGTATCATTTCCAAAGGTAACATTCTTTTCTCTTTATAGAGCATTGTACGCAAGGAGTTTACTTCTATCACCTGTCATGTGCTTTGAGCATCCACTATCAATGTACCATTGATTTTATTCCCTTTCTGCGAATAAGGCTATGCCACAATTCTCAATCTGTAAGCCCTTCTTTCTCCATACCTTGGAATTTGAAGGTACATGCTCTTTTGGTTGAAGTTTTCTCCTGCATTCAAATTATCCATGACCAAAGTTATTGCTAATAGAACATTCAATTTCATTTTTAAGAGGAGAGAAGTTGTTATAAGTATTCTTCTTTATTCTAGTCTCATTTCTTTGCTTTCTTTCTTCTCTGGTCATGATGCTTTTGTATGCAACACATTGAACAGATTTATGACCAAAATTATGACATGAGAAACATTTCCCATTAAGGAATAAATTTCTGCGATCATCAAACCTTATATTTGTGTTTACCTGTTGATTGGTATTTCCCTGATTGATATTTCTGCTATTTTTATTTGTATTAAAGTAATCATGCTTAGCCTCTGAAGTTTCTTTGTTATCTTACTGATTGGCATAATGTTGTAGGCTGGCTTTAGCTGCATTTAGATAGCTTGGTGCTGAAGATTGAGAGGATTCTTCGATATATCCAAGACCTATATTTATAAAAGGAGAGCATTGAACCTTGATAATTTCATCTAAGGTTTCAGTTCCTCTAGAAAATCTAAGATTTAAAGTTTTCTCTTTCTCAATTTCCTTTCTGAGACTTACTATTTCACATTCTATTTTCTCATTGTGGTTATCCTTTTCTATAAGTTGATTCTTTAGAGTATCTATCGAAATTTTGTTTTCTTACAAACATATTTTCAGGTGATTAATTTCTTCAATAAAATCATTTTATTCTAGTCCATCCATAAAGGTATCTTTAGCCTCACTAGAGTCCTTTTCAAAAGCCATGAGTTGTCTAACATCTTTATCATATTCTTCTTCTTCACTATTTGATAGCCCATCACTATCCTCATGAGTATAATAACCTTTCTTATTGATAAAATGATTCTTATTTATTTTTTCCACTTCCTTTTCATGTTTTTCTTTATGGGGACACTTAGCAGCATAATGACCAACTCTTCCACAAGAAAAACATTTGAAAGGAAGCTTACTTCTGAACCTTTCAGTGCCAAGTTGTAGCTTCTTTAGAAAATTTATCTCATCTTCTTCTAAAACATACCCTCACCCTTCTTGTTCTTCTACTTCTTTTCCTTTTGCAGCAGTTGTAAAGACAACTTCCTTGACTTCAGATGGACCTCTTTTCTCATTTTAAAATCAGTCAAAATACATGAAGTTGAACAATAGTAAGAGTTTGTATATCCTACTTCTCTTCAATAGCAGACACTTTTGACTTGAATTTGGGAGTTAGAGATCGTAAAACCTTTTCTACCAGAGTAGTGTCAATTATGGCTTCACCCAGATTTCTCATATGATTAACAATATCATCTAGACATAAAAATAAACTGGTAATACTTTCCTCATTTTTCATCTTGAGATTTTCGTATTGAATTCTGAGAGTTTGGAGTTTAGCACCTTTTACCTTGGTATCACCTTCATATCTTAAAATGATTTTGTCCCATATCTCTTTTGTTGTATTCAACTGCATGACTTTGACAAATTCTGATTCAGTTAGACTTCATAATAATGCATTGACTACCTTTGCTTTGGTTTCATATTTCTTTATTTCTACTACATCTATTGGAACTAATGTTGGATACTGATAACCTTCTTCAACTATAGCCCATACATCTACTCCAAGGGACTGTAGATAGGATATTATCCTTGTCTTCCAGAGGATTAAATTGTTTCCCTTGAAGAGAGGAGGCCTGATAGATGTTGTCCCATCTTGATTGCTCATTTTAGTTGATCTTCCTTCCAGCCATTAGGCTTCTTCAGAAGGACCTGCTATGATACCAATTGTTGGGAAAAATACTGAGAGGGGGGGTGAATCAGTATTCAGATCTTACTAAAATATTTTAAATTTTTCTTTACAGAATTCCATATGTGGCTTTGATGAACCCAACTCACATATATACGTGCATATAATAAAATAAACTAGTGTATACTGATATAATTTTGCAGATTAGAAAATCTTTAGCTCAATGTACCAGTCATGCATTTGTTAGATAATCAGGAAATATGTGCTGTAACAAAAATATAAATTATCACATAAGAGAAACACACATGAACACCAATATTTAAGGTGGAAACCCAATTTGGGAGAAAACCACCGTTGTTGTCATCTTTGTGTTTAATATTTATTATATGGAAAATTGTTTACAATATTGTATTGATGCAGACACATATTAGTATGCAGTCATCTACCTACAGAAGGCTAAAACCTTCTCTCTTTTTCCAGCTACTACTGGAAGGGAGCTACAATTCCCTAATCTCGTTTACCAGCCAATACTAGAAGAGAGCTTCAATACCCTAACCAAAACACCAGCTTCTAATGGAAGGAAGCTTCTACTTCCATACTTAAGGCTTCAACACTCAGAACCACTGCAGACCACGTTTCATCAATTTTCATATAGGATCAAAAAACATCAACACAACTCTTCATAAACATCAGCAATCATAAACCTTAGCCAATACCTCAATCAAAATAGTGAGACTACTATAACCAGAACTTCAGAAATAACCCGGACATCAGAATAAATATCCATATATAAACTCAACCCTAAACATTCAACAACTTAAAATGCATACGCTACTTCGCTTCTCTGAACCCATGTGTATACGCACTTTCCTTCACACCAACCTGCATATAGCTCTGTGAATACTGTTTTTCAGAACTTAATGAGTCTCAGATTTAGTTTTGAAGCTTTCAGTCAGATAAATTTAGAAATGAAAAACCCTTCATCAGTTATTCACCATCAACCATGTGTATTCTCTCATTGATCAAATTTGTACATAATCAACTTAGCAGCATATACAATATTCAAACAACCTAGATCTACAAGAAGTCTTCATTGAAAAATAGAAGACAAATAGCAGGAATAACATAACAACCTCTGAAATAAGCTTCAGAAAACCCTAATTTCCATATGCACCTTTTCTGAAGCAAACCCGTGTATATACACACTTTTACTGAGACAAAATAGTGTATAGATCTATAAATATAAACTTTGCAGAATGAACCAGATCCATATAACTTACCCAGATTTTCTTCACTTGACTTTAACAAACTTGCGCCAGGTCATACATCTAATCATCTTCTTCAATGAATCACACAAGAGAATAGTCATTTCAGATCTAGAGATCGTAAACCATCATTGTATCTATGGGTGCATCATAGATTCAGACCTATCAATTAGAACAAAGTTCATCCCATACAAGTATGCCTTAGAGAAAATAATTCAGTAACAACCCTTACTTATGCACACATTGCACTATGATCTTCTTCTCCTTATATAGATTTAGCCTTTACCAATACCATGAGTCAAAACCACACAACATCCTATGGTACTTTTGTACAGAATCAAATAGATAGCTAAACATTCAATATTGTGGGTTAATACCATGGTAATACCCCTTGGTATCAAACCTTTTGGAGTGAAAAATGCATACGCAATTTGGAACGTACTTATCCGCATGTATATGCAAATTTCCCTTTAAAAACCCACGTATATATCATGCAATATTAAAACTATCCTATCTTCTACTGGTCATTACATAATTCTTCTGATAGACTGCATAGCCTCTCCAAGAAGACATGTACTCCATCCTTTGCCAGAGAGTTTCCATCAAGCACAACATTACGATATATTAGGACATAAGAAACATTTTGCCAACAATTGATTGTGAATATGTGGATTTTATTCTTTACTGCCTCACGCTTGAAGGTCGAGTTAGAAGGTGGTGTCACACTGTACCACTAACTTCCATTCATTCTCTTGAACACCTCATTAAGGAGCTTCATTTAGAATTTGACAGGTTTGATTACTGATATGTTTATAAGAGGATTAATAAAATTAGAATGAATATTTATGATTCAATTAAGGATTTCTCTGATCGATCGACTGACCTATGTTATGAATTTCCTGAAGAAAACATAGCTTGGGATTTCTCTAAAAAAAAGTTTCAACATTTTGTTTGTATGGATTTTCATAATGAACTCATACCACCTATTTTTTCTGCTTCCCCAACTCTTGTAAGCCATGGGACACCCCTAATTTAAAATTAGGAACCTTTTTATTCTCTTTTTCATTTTCCTCCTTATTTTTCAGTTATGATGTGGGTGGTTCCTTCTGATCATAATAAATTTTTGAAATATGTAATAAAATTCCTAATACATCTTCTCATCCTCCTTCCTCTTTTCATGATTCATATCCCATGTAGGAAATCCATGAATGGTTCATGAAGCCTATGGTGAAGATTGATTTGTCCATTCCTCAAGATGATATTATTACTCATAATTTAAATTGAATATGATTCGGATACTTTTCGTCCTCTACCTTATATTTATCATGACCCCTTGCCCCTTAATACGCATAGCTTCAATCTCTTCAAAATCCAAGTAGTCAACAGTTGTAAAGTAGTCACATTTCACTGGTAGAGAAGTAGGAAGGTGAATATTATTTCAATATTGTTCTCTTTTTCAAAGTACTCTCTCTGAATATGGTGTTTCCTAACTCTTGGATGATAAAAAATCTAGTAATTTTGGTCTTCAATCAAATATAATCAATTACCCTAATAAATCTTAATTCTTAGGCAACAATTATTCTAATGAGGATGACTCTGTTCACAAATATGATGATGAATTCCCAAGTGCACCATCTAATATTTTATTTTCTTAAGAATTTTTTGTTTCAAAATATTTAGATCTCAAATATATTTCGGTCAAAGAATAATCACTTATGAACACTTATTTCTCTCCACCTCCTATCCCCTGTGATATACTTCTTGTGATACATCAACTTATGATGTGAATTATTCATGTTCTTCAAATTTTTCATTTGATGAGTTGAACCTTGAAATGACACAGGATAGTGAGATTATCCATGATGAAGAAAAGAGCAATGAAATTATCGAGTATACATTCCATCCCTTGTCCTCTCTTTCTTTGTGTGGGGGAAAATATCTGAATCATTATAATCATGAGATTTGTTGGATGCATACATTCTTATATTGGCGATCAGAAGAATATTACGAATTGAGTAATTTCTTTGTTGAATTAAATAATATTATCAAACCAAACATGTATATAACTTCCATATAGATATTGGTGATCCTATTGACATAGCCGATAGTAGTTGTCCAGATGCAATTTTCAGTATGACTCACTTTACCAAATTTTTTTATCTGCCTTTCCAAAGTTTTGGAACTTGTCAGGAACTCAAGGCACTTAAGCTATAATTGATGGTTATGTCAGGTTCTCGTGATCCTTTTGAAGTCACTAAACCCTCTTAGATCTATATTTTCTCACAAAATTCATTCATTCATAGTGTCTCACTAGATGAAAACTCGTTCTTGATGTATTTCAGGATTTCTCATTAAAATTTTCTTATTTCTCTAGATCAAGTTTCTGATCATACTATTGTGTTGAATTAATCATCATAAAAAACTCTTGTATAGAAATCAGGTTTGGAGTGTACATCTTTCATGAATGTGTGAAATTGCGAACCTAATCAATTTGAAGATTAAATTTGGCCGAAGAGTTCATTTCTATTGATTACTATCGAGAATAATCAACCCTTAATTTTTCTTGTGAATTTTGTTCATGAAACCCAAAATCCTTTTTATTGTTAACAAGTGCATGAGTTATTTGTTTTATAAATATCCTCTTTTTCATCCATTATGTCCTGATTAGTTTTGTATATTTTCTATATTAGCATTCCTTTTCAATTATTTCGATGATTTCGATGCTTCTACAATTTATCACTAGTTACAGGGGCATGGTTTGTCACATTTGACATGTGAGGAAGTTGGTTCTATTTTTTGTAGGATTCTTAAAGCTATTCAAATTGATTTTCCCATTTTTATTATTTAATGGGAATTTGATGCTTTAATCAACTCACCTGGTCATGATTCTAGTTCAGATGATTGTCATTCAACTTACTATTCCCTCATTGGCACATTTGATAATATTTTTTTCACATCCTTTGATCCTTATGGTTTAACAAATCACAATCTAGGTATTTTTCATGTAGTTGAGGCACTTCAACATTTTTTTATGGTTATGTGAGGTCCTCAAAGTCTTGAAATGTCAATTGAATATGATTAGATCCATTTTTCCTCACAATATTCTCATCTAGACCCTGTGCTTCTAATTGAAAATTCATATTTTGAAGGATTTTTGGGTTTTCAAGAGGACTGTTTCAAACTTCATGATAAAATATATCATTTCTTGTAAGCATATCACTTAGAAATCCCTTTATATAATAACAAGTTTCAATATTTTCTCATGCTTTCTAAGCAGGATGGTGTTGGTGTCTAGATATGAACAATGTTCAACCCTTTTTCCACATAGATTATCAACCCGAGGGCATTACTTATTTCAAGACTAATGACAAAGTATATGCAGACACAAGCACATGACTTGCTGTAGATCACATGTTTAAGTCCATAACACACAGACCATAGTAACAACAATTAAGAAAACTGCAGAATTGAAAGACATTCACAAAAATTAAATATTAACTGTAACAACGGTAATAAAATCACACTAAATCATAAAAAAAATGCAAGAAAGGAAAACACAGCACCTGATCATAAGACTGGGCCCAACTCTCTGATCAGGGCTACAGTAAACTCATGAATTATAGAAGAAACAACAAGATGTTACATTCGATTAATGACAGAATAGATTTGTTACAAGATTTGTATGTACAAGGGCTTAACCCTGATTCACAGCCCATAGGCATATTTATACAAATGTCTTGGAATCCTCAATTCCCTCCAACAACTCCATAATCACAAAAATACATTTTGTTACAACGGAAACCTAGTTTCCTAGAAGGAAACTGTAAAAAGGCTTAAAATGTCGCTGATATAAACAGAGTTTGTTATGTTGTAACAACAAATGAGGACATCATTGGAGGTGGCAGGTTGTTCCTCGACTCGTGGCTACAACACTCCTGTTTTGGCTGAATCTATAGAAATATCAGAGTTAATATGTAAAAAGGTAAAACCTCTATGACAATTACTTCATTAATCAAATATCCCATGAAAGATAAGGAAAAGGGTTTTACCTCATGTGTTTAAGAATAATAATTGTAGAAAGAGATAGAAATATAGAGTAAAATGGGAGAGGAAAGTATACATATTCGGTACCCAACATCTCCCCCCAACTAGTCTATCTGCATGTCCTCATGCATCTTGTTGTATCCTCAGATCCGTATTGAATCGAGTGTGATTGGAATGAAGTTTTTCAAGGTCATACTCTTTATCCATTTCTATCCCTAGTGGCTTATATACCTCTATCAAAACAACATCCTTCCACCAGTCTAGATCAACGTTGTATGCAGAAGTATACTACTCACTTGGAAACCAAATAAGGTGAAATTGAAACTTGAGTCCCATCCATTTGACCCCACAGGTATGAATGCATGCCACAAAATGTGGCATTCTCTCTAAATCCCATGCAAAGTTAGATTCCCCAAATGGTTATTGTTCTCTGACGGCGGAGGATCACAACATCCACCTTTTCTGACAATCGTCCAGTGCTTCCTTATGAAACATCGTAATCTGGATGAAAAATAGGTCAACACACCATTTTTGGGTTACCAACATGTGTTATTTATGGCCCTCAATCTGTAAAATTGTATAATTCATGTTATAAATTTTTGAGGACTCGCCATGCTCTTTCCTCATCATTAATGGTATTCCAACTTGGTTTTCTTCAAATTTATCCCATGCCCTTCTCCACTTAATCTGATTGATGGTATAAGAGGTGAAAGCTCCTAAATGGATGTCCCTTATGAATGGAACGGGGTTAAAGGACTGATCATGCCTTAAGAAATAACCATTCATGTAGAGCTTGCACATTAAGTGTTGTCCTATGCTATTGTGAATTTTTTTAATACGGAGAAATTGAATGGGATCCTCGATTTCATACCAAATCTCCTTATATATACTTTCGAGACAAAAGAAAAGAAATTTCTCATGAAGTAATAAGGCATAGCTATGTGCAGGAGGTCTGTAAACCATTACCTGTTGTGCCAGGGAGAACATCTTCTCCTTATCTATTTCCAACAGCTGCACTTGTTCTTCCAATTATCCTATTCTGTCCTTCTGTTTAGCTTGCTTCAGTCGTGTCTTATATAAATGATCCATGTACCCTGTGATGACTCTGGTAGCCTATTATCGAACCTAAGTTTTTTCTTTTTTATGGTCACTTGCAGCAGATTGCCACTTCTGGATTTCAGCGGCCAATACAAATTCTCAGCCTTAAAACAACTCTTCAATCGCACCAGTCTAGGTGGTTGGAGAGGAGACCTCAAATTTTTTCTTTGTTGCCCTCCATTTAAATATTTTTACCTTATTCTTACCTTATTTTTCAACGAGGAAACTTGTCTTTTCAAATCCTGAACCTCCCTTTTCAGTCTGATGGTTTCACTGAACTATCATTGATACCTCTTTTTGAGAGGTATCCTTCTTTTCTCACACCATTCAATCCATTATTTTTTAATAGTAAATTTAGTTTCTGGGCCTAAGACAGGCTCAGGAGGTGGAAAAATGTTGTCAGTATTCTCAGCGGATTCTCTTGTTAAGCCTTTCCTGCTGGGCTCCCTATCTTCAAGGGATTCTTTCTCTATATTCGCTTCGGGGACTCCTGCCATCTGGTCAACATTTTCAATTACCACTTTGTGTTCTGGTGTCTCCACAAGATTTCTATATTCTTCGCGAGCCTCTAAGTGCTCTAACAGAGGTTTGGTAGTGACTAGGCCAACATTGGTCGTGTCAACAAATTTAACAACTGCTGGGACAACAACTTCCTCTGTTAAACCATTAGGGGAATTTTGAGGTTTAAAATGGGCCTCCTAAGGAAATTATAGAATAATAGTGGAAATAATAAAACAATATTTGATTACATCATCAAAGTTTAGAGGGAAAAAAGAAAAAACTACTTTTTCAACTCATATTTTTAACTTATCTCACAATGTTTTTATTCAAATTTCAAGCGGGAGTACTCGTTGGATGAAAAATTTAATTCCTCATCCAAGGAGTACCCATGTTGCATACTTTTGATGTGTCCTGAAATAAGAAAAATGAGAAATACATGAAAAACATGATTGTAATGATGTTTTTTAATGTATTTGTCATTTTTCGTGTAGAAGAGTCCATAAAAAAGTATGCAACATGGGTACTCCTTGTATGAGGAATTAAATTTTGCATCCAACAAGTACTCCCACTCAAAATTTGAGTAAAAACTTTGTGAGATAAGTTGAAAATACGAGTTGAAAAAGTAGTTTTATTATTTTATTATTTTTCAATCTTTTAACCCTTTTACTTAAAAAAAGGTGAATCAACCCCCATGGTTGACATCATCATCTTGAATCCTATTGGTTCTCATAAAGTTTATTTTTGTTGTACATTTTCCTTAGGAGGCCCATTTTAGACCTCAAAATTCCCTTAATGGTTTGGGCAAGCAGAATCCCCTCGCCCCTCTAGGCATCATGGACTGGAATGGAGAGGAGGGGACAAAATCATCATCCTCATTTCCGGCTTGAACTGGAACTTCACGCATTATTATCTCAACCGGGGTTGATGTTGATTCTTGTGGAGCATCATCGATTCCGCAGCTTGCTTCCCTTTTTTCCTCTCGCTCTTTGTTCACCATTTCTTCTTCTAGTGTTGATACTGGTTCTTGTGGGACAGAATTGACTTCCTGGTTCATTTCATCTCTACCTCTTTGTTCCTCATGAATTTCCTCTTTTTCCACAATTGGTACCAGTTCTTGAGGAACAATGTTGATTTCGCAGGTTGACTCCTCCTGTTCTAGCCAATTTGGGGGTGGTTCTTGTGTAACACACCCACTCGTATCAACATCCATATTTTCTTGGGTAGGTGATGCTGTTTCTTGCAAAAAAACATCACTTGCCATTTCTATGTCCTCCATTTCACTCCCTTGTTCTTCATTGACAAAAGTCAATGACTGTATGGCAGTCTTGATTTCCTGCACAATGTCCATAATCTCTTTATCTCTGGGATCTTTAAGCGAGGCTGTTTCTTGTGTGGCAACCTCGAATGTGTCGCTAGTTACCTCCTCCATTCTCATTTCTTCAGGTTACTCCTGATCGACCATAATTTCCACTTCTTCGGGTTCCTCCTGATCAACTTCCATTTCCATTTCCTCGGCTTCCTCTTGGTCAATCCCTTCTGAATGTTTTTCTTCTTCCAAACTACCCGGAGAGACTGGTTCCTCTTCTCTAGTAGCAATAATGGCTACTACCTCTTCTTCTAAGCACCCATAGAGTTCCACCCAGGAGAATTCAAGCCTATTTATTACATGAATGAACAACAATCACTCCAATCCGTGATTTGAAAGCACTGCTAGCAATCAGCACAAATGCCAAGCAGCCTGTGCCATATGCTACATTTTTTTCAATAGGAAGAAGGGCATGTTCAAGGCATGTACCTGAGCCTATGGAAATCGAAGGTGCGTTAAAATTTTAAAACGATATTTAAATAGAGTTGTGGCCCGACCTTCGCAAGTTATGTATTTTATTACAAAACCTACAATTTCATTACAAGGATACAACACCGTCCTGTGCTCATATCCTATTCCTATTTGAACGACAATTTCACCTGCCTACAAGAACATTTCAGGAAATTCCAGGAGAGAAAATTTCTGAGTAAACCATTGTTGCCCCTGCTATCTCAGCCTGCTAACATCTGTAATTACCTCTTCTGTTACAACAACTTCCAAACCTCTGACCCATAAGTAGTTCTCCTATAAATTTAGTGTGAAATCCATTGTGATTCCTCCTTCAAATCCCTGCAATCTATCAAAGTAGGTATCCCACCTTGCATCGACAAATATTTTCCATACTTCTGGATTGCTACAGACTGAAGCTGTTTTTTCAGGTTCATGCTGCATAGCCAACCCACCCATATTGTGGAGACTTGTACCAAAACTTCCTATAACATCAGACCGTTGGGCGAGGTGGTGGATACCAAAATTCAGAGAAACAACATGGTGAAAATGAATATGGTAACGGTAAATACCGATGGTAATTCTCGTAAACTGAGAAAAACCATAAAATAAATATGGTAAGTGTGATGAATAAAAACAATAACTATTTCGTATGGAATGGAAAAGACATATTACGGATCCCAATACATATTGAATGATTATATCAAATGTTGATGGGGATCGTAAGGTTTTCCTATCCATAGACTGTCATAATGATCTATGAGGTAATTATTACGTCATGCTTGACTATGATGACACCCCCCCAACTTAAATTTTTTCCATCCGTGGAGCTAAAATATTCAGATGGGATATTTAATTAAATTGGTAAAAGTCACGTGGAGGCATACTTGATAGCCTACCTGGATGATGTGACAGTTGGTAGGATGATGACACAGAAATGATGCGGATGGAGTAACAACAGTACGAGTAGCAGCATCTAGAGTAACAACATCCAGTGTAATGCCATCGAGCAACAACATTGGAGTAACAGCAGTGCAAGTAACAGCATCCGGAGTATCAGCAGTGTGAGTAACAACATCCGAAGTAATAATAGTACAAGTAACAACATCTGGTGTAGCAGCAGTACAAGTAACAACATCCTGTGTAGCAGCATCTGGAGTAATAGCATCAAGTGATAGCATCGGAGTAAAAATAGTATGAGTAACAACATCTGATGTAGCAGCATATGGAGTAACAGAATCGAGTGGAAGCATCAGAGTAACAACAGTATGAGTAACATCATCTGGTGTAGCAGAATATGGAGTAACAGCAGTGCGAATAGCAGTATCAGAGTAACAACGGTATGAGTAATATAATCCAGTGTAGCAACATTTGGAATAACAGCAGTGCGAGTAGCAACATCGAAGTAACAACAGCAGCTGAAACTTTGGAAATATTTCTTTGATTTTTACTCCTTAGTAGTAAATTCTGCAAAAAGACAACATAATAAAACATAGTTATTTATTAGTAATATATATATATATATATATATATATATATATATATATATATATATATATATATATATAAAGGGTGTAGAGGAAGAGTTCTCTGTGCTGATGACCTTCAAACTAGATTTCTCAGAGAGGTGTTTGATAAAGGCATCCTTAGAGGTTGGGCAGTGGTACAATCTTAGGCGATGTCCATTGACTATAAATGAAGCACGTGTGCCATAAATTTTGACTAGCCTGATTGTTCCATTATCAAATACAATGTCCACCTCATAAGGTCGCATCCAACGAGTGTAAAGATTTCCTTTAAAATCCTTAAAGAGGGATTCATAAAGTAGTGCCCAATATCCAATTTGAAACAACTTATTTTTAATAAACTTATCATGCCATTTCACTCTCTGTTGTTGAACAAGAGTAGTTCTTTGGACAACCATTGAACGGATTTCATCTCGTTCATTGATTTGGGCTAGTCGGTGTTTCTGGGCATCTGATAGATCCAAACCAACTTCAAGAGTTGTTCTGAGCTTACTAATTTCAAATTATATTGGAAACAATAGGGATTTCCCATAAACCAGATCGAATGGTGAAAACCCGGTTGTATTTCTCCATGTTGTTCTGTACACCTAGAGAGCTTCAGGAAAATTCTGAGCCCAATCCCGATCACGGTAAGCCATAGTTTTTGTCAAGATGTTTTCCAATGTCTGTTTGTGCATTCCACTTGTCCATTCTCCTGGGAGTGGTATGGAGATGTCACTCTGTGCTTGAACCCATATTTCTGCATGAGCTTTGCTATCATGTGTGATGTGAAATGTGCTCCTCCATCTGAAACAATCTCTCTTAGAGTACCTTAACAAGCAAAAAATTCTTCAAATAGAAAATCTGAGACCACCTACTTTGTTTCTTTCGCAATAGCTTTGGCTTCCACCCACTTAGTCACGTAATTGGTACAAACCAAGAAGTGGATTTTTTGTTGGGATGGTGGGTTAAAGGGTCCAGCAAAGTCAATATCCCATTTCTCAAAAGGCTCGAGCACTAAGTGTGTCTGCAAAGGAATTTCATCAGCTCGACCAGGCTGCCCCATTTGTTGGAAACTATCACACCTCCCAACATAATTCCATGCATCACGAAAGGTATAAGTCCAGTAATATCCCATTTGTAGCACCTTATGGCCTATTATTTTGTCTGCAAAATTCCCTCCACAAGGGCCATCATGATCAACTTTTAATATATTGTAAATATCATCCTCAAACACACAACGCTAGATCTTCTTATCTACTCCTGTGTGAAAAAGGTACCCTGCCATCCAAGAATATAAAGCATCGTCATGAATAATTTTTCGTTGTTCCCTGTATGAAAAATGAGGAGGCACTTTCCCTGTAGCAAGATAATTATCAATATCTGGATACCACGGAGGTTGAGTAGAAACTGCAAAAAATATGCTCATCGAGAAAAATATCTTCTACAAGTGTGAATTCATCATTTTTATCCATTCTAGATAGGAAATCAGCCACTACATTATCTTTTCCTAGCTTTTCTACTATTGTAATATCAAATTCTTGAAGAAATAGTAACCATATTGTAATACGGCCAGGAGTAATAGGTTTATTCATCAAATACCTTATTGTTGTGTGATCAGTATGGAAAACAGTATAATACCCAGTGATGTAGTGCCGGAACTTATTGATAGCATAAATGACAACCAAGAATTCTTTTTTCTATCACTGTGTAATTTAATTTAGCAGGAATTAAGTTCTTACTGATAGTAAATTGCATATGGTGTTTTTTCTACCTGTTTTCCTAAAACAACCCCTACTGTTGTCTGAGGAGCATCGATATGTATGTGAAACGGTAATTCCCAATCAATTCCTCAGAGGATTGGAGCCATGCACACCAGCCCCTTAATTTTCGTAAAAGTTGTCTCACAATCTTCAGTCCACAAAAATTTTGCATCTTTTGTTAGCAATTGAAATAGTGGGTGTGCTATTTTAGAAACAATTTCTATAAAGCATCTATAATAACCAACACAACCAATAAAGATACGTACTTTTGTGGGTGTTTTGGGTACTGAGAAGTGTAATATTACCTCTACTTTAGCCGGATCAAATTGAATTCCAACAGCTGAGAGAAAATGTCCCAATACTACTCCTTCCTCCCTCATCATATGGCATTTCACTGTACTCAGAGATACATGAATCTGCTTACATTTTTTAAGTACTTTCTCCAGATTTTCCAACCCTTCCTCAAATGAGTTCCCATATGGAGTAAAATCACCCATATAGATCTCAACACTATCATCGACTAAATTAGAAAAAAATCCCAAGATTGCCCTTTGGAAGGTAGCATGAGCATTACACAGGCCAAATGGGAGGACCCTGTATGCAAAGGTTTCCCAGGGGCATGTGAAAGTTGTTTTATCCTAGTCTTCTGGGGCTATCTAGATCTGGTGACCTCCAATAAATCTATCTAGGAAGGAAAATAACTTCTTCCCAGCCAAGGTATCCATGACTTGGTCAATGAATGGCAAAGGGAAGTGGTATTTTTGTGTTGCCTTATTTAGTTCTCTATAGTCTACATAGATCCACCATTTACCACTATTTTTGGGAACAATAACTAGCAAAGATACCCATTGGCTATCTGACAATGGGTAAATTAAGCCTACATCCAATCATTTTTGTAATTCTTCCTTGAATTTTCTTTTGAGAGCAGGGTTCATCCTCTGTTCATGCAATCTTATAGGGCGGAAATATTCTTTAATATATATATGATGAGTACATAGATTGGAAGGGATCCGCTTCATGTTGGTATAGTCCCAAGAAAAATCTTCCTGCTGATCTTGAAGGACTTTTAGAAGCTATTTTGTCTAGGATTCAGACAGGTTTGGGTTAATATTAAGTGTTTTCCCTGGTTCAATCTCAATTGGAATACTATGATCATGGGATGAGGTTACAGGAATGTCTTCAATGTCATCTTTTGGTTCAATATTTTCTTGTGTCTCATAGCTCATAGAAGATTCTAGAATATGTCGAGTTGAATCAGAAACATAACTGGAATCATTAATGAAGGCATTGATAACATCGTCCTTAGTTTTTGTTTTGAATTGAAAGGCCTGGCCAATAGTGAGGACTAGTCTAACATCTTCATTTTCAGGTTCAGGCTCTTCTATAGGTAGAGTTTTCTGACTCGGTAATGATTTTTTAGATGGGATCAGTTCTGCAGGAGGATAAAGCTTAAGATTCTTTATAACTGCCCCATTTGATATGATCATATGCCCAGATTAGCACCCTATGTAGGTGTCTACAGTTTCAAGTCAGGGTCTTCCTAAGATCAATGGGTGACCACCTACTGAGGATCAGGTCTGTAATATAAGAAGATCCACAGGGTAGTGCCATGAGTCTACTGAAATGATCACATCCTCTAATTTCCCCACTGGTTTAATTATGGATCTGTCTGCAAGTTCCAAGATAGTAGTGGTTTGTTTAATGTTTCCAAAACCTAATGTGTTCACTTTTTCAGCAGTGATAATGGTGATGGAAGCTCCCAAATATACGAGTACATTTGGGATTTCAACCCTATTAATCTGTATTGTTAGAATCGGGTTCTCAGGTTCTCTATATTTTATAGGTATGATCTTTCCTAACATGATATAGGATAGTCTGCCCATTACATGAATGGTTAGTGGATGCTTAGGTTTCCTCCCTGGTTTCTTAGAGTAGTATTCCTTTAGGGTTTTTGTGTATATAGGTACATCCCTCATAGCTTTTAATAGGGGTATTTTAACAAAGAGATTCTGCAGCCCCCCTTGGAAGTCAAATTCTTCTTGAGGGTTCATTTTACTCAAGGTTAGTCTTTCAGGATATGGAGGAGAAGTTAAATGACCTTGATTAGGGAAAGTTTGGGGAGGTGTCTGAGTTACTATGTTTTGGTATGAATTCTCCCTCACTGTTCTCTATTCTGGATCAGTATCTTAACTATAATTTTTTTTTGTAATAATAGGTGAAGTAGGTGCATTCACTACTTGGCTAGACCATAGATTTATCTCATTGAGTCCCATGGTAGAGATGCTGTAATACGAAAGGTTTAGAGTGTCTATTTGTTGGACCCCTTTATTGTTCAGATTCGTGTTGGGATAGATAGGAAGTTGGGGTCTAATGGCTAGGTTTCTTGGGGTTACATTGGATGGAAACTGAAGTTGTTGAGGCATAGACTGAGGAAAATGTCTGGTAGGAGAGGGCCCACGCTAGGCCTAATTCCATGAAAGATTCAGACTGGCCTAGGGAACCCATTGTTGCCAAGGGGGATACCGATATTGAGACCACATAGCTGGAAACTGTGTAGATTGGGGACCCATGTTGAAATTTTTAAAGTACTAAGATGGGTCCTGAAACATGCCTGGATTCATAGCTGGTGGTCAAGGTTACCACAACTTCTTCTACCCCATGAAGTACAACTGGTATACCACACTTTCTTCATTTTCTCCTTGGAAAACTTCTTTCAACCTAGGGAAGGAAGGACACGAACTTGTTTCGTGAGTCTGTTCACTGATTGCGCAGGCCTCCACCATGTTCAACGGGCATTCCTTCAAAGGATGCTTCTTTCTTCACTGTGGGAAGAATATGGCCATGGTTTTTACCAACTCCATATGCTTCTGTTTTGCCTGCAGAGTGTCCAATTAGGTTGAGAGTGTGCTCAGAATATCAATCCTTAGGTTTTCCAGTATATTTCCAATTTCTACTTTTGTAACCCCTCCACCGGAAGTCTTGGATGACAAAATCTCCTTTCCACTCCTTGCAGCCCGCCGTGAACACTTAATACAATAATCATAGATAGTATCGAAGTCTTCTTTGAAAATATTCCCTTTGCCAATTATATTCAAAAGCTGCAGAGAGTCTTCCCTAAGTGCTCGGAGAAGAATGATCTTCAAAATGTCCTTGTCTAGGTCACTATGTCCTGACCTCTACAATATTTATTTAAATCGTTCTACATAGTCCTCCATGTTTTCGTCCTCTTTCTATGAAAATTTAAATATTTCCTCCTTAATGTCATGAGACTTACAGTAATCTTAGTATTTCTCCAAGAAATATTCTTTAATCCCTTCCCATGAGGTAATCGTACTCCCTCCTAAACCCATGAACCATCTAAGGCTGTCCCCTTTAGGGTAGCAGGAAACACCTTCAATTTCTGAGCATCAACAATTAGTCATATCCTCGACAATCAATATCAAATTCAAAGAGGAATGTATCGGGGTCTTTAGAAGAATGCCCATGGAAACTAGGCAAAGTTGTTAAAGGGATGGGCCTCATTGGTGCATCTCCTGTAACATTTCCAATGGGAAAATCAATAGAGGAACTTACAGGTGCCATAAATACCCTCCAATACTCACTTGGAATTTTGGCATGTTCTGTAGCTGGCATTTGGAGTGATTCAATTGTAGGAGGTTGCACCATGCCCCCCTGGTCCCTTGGTGACTCAAAATATTTCAAGAATTCTTTTACCAAATTAGAATTTTTTGATTCAGCTGTGGGAATTTTTATAGCGTTGCCTTGGTCTCATGGGGATGAAAACCCTTTTAGAGGTTCTTGTTTGTGCTCAACCTAGTCTCCTAAATTGAGTTCATTTAATTGTCAACCAGGGTTGGTAAACTGTTGAAGTGAAGTGCACTGTATGTGCCTAAGTGTTTGTTTCTCAATGCGTTGTGTTTAGTGTTTTATGATGTTTTTGGTCTTTTGATGGTTTTATGTTCACAAGGAAAACAACTAAATGCTAGTGGAAGGAAGCTACTGGTCAAAAAAAAAAGTGAAGCCTAATTTATTGATGACAAATGATAAATGCAAATACAAATACTGAAACAGAATCAAACCTAAACTATGACTAAGCAGAATACAAAGCTTGATAATGGCTTCAACAAAATGAATCAAAACATAAACTTAACTTGTCCAATTCTTTCATTAAAGGTATTTTGGAAGAGCTTGAGAAATGGGAAACTAAGTATACAAATTATCCTAACTAAACAATTAAACAATCAGCTTATAATGATACAACATTTTATCCATGATTAAATATTTTTTGAAACATATTTGGAGAAGAAGATTGGTAACATCATAAGATCTCTACTCTAAGACTAGCTCCTAATTCTATTCTGCAACCTAGTTTAACATCACTAAACCTTACTCAAAAGTTACAGATTTATTTTTAAAGTATTCTTTTGAGAAAAGGCTTTGTTTATGAAATGATAAAGAGGTTGCAAAAGTACTTCAGGCCTTGGGATGATACTGTCTTCTGTACAGATGGTTATGAGTCAATTATAGATTTGGAACAAAAGAGGTTTTGTAAATAATGAAGGTCGTATTGTTTAAGTTTAACAACTAATGTAATCTAATATGCAATGGATGACAACTAAATGTGGAATGTAAATACAATGAGCTAAGCTAAAACTGAACTAAGATGTCACTAGTCTACAATAAACAGTGCTGAACTAACAAGCCATTATCAAACTCAAAACAAAATAACAGAGCATGAATTGAATGCAATTTGACTCCGGAGTACCCAAACTAAATTATCATGCAATTAATCTATGGGATTCTACAGCCTATTTTGTCCATCATGAATGGTATTTTGGAAGAGCTTCTTAGAACAATCCTGGCTGTACAATTCAGTGCAAATGCAAACATAAAGACTGAAAGCAATTTAAAAACTAAGACATCACAGCTATCTCCTACCCATTATTATGATATTTTGGAAGAGCGTTTTAAGAGTAAGATCAGCTATGCTACTTAGTGTAAACAAACAACTGAAACCTTCAGTATCACAGTCATGCCTTAGACATCATAAGGATTTTTTGGAAGAGTTTACTAGAATAAGTTCAACTGTGATAATGAACAAAATAAATTACAAATAAATCCTACAACACTACAGCCATTTCCCATTCATTATCATGATCTTTTGGAAGAGTTTCTTAGAACAAGTATAGCTATAGTGGCTAATGAAATTAACTATGAACTCAAACTTCAAAAAACGTGAAAACAACTAAGATACTTATCTAAATTACGAAAGTAAAGCCGTGCAGGAGGCAGGGGCCCTCTACCACCAGACGGAATCTAACTCAAAATCAACTCAACGCGTTCAAAGCAATGTTGTCTTCTTCATTAAAGGAAAATAACTTAAAACAGAGTATTCTCGGTCTTCAGAAATATAGCAGTCAATTCATGAAATCTAAGCAAAATCTAGAGCTTGTCTCTCGGTTTCCCGAGTGTTTTTATAACAAATCTACATAAAAGAACTTGCAACAATATGGGGATGATTGTCTTTCCTTATCAAAATCGTACTAGGACTCTAAAGATGGCAGCTTAAAGGGACAAAGGACGTCTGGACTATCCTATTCCTATTAGAATTCTGCATCCTTAAATGAGTTCCCACGTACCAAAACCACGTCCAGAATTCGGTTCATTCTTCATGGTGAGCAACGAACGATGAGGACATGATGTGGAATATACCCATGTGTGGCTTTTCCTGAGAGGACACCTGGAACATGCTTGAACATGAAGACAGCTGCAGAATTGGTGGTTAGCTACGGAATGTCTGCATTCTGTAGCTACTTTCAGTTCACAATGCATTACAATGACAAAATCAAAAAACTTAGCAAGTTAGCCATGTTAATCATTCTAAAAGTAATTTTAACTAATTTCATTGATCAATTGGGTCTGGGATAACAATGGAAAAAGGAAAATAGGGTAAAGTAAGATGAAAGAAAGAATAATCTTGGGGCTCAACATACCCCCACTGCTGACTTCTTGCATGTCCTGATGCAACTTATTCCATAAACTCAGAGACTTCTGCAAGAACATCCAACCCTCTTCTTCTTCTTTGCCTGGAAGTTAAAGATCTTCTGGGTTTCCTGATGACTAACTTGAACCTTAAGTTGATAAGTGCCCTGATTAGCTTCTTGTTCCTCTTTTTCAACTTTTCATTAGCCTTTTCCACTTTGTCCATTTGTAGATATAAGGTTGAGTTCATACTGGTTTTGAGTTTGACTTGTTCCTTCAGAATATCATTCTCAGTTTTGATATGTCTATTAAGTACTTCCAGCTCATACCTATCTCTTCTTAACACATCTATTTTAGACAGTGGAGGACTAGGGGTTCTATCTCTACTCTTTGAAGCTTTCCTTTCCAATGTTTCAACATAGTCATAAACTTCTTGCTGAGCAGGGTCAATTTCAGGGGTTTCTTCATTAAAATCTTCTTCAACATCTTCTTCAATAGATGTTTCCTCATCTTCTATATTTATCACCCATGTTTGTTTCATCTATGTTTTCCTTAGTTTCCCCCTGAGTCTATGGCTTCTTCTTGGCTGGGATGATCCCTCTCCTTTTTTTGTGGCAGATTTTCTGATTACCCTCTCTTTCTTAAGTTGTCTCTTAATCTGAGTCAACTTCTCAGAGATTATTTCTTCACTACTTTCCTGTACTGTTTTGTCAATTTCAATTTTAGAGGCTCTCCATTTTCTGCTTCTCTTTGTAGGCTGATGTTCAGGTGAAGGCTCTTTTGGTTCCTCAAAGTGATTTCTTACCAAGAAATTATCCCAAGTATCTTTTGTTTTAGCTAAATGGTGTTCAATTAAAATCTTAACCAAGCCATGATGGTATAGAGTTGTCTCTAGGAATTGGACTCTCCTTTGAACACTAGAAGCCATCTTTTTTAAACTTTGAAGCAAGAAATAGGGAAAATTTAGCTCTTCCTCCAGAAAATGCATTATCAACCTAATATGGTAAACATAAAATGTGCCATATCTACCTTCACAAGTGATAAATTTTTGTAGAATAAGCAATATGTTTCTCCATTTATTTTTTAATGTAGAACTTGGAATTCCCTTTTTAAACACAGTGACATCCATACCTGGTGATTTTAGGATTTTCTTCCATGATTCATTATGAAATTCTCTGCTTTTAAACCATCTCTCTCCATGTCTAAGCAATCTTGTTGCTTCTGCAATAAAAACCTCTGTGACAGTGAATTTAAAATCTCCAACTTCAACCTCGGCTCCTTTGAATGACCTTGCAAATGTTTTAGCAACTTCTTTGTGGAAGCCATTAAATTTCTCAAGAAATTGTAGCCATCCTTCCTCTTGCAACATTTCTCTACTTCGAGGGTATCCTTCCAGGTATTTTGTGCCCACTAGTTCAGTTCCTACAATGAGGCCCATAATTCCTTCTTCAAATTTCAGATTAGTACTCTTTCTGCTCACGGAAACAATAACTTCAACCTTCAAACTGATATACCTCTGGTTCACAGTGATAGTGATTCAATTTTCACACTGATATACCTCTGCTTCACGGTGACAATGGCTTCAAATTCCACACTGATATGCCTCTGCTTCACGGAGATAGTGCTTCAATCTCTGCTCACAGTGATAGTGGTTTGATATTTCAAACTGATATACCTCTGCTCACGGTGATAGAGATATCTCTGTTTTGTGGAATGAAATGATGAAGGGTTGGCTACGGAATGAAGTGATAGGAAGTAGTTACAGAACGATTTAATGAAGTGAGGTGAAGAAAACAAATCAATGAGTGAAAATACTGCGGAGATTTTTACAACAGATTCAAAAATCATCATTAAATGATTTGGCTGGGTGACGCGAGGAAATCAAACACTTCAGCCTTTTTAACCGCTTAAATGATGATCGGGTATAGAATTTGAAATGAAATATTTTTATCCAAAGTTTTGCGGAGGGTATATTTGGCATGATCAATAAAAATAATCAAAACAACTTTTTCGAATGATTCATAACTAGACTATACTAAATTTTTTATGAAATTCCATTATAACCAGAACTTTTTTACCTTTGCTTTTCATTTTCTTTTTGTGGTATTTGTATACTTTGTTCTCCTCTGGAAGAGTCTTCATAATCCTTCTTGATTCTTCTTATTCATGGATATACTGGATCATCTTGTTGCATTTCAAATGTTTGTTAATCAATGCCTTCAGGATCTGTAGCTGCAGAATGACTGTCTCGCTGTGGAAAGTCTGATTAGCCGCAAAATATCTGTTTAGCTGCAGAATGTACCTGTAGAGAATTTTAATCATGGAATGGAGTGGTTTGGAATATACATAGAATATTTTATGGAATGAGTGAAGATAGGTGATGAAACATGGTATAATGGAATATGTATGAAGTGAATGATGGAATGGGATGGATTCAATTTATGAGATGGAGTAGAAGAATATAAGAAATGGCCTACAATCCATGACATGTGTTATTCATTTGCAGAAAAACATCAAACTTTAAATTTTGATATGAAAATGAGGTGGATGAAGTATGGAATGAGATGAATGAAATATGGAATGAAGTGAAGTATGAATGAATGAATGAAATGGAGTATGGATGGATAAGTAAATGGAATGAAATGAAATGAGATGGATCATAAGTGCAATGGATCTGAACTTATGATTTTGTAACAACTACTTGCAGAAAATAGAAAAGTTAGAGTGTCAGAAAGACTTTGATTTTCACCCTATCTTTTCTGTATAAACATGCCAATCAGTGATTGGTTTTCATGTTTATACTTTTTTTTTTTTTAAGAAATGCTTTTAGAAAATTCAATGAAGTTGATGAAGAAGAAAGATTCTTCTTCATTAACTTCACATCACTGTTTTCCTGGAACTTCTTGACAAATTCTTCTCTTGAGAGTGGTTTGTGATACAGCTTCAATCTATGACCATTCAGAAGAAAAGTGACCTCTTCTTCATCTATTGTCCTGATTTTTACTGCTCCATTGTCAAAAATTTCAACAATTTCATATGGCCCTAGCCAATGTGTTTGAAATTTACCTTGAAAATCCTTGAATTTTGAATCAAACAAAAGAGCCCAGCCACCTTCTTTGAATTTCTTCTCTTTGATGTACTTATCATGCCATCTAGTCCTTTGCTGTTGGACTAGACTTGTTTTCTGAACTGCATCTTGTCTGATCTCATCCAATTAATTAATCTGCTCCAATCTATGCTTTTGTGCCTCCGTTAAATCAAGTCCTAGCTGAACTACCATTTTGAAGGTTTGAATCTGGAACTCTATGGGAAACAAAACTTGCTTTCCATAAACAAGTTCATAAGGAGTATGGCCTGTTGTGTTTCTCCATGTAGTTCTATAGGCCCACAAGGCTTCAGGAAGCCTATCTACCCAATCTCTTCTATGTAAATGAACATTCTTTGTTAGGATTCCTTCAATGACCTTATTAGTAGATTCCACTTGACCATTTGCTTGTGGATGATAAGGAGTAGATTTTCTATGCCTAATTTTGTACCTCTCCATCATTTGTTCCACTAGCCTTGATGTAAATTGAGCCCCTTGATCTATAACAATTTCCCTTGGGACACCAAAATGAGTAAAAATATCCTAAAAAAGAAAAGTAACTACAGATTCTTCATTAGCAAAAAGTAATGGCTTGGCCTCTACCCATTTGGTAACATAATCAGTGCAAACTAATATATATCTCTTTTGTCTTGATGGGGGACTAATAGGTCCTACAAAACCCAAAGCCCATTTTTCAAAAGGTTCAATATGTACCTGAGGTTGTAATGGCATCTCACCTGAAGGAGAAGGTTTCCCTACCCTTTGGCAACTGTCACACCTTTTGACATATTCTTTAGCATCTTTGAACAAGGATGGCCAATAATATCCTAAATTAAGGATCTTATAGGCTGTCCTTTTATCAGCAAAGTGTTCGCCACAAGGTTCATCATGACATGCTTTGAGAATCTCAGGCATCTCATCTTCCCGAACACATCTTCTAATGATCAAATCTGGACCTGTCTTGTACAACTCATTAGCAACCCATGAATATTTTGCACTGTCATAAATGATTTTTCTTTTATCTCTTGCATTCATTATTGAAGGAAATTTTCCTAAAACTAAATAATTAGCAATGTCAGCAAACCAAGGAGTTTGGGTAGAAATTGCAAAAAGATATTCATCAGGAAATTGATCTTCAACTGGAGTGTCATCTTTGATATTTTGGAGTCTAGATAGGAAATCAGCTACTGTGTTTTGTTTTCCAGGCCTATCTAGAATGGTAATGTTGAATTCTTGTAAGAGCAATAACCATCTTATGACTCTGCCATTAGTAATTGATTTGTTCATTAAGTATCTAATTGCAGAATGATCAGTGTGAAAAAAAATTTCATAGCCTGTTATATAGTGTCTGAATTTGTTTATGGCATGAACAACAGCTAAAAACTCTTTTTCAGTTACAGTATAGTTTAACTTTGCAGGAGTCAAATTTTTACTGGTATAGTAGATGGCATAAGGAATCAAGTATTTTTGTCCCAATACTGCTCCTAGAGCTGTATCAGAGGCATCTGTTGAGATATGAAAAGGTAACTTCCAGTTAGGTCCCCTTAAAATATGTGCTTTAGAAATTTTGGTTTTCAGGGTCTCAAAGGCTAACTGGAAATCAGAATTCCACTTGAATTCATAGTCTTTGGTAAGCAATTTAAAGAGTGGGGATGCTATCTTGGTGAAGTTTTCTATAAACCTCCGATAATATCCTGTAAATCCTAGAAAAATCCTAACATATTTTTGACAACTTAGAATAGATAAGTTAGAGATGACTTCAAGTTTTGACTCATCAACTCTAATCCCATCTCCTGAAATGTGATGCCCCAAAAAAATACCTTCAGTAAACATCATGAAACATTTCTCATGACTAAGTGAAAGATTTGCTTCCTGACATCTCTCTAAAACTTTTTCCAAGTTTTCTAAAGCTTCTTCAAATGTGTTTCCATAAACTGTGAAATCATCCATGTATACCTCTACACAATCATGTATTAGATTTGAAAAAATTCCTAATACTGCCCTTTGGAATGTTGCAGGTGCATTGCATAATCCAAATGGCAGTACTCGGTAAGCATAGGTACCCCAAGGACAGTTAAATGTGGTTGTGTCTTGATCTTCAAGTGCTACTTGGATTTGATTGTAACCACTAAACCCATCTAGGAATGAGAAGTACTTTTTTCCAGCTAATGTATCTAACACTTGATCTATGAGAGGTAAGGGAAAATTGTCTTTAAGAGTAGCTTTGTTTAATTCCCGGTAGTCAACACATACCCTCCATTTACCATTTTTCTTTGGCACAATTACCAAAGGAGAAACCCACTGACTATCTGAAATAGGATAGATGAAGTTAACATTTAACAATTTTTGTAATTCTTCTTTAACAATCTCCCTAAGATTTGGATTCATCCGTCTTTGAGGTTGTCTGATTGGTTTGCAATTTTCCTCTATATAGATGTGATGAGTGCAAGTCTTGGGGCTTATCCCTTTCATGTCAGTGTATTCCCATGCATATGCAGAAGAATGTCTCTGTAATACTTTGACTAACTCTTCTTGTTGAGATTTTTCTAGGTTCTTCTTTATGTTCAAAGTTTTGCCTGGAAATATCTCACTTGTAGAGCTGCCAAATTTATCCATAGAATGAAGAGACATCTGTCTTGATGACAAAAACTCAATGTTGGATCCTTCTTGAAATGGTTCATGTTTGTATTCTGAAGAGGATTCAAAGTTTTCTAGAGTATTCAGAATTTGATTATCTTCACTAATTTATGAAATTGTGAAGAGAGGTTGTAAGTCTTCTTCATCCTCTATCCATTGAGTATCATCTAAATCTGTAATTGTCCTAGCTGGAGGATACAAAGTGAATTTCTTAGTTGAACTACCATCAGAGATGTACATATCACCGGATCTACAACTAATGAAAGCATCAATTGTAGCCAACCAAGGTCTTCCTAATACAACAGGATGTCCTCCTATATTATTCTTAGGAGTTAGGATCATGAAATCCACAGGGTACTCCAAAGAATCTAGGGACACTAGAATGTCTTCTATTACCCCATCAGGTTTGATCACAGATCTGTCTGCTAATTGTAATAATGTGGGTGTAAAGAGAAGATTAGGAAGTTTCAGTTTATCCATGATTTTTCTACTCATGATATTGATTGCTGCTCCTAAATCAATGAGTGTGTTTTGGATTTCAATTCCATTGATGTGAATTTTAACAACTGGATTTCCTGGGTCAAGATACCTTGGAATAACAATCTTACCCATCATAATGTCTGCTATTTTTTCTGCCAGTTGAATTTTCTTTGTTTCTCTTATTCTTTTTCTTGTTTTCTTCATGCTCAACTCCTTTATTGTTTTGGCTAAAATTGGAATTTCCTTGATGGCTTGTAATAATGGAATTTTAATGCAAGCATTTCTCAGCTCATCTAGGAAATCATAATTAGGCACCATAATTTGTTTTTCTACACCTCTATCAATTTGTAATCTTTCTGGAAAGGGAGGTATAGAAGTAGATGTGGATGGTTTCTCTAATACAGGAGTTGAAATTATTGGATCTTTTTGCTTTAATTTTTCAGTGTTTGGGTCTTGAAAAGATGTGTCTTCCTCAAGACTTTTATTCACCCGTAGAGAGTCTTCCTCAGAGTAATCTTGTTCTTGTATGATCACAGAAGGTTTCCTCTTTTCAAGTATTCTTCCAAACCTAAGTTGAACATCACTAAGGTCTGAAGGAGTAATTAAATAAGTTGGAAATTGTTGACCTTCTATCATGTATGTGTTCTGAGGATTTTTATTATTGGGGTTTGGTATGGGTTGAGCAGGCAACTGATTTGATTTTTGAGGGAATGGTAATGGAAGTGGTTGATTTTGATGTGGTAGGTTCTGATGATGTTGTTGAGGATTTTGTCAAAAGTTTTGTTGAGGATTTTGAGGATAAAAATGTGGGTATGGTGGATAGGATGGTGGATACTGATAGTATTGAGAGTATCTTCCATAGGGATTTTGTGCTCCTTGTGCCCAAGCTTGAGATTGATTTTGAAATTGAGGCCAAGTTTGCTGCCAAGAATTCCAAGGTGGAGGTTGATTATACATTTGATCATGGAATCCTTGTGTTTGAGGTCCCTGCCAAGGTCTTCTAGAGACAAAATTAAGAGATTCTGTGGAATCTGTAGGAGTTTCCTCCTGAAAGATAGCTTTGAGACCAGGAAGAGAAGGACAATTCTTGGTCTCATGTTTTTCAGAACAAATGACACAAGTCTCTACAACTTTTACATCCAAAGGACACTCTCTCAAGGCATGTTTCTTTCTACATTTGGGACAAAAGATTGCCAAGGCATCAGATTCAGCTTTTTGCTTGTTTTGTATCTTAAGGGTGTCTATTTGTTCACTAAGACTCCCTAAGATGTCGGATTTAAAATCATCAAGCATGTGTCCTATTTCTGATCTACTTACTGTCCCAGAAGCAGACTTACTTGCCCTTGCAAGAGCAGGATCTCTTGGACCTTTGACAGTTTTAGATTTCCCTCTTGAAAGGTTGATACATAACTCGGATATTTCAGGTAATGTGAGCTGTGATATATCCCCTTTTCCCATCATGTTAAGGATATCCAACCATTCATCCCTAATTGTTTTCAACAAAAGAGCTTTTAAGGTGTCTTGATCTAAGTTTTCCATTTTTTCTCTTTTGATGTTGTAATTAAATCTCTCCAAAAAATCTTCCAAGTTTTCATCTTCTTTTTGTAAAATCTTAAAGACTTCTTCCTTATGATTGACCGGCATACAATAATCCAAATACCTCTCTAGAAATGCTTGTTTCATGTCTTCCCATGTCCTAATAGAACTGTTGATCAAACTCATAAACCACTTCAATGCTGCTCCTTTCAATGTCGAAGGAAATAGTTTAAGTTTTTGAGCATCTTGTAAGTAGTCATAAGTTCTACACAGGATTTCAAATTCAAATAGGAAGGTTTTAGGATCTTTAGTTTTAAGTCCATAGAATTTTGGAAGGACAGAGGGTGAAATGTTTTTCATGGTTGTATTGGTTTCTTCATCAATTATAGGGAACCCAAAAGAGCTTCCTATTTCTCTTCTACCTCTACCTCCTTCTCCTCTACCTCTACCTCCAAATAATGTGTGTTATCCATTAAATACTCCTCCTCCCCCTGCTTCTGCCATGGTTAAATTTCCTGTGGAAGTTGAAAAGTTTGTGTCCCTAATAGGAGTCTTTAGAACCTTTTCTAAGGCAGGTTCAGTGGATGAAGTGGAAGGTTTCTCTAATGGAATATATGACCTTAGATCTTCTAGAAGTCCAAGATCAGTAAAGGATGGAATGTGGGTCTGAGTTGAAGGTGTACTAGCTCTTGGTCTAGGTGAAACAAGTGGTGATCTAGGAATCAAATTTCTATTTCTGCTACTTATGAGTCTACCCCTTGAATCTCTCTCTCTACGCATATAATTATTTTTGGGAGCTAAGAAACAAAGGTTACCTAGTTTTCACTTCCCCAGCAACGGCGCCAAAATGTTTGTGCTCAACCTAGTCTCCTAAATTGAGTTCATTTAATTGTCGACCAGGGTTGGTAAACTGCTGAAGTGAAGTGCACTGTATGTGCCTAAGAGTTTGTTTCTCAATGCATTGCGTTTAGTGTTTTATGATGTTTTTGGTCTTTTTATGGTTTTATGTTCACAAGGAAAAGAACTAAATGCTAGTGGAAGGAAGCTACTGGTCAAAAAACAAAGTGAAGCCTAATTTATTGATGACAAATGAAAAATGAAAATACAAATACTGAAACAGAATCAAACCTAAACTATGACTAAGAAGAATAAAAAGCTTGATAATGACTTCAAGAAAATGAATCAAAACATAAACTTAACTTTTCCAATTCTTTCATTAAAGGTATTTTGGAAGAGCTTGAGAAATGGGCAGCTAAGTATACAAATTCTCCTAACTAAACAATTAAACAATCAGCTTATAATGATACAACATTTTATCCATGATTAAAGATTTGTTGAAACATATTTGGAGAAGAACATTGGTAACATCATAAGATCTCTACTCTAAGACTAGCTCCTAATTCTATTCTGCAACCTAGTTTAACATCACTAAACCTTACTCAAAAGTTCTAGATTTCTTTTTAAAGTAGTCTTTTGAGGAAAGGCTTTGTTTATGAAATGATAAAGAGGTTGCAAAAGTACTTCAGGCCTTGGGATGATACTGTCTTCTGTTCAGATGGTTATGAGTCAATTATAGATTTGGAACAAAAGAGATTTTGTAAATAATGAAGGCCGTAGTATTTAAGTTTAACAACTAATGTAATCTAATATGCAATGGATGACAACTAAATGTGGAATTTAAATACAATGAGCTAAGCTAGAACTGAACTAAGATGTCACTAGTCTACAATAAACAGTGCTGAACTAACAAGCCATTATCAAACTTAAAACAAAATAACAGAGCATGAATTGAATGCAATTTGACTCCGGAGTACCCTAACTAAGTTATCATGCATTAATCTATGGGATTATACAGCCTGTTTTTTCCATCATGATTGGTATTTTGGAAGAGCTTCTTAGAACAATCCTGGCTGTACAATTCAGTGCAAATGCAAACATAAAGACTGAAAGCAATTTAAAAACTAAGACATCACAGCTATCTCGTACCCATCATTATGATATTTTGGAAGAGCGTTTTAAGAGCAAGATCAGCTATGTTACTTAGTGTAAACAAACAACTGAAACATTCAGTATCACAGTCATGCCTTAGACATCATAAGGATTTTTTGGAAGAGTTTGCTTAGAATAAGTTCAACTATGATAATGAACAAAAGAAATTACAAATAAATCCTACAACACTACAACCATTTCCCATTGATTATCATGATCTTTTGGAAGAGTTTCTTAGAACAAGTATAGCTGTAGTGGCTAATGAAATTAACTATGAACTCAAACTTCAAAAACATGAAAACAACTAAGATACTTATCTAAATTACGAAAGTAAAGCCGTGTAGGAGGCAGGGGCCCTCTACCACCAGACAGAATCTAACTCAAAATCAACTCAACACGTTCAAAGCAATGATGTCTTCTTCATTAAAGGAAAATAACTTGAAACAGAGTATTCTCGGTCTTCAGAAATATAGCAGTCAATACATGAAATCTAAGCAAAATCTAGAGCTTGTCTCTCGGTTTCCCGAGTGCTTTTATAACAAATCTACATAACATAACTTGCAACAATACGGGGATCATTGTCTTTCCTTATCAAAATCGTACTAGGAATCTAAAGATGGCAACGTAAAGGGACAAAGGACGTCTGGACTGTCCTAGTCCTATTAGAAGTCTGCCTCCTTGAATGAGTTCCCACGTACCAAAACCATGTCCAGAATTCGGTTCATTCTTCATGCTGAACAATGAACGACGAGGACATGATGTGGAATATACCCATGTGTGGCTTTTCCTGAGAGGACACCTGGAACATGCTTGAATGTGAAGACAACTGCAGAATTGGCGGTTAGCTACGGAATGTCTGCATTCTGTAGCTAGTTTCAGTTCACAATGCATTACAATGACAAAATCACAAAACTTAGCAAGTTAGCCATGTTATTCATTCTAAAAGTAATTTTAACTAATTTCATTGATCAATTGGGCCTGGGATAACAATGGACAAAGGAAAATGGGGTAAATTAAGATGAAAGAAAGAACAATCTTGGGGCTCAACAGTTCTCCTTCACAGTTATAATTTCTCAGCTTTTATGATCCCTTACTTGCTATTTCTTCGCCTTCTACTTCTGATAAGGAAGTCTCCTCCACTGATACCCTATTTATTAAGTCTACTTCCATATAAAGAACACCTTTAGGTACCGTGGATGGCACTGGTTTCTCCGTAGACTTTCTTTCAGACTTCGTTTGAAATCTAGCCCTAACAGGAGCACGAGATGATGCCCGAGATCTAGATTTTTCAGTAATTTCCTGAATGTATGTCTTCCTTCCTAGATCCTTTCCTTTCTTTGTGGGTCTTCCTCTGCCCCTCTTATTCAGATACTTGTTCATACAAATTGTGAAGAGGGTTCATCAAAGTAACAATGATCTCTCAGGACCCGGAGTGGGATAGACAGATTCCTCCCCAGGATGAGAGAATAGATTAAGACAAACAATAAAAATAAAAATGAAAATTGAAGTTCAAGACCTAAAGTAGGGTAATCACATAGCCTCCTTAGGATGAATTTTTTTCCAAAAGAAAAGAAAATAAAAACTAAAGACTTGAAACTATCCCCAAGACTTAGCACGGGGTTTCAAAATACCCTCCATAAGATGAGGGATTAATTTTAATGAAAATAATAGAATAAGAAAAAATAAAAACAACATGTTATGCTTAGGACCTGGAGAAAAGTAATAAATTCCCTCCTAAAGATGAGAGATCAATTCTATAGAAAACAATAAAAAGTAGGAAAGAAAACAAAAAATAGGAAACAAAAACTGTTAAGGTGGTAAATCCCCTCTGCAGAAAGAGGCGATCCCACTAGCCGAGATCAGGTCTAGCAATAATCAAGTCACACAATGACATTGGTTCCTAGTTACAAAAACACAAATATCATGATGAGTTTCCTACCTCAAATCCCACGCAGTTTTTGTTGAAGAAAATATGACGTTTCCCATCCCTCGCTTGACAGATCACAATCCTTTCATTCGACACGTCCAAACACTTATACACATGCAAGGAAATGACGACATACAATGTAAAATCTAAAGCATGTAATTGTATATCAGTCGGAGAGGATGTAATTCATTGCATTACATAAAGAAATGAACACATGAATGGAACCAAAATCAGAGTCGCTTATATTATAAATGACAAAATGGAGATTACAATCAAATGCTCTGACGCTATGATATTCCTTTGGCGGGGCTTGCAGCAGAGCATGTCTCAACAAAGCCTATTGGGAATCTAGATGAAGCTCTCTCTCTTACGGGATTCTCTTTGTCTTGGCTCTCAATATTTTCCCAGCTATAGTTTCCTTCCTACAAGTTCAGCTAGGACATGTTCAAACCTTCAGCCATTCAGCTCAAACCTGTTGAACCAGCACATCAATGGAAGATGGCTATATTTATAGAGGAGAGGAGGAGGTTGGGATCCATACAATGGTGGAAGGGAGGCCTTATCCCTTGGGAGGATTCCCCAGAAGGTGGAAACAAGATGCCAAAGGAGGAAGGTCGTCGTTATTCAGTCGAACCACTTCCTATGACTCATCCACGAAGTTGTTGTGGTTGAAAATTCGTCTCTTTTTTTAAAAAACTTTCCATAAGCATATTGGTGCAGGAGCTTAACTGGGACAAAGCGCCAACTAGCACGGGCTCAGTGTTAACTTTCCTCATTGGCCCGAGGGCATAACGGGCTACCAGCACCAAGGCAAAAACAAGTGTTTTTAGTGGTCTGCTTAGGAAATGGTCAGCAGAGGGAATGTTTTCCTCATGGAAAGGGATGTAATGATGGTATTTTAAAGGCATGAAACTTCTTATTGGTCACGTAAATTACCCTCCAATGAGCGAGATGGGGATTGCAGGGACAGTGACAAATTATTGTGTAACAGATGCCCCCTAAAGCATGAGGTCCAAGAGAGAGGGAGGGGTGAAATGCTTTATGAGAACGCGCCCAACTGAAAACACTACCATCGGAAGACCTGAAAATACAAATACAACTGATATCTCTAAAACATGATACGTGGTATGGTCGCAGCTATCCATAATAGAGTGCATAAAAATGGGATCCAAGGTATGGACGCAACCATCCAGTAAATAAGGATCAACAAGTAGACTCAGGTATGGTTGCAAGCATCCAATCGAATGAGTCATGTAATACATGATAATAATCCATAAATAGCCCATAGCCTGGATGTATATCAGAAAAAATCCAGGGTCTTGCGCTCCATCTCGACTCGAACATAGTACAAGTTCAAGCATGTGAATATGTGATCTGAAGTTGAACATGGAAGAACATCATCTGATTACCAGCCAATAATGAAAGTTGTTAACAGACGTGAGAGAAACCACTAATAATGATGATGGACCTCAAGGTACACAAGGTATAATTCACAGAATGTGAACAGTGAGCTGGCATTGAACACCCTCAAAATCATTCGATCGAAGGCCAATAATGAAAACCTTGCGTCGAATGAGAAGAACCTACCATTGAGGAATTCAGGATCCAAGGTACCTGAAGGAAGTCTCTAGACAAACTTCCTAGATAATAAGTTGAAGTCGACAGGAAGTGATCTTGATCAAAGGTGGGCCATAATGTTTCCCACATCATCAACACGAGACAGAGGGACATAATGTTTGTGAATCAAGATCGACAGAGAATCAGAGGGAGGCTGAAAACTATAGAGGTCAAATTCTCTTTAACATATTGGCAGCATGACATTAGACTTGGCAGTATTTGACATCGAAGGATCTGAGGTCATGGCGACAAGGAAAAGAACAGATGAGCGGTCAAAAGAGATTACCCAAACCCACAGAGGCAAGCAGATAACGAGACGAGATGTCCCCAACCCAACACGAATGTAGACAACTACCATTTTCAAGAGTGACATACTGCTGACACGACAGTGATACTGGTTCCATTTTCCCCCACCATTTTTGGAAATTACCCCAATTAGTTTTGAAAAAAAGCTTGAATGGGATAGCGTATGCTTGTGATATAAATTTTTCCTTCGGAAAAATCCAACGTAGTACTTTTAACGAGGCCTAGGAAGGAGGAACTCAAGTAACGTCATTATGACGGAGTCCAATTTCATCAGTTTTAACGAGTCTAACAAATGAATAACTTGACGTCTTTTCATGTTTGTAGAGTTTGAAAAAGACAGCACAAAAGAAAACTCTAGCAGTCCCTTTTCGTAGATAGTCTCATAGATCCAGAAAGGTAGAAAACTATGTCTGAGAGAACCTCCTTGTTGCGATAGGCTAGGGTATTCCTTTTTCGTAAATAATCTATCCCAACTTAAAAAATGGGTAAATGTATACTGGGTAGATGTCGTTTCACAACCAATTTAACGAGCTCAAAACGACAAGCGACTCGGGAATATTTTTAGTTTTAGAGAGTCAGAAAAGAGCTGAAAGGTGACTCCTCCTAGAGGAATGAGCAGTATAAAGGGTAGGTACTAGTTCTGGTGATGGTGGAACTACTCAGAATAGGATAAAGGTCAAGAGGCTGGCTAACAAGAACACTCATCATAACGGTTCCTCAAGAATGGGTAAAACAATCAAGTGAAGGCGTATGATCGGCCAAGTAGATGGGGACGATGGAATGAGAAAACAAAGGCTCATCTGACAAAACAGGCTGATAAAATGGCAATCACGAGAGGTAAAATGGGAAAGGTTTCATTTTTACACAAGCTTGAAATCAGGAAACTGTGCTTGAAATTGGTTTCATTTTTACACAAGCTTGAAACAAAGATAAACTATGCTTGAAACTGGTTTCATTTTTACACAAGCTTGAAACGGAAACAAACTATGCTTGAAAAATTTTGCATGCCCCCAACATGGTGACTCAATTCAAGGTACATGCTCCCCAAGCTTCAATCCATATGAAAGGCAGATGGAGTGAAGGTTCAAGTTACGAGATCAAGAGAAAGACTCGATTGGGATTTTACGAGATCTTATCAAAGACTCGAATTGAACAGGAAAGTGTTTCATTTTTTTAACGAGGTTGACACATTAAAATAACTATCCTTAGACACCTTGTTTCATTTTTTAAGGATCTTGACACAAGAAAACGAACTCTACTCTGCCCACTTTGTTTCATTTTTTAAGGAGCTTGACACAAGAAAACGAACTCTTCTCCACCTACCTTTTTTCATTTTTTAAGGAGCTTGACACAAGAAAATGAACTATGCTCCAACGACCTTATTTCATTTTTTAAGGAGCTTGACACAAGAGAAAGAAATCTACTCTGACAACTTTGTTTCATTTTTTAAGGAGCTTGACACAAGAAAATGAACTCTACTCCAACGACCTTGTTTCATTTTTTAAGGAGCTTGACACAAGAAAACGAACTCTGCTATGACGACCTTGTTTCATTTTTTAACGAGATTGATACAAGAAAACGAAATCTGCTCCGATGACCTTGTTTCATTTTTTAAGGAGCTTGACACAAGAAAACAAACTCTGCTCCGATGACCTTGTTTCATTTTTTAAGGAGCTTGACACAAGAAAATGAACTTGTTACATTGAAAATTGTCACCTTGACGTTTTTTTTTTCTGTATGAGCTCATTATCACTCATACATTTCTCCCTTGCAAGTCTAAACACATAAGTTCCTAATATCAAGCCTTGAAAATAAGAGAAAAGCTCATAAAAGTCCTTAAAATACTTGTACTGCACTTTCTCTTAGCTTTAGTTGTGGTACCGCACCATTTGTAAAGGAAAATTGCGATACGTACCACAATTTTTCTTCATTAAAAGTGCGGATCCCTATAAAAGGTAAAAAAAGGCGCAAGTAAAATCTAGAAGCTCAGTCTGAGTCATTTTTGGAAGCTTCTAGAAACATTCCTATGGTGGAAAGTCTACTCTTTCTTGCTTCATGCATCTCATCCATTAGGGAGCTAACCCCTTGATGTAAGGAGCTAATCCCTTTGAAGGAGGATTCTATGCCTTCTTGTTTCGAGCTATAACCTCCTCTCTTTCATTATAAAAAGAGGTATAGGGCAGCCTCAAAGGGTTAGAATGGATGATTTGAAGCTTTAGTATTGTTGGAGGTGAAGTGTTGTCGGAACTTATAACCTTTTAGTTGTTATTTTATGTGGGAAAGATTACATACCTGTATGTATCTCGGTTGGAAGGGTGCAAGACTTGTTAGAGTAAAGGAGATTCCTGCTTCGGACCCCAGGAAGACCTGTACAACATCAAGGCAGACACAGTTGTAAGTTTTTTCTTACTATTCAAAGTTAATACAAATAATTCTGTTTTTCTCAATAAGCTGTCAATTGACTTTTTTATTTTATGGATTCCTTGATCCCCATAATAGATATTATTTATGAATATATCCTATGCAGGTGCTATTTGATGTTTGTTTGTTTGTGATTGTAGATCTTCGAAGGCAACTCTTTCGGGTGACTGAAGGACGACTACTACAAACAAGAGTTAGATCAAAGGTAAGATCGTAAAACCTTTATAAAATTTAATTATGAATCGCAATATATCTAGAGAAATATAGATTCAATTGTCTGTTTGTTGCTAGATATCCGTAGGACACTTGGGAGGTCTGTCTTGTCCACAAGAATGACTTATCCGTCCAACAAATTGGCGACTCCACTGGGGAATGATTGGATTTTTGGTTTTCCTTTTGTTTTGACTTGAGAAAATGATTTTTCTGGTTCTTGATTGATGTATACTGGTTTGGGTGGCTTAGTTTATTTTTTCTCTATTTTGAAAAGTTTTGAAAACTTTTTTTTCCTTGATGTTTTTTTATCTCCGCACTTTGCAATCATGCATAGTGCAGTCATCTCCACAATTTTCTTGAGTAACCAGTGCGATACCGCACTTGTTTACTCTGGAGCCTACGGACCTTGGGAAAATTTTATGAAAACTTAAAATTTCCTTTTCAGGCTTAGTCTAGATTTAATTTAGGATTCTTAGCATCTACCCAGATCTGTATTTTTTTATCAAAAATCCTTTTTATGAGTTTCTTTCAGCAATTTTTTCATCTCATTAATCTTCGTTAAGTTAATTGGGTGTTTTGAGTCTCTTTTTTGAGAAATTATTAATTTTATTTCCTTTGGTCATTACTTGGAGGTTTGTCTTAGTCTATTCACAATTGTGTATGAGTGTTAATCGCCTTTGAGTGTTTTTATTTTTTGATCTTTGGAACTCTCACCCAATTTTCTTTACTTACACTTGATTGTTTCTTAGATTACATTAGAATTATCTTGTGTTTCAGAATTCTCTTGCATAGATCACATTTTCAGAATTATAATTCTCACTTTCAGAATATGAATGAAAAATGTGCATAGATTACATTTGCATACTTTTCAAGTGAATTGTGCATAGATTACAACTGCATAGTTTTACATTCTAAAAAATCGATCATAGATTTAGAACAGTTTCTTTAATTTGAATTTATATGTTTTTATGCTTGTTTTAAAAACACAAAAATAAAAAAATATGGAATTGATTAGCATTAGTTTTTCTTGATGAAATTAGTGCATTAGAGAATTTGTTATATTTTCTCTTATGGATCAATTTTTTGCATTGTTGGAAGTGAATGGAAACTCTCTCCCTATTTTAATTAGGATTCATTGAATTGAAAATATTACATTATCATATTCGATTTCATTCAGTTTTGGTTCAGGTCGTAACACCATTGGTTTCGTATCCATTTACCCTTTGAGTAATAGCAACCTAAATAACACAACGCTTAATAAAATTCATCTAGAAATTTTTACATTTTTAGGGCTCTTTCCACCAACATAGCTTAGGCTAGTGTCTTGGAATAGGTTTTAGTTAACTCTCCAAGACAGTAAAACAAACAATTATTCAATCTTGCGGTAGGAAAAATTCCAATAGTGCCTATATGTTTTGGGAAGGTCCTCCTAAAGGAGTCAAGCACAATATCATATCCGAACTAGTGAGGTAATCAATCCTTCCTCATTGGGAACGATAATAGATATACACATATTAACAATGGTAAACCTTGGATTGACCATTGTCGAGGAGCCTGGGGTCACTTGTCGGTAAACCTTGGACTATGTCAAGGAGCCTTCAAGGGGATTGAGCTTTGTTACTCTGCCCTTGCCTATGTATCGGACTGTAGAATGTTCCCCCAGGTATATTTTTTCCTGTTGGTGAGCTTAGTGGCGATAATATATAGGATTATTTCCCAAGGTGACGGTGGAGGGAAGATCCCACTGTACCTAGAGCAGACGTCGGCTAGACTCACTTGGGCTCTCCGGAGCATCATCTTCACTCGAGATGGTATAGTGGAGGAACTTGCACTGGTCTGTTTCATTAAGCAGGTTGTCGGGGTAACTGTTCCAACCACAATTTATGCATTAAAATTCTACAATGTTGGATTTCATCACCAAATATTGTTTTTAGTGTGGAAATCTACTATTTGTGTGTAGTTTGACTCCTAGATTTGATAGCGCATGTTCATTTGTCCGCTTTTAATTTTAGATACCATAGGTGTGATTTGTGAATTTTAATTATTTAGTTTTGAATTGTGAATTGTTAATTTTAGTTTTAAATTTTTAATAAAATTCACTGAAGTTGAATATAATGGCAACTGTTCCGGAATTTACCAACCAAGGAACCCCTCTTAATGAGAATCCTAGTACTTTTCCTTGCTTTTGAAATGTTGGTCCTCCCTATATGGCTACATTGTCATTACCTGGATTTACAATAGATTTACCGGTATGGTTATTTTCAACTTTGTTGGCCCGGAATACACAAATTATTGCACCTCAACTAAATGTTTCACCTCAACAGAGTTCACCATCTCAACATCACCAACCTCATGTTGACCCTTTACCTTCTTCACCCAAAATTTCTTGCTCCCTTTCTTCCTCTTCGCTTGGTAAAAGCCTTGACGCTAGTAACCAGGTGGCTAAGAAGAAGAATAAAGGGAAGAAGAAGAAGAAGAAAGATAAGAAAGAAGTCAAACAACCAAGCATGGTTGTAAGTGTTAGTAATGTTGAAGAAACCTCCAACATGCATCCTAAACCCAAATTCCCTTCCAAGCTTTGTAAGGGTGACCACTTCCTTATCAATTGTCCTGGTATTCCAAAGGTCTTGGAAGTATGGTCAGAAAAATCTCATCAACTTTTCGTTGATCCATCAACCAGTGATAGTCGGGTTCATGGTAAAAAGGGTAAAGTTAGGTTTCCTTGTAGGTTATGCAAAGGGAGTCATCAAACTCACATTTTCCCTCACATGGATGAATCCTCAAAATTATTGGAAAACCTTACTATTCCACAGCAAGAACTTCCAACTGGTTACCATCAACTTTCTCCCAACCTACCGTCAACTGATGGAGGGATTGATCTAATTCCAAGTACAGTTGATCCCATTCTTCCATTGAAGAGTGAAACTTATATCACTCAGGCTGATGATCCATTAGTTGATCATGTGATCGATTCGATTTCACATTCAGTCGATCCCACTCTTGCTGAAGAGAGTGAACTTCATACAACTCTGGTTCTTCTTGTTATATCAGATTCTTCTATGCCAGGGGGCATTGCACCTGTTCCTACAGAACCCCCTCCAAGTACTGAGGTCTTTTCCTTTGATTGGAATAGACTAATAGAACCTCGTCTTCCTTCTTCCATCCCTTTCCAAATCATTGTGCAGGCTTATCGTAAGGATATGTGTTGCACACATGTAGATGAAGGTTCTTCGGTTAGTATTTTATCCTCAACTGCTTGGAAAGCTTTGGGTTCCCCTCAGCTTGTGCCTGTTACGCAGAATATGAAAGATTTTAACAGAACTATTAGTGAACCTTTAGGGATCCTTCCTAATTTTTCTATTACTTTGGAAGGTAAAACTGACTGTATTGATATTATGGTAGTTTTAGGCCCCTTGGATTTCAATTTACTCCTTGGGTGAGGCTATGTCTATGCAATGAAAGCTGTCGTATCGACACTCTTTCATGTGACGTCTTTCCCTCACAATGGAAACATTGTTACTGTTGACCAAATTTCATTCCCTAGTCTTGATTTGACTACCAATAATATGACACCCCTAAATTTTCCTTATACTAAAGTGGTATCTACCCCGCCACGGATTAATTATGTGGCAACTAGTCCCATGTTTTCAGTTACCAATGCAAGCGAGCCTCTCACTGTTTGCTCAACTTCCTTTGACTTAGATCCAGTAATTGACATAGAAAACCCTATGGGATTATTTGAACGTGATGTTCCTATCCCTTTTGAATCCCTTGACATGAGTTCCTTTCAGAGAACTATTCTTCCTTCTGATGAATACCTTTTGGAAGCCATGATCAAGGTGTGTCCATTGACATGTGTTTCTTCTAGTTGGAAGCCATGATCAAGTCACTATGAGGATAGATCCTTTTACTGTGTCAACCTCATTAAAAAATGAATCAGTTAGTCGAAATCATAGTTCCTTTTCTTGTGTCAAGCTCATTAAGAAAAATGAAACAAGCTTCCAAGAGGAAAGTTATTTTCCTGTGTCAACCTTGTTAAAAAATGAAACAGATTCTTACAGGGATAGTTCCTTTTACTGTGTCAACCCCATTAAAAAATGAATCAATTGGTCAGAGGATAGTTCTTGTTACTATATCAACCTTGTTAAAAAATGAATCAGGTATGAGGACAGTTCGTTTCCTGTGTCAACCTCATTAAAAAATGAATCTGTAGGTAGATTGTAGAGAGTAGATTGATAGATTAGAAATAAGTAGATTGTAGAGGATGGTTCCTGTTACTGAGTCAACCTCATAAAAAAATGAATTAAGTATGAGGAAAGTTCCTTTTACTGTGTCAACCTCGTTAAAAATGAATCAGTGGATCAAGAGGAAGGTTCCTTTTACTGTGTCAACCTCGTTAAAAAATGAACCAGTGGACCATGAGGACAATTATTTTCCTGTGTCAAGCTCATTCAAAAATGAATCAACAGGTTATATAAGTAGATTTGAGGACAGTTCTTTTACTGCGTCAAACTCCTTAAAAAATGAAACATGTAGGTGAGGATAGTTCCTGTTACTGTGTCAACCTCGTTAAAAAATGAAACAAATCCTCCCCTAATTGATTCAAGTCTTTGACTAGACCTCGTAAATATTTAGTCATATATTTAGGTTAGTTATTTCAGTTATTTCATAATTTTCTTACAGTTTTAAGTCGAGTCTTTCATCTGATCTCGAAAATGAACCTCCATTCCATCCAGCTATTAGTAACCAGTAGTCTATTTAGTTGAATGCAATGAAGCTTGGGGGGCATGCACTCTAGCATGTTACACTTGGGGGGCATTAAACTTATCTCAAGCATAGTTTTCCTATATTTAAAGCTTCTGTAAAAATGAAACAATTTTCAAGCATAGTTTCCCTACGTTTCAAGCTCGTGTAAAAATGAAACCACTGTGAAGCATAATTTTTCTCTATTTCAGTATTTTGTAAAAATGAAACCTATCTTGAGTTGATTTCAGTTATTATTTTCAAGAATCGTTATACTCATGAAAATCCTGAGATTATTTTTCTATCTTTCATTCTTGTAAAACACATGAAAATTCTGAGTTATTTCCATCTTTTCCTGCTCGTAAATTAAATTGAAAGTCGGCCATATGAGTAAATTTGTATCCCTTTTTAAAACTCGTTAAAAATTACAAAAAAGAGAAACCTTGGAGTTCTCTTTTAATACCTTTTTAGACTCTCTAAAAATGAAAATATTGCAGAGTAATTGACTATTCGAACTCGTTAAAGTAAATGAACGGTCGTCCCTTCAGTATAAGTTTACCCCTTTTCCAGACTGAAATGGACTATTTACGAAAAAGGTATACGTTGACTAATCATGGCCAATAGAGTTCTCTCTCACATTATTTTATCCTTTTTTAGGCGTGACAAACTAAATTTATGAAAAAGAACACCCATGGAGTTTTCTTAAGTTTTTTCTTTTGACTCCCTAGAAATGAAAAACACCGAGTTTCTCTTATACTCAACTCGTTAAAATTTAACAGTAAAGGACTTGTCGATTTCAAATACGAATGGACCACTCCTTCTTAGGGTTCTATTTTAAACAAATTTGGACTCATCCAAAGGATGAGCTTATAAACAAGCAAATGTTATCCTCCTCAATCTTGTCAAAAATAATGAGGTACTTACCAGAAATGGTGGGGAAAAAGAGAGAAAAATAGTTTCATTTGTTACACTTTGATTTGTAAAAGAATTACACCACTCTTGAACATGAAACTCTTTGTTACACTTCTACCTGGGTTGGGAAATCCTTTACCTATCAGTTAATGAAACCATAATGAAGGTCTTCAGCTAGTTTCTGGGTATTAGCTTAGGGAAACTGTCACCAAACCATCTGTAGTGTCATTAAGTTTTCAATAAAATAGTAAAACAAGCCATTCATCTGCAAAAATTTGTCTCCATTCGCATTGACCATCCCTGAGTCAGTCCTTGCAAAAAATTTCTTCAAAACTTGATCTATGGTTTTATGTTGTGAGCATGCTTACGGCGGATCACTTTCTATCGACGACAACTCATCATCTAGAAAGTTGATCTAGAATCTGTCATTACCTTGGAATCTATATGCCTTAATGGCAGGTTTCTCGCCTTTGACGACAGGTTGCATCATTGACCTTCGATCGAATGATTCTGTGAAATGTTTGACTTCAGATCACTTATTCACATTTCATGGATTTTACTGAGTACTTTAAGAGCCATTGTCATTATTGGTGGTTTCTCTCACACTTGTTAATAGTTCACATCATTGACTACTAATCAATTGGTTTCTACCATGTTCGACTTGAACACATTTAATCACATGGATAGAACCGTACTAGTTCGGGAAGCAGAAATCAAGACCTTGGATCTAGTTTCTGCCATCCAGGCTACGAGGAGTTTTATTATTCATTATGCAGTAGACAATTCATCATAGATGGCTGTGTCCATGTTGTGTCTACAATACTGATATAATATTAAAATTGTTTCTGTATCAGAAAAATTTTAGTCAGTTTTGATCTAAGTATGGGAATGCCTACCTCAGTGATGATGATATATATATATATATATATATATATATATATATATATATATATATATATATATATATATATATATATATATATATATATATATATATATATATATATATATATATATGTTTTCGATTGAATGTTTTTATAGGATTCCGACTGGGGTGTCCATAGGCTATTCCTCGAAATGATAAAGTACTTCACTCTTCGTACATTACAGACTCACTCTTCATCTATTAAAAACTTTGGACTTTAGGGGGTAATTTGTTAAACTGAAAAATGTCACCTTGATGTTTTGTTGTCTGTATGAGCTCATTATCACTCATAAATTTCTCCCTTGCAAGTCTAAACACATTAGTTCCTAATATCAAGCCTTGAAAATAAGAGAAAAGCTCATAAAAGTCCTTAAAACACTTGTACCGCACCATTTGTAAAGGAAAAATGTGGTACATACCACAATTTTTCTTCATTAAAAGTGCGGAGCCCTATAAAAGGTAAAAAGAGGTGCAAGTAAAATCTAGAATCTCAGCTTGAGTCATTTTTGGAAGCTTCTAGAAACATTCCTATGGTGGAAAGTCTTCTCTTTCTTGGTTCATGCATCCCATCCATTAAGGAGCTAACGCCTTGATGGAAAGAGCTAATCCCTTTGAAGGAGGATTCTATCCCTTCTTGTTTGGAGTTGTAACCTCCTCTCTTTCACTATAAAAATAGGTATAGGGCATCCTCAAAGGGTTATAATGGATGAGTTGAAGCTTTAGTATTGTTGGAGGTGAAGTGTTGTCGGAACTTAGACCCTTTTAGCTAAGATTTTATGTGGGAAATATTACATACCTGTATGTAGCTTGGTTGGAAGAGTGAAAGGCTTGTTAGAGTAAAGGAGATTCCTGATTTGGACCCCAAGAAGACCTGTACAACATCAAGGAAAACATGGTTGTAAGGTTTTTCTTACTATTCAAATTTAATACAAATAAGTCTGTTTTTCTCAATAAGATGTCAATTGATTAGTTTATTTTATGGATTCCTTGATCACCATAATATATATGATTTATGAATATATCCTATGCTGGTGCTATTTGATGTTTCTTTGTTTGTGATTACAGATCTTTGAAGGCAACTCTTTTGGGTGACTGAAGGATGACTACTACAAACAAGCGTTGGATCAAAGGTAAGATTGTAAAACCTTTATAACATTGAATTATGATCACGATATATCTAGAGAAAGATAGATTTAATTGTCTGTTTGTTGCCAGCTGTCCGTAGGACACCTGGGAGGTCTTTATTGTCCACAAGAACGACTTATCCATCCAACAGAACTCTGCTTCGATGACCTTGTTTCATTTTTTAAGGAGCTTGACACAAGAAAACGAAATTTGCTCTGACGACCTTGTTTCATTTTTTTAAGGAGCTATAGCTTCCAACAGTTTCCCATCCGATGGAAGGAAAACATCTTGGAAGTCTGGACCCAATTCCCCCAGTACACGATGCACTTTACCACTATCACTGAATACGAGCACAGGACTGGTAGCCACATAATTGACATGTGGCGGGGATGACACAATCGGTGGATAAAGATCTGGCAGGGATGATGGTGGACTAGCTTCCATATTAGGACCAAAGAATTCAAGCTGATCGATGGTCATGATCTGACCTTGGTGCGGAAAACACATCACACGAAAGAGGGAGGAGACAAGTGCGCCCATGGCATAAGTATAATCGCGACCCTAGAGTAAATTAAAGTCCAAGGGGCTAGGAACAACCATCACATCTATATGGATAGTTTTAGTTCTTCTATTAAATTCCAACAGATTCTATGTAACAGGCATAAGTGGCGGCAAACCGAAAGCTTTCCAAGTAGTTGAGGATAAAATACTAACAGACATGCCTTCATCTATAAAGGTGTTGGGTAAAACCAGATGGGAAGCGTGTACCATGATCTCAAATGGCACATAAGAAGGAAGGCGATAACCTGCGAATTGACCCCAATCGAAGGAAGCGACCAAACTACTTGGAGGGGCTACCATCGAACCGAGATGGTCTTCCCCTGGTGTTACGGGAGGAGAAGGAGCATCCTCCATCACCTCCATCATGGAGGCAAAAGGAGGATCCTCCAGGACCTCCATCATGGGAGGCAGAGGTGTAGCTTCCTGAGATATAGGGACGTGAGAATATTTCTCCAAGTCTAAGGAATCTGAAGAAACAAGAAGAACTTGAGAGATGTGAGATCCACTCTCAAAAGAAAAGACTTGGTGCACCGTAGATGGGGCCATCTCAACCGATCCCACGACCAATGGTTGGCCAGGGATAGATTCATGATGGTGAAGTTTCGGGGGAGTGGGATTAGGCAAGGATGACTCTTGACTGTTCATTGAATCAACTGGTGAAGGACTCAAAGAAAGATGTTTGTAACCAGCCAGAAGGCATGGTACAGAAACAGTCGAGTTGTCTAAAACTCTCTTTGCTTCATCCATATACGGACAAAGGTGAATGGCATGGTGCCCTTCACACAACTTACAGTGATTGGCAAGCTTACCCTGCTTCTTAGGAGCTTTACCAACACTAGCTGAAGACGTGCCCCCAACCTGACTCCTAGAAGCCAAAGGAAATGACAGATGATGGCTGGACCATTATTCAAGCACCTTGGGAATTTTAGGGCAGTCTCAAAGAAGATGGTTTCCCTAACACAACATGCAAGTGAACATGACTTTCCATGGAGGGTTGGAAGGTTTATCAAGAGGAGACGTCTTAGAAGCTGCAGCCTTAGCCTCTCTCTTATCAGAATTCTTCTTCTTTGCATTCTTCTTCTTCTTCTTAGCCACCTGGTTACTCAAATCTGGACTTTCACCGGGCGAAGAAGAAGATGAGGATCAAGAAATAGGCAAAGAAGGGGAGAGGTCCACCTTGGAATCAACATGAAGTTGTTCAGGCAGAGGAACTGATTGACCAGTAGCCGGGACATTTTGGACCTCAGAGGTTGAAAACAACCAAACAGGCAACCCAACAGTTAACCCAAGAAGGGACAACGTTGCCATATAAGGAGCACCAAAATTCCCAAAAGGAGGAAAAGTACTAGGATTCCCATTGGATGGGATTCCTTGGTTAGTGAACTTCAGAAAATTTTACATCGAAAATGACCCAAAACAACACCCTAAGGAAACTAACTCTAACTGGGAATATTTCGTGGGTAGTTAATTTTTAAAACGTTGAAATCAGACTCTGTTGTTTCATATTTTAAGAGTCAAGAAACAAGTAAAAGGTGACTCTATCTCTTTCAGGTTGGACACGAGCTTGAAAGGACAAGATCTCGATGATCTTTTAAAATTTATGGAGTCAGTAAAGATCGAAAATGAATACTCTGGTAACCTAGGTAAATGGTGTACTAAGTTTCTGTGAACTGCAATATACCCCTTGGTGATTAAATGAAAGAGAAATGACCAAGGACTTTCCGTACGTGCACGTAGTCCCCCCGAATGCTGTGTTCTGTGTATCGCGGTTACAAGGCAGTAGACTTGGCTTCCTATGGATGAAGGATATGCAACCTAATGGAGTCTCCCTTTATATACGTGGTGGTACGGGGATCACAAGTCCATACTAGTGCTGTCAGAAGCCAGATGGCGAGCGACAACTGCTGGGTTTAAAGACACCGGAACACGTCTCTAGCCTAGACCACTAAAAACGTTTCGTTAGGTTTCAATGCTTCCTTAGGTTAATTCAATAAATTTTATTGTTGATCTTCAATTATGTCTCAGTTTCAAATCCATACCGCATGTCCTCTGACGATCTCTTATATGCAGCTATATGAGAAAAGAAATCTTTCAATTCGATGAATGCTATCTAGTTAAGGGAAGAGCTTCAAACAATGATGCAAAAAACAACAACACTGCAAATGAAAATTTTCCAAACTAAGTGACTTTAACTATCCAAAAGTAATCTAAAATATTCAATGAAGCGAATTATGCAATGTAATCTATGCAAAATCCTCTTTTTTGAAAACTATGCAATTGTAATCTATGCACAATTTCCTTTTTTTTGAATGAATAAGAATGCACTCAATGGATTTTTCGATGAAATGAGAATCTACTTAATGCACACTTTTAATGAAAGAGAATGCGCTCATTGCGATTTTTAGCTTTCAATCATTAAACAATGTAATATAAGTTCAATGACGGATCTCAAAAAATACTTTTCAATGCAATTTGATCTAATGCATTTTAACGAAAAGAAAACTATGAGACAAAAACTAAATGAACGAAAATTTCCTTAAAGAAAGGATGAATGAAAAAGGGATGCAAACAAACACTAAGAATGAAATCGTTGTTTTAAACACTTTGTAACAAAATTCCTCAAAAGGATACAAGACATATGAGGTCAAACACAAAGAGGACTTCCAAAGCATGAGACCAAAACAAGGCATTCATTCCCTTTTACATCAAGCAATCATAGAAAGAAGACATTCTGGATGAACAATGAGAAATGTAATCTATGCTCAGATAGAGAAAATACCAGAAGGGAAAGACACACTGGTGAAGTATTTAGGGAAAAAAACTCAATTTTCACAAACCCTGAAATTGGCATGACTTTTGTGGGTGAAACTAGCGCAAACTGGCACGACTTGCTCACTGAAAACTAGCACCAATGGCCAGTTGGTGCAGGTTGCTAACTAACAAAAAGTGCCAGTGCCTTAAAATGAAAAAACAAAGAATTTCTCCCAACCAAGACCAGACTCACCACTTCAAGCAAAATCTAAAAATAACCTAGAAGAAAAAGTACTGACAAAAAAAACTCCCGAACAAGGGAAAATCCTAGCACCTACAGGAAATGGTGTGACTGTCTGGATGTAATCCGTGCTAGACAGGGGATGGCGCGGGTGATGAACTAGAAACTTGCGCCAATGGGTGCAATTGTCAGGATGGAAACCGCGCCAATCAAGCCAACCATGAAAAGATGAAAATTTTGGAAAAGCAGAGGTCAGATCTGATCCTCTGGTGCTGAAAAGGGGTCTAAGACCAAGGAAGGTGAACCAGAAAATAAAATAAAGCAATCAAACACCAAGAAAAAACCCAAAGGAAGAAGGACTAACTCCCAATGATCCCCAACAGAGTCACGAATTTGTTGAGGTGGTAAATCCCCTTTGTGGACAGAGGCGATCCCACTAACCTAGATCGGGTCTAGCAACAATCAAGTCATGCAATTGCGTTGGTTCCTAGTTACAAAAAGAAAAATATCGCGATGAGTTGCCTACCTCAAATCCCACACAGTTGTAATTGAAGAAAAGACGATGTTTCCCGTCCCTCGCTTGACAGATCACAATCCTTTCGTTCGACATGTCTGAACACTTATACACATCCAAGGAAATAATGACATACAACGTAAAATCTAAAGCATGTAACTATATATCAGTTAGAGAGGATATAATTCATTGCATTACATACAGAAATGAACACATGAATGGAAAAAAATCAAAGTTGCTTATATTATAAATGACAAAAGGGAGATTACAACCAAATGCTCTTGACGCTATGATCTTCCTTCGACGAGGCTTGCAGCGGAGCATGTCTCAACAAGGCCTGTTGGGAATTTGGATGAAGCTCTCTCTCTTATGGGATTCACTTTGGCTTGGATCTCAATAGTTTCCCGACTATAGTTCCCTTCCTACAAGTTCAGCTAGAACATGTTCAAACCTTCAGCCATTCAGCTCGAACCTGTTCAACCAACACATCATTGATGGCTATATTTATAGAGGAGAGGAGGAGGTTGGGATCCCTACAATGGTGGAAGGGAGGCCTTATCCCTTGGGAGGTTTCCCCATAAGGTGGAAACAAGAGGTCAAAGGAGGAAGGTCATGGTTATTCAGCCGAACCACTTACTATGACTCATCCACAAATTTGTTGTGATCGAAACTTCGCCTTGTTTTTTTCTGAAAATTCCATAAGTAGATTGGCGAGGGAGCTTAACTAGGACATAGCGCCAGCTCACACGGGCTCAGTCTTAACTTTCCTCATTGGCGTGAGGGCATAATGGGCTATCAATGCCAAGGAAAATATAGGTGTTTTTAGTGGTCTTCTTAGGAAATGGTCAACAGAGGGAATGTTGTCCTCATGGCAAGGGATGCAATGATGGTATTTGCAAGGCATGACACTACTTATTGGTCATAGAAATGACCCTCCAATGGGCGAGATGGGGATTGCAGGGATAGTGAAAAATTACTGTGTAACAAAAACACAAAGCACTTACACTCAGGACTTGAAGCAAGGCAATAAATTCCATCCCCAAGGCAAGAGATTGACCCTTACATCTATTACAGATCCTATTCTTGCACCTTTTGGCCTCCCCGGCAATGGCGGAAAAATGTTGGTGTCCGGATATGAAAAATGTTCAACCCTTTTTCCAAATAAATTATCAAATCGAGGGCGTTAGTTATTTCAAGGCTAATGACAAAGTATATGCAGACACAAGCACATGACCTGTTGTAGATCACATGTTTAAATCCATAACACAAAACACTGTAACAAGAATTAAGTAAACTGCAAAATTGAAAGGCATTAACAACAATTAAATATTAATTGTAAAAACAATAATAAAATCACACTAAATCATAAAAAAATTGCAAGAAAGGAAAATGCAGCACCTGATCAGAAGAGTGGGCCCAACTCTCTGATCAGGGCTGCGGTAAACTCACGAAATACAGAAGAAATGGAAAGATGTTGTGCATTCGATTAAGACATAATAAATTTGTTACAAGATTTGTATGTAAAAGGGCTTAATCACGATTCACATCCCTCGGGCCTCTTTATACAAATGTCCTGGAATCCCCGATTCCCTTCAGCAACTCCATAATCACAAAAATACATTTTGTTACAAAGGAAACCTAGTTTCCCAGAAGGAAACCGTAAAAAGCCCTGAAATGGCGCTGATATAAATAGAGTTTGTTACACTGTAACAGAAAATGAGGATAGCACTGGAGATGATAGGTTGTTTCTCGAATCATGGCTGCAACGCTCCTGTTTTGGCCGAATCTGTAGAAATATCGGAGTGAATATGTAAAAAGGTAAAACGTCTATGCCAATTACTTCATTAATCAAATATCACATGAAATACAAGGAAAAGGGTTTTACATCATGTGTTTAGTAATAAGAATGGTATAAAGAGATAGAAATATAGGGTAAAATGGGAGAGGAAAGTATACTGATTCGATACCCAATAGATGGCACAGATGAAGGTGCATGCAAAAAATGCTTTCAAGGTTTGTCTATTTGTAATTTTGATCAAAAAGGTAATATTCCAAGTGTGGTAGAAGCATTGAATATGATACATATTTCTACTGACAGGAAAGACCTTCAAATTTATGTGCAACGTATTCAATTTATTATAGTTTCAGTTGCAAATTAATTTATATCAGTTTTAATCGACCATAGTAGTGTGTACGCAGATCAAGAAAATATACGATCTATTCACTAGAAGATTCAATACACTTGACCCTGACCTTCTAGTTTGTTAGGTTAAGAGTAGATCTAGCTGTTTTTAGTTTTCCCCTTTTGCACACATCTTGCACTCATTTTAGGTTGTCTCTCTTCTGTTTTTGAACGTTTGACTTCCATCCTCTTTTTGGTTCCCCCCCATTTGATTTTGCCATTTGGTTTTATTTTCTTTTCATTTCTCTTCTTTCATTTTTTCTTTAATAAGACTTCAGAGAAGGATGTTTCCTTTGGCTCGAAGACAATGTGGAAAAATAGAAGAGTGCTTTGTGACAATGCAACATTTTCCTAACCTTTTATCCTTCTTCTCCATCTTGTTTGTCCTTTGGTCAGTGATGTTAAGATGGAAAATGTGATACTTGCATGAGGAAATCTCTCTATCAAAGCAAGATATCTATGTCTATTCTAGAAACCTCATCCTTGCAATTGGTTCTCTACATTTATGTGTTTTCCATGCAAATATATTCCAGTAGATAAGCAAAAAAGGAAAATCTAAATGAGAAAACCAATATTAATGGTATTAAATATTCTTTCCTGAAGTAAAAACCTATTTTTCTCTCAATAAGTCGGTTTCCCTCTTCTTCCCATGAAATGAATAAGTGTCAAAGCATAATCCCATATAAAATAAATAAATAAAGGGTGAAAGAAGAGAAAGGCTTCCTGCACAGGGAGGTGAAGCAAGAAACTCCCCTGGCGTGCTGCACATGCTCGTTCACAACGAACTGATGTTTGTGTTCCTAAAGTGACTCTCCCAGAGTACTATCCAGGCTTTTTGGTACCAGAGAAACAGCAAATATGAAAAAATATAATCTGAAAAACCTAAATCTCATATGCTACATTACACTTCTCCCATATTAAAACATTGTGATATCAGTAGTCATATATTTGTGCTCTTCTTAGAATTAATGGAGGGGATTATGTCTACATACAAAGTAAGTGGGGCTGTTGGAGTGATCCAGATGATGAATCAATACTCCTTAAAGAAATATACCCTGCATAAAGAGTTCACCTAGGCTGAGAAGCTGGATTTCTACCAGTGTGCCACCAAGTTTTGTCGTTGTGAGAAACACCCTCCATAATCTTTCCTATATTTGAGTTTTGGAGCCTAATATGGATCTTGTGATCGGCTATTCCATAGTCACTTGTTGGTCAGTTGATATTCTGTTAACTGTTTGATCTCCATTCTTGGATTGTATGTTTCTAAGTCAAATGCTCAAACACGATCATTCTCTCATGAATTCATGAGCACATTCCTTCATGTAAGCTTGAAAATTCCTACAAAAATACACCAAGACAATTCTTCTTCAATGTTGAATTCATGATGACAGTCACTGTGGAATTTCAATTTATAGTCCCCCACTTTTGGTTGTGATCGCACTTCTATTTCGGTGAGTTTTCAAAGTATCATTTTTGCACGCATTCACTTTTGTGAGTGTCACTTTCATGTTTTGGACTCTCAATTTCACTTGGTTTAACATTATTAGTGTATTTCCATTTTATATTTTCTCTCGCATGCGTCAATTTCATTTTCATTAGATTATCACAAGTGTCAATCACACTTTTTTGTTCATATAACGAATTATATATTTTGGCATGGGAAGTGTCACTTATCATATACAATATATTTTTTATTATTTCAAGGGGTAACCTTGGAAATAATGAGCCATTTTTATGAATAATACATGTATCACACTAATTCTTAAATTTCAAGCATTGCCTTACAAGTGTCATCATTATTTCCACTCAGTGTACCTTTACTGTCGCACTTGGGAAAAGTTGACACAATTTCATCGCATTGAGGAAAATATGTTTTTGCATGTTCTGAGTGATAAATTTTGTGTAATAAAATTATCGAAGTGTGTGATCATGTTTAAGTTATACTACTGTTCACCTTGGTCTCATTGGTACCACACATAGCTAAATTTGAAAAATTTCCTTCCCGAGCAACTCGATCTCACCCAACCCTCTTGAACTATGCATTGCGCAATCTCAATGCTTAATCCTTGACCTTGACTCTTACAACTATGAACTGTGTAGTCAGATTTCCCAGCCTTCAGCCTTGAGCTCCAAAACTTCACAATTTATGACCTTAGTCATCCATAACTACATATTGTGCAATTTCAAGCCTCGAGCATCCAACCTGACACCATTTCTTGCACAACTATGCAATCCATCAGACTATTCTCCCTCCATAACTATGCATTGGGAAAATTCAACCCTCAAGCCTCAACCCTAAGCTCTTGAGAACCTCAACTATGTAGTCACCTAGCCTGGCCTCTCGTAACTGCACATTGGGAAAATTCAAGGCTCAAGCCTCAATCTTGACCTTTTGGGTCCCTCAACTACACAGTCCCTCTATTATTTCCTACAAGAACTATTCAGTACCTCTATTGTGTACTCCCACAACTACACATTGAGAAACCTTAAGCCTCAACCCCAGCATTAAGCCCTTGAATCACTCAATTTCACAATTCCTTAACCTTGGTAATCATGAACTACGCATTGCACAATATCAAGCCTCAATGATAGATCTCGACATCCAAAACTACACAATCCTTGAGTCAAGTACTCAATCAGTCACCTGGTTCCATTCCTGACAAGTAATTTCATGAAACATGTTAAATTATGAGTTTTTATATTGGTGTCAGCTTATAATTAGTGGTTTCCAGTTGCAGGTACTCTATATTATCATGACAGGATGATGATCGATGAGAAGGAGAAGGGGAAGGAGACCATGCCAGAAGACACCTATCAAGCTGAAGAGCCCAGATGATCATCAAGTGAGAAGATAAAGGAACACAAGACTATAATAGAAGAAAAAAATATAAATATCACATTGAGGACTCCTTATCTTAAAGTCACGAGGAGGAGGAAGAAGAAGAACATGCACCATCTTTCAAGAAGACAAAGAAACTAGCAGTAAAGGGTTACTTAATATTTCCATGTCATTATAAATTTTATGTTTCTAGTTTTCAGTCATGTAATTTTATGAGTGATCATGTGCCACATGAGTTGGTGGATTATGTAATTTCTGTATGGGAGAAATGTAATGTAAAGTGGAATTCTAAGAGCCATCCATGTAATGTGAAAATTCATTTAGGAAGTCAAAAGGTCATAGAGAACTTGAAGAGTCATGAGGCTAGTTCAAGAGTCACAAGGGAGGTGAATGATCAGCTCATTTGTTATATATACACCCTCATTTTTCGTGGAAAATATTTTTCACCTTGGCACCTCCTAGCAATAAATGGAGAGGAAGATAGCGGTTTTGGAGGAGGGAGTGACTTCTCTAATGCTCCACTATTGGCGCTACTAGTGTTCACTGTCTTGATGTATCTTGGAAATTTTACTTAGTTCAAAATATTATTAATCCAACACACTTTTATGCATATTTCATGAATATTGTAAGAATATCCTTTGAATATTTGTGATGTATGTTGTTTTTATCTGTACTAAAGAAATTGAATTATTTCGGTGGTTATGATACTTATCTAGTTGGAGGCATGTTGTGTTTTATTTAACAATCGTTGCTTCCTTGTGAACTATTTCGTTGCTTGATTAATGGTTCATTCATATGTATATTATCATGTGACTTTTCTAGATTATTATTATTACTTGTCTTTAAAGGTCTCACTTTTCTCTTCCATTTCAGTAGAAAAACCTTAGTTCTTTCCGTAGCTAAAAATTTCATGATTCATACTCATTTTCTGATGTATTACTCTATTGTGTTGAACATTTTAGCTAAGGAAAATCTATAAGGTTACACAATAGCCAGGACGATACTCTGGATGGGGATCCTACTCCAAATGGTGTGAGGTCTAATTGGGACTTCGCATCGTGAAGACCCCCTTGGTTGACGGATTTCCACTGTCATAAACATAATATTATAAAACAATAGTGGAAATAATAAAATCATATTAGATTACATCATCCAATTTTTCATGGAAAAAAGAAAAATACTACATTCTGAACTCATATTTTTATTTTTTCTCGCTATGGTTTTACTTAAATTTTGAGCAAGAACACTCGCTGAATGCAAAATTTATATCCCCATCCAAGGGTTACCAATGGTGCATACTTTACATGGACCCTACAGAGACAAATAAAACAGGAATACTTGAAAGAAAGTGATTTCAATTACATTTTCCATTTTTTTATGGTTTTTCCTATAGCAAGGTCCATCGAAAGTATGCAACATGGGCACTCTTTGGAAGAGGAATTAAATTATGCATCGAACAATTTCTCGACTCGAAATTTGAGTAAAACCATAGGGAGATAATTTAAAAATACGAGGTGAAAAGAGGTTCTTTTATTTTTTAATCATTTTTCCTTTTTACTCAAAAAATGGTGAATCATCCTCCACATTTGACATCATCTGCTTGAATCCTATTGGTTCTTATAAATTCTATTTTGGTTGTAATTTTTTCTTTTGAGGCACATTTTTTACCTCAAAATTTCTTTAACGTAAATAGGCCTATTGGAAGTGAAGCGATGCTTGTGTTTCCTTGAGGGGGCTCCGACGCAGTACTTAATAGGCTCACTAAGAATAGATCAACACAGGGGAATGTTCTTAACTGTTATTATAAAAAAATTTGTATGCTTATTGTCATTTTCCCCTACGAAAATAATTTAGGTATGACTATCTTATGTTGCTGTCTTTGAATTTGAAAAATTAAAAGAAGAAACTATATCTTTAGTAGGGATAAGTAGAAAATCTAGAGAAATGTACATGGAAAATAAATACTTCCTAAAATACTGAGAAATTTCACTTAAGGATAAAACGTAAACAGAGAAGTTGGAGTTCTACTAGGGTGTCCCCAATTGTTGACATTGCAATCAACACCCTCCTAAATTTTTCCTACACTTGAATTTTCAAGTCTACTAAGGAATTTATGATTTGTATTTCCATATTCCCTTCATGTTAGATTTCTGTATTTCAAAGTGTTTAAGTCTTCTTGGATTCTAACTATTAGACACTTGTTCACATATGCTTGACCCTTGATGAATTCATAAGCAAACTTATTTTATGACAACATGAGTATGCATAAATCAGTATATGAAGAAAGTGTTTTTTCAATGCTCAACTATGCTAATATTCAGTGCACACTTTCCATTGTTTATCTCCCTCACTTCGATTGAAATTATACCTCTGTTTCGGTGATTTTTCCTAACCTTCAATTTTGTGCACATTTTTTTACTAGTGTCACTTTTATGCTTTCATTTGTCACTTTTCATTGATTTTTATTTAATAAGTGGAAATTTCATGTTATATTTTATTTGGTGTGTTTCACTTCAAATTATTTAATGTTTACAAGTATCAGTTTCATGTCTTCTTCTTGTCGCAAGAGTTATTTCTAACTTTTTTCACCCTTGCATGTGTCGTACCTTTTCATATTACTAGAGTTAATTGTGGCACACCCTTCTACATTAAATGGTCTTACATATCATAATAATATGTGCTAGACACATCCCTATTGGTCACAATCAACACTTTTGTCGCAACTTGTATTCCTAGTGTCATAATGTGGTGTTTTAACTATCACACTTAGAAATAAGTGTACCTTTGTTGTCATTTCAAGGCCTCATTGCTTTTCACGATTCCTTTGTATCACCTTGAATTCTATGCATATATTTCTTGTGTGTGATCAATGTTTGAGTCATGTTCAGATGCATTTTCCTTCCTTACTCTAATGGTCCCACACTTTTCCATTTTGGAGCTATTCTTTGTCCACATGCTGAGTGCAATTTATGAAGGAATTATTCCACTTACCAGGTGATGAGCATATTCCATTTATGAGCCTCATTGATGCAACCTTTCCAACCAATAATTGTGCACTAAATAATCTCAAGGCCGTTTCTAATGAGTGCACATTTAGAAGCCTTGCAAGTATGGTCACTCTATCCTTCTTTCCTATACTGATCCACTCACTAGTAGAAAATCAGAAATTAGTGACTAGGTGACTAGAAACATTAGTCACTACAACTTTTCAGAGTGAAATACTACCAAATATAATAAATATTAAGTGACCCAAGTAAAAAATATTACATAAATGACTAATTTAGTACTTAGTTAAAAACATATTTCCATCTAATAAGTTATGCAACTAAAAAATACTAATGTGAATAACTAATTTAGTCTAGGAACAAAAATACGACTACCTAACAAGTACTACAATAATAAAATTTAGTCTTTTATGTTAGAAATTTTAGTTTTGCTACTTCAACAATCTAAACTTATAGGTGATATGGGATTTAAAGGTTGTTATAGACTCTCTAAAATATTATACTTCCTTATACATTTTTTTTGATATCCTAACTTTTTAGTGGAGCTTCAATGTTTTGTGGAATAATATTGACTTTAAAAGGTCATATATTTGAATATTAAAAAAAAAAAAAATACTAAACCCACATAAAATTTTCCCATCATTTTCATAAAATTATTAACCTCAACACATATTAACATAGTTTATATGTGTATATATACATGCAGTTATCGTCAATGACTTCACCACAATCGTGTTTTCCACTCATTTAGTTTTTAACAATTGAATACATAAGTATACACAAATGAGAAGGGATGTGTATCAATGTGGAATAAAGAATTGAAAATAGGGAAGTAGTATTTTTTCTATAATATCATTCATTATTCTATAAGAACATAATAAAATAAAATTTTATTAATCAAAAAAATTTCATCTAATAATATGAAATTAAAAATAGATAAGGTGTAAGAGTTATAAATATTACACCAAACATGCTGGTATCTTAAGTTCCACTCATCATGTGACACTCTCACTTGTGGTCTTTTCTAGGGGAAATTTGAAGGATGGAAAATTATCTTGAAGTTTAAAAATTTGGCGAATCTCGTGAGTCCCTAATATGCAAACTATACAATTTCTATTGATCTATTTGTAAATTTATTCAAAATTATAATGATATTATATATATTGACTAAATAATTTTGGTGAATTTTAAGGTAAAATAATTTTATATTGTAAAATTTGGGCAAATCATTTTTATAAAAAAATGGAAATTGGCAAATATTTTTTTTTGAAAAACCATTGAAAATTAGCCCACGCAAATATTAGACCCTAAAATTTTCCATGGTCTTTTCCTCCTCTTTTAATCTCCTAATAATTTGTTCCCATAACTCTACATCAACATATACTAGTTTTTTGTTCTTTGATCTCCTTTTCTTAGGGACATTTTCGACTACTCGCCTACATTTTCCTAGCAACATCGAATGTAAAGAGAACTATAAAAATCAATAAACAATATAAAAATATAGGAAAAAGGAAAATGACTACAAAAATGAATAACTAAAATAAATACTATTTAAAAGAAATTTCATTTGTGATATCTTCCTTCTTAAAAAATTTTCCTCTCTTCAAGGAAAAGGATTACAAAAATGAATAAACGAAAAATTTTTACTTAGAAGACTAAAGAAAAAAAGGTTACGTAGAATTGATATGATGTCTTATATTTTCCTTATCATAACCTATGTTTTTGTTTTCATTAGCCATTTTTAATTTGTATTCAAGTTAATATTCAACAAATCCCTCTTTGTTTCCTTGCATGGGTTTTTAGTGATCACAAATTTTCTTCTTTCCTTTTATATTTCCCTCAAAGAATTTAGTAATTTGGTGAGAGATTCAACATCACAATTCAAAAGTTTGTTTTGAATGTTATTGTTGCATTGGATAAAAACTATCCATATGAGTTTTAATGCTTGTTTCAAATTTTGTTGTTGCATCAGAGAACTAGTAGCCATTGAGACTTTCTTCCTCCTGACCCTAAGGTGAAGCTTATCATCCCAAATGCTGATTGCATTTAATAGATTTTGATTCTAGGGCCTTTATTTTGAATATGGTGGTAATATTCATTTAGTTCCTATTTTTTTGATAAATTCTATGTGAGTTTTAGTGATGATTTTATGTAATGTTTAGGTGAATTTCAAAGATTTTTGGAATGACATTGTTAGTATACGATGAATGTTTAAATAGAAATTTTTTATTATAGCCAATATTGGATTTCACTTGCATAGAATAAATTAAATCCTATGATGGATTCAGTCTATCAGTGGTAATGGATTTCATCGAGGTTACTATATGATTTGATTTTTGAAATAATTTTGTAACCATGGTAATGTTTTATAATTTTGGCAAAGAAGGGACATGAAATGGAGAAATATGAAAAAATGGGGGAGTTGAAGATTGTAATGGGTCTAGTTTTTGCATGGAAAAAAACCTTAAGAAACTCAATCTCCTCAGACTCAGATAGTGAATGGGTGAAGAGAGTGAGGGGATGTTGTAGGTGACAATGAGCACTCAAAGAATCCATTCCCTTTAAATTTCAATGGAGAAATGAATCATATTGTATGCTCTTGTATTAGAGAATAATCATTTTTAGGTTGTTGTTCCTAGTTCTAATCAGTTTGGTATGAAATAATTAAATGTTTCTAATAACAAACTATATGGAAAAATACCAACTACTACAGTTCTGGCTATGCTAAATGTTTATTTGTTTGTAGGAAACAATAGGCCCTATGGGAGCCCATTGCCTAGGCCTAGCATGCTTAACATAGTAGTGACCCCTTCTCCAAGCCATATTATTACAAGCTTGCCAATGGAGAAATATTTTAGGAATATTTTTAAGAGACTTGGAAGGCTAAATGGAGGAAAGATAGAAAGAATTGTTGTGGGATCTATTGTTGGTGTGATTTCCATGGTGTTCCTAGTTAGATTTTATGGCAAGAGGTATATACAATAGAAGACCGAGGATGAGGCTTAAAATGTTGTAGGTGAGAATATTTATATTGAGGAGTCTGGTTTGGATATGTATTATGTTAATATAGTTGCTAGGAGCATTCAATATGTGTTGAAAATGAGCGAGGTTCTTATGTTCTGGAGTAGGGAAGCTCAGATATATACTTTGGAGAATTTTCTCCATGCATCTCCTAAAATTATGGGAAGAGACGTGTTAGGGACTACTTATGAGGCTCTGTTGGAGATAAAAAATACTGTAACTATGAAGAGATTGAATAATCCTGACAATATGACTAAGGATGAATTTGAGAGGCATATGGAGATGGCGGGTAAGCTTTCACACCATAATATATTTTCTTTGGGAGATTATTTCTAGGCCCAAGATAATCTTCTTATTTATTAGCACTATTCCAATGGAATTCTCTTTTTCCTCATCCATGGTATGCACACGATTATTTCTAAATACCTTCTCTTCAAGCTGTAAAAATAGAGGTTGAGCATTTTTATTTCCTACTTAGTTTTTGTTTCTTAGCATGATAATCACTTACATATTCCAAGGGGATTGAACATTTATCTCATCTATTTGAACCCAAGATATTTACTATTTCATGTAACCGACGTTGGAAAGCTATAATTATGTTGAATATACAAGCTTGGCATTAAATATACCAACCTCCCAATATAATATTGATAAAAATAAGTACAATCTCCCTTTGTGCTCTTTGAACACCTAGATCATAACAAACTCAAGATCACAATACACAATAGAGATTTACTGGATTATTTGTCATCAAGAGCTAGATTTTGGACCTATTTATTCTCCATCCCCTTAACCATTTGGAAATTTGTATGGATGTTTTTGTAGGTTTCATTTAGACTTGAAAGGTTCTCTACAACTTTCTTTCTCAACATCATTTGGGCTTGCTTGTTTATTTTATTTTATTTTCCCTTTGAAGTGGTTGAGATTCCCATTAACCTGGTTTGGATACTAGAGGACACTCATATATAAACATAAAATGGATATATAAATAAATTAATTAAATACTAAAACTCTGCAGTGAATTTAAAAAAAAGGTTTTTAACTAGTTAATGAAATAAAGCTCAAAATCACACCACTTGCCGAAATTACTTGTAGTCCGAATAATTGTTTCTGAGGATTACCATTGAAACCCCATATGGTGTTTTCATAAGCCATTATTTTCTAATAATGTGAGTTTTACACTACATATTTAAAATATTTATATGAAACTACAATAAATATACATGTTTCCAAAAAATCACCAAAAAACATAATTTGAGGTGATGAACTGAGATGAGAGGTTTATAATGGCGTAATATGGTCTATTCTAATAATATACAATTATCCAAGGCAATGGACTTCTTTTTAGGTCACAATCAATCCATAAGTTCTTCACTGGTGGAACCTTAACACTATAAGGGGATTAAACTTATATTCAGAACCAAGCTAGTAAGGCCTTTCAAGATCAATCTTTTAAGGAGTAAACCTCTCAATAAGGATTACATGTAAAAGTTTCAATACCATTGCATACAAGTTATTCCTTTCTTCCTAAATTCAAATTGTCTTTGATCTAGGATACCATTATTATATTTGGATGATGGACTCTTCAAGATATGGGATACGATGGGGGATAAGTCTATCTTATAAATTTGGAACAATGGATAATATTGGTGAAGTTAGAAATAGAATTAAGTTATTCTTAACCTTAATAGGACCTTGCTAGTGTTTCTCAAATCTCTTGGGCCATAGAAAGGTAGAACTAACTTATTCAACAAAATTGTTACTTTTTTCTTCCTGGTAAGGAGGCATGGCTGTTTGCAAGAAAATATTTCAAAAATCCCTCAACTATTTTAATTATCATTCTTCTACTGATAGGAGTGAAAATTTCTAGATTTGTGGATAAAATATAGAAAAAAATATTTGGACCAAAGCAATAACCCTGCTGTCAATATTGAAGAGTTTCTTCTAGATTGTTTGAATTTAACAAATTGAGAATGAAAATTATAGAACTAAATTTTTTCCTTTGAAGTATTTCTTGAAATGTCTCAATGCATCAAGTGGTGTGATCCTCCACAAATATTTTCCTTTTTAGGTGAGGAGAATTTGTAGTTGGAGAGGATTTATTGGACCAACCTTCAAGTATTTTAAATATTACATTACTTTGGTTGAATCTTTCATGAAAAATAGATTATGCACTATACAATCATCTCTATGGGAAGCTTAACAACCAAGACTAAAAAGACATATCAAAACAACTATCTACAATAAATGCTACAATATAGGATAAGTACATCTGTTTATGTTTTTGAATGAATGACATTATATTCGATAGGATTTTTGTTAAGATGATAAATTTGAAACTATATTTTAATATAATATTTTTTAAATTTATTATAATGTCATTTTTTTAAATAATTTTCAACGTATTTGTGATATAAATTTTGTTTTTTTTGTACTTATAAGGTTTGAATTTCAATTGATAAATCTGAAATTATACCTTAACTATATGTATGGGAATTCAATATGATCAATAGTGTAGGTGTTAAAGTGCAACTGAAATGAAATTATTTTGGCAGGATGATAGAAGAGATTGGTTTGAAGAACTTGGAACAGTTTTCTCAGATGGCCCTAATCTTGTTGACATTCTTAAAACATGACACAAGAGTTGTTATTTCTAAAACAATTACCAGTGGGAAAATTTTATTTCATAACAATTTGAAAAATGTTGTGCTATAGGTATATTTCCATTATATTTTCATTTTTCTTGCTATTTGTGAAAATAGATGAATCCTCAACATGTATGATTTTCTAAATTTCTATTATTTCATGCTTTTTTGCATGCGAAGTGGGTTCAGAAAAGATTATGATGTGTGTTAGCATTGACCTCATGTATATTCTCATGTAAATTTGTCGACTATGATTAAATATTGTGTTGGAATATGAAAATCTATCTATATCCACCTCTCATATTACAAAATTAGATTTAATCTATTTCTTCTTGATTTTAGTGGTGAAGTAAACATATATATTAATAGAATTTGAAGTGCCCACTAAAAATACCTTCTATTAAAAATATTTTTCAATATGTTCTAGATCTAACCATAGAGATTTTAGGGTGAAACTTAGTAGTATATTATCTCTTACAGGAGTCCATGTAGCTCACAATGAAGGAAAATTTTAGGGCCTAATATTCACAAGTGGGCTAATTTTCCATGTTTTTTTTTCCAAAAAAAGATTCGTTAATTTCCATTTTTTCTAAAAAGTACTTGCCAAAATTTTATAGTATAAAATTATTGTAACTTAAAAATTGCCAAAATTCTATATATATACTATATAAAATTATTATCAGTTTGAATAGTTTTACACAAACATTGCCAAACATTTTACAAATTGCATATTGTGTACTAGTGAGATTCACCAATATTTTAAACTTTAAAATAAATTTCTATCCTTAAAATTTTTCGTGCTCACAAGTAGTTCCAATTTTTTACTTTTTAGTGATGATACACGTGGATATCAATGGCCATCCACCTATTCAATTTGGACCCCCACCATAAGTTATTTCAGTTTTTAAGTTTCAACACAACATACTACTTTTAGCAGTTTCTCGCGTTCTGAACTTTCAGAGCCGTTTTGAGGGCCTAAATGATGTTTTTTGGGGGAAAATGGGAGCAACATGGGTCCATGGATCGATGTTTCTCACACCAAAATTTGTATTCCTTGGATATATTTTTATAACGAGCTATTGAGCACATCAAACAGAGATCAAATGCCAAAGTTATGTCCCGGGGAAGTTGAAACACAAATTTACCCAAACAGGACCCACAGTTTTGGCACTTCCTCTTCTAGGGTTAGGTTTTTGGATGTTTACTGTTTTACATTGTTTCTCAACAATAAATAGGTCTTCGAGCCTCATTGTAACATAATGGAGGGCCCTATAGCTGTCATATATCTTCTCATAGATACGCTACCAGTGCCCTCACCGCTCACTTCCATTATGTCTCATTGTAACACAGTTCAGAGGCCTATAGCCACAACTTCTCTTCTCAGAGATAAGCCTACCAGTGCCCTAGCTATTTATTTATATTATGTCTGTATTGTAACATAGTTTAGAGGGATGTATTTGCCACATATCTTCTAATAGATAAGCTACCAGCCCCTTGTCTGTAAGTATATTTCAGTAATTTGATTTTAATAATAGGAAGCATTCTTTCCGCGACATCTATGTGTTTATGGTTATATGTGTATTCTATTGTGTTCCTACATAAATCTAGATCAATGTTATCAAAGAGATCTTCCCTTTCTCTATTTTTCTTTGCATGTAGCCAACATGGTTAGGGTATAAGGATTTCAAGCTTGATTTGGTTGAACCATTACAAGATTAGCCTCGCAAACCCTAACGACCCCCCATGGCGGAAGGAAAGAAAGATAATGGAGTAGGAGATCCTATAAAAATATTGCTCAAGGAGACCCTTGAGAAATAGATAAATGCAATGATGGATGACTTTGCCCAGATCGTTCAATGGTTTCCCACCAATGACAAATCTACATCTAGCACATCTGCCAACAGGTTCGCGACATCTTGGACAAATATAATACCAAGTTCAGCAAAATTTGTCTCCCATGGAGAAACTCAACGAAATGGGACCATTACTTCCTAAGGAAGGAGGAATGATCCAGGTGGATATCAGGGGCCACCCACCTATTCCATTTGGACCCACACCATCAATTCTTCCATCTTTTCACTTTCACCACAACTTACTATTTATAGTAGGTTTTTGGGCCCTTCACTCTCAAAGCCGTTTTGGGGTCTTAATGATCTAGGTGGATATTGGTGTCCACCCACCTATTCCATTTGAAACCCAACGTCAGTTCTTTCAATTTTTAGGTTTCAGCATAACTTACTATTTTTAGCATTTTTTTAGGTCATGAACTTCTAGAGTCGTTTTGAGGCCCTAAACAACATTTTTTTGGAAAATCGAGAGAAAAATGTGTCCATGGAAAGATGCTTCTCACACAAAAAGTTGTAGTACTTGGATAGATATTTATAATGAGTTATTGAGCACGTCAAATGGAGATCATATGCCAAAGTTGTGTCCTTGTGAAGTTCAAACACCAATTTACCCAAACGGGACTAACAGTTTTGGCGCTTCATCTCCTACGGTTAGGTTTTTGGATGTTTAGGGTTTTACATTATTTCTCAGCAATAAATATTCCTTCGAGCCTCATTTTAACACAGTGGAGGGTCCTGTAGCCATCACATCTCTTCTCAAAGATATGCCACCAGTTTCGTCACTCATGTATTTCCATTATGTCGTAATAGGCTTTCGAGCCTAAATGTAACATAGTTCAGAGGCATGTAGCTACCACATCTCTTCTTAGAGATAAGCTAACACTCACCTAGCTATTTTATTTCCATTATATCTATAAGAATATTTCAGTCATTCTTTTATTAATAAAATGAAGCATTATTTCGGCTACTTCTCTGTGTTTATGGTTATATTTGTATTCTTTTGTGTTTCTACATAAATGTAGATCAAGGGATTCAATAAAAGAAATTTGAATGGACAACCTTGACCTATTATAAATTCCAAATATTAGTAAAAAATATCCATAATTTATTAATGTAAAATTTTCTTTAGCATAAACATTCAAAAGATACAATATTCTACTGACTACAAATTCCAACTCTGGCTAGTTTTCTCCCTCTCTTTGTGCTATTTCAACAAAAAAATATTTTTTCACATCCTTGGTTTGGTTTCCCAAGCAAGGAACCAGTTTATATCTGCTTATTTTTTGTATCACAATATTATATTTAAAGAGTATGAAAGGTCTTTCCTGAAATTTATCTAGTCACATAGTTTATAATTCAGGGAAGCAAGGGATAATTCTGAGGATATCCCGAGGCAAAAAGGATTTCTCTATGGTATGGAAATGAGATATCTCTTGAGATAACTCTAATATGGCTTGGAAATAAAGGATCATATTTACTAAGGCTTACATGGTTACTAAAATTTTGGTTCATGGCAGCAAAGTATAATACTATGCATATCCTGAAGTAGCGAAGGATATCTCTTGGATTTACCTAGTCATAAACATCTTGAGTGAGGGGGATTGAGGTATCAAAGGCCCTATCTATGGAAAAAATTCCCATATGTGGTTGGATCAACAAATCAACTCACTGTGGAAACCCTCCAAAATTTCGCGTGGCTGAAAAGAGGCACATAAGGGCATCGTCTAAGGTTGTTTTTTGCTCTTAAGGCTATTTAGGATGGTGGAATCACCCTAAATACATATTTAGGATGTTTAGGGAAGAATTATAGGAATTAAACATTATCCTAAGTAGTAATGGTAATATTTGGTATTTTAAGAGGTAGTGGACCATACCAGGATCACAGTGATCATTTCATTGAGTCTATACCAAGAATCAGTTATTTGTAAGTGCCAATAGAAAGCCCACAAGTGGAATAATTTCTGAGGCTTAATATAAGGTGAGGAATAGATCTAGTAGACTAGTAGAATATCTCAATACATTAGCAGGAAATTGTACTACAATTTTTGTGTTAAATGTGGTTCAAGTTCCACATACCTTGTTTTATGTTCATGAGCAGATAATGGTTACAAGGAAATCTATGGAATATGATTAATGGAATAATGTTAGAATTGAATTAGGGAATGATCCTCTGATATCTATAAATTGATATAATTTTTTGATGATGATTATCTATTCACTATTATATCTTATTTCTAAATGACAAAGGTTTTAGAGGATACTGTGAAATTGGTGAAATATTTCTGGGATTTTTGAAACCCTAAGGGAAAAAATTCCCTAGCGACATTACATTCATGCTCACATGTAATCTAGTTGATGGTAAAGTGACATGAAAATGGTGAGATAATAAGCCTTATCAACCTTCTGTTGTAACATATACTTAGACTTCCATATTGAACAAAGCTACACTTATTTTTGGCATAACTTGTCTTTCGATTTATGTAACTTATCTAACATCATTCCACCAAGCACATAAGATAAACAGAGTTGTTGTCTTTATTTCATTGTTCAATAAATTAATTAAATATTTGCATGCTATGAAAAATTCTCTTACCCCTTTTTCATAATATAGATTCTCTACATATATGTTCTTCAATAGACACATGAAAGAAATGGATTTTAGAGGTAAGGTAAAACTAAAAATAATCACATATACAACATTTAGGTTCATAAAAGAAAGCAAAATACAATCTCCTACAATAATGGTTGTTGAACAATCACCTATAATCTAGATCTTACATAAAATATTTTCCTGTAGATTGTCAACATTGTTGATGCATAATTTTTTCCTTCATTTTCTACTATTGAATCCTTATGATAGTGATAAAATAACTTCATTGAGACTTTATGCTGATAATAAATCGACTTTAAAAAAATACCATCTTCTAATTCACAATTCACCACAAACAAGTCTAACAAAATATGTTTGGATGGATTTTTAATGATAATATATCTACCTTGATTTCTCATATAACTTTCCTTGTATTTATAAAAAAAAATCTTTAAAATATCCATCTTTTTTAGGGTAAACATAAAAAATTATTCAAAAATAGAGGAAAACATGTGCACTAGAAAATCCATGGTCTAGGAGTCAATTCTTGATGAGTAAATCCACATCAATTGGACTTGTTGAATTATTTCTTGGTTTCGTGGCCTGGTCTTCTTCCTTCGGTGTTAGTACACTAGCATCACATATCGCTGATGGTTCCTATAGCTTTGTATATTTCTCCATTTCTTTCTCATTTTCATGTTCAATACCCTAGATAGCATTATGAAAGTGTCATACTTGGAATCCAATTTTTCTAGCCTTAGGCCTCTAAAGGATAGCATTCTCCCAAAGAATTTTGTTCTCAATTTCACAAGCTAATGATTCCTTAATTTGACATTACAGGGGTAGACTTTCGTGATTTTCGACAAGCCATTATTTTGAAGGAGTTTAAACTTTATAATATAAAAATTTCCATGCAAGCCTCTTTTTAATTAACAACCATAATGGAAGAAGTTGGATATAATGATAGGCATGTTGTAATACAATATTGCAGATAAAAGTTTTCCTAGAATGGAATTTATAACTATCATGGACATGTTCATAAGGAGCATATTATTATTTACAATGGAATTTTGTGTCTAGAAGATATTTTCTTTAGGTGTGAGATTTTGCATTCCACGTAACCATTTCAAGAAGGTGACCAATAATTTAGTGTTGTCATCTAGGTTATTGTTTCTTAGAATTTTAAGCATGAAGTTTTGTAGGATTCCATTGCTAAGGTATTGGATTTGAAATTTGATGAAAGCTTAGACAATGATTTGCGGAAGATGGGTTATTGACATATTTTGAGAGGAAAAAAAGAAGAATAAGAAAATAATCTCAACAGTGATGAAAATAGGTTCGTCAACATTTTATAATCACGAAATGAAACAATTATTGTGGGACTTGTAGTTAAAAACTTTTGTAATCCATTAGGAAAGTATTATGCAACATTTTGAAATGAGGTGTTAACTTCAAGCATTGTGAATATTAGCGCTCAAGCTACATATGTTTTGTGTATTGATGATGGAGTCACTATGCCAACAATAGGCATGACTCTCCCATGTCGTGGGGAAGGTGTTGGCTCGGGGGGTCCTAACGGAGGTTCGGAGCGCAAGGTTTGTCTACAAACCCCTATAATAGTCACCCTTTTGGAAGTGACCAGCTTGCGAAGGTCAAAGTCTCACCCGAAGCAGTATGGGTGGGTGCTGGAACCAGGTTTCCATACCCTGAGAAAGGATAGGTAAGGCACGCAAAGCTGCGCTTCACCTTGTGATTCCAAGATTGCCTTGTTCTGTGCAGGGTCAATGAGGTCTCTATTAGCATCCACGTGTGCTAGATCTATAATTATATGCTTTTATGACAGTAGCACCGTATTGCATAAACAAAACAGAACAGAATAGAACAGATCCATATATAAAACACACACTTACACATATATTTGCAGCTTAAACATAGGAATTAAACAATGTAGTAATTACCAATGATTCACACAAAGAGTACTCACAGATCTAGTTCTCTATAAACCTTTCTTATTCATTCATTCATCAATTCTTCCTTACAATTCCCTTCCCATCCTACGCACACAGCAGCAGGGTCCTCACACAGCTAGACTTGGATCTCTGCGCACAAAGCCAGTAGGAGTCCTTTCCTCAAAACCCAAACTAGATAGCTTAAACCACAATTTGCATCAATAGCTCTTCAATTACTACCTTACAATACAAAAATGTTCCTCTATTTATAAAAATTTAGCCTAGACATTCCTATGGTCCGCAAACTGTGGTTTTCAGACCCTTGGTTTACCCTTTTACCCATTACAATGCTTTCGGGGCTTTGACCTGCCCCAAAATCCCTCTGCTAGATTAAATCTAATCAAAAAGTATCCAAATGGACCAGTTTCATAGCTCGTAGGAGACCCTGTTCCAACAATCCCCCAACATAATATTGTGACTCGTCCCGAGTCACTGTAGCTACAATACAGTCATTGAACCCGGTATGGCTTTAGTCAACTACCATTGAAAAAGCCAGGTAAGATGTCCCGGTGCAGGGTAGGTAGCTAGACTGCTCCACCATTCATGATTTTCTTAAATATGTAGGGACCAAGCCAGTGCTTCCAGAAATTGCCTGGGTGTCTCACAAATTGGCTATTGTATAAAAGGACAATGTCACCTGTGATGAATGTCTTTTGGTGAATATGTCGATCATGCCATGCTTTATCATGAGCCTTCTGAACTTGTTGATGAAAATTAGCAATAAAAAAATCTTCCTCCAAAGCCACAAGCTATGCAAGACGCTCCTCTATGATATCAGGGTTTGCCATATTTGTAAATGCTGTGATGCGTAGGCTAGGAACAACGAATTCTATGGGCATAATGGCCTCTTTTCCATAGACCATTCGGAAGGGGTCCTACATGTTAGCTTCTTGCAGGTCATTTGGTAGGCCTACAGAACAAAGCGAATGCAAAAATCCCAGTTACTACGATCGGCATTGCAAACCTTAGTTAATTTCTGTTCCAAATTTCTGTTAAAAGCTTCAACCACTCCATTTTCCTGGGGATGGTATGGTGTACTCTTCGCATGGTGGATCCAAAATTCTTCATTCAAGGCTTGAATCATTTGGTTAAAAAAGTGTGTACCTCTGTCACTCATCAGGATCTTTGGGTAGCCAAACCTGATCAGAATCTGCTCAAATATTAAGTGTGCAACAGTATCCGCAGTATAATCCTTCACCACTTGTGCCTCAGCCCATCGAGTGACATATTCGTTACGGTGATAATGTAGTGCGCACCTATTTTCTTGCCCGGTAGATTGATGGGTCCTATAAAATAAATGGCCCATTTGTCAAAATCTTGTAAATCCACTTTAGGCTGTAATGGCATCTCATCTCGGTGCGAGGGTCGTCATATTCACTACCAGGTGTCTCATGATCTACAATAAGTGTAATAATCCTGATGTAGGGTAGTCCACTATAACCCAGCCCTTGCTTGTCCTGCATAGTGGCCTCCTACGACACCTTCATGCGCTTATACTAATATGGTAGGTCGTTCGTGTTCCAGGACATATCTGCATAGTATTTCATATGTGCCTAGCTTGTATAACTGACCAACGATGATAGTAAAGTCTGTTGCCTGAGTAACCAACTTCTTATTTTTTTGTATTGAATATTATGCAGGGGCTACTCCTGTAGTGAGGAACTCAATGATATCAACAAACTGTGCGTCAACCACCTTAATGATGAACAACTGTGCATCTGGTAAACCCTCTTCCAAGCTAGTAGGTTCTTCCCCTATTTCAACGTGAGATAGATGATCTGGGCCTGCATTAAACCTTCTGAGCTTGATGGTGATCTCAAAAATTGTATTCTTGGAATAGCAACTACCAGTGGCATATCTTCTCTCCCAACACAGGCTTGTTGACCCAGTATTTTAAAGCTGAATGATCAGTGAACATTTTAGAGTGTCCACCCAGTAGATAGTGCTGATATTTCAGTAATGTGTAGACCATAGCCAATCCTTCACACTCACTGGTAGAGTAGTTTCGCTCTGCGCTCGAGAGTTTCTGACTCGCAAAGAAAACCGGGTGATCAATACCTCCTTCTCCAAGCTGCGTGAGGAAAATTCCCAACGTGATGCCTGATGCATCCACATGTACATGAAATTCCTTCGACCAATCAAGAAATATGAGTATGGGTGCAGAAATCATCTTCTATTTGAGCAGTTTGAAGCTCTTCTAATATTCATCATCCCAAAAAAAGGAAACATCTTTTTTAGTAGCTTTTCCGTGGGTGCCATGATGGAAGCGTACTCTTGAATGAATTTCCTGTAATAGCCTGTGTGTCCAAAAATAGAACATAGATGTTTTTAATTACGGCTACCTTCAAAGGATCAACCATCAACCCTTTCCGACAACCTATGTGCCCAAGCAAGATTCCAAATGGTACACAGAAGATGCACTTCTTAATATTCAAGGAAATCTGGTGCTTCTGTCATCCAACATTAATCGCAGGTTAGAGACATAATCCTCTACCAGGCCAAAGACCGTCTAGTCATCGAGTAAACTCCTTGAATACAACACTACGACCCTTGAAAAAATAGTAGGTGAATTCTTGAGACCAAATGGCATGACCGTATACTGAAAGGACCCCCATTCAGTCGTGAAGGTAGTCTCACTGTGATCTTCAGGTGCAATTTAGATCTAGTGGTACCAGGAGAACCCATTGGTGAAGGAATAGGCCTCCTGTCTGCCCATGCTATCAAGGATTTCATTGGAGAAGGGCGTAGGGAAGGGGTCATGGATGCAGGCATCATTTATCTTGCGTAGATCTACGCAGATGTGTATTCCCCCCTTGGTATTCTTTTACTGGATGACCATTGGACTTACCCAATCCAACTATTCCACTGGTTAAATGATACCTGCGGCAAGAGTTTTGTCCAACTCTTCTTTGACATTTTTCTTATATTTAGGATTCAGTCGGTAAGAATGCTACTTGACAGGGTGCATCTCAGGTTTTAGAGTGATGTGCATAATTCCGAGGTCCCCGATGATTCCCTTGAGCTCAAAAAACTTTGTTGGAAATAATTCTTGATAATTCGTGAGTAATTTTGCAATTTTACCTACATTTTCTTCATCCCAATAGTCCCCTATTTTAGCCAACTTAGGGTGTTCTTCTGTCCCAATATTAACGTCGAATAGCATGAGAGGCTGCGTTACATCAATATTCTATAGCGATGGCCCAACTACATTGCGTTCCCCTTCAGATTCTGGGACATAAATTTTTCGAGGATTATCTTCTTCTTCATCAATCGCCAAGCTCCAGCAGTTGGCCACGTCTTGCATCTGCACTTCCCATGTCAGGACTGTTGGTGCAACGTGGTGGTGAGAGTTCTTAAATACAAATGCATCAATGTTCTGAAGAGCTTCGTCGAGCGTCTCTGTCCCCCCAATCAATCTGAACGTTCCGACAAAGTCCTCTTTTAGCACTTCCCAGTGGCAGGTGCATTGGTGTAACTCTGCATCTAAGTATCAAGTGGCTGGGATTGGGCCCAAGGCATGAAAAAATAGATGGACCCATTCTTCTATAGTTTGGTCGGACCATTTGGTCATCTAGGCACGCAGATGTGCACGGGGATCCCCGAGTCTGAGTAACATCTTGGTGCGTATGTCAGCTGGAGGGGCGAACCTTAGAAGAATCCTATCCTGACACGTTTCCCAGTCTAGGAATGATTTCTTGTAGGTGTCCCACCAACACGTGGGTGTCCCATGCATAGCCAAATTAAGGGCCCAGAGCTGTCATTCCCTTGGCACCATAGCTTCCAGTGTCCTTAGGAATTCATGGACACTACCAACCTAATTAAAGTGGGGTAGATCTCTTACCTCCAAGGAAATGTAGTAGAGGGTCCTTGCGACCCGAGGGCAACGCAGTGCCGAAACCTCGTGTAACCAGTTTTTCCAAATCTCCAATTCCTCATTAGCGTCAGAAAATCATTCACTATCTCTCCTCCCCCATAATATCCCATCTATTGTGGGGTTAATCCTGTCTTTGTCCTGCGTATTCAATCTATAAATGTGATCTAGTTCCTCCTTCTCGTAGGCTGGCTCTGTATACCGCACACCTTCTACTAGATCTAGCGGTACTATTGCTCGTGTACCATTGCTCTCAAACACCATGCTGTTCTTTATTAGATTGATGACACCCCCCATGTCTATAGCCCAGTCCAGTCCAAGAAGTGCAGGGCATGGATCTGTATCTTCCATGATTTCTATGACCTAAAATTCAGCTAGGACTTTTACTCCCGCGATATCTACCATAACTTTTGGCAACCGTCCTAGTGGGATGATCTTCAATTGATTCGCCATGTGCAACTGGATGGTGCACCATTCCAACTTAGGCTCTCCCATTCATTGCCACGTTTTCTTTGGTAATACATTCGCATCCGACCCCATATCGAATAACTTGATCCATATCGTAGTCGCCAATTTGCGCAGTCAACTACATTTCTCTTCCGGTGCATTTCTTATAGCTGTATAGCCTATGTACACCCCTGGTCCCAGGAATTCTGATGGGCCAAGCTGCACAGCTATGCAGTAATACTTGAAGATTTTCTACAACTAGTAGGTTACTTAGTAGTTTCAGACATGCCTTCAGAAAGGGCTCAACCTCTTCCTCTCTCTTGAGGTGCACCGACAGCTGCGTGGGGTCTGGTAGTGGCTCCTGTTCTTTGAGGTTCACTCCTCCCCAAGAGCCAAGTTACTCCTTTGCTCCCTAGGTGACCATCCCACTATGTCTCATGAATTTTACACTCGAATCTGCATTCCTTAGCTCAATTTTAACTCTTTTCACATTCTGCGTAGGGATCGGCTATTTTTCCTGCATTTTGGCTATCACGATCGAGCAGTCTTCAAAATCATGGTCCAGCTACCAAAAATATTTGCAGGATTTTCTAGTGTCATTTGGGCAGTCCCTTGTGACGTGCCCTACCACTCCGCAGTTATAGAAAATCATCTGCCCCTACCCCTATCCTTCGCTTCCTCCCCGACCTCCTCTGCCCCTTGCTAGGGAGCCACCCAATTTCACGCAGGATCTTAGCGATGCAGGGTCCGACTATACCCTATAGAGGTTCCCTCGATCTATAATCAAGTCATATGTGCAACATTTCTATTCATTGTGCCTTACCAATTGGCAGAACCTGAACCACTGCTACTTTAATTCGCCTATACTTAGCCGAGGGCAGTGGGTCGTATCATGTAGTCTTGCTACCCGGAAATCATCACACCATAGCGCAGATCCGCTGGAGCCAGGTCATAGCAGATTAGGTCTCCCCACCTGCACATAACCCATCAATATAGGACACTGGTCCTTTGTATGTCTAGACTCCCGAAATCATATGCACCAGAGGTCTGTGCTAGCTCCCTTTCCCCATTCCATCCATAAGCTATGAATCTCCATGTGCATGGCTCCGAGCTATTCTTGAATTTGCTGTACCCCCCCAACATGTCATCCTTGGGCGTGACTTTGAGTTTCATGGCAGCTTCCAAGGATTTTTCCTACGACTCGAAGGTCTAGTGGCCCATTGGTATATGTAAGTGAGGTAGAAACATAACGATGAACCATTCCATGTGTTTTCTATCATCATACTTGAACCCTCCTTCCCTAATTTCTTTCTTCAATCATTGATCAGCCTCCCACACTGACTCATACATATCTTACTTGAATTATTTTACTTCCTTTACCAACTACGAGTATGATCTTGGCTTTCGAAACTGTTGTTTTACGGCGTCCTTGATATCTTGAAGAGATACACTACCATTTTGAGATATGTACCGCATTTACCAGTCCATCACTTTGTCTTTGAAGGCCAGGGAGAACTGTGTTGTCTTCACAGTATCGCTCACCACCCCCTGCGCAGTCCATATTGAGTCGGCCACGAACCAAAAACGATCCATGTCTTCATCGGCCGCGCCTTTAAAGGTAGGTAATTTCAACTGTACTACCATGTCTCCTTCTACTGATGTTTTGGTTGAGGGCTTGTTCTCCCATAAGTCTGGTGAATCTTGCATCGTTTCATGTCTTCCGTGCCATATCTTCAGTATTTTCTTGTCAGTACTTCATCACTTCCTCAAAATGCTACAGGGTCCCAGCAATGGAATAATTTGTTGGCTTGAGGGGTCTTGACCCAGGTTTGGAGTGCAAGGTTTTCTAACAAACCGCTATACTACTAGCCCTATCTGCAGTGACTGGCTTGCGCAGGTCAAGGTCTCACCCGAAGTAGTATGGGTGGGTGCTGGAACTAGGTTTTTGCACCCTGAGAAACGATAGGTAAGGGAAGCAGATTTGCACTTCACCGTGTGATTCCCATATTTCCTTGTTCTATGCAGGGTCAATTAGGTCTCTATTCGCATCCACAGGCGCTATATCTACAATTATATGATTTTTTTACAGTAGCACCGTATTGCATAAAAAGAACAGAACAGATCGAGATACATAACACACACTTACACAGATCTTCACAGCTTAAACAAAAAAAATACACAATGCAATAAATACCAATGATTCACACACAGAGTACTTACAGATCCAGTCCTCTATCAACATTTCTTATTCATTCATTCATCAATTCTTCCTTACAATTCCCTTCCTAGCCTGTGAACACAGCAGCAGGGTCCGCACATGGCTGGACTTGGATCTCTTCGCACACAGCCAGCAAGAGTCCTTTCCCCGAAACCCAAACCAGATAGCTTAAACCAAAATTTGCATCAATAGCTCTTGAATTCCTACCTTACAATAAAAAAAATGTTCCTCTATTTATAATAATCTGGCCTAGACATTCCTATGGTTCGCAAACCATGGTTTTCAAACCCCTGGTTTACCCTTTTACCCATTACAATGCTTTTGGGGCTTTGACCTACCCCAAAACCCCTCCGCTAGATTAAATATAATAAAAAAGTATCCAAATGGACCAGTTTTGCAGCTCGCAGGAGACCCTGTTCCAACAGAAGGTATATAAAGGTTTCTCCCTAGTTGCAATTCTCGGGTGAAGACCCTTAAGCTGGTATAGAGTTTTTTCTTATGTTCTTGCTGAAATAATCAATGATCAACATTTTCACATACCAAAAAAACTACTGTGTTGTATTTGATAAAATAGCTATCCTCAAAAAAGGAAAACCATCTATTACTAGTGCTAAATTTCTATTAGATATGCAACTGGGAGAATTTCTAAAAATAGTTGGTCTTTGGTGTAAAATTTAATAATAGAATGTTAAAATTACACATGCAATTATGAAATTATTTCAATCTTCTAACTTTTCCTTCCCATTCTAAAACTAGAGGTATTACTAAATTTACACCAATTATAGCCATTATTCCACACTCATTGTGAATATCTTTGAAGCGCTAGAAACACACGATATTTTTCAAGAATTCAATGCTAGATTTAATCTTGTCCATTTACACAACCAACAATCTTGAAAATTCATGGAGCATTCTGTTATGGTTTACTCTATAATTTTAGTGGTTTGCAAACAGAGGTTGGAAATAAAATGATTACCAAGGCATAAAAAAGTTGGCTTCTCTTCCTCATGCAACATAGGTTCAGATCTAAAATGACTTATTGTTTTCACTATGGTTCAAGAAAGATTTCATTAGATTTCTATGGTGATCTCCATTTGAAACAAATTCAACAAAATTTATTCAAATAAAGTTGAGCGATGAACATCCATTGGCATGGGTTGTGGCAGACTACGTATATCATTTTCATTTATTTTTCAAGCCACCTAAAACTAGACATATGTAGGGGCTTGGGACCAAGAATATTGCATGATTAATTTCCTAAAAATATTAAGTTTTCATGAAAAAAATATGTGTTACCCAAGATAAACATTAGGTTTGTTTTGAGTCATGGGTCAATTTGGTTAAGTTAGGGTTGAACAAGATATTTTAAATTTGTAATTTAAAAACAACAGTTCACATATGTGAGGAGTTTTGAAGTTCATCATTCATGTGATGGGGGTCAATGTCAAAGAAAAATCCAAAAATATCTCATGCAGGAGAAAATCTGGTCATTACAGTGAATTTGACACTTTTACCAAAGTTCATAGCGAAATGAATGTAAAATAGTCAGAATTTGCTATGAACTTGACTAAAAACTATGTTTTCCTAGTGTGCTAAAGTTTTTTCCTTTTTGAGGCATTTAATGCATTTTAGGAAGGGCATGAATCATAAAAAATATTGTGAAGTGTCATTGGGACATCTGTTGATGAAGACAGTTGAGCATCCACTCCACATGGCTGACATGGCTAAACAACTCATCATGATGCCACCTCACAAAATTCGACAACTCACCATCTCAAATAAGGTTTAGAAGGCCTTAAATCTAGTGTATCAATTGGCCAACACCTCATCCTATCAGTTTGGTTCGATAGAGATGGTACAAGTTGAATTGAAGGAAAAAGGTATAAACATGATTGTGATGGAGGATGACCTTGCTGCTCATTGAAACATGGTAAGACAAATCTTTTTTGGCCACGTTTTGTCTTAGAATACCATATCTAGTCATTTACAGATCTGCAAGCATGTTTTTGGAGATAGAAAAAAATGCAAAATATGGTGAAGTAAGACAAGTTTGTAGTGAGTTGCAGGCTTGACACTGAGTTTTCTCTACGAACTCGTTGTAGAATGTTTCGAAGAAAAAATTCCAAGAAATATCATCTCAGGGGTAAATAAAGGCATGTGTTTCCCTTATTATATTCCTAATGAAGGCCCTGTAGTAGTCAGAAAGGTCAAAGATTATGCAAAAGTTGGATTCTGGTGTTTGCTACAAAATGGGTGCTACGAAATTTCTTGTACATGATCATTTTAGCAGTAAACTTCAAGTCAATGTCTGAGAAAATGAAAAATACTTTTGGAAATATAAAGGATTTTTCTCTTCCACACAAGCCCATCTATAAAATCATCTTTAGTCTTTGTAAATGCATGAGGGTGTGGAAATTATGCACTCATCTTTGAGGCCTAATTTTCATAATTTTGACTCACTATATTTATGTAAAAAAATTAAAATTCTACTTGGAACAGTTCCAACTAATAATCCACGTGGAATAATGATACATCAAAAGTCTAGTACACTTATAAAATTAGTCAGTTTCATTTGATAAGGGTTATTAAAGGTATTGTTTGAGCTACTTAATGAAATAAGAGTCCTTTTTGTATTCAAACTCTACCAAATAGAAAATATCCCTATGAAGTATCCAATTGATGTAATCCTATTTGTAATAGGTCTGTTAGGTAGGAATTCAAAGATAGCATATGTGGAAAACCATTTTTTTGAGTCCTCACTCTATAAATGGGATGTTTTGAGAATTAGATAAGGGTTGAAGGATGTAATAACCAAAGCTACTATGGTAGTCTTTTTTCTACTAAGTTAATATACAGTTACAAAATAATTTTGTTCACACCTGAGATTTTGTTTGAGTTCTTATGTACTTGTGTCCTTTATCTTTTGAATGTTATCTTAGCTTGCTCACACAAAATTACTTGGAATTCATAAATTATTATGCTCTAACTTAATTTATGTATCTTATTTGTTGTAAGAATTGTTTTATAAGAATTCATGTGCCTCAGGTTCCATGAATGATACTTTTGTGTAATTGAATTCCCATTCTAAATCCATACCCAATGGTAGCCCTCACTAATATTTCACCTAAAAAATAAAATCTAAAATACATCTAAGAGTTATCCATCTTATTTTTAAGCTTTCTTATTAAATATGATATTTTTTCTTGAGAGATCCCTCTCTGGTTGGAAGGGATAACTTCCAACCCTATGTGGTTTGAAATAGTTACACTGAATTGACTCCCGAGCAGCCCAATTAGTCTCAGCTTCGTGATAACATTTTGGTGTATCTTCGAGGAGCTCAAAGCAACATTTCCCCTGAAAATTATGTTCAATTAAATAAATTTCACTTTTGAAGGTATCAAGAGATCAGAAATATTCAAGGATGTAATTCTTCCTTGGCGACTCCATTCTTAAATAATTCAGAAATTCAAAGCTTCAAGGTGACTCCACTACTTTAATATTAGTAGCTTGATGAAGTTCCAAGATGAGTTCTACTGCAAGAATAAATCCCATGTATGCTCCTATGGATCAGTGTAACCTCTATGATTTTACAAATCCTATGCCTTTTGTTGATTTTTGAACCCATCTTCCCATTTTAAAAAATGCAAAGAAAGATGATGCTGGTCTAAATTTGGTTAAATTCCACATACATGTGTGTATATTGAGGGTTGAGTTTCCTGAAGATGTTCTCATGAATATGTTTATGGCTACCCTAGAAGACAAAGCTAGAGTATGATCTAAAGGGTTGAAATTAGGAAGCTTGTGTCCTCTTAAATATTTCCATAGAATATTTTTTGAGCATTATGGGAAGGCTCATCCTTTATCATGAATTTTTCAAGGTTGTCACAATATTTGGAAATATTTAGTTCAATATATTAAAAGAATTCATGATGATGTAGAATGTATGTATGATGAGGAGATATTTGAATTTAATGCACAAGCTAGATGTTATGATGGTCAAGAAATTTTCCAAGAAGTAGATGTATCTTCTTCGCTTCAAGATAAAATAAATCATTAATTTGACAACCAATTTATATCCCATGAAATTTGTGAAAAATTGCAGCAACTTTCCCAATATTTAGATGATAAAGAGGAACATAAGGATCGTCAATTACAAGGCTCTTCACTTTGTTCATTTTTTAAACCTTTGAATGAACATGAAAATGGGCAAAAGCAAGGAGAATATTATGTGAAACATGTTTCTTTTCATAATGAGAGGAGTTTGATTCCTTGGGTATGCTTGAAGGTTGTCATGAGGTGCTAGGTCCCTATATTACTAGTATAGTGCCTTATTGTTGTTATTGTAACCCCCTTATTGTTATTATTGTATCCCTGTAAACCCCATATTGTTATTATTGCGCCCTTAAATTATTATTGTTAGGTCAGCTAGGATTACATTGTGGCCCCACTAGGATTACATTATGGCCCCATTGACTCCTATATATAGAAAGGAGGTTTTGCAATTTGTATCATCCAAGAATTGGTCATTCATGTAATGTATTGGAGGTCGCCCCCTTAAAGTGGCTTATTTATAAGGCATTGATATCTCTTTTCTTCTATTTTTGGAGTTGGTTTCACAACACTCGGTTTCAGAGCTTTGGATTCTAGCATTTTGCTGCTCCAAAAAGGCCATCATGGAATTTTCTCTATAACGTTTTTTCTACGAAGGTTGAGAAGCTGAAATTTTTAGAGTGAAAAAATGAAATCCTGGGGAACATCATCGTAAAATTTTAGAGCTTGGTTTGCAATATTTTCGGAGATATGATCTGTGGAAGTTAGGTCTTTTTGCAAGCTCCTGAATTTCACTTAAAAAGGGCATCGCAGAATTTTCGCTATAAATTTTTTTCTACGAAGGTTCAAAAGCTTAAATTTTTAGAGAACGAAGCTAAGATCCTAAGGAACATCATCGTAAAATTTTAGAGCTTGTTTCAGAATATTTTTGGAGATATGATCCATGGAAGTTAGGCCTTTTTCAGGCTCCTGAATTTCATCTCAAAGAGGTGATTGTGGGAAAAGCTTCATAACTCTCTCTCTGAGAATCAGATTGGAATTTTGTAAGAAGTGACTGGAATTACACGGACTTTAGTTTTCTGTCTATAAATTGATGAGCCAAAGGAGCAAACAGTGACACATGGCAAGTTGTAAAATTTCATTTTATTGAACTAGTCCATAATTAGGTCATTGTGGGAGATTGGACATAACTTTGCATTGAAGAATCCAAATCAAGTCAGACCTGTGGCATTTGAAATAATATTTAGAGGAATTTTATAGGGATGAATTTCAGATATTGAGGATCTGTAAGTATATAGATAAGTCAATTTCAATATCGAGCTCCTCAAAAGCAAGTAAAAGGTGTGCATTTTTTTTCCCGAATTGCATAAGTCTTGTTTGAAGAATCAAGTTGAATTGATTCCAACAAAATATTATAGAATATATATCAGTATTGGATTCTCAAATGGCCCCTAAAAATAATTCAACACCCATTAAGCCTTTAGAAGTCTCTACTATGACTCATGAAGACAAAGAATGGCAACATGAAATATCAAAATTACAAGAGCAAGTGCAACAAACTTCACTCTCACAAAGAGAAACAAAAAATGACATGGAAGTTTTGAAGAAAGGCATGGAAACTAAGATGGATGTTTTGCAGAAAGGCATGGATGGTTTTAAGAATGACATGGAAGGTGGCATGGAATCTAAGAAGGATGACATGGAAGCTAAGATGGAAAACATGAAGAATGATCTAAAAACAGACATGGAAGGTTTGACAAAGTTGATACAAGAAATGTTTCCTAAGGGTGAAAAGATAGTAGAGGAAACTCATGATGAGAAAAAAATAAATGTTAAATGTGATTTCATAAACTCTAATGTTGGAGGGAAGAGCCACCATATTCCAAAAATGGATATGAGGAAGTTTAATGGAAAGGATCCTGTAACATGGATACTACATATGGAGCAATATTTTTATCTCAATAACGTGCAAAACACACAAAAGGTATGCATTGCAACTTTACATTTATAACAAAATACATTTGTATGGTATTGATGGCTTTGCTCCCATAAAATAATTGTCACTTGGTCAATTTTTATGGAGGAAATGATAGCACATTATGAGGATACAAAGAGAAACACTTTCTTTAGCTAATTGATAAATCTCAAACAAAAGTGTTCAGTGGTTGAGCACATTGAGGACTTCCAAAATTTGAATATAAGGGTAACTGATATTTCAGAGGAACACGAGATTGATCTCTTCATAGTTACTTTAAAGGATAATGTCCAACATGAAGTTCACGTTTTGGAACCCGAATCATTGAAGAAGGCAGTCAGATTGGCAAGAAACATTGAATGTAAAATTATGGCGACAAGGAAGCCTACCACTCACTTCTATAAAGATGGAAGTGTTGCTACTCCTAGATTTCCACAACCCACAAGGTTGACACCACAACAATAGGAAGAAAAGAGGGCAAAAGGGCTTTGCTACAGTTGTGATAGCAAATACACTAAAGGTCATAAGTGTGCTGAGAAGAAATTATTTTACATATATTTTGAAGAGGAAGACGAAAATGAACAAGAAGAGGATATACACCAGGAACCAGCCCTAGAAGAGGAAGAAATGAGTCTGACCATATTTTGTAATGCATTGGCAGGAATTACAACTCCTCAAACTCTCAAGATAGAAGAACATATCGAAAAAAGGTAATAGTGTTGATTTATTCAGGTAGCACCCATAATTTTATTCATTGTAAGGTAGCCAAGGAATTGAATTGTTTCCTATACCTAGCACCAGAATGTCAAGTGATGGTTGCAAATGGAGGAACTATAAATTTCTTTGGAAAATGCCATAATATCAAGCTAACCATGGGGGAATATGTATTGAATAGTCCAATGCTTTCCATTCCTATGGGAGGTGCTGATGTTGTACTAGGAGTACAATGGTTAGAATCTTTGGGGATGATAGCTTTTAATTTTCAAGAAATTTTCTTGAATTTTTTTCTAGAGGGAAAGGAATTTGAATTATGGGGTCTTGTAGGGAAGCCGGGAAATATAATAAGCTCTAATGTCATGAAAAAGCGTCTAAGGAAAGAACAATGTGGCGTAATTTCACAATTATGTTCACTAGAATTTCCAACATCAAAATCATTTATTTCTGTAGATCTCCAAAAAGTCTTGGATAATCATTCCAAGGTGTTTGAAACTCCAAAAGGGCTCCCACCTATTCGTGATCATGATCATGCTATTCATTTTATTCCAGGAATTTTTCCTCCAAACATTAGGCCTTATATATATCCTTATGTCCAAAGTAGTAAAATTGAATGGATGATTGTAGAAATGTTAGAGGCGGGTATAATTCAACCTAGTCAAATTTCTTTCTCTACTCCTATAGTATTGGTACACAAGAAGGATGGATCATGGCGCATTTTTCCGAATTATAGGGAGCTCAATAAAGTCACCATTAAACATAAATTTCCCATTCCTGTGATTAATGAATTATTAGATGAATTACATGGAGCAATTTATTTTACCAAGTTGGATCTTCGTTTAGGATATCATCAAATTAGAATGAAGACTAAAGATATTCTGAAAACAACATTTCGAACTCATCAAGGTCATTATGAGTTTTTGGTCATGCCTTTTGGCCTTACCAATGCACCTTATACATTTCAAGGGTTGATGAATTACATTTTCAAACCCTCCTTCGAAAATTTGTGCTAGTATTTTTTGATGATATACTAATCTACAACAGGTCTTGGAAGGATCATGTTCAAAATTTTGACAAGGTGCTCAAACTATTGCAGGAGAAAAAATTATATGCAAAAACATCAAAATGCTTCTTTGGAGTAGAAGAGGTGGAATATCTAGGTCATATTATATCTCACGAGGGTGTTAAGGTAGTCCCTAACAAAATTGAAGCCATTAAGGAATGGAAAGTCCCCACAACCATAAAGCAGTTGCGAGGATTTCTTGGGTTAACAAGGTATTATCGCATGTTTGTTAAGAATTATGGGAGAATACTAGCATCTCTAAAAACACTATTGAAGAAATATGCATTTTGATGGACTCCTCGAGCAACTAAGGCATTTGAACATATTAAATAGGTAATGTGCCTAGCATCGGTCTTAGCTACGCCAGACTTCACAAAAACCTTTATTGTGGAATGTGATGCCTTAGGAAATGAAATTGGTGTTGTTTTAATACAAGAAGGAAGCCCCATTCCTTTTGAAATTCGTCCAATAAAAGGAAAGTATTTACAAAAACCTATTTATGAGAAGGAAATCTTAGCAATACTTCATGCACTAAAGAAATGGCGAACTTACCTAATGGGAAGAAACTTCAAGGTAAAAAATGATCATGATAGTCTTAAACACTTTTCAAAACAAGGACTATCTTCAGAAGAGCATCAAAAATGGGTCACAAAGATGTTGGGTTATGACTTTCAAATAAGCTACAAAAAAGGGAAGCTAAATGTTGTTGCAGATGCACTCTCAAGAAAAAATGAAGAGGTGGAAGCATTGCTTTGTGCCATTTCTATTATCCAATTAGATTGGATAACAGAAGCAAGAGATGAGTGGAAGAAGGATGAAGAAGTGTTGACACTCATTCAAAAGTTGCAGCAAGGTCCCAGTAAATTTGATACATTTAGTTGGAAAAATGATTCCTTATGGTACAAAGATCACTTACATATTTGTAAGAATTCCAAACTAAAACAAAATATTATTTTTGAATTGCACACTTCTCCTTTAGGAGGACACTCAGGATTTTTAAAAACTTACCACAGGGTGAAGAAAGATTTTTTTGGGATGGCCTTAAATCTGGTATTCAAAAGTTTGTGGCGGAATGTTTCGTTTGCTAGCAGAATAAAGTTGAGAAAATTAAGACACCAGAACATCTACAACCTTTATCCATTTGAAGTCAACGTTGGGAGGAGATTTCGATGGATTTTATTATAGGTTTACCTAAGTCCAAAGGAAAGAGTGTCATCATGGTGGTATTTGATAGACGTACCAAGTATGCACACTTTTGTGCATTATCTCATCCATTTAAAAAAAGTACAGTTTCTACTACATTTATGGACACAATTCAAAAGATACATGGGAACCCAAGGGTTATTGTGAGCGACAGAGATCCCATTTTTATTGGAAATTTTTGGACATATTTATTTTCTTGTTTGGGTACTCAGTTAGTTCATAGCTCATCTTATCATCCTCAATCCGATAGAAAAACTGAGATAGTAATTAAATGTTTGGAAGGATATCTTCGTTGTTTTGTATCGGATAAAAAAACACAATGGGTGAAGTGGTTACCTCTCGCTAAATGGTGGTATAACACTTCCTTCCATACTGCAGCAAAAATGACCACATTTATGGCACTTTATGGATATCATACACCATCCATTACATCATATTTAAGATAAAATTCGAAGATTCAAGCAGTGGAAGATCACATCGATCATCAACAAGAAGTTCTCCAACTCTTAAAGGATAACCTAAATTTGGCATAAAATCGAATGAAACAACAGGTAGATCAACATCACAGTGAGAGAAGTTTTGATGTAGGAGATTGGGTATTTTTACGGCTACAACCATACAAAAAAATTTCCCTCAAGAAAGCTAAGAAGGATAATAAATTATCGCCAAAGTACTATGGTACTTACAAGGTGTTGCAAAAGATTGGTACTATGACATACAAATTGGAGCTTCCTGCTTCTTCATGAGTGCATCCAGTTTTCCATGTTTCATGCTTAAAGAAGGTTATAGGTGAAAGTCTTCCAGTTGAAACAATATTTCCAGAACTTGATGAGAAAGGAAAAATCATATTGGAACCTAAAGCGGTCACGGAAACAAGAACTCAATAGCCATGAAATCGATCAATTTCAGAGTATCTAATCAAGTGGAATTACTTACCCACTGAAGATTCTACATGGGAGGATGAGAATTTTATACAGAAGCACCCAGAGCTACTCAAGCATTGAGGACAACACTTTTTTGAAGGAGAGGGGCATGTTAGGTCCCTATATTACTAGTATAGTCCCTTACTGTTGTTATTGTAACCCCCTTATTGTTATTATTGTACCCTTGTAACCCCCATATTGTTATTATTGTGCCCTTAAATTATTATTGTTAGGTTGGCTAGGATTACATTGTGGCTCCATGGACTCCTAAATCATTTACTATAGCGCTAATAGAAAATAATCAACAACTTTTTGATCTACAAGTTTATGTCTAAAAATGTCTTGCTATAGTAAATGATCAAAATCTATGTTTATGCATGATGATATAAGTGAAATTATTATTGTAATGCATGAAAAGTCATTCTCAAACATCCATGTAGTACATGATATGGTTTCTCCCATAGAATATTTTCATGAACAATTAGATTCATGTCTTAATAATGATGTCTAAATTGAACACATAGGACAAAAGAATCTGTAATTTATGAATGAATTCATCTCTAATTGTTTTACTCATGAAGAAAAGGTGATTTTTCATGGTTTACAAGATTGAATGGTAATTCTATTGCCGTCATCAGGCAAGACAATTTTTTCATTTCTTATTGTAACAACTCCACTTACCACAATTTTTATTTTCTCTTTATAGTAATTTTGGTTATGATCATAACTCTTGTTCGACACTTTTGTCGATTAATAATTGTCGCGATGGTACAATATCACATATTGTAACTTCTTAAGTTGTTTTCTATTAATTTTTGTCCGATCGTTTATTTTTTTATAGGTTACATTCATCCCCATGAATGTCTTATTGGATTTTTTTTACTTAACAAGGACAGTCTTCCATTGACTTGTATAAGAGTTCACTATATTACATTTTGACCCTTGTATACAATACTATATAATTTTTCTATCCTTCTATGATGAAAGATATATAATTTAACCCCTCTATATATCTCTAAACTCTTTACATATTGATCCATATATATATATATATATATATATATATATATATATATATATATATGTCTATCTTAACAATTAGCACTAATCCTTAAACATAATTAAATATTTTTTATCTAAGGTTATACCACCGTTATTCATATTTTATAATATAAACATGTAAATGATTTCAAATACATTTAGGTAACCTTTGTATCCATGTCACCATTTAATTTTAACCCATTCTATGCATAAAAAAAATTTCATATTAATACTTGAATTGATAACATATTCATAAGGTATATAATTTGATACTATGACATTAACCATTACATACCCCACGTTTGCATTATATACATTTCCATATAGAATGTCATATCTTATTTTTCTAGGAAATATTCCATTTACTTTAACACAATTCTAATCAAATTGTTAATCGTAATACACTATGGTACCATTAAGTTTGTATTAATATAACCATAATGTCTATTAAAATTCCATGTAAAATCCAATTGACATACTAACCATCGAAATGGTATTTAACATATAACTTATATGATTATGTATTCATATTTTATAGAACTTGCCACATATGTGGATACCCATTTAGTTATTTACCCATAAGGGTAAAACCATATTTAATAGCGTACCCACATCACTATCAAAGATGTAAATTATAGCTTAGGATTTGGTAATATGATTTAATATTGTCAGGTTACCTTAAATTGAATGACAGAACTTCTCTAGTATGCATTTATCCCTTAAATTTTTTAATTATTCCCATCATAAATACTTGTACCTCCAACACCTACTCATCACATGGGTCATATTTATTGTAGGAACACATGTCAGATTGATCTATGTAACTTTCAACGGCTTGGATTGATTAGTATGCCCACCAATGCAACTTGAATTCGTTAGGGTTTTGGGTTTTGTCTTTGTCAGTTTCATTTGTGTAATTTTTGTAGTTGAAACCCTCTCTTCCAGTGTTCATCATTCCTCTAGTTTTCCCATAAAAAGAACTAATCAGAGCTGAATGCATGCAGATAAATTGTATTGTAATTAAACTCATGGTGGTATGCTCAAGAAATCTCGAGATTATATTTCATTTGTGCCTTACATGAATTGGTAATTCAGATCTGGATAATTAATTTTTCTCCCTATGGTTTTCCAAAAATGGTTTGGTACTTTTCTCTTGAAATTTATATAAGTTATATTATAGATTTTAAACTTCCAATTCATCTAATTAAATAATTTTGTTTGTTGCACGTTTTTCAATTTGTAAACAGTTTCCCCCAATTTCACATCCGACCAAAAGACATATTCTTCTGCCTTGCGTAACAATTTTCCAGCAATTTTTAGCCGTCAATAATTTCTTAGAGTTCAAACTTTACCTTCCCTCTCAAATTCTATGCTTGTTGGGTTATCATTCCCTGATATTTTTAGTCCCTTCGTTTAGAATTTAAATCAACCCCATCGATTTTTCCTTCTCCTCAGAAGGAAAAAGACGTTTATAACCATACCTATACGTTCTTGGTTGGGAATAAAAATGGAGTTTACCGAATTCCATTTACCCAATTTCTGAGAAGAGATGTCATTCTAAAGTTATGTTGTTTCGGATTTGATTAGGGTATTCTCATAACAATTTAGAGTGCTTTTCTTCTTTAACACTCGTAATAAAATTTTGTGAACATAATTTATTTTCTTCTTACTTTAATGCCTCTTTTCTCATGCTAGTTTGTTATATACAATGGAATTCATTTTGTTTCTCTTTAGTACTAGATTATAGTGAATGTCCTTGCGTCAAACTGTAACATCTGAATTCCTTGACGGATATCATTTTTTTTATTTCCTTTTATTTTTTGAGTTGGAAAAAATTTTGATATCCACATAAATTCTCAGTTATTGAGTCACAAAAATTATCTGATTACACATTTATTTTTCAAATATTCTAGATGCCAAAAAATATGATTTCATAATTTTTTTTGATTTCTCCTGAACCTTTATTTTAATTGTGGAGATATTTGTTCCCTTCAAATTGATAACTTCTAGTTGCCAACTAAGGAATTTATTAAAATTATTTGTCTATGCATTTTGTTACCTAGACCAAGAGGGTTTACAACTTTAACCTCATAATTTTTAAAATATATTAAACAACATATTAGTTTACTTATTTTGCTATTTATTTTAACATTCCAATTTCATGAGAATTCAATACAGAGGTATTTTCCATACTATATTTATCTTCTCAGACTATTATACATATAATTCCACAATTTATATACAGGACAGAGAGATATATGAGAATCAATTAATTTTAATTGTAACTTCAGATAGTTCATAGGTCCTTTCTTCTATCGTTATGACGTCTATGCCTTTTTCTGGGTTTAATATTTTATAATTGTATAAAATATCCAGAATATAACTCAGATTTGAACTTATTATAATAAATAGAAATATGAATTAAAATTTATCCTTTATATTTTTTTTAGAATAGTTTGTTCTTTTCTTATACAGGAAAAAACCTTTTTTTCGAGATTTTTTTAAATTTCCGCAATTCTACTCAACCACCATGTCCTTTGTTTCAAACTTCATCATAACTACCTAATATGCAGTTCTCCAAATTTAATTAGAAATCTCACTATGAAATTTAATTGATCACATATGACAGACTTCTTTTATTTCTTTTATTTTATGAAAGTGATATTTTTCCATGTTCTTGAACAGGAAGAATCCCAACCCTATCGATACCTTAAAGAGGTACAATTTGAACTATTTCCTATTATATAAATTGTATATCCTTTCCATATTTATTTGTTATGTTTGATGTTAATCTAACACAATTTTATGTGTTTACATACAAGTAATTATATTTCCCGAAATTCCCTCACAGTTACTTCACAATTTTACCAGAAATTTTGATGACAGTTTCATCTGCCTCTAGGTCGGTCATCCCAATGTACAGATTTCAACCATATGTCTCTAGCGATATTTATCAATATCAACTATGCATCCTATATTTAAGTTTAGCAAAGGGATGACTTTGAGTCCATATGTAATATCACTGTTGTAACTGAGATTTTTAATGGAAGTATTTTATATTTCATATTCACCTCTATCATAGGAATTTCACCTACTCATAATAGTTATATAAATGTTATATATTTGATTTTAAATACAAATATACATCTATATGTATGAATATTCCTAAAATAGGAACTATATAGTTTACATCTGAATATGTTAATTATGAAGATTTATAATTTGATGATTTAATGATAGTTAACCACTCAACTGTATACATATATGCCACCAATATTAGTTTATAGAAATAAACTATGTATTCTTAATATCGCTCTCAATTTTTCTTTCAGTACAATTATATGTCTAATTGATCTAAATTGAGACTTCTGTGTCTGAAATAAAATATTTAACACAAACCTAACAACAGATTTAAACCATTATGTTTGGGTTTTGAGATTTGTGTGTTGGTCAAACTATTTATTGTAGTCTATGTAACTATACAAAATAACTAACTATACCTGCTATAGTTAAACTTCTATGAAATAAATATGACAATTTATTTTCTAAGAACAAAACAGACTTATTAAAAGGATTTAAAGTTAATAATATAAATCTTTCATCTTAACTCACAATTGAACCACCCTTATTACAGTAGAATATCATAATTATAAGAGAAATGAAGAGATAAAAAATTTAATCGATGGTGCATACCAAATCTGGTAAAGACTATTTTCCACCCAACTTTGAGCTTAATCTAGAGCTCCCCCAGAGCAGAGACTAATTCCTCCCCAATGTAGACAACTTGTTGTCTACCTAGGATGTACTTATTTAAGATTTTTTTACCTCAACATGTTTCCATAAATATGTCTAGTTAATTTAGGATGATGTTTTCCTTTAGCCTAGGCTTTACATTTGTCTTCTCCACAAAAGCTTCTTTAAAGCTAGTTTTTTAATCTTTCTATTTTTATTTCACCTCTTCTCGATAAATTTCCATTTTACTAAGGTATCTATTAGATTCTTACCTCCCAGCTAATATTTTATTTTATTTTATTTTTTTCTCCAAGTATTTTTGGAGATTTTGGTAAAGTCTTAGAATTCAAATTCATCCTCGCGGATTTTCACTTCCTGGTCTCAATTTACTATGTATTTACCTCATAGTATTATTTCTACATTTATATATTAATTTCCATAACCAGCATATTTAAATATTTTCTTTCAGAGGTCCCCCTCACCTTTAAGTGTGTTTTATATTTATAAAACACCGAAAATAGGAATATTACATAGTCCCCCTATAAAACAAAACATCGTCCTTGGTGTCTTCCAATCTCCGAGTTTCTTTCATCAACCTTTAATGTTTAAGTTTCTTTCTTCATAACTTCCCACTCCCAAGTAGCTTGCTAAGTTGTGAAGTGATTCCACTGCACTTCTAACTACTATTGTTTTATCTCGATGAGATTTTCTTTCTTTTTCCACTTGTATCACAGTCAAATCAAGTGAGTAGATTCATGTACAATTTTTTTTTTCAATATGGACTATGAACCCAAATTTTTTTATATGACAAAGTAGAGTGATTTTATATTGTACTTTCAATTCTCATGACCTCAAAATTTTGAGGTGATTCTCAGAAAAATCCTCTGCATGCAACAACATCTTTGTGAATTTTGAATTACTCTTCTCATGAGTTGATTTTTCTTAAATACTTTGGGTCTCTCTACAATCTTCTTCCACTTACTGTAGTACTTCTAGTATTAGAACCAATTTGTTTTATGTTAATTTACACTAAGGGGAATGGGATTCTTGTTCTCACTTGTATCCTTGGACATCTAACACTTGTATTTGTATGTAATTTCTACTAATAGCAGAAAGTATGCCTGATTCTTGAGTTTTTCTAGCACACATGTGCCCATCATGTTTTAAAACATTGGCTTTATCCTCATTTCTACAAACAAGATTTCCCCCCAAAAGTATATATACTTTTGGCATCTTTATTAGAGAAAATCAACTTGGTGATTCTACGGAGTTAAAAATCCCTTTCCTGAATTCATTGTTCATTTAAAATGTGTCAACATTGGATTTTGTAAGTGAAAGTGTATTGTTTTATTTAGAGTGTCCAGTAATCTCATGAGCTCATCATGTTGATACTTGCTACCTGATAGTAGTGAGATAAATTCCTTTGATACCACTTTCTCCTTCTATTGTCAAACAGAGAAATAATTTGGTAGCTCAGTAGGATGTTGATTTTTTACCTTATCGTATTTCCATTTCAGCCACTGTGCCAAGGATTTTATTTCCTCATTCTTTCGTCCCTGCTAACATTATATTTTTCTTTAAAATTGTTATAATATTTTTATAACTTGGACGACCTGTCTAAGGCTTTTGAGGGTATTCAAGTGACATTTCATGGTTCAAACTTGGTACAATTTTATACTCTTTACTTGTAAACATTTCATTATTTCTTGATTTAGTATTTATCATACAATTTCCTCTTGTTGACTTCTTAAATTTTGAAGGTCTTCAAATAATGCTCCTTGAATTTATAATCTCACTTCCAATTTTACCCTAGCATCTGTATGTCTCAAAATTTCATGAGTCTGCTCACTTACAGATTAATAATTCGGTTTTCCTTTTTCCTTATATGTTTGATTTTTATATCAAAACTTTTGAGAAATTTTAACCACTTTACTTGTTTGGTACTTCAATTTATTTGAGTAAAGAAATACTGATGATATGATATCACTAAATTTACCTTTCTAACATATATTATTTCCACATTCAGTGCATTTATATCAGCACCCAATTCTACTTCATAGACTTGATAACTCTATCCATGTTTCCTTGCAACTCCAATTCCGAGATCCATAGTCTATTTCTGCATTATTTTGTAGTAATATTTTTCTCAACCTTTTTATGTGTTTTTTACGTATACTCAACCACTCCTTAGTCAAAATATCAATTTTTTGATTTATTATTACTTTTTTGTTTTACTTTTCTAACTAATTTAGTATTTAGTCTTTCCACTATTGTTTAAAATTCTCATTTTTCTGCAATACAGAACTCCGTTTTCAATTTTATGACATTATTTGGTAATACTCATGATTGATTGTATTTCTATTGTCTTATTGAATTCTGGTTAATTCAATATTACATGTTTTCATTTTTTCTCCTATCCCTCCTCGGCATTAAAAGGGAAAACTCACATCGTTTTAGTTTTACATGTACTTACAGTTCTATAAGTTAAAATGTTCTTATCCTCTTTGCTGTAATACATTATAACATCTTATGTTAATAATTAGGTTAACTTATTGTAGTGTTTCAGAAGAATTTTGTTTATTAGTTACATGTATATAGGATTGTAAAATTAATTTTATACATACAAAGGTTAACTTTTAAACTTATACTGTACTTTTCTAGTCCATAAGACTGTCTTATATACCTTTACTTCCCATTTGATCAGTTCGTTTACCTATTTTTTTCGAAGTTGACCATTTCTTGATATTTACTAGTGTAACTGTCTAATTCTATAGACATCCAAAAGGTATAATCCTTCTTTTTAGAAACTAACCTTAGCACTCCACCCCCAGATAGATGTTTGTTTTTATATATCTCTTGTCTATCTGAGTTGAACTCTTGTAATTGTAATTTTATTGATTAATATTTAGGATTATGCTCTATAAGTGCTTGAATGTCTAACCTTTCTATTCTAATTTTTAAATTTTATGAACTGTAGATAAATATCCCACATACTCATTCCCGATAGTTGTCTCAGTTCCCCAATTTCGGCAACATATTTGACATCTTATTTCTTGATGTTCATTCTTATTAAAATGTAAAAAAAGTGTTTCATAGTAATTAGTTCCTTTTAGAGTACCAATTTTCTTATTTTATTAGTCAAAGTACCTACTTTTCTAACAATTATCTATTTCTTTCTGAGTATCCATTTTATCTCGTTCCATTAAAAATCATTGAATTGTATATAAAGAATATTGGAATTCTATTTATTTAGCTTAACATTGACTTTTTTCCACTATCTTCAAGCTGATATATTTTAAAATTTGTTAGTAATTCATGTTAAATAGCCCAATATTTTTTAGAGTGTGTACCTACAAATTTTCAGATTGTCAACCTCTTGCTTCCACTAGACTCTCAGTTGAGCTAACCAGTCTTTTTATGGCTAGTAACCAATCATTTTTTCTAATATATTTATAATTGTCACTTTCCTTTCCGTATTTTTAATTGTGGTTTGTAGAGCTCACAATTCGTTGTACCTTAGCCTTTTCTCCTCCCATATAAGGCACATATTGAAAAATTTTGATGGACTTCACCACAATTTCTTCACTAGTGAGTTGTATAGCCTTAGTTCATACCATTTTTTTTATTTCACCAAAGTGTGATTTTACCTTACCACTGGTAACCCGCCATTATTATTTTAAAATTTCTTTTGTATTCATATACCTGGAAGAATCTTGTTTAGGAGTCAAGTTTCCACATCTCTTTCCTTTTCTTATTTAAGTGCTAGGGATTTAATTTACGAATTATTCCTACTACTCCCTTGTACCTTCTCTTTAAGAAAATTCTTCCCCACTCTCAGACCTGTCTGATTTGGGTTCTATTTCATTTGAAACTATACTTGAAGGAAATTTCTTTTCCAACTTCTTTTGCTCAATACTACGACAACTATTCATAGTTAGTTTTTAAATGAACTAGTTATTACTGAAGTGTTATTTTTCAGTATTTCAATATTTAAAACTAGTAGGGACCCTACCCTTCCCAATTCTACTTACAAATTTTCTCGGTCGGTCATAATAGAAGCTGTATTTTTTTTCTTCACTGATTTATGCACAAATTTTTTCTTCATAGAAATTAGTAATCATAAATAAATTTAACATAAACAGCAGGAATTCTTTTTTTCTTCCTAGGTTGCGACCCATAAGCCAGAGTTTTAACATGGGCTCTGATACCATTTGCAAAAAATACACTTACCACAATATATATATATATATATATATATATATATATATATATATATATATATATATATATATATATATATTAGTAATTATGGTTATGCTCATAGACCTTCTACGACACTTTCATCAATTAATAATTGTCACGATAGTACAATGTCATAGATGGTTACTCCTTAAGTTGTTTTATATTAATTTTTGTCTGGTCATTTATTTGTTTGTAGGATACATCCATCCCCACGAATGTCTTAAGGAATTTTTTTGTTTAACAAGGAAAATATTTCGTTGACTTGTAAAAGAGTTCACTTTATTACATTTTAACCCTTGTATACAATACTATATAATTTTTCTATCCTTCTATGATCAAAATGATATATATTTTACCCCCTCTATACATCTATACCCTCTTTACATGTTGATCCATTTTGTATATAACATACTCAATATTTTAGCCTCCAAGATCTCTTCCAGATTGAAAGTTCAATTTCCAAATATTCTAGCTTAGAAATTCGTTGGGATAAATAATGGTGGTTTTGCGTTGGCTATTTCGGACAAATGAAGATGAATCCTAAAAATCAAAGACATGAGTTTTGTACAGAATGGACTAATTCAGTTTTCCAAAATTTGATTTGGATTGAGAGAAATAGAAGGTTCACTAAATGTGATTTTCTTAGATTTGTTGTTATGGTCATTTTCCAAATTCTTCCAATTGCAATACCAGATTCAAATTATTCCACCTGTGTAATGATATTTCAGATTTGATCTTGCTGATCAATTTATGGTATAAAATCTCCAATTGTAATGGTAAATCATTTTGTAATCAGGTTAGTTATAATTTCCATTTTATCTCTATGTATTAAAATGAAAACATAGATCAAAGAAGGGGGATGAATATATGAATAAATGAAAAAATTGTTGGCTAAATGAATAAACAATTGTTGAATATGAGATGGATAACTGTTGAACTTGAGACAAATCCAAGAGCATAATTATGATGTAATTATTTCTCTCATATATTTCAATGAAGTTATCCATTGAGTTCTACATCTATTACTTGTAATCTGATCTGAATTATTTCTCAAGGCATAATTGTGTCTTCGGTAGTTGGGCCCACTACCTTGGACGAGGTATTTCCTTGAACATCTAAAGTAGTTTAATTTTGTGCTTGTTTATTTGAACTTCAATTCTCATTTCTTAAATTATATTTCCATTCTTTTAAGTAAGTTTTTTCTTGCTGAATTTCCTATATTTGTTGCTTCATGCAATTTCTAGATTTCGTTTAATTCACTACTCTAGATTATAATTTGAATTATGTTTAGTGTAATAGGTTAAATTTACAATTCAGAAATGTGTTGTTTAATTTGTTATTGATTCAAGTCGTGTGATTATCATAATTATCTTATTGTCGTTTACTTTCTGTTTTTGAGATTTATTATTGTATTTCAAGTCTTGCATTTTATTTATTTTCAAGTGAGCTTGATAGTGTAGAACATAATCATGTAGAACTGGTGTTAGTTGTTGGTATTTTCTATGCATATATTTTTTTTATTTCCTTGAAATAAAAATGTGTTCCTTGTTTGATAATTAATGATTAAGTGATTACGTGTTTTATTATGCAATTAAATTTACCCAATACTTTGGCACCGTTGTCGGGGAGGTAGTGAAATAGAATTACTAGACTAATATCTGGTTGTATGTGCATTCCTGACTCCGGGAGGATTTGATATTGAAGACGGAAGGTAAGAACATATGCATGCACCCTAGCAAACTTGTGTTGAGGTATACCATCAATAGTCACGCTTAGGTCATATAGCATGCATGATTAAAAGTAGTCATCTTAGAGGTAGAAATTTGAATAAATATTATCATTTCACTGAAGTGGTGATACAAGCACCAGCCATTTCACTAACCCATTGACAGGAACATTTTAAGGACGAGCTTCAAATTAGCACATGAAGAAAATATTCTATTTTGGGAATAAATGGCACACGCTAATACTTTTGAATTTCCTATCAGAGATCTAGGAGGAGTGACAGAAATGCACATAATTCCCCCATATACTCTACCAAAATTTCAAGTGGAAAATGAAGATCCAAATACATTTTTATTTGATTTTGAAGTACTTTGTAGAGGATATGATTTTTATACTAATGATCAAAGGTTGAAGGTGTTTCCTCTTACTCTAAAAGAAGAAGCTCTGTGATGGTTCATGAGCCTCGGTGGAAACTACATTCAAACATGGGAGGGCATGAAGAATGTATTCTTGAAGAAGTACCAAAACTATTGCAAGGCCATTGAAGACAATTTCAGTATGATACAGGGGGAAGATGAAAGATTGGGGGACTATGTGGAGTGATTTAAATACAACCTTCAAAAATAAAAGCATAAGCATTTGGAAAAAGAGATCATAAAAACACTCATTCTTAAAGGAATCAAATATGAACTTTTATAACTCTTAAATCTAATAGGAAAAGGTGATGTTTTTCAACTATCATAAGATGATGTTTGTGATTTATTCATTAGGTATTCAAGAGGAATCTCCAAGGCTGGTAAGAATTCTAGAGAATTTTCTTCTTTCATTTCCAAATATACTATAAGAACAGGAGATATAAGAGCTAAAATCAATGATTTATTTGAACGTTTCAAAATTTATTTTATTAGCTCTCTAAATTCGCAGTTCCATTTTTGATAGATAAATAAAAATCAGGAAAAAATTGAAGAAGTGCTTTTCCCTCATTACTAAAAGGAGTATCCCATGCATAGTTTCTCTTTCTTACCTCAGATGAAAGCAACATATCAAAAATATCAAGAAGCTACAAGCTTGTAACTATGGAAACCATGGCCAAAATGTATGGTTCAAAACACTTCTTCTCCATTTTCTTACTTGCATAATCCATTATGGAATACTCATTTGTTAGGGAAGCCATTTAAATCTCAAAATAACCACCACTAATCTTGTCCACAAGTTTGGCAGGGTTCATCTTATGATTACATGACTACTCACCCTCATCTTGTAGCAGAAATGTATCATCCATATTATTTATGATATTTTCAACATCTTACTTGTCTGTCAAAATCATCCACACAACCCAATAAAATATATCATCAAAATCCTCCATGCCCTACACAATTTCCTACTCAATCCATTCCACACCCTCACAATAATAAACCAATACAACATGCTTACAATGCTAAACTATAAAATTTACCCACTCTCCCCACCCATTCTATATCACATGCACAATTGTAGAAAAAATATATTGAGATTGGAACGGCTTAAAATCCAAAAATTGCCGAATTAATGGAAAAAATTAATGATATGAAAACCATGGGTAATCAAGAGAGTCAAGGCTATATTTAAGATTGGTTTCACTCAATCATCTGTTTGCAGCATCACTCCGTACTTCAGCAATTTTTGGCACCATCTTTTCAAGGGAACTTGGTCGCTCCTACTATCGTATTTATTAGTTATATGTTTGTAATTTGGGTATGTATATAATTGAGGCTTTTTTTAAAAAATGGTTCCATTGGAATTTCTCTTATAAATTGAGATATTTCATCTTTTTCAAACTAAGTAGTTTAGTGTAAAGAAAAAAAAAATCTTTATGTGTAAAAAGAGTTATGTTTGCTGCAACACGGTGTGTAAATAGATATTCGTGATATACCTTTGAATTTATATGTGTATGTAGACATATTATATTGAAAATTACATTTCCAGAAAAACTCATCACAATTTTGAAAAAATGTTTGTTTATCATATTTTATCGCTTGCGGGCTTCCTAAAATTTCTAGAAAAACAATTGGGACAATCATGTTTTGAGGGGCCAAATGGGAATATTTTTAAAAATTGTTTCAACATTAAGTAGTTATTGATGTCTACTTTACAACCCAATTTTATTAATTCCATTTGGATTTGAAACGAAAATGTTATAACGAAAACATTGACAGAGTGTCTAACAGGCAACTCGAGAACAAAATTGGGACAGTCTATTTTTGGAGGCCCAAATGACTAGATCTTGAAAACCAGTTTCTATGGTCTATTCCCCTATGAATCTAGTTTAAAATTAAATTTTAATAACTCTATTTCTATATCATATGAGAAAGTTATGGCGAAAATACTAACTCTCTATCGTCAATCAGCATTCTCAAAACTTTGCTTTTTCAATTGTTCACTAGCATATTTGACCTATCAATTCTTCTTGCCTCCAAAACTTGTTTATATTGAAGATAGATATGTGAAATTAATTTAATATAGAATTTGAATCAGTTCAGTCCTTCATAAAAAGAGAAATTTCTGCTTAAAATATCAACTGTTCGTCTAAGTCGGGAAAATGAAAATGACTTTGTTATGTAGGTTTTTCTAAGTAAATTTGACATATAATATCATGGAATTTTTATAGGATATTTCTATTGGTGATAGCTACTTGAAACAACTTCATTAAGCTTTAGATCACTGAAATTGGACAAAAAACAAATAATTTATGATTAAAATATTGTTGTTTAGTATGGTCGACCAATGCTCTCCCGCGGGTGACAAATAAATTTTGCTTTGTTTATATTTTGTAGATTTTTTTTCAGAGTAACTACCTGTTAATTTTTTTCATATTTATTGGATTAAGAGATCCCGTGCACCTCTCTTATTTCATGATTTTATGTTTTATTGTAGGTAGATGCTCATTTTTGCAGGTCCGGGGAGAATAAACGAAGTCCATTTATGAAAAATTGATTCTTGAAGACAATGTTAATGAAATAAGGGCAGTTCATCGAAGCATCTATTAAGAAGTTTGATATCGTATGATGTTAACTTTTTTTGGGCGTCATGGTCTAAAGTGTCAAAATATTTCCACAAATGTCCCGCTAATACCTGCCAACAAGAAAACAATGTGAAGATATTTTTATTAGTTGACGAATTCATAACAAAAAATGAAGAACTAAAACTTCAAGCCATTTCCACCAAATAATTTTTTTTCAAATGATCGTTTTTTCCATTCATTCACCATTGAAATTTGTTTGCTCTTGGAAACAGATTGACGTTCCTTTAGGAAAGAACACTACTGCAACTCAAGTCACAGTTGTTGTAACTTAATTTACTTATTTATATACTCTTTTTAATAAAATGTTGTTTCTTTTCTGATTTCTCTTATATTTTTTTGTTTCAAGTGTTGCTTCTTTCAAAGTTGTGGTTTTCATTCTATTGGAAAATGCGCATTTGCTATAAATAAATAGTTATTGTTCCATCGAACGAATAGTTGATGTTATATCAAATGAACAACTGTTGTTCCATTCCCGACTACAGATTTTTTGTTCCGCCTTCGACTGCGTAGCTCTTGTTCGGTAGAATGAACATGTCTAATTTATTTTCAGTGTGTTTAATAACTGTTGTTCAAACAATTTAACATCTGTTGTTCAATCAATTGAATTGTTGTTCGATCGAATGGACAACCATGTTTCTTTTCCGTGTGTTTAATAATTGTTGTTCAGTTAATTGAATAGACGATGTTTAGTCAATTGAATAGTTTCCATTCGATCAAATGGACAATCGTGTTTCTTTTGCGTGTGTTTAATAACTGTTGTTCAATCAATTGAACAACCACAATTTTTTTGGTATGTTTTTGTTGTTCAATCAATAGAAAAGTTGTTGTTCAATCAATTGAACAACAACAATTTTTTTGGTGTCTTTTGTTGTTCAAACAATTGAACAACCACAAATGTTTTTGGTGGGTTTTTATTGCTCAATCAATTGAAAAATTGCAATTTTTTTTGTGTGTTTTTTTTGTTCAATCAATTTAATAGTTGTTGTTCAATCAATTGAATAGATGCAATTTTTTTTGGTGTGGTTTTGGTTGTTTAATTAATTGAATACCCATTTTTCAATCAATTGAACAACTCATGTTCAAAAAAATGAACAGTCACGATTTCCTTTTGTGTGTTTAATAATTTTTTTTCAATCAATTGAACAATTGTTGTTCAATTGATTGAATAACTATTGTTCAATAAAATGAAATTTTGCGATTTTTGTTGTCATTTGATCTCAATCAAATATCCATTTTTCCTTCATACATTTTTAAATGAAAACCATCTTTTTTATTGGAAATTTGTACCCAATATAAAGGAAAAACAGTGACATTAACAACATTATGACTTTTAGAAACCTTGATGGTTATCTTTATTATGAAACTGACATGGTTCATCTATATCATGACTTGCTGAATATCTCCTCTTTGGACATATCATAAAATGATTCACTATCTCAATACCATGTTGGTTTGTCTTTCAGAATTTGAATTAATCATTCCATTTAGTATGAAGATATGGGGATAAAAGTATAAATTTCATTTCCATTCTTTTCCTTCTCACACCATCCCTATCTCTGAAGAAGTTAATGACCCTCCCTCCATTTATATCAAAAATATGAAAATGTACTATAAATATCCTTAGAGATGATAGTTGTCTCAGCACGAGCCAACCTACCATGATAATAAGGATGTAACGAGTTACATTACCATTATGGCTCCCACACTAGGGTAATGGCCTTCTAGAGAGTCAAAATTGTCAGAAGGACAGGAGCTCTCATCACGAGCTGACCTGATCACTTTGTTATATCTTAGTGAATGGGATTTTGGTTATCTGGTTACCATGCCAGCACAGTGATCTCTTTATAAAAATGAAAAGTTATGTAAATACTAAATAGAGGATCTTGGCTCATTTTTGGGTTAAAAAGGAACCCTGTCAACACTATTGATGCCTGCTGGCAGCAGTGGCTCTACTTATGGTATTGAAGATCTATGTTACATTTCCAATTATTCTATATCCCAATATTTTCCATTGAATCCTTTCTAAATATGAATTTACCATTTGAACATCGTTTATATCTATATTAACCAATCTGCATGGCAAACTATACTTTTATATGAATTATATTAAAAAATTTCTAATCAAATGATATCAGCAGTCATCTTAATACATTGCCTATCGTGATTTCATCATATATTGCCAGCAACGGAAAAATATTTTCTCATAATTCTTAACGCTTTGTTTTACTCTTTTTGGTCAATTCCTAATCATCTTTGCAATCTGTACTACTCTAGCCGTTTCTATCATATGTACACTACTCTTATTATTTTTCTGCCACATTTATGAATTGACAACATCCTTTCCTCTTTTCCCATGATTTATGGTTGTGGACGCCCTTTTCTCCCACACATTTTACTTACTTCCAACTTTCATGGCTTCCACCTTTTGCATCACTTTCAACATCAACTCAACCTACATCAGCTTCAACAACTTCCAGTCGATACATGTCATTCCACACTTTTATGGTGGCAAAACTTGAGGTAAAATAACATAAGTTTCTGATTTATTAGAAATTTAGGAGAATTTCATGTAAATCCATTGATCATTCTTTATCTTCATTCGTTTCACTTCTTTACCAGTTCCCATTTTTTGGAGACACAAAATCTTTTAGTTTAGGGGAGTATTTCTTTCATTCATTTATTTAGTATGACCATGCCATCATCCATTGATATCCTTATTCATTCTCAAAACCTCCCTTATTCCATGTTGTTTTACACCAAGCATAATGATTGTAGCAACTACCTAAATCTATTTTCTATTATAGCATGAGGGCATGGTAATTCTCCAGTTTGGAGGAGGAATTGCTACACATAATGGACGTTTTATACTTCCTTTCTCACTTAAGGCATACAATTTCATCTTGATATAGTTTTGAAATTTATTTGCGCATATCTTTAAAACTATGAAATGAATTGTTGCGATTTTTAGACAGCAAAGTGGTAGCCTTAAAATACACAGACCCATAAAATTTCAAGCTAAATTAGTTTGTGAAATTTCAGAAATCATGTAGTGTCACCTATAGCCATTTTGATTATATCTCATGATCCATGCATTAAAATGATCTTATTTTTGGATTAGAGAAGCATTAATACAAAAGAAATTTGGATGCATAATTTCAGCAACATCCGATTTGTAATTTTTGAGAAAATGATAGTTCCTTGTATCATAGTTTGTTGTAACTTGATATAAATATGATTGAAATTCAATGAGAAAATTGTTATGCCTTCACCAACATCGCTAAAATTGAATATTTATTATTTCAAGAAGAAGTTATTTGTTCCATCAATATAATGACTTTGGGTGAACATTTTGATTATTGTATTATAGCTTGGTTAATACAGATGCTTTGGGTTGCATGAGGACATGCAACATATTCAATTTGGGGGTGTGTTGGGCCGCTAAATTGTCATTATTATTACCACTTTCTAACATTTTTTTCATACATTTCTACCATTATTTATAATAACTTATCATTTAATTCCATTTTATAATAATTATGCTATTATGGATAAGTTATACGTATTCTTATTTATTTTTAATAAATTCATAATTATTATGCATAATTTTGTCAAATATGGTTTTTTAATCTGTTATAACATCAATCATGCTTTTAGCCTCCAAGGTCTCTTCGAGATTGGAAATTTGATCTCCAACTATTCCAACTAAGAAATTTGCCGAGATAAATAGTGATGGTTTTGCGTTGGCGATTTTGGACAAATGAAGATGAATTGGGAAAATCCAAGACATGAATTTCGTGCATAACAGACCAGTTCAGTTTCCTAATGAGCAGTTTTCCAAAATTCGGTTTGCATTGAGAGAAAGGGGAGATTCTCTGAATGTGATTTTCTCAAATTTATTGTTGTGGTCATCTTCCAAATTCTTCCAATTGCGATACCATATTCAACCTGTTCTAGCTGAGTCATGATATTTCATATTAGATCTTGCTGATCGATTTTTTGTAGAAAATATCCAATTTTAATGGTAAATGATTTTATAATCAAGTTAGTTGTAATTTCCCTTTTCTCTATGTGTATTTAAATGAAAACAAAGATCAAAGAGGGGAGATGAAAAAATGAACACATGAACAGTTGCTCGATGAATGAATAAACAATTGTTGAATACAAGATGAATAATTGTTGAACTTGAGACAAACCCAAGAGCTTCATTCTTATGTAAATATATCTATCATATATTCCAATGAAGGAATTTATCCATTGAGTTCTACATCTGTTACTCGTAATCTGATCTAAATTTTTTCTCAAGGAAGAACTGAGTTTTGGGTAGTTGGACCCACTACCTTCAACAAGGTGTTGCCGTGAACATCTATAATAGTTTATTTGTGAGCTTGTTTATTTGAATTTCAATTCTCATTCCTTAAAGTAGATTTCATTTCTTTCAAGTAATTTCTTTTTTTGTAACACCTCCTATTTCGACAAAAAAAAAAATCGTCTAATTATAGTAATATCTATAACTTATTATTATGTTTAGACTATCATTTGTCACATTCTGACGTATTTATGTCGCTCACAAATCTCTTTACTATGTAACTGTCTACTTATTACTGGTCATGATAGTATTGAATTTTCGAGAGTCGGTTACACTTTTCCTTTTTGACAGAATTTTTTCTCACTTAATATGGAATTGGTATATTAATAAGTCTCCCCTTTTTCCACTTATGAATATAATGCTCCTATTTAAATTTTAACCACCACCTTTATTATATTTATTCTCTCCCACTAATAATGGTATGAACATACCCTTTCCACATGTGTACTTGAATACATCTACCGAATTTACTTAACACATATAAGTTTATAGTCACCTTCACAGGTGGTATTATCATTGGTTTTACATTTACAAATAATTCTCTTTAACCAACTACCATTCCTTAACACATACATACATATCAACTTGACCCTACAACTAGGACATAGATGTATAGGGTCGAGATTTAGTTTGACTAACCTTAGCATAAGTATAATGACATTATTTATTTCTAAGGATTTATTTCGTTCTTAACCTTATATTTAATGGATCCACGAAACTCAAATTTTTGCTATATTCAAATACCCTTAATGTATTTCAATTTCATCTTAGGGTTACACCCTTTATGACCTATCCATTACAATAGGCTTATCATCCTATCATAATTATTTACAAAAGATAATGCCTAATTCTACTTCAAGCATTATATTTGTTTTTCCACCCTTATACTATACCCATCATTATGAAACCTCTTGAATGTAAGCATTAATTCTAGAAACATGAACTCCACCTTTCCAACGTGGCTTTGTGACATGGCATTCTCTATGGTAATGTTTACATGACGTACAAAAATAATTTGAATTCAGTTTTCCACAAATCTTGTCATTAATGCATGTATCAGTATTGAAGGCATATGAGATATTCGAGGTAGGATATTTTCTTAGGTTAATTACACTTGTACTAAAATGTATGTCTTGATTATATACCCATTGTAAAGATAATACATTGGGATCTAGTTGCATTCATTTCCATGTACTAGATCACGTGGAATTTTGACAAAAAACTCAAACCGTGGGAGAACTCATTCCATTTCTCGATCCTTGACACATGTACATCTCAGATGAATCAGGGTTAGGGTTTGGAAGACCCATAGAACTTAAAAATTTGGGTGAAGGTTCATTTCGTCTGTCGTCTAGGTTGTGAGCGTCTCCCACCTGGTGCGACACCATCTCTCGTTCACCAGTCTTCCTTTTTGTGACTAGTATGGCCGCGGTTAGACGTCCAGTAACACAAACCCAAAGAGGTGTTCTCCGTTCTTATGCCAATACTACTTGTGAGGTTCCTTCAGGTAACACATCTTCCCATTTGACATCCAGTTCTCCTTATCATTTTTACAATTTCTTAGTTGGTTGTTTACTCTGATTAGATACTCATTTATTTTAGTCCTAATTTCTTATATCTCTCTCTACGCCCATAAACCATGGAAATCCTCATTCTTTTCTGAGGCATTGTATTGGTAAATACCAGCTTCCTATTATGCAAATTGTATTCTTTTTGGAAAAACTGAGTAAGTGCTCATTTCAGCCTAGCCAAAGCAGGCATGGATGGTAACTACTTATGCTACCTCTCTTTAACTTTTTAGTTTTCATCAATTTATACGTGAGAATAGATCGCAGAGCTTTCCTGGGGTTTTCCTTCAGTTTTGGGAATTGTCCTTCCCAAATTTCTAGGATTTTACACTTTTGTTATATGATTATTATGCTATGTACTATATTGTATATACTAGGTTGTAGAACTGAGCTTATTCTCGTTCTTATCTGGTCACAATATAATAATATTTAATTTTTTTCCAGTGTGGTGTTATTGTAATTCAAGGAAAACTCACAAAATTTCTTGAAACGCAGGTAATGACCAGGCAGTCTCCTCTGGCTTCTCAAGGTCTATAGCGACTGTCAATTTAAATTTTGGTAAGTTCGTGTAACCTCAATTTTTTATTTCACTGTTTAAAATCTAGATATACATCAGAATTTACGTTGCTGGAGTCTCAATATCATTTGTGGGAATCAAATTCTCCATTTCGTTCATTTATAACTGAAACTCCCTTGATGAGGTTTCTTGATGGAATTCGTCATTTTATTTCCTCCATGAAATTTTGATTTCTAATACCATTTAAATTATCAAAGTTTAAATGTAATCAGATATTACTACTCCTATTCTTCTCAGCTTAGCATTCTACTTCTTTGCTTAAGCATAAGTACTTATGGATATTATTTTTATTTTCTATTCGAGTGGTTGAAGGTTTTTATATATAGATTCCGCCGCAGATGAATGATCCACATTAGGGCCTACTGTGTAAGGGTGTTAGTAATTTCTCATGTAGTTCGACTATGTTCTTATAGTTTTAAAATTAGTTATGTGAGCCTTTTATGTAAAACAAAAATATTAATTTAATCTCTTTCCTGGTTTCAAGTATATCATGGATGCAGAATTACATAAGGTAATTACCTCAGTATTAGGGCCTTTTCATTCTGACTCATTTTTATATAGATATCTATACTTCGTTTCAATTATTTTTCTCCAAAATTCCGAATTTTGGTTTTGTTCCTTGCAAGTATAACTATGAAGCTTATACTTGTGGAGTTAGTATACGTCCAGTAAAGTTAATTAGCTACTAGTGACACAGGGTTATGTTTATATAGGTTGGTCGAATTCCTATTGGCTTCCTCATATGCGATGTCTGCATAAGTTTATTCGTTGATAGCTTTTACAGTTTCCCATAGAAGAACAAAGTATTCTTGGTGTAGAATGTTTCCTAAATTAGCTCTGGTGTAATTTGTATAACTTTACCGATTGACTTATGTATACAGATATACCTTATGGACTAAAAATTTAAAATTAATTGGTCACCTTACTGTCTAAAATGTTTTACTTGTAAATATTATTTTTATTTCAGTTTAATAGCACTTCCAGATTTTAGGCATCACTGCATGCAAACCTGTATTAATTTCATTTCTATTTAGCACTCAAAATCGATGAAGATTTTTTGATAGTTTTTATGTAGTATATGTATGGTTGATTTTGTACTCCAAAAGCTATTTCTTTCAGTCATAATACTATTAGAGTTCCAATAAAATATTTTCTTGAAAATATAATTTCACTTGCAGATCTAGTATAAGAAGATATTCCGAACATATACGTATATATAGTATTCTATCAATTATGCTTTAGTTCATGATTTATTTCTTTAAAGGTAATATATAATTTAATTAACTAGAAAATACAGAATTTCTCTCACTCTATAGTGCAGAACTTTATTCAACTAGACTGTGTTTATCTATGTCATTCATGTTTATTCATTTATACTTATAACTTATTTCATAACAAAATGAACAGTTTGAATAACATGATACTATAACCATTATACTAATATGAGGTCAGTTTCTTGTGAGTTACCTAACCTTAGATCTAAGACCAATACTAGGTTTTATACATTCTGAGAGTTGGTCCTCTATATATTATATCTGTACAACAGTATAGAATAAACTATTTTCCCTATAGTTAATTGTGTTCAATGTACAGGCCACCAAAATATATTTATAACTCATCTAATTTCCACAACATATACACATATCCAGACACAAAATTTCATATATATCTAATTACTTTACCTTTTCAGTAATTCAAAACATAATTCAAATATAATTCAAAAACAAACCAAATTAATTGTGCATACCGCTTAAGGTAGACTAGGTTCCTCCAAGCCTTACAACTCTATCTCCACAGCTCACCACCGAGCAAAGATCAAATCCTCCAGCAATAGACAACCTCTTGTGCATCCTGGATCTACTTATATAACTTTGCTTTTCCCTCAGCCTGTTTTCCTTAACTGCGTCCAGTTAAATTAGGATGTTGCTTTCCTATGTGCCTACATTTTCCCTTTGTTCCTTCCACAAAGTTGCTTTTAAAGCTAGCTTTTCTGCTTTCTAGCTTTATTCCACCTCTTCCGAGTAATTTCCTCTTTATTGGGGAAAATTTTTAGGTTTTTATCTCCAATCTAAATTTAGTATTTAATTTATTTCTTTGAAGGATTTTTAGAAGACTGGGAAAGTCTTAAAACCTTATTCATCCCCATGGATTTGGTTTCATGTTCTCTAATCATAACCTAGTCTTTGCACATTAATCTATATTTTATTTTATCAATTTAATTTAATAAAATCTATCAACAATTAATATGTGCCTTAGGGTCCACTTTGACCCTTAGAGTCTTTAACTGCCTATTTTTAACGACAGAAATTTACGAACATTACATATTCCCCCTCTAAAACTAAACACCATCCTTGGTGTTATCAATTTCGATGTTGATTTCTCAACTGCCTCCTTCATCTTTTATTCTAATTCCTAGCAGATTTCCTCAAAGTAGAAGTACCCTCCTCTATTTTTACTCGACTCACTGCTATACTCTAGAGTTTGATTTTCTTCTTGCTTCAATCTAAGAAGTATATTTAGAAGAATATTTTATCCCTATTTCTCTCTTCCCACATTGCACATCGACTCATATGAGTAGTATCATATAAATATGTATTGATTAGAAATAATCATGATAATATTCTTAACTTTAATAAATTCAGTTGTTAGCAAAAGCTTCAAGGTTCATAGTAGTATAGTGCAATTTTAGCACACTAGTTATCATTCCATGTTTTTCAGCGAGACTTCCTCCTCACGCACACATGGTTTCATGTGAATTTCTTGGTGATTTCTCTACACGTCTTCTCACCTTCACTCCTTTTGTCGGATTTTTACAATTCCTGTTACAAGTTGCCTCAAAAAAAAGGAGATACCTTTTTATTATAAGTTCATGAATGTAGAAAACCAAATTTGTCATATGCAGAGGTTCTTCTTACCTTTCTTGAGTTCATACATGCACTTCATGTGCTTAATACTTGATTGATTCTCTCAATCGATTTAAATTGTGATAACCATGCTCAATTTCAACTTAATACTGGTTTGTCCGTAACATAGTTTCCAATTTCCATTTGAACTTTACCTCATCAAGTGTATCAGTTTTATTACCTTACATCTCGAAACTTCATACCAGTTTGAAGTTTTTGTCTTAGACACATTGAATTATTTTTATTAATGTCGATTTCTAGTTCAACCCATTTCTAAGCCAGCCAATTTCAATTTCTTTATTCAACCAACTTCCTATTTTCATTCTGAAATAGAAATAGGATCTAGATTTTATTTGATACTTACGTTTCACTGTCTCTTACCAACATTTTCCACATAGGATTTTTCCTTATTCTTTCCTCATGCTAGGTCCAGCATGTCTTGTTTTAAATCTTGAATTTAATTTGAGTCATCAGTATGTCCTATCTAAGGACATCTTATGGTATTTTTCTAAAATTTATGCTGTACTGGGGTCACATTATTAATGTACCCTATATTTTTGCAATTATCAGTTCCTCCTAATTTGAAATATCTATCAATATTTTAGTTTATTGTTGTTTTTATTGGAGGTATTTCCCTAATTTACAGTTGCACTCATTTGGCTTGCCTCACTTATTCACAGCCAAAACTTTCATTACTCGAATATTCTTTAAACCTTTAGGGACATTTCCATTTAAAACATCTAAAATCTCTTTTCTTTCCCTTTTCTAGGTTTGAGGTCATTAAGGAAAAACAAACACCTAATTTGCTTAACAATTTTTTTATTTTTTATTTTTTTTATTTTTATTTTTCTTTTTCTATTTTTTTCTATTTTTTTCAGATTGCTAAAGAATTTCAACTTTGGCATTAGGTGTTCTTTACCCGTAACTTCTTTACTACCCGTAGGATACATTTTAGCAAAATCTTAATATGTACCCCATAAAATTTTTCTCATTTGTCTACATTTTTCTTCAATCATACTCTATAACCTCTAATGTTTCTGCCCAAACCTTAATATCACTTACCATTTTTTGGATTGGGTTAAAATATTAAAACAAGAGTAGTTTAATTCTTAACTGTTTAACCTATTTTGACCATTTTCTAGTCTATCTGTTTTTCCTCTCCTTGTTGTTGTGGAGAGATTTTTGTTCTTTTTTTTGGACAAAGAGTAAAAATCTCTTTACCCCTCTCTTTTATTATTTTTCCATATCCATGGTTAGTTTTATGGTGGAAATATTAGGACTGCAACTCACTTCATGCTCACTTGAGCTATTCCTCAATCCACTGCTCCTCCTTCATCTGATTTTGCATGACTTAATCATTGAGATTTTTATAAAATTCCCTTTTGTTAGGTCTATCATGTCATTTATGTTCTCTAGATTTTTCAGAATTGTAAGACAATTCTAAACTATTCTTTACATTCTATTTTACTTGACACATAAATGGATAAAAAATGACCAATATAATGTTGCAGAATTTCAATTTCATAATTTATGTATCTTGTTCTTTATATAGTTCATCTTTAATTATCATTTTATGATAATTTCTTGATCCTCTATTCTAAATAGAGAATATTCCTTCTTCATCATCGGTTTATTCAGTTTTCAGTAGTCTATACTTACTTTGAAGGTTCCAGCTTTCATGTTGACCAACATCCCTGATGCTCCCAACATGGATATACTTGGTCTTACCTAGTTTCTATTCAACAACTTGTTATAGCTGCAGTTTTTAATTCTTACAATATTTGGTTATTGAGCCTACATATTCTATGGATTTGTGTAACACATGGTTTAATTTTTTTTTAACAATCAACATTCCCTTTTGAGGAATATACGAGGCATTTCATCTAGAACTACCTCGTTACTCTCTCTATTGACTGGTAAGTTTTCTACCAGCTTCTTTTTCAATTTTTTGTCTTAATTATACAACATACCTTTTTCGGCCTTTTCTTGTTGGTCTTTGTAATATAACTGGTTTTCCATCGCCAAAGAGACCCTGTATTATTTTCTCTCCACAATTTGATAGGTCCTTATTGTTGTTTACCTATTTTATTCTTATTATCACCGTATAGGAATCGATAACTGAAACATTTAATCTAAACAAGGTTCTTTATACTTATTTATCTTTCAACAATCTTTCGAAATCTTTTATGTCAATTCTATACATAATTCCAACTTGCTGGAATCTTTATTTCTTTTTCCAACACACATCTAAGTTCATCAACCAAAACAGGTTGTTTATCATACATGTCTGTAAATTTATTTTCACTTGTCCTACAACAAAATTTATACTTCTACTGATAGAATGTCTATAAAATTTCAGTTATGCATAAGTTTCTCGATCAAATTTTATTTCTAAAAGTATTTAATCCACGATAAGTGGTTCGATACTCCTACCTTTGAAATTTGAGGGGGTTTTCTTCTCAAATTTTGGTCCTTCCACTCCACATCTTTCATCAGTATTTTTTCTTGTTAATCATAGTTACTTTATTCTACAATTAGTAGCTTTTATAATTATTTCTTTTATGAAATTCAGGAGATAGAATCCCTCATCAATCTCCTTATAGCTAGTAGGTAGGCAGCTTTTTTTTTAAACATCATTCTACCTTTTCCTTGCAATAACAATTACCTCTTTTAATTTATGGAACCCTCCCTTTACAGAATCTCTAAATCACATATATAAGTGGGATTCTAAGGTTGAGGAGTTATTCCTTACTTATTCTCCATGGAAATTTTGTATTTTAATATTTGAATTCTTAACACTTACCAACTTCACATCCACTTTAATTATATTCAATTATATTTTATAATATGTACCTTTATATTTCATTAACCATATTAATATGAATATAAGATATGAATCGAACCCTTTATACAAATCCTTCAATGTATTACGTAGGTAAAGGTATCTTGGTATTCTATATTATTCTATATTATGTTTGACACATATTGTTTATTTCTCAATTTACCATGAGAACTCAAACTTCGTAATATTGCCACATCTCTCCTTACAATTAATTTACTAAGTTACAAGCATACTTGAACCATTGTCACTTGTTTTCATACTTTCATATTTTACTTTACCATATAAAATTTTACATTTTCTTTTGAAGCCAACCTTCTGTATAATCCTCCCTCTCTCCATCATAGGAGGAAGGCAGCTTAATTAATTTTTTTTTTGGAATTCACCCTATAATTCCTTGTTCCTCCTAGATTGTTGACTAGAGGCATCATATTCCTCGGAATCTTCTGAGTGATTTATCGTCCTTTGTCTCTTTTTCCAATAACCTTCACCTTTGTGACTGTTCTGGGAGGTATATTCTCTTATTAACCTATCTTTATATTCATTGGCTAAAGATTGTCTTTCATTGTAGTTTTTCAACTACATCATTTCTCTTTACATTCTAAGCAGCATAGCCAACAATGGAGAATTTCGATCTGCTGGATTCTCTTCCCCACCTATATCCACATACATCTCATCCCCTTCACTCATCGTTCACAGTTTTATGTTTCGACACTGTTTCACTGTACATAAAATTAAACATTAGTGAAATTTAAATTTAACAAAAATTCACAACAACAGAAATTTTTTGGTGTGAGCACACATTACTGCCCAGTGTTTTAACATGGGCTCTGATACCATTTGTAAGACCTCCTATTTCGACAAAAAATTTTCGTCTAATTATAATAATACATCTAACTTATTATTATGTTTAGACTATCATTCGTCGTATTCTGACATATTTCTGTCACTCACAAATCTCTTTACTATGTAACTATCTACTTATTTACTAGTCATGACAGTATTCAATTTTCCAGAGTCAGTTACCCTTTTCCTTTTTTATAGAATTCTTTCTCCTTATTTAATATAGAATTGGTATATTCAATATTCCATTTTTCCACTAATGAATATAATTTTCCTACTTAACTTTTAACCACCACCTTTCTTACATTTATTCTCTCCCACTAATAATGGTATTAACATACCCTTTCCACATATGTACTTGAATACATCTACCAAATTTACTTAACACGTAAAATTTTATACTCACCTTCACAGGTGGTATTATCATTCATTTGATATTTAAAAATAATTCTCTTTAACCAACTATCATTCCTTAACACATACATACATCTCAACTTGACCATACAACTAGGACATAGATGTATAGGGTTGAGATTTAGTTTGAATCCCCTTAGCATAAGTATAATGAAATTATTTATTTCTAAGGATTTATTTATTTCTTAATATTATATTTAATGAATCCACAAAACTACAATATTAGCTATATTCAAATACCCTTAATGTATTTCAATTTCATCTTACGATTACACCCTTTATGACCTATCGATTACAATAGGCTTATCATCTTATTATATTGATTTACAAAATATAATGCCTAATTCTCCTTCAAGCATTATATTTGTTTTTCCGCCCTTATACTATACCCATAATTATGAAACCTCTTGAATGTAAGTATTAATTATACCAACATGAACTTCACCTTTCCAATGTGGCTTTGTGATGTGCTATTCTCTATGGTAATGTTTACACGGCATACCACAATGTTTTGAATTCATTTTCCCATAAATTTTGTCATTAAATGCATGTATCAGTATTGAAGGCATATGAGGTCTCCGGGGTAGGATATTTTCTTAGGATAATTACACTCGTATTAAAACATATGTATTGATTATATACCCGCTGTAAAGATAATACATTGGTATATAGTTGCATTCATTTCCATGTACTAGATCACATGGAATTTTGATGAAAACCTTAAACCATTGAAGAAATCATTCCCTTTCCTGATCCTTGACACATGTAAAACTAAGATTGAATCAAGGTTAGGGTCTGGAAGACCCATAAAACTTTACAATTTGGGCGAAGGTTAATTATTTTGTCATCTTGGTTGTGAGCATCTCCCACCTTGTGTGACACCATCTCTCATTCACCAGTATTCCTTTTTTTGACTAGTATGGCCACGACCAGACGTCTAGTAACACAGAACTCAAGAGGCCTGCTGCATTCTTATGCTGAGACTACTTGTGAGGTTCCTTCAGGTAACACGTCTTCCCATTTGACATTCAGTTCTGCTTAACATTTTTATGATTTATGAGTTGGTTGTTTACTATGATAGGATAATCATTTATTTTAATCTTAATTTATTCTATCTCTTTATATGCCCAGAAACCATGGACACCCTCGTTCTTTCCTGAGGTGTCATACTAGTAAGTACCAGCTTCCTATTATGGAAATTGTATTCTTGTTCGAAAAACTGGGTAAGTGTTGATTTCAGCCTAGTCAAAGCAGGCATGGATGATAACTAGTAACACTACCTCTCTTTAATTTTTAGTGTCTATCAATGTATACGTGAGAATAGATCACAGAGCTTTCATGGTGTCTTCCTTCAGTTTTGGGAATTCTCCTTCCCAAATTTCCAGGATTTTCCACTTACGGTATACAATTATTACGTTGTGCACTTTTCTGTATATACTAGGTTGTAGAACTGAGCTTAGAATTTTATACTCTTAAAAGTTTATACTCACCTTTACAGGTGGTATTATCATTCATTTGATATTTAAAAATCATTCTCTTTAACCAACTATTATTCCTTAACACATACATACATCTCAACTTGACCGTATAACTAGGACATAGATGTATAGGGTCAAGATTTAGTTTGAATCCCCTTAGCATAAGTATAATGACATTATTTATTTTTAAGCATTTATTTTTTTCTTAATATTATATTTAATGAATCCACGAAACTACAATATTGGCTATATTCAAATACCCTTAATGTATTTCAATTTCATCTTATGATTACATCGTTTATGACTTGTCGATTACAATAGGCTTATCATACTATTATATTGATTTAAAAAAGATAATGCCTCATTATCCTTCAAGCATTATATTTTTTTTTCCGCCCTTATACTATACCCATAATTATGAAACCTCTTGAATGTAAGTATTAATTATACCAGCATGAACTTCCCCTTTCCAGCGTGGCTTTGTGACGTGGTATTCTCTATGGTAATGTTTACACAGTGTACCACAATGATTTGAATTTGGTTTCCCATAAATATTGTCATTAATGCATGTGTCAGTATTGAAGGCATATGAGGTCTTTGAGGTAGGATATTTTCTTAGATTTTTTACACTCGTACTAAAATGTATGTCTTGAATATATACCCACTGTAAAGATAATACATTGGTATCTAGTTGCATTCATTTCCATGTACTGGATCACATGGACTTTTGATGAAAACCTCAAACCGCGAAAGAACTCGTTCCCTTTCCCGATCCTTGACACATGTACAACTCAGATTGAATCAAGGTTAGGGCTTGGAAGACCCATAAAATTTGACAATTTGGGCAAAGGTTAATTTATTTTGTCGTCTAGGTTGTGAGCGTCTCCCACCTTGTGCGACACAATCTCTTATTCACCAATCTTCCTTTTTTTGACTAGTATGGCCACAACCAAACGTCCAGTAACACAAAACCGAAGAGGTGTGCTACGTTCTTATTCCAAGAATAATTGTGAGGTTCCTTCAAGTAACATATCTTCCCATTTGACATTCAGCTCTACTTAACATTTTTACGATTTTTGAGTTGGTTGTTTATCGTGATCAGATACTCATTTATTTTAATCCTAATTTATTCTATCTCTTTCTATGCCTAGAAACCATGGACACCCTCCTCTTTTTTTATGCATCGTACTGGTAAATCCCAGCTTCCTACTATGGAAATTGTATTCTTGTTCGAAAAACTGAGTAAGTGCTCATTTCAGCCTAGCCAAAGCATGCATAGATGGGAACTAGTAATGTTACCTCTCTTTAATTTTTAGTTTTTGTCAATGTATACGTGAGAATAGCTCACTGAGCTTTCATCATGTCTTCCTTCAGTTTTGCGAACTATTCTTCCAAAATTTCCAGGATTTTCCACTTACGGTCTACAATTATTACACTGTGAACTTTACTGTATATACTAGGTTGTAGAACTGATCTTCTTCTCGTTCTTATTTCGTCACAATATAGTAATATTCAATTTCTTTCCAGCGTGGTGTTCTTGTAATTCAAGGAAAATTCACAACGTTTCTTGAAATGCAGGTAAGGACTAGGCAGTCTCCTCTGGCTTCTCGAGGTCTACAATGACTATCAATTTAAATTTTGGTACATTCGTGTAACCTCAATTTTTTATTTCACTGTTTAAAATCTAGATATACATCATACTTTACGTTGTTGGAGTATTAATATCGTTTTTGGGAATCAAATTCTCCATTTCATTAATTTAGCACTGAAACTCCCTTGATGAGGTTTCTTGAATGAATTCGTCATTTTATTGCCTCCATGAAATTTCATTTTCTAATACCATATAAATTATCAAAGTTTAAATGTACTCAGCTATTACTACTCCTATCATTCTCAGCTTAGCATTCTACTTATTTGTTTAAGCATAATTACTTTTGGATATTATTTTTCTTTTCTATCTCAGTGGTTGAAGGTTTTGATATATAGATTCAACCCCAGGATAATGATCCACAATAGGGTCTAGTGTGTAAGGGTGTTAATAATTTCTCATGCAGATTGACTATGTTCCTACAGTCTTAAAATTAGTTATGTCAGCCTTTTATGTACAACAAGAATATTAATTTAATCTCTTTCCTGGTTGCAGGTATATCATGGATACAGAATTACATAAGGTTATTAACTCAATATTAGGGCCTTTTCTTTTTTCCTAATTTTTATATACATATATATTTTTCGTTTCAATTATTATACTCCAAAAGTTTGAATTTTGGCTCTGCTCCTTGCAGGTATAACGATGAAGCTTATAATGGATTGTAGATTTCTGTGGTGTAGATTTTCAGAATCAGAGCTCAGAATCTCCACAGTTCTCATTTTTTAGTGATGAAGCTTATAGTTGTGGAGTTAGTATACGTCTAGTACACTTAATTAGGTACTAGTGACAGAGATTTATGTTTATATAGGTTGGTCGAATGCCTATTGGCTTTCTCCTATGCAATGTCTACATAATTTTATTCCTCGATAGGTTTTACGGTTTTCCATAGAAGAACAGAGTATTCTCGGTGTAGAATGTTTCCTAAATCAGCTCTCATGTAATTTGTATAACTTTACTGATTGAATTATGTATATGGATATATCGTATGGACTAAACATTTAAAATTAATTGGTCACCTTACTGTCTAAAACACTTTACTTGTAAATATTATTTTTATTTCAGTTCAATAGCACTTCCAGATTTTAGGCATCACTGCATGCAAATCTATATTAATTTCATTTATGTTTAGCACTCCGAATCAATGAAGAATTTTTCATATTTTTTCTGTAGTATATCTTTGGTTGATTTTGTACTCCAGAAGCTATTTTTTTCAGTCAGAACATTGTTAGAGTTCCAATAAAATATGTTCTTGCAAAGTATAATTTCACTTTTATATCTAGTATAAGAAGATATTCTGAACATATACTTGTATATATTCTTCTATCAATTCATCTTTCGTTTATGATTTATTTGTTTCAAGATAATATAAAATTTACTTAACTAGAAAGTGCATAATTTCTTTCACTCTACAGTGCAGAACTTTATTCAACTAGATACTGTTTCTAGTGTCATTCCTGTTTATTCATTTCTACATATAACTTATTTCGTAACAAAATGAACAATTTGAATAACATGATAATATAACCGTTATACTAATAAGAGTTCAGTTTCCTGTGAGGTACCTAACCTTAGATCTAAGCCCAATACTAGGTTTTGGACATTGTAAGAGTTGGTCCTCTACACAGTATGTCTGTACAACAATACAAAATAAACTATTTTCCCTCTAGTTAATTTTGTTCAATGTATATGCCACCAAAATATATTTCTAACTCGTATAATATACAAAGCATATACACATATCCAAACACAAAATTTCATATATATATAATTCTTTTACCTTTTAGTAACTCATAACAGAATTAAAATATCATTAAAAACAAACCAAATTAACTGTGCATACCACCTAAGGTAGACTATGTTCCTCCCAACCTTATATCTCTATCTCCACAACTCACCCTCGAGCAGAGATAAAATCCTCAAGCAATAGACAACCTCTTGTTTATCATGCATCTTCCTATATAAGCTTGCTTTCCTCTCAACATGTTTCCCTTAACTACGTCCAGTTAAATCAGGATGATGCTTTCATCTATGCCTAGGTGTTCCCTTTTTTTCTTCCATAAAGGTACTTTAAAAGCTAGCTTTTCTTCTTTCTAGATTTATTCCACCTCTTCCTAATAATTTCCTCTTTAATGAGGAAACTTTTTAGATTTCCATCTGCAATATAAATTTAGTATTTATTTTATTTCTTTCAAGGTTTTTTGGAAGACTAGGAAAGTATTACAACCTGTTGTACTATACAACAACCCTCCCCATTTTTAAATTTTAGAATAAATCCCATTTAGAAATAGGTCCCCTTTCTATCTTTCTTTCTAGACAGAAATAAAAGATTCATTGATAAAAGGACATATCACTTATTTTTATTCACAAAGTGTACAACCTTTGAAAAACTTTCCGATCTGATGAGAAACAAAGCTTTTAATCATATAAAAAATATTATACAAAGTATTTATATTTAAGAATATTTGATATGTACAGTAATCGCAAATTGGAAAATCGGAGAATTCTTTAAGTATATTTTCACTTTGTAAAACTCTGATGTGATGGCACTCAATCGCAATCACATTTCGGATAAAATTTAAAGTGTTATGTTTGCTTTACATACTTCCGATGTGATGCGATTAATCACAATCGAATTTCAGAGATTTAAAACAATATATTCATGTGGTTGAAAGACTCCGATGCGGCAGACCCCACTTCATCTCAATCGGATTATCGGAGAAGCTCTTAAACGATTCATTTCATTTGAAAATCTCTGATGCGATCTTCGCAATCAGAATCTGGCATAAGTCTTATTTCATTTTCCTTTTAAACGAATCACGATGTGAATACAACTTAAATACTCATATACTATTATTCGTCCTGTTTCAAATATTTAAAAGGTAATATACCTATAGTTATTTCGAAATATGCCAAATCTCTAATTTTACGTTGACATTAATTCACAAATCAAACAAATAACAACGATTTGTTTTGTTATTGAATGCATGAGTGTGACTCCCTAAATGGAATTTAATTTCTAAACCATGGATATAATAAATACAATTCAGCGAATAATCCTTTTGTATAGTTGTTTTCATTATTACCTCTTCACCTTTGTTGAAATCTTTTCTTTGTTGCAGAACAATAGAACATCCAATTTTTCCATTTGCAGAACAAGAGAAACACTGCCCGATACTGAAATGTCGAAGAGATTCAGGAAATCAAAAGCCGCCATTGCTGCAAAAGCTCGTGTGATCACTATGCCACCTAAAGAGAAACCAACAAAACTTAAGCTGGTTACAGATACCTCATGCCAGGGACTTGGTAAGATGACATGGGAAAATGTATACAACTTACACTAGAAAATTTGGCGAAAATTCTGACGGCCAATTCGTCGCTATTCCGACACATAGTCGTCGCAAGAGCGACAATTCAAGGGTGGAAAAAATGTGGTTTGTCATGCCGTCGCAGTTTCGACGCACCTAAAAAGTGTCGCACTATCGACACTTCTTCCGACGCTTCTAAACAAGCGTCACTCTTCCGACGTCTGACGAACCGTCGCGCTTCCGACGTTTGTAAACAATCGCACTTTCGACGAAATGTGGTCCGACGTTTTGAACGTCGCTCTTCTGACGTTTGTAAATGGTCACAATTCCGACGGAGTGTGGTCCGACGTTTTGGACGTCGCCCTTCCGAAGTTTGTAAGATGTCGTGATTCTTACGAAATGTGGTCCGACGTTTTGAACGTCGCTCTTCCGACATTTGTAAGATGTCGCAATTCCGACGAAATGTCGTCCGACGTTTTTATACTGTCGCTCTTTCGACGTTTCTGAGTTGTCGCAATTCCGACGTCTACATGGCGTCGGTATACCGATGGCGGGTTAAATTTAAAAAAAAAATGAAACTTTAGAAGACAAGAAACACTGTTTTGAATATATTATATGAAGTAAAACATTCCATGAAGTCATTACATTTTCACATCTGAAGATTGGAACCCAAATATCCATCCAGAAAAGTGGAAGTCCCACCCCAGACAATGATATAAAAATACCCCATGTCACATACAGGGACATGATATAAAACCCAGTAACGGTCCACATGGAGATTATCGACAAATCTAAGAAAGCATCCAAATATGCCCGAGGCATCTATAAGAAAGTGAAATAGCAGTATGTAGAATAGTAAAGCAACAGATAGAGTACCGACGTCCATTGTTCCAAATACAAATTAAAGTACCCAAAACCCTACAACGGAGAAAAACGCTAATCATGTGAGGAGTGTGATATGTCCAAAATATAAAAAGACCATCAGACCATATCAATAAACCAGCAACATAGACCAGCATCGCTAGTTTTGAAGGCAGAGTGATAAACATTAATCATTTTTTTTTTCACAAGAGAAAAAACGTTGTTTTGAATATATTATATGAAGTAAAACAGTCCATGAAGTTATTACATTTTCACATTTGAAGATTGGAACCCAAATATCCATCCAGAAAAGTGGAAGTCCCACCCCAGACAGTGATAGAAAAATACCCCATGTCACATACAGGTACTTGATATAAAACCCATTAACGGTCCACATGGAGATTATCGACAATCTGAGAAAGCATCCAAATATGCCCGAGGCATCTATAAGAAAGTGAAATAGCAGTATGTAGAATAGTAAAGCAACAAATAGAGTAACGACGTCCATTGTTCCAAATACAAATTAAAGTACCCAAAATCCTTGAACAGAGAAAAACGCTAATCATGTGAGGAGTGTGATATGTCCAAAATATAAAAAGACCATCAGACCATATCAATAAACCAGCAACATAGACCGACATCGCTAGTTTTGAAGGCAGAGTGATAAACATTAATCATTTTTTTTTTCACAAGAGAAAAAACGTTGTTTTGAATATATTATATGAAGTAAAACAGTCCATGAAGTCATTACATTTTCACATCTGAAGATTGGAACCCAAATATCCATCCGGAAAAGTGGAAGTCCCACCCCAAGCAATGATAGAAAAATACCCCATGTCACATACAGGGACATGATATAAAACCCAGTAACGGTCCACATGGAGATTATCGACAATCTGAGAAAGCATCCAAATATGCCCGAGGCATCTATAAGAAAGTGAAATAGCAGTATGTAGAATAGTAAAGCAACAGATAGAGTACGTACCGACGTCCATTGTTCCAAATACAAATTAAAGTACCCAAAATCCTTGAACAGAGAAAAACGCTAATCATGTGAGGAGTGTGATATGTCCAAAATATAAAAAGACCATCAGACCATATCAATAAACCAGCAGCATAGACCAACATCGCTAGTTTTGAAGGCAGAGTGATAAACATTAATCATTTTTTTTTCACAAGAGAAAAAACGTTGTTTTGAATATATTATATGAAGTAAAACATTCCATGAAGTCATTACATTTTCACATCTGAAGATTGGAACCCAAATATCCATCCAGAAAAGTGGAAGTCCCACCCCATACAATGATAGAAAAATACCCCATGTCACATACAGGGACATGATATAAAACCCAGTAACGGTCCACATGGAGATTATCGACAATCTGGGAAAGCATCCAAATATGCCCGAGGCATCTATAAGAAAGTGAAATAGCAGTATGTAGAATAGTAAAGCAACAGATAGAGTACCGACGTCCATTGTTCCAAATACAAATTAAAGTACCCAAAATCCTTGAACAGAGAAAAACGCTAATCATGTGAGGAGTGTGATATGTCCAAATATAAAAAGACCATCAGACCATATCAATAAACTAGCAACATAGACCAGCATAGCTAGTTTTGAAGGCAGAGTGATAAACATTAATCATTTTTTTTTCACAAGAGAAAAAACGTTGTTTTGAATATATTATATGAAGTAAAACAGTCCATGAAGTCATTACATTTTCACATCTGAAGATTGGAACCCAAATATGCATCCAGAAAAGTGGAAGTCCCACCCCAAACAATGATAGAAAAATACCCCATGTCACATACAGGGACATGATATAAAATCCAGTAACGGTCCACATGGAGATTATCGACAATCTGAGAAAGCATCCAAATATGCCCGAGGCATCTATAAGAAAGTGAAATAGCAGTATGTAGAACAGTAAAGCAATAGATAAAGTATCGTCGTCCATTGTTCCAAATACAAATTAAATTACCCAAAATCCTTGAACAGATCAAGAAAAACGCTAATCATGTGAGAATTCTAAGTAAATTTAATCTATTAACATTGTGAATAAAATTACACCGAAGTCAAAAACATTGCCTGGCCATACTCATGGCAAATTTGTCATCAAAAAATCAAAAAATTAAGAAGACTTCCCTCATACGGGGAAACCAGTCTTGAACGTTTAATTTACAGAATTCAAAAATATTACAAAGGTCCAGCACAGTAAAATAATCTAAAAGTAGCCCAATTAAGTGGGCCTGCTAAGCAAGAAAAATAAATTAACCAAACTACTCCTCCAGTGGTTCCTCCACGATTCGGCACCATCCTTCGGAAGGTCCAGGATCGCTAGGTGCTACCTCCACATGCATGCCACGGCTCCCCTCCTGAAGGCCCGAATGCTGGCCAGCTTTTTTCGAGCTTAGACCCGTCGGACGGGTGCATTCTTCCTCCGTTTGGGCCTCCTCGTGGAAGACCACAGTGACTAAAGCCATGATTCGCGGGCGGTTGAGAGAGAAATTAAAGGAAAATTGCGCAGTGTGCGTCGTGGGAGAAGGTGAACTACCGGTGGGGAAGCGAGGAGCAGGGGAATCCATACGGTGGCCAGATCCTACAACCCGACCCTGCCCACTCCTAGTATTTGGATATCGACCTGCGTAATAATCACTAGACTGGCCGGAAGTCGACTCTGTTAAGGGGCTGGAGGGAGCCCGTAGGGGTTGACCTTTAGTGCCCCCCCTGCCGCAATGCATCCTATGATGCACGTGAAGCATGGGTGTAGTCTCAGGCGCAGTGGGCACAAGAGGAGAGTGAGAAGAAAAATTCCAATTAACATAGGAAGATAGATAGAGACAGAACCGAGAGAAATGCAGATATGCTGCAAGGTATAGGCAGTAGTTCAGCTGGCCACTTCTCCTTATCGTCATAGTTAGCAGGTAGTGTAATCCAGCAACTGGCTCATCTGAAAAACCATAGCTAAATGCCATTTTGTCGACTCGACTACAATGAAATCAAAGGACGCCCATCATAATTAATCTCTAATCATTAATAATGAGATCTGAAGGTCGGATCATATTGGAGCATGCGGAATCGCTAAGAGGACTGGAGGTCCGATCTTGAACAATGTTAAAAATTAATTAATGCGGATTTGATGTGAAAACTTAATTGAACAACGTTAAATGTTAATGCGATTGATATGAAATCGCCATATCCATGTCCCATTGCCTTAAATGCCATCGAATGCACCCGTAGCTGGGAGCAGGGTAAGTTTTTATTGAGGACACGTGACAGAAATTGATTGGAGCAGATCTTTGTTTGGGACGCTCGTGCAGTGGAAATCCAGACCTGAAAAATATTAGGGTGAATTTGATAAGAAATTTGCGTCACAACTCTCCCTCCGTACGCCAGCCCAACTTCGGACCCGAAAAAGATTATGGTGGAATTCATTTGGTTTTCGCGTCACAAAATTGGCCGACGTCAGCAGGCTATTTTGGAACGCGAATTTGGTTTGAATTATGGTTTATCACCATTTGAATTCCGGTGGGCTCGACTTAAGAACAATTTTGTTTGATCCCATCTTATAAAATTTGTGTTGGTTTTCTTTGATAATACACATATTTGTAATAAATCATGGGAATACCACACTAAACATGTGGAAAAGTTATATAAATAATTATTGAGAACAATCATTTTTATGTAAAAATATCCAAATGTGCTTTTGGGAAATAAGAATTTGAATATTTGGTTCATATTGTTTTAAAGGAAGGAGTGAAGTTGGAGCCTCAAAATATGCAAGCTATTACAAAATGATCTATTCCTAAGAAAATCAAGGTTCTTAGAAGATTTTTTAGACTTACATGATATTATTGATCATTTGTTAAGAATTATGCATGCATTTCAAGTCCACTCACATATCTCTTTAAGAAAATATCATTTATATGGAATGATGAGGCTACTTTGGCATTCTCTCTTTCAATGGATGCCATGTCTTCTACACCAACATCGGTTGCACCTACTTTTGGTAAAACATTCATAGTAGAGTTTGAGGCACTAGGACAAGGAATTTCCGTAACATTAACACAATAAGGGATATCATTGGCTTTTAAAAGCAAGGAATTCAAAGAAAATATTTGGTGAAATTCAAGGAATTCACTTTTGCTAATAGGTTTATGTCACACGATGATGCAGGGGCATTAGGCACTAGCCAACAATGTAGGAGGTTTTGTCCACATGTTGTGGCTAGGAGGGTTCGAAAACATTTGAGTTGTAACGGCTAGGTGTCAATAACTCAACTGACTATATTACTTAGACTAGTTAGAGTTGTAGGAGTCGAACAGTTTCAGTTAGTTGAATTATTATAATTAGACCTTTTGATTTCTAGAACGGTCCTCTCAGAGGAACCGAAGAGCCATATGTTATGTATATAAATTTTAATTCCTCGGATGAATAAAATTAGAGAGGGAAGAGGAGAGTAGAGAGGGGATTTCTGCAATAAACCTCTGTGTGTGAACAATTGTTTCCAGTTAAATGATTTCCAAGCTTAGTTTCCATTGAATTATCTCAAACTGCTAATTGTGAAGAATTTTTTAACTGTGAGGCGATTGGGTACTGATAATTCCATTCTTCCGTCTTTGAATTCTCGTAAATTGTTGGATAACCCTGTGAACTCACCCCACCCGAAGGCGAGGTCTTTGTAGAGAACCGGGGTCGTGAAAATTGTTCAAATATAAAAATATCACTTAATAAAGAGAAAAAATTGTTGTGCTTTCAGAACCTGACCCGAGGATTGGACATGAGTTAACAAACAAAAGGATAGCGGAACCAGACTTGCACCCGTGGTCAAGCCCTCTACCAAAACCACGAGCAGAATCACAAAAGCGGGTTGCCCATTGTTGGGAAAAATACTGAGAGGGGGGGCGGGGTGAATCAGTATTTACTGCATATTCAAACTTTTTACTTTTTCATGCTCCAAAACCCATATGCTACTTTGCTGAAGCCAACTAGCGTATACACGCGGATATCCTTCATAAAACTTGCGTATACACAGAGATCTAATTATGCCATTAATTCTTCACTTATATCATTCCATCATTCATTCATTAGATGTTCTATAAACAGTAAACATGTGCAGTAAGAACAGAATAAACCATCACACAAAGCATCACACATGAACACCAGGATTTTTAGGTGGAAACCCAAGACGGGAGAAAACCACCGCTGCAGTTGCTCAGCCTTCAATATTTTATTATAGAAAAAACATATTACAACATATGTGCTGGCGCAGACTTGACCAGCACGCAGGCACCCACCTGCGCTCGTTTACCAGCCTCTCCTGGAAGGGAGCTCCAACCCCCTGTCTCGTTTACCCTCACAGGAAGGGAGATACCTTTTGCTCTCGTTTACCTGACCTCACATGGAAGGAAGTCAACCCCACCGGTTGAAGGCTACAACTACAAGCACCTCTATGGACCATGTTTCATCAATTTTCACACTGGATCCAAAGCTTCCTTTAGGACACCACTTGTAGGCCACATTTCATCATATTTTCAAACTGGACCCACTCCATACTTTTAAGCATAGTCAACCATGAAACAGATACATATAACTCACTAACGGATATCAGTAAACCAGCAGAACAGATCGGACATTTCTTACCACAGATTTCAGCAAACCCTAGTTTGTATACGCACTTCCCTTTCACTGATGTCGCGTATATACACGCTTCCGTTCACATAAACCAGCGTATACTTTTGTACATATTACAGATCCAATTTCATTGCGCATACGCGCTTTCTCTTCAGCGAAGCTGCGTATATACGCGCTTCCTCTTCGGCGAAATAGCGTATGGTTCTTTAGACTTTTATGTCTTTGCAATTCTTCACAACAGATACATCACTTCAGATTTTACCCTTTACCTCAGACAGATGTTCGCCATATCTCAGATCTAATCATTCCATAAACAGATCTAGCAAATACAGATACATTTCAGATCTAGATCTCCCGCTTCATCATTTCTTCATAGGTGCATCATAGATTCAGATCTATCATCAAACCTTTACCCTTTCCATACAGATATACTTCACAGAGAAGTATTCATTCAAGCTCAGACATCTTGCACCACACTCATGATTTGCACAATGAATTTCTTCTTTTTATATAGGTTTACCCTTTTTCAATACCATGAGCCAAAACCACATTACTTCCGATGGTATTCCTGGATGGGGTCATTTAGACGAATCATTACCCAATACAATGGGTCAATACCATGGTGGTTACCCCTGGTTTTGCACTTTTTGAGCGCTTTTGCCCATACGCTACTTGGCACGTTCTTTCCCGCGTGCATACGCGACTTCCCTTAGGAAAATCCGCGTATTCCTAGAGACATACTCTTTTCATCATAGATTTAATACATGCTGAATTCCTTTCTTCATTGCCTTCTGTATTCACTGTAGATACATCAGATTTAGTTCATCAAGACATATTATATCAAGCACAACTTCATTAAGAAAATTGCCATCATCTTCATCAAGTGTGTTGCCATTCAGGGACAATACTCAGCATCACATTGCTAACAAACACCATTGCATATCAGATTTACATCATTTACCAAGTCCATCAGGTCAAGAATAACTTCATCAGGTGGATTGCCATCAAGGACAACACAAGTCAACAATCTCATGTCTTCATCTTTATTCAGTGGGTTGCCATCAAAGACAACACTCTGCATCATATTGCCAACACCCATATCGCACCACTTTTACGGAGTAGGCGGTATTTCCTATTTGCGAGCGATTCCATAGGGAATCCGACACGTGGCGAGGTGACCCCAGGAAAACCACCGTTTAACCCGCGCCATTGCACGTTAAAGCCCGACGTTGGAAGCCGAGCGAAATTTCCAAGAGTCGTTGATTTAGAGAAGGGCCATTGGACGGTGGTCGCACGTTGAACTTGCCCAGAGGTTAAATAAGGCGTGCAGAGGATATCCAGGTACGATACGAGTGTTTTATTGGTTATTGATATATATAGGTGGGGCCAGAGTATAATGAAATTGTTTAATTAAATGATTGGCGGATAATTAGCATAAGTCTGGAGCATGATTGTTATAAGGCTGGGTGGTGAAATATAGAGCCTAAAGTTCATTACAAGTTATTTATTTAAAAATAAACGTGGAGTATAAATACAAAGTGTTGAAAGTTAAACATTGGTTATAAGGCTTGGAGATAATATAAAGTCGGGAATATAAATTAAAGTCCAACCATTGTGGATAGTATTTATTTATCAAATTCTACGAATTTGATAAATAAAACTGAAGAAAGAAGAAGTCAATTAAGACTTAGGCTGGAGGAAAAGAACGGGGTAAACCAAGGGAAAATGCTGACAGAGAGATTGTAGACACACCAGCTCTCCTCGGGGGTCCAATTTCAGTTTTTTTGCGTCACACAATGATCTCTCTTCTCTTGCATTTACTTGTATTGAAGATCACTATTCTAGGAATAAGGAGTTATTTTCTCAAAAAATAACCCTATCCAAACATTGACAATGAATCAAGGATATCTTTCTATGCTTCATAAGCACATTTGTTCTACTTCTAAATCATGTCTTGGAAGTGGTTGTTGTGCTGGAAATTATTCACCAGTTGGTTTCATACCAAAGTCTTTTTCACATTTTCAGCATCCAATACATGAGAAAGATAATGTTTTAAAACAACATAAATATTTGAAATTTTGCAAGAATTGTTTGGCACACTTTGAATATGAATTTTGAAGTCAAGTGCATGATGCTGTATAGGATCAAGTGTCATTTTGAATACCAAATGTTTCACAAGAAAATTCTCAACATGCTACCCTGCAGTAAGGATTAAATGACAATATTGCATCAACTATTTCCATAATAAAAGTGCACCTTGGCCATAAGACTAAACAACTACAAATGTTGTAGATCTAACAAGACCACACAATCAAATGCATTCCACAAGGCCAATACTGTATGAAAAATGAAAAGGAGTTTGCAACCAAAAATACCTTAGGCAACTAATTCAATTAGATACACCAAACCATCAGCAAAAAGGAAAACCAGCCTACTCCAAAGGCAAGCGTTTACCTCCTTTGACAAAATTTTGAGTTCCGAAACAAGGGCCTTTATTGTCTTGTCAATGCCCCTAGTAATTTGAATGGGGTTTGCACCTGCTGCAACAACCTGAACAAAAAGGTTTCATTTCAAATTATTTTCCACAAATTTAAGATACAACCATTGTCAGTTTTGTATTTCCTAACAAGCTCATAAATTTTGACAAAAGAACCAAAAATTTTTAATACCTAATAGCAATTTTTTCACTCCAAAACTATCTTAGACTCAATAAGCCCAACCCAAAACTAAAAAACCAAACACCATAAGACCCTACAAAAATGAATAGATGATCTTAATCTAGTACTATCGACAAAAAGTTACCTTTACACCCTTACTTATTAAACCCTATGCTATTGAATTTTAACTTCAACTACTGCAGCAGAAGGACGGATGCAGCAGCAACAATTTTTTTTGGAGGTTGCTTGAATCCCATCCAGAAATTTAATTTAACATTTAAAATTCCTGGAAGTTTTTTTTGTAGACGGCTGCAGCCATATTTCTGTACAACATTGTATTTAAACACAACAACCAACATTAACGCAATTCACCAACCAGAAATTAATCAAATAGAAATTTACCCGACAGTTTTGTAAATTCAAAAGGAGGACACGTGGAGCATTAAATCACATGAAATTGAAGGGAATCTGAAAACCTGAAAACCGGACCCGAATTTTTTATAGGGCACATTGGATTGAGAATTCGAGTTAAAATTAGGCAGATGTCAGCATCCCATTTTGGAACGCGAATTTGGTTTGAAATTCAATCTATTCAGACTTTTGAATTCCGACGAAAATGGTTCTTTAATGTTCTGATAGTTTAATATATACATATGTTTTAAACATATGTTATATATATATCATATGCGAAATGAAAGGTGGGCCATAGAATTTAGTTTTATTTTTATTTTTTTTAAAAGAGGGTTTATTATAATATGTTTTATATGTTATGGCATATAAAAATAAAAAGGACAAAAAATCTTGGTAGTTTTTTTTATAGACAGTACGTAAAATTTTTATTACACAACAGTGTGTAAAAAGTGAAAGACTGAGTGTAACTTTTTAAGTGTGTATGCACAGCAGTGCGAAAGTGAAAAACACAGCAGAGTGTTTTAGAGATAGAGTATGTTTGTTTTGAACAGACAGTGAGTTGGTTTTATGCACTGCGTTTTGTAGCAGTATAATTTTGTAATCCCTCTTAGTGAGGAAGAAGTGTAATAGTTTTTTTTTTTGAGTTATTGAAGGGAATAGAAGTTTGTTTTCAAAGTATTGAAACTCTGTCTCCTGTCAAAGAAATTTTTATTTTCTGTGTTAGAGGAAGGGAGATTTATTCTCCATTCATTGTTCTGGAATTTTTCAATATTACAACATGTGCAAGAACAAAAAATGTTGTGGTTCCATCCCCAGCTAAATCATTTTTCTTTGCCGCAGCTTGCCTTACCAACTTGGCCCCAATATTTTCAACTGGGTCCTCTAATTCAACCAATAAAAAGGCCAAAACCATAGCATTGAGATACATTTCATTACATTGTCAATAAAAATAAAATTTGACTCAACCATAACCCTTTCCTTTTATTGTTGTGAAAAGATTTATGCATTACTCTAATGTGGCTAGTCCATAGGCCAAGTAGACCACTGGGTAACAAATATGTTTCCTTTCACCTTTGAGTTTTCAAATTATGCCTACCAAATCTAAGACATTTAAGAGGGGGAACTAATACAATGTTAAAAAGAAAACCAGAGCACACATCTACAAATTACCTCCTTAGCTATTGTCACACCATCATTAACTATTTTCGAAGAACCATGCTTGCTCTCCAAGACAACATTTTTCCCTTCGCCCCAAGGGTGACTCCAACAAGATCAGCAATTTTGTTCACACCGCCTGCAAGACAAATTGACAATGCTTTCAGTAAGTGTGCAATTGAATGCCAGACCATATGCCAAAATAACCCTCCATGAAAAATTAAAATAACACATTAAAATCGAATATAAGTGGACAAGGAAAGATCCACCCCAGTGAAGTTTCACGTGCAGGTGACCTTCCTTTAAACATAATTTTTTCTCTGACCTGCAATTTTTTTGTCACTGAGCCATCCTTGTTGAAGTACAACTCCCTTTCCATAGCTCTTGTATTAACTACCTTCTCTCTATCGCGTAATCTCAGAGTCCCTCTTCTGCATGAGCGATTAAAGGAAATGGGTGAAAAAACTGAAAGAGAAGACAATTGTCTGTCATAATTATCAAACATTTCACCCAACTTCTTCCCCTTTCCATTGTTACCTAATGAGGTAGCTGTGGCAATTGTTGTCATACCGCCCAAAGCAGAGGCCATATTCTCTTATGCTGAATATAGAATTACAAGATCTTCATATTAGTATGAACCTTAAAAAACATGACTCCCATTGTTAAAAACCACTTTTAAGTTGTAATAGGAAAGCTAAACAACTATCACAACTTTTGGCAACCTCCGGAGCATTAAGAGAGAAACAACCAAAGAGAAATACAACCACAATCCTCATTTTAATGAGACCGGACTATATATTTGCATTAAGATAATAGAAAGAAATCACGACTATATTAAGGCCAGCACAAAACAATCTTTAACCAGTGTCTCTCGCGGCCTTCAGGTTGACATGCTAGAGGTTGCATATTTTTAATTTAAATTCTTGACCTCTCATGCCCATCTATGAATGCATCCAATGGGATATCTACATCAAATGCTCCTTTATATCCCCAAAAACAAATTCCCTACTACAAGAGCACCAGTATTGATGGATCACCCCACACCATCCCACCCACTAGAAACGGTGAAAAAGGAAACCCGAGAAAACTTCTGAAATATCTCAAGATGACTATATGGGTGGTTCTTATGAATCAACCAACCATTCGGAACATGCTCATCAATCCAAACCATGAGTATTATGTGACAATATTCAAGCAGGCACTGAATCGGATTTCTGAAGCTATGTTAGAGAAACCCTAAACTCTCAATGAAAATAGGTGAAATGTGGCACCACTCAGAGATTGACATGTGCCAATTGGTACAAGTGGTAGACAATTGGCATGCTCAAACAACGAGGTGATGCAGGAATGACATGAGGGAGAAAATATCAGAAAAGCCCCAAATCTGGGGAACTAAAGCTCATCACCAACCTGAGATTGACAACTTTACATGATGTAACCTATGAAATCGTAAATGGAGAAATCATAGTAACAATAAAGTAACCTATGTAACAATAAAGTTGGATTCATCCTGGGAGTGGTAATGGGATAAATCATAGTGAACAACAGGAAACATGCAGAGTTGCTTACAATCAAATAGATGAAAAAACACATACAAAAAACCTAGATAATAGTCATGAACAAGCTTAATATTGAATTATGAACTGTAAAGGAACTTACAAAATGTGACATTACGAACCTGGTCAAGCGCACAAGCAAAAATATCCTGGACATGACCCTTGTTGACAAGTTGTATTGCTCATGATGCAAGAGGATTTGTACCTACACTGCCAAGTCAATCAAAATCCATCATTATCTATACAATAAATACAAGTAATTGATGTAGTATTTTTTACTCTAAGATGCATTCTTATGATAATGTTAGAACATATCTTGAAAATGTCAAAACATACCTGAATAAGCTCCTCTTCGTTTCAAGAACAATTTATTGGAGTCGCATGAACTTGGAACAAGCCTCCCACGATCTGAAAGAGTAGCAACTAAGTCAACAGTGACTTTTTTGTTGCTACACTAGATCGAGGGAGGTTTTCTCCAAGATTAAATCACTCCAATAAATTATTCTCTACTAAACAGGGCCAACCACGTGAAGGTGGAAGCTCTTATGGCCCCTCCTCCCCCCCTCACATCACTCTCAATTCCCCAATACCCAATCTATATTTCATTTTTTACTTTCATGAGCATAAAAAAAAATATTCAATAACTAATAAAAAAACAATTCAACAAAAAGTACGCAAGGAAAAATTGCAATTAATGCTTGACATAAAAATAGTATGATAAATGAGTTTTTTATATAACGCAAAAAGTGTTCTAAGTATGGTAACGTTTGTCTTATAATAATAAAATATTTTACATTGTCAAATTTTCTTTTTCTTCTTCCTATTTTTAAAGCTCCTAATTACATCATCAATATCATCGTGCTCTGCTCCTATTTCGTGCCTTTCGACCTGCACTGCTGACCTAGTTGCATATTCACGATGCCTGGGCTCATCCAGTGACGGGGCATCGCCTACAAAAACAGATAATATTAAATTTTAATTGTCAGTTTTTAAATATCATTGAACTAGTTCGGTAATATTAATAAAAAAAAATGCAATGAGATTATTTACCTGGTGCACCAGTTGTCGCCGCTGACCTAGTTGCGTAGTCACGATGTCTGGTCTCATCCAGTGACGGGGCATCACCTACAAAAACAGAAAATATTAAATTTTAATTGTCGGTTTTTAAATATCATTGAACTAGTTCGGTAATATTAATAAAAAAAATTGCAATGAGATTATTTACCTGGTGCACCAGTTGTCGCCGCTGACCTAGTTGCGTTGTCACGATGTCTAGTCTCATCCAGTGACGGGGCATCGCCTACAAAAACAGATAATATTAAATTTTAATTGTCAGTTTTTAAATATCATTGAACTAGTTCGGTAATATTAATAAAAAAAATTGCAATGAGATTATTTACCTGGTGCACTAGTTGTCGCCGTTGACCTAGTTGCGTTGTCACGATGTCTGGTCTCATCCAGTGATGGGGCATCGCCTACAAAAACAGATAAAATTAAATTTTAATTGTCAGCTCTCAAATATCATTGAACTAGTTCGGTAATATTAATAAAAAAAATTGCAATGATATTATTTACCTAGTGCACCAGTTGTCGCCGCTGACCTAGTTGCGTTGTCATGATGTCTGGTCTCATCTAGTGACGGGGCATTGCCTACAAAAATAGATAATATTAAATTTTAATTGTCAGTTTTTAAATATCATTGAACTAGTTCGGTAATATTAATAAAAAAAATTGCAATGAGATTATTTACCTGGTGCACCAGTTGTCGCCGCTAACTTAGTTGCGTTGTCACGATGTCTAGTCTCATCCAGTGACGGGGCATCGCCTACAAAAACAGATAATATTAAATTTTAATTGTCATTTTTTAAATATCATTGAACTAGTTTGGTAATATTAATAAAAAAAATTGCAATGAGATTATTTACCTAGTGCACCAGTTGTCGTCGTTGGGACTGTTGCCCTGTCTTCCTCTCTGGTGGTAAGATCCTCAAGGGAAACATTCTCTGTCATTTAAACAAAAAACATTATAAGGACAACCATCAAGGTATAATTAGAAAAATTTATAAGTGGAAATTAATTATCTTCACGGCCCTCACTGATAGTAGCATTGTCGGCCTGGTCCCCACTACAATGATCAGGTTGCACGTGAGGATCATCTACATCTGGCTCTAAAACTGGGTTATTTTCCTCATCGGTAGTGCTGCTCCCCTGATTTAAACAAAGTTGTTAGACATTAAATTTATGGAAGAAAAAAAACATATTGAAAGGTTAATGTTTTACCTTATCAGGCATTCTGGATCTTGGGACCTGCCCCAAGCTTCTGCGACGTTCAACTACAGCTTGATAGCCGAAATGAAAAGCGATATTTTTATCTTCCTCTGTAGTTTCTGTTCCGAAGTCATCACCCTACATTACATATGATTGTGTATTTTTAATCATATTTGATAGGATTACAAAAACGTTGGAAGGCGATACAATTAATTATAAGATGTTTAGCTACTTAATTATAATTCTTGCAGCTAATTTCAAGTAGCCACCCTGGCCGAGCTTGTGATGGCCCTTTTTCTCAATCCTAGCTTTGGTTGCCTTTGAGGTGTCAGGCAACCTAGCATCAAAAGATTGAAGTCAGATATGACGTAGCACACTTTTATTTTAGACATAATGAAAATTAAAGCTATTGAATTAAAGTTGTAATTTACCTTGCGGGTCCAGTTGGCATTTTTCCTTCTTTCTTTGCCCTTTTCTCTTTTCCGTCATGGATGAGTGCTCTCCACTCACTCTCTGAAACTGCGAGAGGACGCTCATATCTAGGGTTAAATTGCAATTGCGTCCTATAGGTGTCCTTGGTATATTTCAAATATTTGCCGGCTACCTGAGCCACCGCTTTTCTGTCAAATGTGCCGACCCCAAAAAGGGCTTCTAGATAATCTAAAAGTTCTTTTTTCAGGTTGGAATTCTGGGAATTCCACCCTGTACGTATGGTTGGGCCAAAAATTACCAACTCATGGCTCTCCAGAATCCTGTAGAACTCATTGTTTCCTACACAGAATAAAACCAAAAGAAAAAGAAGATATTATCATTAATTTAAAAATAAAAATCATGATAAATATGTTTTAGATAAAGTACATGAAATAGTTAAAATATTAAAATTTACCTCGGAGTTGTACATGCTTTATAGGGACACCCTCATCGTTCACCAACAACGTGCCATTAATGGTCCCTATGGAGCTGACACGTGTAGCTCCAGGAAACGCAATAATGTAGTTGGCAATATCAGCCTCATCACTGCCAACACGTTCAACGGTTGGCTGGGTGTCTGCTTGGGCAGGGTGTGTTTCTTGGCTGGCACCTAAAGGAGTAGAAGGTCTACGAGAGGGTTGTTGGGAAATCTCTTTCCCTTGTGTCCCACTACCACCAACATCGGGTTTAGCAAATGCCAGAAAATGATACATACAAAAGAACTTTTTGTTAGTTTAGTCAATGTAAAAATTAAAAATCAAACTATCACAATTCATCTCATGCAAAACAAAAAAAAATATCCTTTTGACTTTTTATTATTACCTGATATATCTCTAGCTGCCTCATAAGATGTTGTATCCTCTCTTCTGTTTCAGGTGTTTGAGGTGCGTCTATCAAAGTATTAAATTCCAACCTTGCATCTCGTGCCTTTTTTTGCAACAAGAACACTAGAGATAGGGATGAAGAAAGCTCTTCCTAAAAGAGGGAATCATTAGGTGTACCATGGCTAGGTGTCTGCATATTTGAACAAAATTAATATTATTTCAATTATGTAAATGACTAAAATACCTGAAGATAGAGCAATGCAGGCACTTTACATGTTCTTCCGCTGGCCTCTTTCCGCGATCATCCCGTCTCGGGGTTGTTCCTGGACTGCTCTGATCAGTCTGCCACATTGCAATAAAATTATAAATGTAAAAACTTGAAAACAATATCTAACTTGAAAACACAAAATGAAAACTGAAATAATTTCTAATAAAACACCGGAAGACAAAGTTAGAGTTTCAAATATGCCTTGCATTGAATTCAGTCCTGGAAACATGTCATTGCACATTAAGGCACCCAAACATTCACTCCACGAATGATATATTTAAGTAGGCTTCTCCTATTCTGGGAAAACACCATACCTATAATGCATTCACTTGCATGTATAAAGGGAAAGGAAAACATGTTTCCATACAACGGTGACAAAGGCATCTTGGGGAAAGGTATCTTCACTTTTTATTTATGTTGTTCACCCACACCACTCTCGTGTTTTCACTAATCCTGTTTTGTCATTTTTGGATTCAAATTAAGTTAAGGCCCTAAGTATTTTTTGACCTTTCGGTGTAGTTTTTAAAAGTGGCATGTATGGATTTTCCATTAATTCTGCACTTTTTCTCTTCATGCGCATGTTTCCCTGGAAATCAAATGCATGATTTAGTCCCATACATTTAACAAGTTGTTCGATCAACTCCATAGGAAATATCATGTTTCCTATTCAATCAAAATTTATCTCAGTTAGGGTAGGTAGGAAGGTTTTTCCTTTGTATTAATAGGGCACTTCTAGCTTGCATTTTTATTATATCTTTCAAATTTAGTGTCGTTTCAATTAGGGCATGAATTTTTGCAACTTTCAAGGTGAGAATGAACAAAGAAATTTTTTTGTGATGGATGACTATATATGACTCCATGGCCAGAGGAAAAGGCACTAATCTACTTCTTCAAATATCTATAGTTCTAATTCACCTCATACGGAGATGTTCCCTGATTTTGAGCCAAATGTTGCAGCAAAAAGTTCCCCCCCTTCATAATTTGATATTCAATGGAAATTTATTAAATTGATGATGGGGCATGATTATGGAACATTGGCACATACATATGTAATGGAATTCGAAGATCATGATATATGTTTGCATATGTTTATGGAAATGTTCCACCAAGTCCCCTAGAGGTGGGAGCGAGGGGGAGAGGGAGCGCGGGAGCGACCTATGCAAAAGCTCCCTACCAATTTTCAGGAAACGTGGGGGGACGTCGGGGTCATAAAAATTATAAAATTTAATATTTATAATGTAACTATAATTTTTCAAGGAATGTATATACAGTCATCATACACTTGCATTGTGAAAGATAAATCATAAATGATAAAATTACAAATCGATGAATGATGAATCATATAATTGAAACAAATTTAAAAGTTAAAAGTTAAAACATACATCATACAATCATGGATGTAAGTTTGTAAGTTTGTATCTATATAATCATTAATGTAACTACTAACAATGAAAAATGAAAATAAAGTTCAAGATATCATATGACATATTATATCAAGATTCAAAATAGAGTTTAAACTGAAGTTTACAACTCAAGTCTGAAACATAAAACTTAAACGCAAATAAGTTATGTCTGAAACATAAAACATAAAACATAACATATAAATATCAAATGATATCATCATAATGATAAATGAGCATAAATGCTCAAGTTAATGCCCCACTAGTCTCTGCATCCAACTTCTGCACGAATATATCAAGATCAACCATGTCACCATCTGAATCAGAATCACTTGGATTCTCAAATATGTTAAGTGGCACATCAACTTTTAACACGAAACCATAAACTAAAAGGGGCGGTGAGGGGACGTGAGGGGGCGTGAAGGGGGGTGTGAGGGGGCGTGAGGGGGCGTGAAAGGGGGTGTGCGGGGGCGTGAGGGGGCGTGAGGGAAACGTCCCCTAGAAGTCCCCAAGACCCCGGAGCGCGAGGGGGCGAGGAATCTAGACCCCTAGGTGGGGGGGCGAGACCCCGTGTAACACTGGTTTATGGAGGTGGTGGAGAAAAAAAGAGCTCAAATAGCGCTGAAATTTTTCACATAAAAAGGACTGTGGGCTTGACTAATGGTTCCATTTAAAAAATGATATCTAGACAGAGAATAAGTGTAGCATGCAAACATGCATTGAAAATCCATCTGAGTTTGCATTGTATTACTTATGATGGATTCAAATTTGGGTTTCAAAATCCCAAGTTATGGCATGATTTTGTTGAGAAACCCTTAGTTGGATTCTCATGTTGGTTTAATTTATATTTTAAGTTTGTTTTGCAGGATTTGGGTGATAGTAACTCATGAACTAGGTTACCAATGTGTAACAATCATATTTCAAGAATAAAGTTGTGATTTTTTTTATATTATTATTATTATCTATTAGCTACGAGTATTGACACCTAATGCCTGGAATTTTGACATCTTGATAGCATGGATAATTTCGAAAATGTTTCTAGTAATGTTAACATAATAATTATCATTATGTGTCTTCACTTTTGTCACCATAATAGACTTGTGATATGGACTCATCACAACAACCTCATATGCTATGTCCCAACAAGTTCAAACTGGTTGAACCTACCTCATAGTGTGGTTATTAAGGACAAGTTGTTTGGTATATAACTCGATAGCATAGACCACGTTGCAGTTCTAAAAAGAATCCTCAAGTGTCAAAAAAACTTCACAATATGTTCTACTATAAAGCCTTTTGAGATACCTGAAATAATATATGTATCATTGATGACTTTTAAAGTATGAAAAAAATCCAGAGGGAAAGGAAATAAATGGAAGAGTGATCCACCAATGAGAACCTAGAATTTTGCATCAGATGAGTTAGAGTCTATGAAATTGAAACCCTATAATTTTAATTAGTGATGAAGGACATCACATAGGTAATTATATTTTCATGTAGAATAATCTGTTAATTCAAATTTAAACTACATAATATGAAAGGCATACCATAAATTTTTCCACATAAGTCCAAACAACCTATAAAAGGGGAAAACCTTCTTTTTCCATGGGAAATAATTTACCTTTCCTTTTTCAAGATAATCTAAATCACAAAAAATATGAACTATACTGCACACATTCCTGGATAATGTGAAAGTGGAAAAGGAATACCCTACACAAGTGATGCACACATGTAAATTTGAACACTAATAGATTTTTGTAGTTGAAATGCAATGCGTGTTTTCATTTAAATGTAGGGTTTTTAAAGCAGGGAGAAATAATGGCTGCCAAATTAATAAGCGCTTCTTTGGGAAAAATTTAAATCTTGTATTGGGTGATGAAGATACTAGAGGGTATTGAATCTTGATTCTTGACATCTAGAGAGAACCCTACAGCCTAACACAATCCAATGGAATTGATCAAAAAAACCCAAATAGAGTCAACCCTACTATAGGAGGAAGGGCCTGCAGTAAGAACTTACCATTTTGCAAGAGCTGAGGGTGAATGCTGTTCTGCAAGAGCTGAGGGCGAACACTGAGGGTGAATGCTGAGGGCAAATGCTGTTCTGCAAGAGCTGAGGGTGAATGCTATTCTGCAAGAGCTGAGGGCGAATGAAGGGCGAATGCTGTTCTGCAAGAGCTAAGGGCGAATGCTGAGGGTGAATGTTGTTCTGTAAGAGCTCAAGGCGAATGCTGAGGGTGAATGCTGTTCTGCAAGAGCGGAGGGTGAATGCGCGCGTGATATCAGACGTTAATGTAGCACACATGTACATTTGAACACTAATAGATTTTTGTAGTTGAAATGCAATGCTTGTTTTCATTTAAATGTAGGGTTTTTAAAGCGGGGAGAAATAATGGCTGCCAAATTAATAAGCGTTTCTTTGGGAAAAATTTAAATCTTGTATTGGGTGATGAAGATAATAGAGGGTATTGAATCTTGATTCTTGAAATCTAGATAGAACCCTACAGCCTAACACAATCCAATGGAATTGACCAAAAAAACCCAAATAGAGTCAACCCTACTATAGGAGGAAGGGCCTGCAGTAAGAACTTACCATTTTGCAAGAGCTGAGGGCGAATGTTGTTCTGCAAGAGCTGAGGGCGAATGCTAAGGGTGAATGTTGAGGGCAAATGTTGTTCTACAAGAGATGAGGGCGAACGCTGAGCGAAAATGTTGTTCTGCAAGAGCTGAGGGCGAATGTTGTTCTGCAAGAGCGGAGGGCGAATGCACATGTGATATCAGACGTTAATGTCGCTATTGCGATGGATACGAAACAATAAAATATTTTTTATGTAGCGTGGATATAAGTTTCAAATTTTTATGTAGCGTGCATATAAGTTTCTTATTTTTATGTAGCGTGCATATAAGTGTCGTTATACCGACGGCGGAAAATGCGTCGCTATTGCGACGGGTGCATCCAAACGTTGCAATGGTGACACCTAGACATTGTGTCGCACTTGAGACGATTGGAGTTGTCTCAATAGCGAAGCTTTGGGCCATAGTGTCGCAATTGCGACGTCTTCCTCCAAACGTCGCAATTGAGACACTTTTCTAAGTGTCGGTATTGCGACACTTTTCTATAAACGTTGGTATAGCGATGGTTTCGGGCGGGATGGAAAAAATTTGGGGAAATTTCCGACATTTGGTCAAAAGTGTCGGAACCAAGTGTCGGAATTTCCGCCAAATGTAGTAGTGTTATTTGAAAAATAAAACCCTAAATTTTTTGAAGCTAAGGCTACAGTTCCTGACGAAGCCGACTCAAACTCTAATTCTGAAAATCTGTGTGGTGCATTAGAAAACTCATTTCTACACCGAGTTGCAGCTCGGGCAAAAATTTTCCCATATTATGATGTTATTAGATGGGTAATTGATAATGTGGCTATCAAAGACAAAAATTTTGTTTCTGCATCTGGAGCAATATTCGGGTCATTCAATCCAGAAGACAACAAAGTGATGTACCATCTTCGAGACCCACAGAAGATTTATAACAAATATTTTATCAAGGAATTTGCTGCGAATCATGAAAATCAGTCGAAACCAATTAGAGAATGGAGAAGAGCTCCTGAAAAGCACATACATGAGGCATCAGGTATGTACTCAATGGAGTCTCTTTTTCCTCCATACTGTTATGCCGCAGCAATGATGTGTAAATTATTTGGAAATGATAACTCGGCTAGGTTTTCCATTCAAATGGTCGCATTAATAAATTCTGTTGTTAGTTCTGAGATAATGGATTGGGATGTCATTCTTTCTGATAAGATAGCCAACAAAATTCTTGAGTATAGGAAAGACAAAAATTTAGGAAATTCCACTCCTTTTTATTTTTGTGCTTGTATCCTAGATGCCATTTGTTTCAATTTTGAATTCCCCTTATTAGGATGGAAATGGAATCCTAAAGAACCTATTCCAATTCCTATATATCACAAGTTCTTATGGAAGGGGCATTTCAAAAGTCATGTTTACAAAGTCTCTCATGGTTTCCTTATTTTGATTTACGAAATCATTTTTGGCCGATTCCCTCCTAGACTTTCCGAAAAAGCGAGAGTTGATTTTTTCTCAATTGGAGATTGGTTCGGAGAGGAAAAGTTCACATATGTAAAAGTTTTTGGAAGTATTGTAGAACCACACATCCTTCCTTTGTATGTTCCAGACAAATTGTTAGCACATGAAATTTCTTATCTATTGATAGTAGAAGGCATGTCTAGAACTTTGAAGAACAACAAGAAGCTTATGTGGCCTACTTTTCCTTTTAAATGTGGTGACTATACTCTCATAAATTTTGTCCATGCTGAAAAATAAGTTGTTAAGTTAATCGATCTCAATCTTTCAACAATCCCAGGAAGGAAATATGATCCTAGGAAGGTGGCATATGATTTTACTACTTCTGTTTCGATTGCTTGGTTCGAACATGATCCAGATATGTTTGATGATTTATTTGTTTCTGTAGATAAAATGTCCCAAGTTTTTGATTTGGCCAAGTCAAAACTTCAAACCAAAGAAATGAATAATTTTTTGTTATTTAGAAGTCAGAGGTTACTTAAAGTTCCTCTGGATCAGTTGAGAGTTTTTACACAGGGATATGAATCACAACAGAAGGATACAGGAAGTACATTTGGAAATGAATTAACAGAAACTAATCATGTTTTAGAAAAGAAAGATATTAGCAAAAAAGTTGATACTGAAAAGACAGAAACAGCTGCTAAGATTGATGTACAAAAGTATTCGGCCTAGGCAAGAAAAGAAAGCACAGGTACTGATGCCAATGTGTGTGCTGAAAAGGGAGGCACAGATAGTAAGAATACTGAATAGGCACCTAAAAGTGATATAAACAATAATTCAAATTCTCAAGTTGGAGGAGAAGAATCTACTAAAATTATTGTTTCTCCTCATTTTTTGAGCCAATATGAACAATTTTCCTAGAAAATAGGATAACAGAACACTCCCCAAGTTGATGATCTGAAAGAGCAGGATATAGAAATCATCCCTAAAAATCCCATAGGTGAGATCATGTTGAAGATAGAAGAAATCCCTCCTCTGGATATATTTTATAGTCCTAAACATAGGGTTGTTGTGAGAAAACAAAGGAAAAGGAGGAGAACTGATCAAGATGCACTTTTGACATCACATATGGAATTCATGAATATTATTTATAAGAATGCTGAGGTGAATCCATCTGAGGATCTCACCAAATTATCCTAGTATGCACGTGCCTATAGTGCTGCTACTATAGACAAAGCCTCTGAAGTTACACAGTTAATGAAGCAAAAAGATGTGTAAATAGCCATGTTAGAAGAACAGGTTACAAAGAGCCAACAGAAAATCATTCAGTTAGAAAAACAATTGCAGGATGGAGAGCTAAAATCTAAACAATTAGAAGAGCAGCTGGCTATGGAAAAGGAAAAGATCGATCAACAGACTTTAGAAAAGAAACAACAGCTAAATCAAGAAATAGAAAAATTACAGGCTCTTCTACAAAATCAACAAACTTCAAATATTGAGCAAGGGAAGATTTTTCAATCTAAATTAGAAAATTTTAAGAATTATCCCATTTTGGATCAATTCAAAAATGAATCCCTAGAGACAAACAAGGTATTGTCTCAACAATTAAATGAATTTTGTCTAAAAGTTGCAGAAGCAGAATCCCTATGTGAATTAACATCTTCCTTGGTAGATGAAGGAGTCACTCTTAAAATTGAATTTGATGAAGCTGATGAAAATATCTCTGAATTTCTTTTATGGCAAGACTCGGAATCAAGAAGAAAAGCAAATATTCCCAAGATTATGGAGATACATAAAGAAATAATTTTTTCAGAATGGGAATAGCGTTTGATCAATCAGAAAGAGCTACATCCAGAGCTAAAAGCATAATGAACAATGTAACACAGTTGGTGAATTATAACCTATATGCAATCAAATTAATTGTAGATTGTACTCCCGGCCAATTGCCTAGAGTAAAAGAAACTGATCACAGATGGAAACAAGAGATAATTAATAAAAATCAGCAAATTGGCCAACTACAAGGAATATCATGCGATACAATGTGGTCTTACATTATCAAGCCACATAGTCAAAAAATAACAATAAAATTTCTTTCAAATGCCATTGATTGCATCATTCCCGAATTCTCTGATGCCACATATACTGAGCGTTTGCACTCACAGCTTAGTCATCCTGAAGAAGTGAAGGAAATTCTCAAAATCTGCTATCTGGGCACATCAAACACAGTAGACAATCAATGAGTCGGTTTACCTCAAGATCACATTTCTGTTATAGATTTTTTGATTTAGATAGATTGTAGGAATAGTTTTAGTTATTTTGTTAAGTACCTATTTAAACCCTTTTCATGCATTTAGAATGGGGTCCTAAATTTGTAATATTTTTACTTGGAGATTACATTTCTGTACTCTATTGACTCTTATATTTTTTATAAAGGATTAGATCTGGTGATTCTGTGCGAAATTTCCTTTAAGAATTACATTTATGTATCTTGGAGTCGATTTTACATTGAAGTTGTTGGATTTGGATTTCGGATTGCATTGGAATGTATCAAGATGGATATGGTATTTCTATCTATTCACTGTTAGTTTTCTTATGTTATCTGATTTTCTCTTTTAAATTGCTATCATTTATGTGTATTCACTTTACAATATTTCTTTATACATATCATTCCTCAGTGTTCAAAATTATTTATCTTTTACAGTATATACAAACGATATATAATTATGAATGCAATATGTTATTATAACTTTGCTTAATTTCTTAAACAGAGTTATCTTTATTTGTTACTGCATATTTCAATTAAGCTATAATACATTTTCATGGTTATTGGTTAATTGAAACCATTTAAAGTTGTATTCACATTTGATGCCCAGCTTACTTTTAGAATTATCTTATTAGTTTTAATTTAGTTTAAATAGTTTTATTTCAGTCATTTAGTCCCATTTTCCCTTCATTCAATCATTCCATTACCAACCCATTTAAATTACTAGGAAACTGGTCCTATAAATCCAGTCGGATCCACCACACCAAATGGAAAAGGAGTTGTCCTAAGGTCCTGACCAGGTGGTTATCCCCCAATTTTTGAAGCAGCAATTTTCGAGGCTTCAACATTTTTGGTGCTATAAGGAGGGAAAAAGATATGAATGGCAGATAAATCCAAATATGAAAGCCATTCTAAGAGAAAATCACCCTCATCACCTTCAATTTCTTCAACATCTCAAATCACAAGAGAAGAAATTGATAAAATTATTCAAACACCCACTACCAAAGTCTCAGATCAATCAGATAATCTAACTCTTAAATCCCCTGAAGTCGAAGCTTTAGTTCATAAACTTCAAGGATTCTCATTATCATTAGAAGAATCAGAATTATCTGAAGGTAGTGTTAGCTCGCAGTTTGTTTCTTCTAGACCTCTCACTAGGTCACATAGTGAAAAACTTGGGATTTCCCCAAAAGAATTCCCTATACCTAGTAAATTCAAAACAAGAAAAACTCCATTGGAAATAAAAAGTGGTACCAGTTCTTCATCACTTATTTAATCATCTGTTTCCCAAGCTCCAAATTAGAAAAGTGTAGTAGTCTCATCTTCATCTGCTCAAACATCATCTGCTCAAACTGCATCTGTTCAAACATCAATTGTCTCTTCCAGTACTTCAACTGTTACTACTCATACACCAATTATCACTTCTAGTTCTTCTACCATCATCACAACAATGGCATTAAGACCATGAACTATACCAGGAGCTGTAAATATGGTTGCACCTTTGCATGATCTACCTGATCAATTTGAAAAATGGCTATCGAAGTTTAGTCCAGATACTGGTATAGAAGCAGAAGAACATATCAATAACTTTATGCTTGCTATAAATTCAAATCAAGTAGTGCATGAAGATGTTTTAGTTAGGTTATTTCCCTATACCTTGCAAGGAACAACAAGATCTTGGTACTTTTCCTTACCTTTTGATTCTATCACTAATTGGGATATGTTTGAAGAGAAATTTTTAACTAAATATGGAGTCAATTGCTACCCTAATCAATGATCTCTCCAATTTAAAGACTCAGCCCTAGGAACCCATTAAAGATTTCAACTCTCGATTTAATAAACTCTTGAATAATATCCCTACAACATATAAACCTAGTGAACAGGTGAGAAGTGAATGGTATATTAATGCTTTTCCCTCAAACATAGAAATTTTTTTAGATAGAGGTGAAAAACCAACTTTAGCTGAGAATATGAAAGAAGTTATTTCATTTGAAAAACGAATGATTGCTCTAGTTAAAAAAAAATGCTATTGAGGAAATAAAATCAAATAAAATCACTTTTAAAGATGATTCCAAGAAAAAGACACCAAGAGATCCATATGACATGGAAGGTTTACAGAAAGTCCTTAAAACCATGTCTAATGAGATGGTTGAGATCAAAAAGCAAGTAGCAGAGACTTCTACAAAGAGACCATTTAGAAATTTCAAGAAAAATCAAACTGAATCAAAACCTCCCAATGCAATATCCAATGTATAATCAGAAGATGAAGAAGAAGAAGAAACTCCTTTTATTTCAGATGAAGAAGATGAGAGAGAATAAATAGCTGAACTAAATGGAATGTGGGATTTCATTCTCCCTAATTCGGATAGTGAAATGGAACAAGAATCTATGCCTGTGAGTACAAGGAGCAAAGCTACATTGGAACCTGTTCAAACTATTCCAAAGAAGAAAACTACAACTCCGAGTACTAAAGAAAAACCCTTGCAAAGAGAGATTCTCCATTACCCACTCAGAATCAACCATCATCTCCCAATCCTCCCTCAACATCATCCAAGACTCTGGTGGTATTAGATACGATGGATTATAATATTGTTGAGGACATGAAAAAGACTAGAGTGAACATCTCATTACATGAACTCGGAAAACTTAAACATCAACAAAAGCTGCTATTAAAAGAGTTAAATGCTACACCTATTGCTCCTCTACGAAGTGGTGTAGTAGCTAAAGCAGCTAAAGGGACTGGTAAGGCACCAGACAAAGTAGATGCAACAGACACTGTTCTTATTTGAGAAAGATAAAATTCTCAGACACCTCCATTTTTGTTTACTTATGAAATCTACAATAAGAATTTGTATAACTGTTTAATTGATTATGTAGCATCCTCTAATATAATGCCTTCTTCAGTCTGTGCTAAATTAGATATCGAACCACAGAAGTCTGATGTTCACATTGTACAATTGGATCGCTCTAAATTTCAAGTTGTTGGATAAATAAATTCAATTACCATTAAACTATCTTCCAATCCTAGGGTTTTCCAAAGAATTGATATTCTAATTGTAGATATTCCTGAATTCTATGGATTAGTCTTAAGCAGAGACTGGTCTACGAAACTTAATGGCTATATCTCAACCGATTTTTGACATATGTGGCTTCCCTACAAAGGGAAACCAAATCAAATCAAAATCAAGCGAGAAAAACATATGACACACACTGTAACTGAATTTGAACAACCAAATGAACCTATAGCTTTCAACAATAATATTCTTGGAGGTTATTCTGCTGCGTCATTTCTTGGAAATTTTACTGCACCACAATCTCCTTTTTCTGTAAATACTTTGGTTTGTCAAATTGAAAATTTTTCGCAATCTGATTCTTCAGGAATTGTTAATATTTCTGATTCATTTTTAGATAAACCTATAGATAGAACTTTATTTTGGTCATTATATTTTGAGGGATCAAAATCTAGTGATGGAGCAGGAGCAGGATGCATCCTAATTGATCTAGAAGGAGAAAAAACCATGCTATCATGTAGATTAGAATTTGAGTGCACTAATAATACTCCTGAATATGAAGCCTTGATTCAAGGGCTTTATAAGGCCATAGGGTTAAATGTAAAATACTTGAAAGTGTATGGAGATTATGAAATTTTCATAAAACAAGTAAGGAATACCATCCATTGTCTTTCAGGACATCTCAAACATTATCAAACCCTAGTATAGGACCTTACCACTCAATTTCTAGCATTTAAGATCTCTTCTATTCCCAGAAATCAAAACACATCAGCTATATGGATTAAGAATATGATTAAGAAAACCTATGGGATAGAATTTTATTATACCCTTAAAATCCATCGAGGAAAACTTATGCAGAATATGATTAAGAAAAATTCGGTATTCAAATGGGGATATCAGGAAAAAGAAGCCTTTGATGCGATCAAGAAGGCAATCATTGATGCACCTGCGTTAAATAATCGCAATTTTTCTAAATATTTTATTCTGTATGCTTTGGCAACCGAAACATCCTATGCTATTGTTTTAACACAACTCAATGATCAACAAATTGAAGCACCGATTTCTTTCTTCAGATCAATCTGCAAGGAGCGGAGCTGAATTATTCCAATGTTGAAAAACAAGCTTTCGCTGTATTTAAGTCAATCAAACATTTTAGGCCATTTCTCTTAAAAAACACACAAAGGCTATTGTCCCATTCTCTACAGTAAGACAATTACTAATTCAAAGAGAAGTAGGAGAAAAGAGGGCTAATTGGGTGACAACTTTGCAAGAATATGATATTGATATTAAACCAGCAAAGATTGTTAGAGGATAAGGTTTTTGCAAATTATTAGCAGGAGCTCATAACATACCAAAAAATCAAGATCGAGAAAATTTTGTTCAAGTAAGTCAGATAAGTGTTACAGATTCTAAATCTCAATATGATGATTTGATATTTTACTTGAAAAATGGGTATGCTCCTTCTAATCTCAGCTATAAGAATAAACGTGCTTTAAGATTGAAGGCTACTAAATATGAAATCATTGATGATGTGTTATTCAGAAATAATTATGATTCAATCCTATTAAGATGTCTTGAAAATACTGAAGAAAAAAAGGTATTGCAGGAATTACATAATGGACCAGCAGGAGGTCATTTTGGAGGTGATACCACAACCCATAAAATCATCCATGCTAGATATTATTGGCCTACCATTTTCAAAGATACACATGATTATGTCAGGAAGTGCAAGATTTTCCAAACTGCGAGTGGAAGACAAAGGAAGCCAGCTTTTCCTTTGCAGCCAGTAAGCATTGAGAAACCATTTGAGCAATGGGGGCTTGATATTACTGGCGAGATAGTTCCTCATTCTTCCAAACATCACAAGTACATCCTCACAGAAATAGATTACTTCACAAACTGGGGAGAAGAAATTCCTCTAAAGGTAGCCAACTGTGATGCAATTATTGATTTCATCGATCAATTCATCATTACCAAGTTTGGTGTACCTAACGCTCTGGTCTTTGACAATGCATATTATTTTTCTGTTAATAGTATAATGGAATTTGCAATTAAAAGAGGTTTTAAATTGAAATATTCAGAAAATTATTATCCACAAGCTAATGGTTTAGCTGAATCCACTAACAAAAATCTCATCAAAATCATTAAAAGGACCATAGAGAAAAATCAAAAAAATTGGCACAAGTCTTTAATCTTTGCATTATGGGCTGATCCTATTACTCTTAAAGCTTCTATAGGAACTTCACCTTTCAATTTATTTTATGGTAAAGAAGTTGTGATACCATCAAATCTCGCTCTTCCATCATTAGCCCTAGTGCAATTCATTGAAGAAAATCCTTCCTCATCCATTCAGTTGAGATTTGATTAAGTCCTTAAATTAGAAGAAGATAGAGAAAAAGAAAAAGATATTTATGAAAAACATCAAAAAATTGTAAAATCTTCTTTTGATTCAAGTTCCACCGCCTCAAAAAATTTGTCAATTGGTGATCTTGTTCTAAAATGGGATAAAGCACATGAAGAAAAAGGTAAGCATACAGAATTTTAGAAAATGTGGCTTGGACCATTTCAGATTGCTGAAAATATAGGCTCATATACATTCATACTTCAAGATTTAACAAGAAAGAGAGAATATCTTCCTGTAAATGGGCTTGTCTTAAAGAAATTATTTTCATAAGGAGGTAACCCCTTCTTACTTGTACATATTCCTTTCTGTAGTTTTTATTTATTTTTGTAAATAAAGGTTGTTAATAGTCTTTGATTGACTTTTTACTATTAGAAACTTTTTTCACAAGGAATTTTATAAATACTTACTTTATGTAAATAAGAATTTTCAAGGAAATGATTACAATTTTGGATAGTTTAAAATAAAAATTTAAACTTTGAAAATTTGTTCAAAACATTTGCATGATATTTTGAAACCTTATGGAAAATGTCAAGCATTGTAAGTTTATTAAGAAAAGAAAGGTTATCTCTAAAAAGTAAAGACTTTTTCAAGCTTTAGCAAACAAAAAACTCTGAAAATTGTCATCCATTTATTTTTAAGGATACAACTATTTCACCCCATCCATTTTAGTTGTGATTTTTTAGAATGTAATTCTAAGAAATTATATGACAAAATTTAGGAGATAAGAGGTCTCATCACGAGCCTACTTACAATGATCATAAGAAGTAATAAAACTGACATTACTAATACTGCATACCAAAGTAGGGTAATGGATTATAAAAGTAAGACAAAGAGTCTCATCACGAGCCAGCTCGTTCAGTTCAATTACAACTAGTGAATGGCATTGTTACTAACTAGCTATCAAACCAGAACAATGGCTCTTAAATTTAAAAATAAAAATAAAAGACAAAAAAAATGAGATAATATGTCTTATGAATTTATTTTTAAAGAGTCATAATCTTAGTTGGATGGGATAATGGATGGTTAATAGTTAAAAGGTAACCCTGTCGAGTCTATGAATGTTTGTTGGCTGCAGAGGCAATGCCTATGCCAATAGAGTATATTACAAAAGCTAAAGAAATCCACTTACTTTATTATTATCAACCAATCAAAGCTTGAGATAACTCAAAAAAGTTTTTATCTTTAAGAAATTAGAAAGAAATTGTAAGTGATTTTTATTATTTTTCACAGTTAGATTTTATTTGAATTATCCTAAGATAAATTAACATTATCTTTAGAAATTTTTACTTACTAGAAATATAGTGTTCATTTCATTTTTTCAGAGATAATTGTTTCTTCTAGTGAACCACCAATTGTTGTACTGTACAACAACCCTCCCCATTTTTAAATTTTAGAATAAATCCGATTTAGAAATAGGTCCCCTTTTTATATTTCTTTCTAGACAAAAATAAAAGATTCATTGATAAAAGGACATATCACTTATTTTTATTTACAAAGTGTGCAAACTTTTAAAAACTTTCCGATTCGATGAGAAACAAATATTTTAATCGTATCAAAAATATAATACAAAGTCTTTATATTTAACAATATTCGATATGTACAGTAATCGCAAATCAGAAAATCGGAGAATTCTTTAAGTCTATTTTCACTTTGTAAAACTCCGATGCGATGGCACTCAATCGCAATTGCATTTCGGATAAAATTTAAATTGTTATGTTTTCTTTACATACTTTCGATGCAATGTGATTCATCACAATCTCATTTCAGAGATTTAAAACAATGTATTCATGTGTTTGAAAGACTCTAATGTGGGGGACCCCACTTCATCACAATCGGATTATCGGAGAAGCTCTTAAACGGCTCATTTCATTTGAAAATCTTCGATGCGATCTTTGCAATCGAAATCTCGCATAAGTCTTATTTCATTTTCCTTCTAAACGAATCGTGATATGAATACAACTTAAATACTCATATATTATTATTCGTTGTGTTTCAAAGATTTAAAAGGTAATATACCTACACTTATTTCGAAATATGCCAAATCTCTGATTGTACGTTGACATTAATTCACAAAACAAACAAATAACAACGATTTTTTTGTTTATTGAATGCATGAGTGTGACTCCCTAGAGGGCATTTAAGTTTTAAACCACGGATATACTAAATACAAATCAACGAATAATCCTTTTGTATAACTATTTTCATTATTACGTCTTCACCTTGGTTGAAAGATTTTCTTTGTTGCAGAACAATAGAACATCCAATTTTTCCATTCGTATAACAAGAGAAACATTGCCCAATACTAAAATGTCGAAGAGATTCAGGAAATCGAAAGCCGCCATTGCTGCAAAAGATCGTGTGATCACTATGCTACCTAAAGAGAAATCAACAAATCTTAAGATGGTTACAAATACCTCATGCCAGGGACTTGGTACGATGATATGGGAAAATGTATACAAATTGAAAAATAAAACCCTAAATTTGTTGAAGCTAATGCTATAGTTCTTGACGAAGCCGACTCAGACTCAGATTCTGAAAATCTTCTTGGTGCATTAGCAAACTCATTTCTCCACTGAGTTGCAGCTCAGGAAAACATTTTCCCATATTATGATGTTATTAGATGGGTAATTGATAATGTGGCTATCAAAGACAAAATTTTTGTTTCTATGTCTGGAGCAATATTTGGTTCATTCAAACCAGAAGACATCAAAGCAATGTACCACCTTCCAGACCCACAGAAGATTTATAACAAGTATTTTATCAAGGAATTTGCTGCGAATCATGAAAATCAGTGAGAACTAATTAGAGAATGGAGAAGGGCTCCTGAAAAGCACAGACACAAGGCATCAGGTATGTACTCAGTGGACTCTCTTTTGCCTCCATAATATTATGCCGCAACAATGATGTGTAGATTATTTGGAAATGATAACTCGGCTAGGTTTTCCATTCAAATGGTCCCATTAATACATTCTGTTGTTAGTTCTGAGATAATGGATTGGGCTATCATTCTGTCTGATAAGATAGCCAATAGAATTATTGAGTACAAGAAAGACAAAAATCCAGGAAATTCCACTCCTTTTTATTTTTGTGCTTATATCCTAGATGCCCTTTCTTTCAATTTTGAATTCCCCTTATTAGGATGGAAATGGAATCCTAAAGAACTTGTACCAATTCATATATATCACAAGTTATTATGGAAGGGGAATTTCAAAATTCATTTTTACAGAGTCTGTCATGGTTTCCTTATTCCAATTTACCAAATCATTTTTGGCCGATTCCCTCCTAGACTTTCCGACAAATCTAGAGTTGATTTGTTCTCAATTGGAGATTGGTTCGGAGTGGAAAACCTCACATATGTAAAAAAATTTGGAAGTATTGTAGAACCACACATCCTTCCTTTGTATGTTCTAGAAAAACTGTTAGCACAAGAAATTTCTTATCTGCTGACAGTAGAAGGCATGTCTAGAACTTTGAAGAACAACAAGAAGATTATGTGGCCTAATTTTCCTTTTAAATGTGGTGACTATACACTCAGAAATTTTTTCCATGCTAAAAAATAAGTTGTTAACTTAACCGATCTCAAGCTTTCAACAATCCCAGGAAGGCAATATGATCCTAGGAAGGTGGCATATGATTTTACTACTTTTATTTTGATTGCTCAGTTCGAACATGAACCAGATATGTTTGATGATTTATTTATTTGTTTTTTATTTTTCCAAGTCCAAACTTCAGGCCGAAGAAATGAATATTTTTTTGCTATTTAGAAGTCAGAGGTTACTAAAAGTTCCTCTGGATCAGTTGAGAGTTTCTACACAGGGATATGAATCACAATAGAAGGATACAGGAAGTACATCTGGAAAAGAAGTAACAGGAACTAATCCTATTTTAGAAAAGAAAGATATTAGCAGCAAATTTGATACTGAAAAGATAGAAACAATTGCTAATATTGATGTACAACAGTGTTCGGCCTAGGAAAGAAAAGAAAGCACAGGTACTGATGCCAATGTGCGTACTGAAAAGGGAGTCATAGACAGTAAGAATACTGAACAGGCACCTAAAAGTGATATGAACAACAGTTCAAATTCTCAACTTGGAGGAGAAGAAGCTACTAAACTTATTTTTTCTCCTCATTTGCTGAGCCAATGTGAACAATTTGCCCAACAAATAGGACAACAGAACACTCCCCAAGTTGATGATCCGAAATACCAGGATATAGAAATCATCCCTGAAAATCCCACAGGTGAGATCATGTTGAATATAGAAGAAATCCCTCCTCTGGATATATTTTACAGTCCTAAACATAGGGCTGTTCTGAGAAAACAGAGGAAAAGGAGGAGAACTAGTCAAAATGCACTTTTGACATCACAGGTGGAATTCATGAATATTTTTTATAAGAATGCTGAGGTGAATCCATCTGAGGATCTCACCAAATTATCCTAGTATGCAAGTTCCTATAGTGTTGCTACTATAGACAAAGCCTCTAAAGTTACACAGTTAATGAAGAAAAAAGATGTGGAAATAGCCATGTTAGAAGAACAGGTTACAGAGAACCAATAGAAAATCATTTAGTTAGAACAAAAATTGCAGGATGGAGAGCTCAAATCTAAACAATTAGAAGAGTAGCTGGCTGTTGAAAAGGAAAATATCGATCGACAGACTTTAGAAAAGCAACAATAGATAAATCAAGAAATAGAAAAATTACAAGCTCTTCTACAAAATTAAAAAACTTCGAAGATTTAACAAGAGAAGATGTTTCAATCTAAATTAGAAAAGTTTAAGAATTATCCCAGTTTGGATCAATTCAAAAATGAAGCCCTGGAGACAAACAAGTTATTGTCTCAACAATTAAATGAATTTTGTCTAAAAGTTGCAGAAGCAGAATCCCTATGTGAATTAACATCTTCCTTGGTAGATGAAGGAGTCACTCTTAAAATTGAATTTGATGAAGCTGATGAAAAAATATCTGAATTTATTTTATGGCAAGACTCAGAATCAAGAAGAAAAGAAAATCTTCCCGGGATTATGGAGAGACATAAAGAAATTATTTTTGCAGAATGGGAACAACGTTTGATCAAAGAAGGAAGAGCTACATCCAGAGCTAAAAACATAATGAACAATGTAATGCAGCTGGTGAATGATAACCTATATGAAATCAGTTTAATTATAGATTGTACTCCCGACCAATTACCTAGAGTAAAAGAAACTGATCATAGATGGAAACAAGAAATAATTAATAAAAATCAGCAAATTGGCCAACTACAAGGAATATCATGGGTTACAATGTGGTCTTATTTTATCAAGCCACATAGTCAACAAACATCAATAAAATTTATTTCAAATGCCATCGATTACATCATTCCCGAATTCTCCAATGCCACATATACTGGGCGGTTGCACTCAAAGCTCAGTCATCCTAAAGAAGTGAAGGAAATGCTCAAAATCTACCATCTGGGCACATCAAACACAACAGACAATCAATGAGTCGGTTTACCTCAGGATCGCATTTTTGTTCTAGATTTTGTGATTTAGATAGATTGTAGGTATTGTTTTAGTTATTTTGTTAAGTACCTATTTAAACCCCTTTCATGCATTTAGAACGGGGTCCTAAATTTGTAATATTTTGACTTGGAGATTACATTTCTGTATTCCATTGACTCTTATATTTTTTATAAAGGATCACATCTGGTGATTATGTGCGAAATTGCCTTTAAGAATTGCATTTCTGTATCTTGGAGTCGATTTTACATTGAAGTTGTTGGATTTGGATTTCGGATTGCATTGGAAAGTATGAAGATGGATATGGTATTTCTATCTATTCAATGTTAGTTTTCTTATGTTATCTGATTTTATCTTTTAAATTGCTATCGTTTATGTGTATTCACTTTACAATATTTCTTTATACATATCATTCCTGAGTGTGTAGAAATATTTATTTTTTACAATATATACAAACGATATATAATGATGAATGCAATATGTTATTATAACTCTATTTAATTTCTTAAGCAAAGTTATCTTTATTTGTTACTGCATATTTCAATTAAGCTATAATACACTTTCATGGTTATTGGTTAATTGAAACCATTTAAAGTTGTATTCAAATTTGATGCCCAGATTAGTTTTAGAATTATCTTATTAGTTTTAAGTTAGTTTAAATAGTTTTATTTCAGTCATTTAGTCCCATTTTCCCTTCATTCAATCATTCCATTAACAACCCATTTAAATGACTAGGAAACTGGTCCTATAAATCCAGTTGGAGCCACAACACCAAACAGAAAATGAGCTATCCTAAGGTCCCGACTGGGTGGTTATCCCCCAATGTTTGAAGCAGCGATTTTCGAGGCTTCAACACAACCTTAGCCATCCTCATGGGTTTGGTTTCCAAATCTCTAATCATAACCTAGTCTTTGCACATTAATTTATATTTTATTTTATTAATTTAATTTAATAAAATATATCCTCAATTAATATGTTCTTTGGGGTCCACTTTGACCCTTAGAGTCTTTAACTGTATATTTTTAACTGCAGAAATTTAGGGACATTACATGTTTGTTGCATTTTCCATATTTGTTATTTCCTACAATTTCTAGATTTCGTTTAATGCACTACTCTAGGTTACCATTTGAATTATGTTTAGTGTAATAGGATAAATTTACAATTCAGCAATGTATCGTTTAATTTAGTATTGATTCAGGTTGTGTGTTTAGCATAACTATTTTCCTATCATTTCCTTTTTGTTTTTTAGAGTTATTATTGTTTTTCAAGTCTTGCATTTTATTTATTTTTGAATGAGCTTGGTAGTGTAGAACATAATCACTTAGAACGCGTCTTAGCTATGTTTATTTTCTAAGCATATTTTTTTTTTATTGCCTTGAAATAAAAAGATGTTCCTTGGTTGATAATTAATGATTCGGTGATTTTTTATTAAGAAATGAATTTTACCCAACAATGACCTTTTTATATATATATAAATACTTTCACTATATATATATATATATATATATATATATATATATATATATATATATATATATATGTGTGTCATTTTTCCAAACACATATGGATAATGAGTAGCTTTTGCTTCTTTAAGTAATCATCGAAAATTTGTCTTTGTAATGTAACTAATATATACCTCTTAAATCTCATTTCGTACCATTTAGCAACTATGACATATATATATATATATATATATATATATATATATATATATATATATATATATATATACATATATCTTAACTATTACCATTGATCCTTTAACATAATTAAATATGTTTGATCTAAGGTTCTACCACCCTTATTCCTACTTTATAATATAAACATGTAAATGATTTCAATACCTTTAGGTACTATTACCTTTGTATCCATATCACCATTTAATTTTAACCCATTCTCTCTATAAACCAATATTCATATGAATACTTGAATGGATAACATATTCATAAGGTATATAATTTGGTACTTTCACATTAACCATTGTAATACCTCTGACTTACAAAAAAGAAAGAAAAAAAAATGCTAATTATAGTAACAATATTATACTTGTTCATCCTCAATTGACGAAATTATATTTCTATAGTTAACTCATCTATACTTGTTCATCCTAAACCATATTTTTTTCTTTACACTTCCTCGTTCCATTTTCTCCTTTTGATAATAATCAAATTATTATACCCTTTTCATAACAATTAGATTATTATATCCTTTTTATAACAATAATGGAATTATTATATCTTTTTATAATAATTACATTATTATATTATTTTTATAATAATTAAATTATATATATATATATATATATATAATGTTTACCTATCAACCTTTGACAAAATATATTTTCTCTACATGAGTTTGATTATATTCTGTCCCACTTCATCATATCATTATGTTGTTGTTAATAGGTTATTTTTTCCTTATTCAGCTACATGATATTTTTGATGATAGACATATGGATATATCTATGAAACCCCTTGTTCTTACCATATAGTCTTTTTTGTGAAACCAGCTCCAGAAATAGAATAAAAGAGATATCAATGCCTTAGAAATAAGCCACTTCAAGGGGGAAACCTCCATTACATTACATGAATGAAAAATTCTTGGATGATACAAATTACAAAACCTCATTTCTATATATAGGAGTCCATAGGGCCACAATTTAATCCTAGTGAGGCCACAATGTAATCCTAGTCGACCTAACAATAATAATTTAAGGGCACAATAATTACAATATGGGGGTTACAAGGGTACAATAATAACAATAAGGGTGTTACACTAACAACAATAAGGGACTATACTAGCAATATAGGGACCTAACATGCCCCTCTCCTTCAAAAAAGTGTCTTCCTCAATGCTTGAGTAGCTCTGGGTGCTTTTGTATAAAATTCTCATCATCCCATGTAGAATCTTCAATGGGTAAGTTCTTCCACTTTATGAGATACTCTGAAATTGATCGATTCCATAGCTATCGAGTTCTGGTTTCCGTGACCTCTGTAGGTTCCAGTATGATTTCTCCTTCCTCATCAAGTTCTGGTAACATTGTTTGAACTGGAATATTTTCACCTATAACATTATTTAAGCATGAAACATGGAAAATTGGATGCACTCGTGAAGAACAAGGAAGCTCCAATTTGTATGCCATTGTACCAATACTTTGCAACACCTTGTAAGGACCATAGTACTTTGGAGATAATTTATTATCCTTATTAGCTTGCTTGAGGGACATTTGTTTGTATGGTTGTAGCCGTAAAAATACCCAGTCTCCTACATCAAAACTTCTCTCGCTGCGATATTGATCTGCCTATTGTTTCATTCGATTTTGTGCCAAATTTAGGTTGTCCTTTAAGAGTTGGAGAACTTCTTGTTGATGCTCGATGTGATCTTCCACTGCTTGAACCTTAAAATTTTCTCTTAAAGATGATGCAATGGATGGTGTATGATATCCATAAAGTGCCATAAATGGGGTCATTTTTGATGCAGTATGGAAGGAAGTGTAATACCATCATTCAGTGAGAGGTAACCACTTGACCCATTGTATTTGTTTATCAGATACAAAACAATGAAGATATCCTTCCAAAAAATTATTTATTATCTCAATTTGACCATCAGATTGAGGATCATAAGATGAGCTATGAGCTAATTGAGTACCCAAACAAGAAAATAACTACGTCCAAAATTTTCCAGTAAAAATGGGATCTTTGTCGCTCACAATAACCCTTGGGTTTCCATGTATCTTTGGAATTGTTTCCATAAATGTAGTGGCAACTGTACTTGCCTTAAATGGACAAGATAATGCACAAAAGTGTGCAATTTTAAAAGAATATTTTGTTTTAGTTGGGAATTCTTACAAAGATATAAGCGATCTTTGTACCATAAGGAATCATTTTTCTAGCTAAATGTATCAGATGCACTAGGATCTTGCTGCAAATTTTGAATGAGTGTCCACAATTCTTCATCCTTCCTCCATTCATCTCTTTCTTCGGTTATCCAATCTAGTTGGATAATAGAAATGGCACAAAGCAATGCTTCCTCCTCTTCATTCTTTCTTGAGAGTGCATCTGAAACAACATTTAGCTTCCCTTTTATGTAGATTATTTCAAAGTCATAACCCAACATATTTGTGACCCATTTTTGCTGCTCTTCTGAAGATAGTCTTTGTTCCAAAAAGTGTTTAAGACTATCATGATCAGTTTTTACCTTGAAGTGTCTTCACATTATGTAAGTTCTCCATTTCTTTAGTTCATGCAGTATTGCTAACGTTTCCTTCTCATAAATAGGTGTCTGTAAATACTTTCCTTTGATTAGATGACTTTCAAAAGCAATGGGTCTTCCTTCTTGCATTAAAATAGCACCAATTCCATTTCCCGAGGCATCACATTCCACAATAAAGGTTTTTGTGAAGTCTGGCATAACTAAGACCGATGCTAGGCACATTGCCTCTTTAAGATGTTCAAAGGCCTTAGTTGCTTCAGGATTCCATGAAAATGCATCTTTCTTCAATAATGTTGTTAGAGGTGCTACTATTCTCCCATAATTCTTAAAAAACTTGCGATAATATCCTGTTAACCTGACAAATCCTCGCAACTGCTTTATGGTTGTGGGGACTTTTCATTCCTTAATGTCTTTAATTTTGTTAGGGTCTACCTTAACACCCTCATGAGATACAATATGACCCAGATATTCCAACTCTTCTAGTCCAAAGAAACATTTTGATGTTTTTTCATATAATTGTTTCTCCTGCAATAGTTTGAGCACCCTGTCAACATGTTGAACACGATCCTTCCAAGACCTTTTGTAGATTAGTATATCATCAAAAAATACTAGCACAAATTTTCTATGGAAGGGTTTGAAAATGGAATTCATCAACCCTTGAAATATAGAAGGTGCATTGGTAAGGCCAAAAGGCATGACCAAAAATTCATAATGACCCTCATGAGTTTGAAATGTTGTTTTCAGAATATCTTCAGTCTTCATTCTAATTTGATGATATCCTGAATGAAGATCGAAGTTGTTAAAATAAATTTCTCCATGTAATTCATCCAATAATTCATCAATCATAGGAATGGGAAATTTATCTTTAATGGTGAGCTTATTGAGCTCCCTATAATCCGAACACATTCGCCATGATCCATCCTTCTTGTGTACCAATACTACAGGAGCAGAGAAATAACTTTGACTAGGTTGAATTATACTAGCCTCTAACATTTATGTAATCATACATTCAATTTCACTCTTTTGGACATAAGGATATCTGTAAGGTTAGATGTTTGGAGGAACACTTCCTGGAATCAAATGAATAGCACGATCATGATCAAAAATAGGTGGGAGTCCTTTGGGAGTATAAAACACATTGGAATGATTGTCCAAGACTCTTTGGAGATCTGGAGAAATAGATGATTTTGATGTTGGAAATTCTAGTGAGAATAGTTGTGCAATTACGCCTCGTTGTTCTTTCTTCAGAATATTTTTCATGACATTAGAGCTTATTATATTTCCTAGCTTCCCTGTGATACCCTGTAATTCGATTTTCTTTCCTTCCGAAAAAAATTTCAAGAAAGGTTCTTGGAAATTAAAAGTTACCATCCCCAAAGATTGTAGCCATTGTACTCCTAGTACGACATCAACACCTCGCATTGGGATGGAAAGCATTGGAATATTCAATACATATTACCCAATGGATAGCTTGATATTATGGCATTTTCCAGAGCAATTTATAGTTCCTCCATTTGCAACCATCACTTGACATTCTGGGCCTGGGTATAGGAAATAATTCAATCCTGCGGCTACCTTACAATGAATAAAATTATGGGTACTACCCGAATCAATCAACACTATTACCTTTTTCTTATTGATATGTCCTTCTATCTTGAGAGTTTCAGGAGTGATAATTCCTACCAATGCATTACACGATATGGTCGTACTCATTTCTTCCTCTTCTAGGGTTGGTTCCTAGTGTATATCCTCTTCTTCTTCATTTTCTTCTTCCTCTTCACAATCTATGTAAAATAGTTTATTCTCGGCACACTTATGGCCTTTAGTGTATTTTCTATCACAACTGTAGCAAAGCCCTTTTGCTCTTTTTTCTTCCAATTGTTGTGGTGTCAACCTTATAGGTTGTTGAAATCTAGGAGTAGCAACACTTCCCTCTTTATAGAAGTGAGTGGTAGGCTTCCTTGTCGCCATAATTTTACATTCAATTTTCTTTCCAACTTGAATGCCTTCTCCAATAAATCAAGTTCCGAAACACGAAATTCATGTTGGATGTTATCCTTTAAAGTTTGTATGAAGAGATAAATCTTGTGTTCCTCTGAAATATTAGTTACTCTTCTATTCAATTTTTGGAAGTCCTCAATGTGCTCCCCGACTAAACCCTTTTGTTTGAGATTTATCAATTTCCTAAAGAATGTGTTTCTCTTGGTATCCTCATAATGTGCTATCATTTCCTCCGTAAAAATTGACAATTTTATTACGGGAGAAAAGCCATTGATACCTTACAAATGTATTTTTTTCTAGATGTAAAGTTGCAATGCATACCTTTTGTGTGTTTTGCACATTATTGAGATCAAAATAATGCTCCATATGTAGTATCCATGTTATGGGATCCTTGCCATCAAAATTCCTCATATCCATCTTTTGAATATGGTGGTTCTTCCTGCCAACATTAGAGTTTACGAAATCACGATTATCGTTTATTTTTTTCTCAACATTAGTTTCCTTTACTATATTTTCACCATTAGGAAACATTTGTTGTATCAACTTTGTCAAACCCTTTATTTCTGCTTTTAGATCATTCTTCATGTTTTCCATTTTAGCATCCATGTCATCCATCTTAGCTTCCATGCCAGCTTCCATGCCTTCCATCTTAGCTTCCAAACCATTCATCTTAGCTTCCACGCCTTTCTTCAAACCATCCAGTTTATTTTCTATTGTTCTTTGCGATAGCGAAATTTGGTGCACTTGCTCATGGACTTTTAATATCTCAAGTTGCATTTCTTCGTCTTCATGAGTCATAGTAGAGCCTTATGAAGGTTTAATGGGTGTTGAATTCTTTTTAGGAGGAATTTTAGAACCCAATACTGATATCTATGTTCGATAGGCCTTTGGAATCAACTAGAACTGATTTTTCAAACAAGACTTATGCAATTTCAAAAAAAATACACACCTTTTTCTTGATTTTGAGGAGCTCGATATTGAAACTGAATTATCTCTATGATTTCAGATCTTTAATATCTAAAAATTTTCCCTAAAGTCACGCTCTGAATCTTCTTTCTAATTCAACATGTCTGACCTGATTTGGATTCTTCACGGAAAACTTAAGTCCAATCTCCCACAATGATCCAATTATTGACCGATTCAGTATAGCACAATTGTACGACTTGCAACGTGTCATTTTTCCTCTTTTGTCTCTAAAATTGATAGGTAAGACACTAAATTATGTGTACTTGTGGCCACTTTTTACAGCATTCCAATCCGATTCTCAGAGAGAGAGTTATGAAGGTTTTCCCACGATAACCTCTTTGAGATGAAATTCAGGAGCCTGAAAAAGACCTCACTTCCAAAGACCATATCTCCAAAAAAAATTCGAACCAAGCTCTGAAATTTTTTGACGATGTTCCTTGGGATTTCGGCTTCACTCTCTAAAAATTTCAGTTTCTGAAACTTCGTATAGCAAAAGTTATAGTGCAAATTCTCCGATGACCTATTTAGGTTAAATTCAGGGGCCTCCAAAAATTCCTAACTTATACGATGACCTGTTTAGGGGAACGAAGCTTTGAAATTTTGCAATGCTTTTCCTCAAGATTTCGGCTTTGCACTGAAAATTTTAGCCTTTTAACTTTCATAGAAAAAAATTTACAGCAGAAATGCCAGAATGACCTATTTGGGGCAGCGAAACCCTAGAATCCAAAGCTCTAATACCAAATGTTGTGAAACCAACTCCAGAAATATAAGAAAAGAGATATAAACGCCTTAGAAATAAAATACTTTGAGGGGGAAACCTCCATTACATTACATGAATGAACAATTATTGGATGATGCAAATTAAAAACCCTCCTTTCTATATATAGGAGTCCATAGGGCCACAATGTAATCCTAGCCGACCTAACAATAATAATTTAAGGGAAAAATATATGTGGGTTACAAGGGTACAATAATAACAATAATGGGGTTACACTAACAACAATAAGGGACTATACTAGTGATATAGGGAGCTAACAGTCTTATCATAATTTTTTATTGTAACCAACTTCTAGTCACATTCTCATCCCATAAAGATATTTTTTACTTTAATTATCTAACTACTCTACACAGCTAAAACCTAACTAACGAAATCAATCCTATTAAACTTGTTTTCAATTTATGTTTGACTATTAAATTTCTCATACCTCAATTATAATTCCACGTTACACAAGTTTCGATCTCCAAAATTATTCATTTTACTTTATTATGTTAACCTAAACATGAATGGTCGTTTTGCTGAAGCATAATGTATGATTTCTATACTATACCTTACCACTTACCTACTCTGACTTAACGTCACACCCTTTGCATCGAACCATTCTGTGTACTTTGTTTAAGGGTTAATGAAGCCAACTCATTATTCCATCCTTAAGCCCAGTGAAATGGCTTGGAAAGGCGAGGTCTTAACTGCTCTTACCTGGTGGGTTAATTCTCAATGCCATCCACCTAAAGTCTCAGTACTTGATCGCATGATCACCTTGGCTTTATTCTTTCGAGAGATGAATTCGAGGGAATGCACTACATCGTTTGACACTTGTAAGGTGGAGATTTCTTAGGGTTTAATTTGGAGATGTGTTTAAAATTTTCACCCTTCGAGTTTCATTCCTCTTTTCATTTTTTTGTGTTGTGCTATCGTTTTGCTCTAGTTCAACGAATTAGGAGTGTGAAGCTCCCTTGAAATGGAACCATTGTCTCCCCATCTCCGCGAGCTTGACTGGTAAGCTATCCTTTTTATTTTGACTTGATTTTTTATCCATCTGAAGTTTTTATTGCAAAGAAATATGCATTCATGGTTTACCTGGAATCCAGAATAGATGTATAATTTTCTTAATTTCGTTTCTCTATTCTATGGCATTTTCCGATTCCAATTCTTTTTTAGTGTGTTGGGTTATGGATTTTGGTGACTTACATCTCCCTAACGAATTACATATGAGAGGTAACCAGCTTGAGATCAGTTCACTAGTTAATTGATTTAAATTTTTGTTTTAAAACTTAATACAACCTACTATTCTCGTATGATTTTTATGGATAACAAATATTGAATCAAATTTTCTGATATCAACGTTGTTGTGATTACTAGCATTTCAACACCTTTCTCTTGTATTCGAATTTATCGTTGCAGTCAGGCTGGATCATTTGTCAACCCTATATGCTTTCATCTAGTTTCAAAGTGGTTCACCGAGGTATCAAAAATTGTTTTAACTTATTTTTAATTGTTAATGTCTTATATCCTGAGTCTTTAAATGAAATCTTCGTTTAGATTTCCACCATGCTTCCTTAACTTTCCTCTTTTGTTTTCATTGTGAACTAGTTTACAATAACCCTTACCGTTACTTGTATGGAATCAGTGAAATATTCACTAACTAATATTAACTTACTGTTATTTTATTTTTTCCAGAATAATAGTGAGGACGTCCACTACCTTAAGGTATAAACATACACTTGGTAATTGCTATTTACACAGTGCTTAACTCTTGTATCCCATTTTTTTGTTTCTTTATTCTTGTGTTAATATTTGAGGCATTGAACTTGTGCAGGTATGCCGAACTTGCCTTTTGTTGACTCGCATTCATTCACATGCACTCGAGACTAATGAATCCCCCTATCTTCTCTCTCGTGCAGATCAGTTTTGTTGATCTGGAACACCTCTCTTTTGTTGGCATTCTTTCCAGATTTCCAAAATATTGTTAAATATTTAGTTACATATTTTTTCTTTCATAGTCTACTTTCCATTTTCTATTTGGCAGAAACGTATCATTCGAGATTACTGTAATTATGGTTGAAAAATCAACTCTAAGACTATATAAATTTTACTTTAATAATTTGGCCAATCGGCTCTTTGGTTATACTGACTGTTATGTGGATGATGGAATACATATATTCCATAATTTTGAATTCATCATGAGATTTGTTTCTTGGAATTCTCATAGTTTCCTGCATAGATATATTTCGTAATATAAATTTAGTAGAGGAATATTCTTCAATCTACTTTTGTGAGAATTTCTTGATTCATTTCATTCTGCATAATAGCAGGGATACTAAAATTAGAAGTTTGGGTTTGTTGTATCCACAACATTGTATGTTCTGTTTATTATTGTATGTATTTTCTTTGACTTCTTCTATAATAGAACATACATAACTTTAGAGTTCGCTATGGTAACAAAATATCCATTTATCAAATTCATTCTTGTTGTCCTATAACACATATAGATATTTAACACCTATAGATCTTCCTTTGAGTTGAAAATATTGTTCAAACACTATTACAGATTTGACTTATGAATTACACTGAAGTTTTCCAGTTTGATATTCTGTCCATATTTATTTCATGAATGAAGTTGCTATTTTTTATCTATATCTATTACTAGTATGAAAACAAATAGGAATAACATACTTGAGACAATTCTTTCCAATGTTAATTTCTCGTATATAACTTATGTACTTTGTTTGTCAAAATTATAACAGAATTTAATGTTGTGATCCAGTATACAACAATTAAATTCATATAGTTAAACAGTCATGTAAAAGTCTTTTTTGAGTTCCTTTTTCTATTTGAATAAAATAGGAAAGTTTGCAGTTAGAATTCCTAACACCAGATCTAAATATGTCCTCAGATTTAGACCTTTTGGGAGTTGGAGCTACCTAGCTTTTGTCCATACAACTATGCAGGTTTAAATACATCTACTGAAAAAAATATCTATTAAATGTATGGATTACTATCACTAGTGACATTTAATTTATGCAACTTTGAAAAATATAGTTTCAGAAATTTCATCTATATCTAATTTAATTCCTTTAACTCAAAAACTTTAAACAGATAAGTGTATATCCATATTGAACCATAAAATTTTCAAATAAATGTGCATACCAAGTTATATGACTAGTTCCACCCAACCTTAGAGTTTTATCTCCTTAAATCACCCCCGAGTCGAGACCTTCGCTCCCAATGAAAGATAGCCCCTTTTCTGTCTTGAAGCAGCTTATTTAAGCTGTGCTTTCCCAAGCCTATTTCAAATTTTTGTGTCCAGAAATTCCAGGATGCTTTCTTCCTATTTTTCCTAGGCTTCCCCTCATTGAGGTACTTTAAAGTTGTGTTTTCTGCTTTTCCAGCTTTCCTTCCTCTTCCCAATTACTTTCCTCTTCATTGGGGAAATTAGATGTTTATCTCCAAATCTAATTTTAGTAATATTCCTTCCAAGGATTTCCGGAAAGTGTGGAAAATTCTTATCTTTATCCACATCCTCATGGATCTAGGTTTAGATCTAAATTCTCAATCTAGTCATTGCATCCATAAATTTTTAAATTATTTTTATTAATTAAAAATAAAATAAATCCACACATTATTTTTCCATTGGGGTCCACTTCCCCTTTGGAATTATTTAATTGTCAATTAAAAAGCATAGAAACTAGGGGTATTACAGATTCCCCCTCTAAAAACAAACACCGTCCTTGGTGTTGACAAAATAGAAATTAACACTTGGCTGTGTAAACAATGATGGATATTTTTCCATCATATCAGCTTCTCGTTACCAAGTATCCTCTTCGGGTGTAAAGTGCCTCCACTACACTTTTACCTTGGCTATTGTCATGTTTTGAAGTTAAATTTCTTCTCGCTCCAAGATTTGAAGCGGCTCTAGAAAGAATTCCCCTTCTGGTTCCACTTGAATCACATTCTAATCAATAATCTGAGCAGCATAATGTACATATTTTCTTAGCAAAGAAACATGAAACACATCATGAACCTTGATATGAATGGGTAAGGCTAGTTTATAGGCCGTTGGTCCCACTCTTTCTAGCACTTCAAATGGTCCACAATATCATGGAGCTAATTTTTCACAACTACCAGTGTGCAAAGTGCTCTTCTTAGGCTTAATCCTCAAATATACATGATCACCCACACTAAATTCTCGGTGAACTCTCTTTTTGTCTGCATAACTTTTCTATCTGTCCTAAGCTGCCTTGATATTTTTTCGATTCTGTTTTACAATTTTTTCCATTTCTTGCAAAGCTTCTAGGCCAAGTACTAGTTTATCCTCATGTTGGCTCCAACTTAAAGGGGTGTGGCACTTTCTACCATACAGTGCTTCAAACAGAGTCATCTTTATGGAAGTCTGGTAGCTATTGTTGTAGGAAAATTCTACTAAGTGTAGATAGTCTTCCCATTTGGTTGGCCTATCCATCACATACATCTGTAACATATTCTCCAGAATTTGGTTTGCCCTTTTGGTTTGACCATCAGTTTGGGGGTGTTAGGCAATACTAAAATTCAATTTAGTGCCCATACCTCCAAACAAACTTCTCCAAAAGGATGCAGTGAAATTTGTGTTTCTATCTGAAATTATCATTTTAGGAACCCCATGTAGCCTTACAATATCTTTCATAAAAGCCATTACTACTTGGGTTGTTCCAAAGGTAGACTAGACTGGTATAAAATGAGAAACATTAGTTAAAGTATCCACTACCACCATCACGAAATCATGCTGATATTTGGTTCTTGGTAGACCAGTGATAAAATCCATAGAAACAGTTTCCCATTTCCATTCTAAAATCGGTAAAGGATTTAGCAACCCAGCTGGATGTTGATGTTCAACTTTTACTTGTTGAAATTCAATGCATATAGCCAAGTAACTTGCTACATCCTTTTTCATCCCAGACCAAAATAAATTCTTTCTCAAAGCTGTGAGTAATTTCTGGTATCCAAGATGTCCGGAATATGACTTTTTCTGATATTCATCGAGAATTTCTTTCTTTAAAGGATCTACATTATGAATGTACAATCTATCTCTGTAGAAAATCATCCCATTCTGATTTTTTGTATACCATTGCATTTATTTTTTCAACATTTGTGTCTAAAGTTTTTCATAGTCTTGACCTTGATCTACTACCCTTTGAACCAGTCCTTCCAAGTCAAAGTTAAGACTACTTCCAATGCTACTTACCCCTTTTCAAGCATTTTTGCTTAAGGTATATGCAATATTGTTTTCTTTACCTTTGACGTGTTTTATTTCCATGTCAAATTCACTTAGGAAAGACAGCCACCTATCTTCCCTAGCATTTACGCCTGTTTGAGTGAAGAAATACTTTAGACTAAGTGATATGGCATCAGCACAAAATTATTTCCTAAAAGATAATGTCTCCACATATTGAGAGCGTGTATTACAGTAGCTAACTCAAGATCATAAAAACTATAATTCTATTCATGTTTCTTAAGTTTTCTAGACTCATAGGCTATAACAAAATCTTCTTGTAATAGTACTCCCCCTAATCTTTCTGCACAAGCGTCTGTGCATACTACAAACTCCTGATTTGGATCAACAATATTTAGAATAGGTGTTGTCGTAAGTTTCAGTTTTAATTACTCAAAACTGCTTTGACATTTTTCAGTCCATTCAAATTTTACTCATTTCCTCTACAAGGAAGTAATGGGGTATGCTAAGGCTGAAAATCTCTTCACAAACCTCCGGTAGTATTGTGCAATTCCCATAAAGGATCTTAGTAGGTACATGCCATTATCTGATTTATTTTATCTTTTATGGGTCTAGAGCCAACCCTTGTTCTGAAATTATATGCCCTAACTATTGAATTTTATCCTTGAAAAAATCACATTTACTAAGCTTAGCATACAATTTATTTTCTCTGAGAGTTTACAAAACAATTCTGAGGTGTTCTTTATGCTCCACTTCATTTTTTGAATATATTAAAAAAATTTCAATAAATATTAGTGCAAACATGTCGAAGTATTTACTTAAGACACTATTCATTAAACACATAAAAGTGGCAGGTGCATTAGTCAACCTAAATGGTAGGACCACAAATTCGTAGTGTCCATATCAGGTTCTAAATGTTGTCTTGTTGATATCTTCATCTTTAATTCTTAACTGATGGTAACCAGTCCTTAAATCAACCTTAGAAAACATTGTTGCCCCTCTAACTTGGTTGAAGAAGTCATCTATCCTAGGCAATGGATATCTATTTTTTATTTTTAGCTTGTTTAATTGATGGTAATCAATACACATACAAAAGTTACCGTCCTTCTTTTTCACAAACATAACTGATGCTCCCCATGGAGATACACGTGGTTGAATGTAACCTCTGTCCAGCAACTATTGTAGTTGTATTTTTAACTCCATTAATTTAGGAGTGCTCATTCTGTATGGGGCTCTAGAAGCTAGACTTGCTCCCAGCACTAAATTAATTGAAAATTTATTTTCTCTCTTGGGTGACACATGAGTAATTTCATCTAGGAAAACATCTTTAAATTCACTTATCACTGGTAGTGTTTCTAACAGATTTTCCTCTGCTTGCTGTCCCAATTCTTCTACATGCACAGAATACACCTGATACCCTTTTCTAGAAATTCTCTTTAACTGAAGAGCTAAAATCTATCTCACTGATATGGGTTTAGGCTTTCCTTTTATTATGATAGGTTTTCCCTCCTTGTCAATTCATCATATCTTTTTGTTTCTCTAACCAGTCCATTCCTACAATTATATCATATGAACCTAATGGAAAACTATTTAAATTTAATTCTGTTTGGTATCCATTTAGATTTATGGATGTCAAAGGTAACTTGTTACTTTTCATTTAGTACCAGTGGCTAACTGAACTAACCAACACTATTCAAACTTCTCTGACTTTAATTTACATTTTTCAACAATCTGCACACTGATATAACTCAAATATGCACCTGGATCTATTAAAACTATAACAGATTGGTCAGAAATCATACCTTCCATCTCGACCATGGTGGAATAATGTTCTACTTGATTATATTCTAATGCAGTGCTAATTTTGTGGATGTTCCTAGCTACATCATTAACTGTAGTGGCATCTCTCAGCATTTGTATTGTCTAGATATTTCTATGTGGACAATACCTGAATAAATGAGGTTCTCTACAACCCCAACACTTCAAAGGCTCTTTCATTTTAACAATCTCTTCCTTTTTTTATTTCCATTCATTGGTTTGGATCCAGTTTGGGATTGAGAAGTTTGATTTTCACCTACTTTACTGAACTTCTTTCTTTGGTGGTTCCTCCCAAATTTTTTCATATATGTTGGTTTTGGTTTCTTTCCACTGAAGTCACTTTTGTTTGACCAATTCTTTCCTTGTTCTTTATTCCACTTGAACTGTTGATCACATAATCGGGCCTTCCGCACCACTTCATCCATTGTTTTTTGGTTATAAAACTCTATATTCTCTTTATAAACATTGGGTAGACATTTTATAAACCTACGTACCTTTTCCTTCTCCTCTCCGATATAAGGCACATAGCATAACAGATTTGTGAATTTGGTTACAAACTCATCAATTGTGAGTTGTCCCAATCTGAGTTCATGAAACTCATTTTCCTTGTCATCATAGTAGCGTTCATTCAAGTATCGATTTTTAAACTTGACTTGAAAACCCTCCCAAGTCACCACTTTCTCATCAATGTCATGAACCATATTTGTTTAATCCGACCACAAGGTAGCCTTACCTTGAAGTTGATAAATAGCCAGCCTGGCTCTTAAGTTACTTTCATATTCATAAAATTGAAACTATTTTATCATATTCAGAAGACATGCCTCAAGATCCTCTTCTTTTTCTCCATCATAGGAGGGAGGTTTTATTTTCTGCAATTCACCCTGTAATTCCTTCCTTTGTCGACACTGTTGTCTAGAGGCGTCATCTTCCTCAGAATCTTCTGAAAAATTGACCCTTCATTTTCTCTTCCTTCCAGAACCTTCACCTTCTTGGCTGTTCCAAGAAGTCAATTCCCTTATTAATCTGTCCTGCTCCTCACTCGCTAAAGATAGCCTTTCATTGTGGCCTTGAAGTTGTGTCATTTCTCATTGCATTTTATGCAACATGGCCATCAACGGTGCATTTGGATCTGGTGTGTTTTCTCCACCACCGAGATCTACAGACAGCCCATCCCCATCATTCATGGTTAGCAACTGTATTCTTCAGTACTGTTCACTGTACATGAAATAACATTAGCAAACTCTAAAATTCATAAATTCTTATAGCAACATATATTTTCTATGTGAGCACATAATTTGCACAGTTTTTTTAGCTAATGCTCTCATACCATTTATAATACCTCTGACTTAAAAAATAAAAAAATCTACTAATTATAGTAAGAGTATTATACTTTTTCATCCTCAATTGATGACATTCTATTTCTATAGTTAACTCATCATCGCAATTTGACAAAACACTGTCGTTAATGTCAACATCATTCATTTCTCTTACTGAGGTTAATTTTTTTTTATCACTATGGATAACAATATCTTGAACCATATTTTTTTCTTTACACTTCCTCATTCCATTTTCTCCTTTTGATAATAATCAAATTATTATACCCTTTTCATAATAATTAAATTATTATATTTTTTTTATAACAATAATGGAATTCTTAAGGAGATTCGTCATCTTAAATCTTTTTTCTCTGAGATTTTTGTTGTTCACATTTACAGGGAAAGGAACCAGCAAGCAGATATCTTATCTAAATAAGGTGCTCAACTCGCTCTGGGGTCCTGGGCAGTAGCTGAAGTGGTGAATGGGACTGTTCATGCCCATGAACAACCTCTTTTTGTGTAATTATTCAGTTTATTTTCAGCATTGTATAGTGGACTTTTAAAAAACTTTGAAAACTGCTACTATATTGAGTCTAGAACTGTTTTCCTTATGTAAGGAGGTTCTGGGCTCTCTTTTTGTTCATGTTATGATATACTTTATGGGGCTGGGATAGTTTCTATTGCCAGCTCTTATTGGTGATAGTGTGTCACGGTTGTGCCTCCTCTCTTTCTGCTCTCATCTCTACCACTGATTGATGATGAGTTAAAAGAGATGCACTGATGGTTTTGCTTTGGTTATTTTGGCTTCCTAGGGCTGCTAACATCTTGTACAGATGTTAAGTAGCTATGATTCCACTCCCCCACAGAGGGAATGGAAATGTTTTCTCTCAGAAATGCTTGGCATATGTTCAGAGACTATCTATTTATAATAGAAAGTTCGTTTTTTCCTGTGGAAAAAAAAATAACAATAATGGAATTATTATATCCTTTTATAATAATTACATTATTATATTCTTTTCATAATAATTAAATTATTGTTATATATATATAATGTCTCCCTATCGACCTTTGAAAAAATATATTTTCTCTACATGATCTTGATTATATTCTGTCCCACTTCATCATATCATTATGTTGTTGTTAATAGGTTATTTTTTCCTTATTCAGCTACGTGATATTTTTGATGATAGACATAGGGATATAACTATGAAACCCCTTGTTCTTACCATATAGTCTTATCATAATTTTTTTTATTGTAACCAACTTCCCCTTGGGTCCATTCTCATCCCATAAAGAGATTTGTTACTTTAATTATCTAACTACTCTACACAACTAAAACCTAACTAACAAAATCAATCCTATTAAACTTGTTTTCGATTTAGGTTTGACTATTAAATTTCTCATACCTAAATTATAATTCCACATTGCACAAGTTTCGATCTCCAACATTATTCATTTTACTTTATTATTTTAACCTAAACAGGAATGGTCATTTTTCTGAAGTGTAATGTATGATTTCCATACTATACCTTACCACTTACCTACTTTGACTTAACGTCACACCCTTTGAATCAAAAAATTCTGTGTACTTTGTTTAAGGGTTAATGAAGCCAAATCATTATTCCATTCTTGAGCCCAGTGGAATGGTTTGGAAAGGCCAGGTCTTAAATGCTCTTACCTGGTGGGTTAATTCTCAACATTGTCCACCTAACGTCTCAGTACTTGATCACGTGATCACCTTGAATTCATTCTTTCGAGACATGAATTCGAGGGAACGCACTGCATATTTTGACAATTGTAAGGTGGAGATTTCTTAGGGTTTAATTCTGAGATGTGTTTAAAAGTTTCACCCTTTGAGTTTCATTCCTCTTTTCATTTTTCTGTGTTGTGCCATAATTTTGCTCCGGTTCAACGAATTAGGAGCGCGAAGCTCCCTTGAAATGGAACCACTGTCTCCCCATCTCCACGAGCTTGAATGGTAAGCTTTCATTTTTATTTTTACTTGAGTTTTTATCAATCTAAAGGCTTTATTTTCAAAGAAATATGCATTAATGGTTTACCTGGAATCCCAAATAGATGTGTAATTTTCTTAGTTTCGTTTCTCTATTCTATGGCATTTTCCAGTTCCAAGTCTTTTTTAGCGTGTTGGGTTATGGATTTTGGTGACTTACAACTCCCTAATGAATTACTTATGAGAGGTAACCAACTTGAGATCAATTCATTGGTTAATTCATTTACATTTTTGTTTTAAAACTAAATACGACCAACCATTCTTGTATGATTTTTACAAATATCAAATCTATAATCATATTTTCTGATATCAACGTTGTTGTACTTCTCAGTGTTTAAAAACCCTCCTCTTGCATTCAAATTTCTCATTGTAGTTAGGCCAGATGTTTTCTCAACCCTGTATGCTTTCGTCTATTTTCGAAGGGGTTCACCTAGGTACAAAAATTTGTTTTAAATTAGTTTGAATTGTTAATGTCTTATACTCTGAGTCTTTAAATGAAATCTTCATTTAGATTTCCACCATGCTTCCTTAAATTTCCTCTTTTGTTTTCATTACGAACTGGTTTATAATAACCCTTATCGTTACTTGTATACGATCAGTGAAATCTTCACTAACCAATATTAACTTACTACTATTTTCTTTCTTCAGGACTAATAGTGAGGACATCCACTACCTTAAGTTATAAACATACACTTGGTCATTGCCATTTACATAGTGCTTGACACTTGTATCCCATATTTTTTTCTGTTTATTCATGTGTTAATTTTTGAGGCATTGAACTTGTGCAGGTATGCCAGACTTGCCTTATGTTGGCTTGCATTCATTCACATTCACTCGAGACTAAGGAATCCCCCTCTCTTCTCTCTCACACAGGTCGGTATTGTTGATCCGAAACACCTCTCTTCTATCAGCATTCTTTCTAAATTGCCAAAACACGGAATATTGTTAAATATTTAGTAACATATTTTCTCTTTCATAGTCTACTTTCCATTTTTTGTTTGATACTGCTATAATTCTGGTTGAAAAATCAACTCTAAGACTGTATAACTTTTACTTTACTACTTTGGCCAATCGGCTCTTTGGTTATACTGACTATTATGTGGATGATGGAATACATATATTCCATAATTTTGAATTTATTATCAGCTTTTTTTCTTGGAATTCTCATAGTTTATTGCATAGATATATTTCGTAATATAGATTTAGTAGAGGAATATTCTTTAGTCTACTTTTGTTAGAATTTCTTGATTCATTTAATTCCACATAATAGCTGGGATACTAAAATTAGAAGTTTAGGTTTTTTTTATCCACAACATTGTATGTTCTGTTTATTATTATACGGTTTTTCTTTGACTTCTTTCATAATATAACATACATAACTTTAGAGTTCACTATGGTAACAAAATATCCATTTATTAAATTCATTCTTGCTTTCCTGTAACACATATAGATATTTAACACCTATAGATCTTCCTTTTAGTTGAAAATATTGTTCAAACACTATTACAGATTTGACTTATGAATTACACTGTAGTTTTCTAGTTTCATATTCCGTCCATAATTATTTCATGAATGAAGTTTCTACTTTATATCTATATTTGTTACTAGTACGAAAAAAAATATAAGAATAACATACTTGAGACAATACTTTCCAATGTTAATTTCTCGTTTATAACTTATGTACTTTGTTTGTCAAAATTATAACAGAATTTAATGTTGTGGTACAGTATACGACAATTACATTCATATATTTAAACAGTCATGTAAAAGTCTCTTTTGAGTTCCTTTTTCTATCTGACTAAAATAGAAAAGTTTGTAGTTAGAATTCCTAACCCCAGATCTAAATCTGTTCTCATATTTAGACATTCTGTGAGGTAGAGCTAACTATTTTTCGTCCATACAACTATGAAAGTTTCAGTACATCTACTAAAACAAATCTTTGTTAAATGTATGGATGTATATAGATTTACTATCAATAGCGACATTTACTTTATTCAACTTTGAAAAATATAGTTTCAGAAATTTCATCTATATCTAATTTAATTCCTTTAACTCAAAAACTTTAAACAGATAAGTGTATATCCATGTTGAACCATAACATTTTCAAATAAATGTGCATACCAAGTTATATGACTAGTTCCACCCAACCTTAGAGTTTTATCTCCTTAACTCACCCCCGAGCCGAGACCTTTGCCCTCAGTGACAGACAACCCCTTGTATGTCCTGAAGCATCTTATTTAAGTTATGCTTTCCCAAGCCTGTTTCCAATTTTTGCGTCCAGAAATTTCAGTATGCTTTCTTCCTGTTTTACCTAGGCTTTCCCTTATTGAGGTACTTTAAAGTTGTCTTTTCTGCTCTTCCATCTTTCCTTCCTCTTCCCAGTTACTTTTCTCTTCATTGGGGAAATTAGATGTTTCTCTCTAAATCTGATTTTAGTAATATTCCTTCCAAGGATTTCTGGAAGGTGCGGGAAAGTCTTATCCTTATCCACATCCTTAGAGATCTAGGTTCAGATCTCAATTCTCAATCTAGTCATTGCACACATAACTTTTTCATTTATTTTTATTATTTAAGAATAAAATAAATCCACACATTAGTTTTCCATTGGAGTCCACTTCCCCTTTTGACTTATTCAATTGTCAATTAAAAATCATAGAAACTAAGGGTATTACAACCATTACATACCCCATGTTTTCATTATAATGATCTCCATATGCAATGTCATATCCTTTATTTTTCTAAGCAATATTCTATTTACTTTAACATAATTCTAATTGAATTTTTAATCATAATCCACTATGGTACCATTACATTTATTAATATAACCACGATGTGTATTAAAATTCGATGTACAATCCAATTGACATACTAACTATCAAAATCGTATTTAGCTTATAAATTATATGATTCGGTATTCATATTTCATAAAACTTTCCACATATGTTGATACCGATTTAGTTATTTACCCCTAAGGGTAAAACCATATTAAATAGCATAACCACATTACCATCGAAGATATAAAATATAACATAGAATTTGGTTATCCGATTTAATACCGTCATGTTACCTAAAATTGAATGGCAGAATCGCTCTACGCATTTGTTTCTTATCTTTTCAAATTCTTCCCATCATAAATATTTGTACCTCCATCACCTACTCATCACATGGATCATATTTACTATAAGAACATATGTCAGATTTTTCTATGGAACTTTCAACAGCTTGGATTCATTTGTATTCCCACCAATGTAACTTGAATTGGCTAGGGTTTTGGGTTTTGTCTCTGTCAGTTTCATTTGTGTAATTTTGGTAGTCGAGACCCTCTCCTTTGGTGTTAATTATTCCTATGGTTTTCCCTTAAGGAGAACTACTCAATGCCGAATGCATTCAAATACTTTGTATTGTAATTAAGCTCATGGTGGTATGCTCAGGAAATCTCACTATTATATTTTGTTTGTTCCTTGCATGAATTGGTAATTCACTTTTGGATATTTAATTGTTCTCCCTACGATTTTCAAGAAACGGTTTGGGACTTTTCTATTGATATTTATTTAAGCTATACTGTAGATTTAAAATTACAACTCATCTAATTACTTGATTTTGTTTGTTGCAGGTTTTTCCATTTGTAAAAATTTTTCCCTGATTTTTCATCCAACCAAAATAGGTATTCTTCTGCCTTACGTAAGTATGTTCCAACAATTTTTAGCCATCAAAATATTCTTAGTGTTCAAACTTTACATTCCCTCACAAATTATATGGTTGTTGGGTTGTCATTCCCTGATATTTTTGGTCCCTTCATTTAGAAGTTAAATCAACCCCATCGATTTTTACTTCTCTTGAGAAGGATGACGATGTTTATAACCATACCTATACGTTTTTTGCTGGGAATCAAAATGGAGTTTACATTTCTGAGCAGACATGTTGTTCTAAAGGTTTTTTTTTTTTTGGATTTCATTTGGGTATTCTTGGAACAATTTGCAGTGCTTTTCTACTTTAACACTCGTAAAAAATTTTCGTGAACATAGTTTATTTTGTTCTGAGTTTAATGCCTTGTTTCTCATGTTATTTTATTATATACAAGATAATTCATTTTGTTTCTCTTTTGTAATATATTATAGTGAATGTTGTTGCATCAAACTGTAACATCTTCATTCATTGATGGATATCATTTTTATAGTTCTTTTTAGTTTTTTTAGTAGTACAAAATTTGATATGCACTTAACTTCTCAGTTATTGAGTCAGGAAAATTCTCTTATTACGCATTTATTTTTCGAATGTTTTGGATGCCAACATAGATGATTTCATAATTTATTTTGATTTCTCATGAAATTTTATTTTAATTGTGGAGATATTTGTTTCCTTCAAATCGATAACTTTTAGTTGCCAGCTATATAATTTATTAAAATTCTCTGTCTATGCATTTGGTTACCCAGACTGAGAGGGTTTACAACCTTAACCACATTATTTTTAAAATTGATTAAACAAAATATTAGTTTATTTCTTTTGCTATTTATTTTAGCATTCCAATTTCATGAGAATTTAATACAAAAATACTATCCACACTATATTAATCTTCTCAAAGTATTATACATATAATTCCATAATTTATGTACGAGAAAGGGAGATATATAAGAATCAATTAAATTTAATTATGACTTATGATTATTCATAGATCCCCTTCTCTATCCTTATGGTACGTTTATGCCCTTTTCTATGTTTAATATTTTATAATTATAGAAAATATCCATAATATAAATCATATTTGAACTTCTTATAATAAAATAGACATTTGGATTAGAATTTCACTTTTATATTTTTATTAGAATATTTTTTCTTTTCTGATGCTGGAAAAAAACTCTTTTTCCAGATTTTGTTTAATTTTCACAATTCTACTCAACCACCATGTACTCTATTTCAAACTTCAACATAGGTACTTAATATGCAGTTCTGCAAATTTATTTAGAAATAGCACTATAAAATTTAATTGATCGCATATGACACACTTCTTTTATTTGTTTTTTTTATGAAAGTGATAGTTTTGTATGTGCTTGAATAAGAAGGATCACAACCCTTCTAGTACCTTATTTTTAGATTTCTTTCGTATTCATATACCTAGAAGAATCGTGTTTATGAGTCAGGTTTCCACATATCTTTCCTTTTCTTATTTAAGGAATAGATATTGAATTTAGGAATTCTTACTGCTATTCCCTTGTATTTCGCTCTTTAAGAATATTCTTCCCTACTATCACACCTCTCTGAGTTGGGTTCTATTTCATTTGGGACTATACTTGAAGGAAAATTATTTTCCAACTTCTTTTTCTCAATACTAAAGCAACCATTCATAGTTAGTCTTTAAAATAACTAATTATTACTGAAATGTTATTTCCATAATTTTAGTATTTAGACTTGGTAGGGCCTCTCCCCTTCCCAATTCTACTTACAACTTTCCTCCGTCGGTCATAACAGTAGTTGTATTTTTTTCTGCGCTGATCACTGCATGAATTTTTTCTTCATAGAAATTAGTAATCATAAACAAATTTAAAATAAACTTGACACCTTAATTTATTTTTCGTCTTAGGTTGTGACCCATAAACCCAGAGCTTTAACATGGGGTTTGATATTATTTGTAACATCTCCACTCACCATAATTTTTTTTCTTCTGTTTATAGTAATTATGGTTATGCTCATAACTCTTTTCCGACTCTTTCCTTGATTAATAATTGTCCTGATAGTACAATATCATAGATTGTTATTTCTTAAGTTGTTTTCTACCAATTTTTATCTGATCATTTTTTTTATAGGATACATTCATCCCCACGAATGTATTAAGGGATTGTTTTTATTTAACAAGGACGATCTTCCGTTAACTTGTATAGGAGTCAAATATATTACATTTTGACCATTGTATACAATAATAGATAATTTTTCTATCCTTCTATGATTATAATGATATATAGTTGAACCCCTCTATATATCTATAAACTCTTTACATGTTGATCCATATATATATATATATATATATATATATATATATATATATATATATATTACTACATTTATATATATATCTTTTCCTCTTGTAAGCTTGTGACCTTTTTATATATATAAATATTTTCAATATATATATATATATATATATATATATATTCATTGATATGTCACTTTTCTATATATATGTGGATAATTGTTTCCTTTTTCTTCTCTAAGTAATCATCCAAATTTTTTCTTTCTAATGTAACTAATATATACCTCTTAAATTTCATTTCATACCATTTAGAAACTATGATATATATATATATATATATATATATATATATATATATATTAACTATTAGCACCGATCCTTTAACATAATTAAATATGTTTGATCTAAGGTTCTACCACTGTTATTCATATTTTATAATATAAACATGTAAATTATTTTGAATATTTTTAGGTACTATTACCTTTCTATCCTTATCACTATTTAATTTGAACTCATTCTTTACATAAACTCATTTTCATATTAATACTTAATAGATAACGCATTCATAAGGTATATAATTTGGTACTATGATGTTAAAAATTACTTACCCCACATGTTTGTTATACTCATATCCATATCGAATATCATACCCCTCCTTTTTCTAAGCAATATTCCATTTACTTTAACGTGATTCTCATTGAATTGTTAATCGTAATACACTATGGTACCACTGCATTTATATTAAGATAACCATAATTTGTATAAACTATAACTTATGATCTGGTTATCCAATTTAATACTATGAGGTTACCTTAAATTTAATGACAGAACCGTTCTACGCATTTGTCTCTTATACTTTCGAATTATTCCCGTTATAAATCTTCATACCTCCATCAGCTACTCATCACATGGGTTGTATTTAGTATAGGAACAAATGTTAGATTGATCTATAGAACTTTCAATGGATTGTATTGATTCATATGCCCACCAATGCAACTTGAATTTGATATGGTTTTTCGTTTTTCCTGTGTCAGTTTCATTTGTGTAATTTTGGTAGCCAAGACCCTCTCTTATACTATTCGTCATTCCTCCGGTTTTCCCATAATGAGAAATACTCAGAGCTAAAGGCATTGAAATACTTTGTATTGTAATTAAGCTCATGGTGGTATTCTCAATAAATCTCGGTATTATATTTTGTTTGTTCCTTACAGGAATTAGTAATTCAGTTTTGGATATTTAATTTTTCTCCCTACGATATTCCATAATCCGTTTGGGACTCTTCTCTTGATATTTACTTAAGCTACACTGTATATTTAAACTTCCAATTCATATAACTACTTGATTTTGTTTGTTTTAGGTTTTTCCATTTGAAAACAGCTTCCCCCAATTTCACATCCAGCCAAAAGAGGTATTCTTCTACCTTACGTAACTATCTTCCATGAAGTTTCAGCTGTCAAAATTTTTTTAGACTTCAAACTTTCCTTTCCCTCAAAAATTATCTGGTTTTTGGGTTGTCATTCCCTGATATTTTTGGTCCCTCCATTTATAATTTAAATCGACCCCATTGATTTTTCCTTCTCCTCATAAGGACGAAGAAATTTATGACCATACCTATACGTTTTTGGATGGGAACCAAAATGGATTTTACCTAATTTCTGAGCAGACATGTTATTCTGAAGTTATTTTGCTTAAGATTTGATTAGGGTATTCTCGTAACAATTTGAAGTGCTTTTCTGCTTTAACACTCATAATAAAATTTCGTGAACATATTTTATTTTCTTCTAAGTTTAATGCCTCATTTCTCATCTAGTTTATTATATACAATGGAATTCATTCCTTTTCTCTTTTGTACTAGATTATAGTGAACATTGCTGCTTCAAATTGTAACATATCCATTCGTTGACGGACACCATTTTTATATTTCTTTTTATTTTTTCGGTAGTACAAAATTTGTATATCCACTTAACTTCTCCGTTATTGAGTCAGGAAAAATATTTGAATACAAATTTATTTTTCAAATGTTCTGGATGCCAACAATGATAATTTCATAATTTATTTCGAATTCTCACTAACCTTTATTTTAATTGTGGAGGTATTTGTTTCCTTCAAATCGATAATTTCTAGTTGCCATCTATAGAATTTATTAAAATTCTCTATCTATGCATTTGGTTACCTAGAATGAGAGGGTTTACAACATTAACCTCATAATTTTTCAAATATATTAAACATAGTATTAGTTTACTTCTTTTTCTATTTATTTTAGCATTCCAATTTCATGAGTATTTAATAGACAGGTACTATCCATACTATAGTTATCTTCTCATAATGTTATACATATAATTCCACAATTTATATATAGGACAGGGAGATATCTGAGAATCAGTTAAATTTAATTGTTACTTCACATAGTTCACAGATCCACTATTCTATTGTTATGGTACGTTTATGCCCTTTTCTAGGTTTAATATTTTATAATTGATTAAAATATCAAGAATATAACTCATATTTGAACTTATTATAAGAAAATAAAAATATGAATCAAAATTTCACTTTATATTTTTCTTAGAATAATTTTTTTTTCTGATATATGAAAAAACCTCTTTTCCAGATTTTGTTTAATTTCCGCAATTCTACTCAACCACCATGTACCTTGTTTCAAAATTTAGCACAAGTACTTAATAATAAATTCTACAAATTTAATTAGAAGACTCACTATGAAATTTAATTCATCATAGATGACAAAATTCTTTTATTTCTTCTATTTTCTAAAAGTGATATTTTTCTATGTGCTTTAATAGGAAGGATCCCAACCCTTCTGGTACCTTAAACATGTACAATTTGAACTATTGCATATTATAGCAATTGTATATCATTTTCCATATTTATTTGTTATGTTTGATGTTAATATAACACAATTTTATGTGTTTACATACAAGAAATTATATTTCGCATAATTCTCTCACAGTTACTTCATAGTTTTATCAGAAACTCTGATAACATTTTCGTCTGCCTCCAGGTCGATCATCCAAATGTAGAGATTTCAGCCATCTGTCTCTAGTGATATTTATCAATATCAATTGTGCATCTTGTATTTAACTTTAGTAAAGGGATGACTTTCAGTTCATATGTAATAGGAATGTTGTAACTAATATTTTTAATGGAAGTATTTTCTATTTTATATTCACCTCTATTAGAGGAATTTCACCTACTCATAACAATTATATAAATGTTATATATTTTATTTTCAATACACATATACATTTATAAGTATGAATATTTCTAAAATAGGAATTATATATTTTACATCTGAATATGTTAATTATGCAGATATATACTATGATGATTTAATGATAGTTAAACACCCAACTATATACATATATGCCACCAATATCAATTTATACAAATAAACTATGTATTCTTAATATCGCTCTTTATTTTTCTCTCAGTAAAATTGTAAGTATAATTGATCTAGATTAAGTCTTCTGTGTCTGAAATAAAAGATTTAATAGAGACCTAACAACAGATTTAGACCCTTCTCTTTGAGTTTAGAGAATTTGTGTGTTGGTTAAATTGTTTATTCTAGTCTATGTAACTATACAAAATAATTAACTATATCTCCTATAGTTAAAATTTTGTGAAACACATATGACAATTTCTTTCTAAGAACACCACAAACTTATCAAAATTATTTATAATTAATAATATAAATCTTTTAGCTAAATTCATAATTTAACCACACTTGTTATAGTAGGATATCATAATTATAACATAAATCAGAAGATAAAAAATTAACATAAGGTGCATACCAAATATGGTAAAGATTATTTTCCACCTAACCTTGAGATTAATCCACAACTCCCCCCAAGCAGAAACTAATTCCTCCCCAGCATAGAGAACCTCTCGTCTAACTAGCATGTACGTATTTAAGATTTCTTTCCCTCAGCATGTTTCCATAACTGTGTCCAGTTAATTTAGGATTTTTTTTTCCTTTAGCCTAGGCTTTTCTTTTGTTTTTTCCACAACAACTTCTTTAAAAGTAGTTTTTTCCTCTTTCTAGTGTTATTTCATATTTTTTCAGTAACTTTCCACTTTACTGAGGTATCTATTATATTCTTATCTCCCATATAATATTTTTATTTTATTTTATTCTTTTCTCCAAGGATTTTTTATGATTTTGGGAAAGACTTAAGAATCAAATCCATCCTCATGGATTTTGACTTCCTAGTCTCAATTTACTCTATCTTCACCTCATGCAATTATTTCCACATTTATATATTAATTTCCACAATTAATATATTTACATATTTTCTTTTCTGCGGTACCCTAACCTTTATGTATGTTTTCTATTTATAGAACGCATAAAACATGCATATTACACTTATGAAGCAAGGATTCAATTTTCATTCTGAGTTGCCAATATATGATTCACTTCTGATGTTGTTCAATCATAATCAAGTAGCCCATGTGTTGGATCAACTATTTGACTAGCTATACTGGAAATTTCACATTGCTTGAAATTGAAAATTTTGTTTTCAGCCATTAGAGTAGGGTTATTGGTACATAAATAAGCTTGTTGGGAAAGCATCTCTTTCAGAATTTAGTTTTAAGATTGCTGTTGTAATTTTTACTTTGTATGATGTTTCGCTTCAAGAGCATGTCAAGGGCCGAATGCATGATAGAGAATATGAAAAGAGGTTTGGATCAACTTAATGGATAAGGCACCTGGTCTGTCTATTCTTTGTTGCACCGAATGGGTGCACCATACCCATTGGAGCCATAATTCCCTAAGATAACCATTAGGTTTCGTTTGAGTCATGAGTCAATTAGGTTAAGTCAAGGTTGAATAATATCTTTTAAATTTGTAATTAAAAAAAAAAAATTGCATATGTGAGCAGTCTTGAAGGTCATCATTCATGTGATAGGGGTCAGTGTCAAAGAAAAATCCAAAAATATCTCATGCATGAGAAAATCTCGTCATTAGAGTGAATTTGACACTTTTACCAAACTTCATAGTGAAGTTAGTGTAAAATAGTGAGAATTTGCTATGAACTTGCCTAAAAAATTTGTTTTTTTAGCGTGGTAAATTTTTTCTCTTTTTTAGGCATTTAACGCATTTCAGGAACGATATGAGTCATAAAACATATTGGGAAGTGTCATTCAAAGATCTATTGATGAAGAAAACCCAACATTCACCCCACATCACTAACATGGCTAAAAAAATCATGATGGTGCCACCTCATAAAATTGGACAACTGACCATCTCAAAAAAGGTTTAAAAGGTCTTAACTCTAGTGTATCAGTTGGAAAGGATCTCATCATTTCAGTTTGGTTCGATATAGATGGTACAAGTTGAATTGAAGAAAAATGGTCTAAAGATGATTTTGATGAAGCATGACCCTGTTGTGCCTTGAAAAATGGTAGGACATGCCTTTTTTGGCCACCTTTTGTCTTATAATACCATATCAAGTCATTTACAGAGCTGTGGCCATTTTTTTGGAGTTAAATAGAACAAATTGCAAGATTTTTTGAATTTAGGCAAGTTCGTAGTGAGCTATAGGCTTGAAGCCAAGTTTTCGCTACGAACTCGCTCTAGAATGTTTTGAAGAAAAACTTCCAAAAAATATCATTTCAGGGGTAAATAAAGGAATTTTTTTACCTTACTATACCCAATGAAGACCCTCCAATAATCAGAAAGTTCAAAGGTTATGCAAAAGTTGGATTTTCGAGTTTGCTATGAAATAGGAGCTACAAAATTTCTTGCATATGATTGTTTTAGCTGTCAACTTCAAGTTCCATTTCTCACCAAATTAAAACACAATTTTGAAATTTTGAGGTTTTTCTTTAGCACTAGCCGATCTACAAAAACCTCTCATTTTTTGCAAGACATGAGGGTTTGGAAATTATGCACTCATATTTGAGGCCTATTTTTCAAAATTTTCACTAACCAGATTTGTGTAAAAAATTTAAAATTCCACTTGGAAGAGGTCCATCTCAACATCCACATGGCATAATGATATATGAGAAGTACAGTACACCCAAAAAATTATTTGATTGCATTTGATAAAGGTTATTAAAGGGATTTGTTGAGATATTTAATGAAATAATAGTCTTTCTTGTATTCAAACTCTTCCAAACAGAAAATATCCCTAGGAAGTCGCCAAGTGATGTAATCCTATTTGAAAATGGCTTTGGAATTTGAAGGTATCTCATGTCACAAACCATTTTTATGAGTGCTCACTCTATAAATTGGAGGTTTTGAGAATTAGAGAAGGTTTGATGGATGTATTGATCAACGCTACTATTGTAATATTTTTTCTACTGAGTTAATATACAGTTACAGAAGGGACTTTTGGTCAAACATGACATTATGTTTAATCTTTTATGTATTTGTGTCCTTTATCTTTTGAATGTTATCTCAGCTTGCTCATACATAATTACATGGAATTAATAAATTATTATGCTCCAACTTCCTTTATGTATCTTTTTTTATGTCAGAATTGTTTTACAAGAAATCATGTGCCTTAGCTTCCATGAATGATACATTTCTATAATTGAATTTTCATTCTGACTCTATGTCCAATGGTAGCCTTCACTCATCTTTCAGCTCGAAAAAATATCTAAAAGGCATATAGGATTTAGCCATCTTACTTTTAAGCTTGCTTATTGAATATCATATATTTTCTTGAGAGAGCCCTCTCTGGTTGGAAAGACTAACTTCCAACCCTAAGTGGTTTGAAATAGTTACACTGCTGAACATCCCAATAAAAGCAATATATAAATTTTTTAAATTCAATTTGGTAAACAACAATCACTTATCATTCTTACTTTCTTCGACAACTTAAAAGTAATCCACGATGGAAACGAAACACAATATCCCACATCAATATCAATATGAAAAATTTGTACTAGTCTGAAGTGCTCTCAAGAAAAATAAATCAGAATGCTTCCACGTGAATCTCACATTCGCAATACTTTTAAAATTTATGGGTGATGGGGGATGTTCAAAAATGGAGTGTTGGTTCTACATAGATAAATTCCTTTAACTAAAAATCAATATAATCCAAATAGACATCTTGAAGTGGCTCAAGCTCTAGATCAACGAAATGTATGTCCCCTACCCCTGCCATACACTCTGTCACTGAAAATTAATAGTAAGAAGTATCAATTTTAGAGCTTCCAACAATGGTTAACAACTGTGAATCCACCATCAACTACAACCCAGCCCCTACAATATCCTCATATTTAGGATTTGTTCCCTCTAAGCTCCCAACACTATTGGAAAATGCCTCCACGATGACCTTATCCTCTTTCATTGCAATTTTTCGAAGGGTAACAACCACGACATAAGGAGAGACAACGTTGACTTTGATCCTGTATTTCTCGAGCTCAACTGCTATGATCTTCATCATCCCAATGTTTGCATGCTTCGAGGCCATGTATGCATATGGAGTAAGTCCTCCTAAAATACCTGTAATGCTAGCAGTAGAGATTATGCAACCCTTCTTCCATGGGATCATAAAAAAGGCCACATGCTTGATTCCCAATATCACTCCTCTCACGTTTACACTCGTTACTTATTCGAATTTCTCCATCTCTTACTCTGCCACACCTTCAACCTCATCAAATTCAGTAATACCCGCATTTTTAAAGATGATATCTAGTTGACCATGCTTCTGCATGGTCAAATTCACCACAACGTTGATGTCTTCCTCTTTTCTCACATCACAATATACGTAAGTTTTGGAGGAGAAATGGATTCCATCATATTTCCCCAATATCGGCTCCAATGTTTGTGATTTTGACTTTGGCTCCATGTTTTCTTAACAGGCAAACAATCGATTCTATAATGCCTGATGCTATGCCATTATTATTCCGACCTTTCGTTCCAGACTACATTCAGAGATCAATAGTCAAAATTACTGAGAAACATATGTTTGGAAAAAAAAACACACAATAGTGAGTTGTGAAATTGCATGAATTCTGAAACAAATAGATTGAACGACATCATTGCTAATATAGGTGGGAGTTTAATACATGAAAGCAATCATTGAATTGTTTAGAGCTATTGTATGAACGAAAGTTAACATACACAAAGGCAAAGGCCTCAAAGCCTTTGATGCAAGCCGTGTATTTATTTGGAGATTTCACTATAACAATGCACTTGCAAAGATTGTGAAGGTCAACTTTCGTCACTATGCGAGATATGAAAAAAATTTAAGGCTCCAATTTGTAATGTAAAATAATTTTAGAGTATAAAATTTGTGTGAATACTTTAAGAAAAAAATAGAAATTGACCAATCTTTATTTCTAAAAATTATGTAAAATTCACGTATATGTAAATATTAACCCATAATTTTTTTCCCCTAAAAGAGATTTCTTAGATTATAAATGCATCAAATACCAACAAAAAATTTTAGTAAGAAATATACTTTATACTTACTAGTTCTCTCCCTCGTTTCACTTTCCCATTTTAACGTAATCAGGAAATATACACATGCCATTGCTGCAAGCCCATGGTTACACAAATTTGTCTGACTCGTCCTCTCCTAGTTCCACGTGAAATTACATATTTTATAATATGTTCTAGTAGTTCTTGGAATCTGCTGGCGGGATTTTCTTATTTGTTTTTTTGAGATGGAGATCAAAATATGCAGAGTGTTCATGGTATTTCTGCTATCGTTGTGTTGGTGTGATGTAATGGTGAGTGAGCATTTGGGATTAGAAGTGAAAATGGTTGCATTCGCAGAGTTAGCGAAGGGAACAATTCCTCTGTTGGGACCTTCTCCAATTGGCATTCGTAGACAAATGACTATGACTTTCTCTCAATACATTGACTACATGCGAGGGATTCGATTTGACGGCCGTTCCATGAGATGAAGATCCAAGAACCAACAAAACTCCATTTTCATATAACCCCGTGAGGTATACATCTCATTCTTCGAAGGATTTCCAATTAATGCCCAAGCCATTTATGAGAAAAGCCATCAACATGATACAGTAAGGGGGTATGGCCTTCTGAAGAGCCATATAATAAGAAGTAACCATGATGTTGTAGAACAGGAAAATGATGCCACATCTCGACCAGTACAGAACCAAGCTCCTCAACCTTATGGCGCTTAAGTGGATCGATCCTTGTGTCAAAGACATTCTTTTCACATTCACTCATGTTCCATTCTATGAATTCAATATCGCACAAAGCCAATGTTTGTGCACTTATTTTTTGTCGTTCTAAACATGAAAAGGAAATTTCGCTGGAATTTAACTAGGCCCTCAAGGTTTTGGTCATTTTATTGTTTTTTTTTTTTTTGGAAAAATCAGAAAATCCACACAGATTTTTTTTAATTGAAATAAGAAATTCTAGAGACTCACATGGATTTTGCGCAAAGTTGCAAAGATGTCAAGGGATCCCTCATCGTTGTCAAAAGGTATTTAAATTTCAATATTTTTGACCTATCTCATCAGCATCTACTTCTTTATCAATTATATAGTTTTCCAGTTTTGAATTCTAATTTCTGGACAACACAGTGGCGGGTGGAATAACATTGTGAATTGCAGAGGCCTTCACATTTCACAAAATAATCCGCACACCTCATCGCCTCTATACACATCTTCTTCTCTTTCTACTCAGTGGGATTCTCATTGTTGGAGTGGAAAGAGTGTTGCGGTGTAATTTAGGCGAGGAGGGAGATGGAACCAAGAGTGCGGGTCCCCTAGTAGCTGACATAAAGGGTAGACCCCCTACCGAGAGCATTTGTACTATTTGGTGAGAAACATGAGAGGCACCAGTGGTTACATTTTTGCAAATTTTAAATCCAACTGTGCAAAGGAAGAACAACAGAAGTCCATTTTTTGTTGGTTTTTTTTTTAAATTATAATTTGCTACGTCAGTGGTGTGAAGCCCATGTCGCACATTTTTGCAAATTTTAAATCCAACTGTGCAAAGGAAGAACAACAGAAGTCCAATTTTTGTTGGTTTTTTGTTTTAAATTATAATTTGCTACGTCAGTGGTGTGAAGCCCATATCGCACATCGCAACATTGTCATCTTCCCAAACCACAAGGCTTGTTTCAACTGCGATGCAATATCGCCAATGCAATGGACTGCGATGCCATATCGCACATCGCATATCACACATCACTAGTCCCTCCGCACCACAATTGGTCCGTTGTCGCACTTGTGATGCGATGTGGTCCCCACTAGATATCGCACATTGCCAATGCAAAGGGTCAGGTCTTCCACCGCCGATTGCCGATCGCCGATGCAATAGACTGTCGCGTCATCATCACATATTGTACCATTGCAATATCTACGATCACAAGTGCCAAAGGAAAAGTCACCTACCAAGCGGATGCACCGATGAGAAGCCAGACGCGATGAGGACTCAGTGCAAGTTAAATGATTTTTTGAAATCCGCGATATGTTAATGATCATGCATGTTTACAGTGCGATCACTGTTCGATATGAGATCAATAGTTTGCTAGAGCACAACTAGCCTATTTTTTATGCCGAGGGGGTGCCTCCGCAGTTGACCGCCCCATTTCAAGTTGACCAGAGATCAATGGCTGTGCCTTATTGTGGTAGCACAGGTCGATCATTTGGAACCCACAAAGGAGTGCCTCTGCAACCACCAGAACGGGGTGTCACTGCCTGTTAAGTGGTGTTGCCGCCAACGAACCATCGTAGTGCCACCACTACCACCACCAAGCTATTTGACATCAATGTGATCTCCAAGCAGTGTCGCCATGGTTATGAGGCCATCAATGCAATGTTCAAGCGATGAATTTTGTTGTTGTGTCAATTAATGGCATTCAATTGAATTAGGTTGTAATGAATTTCTATAGTCGGTCAGTGAACTTAAATAGGTTAAATTTCATTATAAGCGTAAGTGTAAGAGATTGGTTTTTATGCCCGAAGGCTCAAGACAGAGTTTATAGATAGAGAGATATTGTAGCGCTGTGTCTGGAATAGCCAAGAGAAGTTTTTCCACTGTGAATCCAGAACCTTGTTCTGAAGAATTTTATTTTGTAACAGAGTTTGATTAATAAAATAGAAGTGTTATATTTCATCTCTCTGTATCTTTAATTTTAAATCTTTGTGTTGTGGAAGAGGAATTTTTTTATTCATTTCTCTGTGTGTTAAGGAATTTGTCTAGAAAATTCCAACATGGTATCGGAGCTAGTCTAGGGACTCAGTGAATGCAGCAGAGTTTTCTTTTCACTGTAGAAGCTGTAAGAAGCTAGTTGAAACTGTTTCACTCCAGCAGAAAAAGCTACTGTTTTTTTTGCTTGCACTATCAAGAATGGCAACAGGTACCAGTCTGACAAATCCCCAACTTCCAAAGTTTAATGGGAAGAATCACGAATATAGGGAAATCACTATGAGAGCCCTATTTGGTTCACAGGACATATGGGAGCTAGTTGAGAATGGTTACCTAGAACCAGCAGATGTAACAGCGTTGGCTACTTTGACAGCAGCAAAAAGAGACTTGTTAAGAGATAACAAGAAGAAGGACTCCAAAGCCCTCTTTTATCTCTTTCAGTCAATGCATGAGAGTATTTTCCCAAGGATTGCAGCAGAAAGAAAGTCTAAGGAGGCATGGGATATTCTCAAAAATGCCTATCAAGGCATGGAGAAGGTGAAGATAGCAAAGTTGCAGATGTTGAGGAGAGATTTTGAAACTCTCTGCATGAAAGAGTCTGACAATATCGACTCATTCTTCACACATGTTATTGGGTTGGTTACCCAGATAAGGTCTCATCGAGAGACACTTGAAGACAAAAGAATAGTGGCGAAAATATTGAGAAGCCTACCCTCAAGATTTGATGCCATAGTAGTGGCAATTGAAGAGACAAAGGATCTGTCACAATTTACAGTAGATGAGTTGAGTGCATCACTGATGTTTCATGAATACAGATTGAACAGAGGTTTATATTCCTCATTGGAACAAGCTTTCAAGACTTCAATGTCGTTTGGCTGAAGCAGAGGTCAAGACAGAGGAAGAGGAACAGGCAGAAGCCAAAACAAAGGCAGAAACAACTCTGCAAGTTCGAGTGGAAGGAGAAAAAATCGAAACCAAAATGAAGGCTCAAGCCAACAATAAGCTAATGGACAAAGGTATGATAAACACCAAAGCCCAATGTCATTATTGCAAGAAATATGGGCATTATGCCAATGAATGTAGGAAAAGGAAAAATGACATGAATAATAGGCAGAATGCTAATTTTGCAAAAGAAGAAAATAAGAACCCAAAGAATGTGTTGTTAACATGTAATATAGCATAAGATAAACAAGATGATGTATGGTTCTTAGAATCAGATTGTAGTAACCACATGACTGGAAACATAGCAATGTTTGCCAATCTTGATGAAAATGTTAAATCCGAGGTAACAATAGGAACTGATAGTAAGATATATGTCATGGGAAACGGTAGAGTCAGTATCCTAGCAAGAAATGAAGAACAGAAGTTTGTGCCAGATGTAGACTATGTACCTGGCTTGAAATGTAATCTTTTGAGCATTGGACAACTCATTGACAAGGGCTACAATGTATTCTTCAAAGATGATGTGTGCACAATAATGGACATACCTCCAAGCAAGAAGGTCATTGCAGAGGTGTAGATGAACAACAATAGGATGTTTCCTTCTAAGCTCAGAGTAGACTTGAAAGAAGGAAGAAAAGTAGCAGCTTCAACACAAGAGGTCTTTCAAGAGGAAGTGAAAGATGAAAACTAGTTATGGCACTTGAGATTTGGACATCTCAATTTCAGAGGCCAGAACTTGTTGCACAGAAAGGGAATGGTAAATGGATTACCATTGATTGAGAAACTAGATAGCCTTTGTGAAGGCTGCATCTTGGGTAAACAACACAGAGAAAGCTTTCTAGCAGGAAAGAGTATAAGGGAAAAATCACCCTTAGAGATTGTACATTCAGATTTATGTGGACCAATGCAAACGCCATCTTTAGCTGGCAACAAATATGTTTTGGAATTCATAGATGATTACACCAGAAAGACATGGGTGTATTTCTTGAAACAGAAGGGTGAAATGTTTGAGAAGTTCCACCACTTCAAAACTCTTGTTGAGAAGAAGAGTGGGCACCACATCAATGTGTTGAGAACTGATAGAGGTGGAGAGTACATCTCCAAATAATTTATGTGTTTTTGCAGAGAGAACGACATACAGAAGTAATTTACCATGAGGTACACACCTAAGAAAAACGGTGTTGCAAAAGGGAAGAATAGGACCATCAAGGACATGGTCAAAAGTATGTTGAAGGCAAAAAATTTTCCAAATGAGTATTGGGCTGAAGCTGTTAATTGTGCAGCATACATCTTGAAGCGTGGAGTGGCAGAAAACAGTTTGTCACCCACATGAAAGTATTCGGCTGTGTGGCATATGCACATGTTCTGGATCAGTTAAGAAAGGAATTGGATAGTAAGGGGGAGAAATGTATCTTTGTTGGATACAGTGATGAGTCCAAAGCATACAAACTCTATAATCGATCCACCAAGAAAGCAGTAATAAGCAGAGATGTGCAGTTTATAGAACAAGAAGCTTGGGATGGAATTTTAGAGAAAACAGTGAACGTGAAGACTTGTGTGTCTCATGAAGAAGAAGAGGAAGGGACAGTAATGAATAATACCTCCTTTGTGGCTCCTCCTCCACCACCACAAGCACAAAAAACCACACCACAAGCTGGAAATAGAACAGTCTTGAGAAATCAAGGAAGTGCTTCTTCAAGCACACCACAGGGAACAGAAACACCCTCGAGTTCAAGTGGAACTCCAAGTACACCAAGAAGACCAAGATTCAGAAATTTGAGTGAGATTTATGAACAAGGAGAGGTAAATGATAATTCCAGTCTGAATTATTTATTTTCTTTATATTGTCATGTTGATGACCCAATTCATTTTGAAGATGCTGTAAATGAAGAAAAATGGATTGAAGCAATAGATGAAGAAATTGGTGCAATTGAAAAGAGTAAAACATGGGAGTTAGTATACCTCCTTAAAGGAAAAGATGTCATTGGAGTTAAATAGGTCTACAAGACCAGGAGAAATGTTGAAGGCAAGATTGAAAGGCATAAGGCTAGACTTGTTGTCAAAGGCTACAAGCAGAAACAAGGCAGAGATTATGAAGAAACCTTTGCACCGGTTGGAAGGATGGAAACAGTTAGAACAGTGTTTTCCATAACAGCACAACAAAAATGGAAGGTTTATCAGATGGATGTGAAATCTACATTCCTGAATGGAGTGTTGAAAGAAGAGGTATATGTTAAACAACCTCCAGGCTATGAGATTGAAGGCCAAGAGCACAAAATATGCAAATTGAGGAAAGCTCTTTATGGACTGAAGCAAGCACAAAGAGCATGGTACAGCATGATAGATGCTTACCTATTTGAGAATGCATTTGATAAACTTGATGGAGAACCCACACTCTACATAAAGGAAAATGGTGGTAAGATTCTTATTATTTTTTTATATGTAGATGATTTAATTTTTACTAGAAATGAAGATTCTCTCATTGCTAATTTTAAAGCAGTCATGAAGAGTGAATTTGAAATGACTGATTTGGGTTTTCTAAGATATTTTCTAGGAATTGAAGTAGAGAAAAATGAAAATGGTATTTTCATTTCCGAAGAAAAATATGTTGATGAAGTGTTGAAAAGGTTCAACATGCAGAACAACAAAGAAGCTATAACTCCAACTGTCATGGGGTTGAAATTGAGCAAAGAAGACAACAACAAGGACTTTGATCCAAAATTGTATAAAAGCATAGTTGGAAACCTTATGTATTTGACTACAATTGGGCCAGATATTATTCATGTTGTAAGCTTAATCTCTAGATTTATGGAAAGGCCGAAAGAGACTCATTGGCTAGTAGCCAGGAGGATTCTAAGGTATGTGAATGGAAAGAAGGGATATCGTATTTTCTACTCCTCATCTGAAAATTTTGAATTGAAAAGTTACACTGACAGTGATTGGGCTAGAAGTGTAGATGATAGGAATGACACATCAGGAGATGTGTTTCATTTGGGATCCGAGAGCCATTTCATGGGCTTCCAAGAAGCAACCAGTAATTACTTTATCAACATCAGGGACAGAATATGTGGTAGCAACAACAGTAGCATGCCAAGAAATATGGCTGAGAAGAGTACTCAGAGATTTTTGTCATGAACAGGAAAAAGGCACAGCCATATACTATGATAATAGCTCAGCAATAGCTTTATCAAAGAAATATGTGTTTCATAAAGGAATGAAACACATTAATACCAAGTTTCACTACATCAGAGAGCTAGTGAACAATGAAGAAATAATTTTGAAACATTGGAGAATTGAAGAATATTTTGCTGATATCCTCACAAAACCGTTAACACAGAAAAGTTTTAATTATTTCAGAAAATGCCTGGGTATGCAAGAAAAACCCAGTAGTTGTATTTAAGGGGGAATGCTGGAAATATTAAATCCAACTGCGCAGAGGAAGGACAACAGAATTCCAATTTTTGTTGGTTTTTTGTTTTAAGTTATATTCGGCTACGTCCGCCATGTGGAGCCCACGTTGCACATCGCAACATTGCCATCCGCCCAAATTGCAAGGCTTGTTTCAACTGTGATGCGATATCGCCGATGTTATGGACCATGATGCGATATCGCACATTGCATATCACACATCACTAGTTCCTCCGCACCACAACCGATCTGCCGTCACACTTGCGATGCGATGTGGACCCCACAAGACATCGCACATCGCCAGCGCAAAGGGTCAGGTCTTTCACCGCCGATCGCCAATCGCCGATGCGATAGAATGCCACGTCATCACCAGATATCGCACCATCGCAATATCGGTGATCTCAAGCACCAAAGGAAAATTCACCTTCCAAGCCGATGTGCCGATGGGAAGTTGGATGTGATGAGCACTCAACAGAATTAAAATGAGCTTTTGAAATCCACGATATGTTAATGATCACGCATGTTGGCAACGTAATCACCATTCATTCTAAGATCAATGGTTTGCGGGAGCACAACTAGCCCATTGTTTATGCCAAGGGGGTGCCTCCGTAGTTGACTGCCCCATCTCAAGTTGACCAGAGATCAACGGCTGTGCCTTACTGTGGTAGCACAGGTTGATCATTTGGAACCCATATAGGAGTGCCTCTGCAACCACCGAAAGGGGGTGTTGCCACCTGTTAAGTGGTGTCGCTGCCTGCGAACCACCGTAGCACAACCACTGCCGCCACCAAGAAATTTGACATCAATGTGATCTCCAAGCGGTGCCGCCATAGTTATGAGGCCATCAATGCAATGTTCAAGTCGTGAATTTTTTTGTTGTGTCAATTAATAGCATTTAATTGAATTAGGTTGTAATGAATTTCTATATTCGGTCAGTGAAATTATATAGGTTAAATTGCATTGTAAGCGTATGTGTAAGGGATTGGTTTTTATGCCCAAAGGCTGAAGACAGAGTTTATAGACAAAGAGATATTGTAGCTCTGTGTGTGTAACAACCAAGAGAAGTTTTTCCGCTGTGAATCCAGAACCTTGTTCTGAAGAATTTTATTTTTTAACAGAGTTTGATTAATGAAATAGAAGTGTTATATTTCATCTCTCTGTATCTTTAATTTTAAATCTCTGTGTTGTGGAAAATGAATTGTTTTATTCCTCTGCATGTGTGTTAAGGAATTTGTCCAAAAAATTCCAACATACATCATACATTAGATTGGCTAAGCTACGCTACGTGCCCATTTTACACAAAATCAGCATCAACAACTCTAAATGGAAATCAAATTGAAAATTTTGAAATAAAAAATTGATGGGTGGAATATTGTGTGAAATGTGGATGCCTTTGTGTTTAATAAAGGCCTTCACACATATCTACACCTCCCCGTAATTCAATTGATCGGCACAACTCCACATACTCATCATTTTATAGGTGTCTCTTTAGTGGTATTGGTTACTTTAATCATTTTTTTAATTAATCTATTTGATTTAGTGGTCTAAACTAAAAGATGTCGTATTCTGTTCCTCACCACATTAAAAATTTATTGTTTTTCTAATTTATCTTCGGTATAAGAATTAACAAAAATGATATTAAAACAATAAAAAATAAAACCACTCTTTTCCCATCTGGTGCAAAGTGGGGCATACAAGTATCCCCTCATTTAATAATGAAACACCTAACTATGCAAAGTGGGCCATACATTAAAAAAAAAAAATCAAATTATCAGCTCATTTAATCATGAAACTTCTGACTATTGGGATTTTCCTCCAATGGAACAAAATACTCCAAATATATTGTTTGAATTCAATAATTCAAATAGAGTTCATGCCTCGCTCTTCATAGAATTCATGCCTCGCTCTTCTTTTTCCGATGTTTCCAACAAGGGTTGTGCTTCTTTGGGAGAGGAGAAAGTCACCTAGGAGAAATTTTATTTTATATACTCAGTCATGTATGACCGTACTCTTGTAATGGGATATTATGTTTAGTTCCCTTGCGTTTAGTTTTCATGATTCCACACAGATATTGGATTCTAACCATTTTTCGATTATTTAGGTTTGAGGTTTATTCCCACATTCAATCAATGGTGTAGGGATTGGTGAGATTGGGTGTGTTGTTAGATTTTTAGGTACTTAAATGTACTTAAATGCACAATATTTCCCACATGAAACACTTATGAAAATATTTGTTTGTAGAAAAAAACCATTGTAGTATTTTCTTAAGTTTAGTTTAAGGGTTTTGCTACCTAATTTTCCTTGTGGTTATTTGTTTCTTTTTAACTGATAATAGTAGTTGTGTGTGCATTGAAATCTCTATACAAATCATGATTAATGAGAAGATGGAGGCAAAGTGGATTGTAAATACTAAGAGACTCGTCATTCTGAGAAAGTGCAGAAATGGTTTGCTGAAGAATGAGTTTTTTTTGTGATACAGAGAAGGCTCTCCTCGTCAAGAAATTATTGAAAAGTTACATGCAGTTTTAATTTTGATCAAAACTGCAGAAATCACTTCACAATTGTTTACATCGAGTTCTTATAAGTATTTTTTCCTTACATTCATATATTTTATTTTTAATTACCCTTTATTTTACGTTTACAATTTATTAAATATGTTTTATTATTAAATAAATTAGTTTTAATTTAATATATCCTTTTGAATATATATTTTAAATGAATGCCTCGACTATGAGAATGATGTCACGGAGCTTAACGAACGATTTAATCGTTGGCTTCAACATTTAATCAGTCATTAAAATTTGCTAAAGTAGGAATTGGGTTAGTACCCTCCAATTTCCCCGTAGCCAGCCATAGGGTCTAATCTCTAAATTCTCGATCTCCCTAGTTATAAAGGAAAAATAAAGAAAGAAAAACGGTTTATGATTTGTTTTTAGGGACCAAGTTTTTCCTTCTAATTTAGGGACCAAACATGAAAGGGAAATTATATATATTTTATATTCTGTGCAAAGAAAGGAGAAGAAACTTCTTTCAAACTAGATACCATTTTTTTATTTTTTCCTTCATATTAATTTGTATTTACATTCTTCTCAATATTTCATCATGAAGCATCGATAGAGATAAATTACATAAATTTTCCAAAAAAAATGTAAGAGTTTATATAGGAAATATAATTTTGTCTTTCGTAAAGAGTAACTATAAATGCGATGAAATTAAAGATTATATAAATCTTGAATTAAAATTTATTTTTTAATTTCTATACTAGATGTTAAAATGTATATAGGATATAATATAAAATGCATGAATAAGAACAAAATAAAAAGTATATATTTTTGGCACTAAATATATACATATTATATAAGCTAATGTAAATCAACTAAAAGTACAAATGAACTAGCAAAGCAAAGCAAAATTGTATAGGGTACAATGTAAAGTGGCTGAATAAAAAACAGATAACAAGTAGTTTTTATTGGCAGCAAATATGCACATATTATAGAAGGTAATTTGAATCAATGAAGATTTAAATGGACTCCAAGCAGCAAAAATATAATAAGTAAATAGACATTCCAATGAAAAAAAAAAAAGGAATTTGTAAAAAATAACAATTAGATTTTTTTACCATAAACAATGTAGATATTGTATAAGTTGATTTGAATCAATGAGGAGCACAAATTCATTCCTAGTAAAAAGGATAAGATCCAATTAAATATATATAGGCTACAATGTAAAATGGGTGATAGAAACCAAATAAAAAATAGGTTTTATTGACAAATGCACATATTATGCAAGGTATTTTGAATCAATGAAGAGTACAACTTCAGTTCAAGAAACAACACATAATAAATAAATAGATATTGTAATGAAAAAAGAAATAAAAATATACCAAAATCATATTATGCCTTTGTATAATAAATTGAATGGAAAAACCTCATAATAATTTATAATTTCAAGTCATTAAATATTAAAAAAATTAACATTTCGAATATTGAATATCACTTTGATAATTCCAATTACTTAATACTTCATAATTTTAAGTTTGGGATTTTTTTTTTTTTAAATATGACTTTGATAAGTCTCATTATTTAAAACTTCATAATATTAAGTTTTGTATTTTACATCCTTTAAATTATATAATATTGATATTTCTAAGTTTTGTATTTTGCATTCTTTAAATTATATAATATTGATATTTCTTACTATTTTATATAATTTGAAATTTTTATATTTTCAAATTATAAAAATAATATAATTTTTAATAAGTAGTATAATTATAAAATTATAATAATATTTATCACAATAAGTTTATAATAAATATCATCCTACTTTTATAATATTTATGGTATATTTTTAAATTAGTTTATAAATACTTTGGAATATTTTTTTATAAAATTATAATAAATATTATCTTATCTTTATACCATTTACTCTATATTTTTTAAATGAGTTTATAAATAGTTTATAATATTTTTTATAAAATTATGGTATTTATTATTATAAATAATATTTGTTAGAGAAAATATAAGTATAAATTAATAATAATAATAATATTTAAATTCATATTGAGAACCATATTATTAGTAATATTATTAATTAAAAAATATTAATAACATGGTTAATATAATATTTATTATATTTTAAAAATTAATATTTAAATTATATTATTAATCATAATAATTATTAAAAATTAGAATTTAATGTTATTAACTTATAATGTTATTGTTAAATGTAAAACTAGTATTATAATAACTTTAAATTATTAATATCATTTAAATGGTTACATAAATATTAATAATTTTGATAACTAGAAAAATTAGCATTTAATATTGAAGATATTATATATTATCAAAGCTCACTTCTTATTTAATTAATATTAATATTTGTATTATTAATAAATCCAAACGCTTGAGTTTATTAATCATATAGTTACTATAATCAATATTTTCAAATTGTGGTTTAAAATATTTATTTTAGTGAGCTATGTTTATTTTAGGGTTTACAATTTTAGTTTTAGGGTTGATATACTTTGAGTTTATAATATCAATCCCTTGGGGTTATAAAACATTGAGATTTTCTAATTATTTTTTTGGGTTTAATATTATTTTGGGTTTCGAATATCAATCCATTGAATTTATTAATCTAGAAATTTGAATAATATTAAGTTTTATATTTTAAGTTCATTGAGTTACATAATATTGGATTTTCTTGATACTTTATATAATGTGAAATTTTTATATTTTTATATTTTTAATAATATGATTTTAGTTCTGTTTTTAATAAATATTATAATTAAAGGAATTATAATAATATTTATTGAAAATAAATTTATAATAAATATCATCTTACATTTATAATATTTATTACAATATTTATTGTATATTCTTAAATTATATTATAATTAGTTTATAATACTTTTTTATAAGATTATAATAATTGTTATTATAAAAAATATATCTTAAAGAAAATATAAATGTAAATTGGTATTAATAATAACAATAATATTCAAATTCATATGGAAAACCATATTATTTATAATATTATTAATTAAAAGATATTAATAACATGGTTAATATAATATTGATCATATTTTAAAAATTAATATTTATAAGATTATAAATCATAATAATTATAAAAATTAGTATTTCATGTTATTAACTTATTAACATTAAATTATTAATATTATCTAAATTGTTACATTAATATTAATAATATTGATAACTAGAAAAATTTGCATTTTATATTGTAAATATTAAATATTATCAAAACCCATCTCCTATTTCATTTAATACTAAAATTTATATGGTTAATAAATCCAAGGATTTAATCTTTTTGGTTTGATAATTTTCTAGCCACCATAATTAATATTTTAAAATTGTGGTCATCCATATTTACTTTAGTGAACTATGTTTATTTTAGGGGTTATTTTTTTTTCTCTAGGATTTATATACCTTCAGTTTATAATATCAATCCCTTGTGTTTATAAAACATTGAGGTTTTCTAATTATTCCTTTGGGTTTGTAATATCAATCCCTTGGGTATATTAATCTAAATGTTTGTATTTCGAGGGTATAATATTATTCATAGGGTTTATAATAATAATCCTAAGGTTTAATATAAATCCCTTGGGTTTATAATAATGCTAAACCATGGTCCAATGTCACATTGTAACAAGGAGTTCCTCAATATGAAAATAAACCATGGTCTACCATGGTCAACCATAGTCCAACGTCGCAGTGTGCTAAAGATTGTCCAATATGAAAATCAAGAATGGTAAACCATGGTCAACAATTTATATTTTAGGGTTTATTATATTTAGCTTACAGTATATATACCTTGTGTTTATAATAGTTATCCCTTGGGTTTAATATTGTTTCAGTGGGTTTATAATCCATTGAATTTTTAGTATCAATTCCTTTAGTTCTAATAGTAATCCCTTAAAATTTTAATCTAAGGGTTCTTATTCCTAGGGCTTAATTTTATTCATAGGGATTATAATATTAATCCTTAGGTGTAATATTATTCCCTTGGATTTTTAGTATTGATTATGTGGGTTTATAATATCAAGCCCTTGGGTTTATTAACCTAAGGGTTCATAGTTCTAGGGTGTACTATTATTCATAGGGTTCATAATATTAATCTTTGGGTTTAATATAAATCCCATGGATTTGATTAACTAAATTAGGTTGAGAATATTCATCCCTTCGGTTTAATATTACTCCCAACCATAGTCAACAATGGTCAACCATAGTCAACCATAGTAAACCATATTTATTTTAGTCAACCATGTTCATTTTAGGTTTATAATATTTATTTTAGGGTTTATATACACTAGGTTTATAATATTTATCCCTTGGGTCTAGTATTATTCCCTTGAGTTTATTAATATAAGGGTTCTTATTCCTAGGGTTTAATATTATTTATAGTGTTTAATATAAATCCCTTAAGTGAATAATCATAGTCAACCATGGTCCAATGTCACACTGTATCAAATATTCTCTCAATATGAAAATAAAATATGGTCTGCCATGGTAGATCATGTCCACCATCACATTATGCCAAAGATTGGTTGAATATGAAAATCAATCATGGTAAACCATGGTCAACCATTTCCATTTTAGGGTTTATAATATTTTTCTTAGGGTTTAAATACCTTGGGTTTATAATATTTATGCCTTGGGTTTAATATTATTCCCTTGGGTTTATAATCCCTTCAGTGTTTAGTATTAATCCATTTGGTGTTAGATTATTATATATTACATAGCAATGCAACACATAAAATATGCGGAAAATAAAAGCACACAAAACACATAAAGCCAGAGAGACACAGATATACATGGTTCACCTAGTTTGGGCTACGTCCACCCCGAACAGCCAGTCCTTCCTTTCTATTATCCAGCAAAAATGAAGAGACAAAACCTACAGCAGATCCGTTGTAATATCCTATGTTCTCTCTCACAGTCTCCCTCTCTGTTTCTCGCTCCGAGAATACACACATAATACACAGCCGCAATACAATACCCTCATATATACAAGGGGGTTGCCTTCTAGGGAAAAAAACCCTAATCTAAACATAACTTCTATTGTCAGATCATTTGCCTAATGAACGGCCCAGATTGACTAGAAATTACTATACTTTTACAAGGCAATTTTACATCTGTTTTTAGCTTCGGGGGCGCTCGGGCCTCAAATCCCCCCCGCCAGGGGGGCTCCATAACTCGGGGCACCACGCCCTTGGACCACCAGACAAAGATACAATTACGGGCAATGTTGTTTTCCCATGAAGAACAGGGGTTCAATGCTGTGATACAAAATAAAGAAGATAATGAGGCTCCACACCCAATATTTGGTTTCTAATATCAATCATTTAGATTTACTAATACAAGGGTTATTATTCATAGGGATTAATATTATTCATAGGGTTTATAATATTAATCATTGGGTATAATATAAATCCCCTTCAGCTAGGACTTACATTTTCGCCTCATGGACTCCTATATATAGAAAGGAGTTTTGGTCATTTGTATCATTCAAGAATTGTTCATTTATGTAATGTATTGGAGGTTTCCATAATAATTTCTTGCTGGTTGATCTCTATTTTATTCTATTTTTGAGCCGGTTTCATAACATTTGCAAGCCTTCGAAGGCTCTACTATGACTCATGAAGATGAATAATTGCAACATGATCTATCAAAATTACAAGAGCAAGTGCACCAAATTTCGCTCTCGCAAAGAGCAGCAAAAAATGAAATCGAAGTTTTGAAGAAAGGCGTGGAAGCAAAGATGGATGGCGTGAAGAAAGGAGTGGAATATAAGATGGATGGTTTGAAGAATGGCATGGAATCTAAGATAGATGGCATGGAAGCTGGCATGGAATCTAAGATGGATGACATGGAAGTTAAGATCGATGAGAAAATGGAAAATATGAAGAATGATCTAAAAGCAGACATGGAAGGTTTGAAAAAGTTGATACAAGAAATGTTTCCTAATGGTGAAAAGATAGTAGAGGAAACTCATGATGAGAAAAAAATAAATGTTAATTGTGATTTCATAAACTCTAATGTTGGAGGGAAGAACCACCATATTCCAAAAATGGATATGAGGAAGTTTGATGCCAAGGATCCCAGCACCAGAATGTGAAGTGATGGTTGCAAATGGAGCAACTATAAATTGTTGTGATACAAAATGTTATAAAACCAACTCCAAAAATAGAAGAAAAGAGAGATCAACGCCTTAGAAATGAGCCACTTCGAGGGGGCAACCTCCAATACATTACATAAATGAGAAATTCTTGGATGATACAATTTACAAAACCTCCTTTCTATATATAGGAGTCCATGGGGCCATAATGTAATCCTAGTGGGCCACAATGTAATCCTAGCCGACCTAACAATAATAATTTAAGGGCACAATAATAACAAAATGGGGGTTACAAGGGTACAATAATAACAATAAGGGGGTTACACTAACAACAATAAGCGACTATACTAGTAATATAGGGACCTAAAATTATATATATTGGGTTTATTGTAACACCCCCAATTCATGTGTTTGAATTTCAAAGTAGACATTTGAACTTTAATCCTAAGGGGGATAAACATTTTGTGAATGTAATTAAAAATTTAATTGAGGAAATGAATAAAATAATGTGGTGCAGATTGACCAAAATGAGAATTATGAGATTACTTGCTAAATCCATGAGGATGGATGAGGCAAATAATTCCCCACAATCTTTCAAAAATCCTTGAAAAAAATTAATTTTAAATTTAGATTTTTGAGGAAAAATCTGAATTTCCCCCAATGATGAGGAAAGTAGTTGGGAAGAGGTAAAAAGCTGGAAAAGCTGAGGAAAAGCATAAAAAAGCTTTAAAGAATCCCTAAATTGGGAAGCCTAGGCAAACAGGAAGAAAAGCATCCCTTCCGAGATCTCCGGACGCAGAATTAGAAACATGCTTTGGGGAACAATAGCTTAAATAAGCTGCTCTTGTACAGATTAGAGGTTGATCTGTTTCAAGGAGAAGACCTCAGCTCGGGGGTGAGTTCTGGGAGACAAAAGGACTCTAAGGTTGGGAGGTTGGTCAATTGCATGAGTGGTATGTCTCTAAATTTATTGATGTTATATTTCATATAGTATGAATTGGCTACATATAAAAATTTGACTGTTTATTAGAATATCAATTCTACATTTAACAGAACTGATCATAAGGAAATAATCCATGAAATTCTGTATAGTTGTAGAATTGGAGTGGTGAAGTAGAATCCAACAGAGTCTCTAAACCAGTGATTGGTTTAAATCTGAGGATACTTAATAGTTTCCACAGGAAAATTTGTGAATTTGTTGTAATCTGCTTCTGTTCCTAGCATGATTCTAATATACACATACATGAGAGAGAATTTGAATTTCCTGTATAATATTGGAAAATAGTAGGAAATGAATTGTAACTTACACTAAGCATGAGAGAACAGAAGGAGAGACTCTATAAACTGACTTCAGGGCCAACATACCATTCATATGTAATTAGAAAATTAATGGTCAAGAAAGTTGTATGTAAGCAACACATATTATAGCAGAGGAAAGCAACTGATAATTTACAAAAGACTGATCATAGACAGGTAACTTATGAAACCGTTCTGATATTATAGCATAGTAAGTAAATACAAAGGATACTTGAGTAAATATCCAACATGCATGTTCACCCCAGTCTGACATATTGAACTATATGTATTCTAGTCTTTCGTGATAATCCCAATTAAGAGGGTAAATTTGTAGATTATAAACCCCAATGTCCTCTAAACATAAAGACAGAAATGCAGGCGCATTCATCCCTGTAGACTATTTGGGATACATATTCTATGCAAAGACATAACAAATTTATTCCTCAAGTATCTACATAGAACTACAGTGTCATTCTGTTATAAATGATCATATCACTCTGGTTATCTAAACTTCAGAAAAAAAACTAGGCGTTTAGACTTTAGGGTCAGTTTAATAAAACTGGAGGAAGAAATTTAGAAAATTTTGACTAACAATAATACTATTGATTTCATTCATACATTTAAATTTGACCATCACAGAAATGAGGTTCTCCTGGAATAGGAAACTTTATATTACAGTACATTATTTACTCTAATGTCACCACAGTATGAATATCGTTATCAATTGCATGACCTGAGAGCCTAGAGGCAATAAACTACACAGAATGAAGAGTATGTGTAAAAGATATATATATATATATATATATATATATATATATATATATATATATATATATATATATAAATTAAATTTCCAAAAGTTAAGTATTACTTTCAGCCAAGTCAAAACGAGCAAAGAGAGGGTACTGCTGGAGCGGACTCATAATAACAATAACCGGAATCAAAAGTGGGTATTATAAAAACCCAGAAATGACTGATGTATATGTGGATATATGATACAATTCCAAAACAACCTTATAAAGTCCCATGAATAGAGCCCCATAATTATTCAGAGTGGGGATTTACTTATAGTGTTAAAAATAATTACAATTGTATCATTACAATATGTAAATGTCAAAATATAAACCCTATAACCAGTAGCGAAGAACGAATTCCTTCAGACAGAGTTCGGTTCATACCGACTTGCAAGGAGCGAATAAACAATTGTTAATTTTTTAAGGGAGTCACGGATCTCTGTAAGTGCGAAGAAGAGCACGACATTTACCTGCAAGAAAACAAAACCAACATCAATGAAATGTTGGAAATAGAGAGTAAAAATAACGTGAATCAAGTCAAAATGATAACTGAGGAAGGCGTAGTACCTGGAGAGGGAGAAGCCCCTACTCCCTTATCAATCTTCCACAGATAACCATGGAAGTATCATAAATAAAGGGCTACTTTCAAGAATTGACTAAAAACGAGAACCCTCCAGAGAACGAACAAGTAGAAAATTATTTCTACGCTTGGTCAAACAGCAAAGTTTCTAATCAGAGTGCTGAGGGCGTAGAATCCTTACGGCGCTGGATAAATGTATTCGTAACCAATTTCACTTGAGAAGAGGAGTGGGCTACGAAGCCATGAGAGCCTACATAAAACCTTACTTCGGAGATGGCGCATCAGAATCTCCAAGGCTAGGTAAGAAAACCCAAGCTAATCAAGTTCCGGGAAAGGTGAACGCATATTCTCTGCAAAACAAATAGAGCCTTCGTTATAATTATTCCAATAGCAGAAAACAATAATACAAAGTCGTAGTGCTGGAATGAAGAAAAACGTGAACCTCTCAATCGGAAATGGCAGCCTGTGAAATAATAAACATATAGAGAGCGAAATTTTACAAGCACTGGCAAAGGATATTACCGACGGAAATTGTTAACGCACAGGAGTAAGGCGAAGCAATGAAATGAGTCACGCCAGAGGCCATGGCGTTGTCACTCACGGTCCAGAGACAAAACAAACGCAGGGGGTGGTAAAAGAACCGCCGAGCCAAGACCAAGTTTGATTTATAACAGTGTGCCATGAATCAAAAAAGAAAACCCTAATAGCCAGATGCAATCCAAGTCGTCCACCTGGCGAGATCCGCATGGTAAAGCCACAGATCGAGGAGTTAATAGGTAAGGTAGCCTCTCTGTTCAAAAATTAATAGGACAAGCAACGAATTAAATGCAGATCGATCTGGCCATACTGTGGAAAAATCGCTTTGGAAACGAGGTGGAACAAAGCCAGTATTACGTGGAAGCAACACCACGTGATCACAACTGGAACGAGACCATCTATTACCCTTACCACGAGCGTTAAAACCTTATGGTGGCTCCGCGTGGAAGACAGATGGACGTCTTCCTCCAAATTATCATTGCACAAAATTCTAACTTTGAAATTACGTGGAGTTCCATTTAATACGCCCAAATTCACATAATTAATGATAGGACGTAAAGGAGAATGAAGGACGTATACCAGACTTGCCTAGTTGTTAATTCAAATTCTGCCAAGGTTATATTATTATTAACAAAGGATAAGGTTGGATTTGTATACGTCCATGGAATTTTATTAACATGGAATTCACGTAGAACCAATCGAATTCCCCTCTATATAATTCAATTTAGAGTCCCAAGGTTATGATATAAAATGAAGATTAATATGGAAGTGGGGTGATATAATAGGGACATTATGTTATGTTGGATATAATTATAATTAGTATAATTATAATTATTACAAATCAAGTAAATTACAATAGGGAAAGATAAAGTGGGGATGTGGATAGCAATTGAAAATTAATGATTGTGTACACTTGCAACGTAATGACAGAATGCCTCATTAGCATTAACTAGAAACAATGCAACCAACTAGAAAAAAAAAATTGGGGGAATTGGGAGGTGTGACAAATGGTATCAGAGCCCACGTTAAAAAATTGGGCTGGTGATATTGTGCTCACTGTTGCTGTGTATTCACTGTATAAATTTAATTCTGTGGAAAGAAAAAAAAAAAATTTATTGTATTTTTTTATTATTTCATTGATCTGTGTTGAGTGTGTATAGTGGTGCTGAAATGGAAGAAGGTGGTGAAATTTATGTTGATCTGCGTGATGAGGAAAATGCACCAGATCCAAATGCGCCCATGATGGCTATGTTGCGGAAATTGCAACAAGAGTTGGCTGAGATAAAAAGCCAGAATGACAAATTGTCATTAGCCAGTGAGGAGCAGGAAAAGCTCATCAGGGAATTAATTTCGCGGAATAGCCAGGAGGGCGAAGGTTCCAGAAAGAGGAAAACTGATGAGTCTGAATATGAAGATGCAGTAAGGCATCAATACAAACAGAAAAAGGAATTACAGGGGGAATTCCAGAAAATCAAGCCTCCCTCCTATGATGGGGAGAAGGAGGAGGATGTGGAAGATTGGTTATTGAACATGATCAAGTACTTCCAGGTCTATGAATATGATAGCAATCTGAAGGCCAGATTAGTTGTTTATCAGCTACAAGGCAAGGCTACCTTGTGGTGGGAGGAGACGAAAATGGTGCATGCCATTGATGAAAACACAGTCACCTGGGAAGATTTTCAGGTTAAGTTCAAGAACCGCTACCTAAATGAACGTTACTGTGATGATAAAGCAAAAGAATTTCATGAACTTAGACTGGGATAGCTCACTATAGATGAGTTTGTTACTAAGTTTACAAATTTGTTGAGATATGTACCCTACATAAGGGAAGAGAAGGAAAAATTTCAAAGATTTCTAAATTGCTTGCCCGCTGTATAGAAAGGGAAAATCGAGTTTGACAACCCAAAAACAATGGATGAAGCTGTTAGAAAAGCCAGATTATGTTACCAACAGTTCAAGGGAAAATCTGAACAAGGGAAAAGCTGGGTAAATAAAAATGAGTTCAAAGGGAGGAAACAGAAACCAGCCTATTTGAAAATTTTTGGCAGAGACCATCAGCGGAAAAAGTTTAATAAACCCAAAGAAAGCCAAACTGCTCAGTCCCAAGTAGCTTCCAAACAAATAGATGGAGACAGTAAAAAGGAAGGGACAGTCAAAATGAGAGAGCCCCTAAAATGTTGGGGCTGTGGAGAATCCCATCTTTTAAGGGACTGTCTGCATCGAAACATTCATATGCTCATGAGGGATCGAGAAGCGACAACAGTAAATGATATAGCCAGAAATATACCAACTATCAGTGCAGCCTTAGAAAATCGGCAAGCAGAACATCAAGCAACCATGGTGGCAATGGAGGGTAAGATTTTTTACCTATCTGTTACTGTTCTAATTGATCCATGTGCTTCTTTGAGTTACATTAGTCCCAATATTGTAGAAAAATGTAACTTGAAAACTGAAAAATTTCAACAGTCATGGCTGGTATAGCTGGCCACTGGAACTAAGAGAAAGGTAACACATAAACTGCCCAGAACAGAAATAAAATTAAATGAGCTTCAAACAGAAGTAAATTTGAACATTCTTCCCTTAGGGTCATATGATCTACTGATAGGAATGGACTGGCTGGAAAAGAAGAAAGCCTTGATGAACTGCTGGGATAAGACTTTGCATTGTGTAGATGAGGAAGGGAAACCTTTTATTCTCAAAGGGAAACAAAAAACCTATTTCTGTAAGACAGATTTCAACATTACAATTAAAAAGAACAGCTAGAAAAGGATACCAAATTTATGCAGTGCATGTGGAAGAAACAGAACAGAAAACTGAAGAGGAATTACTGGATGCGGTACCAGTAATAAGAGAATTCAAGGAAGTTTTTCCAAAGGAAATCCCTCATCTTCCCCCGAAAAGAGAGATTGATTTCTCAATCGATCTGGTGCCGGGAGCAACACTTGTCTCCTGAGCGGCTTACTGAATGAGTCCTCCTGAACTGATGGAACTGAAAATGAAATTGCAAGAACTATTAGATAAAGGGTATATCAGACCGAGTGTATCTCCTTGGGGAGCACCGGTGTTGTTCGTGAAAAAGAAAGATGGAACCTTTAGGATGTGCATTGATTATCGTCAACTAAATAAGTTGACCATTAAAAAAAGATACCCTTTGCCTAGAATTGATGATCTTTTTGATCAAGTGAGAGGGGCTTCAGTATTTTCAAAAATTGACTTAAGAACTGGTTATCACTAGCTTAGAATTAAAGAAGAATACATCAGCAAAACAACCTTTCGAACCAGGTATGGTCACTACGAATTTGTAGTCCTACCTTTCGGTTTGACAAATGCCCCTGCCACATTTATGTGCCTAATGAACAGTGTGTTAAACAAGTACTTGGATAAATTTGTCCTTGTGTTCATAGATGATATCCTAGTTTACTCAAAAAGTGAGGAGGAACATAAAGAACACTTGAGGATAGTATTGCAAACTCTAAAGGAAAATCAGCTATATGCCAAGTTTAGAAAATGTGAATTTTATAAAGATAAGATCCAATACTTGGGTCATATTATTTCTGAACAAGGCCTTGCGGTTGACCCTGAAAAGATAAAGGCTATAAAAGAATGGCCTGTACCAGCTGATGTTTCAGCAATGAGATCATTCATGGGGATTGCAGGCTATTATCACAGATTTGTAGAAATATTTTCTGCCATAGCACATCCCATCACATCATTACAAAGGAAAGGTGTCAAGTTTGAATGGACGGAAAAATGTCAAAACAGTTTTGACCAATTAAAACTGAAACTTACTACAGCCCCTATACTGAAAATTGCAGATCCTGATAAAGAATTTGTGGTATGTATGGATTCCTGTAGAGAAGGATTGGGAGGAGTTATTTTGCAGGAAAATTCAGTTATTGCCTATAAATCTAGGAAACTGAAGATACATGAAGAGAATTATAGTGCCTATGATTTAGAATTAGCAGCTGTTATCCATGCTTTGAAAATGTGGCGGCACTATCTTCTTGGAAAGAAATTGACCTTGATGACTGATCATATTAGTCTCAAATATTTCTTTTCCCAAACTGATTTGAATGCCAGACAAGCCAGATGGCTGTCCTTTTTAAGTGAATTTGATATGGAGATAAAACACATTAGAGGGAAAGAAAATAAAGTTGCCGATGCCTTGAGTAGAAATGTGTGTCATAATATCAATAGTATTGGAAGCAGTGCTCAGATGGATGTAGAAGAGTTGGTGAATAAGGTAGCAAACCAAGACACAAATTATGAAACACTTCTGGTGAAATTACAGAAAAAGGAGAAAAGTGATTTCACTCAAAACCAAAAAGGGCTGATCTGTTATAAAAACAGATTGTATATTTCCAATGTAGATTCCTTAAAAAGGGTAATTTTGGATGAGTACCACAAACAACCATACGCAGGACATCCAGAATATCAGAAAATGTTAACAGCCCTGAAAAAGAAGTTGTTCTAGCTAGGAATGAAGAGAGATGTAGCAGAATACTTAAGTAGATGCATGGAATGTCAACTGGTCAAAGTTGAACATCAGCATCCTGCTGGCCTTTTAAACCCTTTACCGATTTCAGAATGGAAATGGGACACAGTTTCCATGGATTTCATAACAGGGTTACCCAAAACCAAATACCAGCATGATTCTGTAATGGTAGTAGTAGACAATCTAACCAAACCTGCTCACTTTATACCAGTGAAATCTACCTTTGGGACAACTCAAGTAGAAAATGTGTTCCTGAAGGAGGTAATGAGGCTCCATGGGGTTCCGAAGGTGATTGTTTCTGATAGAGATGCTAAGTTTACAGCAGCCTTTTGGAAAGGGCTGTTTGGAGGTATGGGCACTAAATTGAATTTTAGTACCGCTTTCCACCCTCAGACCGATGGCCAAACGGAAATAACTAATCAAATTTTGGAGGATATGCTGAGAATGTATGTGATGGATAGACCCTAAAAGTGGGAAGACTACTTTCATTTAGTTGAATTTACCTATAATAACAGCTACCAATCCTCCATCAAAATGATTCCGTTTGAGGCACTGTATGGAAGGAAGTGTCGTACTCCTCTGAGCTAGAGTCAGCCAGAAGATAAGCTAATGTTGGGACCAAATGCTTTACAAGAGATGGAAATAATTGTCAAACAGATACAAAGAAACATCAAGACAGCACAAGATCTCCAGAAGAATTATTCTGATAAGAAAAGAGTGCACCGAGAATTTAAAGTGGGGGAGCATGTATATTTGCATGTTAAACCAAAAAAGAGTACCCTTTATGTGGGAAGTTGTGCAAAACTGGCCCCTAGATACTGTGGTCCTTACGAAGTATTAGAAAGGGTGGGACTAGTGGCTTACAAGCTGGCCTTACCACCCCATGTTAGAGTTCATGATGTATTTCATGTTCCGTTATTGAAAAGATAGGTGCATGATGCTTCTCACATAGTTGATTGGAATGTTGTATAGGTGGAACCAGAAGGGGATTTTCTGCCAGAACCGCTACAAATATTGGAGAGGGAAGAAATTTAATTGAGAAGAAGAACAGTAGCAAAAGTAAAGGTGCAGTGGAAGCACTTTACTGCTGAAGAAGCTACCTGGGAAAGAGAAGCTGAAATGATGGAAAAATATCCATTTTTATTTGCAAAATGAACTCTAGTAGTTGAATAAAAACACTAAGGACAACCTTTATTTTCAGAGGGGGAATATGTAACACCCCCAATTCATGCGTTTGAATTTCAAAGTAGACATTTGAACTTTAATCCTAAGGGGAGTGGACCCCAAAGGATAAACATTTTGTGAATGTAATTAAAATTTTAATTGAGGAAATGAATAAAATAATGTGGTGCAGATTGACCAAAATGAGATTTATGAGATCACTTGCTAAATCCATGAGGATGGATGAGGAAAATATTTCCCCACAATCTTTCAAAAATCCTTGAAAGAAATTAATTTTAAATTTAGATTTTTGAGGAAAAATTAGAATTTCCCCAATGATGAGGAAAGCAGTTGGGAAGAGGTAAAAAAAGCTGGAAAAGCTGAGGAAAAGCATAAAACAGCTTTAAAGAATCCCTAAATTGGGAACCCTAGGCAAACAGGAAGAAAAGCATCCTAAGATTTTGGACGCAGAATTAGAAACATGCTTTGGGGAACAATAGCTTAAATAAGCTGCTCTTGTACAGATTAGAGGTTGATCTGTTTCAAGGAGAAGATCTCAGCTCGGGGGTGAGTTCTGGGAGACAAAAAGGACTCTAAGGTTGGGAGGTTGGTCAATTGCATGAGTGGTATGTCTCTAAATTTATTGATGTTCTATTTCATATAGTATGAATTGGCTACATATAAAAATTTGACTGTTTATTAGAATATCAATTCTACATTTAACAGAACTGATCATAAGGAAATAATCCATGAACTTCTGTATAGTTGTAGAATTGGAGTGGTGAAGTAGAATCCTACAGAGTCTCTAAACCAGTGATTGGTTTAAATTTGAGGATACTTAATAGTTTTCCACAGGAAAATATCTGAATTTGTTTTAATCTGCTTCTGTTCCTACCATGATTCTAATATACACATACATGAGAGAGAATTTGAATTTCCTGTATAATATTGGAAAATAGTAGGAAATGAATTGTAACTTACACTGAGCATGAGAGAACAGAAGGAGAGACTCTATAAAATGACTTCAGGGCCAACATACCAGTCACATGTAATTAGAAAATTAATGGTCAAGAAAGTTCTATGTAAGCAACACATCTTATAGCAGAGGAAAGCAACTGATAATTTACAAAAGACTTATCATAGACAGGTAACTTATGAAACCATTCTAATATTATAGCATAGTAAGTAAATACAAAGGATAGTTGAGTAAATATCCAACATGCATGATCACCCCAGTCTGACATATTGAATTATATGTATTCTAGTCTTTCGTGATAATCCCAATCAAGAGGGTAAATTTGTAGATTATAAACCCCAATGTCCTCTAAACATAAAGACAGAAAAGCAAGTGCCTTCATCCCTATAGACAAGTTGGATACATATTCTGTGAAAAGACATAACAAATTAATTCCTCAAGTATTTGCATAGAACTACAATGTCATTCTGTTATAAATGATCATATCACTCTGGTTATCTAAACTTCCAAAGAAAAAAGAAAAAACATGCATTTAGACTTTAGGGTCAGTTTAATAAAACTGGAGGAAGAAATTGAGGAAGTTATGACTCACAATAATACTATTGATTTCATTCAGATATTTAAAATTTTACCATCACAGAATCTATGTTCTCCTGGAATAGGAAACTTTAGATTACAGTACATTATTCATTCTAATGTCACCACAGTATGAATATAGTTAGCAATTGCATGGCCTGAGAGCCTAGAAGCAATAAACTACACGGAATGAAGAGTATGTGTAATATATATATATATAAATTAAATTTCCAAAAGTTAAGTATTACTTTCAGTCAAGTCAAAACGAGCAAAGAGAGGGTACTGCTGGAGGGGACTCATAATAACAATAACTGGAATCAAAAGTGGGTATTATAAAACCCAGAAATGACTGATGTATATGTGGATATATGATACAATTTCAAAACAACCTTATAAATTCCCATGAACAGAGCCCCATAATTATTCAGAGTGGGGATTTACTTATAGTGTTAAAAATAATTACAATTGTATCATTACAATATGTAAATGTCAAAATATAAACCCTATAACCAGTAGCGAAGAACGAATTCCTTCGGACAGAGTTCGGTTCATACCGACCTGCAAGGAGCGAGTAAACAATTGTTAATATTTTAAGGGAGTCACGGATCTCTGCAAGTGCGAAGGAGAGCACGACATTTACCTGCAAGAAAAAAAACGAACATCAATGAAATGTTGGAGATAGAGAGTAAAAATAACGTGAATCAAGTCAAAATGATAACTGAGGAAGGCGTAGTACCTAGAGAGGGAGAAGGCCCTACTCCCTTATCAATCTGCCACAAATAACCATGGAAGTATCATAAATAAAGGGTTACATTCAAGAATTGACTAAAAACGAGAACCCTCCAGAGAACGAACAAGTAGAAAATTATTTCTACGCTTGGTCAAACAACAAAGTTTCTAATCAGAGTGCCGAGGGCGTAGAATCCTTACGGCGCTGGATAAATGTATTCGTAACCAGTTGCACTTGAGAAAAGGAGTGGGCTACGAAGCCATGAGAGCCTGCGTAAAACCTTACTTCGGAGATGGCGCATCAGAATCTCCAAGGCTAGGTAAGAAAACCCAAGCTAATCAAGTTCCGGGAAAGGCGAACACATATTCTCTGCAAAACAAATAGAGCCTTCATTATAATTATTCCAATAGCAGAAAACGATAATACAAAGTCGTAGTGCTGGCATGAAGAAAAACATGAAGCTCTCAATCGAAAATGGCAGCCTGTGAAATAATAAACATATAGAGAGCGGAATTTTACAAGCGCTGGCAAAGGATCTTACCGACGGAAATTGTTAACGCACAGGAGTAAGGCGAAGCAATGAAACGAGTCATGCCAGTGGCCATGGCGTTGTCACTCATGGTCCAGAGACAAACCAAACGCAGGGGGAGGTAAAAGAACCACCGAGCGAAGACCAAGTTTGATTTATAACAGTGTGCCTTGAATCAAAACAACAAACCCTAATAGCCAGATGCAATCCAAGTCGTCCACCTGGAGAGTTCCGCATGGTAAAGCCACGGATCGAGGAGTTAATAGGTAAGGTACCCCCTCTGTTCAAAAATTAATATGACAAGCAATGAATTAAATGTAGATCGATCTCGCCATACTGTTGAAAAATCGCTTTGGAAACAAGGTGGAACGAAGCCAGTATTACGTGGAACCAACACCACGTGATCACAACTGGAACGAGACCATCTATCACCCTTACCACGAGCGTTAAAACCTTATGGTGGCTCCGCGTGGAAGACAGATGGACGTCTTCCTCCAAATTATCATTGCACAAAATTCTAACTTGGAAATTACGTGGAGTTCCATTTAATACGCCCAAATTCACATGATTAATGATAGGACGTAAAGGAGAATGAAGGACGTATACCAGACTTGCCTAGTTGGTAATTCAAATTCCGCCAAGGTTATATTATTATTAACAAAGGATAAGGTTGGATTTGTATACATCCATGGAATTTTATTAACATGGAATTCACGTAGAACCAATCGAATTCCCCTCTATATAATTCGATTTAGAGTCCCAAGGTTATGATATAAAACGAAGATTAATATGGAAGTGGGGTGATATAATAAGGACATTATGTTATGTCGGATATAATTATAATTAGTATAATTATAACTATTACAAATCAAGTAAATTACAATAGGGAAAGATAAAGTGGGGATGTGGATAGCAATTGAAAAGTAATGATTGTGTACACCTGCAACGTAATGACAGAATGCCTCATTAGCATTAACTGGAAACAATGCAACCAACCAGAAAAAAAAAAAATTGTGGGAATTGGGATGTGGGACATTTATAATATTTATGCCTTGGCTGTAATATTACTCCATCGGAATTTTAATATTATTCCCTTGGGTTTATAATCCCTCGGTTTTAAGTATTAATTTGTTTGGTTTCTAATATCAATCCCTTAGATTTATTAATATAAGGGTTCTTATTAATAAGGATTAATATTATTCATAGGGTTTATAATATTAATCATTGGGTCTAATATAAACCCTCTTGGTCTATAATCATGGTAAACCATGCTCCAATGTCACATTGTGACAAAGATTTTCTCAATATGAAAATCAAACATGGTCCAATATTGCATTGTGAGAAAATATTATCTACATTTGAAAATAAATCATGGTCAATGATGGTCAACCATGTTGCAATGTCGCATTGTGATAAATAGTTTCTGAATATGATATCAACCATGGTGAACCATAAAAATTTTAGGGTTTATAATATTTATCTTAGGGTTTATATACCTTAGTTTTATAATATTTATCCATTGGGTGTATTATTATTCCATTGTGTATTTTATATTTATCCCTTGGGTTTATTATTCCTGTGGGTTTATAATATCAATCCCTTGGGTTTATTAATCAAAGGGTTCATTTTCCTAGCATGTACTATTATTCATAGGGTTCCTAATATTTATCCTTGGGTTTAATATAGATCCCATGGATTTATTTAATTAAATTGGGTTATTAATATTCATCCATTGGGTTCAATATTACTCCCAACCATATTCAACCATAGTCAACCATGGTCAATCATAGTCCACCATAGTCAACTATATTTATTTTAGTCAACTATTCTTATTTTAGAGTTTATAATATTTATTTTTTGTTTTATTTATGTTATGTTTATAATATTAATCCTTGAGTTCTAACATCCATGGTTAGCCATCTTGCAATGTTGCATTGTGATGAAGATTGTATCAATATGAAACTCAACCATGGTTAACCATGATAATTTTAGGGTTTACAATATTTATCTTAGGGTTTATATATATTAGGGTTATGATATTTATCCCTTGGGTGTACGTTATTCCATTGGACTTTTAGTACTCATCCCTTGGGTTTATTATTCCAATGGCTTTATAATATCAATCCCTTGGGTTTATTAATATAAAGGTTCATATTCCTAGCCCATAATATTATTCATAGGGATCGTAATATTATTCTTGGGGTTTAATATAAATACCATGAATTTAATTAACTAAAATAGGTTGATAATATTCATCCATTGGTTTTAATATTACTCGCAACCATCGTCAACAATATTTATTTTAGTCAAGCATTTTTATTTTAGGGTTTACAATTTTATTTTAGTTTTTATGTACCTTAGGTTTATAATATTAATCCCTTAGGTCTAATATTATTCCCATCGATTTATAAAATATTAGGGTTTTATAATTAATCCATTGGGTTTATTATTCCCTTGGGTTCATAATATCAATCAATTGGGCTTATTAATTTAAGGGTTTTTTTTCTATTGGTAAATGTGGTTAACCATGTCCAATTTCGCATTGTGACAAAAATGTTCTCAATATGAAAATCGACCATGGTCAACAATGGTCCAACCTCACATTATGACAAATATTTTTTGAATATGAATATCAACGTTGGAAAATCATAGTTAACCATGTTTATTTTAGAGTTTCTAATATTTATCTTAGGGTTTATTTGTGTTGCATTTATAATATGAATCCATTGGGTTTAATAGTATTCGCTTGGGTTTATAATCAGTTGGGATTTTAGTACTAACCCCTTGGGTTTATAATATTAATCTCTTGGGTTTATTAATCGAAGGGTCCATATATCTAGGGTATAATATTACTAATATGGTTTATAATATTAATCCTTGGGTTTGATATCAATTTGTTGGGCTTATAATGATGCTCAACAATGGTTAGCGATTTTCTAACGAAACTTTATGACAAATATTGTCTCCATATGTAGATCGAACATTTTAAAACATCATAACCCATAATAAACTATGGTAAACCATTTCCAACTATTTTTGGCCAAGGTCAATCATGGTCAACCATGGTACAATGTCACATTATCGAAAATATTGTCTCAGTATGAAAGTAAACCATGGTCAACCATGGTCCAATGTCGCATTGTGACAAAGGTTACCTCAATATAAAAATCAATCATGGTAAACGACACTTAAACATGTTTATTTTAGGTTTTATATACCCTGCACTTATAATATTAATCACTTAGGTTTATAATCATTTACAGTTTTAGTACTAACCCCTTGGGTGTATAATATCAATCCCTTGAAGTTTATTAATCTAAGGGTTCACATTCATAGAAAAAGATTCTCTTAATATGAAAATAAACCATGCTCAATTTTTGTCAACAATAGTAAATCATTCCCAGTGGTCTTCGACCATGGTCAATCATAGTTAACCATAGTCTAATGCCACATTTTTCTAGAAATTTGACCGTCATTGGATTGTGACAAACATTGTGTCCATGTGATAATCAATATAATAATTATTATTGTGATGTTATAAATATATAAATTAAAACTATATAAATATATAAATTATATAGAGTTAACAAATCAAACTTATAATATTAATAAATTTCTATAAAATTTCAACACTATAAAATTTTAATTAAACTTAACTAGGGAAAAAAGCTTCCAAACCTTAAACACACTTAAAATACAACGATCTTGGATATATATGGTTTTCATTCATGTTGTGGCATCGTCTATGAAAAAAACTAGTAAGTGTATTAAATTGCTTTTAAACCAAGTGCGTCCAATCGTATGACGTGAGCAGTGGAACAACATTCTCAAACTCACGTATGGCGCTGCACCTCTTGACATTGCACTTGTCATTAATAATTCACAAGTGAGGACAACCCAATACGTTAATGGAATACTCACAACTTGTTTGAATTATAATGTGAGTAGCAATGTCAGTGAAATAGGTGGTGGGTATGCATAGCATGGACCATTCTATGTCATAATACTAAAGATTTTGTTGAGAATATGATATGGATGATTACAAGTTTTTGGATGACAATATATGTAAAATAAAAGTACCCGTCATCAAGATGTTAACGAATAGTTGTTAAAGGATTTTTATGTAAAATTTTACAAGGTTTTTACAGAATAAGATGCTCACTTTTCTTTGTAATTTGATTGGCTTTCACGGTAAGTAGTGTGTATATTTTTCTTGGAAAGCAATTATAATGAGTGTTTAACAGTTCTTAAAGGAGTTTTATGTAGGTTTTTACAAGGTTTCTACAGAACAAGATGGTCACTTTTTTTTGTAAATTGATCGGCTTTCACGGTAAGTGGCAAGTGTATTTCTCTTGGAAAGAAATTATAATGAGGGTTTTCTCTTTCGTGAAATAAATTGTTAAAAGAATATGGATCTTTAGGTAGTATAGTAATTTTTTAAATATTAATTTAAAAATAACGAATAAAATTAAAAAATATTAAGTAGTCTTAGATGTTTTTTCAAAATTATTTTAGAAATATATTAGAAATATAAAGAAACAACATTTTAATGTATGGGATATCATGTTAATTATCTATATTATGGTCTTGATTATTTATGTGAGTGATATATGCCGATATTAATTGCAAAAGTATGTGAGTATGATAAATGCATTATGTTGGAAGTAATAGACTATTTATTAATTAAGAAATACTGAAATACGTTATTAGAATAAATCAAATAATTCATTTAAATGTATTATATATAATTAAATTTTATATACAAAGTTTAATTTGTGTTAAATTTTATTGTGTAATTATAGTTATAAATGGTGTAATATCCTTGATATGGAAATAATATGTCATTAACATTATAAATATATCACATCACAATGGTGTTGAGTGGTCATTAAAAATATGTTGAAACTCTTAAAAAAAACTTATTTAAATACAAGTAATGTCCTTAACCAAGAACCATGATGAAAATTTGACATTCAATCCATCACCATAAGAGTGGATCTGAAAATGGGTTTTAATGCATTTAAAGTATTGCAAAAGGTACATTACACTGCTAGCAAGACAATTATTATAAATGTGGAATTTCAACCCTTACAATTTGAAGGGTGGAATCAAGTTCTTATAGTGTAGAAAAGAGAATTCAAATTGCGCATTATAATTAAAATTGTTTTAAATTTAGAATTCCAACATCAAATTCTTTAATGTTTGGGATGATCCTGTAAAAAAATTTCTGGGATGTATTTCCACTTAATAAGTGAAGGGAATACCATGAGTAAACCTAATTTCAAGTGAGAACATATTCATAATTATATCTTGTATAAATGTTAATAAAAAATATAAACTTATCAATGCTATGTATTTTCTGGTATAATAAAACCTAGACATAATCTAACCTTAGTAATTCTAAGAATAAGGGGAATAGTATTGTTACATGATGGATTGCATATTACAAAGAGCTTAGATTTATGCATAGGTCTACATATTTTAAGTTTCAATAGTATTTATGTTATGAGCTATAATTAATGATGTGTCTTACTCATAATTATTATGTATTATATGATGTTCATGTGTAGAACACACATTATTTTTCTGATGACACTAGTTCTCTAGAGAAGGAAATCCATGTCAAAATTTACCATTATGTAGCAAAGTACCACATAAATAATATAGAGTTTGGTTTTGTGTTCTATTGAAATTTTAGTTATCATAGGAACCTAGCTTATGTACATATGTGTAATATTCCCATTTTTGGTATCACCCATGATAGGGCTAGGAGGGACTTCCAGGGTTAGGAGCAGACAGGTCACATATACGGATTGGTGCTATCAGTGGGCTCAGGGGATTTTTGGAGGAGTTTTAAGGAGTTTTCATTGTGTCTAGAGGCATTCGCTTGATATACTCCATCATCTGAGCAGTTTGGCTTTCGTTCTGAGGCATTCTGATAACTTTCAAAAATTTGAGTTATTTATGGGCTTAACTCAGTTGATTAAGCTCAAGGTGGCATTCCGGGAGGAATACATGATGGAACACCTTATTGTAATAGCTCATTGGAACCAGGACGAGAATACCTACATGGTGGGACAGTTAGACACTAATTTCAGTGACCGGAGGAGGCGTGGTAGTCGATTTACCCTTTTCTACATTAAAAGGGAATATTTTATAATATTTTAATAAAAGGGAAAAGTGCTCCATGAATAAAATAGTAATAAAATAATGCTCTAGAAGGCTCCAAGGGATCTATAAAAGAAAGAGAGGAAGCCATTGGGAGATATCTTTGGAGTAGATCATTTTCTTGTGTATGAGAGGTTTGAGGACGTGGTTCTCTACTTCAGCAATAGCCCTAGGACAGAAACCATCGGGTGATTTGTGAGTGTTGGACGCAAACCCAATACTCTTGAGGAGACTTCACTTAGAAGTTTCACAGAGCTTCAGAGTTTGGTGTGAGGATCACTCATATCTTCAACTTGGGCTTCATCATTTTCAGTAGGTTCAGTGACATCTGTTGCTGGAGGGAGAGTGCAGTAGTTCAGTTTTGGGAGGCCATCATCGTGTAGCAGTGCAGCAGATTATATTGTTGGCCAGTTTTCTATCTCGACACTTTCTGGGTCAGATCTATGTAAACCCCTCTTATTGTCTATAATAAAAGCTCAGATTCTTCTATTCTATATGGTATTTGATTGTAGTAGTTATGTGTTTAATTTTAGATGGCAATCTTTTGTTCAATAAATCTTGATTTTGCGGCATTTTGTGGACTTTATTTATTTATCTGCATTTTTAGTAAAAATATCCCATAAAGGATATTACAATATGCTAGTTATGTAATTAAGTATGTGAGGGAAGGAGCCTTGAGCCTAGAGAGGCTGTACAGTCAATTCTACCACAAAAATTGATTGTATGTAATAATTATGAAGGTTACGATGGTGATGTTAACAACAAAAACTCTGTAGTAGGCATTTGCATTTAGTTCTATGTTCTTATGAACATTTGAAAGGTTATTGTAATTTGGCCTATGTTATGAACCTATAATTGAGTTTAGAATGAAAAATGAGATATCATGATGATATTATGGATCGTATCATGATATATAAAGTGCTAAATATAATAATTATATCGAGGAATATGATATAAACATAACTTACGTTAAATTGTGTTTTAATTTTTTCAGTCAATTTTTGGTCATTACTTTGAATTTATGGTAGTTAATGTAAGTGGCTAAGAGTAATAATATCAACTATGAATTTATGTAAGGATTACATAATGGTCAGGTAAAAAATTGTAAGAATAAATTCTAATCTTTGTAATGACTATGATTTATACTTAAGAGGGACTCTCCACATCGTTGAATTCTAACCAATTTAAAAATAGAAACTTTGAAACTTTGAGGGACTTTTTTTTATTAAGGGGAAGGAACTTGGAGAGTGGTAATGGTACATGTAAAAAAGCCAAAGACCAAACTTCATAAGTATCAGATAAACATATATAATATAAAATTGAGACATTTGAAGTAAAATTATGAGAAAATAAAACATTAAAGATGAGAAAATAAAACATTAAAGATGAATAATTGTAGAGCATGCAATTGAACTTTGTTGAAATTCATTCTTAGTCTATAAATTGTTACTAACCTATCTGTAGAGTATATATATTTTTTAAAACATAATTGCATTTTGTAATACCCATGTATCGATAGAGAACATATTATGCCTGGTTCTTCATGAAGATATAAATAATATATAATCAATATTTAGCTTGTGATGATCTAATCTATATGAATTAAGAGAAGGTGACTGGTGAAGAAAAACAATTAAAAAAAACTATGACGTGGCCACACTTAATACTAATCAATTAAAAATATCATAGTCAATGTTAATCATGAGAAACATTTGTGCACCAATCTCATGAGTGATGACTATGCATAATACCACTAATAATGCTAGATTATTTAATTAGATAACCAATAATGTTATAATGTTATTACTAGTGGTCTAACTAGTAGTACATACATTAAATGTGGGTGTTCTATACGGAAGTTACGAAGAATAAATTTACATTATAGTGGTGTATTTGTGTTACTTAAATTTTAAGTTGTAATAAAATGGAGTGAAAACATAGTAAGGTATCCACTAAATATGCGTAGTGACGATAAATATATTAATGGCCTGAGCATGTTTTAATCATGAGAAAGTCTAGTAAGATATATAAATTAGGGTTTTCTATTAAGGAAATGGTGTACAAGTTGTGTAATGATATATATTTTTTGGTTATGAATAACCTAATTTCATGATGAACATTCCATATTTTGGTCATACATAGTTAGAAATGTGATAGTACTTTATTTATTTCTTAGTATCTATTTCCGCACAATTATACTCATGTATATTTTTTTATATGTGTATATATGAACCTATTTATGTGCTGAATTATATTATTTTTATTGTTATAAGTTCACGATACTGTAGTTGTGTAATTAATTGAAACATACGAATTAAAATGTGGAATTTTGGAATGTGGATACTAGCTCAAAATTATGTTCTGGACGTAGTATAAATAAATATACATTTCTTAATTTCATTTTAATAAAATTATATATTTTCATATGAAATTCGTGATGTAATTATATCGATATAAATTATTTGTGAGATAACCTACAAGTTGAAGAGCTATGTAATAGTGAAATGTTTATTGTATTGAGGTATCATCTATGTCATGGACATAAATAAAATTGTGCATACTCTATGTTTTATTTAAACTATTTGATTTATAATTTCAAATACAAGTACATTTTACAATAAATGTGGTTTATGTTTGATTTAAATTATTTGATTTATAATTTCAAATACAAGTACGTTATACAATAAATGTTAAATGTGGTTTAGGTAAGATGCATACGTTTCCTACAATGGTTTTCAAAAACATGACTCTAGCAATAGTATTTACATAGAATAAATTGATAAGAGTGTTAAACTTAGTATTATCCTGAAGGGTCGATTTTTTAATAATAATGTATCCTAAACTTGATATTCTAACTTTGATTATTAATTAATGAATTATTATAACAATGTTATTTATTATTACTAAATGATGCATTTTTCTTACCATCCTATATGATTCGTTATGAATATATAGGAACTATGCATTAGAGGTAATTATTTTTTAACATAAGTACATGCATAAGATATATGTATACTTGTTATGCATATATACACTACAAACATACAATACAATTGATGTAGTACTTATTAAATATTTCATTAATGGGTTAATGGTTATGTAAATATATGAAATGCATAAACATCTAGGGAAATTAGACACCCATATGTACTTTTATTATTAGCTTGTATGATAAATTAAATGGTTATGGTGGGTATTCATAAAGTTTGAAGAAAATTTCCAAGTTGAATTTATACTTATCACGGGAAGAAACACTTTATATTTTATTTATTGTTATTTAATGTAATTTATTTATTATTTGTATCTTAATCAACTTGTATCCCAAAAAATCTATAATGGGAGTTCGGTGACTACTAATGATGCTGGTTGAGGAGACTTGGAGATGGTATATGGAAACTTGATAATAGAGAGGAGAAATTTATGTTCAGGGAGATGTGGAGAAGTTGGAGTTTTCTATTGGATTGGAGAATTATTAGAAGAAATATTCTCTTATGAAAACCATGTTAGAGCATATTTTGAATTATTATCTTCAATTTCCAAGTACAATGTGATATGAAACTTAAAGGTTTCTTGGACCTAGGAAGCTTACTAGCCTCCTAGAGGGTTGGAAGGCTAATTTTGTTTCATATTGAGAAAATGGTGAAAGAATACTTTGGAGGTATCATGTTATTACTAGTTATAATAAATTACAAATGATTTAAATAAAATGAAAGAGTATGCATTTTCCTATGCATTTTAGTATATTTTTGTTGAAATGTTTAAATTGTAAACTAGAGCTATTATACAATCATTTTCTTACACCTTATCCTATAAAATATCACCTAAATTCAAAATATTTATTATTCCAAAAATGTAAAATATCTATGATTATGATTTAATCCATTCAATTTAAAAAAGTAAAAAATAAATTATATTAAAATAAATCCCTTAAAGCATAAATATGTAGATGACTCGAGAGTATTGTATTGGATACCATCCTTTTCATGATTAGGAAATCATGGAAGGGTGTTACAAATCCATTTCCCTAATAAGCCATGATAGTATCTTAATCACAATATCACATCTCTTCCATGATTTCTCCATTACTTGTATGCTCGACAATGGTTCATAGGTTAATTAGATTTCCAAATCCATCACCGATATAGTAAACATTCTAGTGGATCGTCATACTCATCACTATTTTATTGTATGGAAATATCATTGTTCCTCTTTTTGGATCACCCACACTTTAACTATATCATTTACTATGACCCCAAATTTTAGAGAAAAATCATTTGTGATATGATTGATATGGATTTTTCTAGCCCATTAGTCAATAAACCTTAAAAGTATAATGGTAAGGCACAATATGATGTACTAAAAAACTCTTACCATCTAAATAATGATAACTCCAAACATATTATACATATTAATCTTCAATAACCTTGTGATTTCCATCTTAGAGTTAAAAATAATTCATTAATCTTTATCTGGTAGCATATCATTTACTTATGACCCCAAATTTTAGAGAAAAATCATTTGTGATATGATTGATATGGATTTTTCTAGCCCATTAGTCAATAAAACTTAAAAGAATAATTGTAAGGCACAATATGATGTACTAAAAAACTCTTACCCTCTAAATAATGATAACACCAAACATATTATACATATTAATCTTCAATAACCTCGTGATTTCCATCTTAGAGTTAAAAATAATTCATTAATCTTTATCTAGTAGCATTATCCACAACATCATTTTAACATGATGTTATTCCTAATTTGTAGTCCAAGGCTCATTTTGTAGTTTTGGAGGACTGTTGCACACATATTATGTAAACGTTTGTGTTAATTTATTGTCAACCAAAGTTTCCTTTAGACATCACCTTAGGAGACAAAATTTAAAAACTTTTTCTTTTCTCACATTTCATAAACTTCTCTTCTTACATGGAAGTTTAAATGTGTTAACCTAGTAAAAAGTATTTTCAACCTAGTTTAACATTACTCATTAACTAATGCTTAATTTTAAATTTAGATTATTTCCATCTTAATAGTCAAATTATTTGGTAATCCATAATATTACTAACAAATATAATGAATCAACATTGGACACATTAATCTTGATTAATCATATTGTAGATATTAAGTTCTCTTTATTTCAAATCAAATTTTCAACATGAAAACTTGTTAATGTTGTCCACCATTCATCATATCCTATATTTTCACTACGTATGGTTAGTATCCACCTCGTATGCCTTCAACATTATTTACAATACTATTTTACCAATTTTCTAGAAAAATTAGAAGTGAATTTTTTTTTTTTGGAATGATCAAGAACCTTAATTAACTAGGATACTTTTCCTACATTATTATTGGTATTTTGTACAATTATGCATTCTTGTGGTAATTCCACTTGTTTTCCTATTTCTTATGTCTACTTAAAATTGTCTCAAAATAGTTAGATTATTATGTTTCGGTGCTAGTTCTTAAGTTCTTATTTAAGATTTATCTCTATTTTAGATGAACTGCATTTAATTGTATAAAATTATGAATTTTGTATTTTCAAAATTATTTAATATATCTCAATTTTTAAGCTATAAAAAATTAAATCTATTTAATATAAACATAAAGTTACAAATATAATTTTGAATATCAATGATGTCAATTTTACATAAAGTTAATGATGTCAATTTTGCATGACTAAGGTAAAAGTTATAGAAAAGGAATTCTATAAAAAAAAAAGTAGTATGATATTACCATATAAGGATAATCAATAATATTTCAAGGTGAAGCATGTAAGATTAAATAAAATAAATTTAAAAATAAATGAGATGAATTGGAATTTCAAAGGAATGAAATTGTAATTAATAATAAATAGAGGAAAAATAAAAATAAATAATTGTGATAGAAACAGAATTTTAAAGGAATAAAATTGAAATTAATAATAAATAGAGAAACAAAATATTTTTTTATATTAATATTAGTATGTGATAAAAATAATAATAGAAGAATTATAAAAATTAATATTATCAATATTGAAAGAAATTAATTTGTTATATTTATATTAAAAATAAAAAATTAATATTAATATTAAATTACTATATATAGATATAACTATTACTATTAAATTAGAATTTATTAAAAAAAATTAATATTGATATTAACATTTTATGAATTATTAATATGAATTCAAAGAGAGGACATAGTGATAGCTAGGGTTATTAGATGCAATTTACAGGGCGTCGACCTTTTTCACGCCACTTTTGACCCCATAGTACCCTTTTCTATAGCGATCCAATATATAATGGAATAGATTTGATCAAAATCTTTGAACTTCAAAAGAATAGCCTCAAGATTTTATCTGGCGATGGTTTCAAGCTTCATGTAGGATGTGATAATGAGTTCTCACAGGGAACAAAGCATGCAAAAGGAAATAAGGAAGTGGCGGGTCATGGGTAGATGATCATCCACGAAGAAATATGTGCAATAAAATGGAAGGGTATTTCGATCAATCGTTATCTTGGTGGCCTAGATCTAACAGATCTCATTTTTGGTAGTAGTGTTAACGGCAGACCTATATTTTTATCTAAAGAAACAAAAAATGATGTGGGCCATTTATGGATCAAAACAGTTACGTCCTCCAGGTTACAGATATAGCCGAAAAGGAAAAACTCCCAGTATATTGGTGGAGGGACATTATTTTGCCGATGGATACATACAATGTAGAAGATCCATTTAAGTGTTTTATTGATATGACAACCCCCCTCTATACATGTTCGGACATGTGATTTCTACCTCATTTCCTAGTAGAATCTGAAGAAGATGACAACGATGAAATATGGGAGAGAGCCATTTTTTTTGCCTAACTAGTGTCCATTAGAGAAAATAACTAAAGCATCACTCATGGGAAAAGGCATATTATTTCAATTTTTTTCTCAAACCCCATCTCTATGGTCGGTCCTCATGGCGTCAAAAATGATTTTTTGGTTTGAGATTTGAAATGGAAGACTCATAATAGATTCAACATTCCAATGGAGTCACAAAGTATGATATTTTCTAATAGTTCTATGAAGGCTTATCAGCAGCTACATGAATATGGCGTAGATCATAACTCCACAATTCTCATTAACCTAAGGTTTCAGGGTGGCTCGCCTGGACCAATCGATGGATCTACTTCCTTCAAAGATGCTCTTAAAGATAAATTTGTTGCATCAGGTAAATCTAAATAGATGTTAAACATACTTGGGCCCTATATTGTTGAGAATATAAAACAAGTAGCTGAAATGAAAACAATTGTAGCAGAGAAAAATAATATTTACACAACCTCTTAATTAGAGGAAATCATTTTCAACTTTAATGTTTTTTTTCCAAAACCAATAGATTTATTTAAGTGGAAACCAAACTATGAGGTTCATCAATGCCCCAAGGGCATCTTCACAGTAAAATTTGAATCAGCAGAGATCATCGAGTATGCTATACAATAGGATCCATGGTTCTAGGGTAATAAAGGAATATTTATAACCCCACGGTTCCACAATTTGATGCCAATTCAATGGAAGTCTCCAAAATGATAGTGTGAGTAAGATTGCATACCTTACTCTTTCATTTATAGCGTCCAAAAGTCCTAGAAGGATTTGGTAACCTGCTTGGGAGATACATCAAGATAGATACACAAAGAATAGAAGAAACAATGTATAACTTTGCCTGAATTTGCAATGAAGTAGACCTCAACAAAGGACTTCCTCATCGTATTATTCTGAAACATGAGAATGATTATTGGACTCAGTGCTTAGATTATGAGAATGTGACATTCATGTGTTTCTTTTGTCTACAAACATATACAAAATTCATGTCCTTTGACAAAGAAAGATACTTGAAAGAGAAATAAACCAACAAATAAGCCTAAGGGATGGAAATTCCGAGCCCACAACCTAATTAAAAGGAGGAAGAGGATCCCATAGATGAAGATAATTGAAATCCAAAATATCCCCCTACAAGTGAAGGAAGTAATTAGGAAGGAATGGTGGAAACAAGGTCGCAAAATCTAGATGCAGAAGGAAATCTTGATCAAGAAATGAAAAGGAGAAGGAAATTGGAAGATACAAATGCACTTATTCCTCTAAGAGCTCGGACAACAAACAAACAACTTGGAAGGAAATCTTGATCAAGAGAACAACAAACAACCAACTAATCATTATATTTTCCACTCCTTATCAAGGAGGATGGCAAAATGTAGAAAATAAGAACGGTATAAAAGGGGGAATAAGCATTTTTTTGTAGTCTTAGTTTCTTGTTTATGTTTGGTTTTGGCTTTCAAACACCAACTATTGACTAAAACTGTTTAGAAATATTCATGTAACTTTCAGTTTTTCATTTTTTCTTTTTCCTCTTTGGGGAATGATTCGAAAGGACAATCTAAAAGAAAACCTGCAAAATCTGAAAAATGTAATTTTGTTTCTCGATTTTCATCTTGAATAAAATTATGAATTTTTTTCGCAATTTTTTTATTAATATGAATAAAATTAAACACAAGTGAGAGGGAGAAAAAAATAAACTAACAACTGGGAAAGAAAAAAAAGTGAAACAAATGAAACCTAAAAAAAAAAGGTACACCAAATCATGTAGGACGAGAGTAATGTTACGTTTATTTACTTATTTATTATATGGTAGATCAAAGAAAGTGACCCCTAAGTAATATATAGATGAACATATCTCTTCAAATTGTTGACTTAATAATTTATATCATTTCTCAAATTTCACCAATTTCAATTTCATGATTGAAATTGAAAGTTATAACAACATATAGCCTACCAAAATATTTCATGAGGAGCACCTTGAGCATGAAAGAGATCACCAATCTAAAGTTTTCAAAAGCATATAATATGGCATAGAATAATATAATAAGGCACAAAATAAAAGCATTATGACAACATACGTGGAAGAAAACTCAGCCTTTATTCCTGAGCAATCATATTTTGTTAATATATCATACATACCTTACATTCATAATAAACCTTATATTCATGACCTCCTTACCTTACATTCAAGGCGTGATCACCAATATGTATATGTCCAAGGGTCTTGAAAAAGAAATATAATCCAACCACTTTTAAATTACCAGGTATGATCAATCAAAATACGGGATGTATCAAATATAACCTTGAGTAGGTGACAAAATTTCACGATATAGGGGTATAGATATATCATGGAAGAGGAAGTGAATGTTGTCCGGTGCGAAGGTGAGTCCGACAAAGGTAGAGCTCCTAGAGTAGTTTTTCATAAGATTGAGGACGTCATACTCCTCCACCCAATCTTGTCTTGAGAGATTGGCCTAATCTTGTCTCGAGAGATTGGGTTACTTTTAATCATGTTGCCCTTTTCTTTTTCAGTAGCAAGCTTTTCCTTATCTTCCATTCATCATGTTCTATTTTTTTTTTTCGATTTATTTCCCTTCTCTAAACTTTTTGGATCACTTTTGGAAGAGCCCAGCAGAAGACACAAAAAATAAGTACTTTTTTAATGACCATTCTTTTTAATTAAAAAATTATAACATTAATATTAATATATATATTTTTTAATTTTCAAAATTTTATTAATTAAAAAATATTTTATTAATTTGAAATTTTTATTCCCTTTAGTTTCAATTTCATGTTCACCTTATGAATTATATTTATTTTTAAATTTTATATGTTTTCTCTTACGTTCTTCACTTTAAATTTCATTTATTAATCTATTATATATTAATATCGCACTAGCTTTTATGTGTTTAGTTGTTTCATTTTCATGTATTTTAAAAGGCTATCTTGTTAAAGACAACGCATCAGTGGTATAGCTTCGTTTTTGTTCTTCAAAGTTATTTATTATACCTGCCTAGGTAAGTATATAGCGATCTCTAAGCGGTTGACTTCATATTAATTGTATTGACTTGTTTTTATATTAGTCATTTAACCAAAGTTTTCCATGCCGCTAGGAAATGAAGAAGGGAGGGTAAAGTTTAACCAATGTTTTCCTTCTTGTTGATTGGGCAAGCAACACATGGGCCTCTTATTGCAGGGTTAGGTTTAATTACCCTCAGCAATGTATTGACTTTCCAACATTATACAAGTTTGATAACTTTAGGAGTCACACTACCTTCAAAGTATCATATGTTATCCTAAGTTTTATTTTGAGCGAGTTGAAGGGTGTCGTGTACACCGCACTGGTGGCATGTGTTGTGTACACCCCACCAGTGGCATGTTAGCCATATGTCAGGCTCACATGTTGGCCATTTTTCAATGTCCCATAGCTACTATGACAAGCTACGATTCTTTGCTCTGTCTTCACTTTTGGTTCAAGCCACTCCCTTTATTTCTTTGTTAGTTTTTTCCAAGATCTCGTTCTCTATTAGTTTTTCTCCAGCTCTGGTTCTCGATATTGAAGTGCACTCGGATACACTGAAGCCACAATTGGTGGTAGCTATATAACTGACTGTTTGACTGTTGAACCAGGTCCTCCATCCATCGTCCTATCGATTAATTACTAAGCAAATATCCAACATAGCCTCCGGTGAGGTTCGCTTCCCTATATCCTCCTTTCGCAGTAGCTTCATTTCACCCTCTCACGCTAATGCGCTTTCAGGTCTTTTGTGTTCGCCTGCGTTATCCTTCAAACTTCATGGAGCATGGAGCATCGAGATCGCATCTTGTTTGATGTCTATTTTGGGAAAATTCTCCGACAGAAATGACATCTGGTATTTGCTAAATGCCAACATATTACATTGTTTATATGCCATATCAGTTGTTTGGTGTAAAAAGAAACTTATGTTTCTCGTAGCATCAGTTCTTGGAACAGGTGGTGGGAGCCACTTTCAATTGTATGATGCCCCTGCTGATTTTGATTTATCACACATTGGTCAATGAGAAGGCACTTGGTAGCTTATTTATCCCACTACGGCTTGAGCACTTGTAAGGTAACTCTCCATTATGCGAGGGATCCTCTCTGTGCCTTGAGAAACCATGTGTTATTTTGATGTGTATCATCCTCTAATAACCCTTCAAAGGCCTTCTAATAACCATTCAGAGGCCTTTCTCTGGTTGAATAGGCTTTATAAGCTTTTACTTTCTTAAGAGAACCTTTAGCCTTTAACTTCCTCTTCCACCTTTCAGTTTTTTTGGTGCTACCTTCGTTCGTCATGTAGATCGCTGCCTCATACTACATCTCCCCAAGCTATGAATCATAATTACCACAAAATCTTCTGGCTTAGTCTACTCTAAGAAAGAGTAGTAGTACTGGTGAAAAGCTAGAAATGTTAATTCTCTTGAATGACAATTGCAGTTTCAATATATTATGAAACAACAATTGCAACTCGAAAATCAATAGCATGGAATACCTTCAAAAGCATGGAATATACCTTCTTTGTTGAGATGAAACAACAATTCTTCTCAACAACTCTAGCTCAGAAATCGATGGCATAGAGTAACTTATTTGTTGATGGAATTTTGAGATGTCGTAGTTTGATATTCATCTTGGCACTTCTTTGTTGAGATGAAACAACAATTCTTCTTAACAATTCTAGCTCAGAAATTGATGGCAGAGAGTAACTTATTTTTTGATGGAATTTAAGATGCCGTAGTTTGATATTCGTCATGGAAAACGAACAAGGGATGGCTTTTCTTGCTCAAATTTTCCTTAATTTCTTGCTTATCATATAATGAAATTCTTTTTCACACCTTTCCTTATAATCATATTCCAGTGTTTTTCATCCCAGCATGAGTAGTTCTTCTTGTCCTTGGATTGCTAGGATAAGGAACCTAAGAGTTTGGATAGGAATCTCATCCAGGACCTTGCTCACTTCATTTTGATGTTGGTTGAATAGAAAGAAATAAAGGTTTTGTCTGCAGATATCATATCCTTTCTATGATGACAAAGACTCAAGAGGTTGATACAACGACTATCGCACATAAATATTTGACATCTTATTTTTCTCCTTCATTATGTTTGAGCCAATTATGTTCTGCATAGATATGCACCTGTCTCAACTGTGCTTTGCATGGATGTCGGATCAATAGTGCTCTACCTGGATGCCTATGTGCCAATCGTTTAATACAATGGGTGCGTTATAATGTCAATCATCCATAGGGATCTGTGAAGTGACAAACTAGTTCGATGCACTACAATGCCAATCTTTCATAGGGATTCAAATATGTTCCAGATTTCAAAAATCAATGTTTGAGTTTGAATTTTTTATAATTAAATTAGTGATAACATCCACTCCCAGATTTGATTCTTCAATAACACAAAAACCATATTATTTTACGTATGTCTTTCATTATGAACAAGTAGTTCAACATCTTATATCGTAAATTTTAGAACAAACAAGAAGTTTAGGGACTGATAACTTTCTGTCATATTTTATTGGTCATTTTCTGTATGAAGGGGACTGTTCTTTTCCTTCCTTGTTATAGATTCTAGTGTTATCTCCATATATGTTCTCATTTCTATTAAGTGGCTTATCTTATATGATTATATTTGGGTCTTCTAGAGTAGATGGAGTGATTATATAACCACTTTCATTTTAACTAATGAAAGTCTTTTTTTCTTTTGGAAAAAATAAAGTTCAGAGACTGATGTGTGATGCAAAATGTGATGGCAACACACACACTAAAACACTAAAATGAGAGGATCCAGCGTTGAGTTAACTTGGATTTAATTTTTTTGGTAAGGTGAACATAAAATCATGACGGGCTGGAAAGAGATGAATTTTTAATTCAATTAACCTTGAATTTTAGGTTTTTGCACAAATATTTTTCCTTTCCAAAAAGTAGAGGCACATGTCGTCATACAATTATGTCAAAGAAATTCGAATACGAGTTTGATTTTTCCAAGGAACAAAGGCACATCCTTTTGTACAATTACGTCTAAGAAATTCAAAGATGAATTTGATGAAAATTAGTTTATGCTCTCGCATCATTAGACATACATCTCTTTTTTTTAAATTACACCTCTTTAAAAGTTATTCCTTTTACGATTTAGCTTCTCTTTAAAAGTTATTCCTTTTACGATTTAGTTTTCATCTTTTTAAGCAACAAACCGACATCTCTTTCCTACAGACATCTCTTACTTCAAAATTACTCCTCTTATGATTTCAACATTGTATTTTGAAAAATATAAAAATCATTAAAAGATAATTTGGGCAGGTATGCCCTCTGCAATGCAGATATTGTTCCATTTATGAACAGATAGTAGCTCTGCTCATTTCTTCTGGATTTAAAATGTAAACCAGAAAAATTAACACTGATATTTCTTACAACAAAAATCGTAATACTCAGTTTGTAATTCGATAATAGAAAAATAAATATGAGATTTGTATTCAAAGATTTTAAGTATCGTTTTATTCATGGTTTTATTCATGAGTGGGTTTCATTTATACCAAACAAAACATGAACGGTATATTGTAATTCGATAATTAAAAGTCAATTGAAAAGGTTTGTATTGGCATTTTTTTGTATAGTTTTATTTATCATTGGATATCATTTGTATCCAACATAATATGGGTAATATAAAAAATGATTGTGAGAATGATAGAATGAGCAAATAATAAATCAGTGATTGTAAAAACTACGGTTGACATTTTCTCCAAAAAGACTAATGACATATTCTTAGAGATATTTCTTACAACAAAAATCGTAATACTCAGTTTGTAATTCGATAATTGAAAAATAAATATGAGATTTGTATTCAACATAATATGGGTAATATAAAAAATGATTGTGAGAATGATAGAATGAGCAAATAATAAATCAGTGATTGTAAAAACTACGGTTGACATTTTCTCCAAAAAGACTAATGACATATTCTTAGAGATATTTCTTACAACAAAAATCGTAATACTCAGTTTGTAATTCGATAATTGAAAAATAAATATGAGATTTGTATTCAAATATTTCAAGTATAGTTTTATTCACACTTTTATTCATGAGTGGGTTTCATTTATACCAAACACAACATGAACGGCATATTGTAATTCGATAATTAAAAGTCAATGACAAAGGTTTGTCTTGGCATTTTTTTGTTTAGTTTTATTTATCATTGGATTTTATTTGTATCCAACATAATATGGGTAATATAAAAATGATTCTGAGAATGATAGAATGAGTAAATAATAAATCAGTGCTTGTAAAAACTATGGTTGACATTTTTTCCAAAAAGACTAATGACATATTCTTAGACTTTAGTAAGAACATTGTAATGAAAATATTTATATGCATTTATTGATTAAATTTTTATGTTAGTTCATATGTTAGTGAGGGTAAAGAGTTTCATTTAAGGCCAATGTTGGAAAAAATAGATGAGATATTTGAGAAAGGAGAATTACATTTACAGGCCCACTTTAGCCTTTCTCATAGTCTCAAAAATTGTTTTGAACCATTTATATTATATCTCAAGATCGTTATTTCATTTGAGCTCATCATAGTAAACCTATTAGGAATTTCACACATTTATAGTTACCTCACCTACTTCAGATCCATACTAGAAATCCATTATAACATCCCTTCTTATTAACTAGATTTTGAAAATGTAATCAAGAGTTCTAAAGGTTTTATATTCAATAAACATATTATACTAGTCCTTATTATAATGTGAATATTCTTTAAAATGTATATATAGGTATTGTGATGCTAGAATATAAGCCTCATTGATGGAAATTTGTAACGTGATTGGGAAACTTCCTATCCCACTAAAATTTGGTTTTGCCTTGTGATTCCTTGATTCGGTATTTAGGTTACCAACTTCTAGAAATTATTAGAAAATGGGAGAGGTGGTACTGGAATGACTAAGAGCATGGGGTATATACCCTTCTAGAGTTTTCCATAACTTGACCTCACAACCCAAGGAGAACTAAGGAGCACGCATACACACATGAGTAGTAGTTCTCGTGGGGAGTGGGGTTGGGTGGTAAGTAGTAGCAGGGAGCTACAAAAAAAAGAATGAAAAATAGAATAAGAGAGAAAACACAATATAATTCATGCTTGAAAATTGTAACTTGTGAATAAGGCGGAAAAAACCTTTCCACACTTGGGTGCACAAAAGTGACTCCAAATAGGAGGTGAATTGAATCCTGTTGAGTCATAGCCACCAAGTGTCGATGAGAGCCCTGAATTAAATTAGGTATGCTATTTAGTGATAAATCAAGGCCTAGAGTAAAACATGTATTGGTTTGTGGCATGAAAGGAACTAGAGAAGGGAATCATTGAGTGACAACTATATCAATGAAGGGCTCCCTCTTGTTCCATATTGAACTTGGATGGCCATATTCATTGTGTTAAGAGGCTTGAATAAGCCAATTAAGTGCAATTATTGAAACTTGTAGGAAAAGGATAATGGCCTTCACATTTTCCACATGCTATTTATTTTGATTAACCCAAAGAGAATCTTTTTTATTAACCCAAAGAGAAGCTTTTCCCAAGGTATCTTATCTAGATTGATTGTGTCTAAATGAAATAAATATTGTAATGTGGTTGAACATCAGGTTGGGTGGAGAGCAACTCATCCTTAAATTTCTAGTATCTTAAGTATCTCATTAAAATGTATATACCTATTATGAACTAAATTACACTATAGTTCAAACCCCATGAATATTGTAAATTTATATTATCTTAATTATTTCATATAAATGTATATACCTATTATGAACTAAATTACACTATAGTTCAAACCCCATGACTATTGTTGTGTTTGTTTCTATTCTTGCTAGTAAAAATGGACTAGTCTATTTGTTGTGAACATATGTTATTAGTGTGTATGAAATAAATGATGTTTGATACTTCATGTTTGACTAAGCTAGTTTCACGTGTATGATTTACAAATGATGTGAGAAAATATGTATTGTGTTTGGTATCTAATTTTCATTTCCTCTCATGGAAAAAATATGTTCACAGGAGTATACCTTGTAGGCATGATTTCCATAAAGAATATAAATTGTAGGTTTGGAAATAATAAGGAAAAGGTAATTTGGGACATAAGCTCTCCTTAGTGTGCATGGACATTCCTAAACCATTTATAGGATGGCACAACATATATTGTATCTCTATTAAGTGTGATAGGGCTTGAAATTCCTCCTCTACTTGAAACGACATTGGTTTCCTTAGGTAAAAATCTAGAATACTGGTAAGCTATGTGTGAGAAATATCTAAGTTTGAGGTGATAAATTTCAATCTTAAGATAACAAGGAGAATTTATTTAACAAGGATAATTCATTTACGTGGTTTAATTTGATTATTAGTCATAGGTCATCTGTCTATATTCTTCTAGGAGATGTTATTTACGTGATTTAATTTGATTATTAGTCATAGGTCATATGTCTATATTCTTCTAGGAGATGCTTGACTTCAGGTAGTGGCATTGAAATCATGTTTCAAGATTGTAAGTACTTATATGTCTTCAATATCCTTTGGGGTAGTATTAGACCTATTGAAAAAAAAAATCATATCGAGCAAGAATCTTGGAAAGTCTATTATATATTAAGAAATTTTGAGGAGTAACCCTTAAAAAATTTTCAGGGTAGAGGTCTTTGGCTCTACCCTATGGCCATCAAGAAGAAATTTATCAAGAGCTACAAGATATGTTGATAGTTCTTAATGCCCAATAATGAAAGTGAGGATATAGCGAATGATAATACTTAAATATATATCAATAAGAATGGAATATATATTTCTAATCAGTTATCCAACATCACAATTAAATCAAGCTACATAAGAAAAGGAAGTAGAAGGATGAAGAGGTTAATTCCATAGGAATTCAAAAAGATAAAATATCCTACCTTCAATGGAGAAGTAAAAAATATGAAGAAGTTTAAGCATGAACTTTCGGTCTTAAGAAACATTTTTTAATACATATTACTTCAAAAATATGAAAGGAATGGTAGCTATATATTATTTTAAGGGCAAGGCAGACATATGGTCAGAAGATATCAAGAATGTTATGGGAATTTCAGAGAAGAAGATCACTTGGCATAAATTTTAAAATTAGAGATAAATGCCTATATGAGAGGTATCATCATGGAAAAATCAAGGAATTCTATTAACATAAGTTCAAATATCTCACTTAATCAAATTCCATCTAGCTTATTAAACTACTAAAGTATGTTCCCTATATTAGAGATGAAAATGTGAAGGTGCACCATTTTCATAGGAGGTTGCCACAATATTATTAAGATAAAAAATATTTTTATGAGCCAAGAATGTTTGAAGAAGTATTAAAAAACCGAATATTTTTACAATCAATCTAAGAAGAAGGAAAATTTTCAGAAATAATGGGAAAATAAGGAAATACCATATTTTTATAGAAATGGTTGAAATATCTATGCTACATGCCACTTGGGAATAACATTAAGTTCAACACATTAGTTAAAAGTGAGTTACAACCTAATTTATCATGCCCAAGTGAATATTGATTGGTTAGGCTAGTAGATATGACAGTAGAAGAACTAAATCCAAAGGTGTTGAAGTGTTGGGAATGTGGGTAAAGACACCTATTGAGGTACAACCCAAACATAAATTAAGTTAGTAGAAGGGCGTAAAACATATAAGTCATCACAATTTTTAATGAAGTGACCCTAAGTATTCCTATATTTATGTGATTATTAAAAATACAAAAGTGGACCACCAATCCTCGGTGATAGGGATGGAAGATATAATTACCGTACCTCCTATTTAATTCATATTTTACCTTGGTTCTAATATTAGTTATATTATCTTAGAAATTTTTGAATCATGTGTTTGAAATAGAAAACAACAAGCAAGGTAATTGTTGGTTCAGTTAGTAATCAGGCCCAAAAAACTAATAATTTATGATGTTGAGCCATGTTGATTCTAGATGAAAATATTTCCCCTAAAACTGACTTTCAATTTGTTTCCTTTGGGGCCATATGAACTACCAATTGTTATAGGTTTAATCCATGTAAATTCAATTTCTTAAAAGAAAAGAAAAAAAAACTTAATTAAAATATAAAATCATAATGGAAAACACATACATTAACACAGATTGTATCTTGCAAATCCAAACAAAGAAAACTAGCAAGAGTTTCCCAATATACATTTTTTTCTAAAATATTAAAATATGGTATATGTCTCGTAGAATCCACACACCATGAATCCATTTACCCTATATTATAATACAATTGTGATTCCTTAACCAAAACTAAAAAATAAAACTTCTTTTTAAAAAATACATGTGCCGAAAATAACCAAGAATAGATGAAAAAACTGTGAAATTGTTTTTTCTAGGGAACTATCTTCAAACACCCTAGAATGATCCGTTATGAACCCCTGCTACTCATCACAAATGTTTACATCGCATGGGGATATTTTTGTAAATAATATAATTCTCACACAATATTCAACCACTTATCATTTTCTTTTCATACAGGAGCTCATAGGAGTACATGGTTGGCTATGTATGATAATAATTCCCATTGTTTCTCTAGACCAAGAGACCTTCTATGCTCTCACATATTTTGTTAATGAATCTACAAAATTTTGCAAAGTGCACACTTTTTCCAATTGCAACCTCTTGTCTCCAATCATAACTCTCATGAAGTGACATTGAACATCAATATTATTTTTCTTTGAATGATAATATGGGTTCTTTTCCATGAATATCACACTCTAACTATCACAATCCATTATTACATGTTGTTTTAACAACCCAATACCTAAAATAGATTTATATAACCATATTATGTATTCCTTATATTCATGACTACCATGTAATTATCTCGTGTAACTGAGAGTACCACTAAATTTTTTTTTTTCCCATGCAACTAATTCCTCCTACAAGTAAGTTGAACACATAGCCACTTGTAGATATTATGTGATTAATATTTTTAGCTCAATTTGTATTAACCAATGCATGTATGTCCCACACTCTACACATTCGTGGCCTTCCTTGTTAGGAAAATACATATCTATTAGTTCCATGAAAACACTTGAAGAACATATTTATCGCTTCCAAATTATCCTTCCCTAGTTTTGGAATATACTTGCTCAATACATCCACTTCACATGTAATGTATCATCTAGAATAAACCATTGCATACCAAGTTTTGGAACACACTAGAATATGCAACATGGTACATGTCCTCTTCCTCTTCCAATGTCTCGGGACATTGATCTGTAGATAACATTAGAACTACACGAATAGAAAATTTTATGGGTTTCCATTCTTCCATATTAATCCTCTACAATATTTTCTATACATACTTCCTCTTACTTAAACATAGCTTCTTCTTTGTCTAATATCTTTTAATTTCCATTCCCATGATAGATTTTAGAACATCAAGGAAATTCATGTTAAATTTAGAGGATGCCTAATTTTTCAAATCCTGGTTGATTCCTTTGTCATTTCTAATGAACATGTCCTCAACATAAAATACCAAATAAATAACATGATCACCAAATAATTTGAAATATAGGCGGTGATCTATTTGTCTCCGTATGAAGGAAATGTCATATTCATCCTTTTTGGAAATCCATTCTATTAAGGCATGTATGGATTATTTTTCTCCGTTGTTAAATTTCACTTCTTATAAAAGTATTTGAATTCATTCACACATAATTATCCACCAAATTTAATTATCCTCAACACCTTAATCTTTTTTATATTTGATTTTCCACATGAGCCTTAAACTCTTTGAACTTGTCAAATATTATTTATTTCTTCTAAAGTAAATGAACCCATGTATTCCTTAAGAAGTCATCTATAAATTATACATGGTACATAAATTTACCTAGTGATTGAATCTACATAGGTCCAAAGGTCGCATTGTCCACAGACTATAATATTCCCCCTATCCTCATAGAATTAGAGGAGAATATTACTCGATTTTTCTTCACATATAAACAATGTAAACATAAATCAATTCCAAAATAGTAATTAGATATAACTCCTACCATACCATTAATATATATTACTTGAATTCCTTTCTATCCAAAATGTCCCATTATATTATGCCACAACATAGTCTTTTTCCTTAAAGATGTAGGGTGTTTTCCTTCTTCTAATCCACTCTAAAGAATATTAAAAATTTTTAACCCATCACTAATAATTATTCAGAATATATTATATAGAGTTCCAATTTGAATTCCCCTAAGTATTATCATTTCTACTTGAACCATTCTTCATCTATCCTTTTCAAACATTGTTTTTTCACTTGCATCACTCATCTTTTTAATAGAAATCAAATTTCAAGCTTATATTGGGATGTGTTGAAAAAAATGGAGTGCTCTAATTCTTGCATCCATTATATTTAGATTGAATTTTTATCATCTTATGATTATGGATTCGAAATCATCTCCAAATAAAACATCACCACCATTAAAACTTTCATACCCGTAAAACCACTCCTTGTGAGGAGTCATATGAAAAGATGGACCTAAGTCATCCGACCATGCCTCATGATATAAATTTTTATTTGAAGAGTCTAAGTATACATACCATGCATAATTGTAGTAGGTTTATCTTTTATATAAGGAGCATATTTAAGTCCATTTCTTTTCTCAAGACTTTTATATCTACAATTTTTCTTGTAATGGTCTCATTTTCCACATATCAAACATACCTTTATAAAAAAATTTGCAGGTTTAAATGTTCCTCTATATTTATATATCCCACTGGAGGACTTATTTATATTTATATTATGGGAGCATCCTCTTCTATAAAAGGAATTTAAATTCCATCTTTCCACGTTTTTCCATCTTATATTTTACAAAAACAAGGATGTAGCTATTTCATCAAACTTTGGAGTAGTGACATTACTACCTATGGAAACAACTAGATTATTCCATGAGTCTGGTAGGTCACATAACAAATTAATGCACTTATCTTAATATAAAGTCTTAATATCAAAATATAATAGTTGGATTACCACATTATTGAAGGAATTCAAATGCTCTATCACTAAGTCTCCATCATGCATCCTCATGTTATTCAACATCTTCCTTAGGAACACTTTTTGCACCAAGGACATACGTTGACACAAGGCCCCTAACTTATCCTAACAGTTCTTTCTTGTGTATTCCCTTGTAATATTCAGTAATACTTAATCTAATAGACACAATTTTTTTGTGCTCTTTACCTTTTGATCCATGTTGTTCCAGTCTTCTTTTGACAACCCTAATGGTGCAATGGTAGAACCATAATGATCCAATAATATTTATCCACCAACAAACCTTCCATATTGAGCTTCCAAAACCCAAAAGTCTACCCATTTGATTTCTTGACATCCATCTTTGAATTTCTTAGAATTTCATTTTCACCCCAACCATCACTTATGAAAAACTATAATTTAATACCCCCAGCCCAAAAAAAACCCCTTAGGCACAAAGGGGTCCCTTTGAAGCCCAAATTGTTATGATACAAATTGTAGTTTTTACCCTATAAAATTGATTATTTCAAATATATTTTAAATTAAAACATAGAATATGTAACAGAAAACACACACATCAACACATATTTTATCTTTTAAACCCCCAAAAAAAGAAAACCAAAAAGATTTCTTCAATATATATTATTTTGTACAATATTGTAGTGAAATATATATCCCATGGCATCCATGAACCAAAAATTCATTTACCCTGGATTAGAATAAAATCGTAGTTCCTAAACCAAAACCAGAAGTCCATGGGTAAATTCACCATGTGCCACAAAATTTATTCAGGAAAATTTGTGTTCCAAAAAACTCTAAAAGTGGACACAAAAAACCACCCATTTCATTTTTCCATCAACAAAAAGTTTCTTCACTCCCCTTCCCCTTTCTAAACCCGCAAATAGGTGTTTTTGCTTCTCCTCACCCCCCCTTCCAACCCCCCATTGCGCATCTGACTTTTTTATAGCCTGTGTGGATAATCATTAAAAGAATATAATACACACCAAAAAAATGGTATGGAATAGATGAAAGTGCATAAGACCATGTCTCACTATTATAATAAGTCTTTAGAGTGCAATATTGTTAGAGGAAAACCAAGGTTACTATAGGGAGTACAAAACTAGATATCGATAAGGAATATTTTTTCCTTGTAGTTGAAGAACTGTTATAGAATGGGATGTTGTATGCATTTTGTAATTTTTTATCCTTCACTCAAATGACTTGAAAAACGAATCAATTAACGTCCTCAAGTCCTCAATACGTTTTCATTATCCCTTAGAAAATGTTTAAATATTATCTCTCCAAAAAGTTTGAGTTTCGGGATTGATCAACTCAAAAACCATGTTTTTAGCCTGAATTAACCTTGAAATTTAGTCCACATGCAATGATGGAAAGCTCCATAACTAAGAAAATTCACTCAATAGCATAGGTTCATCTACCTTGCAAGTGTGATGGTTCTAGAAGTTCGAGAAAAATAATTTTTTTTTACCAAAATTCTCCTTTGAGAAGCTTCTAAGTTGATTTTAATAACTTACCATTTATAGAGATATCAAATTTCTACTCTAGAGGTCTTTTCCCTTATCCTTAGAGCTTATCATCCTTCATATGTGGATCTAAACCCTAGATTGGTAAATCCTAAAATACCACTACTCTATAAATTCACTGCCTCCAATAGAGTCTCTGTTGGCTTTTGGATATTACGAGTTCCCTCATCCTGCTACTTTGAGATCAGGGAATCATCCTCCATTAATGCATTAGGGATTTAGTTTCAAGGTTTTCTATGTGGCAAGGAAGGAAAAGACAAATAGAGACATATAAAAATTCTAGCATCTATAAATGGTTGTAACTCTCTCCTTCATTTATTAATACAAAAACAACTATGTTTTCCTATACTTGTGTCATGTTGACGATTATTTACTTCAATGTACTTTGACTCAATGATTAGAGACATTAGTTTATGAGATGTAGATATTGTAGACAAAAGTACCACAGATTGCACTTCCCCATACCTTCGGGTATATTTTGGAATTCCCCATTAGGTTTCTATATTCCATAGGTAACTGAGTTGGTCACCTTATTATGTGTGATACACCAAACAAAGGATTCGGGGGGATTTCCTGCACCTACTGTAAATTGCATTCCACACTTCATAATAAAATGGTAATCATTATCTTGATACTTACCCCTTTTCTTTTCTTTTGTGTCTTTACTTTCTAAAATCAATTAATTAACCGTGAAAACATGGAACAAATCCTTAGTAAATATTAGGTTGAGACTAATGGCAATGACTTCCAAGTGTACGAGTTAAGGAAACCCATCTAATGAGAATCCTAGTCCTTTTACCTCTTTTTGAAATATTGGTGCTCATTATATGAAAATGTTGTCACTTCCTAGATTTACCATTGGTTTATACCAATTTGGTTATTTTTGACCTCCTTGTTGTCCAATGTCAAAAATTCTACTCAACAAATTATAAAACCACCTGAACAAAATCAACGTCAATTTCATCTAAAGTTAACCCTTTTCCTTCCTCACTTATTGTTTATTCATCCCTTTTTTTCTCCTCTCTTGCTGAAATTATTGATCTTAGTAATTAGGTTGTTATGAAAAATAATAAAAGGATGAAGAAGAAGAGGAAAAATAAGAAGGGGGTGAACCAAGAAAACATTGTCATGGGTGCAGCTAACATATAGATTCCTTCCAAAAATCCTCATAAAGTAAAATTCCCTTGCATTATTTTTAAGGGTAATCACCTTCTTAGACGTTTTCTTAGTATTCCATGGGTTTTATAAGTGTGGTGCATGACCTCACATCAACTTTTTTCATCAGCCTCTGGATATCATGCAAGTGACAAACCATCAACTAGTGATAATAATGTTCTTCAAAAGAATGGTAAAGTAATGTTTCCTTCCAGGTTATTTGAAGGGAATCATCCCATTATCCTTTTACCTTATATGGATAAAGAATCCATGGTGTTGTATAATCTTATTGTTACTCAACATCAAATTACAACTAACTATCGAAATATTTCCCCCAATCCTTTGGTAGTTGATGAAGTGATTGATCCCAATCGATATTGAGTCAATCATACTCTCTCTGAACATGAATCCAATGAGTATCTTCCCAACTAACCATTACTTGGTAAAATGGTTTACTCAATTCCACCTTTAGGTGATCACACTTTTCCCACTGAGGATGAGGCTCATACCACACATGATCTTCTCATTTCTTCATATTTTGTCGAATAAGGGGACATCTATCCTATTATAGATGAGGGAACTTATAAAATCCCATTCTCTCTAACTATCTAGGGTCAATCACAACTTTTATCCAACCCACTTGGTTAGTGTATTCAATAAGTGCAAGTAATTAAACCTATTTATAGCATGCCAAAAGCTCAAATTAGCCAACTTGGTCTAGGAATGACATAAATACCATCAAGGAAACCTTTACAAGGAACACCCAAATCTCCTGTTGGTTAGAAAATAACAATCTAATAGTCTTATCTAGAACAATATTTCTAAGGTCCAAATTCCCAACAATATGAAGGTTACCCAAACTATCAAAAAAATCCGGGAAATGGACAACCTAGTATGGGTTAACCTAATTATCTAAACAATCGATATCAATGTAGGATGTAAATGTCCAATTCCCAACATATCCCATCCTATCTTGGATATCCCTCATGAGTAGTTAACCTTCCCTAACAATGTTACTAAGGAACCTTAGGACTCTATCTCCGTTCACCTGGTGAATTCTAGGAAAAACCTTGCTAATATATAGGAGGCCATATCCCTTTATATATATTCCTTTCAGAGCACCGTTCTCACATCTGATGAGAACTTCTTAGAAGCCATGTCCTCTTGGGGGCCATGATCAAGGTTACCGTGTGCATAGTTCCTTATCTTGTTTCAATCTCATTAAAAAATGAAACAAGATCATTTGAGAATACTTCCTTTTCTTATATGAAGCTCATTAAAAAAATAAACAAGCTCCCAGAGAAGAGTTCCTTTCCTAGTGTTAAGCTCATTAAAAAATGAAACAGGGTCACTTGATCATAGTTCTTTTCATGTGTCAATCTCATTAAAAAATGAAACATATCCCTCTCTAATTTGAATCTTTGACTAGATCTCGTAAATAATGATTTGAACTTTTCATTTTATCTCATAAATGAACCTCCATTCCATTCCCCCATTAGTAACCAGTAGTCTACCAGTTTAACGAAGTGAATCTTGGGGTGGTTGTTCCTTGAATCACATTATTATGTTGGGGGCATGAAATCCTATTTCAAGAATGTTTTTTCATGTCTCAATATTGTGTAAAAATGAAATGACTCTTACTCTCAACCATAGTTTTTTTCTACGTTTCAATCTTGTGTAAAAAAGAAGCAATTTCAAGAATAGTTTCCCATGTTTTAAGATTATGTAAAAATGAAACCATTATCCATCCTATCCCTCATTATTTCCATTTTTATCAGCCTATTTTTGTGAGAGTGGCCTTGGTTTTCTAATTCCATCAGCGCCATCTATTTGGTCAATCATACACTTTCACTTGGTTTTTTTACCCCTTCCTAAGGAACCACAACAATGAGTCGTCTTATTAGCCAACCTCTTGACGTATATGTATTTTTATTAGTTTCATCATTAATGGAACCGGTTCCTACCTTTATACCACATGTTCCTTGAGGTGGAGTCATCTTTTAGCTCTTTTTCAGACTCCCAAAACATGAAAATATTGTCGGGAACTTGTTCTTTTGAACTTATTAAAGTAAATTAAAATATGTATGCATTTTATAAGTCTAACCATTTTCCAGATTGCTATAGTATATTTACAAAAAATGAATAATTTAGCCAAACATGAATAAAAGGTTATCTACAGTATTATTTTTATCTTTTCAGACTCAAGAGAATAAAACTATGAAAATGAACCTTTCGATTTTTCTCTTTTGCCTTCTTTTCAAACTCTCTAAACATGAAAATCAAGTCAATTTACACCTTCGACAGACTTGTAAAATAATGAAACATTGTTGGAATGATAATAAATGATGAGGATGAACCACTCCTTCTTAGAGTTCATTAAATATATTTAGAAGGATTCATCTAAATTATGAAGTTATACATTAAGCATATTTTATCCTCCTAATGCTTGTAAAAAATAAAGAGGTACTGGTGAGAAAAGGTTGGGGAATTGAGAAAATAGAGTACTAAATTATTCATGGAAGTGAGTTTCTCTTGAACATGGCACTCTTTTACTGCATCTTTGTCACAGTTTCATTGGGAAATCTTATTTCCTCTTTGGTTAGTCACACAATATCAAAATCCTTCATAACAGATGTTGAGTCAATGTGGCCAACTCCATAAAGTGTCGTATATATGTTCAAGTGAATCCCTTCAGTTGACATTTTCTACAACACTCTTAAGTCATATTTCATGTTTGTCACTCCTAAACTAGCTATGCATCAACATCATTCTATCTCAAATCTTAATACTTGTTTCGTGTTGTTGATGTGAGGATACATCAAGGCCCTTTTGTGATAGGTTTCTTCTTGTCAAAATCAACTCGTTATCTAGGAAATTAATTTAGAAACACCTTTTAGTGCCTTGGATCTTGCATAATTCAATGGAAAGTTTCCTCTCTCTCGACAAGAAGTTCTCATCATTGGCGTTCTACCAAAATATTTTTGTGGTGTTCAACTTTAGCTCATTCATTCACACCACATAGATTGTACTATAATACCTTGAGAACAATTATCATTATTAGTGGTTTCTATCATATCTTTTAACAACTTAGTTGATTGTTCGGTAATCATATGGTGGCTACCATGTTTGACCTGAACTCATTTAGTTTCGTGGTTAGACTCGTACTATGAAGTGAATGGGGTAGAAGACCTCAGATCTAGTTTCATCTGCCTGGGTTGCGATTTAAGGATTCATATTATATTACAAAGTATTATGGCTATGATCATTCAAATAATCATCCAAGCATGGGTCCACACTCTGTCATGAGTGGACGAGAATTATTGATCAATTTACATGTAATATTGGCTTATGTGCTAAACATGGGTATGCCTCACTCAACATTGATATAATTATGATAATATGTATTGTAAAAAATGATGATCTCAACCAATCCAAACTTGTCACAAGGTAAAAAAATTCATCCTTGAACTGTTTCTTATAACTTTGTACTTTAGGGGGGAATCTGTTAAAGGTCATTTTGTCACATTCACTCAAATGGCCTTTAAATCTGATCAATAAGCATCCATAACACCTTTCCATTAACCATTTGCAAACACCTAAGCATTATATATCCAAAAAGTTTGAGTTTCTGGGTCAATTAGCTCAAAAACATGTTTTTAAGCCCAAAATAACATGCATTTCATTCCACTTGAAATTTTTCTAAGTTGTATAAATGATCACCTCCACTAACCAATGCATGTTGCTCTACTTTGCAGGTGCGATGGTTCTAGAATTTCGGGGAATTTTTTTTATTTATGAAACTTCTCCTTCTATAATCATCTAAGTTGTTTTTAATAATTTACCGTTGACAAAAATATCGAATTCATACTCTAGAGGAATTATCCCTTATCCTTAGAGCTTATCCTCTTTCATATATGAATCTTAAGCCTAAATTGGTAAATCATAAACTAAAAAATTTACCCTACAATTCACTGCCTCCCATAGAGTCTAGGTTGGATTTTAGAGACTACTAGTGACCTCATGATGCTACTTTGAGCTGAAGGAATTGTGAAAATTTGAAGGAAAATATTTCTGCAATACTTGGTTTATTTCTACTACTTATGAGATAAGTTATTTGCAGATGCTTCAGTAAATTATGAAATAAACACATTTGTAGATCTTCACTATCATTAAGAGCATAAGAAAAGAAAGATAATTTACACACATAGCACAATAGAAACAACCACTTTAACATAGTTATTTTTAGACAATTGTCTTTGGAAAAACCCAATGTGGGAAAACTAGTGCAGCAAATGAAATTTTTATATTTATCTTCAGAAATGGAAAGTACATTTACAAGCATCTAATGAGAAGAGAAAAAACTTCAAACACCTGGCTGAATTTTCTGGACCCTCCAAACAAATTTCGGACCCTTGTGGTGACCTCCTTCACCCTCTGCGTCATCCACCATGAGAGATCTGCGTAGTCTCTCCCTGGACTGCGTGATTCTGCATGGAGGGTTTATGGTTGTTGGTAACCTCACCCATCCCTTCATCCTCTTGAGTTATGCTTCCCAATAACTGACTTCTCACCCCTCCTTCTGCCTATTCAACCCTCCCTCTATAATCTCACCCACTGAAATCGAATTCTCTTGCTTCAGAATCTATTTCCTTCGGGAACTGATAATGTCCCCGACTTAATTTTCAAATGGCCCTCAAGTCTCTTCTTATAGTCTTCTCATTGTTGAATCAATGACCAAGATTATATCGTTAATCAATGGTTCATATTAAAATATGACTTGATATTCATTTTCTAGAAGATTCACACTCTACTTTATTAATACCCTTTAATTATTTAATTTCCCTAAGTTTAAATTTAGGGTCTGCATTAAAATAATTAATTATTTTAATAAAGTCATATCCGAGTGGAATTTCCACAAATGATTTTTGGGTGCTCTGGATAACTGATGTCCAAGTATCTCTACCAAATTGAGACTCATAACACTTCCTGATGCTATATAAATCATCACTCCCTCTTAGCGAGGAAAGTGTTTAAGCAAGATAGCATTGTACTGATCTGACTCTACATCATCTGCTACACTGAAGTTGTCCTGGTTGCTGCCCCTCATCTCTCCCCTAATGCTTCCTTTACTGCTTCCTTGTCACTGTAGTATCCATACTGTAGCTCCCTCTTCTTCTGAAGACCACCCTTTCTTCTAATGGAAGGGTCTCAACCATCCCCATATTCTCTCTGAAGTGAGTGAACTTAATCTTACATAGAGCCTTTGTGAGGATGTTTTCCCATTGTTCTCCTATAGGAGTGTATCGCAACTGTACCATTCCCCTCTGGACAAAGTCCCTGGTAAAGTGATACTGAATGTCAATGTATTTCGATAGGTCATGAAACACGAAATTTTTAGAGAGCTTAATGCAGCTCTGATTATCGTACACAATCCTAGTCGGTTCTATCCACTTCTTGAGTAGGTTCAAGAGTAATTTGTAGAGCCATATGGCCTTGCATGAAGTTATGCTTGCTACCATGTACTCTGCCTTGACTGAGCTCATTGCTACGGACTTTTGTTTCCTGCTGCATCAGGAGGTCATTCTTTATCCAACACTAAAACAATACCCACTGGTACGTTTCCGATCTACTGTGCTTCCATCCCAGTCTCCATCTGTGAACCCACTTAACTAGATCTCATTACCCTTGGTGTACTTCAACCCATACTCAGATGTCCCTCTCAGGTATCTAAGAACATGTTTGGTTGCTGCCTAGTGAGCCCTCCTTAGTTCCACCATCAATTGACTAAGGGTATTCACTGCATAACAGATGTCTAGTCTTGTATTAACCATATACATCTATGATCCAATGAGTGGTATGTACAAGGTCGGACCAACATCATCATCCTCTGATGTGTCTATCTTCTTCCAGTTAGTAATCATTAGTGTGGGCATGGGTCTACAGTCTTCCGTGTGAAATCTCTTCAGGATTTTTGTCGTGTATCTTCCTTGTCATAGTAATATTTCCCCTTTCCGCTTCCAAAATTCTAATCCAAGAAAATAGTGCATCTATCCTAGTTCCTTCATGTCAAATTTTGTTGCTAGATTCTCCTTGTAGTCCTTGATAAGCTTGGATTATCTGGACAAAAATAGGTCATCCACATAAAGCACAAGAATAAGCGGCTCATCTGCTACTCTCAAGTAGTATAGGTTGGTATCTGCATCACTCTTGACAAACCCCATCTTCTGCAATTAGCTATCAATCCATCCATGCCATGTCATGGGTGCTTGTTTTAAGCCATAAAAGGCCTTCTTAAGCCTGTAAACATGATTCTTCTTCTCATGTGTCTCGAAGCCCTCTGGTTGTTCTATGTACACTTCCTCCTCTATCACCCCATTCAAGAATGTTGTCTTGACATCTATCTAGTGAATCTCCCATCCCAACTTTGTAGCCATAGAGATGACAGTTCTGATAGAATTTTATCGAGCTACTGGGGTGAAGGTTTCTTCATAATCAATGCCTTCCTTCTGTGCATACCGCTTAGCTACAAATCTTGCCTTCAACATATCTATGCTACCATCTGCAGTGTATTTTATCTTGTAGATCCATCTGGATCCTACAAATGATCTATCCTGAGGTCTAGGGACTACTTCCCATACATCATTTGTCATGATAGAGCTATACTCCTCCAAGTAAAAAATTGTAAGAAGAAATTCTAATCTTTGTAATGACTATGATTTATACTTAAGAGGGACTCTCCACATCGCTGAATTCTAACCAATTTAAAAATAGAAATTTCGATTCTACTATTTAACCTTTTTTTTTTAGTAAGGGGAAGGAACTTGGAGAGTGCTAATGGTACATGTAAAAAATCCAAAAACCAAACTTCATAAGTATCATATAAACATATATAATATAAAATTGAGACATTTCAAGTAAAATTATGAGAAAATAAAACATTAAAGATGAATAATGGTAGAGCATGACATTGAACTTTGTTGAAATTTATTCTTAGTCTATAAATTGTTACTAACCTATGCGTAGAGTATATATATATTTTTAAACATAATTGCATTTTGTAATACCCATGTATCGATAGAGAACATATTATGCCTTGTTATTCATGAAGATATAAATAATATATAATCAATATTTAGCTTGTGATGATCTAATCTATATGAATTAAGAGAAGGTGACTCGTGAAGAAAAACAATTAAAAAAGCTATGACGTGGCCACACTTAATACTAATCAATTAACAATATCATAGTCAATGTTAATCATGAGAAACATTTGTGCACCAATCTCATGAGTGATGACTATGCATAATACCACTAATAATGTTAGATTATTTAATTAGATAACCAATAATGTTATAATGTTATTACTAGTGGTCTAACTAGCAGTACATACATTAAATGTGGGTGTTCTATACGGAAGTTACGAAGCATAAATTTACATAATAGTGGTGTATTTGTGTTACTTAAATTTTAAGTTGTAATAAAATGGAGTGAAAACATAGTAAGGTATCCACTAAATATGCGTAGTGACGATAAATATATTAATGGCCTGAGCATGTTTTAATCATGAGAAGGTCTAGTAAGATATATAAATTAGGGTTTTCTATTAAGGAAATGGTGTACAAGTTGTGTAATGATATATATTTTTTGGTTATGAATAACCTAATTTCATGATGAACATTCCATATTTTGGTCATACATAGTTAGAAATTTGATAGTACTTTATTTATTTCTTAGTATCTATTTCCGCACAATTATACTCATGTATATTTTTTTATATGTGTACATATGAACCTATTTATGTGCTGAATTATATTATTTTTATTGTTATAAGTTCACGATACTGTAGTTGTGTAATTAATTGAAACATACGAATTAAAATGTGGAATTTTGGAATGTGGATACTAGTTCAAAATTATGTTCTGGACGTAGTATAAATAAATATACATTTCTTAATTTCATTTTAATAAAATTATATATTTTCATATGAAATTCGTGATGTATTTATATTGATATAAATTATTTTTGAGATAACCTACAAGTTGAAGAGCTATGTAATAGTGAAATGTTTATTGTATTGAGGTATCTTCTATGTCATAGACATAAATAAAATTGTGCATACTCTATGTTTTACTTAAATTATTTGATTTATAATTTCAAATACAGGTACATTTTACAATAAATGTGGTCTAGTTTGAATTAAATTATTTGATTTATAATTTCAAATATAAGTACGTTATACAATAAATGTTAAATGTGGTTTAGGTAAGATGCATAAGTTTCCTACAATGGTTTTCAACAACATGACTCTAGCAATAGTATTTACAGAGAATAAATTGATAAGAGTGTTAAACTTAGTATTATCCTGAAGGGTGGATGTTTTAATAATAATGTATCTTCTTGAGCCTTATTTTATTAGGAGGGATGGGATTATTACCCATATTGTGTCATCTAAAACATAAAGTAATGAAATACCCATGTTAAGACAATTGTTGATAGATATGTGAATTGAAACTACAAGTTTCCTTCTACTAAAGTTAGGTCAATAAAATCAACATTTCCATTTACACGTTATATCTAGATTTAAGTTTATGTACTCAAAATTTAAGAAAATAAAATATTCTATATAAAATACAGAATAAGGTTACAGAGGAATGATGATTTGAGGTTACTTGAGAATGTTAATTAGGAATTAGATGGGTCAATCGTGTTCTTTTACTTGGTCCTGTTCTTTTACTTGGTCCTTAACATATATAGAACACTTTTCTTGGTCCTTAACATATATAGAACACTTTTTTTTATTCAATATTTTAACTTTCATTATTAATTAATGAATTATTATAACTATGTTATTTATTATTACTAAATGATGCATTTTTTTTACCATCCTATATGATTTGTTATGAAGATATAGGAACTATGCATTAGAGGTAATTATTTTTTAACATAAGTACATGCATAAGATATATGTATACTTGTTATGCATATATACACTACAAACATACAATACAGTTGATGTAGTACTTATTAAATATTTTATTAACGGGTTAATGGTTATGTAAATATATGAAATCCATAAACATCTAAGGAAATTAGACACCCATATGTACTTTGATTATTAGCTTGTATGATAAATTAAATGGTTATGGTGGGTATTCATAAATTTTGAAGAAAATTTCCAAGTTGAATTTATACTTATCACGGGAAGAAACACTTTATATTGTATTTATTGTTATTGAATGTAATTAATTTATTATTTGTATCTTAATCAACTTGTATCCCAAAAAATCTATAATGGGAGGTCAGTGACTACTAATGATGGTGGTTGAGGAGACTTGGAGATGGTATATGGAAACTTGACAATAGAGAGGAGAAATTTATGTTCAAGGAGATGTGGAGAAGTTGGAGTTTTCTATTGGATTGGAGAATTATTAGAAGAAATATTCTATTATGAAAATCATGTTAGAGCATATTTTGAATTATTATCTTCAATTTACAAGTACAATGTGATAGGAAACTTAAAGGATTCTTGGAGCTAGGAAGCTTACTAGCCTCCTAGATGGTTGGAAGGCTAATTTTGTTTCATATTGAGAAAATGGCGAAAGAATACTTTGGAGGTATCATGTCAATACTAGTTATATTAAATTACAAATGATTTAAATAAAATGAAAGAGTATGCATTTTCCTATGAATTTTAGTATATTTTTGTTGAAATGTTTAAATTGTAAACTAGAGCTATTATACAATCATTTTCTTACACCTTATCCTATAAAATATCACCTAAATTAAAAATATTTATTATTCAAAAAATGTGAAATATCTATGATTATGATTTAATCCATTCATTTCAAAAAAAAAAAGTTATATTAAAATAAATCCCTTAAAGCATAAATATGTAGATGACTCGAGAGTATTGTATTGGATACCATCCTTTTCATGATTAGGAAATCGTGGAAGGGTGTTACAAATCCACTTCCCTAATAAGCCATGATAGTCTCTTAATCACAATATCACATCTCTTCCATGATTTCTCCATTACTTGTATGCTCCACAATGGTTCATAGGTTAATTAGATTTCCAAATCCATCAACGATATAGTAAAAATTCTAGTGGATCATCATACTCATCCCTATTTTCTTGTATGGAAATATCATTGTTCCTCTTTTTGGATCACACACACTTTAACTATATCATTTACTTATGACCCCAAATTTTAGAGAAAAATCATTTGTGATATGATTGATATGGATTTTTCTAGCCCATTAGTCAATAAACCTTAAAAGTATAATTGTAAGGCACAATATGATGTACTAAAAAACTCGTTCCCTCTAAATAATGATAACACCAAACATAGTATACATATTAATCTTCAATAAACTCGTGATTTCCATCTTAGAATTAAAAATAATTCATTAATCTTTATCCTTGCAAAGATATCATTTACTTATGACCCCAAATTTTAGAGAAAAATCATTTGTGATATGATTGATATGGATTTTTCTAGCCCATTAGTCAATAAACCTTAAAAGTATAATTGTAAGGCACAATATGATGTACTAAAAAACTCTTACCCTCTAAATAATGATAACACCAAACATATTATACATATTAATCTTCAATAACCTCGTAATTTCCATCTTAGAGTTAAAAATAATTCATTAATATTTATCTAGTAGCATTATCCACAACATCATGTTAACATGATGTTATTCCTAATTTGTAGTCCAAGGCTCATTTTGTAGTTTTGGAGGACTTTTGCACAAATATTATGTAAACTTTTGTGTTAATTTCTTGTCAACCAAAGTTTCCTTTAGACATCACCTTAGGAGACAAAATTTAAAAACTTATTTTTTTCTCACATTTCATAAAATTCTCTTATTACATGGAATTTTAAATGTGTTAACCTATTAAAAAGTATTTTCAACCTAGTTTAGTGTTACTCATTAACTAATGCTTAATTTTAAATTTAGATTATTTCCATCTTAATAGTCAAATTAGTTGGGAATCCATAATATTACTAACAAATATAACGAACCAACATTGGACACATTAATCTTGATTAATCATATTGTAGATATTAAGTTTTGTTTATTGCAAATCAAATTTTCAACATGAAACTTGTTAATGTTGTCCACCGTTCATCATATCCTATATTTTCACTACGTATGGTTAGTATCCACATCGTACTCCAACATTATTTACAATATTATTTTACCATTTTTCTAAAAAAAATTAGAAGTGATATTTTTTTTTGGAAATGATGAAGAACCTTAATTAATTAGGATACTTTTCCTACATTATTATTGGTATTTTGTACAATTATGCATTCTAGTGGTAATGCCACTTGTTTTCCTATTTCTTATGTCTACTTAAAATTGTCTCAAAATAGTTATATTATTATGTTTCGGTGCTAGTTGTTAAGTTCTTCTTTAAGATTTATCTCTATTTTAGATTAAGTGCATTTAATTATATAAAATTATGAAATTTGTATTTTCAAAAATATTTAATATATCTCAATTTTTAAGCTATAAAAAATTACATCTATTTAATATAAATATAAAGTTACAAATATAATTTTGAATATCAATGATGTCAATTTTACATAAAGTTAATGATGTCAATTTTGCATGACTAAGATAAAAGTTATAGAAAAGGAATTCTATTAAAAAAAATATATATATATGATATTACCATATAAGGATAATCAATAAGATTTCAAGGTGAAGCATGTAATATTAAATAAAATAAATTTCAAAATAAATGAGTTGAAATGGAATTTCAAAGGAATGAAATTGTAATTAATAATAAATAGAGGAAAAAGAAAAAGAAATAACTAAGATAGAAATAGAATTTTAAAGGAATAAAATTGAAATTAATAATAAATAGAGAAAAAAAATATTTTTTTATATTAATATTATTATGTGATAAAAATAATAATAGAAGAATTATAAAATTAATTTTTTATATTTATATTAAAAATAAAAAAGTAATATTAATATTAGATTACTATATATAGATATAACTATTACTATTAAATTAGAATTTATTAAAAAAATTAATATTGATATTAATATTTTAAGAATTATTAATATGAATTCGAAGAGAGGACATAGTGATAGCTAGGGTTATTGGAAGCAATTTATAGGGCATCGACCTTTTTCACGCCACTTTGGACCCCATAGTACCCTTTCCTATAGCGACCCAATATATAATGGAATAGATTTGATCAAACTCTTTGAAATTCAAAAGAATAGCCTCAAGATTTTATCTGGTGATGGTTTCAACCTTGATGTAGGATGTGATAATGAGTGCTCACAGGGAACAAAGCATGCAAAGGGAAATAAGGAAGTGGCGGGTCATGGGTAGATGATCCTCCATGAAGAAATATGTGCAATAAAATTGAAGGGTATTTCGATCAGTCGTTATCTTGGCGGCCTAGATCTAACAAATCTCATTTATGGTAGTAGTGTTAAATGCAAACATATATTTTTATCTAAAGAAACAAAAAATGATGTGGGCCCTTTATTGATCAAAACAGTTACGTCCTCCAGGTTACAGATATAGCCGCCAATGAAAAAAGCCCTGTATATTGGTGGAGGGACATTATTTTTCCGATGGATACATACAATGTAGAAGATCCATTTAAGTGTTCTATTGATATGACAACTCCCCTCTATACATGTTCGTACATGTGATTTCTACCTCATTTCCTAGTAGAATCTGAAGAAGACGACAACGATGAAATATGGGAGAGAGGCATTTTTTTTGCCTAACTAGTGTCCATTAGAGAAAATAAAGAAAGCATCACTCATGGGAAAAGGCATAGTATTTCAATTTTTTTCTCAAACCCCATCTCTATGGTCGGTCCTCATGGCGTCAAAAATGATTTTTTGGTTTGAGATTTGAAACGGAAGACTCATAATAGATTCAACATTCCAATGGAGTCACAAAGTATGATATTTTCTAGTAGATCTATGAAGGATTATCAGCAGCTACATGAATATAGCATAGATCATAACTCCACAATTCTCATTAACCTGAGGTTGCAGGGTGGCTCGCCTGGACCAATCGATGGATCTACTTCCTTCAAAGACACTCTTAAAGATAAATTTGTTGCATCAGGTAAATCTAAATAGATGCTCAACATCCTTGGGCCCTATATTGTTGAGAATACAAAACAAATAGCTGAAATGAAAATAGATGTAGCAGAGACAACTAATATTTACACAACCTATTAATCCGAGGAAATCATTTGCAACTTTAATGGTTTTTTTCCAAAACCAATAGATCTCTTTCAGTGGAAACCAAACTGTGAGTTTCATCAATGCCCCAAGGGCATCTTCACAGTAAAATTTGAATCATCAGAGATCATCGAGTATGTTATACAATAGGGTCCATGATTCTGTGGTAATAAAGGATTATTTATAACCCCACGGTTCCATAACTTGATGCCAATTCAATGGCAGTCTCCAAAATGACAGTGTGAGTAAGATTGCATACCTTACTCTTTCATTTATAGCGTCTAAAAGTCCTAGAAGGAGTTGGTAACCTGCTTGGGAGATACATCAAGATAGATACACAAAGAATAGAAGAAACAATATATAAGTTTGCCCGAATTTTCAATGAAGTAGACCTCAACAAAGGACTTCCTCATCGTATTATTCTGAAACATGAGAATGAGTATTGGACTCAGTGCCTAGATTATGAGAATGTGACATTCATGTGTTTCTTTTGTCTACAGACATATACAAAATTCATGTCCTTTGACAAAGAAAGATACTTGAAAGAGAAAGAAACCAACAAAGAAGCCTAAGGGATGGAAATTTCGAGCCCACAACCTAATTAAAAAAAGTAAGAGGATCCCATAGATGAGGATAACTGAAATCCAAAATCTCCCCCTACAAGTGAAGGAAGTAATTAGGAAGGAATGGTGGAAACAAGGTTGCAAAATCTAGATGCAGAAGGAAATCTTGATCAAGAAATGAAAAAGGAAAAGGAAATTGGAAGATACAAATGCACTTATTCCTCTAAGAGCTCAAACTCAGATAAAAAATATATCAGGAGAACAACAAACAACCAACTAATCATTATATTTTCCACTCCTTATCAAGGAGGATGGCAAAATGTAGAAAATAAGAACGGTATAAAAGGGTGAATAAGAATTTTTTCGTAGTCTTAGTTTCTTGTTTCTGTTTGCTTTTGGCTTTCATACGCCAACTATTGACTAAAACTGTTTAGAAATATTCATGTAACTTTCAATTTTTCATTTTTTCTTTTTCCTCTTTGGGGAATGATTCAAAAGGACAATCTAAAGGAATACCTTCAGAATCTGAAAAATGTAATTTTGTTTCTCGATTTTCATCTTGAATAAAATTATAAATTTTTTTCGCAAGTTTTTTATTAATATGATAAAAGTTAAACACAAGTGAGAGGGAGAAAAAAATAAACTAACTACTGGGAAAGGAAAAAAAGCGAAACAAATGAAACCTAAAAAAAAAAAGTACACCAAATCATGGAGGATGAGAATAATGTCACATTTATTTACTTATTTATTATATGGTAGATCAAAGAAAATGACCCCTAAGTAATATATATATATGAGCATATCTCTTCAAATTGTTGACTTAATAATTTATATCATTTCTCAAATTTCACCAATTTCAATTTCATGATTGAAATTGAAAGTTATAACAACATATAGCCTACCAAAATATTTCATGAGGAGCACCTTGAGCATGAAAGAGATCACCAATCTAAAGTTTTCAAAAGCATATAATATGGCATAGAATAATATAATAAGGCACATAATAAAAGCATTATGACAACATACGTGGAAGAAAACTCAGCCTTTATCCCTAAGCAATCATATTTTGGTAAGATATCATACAAACCTTACATTCATAATAAACCTTATATTCATGACCTCCTTACCTTACATTCAAGGCGTGATCATCAATATGTATATGTCCAAGGGTCTTGAAAAAGAAATATAATCCAACCACTTTTAAATTACCAGGTATGATATACGGGATGTATCAAATATAAACTTGAGTAGGCGACAAAATTTCACGATATAGGGGTATAGATATATCATGGCAGAGGAAGTGAATGTTGTCCGGTGCGAAGGTGAGTCCGACAAAGGTAGAGCTCCTGGACTAGTTTTTCATAAGATTGAGGACGTCATACTCCTCCACCCAATCTTGTCTTGAGAGATTGGCCTAATCTTGTCTCGAGAGATTGGGCTACTTTTAATCATGTTGACCTTTTCTTTTTCAGTAGCAAGCTTTTCCTTATCTTCCATTCATCGTATTCTGTTTTTTTTTTTCGATTTATTTCCCTTCTCTAAACTTTTTGTATCACTTTTTGGAAGAGCTCAGCAGAAGACACAAAAAATAAGTACTTTTTAATGACCATTCTTTTTAATTAAAAAATTATAACATTAATATTAATATATATATTTTTTTAATTTTCAAAATTTTATTAATTAAAAATTATTTTATTAATTTGAAATTTTTATTCCCTTTAGTATATTTTTCATGATCACCTTATGAAATTTTTTTTTTTTTAAGTTTATATGTTTTCTCTTACGTTCTTCACTTTAAATTTCATTTATTAATCTATTATATATTAATATCGTACTAGCTTTTATCTGTTTGGTTGTTTCATTTTCATGTATTTTAAAAGGCTATCTTGTTAAAGACAACGCCTCAGTGGTAGAGCTTCGTTTTTGTTCTTCAAAGTTATTTACTATACCTGCCTAGGTAAGTATATAGAAATCCCTAAGCGGTTGACTTCATATTAATTGTATTGACTTGTTTTTATATTAGTCATTTAACCAAAGTTTTCCATGTCGCTAGGAAATGAAGAAGGGATGGTAAAGTTTAACCAATGTTTTCCTTTCGGTTGATTGGGCAAGCAACAAATGGGCCTCTTATTGCAGGGTTAGGTTTAATTACCCTCAGCAATGTATTGACTTTCCAACATTATACAAGTTTAATAACTTTAGGAGTCATGCTACCCTCGAAGTATCATATGTTATCCTAAGTTTTATTTTGAGTGAGTTGAAGGGTGTCGTGTACACCCCACTGGTGGCATGTGTTTGTTACACCCCACCAGTGGCATGTTAGCCATATGTCAGGCTCACATGTTGGCCATTTGTCAACATCCCATAGCTACTATGACAAGCTACAATTATTTTCTCTGTCTTCACTTTTGGTCTCAAGCCACTCCCTTTATTTCTTTGTTAGTTTTTTCCCATATCTCGTTCTCTATTAGTTTTTCTCCAGCTATGGTTCTCGATATTGAAGTGCACTCGGATACCGTGAAAGCACAATTGGTGGTAGCTATATAACTGACTGTCTGCCTGTTGAACCAGGTCCTCCATCCATCGTCCTATCTATTAATTATTAAGCAAAGATCCGACATAGCCTCTGGTGAGGTTCGCTTCCCTAGATCCTCCTTTCACAGCAGCTTCATTTCACCCTCCAGCGCTAATGAACTTTGAGGTCTTTTGTGTTCGCCTGCGTTATCCTTCAAACTTAATGGAGCATGGAGCATTGAGATCGCATCTTGTTTGATGTCTATTTCGGGAAAATTCTCCGACAGAAATGACATCTGGTATTTGCTAAACGCCAACATATTACATTGTTTATATGCCATATCAGTCGTTTGGTGTAAAAAGCAACTTATGTTTCTCGTAGCATCAGTACTTGGAACACGTGGTGGGAGCCACTTTCAATTGTATGATGCCCTTGCTGATTTTGATTTATCACACATTGGTCAATGAGAAGGCACTTGGTAGATTATTTATCCCACTACGGCTTGAGCACTTGTAAGGTAACTCTCCATTATGCGAGGGATCCTCTATGTGCCTTGATAAACCATGTGTTATTTCGATGTGTATCATCCTCTAATAACCCTTCAAAGGCCTTCTAATAACCATTCAAAGGCCTTTCTCTGGTCGAATAGGCTTTATAAGCTTGTACTTTTTTAAGAGAATCTTTAGCCGTTAACTTCCTGTTCCACATTTCAGTTTTATTGGTGCTACCTTGGTTCGTCGTGTAGATCGCTGCCCCATCCTGCATCTCCCCAAGCTATGAATCATATTTACCACAAAATCTTCTGGCTTAGTCTACTCTAAGCAAGAGTAGTAGTACAGGTGCAAAGCTAGAAATGTTAATTCTCTTGAATGAGAATTGCAGTTTCAATATATTATGAAACAACAATTGCAACTTGAAAATCAATAGCATGGAATACCTTCTTTATTGAGATGAAACAAAAATTCTTCTCAACAATTCTAGCTCAGAAATCGATGGCAGAGAGTAACTTATTTGTTGATGGAATTTAAGATGTCGTAGTTTGATATTCATCTTGGCACTTCTTTGTTGAGATGAAACAAAATTCTTCTCAACAATTCTAGCTCAGAAATTGATGGCAGAGAGTAAATTATTTGTTGATGGAATTTAAGATGTCGTAGTTTGATATTCATCATGGCAAACGAACAAGGGATGGCTTTTCTTGCTCAATTTTTCCTTAATTTCTTGCTTATCATATAATGAAATTATTTTTAACACCTTTCCTTATAATCATAGTCCAGTGTTTTTCATCGCAACATGAGTAGTTCTTCCTGTCCTTGGATTGCTAGGATAAGGAACCTAAGAGTTTGGATAGGAATCTCATCCAAGACCTTGCTCACTTCGTTTTGATGTTGGTTGAATAGAAAGAAATAAAGGTTTTGTCTGCAGATATCATATCCTTTCTATGATGACAAAGACTCAAGAGGGTGATACAACGACTATCGCACATAAATATTTGACATCTTATTTTTCTCCTTCATTATGTTTGAGCCAATTATGTTCTGCATAGATATGCACCTGTCTCAACGGTGCTTTGCATGGATTTCGGATCAGTGGTGCTCTGCCTGGATGCCTATGTGCCAATCCTTTAATACAATGGGTTTGTTATAATGTCAATCATTCATAGGGATCTGTGAAGTGACAAACTATTTCGATACGCTATAATGTCAATCTTTCATAGTGATTCAAATATGTTCCAGATTTCAAAAGTCAATGCTGAGTTTGAATTTTTTATAATTAAATTAGTGATAACATCCATTCCCAGATTCGATTCTCCAATAACACAACAACCATATTATTTTATGTATGTCTTTCATTATGAACAAGTAGTTCAATATCTTATATCGTAAATTTCAGAATGACCAAGAAGTTCAGGGACTGATAACTTTCTGTCATTTTTTATTGGTCATTTTCTGTATGAAGGGGACTGTTATTTTCCTTCCTTGTTCTAGATTCTAGTGTTATCTCCACATATGTTCTCACGTCTATTAAGTGGTTTATATTACATGATTATATTTGGGTCTTCTACAGTAGATGCAGTGATTATATAACCACTTTCGTTTTAACTAATGAAAGTTGTTTTTTCTTTTGGAAAAAATAAAGTTCAGAAACTGATGTGTGATGCGAAAGGTGATGGCAGCACACACACTAAAACACTAAAATGAGAGGAGCCAGCGTTGAGTTAACTTGGATTTAAATTTTTTGGTAAGGTGAACATAAAATCATGACGGGCTGGAAAGGGATGAATTTTTAATTCAATTAACCTAGAATTTTAGGTTTTTGCACAAATATTTTTTCCTTTCCAAAAAGTAGAGGCACATGTCGTCGTACAATTATGTCAAAAAAATTCGAAGACGAGTTTGATTTTTCCAAAGAACAGAGGCACATCTTTTTGTACAATTACATCTAAGAAATTCAAAGATGAATTTGATGAAAATTATTTTATGCTCTCGCATCATTAGACATACATCTCTTTTTTTAAAATTACACCTCTTTAAAAGTTATTCCTTTTACGATTTAGCTTCTCTTTAAAAGTTATTCCTTTTACGATTTAGTTCCCATCTTTTTAAGCAACAAACAGACATCTCTTACTTCAAAATTACTCCTCTTAAGATTTCAAATTATATTATGAGAAATACAAAAATTATCCTCCTTCGCACATACATCTCTTTTTTTTAAATTACTCTTACAACTTTAACATTTTACTCTGAGAAATACAAAAAAAATTATCCTCTTATGATTTCAACATTGTATTTTGAAAAATATAAAAATCATTAAAAAATAATTTGGGCAGGTATGCCATCTGCAATGCAGATCTTGTTCCATTTCTGAACAGATAGTAGCTCTTCTCATTTCTTCTGAATTTAAGATGTAAACCAGAAAAATTAACACTGATATTTCTTACAACAAAAATCGTAATACTCAGTTTGTAATTCGATAATTGAAAAATAAATATGAGATTTGTATTCAAATATTTTAAGTATCGTTTTATTCACGGTTTTATTCATGAGTGGGTTTCACTTATACCAAACACAACATGAACGGTATATTGTAATTCGATAATTAAAAGTCAATTAAAAAGGTTTGTATTGGCATTTTTTTGTTTAGTTTTATTTATCACTAGATTTCATTTGTATCCAACATAATATGGGTAATATAAAAAATGATTGTGAGAATGATAGAATGAGTAAATAATAAATCAGTGACGGTAAAAACTATGGTTGACATTTTCTTCAAAAAGACTAATGACATATTCTTAGAGATATTTCTTACAACAAAAATCGTAATACTCAGTTTGTAATTCGATAATTGAAAAATAAATATGAGATTTGTATTCAAATATTTTAAGTATAGTTTTATTCACGGTTTTATTCATGAGTGGGTTTCATTTATACCAAACACAACATGAACGACATATTGTAATTCGATAATTAAAAGTCAATGACAAAGGTTTGTATTGGCATTTTTTGTTTAGTTTTATTTATCATTGGATTTCATTTGTATCCAACATAATATGGGTAATATAAAAAATGATTCTGAGAATGATAGAATGAGTAAATAATAAATCAGTGCCTGTAAAAACTACGGTTGGCATTTTTTCCAAAAACACTAATGGCATATTCTTAGACTGTAGTAAGAACATTGTAATGAAAATATTTATATGCATTTAATGATTACATTTTTATGTTAGTGAGGGTAAAGAGTTTCATTTAAGGCCAATGTTGGAAAAAATAGATGAGATATTTGAGAAAGGAGAATTACATTTATAGGCTCACTTTAGCCTTTCTCATAGTCTCAAATTTTTTTTTGAACCATTTATATTATATCACAAGATCGTTATTTCATTTGAGCTCATCATAGTAAACCTATTAGGAATTTCACACATTTATAGTTACCTCACCTACTTCATATCCATACTAGAAATCCATTATAACATCCCTTCTTATTAACTAGATTTTGCAAATGTAATCAACAGTTCTAAAGGTTTTATATTCAATAAACATATTATACTAGTCCTTATTATAATGTGAATATTCTTCAAAATGTATATATAGGTATCGTGATGCTAGGAGATAAGCCTCATTGAAGGAAATTTGTAACGTGATTGGGAAACTTCCTATCCCACTAAAATTTAGTTTTGCCTTGTGATTCCTTGATTCAGTATTTAGGTTACTAACTTCTAGCAATTATTAGAAAATAGGAGAGGTGGTACTGGAATGACTAAGAGCATGGGGTACATACCCTTCTAGAGTTTTCCATAACTTCACCCCACAAGGCAAGGAGAACTAAGGAGCATGCATACACACATGAGTAGTAGTTCTCATGGGGAGTGGGGTTGGGTGGTAAGTAGTAGTAGGGAGCTACACAAAAAAGAACGAAAAATAGAATGAGAGAGAAAACACAATATAATTCATGCTCGAAAATTGTAGCTTGTGAATAAGGCGAAAAAAACCTTAACACACTTGGGTGCACGAAAGTGACTCCAAATAGGAGGTGAATTGAAGCCTGTTGCGTCATAGCCACCAAGTGTGGATGAGAGCCCTGAATTAAATTAGGTACAATATTTAGTGATAAATCAAGGTCTAGAGTAAAACATGTATTGGTTTGTGGCATGAAAGGAACTAGAGAAGGGAATCATTGAGTGACAACTATATCAATGAAGGGCTACCTCTTGTTCCATATTGACCTTGGATGCCCATATTCGTTGTGTTAAGAGGCTTGAATCAGCCAATTAAGTGCAATTATTGAAACTTGTAGGAAAAGGATAATGGCCTTCACAGTTTCCACATGCTATTTATTTTGATTAACCCAAAGAGAATCTTTCTTATTAACCCAAAGAGAATCTTTTCCCAAGGTATCTTATCTAGATTGAGTGTGTCTAAATGAAATAAAGATTGTAATGTGGTTGAGCATCAGTTTGGGTGGAGAGCAACTCATCCTTAAATTTCTAGTATCTTAAGTATCTCATTAAAATGTATATACCTATTATGAACTAAATTACACTATAGTTAAAACCCCATGAATATTGTAAATATCTAGTATCTTAAGTATTTCATAGAAATGAATATACCTATTATGAACTAAATTACACTATATTTCAAACCCCATGACCATTGTTGTGTTTTTTTCTATTCTTGCTCGTAAAAATGGACTAGTCTATTTGTTGTGAACATATGTTATTAGTGTGTATGAAAAAAATGATGTTTGATACTTCATATTTGACTAAGCTAGTTTCACATGTATGATTTACAAATGATGTGAGAAAATATGTATTGTGTTTGGTATCTAATTTTCATTTCCTCTCGTGGAAAAAATATGTTCACAGGAGTATACCTTGTAGGCATGATTTCCATAAAGAATATAAATTGTAGGTTTGGAAATAATAAGGAAAAGGCAATTTGGGACATAAGCTCTCCTTAGTGTGCATGTACATTCCTAAACCATTTATAGGATGGCACAACATATATTGTATCTCTATTAAGTGTGATAGGGCTTGAAATTCCTCCTCTACTTGAAGGGACATTGGTTTCCTCAGGTGAAAATCTAGAATAGTGGTAAGCTATGTGTGAGAAATATATAATTTTGAGGTGATAAATTTCAATCTTAAGATAACAAGGAGAATTTATTTAACAAGGATAATTCATTTACATGATTTAATTTGATTATTAGTCATAGGTCATCTGTCTATATTCTTCTAGGAGATGCTTGACTTAAGGTAGTGGCATTGAAATCATGTTTCAAGATTGTAAGTACTTCTATGTCTTCAATATCCTTTGGGGTAGTATTAGACCTATTAAAAAAAAAATCATATCGAGGAAGAATCTTGGAAATTATATTATATATTAAGAAATTTTCGGGATTAACCCTTAAAAAAATTTCGGGGTAGAGGTCTTTGGCTCTACCCTATGGCCATCAAGAGGAACTTTATCAAGAGCTACAAGATATGTTGATAGTTCTTAATGCCCAATAATGAAAGTGAGGATATAGCGAATGATAATACTTAAATATACATCAATAAGGATGGAATATATATTTCTAATAGGTTATCCAACATCACAATTAAATCAGGCTACATAAGAAAAGGAAGCAGAAGGATGAAGAGTTTAATTCCATAGGAATTCAAAAAGATAAAATCTCCTACCTTGAATGGAGAAGTAAAAAATATGAAGAAGTTTAAGCATGAACTTTCGGTCTTAAGAAACCTTTTTGAATACATATTAGTTCAAAAATATGAAAGGAATGGTAGCTATATATGACTTTAGGGGCAAGGAAAACATATGGTCAGAAGATCTAAAGAATGTTATGGGAATTTCAGAGAAGAAGATCACTTGGCATAAATTTTAAAATTAGAGATAAATGCCTATATGAGAGGTATCATCATGGAAAAATCAAGGAATTCCATTAACATAAGTTCAAATATCTCACTTACACAAATTCCATCTAGCTTATTAAAATACTCAAGTATGTTCCCTATATTAGAGATGAAAACGTGAAGGTGCACCATTTTCATAGGAGGTTTCCACAATATTATTAAGATAAAAAATATTTTTATGAGCCAAGAATGTTTGAAGAAATATTAAAAAATAGAATATTGTTATGATCAATCTAAGAAGAAGGAAAATTTTCAGAAATAATGGAAAAAGAAGGAAATACCATATTTTTATAGAAAGGGTTGAAATATCTATGCTACATGCCACTTGGGAATAACATTAAGTTCAACACATTAGTTAAAAGTGAATTACAACATAACTTATCATTCCCAAGTGAATATTGATTGGTTAGGCTAGTAGATATGACAGTAGAAGATCTAAATCCAAAGGTGTTGAACTGTTGGGAATGTGGGGAAAGACGCCTATTGAGGTACAACCAAACATAAATTAAGTTAGTAGAAGGGCATAAAACATATAAGTCATCACAATTGTTAATGAAGTGACCCTAAGTATGCCTATATTTATGTGATTATTAAAAATACAAAAGTGGACCACCAATCCTCGGTGATAGGGATGGAAGATATAATTACCGTACCTCCTATTTAATTCATATTTTACCTTGGTTCTAATATTAGTTGTATTATCTTAGAAATTTTCGAATCATGTGTTTGAAATAGAAAACAACAAGCAAGGTAATGGTTGGTTCAATTAGTAATCCGGACCAAAAAAATAATAATTTATGATGTTGAACCATGTTGATTGTAGATGAAAACATTTCCCCTAAAACTGACTTTAAATTTGTTTCCTTTCGGGCCATATGAACTACCAATTGTTATAGGTTTAATCCGTGTAAATTTAATTTGTTAAAAAAAATAAAAAATAAAAAAAATAAAATACTTAATTAAAATATAAAAACATAATGGAAGACACATACATTAACACACAAAATGTATCTTGCAAATCCAAACAAATAAAACTAGCAAGAGTTTCCCAATATACATTTTTTTCTAAAATATTAAAATATGGTATATATCTCGTGGAATCCACACACCATGAATCCATTTACCCTATATTATAATAAAATTTTGATTCCTTAACCAAAACTAAAAAATAAAACTTCCTTTTAAAAAATACATGTGCCGAAAATAACCCAAAATAGATGAAAAAACTGTGAAATTGTTTTTTCTAGGGAACTATCTTCAGACACCCTAGAATGATCCTTTATGAACCCCCGCTACTCATCAAAAATGTTTACATTGCATGGCGATATTTTTGTAAATAATATAATTCTCACACAATATTCAACCACTTATCGTTTTCTTTTCATAAAGAGGCTCATAGGAGTACATGGTTGGCTATGTATGACAATAATTCCCATTGTTTCTCTAGACCAAGAGAACTTCTATGTTCTCACATATTTTGTGAATGAATCTACAAAATTTTGCAAAGTGCACACATTTTCCAATTGCAACCTCTTGTCTTCAATCATAACTCTCATGAAGTGAACATCAATATTATTTTTCTTTGAATGATAATATTGGTTATTTTCCATGAATATCACACTCTAACTATCACAATCCATTCTTACATGCTGTTTTAACAACCCAATACCTAAAATAAATCTATATAACCATATTATGTATTCCTTATATTCATGACTACCATGTATTTATCTCGTGTAATTGAGAGTACCACTAAAATTTTTATTTTTCCCATGCAAATAATTCCTCCTACAAATAAGTTGAACACATAGCCACTTTTAGATATTATGTGATTAAGATTTTTAGCTCAATTTGTATTAACCAATGCATGTATGTCCCACACTCTACACATCCGTGGCCTTCCTTGTTAGGAAAATACATATCTATTAGTTCAATGAAAACACTTGAAGAACATATTTATCGCTTCCAAATTATCCTTCCCTAGTTTTGGCATATACTTGCTCAATACATCCACTTCACATGTAGTGTATCTTCTACAATAAACCATTGCATACCAAGTTTTGGAACACCCTAGAATATGCAACATGGTACATGTCCTCTTCCTGTTCCAATATCTCGGGGCATTGATCTGTAGATAACGTTAGACCTACAGGAATAGGAAACTTTATGGGTTTCCATTCTTCCATATTAATCCTCTACAATATTTCCTATACATACTTCCTCTTACTTAAACATAGCTTCTTCTTTGTCTAATCTCTTTTAATTTCCATTCCCATGATAGAATTTAGAACATCAAGGCCATTCATGTTAAATTTAGAGGATGCCTAATTTTTCAAATCCTGGTTGATTCCTTTGTCATTTCTAATGAACAACATGTCCTCAACATAAAATACCAAATAAATAACATGATCACCAAATAATTTGAAATATAGGCGGTGATCTATTTGTCTCCGTATGGAGGAAATGTCATATTCATCCTTTTTGGAAATCCATTCTATTAAGGCATGTATGGATTATTTTTCTCCCTTGTTATATTTCACTTCTTATAAAAGTATTTGAATTCATTCACACATAATTATCCACCAATTTTAATTATCCTCAACACCTTAAATTTTTTTATATTTGATTTTACACATGAGCCTTAAACTCTTTGAACTTGTCAAATATTATTTATTTCTTCTAAAGTAAATGAACCCATGTATTCCTTAAGAAGTCATCTATAAATTATACATGGTACATAAATTTAACTGGTGATTGAATCTACCTAGGTCCAAAGGTTGCATTGTCCACAGACTGTAATATTCCCTCTATCCTCATAGAATTAGAGGAAAATATTACTCGATTTTTCTTCACATATAAACAATGTAAACATAAATCAATGCCCAAACAGTAATTAGATATACCTCCTACCATACCATTAGTATATATTACTTGAATGCCTTTCTATTCAAAATTTCCCATTATATTATGCCACAACATAGTCTTTTTTGCTAAAGATGTAGGGTGTTTTCCTTCTTCTAATCCACTCTCAAGAATAGTAAATTTTTTTAACCCATCACTAATAATTCTTCAGAATATATTATATAAATTTCCAATTTGAATTCCCCTAAGTGTTATCATTTCTACTTGAACCATCCTTCATCTATCCTTTTCAAACATTGTTTTCGCAATTGCATCACTCATGTTTTTAATAGAAATCAAATTTCTAGCTAATATTGGGATGTGTTGAACAACATGGAGTGTTATAATTCTTCCATCCATGATATTCAAATTCAATTTTTATCATCTTATGATTATGGATTCGAAATCATCTCCAAATAAAACATCACCACCATTAAAACTTTCATACCTGTAAAACCACTCCCTGTGAGGAGTCATATGAAAATATGCACCTAAGTCATCCGACCATGCCTCATGATATAAATTTTTACTTGAAGAGTCTAAGTATACATACCATGCGTAATCGTAGGAGGTTTATCTTTTATATAAGGAGCATATTTAAGTCCATTTCTTTTCTCAAGACTTTTATATCTACAATTTTTCTTGTAATGATCTCATTTTCCACATATCAACATACCTTTATAAAATTTATTGGAGGTTTAAATGTTCCTCTATATTTATATATCCCAATGCAGGACTTATTTATATTTATATTATGGGAGCATCCTCTTTTAGAAAAGGAATTTCAATTCCATCTTTCCACGTTTTTCCATCTTATATTCTACAAAAACAAAGATGCAACTATTTCATAAAACTTTGGAGTAGTGACATTACTACCTATGGAAACAACTAGATTATTCCATGAGTCTGGTAGGTCACATAACAAATTAATGCACTTATCTTAATATAAAGTCTTAATATCAAAATATAATAGTTGGATTACCACATTATTGAAGGAATTCAAATGCTCTATCACTAAGTCTCCATCATGCATCCTCATGTTATACAACATCTTCCTTAGGAACACTTTTTGTACCAAGGACATACATTGACACAAAGCCCCTAACTTATCCTAACAGTTCTTTCTTGTATATTCCCTTGTAAAATTCGGTAATACTTAATCTAACAGACACAATTTTTTTGTGCTCTTTACCTTTTGATCCATATTGTTCCAGTCTTATTTTGACAACCCTAATGGTGCAATGGTAGAACCATAATGATCCAATAATATTTATCCACCAAAAAACCTTCCATATTGAGCTTCCAAAACTCAAAAGTCCACACATTTGATTTCTTGATATATATCTTTGAATTTCTCATAATTTCATTTTCACCCCAACCATCACTTATGAAAAACTATAATTTAATACCCCCAGCCCAAAACAAACCCCTTGGGCACAAAGGGGTCCCTTTGAAGCCCAAATTGTTATGATACAAATTGTATGTTTTACCCTATAAAATTGATTATTTCAAATATATTTTAAATTAAAACGTAGAATATGTAATGGAAAACACACACATCAACACATATTTTATCTTTTAAACCCAAAAAACAAAAAATATTTTTTCAATATATATTATTTTGTACAATATTGTAGTGAAATATATATCCCATGGCATCCATGAACCAAAAATTCATTTACCCTGGATTAGAATAAAATCGTAGTTCCTCAACGAAAACCAAAATTCCATGGCTAAATTCACCATGTGCCACAAAATTTCTTTAGGAAAATTTGTGTTCCAAAAAACTCTAAAAGTGGACACAAAAAACCACCCATTTCATTTTTCCATCAACAACAAGTTTCTTCACTCCCCCTCCCCTTTCTAAACCCCCCAAATAGGTGTTGTTGCTTCACCTCACCCCCCCTTCCAACCCCCGATTGTGCATCCCACTTTATTATAGCTGGTGTGGATAATCGTTAAAAGAATATAACACACACCAAAAAAATGGTATGGACTAGATGAAAGTGCATAAGGCCGTGTCTCACTATTATAATAAGTCTTTAGAGTGCAGTATTGTTAGAGGAAAACCAAGGTTACTATAGGGAGTACAAAACTAGATATCGATAAGGAATATTTTTTCCTTATAGTTTAAGAACTATTATAGAATGGGATGTTGTATGCATTTTGTAATTTTTTATCCTTCACTGAAATGAATTGAAAACCAAATCAATTAACGTCCTCAATACGTTTTCATTATCCCTTAGAAAATGTTTAAGTATTATCTCTCCAAAAAGTTTGAGTTTCAGGATTGATCAACTCAACAACCATGTTTTTAGCCCGAATTCACCTTAAAATTTAGTCCACATGAAATGGTGGAAAGCTCCATAACTAAGAAAATTCAATGAATAGAATAGGCTCGTCTACCTTGCAGGTGTGATGGTTCTAGAATTTCGAGAAAAGTAATTTTCTTTTACCAAAATTCTCCTTTGCGAAGCTTCTAAGTTGATTTTAATAACTTACCATTTATAGAGATATAAAATTTCTACTCTAGAGGTATTTTCTATTATCCTTAGAGCTTATCATCCTTCATATGTGGATCTCAAGCCTAGATTGGTAAATCCTAAAATACCACTACTCTATAAATTCACTGCCTCCAATAGAGTATTTGTTGGCTTTTGGATATTACGAGTTCCCGCATCCTTCTACTTTGAGATCAAGGAATCATCCTCCATTAATGCATTAGGGATTTAGTTTCAAGGTTTTCTATGTGGCAAGGAACGACAAGAAAAATAGAGACATATAAAAATTCTAGCATCTATAAATGGTTGTAACTCTCTCCTTCATTTATTAATACAAAAAGAACTATGTTTTCCTATACTTGTGTCATGTTTACGATTATGTACTTCAATGTACTTTGACTCATTGATTAGAGACATTAGTTTATGACATGCAGATATTGTAGACAACAGTACCACAGATTGCACTTCCCCGTACCTTCAGGTATATTTTGGAATTCCCCATTAGGTTTCTATCTTCCATAGGTAACTGAGTTGGTCACCTTATTATGTGTGATACACCAAACAAGGGATTCAGGGATATTTCTTGCACCTAATGTAAATTGCATTCCACACTTCATAATAAAATGGTAATCATTATCTTGCTAGTCACCCCTTTTCTTTTCTTTTGTTTCTTTACTTTCTAAAATCAATTAATTAACCGTGAAACCATGGAACAAATCCTTAGTAAATATTAGGTTGAGACTAATCCCAATGACTCCCAAGTGTACGAGTTAAGGAAACCCATCTAATGAGAATCCTATTCCTTTTACCTCTTTTTGAAATATTGGTGCTCGTTATATGAAAATGTTGTCCCTTCCTAGATTTACCATTGGTTTATACCAATTTCGTTATTTTTGACCTCCTTGTTTTCCAATGTCAAAAATTCTCCTCAACAAATTATAAAACCACCTGAATAAAATCAACATCAAGTTGGTCTAAAGCTAAAACCTTTTCCTTCCTCACTTATTGTTTATTCATCCCTTTTTTTCTCTTCTCTTGCTGAAATTATTGATCTTAGTAATTAGGATGTTATGAAAAATAATAAAAGGATGAAGAAGAAGAGGAAAAATAAGAAGGGGGTGAACCAAGAAAACATTGTCATGGATGTAGCTAACATATATATTCCTTCCAAAAATCCTCATAAAGTAAAATTCCCTTGCATTATTTTTAAGGGTAATCACCTTCTTAGATATTTCCTTGGTATTCCACGGGTTATATAAGTGTGGTCCATGACCTCACATCAACTTTTTTCATCAGCCTTTGGATATCATGCAAGTGACAAACCATCAACTAGTGATAATAATGTTCTTAAAAAGAATGGTAAAGTAATTTTTCCTTCTAGGTTATGTGAAGGGAATCATCCCATTATCCTTTTACCTTATATCGATAAAGAATCCATGCTGTTGTAGAATATTTTTGTTACTCAACATCAAATTCCAACTAACTATCGAAATCTTTCCCCCAATCCTCTGGTAGTTGATGAAGTGATTGATCCCAATTGATATTGAGTCAATCCTACTCTCTCGGAACATGAATCCCATGAGTATGTTCCCAACTAACCATTACTTGGTAAAATGGTTTACTAAATTCCACCTTTAGGTGATCACACTTTTCCCACTGAGGATGAGGCTCATACCACACATGATCTTCTCATTTCTTCATATTTTCTCGAACAAGGGGACATTTATCCTATTATAGATGAGGGAACTTCTAAAATCCCATTCTCTCTAACTATCCAGGGTCAGTCACAACTTTTATCCAACCCACTTGGTTAGTGTATTCAATAAGTGCAAGTAATTAAACCTATTTATAGCATGCCAAAAGCTTAAATTAGCCAACTTGGTCTAGGAATGACACAAATACCATCAAGGAAACCTTTACAAGGAACACCCAAATATCCCGTTGGTTAGAAAATAACAATCCAATAGTCTTATCTAGAACAATATTTCCAAGGTCCAAATTCCCAACAGTATGAAGGTTACCCAAACTATCAAAAAAATTCGGGGACTGGACAACCTAGTATGGGTTAACCTAATTATCTAAACAATCGATATCAATGTAGGATGCAAATGTCAAATTCCCAACATATCCCATCCTATCTTGGATATCCCTCACGAGTAGTTAACCTTCCCCCACAATGTTAGTAAGGAATCGTAGGACTCTATCTCCGTTCACCTGGTGAATTCTAGGAAAAACCTTGCTAATATTGAGGAGGCCATATCCCTTTATATATATTCCTTCCAGAGGACCGTTCTCATATCTGATGAGAACCTCTTAGAAGCCATGTCCTCCTAGGGGCCATGATCAAGGTTACCATGTGCGTAGTTCCTTATCTTGTGTCAATATCATTAAAAAATGAAACAAGGTCATTTGAGAATACTTCCTTTTCTTGTGTGAAGCTCATTAAAAGAATAAACAAGCTCCCAGAAAAGAGTTCATTTCTTGGTGTCAAGCTCATTAAAAAATAAAACCGAGTCCCTTGATCATAGTTCTTTTCATGTGTCAATCTCATTAAAAAATGAAACATATCCCTCTCTAATTTGAATCTTTGACTAGATCTCATAAATATTGATTCGAACTTTTCACTTTATCTCATAAATGAACCTTCATTCCATTCCCCCATTAGTAACCAATAGTCTACTAGGTTAACGAAGTGAATTTTGGGGGGGTTGTTCCTTGAATCACATTATTATGTTGGGGGCATGAAATCCTATTTCAAGAATGTTTTTCCATGTCTCAATCTTGTGTAAAAATGAAATGACTCTTACTCTCAACCATAGTTTTTTTCTACGTTTCAATCTTGTGTAAAAATGAAGCAATTTCAAGAATAGTTTCCCATGTTTTAAGATTATGTAAAAATGAAACCGTTATCCATCCTATCCCTCATTATTTCCATTTTTATCAGCCTATTTTTGTGGGAGTGGCCTTGGTTTTCTAATTCCACCAGCACCATCTATTTGATCAATCATACACTTCCACTTGGTTTTTTTACCCTTTCCTAAGGAACCACTGCAATGAGTCGTCTTATTAGCCAACCTCTTGGCGTATATGTATTTTTAGTAGTTTCATCATGAATGGAACCGGTTCTTACCTTTATACCACATTTTCCTTGAGGTGGAGTCATCTTTTAGCTCTTTTCAGACTCCCAAAACATGAAAATATTGTCGACAACTTGTTTTTTTGAACTCATTAAAGTAAATTAAAATATGTATGCATTTTATATGTCTAACCATTTTCCAGATTACTATAGTATATTTACAAAAAAATAATAATTTAGCCAAACATGAATAAAAGGTTATCTAGAGTATTATTTTTATCTTTTGAGACTCAAGAGAATAAAACTATGAAAATGAACCTCTCAATTTTTCTCTTTTGCCTCCTTTTCAAACTCTCTAAACATGAAAATCAAGTCAATTTACACCTTCGACGGACTTGTAAAATAATGAAACATTGTTGGAATGATAAAAAATGATGAGGATGAACCACTCCTTCTTAGATTTCATTAAATATATTTATAAGGATTCATCTAAATGATGAAGTTATAGATTAAGCATATTTTATCCTCCTAATGCTTGTAAAAAATAAAGAGGTACTGGCGAGAAAAGGTTGGGGAATTGGGAAAATAGAGTACTAAATTATTCATGGAAGTGAGTTTCTCTTGAACATGGCACTCTTTCACTGCATCTTTGTCACAATTTCATTGGGAAATCTTCTTTCCTCTTTGGTTAGTCACACAATATCAAAATCCTTCATAATAGATGTTGATTCAATGTGGCCAACACCATAAAGTGTCATATATATGTTCAAGAGAATCCCTTCAGTTGACATTTTCTACAACACTCTTAAGTCATATTTCATGTTTTTCACTCCTAAACTAGCTATGCATCAACATCGTTCTATCTCAAAGCTTAATACTTGTTTCGTGTTGGTGATGTGGGGATACATCAAGGACCTTTTGCGATAGGTTTCTTCTTGTCAATATCAACTCATTATCTAGGAAATTAATTTAGAAACACCTTTTAGTGCCTTGGATATTGCATAATTCAATGGAAAGTTTCCTCTCTCTCAACAACAAGTTCTCATCATTGGCCTTCTACCGAAATATTTTTTGTGGTGTTCAACTTTAGCTCATTCATTCACACCACATAAATTGTACTATAATAGCTTGAGAACAGTTATCATTATTATTTGTTTATATCACATCCTTTAACAACTTAGATGATTGGTCGGTAATCATATGGTGGCTACCATGTTTGACCTGAACTCATTTAGTTTCGTGGTTAGACTCGTACTATGAAGTGAATGGGGTAGAAGACCTCAGATCTAGTTTCATCCATCCGGGTTGCGATTTAAGGATTCATATTATATTACAAAGTATGATGGCTATGATCATTGAAATAATCATCCAAGCATGGGTCCACACTCTTTCATGAGTGGACGAGAATTATTGATCAATTTACCTGTAATATTGGCTTATGTGCTAAACGTGGGTATGCCTCACTCAACATTGATATAATGATGATAATATGTATTGTAAAAAATGATGATCTTAACCAATCCAAACTTGTCACAAGGTAAAACAATTCATCCTTGAACTATTTCTTATAACTTTGTACCTTAGGGGGGAATCTGTTATAGGTCATTTTGTCACATTCACTCAAATGGCCTTTAAATCCGATCAATAAGCATCCATAACACCTTTCCGTTAAACATTTGCAAATGCCTAAGAATTATATATCCAAAAAGTTTGATTTTCTGGGTCAATTAGCTCAAAAACATGTTTTTAACCCCAACACAACATGCATTTCATTCCACTTGCAGTTTTTCTAAGTTGTATAAATGATCAAATCCACTAACCAACGCATGTTGCTCTACTTTGCAGGTGTGATGGTTCTAGAATTTCGGGGAATTTTTTTTGTTGATGAAACTTCTCCTTCTATAATCATCTAAGTTAATTTTAATAAGTTACCATTGATAGAAATATCGAATTCATACTCTATAGGAATTATCCCTTTTCCTTAGAGCTTATCCTCTTTCATATATGAATCTTAAGCCTAAATTGGTAAATCATAAACTAAAAAATTTACCCTACAATTCACTACCTCCCATAGAGTCTAGGTTGGATTTTAGAGACTACTAGTGACCTCGTGATGCTACTTTGAGCTGAAGGAATTGTGAAAATTTGAAGGAAAATATTTCTGCAATACTTGGTTTATTTCTGCTACTTATGAGATAAGTTATTTGCAGATGCTTCAGTAAATTATGAAATAAACACATTTGCAGATATTCACTATCATTAAGAGAATAAGAAAAGAAAGATAATTTACACACATAGCACAATAGAAACAACAACTTGAACACAGTTATTTTTGGACAATTGTCTCTGGAAAAACCCAATGTGGGAAAACTGGTGCAGAAGATGAAGTTTTTATATTTATCTTCAGAAATGGAAAGTACATTTACAAGCGTCTAATGAGAAGAGAAAAATTTTCAAACACCTGGCTGAATTTTCTGGACCCTCCAGACAAATTTCAGATGCTTGTGGTGACCTCCTTCACCCTCTGTGTCATCCACCATGAGAGATCTCTGTAGTCTCTCCCTGGACTACGTGATTCTGCATGGAGGGTTTATTGCTGTTGGTCACCTCACCCCTCCCTTCATCCTCTTGAGTTATGCTTTTTGATAACTTACTTCTCCCCCCTCCTTCTGCCTATGCAACCCTCCCCCTATAATCTCACCCACTGAAATCGAATTCTCTTGCTTTAGAATCTATTTCCTTCGGGAACTGATAATGTCCCCGACTTAATTTTCAAATGGCCCTCAAGTCTCTTATTATAGTCTTCTCGTTGCTGAATCAACGACCAATATTATATCGTTAATCAATGGTTCATATTAAAATATGACTTGATCTTCATTTTCTAGAAGATTCACACTCTAATTTATTAATACCCTTTAATTATTTAATTTCCCTAAGTTTAAATTTAGGGTCTGCATTAAAATAATTAATTATTTTAATAAAGTCATATCCGAGTGGAATTTCCACAAACGATTTTTGGGTGCTCTGGATAACTGATATCCAAGTCTCTATGCCAAATTGAGACTCATAACACTTCCTGATGCTATATAAATCAACACTCCCTCTTAGCGAGGAAAGTGTTTAAGCAAGATAGCATTGTGTTGATCTGACTCTACATCATCTGTTGCGCTGAAGTTGTCCTAGCTGTTGCCCCTCATCTCCCCCATAATGCTTCCTATACTGCTTCCTTGCCACTGTAGTATCCATGCTGTAGCTCCCTCTTCTTCTGAAGACCACCCTTTCGTCTAATGGAAGGGTCTCGACCATCCCCATCTTCTCTCTGAAGTGAGTTAACTTAATCTTACATAGAGCCTTTGTGAGGATGTCTTCCCATTGTTCTCCTATAGGAGTGTATCGAAACTGTACCATTCCACTCTGGACAAAGTCCCTGGTAAAGTGACACCGAATGTCAATGTATTTCGATAGGTCATGAAACACAGAATTTTTAAAGAGATTAATGCATCTCTGATTATCGTACACAATCCTAGACGGTTCTATCGACTTCTTGAGTAGGTTTAAGAGTAATTTGTAGAGCCATATGGCCTTGCATGAAGTTGTGCTTACTGCCATATACTCTACCTCGACTGAGCTCATTGCTACGGACTTTTGTCTCCTGCTGCATCAGGAGGTCAATCTTGATCCAAGACTAAAACAATACCCACTGGTACGTTTCTGATCTACTGTGCTTCCAGCCCATTCTTCATCCGTGAACCCACTTAACTAGAACTCATTACCCTTGGTTTACTTCAACCCATACTCGGATTTCCCTCTCAGGTATCTGAGAACATGTTTGGTTGCTGCCTAGTGACTCCTCCTTAGTTCCACCATAAATTGACTAAGGGTATTCACTTCATAACAGATGTCTAGTCTAGTATTAATTATATACATCTATGATCCGATGAGTGGTCTGTACAAGGTCGGACGAGCATCATCATCCTCTGATGTGTCTATCTTCTTCCAGTTAGTAATCATTAGCGTGGGCATGGGTCTACAATATTCCATGTGAAATCTCTTCAGGATTTTTGTCATGTATCTTCCTTGTCGTGGGAATATTTCCCCTTTCCGCTTCCAAAATTCTAATCCAAGAAAATAGTGCATCTACCCTAGTTCCTTCATGTCAAATTCTGTTGCTAGATTCTCCTTGTAGTCCTTGATGAGCTTGGATTGTCCGGCCAAAAATAGGTCATCCACATAAAGCACAAGAATAAGCGGCTCATCTGCTACTCTCAATTAGTATAGGTTGGTATCTGCGTCACTCTTGACAAACCCCATCTTCTGCAATTAGCTATCAATCCGTCCATGTCATGCCCTGGGTGCTTGTTTTAAGCCATAAAAGGCCTTCTTAAGCCTGCAAACATGAGTCTTCTTCTCATGTGTCTTGAAGCCCTCTGGTTTTTCTATGTACACTTCCTCCTCTATCACCCCCTTCAAGAATTTTTTCTTGAAATCTATCTAGTGAATCTCCCATCCCAACTTTGTAGCCATAGAGATGACGAATCTGATAGAATTTTATCGAGCTACTGGGGTGAAGGTTTCTTCATAATCAATGCCTTCCTTCTGTGCACACCTCTTAGCTACAAATCTTGCCTTCAACATCTCTATGCTGCCATCTACGGTGTATTTTATCTTGTAGATCCATATGGATCCTACAAATGATCTATCCTGAGGTCTAGGGACTACTTCCCATACATCATTTGTCATGATGGAGCTATACTCCTCCACCATGGCATCCGCTCATACTTGATGCTAAGATACTTCCTGAAAGGTAGATGGTTCACCGGCTTCAACTACCAGTGACTGGTATCTATCTGGTTGTTTCGTTATCCTCTTTCCTTCTCTAGCGGCTCTAGGAAATTCTTCTGCATCCTTAAGAATTTGTTGAACTTCTATGCTCGGTCTCCCATCTGCTGTGGATGGCCATACCTATTCTTCCTGCTGTTATTCTTTGGAGGATCTCTCCTTAGAATCATTGTACCTTACAGAGGCACTTGACCTATCCTCTGGAGGTCACTGAGGCTATACCAGTGGATCTTCCTTAATATGCATATCTGTGGCCATTTCCCGAGATTTCCTGAAGGCTCTCTCCTCTAGGAATTTCACATCCCTTCTTACCATGATTTTCCTACTCTCTGGAATATATATGTGATATGCCTTTGCATTCTCGCTATAGCCCATCAAGAAACCCTTTTCTGCAGTTTGATCCAACTTCTTTCTCTTTTCATATGGAATGTGGCAGTACACCATGTTGTCAAATATCCTGATGTGGCTCATTTATGGCTTGATTCCTGTGAACAAACTCTCAGGAGTTACCTTCCCCAAAGCTCTATTAGGAACTCTATTCTGAATATATACTGATGTATTGCAGACCTCTGCCCATAATAATTTGGGCATATCTTGGTCATACAACATTTCCCTTGCATCTTCTATTATGGTCTAATTCTTTCATTCTGCAACTCCATTCTGCTCTAGATTGTATGGATCTCTTCATTCTCTCTTGATCCCTTCCCTTTCATAGAAATTTATGAGGTCTTTATCGATATATTCTCCATTGTTGTCTAACCGAAACTTCTTGATCTTCTTTCATATAAATTTCTCCATCAATGCTTTGAAATATTTGAATCAATCTAAGACTTCATCTTTGTTTTCTGAGAAAATAGATCCAATTTTTTTCCTGGAATGATAATAAATGGTGGAAAAATACTTCGCCCCACTAAGAGAAGTTTTGTACATTAGACCACAAATATTAGAGTGTATTAACTCTAATACGGCTTTGGCTCTGCTGCTGCTTCATGGAAATGTTGCCTTAGCGTACTTCCCTAGTATGCATCCACTACAAACTTTGTCTTTCTTCGTGCTGAGCTCAAGAGCCCCTATGAAAGTATTTTTGAGAATCCCCAAGGCTCCATGATGTAGATGCCCCATCCTTGCCATAATTCATTCAGATCTCTTTCTTCTGTACTGCCAATTAGGGAGACCGGAGATTCAAGCTAGAGCTTATAAAGCTTGCGACTCCTTACTCTAATTTGTGCCTTTGTGCTCCAGCTAGGGTGTTTCACATACACCTTATATCTAATCAATTATATGTCATATTCCTTGTTCTGAATTTGTAACACTGAGAGTAAATTCACCTCCAACCCTGGTACATGTAGAAAATTCGTGGTGTGATTTTTGTTGTCATTCTTGGTATGAAATGTTACAGTACCTCTCCCAATGGGGGTACATTTTGCCTTGTTTCCAATAGTTATCTGCAAATTCATCTGTTCTTCTTGGTAGCTCGAAAATCATTCTCGAACCCCCGTCATATGAGAATATGCTCCACTGTCAATATACCAAACACTTGGAGGAGATGTGCTCGACACACAAGAAAGGTCCTCCTCTAGTCTAGATGCCAAAACTTTCATGTTCTGTTCTCTCTGCATTTCTGCATGCTCTGGAGGAATACATGAGCCCTTATGACTACATGAGCCCTTCCGAATGATGTAACTTTGGTCCATGGCAGGTCGCCCCTTCTTTTTTTTAGCCCTTTGCTCTGATACCATGTGAAATTTTCAAAGAAAAAATTCCTACAATACATGGTTACAGAAATTCCTAGCAAATTATGAAATAAACACATTTGCAGATATTCATTAAAATTAATAGCATAAGAACAGAAAGATAATTTACACACGTAGCATAATGGAAACAACCACAAGAACACAGTTATTTTTGGACAATTGTCCTCGGAAAAAACCCAATGTGGGAAAGTCACTGCATAATATGAGGGTTTTATATCTATATTTAGAAATGGAAATTGCATTTTCAAGGGTCTAATGAGAAGAGAAAAAATTTCAAACACTTGGCTGAATTTTTTGGACCCTCTAGACAAATTTTAGACCCTCAAGGTGACCTCCTTCACCCTCTACATCATCCAGCATGAGAGCTCTGTGCAGTCTCTCCCTGGACTGTGTGATTTTGTGTGGAGGGGTTATGGTTTTTGATCAAATCACCCTTCCCTTCATCCTCCTGAATTATGCTTCCCGATAACTGACTTCTCCCTCCTCCTTCTACCTCTGCAACCATGCCTCTACAATCTCACCCACTGAAATCGAATTCTCTTGCTTCAGAATCGATTTCCTTCAGGTACTGAGAATTTCCCGAGATTAATTTTAAAATTTCCCTCAAGTCTCTTCTTAGAGTCTTCTCGTTGATGAATCAACGACCAAGATTATATCATTAATGAATGGATCGGACTAAAAGATGGCTTGATCTTCGTTTTCTAAAAGATTCACACTCTACTTTATTAATACCCTTTAATTACTTAATTTCCCTAAGTTTAAACTTAGGGTCTGTATTAAAATAATTGATTATTTTAATAAAGTCGTATCCGAGTGGAATTTCCACAAACCATTTCTAGGTTCTGATGTCCATGTCTCTCTACCAAAAATGAGAATTAGAACACTTCCTGATGCTATAGAAATTAGAAGGAATCATCCAACATTAATGCATTGGGGATTGAGTTTCAGGCTCATTTTGTGGCAAGGAAGAAAAACACAATTGGGAAAGCATATATAAATGGTTGTAACTCTCTCCTTAATTTATTAATAAAAAAGCACTTTTCTTTCGAATACTTTTGTCATGTTTATGCTTATGTATTTCAATTCCATTTGACTCATTGATTAGAGACATTATTTTATTCTATGTGCACATTATAGTTTTATTGTTTGTTTTAGTAATTTTGCAGGTTCCATTTACAATGCTTGGATCTAGAGTTGGAGCTTACAAGAAAAGAGAAGAGGAGGGCTTACTAAAAATTCTAGGTAGGTCCTTTGTCTATGTTCTAATCTCTCTAAGGAAAACATATATATTTTGGGCCCTATTGTTTCTAGATTGGGCCACTAGATCTAGGGAGTCCATTTATGTTTGCATAAGTAAATTTTGCACATAACAGTAAGCTAAAATTTTAAGATCACCCTATATTAAAATAATACATTAATGTATTTATTGAATAGAGACTAGGATTTCCTGCCAAAAATAACATCGATTTCTCCATAGAGCTCACAATACAAGCCATGGTTTTATCTGCATCACTGTACATAATGAGTATTCCTTAGTTAGTAGAAATAAAATTTATTTGAAGGATTTTTTCGATAAAGGGTATATGAGACCAAGTGTATCCCCCTAGGGAACACCAAAGTTGTTTGTAAATAAGAAGAATATTACCCTTATGTTTTGGATAAACTATAAATAACTATAAAGAAAACCATTAAAAATAAGTATTTGTTGCCCAGGACTGATGATGTATTTCTTCATCTAAGAGGAACCACAATGCCTTCAAAAATATATCTAAGATCGAGATATCACCAACTTCCAATCAAGTATTAATAGTTTTACAAGATTGCATTTAGAACATAGTATGCACAGAAAGAGTTTGTTGTTGTGTTGTTTTCACTCACAAATTCACTATCAACTTCTATTTGTCTTATGAATACCATTCTCAACAAATACTTAGATTAATTCATTATATTTTACCATTCTCGAACACTAACTAGGAAAATGAATAGAACTCAAGGTCATGTTACAAGTGAATTATGGGAACACTAACTATATGCTAATCTTGATGAATGTTAAATCTTCAAATCATAGGTGTGTTACATGGATTGTTTTATCTCGAAGGAAGGCTTTTTGGTTTATCCTAAAAATATAAAGGAAATAATTGAATGTGTTGGAATTTAATTTCCAACTGCCCAGAGAAGTCTGCAGGACAGTGAGTTAATGAGAAAAGATTGAATGGCGGTGAAGTTAAGTTTGATGGGAATTTTGACAGCAACGAATTGAATGCAGAAGCATTGGAAGAGCTACATCTTATCTGCAGCAACAACCAGCATTAAAACCTTCACCAAACAAATTTAACACCAGAGGAAATTTACCGCCAGATTGAAAGGGTCACGTGGAGTAAATTTATTGGATCGCGTTGTTTTGTTGGGCTGGATGCATTGCCAAAAACTGGACCCGAAAACAATTGAGGTGGAATTAATTTGAAATTCACATCACACATTTGGGTGGCGTCAATGGGCCATTTTGGAATGCGAAAAATAACATTTGATTTGGTTGAATGATTGCGTTGAAGTCCGAGGAAAAGTTTTTTTTTAATGTTTTGTTATGTGTTAAAAACATATGCAACGGAAGTATGTTTTAAAACGTTTGCATTTTGGTTTAGAGCATACATATGTTTTAACATATGTAATAATAAAACATATGTGCATTAGAATGTGGGCCCCAACGAATTTTTTTTTAATAGATTTGTTTTAATGTGTTTTATATGTTACGGCATATAAAAACAAAAGGAGCCGTGAATGTAATTTTTTAATTACTGGGTAAATTTTTTTTTACACAACAGTGTGTATAAAAAAAAGAAAACAGAGTGTAATTTTTGTTTGTAGAGAACGAGTGAATGCACAACAGTGCGGAAGTTGAAGAAAAGCCAGCAGAGGCAGAAGTGTAGAGCACAGTGTGATTTCCTTTTGAAAGACAGAGAAGAGTGATTTGGACACTGCGTGTGAAGCAGTTCCATCTTTTTGTAATCTCCCAACAGTGGAAAGTTATCAGATTGTAATATATTTTTATTTTTAATGAAATAGAAGAATTTTGTGCAATCTCTGTCTACCAGCAAGCAAATTTTGTTTGTATTTCTCTATGTTAAAAGGAGGGGAATTTCTATTCCCCTGTGTGTTTGGAATTTTTAATATTCCAACATGGTATCGGAGCAAGTTTAGGCTCTTTGAAGGATTCAAAGAAGCTGAAGAAGAAGACCGGTTGCAGTGTTTTCTCCAGCAGCGTGAAAAGCTCAAAAGAGGTCAAAGTTCAGGTATTTCTCAAAGATAACAGTGTGGTTTTTTTATTGTTTAAAGAGTTTGTTCTTTCAAAGAAAGAAAGGCAGTTTTAAAGCAATGGCTGGACCAAGCACTGGTATGAGTCTTGGAAGTGTTCAGCTTCCACAGTTTAATGGAAAGAACTATGATTATTGGTCCATTACCATGAGAGCCCTATTTGTCTCACAAGATTTGTGGGAACTAGTAGAAGATGGTTTCACAGAGCCAGTTGATGAGCAGGCTTTTAATGCCTTAACTCAAGCAGAGAAAGATGTGTTGAAGAATAATAGGAAGAAAGATGCTAAAGCTCTCTTCTGTTTGTATCAAGCTGTAAATGAGAGTTTGTTTCCAAGGATAGCAGCAGCTAAGAAATCCAAGGAGGCATGGGAAACTCTGAAAGTAGCCTATAAAGGTATGGAGAAAGTTAAGACAGTAAAGCTTCAGTTGCCGAGGAGAGATTTTTAAGCTCCTTGCATGAAAGAGTCAGATAATGTGGACACATTTTTTACACATGTGATTGGGATTGTAAATCAGATAAGATCCCATGGAGAAACTCTTGAAGAAAGAAGGATTGTGGAGACACTTTTGAGATGTTTACCCTCAAAGTTTGATGTTATTGTTACCACCATAGAAGAGACCAAAGATCTCTCACAGTTCACAGTGGATGAACTTCATGCCTCACTAATAACTCATGAACAAAGATTGAGCAGAGATGAAACCTCATCTCTTGAACATGCCTTCAAGACCCAAATGCCTTCAGGAAGAGGAAGAGGTCAAGGAAAAGGAAGAGGAAGAGGCAGAAGCTAGAACAGAGGTGGAAGGAACAACCCTTCACATTCACATGGAAGGTGCAACAGTCAAGATCACAGCCACGGCCAAGGTAGCAGCCAGCAGAGTGGTCAACAGAATACTCATGGACAGAGGTATGACAAATCCAATGTCCAATGTCATTATTGCAAGAAATATGGGCACTATGCCAATGAATGTAGAAAAAAGAAAAATGACATGAAGAATAAGCAGAATGTTAATGTAGCAAAAGAAGAAAAGAACCCAAGTAATGTGTTGTTAACATGTAATGTAGCACAATAAAAAGGAGATGATGTTTGGTTCTTAGATTCAGGATGTAGTAATCATATGACTGGCAACAGAGCAATGTTTGCCAATCTAGATGAAGAAGTAAAATCCGAAGTGACCACAGGGACTGATACTAAGATCTATGTAAAAGGGAAAGGCAGCGTTAGTATTCGAGCCAGAAATGGTGAGCAGAAATTTGTCCCTGATGTGTATTATGTTCCAGGTCTGAAATGTAATCTTTTGAGCATTGGGCAGCTCATAAATAAAGGTTACAATGTAATATTTAAAGATGATGTGTGCACAATAAAAGATATACCTCCAAGTAAGAAAATTATTGTTGAAATTCAAATGACCAGCAATAGGATGTTTCCACTCAAGCTCAACATTGACTTGAAGGGAAAAGGGAAAAGCATAGCAGTTGTAACACAAGAAGCCTTTCAGAAGGAAGCAAAGGATGAAAATTGGTTATGGCACCTGAGATTTGGACATCTCAATTTTGGAGGATTAAATTTGCTACACAGAAAAGGAATGGTAAGGGGTTTGACATTGATTGAAAAGCCTGACAACCTATGTGAAGGCTGCATCTTGGGAAAGCAACACAGAGAAAATTTTCCATCAGGGAAAAGCATAAGGGCGAAAGCACCCTTAGAAATCATTCACTCAGATTTATGTAGGCCGATGCAAACAGCATCATTTTCAGGCAGCAACTACATGCTGACCTTCGTAGATGATTACACAAGAAAAGTGTGGGTTTATTTTCTGAAATATAAGAGTGAAGTTTTTCAGAAATTTTACCATTTTAAAGCTCTTATAGAGAAACAGAGCGGACTGCACATTAAAGTTCTCAGAACTGATAGAGGAGGAGAATATATCTCAAAAGAATTTCTATGTTTTTGCAGAGAGAACGACATACACAAGCAGTTTACCACAAGGTACACACCACAATAGAATGGAGTTGCTGAAAGGAAGAATCGAACCATAATGGAAATGGTGAGAAGTATGCTCAAGGCAAAACACTTGCCGAATGAGTATTGGGCAGAAGCAGCAAACTGTGCTGCGTATATTTTAAATAGAGGCCCTACAAAAGCTGTGATGAACAAAGTTCCAGAAGAAGCGTGGAGTGGCAGAAAACAGGGAGTCACCCACATGAGAGTTTTTGGATGTGTGGCATATGTACACATTCCAGACAAGTTGAGAAAGAAATTTGATAGTAAGGGGGAGAAGTGCATTTTCCTTGGATATTGTGAAGATTCCAAAGGATACAGATTATATAACCCATCCACAAAGAAGTTTGTGATAAGCAGAGATGTGCAATTCATTGAAGAGGAAGCATGGGATGGAAGCATTGAGAAAACAGTCAATGTTAAAAACTGTTTGTCTCAAGATGAAGATGAAGGAGATGTGGTTGAAATTAACAACCCATTCGTTGCACAACCTCCACCAGCACAAGGACAGCAAGGGACACCTCAAGCAGCAGCGAGAACACCCTTGAGAAGAAGCGGGAGTGCATCTCCAAGCACACCACATGGAGCAGAAATGAGTGCTTCATCAAGCACGTCTACACCAAGTGAACGAGGAACAAGGTTCAGAAGCCTTAGAGAAATTTATGAGCAAGGAGAAGCAAATGAAGGTATGAATTCCCTATTTGCTTTGTATTGTCAAGTTGATGATCCTATTCATTTTGAAGATGCAATTAAAGACAGAAAATGGATAGAAGCTATGGACGAAGAAATTAAAGCCATAGAGAAGAACAAAACATGGGAGTTAGTTGATCTCCCAGAAGGTAAAGAAGTCATTGGTGTAAAATGGGTCTATAAGACCAAAAGCAATGCTGAAGGAAAGATAGAGAGACACAAGGCCAGACTTGTTGTCAAGGGATATAAGCAGAAGCATGGAATTGATTATGAAGAAACTTTTGCACCAGTTGCAAGAATGGAAACAGTAAGAGCAGTGTTGTCCATAGCAGCACAAAACAAATGGAAAGTATACCAGATGGATGTAAAATCTGCATTTTTAAATGGAGTTTTAATGGAAGAGGTATATGTGGAACAACGTCTCGGATATGAGAAGAAAGGCCAAGAACATAAGGTATGCAAATTGAAGAAAGCTCTTTATGGGCTGAAGCAAGCGCCAAGAGCATGGTACAGTAGGATAGACTCCTATCTACTGGAAAATGAATTTGAAAAGTGTGAGGGAGAACCCACCCTCTACATCAAAGAAAATGATGGTAAGATGCTCATTGTTGTTTTGTGTGTTGATGATGTAATATTCACTGGAAATGATGATTATCTCAATGAAAATTTTAAAACAGTCATGAAAGATGAATTTGAAATGACTGACATGGGTTTGTTGAGATACTTCTTAGGAATAAAAGTAGAGCAAAGTGAAAAAGGGATTTTTATATCTCAAGCAAAATATATGAATCAAGTTTTAGAAAGATTTAATATGCAGGAGTGCAAAGTTGCAATTACTCCCACAGTAATGGGATTGAAGTTAAGTAAAGATGACAGCAGCAAGGATTTTGATAAGTTTGTATAAAAGCATAGTTGGCAACCTCATGTATTTGACTGCAACTAGGCCGGATATTATGCATGCTGTTAGTTTAATTTCCAGATTTATGGAGAAGCCAAAAGAAGCACATTGGCAGGCAGCAAAAAGAATTCTGAGGTATGTTAAAGGAACTAAAAGATTTGGTATTTTATATACAGCTTCAGAAAATTCAGAATTAGTTGGATACACTGACAGTGATTGGGCTGGAAGTGTAGATGATCGGAAGAGCACTTCCGGTTATATTTTTCATATGGGTTCAGGAGCCATTTCATGGGCTTCTAAGAAACAGCCTATTGTGGCATTGTCTACAGCAGAAGCAGAATATGTGGCAGCTACAGCAGCAGCGTGTCAAGCAATTTGGATGAGAAGAATGTTGAGAAGTCTATGTCAAGAACAGGTAAAAGGGACAGTGATTTATTGTGACAATAGCTCAGCTATTGCATTGTCAAAGAATTCTGTGTTTCATAAAAGAACAAAACACATAGATACAAAGTTTCATTACATCAGAGAGTTAGTAAACAATGGAGAAATAATTTTAAAACATTGCAGAACTCAGGAGCAGTTCGCTGATATTCTGACCAAGCCATTGGGACAGAAGAGTTTTAAGTTTTTAAGGAAATGTCTGGGTATGACTGATAACCCAGCAGTTGAAATTAAGGGGGAGTGTTGGAATTTAATTTCCAACTGCCCAGAGAAGTCTGCAGGACAGTGAGTTAATGAGAAAAGATTGAATGGCGGTGAAGTTAAGTTTGATGGGAATTTTGACAACAACGAATTGAATGCGGTATAGCTGAAGAGTCGTATCTTATCTGGTGAAAGAATAAATCAAACATTAAAACCTTCACCAAACAAATTTAACACCAGAGGAAATTTACTGCCAGATTGAAAGGGTCACGTGGAGTAAATTTATTGGATCGCGTTGTTTTGTTGCGCTGGATGCATTGCCAAAAACCGGACCCGAAAACAATTGAGGTGGAATTAATTTGAAATTCGCATCACACATTTGGGTGACGTCAATGGGCCATTTTGGAATGCGAAAAATAACATTTGATTTGGTTGAATGATTGCGTTGAAGTCCGAGGAAAAGTTTTTTTTTAAATGTTTTGTTATGTGTTAAAAACATATGCAACGGAAGTATGTTTTAAAACGTTTTCATTTTGGTTTAGAGCATACATATGTTTTAACATATGTAATAATAAAACATATGTGCATTAGAATGTGGGCCCCAACGAAGTTTTTTTTAATAGATTTGTTTTAATGTGTTTTATATGTTACAGCATATAAAAACAAAAGAAGCCGTGAATGTAATTTTTTAATTACTGGGTAAAAAAAATTTTACACAACAGTGTGTATAAAAAAAAGAAAACAGAGTGTAATTTTTTTTTTGTAGAGAACGAGTGAATGCACAGCAGTGTGGAAGTTGAAGAAAAGCCAGCAGAGGCAGAAGTGCAGAGCACAGTGTGATTTCCTTTTGAAAGACAGAGAAGAGTGATTTGGACACTGCGTGTGAAGTAGTTCCATCTTTTTGTAATCTCCCAGCAGTGGAAAGTTATCAGATTGTAATAGATTTTTATTTTTAATGAAATAGAAGAATTTTGTGCAATCTCTGTCTACCAGCAAGAAAATTTTGTTTGTATTTCTCTGTGTTAAAAGGAGGGGAATTTCTATTCTCCTGTGTGTTTGGAATTTTTAATATTCCAACAGAATGGTTCACACGAGAACTGTAGAAGAAATTATATCATTTATGGGACTAGCGTGGAAATATAGAATGTTTATTCAATTATATTTGAAGATCGAACACCAAATTACGTCATTGTAGAAGAAGGGGTTAAATTTTAATTTTACATCGGAGAGCAAAGCAAGCTTTGAACAACTGAATAATACTCTAACTAGTTCACCTTTCTTGAAGATAACAAACCCGAATAAATATTTCTTGGTTTGCATATATGCTTGCAAGGAAGGGATTAGTGGATTCTCCATGCAAGAGGTGCATGTAGTATATCATATATCCATAAATTTGAATGAGAATAAACACAATTAAGTGACACGTTATTTGGAGTTGGAAGCCATAATGCATGCTCTAAAAATGTGGAGAGATTATTTTATCAAAAGGAAATTCATATTGATTATATACCATAGTTGGTTAAAGTATTTGTTTGAATAGCCGAGGGTGAATTCCAAACAATAAATATGTCTAGCTCTTATTAGTGAGTTCGGTTTTGAAATTAAAGATATAAAAGGAAAACATAAATGAGTAAATGATGCACTCAAAAAAAGTATGCAAATGATGCACATGGAAACTAATGTGCATTTGAGATACACATTAAAAAACAGGATCATAAAAGCACTAAAAATTATCAATACTTCCAATAGGAACGTAGATACTTGAAGCAAGAACCCAAGAGAATAAGGGTGGAGGAATATTAGCTTATAGAAAACGTTTTATTAATATATATATTGGTATAATTTACATACCCCTTATGATTGATTTCAGGAAGGTCGTAATGGACGAGATTCATAAAATACCTTATTCTTGTCAACTGAGATATAAAGGATGATAAAAAAATACCAAGAAGCTATATTATTGGCCGACGATGAAGGGAAAAATCATAAGATATATTGAAAATTTTATACGGTAGCAACAACTCAAGATACACCAAAAGCACCCGGTCGGATTATAGAAGGCAATGCCAAGCCTAGAATGGAAGTGGGAATTCATAGCTATGGAACTGATCATTGGACTACATGGAAATTCCAAGGAGAATTATGGAATAATTGTGGTAGTCGGAACATCGAGTAAATCAGTTCACTTTCTTCCTATTAAATCAACTCATAAAGAAATATATATATCCCACACTTTTATGAACTATATATTCAGGATGCATGACATTATTGGGACAAAATTAGCATTTAACACAACTTAATACCCTTAGACACAAAATAAGAGGATAAATTAATTTCTAAAAGACATGCTTAGAATGTATGTTATGCACCAACTCAAGAGGCCAAAATATTATTTATCTCTCATGGAATATGATTATAATACTCATCATCAAAAATCACCAAAAAATAGGTTCTTTGAAGCATTATTTGGTAGAAAATGCATAATATGAGTTAAACATGATAATATAGAGAAAAAATAAAAGTTAGGATATATATACTAAAATAATTGGAGTGGGAAGTGGGGAAAATAAAATAGAAATTAAAAGTGTGTCAATATTAATAGAAGAGTTATGAAAATTAGAGCAAAAATCATAAGGAGTTCCAAGTAGGAGGGCATGTGTATTTTTGAATCCAACCTAAGAGAAGTTCCTTGAAAATAGGATGATGTAATAATCTAAAACCTTGGTAATGTGGACACTTTGAGATCTTGGAGAGAGTGGGACCAATTGATTATAGACATTCCCTACCTTACATGGTAAAGGAACATGATGTATTTCACATATGCTTCCTTAAGAATTATATACATGATGCTAATCACATTATTGACTGGTATTTTATACATATGGAAGAAGAAGTAGAATTCCAACCATAACCCCAATGGATACTTGATATGAAGGAAACTATGCTCTATAACCGATCCATCTTGTAGTTCAAGCTCTGATGGAAGCACTTAAGAGCATGTGAAGAAACATGGGAACTAGAGGATGCAATAAAAAAGGGATATATATTTTTTTCTATATATATATATATATATATATATATATATATATATATATAGCTCAGTTATATGAATAATATAACACCAGGGATGATTTTCCTTTAAGGTGGATAGGATTGTAACATTCCTTCTAATTACCTAGATATTGTAAATGTAGTAAAGAGTGCTAAAGGTTCGATAATGAATAGAGATAATATGCTAGAATTTATAATGATGTAAATGTTCTTCTAAATTAATATATCAATGAAAATTGAATGAAAAGAAAACCCACACAAATCCTAATGTTGGGAGGGAAACTTTATTAAGGTAAAGATGTGAGGGGAATGGGAAATTTCCCAACATATTGAAATTTGACTTTTCCTTGTTTTTTCTTGATTTAGTAGTTGGGCTACCAACTTCTAGCAATTATGTGAATGTGATATGTGGTATTGGAATGACCCATAGCATAGGCTATGTACCCTTCTAGAGCCTTCCATAATTTGATAATGCAATCCAAGGAGAACCTAAAAACACACACACATGCACATGATTAGTAATTCGGGGGGTTTAAGAAGCAGTAAAGAACAAAAAATACATAAAATGAAAAATAGAATGAGAGAGAAAAATCTAGAGAGAATTTCATACTAGAATACAAAAACTTGTGAATTGTGTGAACGAGGTCTTTTGATATGTCACTAAAAGGAAGTGAATTTGAATACGAAGTGACTAAAATCCTCTTAAGTCACAACTAGTGGATGTGAAGAAGAGCCTTGAAATGAATTTGGAAGTGAATTTAGTGAGAAGCTTCTAATTAAAATCAAATATTGGAGGAAATCCAAAACAAGTATTCGATTGAGCCATGGAAGGAAATGGGGAAGTGAAATTTTAAGGGATTTTTGGACAAATGAAGAGATCCTATTTATGTTGTGTTGTTCTTGGATGGAAATATGTATTTTGTTAAAAGGCCTAACTTAACCATTGACGTGAAATTCTTAAACACCATAGGTGAAAGAGAGTGGCCTTAACAATTACCATGTGCTTACGATTTTGAGTTTACTTTTTAGTACCTTAAGTATATCATATAAGTGTATATAGCATGTATGAATGAAATGACGGTCTTTTTAAATGCCTACGACTAGGGTTATGCACGTTGTTATGCTTTCTAGTAAAAATGGATTCATATGTATGTTGTGAACATATTTTGTGTGTATGAATTGAATGATGTTCAATACTTCATGATCATGGCTATGATATTCTCCTATGTATGATGAAAATTTGAGATGAGAATGGATGTATTGTGCTTTGTCTCTAGTAGTTATTTCCTCCAACTTATAAATTCTATGCATGGGAGGATATACATTTTCTCCATAAATGATCTGAGCCATGTGATTGTAAACAATGATCCAGAATTAATTAGGGGCCTATGATCATCCTGTAATCTACTAGAGTAGTTGGTGTTCTACTAGAGTAGTTGGTGTTTCAAAAAATATTTATAGTCAGATGGAAAAACAAATATTGCATCCTTATTGAGTGGGAGAGACATGGAGGTCCTCTTCTTCTTAAAGGGACTTTGATTTTATGAGGATAAAAACTAGAATATTGTTCACCTATGTGTGAGAATATATATGAGTTTGAGGTGGGAAGTTTGATTCTTAAGTGAGTAAGGAGAATTTCTTTAGCTAAGTGAAGTTGAATATTGGCTATGGGATATGTTTCTATATTCTTCTATGAGATGCTTGACCTGAGGCGATGTCCTTGAGAGGTCGCTTCAAGCTAGAGAAGACCTCTTAGTCCATAGGATCCTTTGGGGGGGAATCCAACCTTGTCAGAAGTATTTTATAGACCTAGCATTGGGCCTAGAAACCATATAAATGATTGCACAAATTCAAGGATTAACCCTTAAGATTTTCAGGGCTAGAGGTCTTTGGACCGACCCTAGTCACATGGTCACTAGGGGGCTTGTGATAAAGAGCTATAGGATGTTTAATATTCTTTATGAGTCCCTCAATTGATGGAAAGTTTTCCATTCTATGGTATCCCTCATAAAATGATGGAGATTGTTTTAAGTAGCTTAGATTTCTGGGTCATTGGGGCAGGTCCCTACCCTTATTCGTTGATCATATAATCAACAGGAGTTACGACGAGGAGCCTATCGTTAATGGGCCTATGATCCATCAATTATAGGGCACTATCCTTTCATGTTACAGTGGTTAGGGATTACCTTAGAGTCGATTGGGATGATACCTTGATGCTAACAAAATTCACATTTCGATTTAGTCATGGGATGATTAAGAGTCATTGTTTTATGGATGGTGGATCAAAGAAACAATGGATTTACCACTTGTTGAGGTTAAACCCTTATGAATTCTTGATAATAATAAAAAATGATAAGTCCATTGGTTGATGGGAATTTTATAGTCATTCGGAGTCCTTTGTTAGATGTTATGGTTTGGGTTACGAAGAGGTTCAAATTTATTGAATTTTTTTGATAGCATGACACTAATAGGAGAAACAAACCTATTTGTTGTTGATGAGTCATTATTTGGTACCATCTGGTGTTGTGGCATAGGGTTTTAGAGTTTAGATGCAAAAATAATAAGGCAAGGATTTCAAGGATTCCTCCTAAACTATCAAGCGGTGAAGGCCTTCATAGACCAATGACATGGTACTGCTCCAAAAAAACATGTGGGTATGGGGGAGTAGTGTTTTCTATGTGGAAGTTGTACACAAACCATGTGGTGTTAAGAGGTCAACTCTTAAGTCAACATAACTTTGTAACCAAAGATGAGATGACAAAATTTATATTGTTAGAAATATTTAGAAAAGTAAAAAAAGATAGTGATGTTAGAAATGAACTTTGAGAAAGTTGATGAGAAAAGTCGTATATCTCAATCTCCATAATTTAAAAATAGAAATGAGTCTCGATAACCTCAACTCTATAATTTAACTATACATTCCAAGTATCAGTACTCCACAAACCCTAATATATCACATCCATATTAAACTATTTATGTCTTTTATACTTCACAAAATTTATTTAATATTACTCACATCATTATAACCATTCATTTAAAATCTATTCCAGCAAATAATTTGGGCTATAAAACTTTGTGTGTTCATAACTTATTTTAAAAATAAATATATATAATCAAGCTTTTCGTTTAAAAACTTGGACCATTTTGGATGTGCCTTCTTAGACACTAATGAAGATGATAAGAAAAACGCCAAAACAAATAACTTTTTAGAATACTAAACTTTAAAATTTTTAGAGTACTACAATTTTTTTAAATTTACAAGTATGTTTTTATTAAATTAAATATAAATTGATATATAAATTTAATACTATAATTAAACTTTTATTTTACCGACTATGAAGAACAAAAATATGAAGAGGAAAGTATCTAGTATTTTTCATAATGATAAGAAGAAAGTAATTAAATAAATTTATAATTTTTATATTTATAATATAAATAAAATAAATAGAAATAAATTGAAATCAACCAAAGTTTAATATCACTAGTTAAAAAATTTATGGGCAAAGTTCCAATGCATACCAAAAGTTGGTATGACCGAATAAAAATATATCTTTTAAATAATTTCCATAATTTATATGTTTCTAAATAAAGGTTACTCATAAAATAAAGCATTTCAATCATCTCAAACTCATATTATCTAACAAACAAAAATTTAAATCAACCAAACTATAATATTAAAAAATATTTATATATAATAAAAAAATACAAAAAATATAAAAATTATACTTTAATAAACAACTCAAAACTCATTACAATTTTAAAATTCTAAACCATCTACAGTATTAAGTTTCTATTTTTAATCTTTCTAATTATATATTAAATTTCAAATTAAATAAAATATTTAGTATTTTCGAAAATATATATTTTAAATTTTATAATAATTTAAATAAGAAACAATACTTAATATTATTCTTAAATGTAATTTTTTTATTAAAATTTGATATAATTAGCTTAATTATTTTAGATTTAAAATTTCAGTATTGTTTACTCAGAACTAAAATGTAAGTATATAAGAAAATGGAGTTAAAAAAAAAAAAAGTGAAAAATGAAAGAAACTACCAAACTTAAAAAAAGAATAGGTATATAAGAAACTTGAGATAGGGAGTATTACTTTTAATTTCAAAGTATTGAGATAGGGAGTATTAAGAGTATGAGTTTTGATTTGTTCAATTGTTTTAGTTGGTTTAATGGTTAAGAGTACGTGTTTTTTCTTAAAAAGTTACAGACTCAAAACCAGAATGGTAGAAACCAGAGTGGTAGAATATGTATACCTACACCATTAGCAAGGAAATTGCTACTAAAAAATTAATAACTTATCCCCAAACAAAAACTAATTGCTACTAAAAATGAATAACTTATCCCGCAAACAAAAAAAAACTAGTATTTGAGAAAAAAAACACAGTGGAATTTTTAGAATTTTTATTTATCAGAGCCCGTATTATGCGATGGCGTATCTGAGTTATGGCAATAAACGTACTTACAGTAGTGTAAGGGCAGCCTTAAGCCCTATAACATACATTCTAAGGATTTAAAAATGACATATATGTAGCTTTACAAATGACATATATCTAAAAGCAGTGGAGGAAATATATAGATTACACAGTGTTTAAAATCCTAAATATTGATTAGTGTTTGACTCGTGACTGGAATGAATACTGCCCATGTTATTCTATTTCCTCAAATCGCCGAAATTCTTGAGATGGGGATACCTTCGAGCTTATTGTATAAATATTCGCCAATAATAAGAAAAGCCTCACGCTTCCCCTCTTAAAACCTGCTGCCAGTAGTACGATTCTTCTTCTTTGATTTCTTCAGCCATGGACGATCTATATTGTATCGCACATGGCAACTTAATTCATCCTCAGGCACCATGAGGGGATTGCGCAGGAAGAGGAGATGACACCGGCTACTCGGATTGGAGCAAAGTGAATGTAAGCAAAGCTCTACCCTCGGAGTTGGCTGAGTAACTTGCAATCCATTATTCATTAAATAAACGCCATCCGCCGTCCCCCTACAGTCAATCTTTTGGGTTTCTGGAAAATGAACGATAGTCCATAAAAGAAGGATCCGGATGATTTCATGTGACTCTCTCTTGTTCACTAAGAAACAAATTTATGCGAGAGATTCACCCATGACGAAGCAGCGCAGTGATTTCTTGTCGAACACTCTTTTTCGCTAAACAACAAATCGATTGGCTAGATTCGTTGAGTTAATATTTGTCGTTTTTTCTAAAGAAGATTAATGGCGTAGGTAAGCCTCTCTAGACTCTAGAGAGTGTCAGCCAAGTCAATAATGGCGGGATGACTACCACGTTCGCTGACCATTAGTTCACGCGTTTTCCGTAGATTGTGCTAAGGTCGGTGAACGAATTTCCATTTTCGCATGAAAGCATTCTCCTTCGAGCAGTAATGTTTTTTTAAAGAAAGGTTGTTGTCGTTTAGTGCGCTAGATATATAGTTGTTTTGTGATTTGTTAGACTTTATGGTGTTTGAATTTGGTTGAAAATATTTAGTTGAAATTTTGTATTCTATTTATTTAAATTGGATTTTTTTATTGTATATATGGATTCGCATCTTTAAAAAAGATCAGAGAATTTTGATTCTGCAAAAATTATCATAAATCTTGTGATTTCAATAAATTTTTATGAAATTTTAAAGAAATTAAATCAGTAAAATCCATTTAAAAAATTGCCAAAAACATCTCACTAAAAACAAGTCATATATAATAACATCATTCCGTCAATTTCTTCAATTTCTTGGAAATTGGGTTTTCTCTCAACTAATGTTCTTCTGAACATTGTTTAGTAACATCATTGTCTTGATAAATTCAGTCAATTGCTTGGAGAGTGGGTTTTCTCCCAACTAATGTTCTTCTGAACTTTGTTTTCTTAATCAGGCTGGGCCGGTACAATTAATGAGAATAAATAAGGTGAATGGACTAAACAAAAATCTTGTAAATATTATAAATATGTGTGAATATAAATTGTACACATTTATATAATTATGTATAAATTATATAAATATGTATCTAAATATTAGATATCCGTTCATTGATTAACTATAATTTATAGATATTTATTTATTATAATTCTAAAAATCAGAATTAAAATGTAATTTACAAAATAACTAATAATGTTAAATAAAATTTCTCTTTGTTTTATGATTTTTCAGTAACTAATATGAATGTTATTCATATGCATAGATAGATAATGTGTTTTTTATAAGTAGCATACATTCATTTAATTGTTCATCTACTAAGTAAATGGATTGATCAAATTGTTTTTATACAATTTTTTTTTAAATGAAAAAAAAATTGATTTTTTAAGCTTTGTTTTCAATTGAAAAAAGATTTGATTTTTTTAAGTCTGATTGAGAGTAAAGTTGGATCTAATCTAGTTTAATTTATCTCTTTAAATAGGTTATATTCCACTTGAATAGTATGAATAAAAACCATGAAGTTATTTTTCTTTTAACTTTATTTTTTTATTATTTTTTGTGTTATTTTATCTTAGTAAAAATATTTTCATGCCATTAAATTTATTTTTTATATTATTTTAATTTATTTATTTTTTGTAATTTTACAGAGTCAAAATGTTTTTTTTATTAATTTTTATGTTATTTTATCTTAGTAAAAATATTTTCATGCCATTAAATTTATTTTTTATATTATTTTAATTTTTTTTATTTTTTTTGTAATTTTAGGGAGTCAAAATGTTTACAATACCGTACATGACAAGACATTAAAACATCTCTTCCATATTGAGATTGAGTGTCCCTCTAGACATAGTAAGTTACAAATTCAAATCCAAAGCGGGTAGAGTATTTAAATGCAGGTCCCTTGTCATACAAATAAGAGGGTTTCCTATACCAATTCAGTTTCTAGCTTGGTCATGACTTTAAAATTTAATTATTATTAATGTTATTACTATTATATAGAAGATAAATAGATGCAAATAACTATTATTTAAAGAAAACTCTATTTATGATTACTATATTTTTGTGTTGTATAATATATTATCTTAAATTCATCTTAACACTAGATTTATCAAGGGTTGAATGAGAGATTTAAACTCGATGAAATGTTATACATAAAAAGATTCGATTCGCCTTAAAGCTTAGTGAATTGGAAGTTAACAAGGATCTAATTGATTCGAGTACGACATATATGGTAATTATTAGGAACATGTTTTATGTGAATAGTGCGAAAGTAATAATATGCAAACATATATTAATTGTTGGCCAATCTTAATTTCTTTACTTTAATTATTTTTTTATCCACACCTGCTAGCTTTCCTATCTTTTCATATGTATCTATTGATGGTGCTGGAAATTTTCCAACATAGGGGTCTCCCAGTATGAAGTCTCAACTAGAATTCACACTATTTGGAGTAGACGCCTCATTATGATAATAGCCCTGACCACCATTACCCTTAGAGATTGTCCTTGGATGCAATTATCAACATTAGAGAATATGCGAAAAACCTTTGAAACAAAAAAGTAAGTTGACACTATGAATAATACAATTACAATATATATATATATATATATATATATATATAAGGTTCTTCTAGGAACATAGTAGAAAGAGTGAGCCTTTAATATAAAATTAATATAGTAATAGTACTATTCTAGGAAAGACACACAAGAGCATGGAAAGAATTACTAGTTAGCGTACAAAATAGTTCACATAGTAATAATGATCATGAAAATAAATAAATAAAAACATATTAGAAGAGATTCGTACCAAAGCCAGCGAAAAAATTCATTTTCATTAGTATGTATAACCATGAACATACACTGCAAACAATATAAGAATAGTCTTACAATCATTCATGACATATGCATGAAAGTGCGATAACTCTAAGAGCTTCAAATATTTAGTGGAAGTTACAAAATGCACTGTCACATTGATGCATCACTAGCTCCAATAGTGGAGTATTAAATCTATAGTTTCTTCTACAAAGAATGATCTTCTCTCATATGTCAAGCTAGAGAAGCCTAGGTGAAATGTCCTTTTGCTTGAGTTATGAAGGTGTATAAAATATGCAGTGAATATTCACCTCCCTTGTGATTCGTGACCTCCCTCATGACTCTTGAGCTTCTATGTGACTTTTCAAACTCCTATGTGACCTTTGACTGTTTACATGACTCTCGGACTTTCTAGTGACTTTTCGTAATTCACGTCTGACCCTTGGGTTTCCACACATTTTGCATTTTCTCATTTTTGAAAATACAATATTAAATTCCACAAAATTTGGCAAAGTACATTTAAAACGTATGAATTTTATGGTGATGCTTTGAGATTCCATGCTTGGCAGTGGTGACATAAGACTTCACTGTAGTGTATCGATGACATGTTATCCTCTTTATTGTTATTTCTTCAATCCTTCATGATAGGTATAGCTTGTATTTCATCTTCACCATCCAAAGGGTTTGGATAAATGTTAGAAACTTATAATTAAATACCAGTTTCTATTCTTCATCATGATCCGGAGTTCCTTTACTCTTGCATGATAGCATCTTTTTGTCTTGTCTCGACAAAAAAAGTTCACTCGTGACAAGACAACATTATTTCAAAAATCACATGTTCTATCATGTTCATGCAAGGTAGTGACTATGATGTAATATTACGCAAGGAATGAGATGAGGGGCGTAGGAATTGCATAGGTTTCCATTGCAGGGAGGAATATAATGACCATGTTGTCCACTTGGATTACATAATGCACAATGAAGGGAAGGTTCATTAAGACATTGTCCAGTGGGCGACTAGAAAGGATAAGCTTGGCAGGCTTTCTCACTGAGAATGCCGACTATGCAATTCTAAAGGAGGGGAAGATAAGGATTGATCAATTGAGTAATGCATGGAATAAATGATCACCCCGATGTCCACTATCATGCATAATGCGTAGTGGAGGGAATATTTGATCAAGGCGTTGCGTAGTTGAGCACTGCAGGAGACAAGAGTGATAATATTACGCATTGTGACTACACAATGCACATTGATTGAGGAGGAGACTCTAGGGTTGCATAGTTGAACACTACAGAGGCCAAAATATGGCCATATTTCTCATTGGAATTGCACAATGTGCTATTGGAGGTAGTTTTGATGAGAGAATTATGCAAAAAGTAGATCTAACTAGTAAGAGGTAGGTCATTGTGCTCTAATGTTGCTCAATGCTCAGTTTAAGGAGGTTTTCCTAGAAATACATATAGTGCGTATGTCAAGAAGGTAAGGGTATCATAAATAAGGTTTCATAGTACATAGAGTGTTGAAACTGCAACAAGAAAATCTAGTTTTTGACTTTGCCTTGGTCAAACTAGATTAAAATTCGAATTTCAATTTTAGCAGAATACTTGGAGGTAGTTAATTGAGGTGACATGGCTCTTGTCACTCATTTAGCTATGTTAATTTGAGTTGGAGACACTTGAGTTAAACTAATTCCAATAGTTCACGAAACTCGTAGATGGTCAATTTGTGAAATGTAACTTGAATCACACACAGTGTTCATCCATTTAACTAATCAATCAACCAAAAAAAACTTATATATGTATATAATTCGAGTTACCCACTTGATATTGGAGTTCAAGGGTAGTGTACTATCAGATGTAAACTAATCCAAGTTGTACAGGTAGTGTATTCTATCAAATAATCGGCCTATAGTAATTAAGAAATCCAATTAAGGATTTTTCCTTAAAATTAGGGGATAATTGCTCAATGAAAAATGAAAGGAAATAGGAGCTTGTAGGCTTCAAAATTTGACAAAGTATTGGTCAGGTTCAGTCAGTCAAGTAGAGGATAGAAGATGTAGGTGCAGGTTACACTCAAGCTTAAGCAAGCATATTTTATTCATCCAGATTCTTTGATTAATGAAGTAAAAATAGTAAGGGGTAATGAGCAGTTACTTTCTCTTAGATAAATTTGTATGCTGTGTGATGTTTCCTTGTGCATGTCAATGATTTGTGTTCTCAATCGTGAATTTACTACCGCATATCAATAGAGTAGCTTATAGTCTTGTGATTTAGTAAATTTCATGAGAATTTTAGAATATAAACATTAATTTCTACATAGACCTCATCACTTAGAAGATGCTCAACATGTTTACAACCTGTGCAAGGTGGGAGGAAAAATAAGATTTTCAATATGGCAAAGTATGGGGTCAATTAGACAAGAGAGTAAGAGTACACACACTGTATGATCTAGGTGGATATTGGTGGGCACCTGCTTATTTCTCTTGGAACCCCAATAATGTTTCCCTTCCATTTCTTTAATTCTAGCACAAATTTCTATTTTTTGGTAGTTTTTCGGGCACTAAACATCTCCAGTCATTTTGAGGTACTAAAAGATGTTTTCTAGGAAAACTAAGGCACTAGAAAAATGTCATAATTTGTTTCACACATTGTCTTTTTTCCTCCTTGTGGAGATCTTAGAAACAAGGTATTATGATAGCTAAACAACTAATTTGTACAAAAGTTACAACCCGCTATGCTGGTAGTACACAATACCCTGAATGGGCCCGAAACCATTGGTAGTTCATCTCCTAGAGTTAGGGTTTCGTAATTCTTATTTATGATCAAAACTCCTTTGAGCATAATAGTAATTTATTTTAGAAGCTATAACCATCACATCTCTTCTCAAAGATATGCTACCATCTCCCGATCTAGTTTTTTTCCATTCCACATGTAAAAAAATTTCAATATTTGTTATTAATCAATTAAAAGTTCATTTTTCTATTTAGCTCTGTGTCTTGTTTAATTTTGTATTTCGTTTCATTCCTAAATAAATATGGATAAGTGGTATCAAACCGGTCTTCTCTTTATTTTTTTGACTATGTCCCCAATGTGTTCAGGGTATAAGAAGTTGGTACTTAAACTAGTTGAACCCCTACAAGCCCATCACTGCTAACATCGATGACCTCCCATAGTGAAAGAAAAGAAAGACATGGGATTAAGAAATATTATCAACTGTTGCTTGAAGAATCCCTCGAGCAGTAAAGGAATGAGATGGTGGACAAATTTTCCTATATCATTTGGTGGATTCCAAAAGACAACACATCTTCATCCAATAGTCACTTCAGGGGCACCACCCCCTTCAAGGCACAAGTTAACTTTGACTTATATTTGAAGGCTAAATGGATGCAGATGTTTTAGATAAATGGTTAAATATACTCGAAGGATTATTTTTCACTTCATGATTTTTCTAATAGGGAAAAGGTTACTTTTTCATTCCTCAGATCCACCCCACATATCAAGGACTCATGGGAAATCTGTTGTGAGTAGAAGGACGAGAGGACACCATCATTATTTTCAATATCACCCACTTGGAATTCCTTCGTTAATGGTGTCAAAGAACAATATTACCCTATTGGGATCTATGAAGATAAGTACATCAAATGGACCACACTGCGGTAGGGAAGGGGCCAAGACATTCCGAAGTTCACAAATATTTTCCATACCCTTCACACAAAGTTGGCTATCAAGGATTATGAACAGATTATGGTACTCAAGCATTTCATTTTTCTGCACAAATACATCCATGATGAGATGGAGTTCCTCAACATCAATTTTATTGCCACCACATACTAATATTCCTTCAATATTGAGCATTATTTCAAATAGAAAAAGTGAGACTTCAGATCTACAAATAAAAAGCTCAAAAAAGGCACCTACAAACCACAAAACAAAGGGAAAGGCCAAGGTGCGGTGACCTAGGAAAACCCATCAAAGCGGGAAGCAAAATGTAGCACCATGACGAATAAGAAGGGCACAGGAAAGTGATGTGACGTCCATAAGAAACACACTCATAACACAAGTGAGTTTCATGCCAAGAAGCCACTGGTGGTCAAGATGGAGGCTTTAGAGGTAGATGCATGTTCTGACTTTGATCCAAAACACGAAAAGGGAAAAAAGGGGGAGAATATTATTGATGTGGAGCCTAAAACCACTGTTTCCACCACCAAGGTCCATAAGATTGAGCTCAAAGATCCATAGGAAGGGGAGCATCTCTTCTACTCAAATATGTGGGCGATGGGGTCTTCGGTGTAGTTCATTATCGACTGTGGGAGCGAAAATAACCTCATATGAGTAGAGGTCATGAAGATTTTGGGACTAGCAATAACACCATGTCTGTAACCATACACCATTGGGTGGCTCCACCATGGATGATATGTTCGCATTAGCCAACAGTGTCTCCTTCCCTACGACAACAATCCCTTCATTGATGAGTTATTGTGTGATGATTTTCCTCTTGAATTTTTCAATGTGTATAAGTCAATGCCTCACACTGTTATTACTACTTTGCGAAATAATTTATACATGATACTGAAGTTAGAACTGGCTACCATAATCTCTTTGATCTTTACTAAGTAATGCTGTAAGATCATTTCGTAGTCCAAGATTTATTTTTCTTTATGATTTTCACTCAAATTAAGGGGAATATCATGGTCAAATCCACGCCTGTCGGGAAGGCTTATTCCACACAATAGAAGCATGTTGATAAGGTCATGTAAAAATACAATGACATATTCTCCTCACTCACACGAGTACCTTTGCACTATCAAGTCATGCATTCGATCGATCTGACCCCCAAGGCACCTCTACCCAATCGGCCAATATATTGCCACCCCATTATGGAAAATGAATAAATGAAGCAGAAGATATAGGATTTGATACAAAAACATCACATCCAACAAAGTTCCTGACCTTATGGGAGCCCAATTGTGCTTGTACGGAAGAAGGATGGGAACTAGAGGTTTTAAATTGATTATTAGACACTAAATAAAACTATTGTCAAGAACATGTATCAAATCCCATCGATTGATGACATTCTTTACCAGCTCAAGGGGGACAAGTACTTCAACAAAACTGATTTAAAGTGTGGTTATCACTAAGTTCCAATAGAACCCATAGATGTATGGAAGACTACCTCCAAATCCAAGGAAGGCTTTTTTGAGTGGTCGAACAGGCCTGTCGGTTTAACAAATCTCCCTGCAACTTTTAAAAGGTTGATGGATAACATCTTGTGGTCCTTCACCAACTCGTTCATGTTTTTATATATCGAATAAATCCTCACCTTCAACAAGAGTTTGTAAGATCACTTACAACACATTGAACAAGTACTTTAGACCTCGTGATGAAACAAACTATGTGACAAGTTTGAGAAATGCACCTTTTGCATTAGCCAGGTCTAATATCTGGGTTACATCATTTATGAGCAAGGTGTGCATGTGGATCTAGATAAGTTCCAAGTCATTTAGAAAAAAAATCCAATGTTCCCAAACTTCTTAACATCGAGAATGATTTAGCATTATTTGACCTCACTCACAAAAAACATCCTTGATGCAAATACACCTTAGAACTAGATGAAAACACAAGAAAACACAAAAAACACATATATTTTAGCTTAAATTTGATGACATCCACAGACTGTCAACAATTATCTAAAACACTACAATTAGGAAGAAAAATACCTAAATTTTGAACGACAAGTGCAAATTTTGACACAACGTTTTCAAAATCAAATTTGGAATCAAATAAAAACCATTCTCCATAAAATATCCAAGAAACACTCACTCAACTGCAATGGTTTTTTTTAATGGAAGTGAAAATTCAAAAAAAAGAAATTATATATATTCAAAAGCTCCCAAAAAAAAAAAAAAAAAAAACTTGATAAGCTCTATAATTCATTGTAGAAATATTGAACAATATTTCCTAAAACAATCATACATTCCACTCAATCAACAAGCTATAAAAACAAAAAAACAATGCTACCCAACTGAAAAGTAAATTTTATTATGGAAAATGATCTATTTAACAAAATGAATGCAAGAACTACCAAACGAGATATAAAACAATATTAAAAAGAAGATGATAACCATTGAAAGAAAAAAGAGACAAATTTACATACTTGTTCTTATCGATGCTAAAAAATTAGCGAATCCGAGGAAAGTGGTTGACAAACTACTAGTTCTATTCCATAACATTAAAGCTCCTATACATCGAAGATCGACTCCAAACTCAATGAATACAACGTCATTTTTTATCTACAAGCTAAAAACTAAGGTTACCAATTTTGAAGCTCTTGAAGTTACTATTTTTCATTCACAAGAACTGAAAAACCCGTTAATAATCCTCATGCAGGTAGTGGCCAAGAGAGATGGCTATATTCTTTGTGCTTGTGTTTTCATAAAAGTAATACTGCCCCATTAATTTTCAATATGCTATCTACATGGCTTCGAGCTTGTTATCCATGGTGTTTTGAACCTCGAGCAAAGAGTTTCATCCCCAAATCTTGACCATAAAAAGTTTAAACCATATCACAACAAAAATAATCCGTTAAATGGCACTTAAAAATCAATCTCATCCTATGTATATAGGACATCCATCGAATTTTAGTTTGTATCACACACTAAATGAACAAAAAATTGTCATGAAGATAATAATGTGATGTGGTAAATGAACTTCCATTTGCAATGCAAACATGATGTCATATCTTGTGAGGTCATATGTCGAACAAAAGAAAACTGTCAAATGGTGTCCATCTCGGCTAGGCTTATTTCCTCTGCCATAGGCTCATAAATGTGCCTAGGCAAGAAATGCTTGTTGTTCTTTGCCATAGGCTCATAAATGTGCCTAGGCAAGAAATGCTCGTTGTTCTTTGCCATAGGCTCATAAATGCCCGCTGCCAATAAATGCCCGCTGTCAATCTGAAGGCAGGCATTTCTTGCCTGGGCGCATTTAGATTGATGGCAGGCATTTCTTGCCTAGACACATTTATGAGGGCAGAGGAAATAAGCCTCGCCGTCCATCTCTCGGTTGTGAGTACGGTGTGCAGATTTTCATTATAGAGTGACAAATTGATTGATGTGAATGTCATCTACAGTGAATTCTTTGGTATTTTTTTAAGCCAAAAAAAGCGTGAGAAGTTTTCCTCAATCTCAAGGCTATGCACAACCTCTGAATGAAAAATACGAAGTGGAGGTTGGGTTGTACAACATTCGATCGCACCCGAGGAGTTCAAATTAAAAATAATTAAACAATAAGAGAAATAATACCAGATCTAATCAAATCAATGATAAATAAAATTAAATATTTTAGAAAATAATTTATTTATTATTATTTTTTTTAATTTTAAAGATAATGGTTTATTTTTTTGTTGAAATGTAAAACCAATTAAAAATAATAAGAAATATCAATAAATATAGACACAAGTTTTATATTAATGCTGTAATAATTATTGTTAAAATTATTAATATAAGAATTAATATTAATATTAATATTAATATCAACATCAAAAGAAATAAAATTTGTACGTTAACATTAACAATATAGAAATTAATATGTATTAAATTATTAGGACTTATTATTATTAATTTATAACCTCCTAAAACAATGGGATGAATTTTTTGATATTAATATTGATATTTTAAAACAATGGGATGAATTTTTCGATATTAATATTTATATTTTTAAATAAATGAATTGAAGAGAGAGAAAAAAAATTGTATTAAAATAAAAAAGGAAACAAAACATGAAAAAAAAACCAATTTTACTTACCTATGTATTCTATGGTGGAGTAAAGGGATATAATTCAAGCCAATTCTTTATAATACGCACAACAATGTCCCTATTCCAGTTGATGGTAGGGTTGGTAATTGTCATATTTTTTTTATTTGATGATTGAAATAGTGAAACAATATTCATAGTAGATATCATCACCACTCCACCCAAAAGAATGGAATTCATGACATTGTGGCCATTAAAATAGAATTCATGACATTGTGGCAATCAAAAAAATCTGATAAGGATAACTTTGAGCATCAAAGAGATCCCCTAATTAAGGTTTTTTGAAGAATTTAATATAATGATAAAAGACAACGTAAGCGCAATAAGAAAATCGTTGCAAAGAGTTGGAAGTGATCATGGCACCTAAACAATGTTAATAACACAGTCTACCAACCGTACATTCAAGGGGTGGCCAACAAGATTGCCAATGTTTTGAGAAAGAAAGAGAACAAGATTTTTTAAACTACTAGGGTCCATTAAGAAAAAATGAGATCTATCAATAACAAATACAATCTTGAGCAATGTTCTAACAAAGTTGAGTATTATTTTTATAATGTTAATTTGGAAGAAGTTTAACAAAGTTAAATGCTATTTTCATAGATTCTACATAGGAGAAACTATTTTTTTAAAGACTACATTAAAGAGCATCGAACCTACATCAACATGGAGCATGCTCACATCTTAGATCTAGCACAACACTTCATTACATCAAAAAAAAACCTTCCTTACATCCAAAAACCATGTGTTCTTAGAGGATACTGAAGTAGAGGAAAAATGGGAAGAAGATCAAGTGTTAAAGCATCCAAGTAGAGAAACAATGGAAACTATTAATGTAATATCTAAGTGTAAGCTACAGTAAAAACTCTCTTAAAATGAATTTTGTTTAATAATTACATATTATTAATTCTTTTATGGATTTTACAAGAAGAATATTCTTCTTGTAATTATTAATTACAAGAATATTACAAGAATTAATTCTTAATTGTTATATTCATAATAATTTATATTCCTTTATCTAAATAAATTGTATTTTCAAGTTGGTATATTATTGAGTTTTACAATTGATGAGTGATAGTTTTAGAAAATATATGGATAAGTGATATTTATTCCATAAGGAAAAATAAAATCTACCTTGGAAAAATATCATATATTTATGGATGATTTATTGAGTAATTGTAGAATTTAGAAAAATATAATTTATATAGTGATTTATGGAGTGATTTTAGGATTTAGTAAAAATATGATTTATGGAGTCATTTATGGGTGATTTATGGAATGATTTTAGGATTTATAAAAGATATTTCATTTTCTTAATTCTTCTTATTCTAGGCATGTGGGAAAATATGAGAACTAATGAACGAATACATCTGTAATGGAGCCAAGAGAGATGAAGCAGGGATTATGAGAATGCATTAAAATATAAGTAACTATGCCCTTTGAAAATTATTTTGTTTTCATATGGTGCATGAAGAAATAAGAAGTAAATTTATTTGCTTGAAAACTTCATATGATAAAAGTCGAGATTATTTTCTTGGGAAAAACTCCTTGGAATTTTATGCATAGAGGTGAAAAAATTCATATGATAAGAGTTGAGATTATTTTCTTTGGAAAAACTCCTTGGAATTTTGTGCATAGAGGAATAAGTGTTTTCTTTATTGAATTATTAAAAAAAATCATGTGCATTTAATTCTTAGAATATTTCATGTGCATTGAATTCTTAAAATAATTTCATGGCTAAATAATTTTGTGAATTGCATGAGTTATTATAAAATAGGGTCCAAATATGTCTTTGTGTCTTCCCAATTCTTATATATGTGTAAAAAATGAAATATTTTTTTTTGTAAATGAGCTCGATCTCACCACAATCTCACCAATTTTGTTTTTTCAAATTTCAAAAAAAACATTTTAAACTTATCGATAACCATGTCCAAAGTTAATGATTAAAAAAGAAAATTACTTAATATTTAAATCTAGAAAAATGGGCCGCAGAGATTCATTCGAATATTGCAAACCATGAAACCTATCTAAAGCCCAAGATAGTTTTTTTTAAAGAATAGTTTCCTAAGAAAAGTTGCTTTTTTTTTTCAAAAAATCGTTTCTAGATTTTCGGAAACCCCACCGAAAGTTGATGACTAGAACAAGAAAAACACAGTAAAACAAAGTGTTGTCATTTGATTTTCCAATACGATAAGAATAGTTGTTTATGTACATAGGCAGAATGATACCTTTTATGACATTCGATACCCTTTTTCCCAATGTTGGGAGAAAAACCAAAATTCGTAGCGAATCTTATGTTTGGGAGGGTGAATTTTCTATGGAAGTGTCTAGAAATTTCATAGCAAAACCTAACCTGTTTAAACTGAAATTGTCACAAAAGTTTGTAAAAGTGTCAAATTCACCATAATGACCAAATCAACTTAGACACACCGAATTTCTAGATTTTTCTAAAACAATGACGTCTGTAAACAATAATAATGACCTTGAAAACTCACTTAAGAAAAAACCCTCATACATACGAAATTCCTGAATATCTCAAATTCAAAATATATATATATATATATATCATATCCAACTCTAAGTGGCTTACTCTAATTAACAGAAGACATCGTAATGGATATCATGAATAAAAAGTTGAATGCATCTCCTCAAACCTAATGGAAACATTAATCATATAATAGTAATATTATTTAAAAAATGTAAGTATATGTTTTATTAAATTAAAAATGAATTTATATAAATAATTAGGATTATCGTAAAACAAAATGATAATGAAAATTAATATTCACTATATATATTTTAAATAATAAATTCTTTTTATATTGCCTTTCATTTCTTCATAATACCTAGGGAAAATTGACTGAACATATTTACAAATTTAAGCATACCGGTTATATTTATAATATTAATAAAAAAAATTAAAATCAACAAAACTTACCATAATAATTATAATAAACTAAACGAGTGAAAAATCATTTTAACTTTAGATCTCGAAAGTATTTACACCACTCGATTTTTATTTACTTTAATATTTTTAATTACTAACCAAATTTTCGCTCCATTCCCAATTTTGAATTCAATTTATGTGTATTTTCATCTCTGCAAACATTGTCATAGTAGCAGAGTGTGAGGTCATTCAATGTGCATAAGACAAAGGAGTTAAATCTCCAATTCTCTCCATTAACGAGTAATTGTCTTGATCTTCTTGTATGCAATGTCTTCATAAATTTTTTAAAAATCTTTGAAATCTCACAGAGAAAACTCCATCAAGTTTTCTCATAACCCTTATAACTGTGTAGTTGGCAAACTGAATTCCCGAGTTCCATAATCGCACTCCCGAACTACAGATATCACGAAGTCAACTACTAAACAACATCCCAAGCTGTCGCATAACCTCATGGGAAGTCCATTCCCAGACCTTCAACAATGAGGGATTCTTCCCTAGATACACAATTAGAAAACTATATGGAAAACCATCCATATTAACTTTTGCACCACTTTATCTCTTAAAATAATTTCTTCAGACCCGATCAATTACATGTTTTAATTAAAAAATGAACTAGTAATCATTCTATGGAAGAGCTCCCATCTATCGAGATAGATGGGTGCCAATCGTTGGACTCTCTAATGGGCCTCTAAATTGGACATAAAATAAGGCCCATCTAACCTTTCTTAAGCCCATGTACCTTCCTTATGCACATTAAAAGATATATTAAATCTCTCCTTCTCCACTTAATAATATTTTCTTATGCTTTGATATTTTATTAGGAAGGTTTAAAGTTAATTTCATATTCATGCCTAATATTGGTTATTTTTGTAGAATATTGTGAGAATATTTGACAAATTATACAGATTTGGAGAAGGAGATAATTTAGGGACTTTCTCCCTGCCACTGGATGATCAAGAGTGAAGAATATCAGGAAATTAGGGAGAAATATTGGAGAGATTCAAGGGGGTTGTCCACCCTCAAAGGTAGGAAAACGATCCTCATGACATCCCCTCTAGCAATTTGAATCCAGAGACAGCCAAGAAATTAAGGGTGAAGTGCACTCAAGCCATACTTCACTTGGAGTCAAGTGGACTCATTACCTATTTTTAGGGAGTTTTTGGTAGGTGCCCTGGATAAAAAATAGAGCAAAGCTAGAGCTAGCAAGGGTCAATTAATTTATTCCATTCACAACCTTTGCTGCAAGCTATTAGGATTTAATTGATTAAGACCTTCAAGATGTAATAAGAATATATTGTTTGCGATGTAATGGGTATTCATATGACCTTTTATTGATCTAGTTCCATAGGGATGGGCTCGTGGGTTAGGGCCCAACCCATGTGCCTGAAATTCTCTACGGTTACCATTCTTTCATTTCTACCATTTAGCTAAGTTTCTTTCTATCATTCAATTAGTTCTGCTTCGGATAGTTTCATTGATGATTAGTCTTTGTTTTGAGTCTGCTACTGTATTTTTTCATTTTCTTATAAGAGTAATAGAATAGAGGAGAAAATCTAAAAGGTTGTGGATCAAGACCCCCTTCTCATCTCTGTCGATAAAACTCAAGGAGGGTGAACCTTCCCACAAACCCAAAAACTTATTTTTGTTCACTATTTCTGATATTAGAAGTAGATTTTCATTATCATTTTCTAGTCTTCCTTTGTACGCAATTTTCATGCATTTGTCTGTTTTTAGTGCATAGATGAACAAATTTGTTTGCAGGAATAGGCATGAAAATCCCGAGAGAAATTATTAAGGCGTTCCGCTCCATTTTATAGTCCCTATCCATCTCTGTGTTATGCCTCTCAACCTTGCTTTTACACCTCCATTCCTTCATGTTTTCTGCTTATTTTAACTATTGCACCCACCTTTTTTCTCAAAATACTTAAACCCTTTAGTTTCCTCATTGCTTTGTTTTTATCATTCACAATTGCCTTACCACTTTTTAATGCAAAACGCTAGAAAACCATCGGAATTTGACCTTCCACCCTTGCTCCTTGAACTTCCTGCTACTGTACATCGCAAATTGCAAATTCCAGTGTTTAGTTTCTTCCTTTAACACTTACTGCTCCCATCTGCCGATTGCGATATTGTGATATCCCATATCACACTTTGCACCTTTTACCATTTTCCTTAAGACTTACCACTTCCAAGCACTGAGTTTGTGTTGTACGGTACAACAACCCCCCATTTTTAACTTGTTCACATCAAATAATGGGGACCCTTTCTATAAATTTTTTATCTAAACACCTTTTATGATTTTATTAAGTCAATTATCTTAGGATTTTGTTACATTTTTCATTTTCTTTAGATTCTTGTTTTGATTGCTTGGTTGAAATCGTTTTTTTTATAAGCTTCCTGTTGACGCTTGTTTCGTCTCATTTGGTCAACTGGTTTGTAAATAGCACTCCTTTGAAGTCTAATCAATTATGTCGCTTGGGTTAAAAAATGCGGATTTTAATAATGCATTTAGTTTAAATACTAACCCCTAGATTAATTATTACTAACAATTTTTATTTTTACTTATACGGCCAAATCATAAAGCATCGGGCTTTCAGTCATTTATTCCAATTTTCAAATAAATTATTAATCTCGAAAAAATCCAAATTGTCAAAATGGTTGTTTTAGGTAAATCATCATTTTTTCGTAGTCTAATTTAACATCTCTAAAATAAGATCAAAAAAACAAAAAAAATAATTTTTAACATAAAATTTTGAATTAAATAAATTAATTATTATATTAAATATAATTAATTTAATTAAATTAAAATTAAATATTAAAAACAAATATATAAAAAAACAAAAAATTAAATTAAATTTTTGCATAAAACACATCGCATCGGAAATATTCATGTGAACATCCTTTTAAAAAACCCCGATGCAATGATTTTTCCCGATGCGATTGAGGCTCATTAGTTTCATCCGATGCGATTGAGCTCATTACCTCCGATCCGATTAAGCTTGTCAGCCCCGATGCGATTGAGCTCATTACTTCCGATCCGATTAAGTCACATTGAACTTATGCGATGCGATGAGGTCAATGTTCAAATCTTCCGATGCGATTAAGTCAATGTTCAAATCTTCCGATCCGATTGAGTCAAGAGGAGCAACTGAATTTCCAGATTTATATCAGATTTGACTTATCAACTTTGGAAGCTCATAAATTGAGTTTTACTTGGCCAAATGAGGCCCAGGACGGCTCATTGGGAAGAGAAAATCAAGGAGAACATTTCTGAGGAGGTTTCAATAACAGATTTGATCATTTATTGGGTCAAAAATCAGGCAGAAAATCAAGCTCCGAATTTCTAAAAATAAAATCAATTTTCTGAGTTTTGTTGTCTTCATTTTCATTTGTCCAGCCTCTTCTAATTGCAGATTCATGCATCAATAATATCCTTGATTAATTAAAATCATTATGAGTATCAATAAGAAGCTCAAATTTCATTTTTATTTATTTAAATAGAATTTGATTGGATTTGTTTTAATGATAGAAATAATATTTGGATTTTATTTTTGCTTCTTAAATGATTTTTAATTTCTTTTGCAGGAAAAACAGTAGAAGAGATATTGAGGAAAAAGATTTCAATCAATGAGAAGACTCCAACAATTAAATATTGGAATTTTTGAACAATTAAAGTTGGATTGGGCAGATTTTTCTTCAAACAAACTCTCTTCTAAAAATAGTTTTGGGAAGATTATAAATTGCAGATTGCAAAATGTAAATAGAGGCTGCTCTCCTCTGCAATTCCAGACTTCTAGAAGCATTTCTGTAATAGGAATTTAGAATTGTAGATGGGGAGGAGAGAAAGTTTCAGATCTGAACATTATTGAGGGTTTATGCTTTATGTCTTTTATTATGCATGATGGGAAGAGTTTGCATTTCTACAGCTCTAGTCTTGAAAGCAGAAATTCAAGTAATGTAAAGTACTGTTAGAGACGAGGATCAGAGAAGCAGATTCAATTAACTGGTATTTTTGGCATTTCTGTATCAAATACCAGTTTCATTTTTATGTTAATAAAATTGTTGTTTCATTTTATTCATGTTTTGGCATTTCTGTTGATATGGATAATTTGTCTTAAATTGTTAAGTATCTCTGCTCTTATGAATTAAACTCTGATTTCTGAGTAACTATTACTCAGAAATCTGTCTTATAACATTGATTTATTAAATAGTAATGTGTTGTGAATTTCTTCCACATGTTATTGTTTAATTATTAGTTTGACTGATATGATAATTGATATAAATTTTTGTGAATTTCTTCCGGAATGTTGTTGATTTATTATTTCAGTCAAATGGTCTCAATAGAATGTGTTTTGGTACTCACAAATGTGAGCTAATTGAATTTCTTCGTTAGCTTAACATTAATTTAAAACCAGACATATTTTAATTCTCATTATTTAATCATCTTGCTCTTAATTGGGTTAGATTTTCATCTACCTAATTGAGATAGGATTTAGATTAGTTTCTTTTGCTTACATTATAGAATAAGCTTGCATTTAGAGTAAATTCTACATTATTTTAAGTCCTCTCCTTAAAGAGGCAAAATTTTAGTTGTGGCTTGGCTGAACCCAAATCAGCTTAAGGGTCATTCTCTTGCCTGATCAGCAAGAAGAAGTGATCTGATATCCCTGTCTATTGGTAGTTAAAGATACATTATAAACCAATAGCAAATAGGGAGAAGGTAACTGGACCTAGTTAAACCAGTCGGAGCCACCACACCAAACGGAAAAGGAGTTGCTTTAAGGTCCGGACCGGGTGGTTATCCCCCAATGTTGTTGCAGCGATTTTCGAGGCTTCAACAGTTTGATATTACGATTGTGCTCTACTGCCGGTCCAACCGCCACATCATCTGTCGCATCGCATATCACACTTCACACCGTTTACCTTTTTATTTAAGGCTGACCACCATCCCTCCAACTTTGCGATATTGCTCTTCGCACTTCACAACTTTTACCACATCATAAATCACTCATCGTAAATTTTTCCCTTTTATTTTAATACTTACCAATCCTATCTACTGATTGCGATCGCGCTCTGCCACCAGTCCCACCGCCACGTCACCCATCAAAAATCACACTTCGCATCATTTCCCTTTTTATTTTAATACCTACTGCTCTTTTTTTCGATTGCAATATTGCTACATTGAATATCGCAGATCACAAACTTTTCCCTTTTCACATTTCACATTTCACAGTTCTTTCCTTTTTGCATTTCACAGTTTTTTCCCATCACATTTCGCATGTCGCATCTTTTAGCCCATCGTACTTCGCACTTTGCAATTTTTTGCTCCATCACATCTTCGCCATCGTACTTTTCAAATTATTCTGCTCCGAAGCATTTTTGCACTATAATAAAGTTCTAATCAGGTTTCAACCCTCGCTCTCTGCTTCTAAGCCTTGTTTCATGTGTTAAGCCATCCATTAGCCTCTTTAGTTTTTTTTGTCCTCCAGGCTGCAAATCAACACCTTTTCAATTAGAATTAAGTCATGGATAGCTTAACTACATGGATAGAATCATGATAGACAGATGACGAGATGAGTAGAGCGCATTTATCCATTTGGCCAAGTTAAGTGTGGTTTAAATTAGTTTCCTTTTTTTCATTTCCTTTCAACAATTTATTTTATTTTGCTTCGTCTCATTTCTTTTCCGCAATATAGTTTAATTTTTTTCCATTCATTTTCGTACCTGCAAATTAAATTAGTCTCATTTTTGTCATTTCCTTTCAGAAATTTAATTTAGTTTCCTTCTATCATTTCCTTTCTGCAATTTAGTTTAGTTTCATTAAAGTGTGACAAACTTCACTGAGAACCCCTAGATGTAGCACCCTTTCGTAGAGCGGAAGAGGATGACATGAACAGAATGCATACGTTGTGTATATAGCACTGTCACCTCCAAGTTTGTACAAACCCCGTGTTGATAAAATAAAGTAGGGTAGCCCCTCGGAGTTGCAGCAATCTTAGTGCAACACTAGGGCTCACCATTTTTTGGCGTCGTTTCTAGGGAGGTGTCTAGTAGATGCTTTGATTATTTTTTTAGCATTATTTTCTGCTTTCATTTTTCATGTTGTTTCGAAAATATAGAAAAGTACAAAAAATCTTATTTTCATGCATTATAGGAGTAGGGATACTTAGATTACAAAAAATATATATATATTCTCCAATACCAAACCCCCACTTGACCACGTGGTGCAGTAAGAACCACATCACCATACACTTTTGAAGGAAGAAGATATCGATGGATATGATGAGGATGAAGAAGATCTTATTGGGTTTCCCATTCAAGATATGGACATAAATGTACATATGAAGAGCATCCCTCCATATTTCCTTCCCAATTTCCATGGTATGAGAACAGAGGATCCATAAATATTTCTCTTTGAATTTGAGATACTTTGTACATCTTATGGCTACTTATCACACACTCAAAAACTGAGATTGTTTCCTAAAACATTGAAGGGTAGAGCTCTTAAATCGTTCAATATGAGTCTAGTTACTAATTCAATAATATCATGGAATGATATCCAAAATATATTTCTACAAAAATATAAAGGTCATGATCTTAGAGAAGCAAGTTTTATAATGAACCAAGAAGAAGATAAGAGCCTTGAGGATATAATAAGGAGGTTCATGTATAATGTTAAGAGGGAAAAATTGTATCATCTAGGATTTGACACACTGAAAACCCTCTTACTTAGAAAAAATAGGGAAGAGTGGATTGATCTCCTAAATCTCATTAGTAGAGGACATGTATACCAATTTTCATTAGAAGAAATTTGTGAAGCATGAAAGCACATAACAAGAGGAAGGGAAAGATTAATTAAGTCAGCATCAACATTGGTAAGGCAAGATGAGCTTCGAAATTTTCTTGATAACTTTAAAACATAAATTCTTAGCAATCTAAGTGAACAAATAGAAATGTTAAGAATGCAAAATGAGAAAAAAGAAGATGCGGATATTTTTATTTTCCATGCAGAATCTTATGGTACTAAATTTTTTTCATCATTCCCCAGGGTTAGAGAAGTTTACCAAGAAGGCAATGGAGCAAGGAAATCACCAAAGAAGCTATGTTATGTAGCTCCAAGGCTACCCTGGAAACCTAGTCAACTTGATATGATACAAGGACCCACTTCACAATTTCAAGCTTATCCACATCCATCTCAAAATAATTGGGACACACTGCCTCCAAGGCAACCTTGGCCATATCAACCCCAAAACCAATCTTCGCAACATGGTTGGTAAGGTCCTTATTGGGAAAATCCTCAACATCCTCAATATTTTCCTCAATATCCTCCATACCCAACTCCATGCTATCCCTACCATCCACCTCCATCACAACCACAGCCTCAACCACATCCATCTCATATATCCACCCCCACTCAACTACCCATACCACCATGTCGAAACCCATACCATGAAATATCTCATCCCACTTACAATGTTGAGGTAAAACACTACCAAACATATCCTCTTAATCTAAATGGTTTTAATCTTAGTTCAAGAAAGGTATTGCAAAGAAGATATTTTCTTAATGTAATTGAAGGAAAACATCAATAAAAATAAGATCCAAATGAGGAGATCAAAATATTAAGGGTTGCACTTGATGATGAGTCGTCATCAGAATCAGATGTTGAGAAAGTTTCCTCATTTTTACCATCATTTCCTCCGTGTGTTCAAGAGAAAAATCAACAAAAGGAGGAAGATTTGAATGTCATAATAGAAGAGGACATCCAAGGTAATCCAACTCAGCAAGTCGACCACGGGGATCACAACTATATTGACATATGGTTCCAAACAGTCATTAAGTTTTGGTTTTCAAATTCCTGTGGTTTTTGTTTACTGGAGAGTTTGCCGGATTTGTTTACGAGGATCACAATGTCCTGAAGATGGATCCCCGTTGGGATTCGAAACGTCGACAAGGGTTTCGTGAGACTGTGGATAATCCGGCAAACTCTCCAGTCATTAAGTTGTAGAAACACACTCTTCTTCAACAGTACTTGATATAATCCCAGTCAAAACAATTCATCTCTCATATTTAGGTACATGTCAAAACATGTATTCCAAGTGTGCACTTGATTTTATATGTCATATTGATGTGTACATAGCTCCATTGGATGTCTTCCTATACTTGAAAAAGGTTTTGTTTTTTTCAGGTAGAGTAGGAAAGTGAGAAAAAAAAGGGAAAGAATAAAATCCTAGATGAAAAAATATTTGAGGCATCTAAGATTAGTTCATTGATTGAAAACATCCTTGAGGAAGTCATTGGGTTGACAATAAAATAAAATAAGATCCTAGGTGAAAACCTCCTTTGAGGCGCCTAGGTAGACACACTAGTGGAAAACCTCATTGAGGCAACTAGTAGGCCTTAACCAAAAAAAACAAATGGCATTTCTCCGTGTATCTCTCTTTAATGAGTGCAAGTGCTCTCCAACCTTTACAAGCATAAAAAAAACAAGTTGGCACCAAAATAAAATTCGATAAAAAACCCTGGTCAAAGGTAGTCAAACTTGGACTTCCTCCTCCTGTGTTCAGAAGCTCCAAAAGGACCTCAAGAAAATTATGACATGCATCTTTAGAGCAGCTTCAGAACCACTGAATACAACTTCAACAACCATATGAGAAACTTCAATATCACCTGCAAAAACAAAGAAATGGTAAGGCTCAGGTATGCAATCATCTAACCCTTTCTTCGAATCTACTTTTTCTTAATAAAACATTAAAAACTATGAGAAGGAAAGTTTTTTATATAGCTAAAATCAGTAGAAGAGAAACCTCAATCTTATCTAGAAATTACACTCACTTTTTCCACCATGAAGAGGAACAAGAAAAAAGCAAAAAGGACTTGAGAAAGTGGCTAGTAAGTAGTTAATTGTAATGGAGGACAAGGAGTACCAAGGGGTGACCATGGGTGAAATCAGTTCGCAGAAAAAAAATTTGAGTTTATTCTGCATGCAATTAAAAAAAGAGAGAGAGAGAGAGAAAGAAAGAAAAGACAAGAAAAGAATAAACTAAAACAATGGTGGATCCACCACCTCTTGGCATGAAAAACATATTTTATTGTGGCATATGAGTACCTCCATGAAGCACCTACAAGAGGAAATGAAAGAAAAATAGTGAGAATATTAGCAGGAGGAGCAACGCATGGGCCAATAAAAAGAAAATGAAATAAACCAGCATGCAGGAAGAACCAGAAGCCAGGGAGGATTAATTGGTTGCTCAGAGGATGAGCAACAGTTTCAGTAGGGGGCTAATGATGGGCCTCTAAATTGGACATAAAATAAGGCCAATCTAACATTTCGTAAGCCCATCTACCTTCCTTATGCACATGAGAAGATATATTAAATCTCTCCATTTGCGCTTTATAATGTTTTATTATTCTTTAATATTTTCTTAAGAAGGTTTAAAGGTAATTTCATATTTGTGCCTAATATTTTTATTTTTGTAGAATATTGTGAGAATATTTGGTAGATTATGTAGATTTGGAGAAGGAGAAAATTTAGGTACTTTCTCCCTACCTCTGGATGCTCAAGAATGAGGAATATCAAGAAATTAGGGAGAAACCTTAGAGAGATTCAAGTGGGGTGTCCAGCCTCAAATGTAGCCAAAATATCCTCATGAGCTACCCTCCAACAATTCCAATTCCAGAGGTAACCAAGCAACTCAAGACCAAGTGCACTCAAGCCATACTTCACTTGGAGTCAAGTGGACTCATTACCTATTTTTAGGGAGTTGTCGGTATCTACCCTGGAGAATAAAATAGAGCAAATATAGAGCTAGGAAGGGTCAATTCCTTGATTCTTGATCTGAAATGACTATATTAGTTTTTTTGTGCTAAGTGTATTTTCAGTTTATAAACATGTCTATAATTGTCTCATTAGTTTCCTTAAGGATTGAGGATTTTAACCATGAATTGTAGATGATTTTACATGAATTAGAAGCATGAAATAAGCACAAATAACACTGAATAGCAGCATAAAATAGAGAAATAACACACCATATATAATTCACATAGTAGGCATGATGAAGCAGTTCACCCCTATATATAAAAGGAGGTTTTGTCATTTTTATCATCCAATAATTGTTCATTTATGTAATGTAAATGAGGTTCCCCCTTAAAGTGGCTTATTTCTTAGGTGTTGATCTCTCTTTTCTTCTATTTTTGGAGCTCATTTCATAACATTTGGTATCAGAGTTTTGGATTCTAGGGTTTTGCTGCTCCAAACATGTCATCGTGGAATTTTTGCTATAAATTATTTTTCTACGAACGTTCAGAAGATGAAATTTTTACAAATAAAAGCTGAAAACCTAAGGAACTTCGTGTAAAAATTTCAGATCTTGGTTCACAAATTTTCGGAGATATGATCTGTGGAAGTTAGGGTTTTTTCAGGCTCCCGAATTTCATCTCAAAAAGGTGATTGTAGGAAAATCATCGTAACTCTCTCTATGAGCATCAGATTGGAATTCTCTAAAAAGTGGCCACAAGTAAACAAAATATAGTCTCAAGTATATCAATTTCAAACCCGAAGGAGGAAACAATGACATGTGGCACATCGTACAAGTTTGATCTACTAAACGAGTCCATAATTAGGTCATTGTGGGAGATTGCGCATATTTTTTACTAGAAGAATCTAAATCAGGTCATACCTGTGGCATTTGAAAGAAGATTCAGAGGGCTACTATAAGACCAAATTTGAGATATTGAATATCATAAATCACAGAGATAATTAAGTTTCAATATCGAGCTCCTCAAAATCAAGAAAAATGTCTGTATTTTTCTTTAGAATTGCGTAAGTCTTGTTTGAAGAATCAGTTTGAATTTATTCCAAGGGAATATTGTAGAATAGATATTAGTATCGATTTCTAAAATGCCTCCTAAAAATAATTCAACACCCATTAAGCCTTCACAAGGCTCCACTATGACTCATGAAGACAAAGAAATGCAACATGACCTATAAAAATTACAAGAGGAAGTGCACCAAATTTCGCTCTCGCAAAGAGAAATAAAAAATGAAATGGAAGTTTTGAAGAAATGCATGGAAGCTAGTATGGATGGTTTGAAGAAAAGCGTGAAAGCTAAGATCGATGGTTTGAAGAATGGCATGGATGGCACGGAAGCTAGTATGGAAGCTAAGATGGATGACATGGAATAAAAAATGGAAAACATGAAGAATGATCTAAACACAAACATGGAAGGTTTGACAAAGCTGATACAAGAAATGTTTCCTAATTGCAAAAATATAGTAGAGGAAACTCATGATGAGAACAAAATAAATGTTAATCATGATTTCATAAACTCTAATGTTGGATGGAAGACCCACCATATTCCAAAGATCCATATGAGAAAGCTTGATGGCAAGGATCCTGTAACATGGATACTAGAGATGGAGAAATATTTTGATCTCAGTAATGTGCAAAACACACAAAAGGTACGCATTGCAACATTATATATAGAACAAAATACATTTTTTATGGTATCGATGGCTTTGTTCCCATAAAAAAATTGCCACTTGGTCAACTTTTACGGAGGAAATGATAGCACATTATGAGGATACAAAGTGAAAACATTTTTTAGCTAATTGATAAATCTCAAACAAAATTTTTCAGTCATGGATCACATTGAAGACTTCCAAAAATTGAATATAAGGGTAACTAATATTCTAGAGGAACACAAGATTTTTGTATACATAGGCGCTTTAAAGGATAACATCGAAGATAAGGTTCGCATTTGGGAACCTGATTTATTGGAGAAGGCATTCAGGTTGGCAAGAAAAATTGAATGTAAAATTATGGTGACAAGGAAGCCTACCACTCACATATATAAAGATGGAAGTGTTGCTACTCCTAGACTTCCACAACCTACAAGGTTGACACCATAACAATTGGAAGAAAAAAGAGGAAAAGGGATTTTCTATAGTTGTGATATAAAATACACTAAATGTCATAAGTGTGCTAAGAAGAAATTATTTTACATAAATTATGAAGAGGAGGAATAAAATGAAGAACAAACTTCAAAATAAGAGGATATACACTAGGAACCAACCATAGAAGAAGAAGAAATGAGTTTGACCATATCGTGTAATTCATTAGTAGAAATTACCACTCCTCAAACACTCAAGATAGAAGGACATATCAATAAGAAAAAGGTAATATTTTTATTGATTTGGGTAGTACCCATAATTTTATTCACTGTAAGCTAGCCAAGGAATTGATTTGTTTCCTATACCCAGTACCAGAATGTCAAGTGATGGTTGCAAATGGAGGAACTATAAATTTCTCTAGAAAATGCCATAATATCAAGCTAAACATGGGGGAATATGTATTGAATATTCAAATTCTTTCCATTCCAGTGGGAGGTGTTGATATTGTACTAGGAGTACAATGGTTATAATCTTTGGGATGGTAGCTTTTAATTTTCAAGAAATTTTCTTGAAATTTTTTTCGGAAGGAAAGGAATTTGAATTATGGGGTATCACAGGGAACCTAGGAAAGATAATAAGGTCTAATGTCATGACAAATATTTTGAATAAATAAAAACAAGGCGTAATTGCACAATTGTGCTCACCAGAAATTCCAACATCAAAATCATCTATTTCTCCAGATCACCAAAATGTCTTGGACAATCATTCCAAGGTGTTTGAAACTACCAAAGGACTCCCACCTATTCATGATTATCATCATGCTATTCATTTGATTCCAAAAAGTGTCCCTCCAAACATCAGGTCTTATTGATATCCTTATGTCCAAAAGAGTGAAATCGAACGTATGATTGTAGAAATGTTACAAGCTAGTATAATTCAACCTAGTCAAAGTTATTTCTCTGCTCCAGTAGTATTGTTGCACAAGAAAGATGGATCATGGCACATGTGTCTAGATTATAGGGAGTTCAATAAGCTCACTATTAAAGATAAATTTCCCATTACTGTGATTAATGAATTATTGGAAGAATTACATGGAGAAATTTATTTTACCAAGTTGGATCTTCGTTCAGGATATCATCAACTTAGAATGAAGACTGAAGATATTCCAAAAATAAAATTTCAAACTCATTAGGGTCATTATGAATTTTTGGTCATGCATTTTGGCCTTACCAATGCACCTTATAAATTTCAAGGGTTGATGAATTCCATTTTCAAATCCTTCCTTAGAAAATTTTTTCTAGTATTTTTTGATGATATATTAATCTTCATAAGGTCTTGGAAGGATCATGTTCAACATGTTGACAAGGTGATAAAACTATTGGAGGAGAAACAATTATATGCAAAAACACCCAAATTTTTCTTTGGAGTACAAGAGGTGGAATATTTTGGTCATATTGTATCTCACAAGGGTGTTAAGGTAGACCCTAACAAAATTAAAGCCATTAAGGAATGGAAAGTCCCCACAACCATAAAGCAGTTGCGAGGATTTCTTGGGTTAACAAGGTATTATAGCAAGTTTGTTAAGAATTATGGGAGAATAGCAGCATCTATAACAACATTATTGAAGAAAGATGCATTTTCATGGACTCCTGAAGCAACTAAGGCCTTTGAACATATTAAAGAGGAAATATGCCTAGCACTAGTCTTAGCTATGCCAGACTTCAAAAAAACCTTTATTGTGGAATTTGATGCCTAGGGAATGAAATTGGTGCTATTTTAATGCAATAAGGAAGACCCATTTTTTTTAAAAGTTGTCCAACCAAAGGAAAGTATTTACAGAAAGCTATTTATCAAAAGAAAATGTTAGGAATACTACATGCACGAAAGAAATGGAGACCTTACCTAATGGGAAGACACTTCAATGTAGAAACTGATCATGATAGTATTAAACATTTTTTGGATCAAAGACTATCTTTAGAAGAGCAGAAAAAATGGGTCACAAAGATGGTGGGTTATGACTTTGAAATCATCTACAAAAAAGGGAAGCTAAATGTTGTTGCAGATGCACTCTCAAGAAAGGATGAAGAGGTGGAAGCATTTCTTTGTTCCATTTCTATTATCCAACCAGATTGGATAACCAAAGCAAGAGATGAACGGAAGAAGGACGAAGAATTGTGGACAATCATTCAAAATTTGAAGCAAGATCCTAGTACATCTGACACATTTAGTTGGAAAAATGATTCCTTATGGTACAAAAATCGCTTATATCTTTGTAAGAATTTCCAAATAAAACAAAATATTCTTTTGGAATTGCACACTTCTCCTTTAGGATGACACTCGGGATTTTTAAAAACTTACCACAGGGTGAAGAAATAATTTTTTTGGGATGGCCTTAAATCTGATATTCAAAATTTTGTGGCAGAATGTTTGGTTTTCCAGCAAAATAAAGTTGAGACAATTAAGACTCGGGGTCTTCTGCAACCTTTATCCATTCCAAGTCAACATTGGGAGGAGATTTCAATGGACTTTTTATAGGTTTACCTAAGTTAAAAGGAAAGAGTGTCATCATGGTGGTAGTTGATAGACTTACCAAGTATGTACACTTTTTTTCATTATATCATCTAGTTAAAGCAAGTACAGTTGCTACTACATTTATGGAAACAATTCATAAGCTACATGTATACCAAAAGATTATTGTAATTGAGAGAGATCCATTTTTATTGGAAATTTTTGGACATAATTATTTTGTTGTTTGGGTACTCAACTAGCTCATAGATCATCTTATCATCCTCAATCCGATGGTAAAACTGAGATAGTGAGTAAATTTTTGGAAGGAAATATTCGTTCTTTTGTATCTGATAAACAAACACAATGGGTCAAGTGGTTACCTTTCGGTGAATGTCGGTATAGCACTTCCTTCCATTATGCAGCAAAAATGACCCCATTTATAGCACTTTATGGATATCATCCACCATCCATCACATCATCTTTAATAGGAAATTCTAAGGTTCAATCAGTGTAAGATCACATGGAGCATCAACAATAATTTCTCCAACTCTTAATGGATAATCTAAATTTGGCACAAAATTGAATGAAACAATAGGCAAATCAACATCGCAATGAGAGAAGTTTTGATGTAGGAGATTGTGTATTTTTACAACTTCAACCATACAAACAAATGTCCCTTAAGAAAGCTAAGAAGGATAATAAATTATTGCCAAAGTACTTTGGTCCTTATAAGGTGTTGCAAAAGATTGGTAATAGGGCATACAAATTGGAGCTTCCTGCTTCTTCGTGAATGCATCCAGTTTTCCATGATTCATGCTTAAAGAAGGTTATAGGTGAAAAAATTCCAGTTCAAACAATATTGCCAGAACTTGATGAAGAAGGAAAAATCATATTGGAACTTGAATCAGTCATATAAACAAGAACTCGACAGGTAGGAAATCGATCAATTTCAGAGTATCTCATCAAGTGGAAGAACTTACAAATTGAGGATGAGAATTTTATACAAAAGAACCCAGAGGTACTCAAGCGTTGAGGACAACACTTTTTTGAAACAGAGGGGCAATTAGGTCCCTATATTACTAGTGTAGTCTCTTATTGTTGTTAGTGTAGTGCCCTTATTGTTATTGTTGTTCCCGTGTAACCCCAATATTTTTATTATTCTGCCCTTAAATTATTATTGTTAGGTAGACTAGGATTATATTGTGACCCCATGGACTCCTATATATAGAAGAATTTTTTTGCATTTGTATAATCCAAGAATTGTTCATTTATGTAATTTAAAGGAGGTTTACCCCTCGAAGTGGCTTATTTCTAAGGCATTGATCTCTCTTCTCTTTTATTTTTGGAGCTAGTTTCATAACATGGCCCGAACGAGTGCGACTCAGATTTTAATTCTCTCAATAGATGTTAATGAAAAATTCTTATCGCAGGTCACAATGGTAAAATATTATTCCACATAGAATTTTCCACTTGACACCATTGAATCGACAAGTGATACACGAGTTTTCTACGCAATGGTTCACATCTCTTGTATATGGAACCACCAAACACTCATGCAACCCTCACACAATGTCAAAGAATATTCACCACATGAATGATATAGAATATATTATACTTTCCTATGCCCTTGAACCCTCCCATGAGGGATTTACCCTAGATAGGCTCTGAAACCAAATAGGAAAGTGGGTTGCACACAAAAACTTATTGAATTATATTAAAAATCACACATATATAAAATAAGTATTGGTTCAATATAGAAATTATATCTAACAAGTCAACTAGTTGAGAAAATATCTCAACCAAACCCCAAAATAGGAGTTATATTAGTTGGACTAAATCTCTCAGATCCAACTAATTGACAATCACAATACAATTACATTTATGATGATGAATACTATTAAATGTGCATAAGACAAGTAGGAGTTAAATCTCCAAGTGCATAAGACTCTCTGGGAGCAACGCTTGAAAATATTAGAACATTGATATCAAAATTTTTAGGAGGAGAATAAATAAACCATCTATGTATAATCCATTGAAGGTGAGGGAAAAATGGATTATTGAGTTCAGCTCAAAGACATAAATAAATAAAAAATTAGTGATAACACATTGTGTTATTGGGGACTCTGTGTTACTAACGTAGTGGGCACTCTAAAAACTCGTGTTAATGTGCATAAATTATTTCAAGTGATACAAACTCAAAGAAAAGGCACTTGCGTTATAGCCCTAAAGAAACACGAGCCACTAGAATATTTTCGACAAGCGAGATAAGTCGTAAGACCTTTTTCTTATAACATTGATAAGCATTTTATAAATGGTCTTTCTAAACTAATTTCCTACATAATTTAAACATATTTTTTCATCATAGTCATAAGTTGGGGGACTTTCGTTCATAAAAAGGGCCATTCAATTCTTTTACAATGAGTATTGAGAAAAAGGAATATTATTCAAGTCTTAAAAAAATGAATTTGAAACGGTTTGCTTCATTCGAAAGGATTTTTTTTAACCTTTATTTTTTAAAAGGAAGTTTGTAAAAAAATGTATGTGCTTCCACATTAAAAAGAAATGGCTTGTTCTAGCTCCTTTCCACAAACAATTATTTTTCTTTGAAAAATCTATCAATTCAGGTCTTTATCGATGAAGATATTTTTGCAAGCTCAATAGTGTTGGAATACACTTTAGAATTCCTATGTAGAGCCGACACCAAAATAATTAGAAAACATAACCAAAAACCAGATAAATTCAGCTATTGAACTCAGACAAAAGGAGCATTAGGCCAAATGTTGGATACAGAACTCAGACTCTATCTTCGACTTGAGAACTAGTACTTCAACAAAAAAATAATCTTGGTATATTATGAAGGCTACATATGATGGTAATGATGCAATGAATACTGTAAAATTGCATCCATTGCAGACTCAGTTTGAAACCCTGAAGATGACTGACACAAAGAATTTTGATTAGTTCACGACTAGAGTCATTCACATAGTCAATCAAATAAAGATTATTGGTGAAACCATTATAGATATGAAGATAGTTAAAAAAGTCCTATGAATCCTGCTAAAGGAATATTACATGGTTGTAATAACCATTATGAAATCCAAATATCTTACAAATCTCTCAATAGAAAAATTGACTTGATCTCTTCTGTCACACAAGACAAGACTTAACCTGGGAGAAGATTCCATGAAACAAGATTTAAAAGCACAAGTCTCTCTTGGTAGAGGTAGTGGCATAGGATACAGAAGCAACAACAAGTGAGGTAGAGGAAGAGGCAGATCAATATATCATCATGAAACATACCAGTCGAAACATTCACACAACCAAACAAAAAGAAGCAGAAAATGGAGAAAATATAATGTACAATGCTATTATTGCAATAAATTTTGGCATGATGAACATGAATGGAAGAAAAAATAGTGAAATCAACAAAGAGGAAGTGTCCATCTGTCTAACAATGAAGGAAAATCCTCTGAAACCATGTTTCTTTCCTTCCATCTTTTTGAAGTTAGTTTCAACGAGGATCTATGGTTGATAGAGAGTGCCTACAACAACCATATGTGAGGTACCAAAAATATAATTTCTTGTATTGATGCTTCCATAGAATTTGAAGTTACTCATCAAGATTGTTCTCGTATTAAATATTAAGGGAAATGTATTGTCCCCATTCTTACTAAATAAAATAAAAAAATAGACATAACTGATGTTTATCATGTTCCACATTTGAAGCATACTCTAATTTGTATATGTCTATTAATGGAAAATGGTTATGATTTCATATTCCAAGGGATGACATGTTTATATATATGAAAAACCTCCCAATAGAAGACTGCTAACAAAGGTTGAAAAAACCAAGAATAGAATGTTTCCCTTGACTCTTAGAAGTCGAAATCTCTCACATTAGTTTGTACACTATGTGCCAAGGATAGATGAGTTTCAACTATGACATTATATGCATGGGCATATTCCTTTCAAAACACTAAGTTTTCTTTAGAAACATTTTATGGTAACTCATGTCCCTGTTGTGAATGAAAAAAATTGTAACTATGAAAGTTTTATTATAAAATTATTATAATAAAAGTTTTATTATTATAAAAATTGTAAAAGAAATAGATTTCCCACATATACCGCTAGAGAAAAAAAGACTTTAGAGCTAGTCCATACAAATATATGTGAACCAATGAAAATATAGTGCAATGGTGTAAGTTTCTATTTTCTCACTTTTATTGATAACTATAGCATGAAGATATGGGTTAATTTTCTCAAAAATAAAGTTGATACTTTCTCAAGATTCAAAGAATTCAAAGAAAAAGTAGAAAAACAAATTATAAAGCCTTTAAAATTTCTCAGGTCAAAAAAATGAGGCGAATACATTTTCAATGACTCCAAAGCTTTTTCTAAAGAACAAGGAATCATCATGCAGAACGCAACAAGATACACTCGATAGCAGAAAGGAAAAACTAGTCAATCATGAATATGGTCAGATGTAGGCTTCGTGAGAGGAAGTTGTCCAATGATTATTGGGCTGCAGAAATTTCTACTATAGTATATGTTATCAACACACCTGTAACAACTAGTTTCTAGAATGAAGTACCTCAAGAATCTTGGTATGATAAGAAGGGGAATGCCTCTCACATTTGAATTTTTGGTTTTGAAGCATTTCTACATGTTTTTGGGAAACTACAAAAGAAAATTGATGATAGAAGTGAAAGATGAATTTTTGCAGGCTATAGTGAATAATAAAAAAACTATACTCTATAATCGAGTCACTGGGAAGTTTTTTTTTTAAGTAGAGATGCTAAATTTTTAGAAATGAAATATTGATCTGATCAAATTGATGAAGTTTTAAATCATCTTGTTCATGCACCATAACATCCAATATTGCAGGTTCAAGAAGATCCACATCACTCTGAAAATGGTACATATTCTAGTAGTGAATCCAACGATGATTCATCATATTCAAAGGACAATGAGAAAACTAGAAGCATCAGAGAAATATGAGTAGTAGCATGACTATGATTAGAAAAATTAGTTTTCCTTTATTTCCTGTTAATCAACCTATTTTGAAGAGGAAATAAAAGAAAAACATTGGGTTGATGCAATAAATAAAGAAAACACTGCCATACAAAAGAACGAGATTTGGGAATTGGTTGATCTCTGAAGAGACAAAACCAAAATTGGTGTAAAGTGGTTATACAAGACCAAACTGAATGAAAAATAATAAATTGAGAATCATAAGGCAAGATTGGTTGCCAAAGGATTGTCGCAATAGTTTGGTGCCGACTATGGTGAAACCTTTTCTCCAGTAGCAAGTTTAGACACTGTCAGAACCATTATGGCTTCAAAATCTCAATACAAATGGAATATTTTTCAACTTGATGTAAAATGTTATTCTTAAATGGTAAATTTCAAGAAAAACTTTATGTGGAGCATCCTCCTAGTTTTGAAGTTCCAGGATAGGAGCATAAGGTCTAGAGGATTATATGGCTTGAAATAAGCTCTGTGCAATTAGTATTATCGCATCACCACTTGCCACATCAAAAGTGGATTTTGTAGAAGAAACCATGAGCCAACTCTATATACAAAAACTAATGAGGTTAAAATTCCAATTGTTTGCATTTATGTTGATGGTATGCTTTATATAGGAAATATGATGTTTTAAGAATTCAGAGTAGCAATGCAAAAATATTTTGATATGACTGATCTAGGACTAATTAAATACTTCTTAGACGTTGAAATTCTACAATTTGCTAATGGAAATTTTGTTTGTCAACAAAAATATGCCATTGACATCCTCCAAAGGTTTACAATGTTCAACCACAAACCAGCCGATACTCCAATTTCTATAGGCACAAAGCTAAATAAACAAGCTATAACACCACACTTGATTCTACATTGTATACAAGTGTAGTTGGTAGTCTCTTGTATCTAACTACAATTAGATCTCATATCATGTTTGCGGCTAGTTTTTTTTTTAGTTTTATGTAATCACCCAAGATTTCCCATTGGAAGTTTGCAAAAATGATCTTAATATATGTTGTAGGGACCCTGGAATATGGCTTCTTCTACACACATTCTGAATATTTCTCACTTTGAGGTTATAAAAAAAACGATTATGCAAGTACCTTAGATTATTGCAAAAGCACCTCAAGGTATGATTTTCACCTGAGAACCAATATGTTATCATGGAAATATATGAAACAACCCATCATTTCAATATATTCTGCAGAGGTAGAGTATGTAGATGTAACTTCAACAACTTTTCAAACAGTGTGGTTGAGAAGACTATTGAAGGATCTTTTGAATGATCAGAAGGAGCCAACTCATGTTTGTTGTGATAACAACTCTGAAGTATCTTTTTGAGAAAATCATGTCCTTCCTAAAAATACCAAGAAAATTGACAGACATTTTCATTTCGATCGTAGATTTTCAATGATGGAGACATCTTACTTGTTATTTTCGGTTCACTAGATCAACTTGCATCTATCTTTACAAAGCCCATTGGGAAAAAAAGTATTTGAATTTCAAAAAGAGGACTTGGGAATGGCAAGGGCTTTGTAACAATTGAGATTATGAGTAGGCGTTGGCATATTTAACCTCAATGTATGCTAGTTGTCATAAGTTAGTTTAGATTTAGTTGAGTTTCTCTAGAATTATTAGTTGTTGTTTGTTTCCTTGTCTTTTATGTAGTCTAGTTAACTGAATTTAAATGATGAGAAGAGTTGTTAGCTCTATTCCAAATTTTGAATCCAATCTCTTTTTCTCTAGTTATTAACTCTTGTTTGTTTCCTAGTCTCCTATGTAGTTTACTTAACTAATTTTGAATGATGAAAAAAATATTCTCTTTATTCCCAAATTTGAATCCGACCTTCGTATATTTTCGCCTCTACAAACTTTGTCAGCAAATTTAAAATTAAATCTAATATTAAATATTTTGATTTTTTTATTTGAATTTTAAAATTATTTAAATGAAATACAATTGGGTACTTTTTTAAATTTTAAAACAATTAGTTGAATTATTTTATGCTTAATTTTAAATAGCTCTTCTCTGTGGCACAAAATTTAGTATATATAAGAAACATGCTATAGGTATTATCACTGTTAGATGATTAGCATGGCCTCAAGAAGCAGAAATCGAGAAATATATAAATTATGAGATTTACTCAAATTTCTCCGTCTATTTTTTGAAGATTTAAATTTTCGATGCGTAGTCTTTCAAAATTATATTTTCCATGGTTAGAGATTTATTGAAAAGCATATTAAGAGTATGAACAACTAAATCTTTCTCCATTTAATAGCGCACATATTATGTGATGACGTATCTGAGTTATGGCAGTAAACGTCCCGACATGAGGGTGAGCGTTAGGGCAGCCTTGAGTCCTACAACATACATTCATAAGCTTTACAAATTACATATATCAAGCTTGAGAAATAAAATATATCTAAAAGCACCGGAGGATATATAAAATACAATGTTTAAAATCATAAATATTGATCTAGTGCTGACTCACCACTGGAATTAAGACTGCGGAGGTTAGGTTATTCTAATTTTTTTTTTAAGGGTAGGTAGTATATTACATATTTTTCATATAGGGAGGATTTGAAGAACCAATATCCTCACAACTCCGGCCAGAGAAGATTTAAAATATTACATACAAGGCCTGCCAAAGAAGATTTAAAATATTAGATATTGTTCATCTAGAGAAGAATTAAACCCAGAACATGGAAAACCAATATCCTCACTCACAAGACCGGCCAGAGAAGATTTAAACCGAGAACTTTGAGAAGCAATATCCTCACTCACAAGGCCGGCCATAGCCAGTCGGATGCCTAACCTGGTCTAGGTTATTTTAATCCTTCAAATCGGCCCAATTCCTTGATATTGGGAAACCCTCGAACTTATTCAAGTACTCGACAATAATAAGAAAAGCTTCACGCTTCCTCTCTCACAACCAACAGTCAGCAATACGAATCTTTTTCTTTGATTTCTTCAGCCGTGGACGATCTATGTTGTATCGCACATGGCAGCTTAATTCTTCTTCGGGCACCATGAGGGGCTTGCGCAGAAATAGGAGATGACACCGGGCAACTCGGGTTGGAGCAAAGTAGTAAATGTTAGCAAAGCTCTGCCCTCGGAGTTGGCTGAGTAACTTGCCATCAAATTTTCATTAAATAAACGCCATCCGCCCTAGCTCCCACAATGAAAACTGTTAATAGTCAATAAAGAAGGATCGGGATGATTTCACGTGGCCTTCTCTTCTTCGCTAGCGAACAAATTCCGTCCACAAAGAGCGATGGCGGTGACCTCTTTTTCACTGAACAATAAATTGATGGATCAGAACCGTCCAGTCATATTTGTCTTTTGTTAAGAAAAGTAATCGGGGCGTGGCTCAGACGCCGTAGAGAGTGTCAACCAAGTCACCAATGGCGGGATTACTACCACGTTTCAATGATTAGGTCGGTGAACGAATATCCATTTTCACATGAAAGCATTGAGTTCTTCGTGTTCGATAATCGCGATGAAATAAGTTAAAACATGCTCATTTTGGTTTTTTTTTTTTTTTTTTATATTATAAAAAATAGGTTTTACTTTGACGTTGAGTATAGAGAAAATTGCACATCTAAGTTTTCTGGTACAACAAACCAAAAAAAGGATGCTTATTAATATTAACCAAAGTAATAATAAAATTACTAACTTGATTATATTATTATTATTATATGATTAAATATATTATTAATGTTAAGGTAATGTGAAAAATCATTAAGTAATTTGTAAATTTATTTTTTTAACATACTTTTGTAATGGTTACAATCAGAATATATTTTTCCAGAAATCAATAGAAAAAGTAGACATTGTCTCTTTTGAGTTTCTAAATAGTAAAAATAAATTTTTCAAAAAAAAAGGTTCATTGAACTAGCTGTGGATTTTAGCGACCAATACATGATGTTCTCATTGGGTGCGGGCCACATATGTACTACCTAATTCATATTATTAACCAATGAGACATTCAACATCGTAAAGATTAATAAATAATTTATTATATTGAATTTTTTTCCACACAATATTTCAAGGGAGATCACCCATTAATGGATTAATTTTTTACTTAACTATATGGATGAAAAAGTAAGTAAGAAAATTTTATTAGTCATTATTATGGTTTCATAATATTTTATATCTATAAAAGCTATGACTATTGAACTAGGTTAATGTATATATTTTTTTAAATTAATTATTTCAATTAAAACGATACTTGGATTATGAGATAAATATTAATATTGAAACTTGATTTTTTAAATATTGGTTGAAAATCAAATACTTATTATTTATTTATTATTTATTAATATTTAAAAATAGATACTTTTAGTAACTAAAAGCATTCTAAAACATCAATATCTTCTTTATTGAATAAAAGCATTGTAAAACATCAATATCTCTACTCTTAATTAAAAGCATTCTTTAAACATCAATATCCCTATCCTTGACTAAAGGCATTATTTAAACATCAATATCTCCATTCCCACTTTGTTGGCTTAGTTTATTGTTGAAAATGGTAAAATATTTCAGTCTCGCTCATAGAAAAAAATAAAATATCTTAATGTCCATGTTAAATAACATCATTTTATAACAAACATTTAAGAGGTAAAATAATTAAACTCCAAAAAATATAATATACTTGGTAAAAACACTTAGACATAAAACTTAAATAAAATATGTGAATATGTATGTTAATTGATGTATTTCAATATCAAAATTCATATATACATATATACAAAGAGAGAAAATGCTATAAAATTTTCTTTAATGTTATCCATAATGAAATATTTTAATATCGAAAAAGAATAAGTAATTGAAAGTATACAAAATTCAATTACTCCATAAAAGTGTAAAAAATTCAATATAAGTGAAAAATAAGATATCTCAATGTCTATATTAAATAAAATACTTTAATGTGTGTGTGTGTGTGTATATATATATATATATATATATATAAACATAAACTTAATTATTATGGATAAAACATTTAAATAGATTTAGTTTGGAATATATTTTTAGTCTATTTTCTCTAAAATCTATCAAATATTTCATGTAATTACAAGGTGTAATTTACAAAATTCATATGTTAATGAGGTTTTTCAAGGTATGGCATTGAATCCGTTTATATACTTAAAAATTAAATTAATTTTTTAATGCATTTATACATTCAAAGTGGAATATATATATATATATATATATATATATATATATATATATATATATATATATATATATATATAATATCAATTATCGAGAGGTCTAAATCACTTTTCAAAATTTCCACTATAAAATAAGGTTGTACCTCTTAGCATATGGTATATAGGTGGTTTGATTTAAAGATCTAATTTGATACAAATATGATTTTTCAATTATCTTTTTTTGAAAAAAAAATATTGAAATTATACAAATTTAAATGTAAATATTAAATATAAATTTTATATTTGATTAAAATTTATAAATAGGCATTTTACAACTCACATTTAAACATTGGCTATGATAATATAAAGTTAAAGTAATAAAAATAATACAATTCAATTTGTTATATTTTGATTTTCTTATTAACTTGTGAATACGCTTTCATACAATACCATGGGCTAATGTCATGACTTATAAATACTACATGCCCAAAAAGTATAACTTATTTCAGAATCAAAATATTTTATAACAATATGACAAGATTTTTAACCATGGATATTCACCTCCACTTTACCATGGATATTATGAGCTTGAAAATATGCTTTGTTACAATACAATTTACCAATATAATGGCTTATCAATCCCACATTCCCCAAAAAATATAACTTATTTCAAAATATGAAAACATTCTTAATCATGTAAATTCAACCCTACTTTACCATTTATATTATTAACTTGTAAATATGCTTTGTTATAATACCATGTGCCAATACCATGGCTTATCAATACCGTGGAAACCATAAATTATTTTACAACAAAAAATTAATTTAATTTTTTTATTTTAAATACTACATCAATATCTTCTTCGTCAGAGTCGTAGGTTCAAAGGAAGTAGGTATTAATTAAATTTAACGTGGATCATTATGAATATTTAATTCAACTTAATAAATTTTATAGAATTTGTTTTAATTAAATCTAAGAGGGAAAGGGTTGTAATTACCATTGAGATATATCTAAACCTTCTATCCTCCTGGCTACTAAAACTATTCCCATATAAATTAAATAAATATTTTAATAAAATTAAAAAATATATATATATAAAAATGTGAAATTTATACAATATAAATAATAGTATCAAAAACCAACATAGATCTATTTTAAATAAGGATCCAAGTAATGGGAGAAAGAAAATTGACTAACAAGAATAGAGGAAATATAGTGCATGATCCTTTTATGTTTTTCATTATTGTATTTTCCTTCACATGATTGTTTCGAGATATAGGTGTAATATTTTACATCCAACTGAGATTTTTTAATTTAGATATTTTATTAATCATAATACAATGAGATCAAATTTAAGAGAGAGGGAGGGAGGTATTGACCGAGATGGAAGGCGGAGAGTGGAGAGAGAGAGAGAGAGAGAGAGAGAGAGAGAGAGAGAGAGAGTGATGGCGAGGGAGAGAGAGAGAGGGAAGTGGGAGATAAAGGGGGAGCGAGGAAGAAAGAAATAGAGTAAGGGGAAGAGAGGAGGAGAGAGGGATAAATAAAGATGGATTTGGAGGGAGAGAGAGAGAGAGGGAGTGACAAGGCAGAGATAGAGAGAAAGTGAGGAAGATAGGATAGGAGGGAAGAGATAGAAGAGGAGAGGAGAGAATTAGGGAGTGAAAAGGATAATAGACAAAGGGAGACACAAAGATGGAGGAGAGAAAGGGAAGGAGATAGGGAGGGAGATAGTGATTGATTTGGAGGGAAAAGAGATAGAGTGTGATGGGGGGGGGGGGGGGGTGAGACAAAAGGAGGTGGGCGAGAGAGGAATGAAGAGAAAGATGACTCAAGAGAGAGGAAAGAGAGTGGGGGGGGAATAAGAGAGAATTGGAGTTGGAGGGGGGGAAAGGGAGAGAAGAAGAAAGACATAGAGGGAGAAAGGTGGAGAGAGAAAGGGTGTGACAAGGGAGAGATGGAGAGAGAGTGTTGAGTCAATTTACTAAGTAAACTATTGCATGTGTTTTACTTGTCAATCTGGGTCTGTATACTTAGAAGAAAACCAAATTATATGGAATTTTAGATTAAACTATTGTAGGAAGTAGTTTTTTAGATGAAAATAATGGAAATTCATACTAGAAATATAAGATCTAACTAAAAATTTCATGATCCAAGATGCAGTAAGTGAAGGAATAGGATCCTAACTTAGGAGGTCCTGGTTGTCCTTCCCCGTAGTAGTGCCTTCAAGAAGAGAGAATAAAGAGCAGCAGTTTGTGATGTGTAGAAATCAAGAGAAGGGACTTCTAACTTAGGAGGTCCTGGTTTTCCTTCTCCAAATTTCTACTCCAACAGCATTACCATTGCATCGAAACTGGAAATTCAAGAAACAATTCAAGAAAGGAAACTAAAGAGAAATAGTTTAAGATGTGTAGAGAGTAAGAGAAGAGGTTCCTAAATTAGGAGGTCTTGGTTGTCCTTATCTACAGTTATATTCCAACATTATTACCATTGCATCAAATTATAAACTAGAATCCAAGAAATGTAAAGAAGATGAAATTTAGTTGTTGTTCATGATTTGATAGAAAGAGAATTCAACCTAAATTCTGGATTTTCCTTTCATATGAAAAATAGATTTAAACCAATACTCATCCACTAATCATAAGAAATCATAACACATCTAAATGACTGAATCGTAAATCTTAGGCAAGAACTATTGCATTAAAACTATGCTAATTTAACAAAAGTGTACTTAGCTTGGTATGGGGGGCCTCCAACCTTGCCTTGAACACTTGGAGAACTCTTTTGATATAACAGTATAAATGGTTCTTAAAATTATCTCAAAGTCTTCAAAAGTCTCAATACAAAATTACATAAATTCTACATGCTTGAATGGTTCATAAAATTTTTTTAAATAGGAAAATCATAAACAAACTTAGATATAATGTTTCTAATAGTCCTATAAATCCTAATCCCATCTGTATAGGTTGAACTCCTCCATTCTGGTTCACAAAATTAGGAAAAATCCCACAAAATAATAAACATGCCCCTTTTTCCTAGGGATTCTTGAATGACAGGTCAAGTTTGATTAGCGTTGACCGAGCCTATTTTTGCTCAGTTTGATTGAACCAATAGGTATTTCTCCATCCGTGGTTCCCAATATTTCCAAATATATGCTCACTTATTGCATATGTGTCCTGCACATATGACTTCAATGAAGCTATTACTAGAATTTTTAATGGAGTCTAAAATTACTCTTAAAGCCCATTTTTTACAAAAAAAATCTAAAAATTGATAAACTTAATTTAATTACCTAAATATGCATAATAAGGCTAAAATAAGTCATAAATGGATGAAAAAATATGGAATATGGTGGTAAATATATGGATTTAGGATTGGAAAAAATGACCAAAATTGAGGGCCAACATCTCTCCCTTGTTGATGTTCAAGCATGTCCTCATGTTTGCCTCCTACGTTTGTATCTCATGAGTGATGATGCTCATGTTGTTTCTGACCGTTTAGCCTCTTCCTGTGCAGCCTGAAGAAGAAAGTTATTACCCTCATATTTTCCTTCTTTGTAGATGGTATCTTTTACCTTATGCTTCTCATATTTATATTGCTATAAATTTTTCTCCTTTAGCCATCAGTAGGCTTGTTTAGAGATGAGGATATTCTGAGTTTCAAGATTTTTAATATTTTTTTCTCAACTTCTTGTTTTCCTTGATTAGGTTATTCTTGTTTTCTTTATACATCTTATTCTCCTTTTTCAAGTGTTTTTCCATGATATTGCTATCCTCCAAATCACTTGTTAGTTCTTCTATATTCTTAAGGTATTATTCATTATGCAGCTCTATAAATTCTTTCTTGGTCTCCTTATCATATGAATGAGATGATGTAGCTCCTACCCAAGTATTCTCAAAATATGAATCTTTCTCTATGGGTTCTTCTTGGCCTTCCGTCTCCATTCTTTGTATTATCTCATCAATCTGCTTTGATGTTGGTGGAGGTTGAACAATTTCAATTTCTGGATTTTTTCCTTGCTACTTGGTTCTTCTTTTGTTTTTATCCTAGCCTTCCTAGGAATGGATAGAAAGGATTTCTATTTTCCAACCATAATAATATAATGCTTCTTCTTTGATCTTGTTTTAGGATGCAGAGGGGAATTAATGATACTTCTTGTCACATGAAACTGATCACACTTCTCTTCTATTGTTTTTTCTTCAAGATGATTCTCAGCCAAAAACTCTTTCCAAATCATTCCCTTATTTCTGACCCGATGTTCCACAATTATTTTCATTAGATCAAGATAATAGATGTTCACTTCCTTCACTTCTCTTCTATTCTTAACATTTTCCATCATTTTATTTAAGCTTCTTGAGAAGAAGTAAGGTAAATTTATTTTACAATCTCTTTTCATATGTTGAAGCACCTTAATGTGATAGAGATATATCACACTCTATCGATTATCATAGGTGAAGTATTTTTGAATGATCAAAACCAACTGTGACCATGGCTCTCTGAGCCAATCTCTTGGAATTCCTCTTGTCCTATAAAATGATCCCTTCCTTCGTTTCTCCAAGAAAAAGGCTCCTCCCTTCTCCTGAAAATGCAGACCATTGTGATATTCTTCTCTTATTAGAGGAAGTTCCAATGCTTGAGAGGGGAAGGTTGGGTTCACTAGTATAAAAGGTCCACCAGTTCTAGTTTTCCCTTGTTTAAAGTGTTCTATGAACTCTTGTATAATTTTATCATTGTCTCCATTAAACTCCTTAAGGAACTCGAGTAACCCTGCTTCTTATAATTTTTCTATTGTTTCCTTTCCCTAGTTTTCTATCTTGAATTCTTTGGGCTAGGTTTTGCTTCCCGTTTGTATGTGCTCTATATACCAATTCATATAGCCTTGTCCATTCAATAATCTCATTATGAATAATAAATATATATATATATATCCTTATTATTCATGAAAAAAAATTAGGATAAATACCATGGTGAATGTACTTACTGGATCTCTGAAGCTCTGAAGAAAATGAGGCTAATTCCTCTGCTTGTAACTCTTCAAATTCCCTATGTTTTAATGCAAATGATACTAAAAAATAATCCTCTATTTTTAAGACCAAGTAAAAAACTTTTACTGTGTGAAATATCATTAAAATATATCCTTTGTGAAAGAAAATGTTTCATTGGTTTGAAAAATCATGCTACAATCTCTTCTACGTTTGCAAAACTTGTTCATAAAATTTAATGAAAACCCCTCTCTCTTTCAAAAATTGTGTAACGTGTAAATTGAGACTCCTTGCAATTTTATGAGAATGTTTTTTGACAAAGATGGCATAAAGAAAATGTTTGAGATACCTGAACTTAAATTAACTTACAAAAAACTTGTAGAAATTATTGTTAATGGTTTGTTCTCCCGTGTTAAACATACAATTCAATTAAAACTCCACTCTCAACATCTCAAAAAACTATGGATTCTACAAGTGGCAGAGTATGTTTATGATGACAGCGCATTGCAAATCCACAACTGGAGTCATGCTTTTCTCACATTGTGATACATCTAAATGAAATCTTGAGTTTAATGATTTTTGAAATCATTCAAATGTTGATGAAATTCTGGATTTGACTCTTACCTACCACTTGCTTAATGATTGGGATTTGTTGGAGAAGAAGGTTAGATCGACGTACAGAAAATCTCGGTCTCTATCTCCTTTGAATAAAATGTTTCTCATTATTTCTCCACGTTGTTCCTTCAATTTCTTTGCCCAATTCCATGATATTTCTCTACTTCTCATGGTTCTTCTCTCATACACAATTATCTCTTATTTTTTGTGTTCTTCTCTTTGTATTTTTATTTTAATGAAGTCTCTTATGTGTTGTGGGTGAACGTGCACTAATGCCCTTCAATTTTGAGATGGGTTTAGCTATGATGATGAAGGAGAATCCACGCAGAGAAATCTTTTGAAATGTTTTGACCATTTGTTGTTGTGTTTCCCAATTTATTCTGAATTTTTCCAACCTTTGTAATCATGGATGCCACTTGTGCTTCCGATGTGTCATGGTTGACTGCCTTCTCCTGTACATGATTGTCCTTATTGCCACGGGTTTTTATGCTCATTCTATCACCATTATGCTTGATTTATCCATGCTCTGTATTTTGTACAGTCTCAATGCCATATTGTGGCTTTGAAATCATTTAAAGTCTTCTCTCTTATTGCATGTATGTCTTATTGCATGTTTTCTCAATCATGCTTTGCTATGCATTTCTAATAATATTCTTATTTCATGCTTCATATCATTGTATTTTTTCCTTTTTAAATTTCTTTTGTATGTTATTATTTCCATATGATTATATATTAATATATTTTGAAATGACCATAACATAAGGTCCTTTTAAATAAAATTCTCTTTGTAATGACACTAACTCTTTTTTTTTGTCTTATATGCAAACTAATACTTCATGTTTCTACAGGAAATTTCTATAAGTCAGAAAATAATTTTGGCCACAAAAAGGAGATGTGGCCAAAAGTTTGCTAAAAAATTCTCATGTAGGATGATGAATGTAGGACTATGATGAGTGAATGTAGGGTTATGATGAAGCTAATGTAGGGTGATGTAGAATGTAGGATAATGTAAAAGGATGTATGAAGACGAATTCATGAATAAATGAGTATTGCATATTCAATTTCTCTCTAATTAGTTTATCAATACTAGAAAAAATTTCAAAATCAAAGGTTTTAAGAATACTTTAAACTTACATTTTTTTCCTTCCGCTAAGTAGCTCATTATCAATGCTTGTTCTATTGATGATGACCTTTGCTTGTTTTCCAACACATGACCTTTTTCCAATGATGATAATTATTTTGACTTCAAAGATGAATTTCGCTAAATGATTTTGATGGATTGTAGGTGCTTGTAGTTGCTTCTCAGATTCCTTTGATGTTGATTATGATATTTTAGGTTCTTTCTGCAATAACATATGACATTGATCTTATTCAGGTCCCTCACTAATGAATATTGATGTCTCAGGTTATTTCTGCAATAACATATGATATTGATCTTGTTCAGGTCCCTTCTACAATACAACTGCTTGTTAAACTATTTGCATAGTTTATTGGTTTATTATGAATCTCCCCCCTTGCTTATTTTGATACTTCTCCCCAAGTCTTTTGATTCTGGAGGATGATTTATACAAAATGAAATTGGAAAACACAGAAGAGATTTCATACTGGCCAAACAAGTTGGTTTTTGGATATGAATTCGAGTTTGTATTGTGCCAGTATCCTGAATTTTCACAACCAAACTCCTTCATTATTTTTTATCTTTTTATACTTTTTTTCTCTTTTATGTTCTAGATGGAGGCGAGGTATAATGGAGTCCAGAAGTATGGAATTCTTATGAAAGTGATATAGTTTGAAGTCATCATCTAAGAGTATATGGATAAACAGATAGATAATAGGTATGGACTTCAACATGCATGATTACACAACATAACATACAATATTGTAGATGAATGAAATCATGAACAATGTGGATTATGAAAGGCTTCTTTGGCAATTGATGTGACTTGAAATAGTATATAAATTGACTTCTTCTTCTTATTATTAGCTTCATGTCTTTTTCCCTGATCTCAATTATCTTTTAGGGTTGTTGGTGTTGTTGGCCAGTTATTGAAAGCCATCTTTACGAGTTTGAGTTTCATTGGATGAGCTCAACATCAGGTGAATTTTCACTTTTCTTTGTCTTAAATATTTGTATTCATATTCTGAAATATGATTTTTTTTTAAAATTGACTTTGAAAAATCCTTTTTCCATGGATTTATCCTCTTAAATCTTCTTATGACCCGCAAAAACATAAGATTTGCCTCCAATACAATATTAGATGATGGAGGAAGAGAGGTGTACAGTCTCTCTTCTTCCACGAAATATGTACAATAATTATAAGCCATGCTTGAAAACAAGTACAAATGTGATATATAAAGAAAATACACTTGTTTACCCTTTGAGGAATGGTGGTTGACCTGGACCTCCTAGCAGTATTTTGTTCAAAAAAATATATGTTTTATGTCAAATTAAAGTGATTCAAAAGCTAAGTCAAATTGAATTCATATGGATATCTCTAGTATAAATAGGTTCTCAAAATGGTTTCAAATGATATGCTAAAAAATTATGTGAAGTACCATGTTTCATACATGGGGGCTTTACTGGGGGAGCAATACCATACCACGTGGGTTCATATTGGGGGATATTTATTGAGGAAAAAAGGGCATAATATTTTGGGGGATATATAGGGGGTAGAGGGTTTTTATATTGGAAGGCATAAAAGATCAAGCCCAATGTTAATGAAAAAATATAAAGGGTTATAAAAATTGTTAATGAAAAAATGGATACCTACAATATCTAGTTAAAGTAGGGGTTTTTAAATTGGGAAGGTGTATTGGGTTTATATTATTAGGGGGTTAAATAATGTGATTTTTAGAGGTATTTTCCAATATGTAGTCAAATTAGGGGTATTATTTAATATGCCACGAACGCACGTAGATTCATTGAGTGAAACCCCTATGGTTTGATAGAGCTTCTTGTGACATTTTTACTAGACCAACAATCACTATTTAGAGTGTAAATTTTTCGTTAAAGTTCTGATCAATGTGATTTGACTTGGAGATTAAAGTAGATTCATTTTTTTCTATCTAGTAGAAACAGGTTTTTAAAATCCCTAGGTTTTATATCACAAAATTGTTGATAAACAGACATAGGAGGCAGAGTTTGACTATGTTGGTTTTAAGACATACAATCACTAATTGTGGAATAAATTTTTCACCTAGACTTCAAATGAGATGATTCACTTTTTTTAATAAGCTAGACTTCTATATTTATATTCCTTAGAAAGAGGTTTTGAAAATAATATGATTTTATATGTCAAATATTCCAATGAACAGTGAAGACCTAGAATTGTCAGCATGCATATTTTGTAATATTCCTAATTAGCCCAAGCTAATAGAAATATTTCATTTTGTTTTGATTTTCTTAATTGATGAATAAATGTAAACGAGGACATGCAAACTCCTAAAAACATCAAAATAAATCAATGCCCAACGTGAACAAAGGAAAATCAGGGTTGTCTCAATAAAATACCCTTATAATGTGAAAGGGGATCATCACAGTAGCTGGATTTTACACTTATGGGTGTGAAGAAGGGAAAAATGGATGAGGACATAGACAAGTTTGACTAATTAAACATGCATGCATGAAGAAGAAGAGATCATCAATAAATCCAGTTCAGTGTGAAAAAGGATCAGCATAGGAAGATATTTGTGAGCTAGATTGATTGCACTTGAGTGTGAAAAGGGATGAGGCAAATTGACTGGGTCAACAGGACCAAATCACAAGCACATTCTAGATACAATGTACCTCATGGAGGGAAAGCGTAGTTCTAGAAGGAGACCCCTCATGTGAAAGGAGATAATACATCAAGGTGGTTTAGGGTTTGCCAAGGCCTTCATATTATAAAAGGAAGGGGAAGGCTCAAGAGAAGGTTGTTGATGATATTTTATTTTGAAGTCTGTTTAGACAATTTGAGTTCCCTTGGTTGTTTAGCAGAGACTTGTGAGGATTTCCTGTTTAGGAATTCTCTCTCCTTCCATTGAGTAGTCTTGGAGGGTATTGTAATTCTCTTCCACTATTAGGCATATGGTAAAGCTCCATCTCCCTTAGACAACGTAAATCCTATTGGGGTTTACTTGTTTCAGTGAGCTGAAACAAGTGGAGACTAGATTTTCTTACATCTAGATTATACTAGTGCACTCTTTTCAGTGAGTGTGTCTTTTAACCTCCTAGAAGAGTGCATTAACACTTTTGGGCTGATATTCAGATCTTGGCATGTGGCCAACTCACTTCTCATCTTCTACAGTGCAGTTAGCTTCAGAAACTGCGTCATTTTCTAGAGTGTTGTAGTAGCAGGGTTTGATCCCTTGCTTGTGAGCTTGTCCCTTGGAGGAAGGGCCAACCCTTCTCACGGAAAGCTTTGTATCTTATTCTTCCTCTATCATTTGTATATTTTATCTACTTCTATTCAATTCTACATTAAACTACATTTCTAGATCTAGATTTGCAGATCTGCTCTTTGTATATTGTGCTTCCATGAAACCCTTCCTGGGTCACCTTTCTGAAATGTAAATGGAGCTTGATCTCCATTTTCTTCCATATTCTAATGTAATAAAGTCCAAACCTGATGTTATACCATATTATGCCTAAAACCTTCAGAAAATCATGTAGTCCGTGCTTCAGTAAATTTATGTTGAGTCAAGTCATGGGGTTTCAGTGTTTTTAAGCCATATCGGGAGTGGGAGATCTGTTTAACATAGCTAGAGTCATTTTTTTTCTTCTAAAATTTGGCATGTAAGTCCCAGATGACTTGAGCTACGAGTTCCCACCATCACTTGCTCTTATTTTTACGCACATTTCTGAAATTAACCTTTTTAGGGCATAAATTGCTGCTTTTCCCCAATGTTTGGATCTTAAAATGAAGAAGAAGTTGTTGTTGTAACATCAAATGTTGATAATTTGTTTCTTGACACATTTCATGAGTGAAAAACTTGCTGCTACTCCATTATTGTGTTTACATCTTGCTGCAGTCCCATTATTGGGCAATTTTCAATCCATTCTAGGTGTGAGAGGCTTGTTTACCTCACCTAGTTTGCTTGGTTTTTTATTTAATTTTGGATTTAGGACTTATATAATCAGATCTAAGGAATCCAAAGGATAATATTTTTTTCTGAAGCGTACATTCCTGAAAAATGTGTTTTTTAGGCATGCCTTGCTAGCAATCCCAATTTGGGGATATTACAGTGGTATCAAAGCACCTTTCTAGGCTCAGCATGTGAGCCTCATCCTAAGAATATTAGAATGATGAAGAAGATGAGATTACTCTCATCATTTTAAAATCTAGAAAGGACCTCCCCCATGAGGTTAAGCAGATGAAGAGTTGCAGTGAAAATCCTAAAGGGTGTCAAGAAGAGGAAGAGTCATGCACTTCCTATTCTCAAAGAGGAGAAGACAAGAGAAATAGAGGAAACTTGGAATCTGAGATTCTAAGTGAATACAAAGCTAAATCTAGAGCCTCCAAGGAGACTCTAGATTTACCTCAGTTCATTCAGCTAGAGGAAGAAAGATCCTCACCACCACTGGAGGAAGCATGTACCCGTGCTGTCACAACCTTGGAGGAGAAGCCTTCATGTTCAGCAATGGAGGAAGACAACATAGTTGAGAAATGAGCTCTTGCTTCTACATGTCACCAAGATATGCTTGAACTTCCATCTCTTGTCATTTCAACAGACCATATGAAGGGATCTACATCTTTGCATGATGTTGATTTAGAGCAACAGAGTTGCACTGCGCTGTGCAAAGGCACTGATGAATAAAGGAGGACCCATGCCTTATGGGAGCATTCATATGATAGCCTCATTCATGAATAAAAGGAAGAAGAAATGGTAGGTATTAGACATCTTGAAGTGAGAAACCCTTTCTCCTTTCTAGATGACACTTTCTTAATGAGCACTCCCCATCTCAAAGAGAAAATTATACCTGTAGCAGGTCCAAGACCCCACTCATTTTGGAAGACCATGCATGAGGAGGATGTCTCATCAAGAGATCCCATGAAAGGTGCACTTCAACATTTCATGAAGTGAAAATTTCTTCAACAGTTTGAGGAGGCTCTTTCCTTCTTACCCTTGGATCTTAAGGGATTCAAGGAGGAATAGATAGATGATGGAGGACATCTTCGGATGGATAACATATCTCATGTGTGTGTTGGAAACTTCTTGAGCCATACACATCATGATGGGAGGTTTTTTCCTACCACCTATTTGGATCCTTACGCGATCAAATTGATCCTTGAGAAGATTGCATTTCAACACCCCATGAAATGCAAGACCAAAAATCTCATTTGAGATCATGAAAGTCTTCCTTGGGAGAGTGCTAAGGAAGAAAAATATGGAAGGCACCCACATGTGGATGGATGGGTGTGGATTATGAGCAAGAAGCTGGAAAGCTACTTGCAAATTTATGATACTAGGTAGTAGGAGGCTTGGTTGTGCTGGTTACTCTTGAAAGAGTTTGGTCATCATCCTCTTTCTAAGGGTATGTGGAAGGATACATGCATCTTTTAGTAGCAAAGATTATGGATGCATGGTGTTGATGTGATATTATCATTCATTATGTTTTCAACACATGATTTTTATGATGGAAGTATGAGGAGGCAGCAAAAAATTTTGTTGCTTTGGTTGTTCTTTGGAGAGAAAGGGCATATTTTCTCTCACACTTTGCATGATGTTGCAGGAGTAGGAGATGGAACTATCATGGTGCAAAGGGGCTATTCCTTGGCCTTAGATGTTCAAGAAGTACTTTTCCCATGGGAGAGGCTTCTTATGTGTAGCAGCATTATACGAGATGCCTTTGACATTCTACATGTCAAAGATTGGAGCCATGAGTTGGAGGGAGCCTATTTACATAGGCCAACAACATTGCCACTTTGGAGTTGGGGTTTATTGATTGAGTATCCCCAGGATCATTTCACACTTGATGCTCTTGATGGGAAAAGAGGAGGTAAGGAAGATAAGGTAGTAGATGAGGACATCTATTACTATGATGTACTCTTCTTGTCTTGGATTTCCAAGCATGAGGGAGAGGATCTGTAGGAAGCACTTGGTTCATTTCTCTTCAAGGAAGTGTGTCAGACTACTATGGATCCATGTGTCTTATTACTTCCAACATATGGTGAGAGCTTTGTTTGTGCAACACAATATTTGCATGCTCTTACCATCTCTTGGCAGTGCATTGCTCCAAAAGTAAGCAAGCTCTTGATTTTCCTCCATGACCAATGTTGGGCCAAACTATATGATGGAGACAACCATATTTTATGTGGCCTTGGGAAAAAAATTTCTCATTACATGTATGATCAGTTGTTATACCCAACTATTTACCATATGATGACATACATGATTAACTGTGTATCAAGAAACATTTTTCCTTGAAATTTTCTGAAGTAGCAATTGGTAAAACTGCACTGTACATACTTAGGAGACTGTTGGTATCTTCAAGCACCACATGCAGCCATCAATAGCTCCTTCATTCTTGTACTGATCATGACTTAATTTGATGATATTGTTTCTATTATTGTTGAAATCATGATTGGGAGACTGACACATGAGTTGGATGTGTCCTTTTGGGAAGGAGATTCCCATATTTTCTGCAATACATGTTCTAAGGGGAACATGGGAGGATTTGTGGCCACCATAGCCAAATATTTTTTTCTCTTGGAGGTGGGCCAAATGTGTGATGGGATGACATATGATGATGCTCTCCTATCCATCACATGTGGAATGTTTTGGGCCAACTGGTTTTACAGCATTGGAAGAAGGATCTTTACAGATTTAATCTTCATGTTGCCACTTGAGGGCAATATAGTTGCAGCCCAAGATCAGCAAGAACTCTACACTTATCTTAAGTGGAGAGGAGGAAAGTGTGGGGTAGGAAATTTTTCTACTACGTTCAGTTTTTTAGCCCACCTTCTTTGCAAGAACTCATGGTGGAGGAGAATTTTCTGGAGTTACCCTGTTGGGAGGTGACTCATTTTGCATGGATGATTGCCTGGGGAAAGATGTTTTCTTAATCCATTGCAGTTATATCCTTGTAGTTTCTCAAGGATGAGAAACATTTTCCAGGGGAGGACTGTAATATTTCTAATTAGCCCAAGCTAATAGGAATATTTCATTTTTTTTATTTTCTTAATTGATGAATAAAATGTAAAGGAGGACATGTAAACTCCTAAAAACATTAAAATAAATCAATTCCCAATATGAACAGAGGAAAATCAGGGCTGTCTCAATAAAATACCCTTATAATGTGAAAGGGGATCATCATAGTAGCTGTATTTTACACTTATGGGTGTGAAGAAGGGAAAAATGGATGAGGACATAGTCAAGTTTGACTAAGTCAACATGCATGCATGAAGAAGAAGAGATCATCAATAAAACCAGTTCAGTGTGAAAAAGGATCAACATAGGTAGATATTTGTGAGCTGGATTGATTGCACTTGAGTGTGAAAAGGGATGAGGCAGATTGACTAGCTCACTAGGACCAAATCACTAGCACACTCTAGATACAATGTACCTTATGGAGGGACAGCGCAATTCTAGAAGGAGGCCCCTCATGTGAAAGGAGATAATTAATCAAGGTGGTTTAGGGTTTGCCAAGGCCTTCATATTATAAAATGAAGGGGAAGGCTCAAGAGAAGGTTGTTGATGATATTTGATTTTGAAGTCTGTTTAGACAATTCAAGTTCTCTTGGCTATTTAGCAGAGACTTGTGAGGATTACCTATCTAGGGATTCTCTCTCCTTCCATTGAGTAGCTCTTGGAGGGCATTGTACTTATCTTCCACTGTCAGGAATATGGTCAAGCTCCATCTCCCTTAGACAGCATAAATCATGTTTGGGTTTACTTGTTTCAGTGAGCTGCAACAATTGGAGACTAGATCTACTTAAATCTAGATTATACTAGTGCCTCTTCTCAGTGAGCGTGTCCTTTAACCTCCTGGAAGATTGCATTAGAAATTTTGGGATGATATTCAGACCTTGGCATGTGGCCAACTCACTTCTCATCTTCTACAGTGCAGTTAGCTTCAAAAACTGCATCATTTTCTAGAGCGTTGCAGTAGCAGGGTTTGATCACTTGCTTGTGAGCTTGTCCCTTGGAGGAAGGGACAACCCTTCTCCCGGAAAGCTCTGTATATTATTCTTCCTTTGTCATTTTTATATTTCAGCTACCTATATTTATTTCTATATTAAACTGCATTTCCAGATCTGATGTTTGTATATTGTGCTTCCATGAAACCCTTGCCGGGTCACCTTTATGATATGTAAAAGGAGATTGATCTCCATTTTCTTCCACATTCTGATGTAATAAAGTATAGATATGATTTTATACCATATTGTGCCTAAAACCTTCATAAAATCACGCAGTCTATGCTTCAATAAATTTATGTTGAGTCAAGTCATGGGGTTTCAGTGTTTTTAAGCCATATCGGGAGTGGTAGATTTGTTTAACATAGCTAGAGTCATTTTTTTTCACTGAAATTTGGCATGTAAGTCCAACATGACCTAAGATATGATATCCCACCATCACTTGCACTTATTTTTATTCACCTTTATGAAATTAACCTTTTTAGGGCATAAACTGTTGCTTTTCCAGAACTTTTGGATCTTAAAATGAAGAAGAAGTTGTTGTTGTAACATAAAATGATGATAATGTTTTTATTTAAACATTTAATGTGTGAATATCTTGCTTCTGCTCCAATATTGTGTTTACATCTTGCTGCAGTCCCATTATTGGGCATTTTTCCATCTATTCTAGGTGTGAGAGGCTTGTTTACCTCACCTAGTTTGCTTGGTTTCTGATTTCATTTTGGATTTAGGACTTAGATACTCATATATAATGGATCCAAAGGCTAATATTTTTTTCTTAAGCATGCATTCCCGAAAAATGTGTTTTTCAGGCAGGCCTTGCTAGCAATCCCAATTTGGGGATATTACATATTTTTCGACAATCACTTAGTATTTGGAGCATAGATTTTTCATATGATGTCAGATTTTGGTGATTCAAATTGATTTGGAAACTAGATTCAAAGGGCTATATTCCCTGTGAATATCATGTAAAAATGTTTGCATTAGAACCCTCGAATCAATTATGTACTTACTCTTTCCTCGAAATATTTCTTGAAATCTAGTGTTTATTTTTATCATTTTTTTATTTGTGATCCAAATTGAAAAATTGAAAATGGATTTTAAAAATAAATTTCAAGAGATACCTTATTTAAAAACTTGTTTTTTTTTTTTTTTAAATTTTTAAATTATCGCATATGGTTTCCCAAAAGAGGTTTTTCCTTACTGCATTTTGTCATGAAATCCTTTCAAATGAGTATTAAACAATGAGGTGGTGATTTATTCATGAGAGTTTAAACCAAAGGTCTTATTTTGAACTCATTTTACCAATTTTTTTTATTTATATTTTTCTATCCTACTATATTGTAGAAAAATAATTCATTCTCTCAAGTATAAGACAATTTCCAATGAATCCATTTGTGTAACAAGATCATAAGTAAACTCACATCCAAGTTTGAAAAATATATTTTAATGAATTCTTGGACATGAAAAATTATTTGATCATAAATATTTGATGCTAAAGAATGTTTAAAAATGCAGTGGTGTTGTGGCTTAATGACTAGTTGAAAACAAGTTTTGAAATGATCTTTGTTTACTTGGATTTCCTCAATTATCATATCACAAAGTTATTTTTGTGGCACTTGTTCAAAATCTTGAATGCACAAGGGATCTTGTGATATATATGCTAAAAAATTCTGAAATTTATGGCTCTAATGTTTTGAAATTAATTGCATGTGATCCATAACTCATTGATATATTTACTGTAGGTTTTAACCCTAAACAGAAATTATCTACACACGAATCTTATAACAAAAAATACACAATAGCGAGAGCATAAAACATAAAACAGATAAACATAGAGATTTTCCCCTGGTTCCCAAATCAGGATGACCAGCTTGATTTTTCATTATATTCCTTTTACTGTTACAACACATATATATACATGTCGAAGCATACATAAACCCTAATCCATTAACCCTGGATTAAAACATAACCGTAGTTCCCTTGACCAGATCTAAAAAAATACCAGGGGCCAAAAACCATCGTACCCCAAAACCATGTGCAAAACCATGCACAAAACCATGGGCACGGACTACCCACCATAAATTAAGGACCAAAAAAATTTCGCCGGGGCACTGCCCCAGACCCCTAATCATGAAAAGAATATAACACATACCCAACATTCTCCCACTTGTTGTTTTCTTTCCGCAGGGGGCCACAGGAGAGCTTAGTAATTGGCCCAATTCTTCAACACCCATTATTTCTCTACACCAAGAGAACTTTTGAGTGCTCACAGACTTCATCAATGCATCTGCAGCATTCTTCAAAGTGTCCACCTTTACCAGCAACACCCTTTTAGCCTCAACCATATATATAACAAAGTGATATTGAACATCAATGAGCTTTGTCTTTGAATGATAAGTAGGGTTCTTAGCCAAGAAAAATTCACTTTGGCTATCACAGTCTATCCTTATAGCTTGCTATACCAACCCCATACTTGAACATAATCTCTGCAACCAAACTGCTTCCTTGCTTGCATGAGTGGCAGCTGTGTATTCTGCCTCCATAGTTGAAAGAGCCACTACATACTATATTTTACTCATCCAACTGACTGCGCTTCCAAACAGGCTAAACACATACCCACTTGTAGATCTTTTTTGGTCCAAATCTCCAGCCCAGTCTACATCAACAAAACCACGAATTTCCAACATTTTATCCAATCCTGGTCTTCCCTGGTAGCACAAGCCATAATCACTAGTGCCACGTAAATATCTAAAAATCTGCTTCACTGTTGTCCAATGCTCCTTCCCTGGGTTTGACATAAACCTGCTCAATACTCCCACTGCATGTGCAATATCTAGTCTAGTACAGACCATTGCATACATCAAGCTACCCACTGCACTTTCATGTGGAACATGGGACATATCCTCCTCTTCTTCTTGTGTCTTGGGACACTGTTCAGAAGATAGATTTACACCTACAGGAATAGGAACATTCATCGGTGTACTATCCTGCATATTTAACCTCTGCAATATAGTCTTGACATACTTCCTTTGGTTTAGCCAGAGCTTCCTCTTTGCCCGATCTCTTTTAATTTCCATGCCCAAAATACAGTTTGCAGCACCAAGATCCTTCATGTCGAATTTGGAGAACAGTTGGGTCTTCAAATCTTGGATAGTTTCTTTTTCATTTCCAATCAACAACATATCATCCACATACAAGACCAAATAAATAACACGGTCACCAATTAGTTTAAAATAAACACAGTGATCCTCCTTGCTTCTGGTGAAGCCAAGTCCCTGTATATAGGTATCAAATTTTTTATACCACATCCTTGGTGACTGTTTTAACCCATACAGATACTTCTTCAACCTGCATACCAGTTCTTTCTTACCCTTCACCATAAAGCCTTCAGGTTGCTTCATGTAGATCTCCTCTTCTAGATCCCCATGAAGAAATTTTGTCTTCACATACATCTGTTCTATCTCAAAATCAAATGCAACAGCAATAGATAAAAGTAATCTAATAGAAGTAACTTTGGCAACAGGAGAAAAAATATCACCAAAATCAATTCTCAGCACCTAGGAATAACCTTTTTCTACCAACCAAGATTTGTATTTCTCCAACTTTCCTTCTACATTCATCTTCTTTTTAAACACCCATTTTCTGAGAGGTCTGTTTTAACTCACAATTGTATGTTTTTGGGATCATCACTTCAAATAGTTAAGGAGGATGGGCCCTGAACAAAAAGAAGATAGACTATACCATCCATACTCTTCAGTTGTCTTCTATCTGAGTTTATCTTCTACAAATTGGATGTTTTGTGGCTATTCTTCCTCTTTTCGAGTATTCCTTTCAAGAACTATCTGTCCTCCTTTAGCTCAAACTCTATCTTCTCATGTTCCTTTGGTATGAATTCATGTTTAACAACATATTTCACCTCTCTAAACACCACATCTCGGCTGTACACAACCTTCCTTGTTTCTGGGTTCCAAAGCTTGTAACCTTTTAAACCATCCTTATACCCAATAAAGATGCACCTTTCAGATTTATTATCCAACTTGGTCCTTTTCTGCTTTGGAACATGTACATATGCTTCACATCCAAATACCCTTAGATGTGAAAGAGAGGATTTCTTACCATTCCATACCTCATGTGGATTCTTATCCTCCAACACTGATGAAGGTGATCTATTAACCAGATAGCATGCAGTTTCCACTGCCTCTGCCCAGAATTCTTGTCCTAACCCGGTACCACTGAGCATGCTTCTTGCCTTTTCCATTAGTGTTCTTTTTATTCTTTATGCAATTCCATTTTTCTGAGGTGTGTATGGAGTAGCCTTCTATCGTGCTATACCACACTTCTTACAGAACTCTTCAAATTCCTTCTTGCAGAACTCCCCACCATTATCTGTCCTCAGTGCCTTTATCTTCTTCTCTGACTGGTTTTCCACTAGAGCCCTAAATTATTTAAATCTATCCAAGAATTCAGATTTCTTCATCAATAAATATATCCATGTATTCCTTGAGAAGTCATCTATGAATGAAACATAGTACACAGACTTTCCCAGTGAAGGAACTGACATAAGTCCAAACACATCACTGTGCACAAGTTCTAATATCTTGTTCTCCCCCTTAGCACCAGAAGCAAAACTCACTTGATTCTACTTCCCATATACACAATGTTTACAGAAATTGGAATCCAGAGAGAAATTAGACATACCTTCTACCATATCATGTTTATGCAGTATCCGAAGGCCCTTCTCTCCAATATGTCCAAGCCTTTGATGGCATAGCATGGTCTTTCCTCCAGAGACAGCTAGGCTTTCCTCCCCACTTTCAGGAACCATAGAACTGTTACATCCATCAATAATAGTGCTATCTTGTAGATTTTATAGAGTTCCAGTCTGAACTCCCCGCATTAATACCAGTGCTCCTCGAACCATCTTGCAAGAATCTTTCTCTAACACTATTTTTACACCTGCATCATCCATCTTGCTTACAAAAATCAGATTTCTAGCCAATGTAGGAATATGCAGAACACCAGGAAGTGTTCTAATCCTTCCACCTTGCAGCTTCAGCTTGAACTTTCCACGTTCGACGATTCTGGCCTTCCTATCATCCCCTAGGAAGACATCACCACCATCATATTTCTCATACTCGTAGAACCACTCCCGATGGGGAGTGAAGTGAAAGGATGCACCTGAGTTAATCAACCATGACTCATGATCTAGATGTGTATTTGAAGAAGAAGCCAAATACACATCCCCACCTTCATCTGAGGTGGGTTTTGCCTCTATAGAAGGAGCATCATCAGATCCCTTTCCTTTCTCAGGAGCTTTATATCTGCACTCCCTTTTGTAGTGCCCTTCCTTTCTGTATTTCCAGCATACCTTTACAAAATTTCCAGGATATTTAGATCTCCCTCTAGATTTGGATATCCCACTCAAAACCTTATTCTTGTTTCTGTTTTGGGACCTTCCTTGTATAGATAAGGCATCTCCATTCTAGCCTTCCATATTTCTCCGTCTCATTTCCTCCGACAACAAGGCTGAGACAATGTCATCAAAATTCAAGGTAGTTGTATCGCTACCTATTGCAATAACCTAACTGTCCCATGAGTCTGGTAGAGAACACAACAAACTGATGCACTTATCTTCATTTGAGATTTTAATATCAACAGATGAGAGCTAACTTACCATAATATTGAAGGCATTTAGATGCTCTGTCACTGAGTCTCCATCCTTCATCCTCAGGTTATACAAATTTTTCCGCATTAACAACTTATTCACCAGAGACTTAGATTGGTACAAAGTCCTAAGTTTTTCCCACAAATTCTTTGTTGTAGCTTCCCTAGATACATTCAACAATACTGAATCTGAGACATACAATCGTATTGTGCTCTTAGCCTTCCAATCCAGTTTCTTCCAGTCTTCATCTAACATTATCGTTGGTTTAGTACTTGGATGTACCGTGATCCACTGATCTTTATCCACCAACAGATCCTCCATCTTGAGCTTCCATAACTAAAACCTCTGACCATTAAATCTCTTGATCTCTATCTTCTCACTGCTCGCCATATTCTTTCACCGCAAGAATCGATCCGCAGATCTCCCACTAAACAGGGTCTACCTCAGGCCCAAGAGAAAAACCCTCAGCAGGAAAGGCGTCCCCTTGAAGCCGAAACAACTATGATACCAAATTTAGGTTTAACCCTGAACATAAATTATCTACACACAAATCTTATAACAAAAAATAAACAATAGCGAGAGCATAAAACATAAAATAGATAAACAAAGAGATTTTCCCCTGGATCCCAAATCGGGACGACCAGCTTGATTTTTCATTATATTCCTTTTAGTGTTACAACACATATATATACATGCCAAATCATGCATGAACCCTAATCCAAAAACCCTGGATTAGAACATAACCGTAGTTCCCTGGACTAGATATACAAAAATACCAGGGGTCGAAAACCATCGTACCCCAAAACCATGTGCAAAACCATGCACAAAACCATGGGCGCGGACTACCCACCGGAAATTAAGGACCAAAAAATTTTCGCCGGGGCACTGCCCCGGACCCCTTGCGCCCAGCGCAAAGGGGGGGCCTATCGTCCCCCCTCTTACCCCCTCGCGCGTGCTTAGTCGTGGAAATAATATAACACATACCCAAAATTTACAAAGATAACTAAAAGAAGCTTCTATAGTCTCTTCTTGTGCATCCTCTTCATGGATGCTTGGTTCATCTTATTTATTTTGAAAAGAAGATTCATCCCTAGTGACCATTCTAAATTGTGGACAAGGATTTAAGAATATACTTGTGGTGCCATACCCTCATTATCTAAATTATTTCTTTAACATCATGTTTTGTAGATCTTGTTTTGCAAATGGATTTTTGTAAAAACTCTACTTACCCATTTTTTTTTCTATCTATAACATTATATTTCTTTTGCTGTCATTTCCTCAGTTTTATTTCTGTCATTATATAACCTCTGCCATAATTTCCTTAAAGATTTTAATTTCTTTCTTTAGTATCTTCATTAAGCTATAATTATATTCAGACCTATGAATATAATTACATATATATATATATATATATATATATATATATAATTACATATATATATATATATATATATTCAATTATTTTGACAAGTACCAACACTTCATTTATTTTTTTTAAATTTTACTTGATCTGTATCTAACCCATATCTATGTGGGTTTTCTGTACAGGTACTTCAATCTCGTAGCTTACACCACCATCCCTTCAACTTTATTTTGCAAAAGAATTGATAATAAATTTTATTTCATCTATCTACAGGTTGGTCACTGCCATGTATAGAATTCAGCCATCTGAATTAATTGATATTTGACAATGTATATATATACAATTTGTAATTAATATCAGTGATACTCGACTTTCAGTCAATATTACTTTGACAATGATAATTGACATTTTACATGGATATTAATATATTTTTATTGTCATCTTTATTATATGAATTTAAATCCTTGGAACATTTTTGTACATGGTTTATAACTTATTTATTATATACAAAATGCATACCTATGTATGAATAATTCATTGTTTATGTTTGTCTATATTGTATTCTGTATGTATAAATGTTCTCTATACATAGTACCTCTCTATGTATAATAGTGTTATAGTTCTGTTTTCAACACAATTTGTAAGTAAAAGTATGTAATTTTCCTTAATTTAGAAATTTGTACTATTTGAGTGTAATTTAATTTAATTGCACAAAATAATACTTTCTTGATTTAGTAGAATAATTCACTTCCACTCGATACATTTCCACTTCAGATTTTTTTACAGAATAAAATAATTATTTCTAATGTTAATGTTTATGTTTGTATTAACGTCTTTAGAATATTTTGAGATCCTAATTATGTATTTTGTATCTATAATACAATAATCAACATAACTTAACAACAGATTTAAACCCTTCGAGTTGGGTTTAGACATTCTATTTGTTGGTTAATTAATTTATCTAGTCTATGTAACTATAGAGAGATTTTAACTATATCTCCTATAGTTATTTTCTGTTAAATACATTACACACTTTATCCCCAACGAATAAAATAATTTATCACACTGATTGATAATTCAGGAGACATAGTTTCCAACTTATATTCCTAGATAAAAAACATTAATTGTTATCCAATCATCGTCATAATAATAGAATAATAAGACATAATTTAATAATGTGCATACCAATTCTGGTAAAGACTATTTCCCACCCAACCTTGAGCTTTCATCCACAGCTCCCCCCGAGCAGAGACCAATTCATCCAAGGTGTAGACAACCTCTTGTCTACCCAGGAATGATCTATTTAATATTTCTTTCCCTCAACATGTTTCCATAACTGCATCCAGTTAAATCATTATTCTGTTTTCCTTTAGCCTGGGCTTTACTTTTGTCTTTTCCACACAATCTCTTTAAAACTAGCTTTTTCCCCTTTCTAGTTTTATTTCACCTCTTCTTAGTAACTTTCCACTTTACTAAGGTATCTTTTCGATTTTTATCTCCAATCTAATATATTTATTTTATTTTATTTTCTCCAAGGATTTTGGAGATCTTGGGAAAGTCTTTGGATTTAATTCCATTCTCATGGACTTGAAATCCTGGTCTCCAATTTACTCTAGTCTTTGCACAATAATTAAATTTCCACATTTATTAAATAAATAAAAAATAATTTTTCCACACACATTTTTCCTTTAGGTCCACTTAACCTTTAGGATTTTCAATTGTCTAAATAAAAGCAGTAAAATAGGGATATTACATATTCCCCCTATAAAACAAAACACCATCCTCGATGTTGCAAAGTATCAGTTCACTTCTCAAATAATGATGGATATTTCTCTTTCATTTCCTCTTCTCGCTCCCAAGTAGCTTCCTGAAGTGTAATCTACCTTCATTTCACTTTTGCCCTAGCAACGGTTCTATTCTGGAGCTCGATTACTTCCCGTGCCAGTATACGAAGGGACTCTGGAAGAAATTTCCCTTCGGGTTCACCTGTATCACAGTCAGATCAATTAAAATAGTAGGGTCATGTACATTCTTTTTCAATAAGGAAACATGAAAAACATTGTGAACCTTAATATGAATAGATAGAGCCAATCTGTAAGCTACTGGCCCCACTCCTTCTAAAAATTCAAATGGTCCACAGTAGCATGGTGCTAACTTAGCATAATTACCAGCATATAATGTACTCTTTCAAGGCTTCATACTCAAATAAACATGATATCCCACTTTGAATTCTCTGTGAATTCTCTTTTTGTCTATACAGCTCTTTTGTCAATCTTACGTTGTTTTGATATTTTTCTGAGTTTTATTCACAGTTCTTTCCATCTCTTGCAATGCATCAGGTCCAAGAATCAACTTATCTTCAGGTTGACTCCAACTGAGTGGAGTGTGGTATTTTCTACCATACAATGCTTCAAAAGGAATCATCTTAATAGAAGCTTGATAACGATTATTTTATAGAATTTATGCCAGGTGCATAAAATCTTCCCATCTTCTAGGTCTGTCCATCACATACATGTGAAACATGTCTTCTAAAATTTGATTGGTTCTTTCGGTTTGTCCATCTATTTGAGGATGGTAAGAAGTAATAAAGTTAAATTTGGTACCCATTCATCCAAACAGAGTTTTACAAAAGGCTGAAGTAAATTTTTCATCTTTGTCGGATATAATCAGCTTTGGAATTCCATGAAATTTCACAATTTCTTTCATGAATACAATGGCTACTTGAGTTGTGCCAAAAGTATATTGTACTGGTAAAAAGTGTGTTGCCTTAGTTAATGTATCTACAACCACCATTATAGAGTCATGTTGATACTTTTTTGTAGGAAATCCTGTAATGAAATCTATGGAAACCACTTCCCACTTCCATTCTGGAATAGGTAGAGGGTTCAGTAATTCTGCAGGATGCTAGTGTTCCACTTTTACTTACTGACATTCTAAACACCTCGGTAGATAATCAGCTACATATTTTTTCATACCTACCCAAAACATTTTATTTCTTAATGCTTTCGTTTGTTTTTGATAACCAGGATGACCTGCATAAGGTTTTATGATATTGATCTAAAATGTCTTGTTTTAAAGATGTCACATTTGGAATATCCAATATTTTTTTTCTAATAAATGAGTCCTTTCTGGTTTTTAGTATATCCAACAACTTCAGTGTTTTGCAATTTCTTCTTCAATTTTATATAATATTTCTCTTGCCTCAACACTTCATAAATATGTTCTTCTATCTCAAATTTCACACTACTTCGTGCATTGTTAAAAATTTCATTAGAATTCCTACTCAAAGTATCAGCTATATTATTTTCTTTTCCTTTAATGTGTTTTATTTCCATATCGAACTCACTAAGGAAAGATAACCATATAGCTTGTCTAGCATTTAATTTTGGTTGAGTAAAGAAGTATTACAGGCTTATGTGATCTATCATTAATATGAGATTCTTTCCCAACAGATAATGTCTCCACATATTCAATGCATTTAGAACATCAGATAGGTCTAGGTCATACACACTATAATTCTATTCATGCTTCCTCAATTTCCTTGACTCATATGTTTTTAATAATTATCTTGCAACAATACTCCTCCTAACCCTTCGACACATGCATTTGTTGTTGGTCAATAATTGTCATTGATGGAATATAAGCTCTCCTGATGAGCTCTCTTAATGTAAGATTGATAGATGCTACACTATGACATATGATGACATACATATGCACTATCATATGACAACATACTATCATGATGAAATGGAAGACACACCATTATGAAGAAGCTCTAATCATCTCTTACTGTCCCAATCACCTTCTGCACTAAAATTTCATGAACAGTCACAAATAAAAATAAATTTAGACACCTTGGAGGCATCCTTTCACAATGAATCCTAGACAATATTAAAGAGGATTTTTCCCTCTTTCCAACAAGCTCTTGCCTTGAAACTCCTAATAGTTTGTGAGAAATTGAATTTTTAAGATAAAAAAAATATATTTGTAGTCAAGCCGACCTATGCAGTCATATAATGTCGGCATTTTTTTCCAATGGTTTTGTCTCTTCATAGGGAAAAACAACTATATATATAAATTTTCATTTCATTCATTTCTGGACAACAATTCGGTGAAGAACATATGAGAAACAGAGAACATTGAGGAGAGTTAACATCTTGTGAACTAAGGCCGAGGAGGAATTAAAAAGCATATTGATTGGGTTATCCTTCCATTGAGATTTCGAACAGTGTACATTAATCTATGAAGGGTCTGACTTGTACAAAATTTCGGACCTTAACCTCAATTCCTATGATCAGTTTGAAGAGCTCAGATCTATTGTGAAGACCAGAGAAACTTGGATCTGTAACTTAGCCTGTGGAGAATCAAAGTACGACTCGGACAGTCACCAATAAGAAAATCAGACCAGTAATAGACCTTGAAGAACAATCACCTCTGGAAGCCTCAGATCATTAAATAGAGGGCTCAGATCTATGGATAAAAGTGCACCTGTGACAACCACCTGTGGGAGACCGGACTGGTGGATGACCCTCTGTTGAAGACTCCTCCAAGCTTGGAATTGCAGCAGTCTTCGAACCTGTTCTCTAAGTTTTTGAGGAGCTTAGACAGTTTTTCTTATGCTTGGATTACAGTCCTTTCTGAAGGGTTTGGACTTAATAATCTGTGGCTCATTTCAGAAACTCAGTCTAATCACCTAAGGAGGGATAGTCACCTATAATAGATTTGATTGACAGCTAGGAGAAGAAGGATTGCAGTCTAGTGGTATATCTCAAGACCAGTTCCGTGGAAAGTCACTCAGACTTATGTGAGGACTATTGAAGTCATATGATGGACAACGTACAGTGAAGAAATAACAGTGAATAATCTTGTTGATGACAGTCAAGTAAGTACATCACACATTTTATATTAAAAATAAGACTAACGAATTGGTGTCCTTGGGGTAGGTGCCCCTAAACACAAGGTTGGTGCCTTGAGAAGATAGGGTCGAAGCCCTAGAGGTCGGAGCCTCATGAAAGTCCAAGTTGGTCGTTGGAAAACAGGTTGGTGCCTATTTCATTAAAAGGGTTGGTGCCCTTCTCTCATCTATTGTATACTATTATTAAAAAGGGATTGAAGTTCTCTTTAATTCTTAATATCGTTATTATATATATCTCTCTGTCTTTAATTGTGAAGAATCTAACTGGCAATAATTAACAGTTGAAAAGAAATATTGATTCACCCCTTATCAGTATTTCCAACAATTGGTATCAGAGCTAGCTTCTTCATTATCAGCCTAATAGCTGGAAGAAGGATTCTTAGGCACAATGAAGAACATGGAAGCAACAGGGAAACTCCCTATATTTGATGGAACAAATTTTAGTTTCTAGAAAAAGAGGATGTCCTACTATCTAATGTCTCTTGGACCAGAATTATGGCACTCTGTTTTGGATGGATGCAAAGCTCCCACCGATCTTTGAACTGATCCAGATGAAAGAAAAACATACATTTCGAATGCAAAGCTTTAAATTCCATCACTAGTCGAATCACCAATTTTGAATTTACGAAATTCATGAACTGTGACTCAGCCAAAGAAGTATGGGATAAATTGGTTTCGCTATATGATGGAGACTCCAAAGTTAAGAAGGAAAAGCTTCAAACCTATAGAAGACAATTCGAGAGTCTGAAAATGGATGATGAAGAAGATATTGCATCATACTTCCTCAGAGTAGCTGAAGTGGTTAACTCTCTTAAAGGACTAGGGGAAAATATTGAAGAAAGTACCGTAGTTCAAAAAATCCTGAGATCACTTCCTGACAGAGTCGACTCCAAAGTAGGTGCCATAGAAGAAATGAAGGACCTAGATACTCTCAAGATGGATGAACTTCATGGAATTCTTATTGCCTATGAGATGAGGAAAGGGATCCCGAATTTCAAAGAAGTAGTTTTCAAAGCCTCAAAATCTACAAAAGAAGGAAAATGATGGAATTACAACAACGATGAATCAGATACTGAAAATGAGTTAGCTCAGTTTTTATGAAGACTAAAAAGGGGATCTAAGCTAAAAGGTAATTACCCTCTTATTTGTTTCAATTGTGGAAGAATAGGTCATTACAGTGAAAAATGTCCTCATAAACATGATAGTGATGATGAAAAGGACTCTAAAAGAATGATGTACAAGAAGAAAGCATTTAATAAGAAGAACGGATTCTCTAAACAAGATGAGTCTGATGAAGATGAATTCGTAGTCATAAAGAGGAAATCAACTAGAAATGTGCATAAGTACAAAGAAAGCGATGATGAATCAGATGATGAAAGTAATTATGTTGGAAGCAAAGAAACACTATTCATGGCATTTACAAATGATGATGGATCAGAAATAGAAGATGAAAGAAACATTGATAGTTTTATAATGAGTGCCATTGAAGAAAATGAGAACCTACAAAACAAGATAATTTCTCTCAAAATAGAAAGAGAGGAAGCAAAAAGAAGGGAAGACTTCTTGAACATCAAGTTAAAAGAGAAGGATGATATCTGTGAAAAATGTGAAGCTGAAATAGTGTCCCTAGGAAAGGAATTGGAGAAAATCAAAAGGAGTTGGAAAAGCTCTCTAGCTCTTGACAACATTCTTAACACTCAAAGACCTCAACATGACAAGTCTAGAATTGGCCTCAAATGAGAATCATCAAGTACGAAGAATAATGCCAGAAGTTATGCTGATGTACTCTCTTGCCATCCAAAAGAAGAAAAATCATATCAGGAAAAAGGTCACATCTCAAAACCAAGATTTGAAAGAGAAACTCCAAGGAAGGATGTTGATTCAAGCTATGTATACTACAACAGGTATCAAACTATTTTTCTTGGGCATTGCTACAATTGTAAAAAGTTTGGGCATCAAGCTAAGAATTGCAAGGCTCATAAGAATGAAGCACCAAGATTGAATAATCAACCAAACCAACTGTGTGGGCCTAAAGAGCAAGAAAAAATCAAAACTTACAATTCCTTTGATCCTTTGGCTATGTTTGATCCGTCTTGCTCATTATGTGATGATTATGATCATAATGAACAAAATTTCCCTCTCAAAAGGGAAAAAGCTAAAAACGTAAATCTCAAAACTGATAAGTGTGGCCTAGCTCTATGTTCTCATAGTGAAGAAAATCATTGGTTCATGGATAGTGGATGCTCGAGACATATGACAGGTGACCAAAAGAAGTTTATCTCATTGAACAGGAAAAATGGAAATGTATCCTTTGGAAGTGGATCTGCTAAAATCACTGGAAAAGGGACTGCTACCTTTTTCAATGGACTAGGAAAGACTCGAAATACCTTTCTGGTAGAAGGGTTCAAACACAATCTCTTAAGTGTCAGCCATACTTGTGACCAAGGACATAATGTTGTCTTTAGAACAAAAAATTGTGAAATAAGAGACTAGTCGTCAGGAGAGCTTGTGGCAAAAGGAGTAAGAACACTAGATAATGTTTACATTCTCAGTAGAATCCAAGAAGATAAATGTTACTTAATTCAAACAGATGAAAGCTGGTTATGGCACAAGTGATTGGGGCATACAAGTTTTGATAACCTAGTCAACATCAGCAAAATTAATGCGGTAAGGGTATTCCAAAAATGTGCAAACCAAATCAAGTTGTATGTGGCCCATGCCAACATGGAAAGAAAACCAGAACTAGCCACAAAATTAAGGAGTTCTCAATAACAAAACCTTTGGAAATTATTCATGCAGATTTGTGTGGGCTAACTACAACTCCAGCTCTTCAGGGTGAAAGGTACTTTTCTCTATTTGTTTATTAATATACTAGAATGATGTGGATATATGTCATAAAATATAAATCTGAAGCATTTGAATGTTTTAAAAATATTAAGGCTCTCATTGAGAATGAGAAATATTGTAAGATTAATTGTCTTAGAACGGATAGATGATGAGAATTCACCTCAAAAGAGTTCGATAAATTCTATAAAGAGCATGGAATTGAAAGAAAACTCTCTACTGCTAGGACACCGCAGCAAAATGGAGTATTTGAAAGAAGGAATCGAACCATTCAAGAAATTGAAAGGACAATGCTACTAGCAACTGATTTGCAACCAAAATTTTGGAGAGAAGTAGTTGGCACCACAGTTTACACCTTAAATCGAACTCAACTAAGACCAAATAATGAAAATAATCCTTATGAATTATGGAAAGGAAGACCTGCTTCACTAAAATATTTCAGGGTTTTTGGAAGAAAATGTTTAATAAAAATAAATGATGACTCACCAGGTAAATTTGATTCAAGAGTTGATGAAAGAATATTTCTTGGATACTCCACTAGGAGAAAATATTACAAATGTTACAACTATCGTCTACGAAGAATAGTGGAAAGCATTGATGTAAAGATTGATGAAGGCCTTCTAGAAAAATGAATTGAAGATCATGAAGTTGAGCCTTTCTTTGAACAAAGTGAAGAAGAAGAACCCCAAAAAGAAGAGGAGAATGAAGAACCTAAAAGAGAACCTCAAAATGAATCTTCACAAACTCCCTCCAAGATCAAGTTTGTTCAAAGATATCATCCAGAAGAATAGGTCATCGAAAATATAGATGAAGGAATCCAAACTCGAAGAAGGATGATAAGCACCCCAAGAAAAGATGATGTGGCTATGTTATCTTTAATAGATACTAAATTTTTTTCTCAAGAAAGGAAAGATCCTCATTGGATAAAGGCCAAGGAAGAAGAAATGTCTCAAATAAAAAAAAAATGAGACTTGGGAACTGGTACCTCACCCAAAGGATAAAAATATAATTGAAACAAAATGGGTATTCAAAAACAAGATGAATGAAGATGGAAAAATCATCAGAAATAAGCTTGTCTACAAAGTATACTCACAAATCGAAGGAATTTACTTTGAAGAAACCTTCGCACCAGTAGCTCGAATGGAAGCCATAAGAATGTTTCTAGCATTTACTTGCTCAAAAGGGTTCAAGGTTTATCAAATGGATGTAAAATCAGCATTCCTGAATGGAGATCTCAAGGAGGAAGTTTACATGGAGCAACCAGAAGGATTTGATCTTGCTAAAGGAAAATACCTTGTATGCAAACTAAAAAAGGCCTTGTATGGATTAAAAGAAGCCCCTAGAGCATGGTATGCAAAGTTGGATCACTATATGCAACAAGAAGGTTTCAAAAAGGGAGTGGCATGTAGCAATCTCTACAAGAAGATGGACAATGAAAAAATTTTGATCACTCTTGTTTACGTCGATGATTTAATATTTGCTAGCAATGATGAAGAAATGAGCCATGAATTTTCTCTAAATATGTCCAAAAAATTCGAGATGTCCATGATTGGTGAGCTATCTTACTTTCTTGGGCTACAAATAACTCAAACCTCTACTCACATGTTTTTATCTCAAGAAAAATATATTAAAGACATGCTTCGAAGATATGGAATGGAATATTGTGCACCTATGAGCACACCAATGACCACAGATTGTAAATTAATAAAAGATGATGATACCCCCCAAATAGATGCAACTCTTTACAAGTCAATAATTGGAGCTCTCCTATACTTAACTGCTACAAGACCAGATATTATGCAAGCAATAGGAATGGTAGCGATATTTCAGTCAAGTCCTAAACAAACCCATCTAACAGTTGTGAAAAGAATTCTCAGATATCTAAAAGGAACGATTGATTTCAGTCTTTGGTATCCTAAGAGTTCAACTCTTATTGTGATAGCTTATTCTGATGTTGATTGGGCCGGAAGTGTGGATGATCAAAAAAGTACCAGTGGAAATGCATTCTTTATGGGATATTGTCTTGTATCTTGGCTCAGCAAAAATCAATCATCTATATCCCTTTCTATAGCTGAATCCGAGTATATAGCTTCTGCTGATTGTTGTACACAAATTATATGGATGAAGGAAGCCATGAAGGATGTCAACATAGAAACTAAGCAACCAATTACTATTTTTTATGACAATAATAGCACCATCAATCTTTCAAAGAATCCGGTGATGCACTCAAGAAGCAAACATATTCCAATCAAATACCACTTTCTTCGTGAACAAGTTGCTAAACAAAATATCAGGTTGGAATACGTCAATACAAAAGAGAAAATTGTGGATATATTTACAAAACCCCTTCCATGAGAAGCATTTGAGTATATTCACCAAAAGATGGGGGTCATTGCTCTTAGATCACATTAAATCAAGCAGCATGTTAGGGGGAGTAGCATGACAGGGGGAGTACTTGGGCACCCCATTTGCCATTGATTTCAAAGAGGGAGAGAATTCTATAATATTTCCATCAATGACGAAGGGGGAGATTCTTGGTCAATAATTTTCATTGATGTAATATAAGCTCTCTTGATGAGCTCTCTTAATGGAAGATTGATAGATGTTTCACTATGACATATGATGACATACATGTGCACTATCATATGATGGCATACTATGATGATGACATGGAAGATACACCATGATGAAGAAGCTCTAATGATCTCTTACTATCCCAATCAGCTTCTACACTAAAATTTCATGAACAGTCCCAAAGAGAAACAAATTTACACACCTTGGAGGCATCCTTTCACAATGAATCCTAGACCATATTAAAGAGGATTTTTCCCTCTTTCCAAAAAGCTCTTACTTGCCTCGAAACTCCTAATAGTTTGTGAGAAATTGAATTTTTAAGATAAAAATATATATATATATTTGCAGTCAAGCTGACCTATGCAGTCATATAATGTCAGCATTTTTTTCCAATGGTTGTGTCTCTTCATAGGGACAAACAAATATATATATATAACTGTGTTTCATTCCTTTCTGGCCAGCAATTCGGTGAAGAACATCTGAGAAACACAGAACATTGAGGAGAATTTACATCTTGTGAACTAAGGCCAAGGAGGACTTAAAAAGCATATTGATTGGGTTATCCTTCCATTGAGATTTCGAATAGTGTACAGTAATCTATGAAGGGTGAAACTTGTACAAAATTTCAGACCTTAACCTCAATTCCTGTGATCAGTTTGAAGAGCTCGGATTTGCTGTGAAGACCAGAGAAACTTGGATCTGTAGCTTAGCCTGTGGAGAATCAAAGTAGGTCTCAGACGATCACCGATAATAAAATTAGACCAAAAATAAGCCTTGAAGAACAGTCACCTCTGGAAGCCTCAGATCAGTAAATAAAGGGCTTGGATCTGTGGATAAAAGTGTACCTGTGACAGCCACCTGTGGGAGACCGAACTGGTGGACAGGCCTCTGTTGAAGACTCCTCCAAGCTCGGACTTGTAGCAGTCTTCGAACTTGTGATCTAAGGTTTTGGGGAGCTCAAACAGTTTTTCTTATGCTTGGATTACAATCCTTTCTGAAGGGTCTGGGCTTAGTAATCTGTGGCTCATTTTAGAAACTCGGTCTAATCACCTAAGGAGGGACAGTCACCTATAATAGATTGGATTGACGCCTAGGAAAAGAAGGATTGCAGTCGAGTGGTATATCTGAAGACCAATTTTGTGGACAGTCACTCAGAGTTATGTGAGGACTATTGAAGTCACATGATGGACAAAGTACAGTGAAGAAATAACAGTGAATAATGTTGTTGATGATATTCAAATAAGTACATCACACATTTTCTATTAAAAAAAAGACTGAGGGATTGGTGTCCTTGGGGTAGGTGCCCCTAAACACAAGGTTGGTGCCTTGAGAAGATAGGGTCGAAGCCCTAGAGGTCGGAGCCTCATGAAAGTCCAAGTTGGTGCTTGGAAAACAGGTTGGTGCTTGTTTCATTAAAAGGGTTTGTGCCCTTCTCTCATCTATTGTATACTATTATTAAAAAGGGATTGAAGTTATCTTTAATTCTTAATATCATTATTATATAAATATCTCTGTCTTTAATTGTGAAGAATCTAACTGGAAATAATTAAAAATTGAAAATAAATATTGATTCACCCGCCTCTAGGTATTTCCAACATTTGTACACACTACAAATTCCTTGTTTGGATCAACAATTTTCAATATGGGTGTAGTAGTTAATTTCAGTTTTAATTGTTGAAAACTACTTTGACACTTTGTTGTAGATATAAAATTCACTCCTTTTTTCTGCAATGAAGTAATAGGATAGGCTAAGTCTTAAAATCCTTCAACAAACCTATGGTAGTATCATTCAATACCCATAAAGGATCGTATGACAAGTATATTTGTGGGTACAGGAAAATTCATTATTGCTGGTATTTTCTCTAGGTCTACTGCTAGGCCATCATTTTAAATCACATGACCCAAATACTGAATTTTATCATTGTAAAATTCACATTTGCTAAGTTTTCCATATAATTGATGTTCTCTCAGTGTTTGTAGTACTATTGTGAGATGTTCTTCATGTTCTTCTTCATTTTTCGAGTACACTAAAATGTCATCAATGAACACTAGTACAAAATCATCTACATACTTGTGCAGTACACTACTCATTAAACACATCAATGTAGCAGGTCCATTTGTAAGTCCAAAGGATAGGACTACAAATTCATAGTGTCCATATCTGGTTTAGAATGTTGTTTTGTTGATGTCCTCATCTTTAATTCTGAGTTGGTGATATCATGTTTTTAAATCAATATTTGAGAAGATAGTAGCTCCTTTCACTTTGTCAAATAAGTCATCTATCCTTGGAAGAGGATATATATTCTTAGTATTTAACTTATTCAGCTATCTGTAATCTATACACATTATGAATGTCCCATATTTATTTTTAACAAACAACACTGGGGCTCCCCAACGAGACACACTTGGTCTAATGTACGCTCTATCTAATAATTCTTGCAATTGCAGTTTCAGTTCTAGTAGTTCAAGAGTGCACATTCTATAGGGTGCTCTAGAAAGAGATGTAGCTCTTGGTACTAGTTCAATTGAAAAATCAATTTCCATTTTAGCGGGTAGATGGGGGATTTCTTCTGGAAATACATCTTTAAACTCTCTGATCACTCATAAGTTTTATACAACTTCCTTTTCAGTTTCCTGTCCCAATTCTTCCATTTGTACATCATACACGTGAAAACCTTTTCTTGCTGTCCTTTTTAGCTGCAATGAAGAAATTTGTCTGATAGATATTGGTGTTACACCATTTTTTGGTCATCTAACCTATTATTTTTTAGTCATCTAACCATGGAAGACCAATTTTACCCTATGTAAAATTTCTTTCACTATGAAAAATAACTTAGTAAACCACCTTTATTAAGTTGTTTATGGTCTAAATAGGAAAGCCCGTGAGGAAATATTAAATAAATCTTGATTTGTTTGATTTTCCTCAAGGAATAATTAGTTAAACAATAGTTTAATTAATATTCCTGGTTATATTTAACTCAGAATAGGGAAATTAATTAGATAAATCATTATTTATATTACTATTTTCTAGGAATAATTATTTAAACCTTATTTAAATAATATTCCTTGTTAAATATGACTAAATCACTCATAATTAATTAAATAAATAATTATTTATTTGATTATTACTCAACCATATCCTTAAAATAATAAATAAATCATTTATTTATTTATTATTTACAAATAAATGGATTTGACCCAAGTCAAATTCTTTTTCCCTCCAAGAAATATAATAAAATATTCCATAAAATTTGGATTTTGATTTGGTTAATAATATTTTAATTATGCACCAATATCTAGAATAAATCAATATTTTGTTATAAATAGAAGGGCTTTTCCATTCATTCACTACCTTTTGTTGCCTAAATATCACTCTGCATCTATACTTTTGGTCTGACTTTGATCCACCATCATTGTCATATTTTTCTATCTTTTTGCTTGTGAGCCCCCTTTGAGTTCCATTGTTTTCTGGGTTTTCTACACCATCAAGAGAGAGGGATTTTAGATCTAAAGTGTTGAGGACTTACAAGAACCCATCCCATTGAGGAGAACTGGTAACATTCTTTTACGTTTTCCTCCTAGGTGCCATTAATACAAAATTCATTCAACATATCCTTGTCTTGTCTATTGGATGCAGAAGTAAATCTCATTTTTATTTACTGCTTAATGTCTTTTAATGCATAGATCAAGATTTTTGTAGCATTTATATTGATCACCTAATTGCAAATCTAAGGATATTGGAAGCCATCTTTGCTATTCGGGTTGTTTGTTATGCACAACTAAAGTGGTATTTTTTCGTACACTTGCAATTAAGATTCATACTAACAACTGGCGACTCCACACGGGTTTACGATAACGATCGTTGTCATTTATTAGATCCCTGCATATACAACTACTTCAAATCCTAGGATTTCTCTTCAGCCTGTTTTTTTTTTTCTTGATGTTTTTTTTAACCTATAAAACCCTGAAACCTTAAAAATTCTAACTTCCCTGTGTTTTCGGACCTATTATGTAGGTGATCAGCATCAGTCGCAGCTGAGACAACACATTCTTCTGAAACCTGTTGCTGATAGTGCCGGAAGTGTAGGTCGCACTTTTTGGGCCAGAACCTGCGACTTGAACCTCTAGGGCATAGGAAACAGGCTAAAAACTACGACCTTTGTAGAAAACACGTTAGAAACTGCGAGTTGGGATTTTTACTGGAGTTTTTCTAAAAAAATTCTGTGTTTGTCTGGGCCTCTGTTTAGGGTTGTCTGAACTTCATCTACACATGTTTTAGACCTGTACTTGTTATGTTTTACTCGAATAAGTGGGAACCTATCCCCCTAGGGCTTCATTACCCTCCACCTTCGGTGGAAGAGTTTTAGCTGCTGCATGTTGTCTGAAATTTTCAGAGCGTTCAGCCATTTCTCAGATCTGGTACCTCAGCTTCAGATCCACTTCAGATTGGCTATTTATGCATCCACAATGCCTCATTTATTTTTGTTTGGGTCTTCCTCTAGGGTCACCTCCATTTCCCTCCAGAATATAGCCTTTTTCCACCTCATTTACAACAATCTTTCCTCTGATTTGTTGTTGTTTTCTACACCACTTTCGAGCATATCTGACCTTTAGATCCCTGTCCTTCCTGACCTTAGATATATTAGCTATCTTAGTGTGTTTTTATTAGTTTTTTTCCCACCTACAGACTAGTTGTTGAGAGGCCCGCCTCCTTGGGTTTAGATTATTGCATAATTAGCTGTTTATTTTCTGTTATTTCAGTTTCATATAGTGTTATCTGCAGGTTTATTTACAATTATATAGCACATTTTTTATTTTTCTCTACAAACATCTGGATTTAAAAAATTAAAGTTTACACACTTTACACACACACCCTAAGCGAAGAAGACCTTGGTTACCACCTCCAAGAAAAGACTTTAAAACATTTAAATCAATTGATCCTGCACCTCTCTACCCTTATTTCGACATTGTAATCAGTTGATCCTGCACCTCCTTTCTTTTGTTGGTCTCTCTTCCCTTTGTGCCATGTTTGTGTCGTCATCATTGCACGACGAAGGAATTTATCCCAGAGACTTCTTAACCTTCATCCTCAGTTTCTGGTAGGAAGACTTACTCCTCCTCGTAAGATTCGAGTTAGTCCTCCACCGAGTCTGCACTCCGACTCTTCTTCTGGTTCATTGGGTACTCCTTCTTGTTCTACCCCCGGTTCTCTCCCTGTCACCTTCATTATGTTTGGTTCAGGACCTAATGCTGGTGGTAACCACGGCCCTAATGTTGGTAATACTACTAGTGGGACTGCAACAGGAACTACCCCGAATGCTCCCTTGCTCCCCTACATGGCAGGCCTCAGTCTTCCAGATTTTGACCAGTTGATAAATGAACCTATACACCATAATGTTGGTTGGCCTGCAATGCCAACGAAGCTCCCTTCCGACATCCCCAAGTTTGAAGGTCTTTTTGGTGAAGATCCTACAAATCATGTTCGATCTTTCCACATGTGGTGTTCATCTAACTCCATTACCGATGACTCTATCTGTCTTCGGTTGTTCCAATGTACGCTTACTAGTGAAGCTTCTAAGTGGTATGTTGATTAGGCTCCATCCTCTCATACCACCTTTGCGACTATTTCCCGGGATTTTCTATCTTACTTCCAGCTTCCCCTTCGTTATGACACTGGTACCAAACTTTTGAATTGTTTCCATCAATCGTCTGCGACCAGCCTATCTGATCATGTCCAGGAATGGCAGAGAAGAAAGAGCCTTTGTTGCACCCCTACCTTCGAAGACCGTGTCGACATGGATTGGTTCCTCAGATCTCTTATGTCTGCTATCAGCAAAGATGTCGCATCACATTTCCCTTAAACCGAAGAAGCCAATCTCTGAATTGCGTTAAAATATGACCTGATCTACACTTAGTCGGGTTATTTTTAAATCGTTCTACCTAATCTTCCTAGACCTGGTGGTGCCAACGCACCAGGGGCATCTCATGCCGCCGACGGTATCATTGGAGCTCTCTCTCATCCATACACTCAACCTCCTATGGGATATGGTTTTCCTCAAGGAGGGGCCAACACCTACAACACCTCTCCCCCTCCCGGTAGCATGTATCCAGGATACAGCATGTCTCCTTCTTTTGCCCAACCTCATCATTACTCGTATCCGTAGGTAGGTGCTCCAACTCCTCCAACATTAGCACCTCGGCCTCCCTTGCCTTCTCAACCCCCGCAACAACAGCAACCGCCCCCCTCAGGGGCAGGTGTATTCACAAGAGGGCATGACTAATCATCCTCCTTCCAAAAACAAGAGGAAATGCACTCAAATTCAATCTGCCTCTGGTAATTCTAGACCTAATCTGCAAAATAATGCTCCTAACATTGCTAACCATCAATAGGGCACTCAGTCCAAGTGTTGGGTCATGAATACGACCACTTTTTAACACTTATTTCATCCATTTTTACTCTTCTTTATCATACCATTTATTATAATTTATTATATAAATCCATTTTATAATGATTTATGCTCTTATGGATGAATATTATTTCTTCTCCTTTATTTTTAATAAATTGATAATTATTATGCATAATTTTATCAATGATGGTTTATTAATATATTTTGTAATATAACTCACCATTTTAGCCTCCAAGATATTTTCCAGACTGCAGATTTGATTTCCAAATCATCATGAAATATTCCAACTCAGAAATTCACTGGAATAAGAAGTGACAATTTTGCGGTTAAGATTCTGGGCAAATGAAGAAGAATCTGGAAAATCCAGAACATGGTTTTTGTCCAGAACGGGCCCAATTAACGTTAACAAATAACGGTGTGCCCAAATTCGGCATGTATTGAGAGAAACGCAGGGTTATTTGAGCACAATTTTCTCATATTTGTTGTTGCGGCCATCCTCCAAATCTCAGCTGCAAAGCCAAATTCGCCTTGCTCTTGTTAAAAGATTGTTGAAAATATATTTTCTAGTTGATCAATTGGTTGGGAACAATTCAATATTATTATGGCAAATCATATTTGCTATTTAATTTCTCCTCCTTCTGATTATAAAAGGAGAGCATGCATTGTGTATTGGGGGAGAATGGAAAACAATGGATGATTATTGAATTTCCTTTGTAAAATTATAATTCCTTGACTCTTGTGAGAAAAGAGCAACTGATGTAAAAGCTATTCATGTTTTATTAATACAAAGAGGCGTTCTCGTTCCATTTCTCAAGTTCTACAGTAGTCCAGCGGCGCTTTCACCGGCAGTTGAGGGCCCGGCCCTAGTGGAGCGAACTGCTGTTTGTATTTCTATTTCTTTATTTTCTGTTGTGTGAAGTGTGTTCACTGCTTATTTTGATTATAGAGTTAATTTATTGCTTTGAATACATATCCATTAATGAATTACATTGCTATCTACTTTTCTATTGATTTATCCTGCTATCATTACGAAAGCCCTGCTATTCTGTATTTGACTCTAAGTTATTATTCTTTGTGATTGATTGATTTGCAGTATTGGCTGGCGATATATTAAAGTATTGAGATTAGTGAAGTTCGCAATTGTTGTTCAAATCATCTTGTTGTTCCATTTCTAGTTACTGCTTATTTATGATTCATAGCTTTAGCAGTTTGGTCACAGTTGTTGTGTATGTGTAGGAGTTACAAGTTGTTGTTCCTTTTTAAGTCTTTACAGTTCCTTTCAGTTACTTTCATCGGCACGAAGATTGAGTTTTATTTCATTTCGATTGTTTTAAGATCACCAACTGTAGAGGACAGAGGTTATTTCTCCCAAGTCCCTAGAATTGGTTATCTTGCATCGATTTCTAAGGGAAAGAGTTATTGCTACTGCATCCCTGATCGATGTTTTGCATTTTGATTTAATTCAAGTTTCAAAGCATTTCCATTTGTAATTAGGTTCCTTTACAAGCATTTTTTTATTCTTGAATTTAGAATTTTGTACTACATCTTCACAACATTTCTCTTGTATGAATTGCAGCCTCAGACAGAGTACACTCTTGAAATAAAAATTCGCTCCCGGATTGATAATTAATGTGAGATAAATAGGTGTTAAAAAAGATACCTTTTATACCTCAACATTTTGGCGCCATTGCCGGGGAGAGTGTATGCCATTTAGAAAGAGTGATGCATAATTTTTTTTCTGCTTGGGAAGAATTGGGTATTAAAGACGGAAGGTAAGAGCCTATGCACTGAGTAAGAAACACACTTGTTCACTGGCCTGCTTCATAGCAGAATTGAGTGAAAGCTTAAGGTAGGAATAAATGCTTGTGTTTTTTTTTAATTTTAGAGGTATAGTCTTTTTTTGAAAAAAATCTTGTACTTCCACTCGAGTGGTGATGTAAACACCACCCATTTCACTAACCAATTGAAAGGAACATTGAAAGGAGGATCCTTAAAGAAACACCTGAAAAAAATCTTCTATTATGGTAAGAAATGGCTCACATTGCAACTTTTGAATTCCCTATCAAAGATCTAGGAGTAGTAACACAAATGCACATAATTCCCCCATTGTCTCTACCAAATTTTCATGGTTTGACAAATGAAGATCCAGATACATTCTTATTTGAGTTTGAAATACTTTTTAGAGGATATGATTATTGTACTAACGATCAAAGGTTGAATGTGTTTCCTCTTACTTTAAAAGGAGCAGCTCTCCGATGGTTCATGAGCCTAGGTGGAAACTGCATCCAAACATGGGAGGACATGAAGAACATATGCTTGAAGAAGTACCAAGACTATTGAAAATCCAATGAAGATATTTTCGGTATGATACAAGGGGAAGATGAAATCTTGGAGGAATATGTAGATCGATTTCGATACAACCTTCAAAAATCAAAGCATAAGCATTTGGAAAAAGAGATCTTGAAAACACTCCTTCTTAAAGGAATCAAAGATGATTTTTTAGAACTCTTAAATCTGATAGGAAAAGGTGTTTTTTTCAATTATCATATGATGATGTTTGTGAATTGTGCATAAGGTATTAAATATGAATTTATAAGGCTAGTAAGAATTCTAGAGAAGTTTCTTCTTTCTTTTCTAAATTTACTACAAGAACAAGAGACATAAGAGCTGAAATCAAGGTTTTATTTGAAAATTTTAAATATAATTTTATTAGATCTCTAAAGTCACAATTGAATGTTTTGCAGGTTCAGAGAAATCAAGAATTTGATGAAGTGTTTTTCCCTCATTACCAGAAGGAGCATCCCATAGATAATCACTCTTCCTTATCTTATTTGGAAGTAGCATATCAAAGAGATGCGGAAGCTGCAACAAGGTCAAAACCATGGAAATCATGGCCTACAGGTATGATTCAAAACACTTCCTCTCCATTCTCTTACTTGCATAATCCATTATGGAATACTCATATGTTAGGGCACCGATGCCAATCTCAATATAACCACCACCAATCTTGTTTGCAAGTTTGGCATGGTTCATATTATGATTGCATGACTACTCTCCCTCATCTTGTAGCACAAACACATCTTCCAGCTCTTCCACAACACCTTGTTTGCTGATCAAAATCATCCACTCAACACAATTAACTACATCATCAAGAGGCTCCATTCCCTAGACAATCTCCTGCTCAACTCATTCCACACCCACACGATAATAAACCAGTACAACATGCTTACAATGTTGAACTGAAAAATTCACCCACCCTTCCCACCCATTCTATCTCACATGTAACATTGGAAAAAACTTACACTTAGACTCAGAATGAATCAAATCCAAAAATTGTAGAAGTTATGAAAGAAAATGAGGTTTCTTCTAGTTTGCACCAGCAAACTATTTTAAAAGCTCAAGAAATTCATGATATGATGGCTATGGGAAATCAAGGAAGTAAATAATATATTGAAGATTGGTTTCACTCCATCATTTGTTTGCAACATCACTCCATACTTCAACAATTTTGGGCACCATATTTTCAAGGGAAGTTGGCTTCTCATACCCTAATTTTTATTAACATACATTTTTCAAATTTGGGTATGTACATAATTGAAGCCTTATTTCGGAAATGGCTCCACTGGAAATACTCTTATACGTAATCATATTCATTTTCCAATTCCGAGTAGGATAGTCGAGAAATAAATAAAAGAGGAAATAAAACAAACACATTTTTTTATTTATTTTTGTAAAAATAGTTGTTTCTTTGTTGCAACACGCTGCGAAATTAACATTTCTGATAAATATTTTAATTTATTTGTGTATTTAGATGAATTATATTGAAAATAACCATTCTAAAAACACTTATATTCATTTTTATCATCAATATAGAAAAATTTCTTGAATATCATATTTTTTTGGCTTGAGGGCTTGATGAAATTTCTGAAAACACAGTTGGGACAGTCATGTTTTGGGGGAACAAAATTGAATATTTTTAAAACATATTTCTATCCAAAGTAGCCCTTTATGTCTACTTTCCAACCCAATTTGAATCACTCTATTTGGATTTGAAACGAAAAAGTTAGAACCAAAACATCGACAGGGTGTCTAATAGGCAGCTCAAGAACAGAGTTGGGACAGTCCGTTTTTGGAAGCCTAAATGACTATATTTTTAAAGCCTATTTCTATGGAAGATTCCTCCATAAATCTAGTTTACAACGCAATTTGAATCACTCAATTTTGATATTGTATGAGGAATTTATGACCAAAATACTAACTACCTATCATAAATCAGCACTCTTGAAACTCTGTTTTCACGGCTGTTCCTTAACGTATTTGACCCATCAATTCTTCTTGTCTTAAAAATATGTTTCTATTGGAGATAAATAAATGAATATACGTTAATCTCCAATTTGAATCACTTCAATCCACCATCAAACGAATAATTTATGCTTGAAATACCAAATGTTGGTCTGAGCTGGAAAATCGAAAATGACTCTATTATGCAGGTTGTTCTAAGCAAGTTTAACATGCCATTACATGGAATTTTTAAAACCTGTTTCTAATGGAGATAAAATTTTTAATTAGCTCTTATTTGGCTTTGGAATCACTCAAATCAGAAAAAAAACAAAGAAGTTATGATTAAAACACTTTTGGTTAGTATGGTCGACCACTGCTCTCCCGCATGTAAAAAATATAATTTGTTTTATTTTTCCCTGGATTTTTTCTACATAGTAACTACTTGTTAGTTTTTTGCATAATTTTTGGATTAGGAGAGCCTGATCACCTCTCTTTATCCATCATTTAATGTTTTATTGCAGGTATACACTCGTTTTTTGCAGGTCTTAGAAGAATAAAGAAGGTCAATTTATGGACGAGCGATTCTTGAAAATTTAGTAAAACAAGGGAATTTCATCCAGTTCATTACCTAACAGATTTATAACAAAAAGAAATGAAGAATTGGTTCCCATTTCAAGATTCATGTTACTGTTGCCAAAACATTTTTCAAAAAGATCATTTTTTTTCCATTAATAGATTGATATTCCCTTAGGAAATAACATCATAGCTATTGTAACTTAATAAAGTGTTGTTTCTTTTCTGATTTCTTTTATGTTTTTGTGTTTTAGGTGTTGATTCCTCTAAATTGTAGTTTCCGTTCCATTTGAAATTGAACAATAAGGACCCCACCATGCAAGTTTCAGTTACAGAAGGCAATTCTTCGGCAGCACCAATTCTATGAAATAAAAAATAAAAAAAATATTTTTTTCTTCAAACCTGTACATAAAATTTCATTTCTATTTGATTGGATTTTCTTGGCAATGGATTGCATATTAGCTTTGTTCTTTCCTCTATTTTTTTCCTTTTTGCATGTTTATATTTGTTTGTTGTTCCTCTTAAGGGACAATTATTGTTCCTCTTAAGGAACAGCAGCCGTTCCTCTTAAGAAGCAGTGCGTTTATGTGTTTGTTTTTGTTGTTCCTTCCAAAAGGAACAACATTTTTGCTGATTAGTTTTCTTTTCAAAAAGAACAACATTTTCCTTGCATGTTTTTGTTGTTCCTTTCAAAAAGGAACATCACTGCTCATTTTTTATGTTCCTTTCAAAAGGAACAACAGTTTTACTGTTCCCTTCAAAAGGAACAACACCGACTGTTCCTGCTGTTCCTTTCCAAAGGAACAACATTTTCGCAGATTGTTTTTGTTGTTCCTTTCCAAAGGAACAACACCTTTTGAATGCATTTTTCTTGTTTAAAAAAAAAAACATTTCTAGAAATTTTTTTGAATTTTTCATGACTTTTTGAAAGGAAAACATACAATATATGGAAGGATACACAAATTAGAGTTTACTGTAATCAGCAAATAAAAAGAAATCATCATTTTTAAGAAAGTTGTTTAGTAATGATAAGAAAAAGGAAAAAGGGACATAATCAATAACATGATTTTGTTGTCTTATTACCACTAAATTCATATGATCGATTATATTTATCATGTTGGTTCTTTCCCATATTTTATAACTTTCTTTGATTTTTACTTATGGAGTAGGAACAAGAGCATATTATTTTCTATTGATTTGTTCAGACTTCTTCCACCATCCCTACTCTTAAGGAGTGTTGAGCCATCCTTTATGAATAAATAGGAAAGTGATATATAAAAAGAAAAGTATTTACATATTTCATTAATAATTTTATAATTTGACAGATGGAGGATAGGGGGTCTCATCAAGAGTCAGCCTACCATGTTCATAAGGACACAAGTGAAGTGGCATTCCCATCATGGCCACCAAACCAGGGATATGGTCTAATGGAAAATTAAAAAAATTAAGAAGTCCTTGGAACAGGAGGTCTCATCACAAGCCAGTCTGCCCACTTTTCACTTCTTCCCAGTGAATGGCATTGTGATTTATCTGGTCACCAAGCCATCACAATGGCCTCCGTTATGACAATTCACAAGCACTTCCTCAGCATAAATAAAGGACAATGGTTCCAAGGGTGAGAGAGCAACTCTGTCAAGGTTATGGACACCTGTGGGCAACAGAGCTCTGCTGATGGTATTGGAGTCACATTTATACACATTAATAGTAATATTAAACCCTTTTTCCTATATCTCTATTTAAATATCAGATGAAAGTATGAATCCTTAACCTTTGATTTCGAACCTATTATACATGAAAATCATCATAAATCGATCACATTAGTTTAAGTGGGTAATAAATGCATTTTTACTTATGTTTATCTTAAGTTGTCCCTTCTCCTTATCCTTGAATCGTTACAAAACGCTTCTATATCTGCTTACGATTTATCACATGCTTGGATTTCAGTAAATGCTATAATTTCATTGATTGTATCATAAATATGTATGTCTTTCCATGTTGTATAATTGTTGTGCAGTACACTGCCATTTTTCCACAATATTCATACTGCATTTCTACATAATGTTTTCTGCTTGAAATTTTTTTGCATGCATCTTATATGTTGCCATTCCAAACTGAAACTGTGGATTCAAGAAAATTGCATAAAGAATTGTGATTTGTTTACAAGAGAACAACAAGTATGGGGGAAAATTCTATTCGCAACACGATCACACTATTGCAACTAACAACAAAGGCTCGCGAACGCGCACATGGCTTCCACCTTTTGCATCACTTTCAGTATTCGCTCAGCCTACATCAGCTCCAGCAAATGCTAGTCTCTACATGTCATTCCACATTTTTTCGGAGGTAACACTTGAGGTAAAATAGCATAATTTTCTGATTTATTATGAATTTAGGAGAATTTCATGAAAATCCATTGAGCATTATTTATTATCATTCATTCCACATCTTTACCACTTCCCATTTTTTTAGACACGTCTCATCTTTCAGTTTGGGGGAGTGTTGATTTCCTTCATTTCTTTCTTATGACCATGTCAGTAATCTTCTTTGATATTCTTATTCATTCTCAACACCTCCCTTATTCCATGTTTTTTTACAACAAGCATAGATTTCAACAGATTTTAGCAACCACATCTCTTTGTTTTCACCCACTTCAGGACATGTCAATTTTAAATTGGGGGCTTGTGGGTGAAATTGCTACACATGATGGATTTTTTCCATTTTCTTTCTCATTTAAGGAATTTAAATTTCATTTTTGTACAGTGCAGAAATTGATTTGCATATATATTTAAAACTATGAACTGAATTGTTGTGATTTCTGGATAATAAAGAGGAATCATTTAATTTCACACTAAATTAGTTCATAAAATTTCAAAAATTATGCACTATCACCTACAACCATTTTGTTTATATCTCATGATCCGTGCATCAAAATGATCCGATTTTTGAGAAAATGATTAATGAGGGTTGTTGTTACTTATGTCACATTTTTCTTCAACTTCATATGCATATAGTTGAACATCAATTGTAAAAATTGTTATGTCTCTATCGCTAAAATTGAATATTCATTATTTGAGGAAATAGTCATTTGTTCCATCTATTTCATGAGTTGAGATGAACAATTTTCTTTTCTTGGTTAACACATGGGTTTTGTCTTTGGGTTGCATGAGAACATGCAATATATTCAGTATTGGGTTGCAAGAGGACATGCAATATATTCAGTTTGGGGGTGTGTTCGGTCGTGAAGACGACCACTTTTTAACACTTATTTCATCCATTTTTACTCTTCTTTATCATATCATTTATTATAATTTATTATATAAATCCATTTTATAATGATTTATGCTCTTATGGATGAATATTATTTCTTCTCCTTTATTTTAAATAAATTGATGATTATTATGCATAATTTTATCAATGATGGTTTATTAATATATTTTGTAATATCACTCACCATTTTAGCCTCCAAGATATTTGCCAAACTGCAGATTTGATTTCCCAATCATCATGAAATATTCCAACTCAGAAATTCGCTAGAATAAGAAGTGACAGTTTTGCGGTTAAGATTCTGGTCAAATGAAGAAGCATATGGAAAATATGGAACATGGGTTTTGTCCAGAACGGGCCCAGTTAACTTTTCCAAAGAATGGTTTGCCCAAAATCGGCCTGTATTGAGATAAATTTAGGGTTCTTTGAGCACGATTTTCTCAGATTTGTTGTTGCGGCCATCCTCCAAATCTCAGCTGCAAAGCCAAATTCGCCTTGCTCTTGTTAAAATATTGTTGAAAATATATTTTCTAGTTGATCAATTGGTTGGGAACAATTCAATATTGTTATGGGAAATCATTTTTGCTATTTAATTTCTCCTCCTTCTGATTATAAACACAGAGCATGTATTATGTATTGGGGGAGAATGGAGAACAATGGATGATTATTGAATTTCCTTTGTAACATTATAATTCCTTGACTCTTGTGAGCAAAGAGCAACTGATGTAAAAGCTATTCATGTTTTATTAATACAAAGAGGCGTTCTCGTTCCATTTCTCAAGTTCTACAGTAGTCCAGCGGTGCTTTCACCGGCGGTTGAGGGCCCGGCCCTGGTGGAGCGACCTGCTGTTTGTATTTCTATTTCTTTATTTTTTGTTGTGTGAAGTGTTTTTACTTCTTATTTCGATTACAGATTTAATTGATTGCTTTGAATACAGATCCATTAACGAATTACATTGCTATCTAATTTGCTATTCATTTATCCTGTTATCATTACGAAAGCCTTGTTGTTCTATATTTGACTCTAAGTTATTATTCTTTTTGATTGATTGATTTGCAGTATTGGCTGGCGATAGGTTAAAGTATTGAGATTAGTGAAGTTCGCAATTGTTGTTCAAATCATCTTGCTGTTCCATTTCTAGTTACTGCTTATTTCTGATTCATAGCTTTAGCAGTTTGGTTACAGTTGTTGTGTATGCATAGGAGTTACAAGTTGTTGTTCCTTTTTAAGTCTTTACAGTTCCTTTCAGTTACTTTCATCAGCACGAAGATTGAGTTTGCTTTCATTTCGATTGTTTTAAGATCACCAACTGTAGAGGACAGAGGTTATTGCTCTCAAGTCCCCAGAATTGGTTATCTTGCATCGATTTCTAATGGAAAGAGTTATTTCTACTGGATCCCTGATCGATGTTTTGCAGTTTGATTTAATTCAAGTTTCAGAGCATTTCCATTTGTAATTAGGTTCCTTTACAAGCATTTGTTTATTCTTGAATTTAGAATTCTGTACTACATCTTCACAACATTTTTCTTGGATGAATTGCAGCCTCAGACAGAGTACACTCTTGAAATAAAAATTCGCTCCCAGATTGATAATTAATGTGAGATAAATAGGTGTTAAAAAAGATACCTTTTATATCTCGACACCAAGCAGGACAGGCTTGTTCTTACGAATAAGCCTTGTTCTTGTTGTGGTGTTTATGGTCATTACATGCACGATTGTCCTATTTTAGCATAGATGAAGTAGATGTGGGAGTATCAAGTAGTTTTGTGAGGACAACAAGCCTCCCCTTCTGTCCCTCCTAGTCCTGTGCCTAGTCAACTGGCTGTGTTTACTAATCCTTTCCCTCAGCAAGGATTTGTGGCTACCCAACCACCTGAAGGTTAGGAAACCACTCAACCTCTTCCATCTGGTACCTCCAATTGCTAGATCCTCATGATGAACTTTGACCAACCTGTTATTTTTTACCTCAACATTTAGACTCAATCCCTTTAGTACAACAAGCCTCCCGCTACGTCTCTCCCTAAGCCACCTTGTTCAGGTCCTATAGAGCCTCTTTCAACACCTAATGGTACCTTGCAGATCCCTCAGCCGAAGGAAGACATTCATACCAAGATCCCTAAGGGACCACTACGCCGAAATGATGCTTCTTGAAAAGATACCCATTCGTATAGTATAGTAGATAATTTGGTGCAATCTCCTGCCGCCATCTCAATGTTGGAACTCCTCGAGTCGTGCCCTTCACAACGAAAAGCTCTAATATGTTCCATGGGTGCTATAGATCTTGCCGATGAACACTTAATTGTCTTCTATGCTGACCGGTTAGAACATCCTCCTCTTCCTGCTTCCATCACCTCCCAAATCCTAGTCAAAATCAGGAACGCCAACATTTCCCAGTGTATCATTGATGAGGGGGCATCCACCTATGTGATGTCCGCTTTGGTTTGGAATAAACTCGAATAACCTGAGTTGGATCCTTCCATGATCACTCTCTGTGCGTGGCATGGCCACGACTCCTAGCCCATTGGCCTGTTTCGTAATTTTCCTCTTACTCTTGCGGGCAAGACTGTTTGGGTTGACGTAAAAGTCATTGATGCCCCCTTAGATTACAACATTTTATTAGGTCATAACTACACCTATGCGATGTCGTCTGTCCCATCTGCGGTTCGCCACAAGATTTACTTCGCTCATAATGGAAAGATAGTCACCATTGACCAGTTGACATATTACGAACAGAAGTCTTAGACCTCCCATGATTCCATTATCTCTTCGATGGCCAATAAGAAAACTGTCGATCCTTTGACCAATGTCTCACTCAGAGTCTACAAACATTCCTCTCTGCTTGGTACATTCCCTGATCTCCCTCCTCCATTCTCTAATCCCAGCTCATCAAATGTTTGCATGATGCAATCGTCTCGGTTTACTCTCAAGCAGCCTGCCTCGGCTAGTCAAAAAACTCCTCGCTCTCCACGACCTACTCCTAGCCCTTTGATTTAGCCTTCTAGACCCCCTCCTCTTGGCCCTTCACCTACAGCTAGTATTCATAAGCCTCTTTATCCTCTTGGAATGGTTCCTCCAAGCCTTAACCATCTTGGAGCCGTCCCGCCTAGCCATTACCCCTCCGGTTAGATAATTTTCTTAGCTCCCCCTCCAGGAGTGTACACGGTACATGTCATGTCTACAATATCTCTTCCTAACTTGACCCTAGGGATTCCCGTCTGGAACCTTGACCCTCCAGCCGTTATCATGCCTATTCAACCCAAACCTTATCTTGCTTTGACCCCAGTTCAACCGGTCCCTATGACTTCTCCCACTGCTACAGTGCCTCAGCCACCTCAACAGGAACCATCTCCTATTGTGACCGCTTAAGGTAAGAAGGGAAAAGATCGCACGAGGGCCTCAAAGGAAAAAGCTGCCTCGACTGACCATGCACCTCCTCCACCTCCAAAGCCCTGTTCTGTGTGTGATGTCGTTGGTCATGCCACCCATACCTGTCCCCAGTTGCCTCGGATCAAGCCCATGGTTAAAGTTGTGTTCCCTGAGTCTACAGTCCATGAAGCCTCTGTGTCTTCCTCGACTGCAGCCAAGAACACGAAGACCATTGAAACCAACCAACCTTGTGCTTTGTGTGATCTCCATGGGAATTATTCTCACCATTGTCCCCGCCTACGCATTACCATGCCTCTTTAGAGGTATTTTGGGAGTACGAGGTTGAACAGAACCAATCCACCTCTCCCGTACTTGCGAAGTATGGTGCAGGCCAACCTGAGGATTTACCCACTCCCATTGACATTACCCCTCTTTATGTCGAAATTATGGAGCCTACTGCCACCATCCTATACCTGTCATGATCCATGAGAACCTCAGTAGAAGCTGCCTCTAAATATCCCCCTGCTATTTCGCTCGACCTCGCTTCAACGAACACCCTAGGCTCAACATTAGTAGATCCCTTATCTGCTTATTCTTCCATCATCCCCTATGACGATTCACATATGAACCTCTCTTCTCATGATGATGAGTCAGGTAGTGTCGCCGCGTCATGTGATCTCCCTTCCTCTTGTTACTCCATCTTCTATTGTGATGATGACATCATGGAAGCCTTGTCTACCCCTGACTTCATCTTTCCCACCCATAAGCGGGATCGCACCATCCATGTCTATGGTGAATTTCGTGGCATGAGCACAAGTTACACCTCTGTTAGCTCCCACACACCACCTACCCATCAGCATGTGAGTAGTAGACATCATACCTAGATCACTCCCTCTCGTAGTGTTTGTTCGATCTCTACTTTGCACTCTGGTTGCCAACATTGTTCATCATCCTCCCATTTGTTATCTTGTGGCACTTTTTAGATGGACCTCCCATCCACACCTTATTTAAGTTATGCCGATGGTGTAAGTCGCTACTCCCGGAATCTAACCTCGGCAGGTTGGGCCAGCTTTACCACCTTGCATTCGCTAGTTCTATCGAATGGTGTATGCATTGGTATTGCTACCAATAATCAGGCTGAATATGATGCAGTGCGAGTTTTATTAGCCAATTCCCTTTCCCATCGCATCCTCCACCTTCATGTTCTTTTAGATTCCCTGCTTCTTGTCATGCAATTAAATTGTGTCTATCATGTGCATAATCCTATCCTTTTTAGAAGATATTTATGATTGAAGCTTTTGATGCGTGAATTTGAAATCATAACATTAAGTCATTTACCTAGAGCACAAAATCACTATGTAGATAGCATTGTAAACAATATTCTAGATTGGAATTTAGCACACGCATTTAACACAAGACAATAATATAATGTAAAACCATGAAAACGATACATATCCATAATATGTGTCATATAAAATGTTTTAGAGTCCATCAAATCTTATACATATGACATGCCCATAGCATGTTACAAAAACTCAAAACTGGGGGCACCACCTACCCCTACACCTAATCACTATCTAGAGGATCTCGAGCTAATGGCTCTACTCCTGCAGCTTGTACATCACGCATCCCCTATCCGGTCATCGCCATGTGTCGCATGACCCCTCGCCATTCCGAGGGTAGACCAATACATGGCTATATGTACTAGTCATCCAAGTATTGCCAGCTGCGCTCTAAAACACCAGTCAGAATCCTTTCACATCTACGACGAATGTCCTCCAGGAGGGCTACTGCATCCTCATTTTGTTGCACTCTCGATCCACTAGGTCCTGCAGCTCCTGATACTGCAGATCATCCCATATACTTGGCCGGTTGTACCGGTGTTGAATCTGCATAACAAAAGTGAAGGAATCAGTACCATATACAATATTCTAAAACTTTACATGCACATAAAATATTCACACTTTTTCACTTACCATCGGGCCCCCATACTCGACCAGGCAGTAGTGGCAGATATGGGTCCCCACAATAACTCATCCCACTATAGGGATAATTGTCTATGTATAGTGGCATCTAATCCCAATGAGCAAAGAACTTCGGTCGGAACACCCATCCGACCGCCCCACCTTCTCCTCTACACAATAGTTGCCCCCACCGGGGCATCCTGGGCTCTCTCGGGCCCCCATCTTGGAGCTGTATATGAGGTCAAAGTGTCAGGATATTTTCAAAGAAGAGCGAGCAAAAAACTGTACCACACCCACAATCATGGTTCACTTGCCGCTTGCATAGCGACAACTATAATTTCAATGATGACAACATCATCTGGGTCCACCCATAGTAGGTCCCACTCAATGCACTCTCCACAAGCATCATTTTCCCTCCAGTGATGTGGTGGAGTGCCTGGTTACCCAAGATTTGCAGCAGCGCTGCGGCCATAGCACGGGTCTCTAACCTCTTTAGATCCCTGATGGGTATTCGAGTCCCCTTGACTTGGAGACCTAGTCACAATGGAGCTCTAAAAACTCCATGATGTTCCGCCTCATGGTAACATTGGCTGAGTATTCCCTACCATCCCAAGAGGTGGGAGACCAGTCAAGAAATATATATCCTGGACCGTCAACTCGATCTGGTGCCCCTGCACTATAAATACCTCATGGTCAAGATCCTAATAGCTGACAATCCAAGCCAATAAGGGCTCTCCAGCTCTCATCAGAGGGTTCCCCACAAACTTTAGAACCCCAAACCTTGCCAATGCACTGCAGACACCCCTTTCCTCTCGGATCTCTCACCGTAAGGTGCCCAGGCCTCTCACTCTCAAGCTGATCCTTAATTCTACCGTATCTACACAAAACCATCATATTTGTCAGTATACAGATAGGAAAGACTATATCTCAACATAAAAACCTAATTCTCAGCCAAAAAAATAGCACCGAAAAACCGCTCCCTATCAGGTCACACTTTTTATGCCCACACCTGGGACAGGTCACAGTTTTCTACCCAAAACCTGCTACCCAGGATGCAGTTTTTGCTCCAAAAAGTGCGACCTGACCGTGAAAAAAAGTAGGGGTTTGTTATTGAGCTCTGGGGACCTAAACTGAACTTTCAATCCAATGAAATGAAAGAGTAGGGTTAGGCCTCTTACCTGTAACTGACAGATCTTGATTCCAACGGTCGGTTTCTCTGCTACGCTCGCTGCAAGATTTAGGGCCTTCTCTCCTCTCTACATTCACCATAGATCCAGATGAAAATGAGTGAATTTGGAGGGAAAATGCCTTATCAAAAGAGAAACCCATGTTTTTTCTTTCACATGCTATGTCCAAACCGTAACTCAGTTTGACAAACCATCTATACCGTTGGAAAGCTCTCACCAAGCCCTCAAATGGGTATCTATTAGTTGGTCATGATTTGATACTTCACCAGGACTCATTTTGTCCAAGAAGCGTCACTTCACCACTCCTCAAAATCAAATTTCTTCACTTGCAACACTTGTACTTGGAGCACCACTTTGCCACCATACTTGTCCATGCTCGTGTCAATTTTCGTCATGAGTTACAATCTTGTACTCATGTTTATTAGGTCCCCATTGGACCTTTACTGTGTGGCAGCACCATCGAGTCACCCTTATTTATAGCATCCAAGTTGAGTCATCATTGCATTCATGGAGTTTATCCCGTGTCCCTTTTTCCCGCTATAGTCCTCCATCCTTCACTGGTCGGTCCCTCTCTCGTGTCACACATTATAGCCTCCAGTCCCACTGTCTCCTATCCCTCACGATATTGTGTTAGTCGCTGCCAGGTCATCCATGCCATTTATGCTCTAACAAGGGAAGTCATCCATCCGCTCTCAGTACCCCCCATTTCATCATCACCCCTAGTGTCAGTCTTTCAGTCACTCTACTATTTTCTCTCATACCTTAGTTGAGGACCCCTTATTGGCTCATCTACATCGGACCTCCTTCTGTCGACATTAGATCATTTATTCTAGAAGACAGGTCTAGAGGGCGTTGTACCTTGGTTCCAGCTTCCACTTTTGTTTGGTGCCTTGGATCAAGCAGAAGGACTCCTTATAACCCTTTGACTTGATTGTTTCTCAGCTCCAGCTCCTTTCACCATGATCGATATTCGTATACTTGATGGTTCAGTGATGCAGTAAATTGGACCGGTGATTCCCGGGTGTGTGTGATATGTTTCAGCCCTCATGAGGGAGTGGCTCCACAGGTAGCCCCCCACATGCCTAGATGACCTCTTCATTTCCACCTTTGATGCAGCTCCATAGATTTGATGATGTTGGCCTCAACTGCTTGCAACACCTTTTTTATTGCATGTATTAGTCATATTTTTAGAGCCCTTTCATGTTTACAAGGGCATCTAGGTTGTATTTTTATCTCATGTACTCAGATATTATTGTACATGTCCTAGATGTTATACCAAGCACATTATGTATGTGGGATTCATTACCATGTTCTTTATCTAGCTCATGTTTATGCCAACATGTACTATATTGTTCAGTCCCTTGTTTATTGGATGCATTATTCTTGGTACTTTGTCTCCGCAGGCATAGGTATGCTTGCCCCGCCGCCTATAACATAGTTACTCACTCATAAAAGAGACTTGCCGCACCTGTAATTCTCACCTCCTCATGGTATAGTCCTCTCAACACTTTGGTCTACCTTATATTTTTGTCTCTCTGAATTCCCCTTTGGTGTCTAGTGATTGAGTTCTTACAACGTACTTCAGTCATACGATTAGCTCCTAACGCTCGCACGCTGGGGGGCAATCTGTTACACCATTTCTTGGTCATCTAACCTATTATTATTAGATGGACCCAAGTGCACTATGTGAGACCAATTTTACCCTAAGTAAAATTGCTTTCACTATGAAAAATAACTTACTAAACCACCTTTATTAAGTTATTTATGGTCTAAACAGGAAACCCCATGAGGAAATATTAAATAAATCTACATTTGTTTGATTTTACTCAAGGAATAATTAGTTAAACAACAGTTTAATTAATATTCCTGGTTAAATTTAACCCAAAACAGGTAAATTAATTAGATAAATCATTATTTATCTTATTATTTTCTAGGAATAATTATTTATACCTTATTTATATAACATTCCTTGTTAAATATGACTAAATCACTCATAAATAATTAAATAAATCATTATTTATTTGATTATTACTCAACCACATCGTTAAAATAATAAATAAATCATTTATTTATTTATATATTATTTACAAATAAATAGATTTGACCCAAGTCAAGTTCTTTTTCCCTCCAACAAATAATAAAATATTCCATAAAATTTGGATCTTGATTTGGTTAATAATATTTTAATTATGCACCAATATCTAGACTAACTCAATATTTTGTTATGAATAGAAGGGTTTTTCCATTCATTCACTACCTTTTGTTGCCTAAAGATCACTCTGGATCTATACTTTTGGTCTGACTTTGATCCACCATCATTGTCATATTTTTCTATCTTTTTGCTCATGAGCTCCCTTTGAGTTCCATTGTTGTCTGGGTTTTCTGCACCATCAAGAGAGAGGGATTTTAGATCTGAAGTGCTGAGGACTTACAAGAACCCATCCCATTGAGGAGAACTGGTAACATCCTTCTATGTTTTCCTCTCAAGTGCCATTAATACAAAATTCATTCAACATATTCTTGTCTGGTCTATTGGATGCATGGAGTAAATCTCATTTTTATTTACTGCTTAAAGTCTTTTGATGCATAGATCTATATTTTTGCAGCATTTATCTTGATCACCTAATTGCAGATCTAAGGATATTGGCAGCCATCTTTGCTGTTAGGGCTGTTTTTTATGCACAGCTAAAGTGGTCTTTTTTCATACACTTGCAATTAAGATTCATACTAACAATTGGTTTCAATTTTTCTTTCACTATCACAACTCTTCCTTCACCATTTATACAATGTATTGTTTAATCTAAGAAATTCACTATTGCTTTCTGCTTCTCTAACGAGTCCATTACTACTAACAGGTCATATGATCCTAGAGGAAATATATTTAAATTAATTTTAGTTTCATATCCATTTAAATTTATAGCAGTTTTTGGAAGTTTATGGGTCACTTTTATTTTTGTTCCTATAGCTAAATGCACTAACCATGTTGGCTGAATTTTTCTTTTTTTAACTTACAATTTTCCACCACTTGTGGACTGACGTAACTTAAATTTTCTCATGGATCTATCAAAATAGAAACAGGTTGTTCAACAATCATACCTTCAATTTCTATCAGGGTTGATTGGTGTTGATATTGAATTCTTAGTTAAACTGAGAGGGGGGGGGGGGTGAATCAGTTCAACACATATATGAGTTTTTAAAATTTTCATCAACTTATTTACAGCTTGATTTTATAACCAACCTTAGTATATGAATAGTCTTAATATGTTGCAGCAAGTATTAAATTAATGTGACATCAAACTGATTATGAGAGCAACAAACATTAAGCAGAATTAGTAAATCATCTCAGCACATAGGTAACACAGATAGAGACAGCAGATATAAGTGGAAACCCATAAAAGGATAAAACCACATCTTATTATTGTTGTGATGCAAAGGCAAGCTCCAACTCCCTCTCACCACTGTTTTTATGCAGGCGCCAACCTACAGGAGGCTCCAACCTCAGTCAGCTATAACTGACAGCTATCAAGCTTCAACTTGATAGGGAAGATCTAACTTCCTCAATTTATCAAAAGAAATGTTTGCTGATTTACCTCAGATATCAACTCTGTTCTGTAGCATCTCTTTCCGTTCATCTCTTCCTTATCTTCTTTGCCTCAATCTTCTCTACTCTACATTCTCTATTCTTACTCTTTCTAACTACTCTATGCATATCAAGTTGATATTATATATAGAGTTCATCACATGAATGTTTGTATTCCACAGGGAATTTGGAGTGAACAACCATGACTCTTTGGCTTCTGCCTTTTCATTCCTTTGTACATATTCTCCAAGCCCACTGTAGTTGTGTATCTACTATATATATGCATGTTTTATAATTTTAGCTCACCAATAAATATCAAAGTCCTATGCATCAATTAATCATTCAAAAAGGGTCCACAATCTGTCTAATCTGGGCAATCTCTGTTCATTGTGGAGGTTCCACTTCTCGGCTTCAAACCTTTAATAACCTCCGTATAGGTGCTCATATGAAGATTCATTAATATAAACTTTGACTTTGGTTGATAAAAAATCAAAATACTGTGCTCACTTCTTTAATATTAAGTCTTTTCAATCATCGACGAATGCATAACGCATATGTATACCTCTTTTTTTTATTGCTTTAACCCATGCACAACAGTCATATACAGTGCATATGTTTAAGTTATATGGTTGGCGCCTTATTACTACATCCTCGCTCTATTAAATAATGTGTGAACTATAATAGTTCCAAAGCTTAAACATTTATTTTAATCCCCAGATAACCATGTAACTTGTTACACATAAAAGTCTGGCCCACAACATATATCAAAGCCTTTGAATCGATATCCGACGTTTTATAATATCAATATCCATAGTATAATATGGCCCCCACTCGAATGTTAAGAATCTTTATAACAACCTTTGATTTTCGCGTTCACTAACATTTATAATTAAAATGAAAACTTTGTACCAAAACCCATTTTGTAACTTTTTAAACTCATCGTGTAATGAATATGGTGTAACCTCCAAGGTACGAACCCCGCCAACACTTCATATTACATTTATCATCAATGTATGGCATTACGTCATATATTACAATTTTGATTTGAGCCATGACTTATTAAAACTTCATATCATCGCGTCAGTTGTTATAACATTAATATACGCCTCGACTAAGGTTTAAACCTCAAACAATAACCTATGTAATTGCCCCGGGCCCACAACTTAACACATATATGTGGTTGATCACAGCAGTTCATTTCCCATTCATATCTAACGGTGCATGTGTTATCGTGCTCCAACCCTCCAATCCTACGGTAATCGCATGATTAAACGATATGAAATTTAACTCTCAGAAGCCATGCGATGAACTGGGGCCCAGCCTCTTAACGCACCCTTCTCATCCGACGGTGGGAGGATTATTGCACCGTCTAGGATGATCCGATGACCATAATCCAATATCACGTTCATTTCACCGTCTACAGTTAATGTGTGATAGCCATGTGATGAGAGCGGTTTCTCCAACCTGCTTAAGACCACGTGTCAGCTCCTAGCATATCTCGCGTTCAAATTGTAAATACAGCTTACTGTACAAAAGCGGTGCGATGAAAATCGCTGGGTGTTCCAAACTCACTGTGACTATTCATAGCGCTCATGGTTCCTCTCCTTTTCCCTCAGGGTTTCGTCATGCTCTTTAACAACGTTTCATTTGTAGTCAAACCACTCTGTCGCACAGTTCTAATGTTTCATTTCAGGACCATTCCATCGCTTCAGAATACTCGAACTGAGATTAACGTCCCTTCTTATCCACCTCGACACTTCTAACTCAAACCACACGGTCGATGGCATCACCTCGCATCTTCTAACAAGTGCAGATTCTCAGAAATCCATTATGGGGCTTCTTCCTGGCACCATAGGTATCCTCTGCCCATTATGAAATTGGCCACACAGGCCAGATTCCCAATACCCAATCACAGTCTCCCCTTTGTCTACCAAAGGTCTGCAGTAACGCCATAACCTCCCATACATCAAAATTCAATTATTCAGTTGGCTTCATAGGTCTAGCCTTTCCTCACATACACTATACATATATCAATTCCTCAACACAAGAATCCAACCATCCATGAATAAATCAATGTACACATAAGACCAATAGGAATGCACACATAAGAATAAATAGGTTCTTCATATAAATGGTCCTCAGCCAGATCTTCAAAGTTAATGGCCTTCTATTCTCCTAATTTCCCTCTCTGGCTTCCTAACAATATGCAGCTCAATGCAGGTCTCTATGCAGGTTATCGTCAAGGAATCCAGAAAAAACAAATCATTCGAGGCCTCCTCTGGTTCTGCCTCTACTGATTGACCATTTTATTTCAATAGTTGCCATCTATGTTGTCTCCTTTGCACTGTCTCTGTAAATAGACTCTCCCTCTGTTCTTCTCATGCTCCTTGTAAAGACCTGCTGTCTTCCCCTTTGCCTCTACTGCTGTCCTTTGTCTGTCTCTACGTATGCTACCTCCTTTGCCATCAATGACAATATTTCCAACAGTCTCCCCCTTTGGCATTGATGGCAATACACTTCCTCTGCTTGCCTGTTAGGACCCTTCCTTCTGTTGCTTGCTCTTCCTCCCCTTTTGACATCAATGGCAAGGGGTTGCTCAATTTTTTTAGTGTGCTTTGAAATCTTGCCCATGTTGTACTGATCTTGAGGACATGTTTCATGCTTTCCTTACTAGCTAATATCCCCCTAGAATGATATTTTCGTTTCTATTCTCCCCCTGAAAATATGCTTTCTCTTCATATCAGAGAGTAGCATCTATAGATACTACCCCTAGTCTATCTCTCAAATATTCAAATGGTTCTCTAGCAAGAGGTTTGGTCAATATATCTATTGTCTGTTATTTTGTTGGTACATACTCCAGCTTTACTACCTTCTGAGGTACTTGTTCTCGGAGAAAATGATACTTGATTGGGATATGTTTAGTTTTTGAATGAAGCACAGGATTTTTTGATATGCTTATAGCACTTGTATGATCACATTTGATAGAGATAGGTTCATCAATGCTTACCTTCATGTCTTGGAGGGTTTGTTTCATCTACATGACTTGTGTACAACATGCTGTTGCTGCTATGTATTCTGCTTCTGCTGTAGATAGAGAGATAGATGTTTGTTTCTTGCTTAGCCATGCCACCAGACTTTCTCCTAGATAGAATGCACCTCCACTTGTGCTTTTCCTGTCATCCACATAGCTGGCCCAATCTGCATATGTGTATGTTGTCAAAGTGAGGCTTTTTCCTTTTGGATACCAAAGTCCATACTGTGCGGTTCCTTGTAGATATCTTAATATTCTTTTGACTGCTAGAAGGTCATTTTTTTTAGGTGCTGCTTGATATCTAGCCACAAGTCCTACTGCTAGTATGATGTCTGGTCTTGATACTGTCAGGTACAGTAGAATTCCTATCATGGATCTGTAGCGTCTTTGATCTATATCAACAGATCCATCATCATCACACAGCTTGCATTCCATGATCATGGGAGTTGACACAGGTTTGCAGTCTTCCATTTTGAACTTCTCAACATTTCTTTTAAGTATTTTCCTTGTGATATGAATTTACCTATGTTCTTTTGCTGAATTTGAAGTCCTAAATAGAAACTGAGCTCTCCAATCATAGACATCTCAAACTCTGATTTCATCTCCTCAGCAAACCCTTTTGCTAGCTCATCTTTGTTTCTTCCAAACATAATGTCATCAACATATACTACAACAATCAGGAGTTCATTTTCATGGGCTTTTATGTATAGATTGTTGACTACTCCTCCTCTCTTGAAGCCTTGGTTTTGCAAGTATTTATCTAGCCTTGAGTACCAAGCATGAGGAGCTTGTTTTAGTCCATATAGAGCCTTCTTTAGTCTGCATACATAGCCTTCTTTGTCTGTTAATGAGAAGCCTTCTGGTTGTTCCATGTAGACTTCTTCTTCTAGATCTCCATTCAGAAATGCAGATTTCACATCCATTTGATATACCTTGAAGTCTTGGTAGCATGCAAAGGCCAAAAACATTCTGATAGATTCAATTCTAGCTACAGGGGCAAATGTTTCCTCGTAATCAAGTCCTTCAATTTGTGAATATCCTTTGCAAACAAGTCTTGCTTTATTCCTGATTACCTGTCCTTGCTCATTCAATTTATTTTTGAATACCCATTTTGAGCCTATGACATTTTTCTCAGTGGGTCTAGGGACTAATTCCCAGGTATTTTTCTTCTCAATTTGGTCCAATTATTCATTCATAGCATTCACCCAATACTTGTGCTTGCTGGCTTCTTCAAACTTCTTTGGCTCTATTTGTGATAACATGGCTATGTATACCTCTTCTGTCTATTTAGTTAGCTTCTTTCTTGTCTAGAGCCCTTCTCTCTTGTCTCCAATGATCTGATCTTCTGGATGGTTATTATGAGTGTATCTTGAGGGGGCTTTCGATCTCAGTTCAACATCTTCTGTTGTCTTGCTTGTTTCATCATCATCTTGGTTTTCTTCTTCATGGTTGTCTGATGGACTGCTGCAGTTTGTACCTCTTGTATTTTTTGGAACTTCTTCATCAAATCTCACGTCAATTCTTTCTACTATTTTTCGAAGAGTCTTGTTGTAGCACCTGTACCCTTTACTTTTGGATGCATATCCTAGAAATATCCCTTCATTTTCTCTTTCATCAAATTTCCCAAGATTTTCATCATTATTCTTTATATAACACTTGCTTCCAAAGATTCTAAAGTGCTTGATTGAAGCTGGTTTACCATGCCATAATTCATAGGGAGTCTTGTCACTGCTTGGCCTTAAATGGGCTTTGTTTAGAATATCCACAGTTGTGTGTACTGCTTCTGCCCAGAAGGTTTGAGGAATATTACTCTCTTGCATCATGGCTCTGGCTATTTACTCTACAGACCTGTTTTTCTCTCTGCTACTCCATTTTGCTGAGGCGTCCCTGCAATAGTAAATTGTTGATTTATCCCATGTTCATTGCATAGGTCTGCAAAGTCATAATCTGTGAATTCACATCCTCTGTCTGATCTAATGCATTTTAGGTTGCATCATGTTTGATTTTCTATTAATGCTTTGAATATCTTAAATTTATCCAGTGCTTTCGATTTATTCTTGAGAAATGCAACCCATGTCATTCTAGAGAAATCATCTATTGTCAGCATGAAGTAGGATTCTCCACTTCGTGTTTTAGTTCTTGTAGGTCCACACAGGTCCATGTGCACAAGCTGTAGTGGTCTTCTTGTTGATAACTCATATTTTTCCTTAAAGGATGTGTGGGTCTATTTTCCCAATTGACAAGATTTTCATATGGTATTAGAAGGCCTTTTTATTTCTATCATGTCTCTGACAGTGTTCTTCTTGCTCAGTCTGATGATGTGATTGAAGCTAAGATGTCCCAATCTCCTATTCCATAACCATGACTCCTCAATTTTGCTAAGATGGCATGCTTCATCTTCCTCTTTCACTATGTAAACATTACTCTCTGTTCGAACACCTTTGAGCAGAGTCTTACCTGTGGCGCTTGATCTGACTTCACAGTCTTGTGCTCTGAAAAGAACTTCGTAGCCTCTATCACACATTTGACTGACACTCAGCAAATAGTACATCTTGGGCCTTACCTCTGCCATGATCTAAGCTGACTGAGCCCTTTCCCTTGATTTTTCCTGATTTATCATTGCCAAAAGTAACATTACCAGTTTTCTTTTCATCCAAAGTTATAAATTTGCTTTTGTCTCCAGTCATATGTTTTGAGCAGCCACTATCCAGATAAAATTGGCTTTTCAAGTCTTGATAAGTTAGAGCCAGGTCACACTTATTCACCTTCTTTTTCCACTAGAAGCATCCTTTTGGTTGGCGTCTTTTGTGAGATGATGAATCACATCCTCTCAGAGGACATTTGGAAGGCATATGTCCAATTTTATTGCATACACAGCATTTGATCATAATTTTTGCAGAATTTTGAGTATGAACAAAATTTATTTGATTCATAAACCTCCTTGAGGTGTTGAACATCAATATTTATCCATATTTTCTACACTCAATGATTTTATGTCCAAATTCCTTATAATAAAAATAGTAACCATAGAAACTATTTGCATACCTGATGTAAGGTTGTCTTCTCCATTTTTTTGCTTGAGACAGTCTCTTCACTCTTTGCATCTTTTTTTGGTTTGAATTAATCCTCTTTTCATGATAGTATGCAGCAATGTATCCCAGCTTGTGGCAGACATAACAGGTGGCATTTTTCATAGGAGGGAAGAATCTCCCTTGATGGCTTCCAAATTTTACATACTTAGGGGTATATGAATCTTTTTTTGTTGTCTAAGTATTTCCTTCATTCTTTGTTCTTAGAGGTTTCTTCGGGGTTCTGTCTCCCTCCTTACATGTTTCTTCCTTAGTAGGGATTATTTGAGTTGCTTCATCATCATTCTTTGCTTTTACAAAAATAATCTCTCTGTCTTCCTTTTCTTTGCTTTTACTTGATTCTCCTTCATAGCCTATTCAAGATTTTATCATAGGAGATCTTTGAGCATCTAGAATTTCGTTCAACTTACCAGAGCTTGTTGTTTGAGAAGAATTTATAGCCACTTTTCTTTGAGAATTTTCTAATTTCTTCCTGAGACATACTACTTCTTCTTCCAAATTCTCTCGTTCCTGATTTTTCTCCTTGATTTTCTTAAGTAACATGTCTTCTATCTTCTTGGCTTCTTCAACCTCTATCTTTAGCTGTATGAGGACTTTTGAATTATGTTCTTCTCGTACATACTTGAGGATAATGTCCTTTTGTTTTCTTCACTTTATTTTGAGTCTATCAATCTCCTCCAGGGCACTTCTTAGCTCCCCCTCAAGGTCGAATTCACCTTCTTCTTCTTCATCTTCTAGCAGGTTTCCTTCAAGTTCTTCTATGGCCATCAATAAAAATTCAAAGGTTCCCTCTTCACTTGAGGGTTCATCTGAGTCTTCAAATGTACTGCTGTATTGTTAAGCATAGAAGGATTTTCTACTAAATTTATTTCATTTCTGCCAGTTCTTTGATGTATTTTTCCCTGATTCTTGAGCCTGATTCCTTACTTTCTTGTGAGGACACTTAGCAGCATAGTGTCCAATTCTTCCACAGTTAAAGCATTTGAAAGGAAGTTTAACTTTGTATTTCCCTGAGCCTCTATCCAGTTTCTTGACAAATTTAGCCTCTTCTTCGTCAGAGGAAGAACATGTATCTTCCTTTTCTTATTTCTTCTTTTCTTTTTTAAAAGCTGCCTCCCTCATATTTGGCTTCTTCTGTGGGAGTCTCATCTCATAGGCTGTTAGATTTCCAAGTAAATGGTTCATAGTCAATATCTCTGAGTCAGTTGTTTCTTCTATTGCAGACACCTTGGGATTAAACCTGGATGGAAGAGATCTTTGAATCTTTTGCACAATTATACCTTCTGGTATGGTTTCTCCAAGAGCTTTCATATTGTTAAAAATTTCTGCAACTCTTAAGAAGAAGCTGCCAACATCTTCATCATCATTCATTTTTAAATTTTCAAACTGGGCTCTATATACTTGAAGTATGGCAGTCTTTACCTTTTTATTTCCCTCATGGATATTCTCTATAGTTTCCCACATATCTTTGGCAGTCTTACTATGCATTATTTTGATAAATTCAGCCTCACAAATTCCACTTAAGATTGCATTCATGGCCTTTGCATTTGCTACAAATTCTTGTTTAGCTTCTCTTTCTGGGTCAGTTGCCTTTGGGGCATATCCAAATTCTACAGGAGCCCATACCTCTATTCCTAGAGACATTGTGTATGCTCTCATTCTGATTTTCTAGAAGGCATAATTAGCACTAGTGAAGAAAGGGGCTTTATTGGTTGAGCTTCCTTCTTGACTAGCCATCCTGGGGGCCTAGGATCTCCTTTCAGTGGTTAAATTGGTACAGAAGGAACCTGCTCTGATACCAATTGTTGAATTCTTAGTTAAACTGAGAGGGGGGGGGGGGGTGAATCAGTTTAACACATATATGAGTTTTTAATTTTTTCATCAACCTATTTACAGCTTGCTTTTATAACCAACCTTAGTATATGAATAGTATTAATATGTTGCAGCAAGTATTAAATTAATGTGACATAAAACCTATTATGAGAGTAGAAAACATTAAGAATAATTAGTAAATTATCTCAACACACAGGTAACATAGATAGAGACAGCAGATATAAATGGAAACCCATAAAGGGAGAAAACCACATCTTATTATTATTGTGATGCAAAGGCAAGCTCCAACTTGCTCTCACCACTGTTTTTCTGCAGGCACCAACCTACACGAGGCTCCAACCTCAGTCAGCTACAACTGATCGCTATCAAGATTCAACTTGATAGGGAAGCTCCAACTTCCTTAATTTATCAAAATAAATTTTTGCTGTTTTACCTCAGATATCAGCTCTATTTTATAGCATCTCTTTCTTCTCCTCTCTTCCTTATCTTCTTTGCCTCAATCTTCTGTACTCTACATTCTCTATTCTTACTCTCTCTAACTACTCTATGCATATCAAGTTGATATTATATATAGAGTTCATCACATGAATGTTTGTATTCCACAAGGAATTTGGAGTGAACAACCATGACTCTTTGGCTTCTGCCTTTTCATTCCTTTGTCCAACTCATTTAAAAAATATAACAATATGTACAAATTTCAATGTTACGATGGGATTTTTATTTTCCTTCGGATACTTGCCTTTGCATCATAAACAATATAAAAAAATTAAAACATTTACATTTTCAGTTTCAAAATATAAACTTCACTCAGCCCTTGGCTTGATAGTTTTGTCCTTTCTGTAGCTGTCATGCAACTTTCCTTCATACCTCTGTTTACTGCAACTCTGAGCACCTGTGCATGTATACCTGTTCACTGCAATTTCAAATCCCTTCGCTGCATACGTCTTCAATTATACAGTATCTATTTACCTCTATACATATTCTCCAAGCCCACTGTAGTTTTGTATCTTCTATATATATGCCTGTTTTATAAGTTTAGCTCACCAATAAATCTCAAAGTCTCATGCATAAATTAATCATTCAAAAAGGGTCCACAATCTGTCTAATCTGGGCAATCTCTGTTCATTGTGGAGGTTCTACTTCTCGGCTTCAAACCTTTAATAACCTTCGTATAGGTGCTCATATGAAGATTTTTTAATATAAACTTTGACTTTGGTTAGTAAAAAATCAAAATACTGTGCTCACTTCTTTAACATTAAAGCTTTTCAATCGCCAACGAATGCATAACGCATATTTATACCTCTCCTTTTTGTTCCTTTAACCCACGCACAAAATTCATATACAGTTCATATGTTTAAGTTATATGGTTGGTGCCTTATTACTACATCCCCGCTCTATTAAATAATGTGTGAAATATAATAGTTCCAAAGCTTAAACATTTCTTTTAATCCCTAGATAACCATATAACTCATTACACATAAAATTCTGGCCCACAACATATATCAAAGCCTTTAAATCGATACACAACATTTTATAATATCAATATCCATAATATAGTATGGCCCCCACTCGAATGTTAAGAATCTTTATAACAATCTTTGATTTTCGCTTTCACTAACATTTATAATTAAAATGAAAACTTTGTACCAAAACCCATTTTGTAACTTTTTAAACTCATCGTGTAATGAATATGGCGTAACCTCCAAGGTATGAACCCCGCTAACACTTCATATTACATTTATCATCAATGTATGGCATTACGTCATATATTACAGTTTTGATTCGAGCCACGACTTATTAAAACTTCATATCATCGCGTAAATTGTTATAACATTAATATACACCTCAACTAAGGTTTAAACCTCAAACAATAACCTATGTAATTTCCTCAGGCCCACATCTTAACACATATATGTGGTCGATCACAACAGTTCATTTCCCATTCACATCCAACGACGCATGCCTTATTGTGCTCCAACCCTCCGATCCTACAGTAATCGCACGATTAACGATATGAAATTTAACTCTCAGAAGCCATGCGATGAACTAGGGCCCAACCTCTTAACGCACCCTTCTCATCCGACGGTGGGAGGCTTATTGCACCATCCAGGATGATCCGACGACCATAATCCAATATCGCATTAATTTCACCGTCAACAGTTAACGCGTGATAGCCATGCGATGACAGTGGTTTCTCCAACCCTCTTAAGACCACATGTCAGCTAATAGCATATATCGTGTTCGAATTGTAAATACAGCTTACCGTACAAAAGCGGTGCAATGAAAACCGTCAGGTGTTCCAAACCCACTGTCACTGTTCATAGCGCTCGTGGTTCCTCTCCTTTTCCCTCAGGATTCCGTCGTGCTCTTTAACAAAGTTTCATTTGTAGTCAAACCTCTCCGTTGCATAGTTCTAATGTTTCGTTTCAGGACCATGCCATCGCTTTAGAATACTCGAACTGAGATTAACGTCCCTCCTTATCCACCTCAACACTTCTAACTCAAACCACACGGTCGATGGCATAACCTCGCATCTTCTAGCGAGTTCAGAATCTCAGAACTCCATTATGGGGCTTCTTCCCAGCACCGTAGGTATCCTTTTCCCATTATGAAATTGGCCACATAGGCCAGATTCCCAATACCCAATCATAGTCTCCCCTTTGTCTACCAAAGGTGTGCAGTAATGCCATAACCTCCCATGCATAAAAATTCAATTACACAGTTGGCTTCAGAGGTCCAGCCATTCCTCACATACACTATATATATATCAATTCCTCAACACAGGAATCCAACCATCCATGAATAAATCAATGTACACATAAGACCAACAAGAATACGTGCATAAGAATAAATAGGTTCTTCATATAAATGGTCCTCGACCAGATCTTCAAAGTTAATGGCCTTGTATTCTCCTAATTTCCCTCTCTAGCTTCCTAACACTATGCATCTCGATGCAGGTCTCTATGCAGTTCATCGTCAAGGAATCAAGAAAAAACAAATCATTCGAGGCCTCCTCTGGTTCTGCCTCTACTGCTTGACCATTTTATTTCAACAGTTGCCATCTATGCTGTCTCCTTTGCACTGTCTCTGTAAATAGACTCTCCCTCTCTTCTTCTCATGCTCCCTGTAAAGACATGTTGTCTTCCCCATTGCCTCTACTGTTGTCCTTTGTTTGTCTCTGCCTCTGCTTCCTCCTTTGCCATCAATGACAATATTTCCAACAGTTGAGCCTTGCGATATTCAAGTGAAGCACTGATCCTAGGAATGCTTCAAGCAATCTCATTTACTGTTGTTGCCTCTAGTAATACTTGAATGTTCCAAACTGTTCTGTGTGGGAAGTCACGTAATAGGTGAGGTTCTCCACAACCCCAGTACTTTAGTGCTTCTTTCATTTTTACAACACTTTCATTTTTGTTATTTGTATCCATTTTCTTAGACCCAGTATGTGACTGTGCTGGATGGTTTTACCCACTCTTATTAAACTTAATTCTTGGGTGGTTCTTTCCAAAAAATTTCAGATATGTTGGTTTTACTCTTTTTACATTTGAGTCACCCTTCCCCTTCTCTTTATTTTTCCATTTTTTCAACTGATCATTTCCACCTTTAAACTGTGGATAGCATAGTCTTACTTTACGAATAGCTTCATTCACATGCATCTCTTATTTCTATTTTTCATATTTCTGTATTTAGTACTGTTTATTTTTCTTATTGTAGGATTGAGTTATATTATTTAAGTGAGTTCTTTTGATGGTTTTTTATAGGTTCAAAATAATTATTCATCCCTAGAACAAATTTGGAAGGTCATCTTAATCATTAAGCTACCTAGATTTGGTTACTAGGTCAGGAATATAATATCTATGGAAATGCCTTGTAGCGAAATAATAGTAAATTTATGCTATTTTTTAGAAGGGTTTAATGAGATCCATTTGAATTTATTTCACTTGTATTATGTCACAATAATGTTAAATTTGATAACAAAATTTACCCAATTTTATTTGCACTTGATTAGGTTAGGAACTTGATAGATTAACTAGCTCACTAGTTCTTGAATTTCCACACTTTAGAGTAGTAATTATATTATTTTTAAGCACGTGTGAACAGATTTATTTTGGAGTGGTTCCACTTGGAATGGAGATCTACGAAATCTTAATTAATAAAAAAAAATTTCCCATGCCATTCTCGATTTACTTAGTCATTTAGTGAGTTATCTCCAAAACATAGTTGCCTGTAGCAAAAAAAGAGTTGTTTGTAGCACTCTTGTAGCATGTGTAAACTCGACTAGATTTGCTCCCAAAGGTTGGTTTTTGTCTCTTAGGCTTGGAACCTAACCCCTAGTACCTATATACATGATTGAGGAATAATAAAAACCACTTAGGACATTCATTTTTTCAAATTAGATTCAATCATTTTATTTGAATTCATGCTCCTAGGATTTCAATTACAAATTATTGTTCTTTCCTAGGATTAATTTTTCTTCAAAGAAACACTTCCATTTCTATAATTAGTTTAGGCTTTGATTTCATGACACTCTCTGCATTACATCAGATCAACAAAAGAACGACACATTGTATGCTACACATATAGTGTCAATACCTCTTAAGTGTGTATGAACCCTGGGTTGATAATTAAAGTTGGTAGCCTCGATAGTTGTAGCATTCTTGTTGTAATAATCATGCTCATCATAGCATCTTCATTTATCTAGTGACCGACCTGTGAATTAGAAATATTGTCTTTCATATGAGGTGGCTGATGACAGAGATGGACATTTCGTTGTGTAGAGTACATAATAGAAAACCTGAAGAAAACAGTGAAACTAAAATTAATATCATATTGATATTATAAGAAAATAAAAATAGTGAAGTAGATCCTATTAATAAGAATGTTTGAGGTAAGAGGAAGTGCCTCAGAATAATTTTCATCATTTTGTCTTCTTCTTGCACTGACTGTAAGAACATAATATAAGTATATATTATTTGTAAATTCATAGAAAAACATTAACAAAGAAGTCAGAACAAATTAAATCTAGAACACGGGAAATGGACCAAACAACTTTGTCGAAATGTGGGGTAATCTTCGTAGAAGGAAAAAAATCTGGGTAATGACACCCAAGATACTTTCATAAAAATTAAAGATACAGTTTAAAAACAAAGTATCGAAATGTACATGTAATTACCTTTTGAAGGGGGTGAAGAGGTTTCACAGTACTCGAATGGTAGGGTACACATATTACCCTCACCAAGTACTAAATAGTCATATACAAAAAATATTTACATCTATATTATGCATATAAGTCCTTGTGTTGAAGCAATAACCATAACGAGAAATGTTAAATATAAATATTCTAGTTCATTCATTTCCTCGTAGTCATACATTATTATAAATCTAAACAAATTTAAATATGGAAATAGAGAAACTCAAAATTATTGCTACGCTAATTGTAATATCCCTAATTTACTGCTTTTATTCAGACAGTTTAAAATCATAAAAGCTATGTGGACCTAAAGGAAAACTACATGTGTGGACATATTTTTTTTTTTAAATTAATAAATGTGGAATTTGAATTATTGTTCAAAGACTAGAGTAAACTGGAGACCATGATTTCAAGTCCATGAAGATGGAATTAAATCTAAAGAATTTCCCAAAATCTCCAAAAATCCTTGGAGGAAATAAAATAAAATAAATATATCAAATTAGAGATAAAAATATAAAATATACCTCAGTAAAGTGGAAATTTACAGAGAAGAGGTGAAGTAAAACTAGAAAGAGGAAAATGCTAGTTTTAAAGAGCTTTTGTGGAAAAAAAACAAAATTAAAGCCTAGGCTAAAGGAAAACAACATCCTGATTTAAATGGACGCAGTTATGGAAACATGTTGAGGGAAATAAAGCTTAAATAAGCCATTCGTGGGTAGACAAGAGATTGTCTACACTTTGGAGGAATTGGTCTCTACTGAGGGGGAGTTTTGGATGAAAGCTCAAGTTTGGGTGGATAATATTCTTTACCAAAATTGGTATAAACAATTATTAAATATCGCCTTATTATTCTTTTATTATGATGGTGATTGGATAAGAGTTAATGTGTTTTAGCTAGGAAGATAAGTTGAAAACCATGTCTCCTAAATTATCAATCTGTGTGATAAATTATTCTACTCTTTGAGGATAAAGTGTCTAATGTATTTAATAGAAAAATAAGTATAGCACGTATATTTATAGTTTTTGTATAGTTACATAGACTAGTTAAATTAATTAACCAACAATCAGAATGTTTACCCCAATTAGAAGTGTTAAAATTTGTTGTTAGGTTTATGATAATTAATGTATTATGGATACAAAATACATCATTAGGATTAAATAATATTCTAAAGATGTTAAGAAAATATGGTAATTAACAATAGAAATTCCTAGTTAATTTTGTAAAGAAAGAGGAAGTAGATATATATACAGTGGGATTGATTTATTATTTTAAATCAAGAAGGAAATATTATGTGCAAATAATGTACTAAAATCAAACTATAAAATTCATAAAATTGGAAATCCATATATATTTATCTACTCACAATGTGGTGGAAAAAGAACCTTGAAACCATTATACATAGAGAAGTACTATGTATAGAGAAACATTTATACATACAAAATACAAAATGGATTTAAAAACAATAAGCTATGAATTATTCATACATAGGTATGCATTCTGTATATGATAAATAAATGATAAACCATGCATAGAAATGTTCCAAGGATTTAAATTCATCTAATAAAGACGACAAGAAAAATATATTAATATCCATGTAAATGTCAATTATTACTATCAAAGTAATATTGACTGAAATTCAATTGTTATTGATATTAATTACAAATTTTATATATACACGGATAAATATCATTTAATTCAACTGGTTGAATTTTGTGCATGGAAACGACCAACCTATAAATAGAGGAAACCAAATTCATTGTGAACTCTTTGGCGAAGAAAAGCTGAAGTGATTGTGGTGTAAAATACGAGGTGTGAAGTACCTGTACAGAAAACCCCACAGAGATCTAAGTTATATTTAGATACAAAATAAGTTAAAATAAATAGACAAAGCAGTGATATTTGTCAATATGTGTAATAGTATAACCATACCTGTTTAAATCAAGCATGTGGGAATATAGTTCCTCCTGTACATGAATCAAATAGTCAGTTCAGTAAAGCAAATATAAGAACAAAACTAGAATTTTGTAGTTTAAACTTAGCGAATGAATTACCGATTTTCAAACAAAATAGAAATTTATTACCTGAGTTTTAGGTTCGAAATCATATGCTTCGTATCTACATTGAATGTATGAATTTGAGTGAATTAGGAAAAGAGGGGTTTCTTGTATGATAAACCTTCTGTTAAATTGGGAAAAATATCAAATTCAGAAAAGAAGAATTCTAATACATTAAATTTTAATATTAGACTGAATATTTATACAAACTGTAAGTGATGAGTTACAGAATAAGATAGAATGACTATACAAATAAATTGTTAAGCATTGATGGAATACCAAAAACGATGGAATACTAGCGTCGGGGTATTTCAAAAGTATAATGGCTAAACAACGAATGAAACTAGATTAAAAAATATATTCCATTAACTGGAAATATTGAAATCAACTCTCAGTAAATTAACTAAGACATAGTCAATTCATCAAAACATCTCTAGTGCAAACAGAGAATTATAGACATTAATAATTAGTAAATTTCATTACAGTGGAATCTTGAAATTGAATTTCAAATTAGTTGTACCTAAATCGTTTCAATAGAAAATGATAATTATTTGAACTATGAAATTGAGGGTATGTATATAAAGTAAATCGAAATTCCACAAGAGAATAGAAGCATTCTTTGATATTTCTGTGAGGTTAAAGAAATACGATTTCAACAAAATTATCTCAGATATGAGATATTATTGAAAAGTCAATTTGGAGTTGTAAAGTCTCCAAATCCACGTTACCTGTGATTGACAAAAACAAAGGTTGAAATTCGGAAAATCTAGAGAAAATCACAATTAATACAATAATACCTATTTCACGGTAAGACTATCAATTTCTCGAATTAGAGTTCTAAATGAAAAATTGCAAGTTCTATTCATATAGAAAACGATAACAAGACTCATAAATAATGATGAGACACCCCTAAGTATGAATGATAAATTTAATACAGAGAGTATCGGTTAATACGAAATGGCATGAGGAATGAAATCGAGTTTATCAATTCAAGAAAACCCAACGAATTTCATAACTCAACAAAATAGTATGGAAATTGGTGGAAAAACGTTAAACCAAATTAAGAATGCGTTCTTTTGTATAATCTTGAAGACTAACTTCAATTTTACAATGCATAGCTCAGACATTAACATATTAAGACTGATATTATTCGATAAATCTATAAATAGAAATGGAAAGAAATAAATCGTAATTATGGAAGGAAACACAGAAGAAGGGAGACATGTGACTCTGGGAAGAGTTACATGACTTACCTTCAGTTCGAAGAACCCTATATTTCCTTGTGGGTTTGAGGTGAACGTTTATTGAGAAAAACCTCCTTTGTCTTTCAACCTGGAAGTAGAACAAAGGCTAAATTTCTTAATATAAAACAAGAATAACTCAAAAAAAATAAAAAAGGAAAACGATTTCTGTTAGCATCTATGAAGGTTAAGTAAAATGCACAGTAAAATAAATGTGTGCAAGTTATTACCCGAGCTGAAAATTCTGATTGTGAGGAAAAATAGGCAGAGGGAAGACATTCAAGTTTCCAAAATGACAGTGAATAACCAGACTCGAAACCCTCGTAAGGAAAAGGGAAAAATGAAAATTAAAACGATGGAAATCGAAAGAAATTAACCCTATCCAAGATCGATGACATGAATGGATACGAATTGATCTTAACCGTCGAATGATGAGAGATCTAACGAACACATGTTAACGAAATTAATATACATATGTGATGAATAGAAGTCGTGGTACATCAAACTAACCAATAATAGAAACGAACGAAGGAACCGTTAAAGAATTGCAGGGTACTCTGCCATAAAATATTAATTGGATATAAGATTCAAATAATAGAAGTATGGTCGAAGTGGATACGTTACATCTGAAAACGTATGGCATTAAAGACTTGCATAAAGCATTAAAAGATTCAAAATCTAATAATAACCCAATTCCTCTAATGTAAAGACTGCGTAATCAAGTCGTTAAGTTTAATGGAAATGAAAATATACATGTTCAAATTCCAATAGTAGTTATAATCTAACTGTGTTTGGAAAATAATTAGGGTGGACATGGTATAGGAAGGAAACCCTAAATGGGATTCATTCACGTATTTCTATACATGTTTGAAATATTACATAAGACTTAAAAATAAAACGAATTGAGATACATGTGATAGCACGATTAATAACACTTATAAGTAGAGTTAGGATGTAGAGATATATGTCCTAATAGGTAACTTTAATATTAATTAAAGCTCATAATATTCAAGGATATAACTATAAGTGTAGAGTTGGGGAAATTTATAGAGGAAAAATTCATGAGTTGGATAATATAATAGTAACGAAAATTACAAAGGTATACCTTAATATACATTGACATAAATGTATGAATGCCATAAAGTTAATGAGAAGTTATTAATAAATTAAAGGGAGGAAGGTTTGAATATAATTATATTAGTATGTATCTAATTATATTCATAGGTCTAAATATAATTATAGTTGAATGAAGATACTAAAGACATAACTTAAATCCTTTAAGGAAATTTTGGAAGAGGTTATACAATGATGGAAGTAAACTAATTAAATGACACCAAAAGAAGTATAATGTTATAAACAGAAAAAAAATGGGTAAGTAGAGTTGTTAGAAATGGTATCAGAGCCCATGTTGAAAACAATGGGCCTATGTGTCCCCACAGAAAAACCCAAAAATATGTTGTTGTGAAATATAAGAGAATACTAATTTTTTTCTTTACAGAATATAATGTACTAATTAAGTTCTTTGTACAGTGATTTAAGTGCACAAACAATACACCTGTTATTATGAATGAAGAAGGAGAGTTGTACATGGATCTGGGGGGTGCGGGAAACCCACCAGATGAAAATGCTCAATTTTTGAACATGATAAGAGATAAGAAACAAGAAATGGTTTAGCTAAGGACTAGCAATGAACGATTATTGCAAGCGAGTGACGAGAAAGAGAGGTTGATCATAGATTTAACCTCAAGGTATAGTCATGAAAGTGAATACCATGGAAGAAAGAGGAAAGAAGTTGAAACCAACTCAAAAGGGTTTGATTGTGGGGAAGCATTTGGAGATCATTCCAAAATGAAAAAGGAATTGCAAGGAGAATTCTGAAAAATCAAACCTCCCACTTTTGACGGTGAAAATGAGGAGGATGCAGAATTTTGGCTTCTCAACATGGTTAAATAATTCCAAGTATATGAGTACGGAAGTAACCTAAAAGCTAGATTGGAAATTTACCAATTTTCGGGTAAAGCCACCCTTTTGTGGGAAGAAAAAAAAATGGTACATGTGCTAAATGAAAAACTGTTACCTGGGAAGAAATTCAAGCAAAATTTATGTCTAGGTAGATGAATGCAAGATATTATGATGATAAAGCCAAATAATTTCATGAGATAAGGTTGGGGCGGCTCACAATTGCTGAGTTTGTTACCAAATTCACTAACTTGCTTCACTATGTTCCTTATATCAGAGAGGAAAAGGTGAAGGTACAACAATTTTTCAACTTCCTACCTATTATCTATAAAGAGAAAATGGAATTTTACAATCCAAAAATAATGGATGAAGTTGTCCATGAAGTAAGATTATGCTATCATCAGCTTAAAGGCAGAAATGATCAGCTGGAAATTTGGCAAAATAAATAGAAGGGGAAGGGTGACTCAATTGTAAAAAGAGTAAAGCTAGCATATTTTAATTTTTTTGGGAAGAACCACCAAAGGAATAATTTTAATAAAATTGGAGAAAACCAACCAGCATAGTCACATACTTGGTCTAAGCAGATGGATAGAAACAACAAAAAGGAAAGTGTTGTAAAAATGAAAGAACCAGTAAAGTTCTAGGGATGTGGAGAACCTCACATGTTAAATACATAATAGTTCATAACATTCAAGTATTATAAGAGGCAGCTACAATAAGCGAAATTTCTTGAAACATTCCTAGGATCAGTGTTGCACTTGAATACCGCCAGGCTGAACACCCATCAACCATGATAGAAATTGAAGGTATGATTGCAGAACTACCTATTTCTGTTTTGATAGATTGAGGAGAAAATTTAAGTTATGAAAGTCCACATATTGAGGAAAAGTGTAAATTAAAATCAAAAACATTTCAGCAAGCATGGTTAGTCCAGTTAGCTACAGGAACAAAAATAAAAGTGACCCATAAAATTCTAGAAATTCTTGTAAATTTAAATGGATATGAAATTGAAATTCATTTAAATATTTTTCCTCTAGGATCCTATGACCTATTAGTAGGAATGGAATGGTTAGAGAAGCAGAAAGCAATAGTAAATTTCTTAGATAAAATAGTACATTGTATATATGGTGAGGGAGGAGTAGTGATAGTGAAAGGAAAACCAAAACCAATATCTATCAAACAATTTTCTGCATTGCAACTAAAAAGGACAGCAAGAAATGACTAACAGTGTACGTTGTACAAGTGGAAGAATTGGCACAACAAACTAAAAAGGAGGCAGTAGAAAACTTACCAGTGATTAGAGAGTTTAAAGATGTATTTCCAAAATAAATCCCCCATCTACCCCCTAAAAGAGAAATTTATTTTTCAATTAAACTAGTACCATGACCTACACATATTTCTAGAGCACCCTATATAATGAGTACTCTTGAACTAATAGAACTGAAATTGCAATTGCAATAATTGTTGGACAGAGGATACATAAGACCAAGTGTGTCTCCTTGGGAATCCCCAGTGCTTTTTGTTAAAAAGAAATATGGCACATTCAAAATGTGTATAGATTACAAACAACTGAATAAGTTAACTATTAAAGAAATATATTATCTGCCAAGGATAAATGACTTATTTTACCAAGTAAGAGGAGCTACTATCTTCTCAAAGACTGATTTAAGAACATGATATCACCAACTCAAAATTAAAGATGAGGACATCAACAAAACATCATTCCTAACTAGATATGGACACTATGAATTTGTAGTCCTACCCTTTGGACTTACTAATACACTTGCTACATTCATGTGTTTAATGAATAGTGTATTGTAAACGTATCTAGACAAGTTTGTACTAGTGTTCATCGATGACATTTTAGTGTACTCCAAAAATGAAGAAGAACATAGAGAACATAAATTATATGAAAAACTCAGAAAATGTGAATTTTACAAGGATAAAATTTAGTATTTGGGTCATGTGATTTCAAAGGATGTCTCAGCAGTAGACCCAGAGAAAATATAAGCAATAATGAATAAACCTGTACCCACAGATGTACCAGCTATATGATCCTTTATGGGTATTGTTGGATACTACCATAGTTTTGTTGAAGGAGTTTTAGCCTTAGTCGATCCTATTACTTCATTGCAGAAAAAAGAGTGCGGTTTGAATGGACAAAAAAGTGTCAAAGTAGTTTTGAACAATTAAAACTAAAACTAACTACTGCATCCATATTGAAAATTGTCGATCCAAACAAGTAATTTATAGTGTGGACAAATGCATGTGTGGAAAGGTTAGGAGGATTATTGCTGAAAGATAATTCAGTAATAGCATATGAGTCAAGAAAATTGAAGAAACTTGAATATAATTATACTGTATGAATTTAAACTAGCTATTTTGATACATACATTGAATATGTGGAGACATTATCTATTGGAAAATAAGTTCATACTAATGACAGATCACCTAAGTTTGAAATACTTCTTTTCTCAACCATATTTAAATGATAGACAAGCTAGATGGTTATCTTTCCTTAGGGAGTTTGATATGGAAATCAAACACATTAAAAGAAAACAAAATAATATTGCTGATGCTTTGAGTAGGAATGCTCATCAAATTTTGACCAATGCAGGAATTAGTGTGAAATGTGAAATAGAAGAACATATTCATGAAGTGATGATGCAAGACCAAAAATATGTCAAATTGCAAGAGAAATTACATAAAACTGAAGTGGTGGGATATACTAATAACCAGAAAGGTCTGATATATTATAAACAAAGATTGTATATTCCAAATGTGACATCCTTAAAACAAGAAATTTTAGATGAATATCATAAAAGACCTTATGCAGGTCATCCTGGTTATCAAAAATTGATTTCAGCATTAAGGAAGAACATGTTTTAGCCATGTATGAAAAAATATGTTGTTGATTATCTAGTTAGGTGTTTAGAATGCCATCTAGTAAAAGTGGATCATCAACATCCTACAAGATTACTGAACCCTTTATCTATTCCAGAATGGAAGTGGGAAGTGGTTTAGATAGATTTCATTATTGGATTGCCTAGAACCAAGTATCAACATGACTTTATAATGATGTTTGTAGACACATTAACTAAGGCATCACACTTTTTACCAGTACAATATACTTTTGGAACAGCTCAAGTAGCCAATGTATTAATGAAATTAATTGATAAATTACATGGGAATCCAAAAATGATTATATCTGACAGAGATGCAAAAATTACTTCAGCCTTTTGGAAAGCTCTGTTTGGAGGAATGAGTACCAAATTGAACTTTAGTATCACTTACCATCCTGAAATAGATGGGAAAACTGAAAGAACCAATCAGATTTTAAAAGACATGTTGTGCATGTATGTAATGGACAAACCTACAAGATAGGAAGATTTTCTGCATATGGCATAATTTGCATATAATAATAGTTATCAAGATTCTATTAAGATGAGTCTTTTTGAAGCATTGTATGGCATAAAATTCCACACTCCTCTCATTCAGAGTCAACCTAAAGATAATTTGACTCTTGGACCTGATGCATTGCAAGAGATGGAAAGAACTGTAAACAAAATTCAACAAAATACCAAAACAATCCAAGATCGACAAAAGATATATGCAGACAAAAAGATAATTCATAGAGAATTCAAAGTGTGATATCATGTTTATTTGAGGATTAAGCCTAGAAAGAGTACATTATATGTTGGTAGTTGTGCTAAGTTAGCACCAAACTACTATGGACCATTCGAAGTTTTAGAAAGAGTGGGGCCAGTAGCTTATAAATCGACTCTGCCTAGTCACATTAAGGTTCCAAGGGTAGAAATGTATAGAAATGTATAAACCTTGTATAGAAATGTTCCAAGGATTTAAATTCATCTAATAAAGATGAAAAGATAAATATATTAATATCCAAGTAAAATGTTAGTTATGACTGTCAAATTAATATTGACTGAAAGTCAATTGTTATTGATATTAATTACAAATTATATATATATATATATATGGATAAATATCATTTAATTGATGTGGCTAAATTCCATGCAAGGGAATGACAAAATTGTAAATAGAGGAAACCAAATTTATTTTCAACTCTTTACAGAAGAAAAGCTGAAATGATTGTGGTGTAAAGTGCGAGGTGTGAAGTGCCTGTACAAAAAACCCCACAGAGGTCTGAGTTAGCTTCAAATAAAAAATAAGTTAAAATAAATAGACAAAGCATTGATACTTGTCAATATGAATAGTAGTATAACCATAAATGTTTAAATCAAGCATAAGAGAGTAGAGTTCCTCCTGTACATGAATCAAATATTCAGTTCAGTAAACAAAATATCAGATCAAAACTAGAATTTTTTACTTTAAATTTAGGGACTAAATTATTGATTTTCAAACAAAATAGAAAATTCATTACTTGAGTTTTCGGTTGAAAAACACATGTTTGGTATCTACAGTGAATGTATGAATTCGAGTAAATCAGGAAAATTGGGGTTTCCTATATGATAAAACCTTCTGATAAATTGGGGAAATATCAAATTCCTAACATAAAAATTCTAATACATTAAATTTTAATATTAGTCTAAATATTTTATACAAACTATAAGTGGTGAGTTATAGAATAAGATATAATGACTATACAACAAAAGTGATAATCATTGATCAAATATCCAAAACAATGGAATACTAGCATCATGGTATATTCGAAAGTCGTGTCGCTAAAAAACGAGTGAACCTAAATTAAAACATATATTCAATTAACTGGAAATATCAAAATCAACTCTCAGTAAATTAACTAAGACAGATTCAATTCATAAAAGCATCTCTAATGAAAATAGATAATTATAGACATTAATGAATCAATAAATTTCATTACGGTGGATTTTGAAATCTAATTTCAAATTCGTTGTACCTAAATCATTTCGATAACAAATGATAATTAATTGAACTATGAAATCGAGGGTAGGTATATATAGTAAATTTAAATTCCACTAGAGAATAGAAGCATGCTTTGATATTTCTGTGTGAGGTTAAAGAAATACAATTTCAATGAAATTACCTCAGAGATGAGATATTATTGAAAATTCAATTTGGAGTTGTAAAGTCTCCAAGGCCTCGTTACATGTGATTGAAAAAAATGAAGATCGAAATTTTGAAAATCCGAAACAAAGAATAATTAATACAATAATGCGTAGTTGATGGTAATACTATCAATTTCTGGAATTAGAGTTCTAAATGAAAATTTTCAAGTTCTATTCATATAGAAAACAATATTGAGACTCATAAATAGCATTGAGAAACCCCTGAATATGAATGGTAAATTTAAGACAGAGAGTATTAGTTAATATGAAATGGCTTGAGGAATCAAAATAAGTTTATCAATTCGAGAAAATCCAAAGAATTTCATAACTCAACAAAATAGTATATAAATTGAGGGAAAAACATTAAACCAAATTAATAGCACATTGGTTTGTATAATCCTAAAGAGTGAATTCAATTTTACAATGCATATCTCAGACTTTAACATATGAAGACTGATATTATTTGATAAATTTATAAATAGAAATGAAAAGAAATAAATGGTAATTATGAAAGGAAATGTAGAAGAAGGGAGACGTGTGACTGTGGGAAGAATTATATGACTTACCTTCAGTTCGAAGAACCCCCTATTACCTTGTGGGTTTGCGAGGAATGTTTCTTGAGAAAACCCTCCTCTCTCTTGTTCTATATATTGATCTTTAAATAATAATCATATTTATTTCATAACTACTATGGATTAATAATTATTTCTCATCGTTTCAGTATTTTGTCCATATTTGTATTAGTTCTCTAGCTGAGTTTCAGATTACTGTAATTCCAGAAGAACACGTGTAACTTTCTTTACTTTGTACAGGAATGAAGTTATTCTTCATATGTCCAATGTCTCTTGTTAATCCTTTGAGATTTTAAGGTAAAAGTTTAAATTCATTTAGTTCTGTTTATGATGTACCTCACATCCTTCCCTATAATAACTAAATTTACTCTTGTTATTGTAGGTTGGATTTTCCATCTTTGTACCTACCGTAATTATTTATCCCTTTGCTTTTAAAATCTATTATTTACTTTTATGTTTTTACTCATGCCCAAAACTAATTCATAGTTTTATGTCCTATGAAGTTACTTAGTCTGAATACTTTTGATACTAGTTTCCTATCCAATCATAACTATAGACTTTTCCTTCTCAGGTCGGTCCAGTAACCCATTTGGAGATTTTTTATATGCTATCTCTTCATAATTTCGAGAGAGATTTTATAGTTTATTATATATGGGACAGAGCTTCCCAATTTTCTTAATTTAGTTATTCCCAGGTTGAATTGGATTGGGTAACTATATGGATTTATATCCTTAAATTTACATAAATCTATACACTATTTAACAGACTCTTTTCTCCTTTCATGAAGTTATTTTGTAAATTGAGATGTAATACTTTTCTTCAATTTTGTATTTCAGTTCTAGTAATAATTTATGATTGCTCGAAAATTATTACTGCCACTGTCTATTATGTCTCTGTTCTAGTATTAAATTATTTAGTTCTACGACAACATAATTTTTTCTTTAATATTTTAAATTCACATTGACTGTCATACATATTGGTTTTCATTCTATACTAGTTTATTCACCGAATTTCCTGATTTGCAAAATAATGCTAAAACAGTCATATGATTCAGAATAAATTCAGAGAGTTCACCTAACCTCAAATTTAAACCTTCTTCAAGGTTTAGACATTCTGAGAGTTGGTAATATTCAGATTATTTTCTGTACAACCATACAGAGAAAGACTATATTTATTATAGCCTACTCTGTTAAATGTACAGACCTACTAGTTCACTGCAACTTAGTATTTTTAAAATTTCTTTCATAGACAACATGTACTATTGAACAGATTTAGTCAAACATCTTACTACTAATTTACTTCACCAAAATAATAATAAAATTCTAAGTTAAAACGAATTAACTGGTGATACCAATTATGGTAGACTAGTTTCCACCCAACCTATGAGCTCTTTCTCCACATCTCCCCCCGAGCATTGATCAACTCTTCTAGCAGTAGAACAACCTCTTCTCTACCCAAAATTTTCTTATTTAAGCATGCTTTCCCATCAGCTTGTTTCTTTAACTATATGTAGTTAATCAATATGTTGTTTTCCTTTCTGCCTAGGCTTTCCTTTTGTTTCTTCCACAAATTACTTTAAAACTAGCTTTTTCCTCTTGCTAGTTTTATTCCACCTCTTCCCAGTAACTTTCCTCTTTACTGGGGTATCTTTTTAAATTTTTATCTCCAATCTGAAATTCAACATTTAATTTCTTTTCTCCAAGGATTTTTGGAGAACTGGGAAATTCTTATGAACCTTATCTATCCTCATGGATTTGGATTCCTGATCTCTAATCATTATCTAGTCTTTACACCATTAATTCAATTTTCATTTTATTAATTTAAATTAATAAAATATATTCACCATAAGTATTTTCCCTTGGGTCTACTTGACCATTAGAGCCCTTGAATACCTAAAATAAAATCATAAAATTAGGGACATTACATCCCATCCATGAGAAACTTTCATCTTTTGAGGTAATTTCAGATGATCTGAGGCAATGAAAATATTATCTTTGAGGTAGATAATATATCATCTTTGAGGCAGTGAATATATTTTCTATGTGGTAGTGAATACTATATATTTGAGGTACAAAATAAGGGTATATCTAACATAGAGAAGCTCACATATCTTAGGCAGAGAGGCTTACATATTTGAGGCTTGGCACCTTGCATATATGAAGCAGGATATTGAGGATGAATTTCTGAATGAAGAATAAGGATTGATAAAAGCATGCACCAGTTGACTTTACAAGGAATATGGAGTAGGTTTGAGTTTACAAGGATGTGCCTCTATTCAATTGAATAATTTTCCATGAGAAAGGTTGTTGCGTTTTTTCCCATGAGGGTTTTCCTAGGGTAAATTTATTATGTTCTTTTAGTGGCCTTGTCTTTACTATTATTTTGTATTAAATTCTATATGGTTGATGTCTTCTATGTAATTATTGAATGATGGAATAATGAATAAGAATATGAAAATATAAAAATTATCTAAATAATTATAAGTATAGAAGACTCTTATAAAATCAACATGGTATGAGAGCCTATGACTGAAGAGCAGCCTTGAACTTGAAGCCAAATTAGGGCTTCCAATGAATTATTTCAATCTTCGAGTGAATTTACCCAGTTTTTTGAAGTTGTTATAAGGTTGAAGCCCTAATTCCTAGGCCTCAGCCCTAGTTTCAATACTGACATTTTGGGCTTGTTGTATAGCTAAAAAAATGCTGAGAAGAAATGAAAATGACTGAAGCCCCAATCTAAGATAAGAAGGAGAAAGGAATATTCAAGATCATTTTTTATTCTCTCTTTCATTTGTATTGAAGGTATGCCAATTGACCTGAGACCTTCAACATGCCCAACCTTATTCTTCTTGATCCAATTGTCTCAAAATTTGTAGAAAATCATGTGTTCATATAAGACTAAAACATTCAGATATCTAAGAGATCTGCATTACATTGGAGACCTTTTGAGGTCTGAAATGAGTCTTCTAAGAAAACTGTACAAAAAAAATAAACTTAAAAGAACCAATAGGATTCAAGATGATGATGTCAACAATGGGGAATCACTAGTACAAAATGGATAATTAGTTACTAAAAAAATGACTAAAATTTGCATATAAATGACCATTTTTCAGTTGGTGACCAATAGTAGCTATTTTAAAGTATCTTATAACACGACCAACTTTTAGTCATTCCTATCTTAGTCATTAATTGATTGCATGAATTTTATTGTCTATTATTATATTTAGTCATAAATTTGGCCATTAATTTAGTCATTAATTGAATTATTAATTGAAAAAATTAATGACCAAATATAAAAAAAATTATGTATTACTCTATGATCACCTCAAGAAACCAATTAACGACCAAAATGTTTGTTATGTTATAAGATATTCTAAATTAGCTCCTAATAGTAATATGTATGCAAATTTTAGTCATCGTTTGAAACCAACTAATGACCAAAGAACTATGACTAAATTTTGGTCATGTTATAAGATACTCTAAATTAGATACTGATAGTCATATATATACAAAATTTACTCGTCATTTGTAATCAAAAATTTATCATTTGTAGTAGTGATTTATCTTTTTTTGGTAGTTTCATATTCATTATATAAATAACTAATTTAGAAGTTTATATTCATTTCATTTAATTTCATTAACGATTGTTATAAGAAACTAAATTAGTCATATGTTCATTTTATTTGTGTTCATCATTAATCAATATAAAATATTAATTTATTAGTTTTAGAATGATTTTATGTGTTCGTTATTAATCAACATAATTAATTAGTATGATTTTTGCAACTAATTAAAGAAAATGTCATACAATGTGCATATTCATCTAATATGAAAACGCAAAGTTACATATGTTAATTAATATACCAAGTAATATCAAGTGCAACTATAAATAATTTCAACCACATAAATTATATTATATAAAATGTCAAGTATTACAATATGATTTTCCAACTTAATATTGGATGGAATACAATTTACAAAAGAAATATTATTTCATCACATCAAAACATTACCATTGTGTTATCAAGCCATTGCAAATGAATTCAACAACTCTAGATACTTGACCATCAGTCTCTATGTTTGTCTCTTAGGCAAGATATTGGTTCTACGGGTACCACTAGACCAGTTCTCTTCTCTAAATTTTTGAATTTGTCTCTCCACTGTTATTATTCTCCTCTCTCTTCAATTATGGCTTCTTACCATCAATATTGAGTTCATTTTCTGAAAAAAAAAAAAAAAAAAAAAAGACAATACAATGCAGAGTATAAGACATAAAATACAATGAACACTGGAATATATTTAACTAAAGTATGCTATAAAGGATTTATACGATATATACCTCAACAGCAACATGTCACTGCCATTTTTCCCCATAAAAGCAAGAATCTCGAACATGTTTTCTTCAGTTGGATGATAGAGGACACTATGTGGCCAAATTACATGCATAAACAGAATAAATAAAATACCACCATAGAAAATAACACCTTAGTAAACTTAGTATTCAACCTTCATGGAAATCCTAGAAATAATCATACCAACAAAGTTACATGCTAAAAATCTCAAGTTGTAGATTACTTATACAATGTGGGAGTGCAAACACAACTCCTAGAAAATGTCAAACCTAAGTCTAGAATAAAATGAAATGAAGTAAAAAGGATGAAATAATAGGATAGTCTCGTATACATGTATATAACCAGATAACGTAGAAGGATAAGTAAATAAGGCCAGGGCTAGAAGTCGATGATGTCAAGAATGCACAATTCTAATGAGAAATTCTTCAGATAAGAACTACTATTTGGGTCCATTATCAAATATGAATAATCCCACTATTCTATACCAAATTAGTAATGTTTTTCTTATATTTATGGATCACTATAGTATAAGTGGATTTCCAAGCCAATTCCCTTCTCATTGTTTTCCTGACCTATGGTACATTATATTAGTTGTGATTCAAATCAAGTTTCCAACATATAAAATATATATCAATCACCACTATTAATCCCCCAAATAGGCATAGAAAATATGTAGCAATCAATACTATTAATCCCCCAAATAGGATTATTTTGGAACGAAACTTTCAGATTCTAGCTGCTATATGATTCTTGAATGGAAAATCCACATTTAATTTGAACACCAAACTTCTAAGTTGAAGGAACTATTGTGGCCATACTAGTGTATTTTGGAGACTGCATAATTCACTCCCTATAGCCAAGACCTCTATATTGAGTAAAAAATTCAATCACTCAACTCAAAACATCAATGAGCATTATAATGAAAAGATAAAATCAGAGTAGTTTTGATCTATTTTGTAGATTTACGTGCAAAGAAACAATAACTTTCCCATATTTTCCATACTTGTAATTCCAAGGTATTTCACATTGATTTATCTTTTATAATGAATACTTGATTCAATAAAAACAATAATTTAACATATTACAATAATACCACCAATTATTGATCCTTGATTAGTTCAAACTAGTTAGCACAAAAACTTCAAGAAATAGCAACAAGTAGAAATAACAAATCCATGAATTAATAATCAATCAAAAAATTATGAATTTTACTGAAGCTTCATAAAAAACTATAAATATTGATAATCCAATACATCTATTGGTCTTGTTCAAAGAGAAATAATAGCTGTAAAAATCATCTTCCAAATTATTTTCCCTATCCATGAAGCTTTATGCTATCTTCAAAATGGAATTCGCATTCAATATTTTAGATTTCTGAAGCTTCCCAAAGGCCCTTCCAAATGAAGTAATGAATTTCATTCATTTTCATAAGAAATTTCTAGTACTGAAAAAAATATAGTTTGGCCATGTAATAGAAAATTCAAGCAAGAAAGAAAAAAATTATGTACAACATTTATAAGAATAGTTCATGTTAAAAGTAAAAGTTGCATATTTCGGATAAAAATAACAGATTAATAAAGATGGCCGATATTACAAAAAAATAGGCTGGATACAAAACTACAAGTAGAACTAACAAAATCCTATTTTTAATACAGTTGATTGATTATTCCAAGTGAAGCCAACTAGATAGATACAAGTTTTCATTTTCAGATTTTTTTTCCCATGTATTTATTGGAGGTGGAAGCTAACTTGCATGCATCTTGCAAGGCTAGTTTAGCAAAGTATATGTTTCTTTCTCATATTCCACACTTGCTTTTCCATGAACAATCACAACAAGTTTTGGACGAATTAGTTGCCACATGAGATGATTTGTGAGCTTTAACCTTATGTTTACTCGAGGTAATGATCCTTCCTCTTCTTATTGATTATCAATCTCATATTTCTCTTGTAGCCAACATAGGAATAATTTGGGTTCATGAATAATAATGATACTCAAATGATCACATAAAATTTGAAAGGATTCATTTTTATTATTTAACTACTAGTAAAAAAGTGATAGGAAGACCTTAAATATAACCAAACCTTTTATATGAATAAGTTTCTTTCATATTCCCATGCTAGCAAAACATCAGTAAAAGTAAATGGTCAGTGATAATTAAAACTTTTTCCCATAGCCTGAACATTGGCTTAGTATCCATAAAAAAACATAAACCATTTCAAACTACAAGGAATAAAAAAAAAAACTCCATTGATATAAATAAACAGAATACTAACAACAACGAAAGAAGTGAATTTTCTAGGTAGTAGCTAAAAATCTTGTAGTGGGAAGATGCCCTCAATCTTGAGAAATATCTACATGCCAAGGAATGAGTTGTGACAGTTGTTTCTTATGTGTACTAGGCAAAAATTCAACTGGAGCTCAAATATTGTTTGTGTGACTCTCCATCATTGGAAATGAAACAACTATTGGGGTTCACACAATTACCGAAAATTTAACATCTTTCATGTATGGCTGACTAGTGTGGCTAATAATTATTGGTGTTAATCCTCAGTGAGAGAAAAAATGCTCAATATTTCTCCCCGAATAAAAGTGTTGAGAGTTTAAAGTTTTAGACCTTCCAACTTCACCCAAACTCTTATACATGGTAGAAACTTGCAAGGCTAAGAGTCTCTCACTAGTATGAGGAAAAATATACATTAATATGGAATTCAAAATTTCTTGATTGAAATTATTTCTATCACCCACTCCTGAAGACAACTGTGAATTACGATGCACACTAAGTTCCTCCCATAAAAATGAAAGAAGATACAATGGAATGTATAATACATGAAATACATATGGAGAGACGAGGGGAGGCCTTGGTTTCATTTAATGGTAGAGGGAATTTTAACTAGGGTTTAATCCATGCATTAACCATGGAGGTGGTATCCTTTGAATGGAATTTGGCACGCTAACGAAGGATTTGGGGGACATATGGACACTACCTCGATCGCGCTCTAAAGGCCTGGGTACGGGAGCATTAAAAATAGTTTTATCCTTTGTTTTCTTCCTATCATATTATTGTTACAAATCTACTCTAGTTTTCTAGATGAGGTGTAAATCTATGAGTTTTGTCTTGGTGTCTTTGTCATATCTGAGTTTGTGTAGGTGTGTTCATGGAGGTCTTATTACTCTAGTTGTTTACAATGGTCAAATACTCTAAGTGTGTGGACTTGAAGCCTATGGTTGAGGATATTCTCTCGATATGGAATATGGAGCCTACAAAGCACAACTTGGTGAAGTTGGTGCTGCCATCAAGGTCTCTAAGTGGGAAAGGGGATGACTCTATGTTGAACTAGCATATGGATTAAAGTTTAAATCAATCAATGGTGGAAAAAAATTGTGCTTCAAAGGAAGGGGAACCTTCTTTCAAACATCATTTTGCGTCGATGGAAGTGGAAACAATAATCAACCTGTCAGTTGCGAAAAAGCAGTGCGGTTGGGTGAGTTCGTTTTTTTCTTTACCCCCCTCCATTTCTTGGTTACCTTCTCGTGGTATGGAGGATATAGTAAATTATCATAGGATTATCCACAATGAAGGGCTTAAGGCATGCCTCTTCACCTCCTATAATGTGAATGCTCTCGGGTAGGGTAGTGTTTCAGTAATACGCAGATAAGAGATGAGTTGGAGGGTATAAAGGATTATTTTCCTCCTCCTTTCTTCTAAAACCCTGTAGTAGACGTGGCTACGAGGGAGTTTTTATTTCAGGAGGGACTATTTCTACATGGTACTCCTGGACAACTGTGGGCCATTTCATGTGACAAAGAGTTGGCTAGGGTTTCTCTTTCCATTTTTCATATTTTTCATTTTGAAGCTTCTCTGGGGTTTGATTCTCAATAGTTGGGGGTGTCGTAGATAAAGAAATTTGGTGTTTGGGAAGATAGTCCTTCTAATCTGAGGGTGTATTGAATTAGGGAGGAATAGTTGGATAAATCGATTGGAATTCTAGAGTATGTTGGCTCGCATGGCGGGGTGAGTCAGTCCATTGTGGGAGGGACCAAGAAAGGGGGGAGCATTGGCTCAAAGTAGATAAAGAGGAAGGTTATAAGAAACAAACCCGAGGACCTTAAATTTTTTTTCAGGGTAGATATTCATAGTAACCAATCAGTGGAGTCCTCCAAGTTAATACTAGTGGGTAGAGGGTGTGTAAAAATGTTCTTTGTTGAATTTATCTATGAATAGGTTGGCAGAGAATAGAAGGGTGCTCTCGATAACAAGGTGGAAATTCTCACATTAGCTCGTGGATGGTTCATGGTGCGCTTTAGACAACGAGAGTCTCTAGAGTGGGTTCTACATAGAAATTGGTGTTATGGGATGGCACGAATCCTTTTCAACAAATAGACGCCCCTCTTCAATGCCTAGTGTGAGAATGTGGAGGAAATCGCGGTATGGGTTCACTTACCCTCTCTTCCCCCACATATCTAGATGGAGGATGTTTTTCTAGGCCATTGGCAATTTACTGCAAACATATCTAGAAGATGATATGTCATTTTTAGAAGAAAAAAAAACATAATTTGGCATGTATTCTAGTTCGACTTGATTCGATATATGGTTTAGCTGAAAGAATCAATATGAATTTATAGGGCTATTCTTATTTCCAAATGATTGATTATGAGGATATGCTTTTTCAATGCCATCGGTGCCACAAGTATGGTGACCTTGCAAACAACTTCCCTCTAGGGTTTAGGTGTCGAAGATGGATGATAATATATCTCAGGGTGGAAGCAAGGGGGTTAGTTAAGGAGTTGATGGTAGACTAGATGGTGGTGGATGAGCTTATGGATGAAGGAGCTAGGGTCATGGCGTAGGCTCACGTCAACCAACAGGTGCTACCCAACATCTTGCCTCCCGTAGATGACCTTGATCGACAAGTTCAGGTGGGAAAGAACCCTCCTATTCGGGCACTCCCCCTGGTGGGTACTTGCTCTCTTTCCCTTTATCCTCTCCATGATTCTTTTAAATATATGTTAAATTATTTTCCACGCCCTGGTCCTTTTATACATTTTAAAAATAAGAGTTTAGATCGTTGTAGTTTTTCTCTGACTCTAGATAGTATTATCACGTCCATACCTTCCTTGTCCCTTAGCAAGCTTGTTAACTCCCTATATTACTAGTGTTGTCCCTTATTGTTGTTAGTGTATCCCCCTTATTATTATTTTTGTACCCTCGTAGTCCCCATATTGTTATTATTGTTCCCCATAAAACCCCACTATTGTTATTGTTGTGCCCTTACATTACTATTTTTAGGTCAGAAACGATTATATTGTGACCCCATGGACTCCTATATATAAAATGGAGGTTTTTTCATTTGAATCATCCAATAATTTATTTATGTAAAGTAAAGGAGGTTTCCCCATTGTTAACACCAGAAAATCGTACAACAGAAGATGACATCAATTAATGTTGAGCCCAAGGATTTACAAGATAGGAATACATTATGGAGTCAAGAAGTATTTAAAATCTATAAGGTTTTGAGAAAATCAAATTTGAACTAGTCATAAATGCTCAAATGTGCGCTTTTTCCTACGAGAAGAGCGCCTTCTGCGTGCCCTTTTGCCTGAATAGCATGCATTCCTGGAAATGGAAAAAATTCACTTTCCGGGACCACTACAAGCAAAGGAAAGTTACTCCTTATGTGAAATCCACCTAAGAACAACCACCAACCCCTCCTTAGACATTATGTGAGCACACAAAAGAATATTTCAGAACACAATGGAATCACACCTCTCCCTTGGGTCACCATCCATCATGTACCAAGGGAGGGAAGGAGGATTTGAAGCTCACCTATATAAACCCACCAAGAGATGAAAAAATGGTGATCACAAGGTTATGCTAGCCAAATTTTCCCAAGCAACACCAACATTGTGTGTGAGCCAAGGAGATGGAGCTAAAGAGGACTCTATGGTTGGCCACTGAACATATTAGTCCACCACAGCAGAGAGAGAGAGTTAGACTGCATCAAAAGGAAGAACTTGAAAGACAAACATCCTTGCATCGATACCTAGAGCCATTGCCTAGGGGCCTTTGGAAAGTGGGTAAGATTTTCTTTTATTCCAAGCATTCAATAAGAAGAGGCGATCGAGCCATCGTTTGCATTATTACTGTTTGGAACTCTCTATATAGCTTCTTTTGTGTTTTTAGTTTTAGTTTTCTAACCAGAGCATACTTCAGCATATTATTTCATTCAAGTTTTATGCTTTTGAGCTCCCCTAACATACTACCTATTAGCAATAGTTTAGAGAGTAGACCACACTCTCTAAGCTCGTGCGGTTTCGTACACCCGTGTGTTGAATCCACCACAATAGGATTGGCGACTCCACTGACGTGTTTCAATTTTATGTGGTTGTGCCATCTTTTGCAGGAGACCCTTAGTCTATGCTGGAGTGGAGCTGACAGTCCTCTGACCCATCTTGCAGTCCCTAGATTCACTAAGGTGACAGACTGAAGAAGGAAACTCCTAATCATTTACTTGCAGGACTTTACGCGCAGTTTTTTCACACAGAGGTGCATTGCGTGCGTTCAAGAGTGACCTGCGCACAGGAAAGCACACCTGTCAGGGGATTTTGCGCGCAAATTGCAGAGAGACTTTTTCTCCCTATTTTCTACATTTTTTTTACCTGTAAGTGTGTTGGGAAGCCCCTAATGTATCTGCCAACACCTGTGTTGATACCCCACAACTTTTGAGAACGATTTTTCTTGGTTTTTGTAGGAATTTAGTTAGTTTTCATTTAAGTTGGTTTTTTCAAAAAGTGTTCACATAGCTTAAGTAGGGGCAAAATTAACCATTTCTTTCTGAACAATTTATGTTTTTTACAAATTCTAGTATGCACACTTATTTTAACTAGTCCAAGTAAGTGGCTCATGACCACACATGCATAAGTTAGTGTAGAAATTGTTTATTTTAAATTCAATTTTTGCATTTAGGAAATTGCGGGACTAGGATTGAATCACCAATTAGAGCAAGTAATCTATGTTGACTTTGCACCATTTGGTGACCCTAGACAAACATATGAAAACTCTACATTTTTTATTTTCCATCTCCCCTTAGTCACTCACGTAGACTAACTAGGAGGTTTTGGAAGCGACCCATTATCCGCAAATGCTTTCTATTTGAGCAAGGAACAACGTCACATAGTTTAACTAGGGGACTTTTGTAAAGGATCACTGATATCCATATGTTCAAATTATGAGATTGTTCACCATATGTTCACACACATTCACCAACTAAGAAAATAAAGCCACCTAAAAATAACATAAACCAACTCACTAAAATCTCCCCATAGGGACACAACAGAAATTATATATCAAGTTAGGATCAAGTGGGTAGGCATCCAATAAGCCACCTTGATCACGATTCACATTTGAAACGTAGAATTTTTGTTTTTAGGGAGCTTTAAAATCCACCTATCAGCCCACATAAAATAAAACCTGAGCATGGCAGAGACCCGATTCAGAGGGGGTTAGGCTTAGGCGCAGTGCATGCGGTATCAGTTGGGGCTACCTAACCCGGCTGATACTCGGTTCTGTTAGCTGACTACTAAGAATCCCAAGACTCAAACACTCACATGTGATAGTGGTTCTTAGTGGCAAAAACTAGGGCATCCTTTACCCTATAGGTGACGGTGCAGGCAAGCGCCAAACCCTCTACCCTTACATTTGTTGATTCTCTTCGGCTGACTGGGGGCGTCACCAGCTCTTTCGGGACATTGTGCCAGCACTCACAAGAAATACTCTGAAGGCCCAGTTACTTTTGAGTGTGTGATTATATCTTAAGTCTTCTAGGATTTTGAGTATCACGCGCAAACAAACAAAACCATTTTTTGCTTGATTTATCACATAGATTAAGTTAAAGGAAAATTCATTTTATTTTTTATTTGTTTTATGTATGTGGCCATAAATTTGTCATGATCAAAGACTCGATCCCCTCAAAAAAAATTTCCAAAACCTAACCTGGTTGACACTCAAACAGTTCCAATGGAACCTTGTCGATCCAGGCGTCTTTGGACCTCACCCCATTATCAGGAGGGGTTCTAGGTCTTTCGTCGTTTAGATGTCAAAGATGGAACATTGCCATAGTGGTTGGTTCCTCCTTTCTTGGAGCAACCTTAGTTGGGAACCCTAGCCAGTCTCCAAACACCACACCGCACACCACTCCCCCCTCATCCCTTGGGGGGCAGAGGAGTGCATCCCATACGAGAATCCAGCTAAATTCACAACCGGGTACGTAACAGACTGACCTTCGTTCTAACCAGAACTTCGTGTCTTCACATGTTGCCATGGCATCAACCTCTCATTCACCCTTCTTAGCGGTGTTAAATCTACCATAATTAACCAAGCTCACCAATGAGCCCATCACACACAACCCCAATTGGCCTCCCATGCCCATGAAGCTCCTTTTAGACATACCAAATTTTGAAGGAAAGCAAGTGGAAGACCCAGGAAATCATATAATGAACTTTCACCTGTGGTGCTCATCGAATAGTGCCATTGACGATACTATTTGGTTGAGGCTGTTTCAATGCACTCTTACGGGAGTGGCCACAAAATGGTACGTCAAGCAACCCCCTACTTGACATAGAACCTTTAGCGCCCTTACTGATGCATTCCTCACATACTTTTAGTTACCCATTCACCATGATTTGAGAATGGAGTTACTACCTCATTTTAGACAATCCCCCTCTACCCATATTTCAGAGCATCTCCATGAGTGGAGACGGCATCGCACTTTATGCAAAGCACAACTCGACAAACGAATCCTTTTCGATTTATTCTTGAAAACTCTGATGGCAGATATTTCAAAGGATTTGGCACAATGTAACCCCACATCCGAAGAGAATTCAATCAGTAAAGCCCAACAACTTGAAATGATCTACACATAATCAGGATACATATACAATATCCTGCCTAATGCCCCGTACCTATAATATTATCAAGAATTTCCAGGTGCCTCCAACTCTGCAGATGGACTTATTGGGTCAATGACCCAAGGGTACCTAGGCAGCAATAGTTAGAATCTCGGTTACACACATGGGTCTACCCAGAACATGTCCCAACTCGGATTTCAAATTCATCACATGTAGCAAAAAAATTTGACTAATAGGATGCCAGCGTATCACCAAGGAGGACCTTACCCTCTGGCTGAGGGGACCTAGTACGCAGGAAGAAAAACTGACGGAAGAACTCCCCCCCCCCCCCCCAACAACTAGGTGCAAACATGGGACAACATTATGCTTAGTACCAAGCACATAACCCACGTACGCAAAACAATGCACAGGTGAAATTTTTGTAGCCGTCCCAAAATCAACCACACCAGTATGTTAAGGAGAACTACCCTCCTAACGTGGTTAAAAGAAAGATAAAAAAAAACTCAAAGGGAACCCTGGATAGGGGGGAAACAACCAACAGTGCCCATTGCGATCCCAGGTTGGAGGTAACTCCAACCAGAATCAGAACCAGGAGCCAAGCAATGCCCAAAGGCAAGGAAAAAGGCCACCTCTATGAACAAATCATTCTTGTTCAATATGTGGTGAGTACGAGCACTATACTCATCACTGTCTCGAACTCCCTGATAATAAAAAGCTTTAGAGTAACCAAGGACAAGGAGGATCTTCCGAGACAACTGCGGTTATGCAAGAACCCTTCCCCCATCAAGGAATGGTCAGCACTCATCAGCAAAACCCTGATGATTCTAGGAAAAGCAACCATGAAATTTACATGTCTGGGGAAAAAATGTTTTTCCAAACTTGGAATCACAGCTAGGACACCCCACCAGACACCAGTACGTCAGGGGCTAGTACGATCGCATCGACTACACCTTTAACCATTCCAAATATTCCTTTGGAACCATTGGCAAAAATGGTAAAAGGGACTAATAGGTGAGAATTTAACTACAAAGCAGCCCACAGTTACAACATCGTAGACGATTTAGCCCATTCACCTACTGCTATGTTTGCTTTAGAGGCACTACAGTCATGCTCGAAGCAATGAAAAGCCCTACTTTCCGCATTAGGCATCGTCGACCCTCTCGACACACACATGATGGCTTTTGAAATAGACAAGCCACCCCTAGGCTTCCCTCCATGGTTGCTTTCCAGATACCAGTATCGGTACAGAATATCACCATTCACCGATGTGTCATTGACGAGGGTGCGTCCACATGCATCATGTCGAAAAATGTATGGCAGAAGTTAGGATCCCCCGAACTCAAACCTTCCGTCATCACACTCAGAGCATATGATAGTCGTCCCTCGACCCCCGTTGGTCTCTTCAAAAATGTACCGGTCTGCTTAGCCAACAAAACGGTCCACATAGACATCGAATTCTTGGACGCTCGTCACTCACTTGGATTACAATATACTCCTTGGGCGGAGTTACATGTATGCCATATCTACCATAGCATCCTCCATTTTCCGCACCATGATGTTCCCCCATGAGGATTGAATCATCACAATAGACTAGCTGATGCACACTGAAAAGTGTCCCTTGACCAACACAAATATGGTTCTACCCTATGTGGATACAACCACAGATGGTCTTTTACGGTATCAAGAATATGGCCCTGGCCAATTCAAACCATCTTCCATCCTAGGTTCATTCCTAGGAGATCCTCCTATTATCTATTAGGTATCGCCCGATGCCACAGGGGCCCTGGTATGCATGATGTCCACATCAAGCACCGAGGTTAGTCAGGACATGGAGTCAAGCAGTAACAACACTAAGGCATCAACTACTGTAGCCTCCCTAGTCTATGTTGCCTCCTAAAATCCTTTCCTCTACCCATCTCCTGGATTCACCTCCCAGCAGGTCTTGGCAACACTGGTATTACCCAATATATCATTGGCATTCCCAGTGTGGTATCTCCTTCCCCCTCTAGGAAAACTAGTTACCAACATTACTGCATTTGGGTTAAAGCCCCCTGGTCCCAAGGAGCCCCAACCTACCCAAGTAGTTGTCGAAACCACCCCTGCAAGGGAAATTCCCACTACGAAACCGGCGACCACGATAAATATAATTGCCAAGAAAGGAAAGAAAGTGGTGACCCCCACCATGCAGAGGGAGTCATCAGCCTGCGCTATATGTGATGTCATGGGACACCCTACTCACATATGCCCGAAGTTGGACAAGTTAAAACCACTCCTCGGCTGCGAGGTAGGCACTGCGAAACGACATTCCCATAAAAAATAACTTGCCACCAAAAGTACAGGAAAACTGCTGCGTACCAATCACACATGCGCCCTCTGTGACACCTATGGGCATTATACCCACCATTTTCAAGAAATACCACGGTATAGGGATGCCTTACACGCGATCGAGAAATCCTACCAAGAGGATCCCTCCATCCAATCTATTAAAGACGAGCCGCGTACCATCTTGTACTTACAAGAGGAGCATTGATACATAGAGCGACCCCCAGTAATGCCCATTATACGTTGCACCCTATGTGAAGAATGTGGTCACTACCTCGAAGAGTGTGCTGCATTGGAACTCATTCACAGATGGTACCCAATCGAAATAGTGTATTATGTGGGGCTACAGGCAGCCCAGTTCACCTGCCCGTTATGCGCCGAAAATCACCTATTAGAATATTGTCACTACATACCTCGCTTCCAGCTAGCCCTTCCTAGCCTATGCTCAGCCACAGTTCGTCTTTCCCAACAAGACGATATGGATGCTGAATCCATCGGCAGCTCCATCACCCAAGCGGAGGAGATGAGCGGGTCTATCATGTTCTTGTCAGTCAAAGAATAGCCTAGCAGGGAACCCATAGTTACCCGTATAGGCACTTCATGAACCCACCCGCATGCACATTATGCAAGCACACAAACCATATAGTAGCCTACTACCCTGACTTAGCAGCATTGCGATGATGGTACCTTGCCCATCCCCAAACTAGGCATGATGGGACCCCCATATCATGGACATTTTTCATGATATGTTAGGGTGATCATTATGACCGACATTGTACTTATGTCTCATGGATCTGTCCCACTATCGACATGATTAATTCCAGAGAAAAGAGGACAAGCGATCTCCAAGAATGGCATAAAAGATATCTTGTCGGCTCAACATCCCCACCACCGCGATGGTGTGTCAAGCCTGATAGACCACACACAAATCATCTAGACCCCAGAACAAGCCTAGGATAACATGGCGCCTATGTGATCCAAATTATCACCAGATCAACCAATGCAAAGAACTCAAACCCCTTGCAAATAGTCTGTGCATAATCTCGCCTCTCCTGCAAAACTTCTCTCTAATCAAGAGAAGATCACACGCACTTACTGCCAAATTTTCTCACACTTTCATCATACATTTAAGTGCACGCATATCCCCAAGCTGAGAGTGGCTAGAGCGGCATTAATTCAACCACCAACCAAAAAGGGAGGAAAGTTTCAACCTACAACGCAAAAATGGAAACAAAAGATGACCTGTTCTGCAACCAACCCTTTTGAAGCGTCCACATCTAGAACATCGAGTAGTGTAGATTCTCATACTATCTACTCTGTCAGCGCTATGATACCTTGCACCATTTGCACCAGTCATAATCACGCGCCAGAGGAATTTCTGTTACTACAAGTGTTCAAGCACCTCTGTGATAAAAATAACTTCCACCTACCGAGAATTGACTATCATAGTGGGAAAGCCTACCATCATCTCACGCAGGACTCTATTTCGGAGATCCTTCCCCCGCCGCATGCCAGCGACACAATTCATCACATATTACTTGTGTCATCTCATGCCCAAAACAGGATTTCAACAACCTCCCCATCACAGGAGTTCATCTTTATTCCTGTCACAAAATACTAAGGCACCTTACGCCTTTGCATAAATTTCCGCAAAATCCAAAACTTGCATACTGCCATTGAACTCCTTGATGACACCCAGCCTCTAGAACAATGCCTAGTACAACTAGAGCTAGTTGATGAAAATAGGTGACAATCACTGCAACACAATGAGGCACATAAGAAAAGGGTAAAAGCATCATTTTACCGCCACATCACCCCTCGCTCATTTACCGAAGGAGAGCTAGTCCTTCGCTATGATGTTGCAAAAGAAGCCTTAGGGCTAGGAAAGTTCGAAACGCTGTGGAAAGGGCCCTATATCATCAAACATTGCCTCCGGTAGGGGGGATACATCTTGACGGAACCGGATGGGACCTACCTCACTAACCCAGTTAACAGCCTTTAACTCAAGAAGTTTTACCCATAAGGGCCCCTGTAGCCTTTATCCCCTAGCGTTAGAGTACACATAAATTCCAATACCAAAATATTTTTGACGCAAAAAACATAAACGCGCTCAAAATATCACCATGGATCACCAACTTGAACCCTATTTTGGATTTGCTAATGGAGCATCGTCATGGTCTCAAAACTTAGTTGTAGCCACCTGGGTCATCTACTACCCTGACCGATCACCACTGTGTTCAAACGGCGTGTGCATCGGATCAACAACCAACAATCAGGAAGAATATGACGCTGTTATCGGACTTATGTGTGAGGCCCTCCATCAGGGCATCTGCCATATGCATGTCTACCTTGATTCCTATTTAGTGGTGTCACAGTTAAATGAAACATTTGAAACCAGAGATGCAAACCTATTTAGAAAATATTTGTGTGCCAGAAGATTAAGTAGACAATTGGATTATATTACATTCTCACATGTATCAAGGAATAAAAACCAAACAGTTGATTGCATAGCTAACAATATCCTAGAATGGAATGCATTGCGAACAAACCACCATACATAAAAAACCAAAAACATAGATATCCATCAGCATAACACAAAATGCATAAACCGAAATAGCTAGCACACCATGTAGAGCCGCAAAAAGATCTCATATATATATATATCAAAAAATATGTGTATCAGAGTACAAAAATAATATCACTCACCCATTGGCCAGCCCAAAAATACAATGGTCGTCAAAAATAAGGGAAGCATCCTCATAACAGGTGCTTTCCCTATGTACAAATCTACTCTAGGGGGGTGCCCCCTCAAGAGGAGCACTTGGGCCCACCACTGCTCCTGGTGCCACCACCAGAGTTGCTGTCTCCACTGCGATAGCTACCCATCGTAGACTAGGCCGATAGTCCCTCTCGTGGGCCATCACTGTCTCTAGCCATGCCTCCTAGAATTCATCCATAAAACCTCAAGCAGGTATCCCGTGGGTCAAACGGTCCACTCGACCCCGGATATCCTCTAGAACCTCCACCTAAGCCATAAGTATTGCGATGCGCACCTTAGCCACATCCGCACAAGCTCTCTTGGCTACTATCTCAGTTGTTGCCCTCATCAGAAGGTCCAGAACCATCCCCACCAGGTCCACCGGCACCCCCACCCGGTCCACCTACGGCACCTCCTCCTCGACCACCTGGCGGTCGTGGTAGAGGATTTTGACCCACCAGTTGGGCCACTGGGTGTCCCACCTCATCAACATCTACACGAATAACCGAAATAATGTCAGTGTCAATAAAAAACACTCAAGTACACAAAAAACTCGAGTAAATGCAGAAATATAACACATACCTATCGGACCCCAAACGTAAATGAAAGGGAGACCAATATCTAGATCACCCTGAGAGTCCATCCCCGAGTAAGGGTATGGAAAAAAAATCTATGGATTGGCCTCAAACCAGGCCTCCATCATGTCCTTCCAATAATGACCCACCATGCCACCATTATCGTGTGGCATCACCGGAGCCCACCTCCTCATGCATGGCTCCCTCGGGCCCCTAATAGGTGCAACCGCCACGGGCCTCAGCAGCACGACCGTATCGTACACAATCTTGCATAAAATTCTAGTGTACGCAAATGATTTGGATCCACGGTGGACCCTGTTCAGTTGCGACACCATACCATCATAGAAGAAGCGGGAAAAATTGAAAAAATGCCCATTCCTTAAATGGCATAAAACTCCCACCTATGGGCCCGATGCCCTATGTGGCACAAACGACCCCGCCAGTCACACAATGATGGCCATAGCACACCGCTCGGTCACATATGTCACTGATGCGATATTGATGCACCTCTCAGTAAGAGGCACACCATCGCAATGCCTCCTCCGGAACCTGTCCAGGTTCACTCATCCTACAGGAAGTGGATACCTCAGTGCCTTGCCCTGAGGCAGTGATCCAGTCACAAAGTATATCTCCATCTCTGGATGGATAATCAAGTTTGTCCCCCTTAGGACAAACATGTTGCGCCTCCTCTTCCAATTTTGTATGATATAGTGTAACAATCAGTCCTGTGACTAAAGGAACTCATTTTCAGCAAATTTTAGGGGGTCCCATGGGGCCAAATAATGGCACGCCCCAACATTAGCAACTAGAGCGGTCCGGATATCAGGCCAATATCGTTCTCTCCACACCAACCTACCAAGAAACAGGCACCCATTAGTATAGAGGAGAAACATCATAAGGGACAGCAAAAAACCCAAGTTTGTTCAAAGACACTTCCCTTGCACGCTTGTTTCGTTCACAGGCGCACCCTTATGCACAAAAAGTAAGGAACAACGCACCTTCATGTGGCTCTACCTTGAAAATAGGCACAAGGGGGGCGCCTCTTTTCCTATATCACCCGTTCAATCTAGGAAAAAAATCACCTTTGAGGCTGTACAAACCTAATCTGTATGGCCCCCGACATCACCAAACTGAAAAATTGAAATGCAGGACGTCATGGAAGTTACCTCGGCATAATATCACTAATCACCGGTACACAGGCTGACCACAACAGCAAGAAAGGCTTTGTTATCACCTCTGATCTCCCAAAACTCAGCAAGTACAAATGAATAGGATCAGGGCCATAATCCCATATTTATTGCCCTTTTCTAGAACTTCGTACGTCCATAATAGGAGATCAAAAGGTCCGTTCTGCAAACCATAAGTTGCACCATCATCAGTATACCATGACAAGTGAAAGCGATGCCCCACATTCTCTTTCTAAATAAATGTTTTTTCAAGCGTCGGAAGGTATGCACCCTCACAACTTCCTTTCCAAAATTAATTTTTTTCAATAATATTGGATGAAAAGAAGATGCTTTCACTTGAGGTAGTTGTTTTTTGCAGGAATAACCCCTAAACCATTCACAACACCACCGACTGAAAGTTCTGGAGTAGGTATCATTCTACCCTCAGCATGATAGAGTCCCAGAAAACTTTGCATATCCTAACATCATTTCTCCATCAGAAATAAACCATAGGGTCCTCATACCCAACCACGTTTATCGTCACCTCACCCTGCATATGATAAACGTCTGCGATGGTCGGTAGAGCTTCCCCTCCATGGAAATCGTCATCCAGAAGTAGACCATACATCACCCCACAAGTGACGCGATGGCCATACCATTTTAGTCTGGGAAGCACGTCATGCCCATCCACATATCATGCATAAGGTCAAGTTCACCATTTAAACTCAACCCCCTTCCTGGATGATCAGGTTGTACAAGCATAATAAAATCGCACCTCCATGCACCACATTTGGCCCACCATACCTCCATCAACATAAACCCATCTGCAACATCTTCTACTTCATCAACCCAACACATGAGACCAACCAATGGGACCACTACCCCTAGAAAAACACCATCCTCACATCGTCAGTGAGCAACCCTCTTTCATGTTTTGGGGTACCAATCTCTGTGTTTTGTACAAACCAAACCCCATTATTTTATTATGTTACTAAGTGTACAAAGATCGTAAATGATGCCCTTCGCCACTTCGCCCTCATATTTCACCTTTTCTCCCATGGCAGCAGTACCCCATTTCCCTTGGTCGAAGTATTTCATCTCCCCCATGCACGCACCATTACGATAGTCATATCCGGTTCATACCCACCCTGGAGGTCCTACCGACTCCAGGGACTTTTCCCTACAAAAATACCTATGACTGTCGCCAATCTGCTCAAGTATACTTCGACCTCGGGCCACTAAATTCCTATCATCCGTTTTCAGTTACCGCTCACCAACATGCCTATGTTAAACCCATTATGGTTCGATTAAGGGTTCCTTTTTTTCAACATCAACACCTCTTTTCCAAAAAGGAAGCAGTACCTTGGATGACCCCTCCCCATGCAAAGGGGTATCCTTGGGTGGCACTATGGGAGACGTCATTGTCAATAGATGTCATCGATCCTCTTGACATTCGACTACAACAAAATATTTCATGTCACGATGGTATCGTACCTTGCAACCATTGCACTTTGATCAAGATCCATTGAAGACCCGTGACTTTATAAGCATCTCTGACAACAATGCTAACACGGGAAGGTCCCAGCAAGTGCATATGCGTACATTGCGCAGTAATATGCCATACCAATATTATGCATATGGGTACCACATTCCACCTATCGTCAAAGAAAAGCACCCCTGAGGGTGTCAGTAATCGTCGTCAACAACCACCAACATCACTACCATAGTAGTGACACAGAAATCACATGTATATGTCAATTTCTTTTAACTAGCCATAGCATCACAAGCATGGGACATGCCCGCCTCGTTGAAATTTTGCAAATATGTTGTATATTTTGTCTGCTTGCAGGGGGTCCCTTAGGCCATGGTTATCTCAGAAATGGTGCAAGGAGTTGTCTATTCCAAAAGTACATGCGAGCCTCTCTCTCTCTGCGTACGATACAAAAAAGAAACTATAATGTATTTTGGCTATACAGTTCTTCCTATACCTCACACATTAGGGGGGAACTGTTAACACTAGAAAATCGTACAGCAAAAGACAACATCAATTAATGTCGAGCCCAAGGATTTACAGGACAAGAATACATTATGGAATCAAGAAGTATTTAAAATCTATAAGGTTTTGAGAAAATCAAATTTGAACTAGTCATAAATGCTCAAAAGCGCGCTTTTTCCTTCGAGAAGAGTGCCTTCTGCGCGCCCTTTTGCCCGAAAAGCGCGCATTCCTGGAAATGGAAAAAGTCACTTTTTGGGATCACTACAAGCAAAAGACAGTTACTCCTTATTTCAAAGCCGCCTAAGGATAGCCACCAGTGCCTCCTTAGAAATTATGTGAGCACACAAAATAATATTTGAGCACATAACAGAATCACACCTCTCCCTTTGGTCACCATCCATCATGTACCAAGGGAGGGAAGGAGGATTTGAATCTCACCTATATAAACCCACCAAGAGATGAAAAAATGGTGATCACAAGGTTATGCTGGCCAAAGTTGCCCAAGCAACACCACCATTGTGTGTGACCCAAGGAGCTGGAGCTAAAGAGGACTCGATGGTTGGCCACCCAACATCTTAGTCCACCACAGTAGAGAGAGAGAGTTAGACTACGTCAGAAGGCAGAACTTGAAAGAAAAACATCCTTGCATCGGGACCTAGAGCCATTGCCTAGGGGCCCTTTGGAAAGTGGGTAAGATTTTATTTTATTCCAAGCATTCAATAAGAAGAGGCCATCAAGCCATCATTTGCATTATTACTGTTTGGAACTCTCTATATAGCTTCTTTTGTGTTTTTAGTTTTATTTTTTTTAACTAGAGCATACTTCAACATATTATTTCATTTAAGTTTTATGATTTTGAGCTCCCCCCACATACTGCATGTTACCAATAGTTTAGAGAGTAGACCACACTCTCTAAGCTCATGCGATTTTGTACACCCGTGTGTCGAATCCACCACAACACCTATCAAAGTGGCTCATTTCAAAGGAATTTATCTCTCTTTTATTCTATTTTTTGAGCTAGTTTCATCACATTAGATATCAAAGCTTTGGATTGTAGGGTTTCGCTGCTTGAAAAAAGTCATCGTGGAATTTTAGCTATCACATTTTTTATAAGAAAAAAAACCCATTTGTGAAGAAATCCAGAGGAATGTCCTATAAAAATTTTAGATCTTGTTTTGAAATATTTTCGTAGATATGATATCTGGAAGGTAGTGTTTTTGGAGGCTCCCGAATTTCATCTCAAAGAGGTGACCTTTGGAAATTCGTCATAACACCCTCTCTCTGTGCATCAGATTAGAATTCTGTAATAAGTAGCCTAAATCACACGGACTCTAGTTTTCTTTCTATCAATTTCAGAGCCGAAGGAGGAAACAGTGACACGCGGCATGTCGTACAAGTTCTCTCTACTAAACGAGTACATAATTATGTCATTGTGGGAGATTGGGCATAACTTTTCCTTGAAGAATCCAAATGAGGTCATACATATGGCATTATAAATAATATTCAAAGGGCTACTAAAATACTGAAGATAAAATCTCGGTGATCTGAAATTACAGAGATACATCAGTTTCAATATCAAGCTCCTCAAAAGTAACAAAAAGGTGTGTATTTTTGGGGAATTGCAAAAGTATTGCTTGAAAAATCAGTTTGAAGTGACTCCATGGGCATATTGAAGTATAAATATCAGCGTTGGGTTCTAAAATGCTCCCCTAAAAATAATTCAACACCCATTAAGCCCTTAGAAGTATCTACTATGACTCACGAAGAGGAAGAAGTGCAACATGATATATCAAAATTACAAGAGAAAGTGCAACAAATTTCTCTCTCGCAAAATAGCAACAAAATGAAATGGAAGTTTTGAATAAAGGCATGGAAGTTAAGATGGATTGTTTGAAGAAAGGCATGGAAGCTAATATGGATGGTTAGAAGAAAGGCGTGGAAGCTAAAATGGATGGATTGAAGAATGGAATAGAAGCTAAGATGGATGCCATGGAAGCTAATATGGATGACATGGAAGCTAACATGGAAGACATGAAGAATGATATAAAATAAGAAATGGAATGCTTGAAGGTAGTTTTAACAAAGTTGATACAATAAATGATTCATAATGGGGAAAAGGTAGTATAGGAAACTCATGATGAGAACAAAATAAATGTTAATTTTTATTTCATAAACTCTAATGTTGGATGGAAGACCCACCATATTCCAAATATGGATATGAGGAATTTTGATGGCAAGGATCCTATAACATGGATACTGTATATGGAGCAATATTTTGTTCTCCATAATATGGAAAACATAAAAAAGGCATGCATTGCAGCTTTACATTTACAAAAAAATACATTTGTATGATGGTGGAGCACATTGAGGACTTCCAAAAATTGAATATAAGGGTAAATAATATTCCAGAGGAAGACATGATTGATGTCTTCATATCGACTTTAAAGGATAACATCCAAAATGAGGTTCTCCTTTGGCAACCTGATTCATTGGAGAAGTCATTCAGGTTGGCAAGAAAAATTGAAAGTAAAACTATGGTGACAAGAAAGCCTACCATTCACATCTATAAATATGGAAGTCTTGATACTCATAGAATTCCACAACCTATAAGGCTGACACCATATTAATTGGAATAAAAAAGAGAAAAAGTGCTTTGCTACAATTGTGATAGCAAATACACTAAAGGTCATAAGTGTGATGAGAAGAAATTATTTTACATAGATTGTGAAGAGGAGGAAGAAAATGAACAAGAAACTTCAAAGAAGAGGAATTACACTAGGAACCAACCCTGGAGAAAGAAGAAATAAGTCTGACCATATCCTGTAATGTATTCGAAGGAATTACTACTCGTCAAACTCTCAATATGGAAGGTCATATCAAGAAGAAAAATGTAATAGTTTTGATTGATTCAGGTAGTACCCATAATTTTATTCATTGTAAGGTAGCCAAGGAATTGAATTCCTTCCTATACTTAGCACTAGTGTCAAGTGATGGTTGCAAATGGAGGGACTATAAATTTCTCTCGAGAATGCCATAGTATCAAGCTAACCATGGGGTAATATTCATTGAATAGTCCAATGCTTTCCATTCCAATGGGAGGTGTTGAAGTTGTACTAAGAGTACAATGGTTACAATATTTGGGCATGGTAGCTTTTAATTTTCAAGAACTTTTCTAGAAATTTTTTTCAGAAGGAAAATAAATTTAATTATGGGGTATTGCAGGGAATATGGGAAAGATGATAAGCTCTAATGTCATGAAAAATCTTCTGAAGAAATAACAACGAGGCGTAATTGAATAATTATGCTCACTAGAAGTTCCAACATCAAAATCATCTATTTCTCCAGATCTCCAAAAAGTCTTAGACAATCATTCCAAGGTGTTTGAAACTCCCAAAAGACTCCCACCTATTCATGATCATGATCATGCTATTCATTTATTTCTAGGAAGTGTTCCTACAAACGTCAGGCCTTACAGAGATCCTTATGTCTAAAAGTGCGAAATTGAACGTATGATTGCATAAATGTTAAAGGTTGGTATAATTCAACCTAGTCAAAGTTCTTTCTCTTCTCTAGTAGTATTGGTGCAGAAGAAGGATGGATCATGGTGCATATGTCTAGATTATAGGGATCTCAATAAGCTCACTATTAAAAATAAATTTCCCATTCCTCGAATGATGAATTATTGGATGAATTACATGGAGAAATTTATTTTACCAAGTTGGATATTCGTTCAAGATATCATCAAATTAGAATGAAGACTGAAGATATTATGAAAACAGCATTTCGAACTCATGGGGGTTATTATGAATTTTTGGTCATTCCTTTTGGCCTTACCAATGCACCTTCTACATTTCAAGGGTTGATTAATTCCATTTTTAAACCCTTCCTTGATGATATACTAATCTACAACAGGGCTTGGAAGGAACATGTTCAACATGTTGACATGGTGCTCAAAATATTGGAGGAGAAACACTTATATGCAAAAACCTTCAAATGTTTCTTTGGAGTACAAGAGGTGGAATATCTGGGTCATATTGTATCTCAGGAGCGTGTTAAGGTAGAACCTAACAAAATTAAATCCATCAAGGAATGGAATGTCCCCACAACCATAAAGCAGTTGCGAGGATTTCTCAGGTTAAAAGGGTATTATCACAAGTTGTTAAGAATGATGGGAGAATAGAGGCACCGTTAACAACATTATTAAAGAAAGATGCATTTTCATGGACTCCTAAAGCAACTAAGGCCTTTGAAAATATTAAAGAGGAAATGTGCTTAGCACCATTCTTAGGTATGCCAGACTTCACAAAACCCTTTATTGTGAAATGTGATGTCTCAAGAAATGGAACTGGTGTTGTTTTAATGTAAGAAGTAAGACTCATTTCTTTTGAAAGTCATCCAATCAAAGGAAAGTATTCGAAGAAAGCTATTTACGAGAAGGAAACATTAGAAATACTACATGCACTAAGGAAACGGTGACTTTACCTAATGGGAAGACACTTCAAGGAAAAAACTGATCATGATTGCCTTAAACACCTTTTGGAACAAATACTGTCTTCAGAAGAGAAAAAAAAATGGGTCACAAAGATGTTGGGTTATGAGTTTTAAATCATCTACAAACAGGGAAGCTAAATGTTGTTGTAGATGCACTCTCAAAAAAGGATGAGGAGGTGGAATCATTTATTTCTACCATTTCTATTATCCAACCAGATTGGATAACCGAAGCAAGGGAGGAATGGGAGAATGAAGAAGAAGTATGGACACTCATTCAAAATTTTTAGCAAGATCCTAGTACATCTGATATATTTAGTTTGAAAAATGATTCCTTATGGTATAAATATCGCTTATATATTTGTAATAATTACCAAATAAAACAAAATATTCTTGTGGAATTGCACACCTCTCTTGTAGGAGGACACTCGGTATTTTTAAAAACTTATCACAAGGTGAAGAAAGAATTTTTTTGCAATATCGTTAAATATGATATTCAAAAGTTTGTGGAAGAATTTTTTTTTTCCAGCAAAATAAAGTTGAGACAATACAGACCCTAGGTTTGCTACAACCTTTGCTCATTCCAAGTCAACATTGGGAGGAAGTTTCATTTGATTTTATCACAGGTTTACCTAAGTCCGAAGGAAAGAGTGTTATCATGTTGGTTGTAACATCTTAGTTTCCACCAAGAAAAAATAAAAAATAAAAATCTATTTATAGAACTCATACTAATCACACACAATAAACTTTCTATTGTTCATCACATTCTGACAAATATCATTTGCCAATATTTTTAGTTGTTGTAATTTTAATCAATTTGGTTGTCAATTTCTCGTTCAACATTTCTTGTCAATTATAATTCCTTTGAACATGATTTTATATACTCATGCCTCTTTCATAATTTGAACATATACTCTTTGGGACTAAAATTCCAATTCAGTAAGTCCAATGAGGCTCTGCGTATATGAAACCATCGCATTTTATTTTACATGGAAACTTGTAGATTAATAGTTAAATCCCACCCTTAACTATTACTAACCAGTTCTTTTTCCATGTTAACTACTTCTCATTTTTCTAAGTCTATATCCCAACCATATCGATACTATCTTAGCAAGTTATGAATTATATCTACCCTTTGGATATATATAAATCTACATAACATAACTTATCCCTATTTATTGCATCGTTCTAAGTGATATCATTCCACAAAATTCGGACTTTATACATAACCCTTACAAAGATTTTACCTTACTATTCTATGGGGGTTTGCCTTCACATTTTTTTTTCACCCATAGTAGAACTATATACGAATCGAAATTATATTTTGATGGAGTCACATATGAAACTCTTTTCCATTTACATGGATTTCTCATTTACGTTTTAATGTTTGATTGAAGGTTTAATTTATAAGTGTCCTATCGAATGTCTACCACGTTATCTCGCAACATTACATTGCATTAACATATGGTAAGTAATTTCATGTTTTCTCCACATCATCACTATTAACCCAGTCAGCAGATATGAACTCACTCTGGTATTTACTACTGGTTAATGCGACTTCATCTTTTAATGATTGTACACCACCCCTCTGTATATAGATTTCCTCGGGATCTTATGGAATTAAATTGACTGTACACCATCACATGGTTCATCTATTGCCTCGTAAATGGTGATTAACATTTCAGCAACACTGGAACCTCTCCATCGTTGGATTTCCTCCATCTGGACTATGTGGATCTTCTCGAAAATGGGTTTAGGGTTTCATTTAATCGTTTCGGTTCCTAGGTCTGTCCTTTCACATCCTTTGTCTCTGCTATGCATTTCGCTTAGTCTATCTGTTATTCCATTTTCTTCTTGGCTCTGTAATGACTGTCGTTTTCATGATGTGGTGAGGTGAGAACTCCATCTATTTCTCAGAGAATTCACTTAGGAGTCTCGTAAGATCGCTCAGGTAACACGTTTTCCTTACATCGTTTTGAATTCCCCACTTTGTTGATTTATCTTGAAGGGATGGATGCCATATTTTTGTTTTAATTTCCTTGTATATCCTAGTCTGCAATCTCATAGTTATTTCATTTGTTGTGTTTAACTTAAATTGGTAATTTTCATTATATTCTAACGCATTTTCTTGAATTAACCAGTGTTATAGAGATGAATCATCCCTTAACTCACGACATTCCTCTCCGTAGAGTTTTGGTTTGTTGTCATATGAAAAACCACAACTTCGACCAATAAGGCCATTACACAGTTAAAAGCTCACTGTATATACTGCATTTCTCAACACGTTTTACTCCTTCTCTTGGTGTTTACGAGTTAAGCTTGGAATGTGGTTTGTTTTATTTTAGTCAAACAAATTTGACTTATTTTTTTAATTCACATGTATTAATATAAGATTTCTTTGTGGTCTGTAGGTGAATGAAATCATGGGATGCTTCACGTTTTCCATTTCAATCCCTAGGGTATTCCCCTTGTCGAATCACCCTCTCCTACAGGTAATTTTCTCTTCTTTATTTTTTTCTTTCTCTCTTACGCTTCTACATTTGCGCTCTGGCCATCCTCCCTCAGCTTGGGCTTTACTGAGACTTCCATAGGGTTATGGATTTGTGTAGTAGACTTTTTCAATTTCTGTGGTAGCATTTTAATTTGTTAATTGGGAAACTCATTCCCATTTTCCGGAAAACTAAATTGGTTATTATGTTTTACTTATAAGTTTCGATTTCTCATCCAACATTCTCATAGAGATATGTTGTATCTTTTAATTCCCAATTGTATAGTCTGTGTAATGATAGTAATTTTGTATTCTGGTATTATTAGTATGTGTAATTATAGTAAACTCCTTCTTAGGTAGGTTTTTCTACTGGTTTTATTTTGATTTATTTCACTGACATACTAATACCTTTAATTATTTGCAAATGGTACATCAATTATCATTCCTTACAAGTCCATTTCCTCTTGTTACTAATTGTGAATTTTAAGGTAAGAAGTCCAGGATTTAAATTAAATGTATTTCTACTTAGGATGTACCTCACGTCCTTCCCTGTAATAACTAAATTTCCTCTTGTTATTGCAGGCTGGATTTTCCATCTCTATACCTAAGATAATTCTTTATCCCTCTAGTTTTAAAATCTATTATTTCCTTTTATGTTTATATTCATGTGCCAAAACTAATTCATTGTTTTCTATCCTGTGCAGGTACTCTCTTCATCTAATTTGTTTTGAATATTTCTGATACCATTTTCCTATCAAATCATAAATGTGGACTTTTCCTTTTCAGGTTGGACCAGTAACCCATTTGGGGATTTATGATATGCTATCTACATAATTTCCAAGAAGATTATACATTTGATTATATTTGGGACAGAGTTTCCCAATTTGTAGAATTGAGTTAGACCAAGGTTGAGTTGGACTATGTAACTGTATGGATTTATATCCTTAAACTTACAATCTCCGTAATATATTTAAAAAACTCTTTTCTCCTTAATTGATGTTATGTTTATAATTCAGATGCAATATGATTCTTAAATTTGTATTTCAGTTCTAGTAATAATGTATGAGTTCCTCCATGGAATATATTACTGTCACTATCTATTATGTCTCAGTTCTATTATTACATTATTTAGTTCTACTACCATATAAAACTTACTTGAATGTCCTAGTTTCACATTGACTGTCATGCATATTTATTTTCATTCTATAGTAGTTTATTCACAAAATTTCCTGATTTGTAAAATAATGCTAAGACAATCATATGATTCAAGATAAATTTTGAGAGTTCACCTAACCTCAGATTTAAACCTTCATTAAGGTTTAGACATTCTGAGAGTTAGTACTCTTCAAATTATTGTCCGTACAACCATACGGAGAAAGTCTATATTAATTATAACTACTCTCTTAAATGTAGATATCTACGAGTTCACTGCAACTTAGTATTTTTAACATTTCCTTCATATACAACATCTACTCTTGAACATATTTAGTCATGTCTATTACTACTAATTTACTTCCCCATAATAATAATAATAATAATCAAATTATAATTTAAAATTAATTAGCTAGTGCATACCAATTAAGGTAAACTAGTTTCCACGCAACCTATGACCTCTTTCTCCATAGCTCCCCCTGAGAAGAGATCAAATCTTCCAGCAGTAGACAACCTCTTGTATACCCAGAATTTTCTTATTTAAGCCTGCTTTCCCATCAGCTTGTTTCCTTAACTGCATCCAGTTAATCAGGATGATGTTTTCCTTTTTGCCTAGGCTTTCCTTTTGTTTCTTCCACAAAAGTACTTTAAAACTAGCTCTTCCTCTTTCTATTTTTATTCCACCTCTTCCTAGTAACTTTCCTCTTTACTCGGGTAGATTTTTAGATTTTTATCTCCAATCTAAAATTCAATATTTTATTTATTTTCTCAAAGGATTTTTGGAAAATTGGGAAAGTCTTATCAACCTAATCCATCCTCATGGATTTGGATTCCTGATCTCCAATCATAATCTAGAATTTTCACCATTAATTCCATTTTAATTTTATTAAATTAAAATAATAAAATAATTCCATAATAATTTTTTTCTTTTGGGTCCACTTTACCCTTTAGGACTATTCAGCTCACTAATAAAAGCAGAGAAACTGGGGACATTATAGTGGTAGTTGATAGACTTACCAAGTATGCATACTTTTGTACATTATCTCATCCATTTAAAGAAAGTACATTTGCTACTAAATTTATGGAAAAAATTCAAAACCTGCATGGAAACCGAAATATTATTGTAACCAACAGAGATCCCATTTTCACTGGAAATTTTTCGACGTTATTATTTTCTTATTTGGGTACTCAACTAGCCCATAAATCATCTTATCTGATGGGAAAACTGAGATAGTGAAATGTTTGGAAGAATATATTTGTTGTTTTTTATCTAATAAATAAACACAATGGGTCTAGTGGTTACCTTTGGCTAAATGGTGGTACAACACTTCATTCCACACCACAGCAAAAATAACCCCATTTATGGCACATTATGGATATCATCCATCGTCCATAACATCATCTTTAAGAGAAAATTCTAAGGTTCAAGCAGTGGAATATAACATCGAGCATCAACAAAAATTTCACCAACTCGTAAAGAATAACCTGAATTTGGCACAAAATCGAATGAAACAACAGGCAAATCAACATCGCAATGAGAGAAGTTTTGGTGTATGAGTCTGGGTATTTTTATGGCTACAACCATACAAACAAATGTCCCTCAAGCAAGCCAATAAGGATAATAAATTATCGCCAAAGTAATATTGTCCTTACAAGGTGTTGCAAAAGATTGGTACTATGGCATACAAATTGGAGCTTCCTACTTCTTCTCGAGTGCACCCAGTTTTCCATGTTTCATGCTTAAATAAGATTATAGGTGACAAAATTCCAGTTCTAGGAATATTGTCAGAACTTGATGAGGAAGGTAAAATCATATTGGAACCTGAAGGACTCACTGAAACAAGAACTTGCAATCTACAAAATCGATCAATGTCAGAGTATGTCATCAAGGGGAAGAACTTACCCATTGAAGATTCCACATGGGAGGATGAAAATTTTATAAAAAAACATCTAGAGCTACTCAAGCATTTTTTAAGGAGAGGGGAAAGTTAGGTTGCTATATTACTAGTGTATTCCCTTATTGTTGTTAGTGTATCCCCCTTATTGTTATTTTTGTACCCCTGTAGTCCCCATATTGTTATTATTGTGCCCCATAAAACCCCACTATTGTTATTGTTGCGCCCTTACATTATTATTGATAGGTCAACTATATTGTGATCCCATGGAATCCTATATATAGAAAGGAGGATTATTCATTTGAATCATCCAACAATTGTTCATTTATTTAATGTAAAGGAGTTTTCCCCCTCGAAGTAGTTGATTTCTAAGGCGTTGATCTCTCTTTTCTTCTTTTTCTTGGAGTTGGTTTCATAACAAAGCTTAATTTGTTCAAGCTTAATCCTGTCTCAATTCCCTTGGTTCCCATTGACTTTCCCCCATACAATCTCCACCCTCGGGAAAAAGGATCCCTTCCACCTGAAATCTTTGACGGTTTGGGATCAGCCTTGGATCTTTTGAGGCAACGAAAATGGGGAGGTCGTAAGACTAACATTTCAAAGGTACAAATTAAATCAAAGTTGGATATTGCATATTGAAAATAGTGATCCCTAGAAGGGGCGCTTTTAGCAACGCAGTCCCCTGTCATAGTGTCCAAATTATCTTGTTATCTTTCAGTTATCGTGGCTTTACTATAAGCCATAAAAAAATAGACCTAAAATCACTTTTTATGTGATATAATCCTAATGTAATTATGCCTCAGGAAACCGTGGGATTAGGGGATGTTATTTGTCTCTCGGTTTGTAAAATGATTTATGGTTGGTAATTTGTTTCTATTGATGCGAAAGGTAGATCCAGTGGTTTAGTTTTGGGTATGAATGAAATTCGTTTAAAGTTTTTAAACTCTTGGAGTTCATATTCTATTTTGGGGGTGGATGCCTACTCATCAGAGCTCTATTAATTGTTCTCTCTGGTTAATATCTATGGTCCTTCTTAGGACATGGCTTCTTTATGTAACATCCTTCTAGCTAAGTTCTTTATGAAATATTCAAATATGGTGGAGGAAGGGGGGGGAATCTTAATTTCTCCTTGGGCTTATCAGAGACTTGGGATCCCCATGAACAAATAGACCATATGGAATATTTATTCTTGGAAAATATATAGGATGGTAACCTTATTAATCTCCACTTGATAAAATTGGGCCCAACATGGAGGAACTGTCGAGTCGAGGAGGTTGGGGTAGCCAAAATATTTGATCATTTCTTGTTAACTGATAACCTTTTATCACATATTCCCTAATTCAGGTAGTGGGTGGGGTCTGGTGGGGATTCAAATTGTTTTCCCATTCTTTTGGAGGATAAAGGGTCTATTAACAAGCCTCGCGCCCATTTCACGTTCTTCTAGAGTTTCTTAAAAGAGGCCTCCTTTGCTCAGTTGGTTAAAGGTGTTTGGAGACATCTCGATAGTACTCAGGAAACCTCTTTGGCTTCGGCCTTCATGGATAATCTAAAAATATTGAAACACGAAACACTTTCTTGGGCTATAGCTAAGAAGACGATGGATGATGAGGATTTCAGGCTTATTGCATAAGAATTAGAAATTTTAGAAAGCCTAGAAATAGAGGGATATGAAACTAATGAGAAGAGAGAAAGTATCAAGCTCCTTCAGACCAAAAGGAAAAATATCTTAAACGATGGCGAGGAACAGTGGAGACTCAAAATCTAGCCTATTGGGCTTGCAACGGGTGATGAGAACTCTAAGTTCTTAAAAAAATATGTAGAGGGAAGGAAGAATACTAATACTATTTGGGAAATGGAGCAGGATGAGGGAGGTATAGCAAAATCCTTTTTTGATCTGGCTAACATGGGAAAGGATTACATCAAAAATATTTTTAAGGCTTCGGAGGAAGTCTCAACTACTGAGGTTATTAGAGTAGAACATGTTTTCCCAAATTATGTGGAGGAAGAATAAAATTAATATTTGATGTATTTGGTGACTAAAATTGAAGTCAAACGTATCCTAAAATAGATGCATAAATAAAAATTCCAACATGGAATGGCTAGACAGTGGAATTATTTCAACATTTTTTTGATCTAATAGGGGATGATATGTTTGGGGTGATGTAAGAATGTTGGAATATGGGACATATCCATGATCCTTTCAATTCCACCTTCATTTCCCTTATCCCTAAAACTGATGTTTCTACTTCTTTTGATGATTTTATACCTATGTCTCTCTGTAACTGTGTTTTAAAATTATTGGGAAACTTATTGAGACTGGGTTAAAGCCTATTCTGTCTAGGAACATTTAAAAGGAAGGATTTGGTTTCTTTTATGGAAGGAAGATTCATGAGGCTATAGGTGTGGCTTAAGAAACGATGCATAGTATTAAAATAAGTAGAAGGGAGGGAATTATTGTTAAAATTGATTTATCAAAGGCATATAATAGAATGACTTGGTTATACCTTAGGCTCCTATTGACCCATCTAGGTTTTTGTATTGGTTTTATTAATTGGATCATGAGATATATAAAAAAAATTTCCGTTGTAGTTATTATAAATGGGGTTGCCTTTGATTTTTTCCACAATCAAAGAGGGCTTAGACAAGGTTTTCCTATGTCTCCCTTTTAGTTTCTTCTTGCAGTTGAAGGTCTAAGTCAATTAGTGTTGGCCGCTAAAAGGAATTGAAATTGCAATTATCCTATTCATATCTCATCTAATTTTTGTAGATGATATTATTCTATTAAAAAATGGCTCCAGGGAAGAGTCACAGCAACTGAAGTCCTCCCTTTATTTATTTCTTCATGCAACCGGGATGTTCATAAGTGACAAGAAATCCTCAATTTTCTATGTTGTTTTTTCAAATATTGAAGTAGCTGGATTCAATCTATTTTTTACCTTTGACTCTTTACGTATGGGAGGAAACTTCAAATACCTTAGGATCAACCTAAATCCAGATACATACAGAAAGCGTTATTGGTTTTGGTTGATTGCAAAATTAGAAAATCATATTAAAACCTGTAGCTTCAAGTGGTTTTCTAGAGAGGGTGGATTGGTTTTAATCAAGTCATTGTTCATGGATATCACGATTTATTTGATCACTTTTACTTGAGTGCCTAAGGGAATTCAATCAAAAATCATGAAAATTTACATCTGGTTCTTGTGGGAAAGGGCTAAAGAGGACGTGGTCCTCCTAGGGGTTGCATGGGACAAAATTTCTCGACCGAAAGCATGGGGAGGATGGGGGATTAAGGAGATCCATTCCTTTTCTTTTTTTCTGGCGGAAAAATTAGGATGGTGATTGTTTTCCATGAATAATATTTGGATTGGGGTGGTGAAAAGGAAGTACATTGATCCAACACATTTGGATGATTAGATGAGGAGAGAAAATAAGAGATAATTGAACTGATCAATGATTTGGAAGGAAACTATAGATACATTGACCTTGGAAGAGGATGGTTTAGCTTGTCATGTTTTTAATGGTGAAAAAAATCACATTGGTGTGGGCCCTTTGGTGGGTTGTAATGAGGATTTTGCAATTTTGAGCGAGCTTTTTCTTTGGCTCAACGAACGTGAATTCACCTTTCTAAATCAGATAGAGAAAGAGACCTCTTCTATATTTTGTAATCAAGGCTGGAAAATGGTTGGGGACTTAATTATGGACCGTTTTTGGCATGGGTATTGGTAGAGATATATTGGTGAACTTTAGTGCACTAGTGTCAGACTCAAAGATCGCTTGGACTCCATGAGATAGGTTCTTGCCCCATTTGGAAGGTGCTCTCCAAAGTTTGGGTATATGTACTTAATGGCTAGGAAATATTATGGGGGACAAGAGTGGTGGTGCAAAATCCTTTAGAAACTGAAAATTCCAGTGAAATCTCAACTCTTATTCTAGTGCATCCTTACAAATAAATTTCCCTCTTGTGATAATTTGGATAAAAGGAAAAAAAAGGTCTTGGTTAACCATTTTTCCTTACAGTTCCCATCTTCCTCCAAGTTTTGGGCTGATAATTTTTCCTTTCTTGGGATAAGCCTGAAGTGGGAAGGGAAAAATTGCAAGGAAGCCTCACAATTTTGGTGTAACTAGACTACGAATTAAACCTTTAGAAAAATTCCTCTGATTATCTCTTGGTGTATTTTACTTGCACGTAATAAAGTTATTTTCCAGGACTGTACTGTGTCCCCTTCCTTGATTCTAGCAAAATGCTCTTCAATCTATGCTCTTATTCCTTCTCTTTCACCAACACATCCACAAAGGCTTATCAAGGAAGAACTGATCAGACCGGGCACTCTATGTGATTAATTTTATGGTGCTATTGATAATGGTGATAAATGAGGGGCAGGATTGGTAATTTTCCTTGATAAGGACAAATTTTATAAGGCTTCAGTTGGTCTTCATACAGGTTCCAACAATTTTACTAAGTTTCTCTCATTAAAGCTTCTTATGTGCTCGTTAAAACAACTAGGTTTGGGTTCTGTTCAAATCGGTTGCGACTCTATTAATTTTGTTAATTGGTTCAATCATTTATAGAGATGTCAAAACCATATTTTGATTCCAATTTTCAATAAATAATGCAATTAAAAATCAATTATTATCGTATCATTGTTTTCCATATATACATGTAACGAAACAACTTCGTGGACCTCCTTTCTAAGGAGGGTATACAACAAACATTGGGCATCTGGAGGATAGAGGAACATATTGATGGATTGATCTAAGTGTCGGATCAATTACCTTTTTGTTTACTAGAATTTCTCCTGCTTTACAGAGACCAATATTTTTATCACTATGGTTATATTATGAGCTAACCTTACTTTATTTTTACTTATGTATATTTTTTGTAAATGACAACATTTGAGAGACTATTCAGTAACTATATTTTTTGTATATTGAGTTGTTTTCCCCTTAAGGGGAGGCCCTGTTTTATTTTGGATTGTTTTTCTTGGACTCTATGGTAATGTTTCGAGTGGTTCTTTTTCTGGGCCTTGTATGTCGTGACATATTACCGACTCTTCTTGTAGCTTCTCACCGCTACAGAATGGGTTATGCATATACTATGCAACTTTGTATTATGCTAATATAAAGTTAGATTTTTCTTTGGAAAGAAAAGTAAGACATGAATGACAATGAGAAATGGAATATAAATTAAAGTATACTATAAAGTATTAATATGACATATACCTCAACATCAACAAATCCAATTCCATTTTTCCATAGAAAAGTAAGAAATTTGAACAATTTTTCATCAATGGGGTGATAATCGCCACTATGTGGCCAGATGACTTGTATAAACAAAGAAATAAAACATCACAGAAAACCTAATTAGGAACTTAGTATTCAACCTGGAATACAATGAATCAAATACAAAATTTCCTCTTAACTGTAAAATCAAGTAGCAAATTTCCTTTCTTATTTATCAAAAAACATTGTTGGAACATGAACAAATTGATTTATTCATTTAAAACATTCAAGGGATCTAGGATCAATTATATCATTAAAAAAATAGCATAATAAAAAAAGACCCAAAATGAATGACAAGATGTGGTGAAGTTTTAGACTCTTTACCAGATTGTTGTACTGCAATCATATTCGTTGAAGCAATTAGTAGCAACTGTACATAATGGTGCAAGAGTTGTGTTCCATATTTTCCCATGGAGTCTTGTTTTCCCCATGAAAAAGGAAAAAATATATATTCCCTTAGTCCACTATAACATAAAGTTTCATTCTTCACCCATGTTTCTTTATAATATTTTTTCAACAACACCTTTAATGTCATTTGCAAATCAAGAACTAAATACAATTACAATTATATTAAATTTTGACCCGTTTAGGATGTATAAGTACTCTAATATAGAGTAACCAAGTACAAACTGAAAACATACTTATAATAATAAGGTGCATGAGGCTTCATTAAATATTTAAACTTTAAGAATATAGAGATAATAAATAAAATTTTCCTAAATTAAAAAACCATAATAGTTTAATATGAAGTATCAACTTAATTAGAGAATTGGGAATTTATGGAGAGAATGTGAGAAATTTAATGCCACAAGACAATAGCCATCCAACACTTCCGTATGAGTTTACTAGAGTAAAATAAATGCATTACAAATTCTAAAGAGGCACACAATTCATCTATCCATAAATAATGGAATGCCAATGATGAAATTTGAAATAAACTTATAGTATTACAATCTCCTTGCAAAATGAAATGACAAGGTAATCCTTGATAATTGATTTCAAATGCATTAGATGAGCTTGGGAAAAATTTAGGAAAATTCATTTATCATAACAGGATCTGTATGTTGTGAATTCCAAGCCTTTCTTTTGTTCCAGCAAAATTCTTCATAGCATTAGTAGGTAGCTACACCATCTTCTTTTCTAAACATAGACACCCAACTATTGTCTTTGCATTTCCAAACATCTATTGAAGTAAAAAATATTGTCTCAAAGGCTTTTGTTCCCCATTTAGAGATCCATTTCAAATAACACTGGAAATCTCTCCCTCATCAACCCTCTTCACCATGTTCTTCACTTCACTTATTTCACTGTCATGCTGACTTTGTGGAACATACATAGCCTCTACCTCTGCCATGGAGTACTCCTCATCTTCTAGAATTTAAATGCTTCAAATAGCTTCTCGAAGAACACTCATCAGTGCTCCACCAATGATATCTAGATGCTATTTATAGGTTTTCTCCCCAGCAAAAAATAAACAATTTTCTATAGGCCTGCCCAAAACATCGTAGTCCTATCCAAAAGCACCAAAGACAACATAAGAATAAGAACCCCTACTAAATTGTTCACCACCTCAGTTTGTAGAAACAGATGCAATGGGGTCTGGCCTAGTATTTTCTCCAAATAACTTTCGGAGTATCATGAATGCATGTTTAGCATGATTGGAGGTTTCTAAATCTCGGCCATATATTGCAACCTTTCCAACTACAATAGTAATCAAAACTAGTGCACCAACTATTTTATTCAGATTAAAAAACATAAAAAATTGGACTCATTACTTTGTTCTCTCAGCAATTGCCCCAACATAATCCACACTCTCATCCAAAAAAACATTCGAGAATCCCATAAATAAATTGTTCAAGTCACCAAATCCAAGTTGTTGAATGGAGGCTAATTTCCAATCTGGAAGGGATAGTGAAAAATATATTGTATTTTCTTTTAAGCAATTGAGGGGTATAGTTATTATAACTACATCACGAACAACTATTTATTATTCTCAACGAAAATTTTGACCTCTCTCTCTATTCCATCATGTGACTTTGGGTCCTTCGTAGAGTATGAAATATATGTTACAACATTTCCTAGATAAACATTAAGACCTTCAATTAATGCCTCCATAATAGTTCTATAACCTCCTTTAATCATACAATAAGCTCATCCAAAACCTTTGTAAGCATCATCCTGATTCCAGTAAGGGAGTGAAACCAAAATAAGTTCTATTGCACAACCATACTAAAAAATAGAGAAATGCCAACCCATAACTCATCTCTCAAGTCGATTGAGGCTTTGTTATTCCATTCTAGAATTATCAGATAAATTTAGTTTATCAGGTTGATATTCCATGTTAATTCCATTTTCCATACCTGCAACTATTAAAATGTTGCTTTCAGAAATTGCCTATATGCTAGAATCAATTTCTGCACTCAATGACTCTAAGTCTCCTATTGAGGAATCCAAAATTTTGATTTGACAATCAGAATTGTTAAGAAGACCTTTAATGCTTGCCAATTATGAACCATTTGAGCTTGATTGAGTAATGCGTCGCTTTTTTTAGAGCATATTCTAACCCCTCATCAAGAGAAATGTGCATCACTAAATCTCCATTCTAAGAAATAAGAATAGTCATATCATCAAGTGGGATGTTATACTCTACTTCAAGTGCCTCATCTAAGGTGGCAGGAAATTTTGACCAGTCACAGAATCATATAGAGTGTAGTAACTATTTAGCAATGTCAACTCGTGGCCAATATGTGTATAAAGAAATGCATATGGATCTAGTTTTCTTTCTATTTCCACATATGCGTCAACACTATTAATAATTATATCACCTAGATCCACTAACACTAAAAGTGCTGAAAATCTATATAAATTCTTCCATAGACCCTACCTCATGCTTTCAAAAGAGTTACATGACAATTTAGCCACTGCAAATTCCTAGCAACTACTAGCTCAAAAGGCCTTGCACTAATAACAATTATCCTTTTCTAGGTTTCTGAAACAGAACTTCCATCATTGGATTCTTGTTTATCAATTTTTTAGTCCACTTGCAAATCATGCTTACGAAGATTATGCAAAACCTTTGCGTTGTCAATATCACTAAACTCATCTTCACCATAATATTTTTTTATTTGGTCCAAAGCATAATGAAATTTGAGTAATGGATCCACTTCAATTTTTACCCCATGATCCTTTCCTAAATCAAATTCATTTTTAGTCCCACCCGAGCCAAAAATGTCTCTTGTTCCTAGATTATCATCTTTGGGGGAAACAACAGATTCAAATTCCACCTCATTTTTCACAATAGATCTTCTTACAATCCTCAGTTAAATTCCTTGATGTATTAGGTATAACCATAGGGGCTCTGTCTATTTCCATAAGAGAAATACCACATTCTTCATTATCCATTTTATTTGATTTTTTTGACCAAGAGCAGTTCTCTGCAAGCTAGTTTCTCTTCACATCTTCCACATTAAGCAACATTGTTTGGTTTTCACCTTCTACCTAAATTTGATTCTTCCCAGGTGAAATTTTTTCCTCAGAATCATTAATTTGACCAAGAATGAAAGCTACCTCCTCTTCTCCATTAATCACTTTGTCACCACAATTTTTTTTCTGCATTCTCTCTTTTTAAAGCTTCATCTTTGGCTCAAAACCATCTTTCATTTTTTTATTTTTCACTACAACACCAACTTTTATAGACCCCTGCAGTAATAATCATGTACATTGTGAGCCAAAAATTCTCTTCTAATTAGATTTATTTTTTAAGGTTATAACATATACATGGAAATACATTAATGAATACCAAAGATCAAACTCGTTTGAAACAAGACACATGGAGTAAGTTTATCAAGAATTTTATCATAAATCAAAGAAGAAAATAAATTTTCAAATAACTAATAAGATGACACCAAACAAGCGTAACAACAAGAAATATAGTGTATTCATAGGCTAACCTTTCACAACTTAGTTTTTCAATTTAATTTTTAGCTCAATTGTTTATTTTGGTAACACCAACTTAGGTTATTACACATCTACAAGAGACTAAGACTAAGGACATTTCATACTCCATTGTCCCATTCATTATGTGATGAAAATGGGGTTCTAATTCCTATTCAAGGATCAAAAAACTCATTTTTGACCTTCTTCCAACATTTAAATTAGATATTCCTATCTTTTTTCATGTGGGAGACCCTTAGGACACATATTTTTTCTCGATGCTCCCATCTACTAGAGGCACCATGTGGAAATCCAACTACAACACCTTCTCTGATTCCAAATCCATGAGACCTCAATGGATGACATGCTCTTCTTCTCCACCCTCTTGAGTTGCACCATAAAAATTTCATCTCATATCCTGATATATTTCATGTCATACCAACAATTATTCAAGTTCATCTAGACCCCATTAGTGAGATGCATCTTCTAGGAGAAAAAATATTTCACAAGTTCAACTAGTCATCCATCTATCCAGGATTGATTTTGTACAACCTTGGATGTTAGTAGAGATGTATATACAATGATTTTTGACTTGCAGGGGGAATATAATTCTGATTTTTCCTTCAAAATCCCAAACAATAGCTCCAAGATTTCATGATCTTATGTTCCTTGTACCCATGTACCTAAAATTTCTCCTCAGGTTTTAGCTCTTTTTTCAATTAGGTGACATTTTCCTATTTTAGGTTTTTTTGTCTCTTGAAATAATCCTTTACTAATACCATGGTTTGAAGAATACACTTTCTAATAAATTCCATCTTGTTCAGTACTGAAAAGTAAGGCCACAAAATTAGATCATGTAGAATCTTCAAAAAATTTGGAACTTGACAGGATACCAAAAACAGGATAATATTGGGGAATAATATCATGATCAATCAAGCTCTTGCAAAAATAATGTGAAACGTCACATTGAGACATGCCATATCACTGTTAATCATCAAGGGAAATGGATCATGAAATAATTCATCCGCTGAATTCCATGCCTGACCAAATGCATAAATAGATGCATCAAAATTATTACAATATCTATTTGAACTTGTCTCAACCAACCATGTTTTATAAGTACTCAAAGGGATGTATTGTTGCAATTTAGCTATTGACAAGTAAGAATTTGAAACAGTCTCTGGAATTTTTTCACCCATGACCCTTTGATCCACAGAAGGAAACCTAATATGAACATCCATGTTTTACAAAATTAAAAAAATATGGATAAGTATGCTTTCCCTAAGTGTGATGGTTCACTTAGAGCAACAGAAATAAATTTATGTGACCTTTTCCTTAAAATGAATTGATAAAGGGAGGGAAACCTACCTGTAATATTTTCACTTTCCCTCGCCTCCCTCCGTCGCTTTCTTCTCTCTCAATCCAACTTAACTCGCTTGATTGATACGTGCCATGGAAAACATAAGACAAAATAAAAACATACAGGAAATACGGTCTATTCAAGTTAAAAAAAATGAATCGATTAAACTCATAAATACACATAGAACATCATTGACACGTGCATTAGGAAAGGAACACATGTATTTATTATGAAGTAGAAGGAAGATTACAACCATTTGATCGATTAACGATCACTCATCCAGCTTGAGTCCCATCCTCATCACATCCAACATAAACAATCCAAGAGAATCACAGTACATCCGCAATACCTCCAAGAGCTTTGATCTCACTAGCATAACTCTACTTAACACAAATTCTTTCTCTCTTGTGCACAATGATTAGTGTTGTATTTATAAGCAGATGAAGGTAGTTTGACATAAATGAATAATTGAATGGATTTCCTAAAAATGGATGAAGAGGTTTCCTTGTTCATGGTAATAGGAGGATAAGAGGATTAATGACTTCATGGGTTCCATATTCGAAGCTATCAGATGAGGTGAAAGTTGGAACAACTTCTAGAAGCCACTAGAGGTTGGGAAGATTCCAAAAATCCAATGAAGAATTCGCTCCCAGTCGACCAACGCACTCTAATGTGGGCCTAGATACTCTGAAATGCAACCTTGTATGGGAGTATATTTTCTGCAACGCAATTACATCTGTCTAGGTGTGTGTTGATGGCTCAATGGGGCACTTCAACTGGCATCTAAGCAGTGAGCCTTTCACAAAGGAAAACCACCAATGGAGTGACTTGTTTAGGGAATGTAGAAAATAATTTAGAGTATGATAGACCCTAATAGATATTGACCTGTGTTTTGGGATGATGCCCAAATCTACCTGTAACAATCCCTGTCATGATTAAGAGTCACATATTCTTCTATAAGATTAGTTGATCCAACTTCCATTGCATTGGACTAAAAACTAGACATTAACAATTGGTTCATTATTTAATATATTTTTAATGCTTGCATGACATCAGTAAGAACACATATGGATCCCTTATCCCCTAAAGTAATAGGCAAGTTGAGTTGACATTGTGTTGCCAAAAAAATTTCAGGATTTTTAGTTTTCTGGTAAGCTTGGTAAGAATCACCCAAACTAGAAGGGAAAAATGTATTCATATTCACTTTAAATTCTACAAATATTCTAGGCAAGTTGACATTGCAACTCCTTGAAAACTCAGTGATTTTCTCAACATGATGCCCTTCGGATTGATTTACTGGTGTCGTCATAACAAGGTAAATTTTATCATCCTAGTCCAATGTTGTCTTCTAAACAACCATATCAATCTCATCTGACCTCTCATTAATATAAGAATTAAGATAAGGCTATTCATTTAAATTCTCTCCACTCATTTGTTTAACTTTATCCCCTTGCAGCCTAGAAAATATGGGTGGACCTATATTGACATGATGAATAATTTAAATTTTTCCATCACCCATATATTTCTGACCTTGAAACAACATAAATCTTATTTGTGACGAGTTTGATTTCGAATATGAAGGCACTATCCGTAATGAAATTTGTGAGTGTCGACCTTGAGAAAAAATAATTGCTTTAGACATAGGATGGCCTAAATTCATGATAGTGTTTGTAGCACAGGATTGGAAAGAACATAAGGTAATGTTTGTTCATGAATTCAATGTTCAACCAAATTTGGATTTTTTTCTTTAGCAATGGTTTGCTGACAAGAAAATTTCTCCTTGAGATTAGACACCTTCTTATGAGGTAAATTCTGTTGATAAACAACATATTGAGGTAATTTTTCATTATAATGATGAGATGTTGAAGAGAGAAAATATTTTCTAGCTATATCGTTTTTATTTTTCACCTTTGGGGCATTGTGCTCTTGATCAATATCTGAAGCATTGTGAGCTTTTTGCATCTATGCATGCAGCTGACCTTCCCCAGATTGGCATAAAGAGGGAGATGAATTCCCTACATTAGAGAATTACAATTATATTGATTAGTTAAAATAGATTTTTTAATATAATAATATCAAAATATATCATCTTAAGACAGTTGTGCTGGATCAACATATCGAAGATCTACAGAATCATAGCATACTATCTTATAAATATTGTAATGAATAATTTTTTTTTTTCCATTGGATAGTATATTGCACATGCACAACATATTTGATTTGAATGTAATCTGGTGGTAGGTAACTATTCTAACCTACATATAGATTCCAGATGATACTGCCACATGGGTTGCTGGACTGGAGGTGAAATATGATAAACCTCCTTCAAACCCATAGGATGTAGCCAATTTTACTTAAGATCTGCTATTGGTTGTGCAATATCCATTTGGTCTTGCAGTCTGCTAGGCTTTCCATGAGAGCCTAATATTGGTAAATTGGTTTCATTAAGTTTCATATCACCTTGGTATATTGAATATAAGTGACTTTGTAGCAAGACATCATTAATTTTATTGGTGGTAAAGTCTATGTATTTCCTAGTTGTAGTACACTTATATTGGATCTCATGGTCAAATGCCCTAGAAGAGGATATAAATGTTCCATAACTTTTTACACGGTGGCCCTCTGGTGGATTAACTATACATTATGATTAACCACAACCACAGATAAAACATTCAAAATTTATAACATAAAATGTATCTCTTTCCATATTTTCTCAGTACAAAATTATTCAAGAATGTGAAATTTGTATATAGAAAACTCACAAAAATAGCCAGTTGTGAAATTTATTCCAAGGCATGGTGGTTCGTATTTGGCAGTCCAGAAGTATTTGATTTCTTTGCTTTTATATGCACGTGTTTCCAATTTGAGGCACTAAAAGGAGTTCAATTTTATAATCAGAAAAGACCCATATGTTATTCTAGCCACTTGTATAAAACAAGATCCATCTAAATTTGTCTCACACTTCTTTAAATTGTGCAGGATGTTAGAACCAAGATGTCTGTGGATTGGTATGACATTGATAACGCTCAGTTTCATTCAACCTTTTAATTAACTGGTCCTTAGTCCTCTCTATTAATAATCCATTCATTTTGATGTTCCCATTTGTGAATTCATGAACTTTCATTCTATAATTATCAAGAAAATGCCACTAGGCATAAAGGCAAATTCTTGCTATAGTTGTCGAGATTCATAAGTGTTATAAAGAGAATCAAACGAAACCACAACCAACTCAAATTACGCAATGAAGAGGACATAAAAAAACACTACAACATCGAAGAGAGTCATAGCCATGTGAAGAGAAATAAATCATAGAAAAAGTGCAAGAGAGAGAGAGAGAGAGAGAGAGAACCCAAGCAGAAGGTATATCAAACCGATAACATGAAAGTACAATGATTTATGGTAACCTTAGACTAAATCCATGTATCAGAAGGAATGGACAACTTCATTGTGTGAAACAATAAATAGGCATTGTGTATTTGTACTAGACTCTAGAGGTAGGGTTCCTTTTCCAAGGATGGGTTTCGGACCTACATTGAGTTGACTACATCAGCCTTAGTTAGAACTATAAATATAGTATAAAATATAAAAATAATATTGGCTAAGGCCAAATGCGAAGATTACACCCTTAATTTCAACTATAATGAATATGAAGATAACACAACTCTGAAGAAAATAAATGGCCTATTGCAAACAAATTTGCCTCCAAAGGAAGTTTTATCACAACTCATGAGAAGAAAATATTTGAAAGGGAGTAAATGGGACTTAAACAATCACCTATCAAAGAGGGAGAGGTAAATGGGTCACTCAATCTTATAAATGTGTTCCCAATATGCAATATAGACACTGAATATTCTTCAACTTAATCCAAATCAGACTACTCATTTCTACAGAGAAGCTCACCATGTCCTTTGCAAGATTCATTTGCAAAAAAATATTGTTCCTATACACCACTATCAAGAAGAAATAGAAGAAAATGTAGTTGAAATTAGCTCAATTGAAAAAAGGAATAATCCTTCTCGGTTACTTAGTATTATAAATGCAACCTAATTTTCACTATTAACAAAATATTCTTCAACTTCATCTAGATTATATTTCTTATCTCTACACAACAACTCATCATCCACCTCTGCAATATTCCTTTGTGAAAATTTTTGAGGAAAAACTTATTCCTGTCCACTACCATAGAAAATATAATCAAATATTTTAGTCGAAAGAGGCATTCTCTCCTCATACAAAATGATCAAATTCCCACTCCCTACAAATAAATTCAATCCTCTACACAAGGACATGCGTAGAGATTTCCTAAACACCCTAAAAAATTTATGAATATCTCGAGCCCTAGAAACTGTCAATGAAAACATAATTGTGTCCATTGCCACATCCCTGCTATTCCAAGCCACAAATATTGCATACTCCAACATCCTACAAGGCTTGGAAAACCTCAAGCCTACCACATAGCTCGTAGCTCCTAAACTAAAACCTGTAAACCTTTATAAGGAAGAATGTGGATAGAATTCTCTGCTACTTTAGATTTTTGGACATGAACAAACAGAGTAGAGGATGGTGGTGAATCTGCATAGAAACTGGTTTCAGTGCCACTTGTGACATAAAAAATACCACATCTATAATTTTTAATGTCAAATTGGACTGCAAATTTTTAATGCCAAGCAATCTGAATGGACATAAGCACAAGAAGAAAGTGTTAGTCCAAGAATCATAAAAAAGAAATAAAGATGTGGAATCATTAATAGAATAAGGCTCTGTTGGAAATGTTGTCATTGATGGCAAAGGAGATGACAAAGGAGGAGCACCTGAAACAGAAACAAGGAAAAGAGAGCATGAAACATGAAGCAGAGGCAGTTGTAGAAGGGTCATTTTATTGGAGATCTGGAGAGGTAGCAGAGGCAGCTAAAAAAGAAGCAAGGAGTAGCATCAGTCAAGGAGCAGAGGAACAGAGTTAGAGATTCATTTGTATCTATGGGAGACTCTCTAATTGGTGGCTTAAATATACTCTGTGTATTAGTGAATAAAGCTATCATGCAAGGAAGGAACTTGTATAATGTTTTTTAAGTTAGAAATGAAGGATAAATTCTCTGTAAACAGAGTAAGAGGTCGAATGCTCATTCGGGGTTTATGATACAATTGGTTATGAGATTGTATGAAATTGTGGTTTGGTATTGAATTGCGAAGGAAAAGTTGGTTGTATCGATCACAGACTAGATCGATACAATCGACTTCTGGATTAAAGTATAATTTGCAGGGGTGTGTTCCAAAGTCGGAGTTTACATCATGTAAAGCAAAACAGGTTGTTTTTACACTTTCTATTGTGCATATGAGGTGAAGTGAGGACTGATTGAGGATGCACTAATGTGTGACTGTAATAGAGATCGATGGAATGGAGTATTGGTAGATTTTTGAGCCATTCAAATCGCAAGCAAAACGAAATAGGACCAATTGAGTTAGGGACACAATTGAATGAACTCACAGTGAATTGGTGCAGAATTTCCGTATAGTTGAAGGCAGAATATGCAAGTCAGAGGAGTGGATCGGATTGGTAATAATTCTATATTGGAAGCGAAAAGAAAACAACATTAAGACCATTTTAGAAGGAGAAAAATTATAAGAGGTGGAACCTTGACCATGTATTAGATGGAACCCTGAACAAACAGCAAAGGCAGATTTCAAAAAAAGTTTATGGTTTTTGGAGAATTTTTAAATGGTAAGCGGATTTGCGAAAAATAACGCGATATATGTCATTGGATGACACGTGGCTTCAGGTGGTTTTGTAAATCAGCTTACATCGCGCAAAATTTGAAGATTAATGCCCACTCACTTTAGTTGCGCGATATTCATTACACGTCGTTGGATTCTTGGTTGGAACGCGATGAGCTTATAACCATTAGATCGTGATCGGAGTTTAAGAAGGTATGCATTGAGGTTGTGGGACCCGCAAGGTTATGTAAATAAATATTAACATGTATGGTTTATGCAATTGGTTATAAATCAAATATTAATTATGGACCGATATGTGTCATAGAATAAGGTCTTAAGTTATCATATCAGAGTTAATCATAGAATCTGCGGAAAAATAAATGAACCAATAACTAGTTAAATTGTTTCTATGAGACCTTTGAAAAGGACTTCACTTGTGAACCAACTATTGGGTATGGAAGTGATGGGTCGAATTTTTATATTAATGTTTATAACATTTGATTGGGGAATTCATATAGATGGAGACATATATATATGTGCATGTGATGTTCTAACCAAAGTTGTGTTTTGGACTTACGATATAACATACGAAGGGTAAACCTTGAGCATACATATATTGGGTTTTATAAATTCCAAAAATTGGGTCGAACTCCGTCGGGGTGAACCTTGGGTTTATCGGGTTATTAAATGTTGATTTCATATATGTATGTTGGTTTGGCATATAAAAGGCGAACATTGATTCAAAAGGGAGGTCAAGCCGAAGTATGAAATGTCAATGGGTACTTATATGACAATCAAGTAATGAAATGACTTCCGCTAATAAAATTATAGAGTGGGGTTTTTCTCGTATGGTTTTAACCACTGGCCTAATTAATGAAAAGCTTCCACATGTGAAGTTTTGGTGTTGGTTTTAAACCATTGGAAAATGCATATATTATAATGAACCGAAGTTTATAACTCAGACCTTTGAACGAAAGGGAACGATAAAGTATGGCATGAGGCATGTTAATCCTCTCATTGGCAAACACATATATTATAATGAATCGATGTTTATATTCCAATATGTGGACCATTATAATGAATCAAAGTTTTATGTGAATTGCCCAGGTTGGAATTTGGATTGAGCGCGGATGTTTTATGCAAAAGAAATTAATTTAATATCTCAAATCTCAGATTTGAGATATTAAAGATTCCAGATATATGTTTGAAAATACCAGGTTGATAAATACTTTGAGTTTCCCCAAATTGTTTGAGATGTATTTGGGACTAATCTGGTAAACATTTATATATACAGCAGATACACAATTTTATTTGAAATGTGCACATGCACAGGTGCTCAGAGTTGCAGTAAACAAAGGTATGCAGGACAGCTACTTAACAACAGCAGAAAAGACAAAACTAGCAAAGCCAAAGGCCAGAAAAAGGGCTGTGTGAAATTGTTTTATGTAACTGAAAATGTGAATGTAAATGTTTTTATTGATTTTATATTGTTTGTGATGCACAGCAAGTCTCCGGAGGAAAACGAAAATCTCACTGTAACATTGAAATTAGTACATATTGTTATATTTTTCTGAATGAGATGGTAAAAGAAATGAGAAGGTAGAAGGAAAAGAGGCATGGTTTTCCATTTCAAATTCCCTAAGGAATGCTAACAGTCATAAGGAAATTTCTATAAATAATATCTCATAGATATGCATAGAGAGGTTAAAAAGAGGTTAGAGAATGCAGAAATTAAGTAGTGAGACAAAGCAGAAGGAGGAGCTGAGCAGAGAAGAAGGAGGAGCTGATAGAGAATCTGAGAAGATGTAGAGATGATACAGGACAGATATGAGGATTGATGGACAGTAGAAAAGAAGGAACAGAACATAGCTCATATCCAAGGTAAATCAGCAAGTGTTTTCTTTTGAAAGAGTAAGGAAGTTGGAGCTTCCCTATCAAGTTGTAGCTTGATAGATGTCAGTTGTAGCTGACTGAGGTAGGAGCCTCTTGTAGGTTGTAGCCTGCAGAAAATAGATGGGAGTTGGTGCTTCCACATCAAGTTGTAGCTTGATAAAATGTCAGTTGTAGCTGACTGAGGTTGGAGCCTCCTGTAGGTTGGTGCTTGTAGAAAATTGATGGGAGTTGGAGCTTCCTTGCAAGTTGTAGCTTGCAGAATTGAGGTTGGAGCCTCCTTTCGGTTGGTGCCTGCAGAAAAACAGTGGTGAGAGGGAGTTGGAGCTTGCCTTTGCATCACAACAATAATAAGATGTGGTTTTCTCCCTTTATGGGTTTCCACTTATATCTGGTGTCTCTGTGCATGATGTTTATGTGTTGATATGGTTTATCTCATCTGCTTAATACTTGCTGCTCTCATATTAAGTCTGTTGTTACATTATATTAATACTTGCTGATCACATTATAAGATTACTCACACATTAAGTTGAACATGAAATGAAGGTGTGAATAAGTTTTAATGAAAAAGTTTTAAAAGTCCATGAGTGTGTTAAACTGATTCACCCCCCCCCCCTCAGTTTAACTAAGATTTCAACAATTGGTATCAGAGCCAGGTTCCTTTGGAGTAAGCCTAATAGCTTGAAGGAGATCTGGTTGAGTCATGGACTATCAAAATGTACCTGTGTTAAATACAACAAACTTTCCTGAATGGAGAGATAAGGTTAAAACAAGATTATTGGCTTATGAACCTGAAGTATGGAAGCTTGTGTGTGATGGTTACTGCATAGACTCCCCCACGGTGAAAGAACAACAGAGGAATTCCAAGGCAAAATTTGTGATATATGATAGTCTTCATAACAAGGACTTTGAGTTGATAATGGATCTAGACTTTGCAAAAGAAATCTGGGATAGATTGCATTTCATGCATGGAGTAGACACTGAGGATTGAATTGTTAAGAAGGAGAAGAAAATTAAGAAGAAGAAAAATTCATGTCAAAAGGAAAATGTTCAAACACATGAGGTACCTGCTAGTGTGAATGGTAGTAAGAACCATGAAGAAATTACAGCTGAAGAAAAAGCCAAACTTGACACTGCTTTGACTAAAATAGAAAGATTGAAGAATGAAAACAAAGACCTTAAGACAGTGGTGCAAATATGTGATGAGAGAGAATATGAAGATAAGAAAGAAATTGTTGGCCTAGATACACACCTTGAAGAAGCAAGGAAAATAGAAGACACTCTGTTGCAACAAATGAGAGAGAAAAGTCTGGAATGTGAGAAATTGGAAGAAGAAGTAGTGTGCCTCAGAAAGAAATTAGAAAAATCCCAAAGAGAATTATTAATGAATAATCCTCAAATGAAAAGCTCTGGACAGTTGGACCAGATTCTAAAGGCTCAAAGGTCACCTCTCATAAAGGCTAGGATAGGATATGAAGGTGAAACCAATAAGTCCAAGGTTGAAGATAATAGGAATGTCATTTTTGTAAAAGCTGTAAAGGACAGTGAAGCAGCTCAGCAGATTCCTACAGAAGTAGAAGCCAACAAGAACATGATTTGCAGAGAAACAAATAGAAATAAGCAGAGATATGAAAAAATAGAGAATGAGAAGATGAAACAATCAACTACTAAAGGCTCATACGATCCTGAGGATGCATTGAATAAATTTGGAAGATGTCAAAGAAGGTTCTTTCTGCCTATGGGAAGTATCACTTGTTTTTACTGCCATAAACCAAGACATGTTGTAGCACATTGTAAGATAAAGAGAATCAATGTTAACCAGCAAAAGATGCAGCAAATGAGAAGAACACCTGAAGCAAGCAAATGGAAAGGACAATCTTTCACCAGGTACACAAATCATTTCCAAGGCTACTATTATGCATGCAATACTTTTGGACATAAATTTGTTGAATGTAAATTTGATTCAAAAAGGGGAACAAAATATTATACATTAGTTCAAATGTACCTTGGCCAAATAAGATGTTATGTATGCCTCAAGATTGGTCACAAAGCAAAGGACTATAATCTTCCATATACATTCAAGAATGCTAGACAGAGGATGGAATCAAAACAGATCAATCAAAACTATGAATCTAAAAGAAGTGCAGACATTATGAAGAACCCCAACAAAGTATAGAAAGAAAAGAGAAAGGGGAAGCCCATTATCTCAATAATATAATGAATCCATCATAGTCTCAGGGGGAGCTTCTCTAGGAAGCAAAGCAAAAATCCATTTAGTGACAAATATGAAGCAACATCCCAGGGGGAGAGCAGTTCATAAATAGTCCCCATGAAATTAGTCTGAGAAGAGCTCCTTGGAATGTGAACAACTATAAGATCAGAAAGAGAAAGGACATTTTCTCTAACAGAGAAATAAAGAGTAAGAAGAATACCTGAAGCATTCAATAGCTGACAGATTGATGGAAAAAGAGAAAGCAGCAAGCAACCATGATGATAGAGGAAACATCAACAATGAACATGTAAGCTAAGAAGATATCAACACATTAAAGGATGATCACAAAATGCATCATACTGCTAGAATTAACAATGAATCACTTAAAGGAGGATGAGTAAGAGAAGAGCCTATCATCATTATGTAATTACATCATTCATATATGAAAAGTCCCCTTGGAGGAATGTAGTTAAGTGAGTGATTAATATTTGAGTGATCTATCCATGAAGATTCCTAGTAAATAAATTTAAGATGTCTTCCTGAAGATAATTATGTTAAGACAATTGAAATATACTTAAAGCAGCAATGATTCTGGAGCAGTCTTATAAAGGAAAATGCAGTGACATTCCTTTGAACATAACGATAGAATAAGCAAATGGTTAAAGATGTGAAGATCAAATTCAGGATACTGATGACTGTTGGTGTGAACAGTGGAAAGCTCAATAGTAGAATTTATGAAGGATGTCTTAAATTATGGGTAAATGTGCAAGTTGAAGTGAAATCTCTGGATGGTTTATCAAAGTAGTATCAAGTGGTGTTTAGGTACAAGCAACATGCTTACCAACAGATTACCAAGTTTATTAGTGGAGCAGCAGTATGGTACAGGTCCTCAGGATCAAAGGATTAAGAAAAAAGAACATTAAGGTAGTATCCCAGCGCTGTCTACATTATTCAAGCTCGAAAAATTCAATAAAAGAGCTAAAGGATCAGTATGTTGTTTGCACTTGAAACATTATATGGAGCATTGAAGCAGTATCTTTTCTATATATATACAATTGCATGCCTTCCCGAATTTAGTACTTACATATCAGGCCTCTCTCTCTTGAGATCATCCATAACACCATGTGAATTCTATTTGCTGAGATTTCAATTAAACATATTGAATATGTTTTGCTGAAGATCATCATGATAGAACAGTTAAAGTATCGAAATTATGAAGTATTAGTTGTTTCAGTTGAAGCTCAAAACTATGTTATTGATTCATTAAAAGCATACTTCAGCAGAAAGAATTTGCTGAGATTGATCATTGACATACATAACCCCTTATGTCATAAAGGAAATTGCATGATTGATAAGTGAGACTGGCTAATACATTGAATGTATCTAGCCTCAAATGTTTGTCTTGAAAGTACATTGTACAAGCAGTAAAATTTGGTATTTGGCCTCTTAAATTGAAAGATATCATCTAATCTCACAATAATTTGTAAACTCTGGCTTGATTCATTGATCACATCAGTAACAAGGACCTTTCAACTATTAAGTGTAATATCCTTGTCAGCAGTCCTAGCTCATATCATCAACAACAGGCAGTACAAGTGAACCACAACAATTGGTATTGGCATCATCGCAATTGAACAAATGTATATTGTAGATGTGCATTGCAGAAAAAGACTTACTCCATCTACCACCTTCCTCAATATATATGCATCGTAGATGAAGATTATAATATAGACTGAAGTATAGCTGAAGCAAGATTGATATGTCACATGGAGCATTCACAATCTTTAAGTATTGATCCAATGATGCATCTCTGATTATACAAGTCTGATTATATATGGTTGTCATCACTTACACTCTATAAAAGTGCAAGGAGTCTATGCTTTGGAATGGTATCAACTTACTGTGTATATCCAAGTTCAAATATTCTCAAAAGTGTTCTCTCAACAACTCTTGTACGCCAGTTTGGAGCAAGGAACAAACTCAGAAGAAGAGGGCCTAAACACAACTCAGAGAGAGGAAATGCAAATATAGATTCTACACTGAGAGATGTGCAACCCTTTGCCATTGATGTCAAAGGGGGAGGAATACTTGGAGGAAGCGACTTGGAGGAAGCATTGGATTATTGGTGGATGTGTTGCCATCAATGCCGGAAGGGAGGCTTGTTGGAAATGTTGTCATTGATGGAAAGGAGATGACCAAAGTAGGAGCACCTAAAGAAACAACAACAAGGCAAAGAGAACATGAGACATGAAGCGAGAGCGGTTAGCAGAAGGTTCATTTGATTGGAGATCTGAGAGGTAGCAGAAGCACAGCAAAGAGAAGAAAGGGAGCAACATCGGTCAAGGAGCAGATTGTCAGTCAAGGAAGCGGAGGACCATAGTTAGAGATTCATTTGTTATCTATGGGAGACTACGTAATTGTTAGCTTAAATATACTTTATGTATCAGGTGAATAAACCTATCTTGCAAGGAAGGAACCTGTGTAAAGTTTTTTTTAAGTCAGAAATGAAAGAGAAAGTCTCTGTAAATAGATTAAGAGGTCGAACGCTCATTCGGGGTTTATGATACAATTGGTTATGAGACTGTATAAAATTGCGGTTTGGTATTGAATTGTGAAGGCAAAGCTGGTTGTATCGATCACAGACTGGATCAATACAATGGAATTCTGGATTAAAGTATAATTCACAAGGGTGTGTTCCAAAGTCGGATTTTACATCATGTAAAAAAAAAAAAGGTTGTTTTTACACTTTCTATTGTGAATATACAATGAAGTGAGGACCGGTTGAGGATGCACTAATGTGTGACTGTAATAGAGATCGATGGAATGGAGTATTGGTAGATCGTTGAGCCATTCAAATCGCAAGCAGAACTAAATAGGGCCAATTGAGTTAGGGACGTAGTTGAATGAACTGAATTGGTGTAGAATTTCTGTATAGTTGAAGGTAGAAGATGCAAGCTGGAGGAGTGGATCGGATTGTTAATAACTTTGTATTAGAAGCGAAAAGAAAACAGTGTTAAGACCGGTTTAGAAGGAGCAATATTTTAAGAGGCAGAACCTTGACCATGTATTAGATGGAACCCTGAATAAACAGCAAAGGCGAATTTTGAAAAAGGTTTACGGTTTTCGGAAATTTTTTAAATGGTAAGTGGATTTGTGAAAAATAACACAATATATGTCACTGGATGACACGTGGCTTAAGGTGGTTTCGTAAATCCGCTTACATCACGCAAATTTTGAAGATTAACACCCACTCACTTTAGTTGTGTGATATTCATTACACGTCGTCGGATTCTTGGTTGGAATGCGATGAGCTTATAACTGTTAGATCGTTATCGAAGTTTAAAAAGGTATGCATTGAGGTTGTGGGACCCGCAAGGTTATGTGAATAAATATTAACGTGTATGGTTTATTCAATTGGTTATAAATCAAATATGAATTATGCATTGATATGTGTCATAGACTAAGGTCATAAGTTATCATATCAGAGTTAATCATAGAATTTGCGGAAAAATAAATGAACCAATAACTAGTTAAAATGTTTCTGTGAGACCTTTGAAAAGGACTTCACTTGTGAACCAACCATTGGGTATGGAAGTGATGGGTCAAAGTTTTATATTAATGTTTACAACATTTGATTGGGGAATTCATATAGATGGCAGCATATATATATATGTGCATGTGATGTGCTAACCAAGGTTGTGTTTTGGACTTACGATATAACATACGAAGGGTAAACCTTGAGCATACATATATTGGGTTTTATAAAGTCAAAAAATTGGGTCAAACTCCATCGGGGTGAACCTTTTGTTTATCGGGTTATTAAAGGTTGATTTCATATATGTATGTTGGGTTGGCGTATAATAGGCGAACGTTGATTCGAAAGGGAGGTCAAGCTGAATTAAGAAATGTCAATGGGTACTTATATGACAATCAAGTAATGAAATGACCTCTGTTAATAAAGTTATAGAGTGGGGTTTTTCTCATATGGTTTTAACCATCGACCTAATTAATGAAAAGCTTCCACATGTGAAGTTTTGGTGTTGGTTTTAAACCATTGGCAAACGCATATATTATAATGAACCGAAGTTTATAACTCAGACCTTTGAATGGAAGGGAAAGATAAAGTATGGCATGAGGCTTGTTAATCCTCACATTGCCAAACACATATATTATAATGAATAGAAGTTTATATTCGAAGATGTGGACCATTATAATGAATCGAAGTTTTATGTCAATTTCCCAGGTTGGAATTTGGATTGAGTGCAGATGTTTTATGCAAGAGAAATTAATTTAATATCTAAAATCTTAGATTTGAGATATTAAAGATTCCAGATATATGTTTGAAAATACCAGGTTGATAAATACTTTGAGTTTGCCCATATTGTTTGAGATGTATTTGGGACTAATCTGGTAGAACAGTTATATATATAGTAGATACATAATTGCATTTGACAGGTGTACATCCACAGGTGCTTAGAGTTGCAGTAAACAAAGGTATGCAGGACAACTACTTAACAACAGCAGAAAAGACAAAACAATAATAAAGCAGTGTGGCAGAGAAGAAGGAGGAGTTGAGTAGAGAAGAAGGAGGAGCTGATAGATAACTTGAGAAGATGCAGAGATGATACAGGATAGATATGAGGACTCATGGACAGCAGAAAAGAAGGAACATAACAGAGCTAATATCCAAGGTAAATCGTTAAGTATTTTCTTTTGAAAGAGTAAGGAAGTTGGAGCTTCTCTATCAAGTAGTAACTTGATTGATGTCAGTTGTAGCTGAATAAGGTAGGAGCCTCCTGTAGGTTATAGCTTGATAAAATGTCAGTTGTAGCTTACTGAGATTGAAGCCTCCTGTAGTTTGGTGCTTGCAGAAAATTGATGGGATTTGGATCTTCCTTGCAAGTTGTAGCTTGCAGAATTGAGGTAGGAGCCTCCTGTGGGTTGGAGCCTAAAGAAAATTAGTGGTGAGAGGGAGTTGGAGCTTGCCTTTGCATCACAACAATAATAAGATGTGGTTTTCTCCCTTTATGGGTTTCCACTTATATCTAGTGTCTATGTGCATGATGTTTATGTGTTGATATGGTTTATCTCATCTGCTTAATACTTGTTGCTCTCAAAGTAAGTCTGTTGTTACATTATATTAATACTTGCTGCTCACATTCTAAGATTACTCACATATTAAGTTGAACATGAAATGAAGGTGCAAATAATTTTTAATGAAAAAGTTTTAAAAGTCCATGAAGTGTTAAACTGATTCACCCCCCCCCCCCCTCTCAGTTTAACCAAGGGTTCAAAAGGCTCAAAGTATAAATAAAAATAATATGGAATTGAATCTTAGATGTTTAACTAAATCCATATGCTCCAAAGGAACACACACATACATGGGTAGAGAGAGAGAGAGAGAGGTAGATTAACTATGACTTTAACAAGAAAAGTTATGACCATTTTCGTGAAGCATCACAATGAAGTTTCCTCTGTCAAACTAATGTCATATAGAATTAAATAACAATTTAACTAGAAAAAGTTGGAGTTTCCTTAGCATATTTTATGGGGGTACCAGTTATGGTGTTTGACACAAAATATGGTACTAAAACTTTTCCAAATTCCCACAAATTTTTCAGATGTGCATATTTCTAGGAATAAAAAGTTCTCTTGTTGATTTTACTTTGCATCACTTAAGGAAGAGAATAATTGAAATATCAATAATTATCTTCAGTTAGAATGCCTAAATTTAATTTCCCAGCAAAAAACACAGTACAGTTATGTACTCATTGTTTCAAAGAAACATACCCTACAATAAAAAAATCCATAAACCTTTAAAAATGAATTTTAATATATGGGTTTTCATGGAATTAGAAAAGATATCACGACACGTATTTCTGGATTTTCACTTTTCCAAAAAAATATGAAAAACATATTGGTTAAAATTTCCATGGTCTCCTTGAGGGGCCCATCCATTAGAGAGTTGCAATGTTTGATGACCCAAATTTCTATCAAAAAAAGGGAGATGATTTTGGTTTTTTATTTTATTGTCATATTTTCTTTGGTATGCAGGATATAATGTCCCATACCAAGGATACATAAATATTTCTATAAAATGAGTTGCCAATATTTTTTGTATGAACTAGGAACTCAATTAGTGTCAAGTGCCTTTTCTTTCGAGAGTATATTGAGACCACATATTGGAATCAAAACTGCTCTTCTAGCCTTCAAGAGAAGGGGAAGTGTAGGTTGTAATGATGTATAGAGATACCATCATGATTGATGTTTCCTTCAAATTTAACAATCAGTTTCCTTTACTAAGGAGAAGAAAAAAGTACATTTCCAAGGATGTAGAAAAAATTATATAAAATGATTTTTTGATTGTTTTTAGATGAACTATCAACTCAAATTGGTACCAAGTTCCTTCTCTTTGGGGAGTATATTTTTACCACATATTGCAGTCAAAAATATCCTCCTAGCCTTCGCGTGAAGGGGAAGTGTAAGTTATAACAACGTATAGATATCCCATCATGATTGATGTTTCCTCCTAATTTAAGATTATGTTTTCTTTCATAAGAGCAGAAATCAGAGGACAAAATTGAGTGCCATTTTTGGGAAAAGTTCAAAAATATTAGAGTATACATAAAGAAATACCTTAAAATGGTTCCAATCTAGATTAACTGTTACGAAACCAAATAGATATTTGATTATATAAACTCACACAAAAATATGGAACTCTAAAACTAATGGAGTGCATGAAAGTAATAGGGCGACACTAACAAAAAATAATAACGATAGTAAATTCATCACTACAGCAGCAAATCATTGATCACAGTGGAAATCTAGCATCATTAAAAAATATTTTTTAGCCAATTCTAGAGCACTCCTAGTAGAAGGTCCAATAGTAGTTACCAATGTTTATGGCAATGTTCCCTCCATATTTCCCATGTTTCCGTGACAAGGAAACTCAATCGGAGACATTTCCCCACATACCCCTTTGGCGAAACACTAGGATACACATTTCCCTTTTGTGGTAAACTCCCAAGTATCAACCCCCCCCCACTTCCCCCCCCAAAAAAAAGAAGAAGGAATGAGACATTCATGAGATAAGGATTTCCCTTAGAGTAAAAAAAATTAATCAAATATTTATGTTAATTTTAAACCACATTTATTGGTCGATGAATCAATTCATAAAGGGAGGTTGAAAGATGGAAAAAAACACAAAAGCAAGATTTTAAATGTATGAAGAACAATCTTTGTAGAATCCAGTTCTAAATCTTCATGATTTACATCTTGAGGGGTGGGAAACTCAATTCAATGCAAATCCTTCACATATTATATGTTTTTGAATATTATGTATGTTGGATATTTTTTTTAAACAAGATACCTCTAGAAAAACCTGCAATTGTAGTGATAATGGGAATGAAGAACAAGTAGGCGATATAGTATAAGTCTGAATTTTTTGTCAAATTAAAGAAATTTTTATAAGAAAATATGTATGTGTTTATGTCTACTTCAGCACAACCTTTTGATGCAATACAAATCATGTTTTGTTTAAAAACTAAAAACAAAACAAAACAAAAAACACTTTTCATAATTTACATCATTGATTTGAAATAGAGACTGATGCTTCAGACAGTGTCATGAGAGCCATGATTACTCAAGGTAGACATTGAGTTTCTTTCCATCCAGTAACTTTTCCTCACATTCCCCTTTTGAGGAAAAAAATAGAAAGGGACATTTCCCTTTTGTGGAAAATTCCTGTGTATCTCACCTCTAACAAGGGAGATAGGGTTAGGTGTGCCACCATAACTAAAATTCATGTATTATTGTTGAACCTATATATATCATTATATTTTGCCAAATATATTACACTATGCGGGGAAAACATTAAATTGTTTGCTAAATTGTTTGAAAATTTATTTCTGCAATTGGGAAGGAAGGACTTTTGCTACAATAAAACCCTAGGGCAAAATTTCGTTAGAATATTCCAAAATTTTTGACATTAATGTTAACATGTTGAGCATATATTCCCACTAATTACTAGATACATTGAAAATCGTCACTATATATAATCCCTGTGCATTCTTGACATATACTAACCAAAATCCAAGAGATAAGAATGCAATTTCCCCAATAATCAAATGATTTCCTCTGTCAACATTAAGGTTACACATCATCCAAACGTGAATGACACAACCTCCATTTATCAACTAAATAAAAATTGGCACTACTCATACACCAGAAATTAAATCTCATATGTCACTTGAACTTCAGAGAATCCAGAAACAAAAATAAATGGAACAACTTCATTGAATAGAAGAAAGAGACAGAAATTAATATTCTTAAATGATTAAGGCAGGTTGTAAATAAATCGTAAAAAGACCTAGCGACTATAAAAAATAGCTAAATTCTAATTCAATGTGTAGAAATCAAAAATTATAAGCACAAAGAAAAATATAAGACCCAAGTACACACAAAAACTACCCAAGGGTAGATAAAGACTAAATCTAGAAACCTAGACAAGAGATCAAACTTACAAAGAAAACATTGTAAGCACGATGAAAGCTTTAAGACTTAAGTATGTATACCAATTGTCCAAGGGCTGATAAATAATAAAGCAGGAAACCTAGACAAGAGATCATCATTGTCACATGTCTACATAACTACTTGAAGATGAACCATAGGGGACAACTGTGTCATCATCAACCACTCTGAATGGACCAACATATGATCCAATAATATCCATCAGAGACTACTTAGGGCTGAAAAGGCGAAGGAAGAAAACTCTTGTAGGAGGCAGGATGACTCCCCTTGAAACTCTCCTAACATCCAAAGGATAATTAAACTTTGTGGAGAAGAAAGGAAACAAATAATGCCAATGTGCCCCCCTATCCCAAAATGCAGGCAACAAGAACTCGACATGGTTGAGAAAATACATAAATGGTGTACCAATATGTAATCATTATTCTCAAGGTGATACTACTAATAGACACAATTCACACACAACCAATTCATTCTCATGAAACATATCAACATATTAATGCTTACATTCCAAGGCTATTCTCAGTTTATCTTTCCCTCCATATGGTTGAAAATATTTATGGTTCAAATATCTCGCTTTCTGGCACAATCCAATTGTTAGGAGTGGAAATGAGCACATGCTTATAGTAAAATACTATAGAACAATCACCTTATCACAAGTGGCAGATAAAATTTTGACAATAATTTGGATTTGGCATAATAAGTGAGTCTCAGATTGAATTGGACCTTAAGTGTAGAGGTTATGTTCTCTTGTACAAATATATAGAAAATATCAAGTCTACCCTTGTTTTATTAAAAGATGAAGATGAAACTCCGATTTTGTCTCTCAATCCCCATTATATATTACACATTAAATAAAATATATAATTCCATGGCTTGTCATGGAGACTTGTATCCTCAAAAAGTGGTGGTGTTCCAACATCTGGAGATTCAAATGTCTCTAAAATCCCATTTTTCATGCAGTTACCCTTGAGTACTAAATAATGAGGTACTAGTATTGGATACCTTAGAAAAGAAAAATATTCATTGTATTGTGTAGTGTAGTATTTGCAAAGAAAATGGTGAATATAACTTTCATATCATCATGTAATTTCCTTTCTCTCAACAGGTGTGGAAAAATATGGATGGAATCATAACATTGATATATGTTTGGTTCAAAGATTCAATTGAAGAAGGCCTCAAAAAATGGTACCAAAATTAAACTACGAAGGGTTTCCAAGCTTTGGCTTTTAATTGTGCCATGGAGCATTTGGTTGGAAAGAAATGGTTTGATTTTAGATGATAGGGTAATCCCTCTTGTATGCTCATTTATACAATCCTGTACTATAAAGTTTTCATAACCTTTGACGCTTTAGGGAGTAGAGTTATCTCTAAATTTGTTTATGGTTTCAAGCATGTCAGTTCTAGTATGGACATTATCAGCTTGATGATTTTTTTTATCATCTTCCTTTTCTGGTTCACCTAGCATATTACAAAACTTATTTTGGGAAATGAATTGTTCTTATGCATGTTTTATTTGCTCCAAACTAATAGTAAACCCTTGATCATTTCTCACGAACTCACTAGCATTCAATCAGTCCATGATATCACTTCCATCAACAATAATATTTTGATAAATAAGATGAACTTGATTTCTATTGTTACCAAGGGCCTTCCCTTCTCTCTTCAACCTTTTCATATTTTTCTATGGTATTTGAGAAGCCTCTTCCAAAACAAGAAGGAGATCTTCATCGTCAATCTTCAAGTGGGTCACTCGACTTTGGCTCATTTCCACTTCCATGCCCTTAAACTTCACACATGTTTTTACTTCTTATAAAGACTGCAAATCAAACCTTTTATAGAGGTATATGTATCAAAACCTAAATGTGGATGGATCAAATCCATAGTTGGCACAGTGAAAATAAATTCAAAATTTTAATAGACTTCTCTTTAACCTCACACAAATCTACTTCAACTCAAGATTTCAAAACAAAGCCCTCATAGATACATTGATGTAAAAGTATTAATTTTCAGAAACCTATGAAATAGAAATGGTCAAGCCCTATTTTTTGACAGTGCTCTTGGTAACTCATTACTACAAATAATAAATAAAAATTAATAAATAGATATAGTTAAGCAAGTTATATGGAACTACGGGGTTTCCAAAGCTTTTGCAGAATTGGTTGCTGATGAGTATAGGACTTATCTTGTTATTGTTCTTTGTAGAAAAGTGGTTCCATTTTAGAATAACTGGTTGGCCCAACAAGAAGGAAATAGTGCGTTAGGTCATGATTCAATTAGAATGATATGTATATCCTTATGCAAGAGATGGTGTGAAGCAGACTTTTATAATATAACTACTCCATTAATTTTTGAGATCTTGTAATTTTTAGATCAGAGTTGGCTATGCAGATTTTAGGCATGATGTACATTTTCAGGAAATATGTATATTCTTGTGAGATCCAAGACAAAACATACTAAAAAATTGGCCAATGCGATAATTGTAATTGAAAATATATGTTGGAGAAAATAATACAAATCCACTAGGAAAAGGAAAATTAGGATATCCTCTAGAAAAAGTTAAATTCGGTTCTACAGTTAGCAGAACATCAAAACTTTGAAGAAAATTATGAGCTTTTAAGAGGATAAAGAACATAAGAAAACAAAGAACCGGATGATATTATTACCATTGTAGGCCATAGAAGAAGGGATATTTTAGTAACACTAGTATGAACCCATATGTAATATGTGTTTCCAAGACATTATTAAAGACAAGCAACATATACCAGATAACGGTCCTATTTAAAGTACCAATCAGATCTTGTTAGCTAATGTTGACACACTACTAATTATTTGTAGCACTATATGAAGTAGTAAGACGAGAAAATATTATTCCAACTCCTAGTGATATCTATTGTATTTGAATGTCTCACAATTGCTAGCTACATCCTGAAACTTTTTTCCTCCTTTTCTAGGTTCACGGTGAGGAATACTACAAAAATAATGGGATGATTGAATTCTCGAAACGTAGACCCTGATTCATATGAATAAATTTCTTTCCAAAGGATTTCATTTTCCTTGATAGTAGATACCAGAGAATTCGAATGGTCACTACTTAATTTTCCTATTTCACAAATTTTGTCTCTTTATTTCTGATGTCATAAGCTTGTTTAATGCTCAAATTGGATTGTGAGAATCTACATATTGTTGGGTTGTGGAATTGGACTATCGAGTGTGCCGCAACCTGCAATCCCCATGTCTTTTATCCTATATTTTTACCACATTCCTATGTAATTTTATCATGTCTATTCCACAATGCTCCTCTTTACCTTTCCCTTCAAAAGTTTGGAAAGTCAAGGTTAAGGGAAAGAAAGAGTTACCTACATTCACAGCCCATGAAACAATTATTGCCAGGGGACTTATAATAAAAGATAATTTTTTCCTCACCAAGAAAGTGGTCAATAGGTTCATGCCAACATCAAGGGCACTTTGGTAAAGGATCATGGAAGAAATAATCCTCATAGAGTGTGGTTGGAATGTTATGGAGAAACATTACATCAATTGTGTTTGGTCCTAAGAACAACTTCAACCCTTACACTAATTCAACTCCTTGGTCCAAAATAATAATAATTGAACACTGAAGGATAATATGATTTGAGAGTAAAGGAAATCACCAATATAAATTCTTGGGGAAAACAGGTCATATAGGTGAGTGAAAATGTGAAGTTGGGTTACACTTTTTGCCTTTTTTCGAGAAAAAGATATCATATTTTTTTTTTTCTTCAAATTTCTGCAAGCCAAAACAATTTTTATGTTTAGAATTTCATTTTACGATAAAAATGAAAGTTGTCAAAAATTTCATTAGCTTTCTATTACTTATTTTTTGGAATTTTTTAATACACATTTGATATGTCAACTTAACATTTCTTTGAGTGTGTGTTCTTTAACCATCAGAGGATTCATAAAAGGTCATGTTCAAACGTGTTGGTGTATTCTTTGAAAAATTTGTGTTTTTTAGAAAAAAAATGTCTTACATCAATATAGACAGAGTCTACTTCAGTTTCATTATATTTACAAAACCAACTGATGCATATCATAATTACTAGAATCTTTTGAACTGATCCAATATGAAAAAGATACATATTTTGAATATGTTTTGGCTCGCACAAAATTTCTCAAAATATAAGTTATAAACTAAAAATCTAAAAATTACCCATTACGAACGACAGACCAATATAATGCACCATAATTTTTTCAACTTTTTTTACAGTGTGTTTTGGAAGATACAAAATATTGATTTCACTGAATCATAATGACCTTCAGAAATAGTTTTCACCCATTTTATTACAAAATTAATTAAAATTAGTGAATATTTATGAAATTCCATAAAAGTCATATTTCGTGAAAGTACATTGAATTTTGCAAATGCTTGTCTTGGTTCTGACAGTCAATATATAATGTTTCATGGAGTTTAATCAATCCAAAGTTAAATAAATGTGTTCAAAGCTAAGTTGATGCGTAATTGCAGACGTGTTAGTTCGGCCGAACTTCTAAAAATGCTCAACCTTTTTTGTCCTGACAGCCTGTCAATTCTAACGTCACAAAAGTTTGGCCGAAGTTTTTACAAAAGTTCAGCCGAAATTTTAATCAACTTCTATGTCAGCCAAAAAATTCGATGAAGCCCCTCCAAAAAAACATTTCACAGCTATATGAATAGCCAAAAACTAAATCATTATTGTCGCATAATTTCGCACATTTCTTCATTTGGTTTGATTTTGCAAAGGACTTTTTTTGGGCTTAATTTTCAAAGGACTCTTTTTCGCTTAATATTCAAAGGACATTTTTTGGAGGTATGTGATACATTTTTTTGAGGTATGTGATATTCTTTTAGATGCTTTTTGGGCTTAATTTTCAAACGAAATTTTTTTGGAGGTATTTATTTTTAGAGATTTTTGGGCTTAATTTTTAAAGGAGTCTTTTTAGGCTTAATATTCGAAGGACACTTTTTGGAGGCATTTTTTAGAATGATATTTTTTTAGAGGCTTTTTGAGCATAATTTTCAAAGGACATTGTTTCGAGGTATTTTGTTTTTAGAGAGATTTTTTTAGAGGTTTTTGGGCTTAATTTCCAAAGGACATTTTTTGGAGGTATTTTTTAAAAGGTTAGGCTTAACTTTCAATGGACATTTTTGGAGATATATTTTAAAGTGACATTTTTTTAGAGTGCATGTTTTGGGTTGAAGTAAATCTTTTATAATGATTTTTTAAAATGAGTTGTTGTCTAACATTTTAAATGAATTTTTTTTGCAGGACTTGGAAGGGAATATTTTGAGCTTCATTTCATTTTTAGAAGACATTTTTTTCTTGGATTTTTTAAAGTGTTTTGGGTTGAAGTATGTCTTTTGTGAAAAAATTTTAAACTAAGTTTTTTTTTAAATTAAATCTTTGTGATGCTTTTTTAATTGATTTTTTGTCTAAATTTTGAAGGAAATTTTTTGAGCTTCATACTCAATTATTAAGGAAAATCGAAGGAATTGCAAGAGAAAATATGATCAAACAAGAGACCCTGAGGAAAGTAGAGAACAGGGGAGAGAATATCGCAAAACACAAGAGAGAAGAACGCTAAAATATTGGAAGGGAAAATCAACCTCAACTGGAAGTTGAAGTAGGTATGTAAATGTGAATATTATAAATTTGATATTTAATATTTACCTAGTGTAAATTGTGAAACTTAATTTTAATTTGATGAAGTAATTTAAAAAATATTTTGCAATTTAAACAGAGAGAGATATTCCTCAAAACATTGATGATGAGATACAAAATTTTGAAAGAGAAAGTGAAAGAGATATTGAACCAGTGATTGAAGATGGTGAAAATGTTGAAAGAAATTCAAGTGAAGAAATTGAATCACCAGGTATATATATATATATATATGTTGAAAACATTTGTATTATTGAAATTATACATATTTATTAATTTAATTATATATTGAATATGAAAACTTATTATGTACATTTAATTATAATACGTAAAGATTAAATCAATATCGACGATGAGATGTTAGAAAATGTTGACACTCACCCATATGGAGATAAAAAAAGTTGACCATGTTATAAGATATCTTGTTTATCACATTATTGACTCGTTCTTCAAAGATGAATTTGTGGCAGTTCAAGCCCAATTGTTGAAAGGTCTCTTAACATCAAGGAAATTAAAAGAAGCTACGACTTTATTGGGTGTTCAAAAGTCAGAAAAAAGATAAAAAAATGAAGGAAAATATGATAAAAATATAAATAGTTCTCTAAATTTTAATAGAATATCTAGAAATAAAAGTGATTTAGATGAACGTAGAGTAATACATATTGCATTGGTTTCATCAAGTACTAAAGAGAATCATTTGGTAAAATCTATGGCACAAGCATTAGGAACCTCACGAAAAAATTTGCACAAACATCAGAAATTTTGGTTGAAAATAGATGTAAATGATGAAATCCCTTGTTGGAAAACTATTCGTAGGAAACCATACAAAGATATACTTGGAGAAAAAATTAAAAAAATAATATATGAATATTGGATAAAAAATTCACATGTTTCACCAAAAGCAAGGGATGTGATGCAAAGAAGAATAACACGAAATAAGTACGAAGAACATCCAATTTTTTTTTTGAAAACTACTCAGATAGAGTTTTTTAACAAGTTCAATAAGAGAATCTGAAATTGATGTCTCAATCTGTGTTGTTTTGCAACAAAAACCATGGTATGTAAAACCTATCACTGTACGCGACACTTATTGTTGTCGTTATCATGTGGAATTTCAGTTATATTATGACACATTCCTTAATTTTGGTAAAACATTTTTGAAATATTCAACTCCTCCTTCCACTATCCATGATATCATATCTCAAATTATATGTGGAAAATAAAGCCATGAATTATTTTACCAAAGGAAATGTGTTAGTGGTAAAAAATGCGATGATTGTGGAAATTTGACTAAATTTCATAAAAAATATCATACTGATATAGATGATCAATCATTGTCCAACATGAAAGTGAAATGGAATTGATATGAATACATCCATACATCGATTGGTTCAAGTAGTACTACAAGTGCTAAAAGAATTGATTTAGAATAAGAAGAAATTTTTGTGATAAATTTTTTGAGAAAGTTTGAGGCAAAAATTTATAAATCCACCAAGCATTCCCATAGAGCTCGATGGAAATACTTGCAATTCAAAAAATCCCGTGACGTTTTTCCACCAAGGACCATTTTGTCAGTAGTTGATTTGGCAGAAAACTACACACTTATTCCACAAAAAGAAATTCAGAGTGAATACTATAATTCTGACCAAGTCTCCATGCTCATCCATATTCTATATAGACATGCTGAACAAAATGTTGATCATATAGAAAGAACTAGTGAAAATCGACATTTTGTTAAAGAATATCACTTTTAGATAAATGTCGATCGTACACATGACACATATTTTGTACAACATTGTTTTGAAAAGATTTATGACTCCTTGAAAAGTCGTGGAATAAAATTCAATGAACATTGGATATGGCCATATGGATGCGCAAGTCAATTCAAATCTTCATGATCATTCTTTTGGTTGTGTCGTCTTCATATGAAAACCTGCATTAAACATTGTTGGAATTTCTTTGAGACTGGTCATGGAAAAGGAGAACATGACAATGCGGGGGCATGAATAAAACAAGCACTTCGAAGATATCAAATGGACCACTCTGCAAACCTACTTGTCGCAGCTGAACAAGTTGTTCAATGGTGCATCGATGCACTAAGCCATGAGACTAACCAATCAATGGAAGTACGATGGGACATTCAATTTAATTTTTATTAGATTTCTAATTTTTAAACAGTACATTTATCACAATGATATCTTTGATGGTATTTTGATATCATATTTATATTATTCTTTGAATTTTCCATATAGGTTTTTTTTGCATATTGGGTTCCAAGATGTAGATAGACTGATTGGAAATGACGTTGAAACAATAAAAGGGACTCGAAAATTGCATTCAATTAAAACAAAGTTGTCCACAAATATGTTTGCCTTGGATAAAAGAAAATATTCTTCTTTTTTTCATGTTTGCATAGACAACAAATAATCCAATGATGTTTGTGAAAACAAAATTTATGTAAAAGATTGGCAACATACAAAACTAGATACAAAGGGAAAAAATTTTGTTGCAAGCTTTGAAGAAATGCAATCAAAGGAGACTATAATATCATCTAATGGTGATATATTTTTTGATCTTGTTAGAGAAGGTAAAATTTCAATTGCTTTCAAATGATATAGATCTAGAAATAGATAATAAAATCAAGTACACATGTTAATTTTAGAGTTAATTTTTCATGTTAATTATGATATAAATTTAAATACACAAGTTTATTTTATTGTGCAGTAGATATTTTTGTTGTAGTTGCACCTACTATCAACAAATAAAATGTGAAGTATTATTTGATGCATTGCACTGAAAAAAATATGAAATTATTACAAGACTATGATGATAACGGGTTTACATATGATAGAGGGTCTATTATACTGAAAGTTTATTTTTTCCAAAAAAAAAATAAAAGTGAGGATTTTGTTTACTTTCAAGACTATGAACCTGATGTCATAAGTTGTCAATATAGTCACTTGGTGTGTGCAGCACGCATAAAGTTGATAGAAGTTCAATGAAGGAAAAAAATGAAAATTAAGAAATGGAAAATTTCAAAAGCCGATCATGAAAGGATCATTGAAGATGGCATTCCATTGGAATTTTTTTTATTGAACTGCCCAAAAATATCTTCATTTTGGAATCTTCTTTTAGGACTTCGATAACTTAACTAAAAATTGAACTACCTTTTCATGTTATATGTACAAGTTTTTGTACATGTACATTGTTTTGGTACATGCACACGAGTAATTTATACATGTGTACACATACACATGTCTAGATTATCTGGTCTTAAGCGATTTCATACATTCTCTGGTACAATTTGTCATTTAATGTCATTATTGAAAAATGTACATATTTATGTATCTAGCATAGTTGATATAATAAAAATTTAAAGCTGCACGATTTTGTTTTAGATGTGTCTATTTTAAGTAAATTATAATATTCATTCTTGAATGCAAAATTTGTTGTACGTGTTTTTTAATTTCTAGTTTACTATCAATTGAAAGTAGTTTTTCTATGTACATTAATGAAAAATGTTGTGTGTTGGATATATATGTTCTAATGCAATTTCAAAATTTTATGATTGTTTGACACATCTAACAATACCTATAATTTTATGATTGTTTTTAGATATATACATCGATATGTATTGTACTTCAATTGTTTTTACATATATTCAAACATGTACTTCAATCATTTTTATGTAAATATATTCATGTGGACTTTTTTTTGTTTGTAACTTGGGCTAAAATATATTAAAAGCATGAGAAACTGTACAAAGGAAATGGGCAGAGATGACAAGAAATTCTTAGTATATCCCTACCTTGGTAGTTTTTGAAATAAACCAAGTTTGGGGCTGCCTCAAAGGAGGAAACCAACCCCTTAAGAGTGTCATACAGTCTTGTAATACAAAATATTCAGTGGCCCATATAAAAACAAAAGAGCTGAAGTATATCCTGAGGTGACAATCATGGAGTTCATTCATCTTCTTCAGTCGCCTAGCCCTCTTCCTCTATCAGCAACCTATATTCTCTAGAAATGGCTTCCTCCTCAACTGTGGAAATTATAGGAGGCTTCGGAGAGGTTGTATGGATGATGGGAGCGATCGGTTACTCTGCATAAAAATCTTTGGGACATACACCATCTGAGTCCATAACATAAACGCCTATCTCCTCCATCGTGCGCTCATAATGTGGAAGCGAGTTGGTTTTCTTGGGTAAAGGCTGCGCAGATTGCAGAATAGTGGATTTCCTACCTCTTCTACCCCTAGGCTTCTCCAAAGGAAAAAAAGTCTCCCCATGAATGTTATCAAATGCTTTAGGATCCAGCACCTCATGGCTATCAGATGCAGAGCCATCAGTGGCTTCCAATCGTTGATCGTGGCCATGGTGAGAGCAGCCTGAAAACACAACTCTGTAGCTACCTCTGATGGGTTTCTAACGCTGGCGCGGGGCCATGGTATGGTTTCTGACCTATACATTTTGTGGATTTTTTTTATAATTTAAAACATCGATGTGTATTGTACTTAAATATTACCTAAACAATAGATGTACATCCTAAAATTATATCACATTCACACACATGTTCAAATGCATAACATGTACCAATGTATGTATGTCTTAAATGTAATTTGAAATTTCCATCTATATTCATTTTATATTTAACAAATCAAATGACAACTTGAGTTTTAAAAACAAAACATTATATCACAAAATGTGAGCACATGCCACATGTAGTTCAACTATCCAAAATATGCACATTTATGTGTAAATTGTACTTTGAAATTTCCATCTAAATTCATTTTATATTTAAACAAATATAATGCCAACTTCATTTTATATTTAACAAATATAGTGACAACTTGAGTTTTAAAAACAAAACATTATATCACAACATGTGATAACGTGTCAAATGTACTTCAACTATCAAAAATATACACATGTATACATGGTTTGTAATTCGAAATTTCCATATAGAGAGATTCATTTTATATTTCTAACAAATTTATAAAATGACAACTTGAGTTTTAGAAACAAAACATTATATCACAACATGTGATCACATGCCAACTGTAGTTTAACCATCCAAAATATACACATTGTGAAAATTTAATTTGAAATTTCCATTACAGATTCATTTTATATTTAACAAATAAAATGACAACTTGAATTTTAAAAACAAAACATTATATCGGAAAACAAAACGTCATATCACAACATGTAATCACATGCCAAATGTAGTTCAACTATCCAAAATATGCACATGTATATATGTACATGGTTTATAATTTGAAATTTCCATATAGAGAGATTCATTTTATATTTAACAATTATAAAATGACAACTTCTTAAAACAAAACATTATATCACAATCACATGGAAAATGTAGTTCAACCATCCAAAACATACACATTGTGAAAATGTAATTTGAAATTTTCATCTAGACATTCATTTTATATTAAACAAATAAAATGACAACTTGAGTTTTAAAAAAAAAACATTATAACACAACATGAGATCACATGACTAATCAAAACATTATATCGCAACATGAAATCACATGCCAAATGTAATTGAAATATCCAAAATATACAAGTGTTTTGTAATTTGAACTTTCCATCTAGATTTGAATTTTATATTTAACAAACAAAATGACAACTTGAGTTTTAAAAAAAAAAAAACATTATATCACAACATGTTATCACATGCCAAATGTAGTTCAACTATCCAAAATCTACACATTTACATGTGTTCTATAATTTGAAATTTCCATCTAGATTCATTTTATATTTAAAAAATAAGATGACAACTTGAGTTTTAAAAACAAAACATTATATCACAACATGTGATCACATGCCAAATGTAGTCCAACTATCCAAAATATACACATGTACATGTGTTTTGTAGTTTGAAATTTCCATCTAGATTCATTTTATATTTAAAAAATAAAATGACAACTTGAGTTTTAAAAACAAAACATTATATATCACAACATGTGATCACATGCCAAATGTAACTATCCATTGAAATTTAAAATCATTCTTGATAAAAGTAAATCTAGTTTAAAACTATATCCAAACAGTAAAATATGTCCAAAATTTGTATCACATGAACAATAAAGGTAAATATATATAGTTGAATGTATAGTGAACTACAAGTATCAAGTTATATAGAAAAGTAAATATCATTGCATAGATAATACCATATATAAAAATTAAATTTAAGACTAGATCTATCAAATATAATGTTGCACACATGTGCATCATCAATCAAATACAGATGGATCTAGTAGCTTTGCCGCCAGTGTCCTAAGAGGCATGCTATCCTCTGAAGAATGGGGAACATGTACACAACGTGTAAAAACATTAAAATTTAATGTTTTAAAATTGAATGATAATATAGAACTTCATGTAAAAAAAAAATGAAAAAAAAAATCATGCAATACCTCGTGTGGTTCCCTCTCCATTGTCTTTTATTGTTCGACCATTAAAACATCCTCCAGAGTAACATCTTCCACAGTAAAGTGTACAATATACATGTACAATTATATATATATATATATATATATATATATATATATATATATATATATATATATATATATATTAAAACTTTTCAAATGAAAATGCATATAAACTAATTTTCAATAATATTAAAAAAAAAAGTTAGACAACCTGTTCAAATGGTGTGGATGTTCCTATCTCCACCATACACTCCATCATTAGAGTCCATGGAGAATGGAAATCATCTCCAAAAACCTAAAATTCAAAATTTTTACAAGTATAAAATAACTCAAGATCTAGATCTCATTTTATAATAAAACTTTTGAACTTCAATTTATAACTTATAAATTAAACATATAACTGAAAAATTTAATACTTGTGATGGTGGATTGGGCACATCTCCTAAGGGTGGATCCAAAAGAAAATCTCAAGAAACATAAAATTAAAAAAAATTAAAATTGTAAAATAACTCAAGATCTAGATCTCATTTTTTAATGGAACATTTGAGCTGCAATATATAACTTAAAAACACATTTAAGTGAAGAATTGTTCATACTTGTGATGGTGGATTTGGCACATATCCCAAGGAAGAATAAGGTACCTCCATCCTAAAAACATTAGATAGAATCGGAATATGTTAACATTTAATTATAAACATGTACATGTGTGCACAATTATTTATTTTAAAAATATGTCATCATATTTCACTATATATAATAATAGATAAAAAATAATTTTACATCATAATTTCCACTTAAAAAACACTATCATATACCAACATATCATCTTGATGGTGAGAACCATCTTGATTATGTGAACCGAAGGCTTCAACCGTGGTATTAACATCTTCGTTCATCAAACGTTAAAACTACAAATGTTGTTAGCATATACGATACTTTTTGGTTAGATTAATCTATACAAATAAATGTATGTATATATATGTATTTATTACAAATTTTACATGTGTTAAAATAATCACCCTAACCATTAACACATACCGATCCCATGTCCTCTTACTCATGAATGATTAGGTCCTTCCAACCATTGCGACAATTCTTTGCATATGTTTTGAGATATTCAACACTCATGTTATCTATATCATCATCAGTATGATACACAAAATTAGAACGTGCATTCTCTCATGCTCTTTATTGATTCAAACAAACATCAACTCCACCCAGTCCACTCTGAACATTGTCAATGATGGCATCCCTTACTTCTCGATGAATTTGAGAATTCACATCCATCTCTGACCGCAAAGTTTCAACACGAAGAGGTTGACTAAAAAATGGTGGCTTGGGGTAAGAAAACTCAGCATCACTCTTAGCGCCCTTACGGTCACATAATCAACTTTTCCCAAGACTAAAAAATTCAGAGGAAAGGTCATTATAATTGGGTTTCATTCCAAAAAATAATTCTGCATAAAATAATTTTTCAGAAAAAAGTTGAACCTCGTCGCTCCATGGGAGTGTTCCATAGGCAGCAAGGTGCCTATCATATAAATGGCCAGCTTTATCAGGGTGCTTAAAATATTGCACCTTTAGCATCTTTCTTTTCAACCCTTCTTTCAAATTAAACATAGACTTGGACATTTTTGTTGCAAATCTTTGTTTCACAACCTCCCATGTATCAGGACCCATCATTGTTTCCTTTTTTCTCATCACTTCTACAAAAGTATCAATGGTTGGTCCAAGCCTTAGGTACACATCTACTAGTTCGCTTAAAGAGTAAGTAACTATTTCTAAGCTTTTTCGACTCTCAACGGGGAGTTTCAAAGATACAAGATCTTTCCTCAATTTCTAATGAATATGTTGACGCCTTTTTAATGTGCATTGTTACATGTTTGTTTCCCAACATATATTGAAAATGTCAGAAAGATAAGTCATGGTTGTTGTACAACCTTAATCTTGAATAACGCATTATGTCCTACATATTTTTTGGGTAAAATTTGGAGCAACATTTTCACCCTCTGCGTCAATATATAAAATTTTGTATAAATAAAAAAACATTTGAACAAATTTGTACAAATTGAATGAAAATAATATTCAGATTGATGACCACCTTGATATGGTTGGCTAGCATCATGCCCACCTTAACGCTGTTGGGAACCAGAATGACCACCGAGTTGTTGACAACCAATACAGCCACCCATTGATTGGCCTCCGAGGGGAATGCATATCACAACCCTCACGAAATTTTCCACCACCTATTGATTTGCCTCCAAGAGAATGTGTACCACCACCAACCTCATGCGACTAGAGGGAAGCTTCATAAAAAAATATGAATTTATAATCAATTCAAAAATACATTCATACATATAAATGCATGTACATATGATTGATTAAATTATGTGAACCATACCATGATTGTGTGAACCATGGCCATGCTCGATTGATGGAGTAGATAACCTTGTCCTCCTAACTCCTAAAATATAAAAAATGAAATTTATTAAAAACTGTTTTAAATCGTTCAAAATTGATAAAAAATGAATTGCATGTGTTTACATGTATGTACATGGGTATAAAATTATATATATAGTCAATAAAAAAATTAATTCCCCATATCTGTACATGTATGTATGGAGATAACATTATATATTCAAATGTCATTTAAAAACATGCACATTTAATATAAATACAATGAACATTCATTGACCCATGATCCCCCTCTCTCGTAGAGTCATGGGATTATCTTGATCTCTACCTTTCACCCTCCATGACATATATGGATATCTACAGTGGGCAATACAATTATTTTTAAATTACTATTTAAAATAAATTCAAAAAAAAATAAAATAATGTAATTTAGTACACAAATTATGTAAAAAAAAACTTTCAAACAATAAATTGATGTGTGAAACTCAATTTAAACAAAAATTTGTTGAAGTCATCACATTTTAATTTTATTAAAATGTTAAGTTCACCAAGTTGCGCTCACATGGTGGGAGCACACTTGGTATATAATTGAACAAAACACATGGTCATTAAAAATGACGCATTTAGAAGTAAAAAATGCACACATATCAAAGATATGTTATAATATCCATCAAAATTTTTTGAAAGAGGGCATCTTAACACTAATTCATCTTGGAGAGATGAAAATTGAATTTTCGTTTCCCCATAAAATACTAATTCATCTACTAATTCATCTTTGACAGATGAATCTTGAATTAATTCATCTTTGACATATGAATCTTGAATTGGCATTTCCCCACACAATAGATCACTAGACATATTATTAACATTTGCACAATGTCTTCTACCAAAAAATTGAAATTGTCTAACAATATTGTTTGCTTCTCCTTGCATTTTTTTTAGTCTCTTCTTAACTTGGTACATGCCTTTCATCTGGTTGCAGACAAGTTCAGAATTGGTGAAAACTACAATTACATTTGATCCATACTCCCAATATGTTCTCAAGCCTTCTATCAATGCAATACAATATGCCTCATTGTTTTTTGTTCTTCCTGGTATATTCATTTTCCTTTGGAGGATCTTGTTAGTCGCAATATTGCAAAGCATATATGTAATCACTGCATTCCCTGGATTGGGATAGCAAGAAACATCTATGAATAATGTCCATTTTTTAACTATATTTAGTGGGTTTTTTAATCCCTGAAAAGTACAAATTCAATAAAATATATTAAATTAAAATTTATTGCAAATGCATGGGAGAAATGACATGTACATGGTTTTCCTTAAACTTTATGGGAGAAATGACATATAAATGACATGCCTTAAAGTTTCCCTTAAATTTTGTGGGAGAAATGGCATGTACATAAATGGATATTACAATGAAGAACTTCTATTTAGATCTGTTCTAGAGATTGACTATAGGGGCATTTACTGGATATGTCACCTTTGAGAAAGGATGAGATCCAGAGGCTAGTTGGCCCTTTACTGACTCTGCCTTTAGAACTTGTAGAAGTTAACACTCAACAAAGTGACTAAAATCCTATAGAATTCCAATCACTTTAGGTTCTCACCAAGGTTTTTAGGCCTTAAATTTTTCCTTGAGTTTATGGGAGAAAGACTTGAGTTTGTGGGAGAAATGACATGCACATGGTTTGCCTTAAAATTTGCATTAAATTTTATGAGATAAATCACATCTAGAAATGACATGCCTTAAATTTTGCCTTGCCTAGATTTTAAGGGAGAAATGACATGTACATGGCTTTCTTTAAAGTTTTCATTATATTTTATGGCAGAAATGGCATAGAAATGACAGAGAAATGACATAGAAATGACATTCCTTCAAGTTTTCCTTAAATTTTATCGGAGAAATGACACATGTATGGGATAAATGACACATGTACATGGTTTTCCTTAAATTTTTCCTTAAAGTTGAGGGGGAAAATGACACATGTACATGGTTTTCCTTAAATTTTATAGGAGAAATGACATAGAAATGACATGTACATGGTTCCAAAAACACTCAAAAATTCCTTATAGTTTAAATATTATTGGAGAAATAGCATGTACAGAAATGGATATTACAATGAAGAACTTATATTTAGATATGTTCCAAAGATTGGTTGTAGGGGAATTTACTGGATATGCCACCTTTGAGAAAGGATGATATCTAGAGGCTACCTGGCCTTTTACATAATCTACCTTTAGAACTTGTAGAACTTAACACTCAATAGAGTGACTCAAATCCTATGGAAATTCAGCCACTTTAGGTTCTCACCAAGGTTTTTAGGCCTTAAAGTTTTCCTTGATTTTATGGGAGAAAGCCTTGAGTTTGTGGGATAAATGACATGTGCATGGTTTTCCTTGAAGTTTGCCTTAAATTTTATTGGAGAAATCACATCTAGAAATGACATGCCTTAAATTTTGCCTTTCCTAGAGTTTATGGGAGAAATGAGATGCCTTAAATTTTTCCTTGCCTAGAATTTAAGGGAGAAATGACATGTACATTGTTTTCCTTAAAGTTTGCCTTATAGTCTATGGGAGAAATGACATAGAAATGATAGAGAAATAACATAGAAATGATATTATTTAAAGTTTGCCTTAAAGTTTATGGGAGAAATGACACATGTACATCGTTTTCCTTAAATTTTGCCTTAAAATATATGGGATAAATGACATATAAATGACATGTACATGGTTCCAAAAACACTATAAAATGCCTTAAAGTTTAAATTTTATGGGATAAATGAATAGATATGACATGTACATGGTTCCAAAAACACTAAAAAATGCCTTAAAGTTTAAATTTTATGGGATAAATGACATAGGAACAACATGTACAACACTAGAAAATGCCTTAAATTTTATCGAATAAATGACAGGTACATGGTTATCCTTAAAGTTTTCCTTGAGTTTATAGAAGAAATCAGAGAAATAACATGTATGTACATGGTTATCCTTAAATTTTGCCTTGAGTTTATGGGAGAAATGGGAGAAATGACATGTATGTACATGGTTTTCATTAAAGTTTGCCTTAAAGTTTATGGGAGAAATTACAAAAAAATGACATGTACATGGTTCCAAAAACACTAGTAAATGCCTTAAATATTATTGGAGAAATGACATGTACATGGATATCCTTAAAGTTTTCGTTGAGTTTATGGGAGAAATGGGAGAAATGACATGTATGTACATGGTTATCCTTAAATTTTTCCTTAAAGTTTATGGGAGAAATGTCATATTAATGACATGTACATCGTTATCCTTAAATTTTTCCTTGATTTTATGGGAGAAATGGAACAAATGAAATGCATGTACATGGTTATCCTTAAAGTTTGCCTTAAATTTTATGGGATAAATGACATAGAAAGGACATGTACATATTTTTTATTAATGTTTGCCTTAAAGTTTGCAAAATTATTTTATGCACTTACTAAAACAACTAGTGGTAGTGGTTGATGAATTTTTGTCAAAATTCACACCTTGATGAGTTTGTCGAAGAAATGACATGTACATGGTTTGAAAAATTATTTTATGCACTTACTAAAACAACTAGTGGTAGTGGTTGATGAAGTTATGTCAAAATTCACACCTTGATGAGTTTTTGGGAGAATTGAAAGTACATGGTTTGCCTTAAATTTTATTTTTCCTTAAATTTTATGGGAGAAATCGCATCTATAAACCTTTACTTTGACATCTATAAATAGGCTAAGAACATTAAAAATGAATTTTCAACTTGCATTAGTTATTTCCTTAATAAGGAGTATGACTTAGAACCTAACAATTTGTCTAATAATATAATTTAATGTCAGTTTTGGCTTGTACTATCATTCATCCTTGATATGTACAAGAATTTTACAACTTGAACATCAACCTACACACTATCATCATGAAATTGTACCTAATATATATTAGTAATATCCATTACATCATAAAATACTCCAATTTTAACATTTTACAAGATTAGAAAAGTAAATGTACATAATCTAGATTATTAATATCCATTGCATCATAAAAAAATCCACTTTTAACATTTCACAAGATTAGAAAATTAAATGACAACACTAGGGGAGGAAGCATCATGGAAGGTGTAAATTTAGGTACATTAATAAAAAATAGTTAACATCGGCATAAATATGAATAAAGTGGAAAACCTATAGTAGCATTATGGTAAGAAGCCAAGGGTCTTCACTACTCGAATAAACCATTTCTATCAATCATTCCTATTACCATCATGCCTCCAAATGCATAAAATGATAAACTATAGTCAACATGAATTTCACCTTTTTCATAGAATACAATTCAATTTCACTTCATATGTATCTCTAGTATTCATTTTTCCAACCACTATCAAAGGTATCCAATGTAATTATATCAACTTATAAGGAATCAATTTTTTTTCACTTCTATAAAAACGTAGAAGAAAATTTGTGTGCATCTACTATAGGAAATAAACAATAAGGAGGCTATAAGAATCCATCGTATAACACATTGCTTTCAATTATTTGAGGAAAAGTGATATATAAGTATAAAAAAAGCTCTTATGTACACATGAATAAACAATATTTAGCCATATCAATCCATTGTACACAATTAAAAAAACAGTAAGTCTACGGTTTTGGATTCCCTAAACCTTGTTCGAACTGTCATTTGATGTAAAGTATGGATTCTAACGGGATGGTTACGGGTCTTTCTGTCCTAAACTCTTTGTATGTCTGTCTAAAAATTTTCTGAACATGTTTTGCAAATAGTAATTGTTATAAATAATATCCCCATCTAACTGATATAAAGGTATAACTTCTCTAAATATCTAACTTTTATAAAGAATATATAAAATATATAAATAAGAGCCCAAAGGTTGGGTTCTAAATACTAATAAAAAGGCAGTGAGATTTCTCCATAAAAAAGAAATATAACACATTGTTTTCAATTATTTGAGGAAAAGACATGTCTAAGAATCAAAAAATATCTTATGTACACATGAATCAACCATATTTATCTATTTCAATGCATTCTACACAATTAAACACTCTTCTGAAAGAAAAATACAATGTAACAAAGGTATGAGGAAGAAACATAACAAAAATACAACCTACAAGCTTAAGAAATAACAGAGTTGTGAGTTGGTGCTCATAAGAATAACACAAAGATATTAGATCTACAAAGGTTGAAGGAAAGAACAGAGATATTATATCTGCAAAGGTTGAACGAAAGAACATTGTTTTCAATTCTTTGAGAAAAAGTGATATCTAAGAATCAAACAAGATCTTATGTACACATGAATCAACCATATTTAGCCATTTAAATCCATTGTGCACAATTAAACACTATGTTAAAAAACGAATGCAATCTAACAAAGGTCTGAGGAAGAAACATAACACAAGTACAACCTACAAGTTTAAGAAAGAAAAAAGATGTGAGTTGGTGCTCATAAGAAGAACACAAAGATATTAGATCCGCATAGGTTGAAGGAAATAACAAAGCTATCAACCATCAATAAAAAACATATAGCTATACCCTTTGAGGAATTAGAAGGCTACCTAGATTAGGAAGCTTCAGTTTAGGAATAAGAAACAAAGCAAACAAACCTGCCTACTTGAACTGATTCTACTTGACCAATCAAACAACCATCTAACCTAGCTAACCTTACTATCCATACAGCCAAGTTAGTTACCCCCAGAACCATCAATATAAAACCCATAAAACTTGTTTTATATATCGATTCTAACATCTCCAACAACTAGTGAAGTGACTGCTAGTTTTGGCATGTTGGGTGATATTATTATTGCCAAACCTACAGAGTGTTGATTTGATCTGCACACTAAGGTCCATACACAATCAATCTATGCAATAAAAAAAAAACTATGATAAAATTGTTCGTTTGGTTTCTCCCAGGGGGGTTCTCTCATATCATATTTGAAATGGTAGAACTTGGACGAGGGACCTCTCACCAACATTTTCAAAATATTTTTCTTGACATTATCGACAAGATTATGCTCCAATTATAGTATCCTTCAAGGAGAAATAAAAGGGGTTTGATTTTCGAGCATCAAAATTTCGTTTAGAATATAGAATCCAGTAAAATCAATATTATTTGTCTCAAAAATTGGTTAATAGTAATTACTTGATCTATCACAGACCTCAAACCTCATGGTCTATAAACCACATCAAGACCTCATAAACGTGATGTACTTGAGCCTTCTTTGTAGCCAGTAGAGGTTTTTTGGATACTGTTAATATGAGCTTGTGCTCACTACAAAAAGTGTAATGAACTACAAACTATTTTGGACGAGCGTGAATTACAATCCATAAAAATGTAAAACTTAGACAATATGATGTCTTTGAAAACAACAATAAATTCATTAGGTTACGGGGCTACGACGTCGGTGGGATCTTCAGACAAGAAGGCAAGTATGACGACCCTCAGATGGTAATGATCAATGAGGTCGAACCTAAAGCATACATTCCATTTGTACGTAAAAGAGAAATAGAACAGACAGTACGTCAAGTTATTTCATCTACCTGGAGATGAAAATATGACAGCAAACGACTAGGCAGGCCACAACGAAAGAAAAGAACAGAAAATGACGAGGAAAGCCACAACGATATAAAATTACAACAAACAACGAGGCAGGCCACAGCGAGGAAAGAGATCGCCGAAGATGCAGGTTATTTGTAACTTGTGAACAAAAAAAAAGAGAAAAACATTAAAACCCACAAAAATATACAAAAATAAAAAATAAACACAAACAGGAAGCAACTTCTCACCTCCTTTCCCCTGCAATAGCAAAAACAGTGCAACAACTAACAACGAAACATATATCAGACAATCGTAAGAAACAAATGGTAACATGCCCAAAACCTCTTGAGTTTTGCGGGCCAGTATATTTATAAGAAATATTTTGACTGAATTATTTTCAAAATTTCTGTCGAACTAATAGTTTGGCTGAACTAATAGTTTGGTCAAATTTCTATTTTCGATTTTCCCATCTCCAGCCAAAAATATGCTTACCCATTTTGTCCATACGTCATCAATGTCAATGACAGAATTAGTTCAGTGGAACTGATTTACAAACTTCGGCCGAATTGTTGGAAAAATTAATTTTCCACCCACGTTTCTCATAAAAGCGTAACTAACCTTCGTTTTTTTACCCAGGTACATTATCTTATCTCTCATATATTCCAAATTCGTAAAAGTAATCCAAAATCTATATCTGGTACCTGGAGAATTTTGAAACTATGCATAGATCATGGTTTTTAACACTGTAAAACCATACAAGCAGAAGACGGCATTAATTAATGTCAGGCAAAAGGAATTACAGTGCTGAAAGAAATTAGAGAATCTGGAAAGTATTTAAAAATCTCTAAGGTCTAAGGAAAAATAAAATTTGAGCAAGTCATAAATTCTTTTGTGCGCATAATCCTTTGTAAAGGGCACTTTTTCATGCCTTTTGACTTGAAATGTGTGCAATCTTGGGAGTGGAAAAAGTCTCTTTCTAGGACCACGAAAAGCACACTCCACGATAGTGATTCCTCACTTGAAATCGCCTAAGGACAACCACCAAAGCCTCCTTAGACATCAAGGGAGCACACAATGGAATATTTGTGGCACATAAAGGAATCATCCCCCTCTCTTGGGTCACCATCCGCAATGTACCAAGAGAGGGAAGGAGGATTTGAATTCTCCTGTATAAGGCCACCATGGGATAAAGAACTTGAGAACACATTGTTATGCTGGCCAGAATTTCCCAAGCAATACCAGCAATATGTGATCCGGAGCTGAAGATAGAGGGGACTCAATTGTTTTCCATCCAACAAGTTCAACCCACCACAGTAGAGAGAGGGAGACTTTGCACCAAGGCAAGCTTGGAAGTAAAAACATCGTTGCATCGGGACTTACAACCCATGTTCTAGGGGCCCTTTTGCAAGAGGGTTAAAGTTTCATCCTCATTTCCTACCAACACTCAATAAGAGGGGCCGAAGAGCCACTGTTTGGATTATTGTAGTTGTTTGACTCTATTCAGAGCTTTTGTTTATTTTTTTTAGTTTTAGCTTAGTTTTAGTTTATATATGCATGCTATTTCTCTATCTAGTATTTTTATCATTCTAGCTTGTTCCATTAACTTGCTTTACTCCAATTCATTTTCTGCCTGTGACCAGTAACTTAAGTGGGTAAACCACACTCCTTAAGTTGGTGTGATTTCATACATACATGCACGAAACACACTAGCACGGGATTGGTGACTCCACTAATGTTTATTACCAAGTTTATGTGGTTGTTCCCTTTTGTAGAGACCCTTGTCTGTGCTGTGGAGTAGAGCTGGATTTCCCCCTTTTTCTCTTGTAGTACTAGTTCATCCCAAGTGACAGACTGAAGTAGAATAACTCCAAAAATTACTTTTGCAGGAATTTGCATTCTTTTCCCTCCCATAGATGCGCCCAGGGCACGCGTTCAGAGTTGACCTGTGCATAGACATCACGCATGTTTCAGCCTTTTGTGCGCAAAATATAGAAAGAGAAATTTCTCCCATGTTTTTATCTTTCACTTCTTGTAAAGTGCTTGGCAGCCCATAATACATCTGTCATCACTGGTTGAGGTACCCCACAACTTGCTAAATCTCACTCTTAGCTGATTTTTGTAGGCTTAGTGTCAGTTTTATTTCAAGTTGATTTTTTCAAAGTTCACACATAGTTTAAGTAGGGGGGAAAAGTAACTTGAATTCCGAAAGAATTTTATGTTTTGAAAATTTAGGTACCAACACACCTAGATAACTAGCCAAAGTAAGTGGCCCAAATCCACACATCCGTAGCTAGTTTCTTTTTGCTAGTGTAAAAGATATTAGTTTAGTTGAATTTTTGCACTAGGATTTCGGGACTAGGATTGAATTGTAGATAGAAGAGAAAGTAATCTATGTTTCCTTTGCACCCTTCGGTGATCCTAGGCAAGAATATGAACACTCTATATTCACAGCTCACCACCTTCCTTTAGTTGATCACATAGATTAACTAGGAAAAATTAAAAGCGGCCCATCTCCGCACATATTTTTATTTTGAGCAAGGAACAATACATCATAGTTTAATGGGGGATTTTGAAAAGGATCATCGCATATCAACACATTCAAACAACGTTCTTGTCCACTTTTTTCTCACACACATCTACCCACTAAGCAAAGAAAATACACCTAAAACTAACTTAACCAAACTCACTAAATTCTGCCCACAAGGGCCACAAAATAATTTATAGTTTAAGTTAGAATCAAGGGGGTAGGAATCCAATTAGCCACCTTGATCATTCTTCATCTTGAAACATAGAATTTGATTATTTAGGGAGCTTTAAATCCACCTGTCATCCCATGGAAAAGAAATCCCAAGCGCAATAGAGACCCATTTCAGAGGGGGTTAGGCTTAGGCACAGTGTAGGCAGGTATTAGTCGAGGCTACCTGACTTGGCTGATACTCGGTACCGTTAGCTAACTTACCAAGAAGCTCAAGACTCGAACTCTCACATGGGACAGTGGTACTTAGTGTCCCAATCTAGGGCATCCTTTCCCTATAGATGATGATGCAAGAAAGTGCCAGACCCTCTACCCTTACCTTGGTGGATTTTCTTCAGCTGTCTGGGGGCATCGCCAACTCTTACAGGAAGTTGTGGCAGCACTCGTAAGATATCTTTTCAAGGACCATTTACATTTGAGTGCATGAGGATGAATAGCTATTCTAAGGTTTTTAGTATCATATGCAAACAAACAAAAAAAAACTTTTTGATTTCTTGATCACATAGAATTAATTTAAAGGGAAAATTTATTTTATTTTCGCTTTTTTTTTTATGTATGTGACCAGAATTTTTCTTTGATCATAGGCTCCATCCTCTCAATTTTTTCCAAAACTAGACCTACTCAACACCAGAACGGACCCAACGAGACCTCATCGATCTAGGCGTCTTTTGGAACTCCCCCAATTACCGAGAGGGGTTCCATGTCTTTTTCCATTTAGGCATCAAAGAAGGAATGCTTCCACCATTATTGGTTTGTCCTTTATTGTGGCATCCATAATTGGGAACCCTAGTTGGTCTCCCAACGCCACACCACACACCACTCCTCCCATGACCCCTAGGGGCAGAGGACTGTGACCCATTTGGGAAGTCGGTCGAATACACAGTAGGTTACATCATAGAATAACCCTCTTCCTAACCAGAACATTATTTTTTCACAAGTTGCAATGGTGTCAACCTCCTAGTCACCTTTCTTAGCTTCGTTGAATCTACCAGGTTTAACCAAGCTAATGAATGACCCCATCGCAAAAAAACCTACATGGCCTCCAATGACCATGAAGCTCCCTTTGGATATTCCAAAGTTCAAAGGAAAACAAGTGGAAGCCCCAGGTAATCATGTCATGACCTTCCACCTGTGGTGCTCATCGAACAATATCATTGACGACACTATTCGATTGACACTATTTCAATGCACTCTGACAGGAGTAGCTGCAAAATGGTACGTGGAGCAACCTTCTGGTTCACATGGAACCTTTAGTGCCTTTGTCACCATGTTTCTAACATATTTTCAGTTACCCATTCACCATGATTCCAGAATGGAATTACTGACACATTTTAGACAAACCCTCGCTGTCCATATCTCCAACCATCTCCACGAATGGAAGCAGCATCGTAGTTTAAGTAAATAAAAACTCAACGACCAGGTTCTTTTAGATTTGTTCTTGAAAACTCTCCTAGCAGATATTTCAAAGGATGTGGTGCAACAAAGGCCCACATCTGAAGAGGATGCCATCAGCAAAGCCTAGCATCTTGAGATGATTTATACGCACTCAGGATATATTTACAATATCCTGCCAAACCCCCCGCAACTACAAACTTATTAATAATTGACAGGCGCGTCAAACTCTGTAGATAGACTAATTATGTGATTGACGCAAGGATATCTAGGCAGCAGCAGTCAAATCCCCAGTTACACGTACAATTCAACCAGAAATGTACATCAACCCAATTTTCAAAGTCATCATATGCCTGAGCAAAATTTGACCTATAGGGCGCTAGCATATCACCATGGAGGACCCTATCCTCTAGCTCAGGGGACCCAGTACGTAGATATGCATATTGACGAAGGAGCTCCCCAAGCCACCATACACCAACCAAGGAGAGGGGAACATGGTTTCCTCATCCTCGTGTGTCATCAAGCGCGTCGATTATTACAGACGGATTGATCGGGTCTTTGAACCAAGGTCACCTAGGCAACGGTAATCTGTATTCAGGGAGTGAACATGCGCGTTGATTATGTAGAAGGTTTGATTGGGTATTTTTCCCAAGATAACCTAGGTAGCTGTAACATCCATAATACTCAAAGAGTTTCCAGGTAGGTCAATTCTGCAGATGGTTTGATATGGGTCTTTGACCCAAGCTCACCTAGGCAGTAGTAACACCCTTGATACTCTGAGAGTTACCAGGTAGGTATATTCTATAGACGGATTGATCGGGTCTTTCACCCAAGATCAGCTAGGTAGGAGTAGCACCATGTGCATCGATCCTGTAAATAGTTTGATTGGGTCTTGTTCTGAAGATAACCTAGGGAGCAGTAGTACCATGCGCACCATTTCTACAGACGGTTTGATCAGGTCTTGACCCAATGACACCTAGGAAACATTAATCAATACCCTAGATACTCATACGATTCTACTCATAATGTATCACAACTTAGCTATCATGAAAGCCACCCCATCACTCATATACCAACCAGGGACAAGGGAACCAATATCCCCCATTACCCGCACATAGTCGACCACTAGCACAACTTAATACACTAGTTAATCTAGTGCAACCCTTCCTAGGCTCATCAAAAACTGTACAACGAGGAGAATTATGATAATTATCCAAATGCTGCAGAAAGGATCCGAGGAACAAACAAAAGGGGAGATTCTAGATAGGGGGCAGTAACCAGCAACACCCCCCATGATTTCAGTCTTGGGGAAACCCCAACCAAAATCAAAACTAGGAGCCAAGTAACAACTCCCAAGGAAAAAATGGAGTTTAGATTATCTTATCACCAGACCGAAAGTTGCACCGTAATCAGCACTCCATAACAAATATAGGCGATGCCACACATTCACACTCCCGAAAAAACAATTTTTCATCACTAGCAGGTATTCCCTCTCTCATATTATTTTTTAAAGCTCATGAATTTCAATTATATTTGATAAATAAGATGTTGTCACTTGAGGTAATTTTTTTTGCAGGAAGATCTCACAAACCATTTACAACTCCATCCACTAAAAGTTCCTGAGTAGGTATCATTCTACCCCCAACATGATAGAGTCCCAGAAAACTGTGCCTATCCTGATATCATTTCTCCATCAGAAATCAACCATATGTTCCACATATCTGACCGTGTTTATCATCACCTCACCCTGCACATGATAAACATCGTCGTTGGTCGATAGATCTTGCCCTCCATGGCGCTCGTCACCCACATTAGACCATATATCACAACAAAAGTGACGCCACGGCCATACCATTTTAGTCTGGGAAGCACCTCATGCCCATCTATCCACCATGCATAAAGGTCAAGTTTTACCATATAGAATAAAACCTCCTTCCCGGACGACCAAGTTGTACAAGCAGATCAGAAGAACACTACTGCGCCTCACATTTGGCCCACCATACCTCCACCAGCATAATCCCATCTACGATACTTTTTCATCTGCTTCATCAAACTCACACATGAGACCAACCAATGGGGCCCCCACCCTCAGAAAAACACCTTGCTCACAACATTAGTGAGCGAACACTTCTATGTTTTGGGGCACCCGTCTCTATGTTTTGTACAAACCAAACCCCATTATTTTATTCTTTTCGTAAGTGTAAAAATATAGCAAATGGTGCATTACGTCCCTCACACTCTCATTCATCATTTCTCCCATGGCCCCAGTCCCTAAACACCCTTGGTTGGAGTATTACACCAACACAAACAAGCCACCATGACATTCATAGCCAGTTTATACCCACCCTAGAAGTCCTACCGACTCCAGGGATTTTCCCCATTAGAAATAACTATGACTATCGCCAAGTTGCTTAGTACACTCTGACCTTGGGCCACTGAATCTACATCATCAGTTTTCAATCACCCCTCACAAACATGTCAATTTTAAACTCATCACATCCAGGTCCCTGGCCCCTCATGTGAGCATCCCCCCATTTGGTTGAGTCTTCCTTTTGGTTGACTTCAACACCTATTTTCCAAAAAGGAAGTGGTACCTTAGATTACCCCTCTCCATAAAAGGGGCATCCTCGAGTGGCACTATGAGAGACATCATTTCCCACAAATGTCATTGATCCTCCTGAAATTCGACTACAACAAAAGCTTTCATGTCAAGATGGTATCGTACCTTACAACCATTGCACTTTGATCAAATTCGTCAAAGACCAGTGCCTTCATAAGCGTCTCTTTCAGCAATTCTTACATGGGAAGGTCCTATTCAGCACCTACCCGTACAATGTGAAACTATATTCCATACCAAGTTTACGCATATGAGTACGACATTCCACCTATTGTCAAAGAAAAAACTCCATGGAGGGCATTTGCAGTCATCGTCAGCAACCACCATATCACTACAATATTAGTGACATAGACAGAACATGTATCTATAAAATAGATTTGTTTAATTAGCCAGAACATCACGAGCATGGGACATGCCCACCTTGTAGAGAATTTGTATATTTATTATATTTGCTTACAGGGGTACCATAGGACATGGTCATTCTTCAAACCAATGCAGGGTGTTTCCAATTCCAAGCTTCATGCAGGTCTCTCCCTCTCTACACACGATATACAGAAAATAAATTATAATGTATTTCGGCTATACATCTCTTCCTATACCTCACACATTAAGGGCAACTATTACCACTGGAAAATCATACAAGCAGAAGACGACATTAATTAATGCCAGGAAAAAGAATTTACAGGGCTGAAATACATTAGAGAATCTAGAAAGTATTTAAAAATCTCTAAGGTATGAGGAAAAATCAAATTTGAGCAAGTAATAAATTCTTTTGCGCACATAATCCTTCGTAAAGAGTGCATTTGCGTGCCTTTTGACAAGAAATACGTGCAATCTTGGGAGTGGTGAAAGTCGCTTTCTGGGACCACAAAAATCACACTCTATGATAGTGATTCCTCACTTGAAGCCACCTAAGGACAACCACCAAATCCTCCTTAGAAATCAAGGGAGCACACAATGGAATATTTGTGGCACATGAAGGAATCATCCCCCTCTCTTGGGTCACCATCCACAATGTACCAAGAGAGGGGAGGAGGATTTGAATTCTCATATATAAGGCCACCATGGGATGAAGCACTTGAGAACACATTGTTATGATGGCCAGAATTTCCCAAGCAATACCAGTAGTGTGCGATCCGGAGTTGAAGATAGAGGGGACTCAATTTTTAGCCATCCAACAAGTTCAGTCGACCACAGTAGAGAGAGAGAGAGAAAGACTTTGCACCAAGGCAAGCTTGGAATTAAAAACATCCTTGCAACAGGACTTAGAACCCATGTTGTAGGGGCACTTTGGTAAGAGGGTTAAAGTTTCATCCTCATTTCCTACCAACACTCAATAAGAGGGGCCAAAGAGCGACCGTTTGGATTATTACAGTTGTTTGACTTTATTTATAGCTTTTGTTTATTTTTTTTAGTTTTAGTTTTGTTTTAGTTTATATATGCATGCTATTTCTATCTAGTATGTTTATGATTCTAGCTTGTTCCACTAACTTGCTTGACTCCACTTCTTTTTCTGCCTGTGACCAATAACTTAAGTGGGTAAACCACACCCCTTAAGCTAGTGTTGATTCATACATGTGTGCACCAAACACACTAACACAATGGTGGTAAGAATTATTTGATTTACATTCAATGAAGATCGTTGGAGTGCATCCATAGTACTCAAAGATATAAAGAATTCAAAGACTATTTTAGCCAATGAAGATTGCATATGAAACAAGGTACACTACCCCAACACCTTTGCTAGAGTGAAAAGAGTTAAATTATTGAAGAAAAAATTATGTTATTTTTGGATCTGGAACTGCCTAATTTTTCTCACTCCCACTTGTCTCCTTTTTTGCTATGTTATAAGAGAAAACCCATGCAGCAATTGAACTAAGCAATGAATACTTGTCTTTTTTGTTTAATATAAAATTCTTGTAGAAACACACATTAGGCTACATACCATAGGCACAAACTTCCATGCATGGTCTCTAATTTTCAATCCCTAGCTCAATATATAATTAAATTTATTGCTCTATAAATTATTATATGTTGCTCCAATTTTTCCTTCTAGTGTGGGATTTGGCTCGGATCAAGAAGCCTCAGATACATGGTTACAATGGTAAGATATCAATTCCACTTAAGAGAGTAGTATTTAGGTTGATGTGACAATACACATAGTTCCCTGTTTCAAATGGATCTAAGTTTATCATAATATTCCTTACTGACTTTATAGCCTTTATGGTGCTCCCCATGACTATTGAACTTAAATTTGAAAGAGTGGGAGGTATTGGCAATGTAGGAGTCTACAATATAAGTTGATAAGAATTTTCTACAGGCCAATAAATTAATGTTTGATTTTCATCTTATATATACTCATGTCTAATATCTAGAACTATTTCCATTTGCATTTTATCATGAACATTAATTTACATTTTAATTCCCAAAATAGACCAACAACAATTCTAATGAAGACCAATGATTAATTTTTTATTGTAAGCTCATAGAAAATCCTATTCGAAATCTCAAATTGTCTCCTTTTGAATTTGGCTATAAATATGGGTATACATTATAAATCTCATTGACAAACTTATACCGTATCAACTAAAACTAAACCACAAAAACCCCACACTAGAATAGCTTAGCAGGCTTATCGCACAAACCCTAGAGGAGAAACCAGAGAGAAACAAGGAAGGGAGCTAGATACTTCAATCACACAACTTTGTGCCCATCATATATACCATTACAATAAAAAAATATCACATTCTGAATTGAAAGAAATATCCATACCTTTACAATTTATTCATGGACTCTCTAACTCTGTAGAGATGAATGAGCATCATATGGGAGTGTTGAAGAATGAGAAGTGTGGGATGCAGTGATCTGTAAATGGAATTTGAGGACAAAATGCTTTGAATGTGTTGCAGGCTCAAGCAGTAGCATCTGACAAGTGCCATGGGCATCCAAAGATGCTTCTAGGTGCCCCCATATTGCAATATGAAAAGAAAAATTAAGTGAAAAAATATTGGTGCCAAAATTTTGTTGAAAGACTTTGATTTGGTTTAAATGCAGACAATTTCCATAACATTGTGGCGCCCAAATTTTTTCCAACGACTTTCATTTGGTTTAAATGTAGAGAATTTACCATAAATGGGGGAAGAGGTATGTAATTTTTTTTTAATTGTCAAAACTTTAGAAAAAATCATGTTATCATATTTTTTTGTCTATGTTGAAACCAGAATAAAATCTTGACATAATTTTAAATTTAATTTTGAGTTTTCTAATTTGTTTCAAAATAAGAAAAAAACTTAACATAATTTTAAATTTAATTTTGTGATTTCTAGTTTGTTTCAATATAATTTTTAGTTTTCTAATATAATTTTGATTTTTCTAATTTTTTTGAATATATGAGAAATAGTGGCCACATAAACAATTATAACTTTAAGAAATTTATACTCTTTGACACACATAAGACCACTAATTATGTGTGTCAAACAGTATAACTTCCTTAAAGTTCTATTTTTTTATGTGGCCACTATTTCTCATATATTTAAACAAATTACAAGACTCAAAATTAAATTTATAATTATGTTGAGGATTTTCCTTATATTGAGATAAATTAAAAACACTCAAAATTAAATTTAAAAGGTTTTTTATTTCAACATAGGTATAGAAAAGTATGATAACATGATTTTTTTAAAAGGTTTGACAATTAAAAAAATTTAAAAAATATTTCATCTATTTAAATTGATGCCAAAATTGGATTCTCCATCTTCTCGTGATGATGAACCACACTGCATGATTCGAAACGGGTCCACAAAAATCTGATAATGTGATTTTTACGGAAAGTTTTCTTGCATTTCATGATATGGAGCAGGAAAGCCTGAATTCAATTATTATTTTTTTGAACTAATATTCTACCTGTCACAATGAGGCCAATTTACGAAATTTAGCATTCTGAGAGTTTTTGACCAATGGATGAATTTCTATGAGGGATTTTATCTTTATTGATATTTTCACAACATTACCACATTTTCGACACTAGGAATAACTCTAAAAGTCTTTACCAATGGACATGAAAAGGACCTTAGCTAGGAGTATGATCACCATTACTATTCTTTGATAAGAAGAATTAGTATGAGGGAAGGAGAGAAAGACCTTTACTCCTAAAATGCGGCTTCTCATGATCAAGGACCATGAATTTTTCATTTAACAACCACATAGATCTTCTCTAAATAATCTTAAGGATATATGGGATATCAATTCCATTAGGATTTTTTTCACACCATGTATAGGACTCAAGTAATGTACCATGACTAAGGGGGGTAAACAAGGGAATTAGACCTTACAATAAGATTTTTAGTCTCGAGGGCTATGAGATAGAGGTAAAAACCACATAGATCTTCTTTAATGAATATTTAGACTTAAGTCGAGATATGGGCACCATAAGAGGTATTTCTCACCACATGTGGGATTTAGTGTCTATGCTATGGTTAGGAGAGGAAATCAAGGGCCTTAATCCCTAAATTAATATTTTTCACGCTTAATTTCCATGAACAAGACCTTTAGCTTGGAATATGGCCATTTTTTTGTTTTGCATAGTGATCATGGGTCTCATGACCTGGAGTTAAGTGTTAAATAATCAATACCGATTAAAAAGGCTTCGAACCACCACATTAATTGTATTCTCTAAGGGATATTATTTGGCTTCTAGGGGGATTTGTCTACCATTGAAAATTTTCACACATCATGATTGGGTTTTGGAGCCTCATCATGAACCTTAACGAAATTAGGAGGCTTTCAAATCGCATATGATGCTTAGAAGTGTAGGGCTAGTCAAAATAGTAACATAAGGGGCTTAGGCCTGATTTGAATTGTTGATGATTAAGCTTTGTGAAGTAATTCTCAAAGAACCACACATGACCTTTATAGAGGATCTTAGGCCATTATGGGGGATATTTAGTGTCATTAGTATGTTTTACATAGTAATAATAGTTGAGACAAGGAGCTAGATGGTTGAATAGTGAACATTAGGGAAATTTTTGGTTGATCAGTGATCATATTTCTATTAATATTATGTACATATAATAATGTATATGAGGGGGGAAATGGTTTTCAGTGCTAGTGATGACCTAGTCGCAAAAAAGACCCCATAAATTTTCACTTTAGTATACCCCCAAAATTCAATAAGTAATCCAAATGAGAGGATTCATTGCTAAGGTGACAATAGAAACAACCCTCTATTGTTAAACTTTAGAGACAAAAAGGTATTAAAAAATTTAACACTATAGATGGATTCATAGACCCCTTTGTCTCTAAATTTTAACACTCTAGATGGATTTAGAGACCCCTGTAGTGAAATGTAACACCTTGGTATCAAAATTGCAATTTTCCAGTTCTTGAGTGACACAATTAAAAATTACTAACATAAATGACTAATTCATATACTTGTTATACTTGTTATTTGGTCATATTTTTATTCTTGGACTATAGTAGTCATTTACACTAATCATTATTAATTTTTTCACTTATTATCTAGTCATATATTTTATTCCTAGACTAAATTAGTCATTTCAGTTAGTTTCTTTTAGTTTAATCACTTATTATCTAGTTGTATATTTTATCCCTAGACTAAATTAGTCATTTAAGTTGGTCATTTTTAGTTTGGTCACTTAAAATTTCTCAAATTTAGTAGTAATCCACTTGAAATAATTGTGGTGACTAACGTTTTTAGTCACCTAGTCACTAATTTCATCATTTTCTACTAGTGGATGATTCACCATTTTTGGGGTTAAAAAGTATAAAGATAAAAAAATAATAAAATAATAAAACTACTTATTCAACTTGTAATTTCAACTTATGTCCCTAAGGATTTACTCACATTTCGAGTGAAATTACTCAATGGATGAAAAACTTAATTCCTCATCTAAGAAGTTCTCATGTTTCATACTTTCGAAAGACCCTGCTACACAGAAAATGAGAAATATGTGAAAAATGTTATTGCAATGACATTTTTTCATTTATATCTCAATTTTGGTGCAGCGGGTTCCATCGAAAGTATGAAATATGGGTACTACTTAGATTAGGAATCAAATTCTACATCCAACGAGTGGTCTTAATCGAAATTTGAGTAAAGCCATATGGAGATAATTTGAAAATACGAGTTGAAAAAATAGATTTTTATTTTTTCCCTCTAACATTTGATCATGTAATCTAATATTATTTTATTATTTCCACTACTATTTTATATTTTCCTTAGGAGGCCCATTTTAGACCTCAAAATTCCCTTAATGTCTCCATGAGGTTGATGTCATCCTTAGAAAAATTCTTAGGTTGAAAAATTCAAGTATAAAATAAAACATGTCTAGGAATAAATTATTAAATAAGGTTGAAATATAAAATCTCAAGTTTATTTCAAGATAAATAGGTCGGAGAGGATATAAAATAGTTCACAGAACTTATTATGAAATTCAAATATCAAATCTCAGAAATATAATAATGGTTGAAATTATTCAGATGGAAGCTCAGTTTGAGGACCGAAGAACCTCATTCAAGGTTATCTTAGTCTCTCAAGGATGAAATACTTCTGAAAAAATCCTCAACCATTGCGTCTTGTTTTGGTTTTGATTTGATCATCGTTCCTGTAGTTATATTGTCCTTAGGCAGAAAAAGTGTTTTTAAGGTAACCAGAACCTTACAGAAAGAAACCTTGACTGAAGTCATCTAGAGAGATTCTTGTCATTCTTAATGTTGATATGGCACCCCCACCTTGCGATGTCTTGATTTCAATTAAGTACAAATAGAAGTTGCTAACGATCATTGCCAAGGAACTTCTTGAAGTAGCTGTTAAAGTATTTAGAGGAAATGTACCAAGACCATGGAATATCGAGGTAATTGGTCCAATCAAAATATAAATCAACAAAGTTTGGTCACATTACAAGGCATGTTTTTTTATTTGTGATTGGGTATATATATGTCAAAATGGAATAAGTGTAATTGAAAGTATATGAATTTTGGATTCCATTCGCAAAAACATGACTGGTAAAGATACAAAATGTATTGATCTCAAAATCGAGCCTCTCTCAAAAGCTAAAGTGGCATTGACTAAATCATTATTTAACTTAACATATTGCTTAAGGTTTCATGCATATAATACTATAATGTGAAATCTAAGACTAAATATTAGTGAATCCTAGAACCTTTGTCATGAGAGCTATGCATCATTAATTCAATAGTCATTTGAAGTTTTCTTAGAGAAGCTATATCATAAGTTTGAAGTCTTGCATCATAATAGAATGCGTAAATAGCCTACCAATGATATGATGAATTAAATGAACTATGGATAAATTGTTTAAGGAATAATTCTGGTATTGTAAGATGTGAAGCCATCAAATTGTTACCGAGATAGAATATTGATGGATCAAATTCATTGGAAATTATAAGATGTCACGTCATTTAAGAAAGCACATATTGATGGAACCAATTCATTGGAATTGCAAAAGTTAAATATCAAAGTCACTTTCAGATATGGTATTATCTCATTACAAAATATCAAGTTCATTGAATGAACCTATTGACTGCCAATTTTTTTAAGAATTGATGTATTCACTCTTGCATTTACTAATGGAATGAGTACCTAGATTCATTTCTTATACATCAATACCCAATTATGTTGCTTCAATAAGAAAGAAAATTTATATAATAATGACGAGTTTCATCATTCTATGGTTTTGATACTTAAATATGAAATTAAAAGTTTAGGGCTTCTGAGCCCTGGTATACAAAAAGTCTTGAACAATAAAGCCCTAGGGTCTATGGATAAAACCCTAGTCTTAGATGTTTCCACTTATAGAAGAAACCCTAACCTTTGTAAGGAAGAAATGACATTAGGATGATGACGTGAATAATATGCAATATGGATGCACAGAGTCTAAAGATTTATAGGGAGATGATATTCTTCTCAAAATATAAGTACTTTTGTATCTCTCTTCATTATTATTGTTGTTGTTGATGAGATAGACTCTTATCTTTTATTTCCTTAATTTTTCTTCCATAACCTATTAATGAGGATTGTGGGTACATAATTAAGGCTACCAAGGCTTCGACAACAGATAGAAGAAAAAATCAACATTGTGACAAAAAGACTCTCCACGATGCGAGATATTTTTCTAGATGAGATCTAGACTAAGATGGAGTATAATGCATTCATTACGGGAATTTTGAGGTCTAAAATGGGCCTCCTAATTAAATTATAAAATAATAGTGGAAATAATAAAATAATATTTGATTACATCATCAAATTTTAAAGGGAAAAAAGAAAAAACTACTTTTTCAACTCATATTTTCAACTTATATCCCAAATTGTTTACTCAAATTTCGAGCGAGAGTACTCGTTGCATGAAAAATTTAATTCCTCATCCAAGGAGTACCCATGTTGCATAATTTCGATGACTCCTACTACATGAAAAATGAGAAATACATGAAAAATGTGATTGTAATCATGTGTTTTAATGTATTTCTAATTTTTCGTGTACCAGAGTCCATCAAAAGTATGCAACATTAGTACTTGTTAGATGATGAATTAAATTTTTCACCCAAAGAGTACTCACGCTCTAAATTTGAGTAAACAATTTGGGAGATAAGTTGAAAATTCAAGTTGAAAAAGTAGTTTTATTATTTTATTGTTTTTTAATATTTTTACCCTTTTACTTAAAAAATGGTGAATCATCCCCCATGGTTGACATCATCATCTTGAATCCTACTGTTTCTTATAAATTTTATTTTTGTTGTACATTTTTCTTAGGAGGCCCATTTTAGACTTCAAAATTCCCCTAATGGACCTCTGTCGAAAATAATTCAGTGGTGACTTACAAGAAAAATATGATCGGATGGACTCAAAAATATATAAAGGGACATATTGTAAGAGATCATACTTTTTTATGAAATAAGTGTACATAAGAAGTATATCAAGTCTGTGGAGTACATGAAGAATCCCTACACCTATAAATAGAAGGAATTCCTTGTACATACTGCTCTTGGATTCATGAATCAAGGATGATCCTATATGATTTATGTTTCGAAAAAAGTAGAAAATATCATGTGTCATAGTGAGTTGCATTGAATAGAATATTTTCTCTAAAAGGATAATTCAAGGCTTCTCTGATAACAATTTCTTAGCTTCAAAGGTAGCTTACCTAAGATGAAGGATCTTGACTAAATATTTGATAGCACCAATGACAAAGGGAGAAAATCAGGATTGTTATGGAAAAATATGTTAGGATGATGGATAAAATAGAATATTAGTTGTGGTTGAGCCAAAGAATATAAATAAACATGTGTTTAAGTACCAACATGGTACAATTTGTCATGGCATCATCATCTATGGTTTGATGTCTCAATAAGAGAATTAAAGTTGTAGGAATTCACGTTGGGAAAGGAGTGCTAAAGCCATAGAGAGTTTGTATATTTATTCAATTGTTTTCTCCATTATAACCTTTTGAGTGAGTCATAAGCACACATTTTTTTCACTTTTTGTTGACCATATTGTAGTTTGATTGAAAATTTGAAAAGAAGCATGCTTTCAACTTGCAAGATTGATTGTTCAAGTGTATATGAAAGCTTGAAGATAGGTCAAGGAATCTTGGGATATAATACTAATATATGGTAGAAGAGGAGAGTATTGAGGCTCAAATATATCTCCACTTATGAGCATACAACTAATATTTTGACAAAGAAATTTTCTAGAGAGAATGTCATGTACTTATGAGACAAGAAGAGGCTTGTGGAGATTACCCCTCTTGTTGAGAGGGAGTCTTGATATGACAACAACACAGATGGAAATTCCCCCAATATGGAAAATGGTCTGAGAGCCCCAAAATTCTCACCTAGTAAGATTGAATGAGTTGGCTACTAGTGAATGTTGACAGTTAAATGATGATGCTAATGATAAGGATATTGATTCCAGAGATGCCTATTAGTTGATGATGTTATAAATGCTGACAAGATTAATGATAACTTGTTATAACCTTTTCATAGAGAAATTCTATCAACATAGAACATCTAGATAGTCATTATCAATACCTCCCTAGTTAAGAGGGATTGTTGATTTTTGTAATTATGGTAAGCATTAATAATGTATATTTGAGTAATTAATGTATTTATAAACCATTTTTTTAAATGTTAAGATTTAAAATAAAATATTTTGCTTCAAGTTCCATTTGGACTTTCAATAGAAAGAAAATTTGAAAATTTCAAATTAAAGTCTTTGGCTTCAAAAAGTGAAGTCATCCTCCTCCTAGTCATGTGAACCCCTTAAAATGCTCAGGTCAGCTCTACAAAAATATGCAATAATTCAGCCTCAAGAAAAGCTATATAAATTTACTAATTCATTCCTCCTCCCAGCAATGGGAAACTCACATCTTTTGAGGTAATTTCAGATGGTTTCACATCTATGAGGAACGAATATATCATCTTCGATGAAGAAATTAAATCATCTATGTCGGCAGAGGTATAAAACAATGGTATAGTATATCTGAGGTATAAAAAAATGGTATATATGAGGCAGAGAGGCTCACATCTCTGAGGTAGAAAGGATAACATATATGAGGTAGAGAGGCTTGCATATTTGAGGCATGGTATCTTGCATATCTGAAGCAAGATTCTGATGATGAATTTGTAAATGAAGAAGAAGGAAAGATCAAAGGATGGGCTAGTTGACTTGACTAGAAATATAGACCAATTTTGACCTAATTGTTGACTTATATGCATCTTTGTTAAATTGAAAAATTCTCTATTTAAAAAATGGTTGATTTTTTTACCATGGATATTTTCCGAGAAAATTGTTTTCTTTGTATGAATGTCTATTTTTCAATCTTCTATATAAAAAAAATTCTCAATATTGAAAAATTTTATAAAGTAAATAACAACGAACCGAGAGAAAGGAAAAACCATGCGAGAGTGGGGTGATTTCATGCGTCACCACTTTACTAGCAGACTGCGTGGCCTATCCAGCTTTACAAGAAATTGAGAATCAACGACAATCATTAACAAATTCGGAAATGACACTCATAAGCCAATTATGACTTTAATATATATATATATATATATATATATATATATATATATATATATATATATATATATATATATATATATATTATAAGTGTTTATATATATATTATAAGTGTTTATAGAAGAGTTACAAGTTACTGTGAATTTCACAAACAAAAATTCGCATTTCCCTATTATTATGATAGTAATCAAATATTTACTCAACTCAATTATGTATTATTTTATTCACCAATAAAAATATCAAAAGCTATAAAATAGGAGTATACATTAAAACTAAACACTATATATATATAAATTATAAATTATATTTTTTAAATTAACATATTATTTCCAAATTAAGCCGAACAAGGTAGAGGTTGGATTATTTTTTTGAAATAATTTATTTTATTCGTCTCCCACTCTCATTCCCTTTCAAGAAATTTAAATATATAATTTAATTAATATTTATATATACAATTTTTTTATTATTATTATATATAAACATTTCAATTAAATATATTATTTAATTATAATTTTGAATATACATTAGTTAGCCTAAATTTATCAAGCAATAAGAAGAATTAATTTTAATAAAGTGTAAATATATTTCAAAATGCAAAATTTAAGACAAAAATATATTTAATATGCTAAATTTGAAAAAAGATTTGCATCCCAAACAATATGGTCCTTCTGAGCACTTTTGATATATATATATATCCCAATGGGATATGACCCATATAGATAATTATAGATCATAGGTTACCCTAGTTATACACACAACACATCATGTATCAACACTCTATTGAACATGGAAGGAGTGACACATTTCTTTTACTGTGAGCAGCATATATATAAAGTGTGCATTACATACCAATATGTTGCTAGAGTTCAAATTTCTTGAAATGTAAACCTTTTTTAAAGTGAAAATTTTAAAAGGGGGTTTGCATTTAGAGAGATTTGATTCCTCTTTAGGCTTTATAGATCCAAAGATAGATGTAATATTGAGATAGGTTAGTTCACTCGAATATTCAAATGGTTTAATTAAGTCATATATTTAAGAGATTTTTGAAAAATAGAATAATTGTATAGTGTCCACACACTCAAAATTGAAAATATATGTTTTTTTTATTTGTTAATTACTTTCATATAAAATTATGTTACTTGAAATTACATCCAAATACTTTATTTATAGTTAAAAGTGATAGTGAAATATTTTTACCACATTTTCATGTAATATTATCATTATTTACAACGGACACAATATAAGTTCAATTATTGATGTTTAACACTTGTTTTAATTAAATAATATTTATTTATTTTATCTTAAATGTTTTATTTTTATTTTAAAAGGGGCATGTGTCAACCCCATGTTGAGCACCTTTGAGCATGGAGGGTATCACATTTCACTCATATTGAGTTGTTGAACGCATTCAGTCACACAATTAAAAATAAATAAAAAATAAAAAAATATTAGAATTTCAATGTTAATCAAAATATATAGATAATAACTATCTAATGATATTTAGATCATCCAAACATAAAAATAAATGTTGTTTTTATTTTAAATGACATTTTTTTTCATTTTAAGAATATTTTATTTTTATTTTGAAAGGGGCATGTGTCAACTCATGTTAATCACTTTTAAGCACTGAGAGAATCACACATCACTGTCATATTGAGTTGTAAAATGCATTCAATCACATAATTAAAAATTAGAAAAAAATAAAAAAATTACAATATCAATGCCAGTTAAAATATTTAGATAATAACTATAAAATAATATTTGGATCATCCAAACATAAAAATCAATATTTTTTTATTCACAATAAATTAAACATGTAATTTCTTCCCTCCCTAATAAATATGGAGTTAATACATTATATGCATATTATATATAATTAAAAAATCATATCCATATTGACACAAATCAAATATTTAGAGAGATCATAATGACTTGTATCACTCCCAATTCTTGATAGTGATAAAGTGGGATATTTTTTATCATTTTATTTTGCATAGTGGTGTTGGTGTTGGAAATATTGTCATTGATGGAAAAGGAACAGAAAGGAGTAACACCAAAATTATCATTCATGGAAAACAAGAAGAGAAGTAGCAGCAATAAGGCAAAGGAGTAGATTATGCAATGATGTAGTGATAAAAGAGAGGTAGAGGAGCAACAAAGAGGCAAGCAACAGCATTAGATCATTATCTAAGGTAAAGGAGCAGAGAGGAGCAAAATTAGAATCTTTATCAAGGAGCAAACGCAGCAAAGGAAACAAGTTTGGGTCGAGTTGTGAACGTGTTGGGCAGAGTCATGAACGTATTGTGTCAATTCATGCATGAGTGGGAAGAGTCGTGAATGTGCCTAATTAAAGTAATAAAAGCATGCAAGAATGAAAAAAAATTGTGAAGAGCAGGTCGATTCATGCTATTTTACGTTCAGAATAGTGATTATTTACATTTAGAATAGACATGTACGTACATAACAATATTCGAAGACATCGCAAATCAAAATCGGTGAATTTTATTTACGTGTTAAGCAATCATAAGTTGTTTAAGTTGTGACATGAAGTATATCGCATACTGCAGAAAATAAGGAAAACCCATTATGGTAAATGCTAAAAGGTGTGACGTGCGATAAGATTTTCATCGCAGGTTGTGAAATCATGAAATTTAAAGTCACATGCGATAAAGTTTAGCGACGATCGCAGAAATTGGAAATTAGTAAAGTTGTGAAGTGCGGGAGATGACATGGAAAGATGACATGGCAGTGATGTGGCAATGATGTGGCAATGATGTGGATATGTTGTGGCAGCGACATGGAAGATGACGTGGCAATGATGTGGCACCCCCAGTGATACCCGAACCCTTATACCAAAAATCACAAATCGTATTTTGTAAGCCATGATAATAGTTGATTTGAGAAAATTACGACATGGATATTTCAATAAGTGGTGGGACCCGATCAGAAATCACAAATCACAAAGTCGGAAGGATGATAAAAAAAGAGTTCAGATTGATTCCGCTGAAATATGAAGTGCGAAGTGGAGTGGATGTGATGCAGATAAGAGTTTAATTCTAAAGAATTTAAATTCTAGGGCTAGGTATATTTAGTTAAGAAATCTCATCGGGATAATGGTTGAGCAATGTATAAAAAAATAACAAAGGAAATTGTTGAAATGAAAAATGGGCCTTGACGCGATATCATTCAGAAGTAAATATTAACATATTTCATGTCCAGGTTTAATGTGTTTGTGATGTTTTTATGAAGAAAATTTTGGAAGCAGAGTTCGAATCGTGTTCCAAAGAAAAGGTATGGTTACATGGAAAATGGACTCGGGTAGAGAGACCCAAGAGTGCATGCAAGAAGGTTGAACGTTCTAGCTATAAACGAAAATCTAAAGTCAAAGGCAGAGACTCGGGCAAGTGACCCGATTATAGAGTAAAGTTATTGCAAAATATTATTAATCAAAAGGTTGAACACTAAGAGAAAAGGAGAATAGGCAGAATTAGGCAAAAGACAGTTAAAATGACATTGTTGAAAACATGCTAGCTGGGTCGATTTGGGCAGAAGACGATTATGTTTCACAGTTGGAAATATAATAGCAGGCAGAGAAGAAAAAATGAATAGAAAAGTAAGAAGTTCAAAGGGCTGAATTGAAATATTGTTGTAACTGTAAATGAAAATTCATTAATTATTTTATATTGTTTATGATGCAAAGGCAAGTCTTCAGAGGCATAGGAAAAACTCCATGACTGATGTAATGATTATTTCTAATGTAATAACCTGAACTGAAGAATGACGAATCGAATGGGTTGAAGGCATAGGGTTGGGACTGTTCACTTCGTATTCCCTGTAGAATGAAAATAGGCATGTAGTTATCTGTATAAAACATGTAATATCAGAGTGAAAATATAGGCGACATAGTTGTAGGATGGATGTGAGTGGAATAATGTAAGAGAGTTGTAGAAGGTTGGAGAGTGGAAGAATTAGAGAGAGTTGATAGAAATGTTGTGCACATCAGGAACTGATATGAAGCAGATATGAGGGCTGAAGAGGCAACAGTGGAGAAGAAGTATAACAAAGCTGATATCCAGGTAAATCAACATTCTAGTTTCATGTTGGGTGAGGGGATTGCAGTCTCCTTTCAAGTGGTAGCTTTATAAATATCTAGTTGGAGCTAGTTGAGGTAGGAGCCTCCTACAGGTTGTAGCCTGCAAAAAGTACATGGGAGTTGGTGCTTCGGTTTCAAGTTTTAGCTTGATAGATTTCCAGTTGGAGTTGGTTGATGTAGGAGCCTCCTGTGGGTTGTAGCCTGCAGAAAATATATGGGAGTTGGAGCTTCCTTGCAAGTTGTAGCTTGTAGAATTTTGGGTAGTAGCCTCCTGTAGGTTGGAGCCTACAGAAAATTAGTTGTGAGAGGGAGTTGGAGCTTGCCTTTACATCACAACAATAATAATATGTGGTTTTCTCCCTTATGGGTTTCCACTTATATCTGATGTATATGTGGTTGATGATGATGTGCTGATGTGATGTTTTAATCTGCCTAATTACTTGTTGTCCACAGATTAAGTTTTTTTATTCATTATTTATTAATTTTCTTATGAAATGATGGTGTAAATGAGTTGAATGAAAAGAGGTTTGAATTTCCATGGATGTTCTAAAATGATTAACTCAAAATGGGTTCCTTTAGTAACAGTTTAACAACTAGAAGGAAGTCCTAGTTCCATGTTGTAGCCGCTACAACACCCTCTAAAATTTAGTCCCATATTAAAATTTCAGAGCCCCTGATCTCTTTGGTAAAGGCAAGTATAATGCACCCTCAAACTTGAGCCTTGAGAAAGTCCATTTTTCATGCATTATCCATACAAAGAGGTCCTTGACTTGTTCTTTAAAAGCTAGTCGCATAGTCGCAAAACTCATAAGTTCAAAAAAATTTTGATCGTGCGACCTAGCGACCTTGCAACCCCTAGGTCGCGGGGTCACGTGGTTGCAAGTTCCCATCCTGGCCTAAAAACTCACATTTGTGACCATGCGACCCCACGTCCTAGCGACCTCCAGGTTGCAAGGTCGCAGGGTCGCAAGGTCGCATCTCCCCTCAACTAGCCATGATTTGTGACCTTGCGACCTGCATTAAATGATTGCACGTGTGACCCCTTTATAAATAAAAGGGTCATATTTGACCTGTGTCACAGAGAAAATAACAGCTCTGACAAGCCAGCTGGATCACGTTTTTTCCAGGTAAGTTTCCTAATCCTCCTGTTGTTTCCTTTTTGATTAATTTTTACCTCACCTGCCCCTACCATTACCTATTAATTCCCCCTTGGGTTCATTCATACTCTTCACTAGCCCTCTGGTTAAATTTTTCCCCTCCTCGCAGGCTCAACTCTCTCTGCCTCCCCCTTTGAACCTTACCCTGCCTCAGTTTGCCTCAAGCACCCTTCTCGGATTCCTAGGGAGGCTTTGAAGATAAGATTTGTCCATCGCCCCTGGAATTTTTTTCCCTCTTTTCCATTCATTCCCCGCAGGTTGCAATCGCTGCAAAACCTCTCAAAAATCCCTAGCGCAACTTCGCGACGTAGCAACTAAGTGACCTTGCGAGCTCGTGACATGTTCACTGAGTCCTGAAGCCACCAGGTTGCTAATCACTAACTAACCGCCTAATTTGCGACCTTATGACCTAGTCATATGTCACCAAGTTGCAAAGTTGCAGTTCCCTAAAATTTTACTCTAGTGCGACCTAGCGACCTTTCGACCTAGTCACAAGTCGCCAAGTCACAGAGTCACAAGTTCTTGAGAGTTCACGTGAGTTCGACCTAGCGACCCTGCGACCTATTCAAAAGGTAGCTAAGTCAAAAGCCTCGCCACTTCTTCAGATAATAGTTGGTAGGGGTCGCAACGACCTAACCTGAGCAGTCATTTAGAAGTTTCATCGGTATTAACATATTTTTTATTATGCCATATGTCTTATCATGGGATTGTTTTATGAATAGGCCAGGGAATATTGAAGCCGAGCTTGAGTGTGTCTCCATCTCTTCGACCTCAAGAAATATGGGGCCTCCAGCAGTTTGGAAAAGAAACAAGAGTCTAGAGGCAGAGATCTCAGATGAAGGCACGCCTCCTTCCCCACCCCCTATCTATGGGGACACCGCCTGTGTGTTCAGGAAAGGAGACAAGATGAGTTGGTAACAGGTAGATCAGGAGTTCACAAAGCCTAAGTTCCCAGAAGACCTCGCAGACAGGAAATTTTACATTCAGGTCAAGAGATCCAAACTTCACTATGCAGGCGCACATCCACCCATACTTCCATGTGAAGAGGTTATTGAATGAATCGTCCAGAAGGTCAACTCCAGGATTTGGGTCATTCACGATCACTCGGGGAAGACGTTTGCTAACATGATGGGGAAAGATGCAGAATTCTACTATGTACTTCCCACCCAAGAACAAACTTTCAACATCGATTGGGCAACCACTCATGAAGTAACAATACCAGAGACCTTGAAGGGATGGTGGGAGGACCCCGAGAAGTTTAAAGTTAAAAAATATCATGAATACAAAACAGAGGGCTTCAGGAAATTCTACAAGTTTGTGGCAACAATGATGTGTAGGATGTACAGCCGACTAGATGTCACTACTTTCAATGGGACTTGGGTCCCTCTCATGTACACTATCACTGCATATGGCACTCGGTTCAACTAGGCCAACCTAACAGTAGTGGCCCTCAGTTCAAACATATCAGCAGCACAGACGCCCAAATAAGGGTGAACATCTAAATTTTACATGCCTTCCTACCGTTTGGACGTAGTATGCGCAAGATGTTAGTTTGAAGGATGGCCACATAACTGGGATGTGAAGCATGGCAGACCAATTCACAAAGGCTTAAGTGTGTTCTGGGCTTCCAAGTACAAACAAGATATAGAATCGATCTCGCAGAATTTCATTCCCGCGCTCTACACGAAGTTGTTTGGAAAATACGCCCCATGCATTTCCAAGTGAGCCATGGAAACGATAACCCAAGTGGCTAATTGGTTTCCCATTGCAAAAATTACTTTTTTCGGGGTCTTCAGGTTGTTCAAGGCACCTCAAGCATTGCCCCAGTTTGTCACTAATAAACTACACTTACAAGAAGTGTGCTACTAGATGACGAGCAGGCTTTTCAAGGTACTTAGCAAGGGCAAGAAGAAACCATGGCCTACTCTCCCGCTCACTATCGGTGCCTACATGGTTAAATATTTTAAAGAAGTAAATGCAGAGGCAGATGAAGCCAAAGGGTTTCATTTGGTGACCTTCGCCCACCGATCATATGATCCTGAAATTATCTTCCCTACACATTGCAAAAAGGCCAAATTCAATTGGAAATACCAACACACGGAATTCCATGTCGAAGACAAATTCATGAACTGGTACAACAAAGACAGGGAAGCCTCGCCAGAAGAATCAACTGATCAAGGGGGGCAAGATGATCAAACTGCAGAGGAAAGGGCCGACATGCTAAAATGGAGTGACCCGATAAGAGGAGCCTTATCTTCCAAAGCCAAGAAGCCAAGGACTGATATAGGAAGCAATATTTCTAAATAAAAAAAATAAAATAGATACATAGAGGCTAAGGCATAGCGTGAAGCTGAGAAGAAGGTAAAGGAAGAGGAACTCAAAATAACCCAGGATGCCTTGGCACGATAGCAAGAAGAAGACAAGCAAAAGAAGCAAGTTGAGGAGCAACAAAAAAAACAACAAAAGGAGGAATGGAATAAAAAGTAGGGAGAAGAAGCTTGTAGGAAGGCAGAGGAAGAGGAACGTAAGAAGAAAGGAGAAGAAGAACAAAAGAAAGAGGTTGAGCATAGGTTAAATGAATAAGAGGATAAAGCAAAGGCCGAGATGGGAAGAAAGGAGGGAGAAAACCAGAAATCACAGGAAGTCTCTTCCAAGGAAGAAAAGGGAAGCAAGACACCGCCCCCAAAGACTGGGGAGAAAACAGAGTTGCCTCACATTGAGGTACCTCAAACAACCCCCATGACGAGTGTGCACTTCCCTCTCTCAGACCTTGGCACCTTGGAGGAACAAGAAGATGATATTTTAGATCTGATGAGGCTGACATACGACCAGTTCATGCACAAAATTAGACAAGAAAAAGAAAATTCCTTGCACAAAATTTGTTCGAGCCCCTCGTGGTTACCACATAAAAGGATATAGTCCTAGATAGCAAGGACCGCCTTTTCAACAGCCACAAACGAAAATGTCAACATAATGAGCAAAGATATTATGTCTCTAAAAAACAGGCTCCACGCTTCTGAGGAGAAGGTAGCTCAGTCTCAACAAGAAAAGAAGGCGTTGGAAGCATAAATCCAAAGGCTTCATTTCACAACCACCCAAGCCAAGAATTACCAATCACTATTCAAAGGGAATTGGTTACTTTGGAGGCTACCATGAAGCAATTTTATGAAGAAATGCTCATGATAAGGTAGAGAGTCGCACCACTGCTAAGAGCGCAAGCATAAACTAAAATGAAAACTGCACAACTGAAGGAGGCCTTTGCCGCCCTGGACAGCATGCTGAAATGGTCAGACAGATATCTGCAGGCTCCCGACACCCTGCTAATTCGGGATTGGACCTGTACTCAGAATGACAAAGTCCATATACAAATGAAGATACAATCCAAGGATAAATTGGTAAAGGATGTGGCAAAGGTGATGTCCGCTTATGAACGCCTGATCAGTGGCATCAATTCAATGGATAAAGTACATCATATCCCTTCCTTGGGAGCATTGGATACCAAGAAAACAAGGGAAGACGTGACCCAAGACATTCAAACATTCTTGCAACCCATGAGGCAAGCAGCTGCTTCCCATGATCTTCCGACCTCACAGGAAAACCTTGTTCAGTTCATCATCACACCATTCTACATCTACACAAAACTAGCCTCCCTATCCAATCAAATCTCAGTAAGGAGGTGCACTTTGGTCCTGGACGCTCTTGAATTTTTTCACAGGTTAGGAGAAGATACCCCCCAAGTAACTCTAGTTGCTGCAGATTATCAGGCTTAGTAGAACTACCTCAAGGAACACCAGCAAATAGACGTACTGGGCCTATCCATCACACAACTTCTCCCTTAACAAAGGAAATGGTACAGGTTGCAGGTCACACTAGGGAACATGTCACAGGTCACAGTCAGGGCCAAGTCGCAAGTCACAAATGCCACCTAGGTCACAGACCATGCCAATAGTTGGGAAGCTGAATGGTCAGGGCCACCCAAGGGTCAATTTTGTTCTATAAGTACTCCCTTCGGGGAAATTATAAAGGACCTTTTTTTGGTACTGCAAAAGGAGAAGAGATAATTGTATCGCATTGAATGCATATTTCTGAGAAAGAATACAAATGAATGTTTTGATTCCACTATTGGATCAGATGAGGACTTATGTGTGCTAGCATTATGAATATTATGTCTCATGTGTTTGTTATATTTTATAGCTGACTAGTCTATTTTTTCTATTCATATGTCATTTGTACATTTAAGCTTACTAGATGTGTTAATGGTATGTGAATATTTCATTAAGAAATGTTTAATGACTTCATTATTGATGTCGCTCCATCTTTCAGAAAACTCTTAAGGAATTGAAAGCTGTTTCAACCATAGAGAACTGTTTCTTTTGTGGTCAAGAAACTTTTATGAGCATGACCTTAATGATGTGTTTCTAACAACATTTATTTTGGCTGCATGCTTTGAAACTCGCTTTGATATTTATAACGTTTCATTTATAGGAGAACTCATCAACCATTTGTTTCATATCATTCGAGTAACCATGTATCCTCAAGTCTGCAAGGCACATATTCCATCCAAGAAAAGGCGTATCTAGTGGTAGTCGGACCCACACCCCGAATGGGATCCCTATCACAAATGGTCTAGACTCTAGTTGGGACTTTTTATCGAGAATATCCCCTACTATTGGCCAGACATTTTTTCCCGTCAACAAATTTGGCACTAGAAGAAGGGCTTGAATGGCAGGCTCCCACCACAAAAGTAATATCCTATTGCAAACCCTACGAGGGGATATCATTTATGAAAATATTGGTCGTCCACCCCTTGAAAATTCCCAAGAGGATGACCCTCCCTATTATGAGGTCACCTCAGACTAGCTAAGGGCCTTGCACCTGCTCACCCACAAGCTTATCAGAGATCTGCAAAACCTCCCAGCCACTGGTTCCTTGGCCAATCCATGGACTCCCAAAATGCATCAAACTTGCCATGGTGTCTTGTTCAATTCTATGCCTCAAATGATAGGTTTTATGCTCCAAGATTATGCAAATGCAGTTCAAAGGAATTCAGTCGAACCCCCTGACAGCCCCTAAGACATCGAAGGGAATGCCCCTGAAATCACTAAACCCCAACCTGACGCCATCCCACAACCCAACCATCCTTTGTGTGATAACACTCAAGCAAACACTCTTCCTAGAGGAGGAACCACAAGGGGCCGGGCAAATAGAGGCTGGGGGGATAAGGGCCATGAACAAGGTTGAAATATGGGCCACACTCACCACCACCACAACTAAAACCAAAACATATTTCCCTTCCTTTATAACTAGATAAATCTTAGGAATATGGGAAACCTAGAAGGAAATCAGGACATGCACTCCCAACATGAGGGAAAAGCCTCTGGATCTGGAATTGACAGTGAATCCAAGAATGAGATAGGGCATAACTACATCCTGCCCCACCATCGGGCCAAACGAGTGCAACCCTTGGCTTGGATGCCACAATCTCCTCTAGGCCTCCACGGTCCCCTTCACGACATGCCCCAACACCCAGAGAAGCACCTCCCTAAGTTTGACCCCGAAAAGGTTATGCTGGCTGAAGATCACATCAATAATTTCTAATTTTCTTTACAAATGATGAGAGTTAAGTCTAATGATGTAGCTTGATGGCTATTTCCCCACACCTTAGAAAATAAGGCCGCTACGTGGTACCGTTCCCTGCCTATCCCTTCCATTTCCTACTGGGAGAAATTTCACCGTACCTTCCTCCAAAAGTTTTCGGAAGAAAAGACTCCTTCTATGCTCCTCATAGAGCTGAGCACTTTGAAATTCCAGAAGAAGGAGAAAGTCAAAGATTTCAACCAATGCTTCGCCACCATATTGAACAAATTCCCTCCCAACATGGCCCTAGATGATTCCATCATCATTCATTATTACACCAGTGCTCTCCCTTGAGATATCACCATGTTCGTGAAATGCGAAGCTAGGGCTACCCTCGCAGCAAATTACATCGTTTCCCTTTCTGTTGAAAAGTACATGCTTTCCATAGGAGCCATTGGTCATGATGGCCGAGATGACCCAAAACTGGCCACAAAGAGAGTGCAATCCTTAACTCATAAATCCAGAGACAAGGATAAAGACCCCTTCCACTTTGAGAGCACCGCAAAATCTCTCAAGTTGTTAACAAACGAGGTCTTCGATCTCAAGAGGAAAAAAAATGACTCCATCTCAGGCACCAAAATGCAGAAGCCTTTCTTTAGGAAGAACAACCTCACGACCATTCATCCTCCACCAAACCCAAACACTACCCTCAACGTAGAAGAAATCGGGAAGGATACTTTCTGCTCTTTCCATCAAGCCTCCCACTCAGAGAAAACCTGATCTCAGTGGATCAACAACATGATCGTCGTGGTAAATCAACTCCTAGAAGATCCGACCATGAGAGATTCAGAAGAGGAGGCTAGTTCATATAGCGAATAAGCCTCTCCCCCCGATGAGGATATGGGATCCACTGTCTTCGCCTTCAAGGTGGTCCACAGAGAAGGACCCTCTCCTATGATAGAAATAAATCTAGTCGATGATCTGCAATCCAAACCCCCTCAGAGTTATGGTCTAAGGAACAAAGGCCCTTTCCCCAACCACTCGTTCGAAGAAAATAGAAAATTTTTCCTAAGAAATATTCTACCACCAAATGAGGAAAACCAAACCACAACTCCTGAAAAATCTAGCCCCACCTCTCCCCGATTCAACCCAAAGGCTAGATTATCATCAGGTTTTCCAAATACCTCTATTGAACTTCTCTCACACCCAGAATATGGATATAACGTCATCAAACATATGAAAAAAAAGGTGAGCCAGAATTTCCTTGTACGAGCTCACTCGGATCACTAACCAGTGAGATCTTATTCTCAAGGATTTTACCAACCCGCCAGCATGCAAACCCATGAGCTCCACATCCTCCTAAGCTATTTCAAGTCCCCAGTCCATCGTGAATTCCATAAATGTGAACTCCCAAGGATCCACACCCCCTTTCCTCCTTTCTTTCGAGATTTTCAACTTGAATGTTCATAACTACCTTGTCGATTCCAATGCATCCAAAAATGTTATGCCCCTCTCTGTATGCAAGAAATTAAACATTTGTCCCAAAAAAACTGATGCCAGGACCATTCAGCTTGATAGATCCCAAGTCCCCACCGTGGGGAATTGAATAACGTCCTCATCCACCTCTCTTCGGACTTTAGGGTACATCATTGCACTGATATAGTGATCATGGATATCCCCAAAGCCTACAGTTTTCTCTTGAGACGAGATTGGTCAAGAAAGTTGTAGGGATACTGCTACCGACTGGTCCCACCTATGTCTCCCATACGAGGTTAGGAACAATCAAATTTGGGTCGAAAGTGAACCTTACATGAAACATGCAATGACCCACCTAGAGGTAGCCAATGAACCCATCAGCTTCACACAAGAATATATGGGCATGTAATTCCTATAGGTCGCATTCAGTTGCTATCAAAGACTTCAATCTCCAATCGCCCAAGACGTTCGGTCAGAGCTGCTACTGACTACTGTTGTCCACCTTGCCACACCAAAAGGGATGCCAGATGTCGCCTCCTTGAGTACACGTCCTATGCATTCATGCGATCTTGCAAAATTAGAAGATGAGGTTTGGACCCAGTACTACAACAGTTCCAAGACCCATGACGGGGTTGGCACGGGCTTTATTTTGTTAGACCCCCAGAAGAATAAGTTCCTAATTTCTTTCTAGCTGGAGTTCTAGTGTACCAATAATACAGCCGAGTATGAATCATTGATCCTCGAGCTCAAGAATGAAATCGATCACAAAGTCAAATGTTTGAAGGTAATTGGAGACTCCGAGATCATCACCCGACAGGTATGTAATACCATTCACTGCCTATCTCCACATTTAAAAGGTTACCAACAAGAGGTATGGCGTTTGATTTATGCCTTTGATGCTTTTGGTATTAAGTCCGTACGTAGAATGCGTAATGCAGCAGCTGATACACTTGCCAATGTTGTCGCTAGATTTATCCCACTAAGAGATGGGTTCTCTATTGAAATTTTTTATAAGCTTGCCGTGCCGGACAATGTAACTAATCTGCATATTTTTAAGGATGATCAAAAGGTACTAGATTTCATGCTTAATGCAGACATGTTCAAGGAAATCATTATCAAAGAAGAATATCATGACCTGGTCTTGCAAAAGGAACGAGAATAGCATAAGGGGAATCCCATACCCAAAGGGGTCGTGTCGCTTGAAAAGTTAATTGACCTACAGAACCATTTTCGAGGACACCCAATACAAAGGTGCAGAGTTCCACTTTATTACACCAGCAAAGGAAAGGAGCCCAAATTTGACTTCCCTTTGGAGGCTACCATGAAGCAAGCATATGAAGAAATGTTCATGATAAATCAGATAGTCGCACCACTACTAAGAGTGCAAGAAGAAACTAAAAGGAAAACTGCGCAACTGAAGGAGGCCTTCGCCACCCTGGACAACATGTTGGAATCATCAGATATATATCCGTAGGATCCTGACACCCTACCAAGGAAGGATTGGATCTGTGCTCAGAATGACAAAGTCTAGATAGGAATGGAGATACAATCCAAGGATAATCTATTAAAGGATGTGGAAAAGGTGATGTCCACTTATGAACACCTTATTAGTGGCATCGATTCAATGGTTGAAGTACATCATATCCCTTCCTTGGGAGCATTGGATACCGAGAAAACAAGGAAGAGGTGACCCAAGACATTCAAACATTCCTACAACCCATGAGGCAAGTAGCTACTTCCCAAGACCTCTCGGCCTCACATGAAAACATTGTTCAGTTCATCATCACACCAGTTTGAATCTACACAAAATTGGCCTCCTTATCTAATCAAATCTCAGTATAGAGGCGTACTTTGGTCCCGAATTCTCTTGAATTTTTTCATAGGTTAGGAGAAGATACCCCCAGGTCAATCTAGTAGTTGCAGACTATCAGGCTTGGCAGAAGTGCCTCAAGGAACAACAAAAAATAGACGTATCGGGCCTCTCCATCACATAAATTCTCCCTTGACAAAGGAAATGGTACAGGTCGTAGATCACAATAGGTATCAGGTCGCAAGTTACAACAGGGAAAAGGTCACAGGTCGCAGTCAGGGCCAAGTCGCAAGTCAAAAATGCCACCTAGGTCGCAGACCATGGCAACAGTCAGGAAGCTGAAAGTTCAGGGCCACCAAAGGGTCAATTTTGTTCTATAAGTACTCCCTCCAAGGACATTATAAAGGACCTTTTTTAGGGACTCCAAAAGGAGAAGAGATAATTGTATCGCATTGAATGCATAATTCCGAGAATGAATACAAATGAATGTTTTGATTCCACTATTGGATCGGATGAGGACTTATGTGTGCTAGCATTATGAATATTATGTCTCATGTATTTTCTATATTTTATAACTAACTAGTCTACGTTTTCTGTTCATATGTCATTTGTACATTTAAGCTTACTAGATGTGTTAATTGTATGTGAATATTTCGTTAAGAGATGTTTAATGACTTCGTTATTAATGTCGCTCCATCTTTCGGAAAACACTAAAGGAATTGAATGGTGTTTCGACCATAGAGAACTGTTTCTTTTGTGGTCAAGCAGCTTTTATAAGCATGACCCTAATGATGTTTTCTAACAAAATTTTGTTTGGTTGCATGCTTCGAAACTCACAATGTTTCATTTATAGGAGAACTCATCAACCATTTGTTTTATATCATTCGAGTAACCGTGTATCCTTAACTCTGCAGGGCGCATCTTCCATCAGAGAAAAGGCATATTTAGTGGTAGCCAGACCCACACCTCGGACGGGATCCCTATCACAAACAGTGTATATTTTAGTTAGGACTTTTTACCAAGGAGATCCCCCACTATTGGCAGGACATTTTTTCCTATCAACAGTCCCCAAAATGGCTAGCCTAGAAGAAATCTCTACAAATAAAGCCCCCTTTTTTAATGGCACAAACTATGATTTCTAGAAAATAAGAATGAGAACATACTTAATGTCTTTAGGAATAGAATTTTGGGTTGCTGTGGAATAAAATTATGCATCAAAGGAAACTGACACTGAGAAAGAAGCCAAACAAAATTTCATAGCTAATGCAAAATCAATGAATGCACTCTTGAGCGGTCTGAGTGAGTCAGAATTTATCAAATTAATGCACAGTAAGACTGCCAAATAAATCTGGGATACATTACAAAATATCCATGAGGGAGATATAAAGGTGAGATGGCCAAACTACAAGCACATGGAACTCAATTTGAAAACTTAAAAATGAATGAAGATGAAGATATAGTTGTGTTCTTCTTAAGAGTTACAAAATTTGTGAATATCATGACAGACCTAAGAGAAGAAATTAAAGAAAGTGTTGTAGTCCATAAAATATTGAGACCTCTACCATCCAGTTTTAATCCTAAGGTTTCTACCATAGAAGAAACAACAAACTAGGAATCCTTAATGACAAACCAATTACTTCGGAACCTAACAACATATTAGATGACACTTCCTAAAGTGAAGTCGGACATGAGGGAGCTTGCGTTCAAGGTAGACAAGTGCATAGAAGAAAACGAAGGTACATGCTCATGCTATGATGAAGAAGAAGCCAAATTCATCAGAATATTGGATAAAGGAACAACTAAGTACAAAGGTAAACTTCCATTTAAGTGATTTAATTGTGGAAGAGTGGGACACTATGCTTCAAAATGCCCCCATAAGAGAGAAAATAATCGGCCACAAGAGACAAAGAAAAACAAAATAAATAATTGGCAGAAAGGGAAGATATTTAATAGAAAATAATTTTATGCTCAGCAAGATAGCAATACATATGAAAGCTCAAATGAATCCTCCAATGAATAAGGAACCTTTGAATTTGTTTTGATGGCCAATGAAGAGATTGAAGGATACCTTCTGGAAGATAAAGAACAAGGTGAGGTTGATCTTGAGGGGGAGTTAATTAGTGCCCTGAAGGAAATAGACAGACTCAAACTCAAGAGTAGAAAGTAGAAAGACATTCCCCTGAAATATATAAAGGAAGAGGAATGTTTGGAAAACCTAATTCAATGGAAATTAGAACTTGAAGAAGCTAATAAGGTAGAAGATATTCTAAAAATGGAAATAAAGGAGAAAAGTCAGGAGGGTGAAAAGTTGGAAGAAGTAGTATGCCTAAGAAAGAAATTAGAAAAGGCCCACAGGGAATTAACTATGAATATTCCATGAATGAAAAGCTCTAAACAGTTGGAGAAAATACTAAATGCTCAAAGATCTCCTCTTATAAAGATCAGGATAGGCTATGAAGGAGAAAACAATAAGTCCAAGGTTGAAGATAACAAGGATATCACCTTTGTCAAAGTTGTAAAAGAAAAGGATAACTCTTAGCAATCTGAGATTATTGCAGCTAGAAGACTGATAGAAGAAAGGAGAAGATTGTGTAAGCATATCGGAGACGAGATTACCTCCTTGGAGAACTCTAAGAAGGCATACACTGGAAGAGACGATGAAGCAGCCTAAAAGAGATCCAAAGAGTTAGAAACCATCCAAAACTTGATGTGTAATGAAAAAATCAGAAATAAGAAGCAACATCAAGTGACCAAGAATGGAAGGAAGAAGCAAGCTATTGCAAAAAACTCAATTGTTATGGAAGATGAATTGAACAAGTTCCGAAGATCTCAAAGGAGGTTCTTTCCCCATGTGAGAAGTATCGCATGTTTTACCTACCATAGACCTGGACATATTGCAGCATACTGTAAGACAAAGCAAATCCAATTCAGCCAACAAAATATGCAGCCAATAAGATGAATTCCTCAGGAAAGCAGATGGAAAGTAAAACGTTTCACCAAGTACACAAATCATTTCCATGGATACTATTATGCATGAAATGAATTTGGACATAAACTTGTTGAATGTAAATTATGTTCTAAAAGGAGCAGAAAATGTTATGCATCAGCTCAACTGTACCTTGGTAAAATAAGATGTTATGTATGCCACAAGCTTGGACACAAAGAAAAATATTGTAGACTTCCATATACATTAAATAACTCCAGACAGATGATGGAGCAAAATCATATCATACAAAACTATAAATCAAAAGGAGATGCATACATTATGAGGAACCCCAATAAAGTATGGAAGAAGAAGAAAAATGGGGAGTCGGTTACTTTAATGACATTATGAATCCATCATAGGCTTAGGGGGAGTTGCTCCAGGAAGCAATGCAAACATCTAGCCAGGGTTAGACAAGAAGAAACTTCTCAGGGGGAGAGAAGCCCATAAAATTTGTGACAAAAGATCTAGAGCTATGGAGCTGGTAAAGATCTGCAGAGGATTAATACACTGCATGTCTCTTTGCAAGTGTTAATAATGAAACAAAATGTTCTTGAGAAGGATGAATAAGAGAAATGTTTATCATAATTATATCATTACATCATTCATCAATTCGTATTTGGAGCAAGCAGCCTGCCTATCAGTAGAATACTAAGTGCTATTAGTGGAGCAGTGGTATGGTACAGGTCCTCGGGATCCGAGTATTATGGAAGAAGTACATCAAGGTAGTATTCCCATTATTATCAGCATTTCTGGATTAAGCTCTAGTTTCTCTGATTATTGCAAAATATTTTCTGATTGTAAATATTGGAGAATGTCGAGCTACATTATTGAAGCATGGAAAGGTCAATAAAAGTGCCAAAGGATCATTATCTTGTTTGCATTTGAAGTATTATATTGAGCATTGAAGCAATATATGTTCTTGGATATAACTACATGCCTTCCTCAAGTCACTATGGATATATATTCAAGGCCTCTTTCTTAAGATCATTCATAAAACTCTGTGAAATTTGTTTATTGAGATTTCAATTAAACAAGTTGAAGATGTTTTGATGAAGATCATTATGATAGAATAGTTGAAGTATCTGCAGTATGAAGCGATAGTTGTGTTAATATTACTATTCAAGATCAAGATTATCTTATTGATTCATCTAAAGCCTACTTCAGCAGAAAGGAATTGATGGTATTTCACCATTGTAGAGACGTTGATCATTGACATACATACCCCCCCCCCTTATGTCATAAATAAAATTGTATAGTTGATAATTGAGACTGGTCGATGCATTGAATGTATCTAGCCTCAAGGGTTTGTTTTGAAAATATTTTGTACAATATTAAAGTTATTTATTCTTTTAGATTGAAATATATTGTCTAATCTTACAATAAGTTTTGGGTTCTATTTTGATTCATTTTTCACGTAAACATCATGAAATTTTGGCTTGTAGTGATTATATCTTCAAAATTCTAGCACATATCACCACTATCAAACAATAAGGGAAAAAATTACATAACATTATATGGTGGCATGCCTTCCAGCATTCTCATTAGTTTGGTATAGCATCAATTTTTTGTCTATATTCATGCAATCTCAATGATTTTCAAAGTGTTCTCCCAACAACTCTTATACATCAGTCTGGAGCAGCAAGGTATAAAGGCAAAATGAAGAAGGTTATACACAACTCAGAGAGAAGTAATGCAAATATGTAAACTACACTGGAAAAATGTGTAACCCTTTTCCATTGATGTCAAAGGGGAAGAAAAAGCAAGCAGAAGAAGAAAGGAAGTTCTGAAAAGCAGGGAGAGGAAGAAAGACGTTTCTCAGAATGAAAGGGGGAGGAAGTATTAGAGTATTGGTGGATGTGTTTCCATCAATTCCAAAGGGGGGGACTATTGGAAATATTATCATTGATGGAAAAGGAATAGAAATGAGTAACACCAAAATTATCATTGATGGCAAAGGAGCAAAGAAGCAATAGCAATAAGGAAAAGGAGCAGATCAGGAAATAATACAGTGAGAAATCATAAAAGAGAGGTAGAGGAGAAATATTGGATCATTATCTAAGGGAAAGGAATAGAGAGGAGTAATATTAGAATCTTTATCAAAGAGCAAAGGCAACAAAGGCAACAAGTTTGGGTCAAGTTGTGAATGTGCTGGGCAGAGTCGTGAACGTGTTGGGTCAAGTTGTGCACGAGTGGGAAAAGTCGTGAATGTGCCTAAGTAAAGTAATAAAAACATGAAGCAATGAAGAACAATTGTGAAGAGCAGGTCGATTCATGCTATTTTACATTTAGAACAATGCTTATTTACGTTCAGAACAGTCATGTACATATAGAACAGTGTTCGAAGATATGGAAAATCAAAATCAGTGAATTTTATTTATGTGCTAAGCAATCATAACTTGTTTAAGTTCCGATGCAAAGTATATGACATACTGCAGAAAATAAGGAAAACACATTATGGTAAATTATAAAAGGTGTGATGTGTGATAACGTTTTCTTCACGGGTTGAGAAATCACAAAATCACAAATTGCATGCGATAAGGTTTAGTGACAATTGCAGAAATTGGAAATTAGTAAAGTTATGAAGTGCAGGAGATGACATCAAAAGATGATGTAGCAATGACATGGTGATGATGTGGCAGTGACGTGGAGATGTCATGGCAGTGACGTGGCAGATGACATGGCACCCTCAATTGGACCTGAACCCTTATACCGCAATCACAAATCACATTTCCCAAGTGGTGATAATGGTTGACTTGAGAAAATAGCGACATGAAAATTGTGATAAGCAGTGGGACCCAATCGAAAATCGAAAATCACAAAGTCAAAATCGTGAGAACACAAGATTTTAGATTGGTTTCGATGAAATGCGAAGTGTGAAGTGTAGCAGACATGATGCAGCTGAGTTTAATTCTAAAGAATTTAATGTCCGAGGCTAGGTATATTTGGTTAAGAAATCGCATCGAGAGAATGGTTGATCAATTATAAACAAATAACAAAGTAAATTGCAGAAATGCGAAATGGTCTTGGATGTGATATCATTCAGAGGTAAATATTAACATATTTCATGTCAAGGTTTAATGTGTTTGGTTTTTTTTTATGAATAAAACGTTGGAAGCAGAGGTTGACTCAGATTACAAAGAAAATGCCTGAACGCATGGAAAATGGTCTCGGGTAGAGATACTCAACAATGCATGCAAGAAGTTTGAACGTTGTAGCTATAAATGAAAGTCTGAACACAGAGGATGAGACTCAAGCAAGTGACCCGACTGTAGAGTAAAGGTATTATGACAATTTATTAATCAAAAGGTTGAATGTTGTTAGCAAAGGAGAATAGGCAAAATTGGGAAAAGGACAGTTAAAATGACATTGTTGGAAACGTGCCATCTGGGCCGAGTCAGGCAGAAGACGATTATGTTGAACAGTTGGAAATATAACAGCAGGCAAATAAGACAAAGGGACAACATGTAGAGAAGACAAAATGAATATAGAAGAAAGAAGTTGAAACGACTGAATTGAAATATTGTTGTAACTATAAATGTAAATTCATTGATTATTTTATATTGTTTTTGATGCAAAGGCAAGTCTTCGTAGGCGTAGGAGAAACTCCATGAGTGTTGTAATGATTATTGCTAATGTAATAACATGAACTAAAGAATGAGGAATCGAATGGGTGGAAGGCATAGTGTGAGGCATGTTCACTTCATATTCCCTGTAGAATGCAAACAGTCATGTCATTATATGTATAAAAAATGTAATATCAAAGTGCAAAGATAGATGAGATAGCTGCAGAATGGATGTGAGCAGAAGAATGTAAGAGAGTTGTAGAAGGTTGGAGAGTGGAAGAATCAGATAGAGCTGATAGAAATGTTGAGCACATCAGGAACTGATATGAAATAGATATGAAGGCTGAAGAGGCAACAGTGGAGAAGGAGTATAATAGAGTTGATATCCAGGTAAATCAACATTCTAGTTTCATGTTGGGTGAGGGGATTGCAATCTCCTTTCAATTTGTATCTTAATAAATATTCAATTGGAGCTAGTTGAGGTAGGAGCCTCTTATAGGTTTTAGCCTGCAGAAAATACATGAGAGTTGGTGCTTCCCTTTCAATTTGTAGCTTGATAGATTTCCAACTGGAGCTAGTTGAGGTAGGAGCCTCCTATGGGTTGTAGCTTGCAGAAAATAGATGGGAGTTGGAGCTTCATTGCAAATTGTAGCTTGCAGAATTTGAGGTAGCAGCCTCCTGTAGGTTGGAGCCTACACAAAATCAATTGTGAGAGGGAGTTGGAGCTTGCCTTTGCATCACAACAATAATAAGATACGGTTTTATCCCTTATAGGTTTCCACTTATATTTGTTGTCTATGTGCTTTATGATTATGTGTTGTGGTGATGTTTTAATCTCCCTAATTACTTGTTGTCCACACATTAAGTTTGTTGATTCATTATGTATTAAGTTGCTTATGAAATGATGGTGTAAATGAGTTGAATGAAAAGATATTTAAATGTCCATGAATGTTCTAAACTGATTAACCCCTTCCACCCCCCTGCCCCCCCTTCCCCTCTTAGTTTACCTAAGGGTTCATGAGTTCGTTCTAACAATAGTGTCAAGATTATTATTTTTTTGGGAGTCTTAGTTTGTGCAAAAAAATAATTGATATTGGAGACTTATATGTGTTTGGCGACTAAAAAATGATTACTAATTCGGTTCAAATAACGTATAATTTCAGAGGGTCATTTCTTATCCATTGGATACATCAGATTAAAACTATTAGCAAGACTTTTTAGAGAATATCTTAAGTATTATCAAGACTTTTTAGAGAATATCTTCTCACACATATTCAGGAACAAAACCATTTGACAAACCTGTTATCTAAAGAAGGTGGTTGTGGAAAGTGGGGTATGATCATTTTCTCTTGTTTTGACAATTTAGTAATTTACAAAGACTATGAAGTATAATTTTCTAAAACATGATTCTTTTAAAAGTTTCTGTTCCTTTTCATGTGAAGATATTTTAGATGTTTGTAATAGGAAGAGTTGAGGTTTGAATGTTTTATGAAGAGAGATAAAGATAGATAGAAAAATATTTTGAATTGATGCATGATTAAGTTGTGTAGATGACCTAAGATATAATTTTGATGGCCAAAATGTGGGGAACTAAGAAGTAAGGGGATCATATAGTATTTATATGGAATATGTAATTCCTTTTTGATAATGAAAGTATTTCGGTTTTTTTTATTGAAAAAATAAACAAACTTTGACGTTAGAATTACATTAATCTCTCTCCCTCGGTATTGATAAATGTGATATATCTAGAATGGTAAAGTTCAAAAAAAAACTAGATATTGATGTTTCCATTGAGATATTATTCTCATTATCTAATAGGTGTGTGTTATCAAATTGGATTCCATTTTCTTCTAGGTGTCACATTCAGTTCAGTTTCACTTCAATTTAGTGGAGTTTCACTCTAATCATTTATTGTCAACATTTTCTATGTAATCTATGTAACTATTTTAAATATTAAGAAGAGCTATCTCTACTTCGGAACTTCTCTTTATTCTTTGACATAGTATCAAAGCTTCATGTAGAGTAATACTTCGAGAAAGAGAGAGGAACGTGTCGTTAGAGGTAGTGGATGAGCGGATATGGAGGAATGAAAATATAAATCGTGAAAAAAATACTCGTAGAGAAGATCGAGAAGCGAGTGAATTTGAAAAAATAAGTCACCCATGCAGTTGATCTCTCTGCTCAACTGGGTTGATCTCTACAGAGTTACGAAACTGCAAAAAACACGACTCATTGCATGTAGACACTTTCGGAAAGTGAAGTGTTCACGAAAGCAGAATATGAGGAAGCAACCGAAGTTTTCTGAAAAGTCAAACTTCCATTCACGTAAGCCAAAGTCGAGTGTGCCAAAGGTTTTTTTTTCTAGAAACTTGTTTTTAAGTTTTTTAAATAAGAAAAAGCCTTTTAAAAAGAAACTTTTAGGAGGATATTACATAAAAAGGGGGAAAGCATTGATATATATATACTTTTAAAAAGAAATTTTTTAAAAAGAAAACTCTTACAAAAAGAAGAAAGCTTTAAAAAAAAAAAAAAGTAGCATATAGATTTGGTAATATTTTATTTAAACTATTTTTTTTTAATTATTTATTTAAATAAAATTTTGCTTAAAAAGGGTTTTTTTTAAACAGTTTCTAAATGAAAGAGCATATCTAAATTTCAAACGTGGTTTTCTCTAGTGTTTTGTCATATATCATGACTTTATTTGTAAAAAATTAAGAGTTTTCCTTTATAAGAATGAAGACATTTCTGCAAGCCTAAAAATGTTGGGATACCCTGTCAAACGATTATGTAGAGCCGAATCAAGAACAAATAGAAACCATGAATAATACTCAAAGGAATGTCGTTGCAGAACTAAGAAAGGAAGAGCACAGAGCCAAATGTTGGATACAAAACGCAGTCAATGATTCTATCTTCGACAAGATAACCAGTGCATCAAACAAAAAAATAAGCTTAGGATATTTTGAAATCTTCAGATCAAGGTAATGATACGGAGAATACTGTTAAATTTTAGACATTGAGTGCTCGATTTGAAACCTTGAAGATGACTGGCATAGAGAATGTGGATCAGTTCATGACTAGAGTCACGGGAATAGTCAATGAGATCAAACTCATTGGTGAAACTATTACAAATCAGAAGATTGTTGAAAAAATCATTCAAAATGTGCCCAATAAATATGACATGATTGTAACAGAAATTATGGAATCCAAATATCTTACACCTTTCTTAGTAGAACAATTGACTCAATCACTTCTCGCATATGAAACAGGACCCAACATGGCAAAAGATTCCATGCAAAAAGTTTCAAAGCAAATCTCTCTCTTGGCAAAGGAAATGGAAGAGGATATAGAGGCGACGACAAGCAAGCCAAAGGCAAATCAAAACATCATCATGCAAGATAGCAATGGAGACATCCACAAAACCAAACACAAAAAAGTAGAACATTGAGAAAATATAATGTTCAATGATATTACTCCAAGAAACTCATGCTTTATGAACATGAATGCAGAAAGAAACGACCACATCAACAAATACTCAATGTCCATCTCTCCAACAATGAAGGAGAATCCTCTAAGACATTGTTTCTTTCTTTCCATATTTATGAAGACACTCATAGTGAAGACATTTGGTTGTTGGGTAGTGGCTACAACAATCATATAACAGGTAACAAAAATCTTTTTTCTTATCTTGATGACTCAATAACATTAGAAATTACTCTTGGAGATCGTTAATGTATAAGATATGAAGGGAAAGGTATTGTCCCTATTCTTACTAAACCTAATCAACATAAGTACATACATGATGTTTACTATGTTCCACATCTGAAGCATAACCCTCGTTAGTGTAGTTCAATTGATGGAACACGATTATGATGTAACATTCCAAGGGAACACATGTGATATCTATGACAAACTGCCCAATAGAAGACTGATAGAAATGGTTCAAAAAACCCATACTGGGATGTTTCCATTAACTCTTACAAGTTGAAATCTATCACTGTATTTTCCCCACAATGCATCAAAAATACATGAGTCTCAGCTATGGAATTCTAGGTATGGCCACATCCAATTTAAGAGTCCTAGTCCACTTTAAAAACATTCAATGGTCATTGGTCTCCTTGCTATGAATGAAAAAGGTTGAAATTGTGAAATTTGTGTTCTAACCAAACACAAAAGAAATATCTTTCCCACATATTCCTCCAAAGAAAAAGAGCCTTTAGAGTCAGTCCATACAAATATATGTGGCTCAATTCACATAGATTCCATTGGTGGTAGTCTTTATTTTATGACCTTCATTAATGATTACAACAGGAAGATATGGGTGTATTTTCTCAAAAATAGATCATATACATTCTCAAAGTTCAAAGAATTCAACGCAGAAGAAGAAAGACACAGTGGAAAGACTTTAAAAGTCCTCATGTCAAGCAAAGGAGGAGATTCCAACTCTTATGAATTCAAATATTTTTGTCAACAACAAGGAATCGTAATGCAAAACACAACAAGATATAGTCCACAATAGGATGGAGTAGCAGAAAGGAAAAAGAAGTCAATAATTAAAATGGCCAGATGTATGCTTCGTGAGAAGAAGTTGTCAAATGACTATTGGGATGAAGCGGTTTTGACAACAGTGTATGTTATCAACATATCTCCAAAAACCACTCTCCAAAATACAGTACCTTAAGAAGCATGGGATGGTAAAAAGGTAAATCTATCTCACTTTAGAATTTTTGGATCATTGGCTTTTTCACATGTTCTTGAGAAACTAAGAAATAAGCTTGATGATAGAAGCGAAAGATGTATTTTCATAAGCTTTAGTGAGAACTCAACGGTCTATAGAATTTACAATCTAGTAACCAAGAAGTTTGTTTTAAGAAAAGATGTTAAATTTTTTGAAAATAAATCTTGGTCTATTCATTTTGATAAAGCTTCAAATCATTTTTTTTATCCACCGTAACTACCAAAATTGTAGGTTCAAGAAGAGTCATACCATTCTGAAAATGGTACATCTTCAAGGAGTGAATCCACTAGTGATTCAACATCTTGATAATAGAATCAGAAAACAAGAAGCATCATAGGAATATATGAGCAAGAGCATGAGTTTGATCAAAAAATTATGTTTTCCTTTCTTTCATCTCAATCAACCCATTTTGAAGAAGTGGTTAAAGAAAAACATTGGGTTAATGCAATGAAACAAGAAATTTATTCCATAGAGAAAAACCAAACTTGGGAATTAGCTTATATCTCAAGAGACAAAACCAAAATTGGGGTAAAATGGCTATATACACTACAAGAAAAAAGGACATTGGGGAGGGGAAAAAAATGTCACCATAAGCTCTTTGGTGAGGGTCAAAAGAGCCTTCGTCACCAAAGGTGGCGTCACTGAAAGTATAAGTGTTGTGGTGACATTCAAGGTCCATCACCAATAACTATTTATAATGATGGATAGTGATCGTCACCATTTCATATGAGAAATGGTGATTGAAAATAGCCCCCTTCACCAAAAAATTGAATGTCACCAAAGGTGGCGTCGAGTATGTGCTGTAGTGACATTCAAGGTCTGTCACGAATATTTATTATAATGATGGATAGTGACCGTTACAATTTGACATGAATAACAACGATTTTTTGTGATGGAACTTTCATGGCCATCACTATTAGTGAATATATATATATGGCGACATTCATTGACCGTTAGCATTTCATATTTGGTGAAATTCAAAAAATTTCATCATAAGCTCATTGGTGACATCAAGGTCCATCACGAATAATTACTATAATGACAAACAATGACCCTCACCATTTCATATCAACAAAAATGATTTATGGTGACAAACCTTTCATGGTTGTCACTATTGATGGATATATATGGTGGCGTTTGTTTACCATCACCATTTCATATTTTGGTGAGGGTCAAAAAATGTCACCATAAGCTCATTGGTGATGGCTAAAAGAGCATCTGTCACCGAAAGCTAATCATCGTCGTTCCATATGAATATCAGGGCATGATGGAATTGAACCACCAACCTCCTGCTTGTAAATAAGTTGCTCTTCCATTGAGCTAGCACTCTTTAAAGAATTAGAATTTTAAAATTTATATCTTGAAAATTTATAGATTGTAAATTCTACAAATTTCAATAAATTAAAGCCTCGAAAATATTTTACTAAACAAGCAAAACATCATCGAATCTACAGGTCCCTACATAATGGTTATGGTAGTTATGAAAAGTGGGTGGAGGGTAAAATAGTTACATATAAGATACTCAATATGTTTAGTTGAATAATCAATTAGAATTGAAACTCTAATAGCCTACAAATGACCTATAACTTGCAAATGCACTAAATATTGTAAAGGAAATGTCATAAGTGGATAGCATATGGAAGAAGAGCATTGATGAATACAGATACAATATGTTATGGGCTAAATGAAAGAATAATCTCAATGTTGTTGTCATTGGGTGACTTTTTATAATGGGACCTTTGTCTTTCCTTTATCACGTAAATATTCAAATTATAAATTATAAATTATAAATTTTAGATATCTGAATGATATCTAAAATTATGTGCAATTTTAACATGGATATATATATGTCATTCACACAAAGCGACATGTGATTTTGAATATCACAAGTCTGCACTCAAAACAAGACAACAACCAACAAATAAAAGAAATTGAAACTTATCATAGTAAGAGTATCTCTTTTCAGCAGTGAACACCAAACAATAATACAGTAATTACTTCACTTTAAGACTACAAAACATTGGAAAAAAACAATGTGTTCAATTATCTGCGAGTACAAAATGGACTTAATTCTAATGAAGCAAAAGGGTTGATACTAAATCACAAATAAAAATGACCAACAACAATGTAAATTTTGTTTTTCTAAGATTTTTTAAGTGAATTTATGACCTGGAGAATTTAAGATTCTAGTTTTGACCCCTGGATTATAAAAGACTAAATCATGTATTATTTGTAAAGCAGTGGTTTATGAGAATTGTGTCAATCCAAGAGAGTTGACTTGTAATGACCCCATATTGTAAAATGTGAACATTCTTCGAAAATTTTGTTAACTCGAAGCCCAAGGAAAATGCCCCACTATTGAATGGTCATGAGTCCAAATGGCAGCCAGACTAGGTTTTGGTGTTATGCTTAACTATTATAAAACCAAAGTATAATAAATAATATAATAACCTCCAAAAATATTGCTTGAGGAGAAACACAGGAGCTGAATCCAAGAGTGGAAGAGTAAGGGGAGTCCTTAGGAAGGCAATATAGGTTACTTAATGTCTAATAAGTGACCAAAATTACATCAAAAAGACTAAGTGGCAGTACAAAGTGGGATTTGAAAGGCCACCCCTATAGGATTAAAAATTTGTCCTACTTAAAAATATCTAAGCATGACTATCATAATGCTAAGAAGAATAAATACAAAGCTCTGGAGCCAAGTACAAGATAATCCTCAATGCATCGAATTTGCACTCTCAAATAGAAGGTATTCCTCTAAAGTCGAAAGGGAAGCTATCCTACCATCTTAGGCTCTCGATAGAAAGTTGGGTAAAAGAGATGGATATGGTATGGGGGATGTCTCTCTATATGGAAAATATGGCCCTCTACATGGATTTGGTAGAAGGGGGTTTCTTACAAATCTAGCATGAGTTATCTTGAAACCCCATATGACAACAGCACATGGGATTTCTTATCAAGGGTTGGGGTGCCTCTTATAACCCAATATATCATTGCTGCCCTGTGTCGCTTGCAGAGGTTCTATCCTTTAACCATGCTATATTAAAAGCTCTTTCACCTACTCCATTGATCATATGTTTAAAGTCTAAACTCAAAATGTTATATGGAAGACGCATGATCCTCATGCATGGGAGACATAACATATACTTTTTCTTGGAGAGGTTCTTTCCTTTTCATTCTTATATTCGTCCTCATGTTGAGAGAATGCATGTCTCCATGGCTAGAATTCCATATAACCAACCCAAGAAGCCAATGATCTTGAAAGATGTGTGAGTCTGTGCCAAGTTAGAGGGGTTGTGGCAGAAGCAGAAGGAAGGCATTTTTTTTGAAGAGAGATTTGTAGAGTAAGAAACACTGAATCTCATTACTCACTTGTTTAAATCATTGTTAACTGGAAATTAGATAAGGTATATTTGAAATCACATTATCCACATCTATGATTCATCACTACAATGAGCCAATGTATATGAATTTCATGGATTCCCAAAGAGCAACCAGTAGCTCAAATTATTTATGCAACACTATGGAACTAGAGGGGATGGATTCAATGGAGATCATGATCTTGTGTTGTGTTTCGCTAAGTGGAAGATATTTTTCATTGTTTTAACGTTGGGTCAGATACGTAAATAAGCATTCAATGAGGGAAAGAATTTTTGGTATCTGATTGTGGCTATATTTTTTAGTATTGTGGGTTGGGATGGATGAGAAATAAATCCACCAGCCATCCTTCGACCCTGTGGTCTCATAACCCAATTTTGGGGGTGGAATTTAAAGAATATTCCTGTGGTTGGGCAGTTGATCACTCATTTTTTTCCAATTTGATGGATATATTCATGGAAAAGCTGAGGGATTATCATCATTCTCATGCCAGTTTGTCAGCAAATAATACCACCAAACCTCCATGGGGATATTTGTGTTTTTATCATTATTTCCAAACACACCCATCCCTTTAGTTTTAAAAAATTTACTTACAACCATTATGAAGTAAAGTAATAAGAGGTGTCGCTAGATGGTGTAAAAATCAAAATTTTGGAAACAATTTTGGAACCATATGACATTATATGGGTCAATGGTTCAATTATATGTTATCCTTGAAGACTTGTATTTGTATTTGCTAAAAAAGTATATACCTCCTCGCACAAAATTTCAGCAAAATCCTATGAATATTTAACGATTAGATGCTAATAGGTTCATGAAGATTAATATTAGAGATTGGAAGAATATTTGATCTTCCATAACCAAAATGGAAAAAAAATGTGAAGTACAAATAACAACAATAAAATATATTATATCTAGACAATATCAATGTAGAAATAACCTACATCATAATTTAAGTATTTAGTAACTCTAATTTCCTTCATCATCCACAGGGTCGTTGATAGACAATGATCGGGTGAAATGTTAAAGCACTCCTAGATGTTAAGTCACTGGTTCAATTCCCCACCCTATTTGGGTGTTATTCTTTGACATGACTATGATGTAGCCTCACCAATGTCAAACTCACAAAATATAAAAAATCTTCATCAAAATCCAATTTTCGCCTGTTCCAAGGAGTGTATAAGAAAACATGAACTATGTAACAAAGATGGACTGGTCTAAGATTCCAACTATAAAATTACATAAAAAGAAAATAGATAAAAACAAACTAGATGCCATTTCACATGCATGATGATGACGTTACATATAAAATGAAGGAACTCTAGTTTATAAATGACACATCATCACAACATTCCATCCACATCATCACTAATATTCAACATAAATACAAGTAAATTTGAGAGGAGCAAAGAAACCATAAGAGGTTGTGTTAAAATCGACCTTATTCTCTATATGGACAAGTATAAAGTTGAACCAAAAAGCCTCTGAATGAATAAATTCAGTATAATATCACTTGTACTATGTGATATTTATGTTAAAGGAGATGAAGAACTAATTCAAAAACTCAATTCAGTCCTTCAAATATAGCCAAGGTCCCATAAGTCTATGAAACCCTTGGGTATGACAAGCAATAAAAAATAATTGAGGCCAAGTAAGATACAGATGATGTTGCTATGGAAAATTTTTAGTCACAGGTCCATAGTTTCTACGGATATTATTTTTCTGGAATATAACATTTGTCTTCATGGATATCCTATATGAAGCATACTTTAGTGTCTCCTTTCAATTCTCCACCCAAAATCCCCTTTTCATGGTTGTGGAATTTTGTTGGTACTTATCACTGGTACACAATCCATATTGAACATTAAGGGGGGAAGGTCCAATATTATAGACTACTCCTTTCTCTTCCTTCCCTCCTCTCTATCTCTAGGGAGGATATTATGCAGAGGGAAAACCCTATGTTGAGATGGATATTCATTAACCTTATCATTTCTTTTCACTGCTTGATTCCTGAAAACTGGAGAAGTGATTATGAGCTTAAAAGGAAACCTAAAGAAAAGGATTTTTATAGAAATGATAGGTGGTCAAGTGGTGCATTTAATTCTCAAGAGAGAATGGAATCTAATGCATATATAATGGCATTAATCCCAAGATGGATTAACAGGGATACTAAAGACAATATATCAAATACTTTGGATGGTAACTTGAAAAACATAGTAGCAAATGATCTCAAGGTTTTTTCTCCGCGCCTCTTTCAAAATAATGATTGTATAAGGAAAGATAGAATTCATTATGAAGAAGAGAAAAAAGTTTCACCAATTGATGATAAGGATTTTTGAACTTCTCGCTTTGAATCACATTATCAAGGGAAATGGACAGGTCAAGAAAACACAAGTTAAAAGGCATTAAGAGGTGCATTCACAGAGAAGCAAGAGAGAATTTTTTGACAAACATAAGACAACAATTTGACCCAATCTATTTTAAATTAGCAATACACGGTTTTGCATGCTATTTTTAGAATTTTAATGAGGTAGGGTTTCCAGAAATTATAGGTATGGCTTTCTGTTTCGACAAGAGGTGTTCAAAATTTTGGGGAATTCATGATAATACATGAGTTTGAAAGAGTTGTGTTACAAAGTCCCAGAAACTATCAATGAAATGCATGCATATGTCATCGGGATGAATGAATTCATGTTGGCTAATGCTATCAAAATCTATGCAACCCTTTCAAATCTGTAAAAGGGAAACCCTGCTCACGATGATATTGAGAGAGTCAAGAGCCCAAGTGGGACTACATGGACAAAAGATGAAGCATGTGGGTGAAATGTTTAACATTTTTACAAACTGTTTGACAAAATATGCCCAAGGAATGTTTTCTCATAGAATCTAAATATTAAAGAGTATGCGAGGAAATGGCTAGGTGAGGAAGTCCTTGGCATTTTCTCTCAAATGCTAGAGAGAAATATACAGCCAGACAATGTCACCTTTCCCACCATGCCCAAAAATCACAGATACCATGTGCTTAATTAATTTATATTAACTAAATAGAATTATGGAAATAGTTGTCACGAAACTACGTGGAAATTATGACAATGTGAAAGGGAAATGGTTGTAATTGAATAAAATTAATTACAGTTGATAACCCCTAGAGTCCCTAGCAGTGAGATTTCTTGGCCGGTCAATGCTAGAGCCCTAGAGAGAAGTGGGATAACCTGAGGGGCTACATGAGAAAGATAGGGATCCCATTCCTTATGTTGTGCAACCTGATGGGAGAGAGGTGGTAGATTTAGATAGTTGTAAGAGTTTATAGACTGGGAAATCCTAGGAATTAGACTTTTGAAGGGAGCTAGAGCCAGCAATAGGTAATTTTATCCTTGTGGATCCTTGGTCGAAACAATTAATTAATTTATTAGTCAATGTCCTATGTCAGATGACCCTACCCTTGGGAATAGAGTATTTAAAGAAAATTTTATAATATCAGCCACCTTTAAACTATAACCCAAGGCCACCTTTTTAACAAAATACTCAGGCTTGGATATTTATGAAACTATGTGTTTCTTCTTGTTCTTGTTGCTTAATGGAATTTGCTCTATTTTCTTATCCACTATTTAATCTCTATGTTTTTCATTTTGCAGCTCATTCCCGTGTTTCCTTAATATGGTTGATATATCAATTTTTCTATATTGAAACCTTCAAATATTCCCAGCTTTCAAGCATGCTCAATCTTCAAACCTTCGAATATCTATTACTATCCTTATGTATTATTACATTTTTGTTAACTTCTGGTTCTCCTTTTTGCTTGAGCCAATCCTACCTTTTTTTATGGTCTTGTCATTTTTCATTTTCCCTGCACATGGCTACTATACTTCAGAATTACATAGATCTTTACTTTGTTTCCTCTTGTTGCAAGTTTCAAGGTTGACATCTATTTCACTATCAAGTACTATAAGTGCATAAAATGCCACTTTGACTTGCCATGTAACCCATAGAGTGTTGGACCTGGGTCATAACATAAAAAAACACCTTTACCCTTGTCAGTACGGCATCAGCTACATGTTCATACTTAATAGTAGATTTTATGAGCTACCCAGGCAACCTTTACAATTTAAATTGCACCTACAAACACCCCTCCAAGTATTTATTAGATAAAACTCCTTGACTAATGTCTCAAAGCTGAAATGGTTTCTAACCCAAGATTGAAAAAATGTGTATACAGTATTGGTAAAGGTATTTTTAATGCTTGGGAGAGGTGCATGGTTCAAATCTACCTCCTGTCATGTTAAACTAGGTTTGTAGCACAATGATGCAACATTGGGGTTTGTAGCAACTTTGGGTCACTTAGTGTTTAAATGGATACAACTGCTACTTCACTAATACACTAGAAATGCTAAAATCTGCAAGTAATTCTCCTTGGACATCAAATACAGAATCCTTTCCCACTTATCATCAGGTGGATTTGTGTTAGTGTGATCATTAAGTTAAACATTCTTCACAAGCATTCTTATTAAATTTTACTTAAAGGTAAGAGCCCATACCTAACCCACATGGGGACAGAAGAGGAACCCTTTTTTCCAGAAGCGATAGAATAATAGTTAGAAAAATAGTCTAAACTATTCTACAAAGTACCAAAAAGGATATGAAAAATTAAACATGGTTCTACCATTTATACAATACCTAAGTGCGTGATAGCCAAGGAAAACAAAAGATAAATCCAAAATATAACTAATACACTTGATATGCAAAAATATACATGCAATTCTCCTTGAACACTTCAAATATGGAACCTTTTTCGACTTACCATTAACTTGATTTGTTTCAGTGTGATCATTATTAAGTTAATGAATATTCATCTCGAACATTCTTACTACAATTTACTTCACTATAATAGCCCATACGTGGCCCACCTGGGGGCAGAAGAGGAAACCTTTTGGATAGAAGCTAATGAATAATAGTTAGAACAATGGTCTAAAATATTATATAGAGTAATAATGAGGATATAATAAATTAAACATGGTTCTAACATTTATAAGGTACCTTTGTGATGGATGGCCAAGAAAAGTAGCACTAAGAAGATTAATCCAAATCTAACTCCAAGCTTTTGTGAAACCGTCCATCAAAGTCTCGATAGAACTCAATCTAATGTGGACAATCAGAAAAAATAACCAACACCAATGAGTTCAGTGCATATTTTATTTCTATAAAATTATATAAAATACAGAGATAGGTTGACTCCTATAGAAGAGAAAAACTATTATATATAAGATCTCTTCTGAAGAAGAGATAGAAGTACAACCAAATAGCCGGATAGTTTCAAGAAAACAAAGGCCTTCAATTGTAAGTTGTAGTATAGACCCTACAAAACCCAATTTACTATCAAACTAAAATTTACAAGCACTCCTGGATCATACCATGTGAGTTTTCTAATACTTCCGACAGAGCATGCTAATACTTCCGACATAGCATACAAAATATTTTCAAATACTTTCCACTATCCAAAAACAACACAATGGAAACTTTCCTTAACAAGAGATTAGGTTATCCAAATACAGAGTTAGTGCCATACACAATTTCATCCAAGTAGATGTCAAAACCTTTTCATTTTGATGCTTCAGTGGCTGATGAAGTTTGCAATTTTTGTATAGATCCTTAGCTTGTCATAGAAGCTCTTTTTCAGGATGAAACTTGTACATATCATCAAATAGTGTTTCCAAATTACTGAGGACTCTACTTTTAAAGTCTTCATATTTTTTTTTACTGTAATCCAAGCTTTTGATAGTAGAAACAATAAATTCTAGGAGACTGATGGCTTTTTGTTAAACAATGGTGTGTTACTAAGCTACCATTTCCTCCCACTCCATCGTAAACGCTTTTAGATGATGGATTTCAGCCAAATTTATTTTGTTGGAGAAATGTTTTTGCAGCTACGAGGACAATTATCTAGTACTTGATGCTCACCTTGGCATGCTGAGTCATGAAAAAAACAAATCAATCCTATGAATTAAAAGGATTTCCCTCTTGGTAACTTACTGCTACAAGCAAGGCTTGTTCACTAGTGAGCTTGATCTCAATGCATAATTCACTTAACCATATTCAAGGGCAGATACTTTCAAGCCTTGGGAGAGAGATGAAGAAAACAAAGGTTGCAGACTGCCTTCATGCTGAGAATTTGATGAGGGATGGATATTGTTAGGAGTTAGGAAATATGTTTAGACATGTGTGTCTATTGTGTCTATAACTTTTACTTGTCCATTAGGTACACATAACCTGGTCCTATATATGTAGTCACATGTATTTATCCACATATGAATAATCACATGTGGTAAAACATATTTATCCACATGTTATTATCTTCTATGAACTTATAATTTTTTATTTTTCCAACTACCTTTCTTACCCTACCTATCATTTGCAACCTATATATTGGAGGTATGTGGAGTGCATTTTTTAAGAGAAATGTTACAAATGTTGCAATTATCTTCATGCGTCATTGAATATTATTCTATAGAAAAAAAATATTCCCATATCCACTTTCTAATTGCATGTTTTGATGTTCTGATATCAGTTAACAGAAGATCATTTCCACGTTGGAAAATAGAAGCAGCAATTTGGAAGAGATGGCACACTTGTAAGATTGGTCCTTATCAGTTCGATTTGCCTTATGGGCCCTTCCTTCTATTCTGGATTTGCAGGGGTTATTGTGCATTCATGAGGTATGACCATAGGGCACATACCATAGATCATCTTCTCTTGTAAGGTTGTGGGGCATACATCTCTCCGTGGCACATTTATGCTTGGAAGTTACAATTGCTAAGTAGGGCTGCACTTACCAAGGAGAATTTATTGTTGAGCAGGTGGTCGCATTTACTTTATGAGTTACACTCCCTAAGAGATTTAATTATCAAAGAATGGTGCACTCCTTGAGGCCATTAATGGCAAGTTTGTAACCCCCTACAGTCTTGGCTTGTAAAAGGACAGAGGGCACACTAATATTTTGGACAATAGAGTTTTTTGTGTTATATCTTTCAGACATGTGTAGAGCTCGAGCATGATGCCAAGCTGCTATAATACTTTATTTTCTGAGTAATAGAAAAACCATGTGATTGTTATTAGAACTTGTCCTTGTTGTTTAGGAACATTTCAGATTGTTGCATGATGTATTTCAGGCCCTATTTAGATGCTATAGCTTGCTCTCATAATTTTCAAATTACAAATTTTATGTGGAATAGACTTTATTTATCTATTGTTGTAAATTATCTCATGAAATGCACTATTTGAATTTTTGAATATTTCCTTACATTATTTTAGTATAGGCACCAAATTTTGATAGGTGCAATCTAAAGTTCAAATTTTTAGGAGCTGTAAAATTCATTCTTTGAGTAAAGATTTGAAATATGGTGTAGAAACTTGATATGGTGTCAATGTTGTGCATATGAAATATCTCATCAAATCCACATATGGATGGGACTGTTTTCTGTGAGACAGAGCTATAAAAATATTTTAGTGTGCACAATGCCATTTTTTCAGTGCTTGAAGCTAATCTTCCCCCATGATAGGCACTTGGACATGTGCAAGGTTCAATGATGAGATTCCCATCTGTTCGGTTGTTTGAGCACAATAAGAAGGTGGCCAAAAAGAAGAAAAATTTTCTTGATTCAATCAAGGACCACTTGATCCCTCACATCGCATAGAAGAAGACAGGGAAGAATATGTATGATGCCTCAGTCACTCTATATCAAAGTGTGAACGTATCCCACAAGATGCTTTTGAAGAAAAATATCATTAGTAACAACATGAGAAATACTAATACTATGGCAAGTTATCTAATGAATAACACCAAGTTGAGATATCAACTTACAAAATAGGAAACAAGGTTTATGAAGATAAGTTAGGTTGGATAAATCTAGATGTATTCTCAGTATCTTGACTTACCTTCGTACAAGGAAAATGTGAAACTATGAAGTTTCCCACTTTTGAAACATTGCGGGATGGCTTTGTCTAGGAGGAAAAATTTTTAGTCAGAGTGGAAGAGACTCAAAATAATCCACTCATTGGGAATATAAATAAAGGAGGACCCAAGAAGGCCAAGAAAAAAGTGGTTTGTTCATCTCATTTTGAGGAGGAGACGATGATCCATGTGACATGTTGCAAATGTTGTAAGAAGGGACATTAAGCAAGCCAATATCAAAAAAAGGGAAGCAACTTCAAAAGCAGTTTGAGATGAGTGCGAAAGCTGTAGTGGATGAGTTGGCATCCAAGCTAGAGACATCCTTCTCCATGATTTATTTTTTCTCAACAAATACCACTTTAGTGTTGATCATCACGTGCACAATGGAATATCAAAGTAAATGGCATTCAACTGTGAGATATACAACAAGTTTCAAGAGAAAAAGGAAACATGCAAGTGGAGTTGGGTGATAATGCTATCTATGTAATACCCCCAGTTTTGATCCCTACAACAGTAATGTATATGTCTACATGATAAATGGCTAAAAATCCGAACAATGGAATATGTAAAGTGGTACATTGAATCATAATAAAAATACATCACAGACTGTAGATGGAGAAAGGAAAAATAATGGGGGGCCTATGATCCCACAAGAAGGGAACAAAAGGGGGCTTAGGGCCTAAGGGAAAAATATTTTATCATTTTACTACTCCCACCAGTTCTTTAACGTTAGTCTTATTAAACATTGCTTTATTGTTATCCTAAGTCTTACTAACCTTGGAAATTTGGAATTAGTGGTTAAGAGAGAAACATGTACCTTTTATGAAAGCACATGGTATCTCCCATGCATGCAGATATAATCTATGATTTTTCAGCATGAAAAAGATATTTTGACATCCAATATTCCTTGAGATTTTTCTCTCAAAGCTTAGGTTGTTGTACTAATGCTATAATAGAATTATGGAAATAGTTGTCATGAAACTATGTGGAAATCATGACAATGTGAAAGGGAAATGGTTGTCATTGAATAAACTTAATTACATTTGATAACCCCTGAAGTCCCCAGCAGAGAGATTTGTTGGCCGGTCAATGCGAAATCCCTAGAGGGAAGTGGGATAACCTGAGGGACTGCATGACAAAGATAGGTATCCCATTCCTTGGGTTGTGCAACCTAACAGGAGAGGGCTGGTAGAATGAGATAGATGTAAGAATTTATATACTTTCTAAAGATTTCTTCAACTCGTTTTTTTCTCAACCACGCCGGCAATCATAATGGCGTTGTGGCAACAAGTTCACCCAGAATATTTACTATGCCATGTCACAACTAGTATGATTCATTGATGCATGAGCATCACCCTAGGAAAATCATTTTATTTAAGACCCCAAGGGTACCATGTAAATTCTAGAAGGGAGATTTTATTTGTGTATAAATTAGAAATTGTAGGTTGTTAATTATCCATGTGTCTCATAGTAATATTGGCAAGGTGTTTGTTTGTTTTAGTAACTATCAAAGTGGTCCTTTGTTAATGTAATAGGTTTAGGGTTAGAAATCTAGGAGTTCTAGGCTACTACACAAATGTCCAATTTCTATTGTTTATGTTGAGATATTTGGAACCAGTGAAGTTGTATAGAAATGTGTTTGTATGACAAGGAGAAAAAATCTTCCAAGTGCATTCAAAAGTAAGATTTCAAACAGAAGGTCCATGAGGTTCTTTGTACATATCGCCTCATAAAAATTTAATATAGTTTTAAACCTTTTCCATGTATTTGTATATGATTTTTCTCTGCATAGTCTTTTTCTATTTATTTCAATCTTGTAAATTATAAATTGGATAGGAAATATTTTATTTGTCCTCGATATTTACATATGGTAGTAGGAAACAAAATTAAGGAAATTGTGTGAGTGGATCATCATTCACCTTGGCACATAATCGTTATCAACCTAGAGGGAGAGATAAACAAAAGGATTCGGTGATTTCCATTTCACGGGTTTGGGATCAACTTTGAAAAAAAGGAGTAATTTCCAAACAATTAAAATTTTGCAAGTGTTATGTGTGCATTATATGAATTCAGTTGAACCTAAATGGATCTAGGTTTTGGCCTCGTGTTTTGTTGGTGACATAGCATGACAACAGTTGGCCGGTGGGATTAGATTATGATCATAGAAGGCCCTCATTCAACCAAACTCCATCAATCCCAAAAGAGTGGGCATAGGTGAGGATAATTTGATAAGGATCAGACCTTTGTTGGAGTCTCAAAATGTTAATTTTTCATAGGGCTATAGTGTTCTTTACTTTGATAATTTCATTTCTTCATTAACACATTAAGTTCACCCCATAGCATCATAACATTATTCAGATTTACATCATTATTTAGTAGCATATTCAATTATGTAGAAATAACAATAACATCATCATCAATGCAGCAAAACATAAAAGAAAAATAGAAGAAAATCATGCACACATAGAGACACCAGGATTGGTCAGAGACCAAGGAAAAACCCACTATGGGGAAAACCTTGCGAATTCTTCTTCTTAAATTGTCATCAAATGATTCAGAAAAGGAGAGTACAATTATCCATATCTTCATTTATGCAACTAACCAAAAAAACTACTATAACATTCATGAAATGAATCCAACCATGTATGCACTATGAAATCTAATTCTGGAGACAGTATTGAACTGTCACTCACTTAAATCTACTACCGAACCCTGTGGTCACTGAGTGAAATCTTTGAAATACTGAAACTTCATCATTTAGTCCTCGGTCGCATCGAGGATGAGTCATCTATGTGACTATAGGGTCTTAGTCGCTCCCTTGAGCTAGGCAAGCATGCGACTAGGGGTCAAAACTGAACTTCAAATACCCTAATCTCCTAGTCACATGGAAGACGTGTTGTGTGTGTGACTGGGATGCTTCAATCACACTAAGGAACAGCTATGTGTATGACTAGGAGTTCTGGTCACAATGATGATCTTGGAAGTGTATGACTAGAGTCTAATTTGACTGTCGAAACACTTGTTAGCCACCTATAAAAATTTGTCATACCACATGGTGGCTAAATAATTTTGGAGCCTTCAAGGAACAGATTTTATTGCAAAAAAGTGTTGGCTCTTGAAGACTCTTAAAGGCCTCATGCCTCTGTCCAAAATATTCATTTTCTGTTTCCATTTTATGCTCTAAGAATTCTGCTAAATTCCAAAGAGAAAAAACTGCTGTAAAAACCATCATTTTCCCCTTCTCCCACTCACAACTAACCTTCATTTTCTCTCCCTTTTCCCAATAAATTTCCTCTATTTTTCATGTTTTCCTTTCATGAAAATCACCCTTCCATAGTTGAAAACTCATTTTTTAACTATTTCGAACGCCCCGATTCCTTTGAAAACTATGAAGAATTCGTGAAAATACAAGTTTTTTTCTATGGACTTAAGCCCCTTGGGCTAAGTCCTAACCACTTCCCCCCACATGCCCATGCGTTAAAACCAAACGCCAAAGCCTTTCGGTGCTAATCGCATCGCACAATTTCAAACAGCCCAAGTCTTTTGCCATAGACCAAAAGTTCCGATGTGATTAGCTTTGCATCATATAAATCCCGATGCGATCAGCGCCCTTTGATATAACTCTAGATCTCGTGTCTCTTTTGAAAAACCAAGAGTTATTACCCCGAGCGCTAATCGCATCGGAAATATCCAAATGCACGAAACTTGTGATCTTTTCAAATGTTCCGATTGCGATTATGCTTTGGATTGAAAGACCCCGATGCAATTAATCCTTTGTATTATAAAAACTCCCGATCGCGTCATTTTTATATATATATATCCTGTGGGCCCGCCTCCGGCGCTTAAATACCTTTTAAAACTTCTTCCCCGATCCGCTTTTCCCTTTGTAAAATGAAAAACCCACTTTTCCAAAGTTTTAACGTAAAAAACCCAAAACACGTGTTTTAATATAAAAATGGGTTGATTAAAAGGACCGATCGCGCAATCGCAATCGGAGTTTCCACAATGGTTAGATTGAAAGACCCGCATCAAAATTCCGATGTGATTAGGTCTTACGTGTTAAAATTTCCCCTGCCCCTGTTTCATATGACTTATGCCCAGGACCGAGTGTCGAAGTCCCAAGCGCTAGATCGCATCGCAGTTTTCCAATGGGTAGATTAAAAAGACCGAGCCCGATGGCCCGATTGCGATTGGCCCCTTTTTGTTTTAAAAACACCCCGGGCATATGACGTTGCATAAAGTCCAAAGGCCCCGCAGTCGGGTGCCTATCATATATATATATCCCGATTCATTAAAAAACCTTTGTTTTGGTTGAAAACTTTGGTTTCATAAGTTATAAAGTCTTTCCGTCGGTTCACTTTAGAACTAATCCCCACCATTGATCAAACGTCGATCAATGGCCATCGCTCCATCGCATCGGCGATTTCAATCGCATCATAATGTTTAATCGCATCGCCTTATTCCTGACCTCTGATTGCGACCCCCCCCCGATTCATTGTCCACCATTGATCTCGTTTTTAAATCAACGGCCATCGCTCTATCGCATCGGTGATTTCAATCGCATTGCAATGTTTAATTGCATCGCCTTATTCCCAACCTCTGATTGCGACCCCCCCGATTCATTCTCCACCGTTGATCTCGTTTTTAGATCAACGGCCATCGCTTCGTCGCATCGGTGATTTCAATCGCATCGCAATGTTTAATCGCATCGCCTTATTCCTGACCTCCGATTGCGACTCCCCCGATTCATTCTCCACTGTTGATCTCATTTTTAGATCAACGGCCACTGCTTGATCGCTTCAGCCCTTCTGATTGCGCAATCCCATCGGAGTTTTTCCATCGCACCCCTTTTCTCCTCCCGCCGATTGAAAATCCCTCGATTAGATCTGGATCGTCCACGTGTCCGGATCCAATGGCTACGCTCCTCTCCCGCCTTCTGAAGCAGTTTGACCCATTTCGCAGGATTTTTTAATTATTTCTGTGTTTTGTAGGTGTTTTTAATGGTTTTTAATTTATACAATGAAGAAAGGCCGAAGGCCGGGGAAAACATTTCTCGTGCCTGTTTTACATTAAAAGAGCCTGTTCGCCCAGCTCTATTCACTGTTTGTCAATGCTCTATGAGCATTGATACCTTTAAGGCCCAGTGCGGCTCTACACATTGACAAGACACTATGGTTCAAAATCACATTTAAAAAGAGTATCAGTGTTGAAGAACAGAATGCAGCAACGATGAATATTGAAGACAGATTTAGGGAATTACGGCTTAAAAATAATTATCAAAAGCTTAATTTCCTGAATTAAACACATTCAGGAGAAATTATAAGTGTTTGATAGGAAGAAAGGACCTCCACCACTGCATTTGAGGCGAGTTGATTCCTCAACTACTACAAGAGCCACCTGTTGCCTCAAACCATTCAAAACAGAGGCCGAGTTATTTATTAAAGAAATATCTGCCTCCAGCGCTGCCAAGAAGTTAATTATTCCCAAGGATTTTAATAGAAAATATCCGCAGAGTTACTCCAGACATAGCACAGAGCCTTAAAAGTCAACATTTCTTTCCCAGCGAGCTTGAAAAGTTAATGTAACCAATTAATACTGGAGGAATATCATAATGTTCTCCATCGAGCCCCTCAAAGGCCGAGAGACAGTAAGTTGTACTAATTGGACTTAGAATATATTTTGTCTCATTCCACCTCCTCTTTTCTTCTATAAATACTTCTGTAGAAGATAAGAAATTGTTGGTTATTGTTTGATCACAAGTTGTAATACTGAAACTCTTTGAAGTAAATACATAGTCTGTTGAAGTTGAAGAGCAAATTGAAGTCTTGGAGATCTTGATGATGTTGTTGCATGCTCGTTCCTAAGAAGGCTCTATCATTGGATCCATGAGCTTGGTTGTTGGTGAAGTATTCTGAACTGTCTTATGTTTTCCCCTATTTTCATTATGTTCCATGATTTCTTACTACAGTAGGTTGAAATTTTTAGGCTAAGAAATGACTCCTGGAAGCACCTTAGACCTGTTCATCCTTCACTGTTTTATGTTTTCTTCTGTTGAAGTATTTTAGAGGCTTTAATATTTCTCTTTAGTCTTCATACTTGTTTATTTACTTAATAGTTTGAACAGTTGGTTACAGCATGATTTATGGTTCTCCCTACTTGTCTACTGCCACTTAAAAATTGTTATTGAAGTCTCCCTTTGAATTTCTTTGCTTACAGTGAATCAGAGAGGTTTGTTTTGATCTTGCCCTTTTTCCTCACTTAAACAGTTGGCTTAAAGGTCGTTATAATTATGATCATAGATGTTTTTAGGTGTTCCCTCTTCTATGACTATAATTGTCAGTAAATCTTTTATGTTTTCTAAGTTCTTTAGAATAAAATATTTGAGGAAATAGGGTGTTCCCCGAATCTTAGATTTCATTTTAAAAGTTGTTTTGAAGTCATTATTTGCTTAAAGAATGTTTGTAGAATTTATGGTTAGCCCTGTCTATCAAATATCTCTTTATTGTTTAAATTATGTTTTTAGTTTCCCTTTGTTGAGAATTCAATTTCTCTTTCCAAATCATTAATGTTCATCTCATTCCAAAAACAAAAGGATCCTGTGGCCAAGTTAGATTTTCCCTTTGATATCCCATATCCCTTGATGAGTTTGTTATGACTTTTTCTTGTCTCCATTGCCCAATGAACCAGATGTTTCTCTATTCTGTGTATCTTTCCTAGACCTTTCATGTTCTGTTGTATCAATTCAATCCAACCAAACAAACAAACAAACACCTGTACTTAATAACTAGTCTAAAACCAATACTCTAAGCACACAAGATAAACTTTTGCAAACAAACATTTGAGAGATCCCTCTCTGAGAATAGGAGGACTAGATCATGTAACTCTAAAGATTGGTTCTGATGTTGCCTTGTCTTTCAATTTGCTAAACTATCAAAACACGGGACACCAACAACACTAACCTCTTAGTCGCATGCACAGAGGGGGATCCATGCAACTGGAAGGATTCAGTCGCACTCATGAGTTGAGGAGAGAGTGACCAAGGTTGAAAACTTCTAGTTTTGTGCCTGTCATTTGGACCCATCACTATGTGACTATCGCTTGGACCTATCATCCCACACTAGTGTGTTTGTCATCAGGTTGTTTCTAGATGCCAATTTCATTGTTTCTGGTTGAAAACTTCAACACTCCCTCTCAATAAGAAAGGAATCAATATGTCTTGATTAGGTACCTTTGGAATGTCCTGCATGCGCACATGAAACTCTTGCGCAACACTTCCGTAGTGTTTCTCGCACATGCAACACTTCTGAAACTAAATAGCCTCCAAACATATGAATCAGTATAATGCATCTATCATCAGATTCTTCTGACTCCTGCTGGCTACTGCACATGTCTATAGGATTCTCTGCCCTGCTAACATCTACATCCATGCACTCTGCACTGCTGCCAACTCTGATCTCCACTCTAGTATCTAACATCTGTCACTCTAATTTCTGTCTTCCTGACATCTGACTGCGTTAATATAAATCATCCTTCTAGCCACTATTATACTATGGGCTCTTCTTAGCGAGGTTCAATCCATGAGACACAACATCTCAATGAGCCCTGCCCAAATTTCTTCTTGGGATTAATTTCTCACATCGCCCCACCTCACACCTAGAGGTATAGCTGCATGTGCTCCCTCTTCCCATCTGGCTCGAAATTTCCCCCTCATGGAGGTCTCTGCATGAGTGGTTTCTGCCACTCCATGATCCTCATCTTGTGTCTCCTCCACATCCTAAGGTTCATCCTTTGGAACCAAGAGTTCCTCATCTGCATGCAAATCAAGCTCCCTCTCAAGGGAAAAATGCATGGCTTTCTCACACTTCCCCATGGTACATCCCTTGCATGTGTCTACCTGCACAATAGTACCATTTGGAAGCTCCATAGAAATATGTTGCATGACCTTCAAGGCTTCGTGGTATGAATGGCCCAATCTCCTGTGCCATAACTCACCCTCGTCCCGGCTCACCACTTTGTCTGCCTTACCCATCAATTATGCGCAATCATCTACATCAAGTTTGTAGATATTATTCACATGAATCCCAATCTTCTTGGCTTGCTTTCCTTTTCTGACTCGCACACATTGTAATTGTCCCTCCATCGCAAAAATTTCTAAAAAAAGAGCTTATTTTAAATCGATGATATCTCCCTCATCTGAGCTCCGATTCGACTGATTTGTTTTTTCAATTTAGGTATTTTTTCACAAGGAATCCAAATATGCTGTTTTTTTTTAAATTTTGCATCAAAATTTTCAGATATTCTCTGCAAACTCCTGCGCCTAAACAGTTCCTGCTCTGATACCATGTATAAATTATACAAACATATGTATATCATGAATTCAATCCGATCATGCAATGTTTTAAAGCAAGATACTGAATTCTTCCAACAATTCATTTGTGGAAATTAAACACGATCACATAATCACGCCAAGTAAAAGAAAGAAGCAAATGATCAATACACATCATAGATAATTTTCCTGGGGAAATCTTGCTGTTCAAAACCCCTCTTTATTCTATTGTATATTCAACCAAGGAATCATGAAACAATACAATGCATTCTTTCTCACAAGAATCTCCTACACTCTGTCTATTGTCTCACACAGATCCAGCCAAAATTGGACCAACACTCAGCCAATTCTCATCCTGTCTTCAGCTTTCTTTGCTCACACAATTCCTGACGAATGAAATCCCTATTCTTTAGGAATTTCAACCTTCCTCAACTGTGTTGAGTATCGTGGGCATCCTATGGTGCTTTAACTACATCTGGGCAGTTTTCTAAAATCACAACTAATAGTTAACTTCCCTTTAAAATTTGTCTCAACTCAATCTCTACTGAAACTGGCATGCATGCAACTATTAATAGTAAATCATTAGTTGCATGGTGGATCACTGGTTCTGAATTAAATATGATTTAATTCACTTAATCTCTCACTATTGCAACAAACAGTTACAACCAGTTGAAATGACTTTAACTCACCTACTGTGTTAATTGATTACTCATGCATTAAAATAATGCACGAACTGAAACTTGAATTCCATAACTAATAGAATCACTTTGCATGCCTCACCAACCACCCTCAACTCGAAACTCATGAGCTAAATGAGTTTGTCACACTCAATTAACTATTACAAGTATTTTTTAGATAATATTACAATTTATTGTCCAATTTAATTAAGGGAAAATTAAATTATATGCACTAATGTATCACTTGGACCCATCATTATGTGACTATTGCTTGGACCCATCACTGTGTGACTATCACTTGGACCCATCACTGTGTGACTATCGCTTGGACCTGACATCCCACACTAGTGTGTTTGTCATCAAGTTGTTTATGGATGCCAATTTCACTGTTTCTTGTTCCAAACTTCAACACTCCCTCTCAACAATAAAGGAATCAATATGCTCTGATCCGGTATCTTTGGAATGTCCTCCATGCACACATGCAACTCTTGCATGTGACATGCAACACTTCCCTAGTGTTTCTCGCACATGCAACTCCTGCATGAAACACCTATGAAACTGAATAGCCTCTAAAAAAATGAATTAGTATAATGCATCTGTCATAAGAGACTTATAACTGCTACTAGCTACTGCACATGTCTACTGGATTCTCTACATTGCTGACATCTGCATCCATGCACTCTGCACTACTGCCAACCCTGATCTGCGCTCCAGTATCAGACACATGTCACTCTGATTTACTTCTTCCTAACATCTGACTGCATCAATCTAATAGATCCTTCTTGCTACTACTGTATTGTGGGCTCCTCGTAGCCAGGTTCGATCCATGTGACACACGATCTCAATGAACCCTACCCAAATTTCTTCTTGGTATTAATTTTGCACATCGCCCCCCCTCACACCTAGAGGTATAGCTACATGCAATCCCTCTACCCATCTGGCTTGAAATTCCCACCTCATGGAGGTCTCTACATGAGTGGTTTCTGCCACTCCATGATCCTCATCTAGTGGTTGCTCCACATCCTGAGGTTCATCCTTTGGAACAAAGGGTTCCTCATCTGCATGCAAATCAAGCTCCCTCTCAAGGGACAATTGCATGGCTTTCTTACACTTCCCCATAGTACATCCCTTCTATCTATGTAAGAGTACCCTTTGGAAGCTCCGTAGAAATCTGTTGCATGACCTTCAAGGCTTTGTGGTGTACTTGGCCCAATCTCATGTACCATAACTCACCCTCATCTCGACTCACCACTTTGTCCTCCTTACTCATCAATGTTGCCCAGTCATCTACGTCAAGTTTCTAGAGATTATTCACATGAATCCCAATATTCTTGTCTTTCTTTCCTTTTCTGACTCGCGCACATTGTAATTGTCCCGCCGTCACAAAATTTTCTATAAAAAGAGTTGATTTTAAATCGACGATATCTCCCTCATCCAAGCTCTGATTCAACCAATTTTATTTTTCAATTTGGGTATTTTTTTGCAAGCAATCCAAATATGTTATTTGTTTTTTAAACTTTTTCATCAAAATTTTCAGATATTCTTTGCAAACTCGCATGCCCAAACATTTTCTGCTCTGACACCATTTAGAAACTATAAAAACATATGTATATCAAGAATTCAATCCAATCATGCAATGTTCTAAAGAAAGATATTGAATTCTTATAACAATTTATTTGCGGAAATTAAACACGATTGCATAATCACACCATTAAAATAAAGAAGCAAATCAATACACAACACAGATAATTTTCCTGGGGAAAGCTTGTTGCTCAAAACCGCTCTATCTTCTATTGTATATTCAACCAAGAAATCATGAAAAAATACAATGCATTCTTGCTCACTAGAATCTCATGCACTCTGCCTATCATCTCACACTGATCCGGGAAAAATTGGACCAACACTTAGCCAATTCTTAGCATGTCCTCAGCCTACCTTGCTCACACAATTCCTGATGAATGCAATCCCTATTCTTTAGGAATTTTAGCCTTCCTCAATTGTGTTGAGTATCATGGGCATCCTATGGTGCTTTAACTGCATCTGGGAAGTTTTCTAAAATCACAACTGATAATTAACTTCTCTTTAACATTTGTCTCAACTGGGTCTCTACTATAACTGACATGCATGTAGCTATTAATAGTAAATCATCAGTTGCATGGCAGATCACTGATTTTGAATTAAGTATTATTTAATTCACTTGATCTCTCACTAGTGCAACAAACAGTTACAACCAGTTCAACTGACTTTAACTCACCTAACTGAGATAACAGATTACTCATGCATTAAACTAATGCACTAACTGTAGCTTGAATTCCATAACTAATAAAATCACTTTGTATGCCTCACCAACCACCCTCGACTCAAAATTCATGAGCTAACTGAGTTTATCACACTCAATTAACTATTACAAGTATTTTTGAGATAAGATTACAATTTATTGTCCAATTTAATTAAGGGAAAATTAAATTACACGCACTAATGTATCACTTGGACCCATCACCGTGTGACTATCACTTGGACCTATGATCCCACACTAGTGTGTGTATCGTCATGTTGTTTCTGGATTCCAATATCACTATTTCTTGTTGTAAACTTCAACATCTAAGGCATCCTTAAATAATTTTTCCTAGACCTCTTAGAAACCCTCTAAAACTTATGGGTTTTATCCACTTAGACCTTATGAAATATTAATTTTCCTTTTTATTTTTCTTTTAAATTTTAAACCTCATATTGGGTCCAAAATCCATTTTCTTGGCTTCTTTTCCCACAAATTTGTTTGTGACCAAACTCACACAAACCCATCTCAATAGGCTTGTGGAGTACCTTCCAAGCTACACAATTCAACAACATAGTCTAGTTGTAGTAACCGTAACTTGGTCAAGCTCTTGTGGTCAAGCGAGGGCTTGGTTGGGTTCCCAAGTTGCAAATTAAGTAAGGGTATTTGTGAGGGCATGATAGCTAGGGAGGGTTAGGGTGTGCAAAATAATGAAAATGGATTCTAACATGAAAAATTTCAATCCATGCTAAAGGGTGTTAGGGAGTTTTGGGGCATATCATGGGATTACTAGGTCAAAATGCATGGAAAGGAACGAATAAGAGTGTGTGCCAGGGAGTATTAGTGAATTCAAGTGGACTAAGGACAAAGTGTGTTAATTGGAGAAGTTCATAATAGGATGTACAAGAGGCAAGCCTACAATTGTTATACGGGGCTCAAGATAACACTAGTTTTTGACAAAGGGAAATCACTTTGTGCTAGGCACAACATTGTTTCTCCTTTAGCTATTTTTTTATATGAGATATGGCACACTTTGACTACATGTTCATGTTTTAAACTATTATAGATAATTGCATACTTTACATTGTTGTCTATAAGTTTTATGGCACTCAGCTTGTGTCGGCTTATATCTTGTGTGTCTTCTGCATCTTGAGGTTCTTGCAAACTCTTAGTTAATGTTCTACTATTTATATGAACTGAACATACATGTGAAATATTGCCTGTGCAACCTATTTTCTTAGTTTTTTTATGGCCATGGCTAGATCATGTGATCCTTGTCTTGGTAAGTAGTTAAGTGGGACAAGTTGAGCTTGGACATGAGTGTCATAAGATGAGTTATAGGCAGTTCTTTCGTGAACAAGGAACAATATACTTGTAGTGGGTGTAATTGATCAAGTTTTTGTGGTTGAGGCAAACCAATATTGTCACGTGAACTGCAGTAGCCAAGGACTTGATTGGGTTCCCAAGTCGTGAAAAAATTTAAAGGCTAGCTGTGAGGACATGAGTGCCAAGGCATGCTAGGGAATGCGTAGATGTGCCAGATAGTGCGAAGGCATGTCAAACATGATAATATGTGCCAAGTGAGAAGGCATGCCAAGATGTGAAAGGGCATGTGAATGTGTGCCAGTGACTATCAAGGAAAAAAAGGGAGAAACAAGTTAAACTACAAGAAAATGAACATATAAGAGGGTTAATAAGTCATCAATTTACGTTTTCCAAGAGGGGCATGTTAGGAACACCAACACTAGGGGTCAATATGTGTCAAGTGCAAAGTCTTAGTTCATTATAAGTGCAAAGTATTTCTTTATTGCTTCTCATCTACTTTCCAACAATCGATCTCGAATAAATTAAATATTAAACCATTCCAGATCATACCAAGGCACCTTCACATATTCCATACATGCTAAGACTTTCCAAGTGCCAACATGTGCCAAGCACCAATATGTGTCAGGGAGTGGTATGCATGTTATCAAGTGGAAGGGAATGTTGAAGAGTGCTAAGGTGTGCGAGAGAGCGCTAATGCATGTTGATGAGTGTTAAGGAGTATTAGGACAAAAAATTAAGGGAGAACTAGGTAAAAATTCATGGAAGTTAATGAATGTGAGAAACGTGTGCCAGAGTCTAGTGTTAATGAGTGCTAGATATCATACCAAGGAGGGAGTGACAAAGTATGCTAAGAATTGGTGAAGCATGCTAGGGAATATTAAGGCATGTCAAGAATTCTCAAAGTGTGCTTGGGAGTTCCAGGACGTTCTAATTATATGTGCCAGTTAATATTTTCATGATATGCCAATACATGTTAGGTGCTAAGGATTTGCAGGGTGCCAAGGTATGTCAATATGTGTCAAGGCAACAAAAGGAAAAACCAATAATAGGGTTAATAACTCGGGACTTTAACTTTTTCAAAGGGACATGCTAGGCACACTAATAATAGGTCCCAATACATGCCAAGTGGCATTGTGTTCCAAGTGCTAATGTATGTCAATGCATTCAACCAAGGTTTTCTAGGGCACCCTAGGAACTACATGCATACCAACACATGCTAGGAGAGTTCCATGTTGTGCTAGCGCATGCCACCATGTGCTTGTGCATCAGTGTCATGACAAGATGTTCTAGGTACAAAGATGTTCTAAAACATGCAAGGTGATAATAAATGCTAGTGTGTGCCAAAGCATTAATTTAAGGTGTGCCCAGATTGTTGAGTGTTAGGTATTTCTCATTAATAGAATTGTCAGAGCTTGATTATATATCAAATAATGTATTTCCTACACACACTAGTGGAACTTTATCTAAAGGTAATTTTCTAGATAATAAACTTAATAGATATGAATCATATGTTGACTCATAGGAAACTCTATTAGACTAGTCATTACTTGAGGGAAATGATACACACTAATTACTTCTTAAAAAATTGACTGACTCTAACCACTATGGCCTTGGACATATTATAAAAAAAATCCATAATAATGGTCTTAAATCATTATCTTTTGACAAAAAATATATTAACAAGCACATAATGTCATCAAAAACTCATTGGAATGATCAATGATGACGAACATTTTTTGACCATCACCAAAAGTAGCAAAAAGAGGATTGGTGAGGGTCATTAAAAGTTCGTCACTAGAAGTGTCACCAAAGAAAGAATTAATGATGGGCCTTTAACGACCCTCACCAAAAGTGTCATTGAAAATGGATTTGGTGAGGAACCTTAAAGGACCATCCCTATATACACTTACAGTGATGCTTTTTTAAGGACAGTCACCATATGTGACATTGGTGATGGACCTTAAAGGTCCGTCACAAGAATGACCCTCACCAATGTCCTTTTTTCTTGTAGTGATAAGACCAAGTTGAATAAAAAAATAGAAACATAGAAACATAAGGCAAGGTTAGTTGCCAAAGGATTCTCACAATAGTTTGGTGTCGACTATGGTGAAACATTTTCTCTGCTAGCAAATTTAGGCACTGTGAGAACCATTTTATGCAAAACAACTCAACACAAATAGAAAGTGTATCAACTTGATGTAAAATATGTCTTCCTAAATGGTATATTGTAGGAAGAATTTTATGTAGAGCATCATCCTAGTTTTGAACGTATAGGACAAGAGAAAAATGTATACAGATTGAATAAAACTTTGTATGGTTTGAAACAAAATCTAAAGCTTGGTACAGTCACATCGACACATATCTCATCAAAAGTGGTTTTCGCAGAAGCATCCATGAGTCAACTTTGTATATCAAAACTCATGAACATAAAATATTTATTGTATGCCTTTATGTTGATGATTTTATTTATACAAGAAATATGATGTTAGAAGATTTCAAAGAAGGAATGCAAACAGAGTTAGATATGACTCATCTAGGGGTCATGAAATAATTATTAGGAAAATTGAAATTCAACAATATGCTAATGGAATTTTGGTTGGGCAACAAAAATATGCCACTGACATCATCCAAAAGTTCATAATGATGAGCTATAAACCATTTGATAAACCAATTTCTCAAGGCACCAAGCTGACAAAATAATATGTAGCATGACGAGTTGATCCCACATTGTATAAACGTTTAGTTGGTAATTTGTTGTATCTCACTGAAACTAGACTTGATATCATACTTGCAGCAATTTTTGTCTCTAGGTTTATGCAGTCCTAAGATTTCTCATTGGAAAGCTACAAAAAAAATCTTAAGGTATATTGCAGGGACCATATATTACAGTTTTTTCTATACACATTCTACAAATTTATCATTTTTAGTTTATACGAAAAATAATTATGCAGGGAGTTTAGATGATCATAAAATCACCTTGAGATATATTTTTCATCTTCGAACCCATGCGATTTCATGGGTATGCATGAAATAGTCAATTGTGTCAATATCTTCTGCAGAGGCATAATATGTAGCAGGAAATTGAACAACTTCTCAAGTAGTGTGGTTGAAAATATTATTGAAAGATATTTCAAATGTGTAGAAGGATCCAACTCCTATTTACTGTGATAACAGTTCAACAATTTATTTGTCAAAAATTTGTGTTTTTCACAAAAAGAGCAAGGATGTTGACACACATTTTCATTTCATCAGTGAGCTTGTCAATGATGGGGACTTAGTACTTTCTTTTTCTAGTTCCAAAGATGTGCTTGCAAATATTTTTACAAACCCATAGGGAAAAAAATGTATTTGAATTTCAAAGAGAATAATTAGGAATTGTAAGTACCTCTACTTGTAACAATTGATATTAGAAGGAGTTTTTGAGATATTAATCTCATTGTTTACTAGGTGTCATTACATTGTTAAAAATATAATACGAAACTTATATTTTCAAAAATAGCAACTCACAGGTGAGGAAGTTGTACCTAGAGACTTCCCAAGAAGAGAACACTCTACTCATTAATCATTGACATCAAGAATATATAAGTTTACATGAGAATATGATATTTAGAACTAACACCTAGAAAATAGGAACTAATTCCTAAACTATGATACACACACAACTAATGAACAAACTCTCTCTAATAATACACATTATCCATTAATTCAAACACTCCCCCTCAATGGAAAAAGGGTTCACTAGTACTCCTAACATCTCCTTAAATAATTCAAATTTAATTCTTCCAAGGGGCTTTGTAAAAATATCTGCTGCATTATCACAATTATAGCAGTATTCAATATCAATTTATTTTAACTAAACCTTCTCTCTAAAAAAGTGAAATTGAATATCAATATGCTTTGTGTTTGTGTGAAACACAATATTTTTTTCAAGTTTGATTGAGCTCTGATTGTCGCATCTGATAATTGTTGCATCATTTTTTTCTTCTCTGGAAACATGGAGAATTCTCCTCACCCAAACTGCCTCACACATTGTTGCACACATTTCCTAATAATCTGCTTCTGCAAAAGATAAGGATACAATATTATACTTCTTGCTCCTCCATGTAATGACCCTGGACCCAATGCTAAATGCATAACCTATTTTGGATATGTTGTCATGCAGATTTCCGACCTAAACTGAATCTGAAAAACCTGTCAATGTAACATCAAACGAATTAGTATATTTAATACCAAAGTCTAAGGTTCCTTGGAGATATCTTAAGGCGCCTTTCGCTACCACTGAATTACTGTCAAGAGGTTTTGACATAAACTGGCTCAAAACAATCACCGAAAAATCTAAATCAGGTCTAGTTGTAGTTAGATAAATCAAACTCCCAACTAGCTTTTTGTACAGTGTTGCATCCACCTCCTTAGAACTGTCATCATTTTGAAGTTTGACATTCTACTATAAAGGAACTGAGGCAAATTTTCACTGATCCATTTTGAAAATTTCAATAAATTCCACATATACTTTCCCTGAGACAGAAAATTCTATCCAGAATCCCTCCTAACTTGAAGACCCAAACAATAGTGTAACTCTCCAAGGTATTTCATCTCAAAAGCTTGCAACATCAGCACTTTCATTTCTTTAATGAGCTCATCAACATTTCCTGTAATAATAAGATCATCTACATATAAATAAATCAAAGCAATATTCCCCCTTTAATCAAACACATTATATACATTTAGGTCAATCTTTCTCCTCTTATAATTACCTTGTAAGAAGAGTGAGTCAATTTTTTTATACCATGAGTTGGTCAAATGTTTTAATCCATATAGTGCTTTCCTCAATCTACAAACTAAATGTTCATGCCCCCATTTAAAAAACCCTTCAATTTGTGTTAAACACACCTCCTCTTTCAATTCACCGTTTAAGAAAGGAGATTTCACATCTAGTTGGTGTGTTTTTGAGTGTTGTTTCATACTTAAGGCTATTAACATTCTAATGGTGTTTAAGTTGGATTATGAGGCGAGGGTCTCTTCATAATCAATAAATGATTTCTGTGGATACCACTTAGCCACTGCCCTATCTTTATATTTATCTATACTACCATCTGCTTTAAACTTAGACTTGTATAACCATTTGCATCCTATGGCTTTTTTAACTTCAGAAAGTTCAACTCGATCCTATTGTTTTTAAGTATTGGCTCATATTCCTCTCCCATGGCTTCCCTCCATTCATCATATTCACGTGTTTATTTATAGTTTAAGGACTCAACAACGTTCAAGATATTTGTCACGAGGGCATAGTATTTATACCTTGCAGGTAAGCAAGTTTTCATACCTGATCTTCTTGGTATAGGGTGACCAAAAATCTATTTTGATCATCCCTTAATGCAATTTGACTGTTAACTGCGTATGTATATTCCGATTCTTCCTTTTTTTACTGTTGCTGCTACTCATGACTTTCCCTTGCTTAATCACTTCCATATTCCACCAGAAAAGGAATGTCCCACGCTCCATTGTCTTTATCACATTTTCCAACATCAATTTGATCATGAAATACTAGATCTCTACTCGCAAACACTTTTTGACTAGAAAGATTAAACAATTTATATGGTTTAAACTCTCTACAATATCCAATAAAAATGCATTTAATGGACTTGAATCTAGTTTCTTCCTATTCTCTTTTGGAACATGAGCAAAAACTTTTGATCCAAAAAATATTAAATGATTAACTGCATGCTTAAAACCTAATAAATATTTGAATTCAATTTTAAGGTCAAGGTTTTTTGTTGGACTCCTATTATTTAAATACATTGCAGTATTTATTGCTTCTACCCAAAAACCATTAGATAGGTTCTTACCTTTTAACATGATTTGTGCACACTACACTAGGGTTATGTTCTTCCTCCCTGCAACCCCTTTACGTTGAGGAGTGTGGGGTCCTGTGAATTTTTGAACTATCCCATGGTCCTTGCAATATTTGATGAAGCCACTCTACTTGTATTCTCCCCATTGATATCATTGGAGAATTTTGATGATCTTCCGTGTCTGTTTTTCAATCATGCTCCTGAGTTCTTTAAATTATTCAAAAGTGTGACTCTTCTTTCTGAGAAAATATACGCCGGCAGATATTGTGCAATCATCAATAAATAATAATAAATAATATGCACCTACTATTGAACTTGCCTGCATTGGCCCACATATATCAGTGTGATCAAGGTCTAGTATATCTCTCTTCTTTGTATCTAAACTTGAGGGATAATCATCCCTATGCATCTTCCCAAGGGAACATCATTGACGATCAACATGAACATTTTTTAAAACAAGGAGACCATTAACCATACCTTGTTTCTTAAGTAGTATTAGGTCATGAAAATTTATATGCCCGAATATTTGATGCCACAAATTCTCTGTAGTCATAATTGTTGAAGTCAAGGCTTGGTGTGGTTCACTTCTTATATTCATTTTGTACAAACCTCAAACTCGAATACCTAATGGAATTGGATTCATATGATCCAACAAATCTTTAATAACAGAATAAAACTTTAAAAAATCTACCTTAAGATTCTGATCTGTTGTCATAGAGACATAGATCAGATGATTTTTAATTCCTGGACCCTGGTACATACATCACATTTTGAATATGCCTTACCATCAGGAAATATCACATGAATACTTCCATACCATTATATTTGGTAACCTCTATCATCACCAAGGTACATATTAGCACCATTGTTGGTTTCTTTTAAATTTTCAAACTAATGTCTATCACTTTTCATGTGAGTGGAAGCTCCAGAATCCACAAACCAAGTTTATGCTTCATCATTCTCAGCAGAGAGAACAAAATCAGACATAAACAGTTTGAGTTATTCAGTGTGATCTTCATCAACAAAGTTTCATGCATGCTTCTTATCCCTATGTCAATTTTCATCAAACTTATTCTTATGGTAATTCCTATCAATGTGACCAAAATTACCACAATAAAACACTTAATCCCTTAATCATTTCTAGTTGAATAGATACCTTGAGGTGGATTTCTCTGTGGTGTGCCTCCACCTTTTTTTCCTGTGCTTGCTCTTCCTCTAAAAGGCTTCTTCTTCCCCATTAATGCAAGATCTGAATTTTGGGGTTTCAGAGTCATCCACCTCTCTTCCTCTTGTATCAATATCCCTCTAAGTTCTTCAAAATTGGGGGATTTATCCCTTTCGTTCAGGCCTGTAATAAACATTTGATAATCCTCACTCATACCATTCATGGTAACCATGATGAGATCAGTGTTCGATATTGTCTCCCCTATATCGGCCAACTTATTTTCAACTTCTTGATCTGAGAGATGAATGCAATGATTGATTCCCTCTCCTCCATTTGGATGGAAATAGTCTTGCTATTGAGGAGCAATAAACATTTTTTATTGTTTATCTCATAAAAATCCTTGAGAGTTGTCCATATATCATTTCTTGACTTAATGTGAGGGATAATGCAATATTTCACTAAGAATTTCAACAATTACTTTCGCTTTCTTATCCATCTTCTCCCAGTTCTGAAATGTTGTAGTTTTTTCGCCTCCGGCTACATTCGGCTTCAATTTATCCCCATTTGCAATCGCCCACACACTTTTCCCCTTAAGCAGGGGCTGCAAGTTGAATTTCCAATTAGAATAACTGGACCCATCGAGCTTATTGCTCTCATTCAAGTACACCTCTGCCATCAAATTATTCATCATGATCTATGGATCTACGTCAAGATCCTCAACCTCCAATAATCAATTCTTTCAACAAAAAAAGGCAGACAATATTACAACAATCCTGATCAACAAAATGAAATTACACCAACATACTAGATAAGCAATTAGGTGCCACAACAATTGAATTGACAGAGTGATCTCGATTTCAGAACATGTGATCTACCTCATCATCAGCACAATGATCTCGACGAGAGATATCATTGTAGTCAGATCTCATGATCTCATAAAATAAAATTGTCCACCAAATGCACAATCTCGACCACAACATATGCGATCTAGGCCACAAAAATCAACACTTTCAGAAGGTCGACAGAATCTTCCTTTGCCTCTGATTCACACTTATTTTCCACACACTTCGGGTAATAAAGAAAACTTACAGAGCCACCAATATAAACTCTAGGCCTTGGGCATTCATGAAAAAACTCACCAAAGAGGATCAACGCTCACTGACGCCCTTTCGCTGAACTCCAGATCATGCTATCAAATTTTTTTAAAGTTTTTGGTCATCAATGCGAGTTTTACCCCTAAATGCAGTGCTGATCAGCATGGGTTTGACCCCTAAAACTAGTGTTTATCGACATGGGTTTACCCCCCAAAACCAACGCTAGCCAACATGGGTTTGACCCCCAAAAGTAGTGTTGATGAGGCTTCCTCAAAATTTTAGTGCTCTGTCACAATAGCAGTTGAACCTGATACTAAGGCTCTTCAATTGTATAACCACTAAGGCTTACGACACAACCAGCCACTAGGGCTCTCGAACCAGCTACCAAGGCTCTTGAAAGGAACCAGCCACCAAGGCTCCAAACTGCCACAAAGGTACTCGAGCCACCCAAGGCCACAAATCTACCACTAAGGCACACAAGTCACTAAGGCTCACCAATTCTGATACCATGTTAAAAATATAAGACAAAACTTATATATTTGAAACTAGCATTGTGTAGGTGAGGAAGCTACACATGGAGACTACCCAAGCATAGGACACTCTATCATTAATCATTAACATCAAGAATATATAAGTTTACATGAGAATATGATAGTTAGAAATAACATGTAGAAAATAGGAACTAATTCTTAAACTAGGATACACTCACAACTAATGAATAGACTCTCTCCAATAATACACATTCTCCATTAATTCCAACACACATTTGATTCCATTTTATGCTAGGGAACACAGTTATTTCAATTTTACCTCATTTTCATCTAATTTCACCCCAGTCATTTATTGTCTATGTTTTCTATGTAATCTATTTAACTATTTTGAATATTAAGAAGCTTTCTATATAATCTATTTAACTATTTTTGAATATTGAGAAGAGTTATCCTTACTCCACATTTTCCCTTCATTCTTTGACAGTTTCCAAGTATTTTAAAAATTATAAAGTTTAAGTATTAATTTTTATTGATTTTTGCAAGTAATCTAAAGGTTGAAATGAGATTTTGTTCAACCTCAATTAACAATTATGAACATGTTGCTGATAAAAGGAGCAGATCATAGCCAATATTGTTGCATAAAAAGAATGAAACCAGAATTTAAAAAAAAATAGATTATCCTAATCAAACTGGTCACATGGTTGAGAAACGACAAATTATGGCTCTGTCTGTAACGCCTTCTTAACTAAATCTTAGGCAAAGCATTCCATATTGCAGACTCCACCAGGGCAGACTCTAGTTGCTATGTATCCCAAGTCACCGAGCAGCTCGAACGCCCGGACGAACATAGGAAACATTCCCATTATGCTGCGGATCGCTTCGGTTGTGCTGGTGATTCAGAGAAGTATATATCATTTATTTTCTTGAGATTGCACTCAATAACAAAGTGTATATTTATTGTGATTTCGGTAATACAGTGTATATTTATTATGATTTATAAAAGAAAAAAAAAACAGATATGTTAAGGTTGCTGCATTGAATTGAGTTATGACTTGGTGTAAAAATGTGGGTAGGTCCACACCCCATCATAAGGGTGGGTTTATTGGGGAGGACCACACTCTAAACAAATTAGACAAATTAATCGCAACTTCTAGAGCTTTTAGGAGAATTGAATCTGTGACTTTCCAATTCACAATAGCAGTGTGCTTGAGCAAGCAAAGCTCCCGATGACAAGTTGCTTAGCAATCAGACTTAGACCAATTGAGCCAAGCTTGAGGCTAAATTTTTCTTCGCAGTATATATTATAAAAAATTTACCATTTTTGTTTTAAGTTACACTGGACCCTCTAAAAACACAAGGAAGCGCATAGATTTGATCCTGATATCTACAGCCTGGAGAGTTGGCTACTGATTAAAATCGTCATTATGAAGATAGATTTTTCATAGACTATTTGGTGTCTAGACCCCAGTACCCGTGGTTAGAGTCCCCACAAAGGATTTTTGGGTAACTTTAGAGATCTTAGATTTTTTAGAGGCAAAATATGTTCAGGAAATGCGTTAGACAGAAGTTCGCCGAAAGTTCAACGCCGTCTACCCATCACAAATATAGCACATGAGTTGGCCTTTTGAATGTAAATTTATTTTTTAATCTTTCTTCTGCTCTCTATTCCATGCAATCGTAACTAAGACGATATGAAAGTGTGCCTTTGCAATGCATTACCTAAAAGCACATTGTAATTCAAATTCATGATTATGATAATTGGAATCTGCACTTTAATTTAATGTATAATTACAAACAAGAAATTGTCAATTCATGATTATGATACTGGAATCTGCACTTTAATAGAATATATAACTACAAACAAGAAATTATGAGTATTCAGGATTACGATATACAAACAAGAAATTATGAGTATTCATGATTATGATATAGGAATCTGCACTTTAATAGAATCTATAATTACAAACAATAAATTGTGAGTATGGAATCAATGGGGACTATGTCTAGAATTTCAAGTTTATTTTTTAGGACAGTTTTATTTTTTTACCTGTACCTTGAAGTTTTTAAAATAGAAGTATGTATTCAATGGTGACTATGCCTAGAATTTCAAATTTATTTTCGAGGACAGTGTTAGTTAAAATGGTGACTATGCCTAGAATTTCAAATTTATTTTTGAAGACACTCTTATTTTTTTAAGAGTACCTTCAAGTTTTTAAAATAATTATATTTAGAAAAAGAATATTTTAAGCATATTAATTTATTAATTTAACTTTATAATACTGATTTTTTTTTTTATGAAATGAATGTTAACAATGTTTAATAAATTAGAGAATGTCATTATTAAAATTTTTCTTTGTAATTTTTTTTTGGTATACAATAACAATGTCTAATTAAAAATATCACTACTCAAATTTTTCCTTTGCATTCCTTTTTGTTTATATACAAATCTTATTTCCATTCGATCCACAAATAGGTGCATTACAGATCTTATTTCCAGTCCATCCACAAATAGGTGCATTTCCCTCAAAAAAAAAAAAAAAAAAAAAAAACTCTCGCAGATTTTCAAAGTTAATCTCTTTCTAAATTAATCTTTCAAATTTATGTAAAAACCTTACATGACAGATTCAAATTTAAGGCTCCACAATTTTGTTATGGGTCAATCCTCGGGTTTCAGTTTTTTTTTCACCCAATCAAACATGTTCAGAATGGAAAAAACCGTTCTGTAAAACGTCAACTTCGAGGCCTCAGGGGAAGACATTTCCCACCGGTAGGTTTTCAGCCATTACAAATACAATCTTAAGTTGGCCCGTCGAAATAACACATCAGCGCGTTGTTATAAAACTAAAAATTTAAAGAAAATTATTTTTACAATCAATTTATAAGATTTCTAGCAAAGTATATTGACAATCAATTTATAAGATTGATGATACCATTCAATTTTTAAGATAGGAGTTGTTTTTTGAGGTTACAATTTTTTTTTGAGTTGGAATTGTTAATTTCTGAACTCCAAAATCTTTTTAATAGCTATTTTACATATAGAAATAGATTTAACATTATCCCTGATCGGGGTACCCACCCTCGCAAGAAAGGCGGTAAGGGATGCGAAGTGTTCACCCTCTGTCAATATTCATGATCTGACAGGAGCCTTTCATGATCTGTCAGGAGCAACAAGCTTGAGCACCTCTCCCACGATCTACGTTAATGATGGCCTTACATCCTAGCCGCCCATGCATTCACTGCTCGCAGTGTTTAGATTGGAAACCGCGTCGGTTCTTGGCAGGTAAATTCGAAACCTTTCTCCGAAAGTCTCTCACTATTTCATTCGCGATTTTCTTGCTCTGCATGGTGGGAAATCTCTAGGGACTGCAAACTCGTCATTATCAAAGATATTCATGGTATGTAATGGCTTCTTACCCTCGTCATATTCAGATTTATGATGTTCGACACATGAATACTATGGTTACACATGACGCTCGGGTTAACAGAGAAGTTTTCTTCTCAGCAAGGGTTATTTTTACTCTGCATGTCGATAAAATGGTAGTAGATTTAGAAATTATCCCATGTTTTAGAAGCCCTGAAAGAGTGTCTTATATTTTGAAAGGTTAGATGATTATGGGGTTTAATGGTTTCGAAAATATAACTGCTCATGATAGTAATCCATGTTATTTCATTTGTAGCTACATTTCAACCCTGGGACTCGATGGTTTTTTCTCTCTAGATGAAATGAAGTACTCAGTTAAGTCTTTGGGCCAAGTTTGTAGCAGATCTCTATTCTGTTGTATCCTTTTTGCCTCTGTCATAAGGGCTCATTTTCTTTTTCACTGTTATGGGATTGAAGTCAATTGCTCTCACCATCAACCTCAGTATAGTCCCACTGGTAGTTGGCCTTCTAAATCCTTGGGGTTGAGTTACAACTGGTCTTTGTTTTATCACTTCACCTCTGTCTCAGGTAGTTACGTCTGGTCCCCTTTCAAGGGGTTTATCAGCAAGACTTTTTTGGTTTATAGTAGGTCCCAGTTAGAAATTATTCGCTTTGCTAAGGCTATGTATACTATGTTCCTTCCGATGGTAAACATCAACTGCTCAAAACAGTGTCTCTGAATGAACTTTTTCCACTTCTCTTTGAGTTCTAAGCTGTCAATTACTTCTCCCTTTGCACTCACAGGGAAGTTGGTCTCAAAAAAAATGACAAACGCAAGGTCAAGTCTCCGTAAAACCGCAGTCCGAGACAGTCCCCCTCATAAAAGAGGACGCAAAACTAATACTTAGACAATGGAAAATATCGCCAGCACTTATGAAGAAACTACTCCGGAAGATATCAGAAAAATAATTCATGAATGGGAAAGGATAAGTGAAGAAGAAGAAATAGATATCAGAGAACAACAGTCAAGAATGGAATTCATATTAGACCCGAGTAGCACTAGGGGCAGAGTCTCTTTGTTTCAACAAAGTGTTAAAACTTATTGGAAGATTAAGTGTGTCTTGGAAAAATCCATGATGAGCTTACAGGAAAAAGAAGTCAAATCTTACCCCGCAGTGTTATTTGAACTTCAATCAATGAAACAAGAAGTGAGAGAGATGTCCAAGATTCAGCAACAACAGAATGCCCATATTAGAAACATAGAATAGCAACTCCGAACATTTCAGCAAGTAGAGATTCCGGGATCCTCTGCCAAAGATCCAGCACCAATAGACTCTTCAAATAGTTAATTAGAATCATGTCTTTTTTCTGTTTTGAATGAATTTTGATAGTATCTACCGTCTTTGTTTTATATGTAATTTCTTGGACATAGTCGAGTAAATATAGCAGCTGGAAAACGAAAGAAACAATACCAATTTTGGTTATCTTTTAACTCATTGAAGTGGCCAACAGACCTGGATTCCTTCGGGCAAGTTGAGGCGCTCATATACTAATGTACATATTATGCAACTTTCTCATATAATAGAAAATGGCTAGATACTACGGAATTTTAAAAAAAAAGAAAAAAGAAGAAATAGATTTAGCATTATTAAAAACTAAACTTTTGAGACATTTCACACCTTGAAAATTTATTTTTAAAAACTTCATACCAGATTTCACCGAAAAATCCAGGAAAAACCAACATTTTCCCTTCGGAAATGTCATAAGCATCAGCGGTAAGCCATAAAACATTCTTAAGCTCATGGGTTTGAAACAACTTGGTCGTACCGTCATTGTAGAATAAAACTTTCGAATAAAATATGATTTACTAGTAATATATATTATGAGATCAAAAGTAGGTTACCAAAAGTAGGTTAGCTGTGCCTGAAAGTAGAGAACCTAAAGCTCATTCAAAAAAATAACATATATCCAAGTATAGTTGTAGAGCTCTAAAGGAATAATATAATTACCAAGAGTTTATTAGAATTTTTATTCAAAAGACATACTGTATTATAAAATAAAAGACTATGTTTTGAAACATAACATAAATGACAATACATTTTCCAACATAGGGTTCGGTTAGGTATAAACCAAAATACATATAACCAAAAGCTCATTTGTTATAAATAACAGAAAACGGAACTATTACTTTCAAAAACCTGAAAATCCGGCTCCTAGAACCTATTGCTGATGATACAACATTTTTCCTTCAATTTCTTCCACGAGAGCCGATCTATGATGTATCATCCATGGCAATGTAAAACATCAGGAGTTGAAGCGTAACTCTTTGGAGCCATGTCTGCGCAGGGTTAAATATGACACTGGTCGTCGAGCTCAAAGCATTCGTGAACCTTCGGACGTCGGCTGCCTATCACCATTCAATGATTAAATAGCGCGAGCCATCAGTTTCGAGACAGTCGAAATTCACAGGAAATGAATGAAAGTTGAGTTCTGGTCAAATAACCCTATCTTTCTAGGTTCAGTGAGTCAGTAATGAGTGTACAACTAAGCCTATTTATTTGGTCTAGGTGACATTGGGTAACTCTAGTTTGTAGTTATCTGATTTGTATTAAAATATGTGGAGGCTTAATAGTGATGGTACTGAATCTGGGTAACTCAACTTATTAAGTTACCTCATAGTCTTTTTTTTTCAGAAGGAAAAAAACGTTGTATATATTAAATATAGTAGTGCATAGACAAAATTACATTCTCCGTTGAAAAGAGAAAACAACGAGAAACACTAAGATCCCCCAATCAGATACATAAAATACCCTTCTGAGTAAGAAAAGAAGATTGATGTCTGTGGCATGCAATATTATGGGTAGGATTACCCAGACCCATTCAGATTTGGAGCTGCACATCCCTGTGAATGATAAAAAAAATTACGAAATAGAGACAAATACATAATAGAAAAGGATATTAAGGCACGTCTATTATACAAAAATATATGAAAATTCTGGGTAGGATATAATACACCACTGCCATGGATGACTCTTTGACCATTTCTTCATAAGCAGGCTCGTTTGATGTAAATACCCTCAGGCTCGCTTGATGTATCTCTCAGTCAGGCTCACTTGCAGTCGGAGTAATAGCTGGAGAACATAAGCCCGACAGTGTACCTACCTGTGATAAAAGCATATAACCTCGTCCAGATAGTTGCAAAAGGAGTGATTACTGGTCCGATTTGATATAGCCGATAGTAGGAGAGCTAATGCAAAACCAAAAGTGAGTAAAAGGAAAGCTTTGTGAAAACTAAAAATCTTAATATCCCTGCATCAAATCAAGGAATTGGAATGGTCGTGTTCCATATCTGCAGACCATCTCTAAACTGATGCACCTGGATAAAACTATAGTCAGCAGTAATACCTTTCTCTGATAGCCTATCTGCCCTTGTATTACTTTCTCTGTAGATATGAGAGATAGGGGGACAATTCAACCTCTGCCATAGTCTAACAGTTCTTTGTCTCCAACCCTGCAAACCGGGATACATCATTTGAACTCTATTTGTAATCCATCCAATAACCAGCATGGAATCACCATAAATGTTAACATTCTGAAATTGAAGGTTGGATGCTGCATATAGAGCACCCCAAAGAGCCATGATTTCAGCCTTATTGTTGGATCCGGGACCACCATTCCAGTATATGTGAATTCTTTCCCTCTATGACAGCTTAATCCAAACACCACATCCCGTGATGCCCTCAGCAGAAGCCCCATCAAAGAAAATGGCTGGTATGGAAATATCATGAGGTCTGATCTGAATAGATCTATCAACAATCAAATGACAAGGTTGTGGTCGCTCCTCAATCCAATTCATGATAGCCGAATAAATGCGATGAATCTCAAAAGGTCTGTTTTAAAAAATTAGTAGATTCCTTCCAAGCCACACCTCCCAAACAAAGTAAAAGGGAAGCATCTTAAATTTACCATTAAGCTTATCCCAGTCCATTGTAGTAGATATAAAATCAACTGCAGACCATGTGGGCTCCAGAAAGAATGGGCTGAATAGTCTCCATTGCCGCAATACAACATGGCATCGAAAGAATAGATGGGCGATGCTTTCTCCTTCCATACAGCATAAGGTGCAACGACTAGGTCCATGATGCCCCCTCCTAATGAGGTTATCCCAAGTTAGAACCTTACCTCGCCATACCAGCCAACCAAAGAGGGTGATTTTATAAGGAATTTTCCGTTTCCAGAATGGCTAAAAAATCCTGGAAGCCTGTCCGTCGTGTACAAAGAGAATGATGTTCCGATATACATCCTTCACAATAACATAATTATTCTTGGTAGGCCCATCTCAAATGATCTGATCGCCCCCCAGTGAATGACATAGCCCAACATTTCTAATAGTATTACGAAATAAATCCCACTTCTCAGCTTCCTCCCCTCCCAATTCCAATTGAATTGTGATCTTATGAACCGGTGCTCCAAAGGACCAACAATGAATGGTCTGTGCTAGGAATAAGTACCCTCTGTGTGATAATCGGTGTAGTAGACGAGGAGAAGGGCCAGAGTGTTGGGGGATCAACATAATGCTTTTGAAACCAAGCGGAATACGCCCGCCATCTCGGAATAGCCAGGTCAGTCGTGCAGCCACATATCCCATTACTTTTTTAATACTTCCCCATATGGTTGACATGCTCCTAGGGAATGAGTCGCCCGCCCATCAAAGCCATCTGTGTGTCCACCTGCAGATTCGAGCCCTAAATCTATCAATCATCCACATCCAGTCCCAGATCCTGTAGCCACATGATTTAATCTTGTATCCCAAATATTTGAATCCATCTGAATCCAACTAATAGCTTACCCCCAAAAAGTCTGCAATAAAAATGATCTCTTCCAGGTCACCCTTATCATATATAAGAAATGATTTTCCTTTGTTAATTACCAACCTTGTAGCAGATTCAAACCTCCTTAGCGTGATATGTATATAAAACCAATGATTCCTTTTGAGGTAGCCAAATAGTAAAACATCATCTACAAAAAGAGAATGTGATGTGGACACAAAATCTGAAAAGGAAAACCCCTTGGTGAATCCATTTTTCTCTGCAGATTGTAGTAACTTGCTGAATCCATCCAACATGAGAATAAAGATGAGCGGGGATAGAGCGCATCCTTGGTGCAGGTCTCTACCAGCCTCAAAGAACTAAGTCAGAATCCCATTAACAATAACTGCAAATCTAACTGTAGTGATACAAGACATGATCCATCTAATGATCCGGATTGGCAGCCCAATCTTGAGTAATACTAGTCTAATATACGACCAATCTAATGAGTCATACGCCTTCTGGAGATCTACTTTCATGAAAAGCGCCTCCTTCTTTTCTGAATGCATGGTATGGAGCACCTCCTGTGCAATGGCTATTGCATCCTGAATAGATCGATCTTGAAGAAATCTGTATTGCTCCATAGATATGTGCTTTGATAAAGTTTCTTTTATACGATTGGAAATGATCTTTGAGGTGATCTTGTAGATTAAATTATAAAGAGAAATTGGCCTAAAATTAGAGAATAATTGGGGATCAGCCACCTTAGGAATCAGTGCAATAAAAGTAGTATTAAGATTAGTAGGCATATATCCCCTTGAGAGAATCAATTCCACAACCTCTGTAAGTTCAACACCTAAAATTTCAAAAAAGAATATGAAAAATTATGCGGGCCAACCATCCGGCCCCAGAAATTTATCATGGGCAAAATATTTCAAGACCATAAGGACTTCATTCCCAGTGATAATCTGGTCAAGAGCATATATAGCCTCCTCCTCAAACATTCTAGTGATATGGCTCAGAATCCATTTTTGATTATCTGGATTAATGGATTGATATTTTTGATAGAAGGAAGAGAAATGGTTGAAAGCTTCTTTTTGAATTTCTGGGGTTGTATAAGCATAACTGTCATCAGCCCTTTTAATGCGCCAAATCACATTTCTATTCTTCCTTTCGTTTGTAAACTTATGAAAAAATCGAGTATTGAGGTCGCCCTTCTTCAATCAACAAACTCGGATTTTAAGCTTCCACGTAGTTTCTTCAATTTTCAAAATCTCCCTTTTCCTGATCCCCAATTGGTTGAGAGTAGTAAATGTAGATTCATTCGGGGTGGTGGTCAAGAAGCTTTGTATATCACCTCCATTTGCTTGGAAATGTCTAGTAATTCTACCTTGAGTGCCCTCTTTTTATGGATTTCCCAATTTTTGGAGGCCTTCTTAAGCCTATGAAGTGTAAAATGGAAACGATCCCATGCCCTAAGGTCCCCCACCTCCTCATCATCCTGCCATAGCCGACTGAAAAGATTAATATACTCTGCATCTTCTAACCAGACACGGTTAAATTTATATAGCCGCCCCATGATCCTTCCAACTGAGTTCCACGATAGTGAGATTGGCATGTGATCCGATATGTCAGATACCACAACAGGAGATTTGGGAACACCCGACTCATCCATCAGATTGTCTTTTACGAAAGCCCTGTCCAATCTTTGGCCTATGAATTTATCAGCCACCCTCTTGTTAGTCCATGTGGGAATTAGTGGACACGGCCTGATATCGACCATCTGAAAAGAGTTAAACATGTCGCTCAAGAAATTTGATAAAGGATCCAATCAAGCCCTGTTCCCCCAAATTCCATCTGACTGCATTGTAGCATTTAAATCCCCCATCAAAATCAGGCTTGGTAGCATGAGAATGCCCAAATCCCACATCCTAATCCAAAAAGATTGCCTATTGATATATGGAGCATATATATTAATGATATTAAGAGGACCCTCCACCCCCCTTAGCTGCCCTGATAGAAGAATCCCACCAAAGAAGCTATAAGCTTTAAAGGTATCCCTATCAAGATTCCAAATGGCAATCAGCCCACCTGAGTGCTCAATGGAGTCGACAGCCGCTGCACACCAACCAAACTTAATACTCAAAAAGACTTTGATGGCTTTCTCCCTCTTACATAGTGTTTCTTGCCCCAAAAAGATGATCAACTCCTTAGAAGCTAATAGATCCCGCAGGCAATGAGATTTGGAGGCATCGCCCAACCCCCTTATATTCATGGATAGAATATGAGTCATGGGGACACCTCGTCGGCGTGACTTTCTCTAAGCGCCCTGGAATATTCCCAATTGGCATCACTAGCAGAAATGGGAATATCAGTATAATTTTCTTCCCCGTCCGAGAATAGAGAAACGACTTTGAATTTACCTCTGCCATGTTTGTTTGTATTCTTTGATTTTTTCCTTGTTGTGATATTGGAAGATAGGGTGTGAACATCATGTGAATCCCGAGCTACAGGAGGTTTGTCAAATACAGTTAAGGAAACCAGGTCGAGATTAGGATTACCCATAAGAGTTTCAATGTCGCTTCCCACAGAGTTTCTCGGGGATTCTGGTTGGAGAAGAGGATCAAATGGTTCAGGTAGGGTAGAAGGGGATAGGGGAACCCCATCCGGATTTTTCAATGGGGCCTCTGATGATTCCCCAACTGAGAAATTAGTGGATTGAAAAAGTGGTGGGTCAGCATTATGAGTACAAAGTGCATTAGATAGAGTAGGAGCGGCAACAATACCCTCAGTGGGAGAAAGTTTGTTTGTAGGGTCATTGACACAACTGGCTGGTTTAGGGACAGACGTGATTCTCCGACCGACTACATTCGGGGGGCTTATGTTGTTAGTGGAAGGCTCATAGTTAGACTCAGGGTCTAGGACCCTAAACCTATCATTCGGAGGTCTGTTATGATTTAATATCCTTTCTACCTCCACTACATGATTCAATGTTCTATCATTATTTTCTTCAGCAGACACAAATGCAACATCCTCAAAGGAAGAGGAGGTAGGGCTACATGATGAGAGACCCCCAGAAGTGCCCGAAGCCACCAAATTTTTTCGGTTCTCACCAGCACCAGCAACAGCATGACCCGGTCTATCCAACTGAAGCCGAAATGGACAATGTTCCCTAAGGTGGCTGGTTCTGTGGCAAATAAGGCATCTGAAAGGTATGCCCCAGAAATCAATTCGTTGTCGATGTCACCTTTTGCCCCATATGAGATCCACGTCTCTGGGCAGACCCCCCACAAAGTCGACCTCAACCAACAACCACGCAATTCTCTTATCACTCGCACCCAGGATACTTGGATAAATGTACTTAGTACTTCCTATTGAATCAACAATCACCCTCAGAGCCTTGAGGGTCCAAAACTCGAGTGGCAAGCCCGGAAACTTCACCCATACAACCCAACTACGCGGTGCCTCCATAACCGGGTTGAACCCCAGATACCACGGCACCAATTTCATGAAACTACGACCCCGCACCCAGGTTCGGCTCATGATTTTGTATACATCTTTCTCATCCATGAAGTGTATACTAAACCATCCATTTATAAGTACACTAACCTTAGGAGTATAGCCAATAATCGGGTTCCAGAACTGTTTGATCCATACAGTTGTGTTGAATTCACTGTTATCAGGGAACATCCAGTGCCCAATCACCACCCGCTTCTGCAAGCTCACCACCCTCCCACTCAAATCCTCATAGTCCAGAAATACCTCCTTAATCTCCAATTTATGCTTGTAATAATTTTCTTAATCTTACCATGCTTCCTACATTGATTCCTTCTTATAGCACCCTGCGCCTTTACCTCTTCAACATGGACATTCTCAATAACATGTCTGATGATTAGATCGTCAACATCCGGCACATTAAAGTGACAATGTTCATCAGCAAAAGAAGTAGATATGGGATCCACATGAGCGGCCAAATTCAAATGAAGACCCTTAGATAAGTCCATCATAGTTAATCTAATCGGTCAGATCCAGGATAGTACACCTGTAAATGCAGTTTGCCCCCACTAAGTGATAGACAATAAAAAATGATGAAAGGAGAAAGCAAGTACAGCAATGTCACATATCTAAATTAGCTATGATCCGACATTCTATTCCTCTACGTATCCGCCACATAACGAATATCCATCACCCCTATTACCAATATTTTCCCAAGCAAACATCACTTCGAGAACAAAGTCATTCCACATCAGCAAAACCTTCGAATAGCCAAACTTAATTTTAATCAGAACCCCAAGAGTCGCGCCATACTAAGAATGAAGTCAGTTGTGTATCCGCCAGGTGATACTTTGCAGAGAGCCGCCACCCCGGGATACCCGAAGCGCAGTAAATAAAGGGCCAGATCCAATAAAGAAAGTTGAAACCCCAAAGAGGAAAGACCATACCCAAGTACGTCCTTATGTACTTGACACAATCCAACCTAATCAATCAAACATAAATGGAAACCACCATTGTCCATTTACAGAATGAAATCATAGAGAGAGAAGCCTCGAGAAGCAGAGGATATAATTGTACATAGAAATATGATCCACAAGCCACGCATTAGAAGAAACGGATCCCAAAAGTCTCACCTTTCGAAGACTTCAGTAAGACTCCAACCCGACAGAAGGAGCATTGCAGATAGCTGCCATCACGGGCCACCCAATGCACAATGGAATAAGTAGTTGTATACTATATTAAAAAAAATACCCAAAGAGGAGTGACCAATCCAAAGTACGACCACAAGTACTTAATTTTGTCCCACCAAATCAATCATCCTTAATTAGCAGCCATCACTGTCCAACTTCAGAATGTATTCAGGGGGAGAGAAGCCTCGAGAAGCAAAGGATATAATTGCATTATTCCAAGTGGATCGGTGTAGTGACCCTAAGCATTGTACACCATGTACCACCATAACCAAATCATCTCATCTGATGTCACTCATGCATAAATGCACACCACCATCCCAAATCACAATCAATCCTTCGTCAGAAATCAACCAACCAAAGCTGCTCAGAAACAACCTCGAGATAGAGAGTCCACACATCAGAGATGTCAGATCTCGAGTAAACATTCAAATAACCTGGAAAAAGGTCACAGATAGTTCACGACATAAAAGAGCATACTAGAAAAACCAGTCAACCTTAGATGTGGCAACAGCAGCAGCAAAAACATTCAGGAAATGCCCACCATCTCTTACATAGGCGAAAGCCAAAACTCTTGCATGGACGCGATATGATGAAAGAATCTACCCATTTACACCATAAAACATACCATCTTCTCGACCGATCGGAATCGTTTGCATTAGATTCCGATGATGATTCCTGTGACGAATTAGCTTGTTGTAGACAGTCACTCACCTGGCTAATCATCTGACTTATGCTCAAAATAGATAGCAGTGAGGATAAAGATGGCGAAAATGATTAATACTAAGGTCATACAGACAGAAGATCAAACGACAGGAGCCTCACATGAGAGAGACACATTGGATCCAGTCCCCATTCCCACATTGATTTCGAACAAGCCATCCTGAATATCGTGAGGTGTATCTAGGCATGTCACAGAAAACAGCCATCAACAACTTTCAACTGTCAAATACGACCAAAATGCCCTATGACAGGAAAAATAACTGTCAAATTCCATCCCCAAGTGTAAGTGTTGAGTTGCAAAATTGGGTTATAGCACTAACTTGTTAATTTTGCAAAGGCAATTGATTTTACAGGGTAGTCTCAATTGGCTATCTACAATGCGTAGAATGTGCGATTAAGGGTCTAATCACTAGGACCTTGTATTCTATTGAATCTTTAAATTTATTTAGAAAATAATTGAAATTTTGGCAGGATTTTATAAAAATTTAGATTATTTTTTTAGAAATTTAAGTTTCATTTATTAAATTGTAGGATTTTGGATACACTAAAATTTCCAATATCAAAAATAAGATTCAAACCGTTTAATTATATTATTTTATTTTGAAAAACAAAAAAAACAAAATTCCTAGGGTATCACTCACAATTTCAGCCTCAATATCTTAAATAGCATAGCATAGCATAGCATGAGATTCCAATCCAACCCTAGCAAAAAGGGAAGATAACACACCGTCCTAGCACAAAACATACACGGCTTGACAACGATATTGGTTTTATAGTAATAATAGAGGAGGTGCAGGTCTAGACACAAATCAAGTCAGGATTGCTTCTTAGACTAGACAATACATCATTTCGTAGGAATCTTCAATAAAAAGATATTCATCGGTTCCTCTGGTTCTAGCTATATATGGTTATGTCACTAGCCTTTTTTATTAATTTAAATAGGTTATTGATGTATTAATTGCTCTGATTATATTTTAGAGTAATTTTATTTGAAATTTTATTGAGCATTTCTTCAATTTTATAATTCTAAGTGTTTTAAAAAATATTGAAGGTGTTCATTTTAATATTCAAAATTTTATCTTTATTACAATGTTTTTTTTTCTTTACCACACTACAACACACTAAAAGCACGAAGCCACTGTAAAAGCACCAAGCCACTTTAATGAACCACGAACTGGAAAAGATATATTGAAATTATAAATCTGAATTTTATAGATTGTATAATTCAAATGTTTGAATAGATTTAAACAATTTTCAGAATACTTAATCCATTTTAATATTAAAAACTTATTTCTATTAAAATAATTATTTTTCCAGTTGTCCACGTTAGGTTTCTAAATTTTGTATATTGAGTTGTATTAAAATGTATATTAAAGTTCCGTTTAATGAAAATTTACTTTGTAACTGTATTAGGCTACGCGCTTTCTATGTAATAAAACGACGGACTGGAAAACCACATATCCACTTTAATCAACCACTTTCCCGCCTCATGTGGTTTCTTAACAAAAATCGTGGCGCAATTTTCTAACCCAAAAATATCAGTTTTCATGTCAAAAGCTTGCAACATCTGCACTTTCATTTCTTTAATGAGCTCATCAACATTTCGTGTAATAATAAGATCATCTACATATAAATAAATCAAAACAATATTCTCTCTTTAATCAAACACAGTATATACATTTAAGTCAATCTTGCTCCTCTTATAATTATCTTGTAAGGTAAGTGGGTCAATTTTTTTATACCATGAGTTGGGCGCATGTTTTAATCCATATAGTGCTTTCCTCAATCAACAAGCTAAATGTTCATGCCCCAGTTGAACAAACCCTTCAGGGTGTGTTAAATACACCTCCTCTTTCAATTCACCATTTAAGAAAGGAGATTTCACATTTAGTTGGTGTGTTTTCGAGTGATGTTTCGTACTTAAGGCTATTAACATTCTAATGGTGTTTAAGTTGGATATAGAGGCGAGGGTTTCTTCATAATCAATAAATTATTTCTATGAATACCACTTAGCCACCACCCTATCTTTATATTTATCTATATTACCATCTGCTTTAAAATTAGACTTGTATAACCATTTGCATCCTATGGTTTTTTTTAACTTCAGATAGTTCAACTCGATCCTAGGTTTTGTTTTTAAGTATTGGCTCATATTCCTCTCCCATGGCTTCTCTCCATTCATCATATTCACGTGTTTATTTATAGTTTAAGGAGTCAACAAAATTCAAGATATTTGTCACGAGGGCATAGTATTTATACCTCGCAGGTAAGTGAGTTTTCATTCCTGATCTTCTTGGTATAGGAGTGACCTCAAATCTATTTTGATCATCCCTTAATGCAATTAGACTGTTAATTGCGCATGTATCTTCCAATTCTTCCTTTTTCTACTATTGTTGCTACTCATGACTTTCCCTTGTTTCATCACTTCCATATTCCACCAAAAAAGGAATGTCCCACTCTCCATTGTCTTTATCACAGTTTCCAGCATCAATTTTATCATGAAATACTAGATCTCTACGTGCAAACACTTTGTGACTATAAGGATTAAACAATTTATATGGTTTAAACTCTCTACAATATCCAATAAAAATGCATTTAATGGACTTGAATCTAGTTTCTTCCTATCCTCTTTTGGAACATGAGCAAAAAATATTAAATGATTAACTGCATGCTTAAAACCTAATAAATCTTCGAATGCAGTTTTAAGGTCAAGGTTTTTTTTTGGACTCCTATTATTTAAATACATTGCAGTATTTATTGCTTCTACCCAAAAACCATTAGACAGGTTCTTACCTTTTAACATGATTTGTGCACACTACACTAGCATTATGTTCTTCCTCTCTGCAACCCCTTTATGTTGAGGAGTGTGGGGTCCTGTGAATTGTTCAACTATCCCATGGTCCTTGCAATATTTGATGAAGCCACTCTTCTTGTATTCCCCCCCTTGATATCAGTGGAGAATTTTGATGAACTTCCGTGTTTGTTTTTCAACCACGCTCCTGAGTTCTTTAAAGTATTCAAAAGTATGACTCTTCTTTCTGAGAAAATATACACCGACAGATATTGTGCAATCATTAATAAATAATAAAAAATAATATGCACCTCCTAATGAACTTGCCTGAATCAACCCACATATATCAGTGTGAACAAGGTCTAGTATATCTCTCTTCTTTGCATATGAACTTGAGGGACAATCATCCCTATGCATCTTCCCAAGGGAACATCATTGACAATCAACATGAACATTTTTTAAAACAGGGAGACCATTAACCATACCTTGTTTCTTAAGTAGCAATAGGTCATGAAAATTTATATGCCCGAATATTTGATGCCACAAATTCTCTGAAGTCATAATTGTTGAAGTCAAGGCTTGGTGTGGTGCACTTCTTATATTCATTTTGTACAAACCTCCAACTCGAATACCTAATGAAATTGGATTCATATGATCCAACAAATCTTTAATAACAGAATAAGACTTTAAAAAATCTACCTTAAGATTCTGATTTTTTGTCATAGAGACGTAGATCAGATGATTTTTAATTCCTGGACCCTAGTACATACATCACATTTTGAATACGCCTTACCATCAGGAAATATCACATGAATACTTCCATACCATTTAATTTGGTAACCTCTATCATCACCAAGGTACATATTAACACCATTGTTGGTTTCTTTTAAATTTTCAAACTAATGTCTATTACTTTTCATGTGAGTGGAAGCTCCAGAATCCACAAACCAAGTTTATGCTTCATCATTCTCAGCAGAGAGAACAAAATAAAACATAAACAGTTTGAGGTATTCAGTGTGATCTTCATCAGCAAAGTGTCATGCATGCTTCTTATCCCTATGTCAATTTTCATCAAAATTCTTCTTATGGTAATTCCTATCAATGTGACCAAAACTACCACAATAAAAACACTTAATACCTTAATCATTTTTGGTCGAAGACATACCTTGAGGTGGCTTTCTCTGTGGTGTGCCTCCACCTTTTTGTCCCGCGCTTGCTCTTCCTCTAAAAGGCTTTTTCTTCCCCATTAATGCAAGATCTGAATTTTGGGGTTTCAGAGTCATCCACCTCTCTTCCTCTTGTATCAATATCCCTGTAAGTTCTTCAAAATTGGGGGATTTATCCCTTTCATTCAGGCCTGTAATAAAAAACTGATAATCCTCAATCATACCATTCATGTTAACCATGACGAGATCAGTGTTCCATATTGTCTCCCCTATATCGGCCAACTTATTTTCAACTCCTTGATCCGAGAGATGAATGCAATAACTGATTCGCTCTCCTCCATTTGGATGGAAATAGTCTTGCTCTTGAGGAGCAATAAATGATTTTTATTATTTATCTCATACAAATCCTTGAGAGTTGTCCATATATCATTTGTTGACATAATGTGACGGATAATGCAATCTTTCACTAAGAATTTCAACAATACTTTTTCTTTTTTTTCCATATTCTCCCAATCCTGAAATGGTGTAGTTTTTTCACCTCCAGCTGCATTTGGCTTCAATTTATCCCCATTTTCAATTGCCCACACACTTTTTCCCTTAAGCAGGGTTTGCAAATTGAATTTCCAATTAGAATAATTGGACCCATCGAGCTTATTGCTCTCATTCAAGTACACCTCTGCCATCAAATTATTCATCGTGATCTATGGATCTATGTCAAGATCCTCAACCTCCAACAATCAATTCTTTCAAAAAAAAAAGACAGACGATCTTACAACAATCCTGATCAACAAAATGAAATTACACCAACATACTAAATAAGCAATTGGGTGCCATAACAATTGAATTGACAGAGTGATCTCGATTTCAGAACATGTGATCTACCTCGTCATTAGCACAATTATCTCGACAAGAGATATCATTGTAGTGAGATCTCTCGGAAAATAAAATTGTCCACCAAATGCACAATCTCGACCACAACATACGCGATCTAGGCCACAAAAATCAACACTTTCAGAAGGTCGACAAAATCTTCCTCTGCCCCTGATTCACACTTATTTTCCACACACTTAGGGTAATGAAGAAAACTTACAGAGCCACCAATATAAATTCCAGGCCTTGGGCCTTCATGAAAAAACTCACCAAAGAGGATCAACGGTCACCAACGACCTTTCACTGAACTCCCGATTGTGCTATCGAATTGTTTTAAAGTTTTTTGTCATCAACACAGGTTTTACCCCTAAATGTAGTACTCATAAGCATGGTTTGACCCCTAAAACTAGCGTTGATCGACATGGGTTTACCCCCCAAAACCAATGCTAGCCAACACGGGTTTGACCCCCAAAACTAGTGCTAATGAGGCTTCCTCAAAATTTTAGTGTTTTGTCACAATAGCAGTTGAACCAGCTACTAAGGCTCTTTAATTGTCTAACCACTAAGGCTTATGATACAACCAGTCACCAGGGCTCTCAAACCAGCTACCAAGGCTCTTGAAAGGAACTAGCCACCAAGGCTCCAAACTGCCACAAAGGCACTCGAGCCACCCAAGGCTACCAATCTGCCACTAAGGCACACAAGCCACTAAGGCTCACCAACTCTGATACCATGTTAAAAATATAAGACGAAACTTATATATTTGAAACTAGCATCGTGTAGGTGAGGAAGCTACACATAGAGACTGCCCAAGCATAGAATGCTCTATCATTAATCATTAACATCAAGAATATATAAGTTTACATGAGAATATGATAGTTAGAACTAACATGTAGAAAATAGGAACTAATTCTTAAACTAGGATACACCCACAACTAATGAATAGACTCTCTCCAATAATACACATTCTCCATTAATTCCAACACACATTTGATTCCATTTTATGCTAAGGATAGCAGTTATTTCAGTTTTACCTTATTTTCATCTAATTTCACCCTAGTCATTTATTGTCTATATTTTCTATGTAATCTATTTAACTATTTTGAATATTAAGAAGCTTTCTTTATAATCTATTCAACTATTTTTGAATATTGAGAAGAGTTATCCTTACTCCACAATTTCCCTTTATTCTTTGACAGTTTCCAAGTATTTTAAAATTGTAGAGTTTGAGTATTAATTTTTATTGATTTTGCAAGTAACCTAAATGTTGAAATGAGATTTTGTTCAACCTCAATTAGCAATTATGAACATGTTGCTGATAAAAGGTGCAGATCATAGCCAATATTGTTGCATAAAGAGAATGAAACCAGAATTAAAAGAAAATAGATTATCCTAATCAAACTGGTCACTTGGTTGAGAAACGACGAATTATGGCTGTGTCTGTAAAGCCTTCTTAACTCAATCTGAGGCAAAGCATTCCATATTGCAGACTCCACCAGGGCAGACTCTAGTTGCTATGTATCCCAAGTCACCGAGCAGCTGGAGCGCCCGGACGAACATACGAAACATTCCCATCATGCTGCGGATCGCTTCGGTTGTGCTGGTGACTCAGAGAAGTATATATCATTTATTTTCTTGAGATTGCACTCTATAACAAAGTGTATATTTATTGTGATTTCGGTAATAGAGTGTATATTTATTATGATTTATAAAAGAAAAAAAAACAGATATGTTAAGGTTGCTGCATTGAATTGAGTTATGACTTGGTGTAAAAATCAGGGTAGGTCCACACCCCAGCATCAGGGTAGGTTTATTGGGAGGGACCACACCCCAGCATAAGGGTGGGTTTATTGGGGAGGACCACACTCTAGATAAATTAGACAAATTAATCGCAACTTCTAGAGCTTTTAGGAGAATTGAATCTGTGACTTTCCAATAGCAGTTTGCTTGAGCAAGCAAAGCTCTCGATGACAAGATGCTTAGCAATCAGACTTGGACCAATTGAGCCAAGCTTGAGGCTAAATTTTTCTTCGCATTATATATTATAAAAAATTAACCATTTTTGTTTTAAGTTACACTGGACCGTCTAAAAACACAAGGAAGCGCATAGATTTGATCCTGATATCTACAGCCTGGAAAGTTGGCTACTGATTAAAATCGTCATTATGAAGATAGATTTTTCATAGACTATTTAGTGTCTAGACCCCAGTACCCGTGGTTAGAGTCCCCACAAAGGATTTTTGGGTAACTTTAGAGATCTTAGATTTTTTAGAGGCAAAATCTGTTCAGGAAATGCGTTAGACAGAAGTTCGCCGAAAGTTCAACGCCGTCTACCCATCACAAATAGCACATGAGTTGGGCTTTTGAATGTAAATTTATTTTTTAATCTTTCTTCTGTTCTCTATTCTATGCAATCGTAACTAAGACGATATAAAAGTGTGCCTAAGACGATATAAAAGTGTGCCTTCGCAATGCATTTCGAGAAAGAGAAGTAGAAAGCTCTGGGAAGGAGATGTACCTAAAAGCACATTGTAATTCAAATTCATGATTATGATACTGGAATCTTCGCTTTAATAGAATCTATAATTACAAACAAGAAATTATAAGTATTCATGATTATGATACAGAAATCTGCACTTTAATAAAATCTATAATTACAAATGGGGACTGTGCCTAGAATTTCAAATTTATTTTTTAGGATAGTCTTATTTTTTTTCACCTGTACCTTCAAGTTTTTAAAATAGAATTATGAAATCAATGGTGACTATGTCTAGAATTTCAAATTTATTTTTAGGACAGTCTTAGTTAAAATGATGACAGTCTTAGGACAGTCTTAGTTTATTTTTTTAACTGTACCTTTTAGTTTTTAAGGTAGTTATATTTAGAAGAAGAATATTTGAAGCATATTAATTTATTAATTTAATTTTATAATACTGATTTTTTTTAATGGAAGGAATGTTGACAGTGTTTAATTAATTAGAGAATGTCATTATTCCAATTTTTCTTTGTATTTCTTTTCTTTATATACAATAACAATGTCTAATTAGAAAATATCACTAGTCAAAATTTTCCTTTGCATTCCTTTTTGTTTATATACAAATCTTATTTCCATTCGATCCACAAATAGGTGCATTACAGATCTTATTTCCAGTCTTTCCACAAATAGGTGCCTTTCCCCACCCAAAAAAAAGAAAAAACTCTCGCGGATTGTCTAAGTTAATCTCTTTCTAAATTAATCTTTCAAATTTATGTAAAAACCTTACATAGCAAAATTAATCTTTCAAATTTATGTAAAAACCTTACATGGCTTCACAATTTTGTTATGGGTCAATCTCCAGGTTTCAATATTTTTTTCACCCAATCAAACATGTTCAGAAAGGAAAAAAACTGTTCTGTAAAACGTCAATTTCCAGGCCTCATGGGAAGACATCTCCCACCCGTAGGTTTTCAGCCATTACAAATACAATCTTAAGTTGGCCCGTCGAAATAACACATCAACGCGTTGTTATAGAACTAAAACTTTAAAGCAAAGTATTTTTACAATCAATTTATAATATTTCTAGCAAAGTATATTGACAATCAATTTATAAGATTGATGATACCACATAATTTTTAAGATAGGAGTTGTTTATAGAGGTTACAATTTTCTTTTTTAGTTGGAATCTAGTAATTTCTTAGCTCCAAAATCTTGTTTTTTAGTATTTTAATAGCTATTTTACACATAGAAATAGATTTAACATTATTAAAAGCTGAATTTTTGGAATCTAAGCTTCTGTGATCCATAATATAAATTAATAGAAATCCTTTCGGTAATAATCACATGCAAAAGAACAAGGTCATTTGCATGTGATTATTACCGAAAGAATTTCTACTAAATTATTAAAAGCTTTTAAAAAATTTCACTACTTAAAAATTTATTTTTAAAAAATTCATCCCAGATTTCACCGAAAATTACAGGAAAAACCAACATTTTCCCTTCGAAAATGTCGTAAGCGTTAGCGGTAAGCCATAAAACATTCTTAAGCTCATGGGTTTGAAACTTTGAAACAACTAGGTCGTAGCGTGTTTCCCTTCGAAAATGTCGTAAGCGTCAGCGGTAAGCCATAAAACATTCTTAAGCTCATGGGTTTGAAACTTTGAAACAACTAGGTCGTAGCGTCGTTGTAAAATAAAACTTTCCAGTAAAATATGATTTACTAGTAATATATATTATGAGATCAAAAGTAGGTTACCAAAGTAAGTTTTTTCAGGTAGAAAAAACGCTGGTTTGTATTAAGTACCAATAGAATTGTTCATCAAGTCATAACAGAGACGAGATTCATTACTTGTCATTCTCAAACAGGAAATTTTCTTAAATTACAATATATAAACCAAAAGCATCGAATTCTTTTTGACCAAAGACTTATATGAAAAGTCAGTCATGTAATAACACAGTAACAAGTTCCACCATAAGTTCCAGTAACAACTGTAGCTGTAACTTATAACAGGAATAAATCCTGTACCTTTTAAAACAAAAAGATCAAAAACAGTAATAGCTTCCCAGAAGATTCCAAAAATGCTCCGAGACAAAAAAAACTTTCTGAAGGGGATTAATTTTACCAAAAGTAGGTTAACTGTCCCTGAAAGCAGAGAACCTGAAGCTCATTCACAAAAATAACAGATATCCAAGTATAGTTGTAGAGCTCTGAAGGAAAAATATAATTACCAAGAGTTCATCAGAATTTTTATTCAAATGACATACTGTATTATAAAATAAAACTTAAAAGACTATGTTTTAAAACATAACATAAATGGCAATACATTTTCCAACATAGGGTTCGGTTAGGTATAAGCCAGAGTACATATAACCCAAAGCTCATTTGTTATAAATAACAGAAAACGGAACTATTACTTTTAAAAACCTGAAAATCCGGCTCATAGAACCTATTGCTGATGATACAACATTTTTCCTTCAATCTCTTCCACCAGAGCCGATCTATGATGTATCGGCCATGGCAATGTAAAACATCGGGAGTTGAAGCGTAACTCTTTCGAGCCATGTCTGCGCAGGGTTGAAGATGACACTGGTCGTCGGGCTCGAGGCATTCGTGAACCTTCGGACTTCGGCTGCCTGTCACCATTCACTCATTAAATAGCGCGAGCCATCAGTTTCGGGACAGTCGAAATTCACAGGAAATGAACGAAAGTTGAGTCCTGGTCAAATAACCCTATCTTTTTGGGTTCAGTGAGTCAGTAATGAGTGTACAGCTAAGCCTATTTATTTGGTCTAGGTGCCGTTGGGTGACTCTAGTTTGTAGTTATCTGATTTGTATTAAAATATGTGGAGGCTTAATAGTGATGGTACTGAATCTGGGTAACTCAACTTATTAAGTTACCTCGTAGCCTATTTAATCTTTAAATTTATTTAGAAAATGATAGAAATTTTGGTAGGATTTTATAAAAATTAAGATTATTTTTTTTTAGAAATTTGAGTTTCAATTATTAAATTTCAAAATTTTGGATACACTAAAATTTCCAATATCTTCAAACATTCTAATTATACTAATTTTTTTTTTTTGAAAATACAAAATTCCTAGGCTATCACAGAGAATTTCAGCCTCAATATGTTAAATTACTTTATTTCAAATTGGATAACCTGTAAACAAAAATGTCATAGCATAGCATGAGATTCCAATCCAACAAAAAGGGAAGATAACACACCGTCCTAGCACAAGACATACACGGCTTGACAACGATATTGGTTGTATAGCAATAATAGAGGAGGTGCAGGTCTAGACACAAATCAAGTCAAGATTGTTTCATAGACTAGACAATACATCATTTCGTAGGAATCTTTAATAAAAAGATATTCATCGGTTCCTCTGGTTATAGCTATATATGGTTATGTCACTGGCTTTTTTTATTAATTTAAATAGGTTATTGATGTATTAATTGCTCTGTTTATATTTTAGAGTAATTTTATTTGAAATTTTATTGAGCATTTCTTCAATTTTATAAATTTTATAATTCTAAAGTGTTTTAAAAAAGATTGAAGGTGTTCATTTTAATATTCGAAATTTTATCTTTATTACAATGTTTTTTTGGCTTTACCACACTACAACAGACTAAAAGCACGAAGCCACTGTAAAAGCACCAAGCCACTTTAATGAACCACGACCTGGAAAAGATATATTGAAATTATAACTCTGAGTTTTATAGATTGTATAATTCAAATGTTTGAATAGACTTAAACAATTTTCAGAATACTTAATCCATTTTAATATTAAAAACTTATTTCTATTAAAATAATTATTTTTCCAGTTGTCTACGTTAGGTTTCTAATTCTATATATTGAGTTGTGTTAAAATGTATATTAAAGTTCGGTTTAATGAAACTGTACTTTGTGACTGTATTAGGCTACGCGCTTTCTAAAACGGCGAGCCTTATTTTAGCCGCTATTGACCCATTAATGCTCCCGATCGTACCAATGCCATGCCATGGCCATGCTCACCCTTGGACGATGCATCCATTAATAAGTGAACGAGTACAGTACGCAATCTCTGTTTGTTCGTACGCGTCTTCTACTTTTCCAAACATCCTCCGGCCTCGCGATGGATGCGCTGATGTGACTGAATTAGCATTTTAAATGTTGAAAGAAATTTCAATGCAGATGTGTTCGAGTCTCGACCATCCTATAATATTTCTACCTCTATAAAGATGACAAAAGCGTGCATGTCTAATTAATGTTAGGCATTGCCTAGAAGGTGCATGGATGATATCTCTGCCTCAATTTTCCAACACTCGGTTGATAAAAAGGATGGATATCAATGAATTTCAATGACAGCCATTGTCTCGAATGGGACTTAATATTTGTTATATGGTACATGTAATATTTGATATTTTTTTCAATCGGAGAATATAAATAAATAAATAATTACAATATAATTTGTATTATATTGTTTTTTTTTAATTAAATAATACATAAAATGCATGTAGTTTCATACTGTTATATTATCAGAAATAAAATAATATTTATGTTAAAGAAATTTAAAAGGTTAACAACAAAAACTATTTTAATATCTAATATAAATATTAAAAAAAATAATTTTATATCAATTAAAAATAGAGTAATTAATAGTAAAAAAAATCTAATTTGCTTTTAATTTTTTTTAGTTAAATATAGAGTTTACATATAACATCTAAAATAATATTAATATTACAATTTCTAAAGATATTTGATACTCTTTTCATTCTGAGTATGTTGATATGTGGTATTAAAAAAAGAAATATATATTTCTTTTTTCCAGTGTGATATTATTGGCCCCTCCTATCACTATATTTGTTTTTGCAATTATATCATTTACTGCAACTACACCTATATTGGTTGCATCTAGTGTTGTTGCAATTACACCCCCCAACAACCATCATTTCCTTTGAGCAGGTTGTCCAACTAAGTAATCCGTCTTCTATTAATTCATCCATTGTTGTTGTAAAATTATCTTGTCTAATGTTGTAACATATTTGGTTTTGATAAGTTAGATTTTTTACAAAAAGAGGGTATAGAAAAAATACAATAAAAGAATGAAAATTCAATAAAAAAATGATGAAAATAAACCCCATAAAAAGAAAAACAATTGTATAAATGAAAAAATTCAAATGCCATTAGGGAAAGAATAATTTTCTCATTAGAATAATTTAGGGGATTTGTGTGCAACTTGCTTAAAATAAAAACTAAATCATTATTTTTCCAGGGTAACCAAAAGAATTGAACTTAAATTTAAGGTCGAAAAGTTCAAATTGAACTGTGAAAGAAAAATCGGATGCCATTTGATTATTAGCAAGAGAAGTTCAATGCACTAACATTCAATTATCGAATGTGTGACAGAGGAGTATGTTTTCTAGGTGAAGTTTGAAAATATAGCAATTTAGCACATTGTTCATAAGGAACTTATTGAATATTAGCATTTAAAGGTGAATGCACTAAATATTAATCATTTTGGCAGCTAAACATTTAGAGATTTGAGATGTTGCACAAAATAGCTCTAAATATCTAGGATTTAGAAGACACTTGGTCGCTCAGTGCTCGATGTCGATAATTCTTTGTATTGTTGGATAAGCACGTATAATTGTTTACTTGTAATATCTTTATTTTTAAATAATGTTTAAGTTTTGAAATTTGGTTTTTGTGATTCATAATTTGTATAGAAAATTTTTTGGGTGATAATCACATATGAATAAATTTTGACATGTTTCGCAACTAGCCATTATGGTTAATTTTTAATGTTTAATTTTTTTTTTTAAATTTCTTTAGTAGAAATAAGCTTTATGACCAAATTAACTAATTTTGAAGGACTTAACCCCAAGAGCAGTCTCTACCCATGGGAATAATAAGCTAACACTTGAAAAGTTGTATTCATCTTGGTTGGCTAAGACTTTTACTACTTCCTCAGACCTTGGAGATTCTTGGAGGACAAGATAATTTAGAGAATGTATCATCCTCACTAATCACAAATGATTTATAACAACGCTACTAGCTAGGCGTGAAATGACAACAATTTACAAGAATCAATGCTAGAAAATAGAGGAATGAACTACAAATAGAATACATGTACAAAATTAGAGAAAAAAATGTGAATGAGACAACAAAAAATATGTATCCAAAGAAAACTGGGGACAAATTCTTATTACAACAGATTCACAGAATATAGTAGGCATCCATGAAGGGATCTCTTTATCCATCTAATTCAATGCATCTAATTTTTATTTATTTTTAAACTAGTACTAGTTCGAATGGATTAAGTCAAACACATCTCCTCCAAGTTTACAAATTAAGTACTATTATTTTTTATTTTTTAAATAGTAGTTCAATTGAAATAGTGACACAATTACCTAACACCAATCCAATCATCCTTTCAATATTGTAACAAACCCCATCATCCATGCAATTACATCTCCAATGTTAGCCCCAACACCCAAGCAATTACATCTACAATGCTAATAAAAAACATCTGGGGATACCTATACATACCTATGCCTATGCAGCACACCCAACTACCGAATTAATTAGATTTAATGTTAAGTTAACAAACCAAGATTATGAACTAAACAAGAATGAAGTTTTAATTGTGAGTCTTTACAATCATGGTGATTCAGGGATTTTTCGAGTTTTGAATTTATTTCCAAAAAAACATTTTAAGCAACAAAAAAAATTAAGATGGTTTTATATAATTTGCAACCCGCTCTAACAAACGATTCGTGATAATAAATTGCACTGATAGGGCATCCTAAGCCCTTCCGTTGTATTACAATACAAATTTTAGTCATAACAGACTTAATGGTGTTACTATTGTCAACAGTCATGGCATGTCGTTTATGTGCATAACCACAACAAAGAAACCTGCAAACTTTCCAAAGTAATTTTCCTAGTTCACTTGAACAATGACATGTTGTATCATCTAATAAGTTAATTTAAGCCCATATTCCAAAGAAGTTTGTATCTAAGCAAGATCATGGGAAATATTGTCTATTAACTTTACATGGTAGCATAGAAGAACCAGGGCTGGAATTTGGATTTCTCTTTACACGTCAAACAATTATTTTTTGACGTTTTGGATCTTTATGCTTCCCGTCAAGTAACTTTATGTTTAAATTTTTGCCCTTCATGAGTGATGTTTTGAAAATAAATTAACCCTTCACCAATAAAAGTTTTATTTAAAAATTAGTTTTCAAATGTCTTTGACCGAAACATTTGTATATATATCAAATATTAGGAGATCTTATAGGACATATAAGATGACAAAAGAAGTATAACTATTGAATTTATCGATAAAAACTCAAGAGTAAATTAATTAATATGGTTTATGCAAATATTTACATAATATAATGTATACTTTATACTATCTTATTGAAAGATAAAGTATACATTTGACTATATATATATATATATATATATATATATATATATAAGCATTGTTCTTAATCATGAGATATACACTAATATTATAAAATATTGAACGCATAATATCTAAACCTTTTGAAAATTAAAATACTAAACGTATAACAAATGAATATTTGGGATCTCTTAATGTCATGTTATATGCTTATGCTATAGTTTCCTCATTCATTATTACATTATCGGAGAGAAAATACTAATAAGCAGTAAATGTGGTAAAAACACACTTTGATGAAATCCTTCCTTCTATTTATCACCAAAATTTAGCGAAAATTTCAAAGGAACTTAGCTAAGTGGTATGGTTCACGATTTGTGTTCTAAGTAGCGTGGGTTCAAGTGTCCAGAGATATGTTGGATCTTGTGACGTTTATGAAATATTGGTTCTACCAAGTAAAAAAATCAATATAGATATATATTATTGTACATATATATAAACAAATAAAAACACAACAACATATACAAGAAAAAAAATGTGTGTATTATAGTAACATTGAATAAAATCATAGCAAAACTCTAATAGGGCTCCATATCATATCTAACTAGTTTATTTTTTATAAAAAAGAATTTCCTTGAAAATTGACAAACAATTTTCATTCCATCTATGATTGGGATTCTTCTAATTGTTTTTTGTAACAATTGAACATCTAACCTTGATGCAAACAAACATTGAATTATGTTTGACCCCTGAGCTTTACCAGCTCAACTAAAGGTGAACCTACATTCATCCCATCTCTCAATGGGATGCTTCTATCTATTCTATTTAAGCTAGCCTTTCTTTACCCAACCAAACATATGCTAGAATAGCCTACCTAAATCTTACCTTAACTTAGCCTAATCTAATCTAACCGATCCACCTAACCTAATCTAGCATATCCTACCTTAACCTACGCTAGCCAACTCTATCTTAAAGTACATAAGCTAATCACTAACCTACACAGACCAACTTATCCTTTCCTACCATAAGCTTAAGTTTAAAACCCTAAGTCTTTTGATCTAATGTTTAAATACTTTATCCCAAAACTAAAACTATAGTGGATCCATATCCTAAACATGAGACAAAGCCTTCCTCATATTGTATTTGCTTAAATAAAATGATAGTAATTCAATGAACACATATATGATGTAGCAATAAACATCTTTATTCAAATCCACTTTTTAGTATGGAATAAATAATCATAGACCCATAATGTGGCTCTATGTAAGAATTACATAATATAATAAAAAAATACATAATAAAATAATTGATATAAAAAAATGAAAATAAACACTTTACTAGTGCAACTTGAAAAGCACTTACCACATGAGACATCTCATGTTGCTAAAATTGCAAAAATCATAAAAGCTAGAAAATTTATAATTAGTTTAAATTATTATTATTATTAATTATGAAAATAATTAATATATAAGTTAAACATTTATACATTTAAAAAGCATGGAATAATATTTGTAACCATCTATATTCACAATGGAGATTTTTAATTTCTAAATTGACTCTGTTACAATATCATGGGCCAATAAAATAACTTATGATGACACCATGTCCAAAAAAAGCATAAATCACTTCATATGTTGCTTGTCTATATGATTATTTCTTTTAATTAATCAATTTAATTAAAAAGGAAAACATGTCATAAAAATATAAATATTCCATAAAAGTTAAATCTATGTCATCCACCAAATAATTATTGATAATTACTTTAAAATTCTAGAAAGATTGTTCCAAAATAAATATCTATATACTTAATCAAAAGATATAAAATTTTAAATTATATTTAAATAAAAAACTAAATATAATAAATATATAACATAAATATAATTTATTTTCAAAAATAAAAATCACAATATTTCTCATATTTATCAATATGAGTTAAAATATAATATACAACATAAATAAAATAACTTTTCAATGTATATTATTAATTAACTAAATAATTTTTTATTTAAAAATATTTAAATTAAAATAAAAAATATATTATATAAATTTTTTAACTATTAGAAAAACATTACAATATGCATTAAAACGTAATTTTTTTTATTCCAATTTAAAATTCGAGTTCTATACTCTTATTCATTAAAAACAAAACCGTGATATACTACAATATAGTATAAATCTTCTTTCTCTTTCATTTTTTTTTTTTAAGTAAATCTACACAATGCGTGATTATATTAATCAGATATATCCTAAAAACTACCTAAATATAATAAATCAATGCATAAAATATAGAAAAATAGTGGGTTAAATCACTATATCTTGATAGAGACGCAATACATTTTATTAGACAATAAGAAAGTCAACTGAATATGATGCAGTGAAGAACATTGTTACATGTATAATTAATGTTTATAATTAGTAACTGAGTATTTCATATTTCAAAATATACAGATTTGAAAATATATTAATAAATTTTTGGGAAAAAATTCAACCATAAAAAATAAGTTATACACATTTCAATGCAGATCACAAGTAACTGTAATGAAAATATTTTAAAGGTAAAATGAGCTATGGCAAAATACCTGACAAATTCCAACCCTAAGAAGAACAGAGGATTCTGAGCTAAAATGGTGTGAGGTCTCCACATAGAGGGCATGATTTTCAAGCTCCTCCAAAATCCTCCACATGCATCTCGGCCTTCTTTTGCTAGTAATGCTAATAATTGCTTCCCTAGAATCAAATTTCACGGCCATTTTTCCTTAGTTGGTTTTTTTCCAGATTGGATTGCCAGCAGATTGTCTCTCTTTCTTTTCAGTTGATGCATATTTTCCTCGACCTTTCTAATGTGATTGATGGCTTCCTCAAGTAATCCGCATCAGTCAAGCTAGATCATGAAACAAAATATGCAATTTAAGAAAAACCATATAAAGCTGAATAAGCTTAATAGAGAACTGATATTACAGTTTCATGTAAAAAATAGATCAATCCTGGAAGTTGTATAATTTTTTAATTACATTTACAGGAGTAGCAGGTAACATAGATTCTAGTTGGGTACATAAACGTTTCATTCGCTAATTCCTGCGCATCAGCTCTTCTAATATTTGGATTTCTTTCTTAGAAACTTGTCATCTGATCCACATCTCGCCCTACAATTTCTTGCATATCATTACAGTCCCGCGAGTCCAAGTCTACTGGGGATGGACGCTTTCTGGAAACAGTGACTCGGCAATCAACCTGCAGATCGACATGTGAAACAATTGAATACGTTGTCTCGCTCGCAGGGTAGGAATAAGGCAACAGCCAATCGGATCCCATAACGAATGCAGGGACAAATCCACCACTTTTTCAGCAAAAATTATCAGGTATCTATTTTAGTGTTTATATTTGAAATTTGCAGGATTTTGGCTTATTCTTAAACGATCCAAAACATCAAATTTCTCAAAAATGCAGCGATAAAAACGAATTAAGGAATTGCCTGAAAAAAGGATGGGTTTCTCTGAACGGTATAATCAATTCTGCAGATTGAGGCTGCTCAAATGCTGCAACCAATATATCGTAAGCTATAGATGATCATCTCTTGATGCAATTCATCTAAACAACTCCCCATATTGACGCCATTCGAGATCTGTGGTCTCAGTAAGTGCCATGACTCTTGAAAGTAGATCCTCCTCACACTGCTTCAGCTGTGAATTAAACCACATTGGTGTCGCTCACCTCATTTCTTCGATGTTTGATGAAATCCATGTCGAATTCATTCCCCACCAAAATGGCCTGTGAAAATTACGAACACAGCAGCTACAACAAAACATTGGCTGAGCGGTAAATATAAATTCAAAATTCAAATTTACAGCGCGGTTGTCAAATTCAAACTTAAAATTTAGAATGAGCTTGCAATTAATGCGTACACCGTATAGTGTACCCTCACATTACTACGATCTGGTGGTGGCGAGCCTTAATGCATTAAAGCAGTTGGAGTGGTGTACAAGTCTTGATGATCGATGCCATGTCCATGCCCATGGTATGCCCAGTAGTAATATATATATGGCCAGAGAGACAGCAACGCCAGACCGTAATACATGTGGCGGTCAACATAGTCAGCCCCTAATATTCGCTCTCTGCTCGAAACACACAGAAATTCTAGAAAATTGGTTTTTCGGGAAGCCTGTCACGTCGTACTTGTTCGCTTATTAAATTCCAATCCGCATGGCTCGCATGACGGCAGGCATGACCATGCTCCATGGCGATGGCATGGCATTGGTACGTCCTGTGCATTGATGGGCGGATAGCAGCTAAAATAAGGCTCACCGTATGCTAAAGTGGTATGCACTAAGCCAATGATTGGCTTAGTGATTGGTTCTTAATACTTTCCATCCTTGTATGGTTGTTTGTCATGAACGGATTGGGAAAATTCAGTGAAAAACATGCATGTTACAGTTAACTGAATTGTAGTACGACATTATATGTGGCATCTACGTAACCCGGCCAGCTTTATTTCAGCTGCCATAGGCCCATTAATGCGCCCAGGAAGTTGATGCCCGCCCCACGATGATCTACAGCTTTAATTCGACGGCGGGCATCAGCTGCCTGGGCGCATCAGGAGCACTAACTGCAGTGCTAGTGCTGCTAGTTGGTTGACTTTGTTTATCAGTGTTTTGGTTGTCTTTTTCTTTGTTTTTCCCAGAACTCTCAGTTGTTGATTTGTTACTTTTAACAGTTATTTTAGAAGTTTCCTCAGGCCTTTTCTTAATAGTAATCTTAGAATTTTTGGGTTTGGAATTGTCTAAGCCCTTTTTGCTCCTAAGTTCGTACTGTTCTCTGACCTGCATGATGGCATTTTCAAATCCAAGTCTGTAATCCTCAGATTATGATATTTCCTCATCCCAGTATGAGGATGAGGGCTGATCTTCCTTTGTGGAATAGTTGTGGATTGAGTTTTCTATTTCAAACATGTTTATTTTGGTTCCCTCAGACTCTTCTATGATTCCCCCATATTCATCGAGAAAGTTCTCTTGAAATGGGGGTATGACTTGTTGATCTGATTCTCTTTGTCTTGGGAGTGGTGTTGTTTCTCCTAAAGTTCTGGTTCTGGTTATGATTTTGATTTCTATTTTGGTTACTGACTGTGACAACCATTTTTTCCATCATTTTCTGTAGCCTTTCCATGTTTTTAGATAAACGGTCATAGTTAGGGTCAGATGTGGAAGCTACAATGTCATCTTTATATGTTACCTGTTTCTCAGCTCTCAATCTTTCTTTCTTCTCAATCAGGTTAGCCTCTACACTCACTTCTCCCTTTTGCATGTCTTCCAATGTGTTGTAATCCCTCTCCCTCAGCTGGTAGGCCATGTCAGCATCAAAGCCTTTAGGATATTTCACTAGAGCCATACCTTGGGGAGGTTTCATACGTGGAGGAACAACGTTATAAACACTGTTAAACCTTGTAGAGTAGTCATGGACACTCTCTCCTACATTTCTTTTTAGGTTCTTGTATTCTGCTAAGATTTGGAGAGGGTTGGCCTTAACTTCCCATTTGTTTATGAAGGTCTGATATAAAGCAGGAAGGTCTTGGATACTATTAGGAGGTAGGCCTTAAACCATTTTTTCACATCACCTCCTAAGCTCTGGGCAAAGATTCTCATTTTGACTGTATCGTCATCTATCTCCATGTAGTCAAAAGAATCCTCCATCCTATCTACATGGTGCTAAGCTGTGGTAGACTCTTTTGCAGTGAAATGTGGGATCTTTGATTGATAATCGTTGGGTAAGGGTACTAGAGGCTGGGGTAAAACCAGAGGTGCATACCAGGCTACCATGATGGTGTTTTGATGAGGTGCAGGGTTGGCTTGAGCAGCTGGTATGTAGATGGCAGGGATATTAGGATTAGCAGAAGTCTTTTGAGCTGATTTAGGGTGGCAGAGCCCCAAGTTTTGAATGAAGTGAATATCAGGAGGTGTAGATGGAGGGGTCTCCCTGTCCCTAATGTGTCTACCACTTTGAGGTGGTGAACCAGGGATTTCAAGGTCTGGCTGGTCTAGAGAATTGTGTGACCTAGTTCTTGGTAATTTGCTTTGAGAGTGTAGGTCAAGATGAGTGTCTGATAGAGCTGTAAGGTCTTCTGGTGCATAGTTATCTCTATGGATGTGGCTGGAAATAGTTGATATTTTAGGTGTAGGAGATCTCTTGAGGATGCTCTCAGGGTTGTCAACTATTCCAGGTGGGTTAGGGTTTGGATAAGCTCTTGTGTGAATGGTTCTTGAAGCCAAAATGTTGTTTTCCAACAAAGCAACTTAACCCTACCCGTTACTTCTATTGTAGCTGATGTTGTAATGGGCTCTGGTCTCCCAGTGGAGTCTTATGTGAACCAAGATAATCAGTAGGCCTACTGATCACCAGTGGAGTTTTTTAATCGTTTAGGAACTATGGAGTTTCCAGGTGGAAGGTTTAGGATGTTTCAAGAGGGTACACTGTCCACCACAGTGTTTCTGTAATGTCCCTTTTAGGGAAATCCTTAAAACACCGCAAACTCTAACCAGAGATGGACTGGGAGGGAATTTACCAGATATTTCACCTCTAAAAGAGGATGAGATCCGGAGGCTGTCTGGCCCTTTCCAGGCTCTGTCTAAGAGTATGGGAGAAAACACAACAAGTGGTTTAGAAGTTGATTTGCGAATAGGAGTGTTTAACTTCCAACCTAACCAGAGATTGTGGGTTTCTGAGGCTCTTAGAATGTAGTAAGATGGAAATACTCAGAACGTCCCTAGTGGATTCGCCATTATGTTGGTGATGACAATGGGAGACAGACAAAGTTATCAGTTATAGACTCTCAGATTATTCCCCAGCGGAGTCGCCATTATGTTGGGGTTCCCATGTTTTGGTAGGTTGGCAATACCAAAAGATGATACAACATCATAACCACTTCCAGACCCTAGGATCTAGCCCTCCTGGGTCCAGATATGGATCTCTCTATATAAGCAAAGGTTTTATGTCTTTGAAGCTCAAAGTTAAGATATTAGGCTAGTTATAGGCACGTGGTTTGTTTGTTTGATTTTTTTTTTGTTTGGTTGTTGGGAATCAGGAAAGAATGGTTCAATATAAGACAAGGATGAGCAAAGATGATTTGAGGCAAAGGAGGGATGATTTTAGAGAACATTCAAGACCATTGGGCAATGGAGTCAAGAAAGTTTTTACTTTCTATTCAATATGCAGGCTTTACGTTGGGCTAGTCATCTAAAGCATTGGATCTTAAAGATGATAATGTGGCATGAAATGGTAAGAGAGGAGGTGAAAGCAAGGAAACCTCCAAGCTGACCTTCAGAAATCAGATCCAGGGATAGGACATGCCATTGGACAACCTGTGATCCAAAACCTAAAGGCTAACTCTTCAGACAAGAAAACATTAAAGATTTAGAACACAAAGTTGAAAACCTGAGATCAAAGAGAGACTTTGAACTCTCAATGCTTTGGTATCCAGCTTAAGGGAACTTAGAAATGTTCAATTAATTTAAAAATATACTAGTGAGACAGAGACTGAGTTCTAGACTCCCAGTATCCCAATTCATTCAATTAAAACCTACTAAGAACATCTAAGAATAGATTCATTAATTCATACATCAGCTAGCAGTTTATTTGACCACTACACTGGTTAAATTAGCTTGGAATCAATTCTCAGATAACACATACAACAGACAAACATTGAAGGCAGGGAGAGCAGAAACATAGGGTACCTAACAAGGGTAAATCCTATGCCATATTTCTGATGCGTGCCAGAAGCAATGAAATGTAATGAACTAAAGACAGAGATAGGAAAACATCACTGCTCCTTTAAATCAGGATCCAAAGAAATGTGCTTGTCATATTAAAGAGCAACACCAATCATGTACAACATTACCAACAGATTGGTATTCAGTCTGAAAACATCCTCCTCAGCCTATCTTACAACTTTACACAGAGAACATGTCTCAAGAGAAACAACTTGCAGTTCATAGATATCCGATCAACAACCTTTACAATGAGTTTCTTCATGAATTTTATAGCTGAAAGAGGAGCAGAGGAGGTAGGTGAAAACTAAATGTAGCATTAAAGTTCAGAAGAGGAAGAGGGTCGAGGCCCCATTCTGTTTTAAATCCTGGGCATTTATCTTCAGTACTCTTTGGATGAAAGAGTGGTCTTCGTCAGGCTGCAATTTACTCCAGGTATGTCTTTGATGTACTTGCTGTAATACCTCTGCAATACTCTAGTCAACTGAACAAAAACAGATCAACGACTCAAGTTTTCCATACTGTGTAACAAATGCTTCTGATAGTATAGGACTGTTGTCAGGGGGGAAAAATTCTCATGGACACAATGCAAACTAAAATCGTATGAGTACTATGTCCTTTCTCAGGAGGAAACATTATGTTGATGTAGACACCCTGATGATACGGTTTTCTGTGCACTGGACCTTCTGTGTGATCCATGATGTCTTCGATCTGTTACCTTTCCTTTGAATTGTTGGGTTAAGGCTCAAGATCTTTAATTACAAGCCTTAAATTCTCTGCTTTTCCCTGATACTCTCTGCTGTTCCATTCCTGTCTCTGTCAGTGAAATCTATGCTTTAATGGCTTTGGGAAGGTTTTGCAGAGTTTAACCCTGTTCCTTTAATGAAAGTCATGTCATAACACCTTCCTAGGCCTTTCCTCCTAATTTTGATCTCTGCACATGGTTTTCCCTGCGTCCTTTGCCACTGTAACAGTGACTGTGAACCATGGCGGTTTTCTGCCTGTCTGTAACCCTGCAAAACACGTAAACTCGTTAAGAAAACCATGCATGGGGAGGGTGGATGCAGCGGGGACGATGAGAATGGCAGTACAGCTTGGTTGGATGGTGGAACAGTGCAGGGTGATGGCGAAAAAATGCAGCGAAACAATGGAGGATGATTTGGAGAAGGTTGGCAGAATGCAACAAATTTTAATGTGAAACTTTGACATTTTGACCTTTGAATGAAATATAAAGGGAACGGAAAAAAATGCGACAAAAATATATGAAATGGTGACGTGGTGGGACCATAAAAATGGCAGGGTATGCCTTTAATCCGGACCGTCCGATCTCAGGAGGAGATCGACGGTTGAGAATGCATTGGAGGGTGACAGATGGTGGGCCAGGGGTTCCATTTGCCTCGGATAATTCCCGAGCATCTTCGTGGCGCGATTACCGTTGGATGGACAGCGCATATCGCGTCGGGTCCACATTCGAATGTTAATGCATGATGGGGGGCGGTTTTTAAATAGTGCTCGAAGACACGTGTCTTGCGGTGAATGGCATTGCTGCGAAATGAAAAATACCGCCCACCTTCCAAAGACGGTGCGATAGAAACTGCCTGTTTCTGCACAGGGCGTGGCGCAGGGACCACCGGGGCGGATGAACTGCGAGCCATCGATCTGCGGGTCATATGGACGGTGGGTATTCGTTCGGAGGGGTAAACGGGGGGGCCACGGATGCTACGGAGTTTGCGAAGGCCGTCCGATCTATACAGATCGATGGTTAATAGCGCTCCCGACATCCATTTGCAATAAGCGCTTTCCGGGCTAGCGTCTGGTTCTGGCGCAGGGTTACGTGGGGAAATGGTTTGAGGGGGCTGAGCTGAATGGGGCTAGGCCTGATATGTGTTAAAATATGGGTTTTCGGCCTTTTTAATGCAATTTGTGGTCAGAAAGGGATAACGGTAGAGGAAAAAGGGGAAAGTAAACCAAATAAGGGGTGCGTGTAGGATTAAAGGGGATTTTGAGATAATTTAGGGGAACAAGGGAGGGAAAAAGAGAGGGAAACAGAGGCTAATTGAGGATGAAATAGGAGGGGAGAGGAGGCCTTTGGGCATTCTTCACAAAAAGAGAGGCTTTATAATGGGAATCAACAGAGGGGATTTTATCGATGGACAGAAGGCACAAGGAGGCTTCAAGGATGATTTGTTTAAGAGGAAATGCATTCCTTGAAGGCTCAAAAACATTTAGCCCCCTATTTGCTTGTCAAAAATTTATAGGGGGCTAACAGATACATAGATCAAGAACACTCGACAACAAAGGATCCAGCTATATTGAGTTGTCAAAGCAGGCCAATTCTTTCATCAAGGCAAGTCGCTCACCAAGGACCAAGTTCAGCAGAAGTTTCCTCATCTCATGGAAGAACTCAACGTAATGGGGACCATTGATTCCTAAGGGGAGAGGAATGATCCAGGTCGATATTGGTGGCCACCCACATCTTCCACTTGGACCCCCACCATTGCTTCTTTCATTTTTTTCAGTTTCCTTAAATGTAGCACACTTTATTATTTTTAGTGGTTTTTTGGCTCTTAAACTTCCGGTGCCCTTTTGAGGCCCTAAACGGTGTATTTTTGGGGAAAATGGGAGAAACAAGGGTATTAGATTAATGTTTCTCACTCAAAATTTGTAGTCCTCGGATAAATATTTCTAACGAGATATTGTGTGTGTCAAACAGTGATCGTATGCCAAAGTTACGTCCCCGAGAAGTTGATGTACCAATTTACCGAAACGAGGCCCATATTTTTGGCATTTCATTTCCTAAGGTTAGGTTTTTGGATGTTTAGGGTTTTCAATTTTTTCTCAATAATAAATAGGTCTTCAATCCTCATTGTACCATAGTTCAGAGTCCTGTAGCCACCACATCTATTCTCGGAGATAAGCTAATAGTGCCCTAGCTAGTTTATTTCACTTATTTGTGTAAGCATATTTCAATCATTTGATATTAATGAAATGAATTTATATTTCTACTGCATCTATGCGTTTATGTTTATTTCTATATTTTATTGTGTTCCTGCATAAGTCTGAATCACTTATATTATTATTATTATTATTATTATTTTAAAGTCATAGCCATGTAGGACATGAAATTGGTGTATGAAAACCCTTTTCTTATGGTACAAGGGACCTTCTTCCATACAATGATTTTCCTACTAATGGATATAGAGATGTACATACTCTAACCCCCTCTAGGTTTGTACTTATGAAATCTTGCGAGGAAGCATATGATATTAACTATTAGGTCCACTCAAGTTGTCTATAAAGAAAAATTACATGCAAATATACTAAATTCTACAAATATTTACATACTCTACCCCCCTCTAGATTTCAAGCCATGACCTCTAACAAGGAAGCACATAGTCTTAACCATTAGGCCCAGTCAAGTTGTAAATAAAAAAAAACTTTCTCTAAGTATGACATGCAAATATAACTCAATAAAGAGCAATTTATCACATATGCATGCTTAAAATGCCTTATGATTGATGTTGAAACAAAGTGGAAAATAATATTTAAAGGAACTATATTGATATAATACCCAATTGTTAAGAATTTTCCTTTTTAAAACAAGGTTAGTGTTTTCATTTCACTCATAAAACAAAGTAGAGACATGGTTTGGAAAAAAAATACATTAACAACAAAATGGTTGCACTTATTTAAATGGCTATGCAATCTCAAGTGATGAAACAAGTGAAAGGGGAAAATAAATGCAAAATCTTAACAAAGTGTTTTCCATACATGCAACATTCTTTTCTTTTACTATGTTCAAGAGCCCACCTTTATTTCATTTCTATTTTCGTGAGAAATATTAACAATGTTATCTCATAAGTGCGAGTCTTTTCAAATACATGGGTATGTAATACATTGTAACATGTAGAGGGAAGAGACGACAATAACATATACTTTGTTTATATGTGGAGGAAAAAAAAAAGCCAAATTACTAACGGATTGCACCAATGGTAGAAACCCATTTCTCTTGTTTTCTTTAGACAAAGATATTTAGTCTTAGTAAATGATTTTAATCTTTGTATATTCTTAATACATGTAAAAGAATATGACACATAAATAAATTATACAATGCATATCAGCCTGGGACATTAACTCACTATGTCTTTTAGTCGAGAATGAACTTTAGAAACACAATGAGCAACATTTTGAGAACAAGAAGAAAATACAAGCTTTGTATATTTCCAAACTTATCAAAATTGTAATTGTATTCAACATGCAAGCTATATTCAATTCTTGAGCTAGGAGGTACATGACAAGATAATCGTGAGGTGAATAAAACTCAAACAAAGCCATCGAAGAACATTTAGTCATCGAAGAACATTTAGTCATTAACAAGCGTGTACAAAGACTATGTCCTCTATCTATAGTAGCAATAGGTTCCATAACGTTACTATGATGCCCAAGATTCTTCTTTACCACGTGGATGCCCAAGACTCTTCTAGGTTGCATAACTTGATGCCCAAGATTCTTCTTTACCACGTGGATGCCCAAGACTCTTCTTTACCCCGTGTTGTTGTTCCACACCAACTCAATTCTTTATGCCACTTCTCCATTCAGTGAGAAGCTCTCAGGTTTCCATCAAAATTCATCACGAGTTTAATACTCAAGAGAAACGGTATTTTTGAGCTTTGTTATGAGTTTTATCTCTTGTGAAAATTATAAATTACTTGCATCAAGATTAACATCTTTCGAGATCTACTTTTTTCCATAAATGGAGAGCATTCATCACTATGCAACACATATATCAACCTCCATGCATATTACTTAGTATTGTCACCCTTTACAACATATATTTAATAAACTTACCACATTCTCATACATAACCTTTAATCAAACTAAATAATGCACATAACAACAACCTCAACTAAAATGTTATAAGTTCAAAGTTAACATAAAATTACACCATATGAATATATGGATCTAATCTTAAAACTCCATAATAAATTACCCCTATTATGCACTTAAACCTTGAATACCCTTATTATACACTTAAACCTTGAGCCACGTTTGAAATGTCAATATCACATATATCATCTTTCTTTACTCCATATCATACCATCAATAAGATATAAGCATTAAACCTATTACTTTTTCTTTTCCATATTGATGACCTTTAGAGTATGTTCATAAAACCTAGATGGACAGTCATGCCAAAAATTCATGCATATATGATCATGTATTAAATAAGTTTTCACTGAATAATCTGATGACTCAAAGTGAAGGAAAGATGGTTTAAATTGTCATTGCAAGTTTTTAAAATCAATTGAGCTATATCTTGAGTCAAACAGTTATGTTTTCCTTCATTATTGTGCTTTCTATGCTGTTGTGGCCGGTACAGGTTGTGGACATGCATTACAGCCACTATGAAATGTGCCATAAACGTTGGTAATAATTACAAAGATTAATTTCTCGAAGTTTCTTGTTGGTGTTGCCCCGAACTGTTGTTATGCAATTTAGAGATGTTTATAGTTTAACTGTTTTTATAATTTTTTTTATTAAATTTATTTGGCATAATCAGTATGATTTTGTATAATTTCAAATCACTGAATTTATTTATCCATTTAAAATTTCATTTTAAACAAGAAAAAAACATGCAATCACAATGCATTTTAAACAACAAAAATTATTGTTGAAACCTCTACTACCAAAACAACAAATTGCATTCTACATTTTATTTTCGAGACCTCTGGTAACAAAACAAGAAAACGGAACAATCCACAGCCTCTCCACATAGCATGTTAACAACAAAAATTATTGTCGAAACCTCTAATAACAAAACAACAAAGTGCATTCTACATTTTATTGTCGAAACCTCTGGTAACAAAACAAGAAAACGGAACAATCCACAGCCTCTCCACATAGCATGTTCCAAAACATAACCAGTATCTTATTTTAATTTTAGTTTAAGTGTACTTGGGTTCAATCTTAACTCCTTGAATGAGGAGACCTCTTTTCCAGAAGTTCGACTGCACTTATTTCATACATAATTCGATGATAGAAGAATCTTCATATGCTGCTTTCACAATGAATTCCCCTGCAACCACTTCCATCCATCCGTCACTATTTATGGGCAACCCTATCGCTGCTAAAATATGCTCGGTTTCCATTTTTTCTCTGTCTGGCGTTTTAATCGAAAATTTAATCGGTAGCGCATTCCACCCATGGGGTCTCTCTCCAAATTTAATCAAAAACAACACCCTGTACTCTGTATTTGCAGACAATTTCCTGCAGTCAAACCCATTGCGGGCCTCCATCCAGCAAACATTTAATAGCTCCGCAACTTCCTCGAATCTGAACTCACAATCAATAACGACAACATATATCATCGGTTTGAGGGTTTCCTCTAAATGAATTTTTTCGCAGAGTTGGGTTGAACAAGTGATTTCGAAAATATTAAAACAATAACAATAAGGTGGAGTTTATAATATCAATGTCATCGATATTGAAAAAAAAAACAACACAATTTAAATCCAAATCACAAAAACCCCATTTCTGAAATAAGAAAATTGATAAGAGAAGCAAAACCAACCTGGAATTCTCTACAGAAACCCATCGCCAATAGCGATTGTCATTACCCCAAGGAATCCATAATCTTCTTGCAGACAACATGTAGCCTATTTTAGCTGTAGATCGCTCCAGCCAGAATATTTGTTGTTCCTGCAGAATATAAACGTGATTATCATCAAATTTGCAAAACCCCCACCAGCATAGCTACCGAACCTGCGGTCCTGCTCACGTTCCAGATGTACACACGCTGTACCAGACTGGTTGCAATGCATCGCCTGCGATATTTGCAGTGAATGAATTTGGGATAAAAAATGCAGATACATTGCAATGGTTTGTGTGAATGCAGATAAATTCAAATTTCAAATTTCAAATTGACGGAATTTGCCGCACTGTCGTTTCCTGTTCGTTGTCAAAATTGATTTTTTGCCGTGTCCTGTTCGTCCTCAGACCCTGTTCATTGTCAGACCTCAGAAACTATCCACTGCCCTTGATCGATGCCCATGTCCATGCCCATGGTATGCCCAGTAGTACTCTTAAAGGGCATTAATGGGCGAATAATAGCTAAAATATTGGTTGCCTTCTAAAACGACGGACTGGAAAACCACATATCCACTTTAATCAACCACTTTCCCGCCTCATGTGGTTTCTTAACAAAAATCGTGGCGCAGTTTTCTAACACAAAAATATCAGTCAAGTTATCATGGGTGGGGACACCATTCATTATTTTGTACGAATGTTTAATGAAACTTTTTACTTTTCTCAGTGTTGATATTTTTATTGACAAAGTGGGAAACCTATTATAATTTAGTGGTTAACTTAGCAATGAAGACAATCATTTTGTGTACTATTCTGTCTCTCCTATGACCACTATATCAATTGTCATTTTACTAATTTTAAATATTTTTATATTTAAAAGAATCATGTTTAATGAGGATTTGCTAATATTACTATTTAAATTTATTTGTTTGTGTTTTAAAGTTAAAAATATGTATAGCTATGGCTTCTTTTAATATAATTTTAATATTCCTATACATAGTTATATGAGTGCGAATGAAAGTAAACATGGTTTATATATCTTTTATTTAGTTTAATAATTTATTTTTTTATACATAATAAAATATAATAAAATATATTTGATGGGGTGGAAGAATGATGGTAGGAGGTATTGGGATGGCACCTCACTAATCCCCATAACATTTAGGGAAGGGGTGGTGTGGTTTCCCTCCACAATGTAGATGAAATGTGAGAGAGTTAAGGTACAATGTGCATGAGGGTTATATTGATGTTTTGGTTTCAATTCGAGGAGATATTACAGATAGGAATACAGATGGTATGTTGGCGGCTCGTTCTTCAACCCAGTGTCTTGTCGTCTAGTGATGGTGTATATTTGTACGAGTTTTGTTTGGCTTCAATGTGGTCTGGTCAAGCCTTGTGGGTGAAGGAGTGTATGGGTTGGTGAGGTGTATTGCACACGTTGCCTCAACCTCTGGTGCACTTCAATTGAACCCTTGGGATTTGGCATTCTCTACAACAAGGAATTATGGTCTAGCTCGGGTTGTTCTAAAGTGGCCATCCTTCATGCTTCTATGGATTAGAAGCAGAGTCGCCTTCTGGAGGTTCAACACTGACTTGAGGCAATTTGGTTTTATTGTTTAGTTTTCACCTTCTTAATTATTCTTGAAGCGATTTGTAGGGTTTTCTCGGCCCCTAAGGTCGTGTCAAGTTGTAATGGTGTTCGTGATTCCTATGGTTTTGGGGTATTGTGTTTGTTCTATGTTTTTGGGTTTCTCCAGTTTTACTTTTTTGGGGTTGCTGCAACCTAAAAGGAAGGGAATTGGTCATATTTAAACCATTCGGGCTCTTCCACGTTTGCTAGTGTCTAGAGAGTACTCCTTAAGGTTGTGTATGGATCCAAGGTACCAAAAAATTATAACTTTTTGTGGGAGTATAGTCCGCTCTATTGGCTTAGTTGTTGGGTTCTGCTGAGTAATTCATTTTTTGAACCTATGGGTGCCTTGTTGCACATAATAGTTCGAATGGGTTGGGGATTTTCTAGCGAGGACTCTGTTTGGAGCCAGTGTTTGACAGGGAAAATTTTAAGGATGGAATTTATCTTAAAGTTTAGAAACCTTGGCGAATCTTACTTGTCCCTAATATTATGCAAATTGTAAAAATTTTGGTGATATTTTCATAGAAATATTTAGATTTCCAATGATTTTATATTAGTAGATATAATATATTGGCGATTTTTAAGGTAAAATAATGGTGTAATATAAAATTTGGGCAAATAATTTTAGAAAAAAATGGAAATTTTTGAATATTTTTTTGGAAAAACCAGGGAAAATTAGCCCACCTGCGAATATTATCCCCTAAAATTTTTCCTCGTGTTTGATTTTCCCTCTCGACACAGTTGGTTGGTTTTGTGGCCTAGGTATTACAACTTGATTTTTTTTAGTAGTCACTCTATCTTCCTTGTCTTTTTTTGCTCACTAAATTTATTAACGCCACACTAGTGTGGTAGGCTGTCAAGGCTCCGAGCTGGTACACGTGACGGGCCATTCTCACTTGGTGGTGAAAATCTAACATGGAGGCATGACGAGTACGCGACAAGTGCACCCACAAGTAGGAGGGGCACCCAAGTCCACATAGGGGAAACATGTGTGAGTTGGAAGGGTGCACACCCTCGGTGCGTCCCCAGAAAGGTGGGGCATCGGGCGAGATATAATGGGCACATCGCGAAGGGTGTGCCCATCCATAAACATAACATAGTAAATGAGGAAGAGCACCCACCCACAAGACATGGAATAGAGAGGTCACGTGAGGGGGAGAGCACCCACACAACTACGATGACAACTCAACTCAGCATGACCGTGCTCGCGGCCGCAACTAAACCCAAGGTATGGCACCCGAACACTACGACGGGAAAGAAATAATGAACAAGGAAAACAAGCACTGTGATGGGAAAGACGTAACAAACAAGGAAAGCGAGCGACTGCGACATAAGATACGTTATAGCGAACGAGGTCATGAGGGAAAGTTGAGGGGCAACGCAACATGGAGTAAATGAGACAAAAATGACCAAGGAGCTGTAGCGTAGAGTGCACGACAGGGGGTACACCAAGAAGTTTGGCCCAAGAGGCCCACCCACCTAAGGGGCACCTATGAATGTTAAAGGGTCATCCTAGTAAATGAACAGGAATTGGCCCATGTAAAAGGAAAAGGCAAGGACATGTATATATTGGAGAGAAAGAGTTTGACCAAGGGGAGAACCAAGCAAGTTCTACCAAGAAAATGAAGATCACAGAAATAAGTCGCGCAAGAAATGGACGAGTATGTGATATCACAGAAACTCAGTACGGGTTGCATAATTCTTAGAGAACACAACAATCAAGTGCTACGAAATATGAGGCTTGCCTAACAAACCATATGAAGCTTTGTTTGTTTTCGGTTTGGGGTGAATATTTTGGGGTTTATGGGTAGGTTGAAAGTGTAGAAGGTAGTTGCATGACTAGGGAGATTGGGAGGACAATTTCACTAGTCTAAGCTATGAAGGTGCCACGCCATTGTACTTGTAAAATACGGTTGTATAGTATTTGAAGTGGTTTAATAAAAGTAAGGGTGAACTATTTGGGGAGTTTTCCCCTCCCATTGTACAGTTGTGTTTATTATTTAAATTGTGATATTGTATTGTTGTTAGGTTTTATGCTATCGTAAAGTTCATCACACTTTTACGTTGAAGTTGATGTATAAGTCGAATGAAGTTAATTTCCACTATATAATTCAACATATGAACACATGAATGAAAAATCGGCTAAGTGTTGAAGTGTTAGGTGTAGTTCGAGTGAAATTAGTTTAACTTGAAGTGAAATCTCGCTGGTGTCAGACAACGCCCACGATGGTCTTAAGGCATCACAACATGGGGTCGTGACATAGGGTAAATTAGGCGGTAGTGGAATGAGGAAATTCCAATAGGACTCACCTAGAGGGTCTTGGCCATTAAGAGACAGTGGACCCCAATATTGTTAACAATCCTCTCCTTCGTGATTCTGACCTTGGATAGGGAAACATTCATAGAAAAATGATTTTTATTAAAATTCTTATGGAATAGTTGAGCAGGGACTGGAATGATGATAGAAATTTGATAATTTATTTTATGAATGGCCTCTAGAGAAAATAATGGTACATGTAGGACAAACTTAAATTTGTAGAGGGGACAATGGCGTATTCAGGAAAAGATAAACAACATAGAAGGAATAATGGTTCATGTGGAGAAACTTATCCATTGTAAGTTTGAGCCTCCACTATCGCCTGGTTCAAGCCCAAACAACCCAGCCTTGGTCACATCTTCAGATGTCTAATGAGTCATCGATGGATTCTAATTTTTCTGTTCTTTTGGGCTTTTGTGACATATAGCTCACAACCTCTTATATTTTTTGGAAACTACCTACTAGGAAATAAATCTTGTAAGGAGTGAAGCGAGTAAAATTTTAGTAAAATGCAATACTTGAAAAACATGATTATATATATATATATATATATATATATATATATATATATATATATATATATATATATATATATATATATATATATATAATTAATTAAATCAATTTCAATTGTATTCTAAAATCAAAAAATAATTTCAATCACTAATAATAAGTAATAAATTAATTAATTAATATTTTATATAAAAAAAAGTAATGATTTACTTATTTACTTTTAATGAACTTTCAAATAACTCCCTACCTTAATCTCATGCATAAATTAATATCTTTAATTTAATATAGAATTTTCAAAATTATATATATATATATATATATATATATATGAACGAAATATTAAAAAATAAATAAAAAACCAAAATCTAATTTAAATCTTTTTCATATATATATATATATATATAAACTATAAAATTTAAATACTTATCAAAATGTTAGATTAGAAAATATATAAAAGAGCACAAATATTCCAACCAATGGACAATATATTGTTGAAAAATAATCTTTTGAAAACACGATGGATTAAGTCGAGGGACACCTTGATATTACAACAATCGGCTCAGCATGGTAATTATGAAAAGGGTTTCATAAACTAATATTTCCCATCTTAAAGTTAGAGTTAATAGTCAAAAATGAGTATTGCATGGTAATTTTTTCTGTTAAATTAATTTCAAAAATATATTATTGATCTTTGAATTTTAATTAAAAAAGATTCATCTTAACTTTGGATCTATTAATTATTTTCTTTTTTGTATGTGTGGCACGACTACATCTTCCTCATGTCCAATATATCACCCTGATTCGGGTGGGGAATTGAACTGGTGACTTCACATCAAGGAGTGCCTTAACAAAGCACTCAATCACCATCTATTCAAGACAACATGTAAAATTATAACTATAATTATTAATTTTATAGTTTATATTTTATTTTATTTTTATTTTTATGTAGTTTTAGCTAGTCAATATCTTTTTATTCACAATTATCATTATTAATTTTTTAGTTTAATTTTTATTTTTATGTTTTTTGCTTTCTCCCAATGATGAGCAATGAATTCTTCTCCTAGGTGGTCGAGTCATTATTATGAATTCTCTCCTTTTAGCTTTTGGAGAGCATGTGTTCCTCCCATTCCTTTATTCATGAGAATAGTAAAATCCTTATGATCAAAGAAGAAAAAGATACAAACGTTCCATATCGTAACCTAGCAATGGTGGAAATCATGAGAGAAATAATGTTAGGGGCCTATATTACTAGTGTAGACCCTTATTGTTATTAGTGTAGCCCCCTTATTGTTATTATTGTACCCATGTAGTCCCCATATTGTTATTATTGCGCAATAACATTATTATTGTTAGGTCAGCTATGAGTATATTGTGACCACATGGACTCCTATATATAGAAAGAAGGTTTTTTCATTTGTGTCATCCAAGAATTATTCATTTATGTAATGTAAAGGAGGTTTTTGCCTCAAAGTGGTTGATTTCTAAGCTCTCTTTACTTCTATTTTGTGAGTTGGTTTCATAACATTTGGTATCAAAGCTTTGTATTCTAGCATTTTGCTGCTTCAAATAGGTCATCGTGGCATTTTTTCTATAAATTTTTTTCTACCAAGGTTCAAAAGCTAAAAAATAATTATGTTAAATCTAAGAAATCTCGAGGAATGTCATGTAAAAACTTTAGATCTTGGTTAGCAATATTTTCGGAGATATGATCTGTGGAAGTTAGGGTTGTTGAAGGCTCCCGAATTTCATCTCAAAGATGTGACCTTGGGAAAATTGTCATAACTCTCTCTCTGAGCATCGGATTTGAATCTAGTAAAAAGTGGCCAAAATCACATGGACTGTAGTTTCCTTTGTATACATCTCAGAGCTAAAGGAGGAAACAGTGACATGTGGCACACCTTACAAGTTCTCTCTACTTAATCAATCCATAATTAGGGAATTGTGAGAGATTGGGTGTCTCCATGAATCTAGATGTGAAACTTACTTCATACATTATATTAGACCTAGTTGTAGTCAAATACATTAGACTTCCAACCATGCTCTTGTACAATGTCATATCGACATTCTTGCAACAATCTTCCTTGCTCAATTTCGAACCCATGACAGTTGGAGTTCCTGTTGCTTTGATGTTCTGCATATTGAACCTCTTTAAAACTTCTTCAACATAATTTTCTTGGGAGATAAAAATCCCCTTTTATATTTTCTTTACTTCTATGCCCAAAAAATCTCTCAGCAAACCCAAGTCAGTCATTTCAAATTCACTTTTCATGACTGCTTTAAAATCATCAATGAGAGAAACATCATTTCCTGTGAAAATCAAATCATCTACATATAAAACAATAATAAGAATTTTACGGTCATTTTATTTTATGTAGAGTGTGGGTTCACCATCACACTTTTCAAACCCATTTTCCACCAAGTAAGCATCAATCCTATTGTATCATGCTCTTGCTACTTGCTTCAACACATAAAGAGCTTTCTTCAGCTTACACACTTTCTGTTCTTGGTCTTCTATCTCATAGCCAGGAGGTTGTTCAACATACACCTCCTCTTTTAACAATCTATTCAATAATGTTGACTTCACATCCATTTGATAAAATTTCCACTTTTTTTGTGCTGCTATGGACAAAAATGTCCGCACTGTCTCCATCCTTACAACCGGTGCAAAGGTTTCCTCATAGTCTCTTCCTTGTTGTTGCTTGTAGCCTTTGACAACTAGCCTTGCTTTGTGCCTTTATATCTTGCCATCAATTTTTCTCTTGGTCTTATACACCCATTTCACTCCAATAAATTATTTTCCTTGTGGGAGATCCACTAACTGTCATGTGTCATTATTTTCTATTGCTCCTATCTGTTCATTAATTGCTTCAATCCACTTCTCTTCTTTTGTTGCATATTCAAAATGGATTGGGTCATCAACATGATAAGAAAAAGAAAATAAATAATTCAGACCAGCACTACTATTTAATTCTTCTTTCTCATAAATTTCACTTAAATTTCTAAGTTTTGGTCTTCTTGTATTTTCTGAAGATGTGATTGGAGTTGCACTTGAACTCGAGGGAATTGTTGATCCTTGTGGTGTGCTTGGAAATTCACTTGCTTGGTTCTACACTGATGTTTTGTTGCTTGCTTGTAGTGTGTTCTATTGAGCTTGTATAGGTGGAGGAGGAGCCACCATTGAGCAATTATTTTTTACAATCAATTCCTCTTTGTCTTCATGTGAAATACATGTCTTCACATTCACTGTGTTCTCTAGACTTCCATCCCAAGCTTCTTCTTCTATAAATTGCATATCTCTGTTGATTATTACCTTCTTGGTTGATGGATTATAGAGCTTGTAAGCCTTGGATTCATCACAATATCCAAAGAATATACACTTCTCCACCTTGCTGTCCAACTTCTTCCTTAACTGATCTGGGACATGTGCATATGCCACACATCCAAACACTATTATGTGAGTGACAGCTTTCTTTGTTCCACTCCATGCTTCTTTTGGTATTCTGTTCATAACAACTTTGGTTGGACATCTATTTAAAATATAAGATGCACAATTGAGAAATTCTATCCAATACTCATTTGGAAAATGATTTTCCTTCAACATACTTTTTACCATGTCCATTATCGTCATATTCTTTCTTTTTGCTACACCATTTTGATGAGGTGTATACATTGTGGTAAACTTCTTGTGTATTCCATGTTCCCTACAGAAACACAAGAAGTCTTTGGAGATATATTCTCCACCTCTGTTAGTTCTAAACACTTTTATGTAGTGTCCACTTTTCTTCTCAACAAGAGCTTTGAAGTGGTAGAATTGTTCAAACGCTTCACTTTTATGTTTAAAAAAATACACCCATGTATTCCTTGTGTGATCATATATAAATGTAAAAACATAATGAATGCCAACTAATGATGGCGTTTGCATTGGTCCACACAAATCCGAGTGGAAAATCTCTAAGGGTGCCTTTGCCCTTATACTCTTTCCTGCTTGAAATGATTCTCTGTGTTGTCTTCCCAAGGTGCAGCCTTCACATAGGTTGTATGGTTTCTCTATGAGTGGTAATCCCTTTACCATGCCTTTTCTATGCAACAAATTCAAACCTCCGAAATTAAGATTTCCAAATTTCAAATGCCATAACGAGTTCTCATATTTTACTTCCTCTTGAAAGACTTCTTGTGTTACAATTGCTACAACACCTCCCTTCAAGTCCGATCTGACCTTAATATAGGAAACATGCTATTGATTTTCATATGAAATTTTGCAATGACCTATCTACTTGGAGATATATCCATGATTATGCACACATCATTCTTAAAAAACATATTGTAGCCCTTATTCACGAGATGTCCAATTCTTAGAAGGTTAAATTTCAAGCCAGCTACATAATAGACATCTGGCACAAACTTATTCTCTCCCTTCTTTGTCAGTATTTTTACTCTTCCTTTCCCCATGACAAAGACCTTGCTATCAATCCCCGGTGTCTCTTCAAATTTTACACTCTCATCCAGATTGGCAAACATTGCTATGTTTCCTGTCATATGTTTACTACAATGTGAATCTAAGAACCATACATCTTCTTGTCTTTCTTGTGTTACATTACAAATTAAAAGCACATTTCCCTGGTTCTGATTTTCTTTTGTAAAATTTACACTAGGTTTGTTACCCATGTCATTTTTCTTCTTTCTACATTCATTTTCATAATGCCCATACGTTTTGCAATAATGAAATTGGACTTGAGATTTATCATACTTTTTTCCTTGTGCTTGATTTTTTTTTTAGCCTTCGCTTTGATTCTGGTTGCTGCCCCTTCTACTTATGCTTGCAGGGTTGCTTCTTCCACCTCTGTGTGGGCTTCTTCCTCTTCCTCGGTAGTTTGATATTCCTTGACCAAAAGACATATGTGTCTTGAATACATTCTCAAATGAGGATTTAGTTGCTATGCTCAGTCTATTATCATGATACATTAGTGATGCATGAAGCTCATCCACTGAAAATTGTGAGAGATCCTTTGTCTCTTCTATGGCCACTACTATGGAATCAAACCTTGACGGTAAGATTCTTAGGATTTTCTCCACTATTCTCCTTTCTTCAAGTGTCTCTCCATGAGAGATGATCTGGGTAACTAACCCAATCACATGTGTGAAGAATGAGTTTATGTTATCAGACACATTCATACAAAGAGTTTCAAAATATTTTCTCAGAATTTGAAATTACACGAGTTTTTATACAAAATGGCTAAATCCTAAGTGTTTAAAGCAATTCAATGTGGTATCGTATGCTTAAGAGAAAAATTGTCCTCAACTCTATTTGGTTGCTCATACACAAAAACACGTACATAGAACACAAAATGGCCAATGTGATGTTTTATTAGTTTCGCTTGCGAAACCTCATCGCATCCAGCGCTTCATTACAGATCGCAGATCGGTGATTTTAACATTTACCATATGCGCTTACAGGTAAAATCAAAACTTTGCAATGTGTGATGTGACGTGACACCTATCGCATCGAAAAATAAATAATTTAACTTGTGGGCACTTAATCCACTAACTCTTGAGCTTTGCGGGTGCCAATATGCTCTATCCTCTTGAGCTTGACACGCGCCCCCTTTATGATCACATTGCAAGAAAAATAAGATAACTTGCAGGTAGCATAATATTAAAACTTGAAACTTGCGAAGTGTGCGGCTGTAGATGGCTAAAATAGTTAAAACAGAAAATTGTGAAGTGCGGGTGGCATTAAAGGTAAGTGGGAAATCTTGGGAAGTGCAGTGAGGTTTGTGGGTCCCACCAAATCGCATCGACAAAATTTTAACTTCGGCGAAAACGTTAAGAGTTACAACTTAAAAGTTGTGGGCTATGATCTACAAAGAGATAAACTGTGGGCGGTGTGATAAGCTGATAAAACAAAATAACAAAGGTTTGTGGCGAATCACAATGTGGTAAGGTTTAGTGGTGGTTCCTGCCGATTTCACATCGACGGGGAAACAACTTATGCGAAGGGATTAAGAGTTATAATAATAAATTTGTGGGCGCGAAGTTGTGGGCAATGGTAAGTAAATGTGGCAGGTAAGAAATAAAACACAAAGTGTGTGGCTTGGGTACTCTGTTTGATTTTTTGCGTGGATTTCATGAAAACACCTTCGAGTTTGAAACCTGAGGCTTGTCATTCTGTGCACAAAAAATTCAAGTGTGGGCTGCTGCCACATTTATTCATGGTGGTGGTTGGGATTAATTCCAACAGAATCACTAGATGAGGGGGCAAATGATGAGATAAATCAAAGTAACGAGAATAAGGAGCATCTTGATTGTTGATTCAGGCCATGATAGTGAGAAAGATCCTATGCGAAGAAATCAAAATACCTTCAAAGATGTACCTTCTAAATTTTTTTTTTTTTGGCCAACCATATCACCCAAAAAGAGAAGAATGAGAGGGGGTTAAATTTTTGATGCATCTTCAACCAAGAATGAATACACTAGATGATTCCAAGAGGCTACCAACTGTGATCGTGCAAAAAATGAATAAATAGAGACCAAATATCTAGGACAATAGGGAAATGGAGGAAAATACGAGAGACAGATTCAAGAGAACTACGATAGAAGATACAAATACTCGATCCTTGAAAACCCCGCTTAGCTAGGTTGTCATAGATAAGGATCTGGTTCTTCCAAGTGAGCCACAGAAAGAGAATGATTTTAATGGGAATGTTGTGCCTCCAGAATGTCATAAGAAAAATTTAATCATCTTCTGATGAGATAATGGAAATAATACTATTATAATGGTTCGCCACTACTATGGAATCGCCCTTCATTCTGCCACTCCAAACAAATTTTTCCCTGAAAGGTTGGAGGAAAAAAAAGGCCCCTTTCAAATAGTTTTCCACAGTGTTCCAATCCCCAGAATAATGATCAGGTAGACCCAGTTGAGCAAAAAATTTCCAAACCTGGCACCCTTGTTTCCAATGAGAGATGAATTGGCTAAGGAAGAAAGGGCCTTTTTTCGCTAAGGCATGCCTATACTGGAGAGGAAAATAAAAATCAGGAGAGAGTCCCCTAATGCATTCAACAAACATCATGATATTCTGTATGTTCCAAAAGTGCCACATGAGTGTGTAGGAGAGGAGGTCGGAAATGCCTCTAAATCCATAACAAATATAAGACCCCCCTCTCAAGAGAAAAAATCCAAGATCTGAGAAGTTGTTGTAGATGAAGTTGAAGATTGTAATTTTTCTGGAAGAGAGTGGGCCAAAGTCCAAGCCCAATGATTTCCTGCCAGAAGTAATTGATGAGAAGAGAATAGGAGAAAGTCCTAATAACCAACAACCCCTATACACCAACCCGCTTTGGAATTGTATTTCGATCCAAACTGCAAAGGCTGAATTTATTGGTACCATGTGCTCCATACCAAAGGAATTTAAAGGAAATATCCTGAATTCTTGAAATGGTGAGGGAGGGAAGAAAAAAACATGTGCCCAATAGACACAAAGTTGTTGGAGCACAACTTTTATGAGGATAAACCAACTACCCAATGAAATCCACCAGTCTAACCAAGAGTCCAACCTTTCCATAAATTTCTTGATGAGCCAAATCGAGTCTTGGTTGCAGTATCCACAAGGCTTCAAACGGAAGCACAAGTAAGTAAAGCCACCCAAGAGGGAAACCTGAACAAGAAAGAAAATACCTGTGATGATCTAGAGATCCATATGATTCTCAATGTTTGAGATGAGAAGAGATTTATGTCCATTGATCAATAAGACAGATGATGCCCCATACGTGAGAAAAGCATAGTGCATAGTAGACCACTAGGAGCACGAGATGATGCCAAACAAAAAAATATCATCAACAAAAAAAGAGTGTGTCATGGAAACGACCCTAGAGATGTTAATCTGAGCAAACAATTCTATTTTGTGCATGTCCTTAATCATCAAACTGAGCCCATCTATGATAAGGGTGAAAATCAGGGGCAAGAGGGAGAAACGCTGGCGAAGGCCCCGTCCTGCACGGAAAAATTTCTAAGGCAAACCATTAATGATGACATAAAACCACACCAGAGCAGTTCAGGCTAGAATCGAGATAAAAGTTTGAGAAGACAGTCCAAACTTATGGAGCACCAACCTAATGTATGCTAAGTCAACACAATTTTATGCTTTGTGTAGATCAACTTTCATGATAATAGCCCCCAATTTTCGAGTGTGAACTGAATGAATGAAGACATTCCTACGTCATTGAAATTGCATCATGAATGAGAAGATTAGGGAGGAACCTGTATTGTTCTTGGGAAATATGTGCAAAGCATGGGCCAGAAATGCGGTGAGCAATGACTTTTGAAATAATTTTATAAATCACATTGCACAATGAGATGGGACTGAAGTACTAGAAATATTTTGCACTAGATGATTTAGGAATGAGAACAATGAATGTGGACTTGATGTCACCAGAAATTCTGTCGATAGTATAGACTCCATGACAACACTCAGAATATTATCTGCCATAAGATCAAAAAAATGGAGGTATAATTCTGCCAGACAACCATCCGGGCCAAGGAATTTGAAAACGATTTTAGGACATCAAGAATCTCAAACTTGGTGATAGGTTTTCCCAAAAATTCATTGGCTTCATCATCGAACATGCGGGTTATTTATCAAGGGCCAAAAATTGATCGTGGATTTGTAATCAAGACTATATGAAAGTGTGCCTTCGCAACGCATTTCGAGAAAAAGAAGCAGAGACCTTTGGGAAGGAGATGTACCTAAAATCACATTGTAATTCAAATTCATGATTATGGTAATCAGAATCTTCACTTTAATGTAATCTATAATAACAAGCAATAAATTATCAATTCATGATTATGATACTGGGAATCTGTACTTTAATATAATCTATAATTTCAAACGATAAATTATGAGATCAATGAGGACTATGCCTACATTTTCAAATTTATTTTTTAACCTATTCTTTCAAGTTGTTATATTTATAAAAAGGATATTTTAAGCATATTGATCTATTAGTTTAATTCTATAACACATGTTTTTCTTTTATAAAATGAATAGTAACAGTGTTAATTAGAGAATGTGATTACTCTAATTTTTTCTTTGTATTGTTTTTTGTGTTTAATTAGAGAATGGCACTATTAAAATTTCTTTATATATATATATATATATATATATATATATCATTTCCAAATTATTCACCAAAAAATGTGACAAATAGGTAACCAAAAAAAAAAAAACTACAACTAAGTAAATTATCTAATATCTATGTTAATCTCTAAGTTAATCAATCATTAAAATTTATTAAAAAATCTTAAGGTTAAATGTTCAATTCAAATTTAAGGTTTCACAATTGTGTTAAATGTTCAATTTTATTTTATTTTTTTCACCCCATAAAGTATGTTCAAAATGGAAAAAAATGTTCTTTAAAACGGAAAATTCCAGGCCGCATGGGAAGACATTTCCCACAAGTAGGTTTCCAACCATGACAAATACAATCTTAAGCTGGCCCATTGAAATAACACATATTAATGCGTCGTTTTAAAACTAAAACTTTAAAGAAAAGTGCAATTACAATCAATTTATAAGATTCTAACAAAGTACAATGACAATCTATTTATAAGATTTCTAATACCATATAATCTATTATCAGGATCTAGGATTTATTATTACAATTTTGTTTTTATATATTTATTTATTTTATTTTTTATTAGATGATCCAAAAATAAATATTATTATAGGTTATAAAGTTTGAATGAAATAATTATTAATTTAAGATATTAAATTAATAATGATTATTCTATAATATTTAATAAATATTTGAGATACTTAGAAATAGAATTTTGTTATTAAAAATAGGTCTCTAGAATAGAGTCGTTTCCTACGCTCTAAGTTAGGAGTAAAGTTAGTAGAATAGTTAGAAGGTCATTTAATGTAAGTGGACACTTGTTATTTAATAAGTGATCCATAATTAGTGGAAGTTAGGACATTGAGCTTATAAATAGCTCATTGCAAGAGTGTTTTTGTTGTTCGGGTGGAAACTCTTGCATAATTCCAATGTAATTGTTTTTATAATTAATAAAATTATGTGTCTGAGGACACTTCGGCCATTATTGTGGTATCAGAGCTATGGTAATGTTGCAGTGGATATGCGGAGGAGGATTTTAGCTCTACTAGTTCTTGGAAAACTCAACTCCATTGAATCGATCAGCCAATGATTGGTATGGAATTTGTCAAGTTTTTTGTTTAAAAGAACATAAAATTTCATTATTGATTTTAGATTTGTAAATTCTACAATCAATTTTATTAAAATTTTGCAAAACTATTTGACTGTCTCACCTAAAGAAGACATCGATAGAAAATTGTTGCGATTGTATATATATATATATATATATATATATATATATATATATATATATATATATATATATATATATATATATATATATATATATATATATATATATATATATATATATACCTTCTGCATTGTGTTTTCTGGAGAGGTTTAAACCAAGCGGTTTGAACTGCTGTGGCAAAGTATGCGTGCATTAGAGTGTGAAGTGGAGCTGAACAACGTAGAGGCCTTCATGTATTTCAGTCTATAAACAAAATCTGCAGATCCAATTTTAGTCTTCTTGAGTCTTGATTTGGTTTCTAGCAAGTTTAAATTTCATAAATTTGGTTTCTTTCCGAGATGGTGCGCACATGATCCGATGGCATATCACTACCATAAGGAGCCCACACAGAAACTGAAATAAATCAGTGTATTGGTAGAGAAGCGTTGAACCAGCGTATTCGAATTGAATTGGTAGAGCAGCATTGAACGCAATGTATTCGATTTTATTTTATGCAGGAAGAAGCGTTGCACACAACATTTAAATGAATTGAAGCAGCGTTTAAACGCTGAACGTTGAATTGAAGCAGCTTTTTTAAATGAATTGAAACAATGTTTTTAATGAATTGAAGAAGCGTTTGACAGCATTTGACAATTGGAACAACATTTCTGCCAGCCAACATAAGCAACGTTTTAAATAAATTGAAGAAGCTTATTTTTAAATGAATTGAAGAAGCGTTTGACAGCGTTTGACAATTGGAACAAAATTTCTACCAGCCAGCATAAGCAGCGTTTCTGCCAACCAGCATAAGAAGCATAAGCAACATTGAATTTTTCGACCGATCACGGTATATTTTTACTTGAATGCCATCATTTGGAAATGTGATTGAAATTATTTGAAATAATTCCATTACTTGAACTGCAAATACCTGTGGGAGATTATTTTCATATTACAATTATTTGAAAGAATGCCAGTTTTGAAGAATGCCTTTATTTGAAATCTAAAAGAAATTAAAAGTGGACATTTAAAAGGTTCTTGTAGAGGAGCGATAAGGCATATCTTTTATGTAATGTTTTTTTGTTGGAGTAATAAGGGTATTGTAATATTTATTGGAGTAATAAGGGTATTGTAATATTTATAGATTAATAAGGTTATTTGTAAATTTTTTGGAGTAATAAGGATATTTTTGCTTTGAAATTTGTTTCTGGAGTGATATTGTAACTCAAAGTAATTTTACTTTGAGGGCGGTTAACTTTTTTTTTACCAGATTGTGCAAGAGCATCATTGTAAAAGTCAAATTTTGAAAGTTACCTTGTAAATATTTGAGAAACTGACTAGATCCAAGTGCAAAGATTAGTCATTTTTCTCCTATTTCAACGACTATTCGAGGGTCAAGGCCAAGCCCCGATAGATCATTTTTTTGCATCATGTGTCGTTTTTTGTGTTGCCTATGTTGTGGTGTGACGAGTTGCTCAATTTTTTGTGCTTGATTCTTTTGGTGCACTGCTTCAACACTCTAATGTCGAAATTAATTAATCTCTTCTGTGAAACTAATAATCTAGAAGGAGTGAAATCCTATAAGACATGGCGACGTCTAATTGAAAGCACTCTTATTTTTAATGAATTATGGCATGGCATTTGTGATGGCAACATTAAGCCAAATAAATCAACCGATCCAGATTCACTTGCAAAATGGGAAATAACAGATGCCAAGGCATTAGCTCTTATAAAAGCTTAAGTTACTAATGCAATGTACATACACATTGAGAATTCTTCAAATGGATGGGCTGCTTTACATTCAAAGATCTCTTTGATACACAACCTGAATCAAAGAAGGTTGATATTCAATTAGAATTTCTTCAACAGAAATTAACTGAAGGTGGTGATGTCCTTGAGTACATTTCACGACTTAAAAAAATTAAGCAAGAAATCATCAATGCTGGTTTTAAAGCTGTTGATGATAGTTTCTTAACTACAATTTTAATTGCTGGATTGCCATCATCATATACTCATTTCTTCGAAGCTTTTCAAGTCACTGGCAAGTTAGAGAAGATCAAATTTGATGAAATGAGTGACATGTTAGCACAACATGATAAAAACTTGGGGAAGAAGAAGCAGATTGGGGAAGATGTCTTCCTCACCGAAGCCAGTTCCAGCAACTCCTTAGTTGACAATTCCAGAAACAAAGGAAGAGGTGATTTTAATCAAAATCAAGCAGCACAGGGTCATGGTTGTAGTCAACACAGAGGAAACAACTCCAATAGAGGCTCCAATTCAAGCAGAAACAATTTTCAAGGCAGAGGGAACAATCAAAACAAAATATATTAGCAAGGCACAGGACAAAGTCCAGGGAGAGGACAATCTCAAAACATAGGACTAACCAGAGGTTGAGGACAGTCTCAAGGCAGAGGACAATCTCAAGGAAGAGGCACCGATTTGAGTCAAATTGTTTGCAGGCGATGTAACAGAGTCGGTCATTATGCAGAAGATTATAGAACTTCTATTGAGAAAATTTCTAAGTTTCATCCAAACTCAGCTTAGTTTGCAAATGATGAAGATGATCCTTATAGTTTCAAATATGTTTTCACAAACAAAGAAGCAACAACTTTACAAGTTTCAAGCTTTCTCCGTAGTGATTATGAAGATGCATGGATTCTTGATACATGCACAACTCAACACATTAAATTTCGACATGACTTCTTCTGGAGTTTCAAAGAATTTCATCCGAATTCAATCTATTTTGCTGACAAAACCAAACATACTCCTTCAAGCAAAGGTGTAGTTAAAATTTTTTTACTAGGCATCAAAGAAAGAATGATTTCTAATGTATGGTATCCCCCAACATTCAAGCAAAATTTGTTGTCCTTAGTCACAATTCGTCAAGCAGGGCATACAGTGATTATGGAAGATGGCTCAGTTAAAATCAACTCAGTCAAACAAAACATGCAAATAGTAATGACAGGTTATGAAGATGGAAAACTGTTAAGGATGAAAGGGACAGTTATTCCAAGACATTCTGAGTTTGCAGGCGTAGCAAGTACAAATATTTCACCAATCAGATTATGGCATGTCAGATATGGCCATCTCAACTTTGAAAGTCTATCTCAGTTACAAAAATAGGGCATGGTTAAAGGGCTTCTAACCTTCAAAAAGGAAAATGCAAAGTGTGAATCTTGCATTTTTGGAAAGCAACATAGAGAGAATTTTCCCTCCAGTTCGTGGCGAGCAGTTAGACATTTGCAGTTGGTTCACAGTGATATTTGTGGACCCTTCCCAAATTCACTTGGAAGTTGCAGATATTTTTTACTTTTTATTGACGATTTTAGTAGGATGACATGGGTTTATTTCTTGAAGCAAAAGTCAGAAGCATTTGAAAAGTTCCAAACTTTTCATAAGCTTATTGAAAATGAAGTAAAGGAGAAGATTGGCAATCTTCGAACTAACAACGGCGGAGAATTCACTTCAAATGAATTCAAAAAGAATTGCATGGAAAATGGAATCAAACGACGTCTTACCAATGTCTACACTTCGCAGCAAAATGGGGTAGTAGAACGAATGAATCATACATTGTTAGGAATGGCACGATCTATGTTAACTTTCAAAACGTTAAGTCCTTCATATTGGGCTGAAGCAGTTCATACCATTTTCTATTTGAGAAACAGATCATCCACATCTTCTTTAGATGGAACCACACCCTATGAAGCATGGTTTGGATTCAAACCACGGGCTAAGCATCTCAGAGTTTTCGGATCTATTTTTTATGCCTTAGTTCCTATGGAAAAATGAACTAAGCTTGTTGCACGAAGCTTAAAGTGCACAATGATCGGGTATTCTGATGAGAATAAAGGGTACTGATTTTTGTCAAATGGGAAATTTATTGTAAGCAGGGATGTGATAGTTGATGACAATGAGAGTAAGAGTACTGAAGAAGTTGAAAGTCTTCTTCAAAATTTAGAAACAAAAAGTGATAGAAGACATGGAAATTTACAAAGTCAACCAAATTCATCAAGTTGGTATGAACTTGAATTTCCTTCATCTGACGATGATTCATCAGTGCCATCCAGGTCTTCTAGAAGTTCATCCAACTCTCCTAGCAGCAGTAGTTCTTCTGGAAATGCTTATCTGCCACCAGAACCTGCGGTTGCTCAAGCCTGAACCAGTCAACATCAATTGCCGAAATGGGCAATTCAACTATTGAAAAATGTAAGGCCTAATGAACAAAATAAAACAGGAACAAGGAGATCGAAACAAAATGAAGGAAATTTTTCTTTGATAGCAAATGATTTTGCTGAACCTTCTTTTCAAAAGGCAGTAAAACATAAAGCCTGGCAATAAGAAATGGTTGATGAATATCAGGAAGTTTAGGACGAAATCACTTGGCAGCTTGTTGATTGTCCTCAGCATGTTAAACCTATTGAATGGAAATGGGTTTATCGAATTAAGTACAAGCAAAATGGTGATATTGACAAGTATAAATCAAGAATTGTTGCTAAAGGTTTTGTGCAGCAGGAAGGGATAGATTATGAGGAAACTTTTTCTCCTACAGCTAAATGGAACACAATCCGCCTCACACTTGCCTTAGCAGCTCAAAAATGGTGGAAAGTTCATCAAATGGATGTAAAAAGTGCTTTTCTCAATGGAGATTTACAGGAAGAAGTGTACATGACACAACCACCAGGTTTTTAAGTTGAAGGATAAGAACATAAATTCTGCAAACTGATAAAGGCTTTATATGGGTTAAAACAAGCTCCCCAAGCTTGGTATGCCAAAATGGATGAATACCTTCACAAAGTGTAATATTCCTAATTAGCGATAGCTAATTGGAATATTCGATTTTGTCAGTTTTCCATCTATAGTTTGTAAATAAATAAATAAAGTGAGTGAAGAGGGTCTAACTCACTTAGGTGAAATAAGATATCCACCTAGTAGCACAACGTTGCGACTTAAGTGGGAGTCAAGGGGGGCCTAACATCACGTAGAGGAGGAGGGCCTATGTACACAATAGTTTTCCAACAGCTGGGACGCAGTTCATAGAGCAGCCATTTCCTATCTTTTCTGACAGTGTTTTCTTACATGCTTTGGGCAAGATCGCTTCTTGTACTTCATTACATTTCTTAGATTTAATAAAATGGCTCAACATTTCTTATCTATGTTTTCTAATTGAGTTGTCATAGTTGCTGTAGTTGCTGTATTCTCTTTCTATTATATGTCTATTGTTGTTTTTGAGCATTCTAGTTCTATACCACTTGGTGCGTTTATCTTTCACTCTTAGACAGAGTCTGGAAAGGGCCAGGTAGCCTCCAGTTCTCTTCCTCTTTTTAGAGGTGAAATATCCGGTAAATTCTCTCCTAGTCTATCTCTGGTTGGAGTTTTGCCGTGTTTTAGTGATATCCCTAGAACGGGATATGACAGTGGTATCAGAGCATAGTTCTGGCTTAGCTTGTGGTCTATGATATCAAGAAAGAGACCATACAGAGGCAGGAAGTATAGAGACCGTGAGCGTAGGTTGGAGACCACCTACGAAGAGGAAGACTGTGCCCGGCTAGAGGATGCAGATCAGGAGAGAGAGCCTATGATGGACACAGATCGTGTGGAGCTTGTAGTAGATTTAAGAGAGAAAGAGTCGATGGCAGATGACACAGAGGCCAAACAGTTTGGAGAGGCACTCCTCAAGTCTGTGCAGGATTTAGCTAGACAGATTGAGGTGATGGGATAGAGGTTCACAGCGGTGGAGGCTAGACAGCATGAGACTCCACGGGTTTTCAAGGTCGGAGAGGGATCAGGTACATCCCACCAATTTCCGGAGCAGGGTGTTGCTCAGCGTGATATTCCTCATTCGACGGCTTCTTGTGAACCTACCCTCTCTACCATGCCCACTTTCTTGGGAGCAGATATAGGGGCAGGAGCCCAGCAGGAGGTAAAGCCTCGACACTTAGATGAGTATTTTGCAGAGTATCAGTCCTACGGGCAGGATTTCAAGGATGCTCTCACATTTAGAGACTTTGTGCAGCTCCAGCGGGACAGTAGACCCCGCGACCATCACAGAGGGCGTTGTTATTATCATGATGGAGATTCCCACCGTGCCTCTAGTAGATTTCATTTGCCTATGATTGATGGATCATCAAACAGTTCGACAAAGTCTTGGGTGGAGAAGCTGGATATCTATTTCCAAATTAACCAGATGTCGGAGACGGAGGCCATCAAGGTGGCGACACTACATTTGGATGGTGAGACCCAGGACTGGTGGTTCCATGGGATAGTTACACTCGGACACTCTACAGTGACGACATATACCGATTTTACCAGGAGGTTGATGGAGTGTTTTGATCGGAGAGAACCGAAACAACATTTTGTTGAGCTGACGAAGCTCAAGCAGACAGGGATCCCAAAGACATACATCGTAGATTTCTTGAGGGTATTGGTGATGGTGCCGGATCTATCCGCAACAAGGATGATCTATATGTTTGTGGAGGGATTGGCAGAGCCACTTCGAGGTCTAGTCAGATCTACCTGACCAACTACACTCCAGGATGATTTCAACAGGACCAGGGACTTACAAGATGCATTTCCTAGGATGCGGACACCTTACCCCCAGAGACAGGGCTTCCATCCCAAGGGGAAGGATGTGAGGGTTCCTCCTCCAAAGGGGAATCTGGGACGGGCACAGGTAGATGATGATGCCAAGAGGGAGTTGAGGAAGAAGTGGTTGTGCTTCACGTGTCAGGAGTTGTGGGCACCAAGGCATAGGTGTGCTACTAGCAAAGCACACTTCATTGAGGTCTTCTCTGATGATAGTGGGGAAGAGGATGAGGAGGATGATGAGGAGGAGGTAGGAGATAGTCAGACGGCCCAGGATCAGTTGCTGCCTCCACCTCCAGGGATAGGAGGTGCAACTTTTTCACCCACAAGAGGAGCCCTTGCAGCTTTGCTAGGAGTTCCTAAGTATTTGACATTGCGCGTATGAGGGACAGTACGTGGCCGGTGAGTATCAGTCTTGGTTGACAGTGGGGCAACCCACAACTTCATTGATGCATAGATGGTCGAGTGGAGGGGTATACCGACTGAGAGTTTTGATGAGTTTTCAGTCTTGGTCCCAAGAGCCCATATGATGCAGTGTGCCTAGCATGTTCCAGAGTTAGCAGTGATGATGGGTACTTACACTGTGACTGATCAATTTTTCATGGTCAACATACCAGATACCAATGTGGTACTGGGTGTTCAGTGGCTGATTACTCTGGGGAAGGTCACCATAGATTGGGAGGCCTTAGAGATGGAGTGGGATGACAAGAAGACCAGAAAGCATGAGAATATCCGCGGGATGCATACTTACCCACCTCAGACAGTTTCGGGACACCGGATGGAGGCAGACTTCTGGAAGGGAGATAGAGAGTGGGCGGTTGAGTTGCCGGCATCAGAGGCAGAGACCACCGGTCGAGCAGTTCATCGAGATATACAGGCCATCCTTGATATGCATGAGATAGTGTTTGGGGATATACCACCCAGACGACCACCAGATAGAGGGTTTGAGAATACCAACGAGCTTGAGCAGGGTATTCAGGCAGTGATCACTACACCCTATAGGCATCCCAAAGCCTATTGGGATGAGATCGAGTGGGCCATCCAGGAGTTATTGGCTCTTGGACACATCAGATCGAGCACGAGTCCGTTTGCTTCTTCTGTAGTGCTGGTGAAGAAGAAGGATGGAACCATGAGGATGTGCATTGACTACAGGGCCCTGAACAAGAAGACTTTGAAGAATAGGTACCCTATACCCAAGATCGATGAGCTGATGGATGACCTGAGAGGAGCTAAGTTCTTCTCAAAGATTGATTTGAGATCAAGGTACCACCAGATTCGCACGAGGGAACATGATATTCCCAAGACTACCTTCAGGTGTCATTATGGGCACTTTGAGTTTTTGGTTATGCCTTTTGGGGTGACCAATGCACCAGCCACCTTTCAGTCTTGCATGAACCATGTCTTCCGCAGTCATGTAAGGAAGTTTGTACTGGTTTTCTTCGATGACATACTCATATATAGCAGGACTTGGGAGGAGCATCTCCAACATATAGAGGCAATGCTACACATCTTGGAAGAGAAACAGTTCTATGTTAAGCTCTCCAAGTGTGAGTTTGGGATGATGGAGATGTTATATTTGGGCCAAATTATTGGAGTGGACGAAGTGAGGGTCCACGAGGAGAATATTAGAGTCATCAGAGATTGGCCAGAGCCGAAGAACGTGATGGAACTTCGAGGGTTCATTGGGATATGTACATATTACAGGAAGTTCGTCAAAGGATTCTCACAGATTGCTGCACCCCTTACAGATTTGACGAAGAAGGGGGCATTCAGTTAGTTAGATACAGCGCAACAAGCCTTTGATAGGCTCAAGGAGGTGATGAGTAGTTTCCTAGTGCTTGCATTACCGGATTTTACGCAACCATTTGTCTTGGAGTGTGATGCGTTGGGAGAGGGGATCGGCGCAGTATTGATGCAGGGGGGCACCCTATAGATTTTGAGAACCGGAAGCTCCTTCCGCGTGAGAGGTTGTATTCCATATACGACAAGGAGATGTTGGCCATCACACATGCTTTGGCCAAATTCCAGCAGTACTTGGTGGGGAACTGGTTCAGGGTGAGGACTGATCACAATAGCCTCAAGTTCTTTTTGGAGCAAAAGCAGGTATAGGAGAGGCAGTAGAAGTGGATCAGTAAGATCCAAGCATACGACTTTGACATTGAGAATGTCAAGGGTAATAATAACATGGTAGCAGATGCCCTTTCACGTAGACCAGCCACTTTATCTTTTATGAGCTTGGATGCGGATTGGAGGGCTCGACTTTTGGTTGAGTACTCCAAGGACAAGCTTGCGTGTGAGGTGCTGGATGGACAGGTGGTGGATGACAGGTACAGGGTGATTGATGAGATCATCTATTACCGAGATAAGATATTCTTGACTGAGGGGTCTCAGCTTAAGAAGAAGATACTCCAGGCATCACACGATTCTCCATTGGCAGGCCGTCAGGGGTTTACCAAAACCTACAGGGCCATTAGTGAGAGGTTCTCATGGAAGGGCCTCAAGGAAGATGTACTCCAGCACGTTAGGGAGTGCGATGTTTGTCAAAGGAATCAGGGGGAGATGAGCCATCCCGTAGGACTGTTGCAGACTCTTCCCATTCCGGAGGGGAAATGGGAGAGCATTTCGATGGAATTCATCACAGGGTTGCCCATGGTACAGGGCAAGGATTGCATCTTTGTCATCGTTGATCGACTGACAAAGTATGCACACTTTTTCGCCATATCCACACATTACACAGCAGCACAGGTGGGCAAGCTATTCTTCAGAGATTTTTTCAGGTTGCATGGTCTTCCTAAGATCATCATCAGTGACAGGGACAACTGTTTCATGGGTGGATTTTGGCAGGAGCTTTCATGACTAGTGGGGACACAGTTAGCATCGAGTACCAGTTACCACCCATAGACGGATGGACAGATGGAGATAGTTAACAAGTGGCTGGAGGGATACTTGCATTACTATGTCAGTGGGCAGCAGCGAGCATGGTTGAGATGGTTGCATTTGGGGGAGTACTGCTATAACACAACACATCACATTTCTATTGGTATGTCACCATTTTATGCTTTGTATGGGTACCATCCTTTATCTTTTGCTGATGTGATGTTCGGTGCTAGTAAGGCTCCTAGAGCCAAGATTTGGATCCAAGAGAGTCAGGACATCCTCCGAGCTCTCAAGGACAATATGGCTATAGCACAGAACCAACACAAGCTATATCTCGACATAGGTTGGGTGGAGAGACAGTTCGAGGTACGAGACTTGGTCTACCTACAGTTACAGCCATACCGACAGTCATCGCTGAAGCAGAAGGGGGTTGAGAAGCTCAACCCTCGCTTTTACGGGCCATACAGGGTGATACGCAGGATTGGGTAAGTTGCATATGAGTTGGAGATGCCCCAAGGCTGAAAGATCCATAACATTTTCCATGTATCATGCCTGAAGAAGGCACTGGGGCAGCAGGTGACGGTGACAGAGGAGCTACCACCTACGGATGATGAGGGGCACTTGGTGTTGTAGCCGGAGGCCATTATTAATACTAGGGAGAGGCGGTTACAGAGCAGGACAGTCCGGGAATTCTTGGTGAGGTGGAAGAATTTTCCGGATGAGGATGCCACTTGGGAGAGTGAGAAGATTTTGCAGCATCCATCACTTTAGTTGCTTGAGGACAAGAAACATTTTGCCAGGGAAGATTGTAATATTCCTAATTAGTGACAGCTAATTTGAATATTATATTTTGTTATTTTTTCGTCTATAGTTTGTAAATAAATAAATAAAAAGTGAGTGAAGAGGGTCTAACTCACTTAGGTGAAATAAGATATCCACCTAGTAGCACAACGTTGCGACTTAAGTGGGAGTCAAGGGGGGCCTAACACCACGTAGAGGAGGAGGGCCTACGTATACTCTAGAAGTTTCTACCAGCTTCTACGCAGATAAGAATGAGGATGTGGAGGAGAGAGAGAGGCTACGTTGGGTTTTGGAGGGAAACCAATGCTATAAAAGATGGAGGAGCTTCCTCATTTCATTCATTCTGGAGTTGATGATTTTTGAGTGAGACGTTTGTCTTCTTGAGCACGCTAGTTGTTTAGCCTGTCTATAGCACTGTTTAGTGCATTGAGTGTCTCCGGTCAGAGATCTCGCCCTTAGCCCCGGGGGACTTCGAGTGTCTACTCGGGCAAGGTTGGTTTTTCTGTATTTTGTGAGTCATTTTATTGTTTGGGTTTGTTACGGAGCTGGATCTTATAGAGACTGCGCAGTCACTGGGAGAGAGGACGCAGTCCACTGTGGAGGAGATTCGGATTGGGGTTTCTGCAGGTGATTTCACCGATATTTAGAGCAAAGGGTCAGCCTTTGCCCCAGGAGACTTTTGGCGAATTTTGAGGCAGTATTGCAGCTGTTTCCATCTAGTCACTGTGCAGAGCCTTAGAGGCCAGCGTAATTCACTAGGGAGGCATTTTCTGGTGATTTCTGGGGTTGGCCATTGTTGGAATGGTTTTTGTATTTTGTCTGGATTTTTTAGGAGAGGAGGTTTTCCGATTTTCAGCTCATTCCGGCAAGGGGATCAGTCCCTAATCTTCAGTCAATTCCAGCAGTAGCAGCTACACGACAATTTTCCAGCAGCTAGGACACAGTTCATAGAGCAGCCATTTCCTGTCTTTTCTAAGAGTGTTTTCTTACTTGCTTTGGGCAAGATCGCTTCTTGTACTTCATTACATTTCTCAGATTTAATAAAATGGCTCAGCATTTCCTCTCTATGTTTTCTGGTTGAGTTGCCATAGTTTCCGTGTTGCCGTAGTTGCTGTATTCTCTTTCTATTATATGTCTATTGTTGTTTTTGAGAATTCTAGTTCTATACCACTTGGTGCATTTATCTTTCACTCTTAGACAGAGTCTGGAAAGGGCCAGGTAGCCTCCAGTTCTCATCCTCTTTTTAGAGGTGAAATATCCGGTAAATGCCCTCCCAGTCTAGCTCTGGTTGGAGTTTTTCCGTGTTTTAGAGATATCCCCGAAGTGGGATATTACACAAAGTTGGTTTTCATCACAATGAATCTGATGATACCTTGTATGTATGCCAACAAGTTAAAAACCTGGTGATTTTGATTATGTATGTCGATGATTTGATCATCACAGGCAACAATGATGATCACATTGCACAGGTGAAAAAGGAGTTACATGCAGGTTTTAAGATGATAGATTTGGGACTAATTCACTACTATCTTGGAGTTGAAGTATTCCAACATCCACATCAGATCTTCATTTCCTAGAGTAAATATGCAGCAGAAATTCTTCAACAATTTGGAATGCAATATTCTAAGCCTGTCCTTACCCCTATGGAACAAAACTTAAAACTTTCAAAATTTGAAGGGGGCGGGGGGGGGGGAAGGTGGATAGCACTACTTACAGACAATTGATTGGCAGCTTGGTTTATTTGACAACCACTCGTCCTGATCTATCTTATGCAGTCAGTATTCTTTCACGTTTTATGCAGGACCCACTGGACAACCACTGGAATGAAGCTAAAAGAGTTCTTCGATATATCCTAGGAACAAAATATTTTGGTCTTCTTTACAAAAAGACTAAAAATTTTGTACTTGGTGGATTTTCAGATGCCGAATTTGATGGAAGTATTAATGACAAGGCATCAACCTCAGGTTACTCAATGAACATGGGGGCAGCCGCAGTTTCCTGGAGTTGCAAGAAGCAAGCTACAGTGGCCACTTCTTCAGCCGAAGCAGAGTACATTTCAGCATGGGAAGTAGCATGTGAAATTGTTTGGTTACGTCACGTTTTACAGGACTTGGGAATTCCTCCAGCAGAAGCTACTTCGTTATTCATCGACAATCAGTCAGCAATAAAGCTTGCCAAGAATCCAGTTTTTCATTCAAAGACAAAGCATGTGGACACCAAATATCATCATATCATATCACTCATTGCAAAGGACGTCATCAAGCCAGTGTATTGTCCTTCAGAAGATCAGACCTCTGACATTTTCAGGAAACCTCTTGGCAGAATAAAATTTACTAAGTTCAGGGATGAACTTGGTATCTGTTGTAATGTATCTTTGGATCATAGGGAGGGAATGTTAGATGATCAAAAAATAAATATTATCATAGGTTATAAAGTTTGAATAAAATAATTATTAATTTAAGATATTAAATTAATAATTATTATTCTAGAATATTTAATAAATATTTGAGATACTTAGAAATAGAATTTTGTTATTAAAAATAGGACTCTAGAATAGAGTTGTTTCCTAGGCTCTAAGTTAGGAGTAAAGTTAGTAGAATATTTAGAAGTCATTTAATGTAAGTGGACACTTGTTATTTAATAAGTGATCCATAATTAGTGGAAGTTAGGACATTGAGCTTATAAATAGCTCATTGCAAGAGTGTTTTTTTGGTTCGGGTGTAAACTCTTGCATAATTCCAATGTAATTGTTTTTCTGATTAATAAAATTACGTGTCTGAGGACACTTCGGCCATTATTTTTTTGATTGGAATTTAGATTTTTGTAATTATGAAATTTTAATTCGTAGTATTTTAAAAATGATTTTAGAATTGAAAATAAATAAATAGTGATTTAGTATTAGAAATAAATTTAACATTATTAAAAAAAGGCATTTTGATATCAATTGCTAATTCTCCAAATATTTGGTAATCAAAATAACATGAGCGAGGCCATATTGAATTAGAAATAAACATAAGCTTAGGGATTAAAAATACATTAGCTTAGTGATTAAAAACCCTTCTCACATCCCACATTTTATAACTTGACAACTATAACTTTATTTCTAAAAAAAATCGACAATTGTAAATTTATTTAAAAAAAAAATCTATAAGATTTCACCAAAAATTCCAGGAAAAACAAACCTTTTCCCACTGAAAATGTTGTAAGCATCAGCGGTAAGCCATAAAACATTCTTAAGATCATCATATTTTAACAACTAGGTCATAGCGTTGTTGTGAAATAAAACTTTCCAGTAAAATATGATTTACTAGTAATATATATTATGAGATCAACGACTATACATTCACCAACTCCATTAGGTTACAATTACCAAAAGTAGGTTAGATGTGCTTGAAAGCAGAAAACCTTGTTGGAATTTTACTCCTAATCACAACCATGAATGAGAAGCCGTAGCAACCCACAGTTCCATAAGTTTTGACAGCAGAGAAGGACAACCAGCAGATCCAAGATCTAAAGGCGTTTTCACACAATGCAACAAATAGAGTGCCCAAGCCTTTAACTTTGAATTTATTTCCATCTAGTGCATTGACTCGCCTTTTGTTTTTCCTGCAGCATGCAATCACAGGTCTTTTGTTTTACCATTCAAGCCATTCACCATATGCTAGTCATCCGACGATGCGATATTTGGCCGGACCTACCTTAACCTTACCGCATAGGCTAAAACTTTGTTTTGCACCTTATTTCCTTTGCATTACCTTTACTGCACTTACCTTTATTTAGTCGCACCACAAAGCACATTTCACATTGTTTATGACTTACCTTTCCGAAGCCACAAGCTAAGTTATTTGACATGCGATGCGATCATGCTACCAGACATTACATTCGCAACCGTTTATGTTTTCACATAAAGTGGCGCAACATATGTTATTTTTTTTGAGGTGCGATCATGCCATCGCACATCACGCCCGCAACCTTTTATGTTTACCCGTGTTTACGCTAGTTAAGAGTTAAGTTCGTTGATCTGTGATCTGCGATAAGGAGCCGGATGCGATGAGGGCTCATGGCTAGAAAAAATAATATTTTAGATCCACCAGTTTTATGTTTTGAACACATCTTTGCATGTTTTTGTGTATAAGCAGGATACGGTTTGTGTGTGGATTAAATGTAGAATTGAGTCTTTTGACGGCCAAGGACGATTAGTTGTTGAACATCATCCAACATTGAAAAACATTGATTAGATTTAGTTTTTACAGGCTTCAGACATTTTGATATAAGCATAATCTAATTTCATTGAGAGAGTGAGTTGAATAGAAAACAGAAGTTTTGTTCCTCTCCCACGATTTATTGCTGTTTGTTTGTGTATGACTGTTATTTTAATTTCCACATTATTTTTGAAGTCTCTTTGTTGTTGGGGGAAACACATTTCCTCTGTCTAATTGCATTCAGAGATTTCAACAAACCTGAAGCTCATTCACAAAAATAACAGATATCCAAGTATAGTTGTAGAACTAAATCTGAAGGAAAAATATAATTACCAAGAGTTTTTCAGAATTTTTATTCAAACCACAGACTGTATTATAAGATAAAAGACAATATATTTTGAAACATAACATAAATGACAATACATTTTCCAACATAGGGTTTGGTCAGCTATTAGCCAGAGTACATATAACCCAAAGCTTATTTTCTATAAATAACATAAAACGGAACTATTACTTTGAAAAACTTGAAAATTCGGCTCCTAGAACCTAGTGATAATGATACCATTGGAGGAATTTCGAGGTCTAAATTGGGCCTCCTAATAAAAATGTACAATTAAAATAAACTTTATAAGGACCGATAGGATTCAAGATGATGATGTCAACCATGGGGGATGATTCACAATTTTTTAAGTAAAAGGGGAAAAATAATGAAAAATAATAAAATAATAAAACTACATTTTCAACTCGTATTTGTAACTTATCTCCCAAAGTTTTTACTCGAATTGCAAGTGGGAGTACTCGTTGGATGCAAATTTTAATTCATCATCAAATAAGTACCCATGTTGCATACTTTTGATAGACTTTGCTACACGAAAAATGAGAAATACATGAAAAATGTGATTGCAATCACATTTTTTCATGTATTTATCATTTTTTGTGTAGTAGGGTCTATCGAAAGTATGGCACATGGGTACTCCTTTGATGAGAAATTACATTTTTCATCCAATGAGTACTCCCACTTGAAATTTGATTAAAAAAATTTGGTAGATAAGTTGACAATACGAGTTGAAAAAGTAGTTTTTCCTTTTTTCCTTCTAAAATATGATTTGTACTCAAATATTTTTTTATTATTTCCACTATTATTTTATAATTTCCTTAGGAGGCCCATTTTAGACTTCAAAATTCTCCTAATTAACATTTTTCCTTCAATCTCTTCCACTAGAGCCGATCTATGATGTATCGACCATGTCAATGTAAAACATAAGGAGTTGAACCATAACTCTTTCGAGACATGTCTGCGCAGGGTTGAATATGACACTCGTGAACCTTTGAAATTCAGCTGCCTATCACCATTTAGTGATTAAATAGCATGAGCCATCAGTCCCCAGAAAGTCAAAATTCACAGGAAATGAACGAAAGTTGCATTCTGGTCAAATAACCCTATCTTTTTGGGTTCGGTGAGTCAGTATAAGTGTACAAATAAGCCTATTTATTTGGTCTAGGTGATGTAGGTGTCATTGAATAACTCTAGTTTGTAGTTATCTAATTTGTATTAAAATATGTGGAGGTTTTATAGTGATTACACTGAATATGGGTAACTCAATTAATTTCTTAACTTAACTTATTAAGTTTTTTTTTTCTAAGTCTGGTAGTATTTTTCATTTTTTTTTCCATCTTTATTAATATGTCTAGATACATCATTTTGATTGAAGAATGGAATTGAACCTGTGATGAGTGCTATAACAGCCCACCTCATCACCGTTTAAACAAGATCCCACAAACAACTTACCTTATTAAGTTACCTTGTAATCTAATTAAGTTTTAAATATGTTTAGAAAATAATAGAAATTTTGACAAAATTTTATTAAAATCTAACTTAGAAATATGAATTAAAAAAATTTCAAAATTTTGAATATACCTAAATTTCCAAATACAAGATGCAAACACTCGCACTCTTCAAAAAAAAATTAGATTAAAAAAAAAAAAAACCCTGAAAATTTAGGCTATCATAAACAAATTTTCAACCTTTATGTTAAATTACTTTATTTCAAATTGAATAACCTATAAACAAACATATCATAGTATAGCATGAGATTCCAATCCAAACCTAGCAAAAATGGAAGATAACACACCGTCCAAGACCTACACGGCTTCACTAAAATATTGGTTTTATAGCAATAATAGATGTTCAGGTCTAGACACAAATCAAGTCAAGATTGTTTCTTAGACTAGAAAATACATCATTTCTTACGAATCTTTTATAAAAAGTTTTTCGTCGGTTCCTTTGGTTCCAGCTAAGGTTATGTCACTGGCCTTTTTTATTTATTTAAATAGGTTATTGATGTATTGATTGCTCTGTTCATATTTTAGATCAATTTTATTTGAAAATTTATTGAGCATTTCTTCAATTTTATAGATTTTGTAATTCTAAATGTTTTAAAAAGGATTGAAAGTGTTCATTTCAATATTCAAAATTTTATCTTTATTACAATGTTTTTTTTATTTTTTCTTTACCACACTACAACAGACTGTAAAAGCACGGAGCCACTGTAAAAGCACCAAGCCGCTTTAATGAACAACGAACTCGAAAAGATGTATTGAAATTATGAATCTGAGTTTTTATAGATTGTATAATTCAACTGTTTGAATAAATTTAAATAATTTTCAGAATACTTAATCCAATTTAATATTAAAAATCTATTTTTATTAAAATAATTATTTTTCCAGTTGTCTGGCTTACATTTCTAAATTCTGTATATTGAGTTGTATTAAAATGTATATTAAAGTTCCCTTTAATAAAACTTTACTTTGTAACTGTATTACAGTACGCGCTTTCTATGTAATACAACGACGGACTGGAAAACCACATATCCACTTTAATCAGCCGCTTTCCAGCCTCATGTGGTTTCTTAACGAGAATCGTGGTGCAGTTTTCTAACCAAACAATATCAGTCAAGTTATCATTGCTGGGACACCATCCATCATTTTGTACGAATCTTCAATGAAACTGTTTTTTCAATAGTCTAGCCAGGCGGTAGAATATTCTGTTCGACGTTATCGGAGAATGTCTTCAATTTTAGGGGTCTCCAGCCCTCAAAACGGCGACTACGTCTGTTTCCTCTGTTAGAGCGATGAGTGGACAGGATAAAAGTAGAGGGGCCCGATGGTACCCGTAGTTATTGTTACAGGGGGTGCAGTCTGCACGGTGGACGGCCACCTAGCAGACCTTGGAGACTGCATAAGGCTCGCTCACAAAGCTTGAATCCACGCCATTGCTGGTTTGAAATTTGAAATTGAATCTTTGATTCTCGAGTGACCCTTTTACTGACGATAAAACCACTTATATTCCACAGGTAATCTCCCTTCGGCCTTACCACCATCGAAAGTTGGAGAAATATATTGACACTCATTGCGTGCAGCTTTCGCGAGCGAAGAGGTACAAGATCAAGTCGGCGGCCACATTCTTACATAACCTATGCCAAGTTCGCTTCGCTCTCACAACTTCGGTGATATTTTCAAATTATCACTCTAATGATGGTCGTAGATTTATCCTTCCTTTAACAATCATTAATCATCGCATCCTCCTCTTCTATATCAAGAGACAGCTTAGACTCTGAAACATAAGCTTTTTTTGTGGCTTATTGCACATGTATCATGCACACAAATCCCACTGTGTGCGCTAAAGGGAGTTTTCCACTACATGACAGAGAAAAGAGCCGATGAAAGCCTTCCATTCAATCATCTGTTTTTAGATATGTGTCAGTGGTTTTTCCATTATTATGTCACATTTCTCGCCCTTGTTATAACTTATAGCTGAGCATGAGCATAATGTATTGATTTACAAAATTGGAAAATGAACCACATCTTCTAGGATGCATCCATACATCCCTTTCTAAAGTCGTGCTGATGCAACTTGGGAATGAAAAATAGAATAGGTATATGGGAATAACATCTAATGAGTTTAACGGCATCCTCGACAAGTCCGTTATATATATTTGGAATTGTCTCTCTGTTGTTCGAGGATTGAGATGTTATTAGTCCCTGCCTTCGGCAACAAGGGACTATAGCTATAGATGGGCCGAGCATTAAATTTCTTTAATGAACTTGTACATTCACCGTTTAACCAATGTTTCAGCAGAATTATTTGATTAAATAGTTCTTTATGCAAAGTTTTAACTAAATAGTTCTTTATGCAAAGTTTTAACTTAGACTTCTTATTGCAAATAAAAGTGTATGGTTTTATTAAAACTTGGATAATGGTTTCAAATCGTTTCAAATTTCACTTAAATTCTAATTTAATGCTAACTTGTACTTAGCATTACTTGGTAAAAATTTAATGTTTTGCTTCTCCACCCACCGCAAAACATATCCCATGCACAACGAGCTTATCCATGTAGTTCACAGCCTCGTGGAAAGTCGCATGTCATCACCTCCTTTGTGCTCAGCTTCATGGCAAGCCGCATGTCAGTAACTGATATGGTTAGAAACATCTTAAATCTGTTCATGCCCTCATAATTTTAGATGATGTAGATCATGTCAATCAGCTAGATACATTTTTGTCAATGGAGGCACTTCTCCAAAGAGTTCAATTTTGGTGACATCTCATGACAAGTACGTTCTCACAAGCCGAGGGATTGGGAGTCATTGGGAGCCATTAATTTATAAGCTGGCATGGCTAAATAGAGAAGACTCTATAAAGCCATTTTCCTTTCATTCCTTATTTCAGCGTCATTTAGACCGAGGATTTGAATATCTGGTCGGTGAGATCTTAATGGCATGTGATGGAGTGTCTTAATATTTGAAAGTATTTAAGAGCTACTTTTTTGTGGAGAAAATGACAAAGCTTACTTGAAGATCATATGGATAGATTTGAATTTTTTTTATGAGGACTATGATAAGAGTATAAAAATATGGAATGGAAATAGGCCAAAAGTACTTCTGGGATCTCAGAATTGAGAGAGCAATTTCTCGTGGAGGCAAGGAACTATAGCGATCGATGGGCCTTTATCGAGAATTAAATTTCTTTTACGAATCCGTACATTCACCGTTTAACTAATGTTTCAGCGAAATTATTTGATTAAATAGTTCTTTATGCAAAGTTTTAACTTGGACCTCTTATTGCAGATAAAAGTGTATGGTTTTATTGAAACTTTGGACAATGCTTTCAAGTAGTTTCAAATTTCACTTAAATTCTAATTTAATGCTAACTCATACTTATCATTACTTGGTAAAAATTTAATGTTTTGCTTCTCTGCCCACTGCAAAACATATCTCATGCAATTCACAACGATCTTATCCATGCATTTCACAGCTTCATGGCAAGCCGCATGTCAACAATAGAGATGGTTAAAAACATCTTAAATGTGTTCATGCCCTCATAATTTTAAATGATGTAGATCTTGTCAATCCACTAGATACATTTTTGTCAATGGAGGCACTTTGTCAAAGAGCTCAATTTTGGTGACATCTCATGACAATTATGTTCTCACAAGCTCAGGGACTGGGAGTCATTGGGAGCCATTAATTTATAGGCTGGCATGGCTAAATAGATAATACGTTGTAGAGCCATTTTTCTTTCATGCCTTATTTCGACGTCATTTAGACCGAGGATTTGAATATCTCATAGGTGAGTTTTTGATGGCATGTGATCGAGTGTCTTAATCTTTGAAAGTATTTAAGAGCTACTCTTTTGTGGAGAAAATGACAAAGCTTACTGGGAAGATCATATGGATAGATTTAAATTTTTTTATGAGAAGACTATGATAAGAGCAAAAAAATATCGAATAGAAGTAGGCCGAAAGTAATTTTGGGATCATAGAATTGAGAAAGTAGTTTCTCGGGGAGGTAAGGGACTATAGCGATCGATGGGCCTTTATCGAGCATTAAATTTCTTTAACGAACCCATACATTCACCGTTTAACCAATGTTTCAACATAATTATTTGATTAAATAGTTCTTTATGCAAAGTTTTAACTTTGACCTCTTATTGCACACAAAAGTGTATGATTTTAATAAAACTTAGGATAATGGTTTCAAGCCATTTCAAATTTCACTTAAATTCTAATTTAATGCTAACTTGTACTTATCATTACTTGGTAAAAATTTATTTTTTTGCTTCTCCACCCACTGCAAAAAATATCACATGCAGTTCACAACAAGCTTATTCATGCAGTTCACAGCTTCGTGGCAAGCCACATGTCGTCACCTCACTTGTGCTCAGCTTTGTGGCAAGCCGCATGTCAGAAATATAGATGGTTAGAAACATCTTAAATTTGTTCACGCCCTCATAATTTTAGATGATGTAGATCATGTCAATCAGCTAGATTCAATGGAGGCACTTCACCAAAGAGCTCAATTTTGGTGTCATGTCGTTAATAGTACGTTCTCACAAGCTCAGGGATTAGGAGTCATTGGGTGCCATTAATTTATAAGCTAGCATGGCTAAATAGAGAATACTCTATAGAGCCATTTTTCATTCATGCCTTATTTTAGCGTCATTTAGACCAAGGATTTGAATATCTGGTAGGTGAGTTGTTAATGGCATGTGATGGAGTGTCTTAATCTTTTAAAGTATTTAAGAGCTACTCTTTTGTGGAGAAAATGACAAAGCTTAGTGGGAAGATCATGTGGACAGATTTAATTTTTTTTATGAGAAGACTATGATAAGAGAATACAAATATGGAATGGAAATAGGCTGAAAATACTTTTGGGATCTCATAATTGAGAAAGCAGTTTCTTATGGAGGCAAGGAACTATAGTGATCGATGGCCCTTTATCGAGCATTAAATTTCTTTAACGAACACGTACATACACCGTTTAACCAATGTTTGAGAAGAATTAGTTGATTAAATAGTTCTTTATGGAAAGTTTTAACTTGGACCTCTTATTGTAGACAAAAGTGTATGCTTTTATTAAAACTTGGGATAATGATTTCAAGTCGTTTAAAATTTCATTTAAATTCTAATTTAATGCTAACTTGTACTTAGCATTACTTGGTAAAAAATTAATGTTTTTCTTCTCCACACACCGCAAAACATATCCCATGAAGTTCACAGCTTCATGGCAAGCCACATGTCGTCACCTCCCTCGTGCTCAGCTTCGTGGCAAGTCGCATGTCAGCAATAGAGATGGTTAGACACATCTTAAATCTGTTCATGACCTCATAATTTTAGATGATCTAGATCATTTCAATGAGCTAGATACATTTGTTTCAATGGAGGCACTTCGCCAAAGAGCTCAATTTTGGTGACATCTCGTGACAAGTACATTCTCACAAGCTCAGGGACTGGGAGTCATTGGAAGCGATTAATTTATAAGATGGCATGGCTAAATAGAGAATACTCTTCAGAGTCCTTTTTCTTTCATGCCTTATTTCAACATCATTTAGACTGAGGATTTGAATATCTGGTAGGTGAGTTGTTGATGGCATGTGACTGAGTGTCTTAATATTTGAAAGTATTTAAGAGCTATTCTTTTGTAGAGAACATGACAAAGCTTACTAGGAAGATCATATGGATAGATTTAATTTTTTTTATGATAAGACTATGATAAGAGAATAAAAATATGGAATGGAATAGGCCGAAAGTACTTTTGGGTTTTCAGAATTGAGAAAGAAGTTTCTCGTAGAGGCAAGGTACTATAGCGATCGATGGTCCTTTATCGAGCATTACATTTCTTTAACGAACCTGTAATTTCACCATTTAACAAATGTTTCAACATAATTATTTGATTAAATAGTTCTTCATGCAAAGTTTTAACTTGGACCTCTTATTTCACACAAAATTGAATGATTTTATTAAAACTTAGGATAATGGTTTAAGGTCGTTTCAAATTTCACATAAATTATAATTTAACGCTAACTTGTAGTTAGAATTACTTGGTAAAAATTTAATGTTTTGCTTCTCCACCCATCGCAAAACATATCCCATGCAGTTCATAGCAAGCTTATCCATGCAGTTCACAGCTTTGTCGCAAGCCCCATGTCATCACCTCCCTCATGCTCAGCTTTGTGGCAAGCCGCATGTCAGTAATTGATATGGTTAGAAACATCTTAAATCTGTTCATCCCCACATGATTTTAGATGATGCAGATCATGTCAATCAGCTATATACTTTTTTGTCAATGGAGGCACTTCGCCAAAGAGTTCAATTTTGGTGACATCTCGTGACAAGTAAGTTCTCAAAAGCTCAGGGATTGGGAGTCATTAGGAGCCATTAATTTATAAGCTAGCATGGCTAAACAAAGAATACTCTGTAGAGCCCTTTTTCTTTCATGCCTTTTTTCAACGTCATTTAGACCAAGGATTTGAATATCTGGTAGGTGAGCTGTTAATGGCATGTGATGGAGTATCTTAATATTTGAAAGTATTTAAGAGCTACTCTTTTGTGGAGAAAGTGAAAAAGGTTACTGGGAAGATCATATGGATAGATTTAAAAAAAATTATGAGAAGACTATGCTAAGAGCATAAAAATATGGAATGGAAATAGGCCGAAAGTACTTTTGGGATCTCAGAATTGAGAAAGCAGTTTTGCATGGAGGTGGACAGAGAAAATATGTTATGAATTCATGATCACCTTTGCGATTACATAAGAGACTTTTCCAGTCAAGAAAAGTCTCCAGGATTTTGAGAAAATAGGTGCAAAAAGGATGATCACTTTTGGTATTTAAGAAGAGATATTGCCAATAAAAATAACTCTTTAGGCTTATCTAGAAAAGCCTTCAGGCTTGTCACCTTAGTCTTTCACATCTATTCATGATTTTTCGCAGACGTACATGTGATCACTTAGATCATTCATCAATATAATTTATTGAAGAGAAACTTGTGTACTATGTTTTAATTCTTCATTGTTTGGTTTCCCCTAACAGTAGCAAGTAAGCTTCAATGTCATTAATGTTGAACAACAGCAGAAGATGAACCATCATGATACGGAAATTTTCATTACAAATTAATTGTAAACAATAGCTATAGCAGATAGCATTCTTAAAAATGTTTCTATGGAAGGGGCTAGGTAAGGATACATTGGTGTCCTTTTTTCATACACATCACTGATGCATGTGTTGTGTTTTTTATTTACAGTGTGGAGTACTCTACTATTCTATTGGAATTGCATATCCTATAGGCATATAGAGGAAGAATACCTTTTGATATTCCCAAAGAAGAACATTTTTGTTGAAGTATCAAGTGACCTGTTGGAAAATAGTGCCCCATTTTCAATAAGGGCCTCATGTAATACCTCCAGACAGCGGATGATTATTAGGTTCTTCTAGCCCATTTTGAGAGTGAAAATGGGGCCAAACTTATCTCTCATGTCTAGAACCACATATGTGAAGGGTTTCCTAGAAAATAAAACCTAAAAAAGGTTTCCAACCAAAGAAAAGGTTTCCAACCAGAGGCCACACCCTAGGCACTAGACATAGATGCTTCTTCAGAGGCCTACTCTTCAAAAATAAGATTGCTACTACCAAAGATTTTATTAACATCCTCACACCAAAAGCACCATGGTAGCTTACAACAACAACACCATGGTAGCTTCCATTGCAACTTGCAAACTCAAACCGCATTTCCTTAATCCCAGCTGCTTCATTCCCTACCTTGTAAATAATCTACACTTATAGCCCAGGCCATTGACCAAAATACCACCCTAAGATGAAGATGAAGATGAAGATGATTATACCCCAGGCCCTTCCTGACAACATACCACTAGGAGATCAAGGCAATGACGGCCCTCCGTCTGGAAATTACAGTCTCATGTTGATGCGCCCAACCCTTTTTGCCTACCATGATTGTACGAGCAACATGGAAAAATGACTTGGTAAAATGAGTTGCATGAAAATTTCCAACTATCCATGTACAAAGAGGAATGGAATTGAATTCAAGGGAGAACTAGCTGTTACGTTTCCACTCGTCGACACTGAACACCATATGCTATGACTTGGGAGTTGTGCTGCATTTTTATTATTACATATAACTTTATAAGTTTGAGTCGACTGATGGCCACTCATTGCAATGAAATCGTTTTTGCCTTCTCATATGCTCATGGAAAATGAACTTTAATTTTCCATATATGTAAAAAAATATTTTATATAAAATGAACTTTAATTTTCCATACATGTAAAATAAGAAATTTATTTCTTTCGAGTAATTGCTTAAAATTTTAATCTTTTCCATAGAAAACTATGAAACTCACATTTGGGAAGGGGCTATTAGATGAGAAACTGTTCTAAAAGGTGTAGCAACACCACGAATCTACACGTGTGAAATTTCGAATCAAACATTTTAACTCTTCACTTTTTCTCTTTTGAAATCTTGTCCTTTTCAAATGATGAAGAAATTCTTTGTTTAACCAATTATTTAAGATATATTTATTTTTGTGTTAAGAAAGTCTTATTTTTTTTTTTTTTCGACATTTCAATTTCAAAAAGTTTCACTACACGTGCAAGGCTAGCAAACCAAGCTTCCAAATTATAGCTCTAGCAGGCACTACCACTGCATCTGCATGCAGTTCTTATTATAAATATGTAACATGTCATTGGCCAATAAATTTTTATTTACTAGAGATCCTTTTATTTACAAGAGATCCCCAAATGGTGATTCACCAACAGCTCTATTTTTCTTTTCCTTTCGAAATTTGTTTCAGTTAATGATTATAAATATGGAACTTTTTCGTTCTCTTCTTTAAGTTAAGGTGTTTTTTTGTCCTCTCCATAAACGATGTGATCAATTTTTAAACGTGACCATTAACAATCTTTAGTTTTATGAAACATTATCTATATTTTAACAATAAATTTTAATGGTAATATATATATATATATATATATATATATATATATATATATATATATAAAAGTTTATCATAATGAGATTTCTATTGAAATTGCAATGGTCTGCATTATGAGAAGTGTTTTTCAATTTATTTTTATATTGAAATTCTTCGAATTAGATTTTTCACTTACATAGTGCTAAGTATTCTAGGAGAAAATATAGGTTGCTTATTTTTTATATATAATAAATGAAAATTTGTATATTATCTTTTTTAAATACCAAAATTATATATTTTGAAAAAACATTGTAGTTAAAATATTACAAAATTTTAAAATTTGAGTAAATATCTTTTCAAAAGTTTTGAAAAAAAACGTTTTTAATAAACATTAGAAATTTATGGCATTTTTATAAATAGTGTAAGAGTTAAATTGTGTTTTTTTTTTCATCTTAATAATTTAATCTTCAATAAATTTGTTTCAAAAAATAATCAAATTTATCTTTTTTTAAGGAAAATATTATATATAAAATATTTCAAAAATTCAAAGCGTGCTTAAAAATGTTCTCAAAACTCAAAATTTAATTATAGCACATTCAACATTTAGTGGTATTTTTATTTATAATACATATTTGTTAATTTATCGGGTTAGCTTTTCTTTTAATAAATATTTTTATTAGTGTTAATCAATATATATATTTTTAATTAATAATTATCAAATTAATTTTTTAACTTGTGATATATAATTTAAAAAAAAATTAATTTTTTTATAATTATTATTTTTGTTTTTATATTTAAATTATAAATATATTAATTTATTAATTTAAATTCGTTGGGAAAAAAAGAAAAGAAAGAAAAGATTATTCACACCAACTTTGTATGGCATTCTATTTTTCATGGTCTTAAAGGACTTGTTATTGCATAAACATATATCATTATTTAAGTAAGTTTAATTTTTTTTTAAAACAATTTATTATTTTACTTAAGGACAAGTAATAAAGATCCAATTACAAATTGTTCATACCATTGTATATACTATATGTACAATCAAATGGAGATATACATATTTCAATGTATATGTTCAAATATTGATATCCCACATATTATCATAGAAATTGCAAAAATGCTTATTACCATTTTGTTTAATAACAAATAATAAACATATGAAAAAAATGGTCTTCTTCATTTGCATCTTCAAAGAAGTTTGAAGCACCAATGTTATGAGTCTATTTTCCTTTGATCATTTCAAGAGGTTGCTCATTTGGAATATATTTAAATCCTTTTAGAAAAGCTAAATTCTATATAACACAATGTTCTTAAGGGGAAAACTAAAACAATTACTTTGAGACAATGGAAGCATATCTCATTTCTGAAAAATACTCCTTAAAATTTTTCCGTTAAGTTTAATACAATATATTTTCAATGAATGACCTAACACCATAAATCATTTCCCTTAATCAATGTCCAAACACATTTAATAGCCAATAATGTGTAGAGATTCAATTATACATTATTTATGCACCAACAACCTTGTTGTTTTGGAAAAGAAATCTAATTCCACACAATCGAAGCTTGACCTCCTCCATGGTTTAGACCACAAAAGTCCAAAACTTGTTTTCTTAATATTTTCCAAAACTCCATTAGGGATAAAAGGATAAAGACATGCAAATTGTAGGGATGGCCTCAAGCTTGAGATATTTAAAAATATCAATCTACCATCACATAACAATCAATGATTCCACCATATAAAAAGACACTTCTCCACCTTTTTAATAAGCTAGTAGCAATTCTTCTTGTCATAAAAAATTTGATTGATATAAGCACGCAAATATTTCAAACCATTTTCGATACCTATCCACTATGGGAGAAATATTTTAGAGAATTAACAAATTTTCTTATTCTGTAGGCTTTGTGCGACAACCTTTTTTGGTTAAATCAATTTTAAATTAGTCTTGAAATTAAATTGTAGAAATGTTAAACAATGCACTAGATGAGAAAGGGACATAGGTTTAAATACCTCATGAAGGAGATTTCTTGGAAATTGGGGAAATTGCTCATTTAATGATAGGTTTTTTTCAGTGAAGCTTAAAGCAATTAATGTTTAGTTTTTGAAGAAGAGTATGAGTTTCCTCAATAGAGGACGAGCCCATACTCCTCCACCCTATCTCAAGGATTGTGTTGAGCTAGTCAAGCAAGAAATAAGTAATGGAATGGATAAAAGGATGAGATCATTAAAGCATCGAAAGGAGTTTGGAAAATGGGAGGACTCGGGGACTACAAGTGAATATGAGATAAATTAAAAGCAGCATGAAGGAATGGGGAAACACACCCTTGAGAGGAAGAATAAAGACAATGAATCTAGCAATGTAGAGGAGAAAATAAGAGAAACAATGTTGGTTAGTAAGGGAAATTATTTTTATGTAAATTTTCCTAACTATGTGGGTGGAGATGGAGTGATGTTTAGATTCCTATAGTAGTTGATTGGGCTGGTTAATATTTCCTTTGAGCACTCCTCCTCAAGCATTGAACTTGGCCTGGGGTTAATTGATTGCATGAAAGATCACAGTGAAATCAATGTAACTATGGGTAGAGAGATAAAGTCTCAATATTAGTTTCCAGTCTGATCTATAATACAAGATAAGTGGTTACTTATGTTATTGTGAATTCCTTTTCACTGTGATGTTTTATTACTATTACATGGCATCTATTGTAAATGGAAATATTACTATTATGTATTTAATCCACATTAAGGATGTTGAAAAAATGCATAAGTTATCAAGAGGGTTGTGTGTCCCTATTGTGTTGATAAATGGATGTGTGTTCAAGGCAATGATGATACGAAGGTGGATTCTCTGTTGTCGCTAGTTGATCCTGTAACGAATGACTTATGTGTGAATGGCTTTGTGTTGTTGAGATAAATGTGAAGAAACGATTGCATTCATTACACGTTGGTTCGCAACCATGTTTAGTCGAGGATTAAAAATTCAATTTCAAATTTCAAATTCCAAACCAGCGAAATTATGCGAAAATAATGAATGCTTTTACGTCAATTTATATTGCCGCGAATTTTTTTTTGGAGGGGCTTCGTTGTATTTGTCGGATGACGAAAAGTAAAATAAAAGTTCGGCCGAAATATTGTAAGAAATTCGGCTGAACTTCTGTGTCGTTAAACTTGACGGGCCTTCGGTGCAAAAAACAATTTGGTCGAACTTTTTTTTAAAGTTTGGCTGAACTAACACGTCTGCAATTACGCAGAGCCAAGCTCTGAATACATTTCTTTAACTTTGGACTGATTAAACTCGATGAAACTTTCTGAATTAACTGTTAGTACCAAGACAAGCATTTGCAGAATTCAATCTACTTTCAAGAAATATAACTTTTATGGAATTTCATAAATATTTACTAATTTCAATTAATTTTGTAATAAAACGGGTGCAAACAATTTCTGAAGGTCGTTATGATTCAGTAAGATCAATATTCTATATCTTCCAAAATACACTGTAAAAAAATTGAAAAAATTATGGTGCATTACATTGGTCCATTGTCTATAATGGGTAGTTTTTAGATTTTTAGTTTATAACTTATATGTTGATAAATTTTGTGCATCGCGAAACATATTCAAAATATGCAGTTTTTTCATATAGGATCAGTTCAAAAAATTCCAGTAATTATGATATGCATCAGTTGGTTTTGTAAATATAATGAAACCGAAGTAGACTCTGTCTAGATTGTTTTAGCACATTTTGTTTCTCAAAAACACAAAGTTTTCGAAGAATACACAAGCGCGTATTAACATGACTTTTTATGAATCCTTTGATTGTTAAAAAACACACACTCAAAGAAACACTAAGTTGACATATCAAATGCGTACAAAAAAATTCCAAAAAATAAGCAATAGAAAGCTAATAAAATTTTCTGACAACTTTTATTTTTATCACAAAATGAAATTCTAAACAGAAATTTTTTTTTGGCTTGCAGAAAGCTGAAGAATAGAAAAAAATGATTTTTTTTTCTCAAACAAAACAAAAAAGTGTAACCCAACTTCACATTTTCACTTACCACCGCTAGAGTCACTGCAAAGAATTGCAAAGCGGTAGAATTTCCCGTAATTTTAGCTGGTAAGAAAATATTTCGTTCCACGTCATTGGTGAATTTAATCAATTTTGCAGGACTCCAGCGCTCAAAACGACAACAATGTTCGTTTCCTCCGTTTGAGCGATGAGTTGACAGGATGCGAGTACAGGGCCCGATGGTACCCGTACTTATTATGGCAGGGTGCAGCGTGCACAGTAGAAACGAAGGCCAACTAGCAGACCTTGTAGATTGCATAAGGCTCGCCTAGATCGCTTGAATTTGTGCCATTGCTGGTTTAAAATTTAAAATTTGAAATTGAATCTTTAATCCTTGACTAAACATGGTTGCGAACCAACGTGCAATGATTCCTTTACTTACTATAAAACCAGAATCCTATATTCCGCAACTAATCTCACTTGGGTCTTCCCACTATTAAAAGTTGGAGAAAGATATTGAATCTCATTTCCCGGAGCTTTCACAGGCGAATAGGTGCAAGATCGAGCTCACAGCCACATTCTTGCATAACATGTGCCAATTTTGCTTCGCCCTCATAAGTTTAGTGAGTATTCTCAAAACTTCACTCTAATGATGGTCATATATTTATCCTTCCTTTATCAATCATTAATACTCACATCCTCCTCTTCTATATCAATACACAGACTAGAATCTGAAACATAAGTTGTTTTGTCGCTTATTGCATGTGTATCATGCACTATATTAGTAAATTGGAGAATCAAATCTGGTTGTGTGTACTAAAGGGAGTTTCTGACTACAAGAGCTGATGAAAGCCTTCCATTCAATCATTTGTCGTTATATATGTTTGAGGGGGTTTCTCCTTTAACATGTGATATTTCATGCCTTGTTATAACTTAAAGCTGAGCATGAGCGTAATATATTGATTTGTGAAATTAGAAAATGAGCCACATCCTCTGGGTTGCATCCAAACATCCCTTTCTAAAATAGTGATGATGCAATCTGGCGATGAAAGACAACAAATATGGATGGGAATACCATCGAATGAGTTTAACGACATCCTCGATAGGTTTGTTATATGTATGTGGCATTGTCTCTCCATTGTTCGAGGATTGGGGATGTTATTGCAAATATGTAACGATGCCATTTGCGAATATCCCCAAATGGTTATGCACCAACAATGACTCTATCTTTCTTTTCCTTTTTAATTTTTTTTTTGTTAAATATGGAACTTTTTCCTTCTCTTCTTTAAGTTAAGGCGTTGATTGTCCTCCACAAGAATGGTGTGTGATTAAATTTTAAACTTGACAACTAACAATCTTTAGTTAAACATTATCTATATTTTAACAATAAATTTCAAGGGTCATGATGATATTTCCAAATTTCAATGGTCTACTTTATGAGAAGTGTTTTTCAATTTACTTTTATTTTGAAAATACTTTAATTAGCTTTTTCATTTACATAGTGCTGAATATTTGAGGAGAAAATACAAGTAACATATTTTTTTACATAATAAATGGAAAATTTTATATTTATATTCTTCTAAATATCAAAATTATATATTTTGAAAAAAGGTTGCAGTTAAAATATCAAAATTTTAAAATTTGAATAAAAAAGTTTTTATTTTTTTGAAAAAATAAAAATTTCTCATAAACATTAGAAATTTAATGGCATTTTTATAAATAGTATACATGTTCTAATGTAAGAGTTTAATTGTGCTTTTTTTTCATCTTAATAATTTAATCTTTAATGAATATTTTTGAAGAAATCATCAAAATTAAAAGAAAATATTGCATATAAAATATTTCAAAAATTCTAAGTGTATTTAAAAATGTTTTCAAAATTCAAAATTTAATTATAACATATTCAAAATTTAGTGGTATTTTTATTTGTAATATATATGTGTTCATTTATCAGATTATTTTTTCTTTTAATTAATTTTTTAATTTAATAATTATAAAAGCATTTTTTAAAATTGTGATATATAATTTTGAAATAAAAACTAATTATTTTATAACTATTGTTTTTATTTTTTATATATAAATTATAAATATATAAATTTGTTAATTTATTTTTTTGGAAAAAAGAAAAGGAAAGAAATGATCATCCAAACCAAATTTGTATGACATTCTATTTTTCATGTTCTCAAAGAATTTGTTATTGGATAGTAAAATATTATTACTTAATTAAGTTTAATTTTTTTTAAACAAATTATTATTTTACTTAAGGATATGTAATGTAACAAACGTCCAATTACAAATTATTCATAACAATGTATATACTATATGTACAATAAAATGGCGATATACATATTTCAATGTATATGTACAAATATTGATAGACCACATATTATCATAGACATTGCAAAAATGTTTATTACCATTTTGTTTAATGGAAAATAATAAACATATGAAAGAAATGGTTTTCTTCATTTGCACCATCAAAGAAGGTTGAAGCACCAATGTTATCAGTCTATTTTTCTATGATCATTTCAAGAGGTTGCTCCTTTGGAATCTATTTAAATCCTTTTAGAAAAGATAAATTCTATATAACATAATGCTATTAAGGGGAAAGATAAAACCATTACTTTGAGATAATGGAAGGAATATCTCATTTCTTAACATACTCCTTAAAACATCTTCCATTAAGTTTGCAATAATATTTTTTCAATGAATTACCTAACATCACAAATCATTTCCCTTAAACAATGTCGAAACACATTTAATAGCCAATAATTTGTTGAGATTCAATTGCACATTATTTATACACCAAAAACCTTATTGTTTTCGCAAAGAAATCTAATTCCACACAATCGAAGCTTAATCTCATTCTCCATGGATTTAGACCAAAAAAGTACAAATCTTGTTTTCTTAATATTTTCCAAAACTCCATTAGGGATAAAAGGATAAAGACATACAAATATGGGGATGGACTCGAGATTGACATATTTAACCAATATCGATTTACCATCACATAGCAATCAATGATTTCAGCATATAGAAAGACACTTCTCCACCTTTGTAATAAGATAATAGTAATACTTCTTGTCATAAACATTTTGATTAAGATAAGCACCCAAATATTTGAAACCATTTTCGGTTTCTATCCATGAAGAGAGAAATATTTAAGAGAATTAAAAATTTTGTTTATTCTGTAGGCTTTGTGTGACAACCATTTTTGGTTAAATCAAGTTTAAATTAGTCTTGAAATTAAATTATGAAAATGTAAACACAATGAAGTAGATGAGTAAGGGACATAGCTTTAAATACCTTATGAAGGAGATTGATGGGAAATTTCTCATTTAATGATAGCCATGTTTGGTTGGGTTTCTTTTAGTGAAGCTTAAATAAATTAGTGGCTGGATTTCGAAGAAGAGTATGGGTTTCCAAAATAGAGGGCGAGCCAATACTCCTCTACCCTATCTCATGGATTGTGTTGAGAAATTCAAGCAAGCAAGAAGCAAGACATTAAGAATTATGACATTGAGAACTTGGGAATTCTGACCTTAGGAAATATGACCTTAGTCTTTAGAACTATGACCTCATGAATTATGACCTGAGGAACTCACAAATTGAATTTTTACCTCGTGAATAGTGTCATCAAGAAATTTAATCTCGGGAACCCAAGAACTAAACTTTAACCTAATGAAAAATGACCTCAAAAACGCAGGAACTGTGACATCAAGAACTATGAACTCGACAATTATGACCTCTGGAACTATAAACTCAGTACTCAGGAATTGTGACCTTAGGATCTATAACGTCAAGAACTACGAAATTAGGAATTATGAGCTTGACCTTGGGAATTTTAAGCTTACACTTGATAAGTGTGGCCTCGGGAACCATGACCTCAAGAACCTTGACCTCAGGAACTATGGCCCTGATAACTATGAACTTAGTAATTATGACATTGAGAAACTTGAATTCAATAACTATGACTTCAGCCTTGAGAATTGTGACCATAGTAATTCAATAATTGTGACCTCGCTCTTTGAAGCAATGTGCGCAAGAAATTTGACTTCAAGAACTATGACCTTATGAATTGTGATATTGGCCATTGAAACTATGTCCTAGGTAATTGTGGCTTCGAGAAATGTGACCTAGGGAATTGTGGCCTCAGGAACTATGACATTTCGAACTCAAGAACTATCACATAAACATCTTAGGAACTCAAGAACTAAAATTTAACCTCGAGAAGAATAACCATGGAAAGTGACGACCTATGACCTCAAGAACTGTGACCTTGGCCTCAATAAATATGACCTCAAACTCCAAAACTATGGCCTTGAATCAAAATTCTAGAGCTCAAAGTTATAATTTTAGAGGCCAAGGTGATAGTTCCCAACATCATAGTTTTGGAGGTGTTGGTAATAGTTTCTAAGTCATAATTCTTAAATTCACATTCCTTGAGGTCATAGTTCTTAACTTTCTAAGGTCATAGTTCCCAAGGTGGAGGTCATATACATCTAGGTCAAATTTCAATTCCTGAGGTCAGATTTATTAAGATATTTAGGTCCCAGTTCCTTAATTCATATTTCATTTGGACATAGTTTGGAAGGATAAGGTCATAGTCCTCGAGGTAACAATTACTGAGGATATAATTTCACAGTTTGAGGTCATAGTTATTGAGTTCCCATTGTCACAATTACTGAGGCTAAGGTCACAATACTTGAGGTTATAATTCTTGGGGTAACAACTCTTAAGGTTATAGTTCCTAAGCATTATGAGATTTTTGAGGTCTAAAATGGGCTCCAAAGAAAAATGTACAACAAAAATAAACTTTTTAAGGACCAATAAGATTCAATATGATGATGTCAACAATAGGGATTATTCACCACTTTTGGAGTAAAAAGGTAAAAATAATAAAAAATAAAAAATAATAAAAATACTTTTTCAACTTATCTACCTAACATTTTACTCAAATTTTGAGTGGGAGTACTCGTTGGATGACAAATTTAATTCATCATCCAAGTATTACCAATGTTTCATACTTTTGATCGACCATGCCATAAGAAAAATGAGAAATACAGGAAAAAATTGATTGCAATCACGTTTTTAATGTATTTCTCATTTTCTGTGTAGCAGGGTCAATCGAAAGTGTACGACATGCATACTACTTCAATGAGGAATCAAATTATGCATCCAATGAGTGTTTTTGTTTGAAATTTGAGTAAACCTATAGGGAGATAAGTTGAAAATATTAATTGAAAAAATAATTCTTTCTTTTTTCCCTCTAAAATTTAATGATGTAATCTAATATTATTTTATTATTTCCACTATTATTTTATAATTTCCTAACGAGACCCTTTTTAGACCTCAAAATTCCCGTAATGGGCCACAATTATGGAGGTTGAGATCAAAGTTTCCAAGGATGAGCTCATAATTCTTGATGTCATAGTTCTTGAGGTCACAATTCTTGAGGATGTGATCACATTTCTTCATATGAAATCTTAACTCCTAATTTCTTGAGGTAAAATATCTCGACGTCACAATTCTTAATATCTTTAGGTCATACCTATTAAGGTCATAGTTATTGATGCCATAATTTTAGAGGCTAAGGTGACAATTCCTAATGTCACAATTCTTGGGTTAATAGTTACCAAGGCTGAGGTCATAATTCCCAAGGCTAAGGTTGCAGTTCGTAATGTGGAGGTCATAATTCCAGCGAGGTCATAGTTTTCAAGGTTAAAGTTCTTGAGGCAAAAATCCTTGAGGTTGAGGTCACAATTCCGAAGGCCCGAGTCATAGTTCCTAAGGTCACAATTCTCAAGGTCCATATTCCTAAGGTCTTAGTTCCAAGCGTCATATTTCCTAAGTTCTTGAGTTCAAAGTTATAAATTTCATAGTTGTGAGGAACTTTGACCTCAGGAACTATGAACTTTGGAGCTTTGACCTCATGACTTTGAGAAATATGACCTTAGAAAATATAGTCCTCATAGTATTGAACCCAAGAACTATGAACTTTGGAACTACAACCGTGGCCATAGAAATGATGACCTTCATAATTGTGACCTTAGGAAGTATGACCCTAGAAGTTCTAACCTTGAGATATTTCACCTTGACAAATATGACCTTGGGAACATTTACCTTGATTCCTATGACCTCAGGAACTATAACCTCAAGAACTATGACCTCTACGTTGAGACTTTTGATGTTGGCCATCAAAAATATCACTTTATAAACTATGAAATTTTGAAATTTGACCTTATGACCTCATAAAATATGGCCTTGGGAGGCACGACCTCAAGATCTGTAACCTTGAGAACTATATCCTTGGGAAATTTTTCCTTGAGAACTATGGCCTTAAGAACGATGGCCTCGCTACTAGGACGTTAATCTTAGGAACAATGACCTTTGCCTCAAGTACTCCGACCTCAGAATTTATGACCATTTCCTTAGAAATTGTGTCCATGGGAACTATAACCATGAGAGCTATGACCTAAATAACTATGACCTTGGCCTTGGAAATAATGAACTCGACCTCATAAATTGTGACCAATGAAATTTAGGAATTATGAATTCGAGAACTATGAAGTCAAGAGCTAAGACCTCAGAAACTATGACCTCGAGAATTTCGATCTTGGAAATTATGATATTGGGTTTGTTAATGTGACCCACAGAATTATTGAGGTCACAGTTCATGTAACGTAATTAGAAGTAAAAAAAATGTTAAAAGAAAATACTTTAGTGTTGCATATAATAAAAATATTCAATATGGGTGATCAATAAAATAATTTAATAATTATTAATATTGATGTATATCTCAAAACACATTAATAGCAAAAAAATCCATTTTAATATGTTCTTGGATACACATGTTATGTTTGAAAAAAGAAAATGTATATTGAAAAAGAAAGTTTGGTCTTTTATTAGGTATATGCATATTTTTCCAAATTCAACAAATATTTTTTGTACTAACAAGTTTAAATTATATACTCCATATAGCATTAAAAAATACAACTTAAATAATGAAAAAATACACAGTGTATTTTTCATTCTAAAAGAAGTTTTCACATGAATTTTTTTTATCCCTCTAGGCTGATGTTAATTCTATGCTTAAGATGGATCTATGCTGGTTCTACAACCGAGTATGAAGGGATGTGTATGTTAAACTATCAGTCACTACTCTATTAAAATAAAAAATTATGTCCTAAATAGAAAACAATGTCAATTATGATTAGAGAAAAATGAATATGCTGTAAAGTAATTAGAAGTAAAAAAATTGTGAATTAGATGTTTATATTTTATACTTTTCAAAAATATTTTAACAGGAGATTTGAATAAACTATTTGAAGATCTATGTTATCTATTTATGTCAATATCACCTTCATATATATCTATACATAGAAAAAAAATTTATGTTTTTATAGTTAAAATTTTTATTTGATCTTACATGTACTCTATTTAACATTTAAAAATAAAATTTAAACAATGAAAAATAACACATTGTGTTTTGCACTCTAAAAAATTTTGAACATGAAGAAATTTGATCCCTCTCGGCTCATGTTACATTTGTACTTAATACTTACATCTGTACTTAATATGGATTTATGATGGTTATAATTTTAATTAAATTTATTATATAATTATAATTATAATCATAAATTGAGTAATCCATATCTATTGAGCATCAAGAAATATCAAATTTAATAAGGTTTTATTTATAATACAAAACTTCAAGCTCAAACGTATTTCAAACGAAAAACTTGAAAAAATATTTGCATCCCAAAGAATATGGTCTTTGTTAGCACTTTATATATATATATATATATATATAACCCAAAGAGATATGATTTTTGTGGACAATTATATAGCATAGGTTATATTGGTTATACACATGCCATGTATCAACACTATGTTGAACATGGAAGGAGTTACACATCTCTTTTGTTTTTAGTTGCATATATATACATGTGTGTGTACTATATAGCACTATAGATACATATTAAGCAGGGGTCTATACATGTGTACACTATATAGCAGTGTAGATCCATCTTAAGTATGGGTCTAGCAAGTGTAGAGATGGAACAAATCTCTTAAACTCTAAACATTTTTTAGACTGTGAATTTCAAAATGTGTTTACACTTGGAGAGATTTGATTCCTCTTGACGCTTGAAGATAGATTTAATATTGAGAATAAATCATATTTTTAATTAATTTTTTGAAAAATAGAAGAATTATATAGTGTCGACACTCAAAAGTGAAAATATAAGTCATTTTTAATTGTTAGTTACTTTCTACTTTGTTAGATATAAGACTTTCGTGATCCATAATGTAGATAAATGTCTTTCAGATTAATCACCTCATTAGGATTTGGTTTGGAACCATTTAATGTGGTTCACCCTCAGGACAAGGGATGAACCACATTAAATGGTTCGAAATGTCAACTAAATCCTAATGATGTGATTAAATAAAAAAACATTTATCTACTTTCTACTTGACATTATCCAAATAATTTATTTATAGTTACAATAAAAGTGAAACATTTTTACTACATCTTTTCATATTCAATTGTAAAATTGATGTTTAATAATAATTTTAATAAAAATATATTTATTTTAACAACAAACACAATATAAGTTAGATTAGTGATGTTTAATAATTATTTTAGTTAAAGAATATTAATTTGTGTCAACCCCACAACATCGTTGGGCATAGACGAAATCAAAGATAACCATCATATTAGAATGACAAATGAATTCAATCACACGATTAAAAATAAAATATATTACAATGTTAGTGTTAATTAAAATATTTAGATAATATCTATTAAATAATATTTAGATCATCCAAATATGAAAATAAATGCTATGTTATTCAAAATAAATTAAATATGTAATTTATTCCTGAATAAATATGGAGTTAAGAGCTGATATGCATATTATATATTTTTATAGAATCATATACATCTTGACAAAGACCTATCTAATATTTATAGCGATCATAATGACTTGAATCGCTCCCATATCTTGATAGTGATAGTGATGAAGTTGGGTATATTTTATCATTTCAACAGGCATAGTAATATTGGTGCTTCGCTTATTACTCATTGAGGAGTCTTAATTTATGCGAAATGGTTTGATATTGGAGAGCTAGATGTGTTCAGTAATGAAAGAGATTATTGATTAGGTTTAAATAAGGTCTAAATTTAGGAGGTCATCTCTGATCCATTAGATACATTGGATTAGAACTATTGTCAACAATTTTTAGAGAATATTGAGGGAGAAGAACCATGTGAGAGACATCTTATCTAATGAAGGTCGTTGTGAAAAGCTGGGTATGATCAGTTTTTCTACCTTTGGCAATTTACAACAATCGAGAAATATAATTTTCTAAAGGCCCGATTTTGGTAGTTCTATCATACTTTGGTGGGATATAACCTATTCTTTTAAAAAAATTTGTTCTTTTTCATGTGAAGACCTTTTAGATGTTTTTAGTAGGAACAGTCTAGGTTTCGATCTTTTATGAAGATAGACTAAGATAGATAGACAAATATTTTGAATTGATACATGACTAAGTTGTCTATTTCACATAACATGTATTTTGAAGGGCAAAATGTGGGGAAGAAAGATGTAAGGGGATCAGAAAGTATCTATGGGGAATATGTAACTACTTTTTGATAATGAAAGTATATATTGATGCTTCCAAGTACTTTAAATATTGTAGAGTTTAAAAATATGACTAGATATTGATTTTTCCAAGAAAATTAAAGGTTGAAATGAGATTTTTGTTCAACGTCGATTAACCATTATGGAGAATGTTGCTGATAAAAGGAGAAGAACATAGCCAATATTGTTGTTGTTAGTTGAATAACGATTCTTAATGCAGAATAAATACTTCAAAATAATCGAAAGATAAAAATTAATGCCCAATAAATCATACCTCCAGCCATTGATGCTGCTGAAAATGTATTTTGTATGCAAAATTTCTGGGCTGCTTCACTATATAAAAAAAAAAAAAAAAATCTTTCCAGCATGCAGAGCCAATCACTTGTGCTTTCCAGTCCAGCGCTAGATGAACAATGGCTGCAGGTTTTCCTGTGCACCCAAATCCAAGGAACTTGGACCTTCTTTACGCATGGAAATTTTACCCAAAACCAAGCGCATATCATCACTCAAAGAATTGTGGTGCCATCACTCAAAGACCTGCGGTGCCTTATTTCAAACAATCCCACATGAGTTTGTTGAAGTGGATAGTGTTAATGGAGGCAAACACAAACACTCGGCACGGGGTCTCACACTTCACACAAGAAAAAATTATAAATCATATAGAAAATCTGAAGGCACTTCCAAACTCTGCTCACTTTAGCTTGATGGTGTAAATTTGAAGGGAATTGAGTTAGTGAGATTGGGGACCAAACATAAGTATTTATAGCCAAGCTTCCATCAAGCTTATGTTGGCTCTGTGTCAATAGTTCCACAAATCATGGTAGAGAACTGCAATGGGAGTAATGGACCACTTTAGAAGCTCCCAACAAGAAAATTAATTAACTGTAGTTGATTTCTGTAATTTAAGAAAATGACTGCAGTTGGTTTCCATAAGTTAAGGAAATGACTACAGTTGGTTTCCAGAAATAATTAACTACAGTTATTTCCAGAAATAACTAGGAGAGGGAGCATAACATTCTCCCACTTGGTCCATACTTCCAAACTTAATGTCTCATCTTAAAACCCATTGATAATCTGTATTAAGTAATAGATACATGAATCATGGCGATAAGTCCTCTAATGACGAGTATTATCTTCCATGTATTACTATGTATTTATTTCTATTAAAATTTATGTGGCAACAATTTCCTAATGAATAAAACTTATGTTTATTCTTGGTCCTACACAGATGAATTCTCTCAAATCAAATTAAGGTGCACATAAATATGAGAAAAACATCACAATAATTAAGAATTTCATTAAAAATAACATTTTTCATACAATGAGAAACTACATAATGGAATCAAGTCTTGTATTCATTACATGATCCTTGAATTTAAACGGTGGCATGCCCTTAGTCAAAGGATCAATGATCATCAACTCAGTGCTAACGTGCTCAATGACCACTTTATTTTCTTTAACATGTTCCCTTGTAGCTAAATGCTTAATGTCGATGTGTTTATTTCTACTCCCACTTTTGTTGTTCTTAGCCATAAAAACAATAACTGAATTGTCACAATATATTCTCAATGGCTTAGAGATAGAATCCATAATTCTAAGCCAATAAATGAAACTCTTAAGCCATACACCATGTAAAGTAGCCTCAAAACAGGAGACGAACTCGACTTCCATAGTGGAAGTGGCAATCAAGGTCTGCTTGGCACTCATCCATGATATAGCTCCACCGGCCATCATAAAAATGTATCCTGATGTTGATTTGCGTGAATCAACACATCCAACAAAGTCAGAATCTAAGTAGCCAATTAATTCCAAATTTTCTGTCCGTCTATACATAAGCATGTAGTTTTTGGTTCCTTGAAGGTACCTCATTACCTTCTTTGTAGCTCTCCAGTGGTCTAAACCTGGATCACTCTGATATCATCCCAAAATTCCCACAACAAATGCAATGTCAGGTCTTGTGCAGACTTAAGCATACATTAGGCTTCCGACAGTAGAAGCATATGGAATTTTCTTCATTTTTTCCCTTTCAAAGTCGTTCTTCGGGCATTGGTTCAAACTAAACCTATCACCCTTCACAATGGGAGTGACACTTGGTGAACAATCCTTCATCTGTAATCTCTCTAAAATTTTATTAATATAGGTTTCCTGAGACAGACCCAAGATGCCTCGAAATCTATCTCTATGGATCTTAATGCCAATGACATAAGATGCCTCACCCATATCCTTCATATCAAAATTTTTAGAGAGGAATTTTTTTACCTCATACAGAAAACCCTTATCATTGGTTGCTAGCAAAATGTCATCCACATATAAAACAAGAAAATAGATTTTACTCCAACTAAGTTTCAGGTATATACATTCATCCATAATGTTTTCTACAAAAGAGAAAGAATAAATTACATTATGAACTTTCAAATACCATTGGAGGGATGCTTGTTTTAATCCATATAATGATTTCTTGAGCTTGCAAACCAATTTCTCACCATCACTAGAGGAGAATCCTTCAGGTTGTTTCATGTAAACCTCCTCCTCTAGATATCCATTGAGAAATATTGTTTTCACATCCATTTGGTGCAACTCCAAGTCAAAATGGGCTACCAATTCCATAATAACATGCAAGGAATATTTATTAGATACAGGAGAGAAAGTCTCCATGTAATTGATGTAGGTTTTAACCCTGAACAGAAATTATCTACACACGAATCTTATAACAGAAAATAAACAATAGCGAGAGCATAAAACATAAAGCAGATAAACACAGATATTTTCCCCTGGATCCCAAATCGAGATGACCAGCTTGATTTTTCATTATATTCCTTTTACTGTTACAACACATATATATACATGCCGAAGCATACATAAACCCCAATCCATTAACCTTGGATTAGAACATAATTGTAGTTCCCTTGACCAGATCTACAAAATACCAGGGGTCGAAAACCATCGTACCCCAAAACCATGTGCAAACTCATGCACAAAATATGGGTGGGTCTGCATATGAGTGGGACTGCATACCAAAAAAAAATTTCGTCGGGGCGCTGCCCCGGACCTCGACAGGGGGGGCTGCCGCCCCCCCTATCACTCCCTTGCTATGCCCAGCACAACGTACAGCGCATGGAGCTATTCGTGGAAGGAATCTAACACATACCCAACATTCTCCCACTTGTTGTTTTCTTTCCACAGGGGACCGTAGGAGAGCTCAGTCATTGGGCCAATTCTTCAACACCCATTGTTTCTCTACACCAAGAGAACTTTTGAGTGCTCACAGACTTCGTCAATGCATCTGCAACATTTTTCAAAGTGTCCACCTTTACCATCAACACCCTTTTAGCCTCAACCATATCTCTAACAAAGTGATATTTAACATCAATGTGCTTTGTCTTGGAATGATAAGCACGGTTCTTAGCCAAGACAATTGCACTTTGGCTATCACAGTCTATCCTTATAGCTTGCTGTACCAACCCCATACTTGAACACAATCTCTGCAACCAAACTGATTCCTTGCTTGCATGAGTGGCTGCTATGTATTCTGCCTCTATAGTTGAAAGCGCCACTACAGACTGTCTTTTACTCATCTAATTGACTGCACCTCCAAATAGGCTAAACACATACCCACTTGTAGATCTTCTTTGGTCCAGATCTCCAGCCCAGTCTACATCAACAAAACCATGAATGTCCAACATTCTTTCCAATCCTGGTCTTCCCTGGTAACACAAGCCATAATCACTAGTGCCACATAAATATCTGAAAACCCGCTTCACTGCTGTCCAATGCTCCTTCCTTGGGTTTGACATAAACTTGCTCAATACTCCCACTGCATGTGCAATGTCTGGTCTAGTACAGACCATTGCATACATCAGGCTACCCACCACACTTGCATATGGAACATGGGACATATCCTCCTCTTCTTCTTGTGTCTTGGTACAACACATTCAGCGAACGGCTTTGCACCTAGAATAGGAACACTCACCCCGGTTTACTATCTTGCATAGTGGTACTCCTCTGCAATATAGTCTCGACATACTTCCTCTAGTTTAACCAGAGCTTCCTCTTTGCCCGATCTGTCTTAATTTCCATTCCCAAAATATAGTTTGCAGCACCAAGATCCTTCATGTCAAATTTGGAGAACAGTTGGGTCTTCAAATCTTGGATAATTTCTTTGTCATTTCCAGTCAACAACATATCATCCACATACAAGACCAAATAAATAACACGGTCACCAATTAATTTAAAATAAACACGGTGATCCTCCTTGCTTTTGGTGAAGCCAAGTCCCCGTATATAGGTATCAAATTTCTAATACCACATCCTTGGTGATTGTTTTAACCCATACAGAGACTTCTTCAACCTGCATACCAGTTCTTTCTTACCCTTCACCATAAAGCCTTCAAAGCCTTCGGTTGCTTCATGTACAGATCTCTCTTCTAGATCCCCGTGAAGAAATGTTGTCTTCACATCCTCTTGTTCTATCTCAAAATCAAAATTGTATAACGAGATAAAAAGTAATCTAATGATAACTTTAGCAACGGAAGAAAAATATCACCAAAATCAATTCACGGCATCTCCAAGATAACCTTTTTAACAACAACACGACTTTTATTCTCACCTTCCTTCTGGTCATCTATTTTTAAGCTTTGCATTTGCTCTGATGGGCTTCCTTCGACCCACACCATCCCACAGATCTATGCCTCATTTTTGCTGAGATGCCATTTCATCGCCATGGCCTCCTTCAGGAGTTTTCCATCCTCTTGAATCTACTACCTCCACAGCCCGATTGCGGGATCATCATCGATTATAGTTAAGGAAAACACGAGACAAAAGCGGAATCTGTTAACCTTCTGGTTGCCTTCTTTCCCAAACTGATCTTCTCAAAGCTGGGGTTTGTGGCTCTTCCTCTTCTGAATCTTCTTCTGTTGTAGATTCTGATTCATACTCCTTTAGCTCAAACTCTATCTTCTCAGGTTCCTTTGGTAGGAATTCAGTGTAACAACATCTCGGCTGTACACAACCTTCCTTGTTTCTGGGTTCCAAAGCTTATAACCCTTTAAACCATCCTTATACCCATATAAAGACACACCTTTCAGATTTATTATCCAACTTGGTCCTTTTCTCCTTTGGAACATGTACATATGCATCACATCCAAATACCCTTAGATGTGAAAGAGAGGGTTTCTTACTAGTCCATACCTCATGCGGAGTCTTATCCTCCAACGCTGATGAAGGTGATCTGTTAACTAAGTAACATGCAATCTCCATTGCCTTTGCCCAGAATTCTTGTCCTAACCTAGTACCACTGAGCATGCTTCTTGCCTTTTCCATTAGTGTTCTATTCATTCTTTCTGCAACTCCATTTTTTTGAGGTGTGTATGGAGTAGTCTTCTATCGTGCTATGCCACACTTTTTACAGAACTCTTCAAATTCCTTCTTGCAGAACTCCCCACCATTATCTGTCCTCAATGCCTTTATCTTCTTCTCTGTCTGGTTTTCCACTAGAGCCTTAGATTCTTAAAATTTGTCAAATAATTCAGATTTCTTCCTCAATAAATATGTCCATGTAGTCCATGACAAGTCATCTATGAATGAAACATAGTACACAAACGTTCCCAGTGATGGAACTGACACAGGTCCAAACACATCACTGTGCACAAGTTCTAATATCTTGTTCTCCCTCTTAGCACCAGAAGGAAAGCTCACTCGATTCTGCTTCCCATATACATAATGTTCACATAGATCTAAATCCAGAGAGAAATTAGACATACCTTCTACCATACCATTTCTATATAGTATCCGAAGGTGCTTCTCTCCAATAGGTCCAAGCCTTTGATGCCATAGCATGGTCTTTTCTCCAGAGACTGCTAGGCTTTCCTCTCCTCTTTCAGGAACCACAGAACTATTATAACCATCAATAATAGTGCAACCTTGTAGCTTGTACAGAGTTCCAATCTGAACTCCCCGCATTAATACCAGTGCTCCTCGAACCATCTTGCAGGAATCTTTCTCGAACATTGTTTTTACACCTGCATCATCCATCTTGCTTACAGAAATCAAATTTCTGGCCAATGCAGGAATATGCAGAACACCAGGAAGTGTTTTAATCCTTCCATCTTGCAGCTTCAGCTTGACCTTTCCACGTCCAACGATTCTAGCCTTCCTATCATCCCCTAGGAAGACATCACCACCATCATATTTCTCATACTCGCAGAACCACTCCCTATGGGGAGTGAAGTGAAAGGATGCACCTAAATCAATCAGCCATGACTCATGATCTACATGTGTACTTGAAGAAGAAGCCAAATACACACCCCCACCTTCATCCGAGGTGGTTTTTGCCTCTGCAGAAAGAGCATCATCAGATCCCTTTCCTTTCTCAGGAGCTTTAGATCTGCACTCCTTTTTGTAGTGCCCTTCCTTTCTGCATTTCCAGCATACCTTTACAAAATTTCCAGGAGATTTAGATCTCCCTCTAGATTTAGATCTCCCACTCGAAACATTATTCTTGTTTCTATTTTGGGACCTTCCTCGTACAGATAAGGCATCTCCATTTTGACCCTCCATATTTCTCCGTCTCATTTCCTCCGACAGCAAGGCTGAGACAATGTCATCAAAATTCAAGGTAGTTGTATTGCTACCTATTACAATAACCAGACTGTCCCACGAGTCTGGTAGAGAGCACAACAAACTGATGCACTTATCTTCATCTGAGATTTTAATATCAACAGACGACAGCTGACTTACCACAGTATTGAAGGCGTTCAGATGCTCTGTCACCAAGTCTCCATCCTTCATCCTCAAGTTATACAACTTTTTCCGCAGGAACAACTTATTCACCAGAGACTTAGATTGGTACAAAGTCCCAAGTTTTTCCCACAAATTCTTCACCGTAGCTTCCCCAGATACATTCAACAATACTTAATCTAAGACACACAACCGTATTGTGCTCTTAGCCTTCCGATCCAGTTTCTTCCAATCTTCATTTGACATTGCCGTTGGTTTAGTACCTGGAACTACCGCGATCCACTGATCTTTATCCACCAGCAGATCCTCCATCTTGAGCTTCCATAACTCAAAGCTCTGACCATTAAATTTCTCGATCTCTATCTTCTCACCACTCGCCATCTTCTTTCACCACAATAATCGATCCCACAGATCTCCCATTGAACAGGGTCTACCTCAGGCTCGAGCAAAAAACCCTCAGCAGCAAAGGCGTCCCCTTGAAGCCGAAACAGCTCTGATACCAAATGTAGGTTTTAACCTTGAACATAAATTATTTACACATGAATCTTATAATAGAAAATAAACAATAGCGAGAGCATAAAACATAAAAAAGATAAACACAGAGATTTTCCCTCGGATCCCAAATTGGGATGACCAACTTGATTTTTTATTATATTCCTTTTAGTGTTACAACACATATATATACATGCCGAAGCATACATAAACCCCAATCCATTAAACCTGGATTAGAACATAACCGTAGTTCCCTTAACCAGATCTACAAAATACCAGGGGTCGAAAACCATCATACCCCAAAACCATGTGCAAACTCATGCACAAAACATGGGTGGGTCCGCATATGAGTGGGACCGCATACCAAAAAAAAATTTTGCCAGGGCGCTGCCCCGGACCCCGAAGGTACAGCGTGTGGAGCTAGTCGTGGAAATAATATAACACATACCCAACAATTGATTCCTTCTTTTTGAGTGAATCCCTTTGCAACAAGTCTTTCCTTGTATCTCTCAATGTTGCCCAATGAGTCTTTCTTTGTCTTAAAGACCCATTTACATCTAATGGCTTTTGCACCATTAGGCAACTCAAAAAGATCCCAGACTTCGTTACTCTTCGTAGAATTCATCTCTTCTTTCATGGCATTGTACCATAATTATGATTCTTTGCAACTCATGGCTTGTGAAAAAGACTCAGGATCATTTTCGGCTCCAACGTTGTAGTCAGATTCTTGCAGATACACAACATAATCATTAGGAATTTCTGATCTCTTTGGTCTAGTAGATCTTCTTAATGTTGTACCACCATATTCCTAAGAAGTATGTGGTTCAACTCATTGTTCAAAAATTCTTGGAAATCCTTGAACTATCTGATTTACTGGAATGTCGTCAGCAGCTTGTGGAACTTCAACAATTGGTTGTTCAACACCAGTTTGTACTTGAGGCGTGCTGTGAACAATAACCAATCTATCACTTGAGGTGGAAGGTTGAGATTCTGAAAGATCCTTCTAAAAAACTATGTTCCTGGTTTGATCGCTCCCATTGCTCAAGTCATTTTCAAGAAACTTTTCATTTCTTGATTCCACAATCCTAGTGCTGCAAGATGGACAGTAAAATCTGTAACCTTTAGACCTTTTAGCATATCTAATGAAATACTCACTAATGTTCCTTGGGTCCAACTTCTTCTCTTGTGGACTATATATTCTCACCTCATACGGGCATCCCCAAACGCACATATGTCGCAAACTCGGTTTCCAACCTTTCCATAATTCAAATGGTGTTTTAGGAATAACCTTGGTTGGAACTCGGTTTAATATATACATTGTCATCTTAAGTGCTTCTATCCACAAGGATTTAGTAATATTGGAGCTGCTAAGAATACTCCACACCATTTCCAATAATGTTCGATTTCTTCTTTCTGTGACACCATTCTGGTCGGGTGAACTAGGCATGGTGTATTGGGAAAAAATCCCATTCTCTTGAAGAAATTTTGTGAATGGCCCAGGTGCTTGTCCATCTTCTGTGTATCTACCATAGTATTCTCCACCTCTATATGATCTCATGATCTTAATTTGCTTGTCGCATTGTTTCTCTACTTCAGCCTTAAAAATGTTAAAGGCATCTAATGCTTCACTCTTTTTATGAAGCATGTAGAGATACATATATCGTGAGTAATCATCTATAAAAGAGATGAAGTATCTTTGATCATGTGAGTCCATGTATGGACTACATATATCAGTATGTATGATCTCTAATATGTTCGAACTCCTATTGGCACCTTTCTTTGACTTGTTGGTCTGCTTTCCCTTTATGCAATCCACACAAGTCTCAAAATTAGTAAAATCCAAAGTATTAAGTACCCCTTCATTTACCAATCTTTTAATTCTATCTATGGAGATATGACCTAGTCTCCAGTGCCATAATTTAGAGGAATTTTCATTAATAACACATCTTTTAGTGCCAGTGTGAACATGCATTGAATCATAAGTGACATTGTTTTGTAAATTAATGTAGTAAATACCATTAGACAAAATACAATTCGCAACACATTCAGATTTATAAAATAAACTGAAGGATGTTTCTAAAAAGTTTAAGGAATATCCAAAAGGTACAAGCCTTGAAACTGAAATCAAGTTTCTAGAAAAACTTGGTACATAAAAGGTATTTTCTAATTCTAAAACAAAGCCACTACATAAAGTTAAATAGCATGTTCCTATAGCTTCCACATGCGAGCCCATCTTGTTTCCTGATAAGATGCTTTACTCACTTCCCATTGGCTTCCTTAGGTTTTGCAAACCCTGCAAGGAATTCTAAATGTGAATTGTTGATCCAGAACCAATCCACTAAGTGTTAATATTGACATTAGCCATATTAGATTCATAACAAACAAATGAGATTGGATTACCTTTGTCCGCAACCCATTTCTAAAATTTGGCGCATTCTTTCTTCATGTGTCCCTTCTTTTTATAGAAGAAACACTTGGAATCCTTCTTGATATTGGCTTGGGGACGTATTTTACCTTTCCCTTTCCGATTGGCTTGAGATTTTCCCTTTCCTCATGTTTCTAGCATTGCACTTTCTCCCATTTCCATCACCAATATCTCTTCTTCTTGAACACACGTGGTCATGAGTTCATTTATTGACCATTTATCCTTATGTGTGTTGTATGATATTTTGAAGGGTCTTTATTAGTGCGGAAGGGTGTTCGGGATGTAGTGCACCAAAAAAGACTCTGATATTTCAACCTCAAGTTTCTTCAATTGAGCCACAGTGTCCCTCATTTGCATGATGTGCTCACACACACCTTTCACACTGGTGAGCCTTAGGGATGAGAAATTCATGATTAGGGTGCTTGCTAGTGCCTTGTCTAAAGTGACGAATTGATCATCAATGGCTTTGAGCAAGTCTCAGACCTTTTCATGCTGTTCAACAGAACCAGGAATACTAGCGGAAATTTTAGTCTTAATGAACATCATGCTTAGGCGATTAGATCGTTCCCATCGTTCATAAAGCATGATGTTCGCTGCAGTGTTGGTATTATTGAGTGCCGGTGGTTCATATTTCCTAATAGCATAGTCTATGTTCATCCACCCCAAATGAAGGATAACTCTCTCCTTCCAGACCTTATAGTTATCTCCCTTAATTTCAAGGATATCAGTATGAATTTCAGAGAAATTTGTAGGTTGTACAACTGCATAAAATTAAAAATCGCATGCTTATGTTAAAATTGAGGCATAATGAAAATTTCATTCTTTACCAATGTAAATCATGCTTTAAAATTGAATCTAATGACGTAAAAATTGTCTGTGGACTAAATTTTCAATTCAAGAAGATTCAGTTATTCTTTATGATAAAATTTTATCAAATTATTCACTTAATTCATAATTCTAAGGGTATATTATGATTATAATTTGATATAAATTCTATCTTAGTTTTGAACTTTATGATAAAACTATTAATTCATAACCCCCGTGGATAAGTTATGACGATTTTATCCTAATTAATTACATAAAAAAAAATAAAAAAATTTTTGGGATAAAATTTATTATATTTAGTATAATTAATTACAATTAATGTCTAAATATTCTTTATGTGATCCTAATCAATTATAATATATAATCTTATTTAAATAGAGATGCTATGGCTATTCTCTAATCAATTAAAATTGTATGGATCACTAAACATTATTTACATAAAAATTAACTTGAAATGATAATTTTCATAAATAAAACTATAAAATTCATGCATAAAATTTAACGACGGGTCTCGTATGCTCATCCAAAATAGCATGTTTTAATTAAACCAAAAATAATTAATTCATGCAAATTAAATTGCACAACAATTATCCAAATTGCATATAATTAAACTAAATAAAAATTATAAGCATAAAAATTGAGCAAAAATTAGACATATTTCCAAATAAATGCTTTAATTCAGAAAATTCTCAAAATATGACATTTATCCAAACATGTCTATAACCACCAAGGCAAAGATAAAAATTGCTCTAATACCAAATGTTAGTTGAATAACGATTATTAATGCGGAATAAATACTTTAAAAGAATTGAAAAATAAAAATTAATGCCCAATAAATCATACCTCCAGCCATTGATGCTGCTTACAATTTATTTTGTATGCAAAATTTCTAGGTTGCTTCACTATATCAAATAAATAAATAAAATTAAAAATAAAAGAAAATCTTTCCAACATGCGGATCCAATCACTTGTGCATTCCATTCCAGCGCTAGATGAAAAATGGCTGCAGGTTTGCATGTGCACCCAAATCCAAGGAACTTGGACCTTCTTTACGCGTGGACAGTTTACCCAAAACCAAGCACATATCATCACTCAAAGACTTGCGGTGCCATCACTCAAAGACCTATGGTGCCTTCTTTCAAACAATCCCACACAAGTTTGTTGAAGTGGCTGGTGTTAATGGAGGAAACACAAACACTCGATCTAGGGTCTCACACTTCACACAAGGAAAAATTATAAATCATACAGAAAATATTAAGGCACTTCTAAGCTCTTCTCACTCTAGCTTGATGGTGTAAATCTGAAGGGAATTGAGTTAGTGAGCTTGGGGACCAAACATAAGTATTTATAGCCAAGCTTCCATCAAGCTTTTGTTGGCTATGTGTCATGTGTTCCACAAATCATGGTAGAGAACTGTAGTGGGAGTAATGGGCCACTTCAGAAGCTCCCAACAAGAAAATTAATTAACTATAGTTCATTTCCGTAATTTAAGGAAATGATTGCAGTTGGTTTCTGTAAATTAAGGAAATGACAGCAGTTGGTTTCTAGAAATAATTTACTGTAGTTATTTCCAGAAATAACTGGGAGAGGGAGTGTAACAGTTGCATAAAAAGAATGAACACATAATTAAAAAAATAATTATCCTAATCAAACTCGTCACATGGTTGAGAAACGAAAATTTATGGCTCTTTCTGTATAGCCTTCTGAATTCACAATGTGAAGCAAAGGATTCCATATAGATGCCTCCCCTGGGGCAGACCCTTGTTGCGAATGTATCCTAAGTCACCAAACAGTTGGAACGCCTGGACAGACATAGAAAACATTCCCATTATGTTGCGGATAGCTTTGGTTGTGGTGATTCAGAGAAGCATATATCATTTATTTTCTTGGGATCGCACTCTATAATATAGTGTATATTTTTTTTGATTTATACCAAAAAATAAAGACAGAGATCTCTATAATAATGTGTATTTATTGTGATTTATAACCAAAAAATAAAAAAACACATAGGTTGGATTGCTGCATTGAATTGAGTTATGATTGAGTGCGGAAAAATCGGGATAGGTCTAGCAGGAGGGACCACACCCAGCATTAGGGTAGGTCTATTAGAAAGTACCACACTCCAGTGAAATGAATCCCAGCCTAACTCCCCTGGCTAGTTACCAGGAACATATGAGTCATTACTAAATATTGGGCCATACCGCATCTACTCTTCTGCAGTGTTGTGGTTTCTCTTTATCCACTTCTCTCTTGATACCCAAGGGAAATCATTAGTAGAGATTGGGCCATACCTAGTATACTGTAGGGCTTTGGGAAAGACTTACCCAAGGTTTGAGGAGGGTATCTAGGAGAATTGAAACCATGACTTTTAAATATCAAAGTGAGTTAGCAAAACATTTTCCCATTGACAATGTGAAGGTGCTTTAGCAGCAAGAGTTAGACGAATTGAGAGCTAGCCTTCTTGACTAAATTTTTCTTAATTTTTTTATTAGAAAGAGTGGATATTTTTGTTTTAAGTCACACTGGACCATCTAAAAACAGTGAGGGGAATTGATTTGATCCTGATATCTAAAGCCTCGAAAGTTGGATACTCAACATATTGTGATTAAAATCGTCATGACGAAGATAGACTTTTCATCGACTATTTCATGTCTAGACACCAATACACGTGGTTAGAATCCCCACTAAGGATTTTTTGGGAAACTTTAGAGATCTTATATTTTTTAGGTGAAAAATCTATTTAGGAAAAGCGTAGAGAGAAGGTTCACCGAAGTGTTCAACGCCATCTACCGATAACAAATAGTACATCGAGTTTCACTTTTGGATTTTGGTTTTTTTTTTCTCTATCTTTCTGTTCTCTATTTTTTTTCTTTTCATTGAGGAAAAAATTCTGATTATTTTATTTATAACAAAAATAGTTGATATATCAAGCTAACAAAAGCCGCTATATATCTCTAAGAAGAGGGAAACCATCGTCATAGATCACATCAACCAAAAACTGTTGGGAGGAGGATAGTACAACCATTCCTTGGCAAAAAAAATATTCACAAAGAAAATCATGCAAAAAAAGCCCCAGCCATGTAAAATAATTCTCCATAGGGAGGCTAATCAACAAAAGTTGGAAGGTGCAAAATACAACAACACTAGATGTGTAAGGCAGATATATACAGTGGAAAAACAAGAACACAAACACAATACAGAAAGGAAGGCACAAGCAAAGACAGTCCACCGAAAATTAATGTTATGGAATTGGAATGGAAAAGGAGTCTATCATGCAACCACCACGAAAATGTTGCACCCGAACCAGTCTGAAAGGCTCCAAAAGCCCATTCTTGGAGAGCAGATTTGCTTGAGTGCCCATTCTTGGAGAGCATATTTTCTTGAGTGTTTTCATCTGTGAAGATGCAATGAATAGGAGGGAAGTGCAGGCGTTGGAGACGATAATGGATAATGTCTAACCATCACTGTAAAGTTGTAAAATAGGTGTCTGAAAGTTGCAAAGTACATTTACCTCATCAATGATGGACTTGGCATCATCATAGATGTGAAAAGAGGATAGTTGTAAGTTGAAAGTGACCCAAAGCAGGCTCGAGGGGGCAAGAAATTTTTCCTTGGTGTTCGTGCCAAGACCGCCATTCTAGTGCATGCAATAGTTTTCTGCGTTGTTCAAGCTTGATCCAAGCCCCACAGATACAAGTCCCTTGATGTTCGGCCCCATCAAAATAGCCAGCCGACAAAATCACAAGATTAGGACAAAACAATGAGATAAATCAAAGGGAGCATCTTGAGTATTGAACGAGGCCATCATAGCCAGAAAGATCTTGTGCGAAGAAATTAGAATGCCTTTGAATATGTATTTTTTTCTGGCTAGCCATATCTCCCAAGAATGAGAGGGAGTTAATTTTTTTCTTCATCTTCTACTAAGAATGAATTCATTGTGATTCCAAGAAACAACCAACTATAATTCTGAAAAAAAGGAATAAACATAGACCAAATATTTGGGACAACAGGGCAATGGAGGAAAAAATATGAGAGACAGATTCAGGAGCACTATGAAAAAATATACAAGTACCCGACCCTTCAAAACTCTGCTTAGTCAGGTTGTCCCAGACTCCCAAATAAGGATCTGGTTCTTCCAAGCGAGCCACGTAAAAAGAATGATTTTAATGGGAATGTTGTGCCTCCAAAATTTAAAATGAAAAGGTAGATCATCTTCCGACGAGATAGTGGAAATAAGGCTATTATAAAGGTCTGCCATTACTATGGAATCACCCTTCATTCTACCAATCCAAACAACTCTATCCCGCGAGGGTTGGAGGAAAAAACTGGCCTCTTTCAAACAGTGTACCACAGCGCTCCAATCCTCGGAATAATGATCAGGAAGACTTAGTTGAACAACATACTTCCAAACCGGGCACCCCTATTGCCAATGAGAGATGAATTGGCTAAGTGAAAAAATTCCTTTTTGTACGAAGGCATGCCAAAGCTGGAGAGGCAAATAAAAATCAGGAGAGAGTCCCCTAATGCATTCAACACACATCATGATACTACGTCTGTTACCAATGTCCCACATGAATGTGTAGGAAGGAGGCCAGAAATGCGTCTGAATCCAGAAAAAATATAAGACACCCTATGAGGAGTGAAAATATGAGATCTGAGAAGATGCTGTTGGAATTTAATTCCAACTACCATGCAGAGGGAGGACGACATAATTCAATTCAGATGTGAAGTTGAATGACAGGAACAACCGAATTCTAAGTATAGCACTGTAGCCTCCAGATTTGCAGATCATGGTTCTAATCTCCATGCAACCTCCACCTTCAACACTCATCTACTTGCCATGAATCCTGCACCAACCTTTTTTCTTGAATTGATTGCACAACAACACCATTCCAGGGGGTAGCAAGCATGAGCTGCGAAGGGTGAAAGCAACCCACTAGAGGAGGTGATGTCACCTTCCTCTTGAGCAATCAAATCATTTTTGGGGTGGGCATAGAAATTGGCTCTTCCATAATGGTTGAACCCCACAAAAAGTTTATTTAATGTTTTGATTTAATTTTTATTTTGCTGCATTATGTTTTAAAGTTTTAACTTTGGGTTAATCTTTTTTTACCATGGAACATTTTATGTTTTAAACTTTGGTTATATATATATATATATATATATATATATATATATATCTCATAAATATGAAATATTTATAATATATATACATATATAATGTAATATGTTGTGTGCATTAAAAAGTGAGACTTTGTATTGTTTTGAGTGAGAACAAAGGCTTAAGAGAAGGAAAAACAAAGAGATAGAGAGAAAAAATACAGAGAGCAGTAAGCTGTGTTTTGTAGCAGTGTATGCCAAAGGAAAAGAAGCACTGTGTGTGTGTGAAGAAACCAGGAGATTTCCATTGCAATCCAGAAGTTTGTTCTGAAGACAGAATCTCATTTTGTAACGAAGTTTTTGTTTTTAATGAAATAGTAGTGTTTATGCCATCTCTCTGTCCGCAATTTTATTTAATATTTGTGTTGTGGAAGAGGAATTTTATTTTCCTCTATGAGTTCAGAATTGTTCAGAAATTCCAATATGGTATCGAAGCTAGTCTAGGCGCTCAGTGAACGAAGCAGATATTGCTCTTCACTGCAGAAGCTGTAAGAAGGTTGTTGAAGTGGATTTCTCCAGTAGAGAGAAAGCTTCTGTTTTTTTACACATTCAAAAGAGTTTGATTGTTTCGATTTTTTTTTTAACACAGTCAAGAAAAACTGTCGTGTTTTCATAGTTACGATGGCAGTAGCAGGCACTAGCCTGACGAATCCCCAACTTCCATAGTTTAATGGGAATAACCATGAATATTGGGAAATCACAATGAGAGCCCTGTTTGCTTCACAGGACAAATGGGAGCTACTTGAGAATGGCTACCCAGAACCAGGAAACGCAGAAGCGTTGGTTGCTTTGACAACAGCAGAAAGATATTTGTTAAGAGATAATAGGAAGAAGGACTCCAAAGTCCTCTTCTATCTCTTTCAATCAGTGCACGAGAGTATTTTCCCAAGGGTTACAATAGCAACAAAGTCTAAGGAGGCATGGGATATTCTCAAAACAGCCTATCAAGGCACGGAGAAGGTGAAGACAACAAAGTTGTAAATGCTGAGGAGAGATTTTGAAACTCTTTGTATGAAAGAGTCTAACACCATAGACTCATTTTTTACTCATGTGATTGGGTTGGTTACCCAGATAAGGTCTCATGGAGAGACACTTGAAGAAAGAAGAATAGTGGAGAAAATCTTGATAAGTCTACCCTCAAGATTTGATGTAATAGTAGTGGCAATAGAAGAGACAAAGGATCTCTCACTATTTATAATGAATGAGTTTAGTGCATCCCTAATGTCTCATAAACACAGACTGAACATAGGAACAAATTCCTCATTGGAACAAGCTTTCAAGGCTGAAATGTCTTTTGGCTGAGGAAAAAGTCAAGGGAGAGCAAATAACAGAGGAAGAGGAAGAAACCCATAGAGAGGTGGCATAAATAGCCCTGCAAATAAGAGCGGAAGGGGTAGAAATCAGAAACAGAATGAAGGCTCAAGCCAACATGAAGCTCACGGTCAAACATATGATAAATCCCAAGTCCAATGTCATTATTGCAATAAATATGGGCACTATGCCAATGAATGTAGGAAAAAGAAAAATGACTTGAATAATACATAGAATGCTAATTTTACAAAAGAATAAAAGAACCAGAAAAATGTTTTGTTAACATGTAATGTAGCACAAGATAGACAAGATGATGTATGGTTCTTAGACTCAGGATGTAGAAACATAGAAATGTGTGCCAATTTAGATGAAAATGTTAAATCTGATGTAACAACAGGGACTGATAGTAAGGTATTTTTCATGGGAAAAGGAAGAGTAAGTATCCTGACAAGAAAAGGAGAACAAAATTTTTTTCCAGATGTATATTATGTACGTGGCTTGAAATGTAATCTTTTGAGCATTGGACAACTCATAAACAAGGGCTAAAATGTGTTCTTTAAAGATGATGTGTGCACAATCATGGGCATACCTCCAAGTAAGAAAGTCATTGCAGAGGTGCAGATGAAAAGCAATAGAATGTTTCCTCTCAAAATCAAAACAGACTTGAAGAAAAGAAGAAATGTAGCAACTATAGCAGAAGAGGTCTTTCAAGAGGAAGTGAAAGATGAAAACTAGTTATGGCACTTGAGATGTGGACATCTCAATTTTGGAGGCCTGAACTTTTTTCACAAAAAGGGAATGGTAAAAGGAGTACCACTGATTGAGAAACTAGACAGCCTTTGTGAAGGCTGCATCTTGGGAAAAGAAAACAAAGAAAGCTTTCCAACAGGGAAGAGTATAAGGGCAAAGACACCCTCAGAGATTGTCCACTTTGATTTGTGTGGACCAATGCAAACACCATCTTTAGTTGGCAAAAAATATGTTTTGAGATTCATAGATGATTACACCAGAAAGACATGGGTGTATCTCTTGAAACAGAAGAGTGAAGTGTTTGAACAGTTCTGCCACTTCAAAGCTCTTGTTGAGAAGTAGATTTGGCACTACATCAAAGTGCTAAGAACTGACAGAGGTGGAGAATACATCTCCAAAGAGTTCCTATGTTTCTATAGGGAGAATGGAATACACAAGCAGTTTAACACAAGGTACACACCTCAGAAAAATGGTGTTGCAAAAAGGAATAATATGACCATCATGGACATGGTCAGAAGTATGTTGAAGGAAAAACATTTGCCAAATGAGTATTGGGCTAAAGCTGTAAATTGTGCACCATACATATTGAATAGATGCCCAACCAAAGCTGTCATGAACAGAGTTCTGAAAGAGCATGGAGTGGAACAAAGGAGTTTTTCGCTCACATGAATTTTTTTGGATGTGTGGCTTATGCACATGTCCTGAATCAACTAAGGAAGAAATTGGACAGTAAGGGGGAGAAGTGTATCTTTGTTGGATACAGTGATGAATCCAAGGCTTACAAACTCTATAATCCATCCACCAAGAAAGTAATAATAAGTAGAGATGTGCAGTTTATTGAAGAAGAAGCTTGGGATGGAAGCTTAGAGAAAAAATTGAATGTGAAGACATGTGTATCTCACGAAGAACAAGAGGAAGGGACAACATCAAATAATCCCTCCTTGGTGGCTCTTCTTCCACCATCACAAGCAAAACAAACTACACCACAGGCTAGAAATAGAACAGCTTTGAGAAATCAAGGAAGTGCTTCTCCAAGCACATCACAGGGATCAGAAACTCCCTCGAGTTCAAGTGGAACTCCATGTACACCAAGAAGACCGAGATTCAAAAATCTAAGTGAGATTTATGAACAAGGAGAGGTAAATGATACTGCTAGTCTGAGCTCTTTATTTTCTTTGTATTGTTATGTTGATGACCCAATTCATTTTGAAGAAGCTAAAAAGGAAGTAAAATGGATTGAAGCAATGAATGAAGAGATTGGTGCAATAGAAAAGAGTAATCATTAGAGTAAAATGGATCTATAAGACCAAGAGAAATGCTGAAGGCAAGATTGAAAGGCACAAAGCAGGACTTGTTATCAAAGGCTACAAGCAGCAATAAGGAAGAGATTATGAAGAAACCTTTTTACCAATTGCAAGGATGGAAACCATGAGAACAATGTTGTCCATAGCAACACAAAAAAAATGGAAGGTTTACCAAATGGATGTGAAATCTGCATTCCTTAATGGAGTGTGGAAAGAAGAGGTATATGTTGAATAACCTCTAGGCTATGAGATTGAAGGCCAAGAGCACAAAGTATGCAAGTTGAAGAAAGCTCTTTATGGGTTGAAACAAGCACCGAGAGCATGGTACAGCAGGATAGATGCTTACCTAACTGAAAATGGATTTGAGAAATGTGACGAAGAACCCACACTCTACATAAAAGAAAATGATGGTAAGATTATTATTGTTGTTTTATATGTACATGATTTAATTTTTACTGGCAATGAAATTTCTCTCATTTTTGATTTTAAAGCAGTCATGAAGAGTGAATTTGAAATGAATGATTTGGGTTTTTTGAGATATTTTCTTAGAATAGAAGTAGAGCAAAATGAAAATGGGATTTTTATTTCCCAAGAAAAATATGTTGAAGAAGTGTTGAAAAGATTCAACATGCAGAACAACAAGACAATTGTAACTCCAACTGTCATGGAGTTAAAATTGAACAAGGAAGATCATAGCAAGAATGTTGATCCGACATTGTATAAAAGCATAGTTGGCAGCCCTATGTATTTGACTGAAACTAGGCCGGATAATATGTATGCTGTAAGTTTAATTTCCAGATTCATGGAAACACCAAAAGAGACTCATTGGCAGGCATCCAAGAGGATTCTAAGGTATGTGAAGGGAACAAAGGGGTATGGTATTTTCCACTCATCATATGAAAATTTTAAATTGATTGGATATACTGACAGTGATTGGGCTAGAAGTGTAGATGATAGGAAGAGCACATCTGGATATGTGTTTCATTTGGGATCGGAAGCCATTTCATGGCCTTCTAAGAAGAAACCTATAGTTTCTTTATCAACAACACCAGAAGAATATGTGGCAACAACAACAGCAGCATGCCAAGCAATATAGATGAGAAGAATGCTCAGAGATTTATCTCATGAGCAGGACAAAGGAACAACAATTTATTGTGATAACATCTCAGTGATAGCTTTATTAAATAATTTTTTCTTCCATAAGAGAACAAAGCATATTAATGCAAAATTTCATTTTATAAGAGAAATGGTTAATAATGGTGAGATTGTTTTGCAACACTGTAGGATAGAGGAACAGTTTGCTGATATGCTCACAAAGCCATTAATGCAGAAGAGTTTTAACTATCTCAAGAAATGCCTAGGTATGTAAGAAAGCAGTAGTTGTAATTAAGGGGGAGTGTTGGAATTTTATTCCAACTGCCACGCAGAGGAAGGATGACCTAATTCAATTCAGATGTGAAGTTGAATTACAAGAACAGCTGAATTCGAAGTATAGCACCACAGCCTGCAGATTTGTAGATCGTGGTTTTGATCTCCACGCAACCTCTTCCTTAAACACTCATCTACCCTCCATGAATCCTGCACCAACCTTTTGTCTTGAATTGATCACACAGCAACACCATTCTTGGGAGCAACAAGCATGAGCTACGAAGGGTGAAGACAACCCACCGGAAGAGGTGATGTCACCTTCCTCCAGAACAATCAAATCATTTTCGGGGGCGGGGCAGGGGCATAGAAATTGGCTCTTCCATAATGGTTGAACCCCATAGAAAGTTTGTTCAATGTTTTGATTTAATTTTTATTTTGCCACATTATGTTTTAAAGTTTTAACTTTGGGTTAATATTTTTTTATCGTGGAACATTTTATGTTTTAAATTTTGGTTATATATATATATATATATATATATATATATATATATATATATATATATATATATATGAAATATTTATAATATATATACATATATAATGTAATATGTCATATGCATTAAAAAGTGAGATTGTATTGTTTTGAGTGAGAAAAAATGATGAAGAGAAGGAAAAAAAGAGGGAGAGAGAGCAGTAAGTTGTGTTTTGTAGCAGTGTATGCCAAAGGAAAAGAAACGATGTGTGTGTGTGAAACAACCAGGAGATTTCCATTGTAATCTAGAACTTCGTTCTGAAGAAAAAATCTCATTTTGTAATAGAGTTTTTGTTTTTATTGAAATAACAGTGTTTATGCCATCCCTCTGTCTGCAATTTTATTTAATCTCTGTGTTGTGGAAGAGGAATTTTATTTTCCTTTGTGTGTTCGGAATTGTTCATAAATTCCAACCGCTGTTGCAGATCAGGTTGAAGATTGTATTTTGTCTGGAAAAGAGTGGGCCAAAGGTCAGGCCCAGTGATTACCTGTGAGAAGGAATTGATGAAAAGAGCCTGGGAGAAAGTCCTAATATCCAGTAGCCCCGCCAAGCTGCTTGGGAATTGTAATTCGATCCAATCTGCAAAGGCTGAATTTATTGGTACCATGCACTCTAGACCAAAGGAATTTAGATATAATAGCCTTAATTATCGAAAATATGAGGGAGGGAAGGTAAAATTGATGTCCCCAATAGACACAAAGTTGTTGAAGCACAACTTGTATGAGGATAAAGCGACTGCCCAATGAAAGCCACCTGTGTGACCAAGAGTCCAGCCAATTTATAAATTTCTCGACGAGCAAAATTGAATCTCCATCGCGGTATCCACAAGGCCTCAAATGGAAGCCCAAGTAAGTAGAGCCACCCAAGAGGGGAACCTAAACAAGCAGGAAAATACTAGCGATGATCTAGATATCCACATGATTCTCAAAGGCCGATATGTGCAAATATTTATGTCCATTGATCAATAATCCAGATGTTGCCCCATACTTGAGAAAAACATAGTACATAGCAGACCACTTGGAGCGCTAGATGATGCCAAAGAGAAAAATATCATCAACAAAAAAAGATAGTGCATAGAAGACCACTGGGAGTGCTAGAGCGTTAGATGATGCCAAAGAGAAAAATATCATCAACAAAAAAAGAGTGTACAAAAAAATGGTGTGTAATGGAAACGCTTGTGGAGATGTTAATCCAAGCAAACAATTATCTGTTGTGTATGTCCTTAATATGAAAATCGAGCCCATCCATGATAAGAACGAAAATCAAGGGCGAGAGGGAGCATCCCTGGAAAAGGCCCCATCCTGCATGGAAAAGTTTCAAAGGAAAACCATTAATGATGACAGAAAATCACACCAGAGCAAAGCAAGCCAGAACCCAGATAATATTTGGAGAGGATAGTCCAATCTTATGGAGCACCAACCTAATATATGTCGAGTCCACAAAATTATATGCTTTCTGTAGATCAACTTTCATGATAATAGCCTCCAATTTCCGAGTGTGAACTAAATTAAGACATTCATGCGCCATTCAAATTTCATCGTGAAAGAGTCAATCAGGGAGAAACCCGTATTGTTCATGGGAAATATGTGTAGAGAACAGGCCAGAAATGCGCCAAGAAATCACTTCCGAAATAATTTTGTAAATAACATTGCACAATGAGATGGGCATGAATTCCTCGAAGGATTTTGGATTGATGAATTAGGAATGAGAACAATGAATATTGAATTGATGCCACCAGAAATGCAACCCGATAGTATGGACTCCTCAACAACACTCAGAATATCTTCCGCCATAAGATCATAGAAATGGAGGTATAATTCCTCCAGCCAGCCATCCGAGCAAGCGCTTGTCTTGTTCAAATGATTTTAGGACATGAAGAATCTCCGACTTGGTAACAAGTTTGCTGAAAGATTCATTGGATTCATCATCGAACATGCGGGGTATTTATCAAGAGCGCAAAATTGATCTTGTAACCAAGACGATATGAAAGTGTGCCTTCGCAATGCATTTCGAGAAAGAGACGCAGACACCTTTGGGAAGGAGATGTACCTAAAAGCACATTGTAATTCAAATTCATGATTATGATAATTAGAATCCGCACTTTAATGTAATCTATAATTACAAGCAATAAATTATCAATTCGTGATTATGATACTTGGAATCTACAATTTAATAGAATCTATAATTGCAAACGATAAGTTATGAGATAAATGAGGACTACGCTTAGAATTTCAAATTTATTTTTGAGGAATCAATTTTATATTTATAAATATGATATTTTAAGCATATTGATTTATTAGTTTAATTCTATAACACATGTTTTTTCTTTTATTAAATGAATCGTAAGAGTGTTTAATTAGAGAATGTCATTACTACAAGTTTTTTAAAGGAAAATTTTAAAGATGAGAAATTATTTTGAAGTTTAAAAAAATGGCGGATCTCACTAGATCTCACTAGTTCCTAATATGCAAACTATAAAATGTTTATTGATATATTTGTAAAATTATTCAAATTTATAATGATTTTCTATATACTGTCTATATAATGTTGGTGATTTTTAAGTTAAAATAATTTTATATTATAAAATTTGGGATTGGCGAATCTTTTTTTTGGAAAAACATAGAAAATTAACCCACCTACAAATATTAACCCCTAAAATTTTCCATTGTTTTTTTTATATATAAATTTCATTTTCAATTTATTCACCAAAAGATAACAAATAAGTGCATTTCTAAAAAAACTCGACAAAAAAATTGAGAAAATTATCTAAGTTAATCTCAATCTAAATCAATCATTAAAATTTATGAAAAAAACTTAAACGTATACGTCACAAATTCAAATTTAAGGTTTCACAATTTTGTTATAAGTCAGTCTTCAGATTTCATTTTTTTTTCACCCCATCAAGCATGTTCAAAAAGGAAAAAGACGTTCTGTAAAAGGGGAAAATTCGAGGCCCCATGGAAAGACATTTCCAATAAGTAGGTTTTCAGCCATGACAAATACAATCTTAAGCTGGCCCGTCGAAATAACATATATCAACGCGTCTTTACGAAACTAAAACTTTAAAGCAAAGTATAGTTACTAAGATTTCTAGCAAAGTATAGTGACAATCAATTTATAAGATTTCTGATGCCACATAGATTATAGGCGTTATTATTATAATTTTGTTTTTGTTGGTAATTTGAAAATTCCAGAATTAAAGATGGAGAATAAACTCCCTCTCTAACACAGAGAAAATATAAAAAAAAATTCACTCTCAGTAACAGAATTTTAACTCTATAACACAAATTTTATTCCATAAAATTGTTTACAAGTTCTTCCTCTATCATAGAGGGATTTACAACTGCTGGACTGTTACAGAACACAGTTCCAGAAACTCTTCTCTGTCTAAAAAAAAACTTTGCTGTGAATTTCCAATTCACTGTCTCTGTCTATTAAAAATAAACAGCTCTCTGTTTTACAAAAAAAATACACTCTGCTGTGTATATTTTAATTCTTCACTCTCTCTGTCTTTTTCAAAATCAACTAACGCACTGCTGTGCATATCTATATCAATTACACAAAAAATATCTAAAACAATTAATGTCTTTCATTGACAAAATTGCCCAGAATTTTCACCGCTTGAAAAATTCATAAATGGCATTAAAAATCTGTCAGCACAATTAAAAAATTTTATGACAAATTTTAAATTTGGTGGCAGCGGTAATTTTTTTCGCGGTGGTGGCGGAACGGTGGCGCGCTGTGCACATGTGGCGGAGCCACCTCAAGGCTGGTGGTTGCGGGGGGTAAGGTTCTGGCCGTACCCATCGGATGGGTGACCCCCCGCACTAAACGACAGCCACATATTTTCGGTCAACGGCCCCACGGCTGGTCAACTGCGGGGGGTGGCTTGCTGTTAACCGGCGTGCTGTTTGACCCCCCGCACACGGTCGATTACAGCCAACCTGCTTGGCATTTATCTCCAGTGGTGTCAACCTGTTTGCTGAACTGTGTGTTGCCGCCTGCAACTCGATCGGCATGCTGCCCGCTGCTTTGATCGAGCGAATGGAAATTAGATTCCAACACTCCCCCTTAATTTCCACTGCTGGGTTTTCTTGCATACCCATGCATTTTCTGAAGTGTTCAAAGCTTTTCTGCGCAAGTGGCTTTGTGAGGATATCAGCAAATTGATCCTCCGTTCTACAATGCTGTAAAACGATCTCGCCATTGCTAACCAATTCACGTATGAAGTGAAACTTGGTGTCAATGTGTTTTGTCCTCTTATGAAAAACATAATTTTTTGACAATGCAATAGCTGAGCTATTATCACAAAATATCACTGTCCCTTTTACCTGTTCTTGGCCTAAACTTCTCAACATTTTCCGCATCCAAACTGCTTGACATGCTGCTGCTGCAGCTGCTACATATTCTGCTTCTGCCGTAGACAATGCTACAATGGGCTGTTTCTTAGAAGCCCATTAAATGGCTCCTGAACCCATGTGAAAAACATAACCGGAAGTGCTCTTCCGATCATCAACACTTCCAGCCCAATCATTGTCTGTGTATCCAACTAAATTTGAATTTTCTGAAGTAGTATACAAAATACCAAACATTTTAGTACCTTTAACATACCTCAAAATCCTTTTTGTTGCTTGCCAATGTGCATCCTTTGGCTTTTCCATGAACCTGGAAATCAAACTAACAGCATGCATTATGTCTGGCCTAGTTGCAGTCAAATACATAAGGCTGCCAACTATGCTCTTGTATAGACTAGGATCAAAATCCTTACTGCTGTCCTCTCTGCTGAGCTTTAATCCCATCACTGTGGGAGTGATTGCTGCTTTGCATTCCTGCATGTTAAATCTTTCAAGTACCTCATTAACATACTTTGCCTGTGAGATGAAAATACCATTTTCATCTTGTTCTACTTCTATTCCCAAGAAGTATTTCAACAAACCCATATCAGTCATTTCAAATTCTTCTTTCATGACTATTTTAAAATGTTCAATAAGGCAATCATCATTACCTGTAAAAATAACATCATCAACATACAAGACTACAATCAAGATTTTACCGTCTTGTTCCTTGATGTAGAGGGTGGGTTCTCCCTCACACTTCTCAAAACCATTTTCCAGTAGATATGAATCTATCCTACTGTACCACGCTCTTGGCGCTTGCTTCAGCCCATAAAGAGCTTTCTTCAGTTTGCATACTTTGTGCTCTTCACCTTTCTTCTCATAGCCGAGAGGTTGTTCAATGTAAACCTCTTCCATTAACACTCCATTCAGGAATGCTGACTTCACGTCCATTTGGTAAACTTTCCATTTGTTTTGTGCTGCTATGGACAACACTACTCTCACGGTTTCCATTCTTGCAACCGGTGCGAAAGTCTCCTCATAATCAATGCCATGCTTCTGCTTATAGCCTTTGACAACAAGCCTTGCCTTGTGTCTCTCTATCTTGCCTTCAGCATTACTCTTGGTCTTGTAGACCCATTTAACACCAATGACATCTTTACCTTTTGGGAGTTAAACCAAATCCCAAGTTTTGTTCCTCTCTATGGCATTAACTTCCTCATCCATAGCTTCTATCCATTTTTTATCCTTGATGGCTTCTTCGAAATGAACAGGATCATCAACATGAGAATATAAAGCAAACAAAGAATTGATACCTTCATTAGCTATATCTTGTTCATAAATCTCTTTCAAACTTCTAAATTTCTTACCTCTTTCAGTAAGTGTATTAGTGCTTGAAGAAGCACTTGAATTTCCTCCTTGTGGTGTGCTTGGAGAAGCACTTTCATTTCTCCTCAAAGGTGTACTTTGCTGCCCTTGTATTGGTGCTGCTTTTTGGGGATGTATTTCAGCCACCTCATCATCATTGTCATCATGAGATAAACAGTGTTTAACATTCACTGTTTTCTCTATGCTTCCATCGCAAGCTTCCTCTTCAATAAACTGAACATCTCTGCTCACAAGAAACTTCTTGCTGGATGGGTTATATAACCTGTAGGCCTTGGATTCCTCACTGTATCCAATGAAAATACATTTCTCCCCCTTGCTGTCCAACTTCTTTCTTAGCTGATCCGGAATGTGTGCATAAGCCACACATCCGAATATCTTCATGTGTGTGACACTTTGCTTTGCGCCACTCCATGCCTCTTCTGGCACTTTGTTCATGACTGCTTTTGTAGGGCACCTGTTCAAGATATACGCTGCACAATGTACAGCTTCGGCCCAATAATCATTAGGCAAATGCTTTGCCTTTAACATACTCCTCGCCATGTCCATTATGGTTCGGTTCTTCCTTTCGGCCACTCCATTTTGCTGCGGTGTATATCTAGTTGTAAACTGCTTATGTATTCCATTTTCTCTACAAAAACGTAGAAAATATTTAGATATATACTCACCTCCTCTATCAGTCCTTAAGACCTTGATATGCAGCCCACTCTGGTTCTCAACAAGTGCTTTGAAATTGCGGAATTTTTCAAACACTTCACTTTTCTTTTTCAAAAAATAAACCCAAGTTTTTCTTGTAAAATCATCTATAAATGTTAACACATAGTGGCTGCTTGCAAGTGATGGAGTTTGCATCGGTCCACATACATCTGAGTGGACAATCTCTAAGGGTGCTTTTACCCTTATGCTTTTCCCGGAAGGAAAACTTTCTCTGTGTTGTTTCCCAAGAATACAACCTTCACAAAGGCTGTCCGGTTTCTCTATCAATGGTAAACCACTTACCATTCCTTTTGTGTTCAACAAATTAAGACCTCCAAAGTTGAGATGTCCAAATCTCAAGTGCCATAACCAATTATCATCCTTTGGTTCGCTTTGGTAAGTCTCCTGTGCAACTGTTGCTTTCTCTTCACCATTCTTCAAGTCTGCTCTCATTCTGAGAGGGAACATCCTGTTCCTTGTCATCTTCACTTCAGCAATACATTGTTTGCTGGGTGGTTTATCCATGATGGTACAAACATCATTATCAAAGAAAACATTATACCCCTTATGGACAAGTTGTCCAATACTTAAGAGGTTACACTTCATTCCTAGAACATAATAAACATCTGCTATGGTTTTCTTTGCACCTAATCTTGTTAAAACATTAACATCTCCTTTTCCCATAACAGAAACTTTGCTATCAGTTCCTAGTGTGACTTGTGACTGCACACTTTCATCTAAGATAGAAAACATTGCTAAGTTTCCTGTCATATGGTTACTACAACCGGAGTCTAGAAACCATAAATCATCATTCTTTTCTTCAGCCATATTACAAGCTAGAAACAAATAACTTTGGCTGCTATTTTCTTTTGTGAAATTTGCACTAGTTCCACTTCTCATATCTTGTTTCTTCTTTCTACATTCATTAGCATAATGACCATATTTCTTACAATTGTAACATTGGACATTGGATTTGTCATACCTTTGTCCTTGATCATTCTGCTGGCTGCTGCCTTGGCCTTGATGCTGATTGCTGCCCCTTCCATTTGAATGTGAAGGGCTGTTCCTTCCACCTCTGTTTTGGCTTCTGCCTCTTCCTCTTCCTTTGCCTTGCCCTCTTCCTCTTCCGAAAGACATCTGGGACTTAAAAGCATGTTCAAGAGATGAGTTTTCACTCCTACTCAATCTCTGTTCATGGGTCATCAGTGATGCATGAAGTTCATCCACTGAAAACTTAGTGAGATCCTTAGTCTCCTCTATGGTGGTGACAATCACATCAAACCTTGAGGGTAAACTTCTCAAGAGTTTTTCAACAATCCTCTTGTCTTCAAGAGTTTCTCCATGTGATCTGATTTGTGTGACCATTCCTATCACATGAGTGAAGAATGAGTCAATAGTGTCTGACTCTTTCATACAGAGAGTCTCAAAGTCTCTCCTCAGCAACTGAAGTTTTGCTGTCTTCACTTTCTCCATGCCCTGGTAAGCTGTCTTGAGAGTTTCCCATGCTTCACTGGATTTCTTGGCTGCTGCTATCCTCGGAAACACACTCTCATGCACTGCTTGATACAAGAAGAAAAGAGCCTTGGCATCTCTCTTCTTATTGTTCTTCAGTGACTCCCTTTCTGCCTGAGTTAAAAGAAAAAACTCAGCTTCATTTGCTGGCTCTTCAAAGCCATCCTCAACTAATTCCCATAACTCTTGTGAGGTAAATAAAGCCCTCATCGTTATTGACCAATAGTCATAATTTTTTCCATTGAATTGTGGGAGATGGATACTTCCCAAACTCATACCTGTGCTGCCTCCAGCCATTCTGCACTTTTAACTATGATCCAAAAACACTTGACTGTGTGTTTTAATTAACAACCTGTTCTGCAACAGTAACACAAAACTGTATAGAGAAATACCTTTAAATTCTTCTTGTCTGAACCTTCACTCTGCTGGAGAGGCTTCTGTAAAAACGAACTCCTTTCCTTCAGCTTATTTGAGCTTCAAATAGCCTGGATTGGCTCCGATACCATGTTGGTAATTTGAAAATTCCAGAATTAAAGATGGAGAATAAACTTCCTCTCTAACACAGAGAAAATATAAAAAAAATTGCACTCTCAGTAACAGAATTTTAACTCTATAACACAAATTTTATTCCATAAAATTGTTTACAAGTTCTTCCTCTATCACAGAGGGATTTACAACTGCTGGACTGTTACAGAACACAGTTCCAAAAACTCTTCTCTGTCTAAAAAAAAACTTTGCTGTGAATTTCCAATTCACTGTCTCTGTCTATTAAAAATAAACAGCGCTCTGTTTTACAAAAAAAATACACTCTGCTGTGTATATTTTAATTCTGCACTCTCTCTGTCTTTTTCAAAATCAACTAACGCACTGCTATGCTTGATTTTTAATTCTGCTCTGTTTCTCTTAAAAAAAAAAAAAAAAAAAAAAAAACTAACGCACTGCTGTGCTTGATTTATATAAATTACAAAAAAAAATATCTAAAACAATTAATGTCTTTCATTGACAAAATTGCCCAGAATTATCACCGCTTGAAAAATTCATAAATGGCATTAAAAATCTGTCAGCACAATTAAAAAAGAATTTATGACAAATTTTAAATTTGGTGGCAGCGGTAATTTTTTCGCGGTGGTGGCGGAACGGTGGCGCGCTGTGCACATGTGGCGGAGCCACCTCAAGGCTGGTGGTTGCGGGGGGTAAGGTTCTGGCCGTACCCATCAAATGGGTGACCCCCCGCACTAAACGAGAGCCGTCGATCATTGGTCAACGAGCGATCAAGTGGTCAACTGCGGGGGGTGGCAATTTCTTAACGGTCGAGCAGATCGACCCCCCGCACTCCGTTGATTGCAGCAAACTTGCCGGCGCGATAACTCCACGCTGTTCCAACCATGGTGCCGCCAACCTGTGCAGTGCTCCGCCTACAAATCGATCTGCGCAGGTTGAAATTACAATCCGACATTTTTTATTTATTTTATTTATTTGGATTGGAATTAGAATTTTTTTTTATTACAAAATCTTAATTTTTAGTATTTTAAAAGTGATTCTAATATTATTCTAATATTAAAAATATGATTTTAGTATTAGAAATAAATTTAACATTATTAAAAATGACTAGTTTTATGTTAATCGCCGATTCTCTGAATATTTGACAATCAGACTTGCATGAACCCGGCCATGTTGAATTAGCAGGCAATAGGCATAAGCTCAGGGATTAAAAACCCTTCTGATATCCCATATTTTATAACTTGACAACTGTAACTTTATTTTTAAAAATATTCTACCAGATTTCACCAAAAACCATGAAAAACAAACCTTTTCCTGGCGAAAATGTCGTAAGCGTTAGTGGTAAGCCACAAAACATTTTTAAGCTCATGGGTTTGAAACAACTAGGTCGTAGTCTCTTTGTAAAATAAAACTTTCCAGTAAAATTTGATTTACTAGTAATATATATTATGAGATCAACGATTATACATTCACCAGAACTCCATTAGGTTAGAAATGCCAAAAGTAGGTTAGCTGTTCCTGAAAGCAGAGAACCTGAAGCTCATTCACAAAAAGACAAATATGTTTTGAAACATGACATAAATGGCAATACATTTTCCAAAATAGGGTTCGGTCAGCTATAAGCCAGAGTACATATAACGCAAAGCTCATTTGTTATAAATAACAGAAAAATGGAATTATTACTTTGAAAAACTTGAAAGTTCGGCTTCTAGAACCTATTGCTAATGAGACAATATTTTTCCTTCAATCTCTTCCTTAAAATATTTGGGGTCTTTATAGTGATTCTACTGAGTCTGGGTAAGTCAACTTATTAAGTTACCTCGTAGTTTAATTAAGTTTTATTTTTTTAAGAAAATAATAGAAATTTTGGTAAAATTTTATTAAAATTTAATTTAGTTTTTTGGAAATTTGAGTTATAACTATTAAATTTAAAGATTTCGAGTCCACCAAAATTTCAACCAGATTCAAACATTCCAACTATTAATTTTTAGAAAAAGATAACAAAATTCCTGCAATTTTGACTATCACAAACAAAATTTCAACCTCAATATTTCAAACTCAGTAGACACTGTCTTAAATTACTTTATTTCAAATTGAATAAGCTATAACCAAACATAGGATAGCATAGCATGAGATTCCAATCCAACCCTAGCAAAAAGGGAAGATAACACACCGTCCTAGCACAAGACCTACACGGCTTGACAACAACATTGGTTTTATAGCAATAACAGAGGCGCAGGTCTAGACACAAATCAAGTCAAGATTGTTTCTTACACTAGACAATACATCATTTCGTACGAATCTTTAAGAAAAAGTTATTCGTCGGTTGCTCCGGTTCCAGCGATGGTGATGTCACTCGCCTTTTTTATTAATTTAAATAGGTTATTGATGTATTAATTGTTCTGTTTATATTTTAGATCAATTTTATCTGAAAAATTATTGAGGATATCTTGCATTTTATAAATTTTATAATTCTAAATGTTTTATAAAAGATTGAAGTTGTTCATTTTAATATTCAAAATTTTATCTTTATTACAATGTTTTTTTTTTCTTTACCACATTACAACATACAGTCAAAGCACCAAGCCACTTTAATGAAGCACGAACTGGAAAAGATATATTGAAATTATAAATCTGAGTTTTATAGATTGTATAATTCAAATGTGTGAATAAACTTAAACCATTTTCAGAATACTTAATCTATTTTAATATTAAAAGTTTATTTTTATTAAAATAATTAGTTTTCCAGTTGTCTCGCTTACGTTTCTAAATTCTGTATATTAAGTTGTATTAAAATGTATATTAAAGTTCCGTTTAATGAAACTTTACTTTGTAACTGTATTAGACTACGCGCTTACTATGTAATAAAACGATGGACTGGAAAACCACATATCCACTTTAATCAACCGCTTTCCCGCCTCTTGTGGTTTCTTAACGAGAATCGTGGCGCAGTTTTCTATCAAACAATATCAAGTTATCAAGTTATCATTAGTCAAGTTGAATCTTGTAATAAAATTAATATTGGTGTATCATGTATATGTTTCTCATGTGCTTATGATGTTATTTTTTACATTATTGAGTTGTGTTGTTTATTCATGAAGAAGTGATAAAGTGATTGAAAAGTATGATTTGTGAAAATTGTATAATTTGGCCACACTACTAATTCATCACCTCTTTCAATAGTGTCCTGGTTTCCATTGTTTCTAACAATTGGTATTAGATCCAATGTCATTCAAGATCAGTGTCATAGATAGAAGGAAGATCATGGATCATGGAGAACCATGACTGGATTACCTCTGATGGAGTTCCATTTTTTAATTTATCCAATTATACAACTTGGAAGGTAGAGATTAAAATCTTCTTGCAAACTATTAATCTTGATGTATGGATATATATGGAGAATGGAGAGATATATGACAAGTTTTATAAACAAGCTAGGAATGGAAACATGAGAAGGTTGTCTAAGTCAAGTATTGAAAAGTTTACCTCTTTTAAAATTTTCAAGGAGATATGGGATAAATTGCAGCCCATTTATGAAGTAGACATGCAAGTTGCACATGATGTTAAGAGGCATTCCTTAGAGGATGAAGATGTCGAAGATTCAAATATTTATGAAGATCATGAATCAGATGATGATTCTTGAGTATCAATAGGCCAATTTGATGATGAACACAAAGAGAAGATGCAATTTGTGAGTAATCTTTTTTTTTGTGGTTATTGTGAAACAATAGATCATTTATCTTCAAAATACTCAGTTTTAAGTACTAGTGAAAGTGAAAGTGAGAGTTACTTGTTTAGTTATAGTGAATAAGTAGCTACCTTCACAACAATAAAATATATGGAAATTGGTCAAGAAGACAATGTGTCCACCTTTGGTGAAGAGGAGGAAAGGACATCTCGTGTATCAACAAAAGAATCCCTAGAGTCATCAAGGGAACAAACTTTAGAGAGTGAAATAAACATTAACGGTGAATCAAATGTCTCCTCAATTGAGTTGGAGGATCTTAAAGAAATGATATATTTGAAGAGGAAGCTAATATTAGCCCTTGTGGAGTTGAAGAATCTCAAAGCCATCAATATGAAGCTAGAATTGGAGATTATAATATTAAAAGAGTAGTTCTTGAATCCTCGGAAGCATGTAGCAAATTCTGAAGCATTGACGGAGTTTCAGACCAACCATTTTTCCCCTCTGGGAAATATAATAGATGAAGGTGAAAGGTACTCAACAACAACATTGAAGGGACCCACCAGCCTTGTTAAATATAGACCTAACTATATTATTGTAAGTGATAAGTCAAAGCAGCCGCAAGAAGGCCAAAATAATTCTAGAAATAAAATAAAGGTATTCAACCCCTTATATGTTTTTATAGTAATGACACAGGGAACTTCTCCTCCAAGTGTCTAGAAAGGAAAAGGAAGGTGCAAAAACATAGGTGGAATGCTCCATTTCATCCACAACCACGAGTTTCTAAGAAAAATTCGAACTTTCTAGCATAAAGAGCCTTTCCCCTTGAAGAGAATATGACCAGTGGCCCAATAACAGCAAGAGAATGAGTATTAGTCCAATAAATTGGACAAGAAAAAATTTGTTAAGATAAATAATTCCTTTTCCCCTTCTTGAATAATGTTGAATGCTACAAGTGTAAGAAGTTTGGGCATAAAACAAACACATGCAGATTGGATAAGAAATCCTCATTTCACAATACTGCAATAAGAGACATGGATTACGATGAGAGAAAGCTAAGATAAATATGTAGGAGCTATTTAAGAACTAAGAAGAAAGGATGATCAGATGGTACAATGAGGAAACATAGAACATTGTTTGATTTTGAAGATGATGAGTAGACGTTTAATATATCACACTCTGAAATTACCATAGTTGATCTCTCCTATATATCCAGTAATAGGAAGATAACTCAATCAGTTATATGAATACACTCAAAAAGTAGAGCAAGAGAGGTTTGTATGCTCAGGAAATGGAAGAAATTCTCCCATTCAGGAAATCAATAGCAAGAAATCAACTCATATATATGTGGAAGAAAAATGAAGATAACATACTCACGGGGAGTAGATCTCTTGTAAAATTATTTAAATTTATAATGATTTTCTATATACTCTCTATATAATGTTGGCGATTTTTAAGTTAAAATAATTTTATATTATAAAATTTGGACGATTCATTTTTATAAAAAAGAAAATTGGCGAATCTTTTTTGGAAAAACATAGAAAATTAACCCACCTACAAATATTAACCCCTAAAATTTTCCATTATTTTTTTTATATACAAATTTCATTTTTAGTTTATTCACCCAAAGATGACAAATAGGTGCATTTCTAAAAAAAACTTGACCAAAAAGTTTGCCATGGGAGGAAATTATCTAAGTTAATCTCAATCTAAATCATTCATTAAAATTTATGAAAAAAACTTAAACGTATACGTCACAAATTCAAATTTAAGGTTTCACAATTTTGTTATAAGTCAGTCTTCAGATTTCATTTTTTTTTCACCCCAATAAGCATGTTCAAAATGGAAAAAGACGTTCTGCGAAAGGGGAAAAATCGAGGCCTCGTGGAAACACATTTCCAATAAGTAGGTTTTCAGCCATGACAAATACAATCTTAAGCTGGCCCGTTGAAATAACATATATCAACGCGTCGTTATTAAACTAAAACTTTAAAGCATAGTTACTAAGATTTCTAGCAAAGTATAGTGACCATCAATTTATAAGATTTCTGATGCCACAGAGATTATAGGTGTTATTATTATGATTTTGTTTTTATTTATTTATTTATTTTATTTATTTGGATTGGAATTAGAATTTTTTTTTATTACAAAATCTTAATTTTTAGTATTTTAAAAGTGATTCTAATATTATTCTAATATTAAAAATATGATTTTAGTATTAGAAATAAATTTAACATTATTAAAAATGACTAGTTTTATGTTAATTGCTGATTCTCTGAATATTTGACAATCAGGTTTGCATGAACTTGGCCATGTTGAATTAGCAAGCAATAGGCATAAGCTCAGGGATTAAAAACCCTTCTGATATCCCATATTTTATAACTTGACAACTGTAACTTTATTTTTAAAAATATTCCACCAGATTTCACCGAAACCATGAAAAACAAACCTTTTCCTGGCGAAAATGTCGTAAGCGTTAGCGGTAAGCCACAATACATTCTTAAGCTCATAGGTTTGAAACAACTAGGTCGTAGTCTCTTCGTAAAATAAAACTTTCCAGTAAAATTTGATTTACTAGTAATATATATTATGAGATCAACTACTATACATTCACCAGAACTCCATTAGGTTAGAAATGCCAAAAGTAGGTTAGCTGTGCCTGAAAGCAGAGAACCTGAAGCTCATTCACAAAAATAGCAGATATCCAAGTATAGTTGTAGAACTAAATCTAAAGGAAAAATATAATTACCAAGACTTTATCAGAAATTTTATTCAAACGACATACTGTATTATAACATAAAAGACAAATATGTTTTGAAACATGACATAAATGGCAATACAGTTTCCAAAATAGGGTTCGGTCAGCTATAAGCCAGAGTACATATAACCCAAAGCTCATTTGTTATAAATAACAGAAAAACGGAACTATTACGTCGAAAAACTTGAAAGTTCGGCTTCTAGAACCTATTGCTAATGACACAACATTTTTCCTTCAATCTCTTCCTTAAAATATTTTGGGTCTTTATAGTGATTCTACTGAATCTGGGTAAGTCAACTTATTAAATCTGGGTAAGTCAACTTATTAAGTTACCTCGTAGTTTAATTAACTTTTTTTTTTTTTTTTAGAAAATAATATAAATTTTGGTAAAATTTTATTAAAATTTAATTTAGTTTTTTGGAAATTTGAGTTATAACTATTAAATTTAAACATATCGAGTCCACCAAAATTTCAACCAGATTCAAACATTCCAACTATTAATTTTTAGAAAAAGATAACAAAATTCTTGCAATTTTGACTATCACAAACAAAATTTCAATCTCAATATTTCAAACTCACTAGACACTGTCTTAAATTACTTTATTTCAAATTGAATAAGCTATAACCAAACATAGCATAGCATAACATGAGATTCCAATCCAACCCTAGCAAAAAGGGAAGATAACACACCGTCCTAGCACAAGACCTACACGGCTTGACAACAATATTGGTGATATGTGGTTTAACGATAAGTTTCGCTGGGTGAAACCCACGAGATGGAGGTTCAAATCTCATTGAGTATATGGCCTGTTGTGTCCTGGCTAGAAGAGTAGGCGACCCTTTTGTGGACGTCTCGGCTCCTGTTGAGGCATAAGTTAATTGCTATTGTGTGGCTTGCAGGTTGTTGCATCTAGCCTAGGTTTATAGTGGCAGCCAGTAGGATTTGATCCTGGGCCTTGTTCAGGATAACTCTCACCAGTTACCTATTATCCTAGATTGAAAAAAAAACAATATTGGTTTTATAGCAATAATAGAGGCGCATGTCTAGACACAAATCAAGTCAAGATTGTTTCTTACACTAGACAATACATCATTTCGTACGAAATTTCTTTAAGAAAAAGTTATTCGTCGGTTGCTCCGGTTCCAGCTATGGTTATGTCACTCGCCTTTTTTATTAATTTAAATAGGTTATTGATGTATTAATTGTTCTGTTTATATTTTAGATCAATTTTATCGGAAAAATTATTGAGGATTTCTTGCATTTTATAAATTTTATAATTCTAAATGTTTTATAAAAGATTGAAGGTGTTCATTTTAATATTCAAAATTTTATCTTTATTACAATGTTTTTTTTTTTCTTTACCACATTACAACATACAGTCAAAGCACCAAGCCACTTTAATGAACCACGAACTGGAAAAGATATATTGAAATTATAAATCTGAGTTTTATAGATTGTATAATTCAAATGTTTGAATAAATTTAAACCATTTTCAGAATACTTAATCTATTTTAATATTAAAAGTTTATTTTTTTATTAAAATAATTAGTTTTCCAGTTGTCTCGCTTACGTTTCTAAATTCTGTATATTAAGTTGTATTAAAATGTATATTAAAGTTCCGTTTAATGAAACTTTACTCTGTAACTGTATTAGACTACGCGCTTTCTATGTAATAAAACGATGCACTGGAAAACCACATATCCACTTTAATCAACCGCTTTCCCGCCTCATGTGGTTTCTTAACGAGAATCGTGGCGCAGTTTTCTACCAAACTATATCAGTCAAGTTACCATTGGTGGGGACAAGATTCATCATTTCATTTTTACGAATTTTTATTGGGTTTTTTTTTTTTTTACAATTTGAGAAATCTATTATAATTTAGTGGTGAAACTAGCAGTGAAAGACAACTATTTTTTTTAATTCCTATGGGGTATATCTTATCACCATTATATCAATGGTCATTTTATTAATTTTGAAATTTTTTATATTTAAAAGAGTCATGTTTAAAGAAGGCTTGTTAATATTACTATTTATTTTATTCTTTTTGTTTTCAAAGTTTAAAATAGTCACAACTATTGTTTCTTCTAATACAATTTCAATATTTCTATACATAATTATATCATATTTTTATACATAATTATATCATTGTGGGTGAAAATAAACATGGTTTATATATTTTTTATTTAGTTTAATAATTTATTTCTTTATACATAATAAAATAGAATAAAAAAATATTTGATGGGGCTGGAACAATGATGGTAGGAGGGTATTGGGATGGCACCTTCCATCTCACTAATCCCCATGACATTTAAGGAATGTTTGTGTGGTGCTCCTCCACAATGTAGATGAAGTGTGAGAGAGTTAAGATAAAATGTACATGAGGGTTATATTGAGATTTTGGTTTCGATTTGAGGAGATGATGCATATAGGAATACAAAAGGTATGTTGGTGGCTAGGACTTCGACCCAACCTCTTGTCGTCTTGCGATGGTGTATACTTGTATGGGGTTTGTTTAGCTTTAACGTGGTGTGGTCAAGCCTTGTGGGTGAAGGAGTGTATGTGGTGGCGAGGTGTAGTGCACATGTTGCCTCAATCTCTGGTGCACTTCAATTGAGCCCTTGGGATTTGGCATTCTCTACACCAAGGAATTATGGTCTAGCTTAGGTTGTTCTAAGGCGGCAGTGCTTCACGCTTCTAGGGATTGGAAGCAGAGTTGACTTGTGGAGGTTCAACACTGGTTCAAGGTAATTTGGTTTTATTTTTTGGTTTGAACTATCTTAATTATTGTTGAAGCATTTTGCCGGGTTTTCCCAGCTCCTAAGGTCGTGTCCAGTTGTAATGGTGTTCATGATTCCTATGGTTTTGGGGTATTATGTTTGTTTTATGGTTTTTGGGTCTCCCTAGTTTTACTATTTTTCAGTTGGTGCAACCTGAAAGGAAAGGATTTGGTCATCTTTAAACCATTCATGATCCTCCGCATTTGCTAGTGTCTAGAGGGTACTGCTTGAGGTTGTCTATAGATCCAAGGTACCCAAAATTATACCTGTTTGTGTGAGTCTAGTCAGTTCTATGGGCTTAGTTGTTGGGGTTTGCTCAGTAACTCATTTTTGGAACCTATGGGTGCCTTGTTGCACTGATATAGTTCGAATGGGTTGGGGTTTTTATAAAGACGACTCTCTTTGGAGCGAGTGTTTGATTTTCCCTCTCGACCTGATTAGTTGGGTTTGTGGCCTAGGTAGGACAACTTGAGTTTGTTTAGTAGTCACTCTAGCTTCCTTGTCTTTTTTTGGGTAGGGTGTCAGGGCCCCAAGTTTGCACCAAGGCCAACTGGTATGCATGATGGGCCATGCTCACTTGGTGGTGAAAAAATAACTTGGAGGCACAACGAGTATGCGACGAGTGTGCCCACATGGAGGAGGGGCGCCCAAGTCCACATAGGGGCAACATGTGTGAGTTGGAAGGGTGCACACCTTGGGTGCGTCTCTAGAAAGGTAGCGCATTAGATGTGATATAGCGGGCACATCACAAAGGGTGTGCCCACCCATAAACATATAATAGTGGAGGACGCATGAGGGAGAGCGCCCACCCACATGACATGGAATAGAGGGGGAACGTGAGGGGGAGAGCACCCACAGAAATATGATGATGACTCAACTCAGCATGACCATGCCTGCAGGTGCTTCTGCACACAAGGTAGGGCACCGCAGCACCGTAACGGGAAAGACATAGTGAACGAGGCAAGAAAGCACTGTGATGGGAAGGATGTAGCAAATAAGGCAAGTGAGCGACCACGACATGAAAGACATTATAGTAATTGAGGTGATAAGGGAAAGTTGAGGTGCAACACCACATGGAGTAAATGAGACGAAAATGACCATGGAGCGATAGCGTAGAGCGCACGACAGGGGGAGCGGCAAGCAGGTTGCCCCAACGGGCCCACCCACCCAATGGTTACCCATGAATGTTCAAGTGTCATCCTAGTAAACGAATAGGAATCAAATCATGTAAAAGGAAAAGGCACAGACATTTATATATTGGAGAGAAGGAACTTCACCAAGGGGAGAACCAAGCAAGTTCTACCAAGAAAAGGAAGATCTCAGAAACAGGCCGCATAAGAAATGGACGAGTCTATGATATCGCAAAAACTTGGGATGGGTTGCACAATGGTGGGAGAACACAACAATCAAGTTCTAGGAAATATGAGGCTCCCCTAGCAAGCCATATGACTTGGGAAGCTTTATTGGTTTTCAGTTTGGGGAAAATATCTGGGTTTTATGGGTAGGTTGAAAGTGTAGAGGGTAACTGCATGACTTGGGAGATTGGGTGGATGAGTTCACTAGTCTAAGCCAGGAAGGTGTCACGCCATTTTACTTGTAAAATAATGATGTATAGTATTTGAAGCAGTGTAATAAAATAAAGGGTGAACTATTTCGGGAGTTTCCCCCTCCCATCACAGAGTTGTGTTTATTGTTTAAATTGTGATATCGTATTGTTGTTATGTTTTACATTGTCATAAATTTCATCACACTTTTACGTTGAAGTTGATGTCTAATCGAATGAAGTTAATTTTCACTGCATAATTGAATATAAGAACACATGAATGAAAAATTGGCTAAGTGTTGAACTGTTAGGTGTAGTCCGAGTGAAATTTGTTTAACTGAAAGCTAAATCTCATCAGTGTCGTACAATGCCCACGATGGTCTTAAGGCATCACAACATGGCGTCAGATATAGAGTAGCTCGGGGGGTATTTGAATGAGGAAATTCTAAATAGAATCACTTGGAGGCTCTTGGCCATGAAGAGAAAGTGGACCCCAATATTGTTAACATTCCTCTCCTAAAATATTTCGACCTTGGATAGGGCAACATTCATAGTAAAATCCATTTTATTAAAATTCTTGTGGAATAGTTGTACAAAGACTTGCATGATGATAGAAATTTTATCATTTATTTTATAAATGGCCTCTAGAGAAAACAATGATACATGTAGGACAAAATTAAATATTTGTAGAGGGGACAATGACGCATTCAGGAAAAGGTAGACTGCATAGAGGGAAGAATGGCTCACGTGGAGAAACATATCCGTTGTAAGTTTGAGCCTCCAATATCGCTTGGTTCAAGACCAAACAACCAAACCTCGGTCACATCTTCATATTTCTAGTGAGTCATCATTGGATTCAAATTTTTCTAGTCTTCTCAGGTTTTGTGCCGTATATCTCACAACCACTTATATTTTTGTGAAACTACCTATTAGACAATAAATCTCGTGAGCAAGGCAAGTAAAATTTTGATAAAATGCAATATTTAAAAAACATGATTTAAAAATATATATATAATAAAAAATATTGTTTTAACAAATAAAATGAATTTTAATTGTATTCGAAAATAAAAAGATAATTTCAATCACTACTAATAATTAATAAATTAATAAATTAATATTTTATAAAAATTAATGATTTACTTATTTACTTTTAAAGACCTTTCAAATAACTCCCTACCTTAATCTCATGCATACATTGATATCTTTAATTTAATTCTAAATTTCCAAAATTAAAAATTAATAAATAACAAAAATCTAATTTAAATCTTTTCAACCTTTTCATATATAACCACTTATCGAAATGTCATATTAGAAAATATATAAAAGTTCACAAATATTCCAACCAATGGACAATATATTGTTGAAAAATAATCTTTCGAAAACACTATGGATTAAATCGAAGGACGTCTTGATATTACAACAATCAGCTTAGCGTGTTAATTATGAAAAGGATTTCATAAACCTACTTTCCCATCTTAAAGTATGAGTTTGATAGACAAAAATAGGTATTGCATGGTAGTTTTTTCTTAAAAGACCGTTGAATTAATTTCAATTTTTTTTTAAAATATATTGCTGCTGTTTAATTTTTAATTAAAAAATATTCTTTCTGATTTTGGATTTATGGATAGATTAAATATTTTTTCATTCTAATTTTTTTTTGGTATCTTAATAGGTATGATCTGTCTAGATTCTTGGTTGATCAGAAGTTAATATGGATTAACACTGATTTTATTATTAAATATAAATATAATTTATGTTCGATTTTGCAAGCATGACATGACTACATCTTTTTTATGTGGAATATATTGCCTCCATTGGGACGGGGAATTGAAGTGGTGACTTCACATCAAAGAATTCCTTAACAAATCACCCAATCACCATCTTTCCAAAACCACATGGACAATTATAATTATAATTATTAATTTTATAATTTATATTTTATTTTATTTTTAAATTTATGAAATTTTAACTAGTAAATATCTCTTTATTCATATTTATCATTATTAAGTTTTAATTAAATTTTAATTTTTTTATGTTTTTTACTTTCTCCCATTTATCAGCAATGAATTCCTCTCCCGTGTGGTCCAGTCATGCTTATGCATTATCTCCTTTTAGTTTTTTGAGAGCTTGTGCTTCCTCCCATTCCTTTAGTCATCAGAGCACTAATTTCCTTATGATCCAAGAAGAATAAGATACAAACCTTCCATATTGAAACCTAGAAATGGTGGAAATCATGAGAGAAATAGATTCCTTATGGTTAAGGGAGAGAATGAGATCTAGACCTTCCATATCAAAACTTAACGCTTGTGGCAAAAAAAGCTAGTCAAGATGTTTATAGGACATTATAACATCTTTATACACTAGGTTGGAGAGCATATCTCTAAGAAATTACTTTTAACCTTTTATAATTTTTAATTGAGCCCATATGTAAATGTTGCTGAACATTTATATCATTACAACATTTTCCCATATTTTTTTGTTTTTATATTTAATTTTAAAAAGTTTATAACATAAAATTAAAATAAAATATTTTGATTTTGAAATGAGTTATGGTTTTTGGGAAAGTCCTATTGATAAGCCATGGTATTACCCCATGTTGTTGTAACAAAACCTATTTTCATGTTAATAATATTTATAGTAAAATGGGGGTGAATATCCATAGTTAAGAATTTTTTTATATTGTATGTTTATATCGTTTTAATTTTAAAAATGTTATAAAATTAAATTAAATTAAAATATTTATATTTTATATTTTATATTTTGATATGAATTATGGTTTTTAGGTATGTGGTACTCTTAATCCATGGTATTGCAAGAAATCATATTTAGAAGTTATTAATATCCATGCTAAAATGGACGTTTACATTATTGGTTTCTTATCATGTTATATTGTATGTATTAAATTTTTATGTGATTATTAATTAAATTTAAATATGGTTAGTGAATTATTATTTTAATTTATATGGTAAAATGTGTGTTTTTTTTCCAAGAAAAAAGTTGTAACTTTCTATTAAGAAAAGAAGTTGCATTAATTATATTCATCGAGATGCATTCTAGTTTTGTCATTGAGATCAAAAAATACTGAAAAAATATGAAAGGCTTGTTTGTCCTAGTACTGTGATAAAAAATACACATATGTAATGTAGAGTCCATGTCTGTATCAAAACAATATACATATGTCCTAGTCATGTACTTTATTTTCCAACAAAAACCAAAATAAGATTGATATTGTGAAGATAGATACATGAAAGTCTAGTGTAAACTACATATATGATATAAAACTATTATATATCAACCCTCAACGAAATGATGATGTTGGTACTCCTAAATTGTCCATCTATGGGCTTCAAAACCTGTCAAATGCCCATAGGTTGTCTAATTCCCTATAGACATGAAAACAAAAAATGTACTCGAATTCCTATTTTAACTCTAATACTTCTTCTAAAATTATTAGCAGTGTAAGGTTGTGACATCTTTGGGAGGCATTGATGATCCAGTTGGATCCCTAAATGGTCCAAAGATCAAAGTATTCAAAACTCAATGAAACTAGGAGAAATTCAAAGAGCTCATTAGAATTAATCCAACGATGAAAATGGTGCCTTATTTTGAGTTCATATGTGAATGTTATGCTTAGTAAAAGTTGTAGTCAAACTTGGAAAAAATGACAGAGTTACTTGGTGCTAGATAAATGTGGTGTTGGAAATATGTTTTCATTGATGGAAAAGGAGAAGGTAAAGGAAATGACAAAGATTGGCAAAGGAAAGCAATATCAATTGAAAATGCAATGGTAAATATTTTGTAATTGATTGAAATAGGGTGATGGAAGAAAAGTGTCCATTGATGTCAATAGATTGCATAGGTGTCACAAAAGGCCGGAGGAAGAAAACATAAGGAGAAAAATGGAAACATAATGGTTGTTTGCTTTCAAGCTTATTCCAAAAAAATAAAACACCTCACATACAGGCAAACCCACTTAGATTGAAACAGGCTAGAAAATAATTTCTAGTGATATGTGGAAGCCTGAAAATGGCCTCCTCGATCCAAATATAGAGAAACTCAAAATTTGGTGAGCCCAAGTCAAAGTTAGCAAAGTTAGAAGGATTTTGGATGAGACTTTTACTGTGTAAGAAAAGTTTGAATAAGTGACAAACTTAGTGGAAAACCCTAAAAGAGTGGCCAAAAGGATTTATAGGCTGACTTGGAGTGACATCACAACAACGAGAACCGGTTTTATTAGCACAAGTGGAGCCCACTTGACAGCCTAGCCTGGAAAAGTTACTGCAATGGAATGGTTATGGTGAAAAAATATTAAATCAGAGATGAATGGAGTGGGGTGACACTAGGATATGATCTCATCTCGATGGAGTTAGCTTGAAGGCATATCCTTGGTGAAGCCGTAAGGCATACAATGCGAAAGCACCATGAGATAGGGGGTCTAGACATAGTAGTGGAGAGCTGTCCAATAGGGATCTGAGTCGGAGTTCCCCACTCCAATAGCTCGGCCCATAAAAGGCAAGCTCGAAAAGGGAGATTGGCATCAAGACATGCAGTGACATTTTGAAAGCACTTTAGACGATAGTCTTGTTAGGCTTGGAGGCCATGGTAAGTAGTTTCCTATACCACCGATCACATACATCAATGATGGAGATCCACCTCGAGACATCTCCTCCTAATGCCAAAAAAAATAATGGAAAGGTGTCCAACCAAGTGGTTTTTTGATAAAAGACTTTAATAAAGAAGTTTTTTTTCAAAGCCATATGTCTGGGGACCCTTTCTCTCTCCTTCAACAAGATAGATGATAGTATTTAATTGTTCACAGGTGACACAAACATAGAAAAATCAGTGGGGGGTACATGGCAGTCATATTTGACTTTTTTGGGCACCCAAAATGCAAATTTTTAGGTGACATGTGTCACCACTTGGGAGGAAGAACATGACTCAAATGATGTTAGCTTGACATCATCTCACTAATAAGACCTTGGAGGATTTAAAACTGCATAGAGAGGGATGAAGTTAGATGATTGAGTGATGGAATGAAGTGGTCATTTTAGAAACAACTCAGCATGGATAGAATTTATATTGTCTCTTGCTACAGTGGGTGAACCCCACGATACAACTAAGCCCAAAGGACAAAGTCAAGAGGAATTTTAAAGGTGCACAAAGAAATGGCCAGGAGGATGTCATCGGGACATGTTGGCATTGACAAGTTGCCAAAGTAGTGACAAATGAAAATTTTGTTGGGTGGTCGACATGAGACCTGTCAATATAGCAACATGAACCCAATGGGTGTATAAATATGTAGATGATTAAAGCATCGAGATAGAGAGATATTTGATGTAAGTTGGCCCTGTGTCATTTCCCGTAGAAATGAAACCAAGGGCGTGAAGCATTTACAAAGGGAATTTGGCCTGCAAAGGGATGAAACAAGATAAGTGCCTAAAAGCCTATCCATTGGTCATGGAGACCTGGTACTATGGCTAAAAAGTATGTAAAGGAGAAAATGAAAAGGGGCTTAGGCTGAAAGGCATAACTATCAGTTTTAGCAGTTAAGCCAAATTTAACTCCAGATAAAATTACAATAAGCTTTGTTAAAACATCTAAATGTCAAAAATTTATAAAAGAAGAGAAATTGATATGTTTATCTTGCAGTAAAGGATGATTATGGTTAGAGAACATGGTGAACACAGTTAGAAGACTCAAATAAATAGGACACAGGAAAAAATAAGAAATCCATGGAAAAATATGAAGGCAAGTTAACCAAATTTCAATACAAAAATATCAATCCAAAATTCTTTCAAGGAAAACTTTGAGTAGAAAAATTATAAGGGAAAAGCATAGTGCATGGGTGAGAGTAGTTGGTGCCACATGGTTCATAATAGTGGTATGCATTAGAGGTGTATCATGGACCAATCTTGCTATTTGAAAGGTATTTTTGGATTTAAGAAGTTCATTGGTGATTGGTGTTGGTGCTACTGCTTCACGCTTTGTTGAGTAATCATAAATTTCTCAAGGTGATATTATTGGTGTTTTGTATCAATAATCAGAGATTTTTGAAGAGGTTTGCATTAGTAATTTCTGAAGATGTGTTCATCAGTAATCAAATATTACTAAGGATTTTTGTATGGTGCCTTTGGTGAGAAGTTATAGTGAGCAATATTTATTTGTTTATGACCTAAGTGTAATATTGGTTCTAGTCTGAAAATGGATGAAATATGGATCAACAGGGCCAGAAGTGGTAGCTTACAGATCAGTGGTTGGAGCTCGTTCTAGTGGGTAGTAGTAAATGTTTTGGGGAAATAGTCCCTTTCAGCAGATACTGATAAACGAGTAGGGTTGATACTCCCTTCCAGTGAAGACTGATAAAAGAGAAGGGATATAAGTTCCTTTTAGTAGAAGCTGATAAACCTAGAAGTAGTAGCTTGTGGGGCATTGAGGTAATCAAGTTGAATCTTGTAATAAAAATAATATTGGTGTCTCATGTATATGTTTCTCATGTCCTTATGATGTTATTTTTTACATTATTGAGTTGTGTTGTTGATCCATGAAGAAGTGATAAAGTGATTGAAGAGTATAATTTGGGAAAATTGTATAATTTGACCACACTACTAATTCATCACCCCTTTCAATAGTGTCCTGGTTTCCATTGTTTCTAAAAATTGGTATCGGATCCAATGTCATTCAAGATCAATTTCATAGATGGAAGGAAGATCATGGATCATGGAGAACCATGACTGGATTACCTCTGATGGAGTTCCATTTTTGAATTTATCCAATTATACAACTTGGAAGGTAAAGATTAGAATCTTCTTGCAAGCTATTAAGCTTGATGTATGGATATATATGCAGAATGGAGAGATATATGACAAGTTTTATAAACAAGCTAGGAATGGAAACATGAGCAGGTTTTCTAAGTTAGGTATTGAAAAATTTACCTCTTTTAAAACTTTCAAGGAGATATGGGATAAATTGCAGCCCATTTATGAAGTAGGCATGCAAGTTGCACATGATGTTAAAAGGCTTTCCTTGGAGGATGAAGATGTCAAAGATTCAAATATTATGAAGATCATGAATCAGATGATGATTCTTTAGTATCAATAGGCCAAGTTGATGATCAACACAAAGAGAAGATGCAATTTGTGAGTAATTTTTTGTTTTGTGGTTATTGTGAAACAATAGATCATTTATCTTCAAACTACTCAGTTTTAAGTACTAGTGCAAGCGAGAGTTACTTGGCTAGTTATAGTGAATAAGTAGCTACCTTCACAAAAATATAATATATGGAAATTGGTCAAGAAGACAATGTGTCTACCTTTGGTGAAGAGGAGGAAAGGACATCTCATGTATCAACAAAAGAATCCCTAGAGTCATCAAGGGAACAAACTTTAGAGAGTGAAATAAACATTAACGGTAAATCAAATGTCTCCTCAATTGAGTTGGAAGATATTGAAGAAATGATATATTTGAAGAGGAAGCTAATATTAGCCCTTGTGGAGTTGAAGAATCTCAAAGCCATCAATCTGAAGCTAGAATTGGAGATTATAATATTAAAAGAGTAGTTCTTGAATCCTTCGAAGCATGTAGAAAATTTTGAAGCATTTACGGAGATTCAGACCAACCATTTTTCCCCTCTGGGAAAGATAATAGATGAAGGTGAAAGGTACTCAGCAACAACATTGAAGGGACCCACCAGCCTTGTTAAATATAGACCTAACTATATTACTGTAATAGATAAGTCAACGCAGCGCAAGAAGGCCAAAATAATTCTAGAAATAAAATTAAAGGTATGCAACCCCTTATATTTTTTTATAGTAATGACACAGGGAACTTCTCCTCCAAGTATCTAGAAAGGAAAAGGAAGGTGCAAAAACATAGGTGGAATGCTCCATTTCATCCACAACCACGAGTTTCTAAGAGAAATTCAAACTTTATAGCATAAAGAGCCTTTTCCCTTGAAGAGAATATGAACAGTGGCCCAATAATAGCAAGAGAATGAGTATTAGTCCAATAAATTGGACAAGAAAAACTTTGTTAAGATAAATAATTCCTTTTCCCCCTTCTTGAATAATGTTGAATGCTACAAGTGTAAGAAGTTTGGGCATAAAACAAACACATACAGATTGGACAAGAAATCCTCATTTCATAATGCTGCAATAAGAGACATGGATTACAATGAGAGAAAGATAAGATAAATATGTAGGAGCTATTTAAGAACTAAGAAGAAAGGACGATCATATGGTACAATGAGGAAACATAGAACATTGTTTGATTTTGAAGATAATTAGTAGATGTTTAATATATCACACTATGAAATTCCCATAGTTGATCTCTCCTATATATCCAGTAATAGGAAGATAATTCAATCAGTTAAAGGAATACACTCGAAAAGTAGAGCAAGAGAAATTTGTATGCTCAGGAAATGGCAGAAATTCTACCATTCAGGAAATCAATTGCAAGAAATCAACTCATATACATGTGCGGAAGAAAAATTAAGATAACATACTCAGGGGGAGTATATCTCTTGTTCCTATTAATTTAAGAGAATAGGGTGGCTTCAATGGAAGCCAAAAAGGTTAGATGCAATAATAAAAAAGGAACATTCCAACGAATGCATCTCAAGGATGAAGGACATTGTTCCATTTTATGTTAATTACTACATAGTATGGTTGATTGAATATTGTTATCAAATAAATTGGTAGTATGAGTATGTGTATATGGTGATTATTTTTTTACTGTTGAATTTTATTTAGAAAGTATTATTTACATATTTCTAATGCAAAGAAGGAGTAGGGCCAGAGGAGGACTATAGTCAAGTCAAGATTTAAGTTGAAAATTATTCATTGATAGTTGGTATCATTAATTGGTATTAGGTGGTTGCTGCAAGATATATGAAAATGGTGTTTGACATAAAATTGAATGGTTTTATAATTTTCTTAATTGGTATCAGGCATCATATAGTTTGGTGAAATATGCATGATCATAGGATGAGAACACTATGTTATCAAGTGCTTAACAATTTCTATCACTGGCATCAATTCAAAAATTTGCAGCAGTTCAACACATGGTATCAAAGGTTCTATCGGTCATTAGTCTCTTTGTTAGAGTATGTTGTTCATGTTTCCAATATGAGATTGTAAAGCCAAGTGTTAGTAGGCAATTACTACTTTATATGACTAGTTCTTGATGAGTCAAGTGTATCATGGCGAGTATGTTGAAATTAGAAGTTTTCAAAGTGAAATAAACGTGATTTGGTTAGGCATGTCATGATGAGATTCACTCTTCGTTTGTGAAAAGTTTTTCACTTTTTTTTTAGTTGAAAATTGATGGTTTCATGCATAGGAAAGATTTCTCTTGTTTCTAGAAGTTAGGTGTATGTGTCTAGGTAGGCACTGTTATAAATGAATTCCTAGTTGATACTTATACCAATAGGAATTATTTATCATGGCTCGTTTGAAAAATTATGTGTTGCTTTAGTAAGAGATCCCTCTTTCCTACTCGAGGAAAATATTGGGAGTAAATATTCCTTTGCCTTCAACTAAATCTTCTTCACATGACAAAGGTGAAGATACTTGGATCAAATAAGAGGCATATGATTGTTTTAACTTAAGAGGATACTTTCTATAGGTACACATGATCAAACGACAAAAATAGAATGTTGATAATGGAAGAGTCATAGTAACTTTTCCATTTATGTCAAAGGGGGAGAAGTATTGTTGATCAAACACGATATGGTAAATGATCATTGGAAAATCACAAGGAGAAGTATAAAAGAAAACTAATGACCATTGCAATGATGTGTTTTTTGATCTTGGTGTTTCCATCAATGCCAAATGGGGAGATTATTAGAAATATGTTTTCATTGATAGCGAAGGCAAAGGTAAAGGAAATGTAAAATTTTGGCACAATGTTGATGGTGTTGGAACTGCAAACATTCAGGGGATCTCCTAGATATGAAGTCCCAATTAGACCTCACACCGTTTGGTGTAGGAGTTCCATCTAGAACAAAGGTTTAGTTACCTTATTATTAAATATATGCATTGCACCTTGATTTTAGTAAGAGAGATTGATGCAAATGTACTTTCGAAAAACAATATGGTGTGCTTGGTGAGTCTCTGATTGCAAGTGTATCAAGGTTCTTCTACTACAAAGGGGGCAGACCAAGAAAAGTGAGCCTCTAATAGAGAGGTAATAGTACCATTGAGGAAGATACATAGGTGAACCAAAGGATTTTGTGTAACATCCAAAGGAATAGTCCACAATATATGTGACAATCATTACACCCAAAAAATTAGGAAAGGTCCATCTAATATCATGCATAATAGTCCACAAGGATTGGACAACAATTACGCACACAAAAATACAAGAAATATCTGTCTAATATCTTGCATAATATTTCACAAGGATGGGACAATATTTATAACCATTACAACATATTCTTAACATGATAAGAGCTAAGATAACCAAAATAGTGCATCTATCTTAGTACATGTGAAAAGAAAACATGAAATATAAACATCTACAAAACAATATTACAAACATTCATAATTCTTGCATGAAGAACGCGCTGGCCTTGAAATGATTTTGCTATTAATTAAACATTCTAAGACACATATATAAAATGAACATCACTAGCTCCAATAGTGGAGTATTGAAGCCACTCCTTGTTGCATAAAATAGCTTGATTCTCTCTATTGCTTTTCTCTTGGAGCCAAGGTTAAAATTCCTTTGTTCATGCAATGAGTGAGTATATATAACCAAGGGCGACTCTTTGACTATCCTGATGACACTATGACTTCCCATGACCTTTAAACTTACATGACTCTTTAAATTCATGTGTGTCCTTTGGACTTCAAATTTACAATACATTTGATCACAATAGACATGATATACAATAGTGGCATGCCAATATGACCACTTGTGACATGACATGACATGACATGAAACTGCTAACATGGAAGTTTGATGACATGGCACTATCAACCCATATCTACTACTGAGAGTTGAGTGTCTTCATGAAAAATCTCTTCTTGAATCCTTGACAAGGCTTGGTGAAAGGGAGCCTTCAATGATCTCAATTCTTGGATAGTGGTCGCAAACTAATGTTTTTTCAATTTCCATTGATAAATAATCTTGTAAGTTTAGTTGTAAGGGTGTATTTGAGCACACTTTCCTCCTTATTATCCTCATTTTTCATCCCACCATGACTTGACAGAATACATGTTCCTGCAATTCACTCATGACAGGACAACGTCAATCTAAAAACCCTAGCCTAAGATAATGCATTTTGATCCATGAGGCGAGCCCAGGACAAGTGACAAGTTGGGTAAGGAGGCTAAGTGATTGCATATATGAGCATATCAGGTAGCCATGGGGTAGCCTTTATCCTAGAAACTGGGTAGTGCATTGTTTAGGCTAGGCAAAGGGACATGGCTGCATAATTTTCAGAGTCTGTGGGGACAGGAAGCAGGGATGAAAGTTTGGAAATCTGGCTGCACATTTCAGGAGGTCATGGAGGCTTGGGTGATTGGGCAGTGCGTATTTCTAAGTCTTAGGGTGTGATATTGTGTCTTGAAGTTGCGAAGTGCACAATTCAAGCCGGGATGGAGGCCTCAGCTATGTAATTCTAGAGGTCAAGGTCGGGTCTCGGTCACAAAAAATATGTAATGGAGCAATCTTGAGTAGCTATTACTGCACAATGTGAAGTAATAAGAAACAAATTCATAGCTAAAGGACTGAGACTGCACAATGTGCAGCTTAAGGAAGACCTAGAGAAGCTTATTTTCTTGGTTGGGAAGTTTTCTGGAAAATTACTAAGTGTGGGACCGATGAGATTGATGTGAACATTGATGAACTTATGATCACACACATAGCATAATTTATGAATTAAACAACACAAATCTTCCAAGAAATACAAAAATAACATTCTCCTATGTGTGACAACTTTATGACCAGTTTTGACAAGTGTGACACCAAAGATACACTTTACGATGACCATGACGACACTTGTGCAATGATGCTCAGAAGTTAGGAAATGGATGCTATGGGTACTTACAAGGTTAGCACAACTTTACAAAAATATTACCTCTTGAAACCAATTGAAAAATCTCATAAATTCGATTTCACAACCAACATGCGAAAATAGGAAAATTTTCCTATCTTGAAAAAGTGGTCACAACACTTTAAGAAAAGAAATGAAATGAACTTCAAAGTTTGCGATAATCATAAACAAGACCAAGGAAGGCTTTGAAATTTGGTAGAGGCTAAAATTCTGGAGGTGGTGGAAGAATCTAAAACACTTGGTGACACACTGGTAGGATTCCAGCTTCTCTGTTTTGGTTAACTTATTTTATGCATATTTCTTTCCTTTCCACACTCATCTAGTGAATAGACCAACTCCCCATCATGCCACTTTGGTTTACACCAGAAAAGATTCAGCTTGATCACAAATATTCAAATAGGGTGAGGGTATTGAAGCTCAGGAGTTTATGATTTTCAGAGTATAATTTTTCATATCAGGTGTTGCTCTGCTTCCATCATGCGTAGAAAGTTTCTCGACAGAATCACTTCAGGAGAACAAAAATTGATCCACTTCCAATGAGCCTCAAAAATACCCCGACAGAGTTGCTTAATTTACCTCTTTGTGCAAGAATCCTTTCTCTTCTTTTGCCTTTATTTATTATTATTATTGTAAAAATGATTGTACATTGGAACTTATTCATTTTGGGAGGAAGTAGGATCCCGACTTATTGAGAGAAGGCCCAAGTTGTTCCTTCAAAGATGTATATAGGTTCCTATTATTTAGTTTTTCTCATTTAGATTTTCCCCTCCTCCCATTTTACTAATTAGATAATAATGAAAACAACAAAACAAAAGAACCAAATATGCTCACAAGGTTTCCTATATGGACACGAGTTCATGTTTTTCTGAAGATTCTCCTTACAACAGATCGTATTTCCATCAAAACTTGATCTGCTACAAGACATAACCAATACAAGGAAGAAGGATGAAAGGATAACCAAATATTGGAGTGTCACAAGGCTCCTTAGACTTCAGCCACACACACAATCTCAGAAACCAACTTGAGGACAACACTTTATTCACGAGACAAACAAAAACATGAAACAAAGAAAAAAATAAGAATGAAAACAAGAAGACAAAAAAAAACTATGTACATAGTGTAGGGCACAACCCCATATTTTCATTGAAAAAATGTTTGAGATATTTTCCTTTAATAAGGAGAGATTCAGTCTCCCCTTCAAGTGATTAAAAAAGATAGGTGTGTTGGCCAAGCTTATCGTTTACAATGAATGCTTCAATCCATAGGGATTGAAAATTAGTGTGTTTTCCTTTACCCTCATGGGATTTATCCCATTTCATCTAAGTCACCCACACTAAAATAGTTTTTCCCTGTAGACTTCCTGTTGAACCACCTCTTGATACAGTTTTGATGGAGTAAGAATTTTTCTTTTGCTTTCAATCCTACTTCCTGCAGCTTATGAATTGTGTACATCCTACGCTGCACTAATAAACATGGCTTTCCTTGGGACTCTTGGGAAAGCTGGAGGGAAGGAAAGTAAATGATGGGAGGGAGGATGGATTCTTTTCCATATACCAGGAATGAATGGGAGGTGTTCAGGGAAGTCTTATGCATGACTCGGTCAATCCATAAAATGTTTACCAAAGTAGAGTGCCGGTTTGTTTGATCATATAATATGATATTATTGATGATGAAAATCAACTTCTTATTTGTGTATTCAATGAGAGAATTCCCATAAGGGTAGTAGTTCGCAGAACGATTCAACACTATTCTATTTTCTAATGGAAAATAATAAAGATTTAGCGATGAGAAATATGTTCCATTGTAAAAAACAAGTGAAATAGGAAAACTGAACCTAAAAATGATGTTTTGTTGTAGAAAAGTGACGACCTCTGGATCATTCACCTGTTTGAGTGCAACTTCTTTTGTCCTTCATGTAAATTAATTTTAGTGGTGAGAATGTAGCGATGGTTCTTTGATGAATGTGGAAAAATTTCACCAATAACATCTGAGCTCTATTGTTGGAATGGTTCTTGCACTGTGATAGGATACAATGAGGAAACTGACTTATCATTCCTATTGACACACCTTTGAAAGACCTGAAATCTAAGGACATAAACATGAGCATATTTGATTAGCGTGAGGCATTAGAATCCAGCCTGAACAAATTTGTTTCATGTCGTGTTTTCTGCAAAGTGTCCTCGAGCTGATCCGTGGTGAAGATCATGTAACACCTTCTTTGAATAAGAAGTTTTAGCCTGATTCCCCTCTTCTACTATGCATAAAAATTGGGGGGGCGGGCATGGTGCCATGCTCAAGATGTTTGTGCACGTCATTGTACCAAGAGCTCATGATTAAAGTGAGGAGATAAATTTTTAATCCATCAAGTTTCGTGACCGGAACCTAGTTGTACCCTAAATACACGAAAAGTAAATAAAATGTCTTAGGTCGCAATACTCATTGGAAAACTTGTTCTCTAGATGGCATGAGGTGGTTGTGCTTGCCCGATGTGTGATTAAGATTTTTCAAATCAATATAGAAATGGAATTTCCCAAACATCTTTCTGATTGGGACTGAATTTGACAACCCAGTTGAGTGTCTTGTCTGATCGATGATCCGAATATCCAAAAACTTTCTTAGTTCTTTTTGGATAAGGGGTTCAAGCATCGGATCTAATTTGATCAGCTTCTTCTTAAACACTTTGGTCCCTTCCCTTATTCTTGTGACATGTTAGATGGTTTTTGTGTTATATGTTTACATCTCATCACATCTCCATGCTGGTACACCTCGGTACTGCTTGAATAAGCGGGTGAAGGCTTGTGCTCTTGTGGTGTACTACAAGTACCGAGATTCACACATTTCGGACCCGTTCCTATTCCCAAGCTGATTTTTTTATGTGACAACATGGAACTATATTTTTTACCATTGGCAGGTCCCCAAAAGTGATTTTGCTGGTCATATATCTTTATGAAAGATACCACATCCTTGGGGATGAGGTTTTCTTTACCCTCGTTGGATGCATTATGCAGTTCTTCTTTGTGCTTATCATTGCTAATCACTATATCTTTGAGTATGTTAGAGCTCGCCATGAAACATAATATATCTTGTTGATAAGTATTTAGATGAGGTGAAACACAATGAATGATACTGCGCATCCATTGTACCATTATTTTTGAATCACCTGTTTCATTTACAACGTTTCATTGAGGGCAATGGTTCTTTGTAAGTTCAAAACGAGTGGTTCATATTCTGCATTGTTGTTTGTGCACTCTAATTCCAAGCAGCCTGAGATCAATTGTTTCTTTTGCAGCGGGTTTATCAAGAGGAAACCAACTCTGGTGCCTTCCTGTGTTTTTGAACCATCAAAGTAGAAAGTGCACAAACTACATGTACAAGGGTTGTGAACTACAATGATACAAGTATTTATATTTATAATGGTAACGGTACATAGGTCATTTGCACCAGTTTGACCAGGAAGGAGCTCCAACTATTTTTCTGGTGGGATTGGGGATGGTTATGGAAGATAGAACCCTATTCGTGTCTCCAAGAAGCAATGCCAAACACAAGTTCTAAGAACGCCATGGGTTCATTTTGTCTTTTCAAGGGATTCACGTTATGTTTCATGTATATTTCCGAGTCTACTCGAATTTGGTTGTTTTTTCCCTTATATAGAAGCCATAAGTGTGATGAGTCTGTAGCAATGTATCCTTGCAGTTTACTGAACCAATATTTATTGTACAATAGTCCTTATGCTTCTTATATGTCCACAATTGCTATGTTTATGCATTGGTGAACTCGTCCATTAGATGACAAGTGAATGATCATATATCTCATTTCACTGATCGCATGAACAAGTGCTTTTTCGAGCCGAATAATTTGTGCATCATTTTTGCTCCATGTTCCATTGATTTTCTTTGCTCTAGACAATGGCATTACATATAGTGATACACCGAAATCAACCAAGAAATTATGTACATTGAAAATGAATATTTTTAAGGTTAAGAGAAATGAAGATAAATGAAGAGCATTGTGCGCTTACTTCCAATGTTAACCTGATCCCTTGTATGAATGGGAAATATTACCTATGGAGGATGACCGAAGTGCTTGTAAAAGAATTTCCTGGTTCGTCATTTTTTCTGGATCAAACAATGAAATGTTCACATGAACCTTCTTCATGTCTTCCACTATGTTATAGTCCAGAACGGGAAGGTATACAAGAGTGTCTGGGGGAGCAACGTGATTTGTAACTTCCCGAGCAATGGTATCATCTTTATCATTTCTGGAAAAAAAAATTCTAAAGTTTCTTTCTCAGATTTTCTCTGAGTTTTTTGCGTTGAGTTGAATGTCAAAATGATTTTCCTTAACAAGGCTAAATTGAATTTCTTCTTTGTTAACTGTGTTTTAGTGGCTGGTCCTTGGCTCCTTAAATTGTATTGATTAGATCGAGGTTGGGCCGGAGGGTCACTCAGAGGTTTTTTGTGTCTATTTTCTTTTTGGCTACAAGTTCACAATTGAACATGTTTACTACATGCCAACACTGGGAGTCTCATCAGGTGTATCATCTTGTTCCTTCTATTCTTCCAACTCTGTCTTCAATTTATATATTATAGAGAATGTAACCATTTTTGTTTTAAGTTACACTGGACCATCTAAAAATAGCGAGGCGCATCGATTTGATCCTGATATCTAGAGCCTGGAGAGTTGCCTACTGATTAAAATTGTCATTATGAAGATAGATTTTTCATGGACTATTTAGTGTTAGAACCCAGTACCCGTGGTTAGAGTCCCCACAAAGGATTTTTGGGCTACTTTAGAGATCTTAGATTTTTTAGAGGAAAAATTTGTTCAGGAATGCATTAGATAGAAGTTAGCCGAAAAGTTCAACGCCATCTACCGATAACAAATAGTACATAAGTTTGGCTTTTAAATGCAATTTTTTTGTTTTTTTTTTAATGTTCTCTATGCAATCGTAACTAAAACAATATGAAAGTGTGCCTTCGCAATGCATTTCGAGAAAGAGAAGTAGAAAGCTTTGGGAAGGAGATGTACCTAAAAGCACATTGTAATTCAAATTCATGATTATGATAATTGGAATCTACACTTTAATGTAATCTATAATTACAAGCAATAAATTATCAATTCATGATTATGATACTGAATCTGCAATTTAATATAATCTATAATTACAAACAATAAATTATGAGTATGGAATAAATGGGGACTGTCCCTAAAACTTCAAATTTATTTTTGAAGACAGTCTTATTTTTTTACTTGTACCTTCAAGTTTTTAAAGTAGAAGTAGGGAATAAATGGGACTATGCCTAGAATTTCAAATTTATTTTTGAGGACAGTCTTTTTTTAACTGTACCTTCAAGTTCTTAAAGTGCAATATTTAAAAATGAATATTTTAAGCATATTAATTTATTAGTTTAATTCTATAATATTGATTTTTCTTTTATGAAAGGAACGTCAATCTCGTTTAATTAGAAAATGCCATTATTTCTATTTTTAAATTTTTTTTATATACAATAATAATGTCTAATTAGAAAATGTCACTATTCCAATTTTCCTTTGTATTCCTTTTTTGTTTATATACAAATCTTATTTTAATCCATAGGTGCATTTTCAAAAAGAAAAAAAAAAAACTTTTACAAGTAAAGAAATTGTCAAAGTTAATCTCTGTCTAAATGAATCATTAAAAATTATCAAAAATACTTAAACATTTACCTTACAAATTCAAATTTAAGCTTTCACAATTTTGTTATAGGTCATTCTTCAGGTTTTAATTTTTTTCCACCCCATCAAACACGTTCAAAATGGAAAAAAAAAAAATGTTCTGTAAAAGGGCAAAGTCCAGGCCTCATGGGAAGACATTACCCACAAGTAGGTTTCCAGCAATGACAAATACAATCTTAAGCTGGCCCGTCGAAATAACACATATCAACGCGTCGTTATAAAACTAAAACTTTAAAGCATAGATACAATCAATTTATAAGATTTCTAGCAGAGTGACAATCAATTTATAATATTTCTGATACCACATAATCGCGTTATTATTACAATTTTGTTTTATTTTTTTATTTAGGGTCGGAAATTGTTTTTTTAACTGCAAAATCTTAATTTTAAAACTTTATTTATATATTTAGGGTTGGAAATTGTTTTTTTAACTGCAAAATCTTAATTTTAAAACTTTATTTATTTATTTAGGGTTGGAAATTGTTTTTTAACTGCAAAATCTTAATTTTTAGTATTTTAATCGTGATTTTAACATTAGAAATAAATAGTAATTTTATTATTAAAAATAAATTTAACACTATCAAAAAAATTTAATGTCAATTGCTAATTTTCCAAATATTTGGCAATCAGAATAACATGAGCGCGACCATGTTGAATTAGCAATACGGATAAGCTTAGGGATTGAAAACACTAGCTCAGCTATTAAAAACACTTTTGACATCCCACATTTTATAACTTGACAACTGTAACTTTATTTTTTTTTAAATTCTACCACCAAAAATTTCCAAAAATTCCAGGAAAAATAAAACTTTTCCCGGCGAAAATGTAAGCGTCAGCGGTAAGCTCAGGGTTTTGAAACAATATATTCACGAGAAGTTACAGTTACCAAAAGTTCTGTGCTCGAAAGCAGAGAACCTGAAGCTCATTCACAAAAATAACAGATATACAAGTATAGTTGTAGAAGTAAATCTGAAGGTAAAATATAATTACCCAGAGTTTATCAGAATTTGTATTCAAACGACATACTGTATTATAAAGATAAATGACAATAACATAACATAACATGGCAATACATTTTCCAACATAGGGTTCGGCCTACATATAACCCAAAGCTCATTCGTTATAAATAACAGAAAAAGAAACTATTACTTTGAAAAACTTGAAAATTCGGCTAATAATACAACATTTTTCCATCAATATCTTCCACCAGAGCCGATCTATGATGTATCGGCCATGGCAATGTAAAACATCAGGAGTTGAAGCGTAACCCTTTGGAGCCATGTCTGCGCAGGGTTGAAGATGACACTGGTCGTCGGGCTCGAAGCATTCGTAAACCTCCGGACATCGGCTGCCTATCACCATTCAGTGATTAAATAGCGCGAGCCATCAGTCTCCAGACAGTCGAAATTCACAGGAAATGAACGAAAGTTGAATTCTGGTCAGATAACCTTATCTTTTTGGGTTCGGTGAGTCAGTAATGAGTGTACAGCTAAGCCTATTTATTTGGTCTAGGTGACGTTGGGTAACTCTAGGTTGTAGTTATCTGATTTGTATTAAAATATGTGGAGGCTTTGTAGTGATTGTACTGAATCTGGGTAACTCAACTTGTTAAGTTACATCGTAGTCTAATTAAGCTTTAAATTTGTTTAGAAAATAATTCAGATTCAAACACTCCAACTAAATTTTTTAGAAAAAAATATCAAAACTCCTGCAAATTTTAGATATCGCAACCTAATTTTCAGCCTTAATAGATAATATGTTAAATTACTTTAATTCAAATTAAATAACCTATAAACAAACATATCATAGCATAGCATGAGATTCCAATACAACCCAACAAAAAGGGAAGATAACACACCGTCCTACACAAGACCTACACGGCTTGACAACAATATTGGTTTAAAGCAATAATAGAGGTGCAGGTCTAGACACAAATGAAGTCAAGATTGTTTCTTACACTAGACAATACATCATTTCGTACGAATCTTTAATAAAAAGCCATTCGTCGGTTCCTCTGGTTCCAACTATGGTTATGTCATTGGCCTTTTTTATTAATTTACATAGGTTATTGATGTATTAATTGTTCTGTTTATATTTTAGATCAATTTCATTTGAAAATTTATTGAGCATTTCTTCAATTTTATAAAATTTATAATTCTAAACGTTATAAATTCTAAACGTCACCTAGTCCTGATGATGAACCACACTGGTTGGTTCCAAACGCGTCGACAACGTTCCATTATATGTGATTATTACCAAAAGAGATTTTACAATTCTAAACGTTATAAAAAAGATTGAAGGTGTTCATTTCAATATTCAAAATTTTATCTTTATTTGTTTTTTTTCTTCTTTACCACACTAGAACAGGCTGTAAAAGCACGAAGCCACTTTAATGAACCACGAACTGAAAACCTATTACAATTGAATTGAGTGGTTAAAGGAGCATCCAAGACAACCATATCTGGTTGCCATGGGTTGGGTTCCTTTCATGACCACTCTATCAATCAATTTTCATTTTATTAATTAAAGAGGATTTGTTAATATTACTATTTAAATTTATTTGTTTGAGTTTTATAGCTATGGTTTCTTTTAATACAATTTCAATATTCATATATATATTAAAAAATAAATAAATAACCAAAATCTAATTTAAATCTTTTTAAGTTTTTCATATATAACCACTTATCGAATGTCACATTAGAAAATATATAAAAGTTCACAAATATTCCAACCAATGGACAATATATCGTTGAAAGATAATCTTTCGAAAACACTATGGATTAAATCGAAGGGCGTCTTCATATTACAAAAATCAGCTCAACGTGTTAATTATGAAAAGGATTTCATAAACATGCTTGCCCATCTTAAAGTATGAGTTTGATAGACAAAAATAGGTATTGCATGGTATTTTTTTCTTAAAAGACCGTTAAATTAATTTCAAAAATATAGTGTTGACTAAAGACTACTCGGTTGATCATTTTGATTTTGGATTTATGGAGGGATTAAATCCATTTTCATTATAAATAAATATTTGTATCTTAATAGGTATGATTTCTCTAGATTCTTAGTTGATCAGAAGTTAATATGGATCTACACTGATTTTATTATTAAATATAATTATAATTATTTTCATTTTTGTAAGCATGACATTAATACATCTTTTTTATGTCAAATATATCACCTCGATTGGGGCAAGGGTAGCTTCACATCAAGGAATGCCTTAACAAATCATCCAATCACCACCTATCCAAAACCAGGTAGACAATTATAATTATAATTTATATCTTATTTCATTTTTAAATTTATATAATTTTAACTAGTAAATATCTCTTTATTAATAATTATCATTATTAAATTTTTAATTTAATTTAATTTTTTTTTATGTTTTTTACTTTCTCCCATTGATGAGCAATGAATTCCTCTCCCACGTGGTCGAGTCATCCTTATGCACTATCTCCTTTTCGTTTTTTGAGAGCCTGCGCTTCCTCCAATTCCTTTAGTCATGAGAGCACTAATTTCCTTATGATCCAAGAAGAACAAGATACAAACCTTCCATATTCAAACCTAGCAATGGTGGAAATCATGAGAGAAATAAGTTCTTTATGGTTAAGGGGGAATGAGATCTAGACCTTCCCTATCGAAACCTAACAATTGTGGCAAAAAAAGCTAGTTAAGATGTTTACAAGACATTATAACATCTCTATACACTAGGTTGGAGAGGATCTCTCTAAGAAATTACTTTTAACCTTTTATAATTTTTAATTGAGCCAAGATGTAAATGTTCATGTACATTTACATCGTTACAACATTTTCTCATAGTTTTTTGTTTTCATATTTAATTTTAAAAATTTTATAACATAAAATTAAAATAAAATATTTTGATTTTGAAATGAGTTATGGTTTTTGGGAAAGTCGTATTGATAAGCCATGATATTACCCCGTGTTGTTGTAACAAAGCCTATTTTCATTTTAATAATATTTATGGTAAAATGGGTGTGAATATCCATGGTTAAGAATTTTTTCGTATTGTAGGTTTATATTGTTTTAATTTAAAAAATGTTATAAAATTAAATTAAAAGAAATATTTATAATTTTTATTTTTTATTTTGAAATGAATTATGACTTTTGGGTATGTGATACTGATAATCCATGGTATCACAAGAAATCATATTTAGAAGTTATTAATATCCATGATAAAATGGACGTTTATATTGTTGGTTTCTTACCGCGTTATATTGTATGTATTAAATTTTTATGTGAAGATTAATTACGACGTAAGTCGTACTTATTTGAAAACAACATACCCAATTGCTACCGTGGACTTGTCTGCCGCGTCCAATCAAATGTTAGATGATTAAACCATTCTCTGCCGCCGGGTTGAAACCGTTACGGAAATCAGTTACAGAAATTGAAATGATAAACGCCATGACTGCGTCGAACAAAACTGAAATCTCATTCCTCTGTAGTCAGGGTTTCATTTCTTTATTGTTGCCTTTGCTTACCCAATATATTCAGGCTCATGGAGAAGGATGTTGGCGTTCCCTCCCTAAGGCCGCAGGTTTATCTTCAATCTGTATTTATTTTAATTCTAAGGATTTTGCTACTGGTTGGATGCTGACAAACTGGTTTTTTTTTTTGTTATGTTCACTAGGTCTGCTTTGGTGTAGCAAAAGTTGCAGGCTCAGATGAATAAATTATCTTTTCCCTGATCTCAAATGAGAAGGTTTTTCTGAAGATGAAGATGATATTATTCTCAAACTGCATGCCCTCCTCGGAAAGAAGTATGTTTGAGGAAGTAGTTGGATTTTTTTCATTTAGCGAAATTGTGTATCTAGATTGAAACTATTAAAATTTGGATGGATTCTTCACTCATTATCATTATTAAGGATATATAAGCAAGTTATTATCTGGAACACATACACTCAACAGCTATGTTAAATACTGTAAACTATATATCGGAAAACAATACTTAATATACCGTACACTATGCATTCACTGAACACCACTGTATTATGCACGATACAAATTGGGATATGATATACATGACTGTATAACACTTAATACATGGTTAAAAATGGCATATTCTCGAATGGATCTAACTTAGGTTCTGGACTATACATTATTGTATATATTTGCATGCAAACTCAATTTATATAGCATTCAATAAATTGCTATGAATTACATATTGTTAACCTATTATTTTTGTTTTACTCACGGCCATATTTCATTTTGATATTGAGATATATGCCATGGTATGTGTCTAAATATAACATAACATTATAGATGCTTTAAGAAGGGTGCATAATATTGGAAATAAAGAATATGCAATGAATATTCATTGTAAGGAAGGAACAAATGTTTCATGACCCATTGTAAAAGCGAATCGGGTGGGAAAAGGGCCCACCATAACACCTTTCAATTATTATTAGATATTCACTAATATCCTATAGAGAATATATACAAAATGAATAATGAATCCCTAATATACCTTTAAAAATTTAATATAGAAAAACTGTTCAAGGGCCAATTTTGATAATGTTGAAGCATCACATTTAACCGCATTTGAATTGAAACCACCATTCTCACCTCAAAAATTATAGACAGGATCTATGTTCCCCTTGATATCACTAGTTTCCATATAACAGTGAATTCCTTTGTAAATAAATTGCACATAGGTTATAATTGATGGTGTTGATCTTGTAAACCTCTTAAATGAAGCTGCAATTCTTGCTAGAAGATTTATTAGGTCTTACTGTTGTTTCTATCCCTCAACAATTTCTAAAAAATTCTAGGATACCATGAAAAAATATTTTTAAATTTTGATTCTGCATAGCTTCTTAATTTACCAATAATATTTGGTTGTTTTATGAAACTTAGGTTGGAAGGGTACATAAATATGTTGAGACGATGGATGCTTTAAAGATCCGAAATGGGTGCTTTAAAGATCCGAAATGAAAATCCATTGTGTAGTAACACTGTAGCTATCACCACCAAGTGGAAGACCTTTGATTCTACTGTAGGCAGTTTGAATGCTACTCCATCCTCTGCATCTAACAAGATCACTCAAGATTCAGAATCATTCGACTTAAGATATGTCATTAGCTTTTTAGAACATTAGTTTGATTTTGAAAGGAAGCCTACTATTCTTTAGAGACATAAATTGCATTCTTGAAGTGGAAAAGCATGAAGGAATCGAAAAATCTATCTGAATCAACAATAGATATTATTTTCATACGTATATTTTTACTTCTTTCTTCTATGCTACTCTTTCCCATGTTGTCGCCTTACGCCATTTCCTTTGCAACATGTGGTGCAATTGCTAGTTAAATTTATATATGGTTATTGAATCATTATTTTAATTTATATGGTAAAATGTGTGTTTTTTTTCAAAGAAAAAAGTTGTAATCCAGATGCATTCTACTTTTGTCATTGAGACCAAGAAATAAAAAATAAAAATATGAAAGGTTTGTTTGTCCTAGTCCTGTGATAAAAAATACACATATGTAATGTAGAGTCCATGTCTGTATCAAAACAATTTACATATATCAACCTATGTTTTAGAGACTGTTGACAACTATAACTGTCATCGTATTTTGTTGTCATGTACTCAATTTTCCAACAAAAACCAAAATAAGATTGATATTGTGAACATAGATATATGAAACTCTACTGTAAAACGCATATAGGATATAAAACTATTATATATCAACCCTCAATGAAATGATGATGTTGGTACTCCCAAATTTTCCATCTATGGGCTTCGAAACCTGTCAAATACCCATAGGTTGTCTAATTCCGTCCTTATACAGAAGTCTGCTTCAACGTTCCTTTCCCTATAGACATGACAACCAAAAATGTACTCGAATTCCTATTTTAACTCTCATACTTCTTCTAAACTTGTTAGCAATGTAAGGTTGTGACATCTTTGGGAGGCATTGATGATCCAGGTGGATCCCTAAACAGCCCAAAGATCAAAGTATTCAAAACTCAATGAAACTAAGAGAAATTCAAAGATCTCATCAGAAGTAATCCAACGATGAAAATGGTGCCTTATTTTGAGTTTGTATTTGAATGTTATTCTTAGTCAATGTTCTAGTCAAACTTGGAAAAAGTGACAAAGTTACTTGGTGCTAGATAAATTTGGTGTTGGAAATATGTTTTCACTGATGGAAAAGGAAAAGGTAAAGTAAATGACAAACATTGGCAAAGGAAACAAATATCAATTAAAAATGCATTGGTAAATATTTTGTAATTGATTGGAACAGGGTGATGGAAGAAAAGTGTCCATTGATGTCAATAGGTGGCATAGGTGTCAAAGAAGGTCAGAGGAAGCAAAATTAAGGAGCAAAATGGAAACATAATGGTGTTGTGATTTCAATCTTGTTCCACAAAGAAAAAAAACCTCATATACAGGTCAAATCCACTTAGATTGAAATAGGCTGGAAACTAATTTCTAGTGATATGTGGAATTCTGAAAATACCCTCCTGGATCTAGAGATAGAGCAACTTAAAATTTGGTGTGCCCAAGTCAAAGTTGGCAGAGTTAGAAGGATTTTTGAGGAGACTTTTTTCTATGTAAGAAAAGTTTGAATAAGTGATAAACTTAGTGGAAAACCGTAAAAGAGCAGCCAAAAGGAGTTCTAGGATGACTTGGAGTGACATCGCAACAACGAGAACCTGTTTTATTAGCACAATAGGAGCCCACCTGACAGCCTGGCCTGGAAAAGTTACCCCTATGGAATGGTTATGGTGAAAAAATATTAAAGCGGGGATGAATGGAGTAGGGTCACACTAGGATATGATCTCATCCCGATGGATTTAGCTCGAAGGTATATCCTTGGCAAAGCTGTAAGGCATACAATGTGAAAGCATTGTGAGATAGGGCATCAGGACATAGTAGTAGAGAGCCAACCAATAGGGATTTGAGCCGGGGTTCCCCACTCTGATAGCTCAGCCCATAAAAGGCAAGCTCGGATAGGGAGATTGGCATCAAGACATGCGGGGAATTTCGAAAGAACTTTATACGATAGCCTTGTCAGGCTTGGAGGCCATGATAGGTAGTTTCCTATACCATCGATCACATAGATCAATGATGGAGATCCACCTCGAGACAAATCTTCTTAATACCAAAGGCAATAATGGAAAGGTGTCGAACCGAGTGGTTTCTTTATAGAATACTTTAACAAAGAAGTTATTTTTCAAAGCCGAATGTATAGGGGTCCTTTCTCTCTCCTCCAACTGTATAGATGGCAGTATTTAATTGGTCACAGGTGACGCAAACATAGAACAGTCAGTGGGAGGAAGATGGCAGTCATATTTTACATTTTCAAGCACCCAAGAGGCACATTTTCGGGTGACACATGCCACCACTTGGAAGGAACCACATGACTCAAGTGATGTTAGCTTGATATCATCTCACTAATAAGACCTTGGAGGATTTAAAACAAAATAGAGAGGGAAGGGAAGAAGTAAGATGATTGGGCGACGGAATGAAGTGGGCATGTGAGAAACAACTCAGCATGGATATAATTTCTATTGTCTCTAGCTACAGTGGGTGGACCCCACGATACAAATAAGCCCAAAGGACAAAGTCAAGAGGAATTTTAAAGGTTCACAAAGAAATGGCCAAGAGGATATTATCAAGACATGTTGGCATTGACAGGTTGGCAGAGCAGCGACAAATGAAAATTATGCTAGGTGGTCCATATGAGACATGTCGATACAACGACATGACCCCAACTGGTGTATAAATATGTAGAGGATTAAAGCATCGAGATAGAGAGATATTTGATGTAAGTTCTCGCCCTGTGTCATTTCCCGTAGAGATGAAAACAAGGGCGTGAAGAATTTACAAAGGGAATTTGGCCCGCGAAGGGATGAAATAAGAGAAACACCTAAATGGCCTATCCATTGGTCATGGAGACCTAGTACTATGGTTTAAAAGTATGTAAAGGAGAAAATAAAACGAGGCTTAGGCTCAAAGGTATAACTATCAGTTTAAGCAGTGTATTTAGCAGCTAAGCCAAATTTAACTGCAGATAAAATTACAAGAAGCATTGCTAAAACCTGTAAATGTCCAAAATTTCTAAAAGAAAAGAAATTGATATGTTTATCTTGCGGTAAAGGTTGATTATTGTTATAGAACATGGTGAACACAATCAAAAGACTCAAATAAATAGGACACGGGGAAAAATAAGAAATCCATGGAAAAATATGAAGGCAAGTTAACCAAATTTCAATACAAAAATATCAATCCAAAATTCTTTCAAGGAAATATCTAAGTAGCAGAATTATATGGGAAAAGCATAGTGTGTGGGTGAGAGTTGTTGGTTCAACATGGGGCATAATGGTGGTATGCATTAGAGGTGTATCATAGACCAATCTTGGTATTTGAAAGGTATTTTATGGATTTAAGAAGTGCATTGGTGATTAGTGTTGGTGCTACTGGTGCATGCTTTATTGAGTAATCATAAATTTCTCAAGGTGATATTATTGGTGTTTTGTATCATTAATTAGAGATTTTTGAAGAGGTTTGCATTAGTAATTTTTGAAGATGTGTTCATCAGTAATCAAATATTACTGAGTATGTTTGTGTGGTGGCTTTGGTGAGAAGTTATAGTGAGCAATATTTATTTTTTGATAACCTAAGTGTCATATTGGTTTTTGTTTGAAAATGGATGAAATATGGATCAACAGGGCCAGAAAGTGGTAGCTTGCAGATCAAGGGTTGGAGCTCCTTCCAATGGGTATTAGTAACTGTTTTGGGGAAATATTCCCTTTCAATAGAGAATGATAAACGAGTAGGGTTGAGACTCCGTTCCAGTGAAGACTGATAAAAGAGAAGGGATAGAAGTTCCTTTTAGTAGATGCTGATAAACCTAGAAATAGTAGCTTGTGGGGCATTGAAGTAATCAAGTTGAATCTTGTAATAAAAATAATATTGGTGTCTCATGTATATGTTTCTCATGTGCTTATGATGTTATGTTTTACATGATTAAGGTGTGTTGTCGATCCATGAAGAAGTGATAAAGCGATTGAAAAGTATAATTTGTGAAAAATGTGTAATTTGGCCACACTACTAATTCAACACCCCTCTCAATAGTGTCCTGGTTTCCATTCTTTCTAACAATTGGTATCAGATCCAATGTCATTCAAGATCAGTTTCATAGATGGAAGGAAGAACATGGATCATGGAGAACCATGACTAGATTACCTCAGATGGATTTCCATTTTTTAATTTATCCAATTATACAACTTGGAAGGTAGGGATTAGAATCTATTTGCAATCTATTCATATTGATGTATGGATATCTATGGAGAATGGAGAGATAGATGACAAGTTTCATAAACAAGCTAGGAATGGAAACATGAGAGAGTTTTCTAAGTCAGGTATTGAAAATTTTATCTCTTTTAAAACTTTCAAGGAGATATGGGATAAATTGCAGCCCATTTATGAAGTAGACATGCAAGTTGCACATGATGTCAAGAGGCTTTCCCTGGAGGATGAAGATGTAAAAGATTCAAATATTGATGAAGCTCATGAATCCGATGATGATTCTTGAGTATCAAGAGGCCAAGTTGATGACCAACACAAAGAGAAGATGCAATTTGTGAGTAAGTTTTTGTTTTATGGTTATTGTGAAACAATATACCATTTATCTTCAAAATATTCAGTTTTAAGTACTAGTGAAAGAGGGATTTACTTGTCTAGTTATAGTGAAGAAGTAGCTTCCTTCACAACAATAACATATATGGAAATTAGTCAAGAAGACAATGTGGCAACCTCTGGTGAAGAGGATAAATGGACATCTCGTGTATCAACAAAATAATCCCTAGAGACATCAAGGGAACAAACTTTAGAGAGTGAAATAAACATTAATGTTGAATCTAATGGCTCCTCAATTGAGTTGGAAGATCTTGAAGATATGATATATTTGAAGAGGAAGCTAATAATAGCCCTTGTGGAGATGAAGAATCTCAAAGCCATCAATATGAAGCTAGAAATGGAGAATATAATATTAAAAGAGTAGTTATTAAATCCTTAGAAGTATGTAATGAATTCTGAAGCATTGATGGAGATTCAGACCAACCATTGTTCCCCTCTGGGAAATATAATAGACAGAGGTGAAAGGTACTCAAAAAAAACATTGAAGGGACCCACTAGCCTTGTTAAATATAGACCTAGCTATACTATTGTAAGAGAGAAGTCAAAACAGCTGCAAGGAAGCCAAAATAATTCCAGAAATAAAATATAAGGTCTGCAACCCCTTATATGTTTTTATAGTAATGACACATGGAACTTCTCCTCAAAGTTTCTAAAAAGGAAAAGGAAGGTGCAAAAACATAGTTCAAATGCTCCATTTCATCCACAACCACGAGTTTCTAAGATAAATTCGAACTTCTGGCATAAAGAGCCTTTCCCCTTATAGAGAATCTGACCAGTGGCCAAATAATAGCAAGAGAATGAGTATTAGTCCAATAAATTGGACAAGAAAAACTTTGTTAAGATAAATAATTCATTTCCCCCCTTCATGAATAATGTTGAATGCTACAAGTGTAAGAAGTTTGGGCATAAAACAAACACATGCAGATTGGACAAGAAATCCTCATTCCATAATGCTGCAATAAGAGGCATGGATTACTATGATAGAAATATAATATAACTATGTAGGAGATATTTAAGCACTAAGATGAAAGGAAATCAAATGGTACAATGAGGAAACATAGAACAATGTTTTATTTTGAAGATAATAAGTAGAGGTTTAATATATCACACTCTAAAATTCTACCATAGTTGATCTCTCCTATATATCCAATAATAGGAAGTGAATTCAATTAGTTAAAATAAGTAGCATCAATCCTAGAAAATTTCCAAAGGAATACAGTCGGAAAGTAGAGCAAGAGAGGTTTTTGTGCTCAGGAAATGGCCTCCCATTTAGAAAATGAATCGCAAGAAATCAACTCATATACATGTGTGGAAGAAAAATTAAGATAACATACTCAGGGGGATTAAATATCTTGTTATTACTAATTTAAGAGAATAGGGTGGCTTCAAGGGAAGCCAAAAAGGTCAGATGCAATAATAAAAAAGGATCATTTCAAGGAACACATCTCAAGGATAAAGGGCATTATTCCATTTTATGTTAATTACTACATAGTGTGGTTGATGGAATGTTGTTGCGAAATAAATTGGTAGTATGAGTAGGTGTATATGGTGATGATTTGTTTACTGTTGAATTTTATTTAGAGACTATTATTTAAATGTTTCTAATGCAAAGAAGGAGTAGGGCCAGAGGAGGAGTATACTCAAGTCAGGATTTGAGTACCAAATTATTCATTGATAGTTGGTGTCATTAATTGGCATTAGTTGGTTGCTGCAAGATATATGCAAATGGTGTTTGACATAAAATGGAATGGTGTTATAATTTTGTTAATTGGTATCAGGCATCATATTCTTTGGTGAGATATGCATGATAATATGATGAGAAAACTATGTTATCAAGTGCTCAACAATTTCTATCACTGACATCAATTCAACAATTTGCATCAGTTCAACACATGGTATCAAAGGCACTGTCAGTCATTAGTCTCTTTGTGAGAGTATGTTTTTCATGTTTCCAATATGAGATTGTAAGGCCAAGTGTTAGTAGGAAAGTCCTATTTTATATGATTAGTTCTTGACGGTGAGTATGTTGCAATTAGAAGTTTTCAAAGTGAAATAAAAGTGATTTGATTAGGCATGTAATGATGAGATTCACTCTCCGTTTGTCAATTTTTTTTTTACTTTTTTGTTCATTAGTTGAAAATTGATGGTTTCAAGGATAGGAAATATTTCTCTTGTTGCCAGAAATCAAGTGTATGTGTCTAGGTAGGAACTGTTATAAATGAAAACCTAATTGAGACTTACACCAGTAGGAATTATTTATCATGGCTAATTTGCAAAAGTATGTGTTGTTTCAGTAAGAGATCCCTCTTTCCTACTTGAGTAAAATATTGGGAGTAAATATTCCTTTCCATTCAACTCAATCTTCTTCGCATGACAAAGATGAAGCTAGTTGGATAAAATAAGAGGCATATGATTGTTTTAAATTAAGAGGATGCAGTTTATAGGTACACATGATCAAACGACAAAAAGAGAATGTTGACAAGGTGAGAATCATAGTAAATTTTCCATTTATGTCAAAGGGGGAGAAGTATTGTTGATCAAACATGATATGGTAAATGATCATTGGAAAATCACAAGGAGAAGTATTGTTGATCAAACATGATATGGTAAATGATCATTGGAAAATCACAAGGAGAAGTATAAAAGAAAAGTAATGACCATTGCAATGATGTGTTATTTGATATTGGTGTTGCCATCAATGCCAAATGGGGAGATTATTAGAAATATGTTGTGATTGATAATAAAGGAAAAGGTAAAAGAAATGTCCCCAATATGAAGTCCCAATTAGACCTCACACTGTTTGATGTAGGAGTTCCATCTGGAACAGAGGTTCAGTTTCCTTGTCCTTAAATATATGCATTGGATCTTGATTTCAATAAGTGAGAGTGATGCAAATGTACTTTCGAAAAGCAATACGGTGTGGTTGGTGAGTGTCTGATTGCAAGAGTCTCAAGGTTCTTCTACTGCAAAGGGGGGAGACCAAGAAAATTGAGCCTCTAAGGGAGAGGTAATAATACCACCAAGGAAGAGACATAGATGAACTGAAGGATTTCGTGTAACATCCAAAGGAATAGTCCACAATAGATGTGACAATCATTACACCCAAAAAATTAAGAAAGGTCCTTCTGATATCATGCATAATAGTCCACAAATATGGGACAACAATTACGCACACAAAAACACAAGAGAGATCTGTCTAATATCTTAGGGAATAGTCCACAAGGATGGGACAATATTTATAACCATCACAACATATTCTCAACACGATAAGAAATAAGATAACCAAAATATTTCATCTATCTTAGTACATGTGAAAAGAAAACATGAAATATAAACATCTACAAAATAATATTACAAACATTCATAAGTCATGCATGAAGAATGTGTTGGCCTTGAAATTATTTTTTTATTGAGTAAACGTTCCGAGACACATATATACAATGCACATCACTAGCTCCAATAGTGGAGTATTGGAGCCATTCCTTGCTCCACAAAATAACTAGATATTCTCTCTATTGCTTTGCTCTTGGAGCCAAGGTTAAAATTCCTTTGTTCACGCAATGAGTGAGCATATATAACCAAGGGTGACTCTTTGACTACCCTGATGAATTTTTGACTTCCCATGAACTTTAAACATACATGACTCTTTACATTCATGTGTGTCCTTTTGACTATAAATTTACAATACATTTAATCAAAATAAACACGATATACAATAGTGACATGCCAATATGACCACTCGTGATATGAAATGACATGACATGAAACTACTGACATGAAATCTTTGATGACATGGCACTTTCAACCCATATCTACTGCTGAGAGTTGAGTTTATTCATGAAAAATCTCTCCTTGACTCCTTCACAAGCCTTGGTAAAAGGGAGCCTTCAATGATCTCAATTTTTGGATAGTGGTTGCAAACTAATGATCTTTCAATTTCTATTGATAAATCATCTTGTAAGTTTAGTTGTCAGAGTGTATTTGAGCGTGATTTCCTCCTTCTTATCCTCATTTATTATCCCACCATGACTTGATAGAGTACATGTTCCTGCAATTCACTCATGACGAGACAATGTCAATCCGAAAACCCTAGCCTAAGATAATGCATTTTGATCCATGAAGTGAGCCCATGACAAGTGATAGGTTGGGTAAGAAGGCTAAGTGACTACATATATGAGCATTTTAGGTAGGCACGGGGTAGCCTTTATCCTAGAAATTGGGTTGTGCATTGTTCAGGCTAGGCAGAGGGACGTGGTTGCACAATTTTTAGAGTATGTGGGGATAGGCAGCAGGGATGAAAGTTTGGAAAGTTGATTGCACATTTCAGGATTTCATGGAGGCCTGGGTGATTGGGGAGTGTGTATTTATAAGGCTTAGGGTGTGAGCTTGTGTCTTGAAGTTGCAAAGTTCATAGTTCAAGCCAGGATGGAGGCCTTAACTGCTTAATTCTAGAGGTCAAGGTCGGGTCTCAGTCACAAAAAATATGTAATGGAGCAGTATTGGGGAGCTATTACTACACAATGTGAAGTGCTAAGCAACAAGTTCATAGCTAAAGGACTAAGAGTACGCAGTGTGTAGCTTAAGGAAGGCCTGGAGAAGCTAATTTTCTCGGTCGAGAAGTTTTCTGGAAAATGACTAAGTGTGGGACCGATGATATTGTTGTGAACATGATGAACTTATGATCACACACATAGCATAATTTATGACTCAAACAATATAGATCTGCCAAGAAATACAAAAAAAAACATTCTCCTCCATGTGACAACTTTACAACCAGTTATGACAAGTGTGACACCGAAGATACACTTTACAACGACCATGACGACACTTGGGTGACGATTCTCACAACTTAGGAAATGAATGCGATGGGTACTTACAAGGTTAGAACAACTTTACAAAAATATGACCTCTCGAAACCAATGGAAAAAGCTCATAAATTCTATTTCACAACCAACATGCAAAAATACGACACTTTTCCTATCTTGCGAAAGGGGTCACAACACTTTAAGAAAAGAAATGAAATTAACTTCAAAGTTTGTGACAATCATGGATAAGACTAAGGAAGGCTCTCAAATTTGGTAGAGGCTAAAATTCTGGAGGTGGTTGGGGAATCTAAAACACTCGGTGACACACTAGTAGGATTCCAGCTTCTCTGTTTTCGTTAACTTCTTTTATGCATATTTCTTTCGTTTCCCCACTTATCCAGTGAATAGACCAAATCCCCATCATGCCACTTTGGTTTACACCAACAAAGATTCAACTTGATCACAAAGATTCAAATAGGGGGAGGGTATTGAAGCTCACGAGTTTATGAATTTCAGAGTATAATTTTTCATATCAGGTGTTGCTCTGCTTCCATCATGCATAGAAAGTTTCCTGACAGAGTCACTTTGGGAGCATAAAAATAGATCCTCTTCCAGTGAGCCTCAAAAATATCTTGACGCAGTTGCTTAATTTACCTCTTTATGCAGGAAACCTTTCTCTTTTTTTTCCTTTATTTATTATTATTTTATTATTATTGGAAAAATGATTGTGCATTTGAACTTATTCATTTTGGGAGGAAGTGGGATCCTAACTTATTGAGAGAAGGCATAGGTTGTTCCTTCAAAGAAGTATATAGGTTCCTCTGATTTAGTTTTTCTCATTTTTATTTTCCCCTCCTCCCTTTTTACTAATTGGATAATAATGAAAACACCAAAACAAAAGAACCAAATATGGTCACAAGGTTTCCTGGATAGACACGATTTCATGTTTTTCTGAAGATTCTCCTTACGGACAGATCATATTTTCCATCTAAACTTGATCTGCCAAAAGACATAACCAGTACAAGGAAGAAAGATAAAAGGATAACCAAATGTTGAAGTGTCACAAGGCTCCTTAGAATTCAGCCACACACACAATCTCATAAACCAACTGGAGGACAATACTTTATTCACAAGATAAAAAAAAAACATGAAACAAAGTAAAAACTAAGAATGAAAAAGAATAAAAAAACAAACTATGTACATAGTGTAGGGCACAACCCCATATTTTGATTGAAAAAAATGTTTGAGATGTTTTCCATTAACAAGGAGAGATTCAGTCTCCCCGCCAACTGATTAAAGATGATAGGTGTGTTGGCCAAGCTTATCAAGTACAATGAATGCTTCAATCCATAGGGATTGAAACTTAGTGTGTTTTCCTTTGTCCTCATGGGATTTGTCCCATTTCAAGTCTAAGTCACCCACACTGAAGTAGTTTTTCCCTGTAGAATTCGTGTCAAACCACCTCTTGATACAGTTTTGATGGAGTAAGAATTTGTCTTTTGATTTCAATCCTTCTTCCTGGAACTTATGAAGGGTGTACATCCTACGCTTCACTAACAAACATGGCTTTCCTTGGGACTCTTGAGAAAGCTGGAGGGCAAGAAAGTAGATGATGGGTGGGAGGATGGATTATTTTTCGTATACTAGGAAGTAATGGGAGGTGTTCAGGGAAGGCTTAGGCATGACTCGGTCAATCCATAAAGTGTTTACCAAAGTAGAGTGCAAGTTTGTTTGCTCAGAGAATATGATATTATTAATGATGAAAATCAAACTCTTATCTTTTTATTCAACGAGAGAATTCCCATATGGGTAGTAGTTAGCAGAATGATTCAACACTATTCCATTTTCTAATGGAAAATAATAAATATTTAGTGATGAGAAATATGTTGCATTGTAAAAAACAACACTAAAATAGGAACACTAAACCTAAAAATTATGTTCTGTTGTAGAAAAGTGATGAATTCCTGATCATTCACCTGTTTGAGTGCAACTTCTTTTGTCCTTCATGTAAATTAATTTTAGTGGTGAGAATGTAGCGATGGTTTTCTAAGGAATGAGGAAATTTTTCACCAATAATATCTAAGCCCCATTGTTGGAATGGTTCTTCCACTGTGATAGGATACAATGAGGCAGTTGACTTCTTATTCCTATCGACACACCTTTGAAAGACCTGAAATTTGTGGACATAAACGTGAGCATATTTGATTAGAGTGAGGCATTAGAAACCGACCTGAACAAATTTTTTTAATTTCATGTTTCTCGCAAAGTTTCCTCGAGCTGATTCGTGGTGAAGATCATGTAACACCTTCTTTGAATAAGAAGTTTTAGGTTGATTCCCCTCTTATACTGAGCATAAAAATTGGGTGTGCATGGTGTCATGCTCAAGATGTTCGTTCACATCATTGTACCAAGAGCTCATGATGAAAGTGAGGAGATAAATTTTTAGTCCATCAAGTTTTGTGAGTGGAACCTAGTTGTATCCTCAATACTCGGAAAGAAAATAAAATGTCTCAGATCACGATACTCTTTGGAAAACTTGTTCCCAAGATGACACGAGGTGATTGTGCTAGCCCGATGTGTGATTGAAATTTTGCAAATCAATACATAAATGGAATTTCCCAGACTTCTTTCTTATTGGAACCGAATTTGACACCCCAGTTGAGTGTCGCATATGATCGAAGATCCGAATATCCAACAACTTTCTTAGTTCTTTCTAGATAAGGTGTTCAAGCATCGGATATAATTTGATTAGCTTCTTCTTAAAAACTTTTGTCCCTTCCCTGATTGGTGTGACATGTTAGATGGTTTTTTTGTTATAAGTTTACATCTCTTCACATGTCCATGCTGGTACACCTCGGTACTGCTTGAATAAGCAGGTGAAGGCTTGCGCTCTTGTGGTGTATGAAAAATGCTGAGATTCAAACATTTCAGATCCATTCCTATTCCCAAACTGATTTTTTTATGTGACAACATGGAACTATAATTTTTTCCATTGGCAAGTCCCCAAAAGTGATTTTGTAGGTCATATATCTTTTCCAAAGATACCACATCCTTGGGGATGAGGTTTTATTTACCCTTGTTGGATGTATTATGCATATCTTCTTCGTGCTTATCATCGCTAATCACTATATCTTTGAGTATGTTAGAGCTCGCCATGAAGCACAATATATCTTGTTGATAAGTATTTAGATGAGGTGAAACACAATGAATGATACTATGTATCCATCATACCATTATTTATGAATCACCTACTTCTTTTACAAACATTTCATTGAGGTAAATCGCTCTTTGTAAGTTCAAAATGAGTGCTTCATATTTTGCATTGTTTTCTGTGCACTCTAATTCCAAGCAACCTGAGATTAATTGTTTCTTTTGCAACAGGCATATCAAGAGGAAACCAGCTCTAGTGCCTTCCTATGTTTTTGAATCATCAAAGTAGAAAGTGCACAAATTACATGTACAAGGGTTGTGAGCTACACTGATACAAGTATTTCTATTTCTACTGGTTACTGTACATAGGTCATTTGCACCAATTTGACCAAGAAGGAGCTCCAACTGTGTTTCTGGTGGGACTAGGGATGGTTATGGAAGATAGAACCCTAGTTGTGTCTCCAAGAAGCAATGTCGAACACAAGTTTTAAGAAGGCCATGGGTTCATTATGTCTGTTCAATGGATTCACGTTATGTTTCATGTATATTTCTGAGTCTACTCGAATCTGGTTGTTTTTGCCCTTATATAGAAGCCATAAGTGTGACGAGTCTATAGCAAAGTATCCTTGCAGTTTACTGAACCAATATTTATTTTACAATAGTCCTTATGCTTCTGATATGTCCACAATTGCTATGTTTATGCATCGGTGAACTCGTCCATTAGATGACAAGTCAATGATCATATCTCTCATTTCATTGATTGCATGAACAAGAGTTTTTTCGAGCTGAATAATTTGTGCATCAGTTTTGCTTCATGTTCCATTTATTTTCTTTGCTCTAGACAATGGCATTACATCTAGTGATACACTAAAATCAACTAAGCAATTATGTACATTGAAATTGAATATTTTTAAGGTTAAGAGAAATGAAGAGAAATGAAGAGCACTGTGTGCTTACTTCCAATGTTAAGCTGATCCCTTGTATGAAGGGGAAAAATTACCTGCGGAGGACGACCAAAGTGCTTGTAAAATAATGTCCTGGTTTGGCATTTTTTCTGGATCAAACAATGAAATGTTCACACGAACCTTCTTCATGTCTTCCACTATGTTATAGTCCACAACGGGAAGATATGCAAGAGTGTCTGGGGGAGCAACCTGATTTGTAACTTCCTGAGCAATGGTATTATCTTTATCATTTCTGGAAATATTTTTTGCTAAAGTTTCTTTCTCAGACTTTCTCTGAGTGTTTTGCATTGAGTTGAATGTCAGAATGATTTTCCTTAACAAGGCTTCATTGAATTTATTCTTTGTTAATTGTGTTTTAGTGGCCGGTCCTTGGCTCCTTAAATTGTATTGATTAGATCGTGGCTACGCCAGAGGGCACTCAGAGGTTTTTTTGTGCCTATTTTCTTTTTGGCTACAAGTTCGCAATTGAACATGATTACTACATGCCAAAACTTGGAGTCTCATCAGGTGTACCATCTTGTTCCTTTTATTCTTGCAGCTCTGTCTTCAATTTATATATTATAAATAATGTAACCATTTTTGTTTTAAGTTACACTGGACCGTCTAAAAATAGTGAGGCGCATCGATTTGATCCTGATATCTAGAGCGTGGAGAGTTGGCTACTGATTAAAATTGTCATTATGAAGATAGATTTTTCATGGACTATTTAGTGTTAGAACCTAGTACCCTTGGTTAGAGTCCCCACAAAGGATTTTTGGGCAACTTTAGAGATCTTAGATTTTTTAGAGGCAAAATCTGTTCAGGAAATGCATTAGACAGAAGTTAGTCGAAAAGTTCAACGCCATCTACCGATAACAAATAGTACATGAGTTTGGCTTTTAAATGCAATTTTTTTTTCTTTTTTTTCTATGTTTCTTATGTTCTCTACGCAATCGTAACTAAGAAAATATGAAAGTGTGCCTTTGCAATGCATTTCGAGAAAGAGAAGTAGAAAGCTCTAGGAAGGAGATGTCCCTAAAAGCACATTGTAATTCAAATTCATGATTATGATGATTGGAATCTGCACTTTAATGTAATCTATAAATACAAGCAATAAATTATCAATTCATGATTATGATACTGAATCTGCAATTTAATATAATCTATAATTACAAACAATAAATTATGAGTATGGAATCAATGGGGACTATGTCTAAAATTTCAAATTTATTTTTGAAGACAGTCCTATTTTTTTTACCTGTACCTTCAAGTTTTTAAAGGAGAAGTATGGAATAAATGAGACTATGCTTAGAATTTCAAATTTATTTTTGAGGACAGTCTTTTTTTTAACTGTACCTTCAAGTTTTTAAAGTGCTATATTTAAAAGAATATTTTAAATATATTAATTAGTTTAATTCTATAATATTGATTTTTCTTTTATGAAAGGAACGTTAATCCCGTTTAATTAGAAAATGCCATTATTTCAATTTTTTTATTTTTTTATATACAATAATAATGTCTAATTAAAAGATATCACTATTCCAATTTTCCTTTGTATTCCTTTTTGTTTATATACAAATCTTATTTTAGTCCATTCCTGTAACCACCCTCTTAGTCATTAACAATGATTAAATTTTGTTAACTAATTATGAGTTAATTGTGACTATTGTTATTTGGAATTTCTGAATAAAGTAATTTTGATGAGAAATAAAATTACTGAGGAATTAGTTTCTTGAGTAAAAAGTTGTGGTAAAGTAAAAACAGAACCTGTAGTTGCTGGAACAGAAAAAGAAACAGTTAGACAGTTCTCCACAGAAAACTCTGGAATAAGTAGAACATTCCAAGAGAGTTTTGGGGTTCTGCAGGAAAAAGGAAACCTCTGTGTTCCTGGAAGGAAATTGCCAGATCAGAGTGTTAACTGGGTTGGAGACTGGACCGGACTGTCCCGAGTCTCCCCAGTATTCTGTTCCACTGGAGTTGGAGGTATTGAACCGGATTGTTCAAACACTCCTCCAGAATCACCACAGTGATAATCATCACAGGCACAAAGCTCGGAGGGAAAACTGGGCATGTAGTTGCCAGTTTATGGTTGGGAGGAAACGGGCATCTACGGCCATCTTGGAAAACAGATGAGTTTTCCATTTCAGAAAGTTGATGGCAGTGACATTTATTTCTGTATTGTATTATTAAGTGAATGATTGATTTAATTTAAATAGAGTAGTTTCTTTTTAATGTGCAAGAACAGAAAAATGAAGTAAATGAAAAAAAACAGAGAAATTCTTAAGTACAGTACAGATACAGAAAAAATAGTATGATTCTCATAATGATTACAAGAAAAACAGAGTCTAGGGTTACCGCAAAGAGTTGACAGATAAAGTATTACGCACAGTAACCAGGAATGATAGATTCTTAGATATATCATTGCACAGAAGACATATTTGCAGTTTAAAGTTCCATATTACACAATTCCAACAACCTAGAAGAGTATGTAAAAGAAATTTAGTACCGGCGTTAACCCATGAGCAGAAGGGTTCGACCCTCCGCTCTGGGCATGTCGCCCTGACAATTGAATTGCGCGGACTGAGTGGGTGGTCCGGTCACCTGGCTACCCGGCGCTAAGGGAGACCCGAGAGCAGAAAACCATGCGAGAAATATACAGATATATCTATTACAAGAACTAGAAGGAAATGTAATGAGAAACATCGACTGAAATTCAACACATTATTTCAGTAAACCCTGTTACAAGAAGCTCAACCTACAGTAGTACATGTAGCGGAACCACATCAACATCGGAAATTATGTAAACAAGAGCACTCGACAGAGAACATATGAACCGAACAAATCATAGCGGAAAGATAACTTAAATCGCCATAACTTTTATAACCAAATTTTGAAACAAATAGTATTGCTTTCCACGGCTAGTTACAAAGAGTAAATCCACACAAAGCGAGCAGTTGAAAACCATAAATATATTTCAGGAGTATTGGTATCAAAACGAGAATTACTCAGGAGAACAGAAAAGTCATAACCCTGAACGGCATTGTCTACAGACTCGCCAACTTAGATAAATGTAACAGAAAAAAAAATACACAGTCTCTACCCTGAAACTCGGGCTGAAATTAATTGAAGAACTTCAACAGTCAATTCCAGAGATTTTTGCTTCATAACCAGCCAACTAAAACCTGCGACTACAGACTATAGAAATGAAACCCTCCCGAATGGGTAAGGTTAAAAATCAACTTCGTTCTTCCAAAGAACCTGCTCGGTCGTCTTGAATGGTACCTGAGAATTAAGAGCCGATGTAAATCCTTTGTATGACAAGTCGAACACAAGAAATGGGGGTTCAAACTGTAAGAGCGGAACGAAGGACGTGTACCTGCGAATAGCACAGTGGAAACGCGATTTTAGTAATGGAAGACTAGCTTAAAACATGAACAACAAAATGTATCGAAGAAACCTCTGTGTTATAGAAGAACTGGGCACCTTACCTGGTGAGGCCGATGCAGAATACGAGAGAGGATGGAAGCCTAGCAGCATCAGTCTCCATGAGGAGCGCCTCTAGCTGAGAAAACCTTGTGAAAACGGACAAGAAAAGACTGTTAAACCCCAGACCAAAGTACTTAACCTTCCATAACTCGCAAGCCGATGTAAAACAAAATAACACAAAAGAAATACCAGAGCATGGTAGTTTTGCATACCAGAAGCGGGGTGGTGAGGTAAACCCTAACCGCTCAGGAGAAGACCAGTCATCTTCAGAATCGAACCTATTGGTTGCAGAGCGAGCCAGCAGACAAGCTACGCCATGACTCGGCTGGGCCGAGAGCGCCAGAACCCTGCTGAAGGAGGCAAACAATGGAAATGGACCCGGGAAAGGCAGACGGCAAGGGAGGTCATTACCTCAGCCTCGGTATCTGCGCACCGTTCGATCATGGGCAGATCGAGGGCTAGGAATCGACCAGCTGGAGTGTACACAGATCGAGAGCATCCACCATAACATATGTCGGAATTTAATGACCGTAGATCCACCATTATACATAACCATAATTCTTCCTTTAATACATGTGGACGTGGCAACCAACAACTCATGACCGGGTACATTTAATTAATCCGATATCAATGATTTAATGAGAGTCACGGCAAACCTTTGTAATGAGAACATTATCCAACGCATAACAACAGTACTGAGATGTAATGTAACCATAGAAGCCGAGCTAAGCACGAGTCATAGTGCTGTGGCAATTTGTGAATAGTTACGGATAATAATTAAATATGTTTGTTGCGAAAGCCTAGGTTGGAGGCATTGGATTATTGCTAATGACATGTAAATTTTTTTTTACTACTATGGTAGTTGGGTTAATTATTTTATGTTGAATGTTACAAGTGTTATCAGAGCAGCGTTACAACGCTGGGCCCTAGTAGGGTCAACTAACGTTAAACTGTATGTTACTCATGCACAGTTCAGTAAACCAGGTGAAAGTACCAATGAGGCGAACACCGTCTCAACCGCCACCTCGAAGTGGTGAAGAACTGCCACCACCACCGGAGGGTAACCCCGAAATGTGGGTGCAGCTGGGAATAGAACAGCATCAGCGATCGAATAGGCTGATTGAAGAGCAACAGTAGCAGACTCGCATTTTAGTACACATAGTGCAACAATTGCAGGAAGAGATGGAGAGGGTGCGAAGAGAGAATGCAAAAATGATGCAAGAGCAGGAGAGAATCTTGAAGAGCCTCTCTGATAAACAAAATCACAGAAATGAGAATCCCAGTGCTGGTAGGGAATTTCAAGGAAGAAATGAACAGCAGACAGATGAGCAAGAGATGAATCGTAATGAAAGGAGTCCATCACAGCGAAGTAATCTGAACAGGAATTTTCATGAAGCTGAATCTGAAAATGAAACTGAACGGAAGGCAGGCAAAAGACAGAAGGTGGAATTGCATGGAGAATTCAGGAAAATAAAACCACCTACTTTCGATGGAGAAAAGGAAGAAGTGGCTGAAGCTTGGTTGATTAACATGAACAAGTACTTCCAAGTGTATGACTACGATAGTGGACTTAAAGTTCGGATAGCCATTTACCAGCTGAAAGACAAAGCCACCTTATGGTGGGAAGAAGTGAAGAATGTGCGGGGAATAGAAGATCAGGATGTGACATGGGATAAGTTTCAGCAGTACTTCAAGGACAAGTACTTGACTGAACGTTTTTACGATGAAAAGGCACGAGAATTCCATGATTTGTGGCTGGGACAGTTGACTATGGACGAGTTTATTGCTAAGTTTACATCATTATTGCGCTACGTACCATATTTGAGGGAGGAGAAGGCCAAAGTTCAAAGATTCCTGAGCATTCTACCCTCCCACATGAAGGAGCGTATTGAATTTGTAAATCCAAAAACCATGGATGAGGCCATTAGGAAAGCAAGATTGTGTTACCAGCAAGCGAAGACCAAGGTAGACCAAGGAAAAGGGTGGCAACCAAGAAAGGAAAATAGGAGCAGTGCTGGTCTTAACCGCAGCAAAACCAGTAAATTTAGGAGCTCTGCCAGGAACTCAATTAATAAACAATTTGGCAGGAACCATCAAAGAATAAGATGGCCTGGGGAGGAAAAAACTGTTGAGGCTTCTAGTAAACCTAAACAGGCTCCTAATCAAAGACCACCTCTGCAGTGTTGGGGCTGCGGTGCAGCACACTATTTTCGGGATTGCCCACAGCGAGGAAAGACTGAAACAGTAGCTAATTTACAGGAGGCCTCTACAGTAGGAGATGTGGCACGAAGCATACCCAGAATTAACGCAGCATTGGAGGACCGGCAAGCGGATTACCAATCTACCATGATAGAGCTGGAAGGTAAACTGTTCTCTCAAACTGTTTCTGTTTTGATAGATCCAGGAGCAAGTTTAAGTTATATAAGCCCTAAGTTAGTAGAAATCTGTAAGTTGCCAAGTCAGAAATTTAAGAAGGCCTGGTTGGTTCAATTAGCCACAGGAGCTAAAAGAAAAGTTAGTGCCAAGATACCAGACTGTGCACTACATATCAGCGGACAACAATTAGTAGTGGACTTAAATATTCTGCCCTTGGGATCCTACGATGTGTTATTGGGTATGGATTGGCTGGAAAAGCATTGGACACTTTTAGATTGTAAGGAAAAGAAAATTTATTACAGAGATCAGAATGGAAGTCGTTAAGAAATTCAAGGCATAAGGAAGCCCACACAGTTACGCCCAATTATAGCTTCCCAGATGGGAAAATGTATTAGAAAGGGGTGCAGACTGTATGCCATCCAAGTCGGATTATCAAAAGCCAAGGACAAAGCAGCTCTACCGGAGGACATACCAGTGATACAGGAATTTCAGGATGTGTTTCCGGAAGAAGTACCCGGATTACCACCTAAAAGAGACGTTGATTTTACTATAGAGCTGCTACCAGGAGCTTCACCAGTATCCCGGACTCCTTACAGAATGAGTGTACCAGAGTTGACAGAACTAAAAATGCAGCTCCAAAAATTATTGGATAAGGGGTATATACGACCCAGTGTATCCCCTTGGGGGGCACCAGTGCTGTTTGTTAAAAAGAAGGATGGAACCATGCGCATGTGTATGGACTATCGCCAGTTAAACAAGTTGACGGTTAAGAACAGGTATCCCCTACCCCGTATTGATGACTTGTTCGATCAAGTTAGAGGAGCTACTGTGTTCTCGAAGATCGATTTGCGATCTGGCTATCACCAGATTAGAATTAAGGATGAAGACATCCACAAAACAGCTTTCCGCACAAGGTATGGCCACTACGAGTTTGTGGTGTTGCCTTTTGGGCTAACTAACGCACCAGCCACCTTTATGAGGCTGATGCATAGTGTTTTTCACCCTTATCTGGACAACTTTGTGTTAATTTTTATTGATGATATACTGATCTACTCCAAGAATGCAGAAGAGCATAAGGAGCATTTGCGTATGGTGCTGGAACTGCTTAGGAAGCACCAGCTGTATGCAAAATTTAGTAAGTGTGACTTTTTCAAAGGAGAAATACAGTATCTTGGACATGTAATATCTGAGAAAGGTATAGTAGTGGATCCGGAGAAAATTAAAACTATTTTGGAATGGAAGGTGCCACAGAGTGTGGCAGATATAAGGTCATTCATGGGGCTGGCTGGTTATTACCGGCGGTTTATAAGAGGATTTTCCAAGATAGCTTTCCCCATTACCTCCTTGCAAAGAAAAGGGAAAGTTTTCAAATGGACCAGGGAGTGTCAGGACAGTTTTGAAAGACTGAAGCAATTACTGACAACAGCACCTGTGTTAAGTGTGGCAGATCCGAGCAAGGAATTCGAGGTTTGCACGGATGCGTGCAAGGAAGGTGTTGGGGCTGTGTTGTCACAAGAGGGAAAAGTAATTGCCTATGAATCCCGTAAACTGAAGGATCATGAGCAGCGATACTCAGCCTATGATTTAGAGCTAACTGCGGTTGTGCATGCTCTCCGGGTATGGAGGCATTATTTACTTGGAAAAAGGTTTGTGTTAAAAACTGATCATAGTAGTCTAACCAGCTACTTTAAGCAGGCTAACTTAAACTCTCGGCAGGCTAGATGGAATGCCTTCTTGAGTGAGTTCGATATTGATCTTCAGCATGTAAAGGGAAAAGAGAATAAGGTTGCGGATGCATTAAGTAGGAAGTTGCATAACATCTATGAGATATATGTTAATCAGATCGAAAACAAGTTCCTGGAACAGATCAAAGAAGAAGCAGACAAGGATCCGGAATACAAGTATTTGCGGCAGCAAACACAAGAATCTAGAAAGCAAGGTGAACCAAGGGAATATGAGATTAATCAGAACGGGTTGCTGACTTTCAAGAAGAGGATAGTTATTCCAAACAAGATGGAACTAAAAACCATGATTCTGGATGAATACCACAGAAGTAATTACGCAGGACATCCGGGATATCAAAAAATGCTGACAGCAATAAGAAAGGACTACTGTTGGCCAGGCATGAGGAAGGATATCGCAAATTACCTGAGCAGATGTTTAGAGTGCCAGCAGGTGAAGGTCGAGCATCGGCATCCGGCGGGACTGTTGCAGCCTATACCCATTCCTGAATGGAAATGGGAGGTGATCTCGTTGGATTTTATCACCGGATTACCAAAAACAAAAAGAGGTAATGATTCTATAATGGTAGTTGTGGACCGACTTAGTAAGTCGGCACACTTTATACCCGTCCAATCCACTTATAAGACGGTACAAATAGCAGATCTGTTCATGCGTGAAATATTCAGATTGCACGGCATACCTAAGACTGTTATTTCAGACAGAGATGTAAAATTTACATCAGCATTCTGGAAGACTCTGTTTTCAGGTTTGGGAACGCAAGTACATTTTAGTACTGCGTACCACCCGCAAACCGACGGACAAACTGAGCGAGTAAATCAAGTACTGGAGGACATGCTGTGAATGTATGTCATGCAGCAACCAATTAAGTGGGAAGAGTATCTTCATTTGATAGAATTTGCCTATAACAATGGATACCAAGAATCCTTAAGAATGAGCCCGTTCGAGGCATTGTATGGGCGGCAATGCAGAACTCCCATTAATTGGAGCAGTCCTGAGAATAGAATTATGCTGGGACCCGACATGCTGGCAGAGATGGAAGCAGAGGTGAGGAAAATTAGACAGAACCTGAAAGCGGCACAGGACAGGCAAAAAGTGTACGCAGATAAAAAGAGATCGTACCGAGAATATGAGATTGGGGATCATGTATATGTTCGAATTAAACCAAAGAAAAGCACATTGAGATGGGCGTCTTGTGCTAAATTAGCACCCCGATTCTGCGGCCCTTTCCAGATACTGGAGAGAGTAGGACCGGTAGCATATCGTTTGGCTCTTCCTAGTCACATTCGGGTGCATAATGTTTTTCACGTATCGTTATTAAAACGATATGTTCATGATCCTAGACACATAATACACTGGCAGAATATACAGGTAGAACCAGACGGGGAATTTTACGAGGTAGAACCTCACGGTATCCATGTTGGGAGAAGTGTACTCGAAGCTTGAGCCATCGCCCAGGTTAAAGTGCAATGGAAGCACTTTGGACCCGAGGAAGCTACCTGGGAGGACGAGATTTTTGTTCGGGAAGCTTATCCTGAACTTTTTTCCTGAACTATGATGAGAACATCGGGGACGATGTTCTCTTCCAGAGGGGGATAACTGTAACCACCCTCTTAGCTGCTAACGGATGTTTAACTCTTGTTAATTAATTATGAGTTAATTGTGATTGTTGTTATTTGAAATTTCTGAACAAAGTTATTTTTTGATAAGAAATAAAAGTTACTGAGAAGTTAGTTTTCTTGAGTAATTTATGGTAAAATTAAAAACAGGACCTGGAATTAGTTGGAACAGAAAAGAAACAGTTTCCCCACAGAAACTCAGGAATAAAGAGGAGATTCCAAGAGAGTTTTGGGGTTACGGAAAAAAGGAAACCTCTTGTGTTCCTGGAAGAAATTACCGGATAAGTATTCCATGGGTTGTAGGCCCAGACCCAGACCATCCCCGGAAGTCTCCCCAGTATTCTGTTCCACTGGAGTTGGAGGAATTGAACCGGATTGTTCAAACACTCCTCCAGAATCACCATAGTGATAATCATCACAGGCACAAAGCTCGGAGGGAAAACTGGGCATGTAGTTTCCAGTTTATGGTTGGGAGGAAACGAGCATCTACGGCCATCTTGGAAAACAGATGAGTTTTCCATTTCAGAAATTTGATGGCAGTGACATTTATTTCTGTATTGTATTATTAAGTGAATGATTGATTTAATGTAAATAGAGTAGTTTCTTTTTAATGTGCAAGAACAGAAAAATGAAGTAAATGAAAAAAAACAGAGAAATTCTTAAGTACAGTACAGATACAGAAAAAATAGTATGATTCTCATAATGATTACAAGCAAAACAGAGTCTAGGGTTACCGCAAAGAGTTGACAGATAAAGTATTACGCACAGTAACCAGGAATGATAGATTCTTAGATATATCATTGCACAGAAGACATATTTGCAGTTTAAAGTTCCATATTACACAATTCCAACAACCTAGAAGAGTATGTAAAAGAAATTTAGTACCGGCGTTAACCCATGAGCAGAAGGGTTCGACCCTCCGCTCTGGGCATGTCGCCCTGACAATTGAATTGCGCGGACTGAGTGGGTGGTCCGGTCACCTGGCTACCCGGCGCTAAGGGAGACCCGAGAGCAGAAAACCATGCGAGAAATATACAGATATATCTATTACAAGAACTAGAAGGAAATGTAATGAGAAACGACGGCGAAATTCAACATTGTTTCGGTAAGCCACATTACAAGAAGCTCAACCTACGGTAGTACATGTGGCGGAACCACACATCAACATCGGAAATTATGTAAACAAGAGCACACAGGCAGAGAACATATGAAGCTGAACAAATCATGGCGGAAGAGTAACCCAAATCGCCATAACTTTTATGACTTAAATTTTGAAACAAATAGTATTGCTTGTAAAGCTGATTGCAAGGAAACAAAATCACACAAAGCGAGCGGTTGAAAACCATAAATATGTTTAGAATTATTGGTGTCGAAAGCATATTACTCAGGAGAACGGAAAAGTCCTTAACCCTGAACGGCATTATCTACAGACTTGCCAACTTAGATAAATATAATAAAAAACACGGTCTCTAACCCTGAAACTCGGGTTGAAAACGATGGAAGAACTTCAACAGTCAATTCCAGTGATTTCGTTTCATATCCAGCCAACTTAAAAACCTGTGACTACAGACTATAGAAATGAAACCATCCCGGAATGGGTAAGGTTAAAATCAACTTCGTTCTTCCAAAGAACCTGCCCGGTCGACTTGAAGTGTACCTGAGAATTAAGAGCCGAGGTAAATCCTCTGTATGCCAAGTGGAAACGAGAAATGGGGGTTCAAACAGTAAGAGCGGAACGAGGGAAGAGTACCTGCGGTTAGCACAGTGAAAACGTGAAATTAGTAATGGAGGAATAGCTTAATCCATGAACAGCAAAATGTATCGAAGAAAACTCGGTGTTATAGTAGAACTTGGCACCTTACCTGGTGAGGCCGTTGAGGAATACGCGTGAGGACGGAATCCTAGCAGCGTCAGTCTCCATGAGGAGCGCCTTGAGCAGAGTAAACCCTGGGAAAACGAAAAGAAAAGACTGTTAAACCCAAACCGAAGGAACTTAACTTTCCATAACTCGCAAGCCGATTAAAACAAAACAACACAAAGGAATAACCAGAGGAACCACCGTTTTGCATACCAGAAGCGGGGTGGTGAGGTAAACCCTAACCGCTCAGGAGCAGACCAGTCATCTTCAGAATCGAACCTATTGGTTGCAGAGCGAGCCAGCAGACAAGCTACGCCATGACTCGGCTGGGCCGAGAGCGCCAGAACCCTGCTGAAGGAGGCAAACAATGGAAATGGACCCGGGAAAGGCAGACGGCAAGGGAGGTCATTACCTCAGCCTCGGTATCTGCGCACCGTTCGATCATGGGCAGATCGAGGGCTAGGAATCGACGAGCTGGAGTGTACACAGATCGAGAGCATCCACCATAACATATGTCGGAATTTAATGACCGCAGATCCACCATTATACATAACCATAATTCTTCCTTTAATACATGTGGACGTGGCAACCAACAACTCATGACCGGGTACATTTAATTAATCCGATATCAATGATTTAATCAGAGTCACGGCAAACCTTTGTAATGAGAACATTATCCAACGCATAACAACAGTACTGAGATGTAATGTAACCATAGAAGCCGAGCTAAGCACGAGTCATAGTGCTGTGGCAATTTGCGAATAGTTACGGATAATAATTAAATATGTTTGTTGCGAAAGCCTAGGTTGGAGGCATTGGATTATTGCTAATGACATGTAAATTTTTTTTTACTACTATGGTAGTTGGGTTAATTATTTTATGTTGAATGTTACAATTCCCAAATAAATAGGTGCATTTTCAAAAAAAAAAAAAAAAACTTTCCAACTAAACAAAATGTCTAAGTTAATCTCTGTCTAAATGAATCATTAAAATTTATGAAAAATACTTAAACATTTACCTGACAAAATCAAATTTAAGCTTTCACAATTTTGTTATAGGTCATTCTTCAGGTTTCATTTTTTTTTCACATCGGCCATGGCAATGTAAAACATCAGGAGTTGAAGCGTAACTCTTTGGAGCCATGTCTGCGGAGGGTTGAAGATGACACTGGTCGTCGGGCTCGAAGAATTCGTAAACCTTCGGACATCGGCTGCCTATCACCATTCAGTGATTAAATAGCGCGAGCCATCAGTCTCCAAACAGTCGAAATTCACAGGAAATGAACGAAAGTTGAATTCTGGTCAGATAACCTTATCTTTTTGGGTTCGGTGAGTCAGTAATGAGTGTACAGTTAAGCCTATTTATTTGGTCTAGGTGACGTTGGGTAACTCTAGGTTGTAGTTATCTGATTTGTATTAAAATATGTGGAGGCTTTGTAGTGATTGTACTGGATCTGGGTAACTCAACTTGTTAAGTTACATCGTAGTCTAATTAAGCTTTAAATTTGTTTAGAAAATAATAGAAATTTGGGTACATCAAAATTTCCAGATTCAAACACTCCAACTAAATTTTTTAGAAAAAAATATCAAAAACTCCTGCAAAATTTTAGATATCACAACCAAATTTTCAGCCTTAATAGATAATACGTTGAATTACTTTAATTCGAATTAAATAACCTATAAACAAACATATCATAGCATAGCATGAGATTCCAATACAACCCTAACAAAAAGGGAAGATAACACACCGTCCTACACGGCTTGACAACAATATTGGTTTTATAGCAATAATAGAGGTGCAGGTCTAGACACAAATGAAGTCAAGATTGTTTCTTACACTAGAAAATACATCATTTGGTACGAATCTTTAATAAAAAGTTATTTGTCGGTTCCTGTGGTTCCAGCCATGGTTATGTCATTGGCCTTTCTTATTAATTTACATAGGTTATTGATGTATTAATTGTTCTGCACATATTTTAGATCAATTTCATTTGAAAATTTATTGAGCATTTCTTCAATTTTATAATTCTAAATGTTTTAAAAAAGATTGAAGGTGTTCATTTCAATATTCAAAATTTTATCTTTATTTGTTTTTTATTCTTCTTTACCACACTCGAACAGGCTGTAAAAGCACGAAGCCACTTTAATGAACCACGAACTGGAAACCTATTACAATTGAACTGAGTGGTTAAAGGAGCACCCAAGAGTGGTACGAATCTTTAATATAAAGTTATTCGTCGGTTCCTCTGGTTCCAGCTATGGTTATGTCATTGGCCTTTTTTATTAATTTACATAGGTTATTGATGTATTAATTGTTCTGTTTATATTTTAGATCAATTTCATTTGAAAATTTATTGAGCATTTCTTCAATTTTATAAATTTTATAACTCTAAATGTTTTAAAAAAGATTGAAGGTGTTCACTTCAATATTCAAAATTTTATCTTTATTTTTATTTTTTTTCTTCTTTACCACACTAGAACAGGCTGTAAAAGCACGAAGCCACTTTAATGAACCACGAACTGGAAAAGATATATTGAAATTATAAATCTCAGTTTTATAGATAGTATAGTTCAAATGTTTGAATGAATTTAAACAATTTTCAGAATACTTAATCCATTTTAATAATAAATTTTTTTTTTATTAAAATAATTATTTTTCCAGTTGTGTCTTTTTCGTTTCTAAATTCTGGATATTGAGCTGTATTAAAATGTATATTAAAGTACCGTTTAATCAAAGTTTACTTTGTAAATAAAACGACGGACTGGAAAACCACATATCCACTTCAATCAATAGCTTTCCTGCCTCACAAAACTGAAAGAAACAATGGTGGGGTTCCAAGTGGAATAGCGCGTGGCCAACAATATCCACCTGAATCAAAGAGAGTAGTTTAATGAGAGGATCCTTCTCCCTTGGATTAGGAGAGTTCTTCCTAAATATTGGTTGGTGTAATTTCCCAATAGTGAGGTGCAAATATAGAAACATACCTTCTAAAAAAATAAATCACTGCAATAGATATCTAACATCTACATTACTTTGGGAGATCCAATTTTTATTATGTGATTTCGGATATTTAGATTGAAGTGCCAGACGAAAACTTTGACACACATGATTTTAAGAATTTGTACTACTATGTAACAGATTACTTTTTTTTTTTTTTTGCAGTGGTGCACATATTTCTTGTTGTTATTGGAATAAAAAAAAATTGTTGAAATTGATTCAGTACACCATAGGGAAGGTCACATTAAAGAAAATTATGTCTCCATATTTCACTATTATATCAATAGAATAATCACAGTGTATACAAAATTTCTTAGAATATTTCCTCTGGAAAGTCTTTGAAAGATTTGCAACAGATACAATATTTACAAGAATTTTTATTAATGTAAATTATAATGTATTCAAAAGTTAAATGTATTTACATATGTTATAAGAGATATATGCTATAACCACATCTATATGCTATAACAGATATTTTAAACAAAAAGTAAAAATATAACTACTTTGATATTGGGTAACTCTTTCAAACCAAACAGATCAACACTTCATGTTAATAATTTGATCAGTAGCAGGTGTGAGTTAGCAAGCCATAAGCTACAAAAGGTTTAAGAGAAAATAAAGCAATATTATGTAGTTATTAATATTTTCTAATACTTATTATTTAAAAAAATATTTAAATTAGTTTAATTGAGATGGGCTAGTTACACTTTCTCTTCAACTTCCTTTGAGGTTAGTATCTGTTTAGCCTTGGGAGTTGGTCTTCATCATCAAGGATGGTTGGCCTTAGCTTGCACTGTCAGTTTTTTGAACACCCTACCCACCATGGTTTTTTTCAATAATAGGTTTCAACAATCTTAAAGAATTTTTTCCCACTTGCATCACCAAATTGGGTGCACTTCACCTCCTCCAAAATATGGTCCTTTGGAAAAAAATTTCTCTTTTTCTTGACTTGTTACTCAATTTTTCCAATTTTTTTCTCTTTCCCTCTACCAAATCTCTAATTCTTCCATTTGTCTTTATGCTTCCATAGAACACTCGCTATGATAGTGTTTCTCTTCCTATGAAGAATGATGAGTAGGATAAGTAAAGGAGGGAGCTCATTCTTAGGAAATTCATTTTCTTCTTCCTCTCTCGTCTCCGTTGTAGGGGACCTCTTTTCTTGTAAGCTAAAACTCTCTATAACACGTAATGATAACAACCCAAAATTTCCCTATCTTTGTCACTAGAGGGGTTACACTAAGCATAACTAACCCTTTATCTAGAATCTCAAAAGACCATGTATCTTGGCACATCCAATAACCAAACTATGATAACTGAAGATATGAAGCAAAACATCCAAAGATAGAAGAAGGACTATAGCAAACATGGACCTCACACACAATGTAACTATTGAACTCTACATATAGTTACCATAGACCTCTTATCCACTTATTTTTAATCAATTAATATATAGTATTATTAAAAATTAACATAATATCAAACATTTAATTAATGTATATAAACATAGTGATATTCATATATCTTTCTTAAAAATATTTTATGTATCTAAACATTTATATTTTAATTATCTAAAATATTTTCTATAATTAAATGTAAATACAAATAAATTTAGCAGGAGCTTTTACATACGCATTGATTAGGTGCCTTGTTAAAGCACTCTTTGATGTGAAGTCAATTAGACATGTAGAAGATATAGTGTTGCCAAAGTTACAAAAAAAAATTAAACTATATAAAATTATGGATATTATTATATTCATAATATTTAGCATGACATAATGGATTATATGATTTATACATGTATGTATGATTGATTATATATATAAATTTTATTTTTTTATGTATTTAATATTTAGAATTCAAATTTAAGGGAATATATATATATATATATATCAAATATTTATATACAATATCAACTAACAAATTAAAAGTAAATAAACAATTATAATATTGTAAATTTATCTATATGTTTAAATCTTCAATACTTTTAAAACTTGTTTTTTTATTGTTCCCTCTTTTTTTTTCATTTAAATATTACTTCAAGATAATTTGAATATCAAAATTGTAAATATTTAATTAACCAAGAAAATTATAAAATAATTTTAAATCATAGAGCATGTATTATGGGATTTTTCTGAATACCCATATGTTAAAGTTTTAAGAAATTAAAGGTTGTTTTACAATGCTACTAGAAATTGTGTTTTTACAGATAGTTTTTTAATATTGAAATTTCTAGCTATATTTCAAAATTAGTTTATCATGCTCATTATTAAAAAAATCATAAAAATAAGAAAGAAATTCTAAATGTCAAACAAATAGAGTTGAATAATATAATTTCAGATTTTGAAATTTTATTTTCATCATTGAAAAAGAGTCAATGTTATAATTTTTAAATAATATTAAGATATTATTTAAAATAAATATTTTAATAATTTCAATAGCAAAATATTTCAATTTATTGCACATAAAACAATTGTTGATTACATATTTAAATGATTGTTTTGGGAAAAAATAAACTTTTTATAGACCCAATTATATCATTCAACTTTTGACATTTACATGGTATAATTATATTTTAGTGTATCACAATAAATGGTCTAATAATGTTACTTCATTAAAAGGTGGAGAAATATAACACTAAAGCACTTATATATTATATTTTGGTGTATCATAATGAATGGTTGAATGGTGTTAATTCATTAAGAAGTGGAAAAATCTATCATCAAATCACTTATTTATTATATTTATTCCTAGAAGTTAAGTTAACTAGGTCAACTGAAATTAGTCTATTTCATTTGGTTCAAAAAATATTGTAATATTAATAATAAAACTAATATTCTTTAAATATTAGGTATTATGAGTAGCTTATTACAAAAGGTTATTATAAGTAATCATTTAATATTTAAAAACTTGTAATGTATTACAAGGCTTTATACTAAGCACCTCAAGGAAGAATATTTTCTTTCCCTAATTGCTATCAAGTGTATGAATTTAATTTCAATTACATAATCTTTAAAATGGTTTAAAATTCTAAAAACTAAACTTTTTATAATGAAAATTCATTAAATCAAATAAAATTAAAATTTTAAACAAATTCAATTATTATAGTGGAATATTCTCTTAAATCTAAGGAAAGAAATTTACTTTTTTATTTTAACATAACGCCTTAGTCTAACTAGACTGCTTTTTCGCCCTGAAAATCATGGAAATTCTCGTAACATTTTTAAGAAAACTTGGCAGGAATTTTTGTAAATTCATGTTATAACTATCAAACTTTAATATTTTGGGTGCCTTAAAGATTTTTGATGGTGCTGAATCCATTTCCACCATCAAAATCATGATTCAAACACGGTTACTATAAAATTTCTTAAATTTTTATAGCCGGGATTCCAAAGAATTTTGACGGTCCAGGCAATTCGTCTGTCTCCTTAGACAACTCATAAAATAAATATTAAAGAAAATTCAATTTACTTTGAAAAAAATTAAATTATAATAATAAAATATTCCATTAAATGAGAAGAAAACAATTTTAGATCTTTTATTTTGAAATAAATAATGGACTAGCTCAGGTTTTCATTTTAAAATAAGTAAGAAACAAACTGTTATTTTTTAGTTTTTTTTGATTTTCCAAATTCCCACCTGGCTTACCAAAATTAAAGCCATATAGATGACAATTACAGTAGTACAGTTCACATAATTGAAACATAAAATTCAGAAGGGAAAATATTCATATATTAATAATGCTCATGGTTTGATGGGAAGATGTGCTTAGTTAACAAGCCCAAAAGTTTACAAGCTCTCATTATCAATGGAAGTGTGATACTGGAACTTGGAGAAAATTTGCTTTATAATTCTCTGTTTAAGCAGAATTCTCACCTTGACACTCTATGCATATGCTTTAAAACTGATTTTTTAACAACAACAAATCTCCAAAATCCATTTAAATCATAGGATCCGATTAACAAAGTGCAAGATCAATTAATTAGTGTTTCCCATTGTTTACAATACCCATTCCATCGCTTTAAATGCTGGAAAAACATATCTATTTTTAAAGTGATATTTATAACAAAATTCCACTCCACCTTTTCAAACGAATTTACCTACACCTGGCTCAGCCACCGTTGATGATATTTATATCTATAGTGATAATAACATTGACTTTCCAACAGTTACTTTTTTTTTCCACCGTAGATCGTGACCCTCCTTTGCTTAATCCAAAAGTGCAAATTCGTTTTAGTTGTATCCGCTTCCTATTTGACTTGACTGTGGAATTTCGGCTCTGCTGAAGGCAAAACTAGAGTTTCAGAGATTCAAACAATCTTGATCCATCACCAAGATTAGCACTAAGGTGAGATCGATCAACTATATACTTGAAAGCGCCATCGCCTAGTCAGTTTGGCCCGGGTTCGTATCCCATTAAAGAACACAATAATATGAAGAAATTCAAAGGACCTACCGGGATACAGTTCAACTCTTCTTCATTGGAATCCGATGCGGAAATGGTGACCACGTGCTTACCACGAAAATACACGAGCAACCACGGGATATTTTCCCAGGCATAAGCATCCATGGGATGCGAATCATAAACCGGTGTTTGGATACCCTTCATTGAAGCCTGGAAAGCCTGAATCAGTATGTGCTCCCCAACGTTGTGATCGGTGGTGGGCAGGGTTTGTCAGAGAGACTTTTCTTGTCTAGAGTGGAGTTGAAGATATTGGGGGCAGACAATTCCAATAAGTCGTTTCATTCTTTCCCCTCTTCCACCACCACCATCAACAACCACCCACCATTTCATTTGAATTTTAAAAATTTACCGTGCAACTTTTTGAATTTGAAATCTTGCTACTTACCGTTTGCTTTAACTACATGGCAGGGATTAAGGCCGCAAGTAAGGCATGCCTTCTGAAGGCAACGCCAGGCGCCTTCACCTGTGGGCTATGAGGTAGGCATATTCTTATTGGGTTTAGAACCCTTTCTTTTTCTCACAGCAAGAAGATCTCCCCGTCTTCTCAGACCGGCATAAAAGGATAAAAAATGTTGGCTAGTATGAATTTTAAAATTCAAAATTTCAAATTTCAATTCGCGGTTTTTCATATTCAATTTTTACAATTCAAACTGTGTACACTGTATTGTAGTGTATACCATGTATTTATATGCGGTGGAAACTAGGCGGAGGCGCAAGGAAATTCCTCATGCCTATTGGGATGCCATCCATGGTTCCTCGTCCATATTCAGATGTAGGGGCATGGGCATCCATTAAACTTTGTGAACCCATGCGTATACGATAAACACGAGTACCAGATGATACGACAGGGTTTCAACGACATGGGGTGCATGGCATGGGTTGGGTTGTCATGGTCATTGGTACTTAAGGGGCATTAATGGGTTAATAGCAAAGGAAATAAGGCTCACCCAGTTTTCTAACCAAACAATATCAGTCAAGTTATCATTGGTTGGACGCCATACATCATTTTGTATGAATCTTTAATGAAACTTTTTAGTTTCCTCACTGGGTTTTTTTTTTTACAAAGTGGGAAACCTATTACAATTGAATTGAGTGGTTAATGGAGCATCCAAGACAACCATCTATGGGTTCCTTTCATGAACACTCTATCAATCAATTGTCATTTTATTAATTTTGAAATATTTTATATTTAAAAGAGTTATGTTTAAAGAGGGTTTGTTAATATTACTATTTAAATTTATTTGTTTGTGTTTTCAAAGTTTAAAATACTTATAGCTATTGTTTCTTCTAATACAATTTCAATATTCCTATACAACATTATGTCATTGTGAGTGAAAACAAACATGCTTTATATATATTTTATTTATTTTAATAATTTATTTTTCTATACATAATAAAATAAAATAAAAAAATATTTGATGGGCTGAAGAATGATGGTAGGAGGGCATTGGGATGCCTTCCACCTCACTAATCCCCATGACATTTAAGGAAGGGGTAGTGTGGTGCCTCTCCACAATGTAGATGAAGTGTGAGAGAGTTAAGATAGAATGCGCATGAGGGTTATATTAACATTTTGGTTTCGATTCGAGGAGAGATCGCACATAGGAATATAGACAATATGTTTGTGGTTGGGTCTTCAACTAAGTGTTTTTCCATCTAGCGATGGTGTATACTTGTATGGGGTTTGTTTGGCTTCAACATGGTCTCATCAATCCATGTGGGTGAAGGAGTGTGTGGGGTGGCAAGGTGTAGTGCACATGTTTCCTCAACTTTTGGTGCACTTCAATTGAGCCCTTGCGATTTGGCATTCTCTACACCACAAAATTATGGTCTAGCTCAGGTTGTTATAAGGTTGCAGTGCTTCACGCTTCTATGGATTGGAAGTAGAGTTGCCTTCTGGAGGGTCAACACTGGCTCAAGGTAATTTTGTTTTATTTTTTGGTTTGAACTATCTTAATTATTGTTGAAGCATTTTGCTGGGTTTTATCGGCTCCTAACGTCGTGTCCATTTGTAATGGTGTTCGTGATTCCTATGGTTTTTGGGTATTGTGTTTGTTCTATGGTTTTTGGGTCTCTCTAGTTTTAATATTTTCGGGTTGGTGCAACCTCAAAGGAAGGGAATACGTTGTCTTTAAACCATTCGAGATATTCCAGATTTGCTGGTGTCTGGAGGGTACTGCTTCAGGTTGTTTATGGATCCAAGGTACCCAAAATTATACCTGTTTGTGGGATTCTAGTCAGTTCTATTGGCTTAGTTATTGGTGTCTGCTGAGTAATTCATTTTTGGAACCTATGGGTGCCTTGTTGCACTAGTACAATTCAAATGGGTTGGGGTTTTTATAGAGGGGGCTCTCTTTGGAGCCAGTGTTTGATTTTCCCTCTCGACCTGATTGGTTGGGTTTGTGGCCCAGGTAGGACAACTTGAGTTTGTTTAGTAGTCACGCTAGCTTCCTTTTCTTTTTTTGGGCAGTGAATTTCTTAATGCCAAACTAGCATGGCAGGGTGTCATGGCCCCAAGTTGGCATTAAGGCCAACTAGTACCCGTGACGGGCCATGCTCACTTGGTGGTTAAAAAATTACTTGGAGGCACACCAAGTATGCGACGAGTGTGCCAACATGGAGGAGGGGCACCCAAGTCCACATAGGGGCAACGTGTGTGATTTGGAAGGGTGCACACCCTGGGTGTGTCCCCAGAAAGGCGAGGCATCAGGTACAATATACCGGGCACATCATAAAGGGTATGCTCGCCCATAAACATATCATAGTGGAGGATGCATGAGGGAGAGCGTCCACCACACGACATGGAATAGAGGGGGCACATGAGGGGGAGAGCGCCCAAAAAATTACGATGACGACTCAACTTGGCATGACCATGCTTGTGGGTGTTGCTGCACCTAAGGTTGGACACCCCAACATCATGACGGGTAAGACATAGCAAATAAGCCAAGCAAGCACTGCGATGGGAAGGACGTAGAAAACAAGGCAAGTGAGCGACAACGACATGAAATACATTATGGTAAGTGAGGCGACAAGGGAAAGTTGAGGGGAAACATGACGTGGAATAAATGAGATGAAATGACCATGGAGCAGTTGCGTAGAGCGCACGATAGGGTGATCTGCAAGCAGGTTGCCCCAACGGGCCCACACACCTAAGGGGCTCCCATGAATGTTGAAGTTTCATCCTTGTAAATGAATAGGAATCGGCCCATGCAAAGGGAAAAGGCATGGACATTTATATATTGGAAAGAAGGAGTTTCACCAAGGGGAGAACCCAACAATTTCCACCAAGAAAATGAAGATCTCAGAAACAGGTCGCACAAGAAATGGATGAGTCTGTGATATCACAGAAACTCAGGACAGGTTGCACAATGTTGGGAGAACACAACAATCGAGTGCTAGGAAATATGAGGCTCGTCTAGCAAGCCATATGACTTGGGAAGCTTTGTTGGTTTTCAGTTTGGGACGAATATTTGGGGTTTATGGGTAGGTCGAAAGTGTAGAAGGTAACTGCATGACTTGGGAGATTGGGTGGAGGAGTTTACTAGTCTAAGCCAGGAAGGTGTCACACCGTTGTACTCGTAAAATACTATTGTATAGTATTTGAAGCAATTTAATAAAAGAAAGGGTGAAATATTTGAGGAGTTTCCCCCTACCATCGTAGAGTTGTGTTTATTGTTTAAATTGTGATATCGTATTGTTGTTATGTTTTACATTTTTGTAACGTTCATCACACTTTTATGTTAAAGTTGATGTATAATCAAATGAGGTTAATTTTCATTGCATAATTGAACATAAGAACACATGAATGAAAGATCGGTTAAGTATTGAAGTGTTAGGTATAGTTTGAGTGAAATTTGTTTAACTTGAAGTGAAATCTCGCTGGTGTCGCACAATGCCCATGATGGTCTGAAGGCATTACAACATGGGGTCGTGACATAGGGTAACTTGGGGGTAGTGGAATGAGAAAATTATAACTAGAATCACCTGGATTCTCTTGGCCATGAAGAGAAAGTGGACCAAAATATTGTTAACACTCCTCTCCTTAAAGATTTTGACCTTGGATAGGGAAAAATTCACAGTAAAATCCATTTTATTAGAATTTTTGTGGAATAGTTGTACAAAGAATCGCATGATGATAGAAATTTGATCATTTATTTTATAAAATGCCTCTAGAGAAAACAATGGTACACGTAGGACAAACTTAAATATTTGTATAGGGGACAATAGCGCATTCGTTAAAAGGTAGACTGCATAAAAGAAAGAATGGCTCACATGGAGAAACATATCCATTGTAAGTTTAAGCCTCAAATGTTGCTTAGTTCAAGACCAAACAACCCAACCTCGATCAAATTTTTCCAGTCTTCTGGGCTTTTGTGCCATCTAGCTCACAACCTCTTATATTTTTAGGAAACTACCTACAATGCAATAAATCTCGTAAGTGAGGCGAGTAAAATTTTAGTAAAATGCAATACTTGAAAAAAATGATTCAAAAAATATATATCATAAAAGATATTTTTTTAACAAATAAGATGAATTTTAATTGTATTCTAAAATTAAAAATAATTTCAATCACTAATAATAAGCAATAAATTAATTAATTAATATTTTATAAAAAATATTAATGATTTACTTATTTACTTTTAATAACCTTTCAAATAGCTCCCTACCTTAATCTCATGCATAAATTGATATCTTTAATTTAAATCTAAATTTTCAAAAAAAAAAAAAAACCAAAAAATAATTTAAATCTTTTCAACTTTTTCATATATAAACACTTATCAAAATGTTAGATTAGAAAATATATAAAAGGGCACAAATATTCCCACCAATGGACAATATATTGTTGAAAAATAATCTTTCGAAAACACTATGGATTAATTCGAAGGGCGCATTGATATTACAACAATCAGCTAAGCGTGTTAATTATGAAAAGGATTTCATAAACCTACATTTCCCATTTAAAGTATGAGTTTGATAGACAAAAATAGGTATTGCATGGTAATCTTTTCTTTAAAGACGGTTAAATTAATTTAAAAAATATATGGTTGATATTTGATTTTTAATTAAAAAAGATTCATGTTAATTTTGGCTTTATGGAGGGATCAATTTTTTTTTCACTCTAAAAAATGTTTGTATTTCAATAGGTATGATCTTTCTAGATTCTTGGTAGATCTGAATTTAAGATGGATCTACACTGATTTGATTATTAATTATAATTATAATTATTTTCATTTTTGTAACCATGGCACGGCCACATTTTCCTCATGTCCAATATTCACCTCGATCAAGGTGGGGAATTGAACTGGTGACTCCACATCAAGGAGTGCCTTAACAGAGCACCCAATCACCATCTATCCAAGAGGACATGGAAAATTATAATTATAGTTATTAATTTTATAGTTTATATTTTATTTTATTTTTAGATTTATGTAATTTTAACTCGTCAATATCTCTTTATTCATAATTATCATTATTAAATTTTTAATTTCATTTTAATTTTTATGTTTTTTACTTTCTCCCATTTACAAGCAATGAATTCCTCTCCCGGGTGGTCGAGTCATGCTTATGCATTATCTCCTTTTATTTTTTTGAGAGCCTGCGCTTCCTCCCATTCCTTTAGTCATGAGAGCAGTAATTTTCTTGTAATCCACCAAGAATAAGATACAAACCTTCCATATTGAAACCTAGCAATGGTGGAAATCATGAGAGAACCTCCCATTCCTTTAGTCATGAGAGTAGTAATTTCCTTATGATCCACCAATAATAAGATACAAACCTTCCATATTGAAACCTAGCAATGGTGGAAATCATGAGAGAAATAAATTCCTTATGGTTCAGGGGGAGAACAAGATCTAGACCTTCCATATTGAAACCTAACACTTGTGGCAAAAAAAGTGAGTCAAGATGTTTACAGGACATTACAACATCTCTATACACTAGGGAGCATCTCTCTAAGAAATTACTTTTAACCTTTTATAATTTTTAATTGAGCCCATCTGTAAATGCTCATGAAAATGTACACCACTACAACATTTTCCCACTGTTTTTTGTTTTTATATTTAATTTTAAAAATGTTATAACATAAAATTAAAATAAAATATTTTGACTTTGAAATGAGTTATGGTTTTGGGGAAAGTCCTATTGATAAGTCATGGTATTACCCCATGTTGTTGTAACAAAGCCTATTTTCATGTTAATAATATTCATGGTAAAATGGGGGTGAATATCCATGGTCAATAATCTTCTTATATTGTATGTTTATATTAATTTAAATTAAAAAAAGTTATAAAATTAAATTAAAATAAAATATTTATAATTTTTATATTTTATTTTGAAATGAATTATGGTTCTTGGGTATGTGGTACTGATAATCCATGGTATTGCAAGAAATCATATTCAGAAGTTATTAATATCCATGGTTAAATGGACGTTTATATTATTGGTTTCTTATTGTGTTATATTGTATGTATTAATTTTTTATGTGATTATTAATTAAATTTAAATATGGTTATTGAATTATTATTTTAATTTATATGGTAAAATGTGTGTTTTTTTTCCAAAGAAAAAAATTGTAACTTTCTATTAAGATAAGAAGTTGCATTCATTATATGCATCGAGATGCATTCTAGTTTTGTCATTGAGACAAAAAAATACCGAAAAATATGAAAGGTTTGTTTGTCATGGTCGTGTGATAAAAAATACACGTATTTAATGTAGAGTCCATGTCTGTATCAAAACAATGTACATATATCAGCCCGTGTTTTAGAGACTGTTGATAACTATGAACCATCATCATATTTTGTTATCATGTACTCTATTTTATAGCAAAATCAAAATAAGATTAATATTGTGAAGATAGATATATGAAATTGTAGTTTAAACCACATATAGGATATAAAACTATTATATATCAACCCTCAATGAAATGATGATGTTGGTACTCCCGAATTGTCCATCTATGGGCTTCGAAACCTGTCAACTACCCATAGGTTGTCTAATTCTGTCCTTAGACAGGAATTTTGCTTCGGTGTTCCTTTCCCTATAGACATGAAAACAAAAACATAGTCGAATTCCTATTTTAACTCTAATAATTCTTCTAAAATTGTTAACAGTTTAAGGTTGTGACATCTTTGGGAGGCATTGATGATCCAAGTGGATCCCTAAACGACCCAAAGGTCAAAGTATTCAAAGCTCAATGAAACTAAGAGAAATTCAAAGAGCTCATCAAAAGTAATCCAAAAATGAAAATGGTGCCTTATTTTAAGTTCGTATGTGAATATTATGCTTAGTCAAAGTTCTAGTAAAGCTTGGAAAAAATGACAAAGTTACTTGGTGCTAGATAAATCTGGTGTTGGAGATATGTTTTCATTGATGGAAAAGGAAACTTAGGTAAAGGAAATGAAAATGATTGGGAAAGGCAAGAAATATCAATTAAAAATGCATTGGTAAATATTTTGTAATTGATTGAAATAGGATGGTGGAAGCAAAGTATCCATTGATGTCAATAGGTGGCATAGGTGTCAGAGAAGGTCTGAGGAAGAAGACTTAAGGAGAAAAATGGAAACATAATGGTGTTATGCTTTCAAGCTTTCTACAAAAAAAAAACACCTCACATACATTTCAAACCCACTTAGATTGAAAGAGGCTGGAAAATAATTTCCAGTGATATGTGGAAGTCTAAAAATGGCCTCTTGGATCCAAAGATAGAGAAACTCTAAATTTGGTGAGTCCAAGTCAAAGTTAGTAGAGTTACAAGGATTTTGGGTGAGACTTTTACTATGTAATAAAAGTTTTAATAAGTGCCAAACTCAGTGGAAAACCCTAACAGAGAGGCCAAAAGGAGTTATAGGCTGGCTTGGAGTGACATTGCAACAATGAGAACAAAGTTTATTAGTGCAAGAGGATCCCACCTGACATCGTGGCCTAACAAAGTTACCCTGATGGAATAATTATGGTGAAAAAGTATTAAAGTGGAGATGAATGGAGTGAGGTGACACCAGGATATGATCTCATCCCCACGAAGTTAGCTCATAGGTATATCCTTGGCGAAGCCGTAGGGCATACAACGTGAAAACACCATGAGATAGGGCGTCGGGACATAGTAGTTGAGAGCCGGCCAATAGGGATATGAGTGGGAGGTCCCCACTCTGATAGCTCGGCCCATAAAGGGCAATCTCGGAAAGGGATATTGGCATCAAGACATGCGGTGACATTTTGAAATCACTTTAGACGATAGCCTTGTCAGGCTTGGAGGTCATGGAAGGTATTTTCCTATACCAATGATCACATAGATCAACGATGGAGATCCGCCTGGAGGAAACTCCTCCTAATATCAAAAACAATAATGTAAAGGTGTCGAACTGAGTGGTTTTTTGATAAAATACTTTAAGAAAGAAAAATTGTTTCAAAGACAAATTTCTGGGGATCCTTTCTCTCTCCTCCAATAAGATAGGTGGTAGTATTTAATTGGTCACAGGTGACACAAACATAGAACAATCAGTGGGTGACAAATTGTAGTCATATTTGACATTTTCGAGCACTCAAAAGGCCCATTTTTGGGTGACACGTGTCAGCACTTGGAAGGAAACATGTGACTTAAGTGATGTCAACATGACATCATCTCACTAATAAGACCTTGGAGGATTTAAAACGACACACAGAGGGAAGAAGTTAGATGATTTGGCAATGGGATGAAGTGGGCATGTCAGAAATAACTCAGCATGGATATAATTTCTATTGTCTCTTGCTATAGTGGGTGGACCCCACGATACAACTAAGCCCAAAGGAAAAAATCAAGAGGAATTTTAAAGGTGCACAAAGAAATGTCTAGGAGGATATCATCGGGACATGTTGGCATTAACAGGTTGGCATATCAACAATAAATGAAAATTATGTTGGGTGGTCCACATGAGACACGTCAATACAACGACATGACCCTGATGGGTGTATAAATATGTAGAGTATTAAAGCGTTGAGATAGAGATATGTTTGATGCAAGTTTTGGCCCTGTGTCATTTCGTGTAGAAATGAAACCAAGGGCGTGAAACATTTACAAAGGGAATTTGGCCCGCGAAGGGATGAAACAAGATAAGTGCCTAAAAGGCCTATCAATTGGTCGTGGAGACCTGGTACTATGGCTGAAAAGTATGCAAAGAAGAAAATAAAAAGGGGCTTAGGTTGAGAAGGCATAACTATCAGTTTTAGCAGTGGATTTAGCAGTTAAGACAAAGTTAAATCCAAATAAAATTACAAGAAGCAATTCTAAAACCTGTAAATGTCCAAAATTGCTAAAATAAGAGAAATTGATATGTTTAGCTTGCAGTAAAGGATGATTATGGTTAGAGAACATCGTGAAAATAGTTAGAAGAGTCAAATAAATAGGAAACAGGAAAAAAATAAGAAATCCATGGAAAAATATGAAGGCAAGTTAACCAAAGTTCAATACAAAAATATCAATCCAAAGTTATTTAAAGGAAAATTTTGATTAGCAGAATTATAAGGGAAAAGCATAGTGTGCAGGTGAGAGTTGTTGGTGCAGCATGGTGCATATTTATGGTATGCATTAGAGGTGTATCATAGACCAATCTTGGTATTTGAAAGGTATTTTATGGATTTAAGAAGTGCATTGGTGATTGGTGTTGGTGCTACTAGTGCATGCTTTGTTGAGTAATCATAAATTTATCAATGTGATCTTATTGGTGTTTTGTGTCAATAATTAGAGATTTTTGATGAGGTTTGCATCAATAATTTCTGAATATGTGTTCATCGGTAATAAAATATTACTGAGGATGTTTGTATGGTGGCTTTGGTGAGAAGTTACAATGAGCAAGATTTATTTGTTTATGACCTAAGTGTCATATTGCTTCTAGTTTAAAAATGGAGGAAATATGGATCAACAGGGCCAGAAAGTGGTAGCTTGCAGATCAAGGGTTGGAGCTCCTTCAAGTGGGTAGTAGTAAATGTTTTGGGGAAATAGTTCCTTTCAACAGAGACTAATAAATGAGTAGGTTTGAGACTCCCTTCCAGCGAAGACTGATAAATGAGAAGGGATAGAAGTTTCTTTTAGTAGAATCTGATAATCCTAGAAGTAGTAGATTGTGGGGCATTGATGTAATCAAGTTGAATCTTGTAATAAAAATAATATTGGTGTCTCGTGTATATGTTTCTAATGTGCTTATGATGTTATGTTTTACATAATTTATTTGTTCTGCCAATCCATGAAGAAGTGATAAAGTGATTGAAAAGTATAATTTGTGAAAATTGTATAACTTGGCCACACTACTGATTCATCACCCCTCTCAATAGTGTCCTGTGTTCAATTGCTTCTAACAATTGGTATCAGATCTAATGTCATTCAATATCAGTTTCATAGATGGAAGGAAGATCATGGATCATGGAGAACCATGACTGGATTACCTCAAATGAAGTTCCATTTTTGAATTTCTCAAATTATACAACTTGGAAGGTAGGGATTCAAATCTACTTGCAAGCTATTAATATTGATAAATGGATATGTGTGGAGAATGGAGAGATAGTTGAAAAGTTTGATAAACAAGCCAGGAATGGAAACATGAGAGGGTTGTCTAAGTCAGGTATTCAAAAAAATATCTCTTCTAAAACTTCCAAGGAGATATGGGATAAATGCAACCCATTTACGAAGTAGACATGCACGTTGCACATGATGTCAAGAGGCTTTCCCTGTAGGATGAAGATGTAAAAGATTCAAATAGTGATGAAGGTCGTGAATCAGATGATGATTCTTGAGTATCAATAGGCCAAGTTGATGATCAACAAAGAGGAGAGATGCAATTTGTGATTAAGTTGTTTTTTTGTGGTTATTGTGAAACAATACACCATTTAACTTCAAACTACTGAGTTTTAAGTACTAGTGAAAGTGGGAGTTACTTTTCTAGTTATAGTGAAGAAGTAGCCACCTTCACAAAAATAACATATCTGGACATTGGTCAGGAAGACAATGTGTCTACCTTTGGTGAAGAGGAGGAAAGGACATCTCGTGTATTAACAAAAGAATCCCTATAGTCATCAAGCGAACAAACTTTAGAGAGTGAAATACTAATGGTGAATCTAATGGCTCCTTAATTGAGTTGCAAGATCTTGAAGAAATGATATATTTGAAGAGGAAGCTAATACTATCCCTTGTGGAGATGAATAATCTCAGATCCATCAATATGAAGCTAGAAATGGAGAATATAATATTAAAATAGTAGTTCTTGAATCCTCATTAGCATGTAGTGAATTTTGAAGCATTTATGGAGATTCAGACCAGCCATTGTTGCCCTCTGGCCAAGATAATAGACAGAGGTGAAAATTACTCAGCAACAACATTGAAGGGACCCACCAGCCTTGTTAAATATAGACCTAACTATGCTATTGTAAGAGAGAAGTCAACACAGCCACAAGAAGACCAAAATACTTCTGGAAATAAAATAAAAGGTATGCAACCCCTTATATGTTTTTATTGTAATGACACATAGAAATTCTCCTCCAAGTGTCTAAAAAAAAAAAGGAAGGTGCAAAAACATAGGTGGAATGCTCCATTAAAGCCACAACCATGAGTTGCTGAGAAAAATTCAAACTTTCCAGCATAAAGATCCTTTCCCCTTAAAGAGAATATGACCGGTGGCCCAATAATAGCAAGAGAATGAGTATTAGTCCAATAAATTTGACAAGAAAATATTTGGTAAGATACATAATTTTTTTTCCCCCTTCTTGAATAATGTTGAATACTACAAGTGTAAGAAGGTTGGGCATAAAACAAACACATGCAGATTGGGCAATAAATACTCATTTCATAATGTTGAAATAAGAGGCATGGATTACGATGAGAGAAAGCTAAGATAACTATGTAGGATCTATTTAAGCACTAATAAGAAAGGACTATCAAATGGTACAACGAGGAAACATAGAACAATGTTTGATTTTGAATATAATGAGTAGAGGTTTAATATATCACACTCTTAAATTCCCATAGTTGATCTCTCCTATATAGTGAGTAATAGGAAGAAAATTCAATCAATTAAAAGAAGTAGCATCAATCCTAAAAAATTTCCAAAGGAATATAGTCAGAAAGTAGAGCAAGAGAGGTTTGTATGCTCAGGAAATGGCAGAAAGTCTCCCATTCAGGAAATAAATCGCAAGAAATCAACTCTTATAAATGTGTGGAAGAAAAATGAAGATAACATACTCAGGGGGAGTAGATCTCCTGTTCCTATTTATTTAAGAGAATAGGGTGGCTTCAAGGGAAGCCAAAAAGGTCATATTCAATAATCAGAAAGGAACATTCCAAGGAATGAATCTCAATGGTAAAGGAAATTATTCCATTTTATGTTAATTACTACGTAGTGTGGTTGATTGAATGTTGTCAAATAAATTGGTAGTATGAGTATGTGTATATGGTGATGATTTTTTTACTGTTGAAGTTTATTTAGAAATTATTATTTACATATTTCTAATGCAAAGAAGGAGTAGGGCCAGAGGAGGAGTATACTCATGTCAATATTTGAGTGCCAAATTATTCATTGATAGTTAGTATCATTAATTGGTATTAGCTAGTTGCTGCAAGATATATGCAAATGGTGTTTGACATAAAATGGATTGTGTTATAATTTTGTTAATTCGTATCAGGCATACTATTTTTTGGTGAAATATGCATGATCATAGGATAAGAACACTATGTTATGAAGTGCTCAACAATTTCTATCACTGGCATCAATTCAACAATTTGCATTAGTTCAACACATGGTATCAAAGGTACTGTTAGTCATTAGTCTCTTTGTAGGAGTACGTTGTTCATGTTTCCAATATGAGATTGTAAGGCCAAGTGTTAGTAGGCGAGTCCTACTTTATATGACTATTCCTTGATGAGTCAAGTGTATCATGGTGAGTATGTTGCAATTGGAAGTTTTCCAAGTGCAATACAAGTGATTTGTTTAGGCGTGTCATGATGAGAGTCACTCTTCGTTTGTAAAACATTTTTTACTTTGTTGTTCATTAGTTGAAAATTGGTGGGTTCATGCATAGGAAATATTGTTCTTGTTGCTAGAAGTCAGGTGTATGTGTCTAGGTAGGCACTGTTATAAATGAAATCCTAATTGAGACTTATAGCAGTAGGAATTATTTATCATGGCTCATTTGGAAAAGTATGTGTTGTTTTAGTGAGAGATCCCTCTTTCCTACTTGAGGAAAATATTGGGAGTAAATATTCCTTACCCTTCAACTCAATCTTCTTCACATGAAAAAGAGGAAGCTACTTGGATCAAATATGAGGCATATGATTGTTTTAACTTAAGAGGATTCAGTTTATAGGTACACATGATCAAATGACAACAGGAGAATGTTGAAAATGGGAGAATCATAATATCTTTTCCATTTATTTCAAAGGGGGATAAGTTGTTATGAAACCAACTCCAAAAATAGAAGAAAAGAGAGATCAACGCCTTAGAAATTAGCCACTTCGAGGGGGAAACCTCCTATACATTACATAAATGAACAATTATTGGATGATACAAATGAACAAAACCTCCTTCTATATATAGAAGCCCAAGGGCCCACAATATAATTCTAGCCGACCTAACAATAACAATGTAAGGGCACAATAATAATAATATTCAAGTTACAGGGCTACAAAAATAACAATAAGGGGGCCACACTAATAACAATAAGAGAATAAAATAGTAATATAGGGACCTAACATGCCCCTCTCCTTAAAAAAAGTGTTTTCTTCAATGCTTGAGTAGCTCCGGGTGCTTCTGTATAAAATTCTCATCCTCCCATGTAGAATCTTCAGTGGGTAGGTTCTTCCACTTGATGAGATACTCTGAAATTGATCGATTTCGTAGTTTTCGAGTTCTTGTTTCCATGACCGCTTCAGGTTCCAATATGATTTTTCCTTCCTCATCGAGTTCTGGAAATATTGTTTGAATTGGAATATTTTCACCTATAACCTTCTTTAAGCATGAAACATGGAAAACTGGATGCACTCGCGAAGAAGCAGGAAGCTCCAATTTGTATTCCATAGTATCAATCTTTTGAAACACCTTGTAAGGACCATAGTACTATGGCGATAATTTATTATCCTTCTTAGCTTGCTTGAGGGACATTTGTTTGTATGGTTGTAGCCATAAAAATACCCAGTCTCCTACATCAAAAATTCTCTCGATGTGATGTTGATTTTCCTATTGTTTCATTCGATTTTGTGCCAAATTTAGGTTATCATTTAAGAGTTGAAGAAATTCATGTTGATGCTCGATGTGATCTTCCACTGCTTGGACCTTAGAATTTTCTCTTAAAGATGATGTGATGGATGGTGGATGATATCCATAAAGTGCCATAAATGGGGTCATCTTTGCTGCAGCATGGAAGGAATTGTTATACCACCATTCAACGAGAGGTAACCAATTGACCCATTGTGTTTGTTTATCAGATACAAAACAACGAAGATATCCTTCCAAACATTTATTTACTATCTCAGTTTGACCTTCGGATTGAGGATGATAAGATGAGCTATGAGCTAATTGAGTACCCAAACAAGAAAATAACTCCGTCCAAAAATTTCCAAGAAAATGGGATCAGTGGCACAATAACTCGGTTTCCATCCAGCTTTTGAATTATGTCCATAAATGTAGTAGCAATTGTACTTGATTTAAATGGATGAGATAATGCACAAAAGTGTGCATACTTGCAAGTCTATCAACTACCACCATGATGACACTCTTCTTCCACTTAGGAAACTTTTGATAAACATTGAAATATCCCAACATTTGACTGGAATGTGTTGACGGAAAATTTGTCCACTCAACAAATAGGGGATCTCCCCGGTAAAAAGTCCCGATTAGACCTTAAACCGTTTGGAGTAGGGATCCCATCCGGGGTGTGGGTCCGGTTACCGCTTAAGACGCCTTCCCTTTTGGTCTCAAAAGAACTTGATTAAACCTGCAGACGTACACTTATTCATAGGATACGAAATACATGATTGATGCATGGAACATATCTACAACACTATGCGTAGCAAGATAATGAATAAAACACATACGCCCGAAGAGATGCAGTTAACGGCACTCCTTTGGGGTCATGCTTGTAAGGTATCTTACCACGGAAGAAACAGTTCTTAATGGAAAGGTCCTCCTTACTTCTGAAAGATAAAATGAAATGCTAATAGAAAAAGGTATTAACATCCATTTAGAAAGCGATAAAACTGAACATCATCAACACAATCATAGATAAACATGATGCATAAATGATATTATCAGAAAGGCAGTTTCATTAATCATAGGATGTTCTGAAACTGTTCAGGAAATACACATAGTGCTGTCATAGCAAAATACATCATCCGACAAAGGGGATTTAGCAAGTATTCGTATTCGTATGTCTAAGAATATGGTCTTTCAATACAATACAATGTAGCTCTTGAGTCTTCAAAAAGAAAAACCTTTATACAAGCTCGTAGGAGTATTTATAATGCGTGTAAAACCGCTCTTCTAAGCCTCTTTGACTGCTCAGCCTTCTTGACCATTGGTTGCCTTTGCACCATTGCTTTGCGACTGCTACTGGAGCCGTTGTTGCAACCTCGCGACTTGCCTGGTAAAGGCGACCGCGACATGGCTGGTCGCTGGCGGGCCTGTGATTGTAAGAAAATAAGATAATGGCACTTTGCACTGCCATCAGGTCGCCGGGCTCTGTGGTCGCAAAAGGTGAACCGAAAGACACTACACCTCGCGACCAGGCCGGGTCCACGTGGCCGCAAAAGGCTGAAATCGGCGAGACGCGACCTCGCGACCAGGTCGCCAGGTCGCCGGTCGCGAAGTCGCACGGTCGCGGGGTCGCGACATTCGAGGAAAATTAGAGATGCGACTTCGCGACCTGCTGGGATTTGCGACCTGCGAGTTCCAAAGGGTTGCAGATCTGCGGATTTTATAGCAGTGTTCTTCATCTCACGTTCTTCGCTTTGAAAACTGGTCCTCTTGCTTGCTGGGAAAAACTCCAACTCGTCGTGCAAACCCACTGCCTCCACCTGCAATCAGATGGCTCCTATGTGTAAACAGAGTGGTTCCTCCTGCAATAAAATCACATAGGTCACATATCTTCATGGTGGAATAATAATAATACTAAAGGCATTTTAATTGATTTGCAAGAGCTAAAATAATAACATAGACCCCTGTGTGGTCAAGTATTGTGCTACTGAGTCATCGGGGAAAATGGCTTGTGCCATGTTGTTGTGGAGTGGGTCTGGAATGTAGATCCAGATGTAAATTTACCACTTTCGTATTATCTGCAAATCGTCCCACAAGTATATTTGGAAAACGCTATGGAGATTTGAATCGATCGACGCTAAGATTCTCATTCTTGAGCATGGCAAATTTATTTACTAAATTTTGGTAGCTCCCTTTATGACCAAGATAGCCATCAACGCGCCCAGGAGCCCTCCAGCTATTCTTGTCAACTTGTTGCTGATCGAGTAGGCGCTGCAACTGGCATAGAGGCAACGTATTCAAGCCCATCTCGCCCATGCAAGAACATTTTGTGTACTGACTCACTCCTCCTCTTGTCGCATGTCTGTGATCTAAAAGGGTGCTTCTCACCATGCTACTTCTCCACAACATCATTTGGAAAAACTAGCACAAAACAAGAGTCGCATGGTCATCATTACCACCAAGTCGCATTTTGTTTGGCTCCATGGATTTGCGACCTGGCGACTCATAGGGTCGCGCGACTTCATCTTTGCGTGGGTCGCAATATCAAAAGGGTCGCAGGTCGCACTTCATCTTTTCCACATCGACTTGCGACTCAGCGACTTGGACTGCAGCTGCGACTCAATGGGGGGTCGCACGGTCGCAACTCTGGGCAGGTCGCATTTTGTCCACTTTGGATGAGTTGTGACTTGGCGATCGGGGAAAACTGCGACCTCACGGGGGTCGCATAGTCGCAATATTGAGCAGGTCGCATGCTGATCACTTTGGATGAGTTGCGACTCAGTAACCGAGGAAAACTACGACCTCTGCCAGTTATACTCAAAGAGTTTTCCATCTTTGTGGTGCAGTCGATGAATTGATTCTGGATATCGGCCCACATGCAGCATATGAAGCGAGTGCGTGCAGTGAGAGACGGACAGTTGCGACCTCCCTTTGTCGCCTCAATCGTGGAATCGATATCAGCTTCCATAGAAAAGCTTCTTTTCTGTCTCCCTAGGGAATCATCGCGAATTGCTATGCCCGTTTGCTTCTCTGTGTAGATTGCACACCTACCATGCATTCACTGAACATCATCTGCAGTGTCATGAAAGAAAAATAGCCCCACAGCCAATATCCAGCGACCTATCAGAACCCATAATTTCCTGAACGCATAATAGTATGCGTTATCTCAGCGCGTTCGATACGCTTTTTAGGTTTCTGGAAGTAACAAATGGTATGTTGCTTCAATGGCGCTGAGTGCCACGTTTTTTAAGTAGCCCATGCTATAAGATTGCCATCGAATCTACATTCTCTGATTAAAACGATTTTGCAGCATTTGTATCGCACTTTCCTCCAGCAAGGCCGTAACATATGGCTATGGATCATCATATTTTAACTCTCCGCTCTACTTTAACCACAATAGCACCACGATTATTATAGCGATTGCGCCGTAGACTTGTAATAATATTTCGAACCTGTTGACCACCATATATATATCCATTCCAATTGTTTACCGAAGGTTGAAAATTGCGCTGCACTTCTTTTGGTTATAACCATTCGATGGTCGTTATAGCATCGTCGTCGTAGGTCTATTACAATGGTTCAATCGAGCGTTTCAATTTTCCTCACGGGTCTGCATACTACGGAAATGACAAAGCCGGTGCAGCTACGTCCATGTGTATGCGTTTTGGACGGAATCATATTGCCATTCTTGCGGTCTCATACACGCTGGATAACCATAAAAACTGCCCGCTTCCACCGAAAAATGACTTAGTAACACGGTGTACGTGGTATTATGCTTGCGGATGATGAGATATTGACGTGGGCGGATACAAAACTTCATCTACGCGTTCTTGGGGAGGTGCTGAACGCAACGTTTAGCGTCGGAAACTTTCCTCCGTGAGGTGGCAACAATATTCTTTCCCATGTGGCGAAGAGGTATCAACGAGCCGTTCCAGGCGAAAGGCAGGGAATAGCTGGTAAAGGGCGCAGTTGGTGCTGACAAGCACGTGGAACCCGCTCCAAGTTTTAAACCTAAGCTTTTGCCACCTTATTATATTTCGTTCCAATGTTTCACTATGGTTGAAAAACTCCACGTTGACATGCATGCATCCATTTGTCCGCACCATAGTGAATATAACATGCTGTTATAGCGTTTGGCTCCAGGTTCGACGCAAAGCTTTGGGTGACTATACACATAGCTTCACCAAGCGTTTAACATAAATCAAAAGCCCACCAAGACATATTTAAACCAACCTGTAATGTGTTTTTGTATAGTTCTGATCCACGCAAGTTTAACCGCGGAAAATATGCTTCAAACATTTACCACAGGCAGGGAATTGCGCTGATGTATTGATATATTCCCGCAATTCTTTGGTTCGAAACTCTATCACCGTGAAGCTTGACCATTATGTCTTTACATTTGGCTTCATGCCACGCAACTATGACTCCATGCAACGTATGATTACATGCAACGTGTCTTCATATAGTCTTGCGCCGAGTTTCAACGTAAAGTTGACCGATATATAGATACACATGCGCCTTCTCCAATCGTCATGGGATGAAACGTCAGTCATCAACACCGTGGCATCCACGTCCACTTGTACACGTTTTGAACATGAAATTTGACCGCTTGAAACATGTCATCGACATTTGCTCCCGCTCTAAGTTTTTTAAAAAATAAACCTTCGACCATTATATAGTTGCTGTCAAACAACAGCTCGCCATCAACGTTGGATCCCATGCAACGTGTCCATGCACGTTTTGCGTTGGGTTTCAAACGTGAAGTTGCAGAAAACTGCCCTCGACATCAAATCATAATGCATTTTCGCATAATTTTGGACCCGGGTTTTAGTTGTAGCTTTGACCACCATATATATATATATGCCTCTAACATTTTAACATACGACTTAGGAATAGAAGTATAATGTTTCTCTCAGCGGTCGTAAAACATAGTTGTACATCATGCAATGCGCCATAGTCATCATTATATCTGCTGTCATGTCGAAACCAAACCTTCTGCATAAGTTGGAAACCTCGACATAACATATTCGAGTCCCATGGTAACGTCTCTCTTATAGTTTTACATGATTTTTCTCCTCTTTATGGTTTGGAAACCGCATGTATTTGCGCCTTGACTTAATGTGTCAAATTGTCACCTTGGTCCATCGAAAGTGCTCCAACTTATAATGTCTTCACATAATTTTTCCCCACGATCTCTCATGGCTTTGAAACCCCATGAATTTGCCTTGGTTTAATTGTATAAAACCATAACTTTCACACCCACCGTGTAGCTTGGGGTTTGACAAAACTTGCTTCCCAAAAGTACATTTAGATATTTGAAATTGCGCCAACACTATTAATGTACCAATTTCCTGAACAATCATCTCTACCTCTATACTTTGATGGATGAGGAGGTACTGAAAGGAGCAAATTCAAACTGAATCACCAAATTGACAGTGATGACCTCTTCGATGTTTATCAAGACGCATTTCAAACTCGTGAACCATTTCATTCAACTGCGGAAGATAGAAGAAACCCCTTTTGCTGTGTCATTGTCTTGCCAACATCAAAATGTGCGTTCTTGAGATGGCACCTCCGTTAATGACGCGAGAAACCCTTATCCTTTAATATCAATGGTGTTATCATAAGATTTTCCTAGTGCCCAGTGCCTCCTTGTTTCTTTGAGTGAATGAACACACGACACATCATCATCCCTCTGAAAATGTTAACTTGCTCTTCCACCACACTTGTGGGTGCATCCTTGTCATTGAGCTTAATCTTATTCCCTTAGTGCCATGACAATCATTGATGAGTTTATTTGTCGGGGATTGACCTGCATAAACAACATCACATTAATCAGTTCATAGTTATTCTTCGCAAAAGGTGTCCCTAGATAAAACATATGAGACCAATGAGCATAAGAGAGGTATTCAAAAAACTTGCTTAATGACCCATGGCGAGGGAGCTATTAATGATCGATACAAGAAAGGTTTCTATTCAAACATATGCATGTCAATCTCATTACATATGGCGCGATTGCGACAAGAGTGTTCGGGCGCACGCTGGATGATCCTCCCCACATAAGGCGTGATTGCAATAAGGACACTCAATCATGATGGCGAGACAACTCATGAGGGGTTGGGGATAGGTCACTGGGATGTAGTTGATTGCAGATCGGGTTAAAGACTCCAACGCCTAAGCGAGCAGATGGGGAACCCGAAATTTTAAATATACCCAAAATTTTGGGTGGTGTTGTAGCGGCTACAACAAATGGCGAACCACTGGTAGAATCCAGCATCTCTGTCAATATCACCACAATAGTCTGAGTCCGGATAATGATGCAAGGGAATATTGAACAAGTTTCGTGGGTACCGTTTGTATTACTTTGGCCTTTTACAGGTACGCCTAATCCTTGTGCTTCAACTAAGTCCCGCTAATCAGAAACACATTAAAGAGAAAGCTCACAGACGCCAGTAGCTTGTTGATGATGTGAAGAGCAAGGCACTGGGTTTATTATTCTCAAGATTTTTAAAGTAAGCTTCTAGTGTTGCTCCGCTGCCAGCAGGCCTGGACAGTACCCCGGCGGAGTCACTTCAAGAAATCACAAACGTTGCTCCGCTGCCAGCGAGCCTGGTCAGTACCCCGGCAGAGTCGTTGCATTACCTCTCTGCGCAGGAAGCCTTTCTCGATCCTTTACCCTTATTTGTTTCATGTGCTTACAACACTTATTTTCATGTGCTCATGGCACTTATTTTCATGTGCTCATGGCACTTATTTTTCATGGGCGGATGAGGGATCCCGACTTATTTTACGAGCAAGAGAGGTTGTTTCTCGTGTTACAGAAACTGAAAGATATCCTGATTGGGCTTTGTCCTCGTGCCAAACCTTCACATCCCGTCCACCACAATAGGCGCAGCGTGCAAGACAGCACATTAAAATGTCCAAGACTATGCTGGGCACAAGGCTTAGGCTTACGGGTAAGGGCCATTTCAACTCATCAAGTCTCTCACAGACAACCGGCTCGTATCTCCCCAGATAATAAGTTTAGACGCATAGGCATCTTGTTGATAATGCGACCTAGATGACTGGTCCTAAGAGAAAGCTGCCTCTTGAGATAGCCACCGCAACCTCACACAAAACAATGGGGTTACTGTTTCAGCAATCAGGGCAAAACAAGACTTCAAGGTGATAGGGTTGCAATGAGGGCTCATGAAGTGGCAGGCGATATGGCAAAAATGATGTGAGGGAGAGAGAGTACGACGCCATGTAATAAGCGAGGCTCAAGGTGCAATACAACGCCATGTGCGAGAACGATCAACCAGTTGTAGGTGGAAAAGAGGCGCACTACAAGCAACGATTATTTATGCAGCAACAAGCAACTGAAAAGGAAATGAAAGAAAATACTCGTAACATGATGTTGCCTAAGATATTAATTGTAAAAAAAAACAACAAGAACACTTTTAAACTATGAAGTAAAATTGGGTAAGTAAACCTAATTAACTTTGAACTAAAAATTTATTGCAGGTCCTAGCTAGCCTACACCTAAACCCTAGTTTAACCAATGATGCGGTCGGGTTATGTAAAATCAACTTTCCAGTGCAGCCACCGCATCAGTTCCTGACCTGCAAGAACAACAATGATCAGGATCAGAGCTAATATCCAAAAAAGTGCAGCAGCAGTAAAACTTACCTGAGGAGCAGGTGCAACATCAAAAGGATCATAGATACTTACCAAAGAACATGCCAGAACAGATTGTGCAGGCTTAATCTCACTCTCATCTCGATATACCTCAATCTGTTCTTGAAACTCAACATTATTGATAAATGACACAAAATCATTCGTGCACGACCCTGGATCTAAGGGGTGATGGGTAAGCCAATTCCTATTTGCAAGCACATTCACCGAATGGGGTTGGTTGAGTTGATCGACAATCTCATCATGGTGTTGGGGACCATTAGTTTTATGGAATGGAAACAATACGCAAGTGCTAGGCGAATTATAGATGCATGCACACCCAAGCGTAGAAATCCTAGTTTCCAAAACCCTAGTCCAGGGTTGCTCCTGGGTTTGGTTAAAGGTATGGGGATCTGAATCCACATTTATAGGAGCCTGAAATTCCTCACTGCTTTGAACAAACTCTGGACCTTCAAGCAAGGGGCTTTCAAACTTTGACTGCTGGGCGAGATTAACAGGCGAATGGGCGTGATCATCAATTGTAGTGATTTGAAATATGTCAGTGGGTTTTGTATTAATTTGGTCGAATGTTTGCGCACTGACAGATTGATAATCCTAAATGTCGGATTCTCCAGATTTGCCAGGATGGGGTGAATTCGACACGTCAATGCTGGAAGGAGCATGGTACTGGGGAATTGTCATTTCAGAAACGTTCGGCGGAAGCTGACGCGTTTCGATTTTCTGGTGGGTACTTGAAACTTCCCAAAGTGGATCATCGAATTCAGGTGTCTTCGTATGGTCAGCAAAGAGATTTGAGTGACGGTCGTCAGCAGTATGATTGAATATGTTTTTAGATAAGGAGTGATCGCTGCAACCATCGGTTTGGTCAAGTTCGGTACCTGGCAAGTTAGGCTCCTTGGGGTTTACCAACTGGGATGGATTGATAACGGAGACATCTTGAAGTTGCCTAGATAGGAAATCACTCCCATGGTTTTCTAAAGATTCCGAGTGAGACAGATCAGATTTAAAAGATTCATCGATTTTAGACTGTGATTATGAAACACCACCTGAAGGCTTATGATTTTCGCCAATACCAGTGTAAGAAAACTCTGAATGTCTAGAAAAATTTACTGGTATGGAGGGATTAAGAAACAAACTAGGGAACAATGAACGAAAAGATTGAGTCGCAGGGGCGTTAACCCTACAAGGCTTTTCAACACACACATCCATGTCGTTCAGAGGACACAATGATTTGACAGGCCTTGTAAGGGAATAAACTTTATGCGGGGTAGGAGTCGATTCATAATACGTATGTGAACCAGATTCATAATCCGAATGTGAACCAGATTCATAATCTGAATGTGAACCAGATTCGTCATCCGAATCTGAACCAGATGCATAATCCAAATATGAACCAGATTCATAATCCGAATCTGAACCAGATTCATAATCTGAATGTGAACTAGATTCATCATCCGAATGTGAACCAGATTCATAATCTGAATGTGAACCAGATTTAGGACTAAGTCCAGGGAGGCATCGAGTGGGCTCGGGGTAGGTTTCATGAGCCAAAAGAGATAACGAGCCACTGAGATGTTCAGATTCGACATGGTACGTGAAAGACTCATGGTCAGAACAGCCATTGACTTGCGGTTTGTCATAGGGAACACTAGGCTCAGGTCGGGTTGCTAACTGAAATGGTTCAAGGGAAACGAGAATCGCATACGCGAACTGTTCTCTTAAAAACCTCCAATCGACATCCTTTTCAGGGAACTCAAAACAATAATGAACGAATCTGATAGAGAACTCATCTAAAGATTCCTGAGGTTCCATTCTGATGTCATTTATCTTTAGTAAAACATTATGAAAATCATACATGTGAAAAGCTTGTTGTAATTCCCTGGCGAGTTGTTCAAACGAGTGGATGGAAGCTTCCGGCAATGTGCAGCACCATTGCTTAGCGCGACCTTTGAGAGTGAGGAAGAAAAGAAAACAAAACAAACCCTCATCGTCAATTTCATAGCACTCACCAAAGTCACAAAAATCTGAACAGTGTTGGGTTATGGACACCCCATTCTCACCATCAAATTTTAATTGGGACAAGTGATACATAAGTTCATCGGAGATGTAGTATCCAGGTTCATAAAACTCCGACAAACATCTCGGGAGAATGATTTGGGAACGAGCAATTACAGATATGAGATTAACTGCAGGCTCTAAGGGCTCAGCTTGTCATCTGGCCCCCCCCTTTTCGTTAAACATCTGGTCGGAGGTTCGGGCCCTCCTTCTAGCGCCAATTCTGTTGACGGGAAAATTTGTCCGACCAACAGTAGGGGATCTCCCCGATGAAAAGTCCCAATTAGACCTTAAACCGTTTGGAGTAGGGATCCCATCCGGGGTGTGGGTCCGGTTACCGCCTAAGACGCCTTCCCTTCTGGTCTCAAAAGAACCTGATTAAACCTGCGGACACACACTTATTCATAGGATACGAAATACATGATTGATGCATGGAACATGTCTACAACACTATGCGTAGCAAGAGAATGAATGAAAACACATACACCCGAAGAGATGCAGTTAACAGCACTCCTTTGGGGTCATGCTTGCAAGGTATCTTACCACAGAAGAAACAGTTCTTAATGGCAAGATTCCTCCTTACTTCTGAAAGATAAAATGAAATGCTAATAGGCAAAGGTATTAACATCCATTTAGAAAGCGATAAAACTGAACATCATCAACACAATCATAGATAAACATGATGCATAAATGATATTATCAAAAAGGCAATTTCATTAATCATAGGATGTTCTGAAACTGTTCAGGAAATACACATAGTGCTGTCACAGCAAAATACATCATCCGTCAAAGGGGATTTAGCAAGTATTCGTATTCATATGTCTAAGAATATGGTCTTTCAATACAATACAATGTAGCTCTTGAGTCTTCCAAAAAGAAAAAGCCTTTTTACAAGCTCTCGTAGGAGTATTTATAATGCAGAAACTGCCCTTCGGGCTTCCTTGACTGTTCAGCTTCTTGACCGTTGGGTTGCCTTGCGACCCATTCCTTTTGCGACCTGCGACTTGAGCCGTTGTTGCGACCTGCAACCTGCCTGGTGTTGCGACCTGCGACATGGCTGCTGTTGCGGGGTCGCAGATTGTAAGAAAATAAGAGAATGCGACCTTGCGACCTTGCGACTAGGTCGCTGGGTCGCAGGGTCGCAAAAGGTGAAAAAATCGAAGGTATGCGACCTTGTGACCTTGCGACTAGGTCGCTGGGTCGCAGGGTCGCAAAAGGTTGAAAAACGAAGAGACGCGACCTTGCGACTAGGTCGCTGGGTCGCGGGGTCGCGACGTTCGGGGAAAATTAGAGATGCGACTTCGCGACCTGCTGGGATTTGCGACCTGCGAGTTCCAAAGGGTTGCAGATCTGCGGATTTTATAGCAGTGTTCTTCATCTCACGTTCTTCGCTTTGAAAACTGGTCCTCTTGCTTGCTGGGAAAAACTCCAACTCGTCGTGCAAACCCACCGCCTCCACCTGCAATCAGATGGCTCCTATGTGTAAACAGAGTGGTTCCTCCTGCAATAAAATCACATAGGTCACATATCTTCATGGTGGAATAATAATAATACTAAAGGCATTTTAATTGATTTGCAAGAGCTAAAATAATAACATAGACCCCTGTGTGGTCAAGTATTGTGCTACTGAGTCATCGGGGAAAATGGCTTGTGCCATGTTGTTGTGGAGTGGGTCTGGAATGCAGATCCAGATGTAAATTTACCACTTTCGTATTATCTGCAAATCATCCCACAAGTATATTTGGAAAACGTTATGGAGATTTGAATCGATCGACGCTAAGATTCTCATTCTTGAGCATGGCAAATTTATTTACTAAATTTTGGTAGCTCCCTTTATGACCAAGATAGCCATCAACGCACCCAGGAGCCCTCCAGCTATTCTTGTAAACTTGTTGCTGATCGAGCAGGCGCTGCAACTAGCATAGAGGCAACGTACTCAAGCCCATCTCGCCCATGCAAGAACAGTTTGTGTACTAACTCACTCCTCCTCTTGTCGCATGTCTGTGATCTAAAAGGGTGCTGCTCACCATGCTACTTCTCCACAACATCATTTGGAAAAAATAGCACAAAACAGGAGTCGCATGGTCATCATTACCACCAAGTCGCATTTTGTTTGGCTCCATGGATTTGCGACCTGGCGACTCATAGGGTCACGCGACTTCATCTTTGCGTGGGTCGCAATCTCAAAAGGGTCGCATGTCGCACTTCATCTTTTCCACATCGACTTGCGACTCAGCGACTTGGACTGCAGCTGCGACTCAATGGGGGGTCACACGGTCGCAACTCTGGGCAGGTCGCATTTTGTCCACTTTGGATGAGTTACGACTTGGTGATCGGGGAAAACTGCGACCTCACGGGGGTCGCATAGTCGCAATATTGAGCAGGTCGCATGCTGATCACTTTGGATGAGTTGCGACTCAGTAACCGAGGAAAAATACGACCTCTGCCAGTTATACTCAAAGAGTTTTCCATCTTTGTGGTGTAGTCGATGAATTGATTCTGGATATCGGCCCACATGCAGCATATGAAGCGAGTGCGTGCAGTGAGAGACGGATAGTTGCGACCTCCCTTTGTCGCCTCAATCGTGGAATCGATATCAGCTTCCATAGAAAAGCTTCTTTGTTGTCTCCCCAGGGAATCATCGCGAATTGCTATGCCCGTTTGCTTCTCTGTGTAGATTGCACACCTACCATGCATTCACTGAACATCATCTGCAGTGTCATGAAAGAAAAACGGCCACACAGCCAATATCCAGCGACCTGTTAGAACCCATAATTTCCTGAACGCATAATAGTATGCGTTATCTCAGCGCGTTTGATACGTTGTTTAGGTTTCTGGAAGTAACAAATGGTATGTTGCTTCAATGGCGCTGAGTGCAACGTTTTTTAAGTAGCCCATGCTATAAGATCGCCATCGAATCTACATTCTCTGATTAAAACGATTTTGCAGCATTTGTATCGCACTTTCCTCCAGCAAGGCCGTAACATATGGCTATGGATCATCATATTTTAACTCTCCGCTCTACTTTAACCACAATAGCACCACGATTATTATAGCGATTGCGCCGTAGACTTGTAATAATATTTCGAACCTGTTGACCACCATATATATATCCATTCCAATTGTTTACCGAAGGTTGAAAATTGCGCTGCACTTCTTTTGGTTATAACCATTCGATGGTCGTTATAGCATCGTCTTCGTAGGTCTATTACAATGGTTCAATCGAGCATTTCAATTTTCCTCACGGGTCTGCATACTACGGAAATGACAAAGCCGGTGCAGCTACGTCCATGTGTATGCGTTTTGGACGGAATCATATTGCCATTCTTGCGGTCTCATACACGCTGGATAACCATAAAGACTGCCCGCTTCCACCGAACACTGACTTAGTAACACGGTGTACATGGTATTATGCTTGTGGATGATGAGATATTGACGTGGACGGATACTAAACTTCATCTACGCGTTCTTGGGGAGGTGCTGAACGCAACGTTTAGCGTCGGAAACTTTCCTCCGTGAGGTGGCAACGATATTCTTTCCCATGTGGCGAAGAGGTATCAACGAGCCGTTCCAGGCGAAAGGCAGGGAACAGCTGGTAAAGGGCGCAGTTGGTGCTGACAAGCACGTGGAACCCGCTCCAAGTTTTAAACCTAAGCTTTTGCCACCTTATTATATTACGTTCCAATGTTTCACTATGGTTGAAAAACTCCACGTTGACATGCATGCATCCATTTGTCTGCACCATAGTGAATATAACATGCTGTTATAGTGTTTGGCTCCGGGTTCGACGCAAAGCTTTGGGTGACTATACACATAGCTTCACCAAGCATTTAACATAAATCAAAAGCCCGCCAAGACATATTTAAACCAACCTGTAATGCGTTTTTGTATAGTTCTGATCCACGTAAGTTTAACCGCGGAAAATATGCTTCAAACATTTACCACAGGCAGGGAATTGCGCTGATGTATTGATATATTCCCGCAATTCTTTGGTTCTAAACTCTATCACCGTGAAGCTTGACCATTATGTCTTTACATTTGGCTTCATGCCACGCAACTATGACTCCATGCAACGTATGATTACATGCAATGTGTCTTCATATAGTCTTGCGCCGGGTTTCAACGTAAAGTTGACCGATATATAGATACACATGCGCCTTCTCCAATCGTCATGGGATGAAACGTCAGTCATCAACACCGTTGCATCCACGTCCACTTGTACGCGTTTTGAACATGAAATTTGACCGCTTGAAACATGTCATCGACATTTTCTCCCGCTCTAAGTTTTTTAAAAAATAAACCTTCGACCATTATATAGTTGCTGTCAAACAACAGCTCGCCATCAACGTTGGATCCCATGCAACGTGTCCATGCACGTTTTGCGTTGGGTTTCAGACGTGAAGTTGCAGAAAACTGCCCTCGACATCAAATAATAATGCATTTTCGCATAATTTTGGACCCGGGTTTTAGTTGTAGCTTTGACCACCATATATATATATATATATGCCTCTAACATTTTAACATACGACTTAGGCATAGAAGTATAATGTTTCTCTCAGCGGTCGTAAAACATAGTTGTACATCATGCAATGTGCCATAGTCATCATTATATCTGCTGTCATGTCGAAACCAAACCTTCTGCATAAGTTGGAAACCTCGACATAACATATTCGAGTCCCATGGTAACGTCTCTCTTATAGTTTTACATGATTTTTCTCCTCCTTATGGTTTGGAAACCGCATGTATTTGCGCCTTGACTTAATGTGTCAAATTGTCACCTTGGTCCATCGAAAGTGCTCCAACTTATAATGTCTTCACATAATTTTGCCCTGCGATCTCTCATGGCTTTGAAACCCCATGAATTTGCCTTGGTTTAATTGTATAAAACCATAACTTTCGCACCCACCGTGTAGCTTTGGGTTTGACAAAAACTTGCTTCCCAAAGGTACATTTAGATATTTGAAATTGCGCCAACACTATTAATGTACCAATTTCCTGAAAAATCATCTCTACCTCTGTACTTTGATGGATGAGGAGGTACTGAAAGGAGAAAATTCAAACTGAATCACCAAATTGACAGTGATGACCTCTTCGATGTTTATCAAGATGCATTTCAAACTCGTGAACCATTTCATTCAACTGCGGAAGATAGAAGAAACCCCTTTTGCTGTGTCATTGTCTTGCCAACATCAAAATGTGCGTTCTTGAGATGGCACCTCCGTTAATGACGCGAGAAACCCTTATCTTTTAATATCAATGGTGTTATCATAAGATATTTGATTTTCCTAGTGCCTGGCTTGATGCCTGTTTCTTTGAGTGAATGAACACATTACATCATCATCTCCTTCGAAAATGTTAACTTTCTCTTCGTCACACTTGTAAAATTTTTAAGTTACCGAGCTTAATCTTATCCCTCAAAGGCTGACAATCATTGATGAGTTTATTTGTCGGGGATTGACCTGCATAAACAACATCACATTAATCAGTTCATAGTTATTCTTCGCAAAAGGTGTCCCTAGATAAAACATATGAGACCAATGAGCATAAGAGAGGTATTCAAACAACTTGCTTAATGACCCATGGCGAGGGAGCTATTAATGATCGATACAAGAAATGTTTCTATTCAAACATATGCATTTCAATCTCATTACATATGGCGTGATTGCGACAAGAGTGTTCGGGCGCACGCTGGATGATCCTCCCCAGATATGGCGTGATTGCAATAAGGACATCCGATCATGATGGCGAGAAAATTCATGAGGGGTTGGGGATAGGTCACTGGGATGTAGTTGATTGCAGATTGGGTTAAAGACTCCAACGCCTAAGCGAGCAGAGGGGGAACCCGAAATTTTAAATATACCCAAAATTTTGGGTGTTGTTGTAGCGGCTACAACAGAATGGATAAAGGTTGTAGAAGACTCGGGGTCTTAATTGTCTCAACTTTGTTTTGCTAGCAAACCAAACATTCCGCCACAAACTTTTGAATATTATATTTAAGGCCATCCCAAAAAAATTCTTTCTTCACCCTATGGTAACCTTTTAAAAATCCTGAGTGTCCTCCTAAAGGAGAAGTGTGAAATTCGAAAAGAATCTTTTGTTTTAGTTGGGAATTCTTACAAAGATATAAGCGATCTTTGTACCATAAGGAATAATTTTTCCAACTAAATGTATCAGATGTACTAGGATCTTGCTGCAACTTTTGAATGAGTGTCCACACTTCTTCATCCTTCTTCCATTCACCCCTTGCTTCGGTTATCCAACCTGGTTGGATAATAGAAATGGCACAAAGAAATGCTTCCACCTCTTCATTCTTTCTTGAGAGTGCATCTGCATCAATATTTATCTTCCCTTTTTGTAGATTATCTCAAAGTCATAACCCAACATCTTTGTGACCCATTTTTTCTTCTCTTCTGAAGATAGTCTTTGTTCCAAAAAGTGTTTAAGACTATCATGATCAATTTTCACCTTAAAGTGTCTTCCCATTAGCTAAGGTCTCCATTTCTTTAGTGCATGTAGTATTGCTAACATTTTCTTCTCATAAATAGATTTCTGTAAATACTTTCCTTTGATTGGATGACTTTCAAAAGAAATGGGTCTTCCTTCCTGCATTAAAACAACACCAATTCCATTTCTTGAGGCATTACATTCCACAATAAAGGTTTTTGTGAAGTCTGGTATAGCTAAGACCGATGCTAGGCACATTGCCTCTTTAAGATGTTCAAAGGCCTTAGTTGCTTCAGGTGTCCATGAAAATGCATCTTTCTTCAATAATGTTGTTAGAGGTGCTGTTATTCTCCCACAATTCTTAAAAAACTTGCGATAATACCTTGTTAACCCAAGAAATCCTCCAAACTAATTTATGGTTGTGGGGACTTTCTATTCCTTAATGGATTTAATTTTGTTAGGGTCTACCTTAACACCCTCGTGAGATATAATATGACCCAGATATTCCACCTCTTGTACTCCAAAGAAACATTTGGATGTTTTTGCATATAATTGTTTCTGCTACAATAGTTTGAGCACCATGTCAACATGTTGAACATGATCCTTCCAAGACCTGATGTAGATTAGTATATCATCAAAAAATACTAGCACAAATTTTCTAAGGAAGGGATTGAAAATGGAATTCATCGACCCTTGAAATGTAGAAGGTGCATTGGTAAGACCAAAAGGCATGAACAAAAATTCATAATGACCCTCATGAGTTTGAAATGTTGTTTTCAGAACATCTTCAGTCTGCATTCTAATTTGATGATATCCTGAATGAAGATCCAACTTGGTAAAATAAATTGCTCCATGTAATTCATCCAATAATTCATCAATCATAGGAATGGGAGATTTATCTTTAATGGTGAGCTTATTGAGCTCCCTATAATCCGGACACATGCGCCATGATCCATCCTTCTTGTGCACCAATACTACTGGAGCAGAGAAAGAACTTTGACTAGGTTGAATTATACCAACCTCTAACATTTCTGCAATCATACGTTCAATTTCGCTCTTTTGGACATAAGGATATCTATAAGGCCTCATGTTTGGAGGAACACTTCCTGGAATAAAATGAATAGCATGATCATGATCACGAATAGGTGGGAGTCCTTTGGGAGATTCAAACACCTTGGAATGATTGTCCAATACTTTTTGGAGATCTACAGAAATAGATGATTTTGATGTTGGAACGTCTAGTGAGCATAATTGTGCAATTATGCCTTGTTGTTATTTCTTCAGAAGCTTTGTCATGAAATTAGAGATTATTATCTTTCCCATATTCCTTACAATACCCTGTAATTCGACTTCCTTTCCTTCTAAAAAAAAATTCAAGAAAAGTTCTTGAAAATTAAAAGCTACTATCCCCAAATATTGTAACCATTGTACTCCTAATACAACATCAACATCTCCCATAGGAATGGAAAGCATTGGACTATTAAATACATATTCCCCCATGGTTAGCTTGATATTATGGCATTTTCTAGAGAAATTTATGGTTCCTCCATTTGCAACCATCACTTGACATTCTGGTGCAGGGTATAGGAAACAATTAAATTCCTTGGCTACCTTACAAAGAATAAAATAATGGGTACTACCTGAATCAATCAACACTATTACAATTTTCTTCTTGATATGTCCTTCTATCTTGAGAGTTTGAGGAGTGGTAATTCCTGCCAATGCATTACACGATATGGTTGGACTCATTTCTTCCTCTTCTAGGGTTGATTCTTGGTGTATATCCTCTTCTTTTGAAGATTCTTGTTCATTTTCTTCTTCCTCTTCACAATCTATGTAAAATAATTTATTCTTAGCACACTTATGACCTTTAGTGTATTTTCTATCACAACTGTAGCAAAGCCATTTTTATCTTTTTTCTTCCAATTGTTGTGGTGTCAACCTTGTAGGTTGTGGAAGTCTAGGAGTAGTAACACTTCCATCTTTATATATGCGAGTGGTAGGCTTCCTTGTTGCCATAATTTTACATTCAATTTTTCTTTCCAACCTGAATGCCTTTTCCAATGAATCAAGTTCCCAAACACGAACTTCATTTTGTATGTTATGCTTTAAAGACCCTATTAAGACATCAATCTCATGTTTCTCTAGAATATCGGTTACACTTATATTCAATTTTTGGAAGTCCTCAATGTGCTCCACCACTAAACCCTTTTGTTTGAGATTTATCAATTGGCTAAAGAAGGTGTTTCTTTTTGTATCCTCATAATGTACTATCATTTCCTCCATAAAAATTGACCAAGTGATAATTTTTTTTACGGGAGCAAAGCCATTGATACCATAAAAATGTATTTTGTTCTAAATTTAATGTTGCAATGCATACATTTTGTGTGTTTTGCACATTATTGAGATCAAAATATTGCTCCATCTGTAGTATCCATGTTACAGGATCCTTGCCACCAAAATTCATGATATCGATATTTGGAATATGGTGGTTCTTCCATCCAACATTAGAGTTTATGAAATCACGATTAACATTTATTTTGTTCTCATCATGAGTTTCCTCTACTATATTTTCGCCATTAGGAAACATTTCTTGTATTAACTTTTCCAAATCATTCTTCATGTTTTCCATGTTGAATTTCATTTTTTCATCGATCTTAGCTTCCATGTCATCAATCTTAGCCTCCATGCCATTCATATTAGCTTCCATGCCCACTTCCACGCCATCCATCTTAGCTTCCAAACCATTCATCTTAGCTTCCACACCTTTCTTCAAACCACCAATCTTAGTTCTCATGCCTTTCTTTAAAACTTCCATTTCATTTTGTGTTGCTCTTTGCAATAGCGAAATTTGGTGCACCTGCTCTCGTAATTTTGATCTCTCATGTTGTGTTTCTTCATCTTCATGAGTCATGGTAGATCCTTATGAAGACTTAATGGGTTTTGAATTATTTTTAGGGTGGATTTTAGAACCCAATACTAATATCTATTCTTAAATATGCCCTTGGAATAAATTCAAACTAATTTTTTTTCAAACGAGACTTATGTAATTGGAAAAAAATACAGACCTTTTTCTTGCTTTTTAGGATCTAGATATTGAAACTGAATTATCTCTGTGATTTTGGATCTTCAATATCTAAAATTCAGCCCTAAAGTATCCCTCTAAATCTTCTTTCGAATGCCATAGGTCTGACCTGATTTGGATTCTTCAAGACAAATTTATGCCCAATCTCCCACAATGACCTAATTATGGACTGGTTCAGTAGAGAGAACTTGTACGACTTGCCACGTGTCACTTTTTCCTCCTTCAACACTGAAATTGATACAAAAAAAATGATAGTCTGTTTAATTGCAATCACTTTTTACAGAATCACAATCTGATGCTCAGAGAGAGAGAGTTATGATGTTTTTCCCACGGTGACCTCTTTGAGATGAAATTCGGGAGCCTGAAATAATCCTGACTTCCACAAATCATATCTCCAAAAATATTATGAACCAAGATTTGAAATTTTTACACGAGGTCCCTCAGGATTTCGTCTTGGAACTATAAAAATTTCAGCTTCTGAAACTTCGTATACGAAACGTTATAGCAAAAACTCCACGATGACCGGTTTCAGTTGAAATTCAGGAGCCTTAAAAAATCTAACTTCCCTATATCATATCTCCTAAAATATTGTGAACCAAGATCTGCAATGTTTACAGGAGGTTCCATAGGATTTCGGCTTCGTACTATACAAATTTCAACTTCTGAACCTTTTTAGAAAAAGGGTTATTGTGAAAATTCTACGATGAACTATTTGGAACAGCGAAGCCCTAGAATCCAAAGCTTTGATACCAAATGTTATGAAACCATCTCCAAAAATAAAATAAAAGAGAGATCAACACCTTAGAAATCAGCCACTTCGAGGGGGAAACCTCCAATGAATTAGATAAATGAACAATTCTTGGATGATACAAATGACCAAAACCTCCTTCTATATATAGGAGTCCATGGGCCCATAATATAATCCTAGCTGACCTAATAATAACAATGTCAGGGCATAATAATAACAATATTGGGGTTACAGGGGTACAACAATAACAATAAGGGGGCTACAATAATAACAATAAGGGGGCTACACTAATAACAATAAGGGACTAAATAGTAATATAGGGACCTAACAAAAGTATTTATGATCAAACACGATATGGTAAATGATCATTGGAAAATCACAAGGAGAAGTATAAAAGAAAAGTAATGACCATTGCAATAATGTGTTGCTTTATCTTGGTGTTGCCATAAATTCCAAATGGAGATATTATTAGAAATATTTTGTCATTGATAACAAATGCAAAGGTAAATTAAATGTCAAATTTTGGCACAGTATTGACGGTGTTAGACCCTCCAAAATTCAAGGGATATCCCCAACATGAAGTCCCAATTATAACTCACACTGTTTGGTGTAGGAGTTCCATCCAGAACAAAGGCTCGGTTGCCTTATTCTTAAAGATATGCCTTCTCTCTTTCTTTCAATAAGAAAGAGTGATGAAAATGTACTTTCGAAAAGAAATATGGTGTGCTTGGTGAGTGTCTGATTGTAAGTGCGTCAAGGTTCTTCTACTGTAAAGGGAGGAGACCAAGAAAAGTGAGCCTCTAAGAGAGAGGTAATAGTACCACTGAGGAAGAGACATAGGTGAACCAAAGGATTCCATGTAACATCCAACGGAATAGTCCACAATAGATACGATAATCATTACACCTAAAAAATTAAGAAAGGTCCTTATAATATCATGCATAATAGTTCACAAAGATGGGACAACAATTACGCACACAAAGATACAAGAAATATCTCTCTAATATCTTGTGGAATAGTCGACAAGGATGGGACAATAGTAATAGCCATTACAACATATTCTCAACACGATAAGAAATAAAATAACCAAAATAGTTGATCTATCTTAGTACATGTGAAAAGATAACATGAAATATAAACATCTACAAAATAATATTACAAACATTCATAAGTCATGCATGAAGAACGTGTTGGCCATGAAATGATTTTGTTATTAAGTAAACATTCTAAGACACATATATACAATGAATATCACTAGCTCCAATAGTGGAGTATTGGAGCCACTGGTTGCTCCAAAAAGAAATAGTTATTCTCTCTATTGCTTTGCTCATGGAGCTAAGGTGAAAATACCTTTGTTCACGTAATGAGGAAGTATATATAACCAAGGGTGACTCTCTAACTACCCTGATGAATTTTTGACTTCCCATGAACTTTCAAATTACATGAATCTTTACATTCATGTGTCATTTGGACTTCAAATTTACAATACATTTGATCATAATAGACACGATATACAATAGTGACATGCCAATATGACCACTTGTGACAGAACATGACATGACACTACTGACATGAACTCTTTGATGAAGTGGAATTGTCAACCCATATATACTACTGAGAGTAGAGTGTCTTCATGAAAGATCTCTTCATGACTCCTGCATAAGCCTTGGTGAAAGGGATCCTTCGATGATCTTAATTCTTGGATAGTGGTCGCGAACTAATGTTCTTTTACTTTCTCTTAATTAATAATCTTGTAAGTTTAGATGTAAGAGTGTATTTGAGCATGATTTCCTCCTTATTATCCTCATTTATGATGCCACCATGACTTGAAAGAATACATCTTCCTGTAATTCACTCATGATGGGATGACACCAGTCCAAAAACCCTAGCCTAAGATAATGCATTCTGATCCATGAAGTGAGCCCAAGACAAGTAATTGGCTAGGTAAGGAGGCTCAATGATTGCATAGCTAAGCATTTCAGGTAAGCATCGGGTAGCCTTTATCCTAGAAATTGGGTAGTGCATTGTTCCAGTTAGGTGGAGGGACATGGCTGCGCAATTTTCATAGTCTGTGGGGATAGGAAACAGGGATTAAAGTTTGGAAAGCTGACTGCACATTTCAGGAGGTCAGGGAGGCCTGGGTCATTGCACGGTGCACATTTATAAGGCTTAGGGGGTGATCTTGTGTCTTGAAGTTGTGAAGTGCACAGTTCAAGCCGGGATGGAGGCCTTAACTACACAATTACAGAGGTCAAGGTCAGGTCTCTATCACAAAAAATATGTAATGGAGCAGTCTTGGGCAGCTATTACTGTGAAATGTGAAGTTATAAGGAACAAGTTCATAGCTATAGGACTGAGACTACATAGTGCACATCTTAACGAAGGTGTGGAGAAGCTAATTTTCTCGGTCAGGAAGTTTTCTGGAAAATGAATAAGTGTGGGACTAGTGAGATTGATGTGAACATTGATGAAATTATGATCACGCACATAACATAATTGATGAATCCAACAACATAGATCTTCCAAGAAATAAAAAAAAATCATTCTCCTCCTTGTGGCAACTCTACGACTAGTTATGACAAGTGTTATGCGAAATTATGAATTACAGATAAAACATTCTTCCATAAATGTGGTGTTATGCATTTAGAACAATAGATTAAATATTTTTCCAATAATTTTCCTAACAATAAATAGACACACATAATAGATCAAGAAACCTACTACGTATGCAAGCGCTTCCTATTCTCCTTTTGTCGCTCTTGTTGTAGCTTCAAATCCAAGCTAGATTGCCAAAATATTTCGTGCAAGAATGAACACTAAACATCAAAGATATTTCAATATACATATGGGTGTTCAAGTTATTTAGTTAAATCAATGAAACATGAACCATATACATCAGATAAGAATTCAAAATATGAAAGATAAAAGCTTATACAGATACATATGTGGGAAAGTAAGCAACAATCTTTATTAATGGATAGAAGGGGAGGTTACAACCAGCGATTGATTTTATGTCACCATCTCCAATATCATCCTAGCCTGATTACAATGAACATCTCTCAAGTAGCATATCACTCAAATCAAATCCTCAAATGAAATTCTAGCAACATTTCTCTACTCAATTTCTTCCTTCTCAAGAACTAGGATCTGTGCTCAATTTATTGATGAGTTGAACGTATTTTCGCAATCAATGACTTTATAATCATAGGAAAGACATGTTCCCAAGCTCAGAGATGTCAAATGGACACATGGATTCGAATTTTGACACATATGCACTCTTCTAGAAGGCACTGGCCAAGTGGAGATTCCGGAACAATGAGAATTTCATTCCCAATTGACCAACACACCCTTGAGTGTTAGGAAGTGCTTTGCAGAGCACCCTTGAATGGAGGTAACTACATATGAAACACACTTAGCCCCTTTAGATATTGCATTTGTGAGCTCATAGGTGATATAGCATATACTTCAAATCTTAGAAACATTGCAATGGAAGTCATGGATGATTTGTCTTTGTTCTTTGTCTTAGGGCATGTAGAAATTGAAATGATAGGGGATAATAGACCCTATTCAATGGTTCTTGGGATGATGTCTAGTTTAACCAGGTCATCGAGAATGATGCCGAAATTGACCTATAATAGAATTTCCCCTAAAGCATGAATTCAGAATAATAATAACAATATTTGTTGAATGAGATGCTTTACAATGTGATGGGCTGGAGCTGAAGCATAGTGGCAACCTGCATCAATATTACAATACATTACACCATGATATATCCTCTTGATCACAAATTTCTAATGGAAGGCATTCCCACGCTCAACACATAAACTATCTAATGACATGTACATAGTGCATAAAGTCGTCGACATTGGAATGTTGTCCAATACAAACATGCCTACAAATATAGGCCCATGTTCAGATGATGATCTGCATGTAAGGTCACCATATAGATGCTGTGTAAAACAATCCTAAAATCATAGTCTGGATGGCTGAAACTAGATCCAGGGTCTTGTTATCTCGTTCACTTGATCGTTCGGGTACAAGTCTAGCCATGCGAATATATGATTTGTAGTGAAACATGGTAAGACATAATTTGATTACCAGCCAATTATGTGAGCTGTTAACAAATGCGAGAGAACCGCCATTGATGTCAATGGACCTAAAGGTTGTGTAGTACATTTTGTAAGGCGTGAATAGATGATTTGATGTTGAACGAAAAACAAAATATTTCGGTAAAAAATCCAGAAGCGAGGATCTTGTCGATGTTGTAACAAGCCTCTTGGTACTGGAATATGATGTTTCTAAGCAAACTTCTTAGATGATGATTTTCCGTTGACATGAAGCCACTTTACTGCAAAGCAGGAGTTACTAATTTCGGAGACAAAGATATGACTTGATATAGCAATTTTGAGGGATGATTGTCATGAGAATGAAGGTTTATGAGTATTATAGAAGGATGAGTATTCACTGGATGAATTATCTTGGACATATCGGTGACACTAAGATGAATTGGCAATATTGACCCAAAACAGAATTGAAGGTATGATGAACCATAGGTATGAATGAATCGTCAAGAAGATTATCCAACCCAAACAGTCATGGTGATGGAGTGAAGTGTCATGTTCAAGAGCGACTTGCTACCGTAAAATTTTCTGTTCACTTTCCCAAAATTTCCCCAATCATTTATCGACTAGTACCTCTTTATTTTTTAACAAGCTTGAGGAGGATAACATATTCTTGATCTATAATTCAACCCTTCGTGCGAACAATATATTGCTATTTAATAATTTAACAAGTCTAGTAATGAATGAAACTCGATTCTTGCCATTATTGACAAGCCCGTCACTGTTTTATGTTCTAATGAGCCTAATGATAGTGACAACCCAATCCTTTTTCATATTTAAAGAGTTTGAAAAAGAGGACGAAAGAAAACTCCATAAGTCCTTTTTCGTAAAGTTTTCGCTTAGATCCGAAAAAGTGTAAAATAATATCTAAGAGAACCTCTTTAGTCATGTTTGAATAAGGTATTCTTTTTTCGTAAATAATCTATCTTAGTCCGGAAAAGGGTTAAAATTATACTGAGTAGATATCAATTCATTTACTTTTATGAGCTCGAAAAGACAAGTTCTCGGCAATATTTTCACATTATCAGAGTCTAAAAAGAGCTAAAAGAAGACTCCAGGGGTTACTTTTTTTCTATTATAGAAGCTCGAAAAATAGATAAAAGTGCACTTCAAGTCCTTTTTCGTTTTTAACAAAGCTCTAAAAATAAGGATAAAAGTATGCTTTGTGGTCAAATCATTCTTGAAATAAATTTGCATGTCTAATCTGTTCATCAGTTGTAAAACCTATTCAGAACAACATCAAATGGATTAAAAATACATGTTTCATAAAAAAAATATAATAAAACCATAGCCACAACAATAAATATTCATTGCAAATAATCAAATGACTAACAAAAAGAGTTTTACTATTCATTTTTACCATCCAATAGTTACCATTTGCATTTTGGAGCATTGAACCTCTTTTTGCCCTCGAACTTCAGCTGTCGATTGCAATCAATTTTGTGAACGATTTTCATCAACGTTTCATCTAGGTTAGTGTCATGAACCCTATCTTTCTTTCAGTAGTCAATTCATTTCCTTTCATTGCAAATTTTTAGGGTTTTGAGCCCGTTAGGGTAAATTTTGCTTCCAAAGGGGGAAACACACCCTTGAGCATCGAAACGAACATTGTAGAGCACATAAATTGTATTCTAGCTACTTATGAAACACACTATCCCTTTTTTAAGATTGCGTTAGGCACAATCTCCATTTTTTATTCTTGCACTATGCTCAAAATTTGTCTAATTTTTTGCATTGAATAGAGTCTAATGAGTCTTATGGTTATGTTTCAAGATTTTATAGGACTATAATGACGATTAAATGGAGAGAAAGAGAGCATGAAGAGTAGAATATGGTTTCCCTAGATGATCTGGGTTCAGTAAGAGCCCTAAGAGATTATGGGTTGTTAAAGTACTTCCACTTATCAAGGATGAGGCAGCAAATAGAACTCTTGGAGTTCCTAGTTAGAGCATGGGATACGACTATCGAGGAATTTCACATTAGAAACAAATTGGTTCCTATTACAGTGGAGGATTTATACTTTCTCATAGGTTTGTCGAGGAGAGGCTTGCCCATTTCTCTCTCAGGGTCTGCTCTTGGAGGAGAGATAATGAGAGACTATGTTTTTCATTATTCCTATCCAAGGGTAGAGCCAAGAAAATATGGGAAGATAAACATGTATGACGTTCGAGAATTGCCTTTGAGAACCATTCTTTTCATGATCACAAAACTTGTCGGCACCGTTACATTACATGTAGCGAATAGATCATACATGTAGTATGCACTAGAGTGCATGGAGTCAACAACCTTCAACTGGTCTAAAGCTATACTTTCCCAAATAAAGGAACAACTAAACAAAGCAAAGGGAGGAAGGAAGAAGAACTTAAATTATGGTTTGATCCTCATTTCATTTTCCTTACAGCGGATTCCACTTATGCAACCTCAACATGCGACGTTGGGTTTGTCTAACCCTAGAGATCCGATGATGCAGAGATGGGTAGAACTAATGGTTGGGAATGCAGGCCAATCAACCATTGTGTTCTCGACTGTGTTCTTCTCCTGGTTCAGGTGAGAGGTTGTCACCATTGATGAGTATGCATATGCAGACATCGATTTCCGAGGAGATCCAGACTTAGCCTTACCAGAAGGTGTTCACTGGGGTGCAATAGGTAAGAATTTTTTGACCATGTTTTTTATTTTCCTAAGGTTTATACAATTTTTTTGTATTTTTTATATTTTCCCAAGACTAAACAAAAGTTTTGATGTAATGTAGATGTTGGTGAAGTTCAACTGGTGGAGGAACTAGAGCATGGAGCATATGAGGTAGTAGAGAGGCCTATCGGGAGAGTACTCCTTCAGGATTTAGACATGGCTGAGACTCTAACTGAGCTTAGGTAGCACATAGAGCGGTTGACTTTTGGGATTCTGGATTTTCGGATCGAAGAGTTACCCATGTGATTGTAGCAACATACTATAGGTGTTCCTAACCACTAGATGCGATTACAACATAAGATAGCTAGATCTATAGCATGTTACCATGAGCATCACTATTTTAATTTCGATATTTTGCATAGATTTTGAGGTCAGATGACCAATGTGTCTTCTGCATAATTTTTTGTAAAAAGCTCTGACTATATATCTATTTGATTTCAGTGTTTTCCTATGTGTATTGCATAGTCCTATTCAATTATGTGATGCATCTTTACATGTGTTGAAAATATCTGTCTAAAACTTGATTACCTAAAGAATCAGTCAATGTGTTAAAATTTCTGGAAATATGTTGATATTGAGTAAAATAAAAGTGTCTTTCCAAAATTCGAACTCTTAGGAACAAACAATGCAGTGTTGGATTTCTAACAGTATAAACATTAGTAAGTTGTAATACCACAAGTTGTGAGTCTAACTTTATAATGATGCAGTTAATACTAAATGAAATGGCATCAGAGAGAAGTTTGATCAATACACTATACTCAGCAATATTGTTTGTCGATCTACCAATACAAATCCCTCAAAAACTCACTAACTCGCTGTTTGGAGCAAAAATGGCCCACGTTGTAGAGGATAGATTCTACGTACTACGACTAGCACTATCAACATATCCAAAAAATGGTTCCAAAGATTCAGACATCTGAGATGAAATGTAAAGTGGATTACTAACCTCAAGAAAACTCTAAAAAAAAACTAAGACAGTGAATGAAAATCAACAACATATATATACAATATAGTACAAAAAATTACTACGCTCATGATTAAGTATAGTAATGTTCTAGATACAACCCATTTCAGGGCTGTGCCAACAAAATTCCATCATAATCCACCAACTCACAGGCACCCTTAGCAAGAACTCTTTTGAAAATATAGGGGCCATGCCATAATGGCTCAAATTTCCTTGTACATATTACATCAGCTTCCTGATCATAAAGAAGGACCAAGTCTCCCTGTGAGAATATGTGAGGCTGGAAATTTTTGTCGTATTGCACCTTTATACGTCTCTTATGTGCTTTGTTGGCTAATTGGGCTTCATGGCGTGTTTCATAAATATGGTTGATGTTAAAAATATGCACTTCTTCTTCTGAGGTGTTAGGTAACAAGTCGATTGTGAGTTTTAACGATGGTATTTCACATTGGATTAGCAAGATTGATTCCAGACCATACACCAATTGAAAAGGAGTAAAATCAGTTGCGTTTCTCACCAAGGTTTGATATGCCCACAATGCCGAGTACAGGATCAAATGCCAGTTTCTTTTACGAACTCCTATAGTTTATTGGAGCATACATTTAAGAATCTTTTTGATAACTTAAACTTGTCCATTTTATTGTGGATAATAAGGAGTAGAATTATCATGTGACAATCCTAACTTGGCAGTCAATTCAATTATCATGTGGCTGCGAAAATTCTTCCCATGATATGTAGTTATAGCCTGTGGGACCCCAAGCTATGCAATAACACAATTAAATAAAAACAGTGCAGCTGTCTGTCGTGTGTTGTTGAATGTAGGCATCACTTCGGCCCATTTGGTAAAGTAGTCTACTGCGACAATAATATAACCATTCCTCCCAGATGAATGAGGGCTACAAGTCATGAAGTCAATGCCCCATTTTGAAAATGGTCCCACAGACACAACATGATGCATTGGAGCTAGTAGTTTGGGGATTTTACAATAAAAAATTTGACACGCATGACAACTTCTGACTGTGAGGATGCAGTCACAAAATATTGTAGGCCAAAATTAACCGGTGCGGATTATCTTCTATGCGATAGAGTATCTAGATAATGTCCACCACAAGCCCCAACATGACAATCATTTAAAACCTTTTCGACCTCCTCATGAGTGGGGCACCTTCTTAAGATAGTGTCGACACCATGACAACAAAGTGTATCGCCGATGATCAGATAATATTTGGCTTGGTATCAAATACATCGTTGTTCAGAGTGAGAGGTATCAGGCTCAAAATTTTGGGTTTGGTATAAGATCTCCATACCAAGGATTATATGATCCTATCATAAACAGAGACTCATCAGGAATTGATGATTTTGATGTAGTAGCAATACTATCAGAGGGAAGGTCACATAGAAGCTCTACCAAAACTAAAGACTTCTTTGACTTGGATTTGATGGATTCCAAATCAAATTACTACAAAATGACAATCCATTTTGAATACTTTCCCCCCATCAATTTACATGATAAGATATAAGTCATGGGGTTGCAATCTGAAATGATAATGGTCTTTCGAAATAGGATATAGTGGCGAAATATTTGGACAAATTGAATAGCTTCCAAGGCAAGCTTTTCTACGTACGAATACTTGAATTCCGTATCATTGAGATTATGACTCAAATAATATATCGGATTTTATATCCCATTTTCTACTTGGACCAATACCATAGCAATGGTCGTATCGACCGTGGAGATATATAAGAAATAATCATTCTGATAATTTGGGGGATACATTAATGATGCCCGGACAAGAGTATCCTTGACAACATCAAAAGAAGCTTGTACAACATAGTCCCAATGGAAGGGAACCCCATTTTTCAAGAGTCAATTAAATCCTTTAGCCATTTCTGCGTAGTTGGGTATGAACCTCCTTATAAAGTTAGCCTTTCCTTGAAGTTTCTGTATCTGCAGTAAATTTGATGGCGTAGGAAAATCAAGAATGGCTTGGACCTTCAATGGGTCTATTCGAATTCCTTCTTTTGAGACTATGAATCCAAGCAAACAACTAGACCCAACAAAAAACACACATTTATATGGATTGAGGCATATTTTGTAGTGTCGACATCATAAAAAGATGGCTCTCAAATGCACCAGGTGATCATTCCAATTTCATGAATGTGCGGGTAAATCATCTAGATAAGGTTGAACAATATGTTTGATGTCATTAAAAGCATAATCCATTTCTCTCTGAAAAGTAGCCCCAATGTTCTTTAAACCAAAAGGTAGTTTTCTATAAGTGAATATGCCCTAGGGTCAAATGAATGTTGTCTTATGTTGATCCTCTAGGCAGATATTGATTTGATTGTAGTCGGAAAATCCATCCATGAATGAAAAAATTTCACATCCAGCACAAGTGTCAATAATCTGGTCGATAAAGGGAGTAGGATAGTTGTCTTTTGGACAAGCAAGATTAAAATCCCAATAATCGATGCACACTCTGATGGTTCCTTGTTTTTTCATGACAGGAACAATGTTGGAAACCTACTTAGTTATTATAATAGTGTATATGAAACCAGCACGCAAAAGTTTTTCAACTTCTACTTTCATGGCAACGACTTGCTTTGGATGAACAGGGCATAGGCGTTGACGCACCGGCTTGAAATCAGGGTAAATATTAATAGTATGTTCAACATTATTAATGTCAATGCCTGGCATCTCCTCATAAGACCAAGAAAATATATCCCAAAATTCATGAAATAGAGAGCGATATGTTACAAGTTCTGATGGAGAACAAAACATGCCAACATGAATATTTTCTACCACACCAGGTTTGGTCAAAATATCAATAGAAATAGTTTCTTCAATATTTGAAAATGTTCACTTAGAATCGATTGCATTAATAGGTAAAGAATTCGAAAAGAAATTTTTGATCGATGGGTGATCTAGTTCACTAAGGTTATATTCATAATTAGGAAGATGGGAATGAATATGATTATCTTCCCAAGGTTCTCCTTCTGGCATCATTGTTTCCAAAATATTCTCATCTATGAAGAAAGTTGAGGAAAAAGGATCAGATGGAGTACCAAAATCTAAGGAACGATCAATCCAAACAACCAGTGACATTGATTTCGGATTCGCCGCCCAAGCCAGATAGATTGATTGTTATGCCAACTCAATAGGTCTGGGCAGCAAAAACTCATCCGACATAACAATTTCAGAATCACCTGTACTCTTCCTTAAGCTAGATGGAGTGGAAGAGATCATGTATCAAGTCTCTATACTTTCAATTTCTACCGACGTCACATGCGGCGGTAATGAAAAGGTTCCCATGAAAGTGGAATCCTTTAAGAGTCCTACACCAATTTTTTGAAGTGCTAGTTGGGCTGTGTGAATGAACGGAAAACTTCCAGTTACCTATAAATCAGAGGCAAAGAAGGACAGTTGATTAATGATTGTGATGGCACCTTTATATGGAAAGGAGACCATTCTAAAATATGTAGAAACAATTGTAGTCATAACATATACCCATGGCCTTCTAAGTAGAATATTGTTGCCAAGGGGTCCGTCAACAACCTCAATGTCAACATTCACTATTTCCCCCCCTAGTTCAACATGCAGATTATTGATAATACCACTAGGCTTATATGTATGTCCATAAAAATCCTTCAATGCCATAATGCCATTTATGATTGAGATAAGTGCGACGAACCAAGTGACTTCCAATAGTCTAGAGACATAATGCACATAGATGATCCCTCATCAATAATACTACGATGAACAAGGTGATTGAAAAAATTTACTTGTATAGAGAATGCTAATTCTTCCAGTAATTTTTGCACATAGCCTGTATGATTAAAGATGACAAGATTAGAATCAGTCAAATAATTTCCACCTATAGCTGACAATAAAGCTCGTTTGTGGGAGGGAAAATTTTGTAATACCTCAAGAGTTGACATAGCTAAAGGGGATTGAGCCAAATCTTCAACTATATTATAGTTTTGAGCACTCTTGCTCGAGGATTATATGTTGATTTATGAACGACTCCCTTTGGTGGCTTGATTGTCAATTCAGGAATGGTACTAGGCGGTACCGATTCCGTAGATAGATTTGTAGTTGAGGTAGTAGGTTGATCAGTGGCCTGACTACCGTAATATTTATTATGCGTTGACACTAAAATATATGTTTAAGGTTTTGTGACAAATAACATAAGCACTTGGGAACTAGAAGCTAGATGCATAGCAACCAAATTTGTGTCCAGATTTGGAAACGGATCTGTCATCATATCTGACGCATGTGAAGTTTTAACCATTTTTGAAACTTCAACACGGTGAGGAAAATCCAGAGCAAAGTGTTCCTCATTACATATTATGCATGGATAACAACGTTTCTTAGTTCCAGACAATTTATCAGATGATCTTTTCCTGCGGGTTAGAAGTTTTCTTTTTCTTTTGTTTCTCTTTTTCCTTACTTCTCAGTTACTTGGCACTTTTTCCTTTGTCAAATGACACGACATTAATTTCAGAAGAAGGTGTAGGATCAGATGCAGTAGTATGATATGTGCTTGCAGTACCAATCATACTGTCTTCGACATGAGAGTCCTTTAATTGAGGAGGAACAATAAAATTGGATTGCGGCGCGTTTGGAATTTTTCATAGAGTATGCCAGATTGAGTATAAATCCTGTCTAAATATTGAGCATGAGAAATGACTTGCTCTTTAGTGACGACACCACCCTTAGCCACATCCTCAGTTATAGAAGGTAATATGGACTTAATGAAGTACTCAACAAGGAGCTGATCAGGAACAAATGTCTTAGCCATTCTACGATGATGACACCACTCATGAATATGATCAGAAATGTGAGTAGCATTAGTCTGTTTAAAATTAGCCAAGAGTTCCGTTCCAGTTTCATATCATATGGGTAACTGGAAGTGAGTAAAAAGACAGTAGCTAGGGCAATGAAATTATCAAAAGAAGCTCTAGGTAACTCAATGTACCATTTTGTAGCCGAACCCGTGAGCATACACTAGAAAAGACGTAGTCAAACATATTCATCATTCAGAGAGTTTGATGAACACCACAAATGATAAGTCATAACAGGAGTTGAAGGGTCTTCCCTAGGGTTTCCATTGAACTTACGAGTATTCGTGGGTAATTTGTGAGGTATCACTGGCCACCAAGGAGCATATTTGATTGGATCATTGGTTAGCTGATTTAAATATCATAAATCTAAAGTTGCAACAAAAGGCAATTGTCGATTAAGTTCAAGTTAAGCATAGCCAGCGTATGATGAAATTTCTTGGGCAACAGGCCTTTAAGCACCAGCATAAGGAATCTGTTGTTGGTAACCCAGATAGGGGTTTTTTTGATAAGCAAACGCTTGAGGCTTCTGTTGACAAAAACCTGGATTTGATACTTGTTGAAATGAAGGTTGAGACATTTGTGCCTGAGGCTGCCAAGGGGTCTGTCCACCAATGTTATCATTCAAATTAGGATAGCTTGGATTCGGTTGAGGATAATTATAACTTGGTTGTGGCTGTGACATCCCATAATATGGTAAAACAGCTAAGGAATAAATGATTCCAGGTACATGTTGTTGTTGTAAATAAATTGGAGGATTTGGAGTCTGTGGGCCCAATACTTGAGGGTATTGAGTTGAAGGACCCACCTGAAACAATCATTTTACAACAGTTTGATTCTGTAACAAGGGTAAAGATGTATTAACAAGTGGAATTGATGTGGGTGTAATAGGTTTAACTAGTTGATACGAGTGTACAACCGTTTGTGGTTGAATAGGCAGAGTGGGCTGCCATCGACAAAAATTCATTTTGAAATTAGGTTGACCGAAAAATGACGGAGTACTATCAAAGTGGGTGACCAAAGTTTTCCCCCCAGCATGAGGAGTATAATAAGACATAAAATCTTGTTCTCCAAATGCAGAGAGTCCAGTTGATATGATACTAGATGGAATAGACCCAAAAGGACTAGCTTGATATTTCCCCGATGATGTGTATAAAGGATCAAGCCGTTCAGTACTCACTATAGGTTTAACAGTTAGAATACCAGACGATGAAATTGGTGAAGTCCATGGGTTTGAAGACGCACTAGAGAAAATTCCAGATAAATATTTATAGCCTGATGGAAGCAAAGGGCCTCTATGTAAATATGACTTTGGTGAAGTTCTAAACATCGATGGGGTAGCAAGAGCAGGTACTAATGTATTTGGAATAGATGGTCCAACCGAAGACGTTGGTTCAAGCATGGTTACTTGATGAAATGTGTACCCTTTTGAAACGATGGGAATTTGAATAGGCACAAGATCAACAAAAGCAGAGGTTGGTGATTGAGGAAAAGACTCATATAAGAATAGATCCTCCCCAAAATGAGTTGGAATTATATGTTTTTCATCTTGTGGGATTTCTTCAATCGAAATCAAACCAAGTGGAAGTATTTCGCTGTCAGGCCCAAAGTATATTTTAGGAGGTTGACTGTGTGATATGGAAGACTCAATGGCTACAGAAAATTGTGGGACGACCAATGGATGAAAAACTTCTGGTCGTTCGACTTTGGGATTCAGGTTTCTGGCAAAGAAGGGACAGGATCTGGATCAACTTTCGGTTGAACATCATCGAGTTCGAGAGGTATGGTATCAGTGATTGGATGGATCATGACCACGGGTATCTGTGAGGAATCCATCTCGACAACAATAAACAAACCAAAATTTGTAGAAACAACTTGTTCCGACTCTGGTATATGGGAAGATGATGCTTCACCAAAGGTACTTATAGTACTAGTTTTGGTAGAGTGATGTACCCTTCACTGACCAGGAGTAACTTTCGGTGGTAAAGGTGGTTTCAATGATAATCTACACGAATGATGGGGAAAAGGATTTTGTTGTTCCACGATGAATGATTTATTTTAACCAAAAAAAAAATCAAAATAAAAAGGTAATTATAGGCAAAAGGTTTACCAAGAAACTGTGAACTGCAGAATACCTCCTGGGGAACCAAGAAGTATGTGCAGGAAATCTCCCCGAATGCTATGTTCGATGTATCACAAGTTACAAGGCGACTGACTAGGTTCACTATGGATGGATAGTAACCTAAATTTGTCCTCCCAAATATACCCAAAGGTACGTGGAGGCTCGAGTTCGTATTAGCACTGTCTGATGTAAAACCACACACTTAGAGCACCCCTTTATACTTTTCGTACTGCAACATCACCCCAAATTACATGGACGAGCTACGATATACTTACGTACGTGGATTGAGGTATTACATTTGGAATGTATCATAGACAATTAACAACAACTGCTATGTTTTACGATGCTAAAAAATGTCTCTAGCCTAGACCTTCTAAATGTTATCGTTATGGTTCCAATGCTTTATTAGGTAAATTGATATAAAATTTAAGCTGATCTTGTTTATCAATTTTACTTTCAAGGTTCACTGCTATGATGTGATGGAAATTCCTAAAATTCCAACTAAAATGACAAGAAAACTTTAAATTTTAGTTTTTTGAATGAAAATCCTAGCTACTAGAGGGAAAGAGAAATCAATTTGAGAGAAAACAACAAAGAGCACAAACTAATATGCAGCTTTCCTAATTTGTTCTATACAAAACACTTAACCGACTACATGAAAATGCGTGTTTTTATTTTCAGTCCCTTTAATGTAAATGCAAAGAAGGAAACTAAATGCATCAAATCAATAAAAACAAATGCCTTGTACTTTGAGAAATGAGGAATTGAACAACAATTTCTCTTTTTAGGAAAAATGAAGATTTTAACTACAATTTCTCCTATAGGAAACAAAGATTTTAACGAAAATTTTATTTTCAAAATTAAATGGATCTAATGGAGTAATGAAAATACTTAGAAATTAATTTGTCAATGATAAAGAAAAACACTTTAAATAAACATTGAACAAAATTTTCTTTCAAAGGAGAAAGATTCAGGTAAAGTCACTGGTCTCTATGAGGCAACAGGCTCTTGAAAATATAGCAAACAAAAGGCTAAAATTAAATGAAATGAAAAATTCAATGCGAATTTGGTTGGCTCTAGGGGGGCATCACATTCTCTAAGGGGAGACAGTGTGTTGCAACACACCCCTGAGTGGGAGATAGTGCTCTGAAAAGCACTATGTCCTGTTCAATAGTGCGTTGGGTACATCAAAGAACAAAAAATTCAAGCTCTTTAATACACTTCTTATGCAAATTTGATTTCAAAAAACATAATATTTAAGAGTAAATGCTACTAGGTCGATAAACAGAGGCTAACAAACTAAGGATGAAGGGTAAACTCCCCAGCGAAGTCGCCAATTTGTTATGTGGAATTATGAATTACGAATAAAAAATTCTTCCCTAAATGTGGTGCTATGCATTTAGAACAATAGATTAAGAATTTGTAGATACTTTTCCTAACAGTAAATAGACACACAGAATAGATCAAGAAACCTACTTGGGATTCAAGTGCTTCCTATTCTCCTTCCGTCGCTCTTGTTGTGGCTTCAAATCCAAGCTAGATCACCAAAATATTTCTTGCAAGAATGAACACTAAACAAAAAAGAGATTGCAATATACAGATGGATATTCAAGTTATTCAGTTAAATCAATCAAACATGAACCATATACATCAGATAATTATTCATAATATGAAAGATAGAAGACTATACAGATACATATGTGGGAAAGTAAGCAGCAATATTTATTAATGGATAGAAGGGGAGGTTACAACCAGCGATTGATTTGATGTCACCATCTCTAGCATAAACCCATCCTCATCATAATGAATATCTCTCCAGCAAAATATCACTCAAGTAAAATCCTCAATTTAAATTCCACCAGCATTTCTCTACTCAATTTCTTCCTTCTCAAGAATTAGGATCTGTGCTCAATTTATAGATGATCTGAAGGTAGTTTCATAGTAAATTAATTTATAATAATAGGCAAGACATGTTCTCAATCTCATAGATGTGAAATGAACACATGGATTCAAAGTTTGACACATATGCACTCTTCTAGAAGGCACTAGCCAAGTGGAGATTCCTGAACAATGAGAATTTCACTCCCAATCGACCAACGGACACTTGAGTGTTGGGAAGTGCTTTTTAGACCACCTTTGAATGGAGGTAACTGCATATGAAACACAATTAGCCCCTTGAGAAACTACTTTGGTGAGCTCATAGGTGATATAACATATAATTCAAATCTTGGAAACCTTGCAATGAAATTCATGGATGATTTGTCTTTGTTGTTTGTCCTAGGGCATGTAGCAACTGAAATGATAGGGGATGATAGACCCTATTCATTGGTTCTGGGGATGATGTCCAATTTAACCAGGTGATTAGGAATGATGCCCATAATGACCTATAACAACAAGTGTGACACCAAAGATACACTTTACGATGACCATGGTGACACTTTTCTGACAGTGCTCACAACTTAGGAAATGGATGTGATGGGTACTTACAATGTTAGAACAAATCATTTACAAAAATATGACATCTCAAAACCAATGGAACAAGCTCATAAATTATATTCGACAACCAACATGAAAAATACGACACTTTTCCTATCTTGAAAAAGGTCACACCACTTCCAGAAAATAAATGAAATGAACTTCACAGTTTGTGACAATCATAAACAAGACCAAGGAAGGCTATGAAATTTGGTAGAGGCTGAAATTTTGGATGTGGTTGGAGCATCTAAAGCACTTGGTGACACAGTGGTAGGATTCATGCTTCTCTATTTTGGTTAACTTATTTTATGCATATTGCTTTGGTTTCCCCATTTATCCAGTGAATAGACCAATTTCCCATGATGCCACTTTGGTTTAACTCAACAAAGGTTCAGCTTTATCACAAAGATTCAAATAGGGGGAGGGTATTGAAGCTCACGAGTTTCTATTTTTCAGAGTATAACTTTTTATATCAGGTGTTGCTCTGCTACCATAATGCCTGGAAAGTTCCTCGATGGAGTCACTTCAGGAGAAGAAACATTGCTCCGCTTCTAGTCAGCCTAAAAAATACCCCGATGGATTTTCTTAATTTACCTCTGTGTGCAGGAAGCCTTTCTCTTATTTATCCTTTATGTATTATTATTATTATTGGAAAAATTACTGTGCATTCGTACTTATTCATTTTGGGAGGAAGTGGGATCTCAACTTATTGCGAGAAGGCCCAGGTTGTTCCTTCAGAGATGTATATAGGTTCCTTTGATTTATTTTTTATCGTTTAGATTTTCCCCTCCTCCCTTTTTACTAATTGGATAAACATTAAAATGAAAAAACGAAAGAATCAAATATGGTCACAAGGTTTCACGAATAGACACGAGTTCATGTTTTTCCAAAGACTTTCCTTACAGACAGATCATATTTTCCATCAGAACTTGATCCGCCAGAAGACATAACCAATATAAGGAAGACAGACGAAAGGCTAACCAAATGTTGAAGTGTCACAAGGCTCCTTAGACTTCAGCCACACACACAATCTCAGAAACCAACTTGAGGACAACACTTTATTCACGAGACAAACAAAAACAAGAAACAAAGCAAAAAATAAGAATGGAAACCAGAAAACAATTTAACAAACTATGTACATAGTGTAGGGCGCAACCCCAATTTTCATTAAAAAAAATGTTTGACATATTTTCCATTAACAAGGAGAGATTCAGTCTCCCCACCAAGTGATTAAAGACGATAGGTTTTTTGGCCAAGCTTATCATTTACAGTGATTTCTTCAATCCATAGGGATTGAAACTTAGTGTGTTTTCCTTTTTCCTAATGGGATTTATCCCATTTCAAGGCTAAGTCGCCCACACTGAAGCAATTCTTCCCCGTAGACTTCCTGTTGAACCACCTCTTGATATAGTTTTGATGGAGCAATAATTTTTCTTTTGCTTTCAATCCTTCTTCCCTAAGCTTATGAAGGGTGTCCATACTATGTTGCACTAACAAACATGGCAGGAAAGTAGATGATGGGAGGGAGGATGGCTTCTTTTTCATATACCAGGAAGTAATGGGAGGTCTTCAGGGAAGGCTTAGGCATGACTCAGTCAGTCCATAAAGTGTTTACCAAAGTAGAGTGATAGTTTTTTTGCTCAGATAATATGATATTATTAATGATGCAAATCAACTTCTTATTTGTGTATTCAGTGATATAATTCCCATAAGGGTAATAGTTAGCAGAATGATTCAACACTATTCCATTTTCTAATTGAAAATAATAAATATTTAGAGATGAGAAATACGTTGCATTGTCAAAAAAAAGTGAAATAGGAACGCCGAACCTAGAAATGATGTCCTGTTGCAGAAAAGTGATGACTTCCTGATCATTCAACTATTTGAGTGAAACTTATTCTGTCCTTCGTGTAATTTATTTTAGTGGTGATAATGTATCAATGTTTCTTTTATGAATGTGGAAAAATTTCACCAATAATATCTAAGCCCCATTGTTATAATGGTTCTTCCACTGTGATAGGATACAACGAAGTAGATGACCTCTTATTCATGTCAACACACCTTTGAAAGACCTAAAATTTGTGGACATAAACGTGAGCATATTTGATTAGTGTGAGTCATTAGAAACTGGCTTGAACAAATTTGTTTCATGTTGTGTTTCCCGCAAAGTGTCCTTGAGCTGATCCGTGGTGAAGATCATGTAACACCTTCTTTGAATAAGAACTTTTAGCCTGATTCCCCTCCTCCATTGAGAAAAAAAATTGGGGGGGGGGGGGGGCATGGTTCCATGCTCAAGATGTTGGTGTGCATCATTGTACCAAGAGCTCGTGATGATAGTGAGGAGAGTAATTTTTATTCCATCAAGTTTCGTGATCGGAACCTGTTGTATCCTAAATACCCGAAAAGCAAATAAAATGTCTGAGATCATGATACTCTTTTTAAAAATTGTTCCCTAGATGGAATGGGGTGGTTGTGCTTGCCCGATGTACGATTAAGATTTTTAAAATCAATACAGAAATGGAGTTTCCAAAAATTCTTTCTGATTGGGACCGAATTTGACACCCCAGTTGAGTGTCACGTCTGATCAATGATCCAAACATCCAACAACTTTCTTATTTATTTTTTAATATGGGGTTCAAGCATGGGATCTAATTTGATCAGCTTCTTATTAAAAACTTTGGTCCCTTTCCTTATTGGTGTGACATGTTAGATGGTTTTTGTGTTATAAGTTTTCATCTCTTCACATTTCCACACTCGTACACCTCGGTACTGATTGAATAAGTGGGTGAAAGCTTGCTGCTCTTGTGGTGTACGAAAAGTACCGAGATTCACACATTTTGGACCTGTTCCTATTCCCAAGTTGATTTGTTTATGTGACAACATGGAACTATATTTTTTTCCCTTGGTAGGTCCCCAAAAGTGATTTTGCAGGTCATATAGCTTTTCCAAAGATACCACATCCTTGGGGATGATGTTTTCTTTACCCTTGTTGGATGCATGATGCAGTTATTCTTGATGATTATCCTCGATAACCACTATATCTTTTTGTATGTCAGTTCTCACCATGAAACAAAATATCTCTTGTTCATAATTATTTAGATGAGGAAAAACACAATGAATGATACCGTGTATCCATCGTACCACTATTTTTGAATCACCTATTAATTTTACGAATGTTTCATTGCGGGAAATGGCTCTTTGTAAGTTCAACATGAGTGCTTCATATTTTACATTGTGTTTTGTGCACTCTAATTCAAAGAAGCCTGAGATCAAGTGTTTCTTTTGCAATGGGATTATCAAAAGGAAGCTAGCTCTAGTGCCTTCCTGTGTTTTTGAACCATCGAAGTAGAAAGTGCACAAATTACATGTACAAGGGTTGTAAACTACACTGATACAAGTACTTCTATTTCTACTGCTAACTTTACATAGGTCATTTGCACTAGTTTGACTAGGAAGGAGCTCCAATTGTGTTTCTAGTGGGACTGGGGATGGTTATGGAAGATAGAACCCTAGTTGTGTTTCCAAGAAGCAATGTCGAACACAAGTTGTAAGAAGGCCATGGGTTCATTATGTCTATTCAAGGAAGTCACATTATGTTTCATGTATATTTCTGAGTCTACTCAAATTTGGTTATTTTTTCCCTTATATGGAAGCCACAAGTGTGACCAGTCTATAGCAAAGTATCCTTGCAGTTTACTTAACCAATCTCTACATTACAATAGTCCATATGCTTATGATATGTCCACAATTTCTATGTTTATTCATTGGTGAACTCGTCCATTAGATGAAAAGATAATGATCATATTTATGATCTCACTGAACGCATGAACAATATTTTTTTCGAGCTGAATAATTTATGCATCAATTTTTCTCCACGTTCCATTGATTTTCTTCGCTTTAGACAATGGCATTAGATCTTGTGATGCATGAAAATCAACCAAGAAATTGTGTACATTGAAATTGAATATTTTGAAGGTTAAGAGAAATTTAGCACAGAGTGTGCTTACTTCCAATGTGAAAGGATGAAGTACTAATTGGAGAGAATAAAAAGACGTACATGATCGCTTGTATGAAGGGTAAATATTACCTGCAGAGGACGACCCAAGTGCTTGTAAAAGAATGTCCTGCTGGTTCATCATATTTCTTAGATCAAACAGTGAAATGTTCACACAAACCTTCTTCATGTCTTCCATTATGTTATAGTCCACAACGAGAAGGGATTCCAGAGTGTCTAGGGGAGCAACCTGATTTGTAACTTCCGGAGCAATGGTATTATCTTTATCATCTCTGGAAATAGTTTTTGCTAAGTTTTCTTTCTTAGACTTTCTGTGACAGTTTTGCACTGAGTTGAATCGAAGAATGATTTTCCTTAACAAGGCTTCATCAAATTTCTTCTTTGTCAGCTATGTTGTAGTGGCCGGTCCTTGGCTCCTTAAATTGTATTGATTAGACTGTAGCTGGGATGTGGGGTTAGTCAGAGGTTTTTTCTTGGCTATTTTATTTTTGGCTACAAGTTCGCAATTGAACATGTTTACTGCATACCAACACTTGGAGTCTCATCAGGTGTATCATCTTGTTCCTTTTATTCTTCTAGCTCTTTCTAATCATCATCAAGTACCGTGTCACAGAAGTGCGTAAGAATAGAGCTCATGGTGTGATTCCATTGTTGGAATGTTTTCTCGGAATGGTAATCTTAATGATATTAATAATATTCTGTCATGCCCAACTTGTCAAGATTCAATGCTATGTTTTAACTCTGCGCAAACATTTCTAGTAAATTAGTATTTCTACCCAAAGTCGCAGTTCTTCTAAATGGTTTGAATCACGGAGGATTTCTATTGACAATGGTCTCACTTGACCTTTGTTTAAGTTCTTCTAACTCATTCGATTTTTTTTTAATCATGCGGGTAAAGTTCTCAAGACCAGAAGATTACTTTTCTTTGGCCTTTTTTTACTGAGGTTTGAGACATTTTACTTGTATCTTAGGAGTCCTCTATTGGTTCATCATCTAAAATGACTCCAATTTCTTGAAAGTCTTTCTCAACTGTGATTTCTTCTTCAAAAAAAAAATAAAGTGATGGTTTTGCAGTGCGCTTCACAAACTTCACAATGCTTTCTTGCAAGGAAAAGTGTATTAGTCATTTTTAATGGAGTCATGAGGTTTCGTGTCTTCCAAAAATGTGTTAAAGACATGATTGAACCTCTGATTGAAATATTTCACCTTTTATTTTGGATCCATTTTTAGGCTACCTAACTCTTTCAAAAACATGGAAGGGGTCTTGTCATTAGAAAATTTCACAAGAAACATTTTCTTAAAGCCCCTCCAATTCTGGATGGAGTTTGGGGGAAGACTATTGTACCATACAACTACTCTACCAGCCAAGGTACATGGAAATATTTTTCATCCAATGTCATCATAGCTTACCTCAATTGTTTGCATATGTAGGTAGAAGCTTTCCAAATGGTCTTCTGCTTAACCATTCTGCGAGGGTCTTACTTTGTTAAAATACTTTTTGGGTGACTTGGAATTTTATGTAGCACACTTGGAAGTGCAAGTGGGACCTAAGACATCCAATCTAGATCTTGGTCTACCATTTCTTTATCTTTTTCCTCCTCCTCTTCTTTTTCATAATATGATAGCTCGTTTTCCTCTTCATCGTTGCCTAACCCGTGGAAGGTTACGCCTAAGATTAGCTATTTTTCTCCCTCACAACCATTGAAACCTAGAGCTTCTTCTGCATTCTACATAGAAATTGCTAAATTTTTTAGAGTGGCAAGAAACATGTCTTCAAAGGTGAAGAACACTACTACTATAGGGGTATTCTTGTTCTTATTTTGATAGTATGGAAGACTGGATACTCCCAAGATCAATCGAAATGCTTGAGTGAACTGACAAGTTATGGGACGGATACCCCAAATATGATTGTATGACATTTCACAAGTTCATGTGGGTTTTGTTTTAGAAAAGTAACCAACTTTAGGAGAATGAGTAGGAGAGGTGGAGTTTACACTATTTCCTTCATCAGAGGGTGTAACATTGTGTTTGGTGGGTTTATCAGCCATAAAAAACTCTCTGCCCTCCTTCTAGTGCAAGAAATGTTGACAGTGTTGGACCTGCCTCCATTCAAGGGATCTCCCTAATATTAAGTCCTAATTAGACCTCACACCATTTGGTGTAAGAGTCCCATCCGGAACAAAGGAATTTTTTCCAGTTCTTAAAGGTATGCCTTGGATCTTGTTGTCAGCAAGAGGGAGTGATGCAAATGTAATTTGTGACAGGGGGTGGAGAAGTGACGTCTTTGTTCAAGTCTACTCTGATTGCTTTCTAAAAGGGGGGGAGAGAAAGAAAACCAAGTCTCTAAGATAGAGGTAATAATACCACCCTGGATGAGACACACATGAACTGAAGGATTCCATATAACATCCAATGGAATATTCCAATAGATGCGACGATTATTACACAAAATAACTTTAAAAAGTTATGTCTAGTATCCTATGGAATAGTCCAAAAGGATGGGACAACAATTACGCACAAAAAAATACAAGAATGATTTGTCTAATATCCTATGAAATAATCCATGAGTACGGGACAATAGTTATAACCATTACAACACATTCTCAACAAGATAAGCACTAAAATAAGAGAAATAGTTCAACTATCATAGTACATGTGAAAATAAAAAATGAAATATAAACATCCACAGAATAGTATTACAAACATTCATAAGTCATGCATGAAGAACATGTTGGCCTTGAAAGGCTCCTATTATTAATTAAAATTTCTGAGACACATATATACAATGACAATCACTAGCTCCAATAGTGGAGCTTTAGAGCCACTCCTTGCTCCACAAAAGAACTAGATATTCTTTCTATTTATTTGCTGGTAGAGCCAAGGTGAAATGTCCATTACCCACACAATGAGGGAGTATATATAACCAAGGGTCACTCTTTGACTACCCTCATGACTGTTTTAATTCCCATGAACTTTCAACTTAGATGAATCTTTAGATTCATGTGTTTCCTTTGGACTTCCACTTTACAATAGATTTGATCACAATAGACACGATATACAATAGTGATGTGGCAAAATGACCACTTGTGACATGAAATGACATGGGTGACATGGAAATTTCAAGCCATAGCTACACCTAAGAGTAGAGTGTCTTCATGAAAGATATCTTCTTTATTCATCCACAGGCCTTGGTGATAGGGAGTCTTCAATGATCTCAAATCTTGGATAGTGGTTGCAAACTAATTTCCTTTCACTTTCTCATGATCATAGCTGCAAGAGTTTCTTTGATCATTATTTCCTTCTTATTCTCCTCCTTTATGATCTCGCCATGACTTGATAGAATGCGTGTTCCTGCAATTCACACATGATGGGACAGCATCAATCTGAAAAACCATCATTGGGGGAATTTTGAGGTCTCAAATGGGCCTCCTAAGGAGATTATAAAATAATAGTGGAAATAATAAAATAAGATTAGATTACATCATCAAATTTTAGAGGGAAAAAATAAAAAACTAATATTTCAACTCGTATTTTAAACTTATATACCTATGGTTTTACTCCAATTTGGAGTAGGAACAATCGTTGGACGCAAAATTTGATTCCTCATCCAAGGAGTACCCATGTTGCATACTTTAGATAGATCTTGCTACACGAAAAATGATAAATACATGAAAAACATGATTGCAATCATGTGTTTTCATGTATTTCTCATTTTTCATGTAGCAGGCTCCATCGAAAGTATGCAACATGGGTACTACTTGGATGAGGAATTATATTTTGCATCCAACGTGTACTCCTGCTTGAAATTTGTGTAAAACCTTAGGGAGATAAGTTGAAAATACAAGTTGAAAAAGTAGTTTTATTATTTTATTATTTTTTATTATTTTTATTATTTTACCCCAAGAATGGTGAATCATCCCCCATGGTTGAAATCATCATCTTTAATCCTATTGGTTCTTATAAATTTTATTTTGGTTGCACATTTTTCTTAGGAGGCCCATTTTAGAGCTCAAAAGTTCTCTAATGAGCCTAGGATAATCCATTCTGATCCATGAACTAAGCCTGGGAAAAGTGACAGGTTATGAAAGGAGGCTCAGTGACTGCGAATCTTCATAGTTCAAGTAGGCATGGGGAAATCTTGATCCTTGATATTGCGCAATGTACAGTTCAATATGTGTTGATTGGCATGAGTGCACATTTTCTAGAGTTAGTTGGCACAGGGAGCAGGGATGAAAGCTGGGAAAGATCACCGCATAGTTAAGGAGGTCAAGTTGTCATGTGTGATTGCATAGTGCACAATTCTAAGGGTAAGGGGGTGAACTTGTGTCTTAACATTGTGAAGTGCGTAGTTCAAGCCGGGTTGGAGGACTTAACTACACAATTCGAGAGGTCAAGGTCAGTTCTTGGTCACAAAAACTAGGCAATAGAGCAGTATTTGAGAGATATTATTGCGAACTACTCAGTGACAAGAATTAAGGTTAGAGATAGAGTACTAAGAATACGTAGTGTAGAGCTGAAGGAAGGCCTGAAGAAGATAATTTTCTTAGTCAGGATGTTTTCCAGAAAATGACCAAGTGTGGGACCAATGAGATTGATATGAACACTAAAGGACTTATGATCACACACTTATTATAGGTGATGACTCAAAAAATATATATCATCCTAGATATACAAACAAAACATTCTCCTTTGTGTGAAAACTTTACAACTAGTTATGACAAGTGCGACACCAAAGACACACTTTACAATGACCATGAGGACACTTGTGCGATGGTGCTAAGAACTTTGGAAATGACTACTATGGGTACTTACAAATATTAGAAAAACTAATTTACACAAATATGGCCTCTCTAAACCAATGGAACAAGTTCATACATTCTTTGTGGTAGCCAGCATGCCAAAAGACAACACTTTGCCTATCTTGCGAAAGGGGTCACAACACTTCAAGAAAAGCAATGAAATGAACTTAAAATTTTGTGACTCTCATAAACAAGACCAAGGAAGGCTTTGAAATTTTTTATAGGCTAAAATTCTAGATGGTGTTGTAGCAGATACAACACAAAGATAAGAAATGAAAAATTCAAATGCATAATTTGGTAAATATGTTGTCATTGATGACAACAAGGTGATGGAAACAAACTGCCTATTGATGTCAATATGTGGTGTTTGTCACAGTCCCTATACAATTTGAGAGACAAAATGTGGCATAAGTGTCAAACAAGGTCTTTGGAAGCAAACTTAAGGAGAAACATGGAAGAAAAATGGCATTGATATTTAGAGATTTTTTTGTAGTAGAAGATCATCTCACAAATAGGTCAAACCAAGATATATGGTGACCCAAAATCAAAGACAATAGAGTTAGAAGGAATTTCAATGAGCCTTTTGACAAATAGCCAAAGTTGACATAATTTCCAAACTCAGCGGAAATCCCTAGAGGAGCAACCAAAATGAGTTCTGGGATGACTTAAAGTGGAAGTGAAGCAATAGGAAGCATATTTATTGGCATAGGAGGAGCCCATCTTGCAGCCTAACGTGACATAGTTACGTTGGTGGAATTTTTATGGCATAAAACTATTAACAGTCGGATGAATGGAGCAATATGATACCATCATATGATGTAATCTTGGTGGAGGTATCCTAGAGGTATAGCCGCAACAAATCCTCAAGGCTTACAAATTGAAAGTCCCAGGTCACGGCATCGAAGAGCCGACCAATGAGAAGCTGAGTGGGAGGTCCTCACTTTGACAACTTAGCCCACTAAGGATGAGCCCGAAAAGGGAGATAGATGCCAAGACATGTGGCAAACGTTTGAAAACAATTTAGATGACAGTCTTGTTAGGCTTGGAGGCCATGAAAGGTGGTTTCTTATACTGTCATTCGTGTATATTAGTGACTAATATCCACCTTGATACCACTCCTCCTAATATCAAAAACCATAATGGAATGGTGCTGAATTTAATGATTTTTTGATAAAACTCTTTAACAAAGAAAATTGTAACAAAACCAAAAGTTTGGGGACACTTTATCTCTCTTCCGACAAGAGAGGTGGCAATGTTTAGTTGGTCACACATGACATCAACATAGGACAATCAGTGGTGGACATGTGGTAGTGATATTTAATATTTTCAGGCACCCAAAAGGCCCATTTTCTAGTGACATGTGTCACCACTTAGAAGGCACCACATGGATTGAGTGACTTCATCATGATGTCATCCTGCTAACAAAACCTCAAAGTATTTGAAGAAACACACAAATGGAAGCAATGAGATGATTGGGCATCAAGATGACATAGGCATGTCAGGAACAACTCAATCGAGAGAGCATTTCTATTGCCTCTTGTTATAACAGGTGGACCCCACAATGAAACTCAGCTCATAAGAAAGATCTCGAAGTAATTTTAAAGATTCACAAATAAATTACAATGAGGAGATCGAAAGGACACGTTGGCATTGAAGGTTAGCAAAGCAGCAACAAATGAGAATGATTTCAGGTGGTCCCCACAGGACACGTGGATCTAGAGACGTGATTGTGAAAGGTGTACAAAGAGGTACAAGATTAAAGCGTTGATATAGAGAAAGCTCCGGTGTAAGCGCTAGCCCTGAGTTATTTCACATAGAAATGAAAGGGTTCCAAGTATTAACAAATCAAATTTGGCTCGTGAAGGGCTCAAATAGGCTAAGTGCCTAAAAGGTCATCCCAATAGCCCTGGAGCCCAGGTCCTCAGGAAAAAAGAAGGTAAAGATGAAATGAAAAATGGGATTAGGCGCAAAAGGTGGAAGTATCAATTTTGGTAGTGGATTTAACTACTAAGCCAAAGTTAACTACATATAAAATTAGAAGAAGCACTGCTAAAACTTGTAAAAGTTCTAAATTGATAAAAGCAAAGAAATTGATCTCTTTAACTTGCATTAAAGGCTGATTAGGGTTAGATAACATGGTGAAAACAATAATATGACTAAAATAAATAGGAAACAGGAAAAAATAAGCAGTCCATGCAAATATCAGAAGGCAAGTTAGCCAAAGTTCAATCCAAAAATATCAGTCTAGAATTCATTAAAGGAAACATTCGAGTAGCAGAATTATAAGGATAGAGCAGAGTGTGTAGGTGATATTTTTTGGTGCACTATGATGCATAATGGTGGTATGCATTACAGGTGTATCAAAGACCAATATTGTTTTCTGAAAGGTGTTTTAGATAAGTAAATAAGTGAATAGGTTATTGGTGTGAATAGGTGATTGGTGTTGGTGCTACTGGTGCATGATTCGTTCAATAATCAGAAATTATTGAAGGTGATATTATTCGTGTTTATTATGAGTATAAGATATTGTTGAATAGGTTCAAATTAGTAATTAAATATTATTGAAGAGGCTTGCATAAGTAATGAGATATTGTTGAATATGTGTGCATCAGTAATCAGATATTGTTGAAGGCATTTTTATGGTTCCTTTGGTGAGTATATGCAGCCAAAAATATTTATTTTCTTACGACATAAGTGGCCTATTGATTATATTTTGAAAATGGATGAAATTTGGATCAATAGGAACAACAATTGGTAGCTTTGATGTCAGGGGTTGGAGCTCCTTCCAGTGGGTAATAGTAAATGTTTATGGGAAAAAGTCCCTTTCAATAAAGATTGTTAAATGAGCAGGGGAAAGAGTCCCTTTCCAGGAAGATTAATAAATGAGTAGGGATAGAAGCCCCTTTTAGTACTAGATGATAAACCTACAAGTAGTAGCTTGTGGGGCATTTATTTAGTCAAGTTGAAGCTTGTAATAAAAAGGAGATTGGTGTCTTGTGTATATGTTTCTCATGTGCTTATGATGTTATGGTTTACATGATTGAGTTTTGTTATTGATCCATGAAGAATTAATAATGTGAATGAAAAGTATAATTTTTGGAAATTGTATAATTTGGCCACACTATTGATTCACCTCCCCTCTCAGTAGTGTCCTGGTTTCCATTGTTTCTAAAATTTTGATCGTCGCCAAATTGGCTGTCTAATCAAAATGGTAGCTAAATTTGGTGGATTTGGGTTAAAATAAGTCGAGAAACAAATAAAGTTGGCAACACCACTAAGTTTACATAACGACCAAACTTAGCGGCGATTCTGTAAAATTAAAAATCTCTTAGCTGGCCCAACCAAACTAAGCCACATGGAACATAGTTGTTGGCCAAAAAGGCCCAACCAACCAACCAACAAATAAATGGATGGATCAAGATATTGGTGGTTGAGAAGTTTGAACAAGATTTAAAAAGAATAAATGGTTTGGTAGTGAATGGTCAATGTTAACCAATGGTTTAAATATATTGAAACATTTTCAGTTTGTATTAACCATTCAAAACAGGTAATTTAAAATGTTATGCCTTATTGCTCATGGGGGTTTTGAACCTACGATCCCCATGGAATTCAAGTTGTTAGCCATGAGATGATGGGAAAAAAAAAACCAGAACAACACAAAGAGACAAGAGAAATAAAGAAAGGTCGAAACTTGGAGTAGGGGAACCAGGCGAAGGAACCCTGTATGAACAATTGTTGAAGAGATAATATTCCCATGGGATTATTCCATCGAATATTCCTAAAACATTCCATAATTTCTTTTTTTTTGGAACCTTGAATATTATCTAAGCAGTCCAGAGTTGACAGTGGCATAATACAACTGAGTTTATACTCAATTTACTAAAATTTTCACCACGATTTCACAGGTGTAGTATATTTTTGGATATGAGTAGCCCATTTTCAAGTCACTTCCAGGGTTGGAGGTATAATGATTTATTTTTCCATGATGTACTCATTCTCATTTTTGCTTTTAGATGAATGAAGTGACCTCTCCAGTATTGAAGTTTCCTAGAGAAGTAATCCAAATTGGATTATCTTGGTTATCAAAATTTTTGGTTGCATTGTATTTATGGTTTCATTTATATTACTTCTTCTTCAAGTGTTTGAATTTATGGTTTTACATGCTATTTTATGCAATTCTGCTAACATCATAGAGGAAAATGTCTTAATCATGTTGGTATCAAAGCGGTATTTTTACTGATGTGAATTGTGAGTGTGAATAATAACTAGGTCCAAACTCCAAGAGGGTGAAGGAAACCACAATTATTTTGACCCAGAGGTTGGACATGCAACACAAAAATGAAAATAGAGAATGACGATGCTCGCACCAAGAATGACAAAATTTTACACAAAAAATTGTACAAGATGAAAAAAATGGTAGAAAAATTGCTTGAAGATTATGAGAAGAGAGTAGCAAAGAAGGAAAAGAAGAAGAAATAGAAACCAAAGGAAAATGCTTTGATAAATAAAGGAAATGAAGGATAATGTATTGAACGTCCATCTCCATCTTCAAGTGAATGTTGTTCTTCTTCATCCCATCCTCATCATTCAAATATAACATCAAAGAATGTATGGCTCTGAGAAGGTGTGGAGATTAACCACAACATTCAAGCAAAGAACATTGAAATGAGAATAAAACTACAAGAATTAAAAAAGGAGAAGAAAATATTGTAACTTCAGTTACAAGCCACAAAGGAGACCTTGGTAGAGGTATTTTATATTAATTAAAGAGACTCCAAATCCATAGAAGCAAGAGAGTATTCAAGCAGTGAGTCTGGATCAATGCAGGCTGAGAGTGAATCACACCATTCAAACAATTTTCATTGCAGATCATCTCTAAAGGAGATGAGAATTTCATAGGAAGAGATATGTCAAGTCCGCTTCACCATAACTACATCAAAGAAAACTATTCCACGTATTATTGTTCAAACATTCCATTTGATTATAAGAAAATTGGCAAGCAAAGTTTATGGCATAGAATACCATCTACATTTTGTGGTTTGAATAACCATACTGTAGCTAAGTCTTGGAAAACAATGACCTTGTACAGGAAGGTTATGGAAACCAGGAAGAATCCAAGACATAAAGACTCTTCTCCACATCAGGAGAAAAAGAAGGTCGAGAAAATATGGAGGAGGAAAATCCATTTCAACTATTGAAATAACTGTGGACATAAGAAATCGACATGTTGGAAGCTCCATCCAGATCTACTTCAAAAAAAGGACTAGAAGCATATGAAAGCCCCTATGAAGGAAATAGCCAATGAAGTTGTTCAATAAGGAATCCAACTATAAGAAGAAATCCCATTAGCTTGGTTAGGTACTAGATGGGTGGAATTTTTAATTATTTGAGCATGACCACCATTGTAAATCCCATATTGCTTCTTAAAGACCCCATAGATGGGAACAAAAATTATGAAAGCGATGAAGTGCATAACATCACTTGAGTATGAAAAATAGTGATATTTTTTCCTTTAGTTGGATATAAAGGGATATGTGTTATGTTGTAAAACTTGACCATGAGTGTTTTATAAACTCTTGACAGGTAAGATATTGTTTCTAATCTTGCAAGTTGTACATGCACTCGAAGCTACAAATTTTCACATCGATACAAGTGTTAGATCATTCATCATTCCTAGTTTCAAATTACAAAGGTGAAGGAAAAGAAAGTGTAGCATGTCACAGACATGTATGTATATCAAAGTACATTATTTCAGTACCTATTTATAATTTTGGAGGACCAAAAGCCTTTCAGTGGGGAGGATTGATCTAGGTGGATCCCTTAAAGGCCCAAAAATAAAAGTATTCAAAACTCATATGAGCTAATACCATGTCAAAGTGATTGTGACAAGGAATTCAATGGCTCAAATTACGTCTCAATATTAGTCCTTATGTGAAAGTTATGCGTAGTAAAAGTTCTAGTCAAACTTTGGAAAAAAGGACACATTTAGTTGGTGCCAAATAAATTTTGAGAGCCAAATAAATTTGTGGTCTAACCAAAGAAATTTCTAAAGTTTGTGGACTTTGGCTGAAATTAGCAAAGCACCAGATAAAGTTTGGGACACTTCTAAGTTGGCATAACCGCCAAACCTAATGGAAGTTTTGCCAAATTTGGTGGTGGTTAGATGCCAAAATAACATGGGGTCACATGGCCCAACCAAATGGTACCACATGGTACCCGGTTGGAAGAAGAAAATGTCTATCCATCCAATGAATTAGTGGATGGATATATGTATCAATGGTTGTGAACTTTAAAAACATTATAAAATAATAAATAGTTTGGTGATGAATGGTTAATGTTAACAGATGGTTTAAATATATTCAAACTATTGTGGTTTATTTTAAAAATTCAAAACGAATAATATAAAATGTTATGTATTATGGTCCACAATGGTTTTAACCTCACGACCCCTGCTGGGGTCAATGCCTTAACTGTAAGGATCTTGTTGAGATACCAGCTTGATGGACCTTGGTATTATCATCGGTGCCTAATTATTTAATTTGTTCCTGTTTCATTCAAACAGGAGGCCACAAGCTGACAGGCGTGACACATATCAAAATAATGAACGAAGAGTGGTGGAATCGAGATAGATGAGAACATGGAGTAGAGGAACCAGAAGGGGGAATGTTATGGGCACAATTTTTGAGGCAAAAATATTCCATATAGAATCTGTTGTGGAATCTTGAAGATTATCAGGTGTTACAGAGTTCAAAGTGATGGAATATCGTTGATTTTATACTCATTTTACTCAGAATATTTCCATAATTTCACTGATGCAATCTATTTTTGGATCTAACCAACCCTTTTTTAGGCCACTCCTAGGATTGGAGGTATAATGATGTACTTTTCCATGTAGTCATTTTCATTTTTTCTAATATGAATGAATGGCCTCTCTACAATTGAAGCAGGGCTTGTAGACATAGTCCAGATTGGATGAAATTTGTTTTCAAAAATTTCGGTGCATTTTCTTTATGGTTTCCTTGATATTTCTTCTTCTTTAAGTGTTCTAATTTATAGTTTTACATGCGCTTTCATGCAATTATAAAAACATGTTATGAAACCAGCTCCAAAAATAGAAGAGAAGAGAGATCAACGCCTTAGAAATTAGCCACTTCGAGGAGGCAACCTCCAACACAGTACATAAATGAACAATTCTTGGATGATACAAATGAAAAAACATCCTTTATATATATAGGAGTCCATGGGGCCACCTTGTAATCCTAGCCGACCTAACAATAATAATTTAAGGGCACAATAATAACAATATGGGGGTTACAAGGGTACAACAATAACAATAAGGGGGTTACACTAACAACAATAAGGGACTATACTAGTAATATAAGCACCTAACTTGCTCCTCTCCTTGAAAAAGGTGTTGTCCTCAACACTTGAGTAGCTCTGGGTGCTTTTATATAAAATTCTCATCCTCCCATGTAGAATATTCCATGGGTAAGTTCTTCCATTTGATGAGATACTCTGAAATTGATCGATTTCATAGTTGTCGAGTTCTTGTTTCTGTGATTGCTTTAGGTTCCAATATGGTTTTTCCTTCCTCATCAAGTTCTGGAAATATTGTTTGAACTGGAAGTTTTTCCCCTATAACCCTTTTTAAGCATGAAACATTGAAAAATGGACACACTCGGGAAGAAGCAGGAAGCTCCAATTTGTATGCCATAGTACCAATATTTTTCAAAACCTTGTAAGGACCATAATACTTCTGTGATAATTTATTATCCTTCTTAGCTTGCTTGAGGGACATTTTTTTGTATGGTTGTAGCTGTAAAAATACCCCGTCTCCCACATCAAAACTTCTCTCACTGCGATGTTGATCTTCCTATTGTTTCATTCGATTTTCTACCAAATTTAGGTTAACCTTTAAGAGTTGGAGAACTTCTTATTGATGCTCGATGTGATCCTCCACTGCTTGAACCCTAGAATTTTCCCTTAAATAAGATGTGATGGATGCTGGCTGATATCCATAAAGTTCCATAAATGGGATCATTTTTGCTGCAGTATGGAAGGAAGTGTTATACCACCATTCATCCAGAGGTAACCACATGACCCATTGTGCTTGCTTATCAGATAAAAAACAACGAAGATATCCTTCCAAAAATTTATTCACTATCTCTGTTTGACCATCGGATTGAGGATGATAATATGAACTATGAGCTAGTTGAGTACCCAAACAAGAAAATAATTTCGTGCAAAAATTTCGTGGAAAAATGGGATCTCTATCACTTACAATAATATTCGGGTTGCCATGTAGCTTTTGAATTATTTCCATAAATGTAGTAGCAACTGTACTCGCTTTAAATGGATGAGATAATGAACAAAAGTGTGCATATTTGGTAATTCTATCAACTACCACCATGATGACACTCCTTCCTACGGACTTAGGTAAACCTGTAATAAAATCCATTGAAATCTCCTCCCAACGTTGACTTGGAATGGATAAAGGTTTTAGAAGACCTAGAGTCTTAATTGTCTCCACTTTATTTTGATGGAAAATTAGACATTCCGCCACAAAATTTTGAATATCAGATTTAAGGCCATCTCAAAAGAATTCTTTCTTCACCCTATGGTAATTTTTTAAAAATCCCGAGTGTCCTCCTAAAGGAGAAGTGTGCAATTCCAGAAGAATATTTTGTTTTAGTTGGGAATTCTTGCAAATATATAATAGATATTTTTACCATAATCAATTCTTGCAAATATATAATTCTTACTAGGATCTTGTTGCAAGTTTTGAATGAGAGTCCACAATTCTTCGTCCTCCTTCCATTCATCCCTTTTTTCGTTTATCCAATCTAGTTGGATAATTGAAATGGCACAAAGCAATGCTTCCACCTCTTCATCCTTTCTTGAGAGTCCATCTGTAACAACATTTAGCTTCCATTTTTTGTAGATGATTTCAAAGTCATAACCCAACATCTTTGTGACAGATTTTTGCTGCTCTTCTTAAGATAGTCTTTGTTCCAAAAGGTATTTAAGACTATCATGATCAATTTTTACCTTGAAGTGTCTTCCCATTAGGTAAGGTCTCCATTTCTTTAGTGCATGTAGTATTGCCAACATTTCCTTCTCATCAATAGCCTTTTTAAAATAATTTCCTTTGATTGAACGAATTTCAAAAGCAATGGGTCTTCCTTCCTGCATTAAAACATCACCAATTCCATTTCATGAGGCGTCACATTCCACAATAATGGTTTTTGTGAAGTCTGGTGTAGCTAACACTTGTGCTAGGCACATTGCCTCTTTAAGATGTTCAAAGGCCTTAGTTGCTTCAGGAGTCCATGAAAATGCATCTTTCTTCAGTAATGTTGTTAGAGGTGCTTCTATTCTCCCATAATTCTTAAGAAAATTGCAATAATAACCTGGTAACCTGAGAAATATGCACAACTACTTTATGGTTGTGGGGACTTTCCATTCCTTAATGGCTTTAATTTTGTTACTGTCCACCTTAACACCATCGTGAGATATAATATGACCTAGATATTCCACCTCTTGTACTCCAAAGAAACATTTGGATGTTTTTGCATATAATTGTTTCTCCTCCAATAGTTTGAGCACCCTGTCAACATGTAGAACATGATCCTTCCAAGATCTGTTGTAGATTAGTATATAATCAAAAAATACTAGCGCAAATTTTCTAAGGAAGGGTTTGAAAATGGAATTCATCAACCCTTGAAATGTAGAAGGTGCATTGGTAAGGTCAAAATGCATGACCAAAAATTCATAATGACCCTCATGAGTTCTAAATGATTTTTTAGGAATATCTTCAGTCTTCATTCTAATTTGATCATATCCTGAATGAAGATCCAACTTGGTAAAATAAATTGCTCCATGTAATTCATCCAATAATTCATAAATCACAGGAATGGGAAATTTATCTTTAATAGTGAGCTTATTGAGATCCCTATAATCTGGACACATGCGCCATGATCCAACTTTCCTGTGCACCAATACTACTGGAGCAGTGAAATAACTTTGACTAGGTTGAATTATACCAGCCTCTAACATTTCTGCAATCATACGTTCAGTTTCACTCTTTTGGACATAAGGATATCTGTAAGGCTTGATGTTTGGAGAAACACTTCCTGGAATCAAATTAATAGCATGATCATGATCACGAATAGGTGGGATTCCTTTGAGAGTATCAAACACCTTGGAATGATTATCCAAGACATTTTGGAGATATGGAGAAATAGATGATTTTGATGTTGGAACTTCTAGTGAGCATAATTGTGCAATTACACCCTATTTTTCTTTCTTCAGAAGCTTTGTCATGACATTAGAGCTTATTATCTTTCCTGGCTTCCATGCAATACCTCATAATTCGATTTCCTTTCCTTCTGAAAAAAAATTCAAGAAAAGGTCTTGAAAATTAAAAGCTACCATCCCCAAAGATTGTAACCATTGTAATCCTAGTACAACATCAGCACCTCCCATTGGAATGGAAAGCATTGGACTATTCAATACATATTCCCCCATGGCTAGCTTGATATTATGGAAATTTCTAGAGAAATTTATAGTTCCTCCATTTGAAAACATCACTTGACATTCTGGTGCTAGGGATAGGAAACAATTCAATTCCTTGTCTACCTTACAATGAATAAAATTATGGGTACTACCCGAATCAATCAACACTATTACTTTTTTCTTCTTGATATGTCCTTCTATCTTGAGAGTTTGAGGAGTGGTAATTCTTGCCAATGCATTACATGATATGGTTTGACTCATTTTTTTTTTTTAGGGTTTCTTCCTGGTGTATATCCTCTACTTTTGAAGTTTCTTCTTCATTTTCTTCCTCCTCTTCACAATCTACATAAAATAGTTTCTTCTCAATGCACTTATGACCTTTAGTTTATTTGCTATCAAAACTGTAGCAAAGCCCTTTTTCTCTTTTTTCTTCCAATTTTTGTGTTGTCAACCTTGTAGGTTGTGGAAGTCTAGGAGTAGCAACACTTCCATCTTTATAGATGTGAGTGGTAGGCTTCCTTGTCGCCATAATTTTACATTCAATTTTTCTTGCCAAACTTAATGCCTTCTCCAATGAATCAGGTTCCTAAACGCGAACTTCATGTTGGATGTTATCCTTTTAAGTCCCTATGAAGACATCAATCCTATATTCCTCTTGAATATCAATTACCCTTATATTCAATTTTTGGAAGTACTCAATGTGCTCTGCCACTGAACCCTTTTGTTTTGGATTTATCAATTGGCTAAAGAAGGCGTTGCTCTTTGTATCCTCATAATGTGCTATCATTTCCTCCATAAAAATTGACCAAGTGGAAATTTATTTACGGGAGAAAATCCATTGATACCATACAAATGTATTTTGTTCTAAATTTAAAGTTGCAATGCGTACATTTTATGTGTTTTGCATATTATTGAGATCAAAATATTGCTCCATCTGTAGTATCCATGTTATGGGGTCCTTGCCATCAAACTTCCTCATATCCATCTTTGGAATATGGTGGTTCTTCCATCCAACATTAGAGTTTATGAAATCACGATTAACATTTATCTTGCTCTCATCATGAGTTTCCTCTACAATCTTTTCGCGATTAGGAAATATTTCTTGTATCAACTTTGCTAAACCTTAGATGTCTACTTTTAGATCATTCTTCATGTTTTCCATGTTGTCTTTCATTTTTTCACCGATCTTAGCTTCCATGTCATCCATCTTAGCTTCCATGCCCACTTCCATGCCATCCATCTTAGCTTCCAAACCATTCATCTTAGCTTCCATGCCTTTCTTCAAACCCTCCATCTTAGTTTCCACGCCTTTCTTCAAAACTTCCATTTCATTTTTTATTTCTCTTTGCGAAAGAGAAATTTGGTGCACTTGCTCTTGCAATTTTGATATCTGATGTTGTGTTTCTTCTTCTTCATGAGTCATAGTAGAGCCTTCTGAACGCTTAATGGGTGTTGAATTCCTCTTAGGGGGGATTTTAGAATCCAATACTGATATCTATTCTTCAATATGCCCTTGGAATAAATTCAAACTATTTTATTTTTTTAAAACGAGACTTATGTAATTCGAAAAAAAATACACACCTTTTTCTTGCTTTTGAGGAGCTCGATATTGAAACTGAATTATCTCTATTATTTTGAATCCTCAATATTCGAAATTTAGCCCTAAACTAGCCCTCTGAATCTTATTTTGAATGCCATAGGTTTGACCTAATTTGGATTCTTCAAGGAAAATTTATGCCCAATATCCCATGATGACCTAATTATGGAATGGTTCAGTAGAGCGAAATTTTATGACTTTCCACATGTCACTGTTTCCTCCTTTGGGTTTGAAATTGATATACCGAAAACCAAAGTCCGTGTACTTTTGGCCACTTTTTACAGAATCCCAATCCGACACTTAGAGAGAGGGTTATGACGTTTTTCCTGTGGTCGCCTCTTTGAGATGAAATTCAGGAGCCTAAAAAAATCCTAACTTCCACAGATCATATATCCAAAAATATCGCGAACCAATATCTGAAATATTTATAGGAGGTTCCTCAGGATTTTGTCTTCTTGCACTAAAAATTTCAAATTCTGAAACCTCGTAGAAAAAAAATTATAGTGAAAATTCCGCGATGACTTGTTTAAGTTAATTTCAGGAGACTGCAAAAGGGCCTAACTTACAAAGATCATATCTCCGACAATATTGCGAACCAAGCTTTGAAATTTTGTGATGATGTTCCTCAGGATTTCAAATTTTCACTCTAAAAATATGGGATTCTGAACCTTCATAGAAAAAATTTATAGCAAAAATTCCACGATGACCTATTTGGAGCGGAGAAACCCTAGAATGTAAAGCTCTGATACCAAATGTTATGAAACCAACTCCAAAAATAGAAGAGAAGCGAGATCAATGGCTTAGCAATCAACCACTTCGAGGGGGAAACCTCCAATACATTAAATAAATGAAAAATTCTTGGATGATACAAATGAAAAAACATCCTTTCTATATATAGGAGTCCATGGGGCCACAATGTAATCCTAGTGGGGCCACAATGTAATCATATCCGACCTAACAAAAATAATTTAAGGGCACAATAATAACAATGTGGGGATTACAAGGGTACAACAATAACAATAAGGGGGTTACACTAACAACAATAAGGGACTATAATAGTAATACAAGGAACTAAAAAAACATCAATGAATAAAACATATCGTATAAATTGAACCAATTGATAAATTTTAAGGAGTCATTGTAAAATTGAAGTGAGTGAAAATGGTTTTACAAATACCAACATATAAGGAGTTTGAGGGAGAGAAGGTACAAAAAATTGTTGGATACTCTGCCCATAACAATCTTATATTTCATGATATTTTTTTCATTTATATAGAGGAGAAAGCCACTCTCACATATATTGTCTTTGTTGGAGGCTCCATCAAAGTAAGACTAAGGAATCTGTGTATTTAAAAATCATTCATATATGATGTGAGGAACATGATGATGCTCTTTTGATGGTAGGAGAGAATAAATTTCACCAAATTTAGGGGATACCATATTAGGATGTCATGTCGTGTCATTAAATATATCTTTGTTCCTAGCCAACCATATCCCCAATAGATGAGGGGAGAGATATTCATTAGGGGTTCATTATTTGATATATCCAACCAAGACTTACATGCCTCTTTGAAACAATCACCTCTCTCATCCAGATGGTAGTCCCTAAGTTGTTTTGTTTTAGACCATATGATTTAGGTGAAGTAACAATGTAAGAAAAAATGTGAGATAGATTCCCTGCATCCTTATAAGGTATGAACTAGTTTGGAGCTTCCTTGTCACATTTTTGTAAGCTATCCCATGTAGGAATTTTATTTTTAATAATACACCACAAAAATAGTATCAATTTTGCTGGACAACTGAGCTTCCAAATATGCTACAACCATTCAGAGTTTTCCCTTTCTCTTCTAAAAATATAGTGGATATACCCAGTTTTTGGAGATTAATTCCCTATTGGTGAATGTACCCATTTGTGGGAGTCTTCATTTTATCTAATTATGGCATGAGATACTTCAATACAATTTACATAATTTGACCATAGAGCAGCGAAACGATCATGTAAATCCAATTATGTAGAAAACTTCCAACATTGAATCCAAAAGGTAAACCAACCATCATTAACGATCTAGTTGAGAAAGGTCATGTCATGATTAATTAAGTGTGTCACAAGCTCATTGGGAATCTCCAAATTTTCAGAGCAGCTAGTCCAAGGATCTAATCCAATTCAAAGTAATTCCTCATTTCCCACATGCAATATGAGGCCACTGTGAACCATCGTAAAGGATGATATTACCAATTTATATATGAAAAATAAATTGGCCATTAATTTACCAGGAAATAAGATCCATTGATCAATAGAGAGAGGAAATATGTATTTATGGTATATAATTTTTGTCCATAAGCTGTGAGTAGAATGTAATCTCCACCCAACCTTCATAGCCAAAGCCTTTGCAAAAATGGGGAGATATTTCAAGCCCTAACCACCCCATTATTTTGGAAGGGATATCATGTCCCAATGTATCCATGGAATCATGACTTAATCCTTGGAGTTGGCTCACAAAAAGCACCCAAAAATCTTTCTAATAGATTCAATAATTCCTCGAGGGAACCATGTTAGGGCCATCTAGTATACAGGGATAGATTCAAGCACATATTTGATAAAAATGAATATTCCCACCGATGAAAACCATTTGAAACTCCATTGTTTTAATATTTTTTCCACTTTAGCTAGTAACAATAATCAATCGACATTCTTGCATACATTCGGATTTAAATAAAAGACAAGGTATTTCAAACTTTCTTGGAATGTCTTGGTGGTGAATGGAAAATATTTCTCAGCTTTTCACACCTCCCCATGAGTCAGTACAACATATGAAAAAGTATATTTCTTAACATTTATGACCATCCTAGTTTCTTTTTGAAATAATGCAAGAGAATCCATGATAGATTTCAAATTCTATGTTAAACCATAGCAAAAAAATGCAATATGTCATCAATAAAAAGGATATGTGTAATGAAAATATTGTCTTCCACCTCAATGCCCTTCAGGGTATCCCCTCCTCTTAGTTGTCATTAATAGCATGCTCAGACCCTCTATTACTGAAAGAAATATGAGTGGGGGCAATGCGAATCCTTGTCAGAGGCCTCTCGGGGCATGAAAAAAATGTGAGGTTGATTTATTTATTCAAATAATGAATGATACACATGTGAGACAACTCATGACCCAACTGATGAAAGGCACATCAAATACAAGGTGGGTCACAATGAGTCAAATGAATACCTAGTTGACCATGTTTTAATCTTTGAATAGGTAAATTTTTTCAACATTTCCTTTCAATTTCCTAATTTTGACATTGTGAATCCCTTCTTGTGCCACTACTATAGCTTTGTGTATATGATGCCCCTCTAAAAACCCAAATAGTTCTATGGATACATTCCTAGACCATATGAGATTGAGTCTATTGAAAATAATTTTTGCGATTATTTTCTAGACAAAGCTGCATAAGGAGATTGACCTATAATCATAAAAATAATAAGGGTCATTAGTCTTTGGGCTAAGGGCAATGAATGTAGAATTGAAAGGGTCATAGATTCTTCCATATAGGCAGGAATATTTGGCCACTCTCTATAAATCCTCTCTCGCTAATTCAAAGTATCAAAGATAAAATTCCTTTATCCATTCATCCCAGCCTAGACTTTTATCCATTTTCATTTCTTTAAGCACATCCCCCAACTCTCTTTGTGAGACAGAATCAATTAATGTTTGATTGTACTCATCATCCACAAAACTTGGAAATAATTGAGTCAATTGAACAACTTCAACAATGTTGGCTTCCTCCAGCTCCTTGAAGAGGTTTTTGATGTGATTTTCTCCCCTGGACGCTAGTTATTTGAAAGTTACCACTTGAACTCCACATGGCATGGGAATCTCCCAGGTAGTGTTAAAACATTTGCACCCTTTTGCATAATTTTGAAAGAAATTTGTATTATTTTCACCACTTTTTGACCAAATTTATTTGCTCTTCAACCTCCATTTTTATATTCTTTTTCATATAGGAGCCTCTTCTTCTGCGCTTCAAGGTGAATAATTCTCTATTTTTCTTCCATAAAATAGTATCCTCCACCCTTTGGATATTATAGTCTATCTGATTATTGTTCCACTCATCTTAGTTCCATATCATATCTAGCCTTTTTGTTGTTGTTCCCATTGAATGATATCTTGTTTCACCTTTTTGAAGTTTTCACCAAATTGCTGGGTCGACAGAGATCCAAATTTTTACTAAAAGGGAACCAGGTATCTTTTACCAATTGTGTGAAACCCTCATAATTTATATTGAGGATAAAGCCACCACCACATATACCATCTTTGTTGGAGGTTCCATCAAAGTAATACCAAGAAATTTGTGTATTGATAAATTCTTCAGAGATGATGCAAGGAGCATTATGTCATTCTTTTGATGGTAGGAGAGCATAAATTACGTCAATTTGAGTAGACATGACATTGGGAGTTGATGACGTGTCTTTAAATATAAATTTGTTCCTAACCATCCACAATCCCTAGTAGATAAGGGGTGGGATATTCTCAAGGGATTCATTATTTGATGTATTCGAATATCCTTGCAAGTCTTCAGGAGAGAATCACCCTTCTAGTCCATATGATAGCCCAAGAATTTTTTCATTTTAGACAATATGCTCAAGGTGAAGGAACAATGTAAGAACATATTTGTGATAGATTCCCTTTCATCCTTACATAGTATGCACTGGTTCAGACCTTCCTTGTGATGTTTTTGTAAGTTTTCCCATGCAAGAATTTTGTTATTAAAATTACATCACATAAAATAGTCTCAATTTCATTGGGCAACTAAGATTCCAAATATGCTTCCACCACCATATATATATATATATATATATATATATATATATATATATATTAATTATTTTATCTAAAAAAAAATTGTTTATAACTTTATTAATAAAAATTAAATTATAATATAAAAAATTTAATTTAAAAAATATTTACATTTAATCTATATTGAACTATACAATACCTCATAAATAAAAAAATTAATGTATTAATTTTGAAAATTAAATATTATAATTTTAATAATATTATATTTGATATTTTATTATTATTATTATTTATTTTATCTAAAATTTAAAATCATATTTATACATATCATATTTGTTTATCATATTTATTATTTCTTTCAAATTTTATATATATTATACATAAGGATATTTATATGAGTTAACTAACTATAATTAGAGTGACTGAGAAAAATTTCATTATTCTATACACTTCCTTTTATATATATATATATATATATATATATATATATAATTAATTTAACTTTTCGGATTAAAAAAAAAAAAAACACAAAAAAAAATATATAAACTATTATATAGTTAAACCGCAATATATTTGTTTTTATGGAATAATATCGTTATTCTGCATACTCCTTTTCAATCCTATTCAATCATATTAAATGTTGAGGATTTTAAAAATATTTAAAGTATAAGAAATGTTTACATTATTATTATCTTTTAATTAAATAATATTAAAAAATATTACATTGCACCTTTTATTTTCCATAAATGAATAGATAATATTTCGAAAATGTGAAAATAATCTCACATATTATATAATTCAATAACAATTTATTTATATTTGTCAAGAAACTTAGTTCGAGTATGGTACATGTCTAGTGTCTCCAACTGTGCCAATTTAATTATGAGAAAATATGTTTAATTAGTCCTAATGACATTTGTGAAATGATTTTTTTATTTGAAATAATAATAAAAAGTACTTATTATATTTATTAATATATGTAATCTCTATTTTATTATATAATTATATTACTATTGCCATATAATTTTTGGTTAATTAAAACATAAATATAAATAATTCACCAAATTGTGGTTGGAAAAAGGCAATTGTTTTTTTATTATTTTTCTGATTTATCACTGGAAAATATGGAAGAGTAGGAACTTAATTTTTTTTAAAGGAAAGATCACTTAGCCAACTTGGATTGTGACACATATCATTCAAACTTGGGATGGTATTAAAACACAAAAAAAACTACCTAGACACTTATTGATCAGAATGAGGTCACATGATATAAGTTATCCAGCGGGGTTCTTCGATGGGGCGGAACAAAAAGGTAGATGTGGCTGTGGTGCCTAGCTAATGATTTCCCCTTTATGCCATTATAAACTACACTGGTATGGCGGGATGGGCACAAATACTAGGGCTGAGACATTGCAAATTTGGGGACTACTTTGGTTTGTAAAAAAACTATACATTGACACCATTAAAATATTTGGTGATTCAAAAGTGTTAATTGATAATATCAATAAAAAATACCAAATGGCTCCCATTCAATTATATTGATGGATTGAACGGATATAAGTATTGGCCAGTTCCTTCTCCTACATGTCTTTCACTCACATTTATCGTGAGAATAACTTGAAACTTGACTTCCCACAATTTATCCAAAATGGGTTTGAATGGATCCTTTGGGGAAATGCATTACGAACTTTTTGAAGCAGAGCGGGTAGGGGCTAGTGGCACGGTCAAATTATTCTGACTATAAATTTGGTATATATGACACTTTTGGCGATCAAAAAGTTTATAGAAACTTGGGTGGAAGCATATATAATAATAAGACTTGGTCGGTACTAGCTATAGACCCGATGTACTAGGGGTATTCTAAATTGGCCACTTCCAATCACCTTTTTGGGAGCTGACAAACGTACACAACAACTATTGATCTGAACTAGTCGTAGAAGAGTGAAGACAAACTGTCTTGAAAAATTATATTCGGTTAGATCTAAGACTTTTGTGATCCATAATGTAGATAGATAGAAAATCTTTCGGATTAATCACATCATTAGGATTTGGTCGACGTTTTGAACCATCTAATGTGGTTCATCCTCAGGACAAGGAGAAGAAGGAAAACGATCTCCTTACTATTTATTCATTGAGATTATTTTCCTTCTTCGCCTTGTGCTGAGGATGAACCACATTAGATGGTTCGAAACGTCGACCAAATCCTAATGATGTGATTAATCTGAAAGATTTTCTATCTATCTAGATTATATTCAGATACTGCTTTTTGAGGCGAACTTAATTTTTGACATTAATAATGTAGATGTTATGGGCTAAACAAAAAATTTTGTATGATTTAGATGAATGTAATACTCTGAAACTTTTTGGAACCTATTTGAACATTGTGCTGGTACATGAATATATACCAGGCATTTTTCATACTGAAAAATGTTAAGTATTTCTATTAGATATTGAGAGTGTGATTTCATTTCAAGAAATTAATTTTAATAATAGTTGTTTAATTTGTAAGGTACCTAATTATATTTAAGTATTTTTTTCGATATTATAGAAAAAAAATTTAGGGGTTAAATTTCCTAAATAGGTTAATTTTCCATTATGTTTCTCAAAAAAAAATATTCACCATTTTTTAGTTATTTCAAAAATGATTTACTATACTTTAAAAGTCACGAAAATTTTATGCACAATTATAAAATCATTGGGAGTTTGAATATCATACAAAGATATTGTCAAACATTTACAATTTTTGTATTAGGGACTATTAAGATTTATCAAGATTTCTACATTTTTTTTGTAAATTAATTTTGCATTACCTAAAAATTTCAAAACACGTCATTCTAAGCATCATAGTTAATGTTTTTATTCATCTCATTCTGCCCCAGGAGAAACTATATCTTAAAAATTTCAAAACACGTCATTCTAAATATCATAGTTAATATTGCGGTTCATCTCAATTTACCTCAAGAGAAACTAGATCTTTTGACTGGTAATTTAAGGGCAAGTATTTCAGAATAAAGAATATGCTACTAAAAACTACTAGAACTATGAGAAAATGAGCTACATAAAGAAGCAAAATAATATAATAAAGACATGTCATGTGATCAAGAGTCAAAAGAAATCACTAGAGGAGGGTCCTAAGAATGTGTATCAGTAGGAGTAGATGGCTTTATCTCACATTCAATATGACTTTCCAAGTGAGCCACATGACCATCCAAGTTAAGCTAACATGATTTGTTATATCGTTGCAGACATTTAATCTTGTTAAACGAAGATATGATCTCATTTATGGTCTTTGTGCTTCTCTTTAAATACCCTTCCCAAAAGAGTTTTCATTTCAAATGGAGTTTTGGAGTTTAGGTACTGGCTCCATTTTCTCCTGGTATGACCAGAGTCAGGAACCCAATTGGCTACTTCCTCTAGGATTTCAAAGTAAAAATATTCTTGAAAATCATTAGTGCTAAGGGTTTAAAGCTAGGAAATGTCCTCACGAATGTCAGGAGGTGTAGCAAAGTGAAATAAAACTGTAGCCTCCAGGGCCTGGGCCTAGGCATGTTGAAAGCTTTGTGGTAATCTACAACCAACATTCCAAAAACTATGAATACATTCACTACAACAAAATAGGAAATTTGTGTAGGATTTAGCACCATATTTTAGTGTATTTTTTTTACAATTATTATGATCAACCTAGAGCTAAATCTAGCTCTATTTTACATTTTTTAAAGAGTCCTTTTTTGCTCCTAATTTTGCATCCTTTTTCATGCTAGATTTTTTATCCCTTTTTACACCATATTATGCATCATTTTTTGTGTCACATTTGGTACCTAGATTTTCATCTGATTTTATGACAATTTTTTCTCATAGTTTCACGCCATTTTTTGCATCTATTTTTCATTTTTATCTTCCTATTTTGTGCCATTACTTTCATCCATTTTGAGCCATCATTTATATAAATTTTACATCATTCTTTGCGTCAAATTTAGTGCCTTTTTTGCATCCATTTTGTGTCATTTTTTTGCATATAGTATTACTCTAGGTTTTTCATCTAGACTCACACTAGTTATGCTTCTAATTTTGTACCTATTTTTGCATCTACTTTTGCACCAGCTTTGGCGCCTATCTCTGCACCATACACTAAATTTGATTCAGCACCAAATTTTGCATCCATTTTTTTGCCCATTTTTGCATCCTTTTTGGACCATTTTTTACATCCACTTTTATGTTTGATCTATCTAATTTTTTGCATCCTATGTTGCACCATGTTTTGCATAATTCTCTATATCCATTTTTACATCCTTTTGAGCATACTGTAACAACTCACCTTACCCAATTTGTTTTTTCAATTTATAGTATTTATTCTACTTTGTCATCATTTGAATTTATTACATTTTGTCATATTGTGATGTTTCCACACATGTATAATTTCTTCCATTATAATTTTGCTAATGACATCATTAGTTGTGAATAGAATTAACCTCTATTTTCAATGATAATTAGACCAACATTCAATGATTCCACTAGTTCTAATTCAATCTTCACTGTCATTGTCACATTTCAGTATTGTTCACACTTTTATCATCATGTTAGTTTATTTTACCTATCATTTATGTCTTCGTAATATCTTACATTTTCTAGCATTCTTATGGACATATTCACCTTAAATTTTATATTATAATATCTAATTATATTCTAATATTCTAGTTATCCTCAAAGATCACCCTTTTAATTCTTTTTCCTCCTTTTACTCATACTTTCCAATTACACCACCTTTTTAATTTAATTTTAGGGATTAATGTCAAGGCTATTTATCCACATATGCACTTAGCTCTTAGCGCAATCATTAACATATGTACCAAAATGATTAAAAAGCTATATGGATAGCATTGATAATTAATATCATACGACATTCAATTATACTACCCTTACATTATCCTAGAGCACTATTTGAATTTCGTTTTAGTTCTGCCACTTACCATTCATCGAGCTTATACCGTACTTTACATAGGTGCATGTATGAATTCTGAGGTTCGAATACTATATATTTATATAGTTCTCCCCTCATGATAACATTGCATTGTGTTGTTTAATTAAAGCCTCCTATGTATTGTTTCATTTTCATAACATATTATACTAAGGTTTAAATATTTTGATATGGAAATCTACGTGGGGATTCCATTGTATCCCTCCATAAATTTTGACGACTCTTCAAAAGTCATTTCTCTGTTCGATTTTATCAAGTTTTTAATGTAGTGTACTTCATTAGTTAACTCGTCACAAGGGATATGGTTGTTTTTCGATTTCATTTCACTGTGGATGAAGGCCACGTTTACGGTGAGGATGATGTCGTATCATCTGCCTCTGTATTATGCGTTTGGTTTTTTGATGACTTACTCTTTTGGATTTTCATTTGCATTTATCCACGTTGGCAAAACGTCATCTCCGGTTCTCTACCTAGGCTAGTGAGCCTTCTCGTAACCTACTCGTTTGTTTACTCAGCCAGTAACAGATAACTAACGATCATCATTTTATTGATTTTTTCCATCATTTTATTTATTTTTTACCACCGTATGCTTTCTCGTTTTTATTAGTTTTGGATTTGGTTCTTCTGCAACTTAATTCATTTTAATTAAATGATTGTAGGGTTTCATTTGACCAAACGTGGTTTCACTTTCCTTGTGCCTTCTCTTTGTCCTACGATTGAGGTAAAGCAGGTTTTATAATTACCAGGTATGCTTCTTCCACCATTTTACGAATACCCAATCTATATTTGGTCCTATTTTCTATGGCAATGACTAAATTTAGTTAGCGTACTGCTCCTAAACTTATTGTTATTATTTCTTCATTTCATTTGGGAAGTTATTCCATGGACTCATTTTGTTTTAAGAAACTTCTCCGGGGTTTAATATATTTACCACTGTGGAACGATATTCCTATCATTCATTTTTTGTTAATTAAATATTTATCCAGAGATAGGGTTTATCCCTGTAAAATCGTTTATGGTAATTAGTATTAATTTTACCCAATTTATTTATTGAATACATGGATATGAGATTTCGACTTAATTCCCAAGAAAGGAATCCGATTTGGTTTACTCTGTATGTGGTCTTAAGCCCAATAGGAGCTCTTTTGTAAATCAAATCGGTATTTATATTTATATATTAACCTTATGAAAGGGTTTAATTTATCTCATTTTAAATTTGTTTATAGAATGAAATTTTTTTCTCTATAGGTTTCATTTAGATTCGTTTTTCCTCCAATAAGAATACTTGATAATGATTGACATCCTTCGTTGGGGATTAGAATGACTTGGTTGTAGATTCGTTTTCCTTCACGACTAAATACATCATTTTTCCCTTATAAAGATTGAATTTCTATTTGACACAATAACCCTAACTCTAGGGAATGAAATTCGATTTCTTATATCATTAATTACTTCTCTCTCTTAATATTATTTCTTATTCTTCACAGTTTGACTGGAATGACGTTTCCTCTGTTTGGAATTTCTTTGTTATAATTTAGATTCATTTACTTCTTTTTATATAATGTATTATCCATCATGAGAATGGGTACTTTATGTTTTGTAATAGGGTATTAAATTTCATTTTAGTGTGAATCCATTTTTTCATTATACCTATATAGACATATAACTATAATGATTCTATTCTTAATTCAGAATCCTATTTTATTTTAAATTAACCATATTTCTGTTACTTGTTCAGAAATTTAGCTACTAAGAAAATTTGCACTTATTCTATTAATTAGTAATTATTATTTTATTAATTTCCGAAAATTAATAAAAGAATTAATTGTATAGGAACTCTTGCTCTTCTACAAAATTACTCTCGATTCCTAGTATACACTCTCTCTGCTAGAATATAGGTGATTTCCTTTTTTTATCTTTTCATACAATTTCCACCTTCTTCTTGTTCATTACATGCGTGAACTTATTCAGTTTCCTTTACGTGTACAGGGCTGGGTCCACTCCTTATATTTGACCAACAAGGTGATCATCCTAATTCAATTACCCTCGTCAATTGTTTATATTTTATTAAATTATTTCACATATCATATACATATACTAATCCTTGTATATGTTGTTTTCCGTAGGTATTTCACTTCTCTCATTTTACCTTTCCTCAATTTTGAGAGAGTAATTTTTTTTCTAATAACAGTTTGGTCCACATCATCTACAAAATTCACTTCACTGAATTCAGAGTTATTTCCCTATTATAATTCATGTAATTAATTATATAGTACAATGGAATTTGTCAAAGATTTTATGATAGTTTGTAATGATAATTTCTATCATTGATAATAATTTTTTTATGTTATGTTTATAGTAATTATCATTCATTGTTATAAATCATTTCCATATGTATTTGTATGCTTCAATTCACTATTTCTCTTGTACTATCCTCTAGCACTTTATTATGTACTTGAGATTTAATTTATTGTTCAATAAAAGAATGAATAATTAGATGTAACCCTCTTGTTGATATACAACAGAGTATTTAATTGTAATCTGTAGAGTCATGTTTCCTATTATATTGACAATTATCTTTTACTATACTTATATTTATGTTCAATGATTGGTTACACACTAATTAAATTCATCATTTCTCTTACCTCTTTTCCATATGTATTGATGTCATTTCTACTCTTTAAAAATTAAATTATTACAACCTAACAACAGATTTAAACCACACTAATTGGGTTTAGACATTCTGTTTTTTGGTTTACTAACTTCTTTTGTCTATGTAACTACACATAACTAACTATATGCATTATAGTAGGTTTTGTTAAATACATCAGACTATATATAACCTAACATTTTACAGAATTTAATAATATAGAAAAGATAATTTCCATAACTCTTTCTACTTGAATCATCATTATTCTAACTTCCATCATAAGAACAATTTCATAAGAAAAAATTAAATTACTTGTGCATACCAATTTTGGTAAGACTATTTGCCACCCAACCTTGAGCTTTTTCTTCACAGCTCCCCCCGAGTAGAGACCAATTCCTACAAAGTGTAGAAAACCTCTTGTCAACCTAGGAATGGCTTATTTAAGCTTGATTTCCCTTCAACATGTTTCCATAACTACGTCTAGTTAAATCAGGATGTTTTTTTCCTTTTGCCTAGGCTTTACTTTTTTTTTTTCCACAAAAGTACTTTAAAACTAGTTTTTTACTCTTTCTAGTTTTATTTCACCTCTTCTCAGTAACTTTCCACTTTATTGAGGTATCTTTTAGATTTTTATCTCCAGTCTAATATTTTTAATTTTTTTAATTTTTTCCAAGGATTTTTGCAGAAATTGGCAAAGTCTTAGGATTTAATTCCACCCTCATGGAATTCAAATCCTAGTCTCCAATATACTCTAGTATTTGAACAATAATTAAAATTCCAGATTTATAAAATTTTTAAAAATATAAATATGTCCACAAATATTGTTTTCCTTTAGCTATACTTAACCTTTAGGATTTTCATTTGTCTAATAAAATTAGTAAATATAGGGATATGTTGACGGGATGTTGACGAGAAAATATGTCTGGCCAACAGTAGGGGATCTCACCGGTAGAAAGTCCCAATTAGACCTTGAACCGTTTGGAATAGGGATCCTATCCGGGGTGTGGGTCTGGCTACCGCTTAAGTCACCTTCCCTTTGGTCTCAAAAGAACCCGATTGAACCTGCGGACACACACTTATTCACACGATTACAAGATACGTGATTGATGCATTAAACCTGTATATAACACTATGGGTAGCGAGACAATTAATAAAGCATACACGTCGAAGGAGGTGTCATTAGCAACACATCTTTGGGGTTATGCTTGCAGGCTATTTTGACCACAAAATAAATAGTTCTTTATGGCGAGATGCCCCTTTACTTCCTGAAAGATAAAATGAAATGCTAATAAACAAAGTCATTAACATCCATTAAGAAAGCAATATCAACTGAACATCATTAACACGAGTACAGAAAACCATAATGCATAAATGATGCCATTAAGAGTGCAGCTTCATTAATCAAAAGATGTTTGAAACTGTATAAGAAGTACTCATAGTGTTCGCACAACAAAACACATCAGATCCAAAAGGAGTTTTAATAGGTATCTGTATTCATATGCACAAGAGTGTTAACTTTCAATACAATGTTGTATAGCTCTTGAGTCCCCAAAAAAAAGATCCTTTACATTTTCCCCGAAGGGAGTTTTATAGAACAAAAATTGCCCTTTGGGCTTCCTGACTCTTCGCCTGCCTGCCTGTTGAGCTACCTTGCGACCCGAAAGGAGATTGCGACCTGCTACCTGGCTGGTGAGTTCAACCTGCGACCTGGTTGGGCGGTGTGACCTGCGACCTGCCTCTAAATGCTATCAGCGACTTACTGCCATTGGGCTATGGAGATGAGCGCACAATTGTGAGGTCAAGGGCATCAATCTGCTGTTCTTTGAGGAAATCTTGCCAAGTCTGATACTCTGCTGCTATGGGGGAAACCAGAGGGACCTCTTCTTTCAACCGATGCATGCACTCCAAAGCATTTGGGACTAGAGTTTCCCTTTTCTGTGAGATCTGGTTGGAAAGAGAGGTGAGCTTAGTGTAAATCCATACTAGCGTGACAAGAAACTGACCCAGATTTTCTCGTGATGTTGCAAGATCGGGGGCGGCAACAACTTGCTTAATGGGCTGCAAAAATGACTGGATCTCTTGATCTACTTGTTCCCAGGTTTTCCCCTCGTCCAATGCCCCCAGTGAAGGAATGTGGTGAAGGGTGTGCATCGAGTTGATGCCGCTGATCAGGTGATCGTATGCAGACATTACTTTGTCCAAATCCTTGGATAGCTTATCCTTGGACTGCATTTTCATACGGATTTGGACTTTGGCATCTTGCATATGAATCCAATCCTTCTTTGGCAAGTGCTCAGGGGCCTGAGGGTACCGCACTGTCCAGTCCATCATTCTATCCAAGGCAGCTGAGGCCTCCTTCAACTGCTCATGCTTCTGCTTAGTCTCCGCTCATGCTCTTACCAATGGGGCGACTGTTTGTTTTATGGTGAACATTTCCCCATACACTTGCCTCATGGTCGCCTCTAATACATCGCACTCCTTTAGAATGGCAAGAAGAACTTCATTGACAGGGGGAGTTTTGTTTCAGAGTTGTTGAACCTCCTCTTTCAATGCCGTCCTCTCCTGTTCTGCCCTTTTCTCTCGCTACTTTGCTTCTTGTAGTCTATTTTGTAGAGAAACGATCTCTCTACTCATTCTGGTCACATTTTCTTCCATGGCCACAGCGAAAGTTGTTCCAGCCGATGCTATCATAACGTGATTATTCCTAGTATCAAGGACTATGTCTTTTCCGGTTGCGATCGTGGATGTGGCAGAAGGATTTTGCGCCAGGCTTCTTCTTTTCTCTTGTCGGATTTTGAAGGAGAATTGATAGAATGTGAGCCTGGTGAGGTTGAATACCTCCTCCTATTTTCCCTGGGAGGAGCTGGCATCAAAGAGCGGGGCTCGTGTACTGACTAGAGGTACCTCAAGGGGAGATACCTCGATGTCTTCTAGCATTTCATCCTCTTCTTCTTTCTTCTTCTTTTCCTCCTCTTCCCTTTGTAGGCATTCGGCTTCCGCCTTCTCATGTTCTTTATTCTGCCTGAGCTCTGCTTCTGCTACTGCTTCTATTTCGGCTTTCCTCTTCCGTTCGGCTGCTGCAGCTTGCTTTGCTTTCTTCTGGCGGTCAGCTTCCGCTTTGTCTAGCTCTTTCTTGAGTTCCCGTTCTGCTGCAGCCTTCACCTCTTTTTCCTCCTTTTCCTTCTTGGCCTCCTCGGCCTGCTTCTTCTTCTGTTCTGCCTTTAGGCTCTTCTTGCGTTTATCCTCGTCCTCTTTTATTTTATTTTCTCTCTCTTGCCGGGCTTTGGCCTCTATTTCTTTCTGTTGGGTAGAGGTACTATGCCCTGTACTGGTTCGAGGATTTTTAGCTAGAGAGGAAGAAGCACCTCCTAATTTATGACTCCTTTCTTCCAAGGTTTGGTCATTCGGGTCTTCTTAGCCAGAGTCTGCCCCCGGAGCTGGTTGTCTATCTGCATTATACCAGTTCCTTCTTTCATCTTCTCCTGGGCGTTCAATATGTTGATAGTTCCATTTGAATTTAGCCTTCTTGCAATGTTCAGGAACTATCCGCTCCGGGTCGTATGTTCGGTATTCTAAAGCCCCAAAGCGATAACTTTTCATCTCTTCTCCCTCTGCCTCTACCTCTCTGAAGTCTTTAACTATGTATGCGCTGATAGTGAGGGGTAGCACGAGCCACGACTTCTTCTTACCTTTGGACAGGACCTTGGAGAACCCCGAGGACATCTGGAAGCAAACCTCTTGCATGAGCACTCTGTCTGTAACGAAATGAGGCATAGCATGTGGTGCCCTGAATGAGCCAAAGACTCGGATGAATGTATATTTGGCGAAAGGAAACCAATGCGCCACTTGGCTTAGCATCTCCCTGGCTCGCCAAGACATGCAAGGGGCGTCTTGGCGAAATAATTTTCTGTATAGAGCGGGGATGAACACTTGGGAGATTGGCTCTATGTATTGTTTATACCTGGATTCCCAAAACACCTTGGTTTGTAGATTAATTGCACGGGTCTGTGTGGGATCCCAGTTATGTACCCATCCTTCAAAATGAAACCTCGAACAGATGACATCCAATAAATAAGAAGCCATATAGAATTCAAAAGGCATTCCTTCATCCGGTACCAATGTCGAGGATAAATTTGTATGCATGGAGGTCATCAATATGTTAGCCCAGTTGAAACGGGTGCCGTGCACTGTGACATATTCCATGAGATTTTCCCATGTGCCATTGAAGGTGGTGGCATCGGGGCGCCCGTATAATCTGCAAAGCATGGCGTCTACTAATTTATATACTTTTCTCAGGCTCGCCACTGGATATTCCTGGTCTTTCTTGACCTTGAACTTCTCAGGCTCCTCCCACCATTGCCTTATAGTGTCAACTATAGGAAATGCATGAGCAATGGCCCAATCTTCTGTGAATTCTTCTTCTCGCTCAAGCAAAGAGTAATAAACATGGGCGTCTGAGCCTTTAAGCATTGCGAAAGCCTTGCCTTCACTATCTCTGATCACGAACTTCTTGGGATCTGTTTTATGTAAAATCCAATCTATCACCTCTGGGCACGGGAATATGGCCGGGTGAGCACCTGTGAGATGTAGCTTTGACCTTTTAACTTGTAAGTATATCTCCTGATCCGGGAGGTCTTCTGGGAATTCTATTTTGGCAAACTCTGCGTACACTTGGTACCAATGCATGCTGTCCCCTTTGGGAAATGTGCAAAGAGTATCTCTGTATATCGGGGGTGGGGACATTGGCATGTCCATCTCTACATCTTCCACTGCCAAGTGCTTATCTTTCTTTCGGGACACTGGAGGTCCCATGTTGCTGGAATCGAAGAGGACAGGTATACACTCCAAGTCTGCTTCAAATTCACTTGTCATATTCATGAAATATTCCCAAGATAAGAAAGATGCCATGATGATATAAGACCAATTACAGTTTATCAATTACTTCAATTGGGACACAGGCAAAACTGAATAAATGGCCTACTGGGTCGTGGGGTCATAGGTTGTAAGAAAGTGGCCAAGGTGCGACCTTGCGACCTTGTGACTAGGTCACAGGGTCACGGGGTCGCAGATTGTGAAAAAAGATGAATATGCGACCTTGCGACTGGGTCGCTGGGTCGCAGGGTCGCAAATTTCGGGAAAAGGCGGAAATGCGACCTTGTGACCTTGCGACTGGGTCGCTGGGTTGCGGGGTCTCAAATTGCGGAAAATGGAAAAGGTGCGACTTTCCGACCTTGCGACTGAGTCGCTGGGTTGCGGGGTCGCAAATTGTGGAAAATGGAAAAGGTGCGACTTTGCGACCTTGCGACTGAGTCGCTGGGTCGCGGGGTCGCGAGCTGTGCGAAAACAAAGAGAATGCGACCTTGCGACCTGGCGACTAGGTCGCGGGGTCGCAAGTCGCACTAGGGCTTGGCGGGGGGTTTTGGGCGCGCGCGGCGTGGAGTTGTTTTCCCTTTAACTAGAAAAATACAAGGCTAAATGGGTCTAGAAAGAGTTAAGGGATAGCTTTTGGAGTAGGGAACAAGCCATGAGAAGCTGGATAAAAAATTGTGATGAGTTGGGCAAGTGTGGTGAAAACTAGAATCAGAAGGAAACCCTAAGCAAGAAATGAAAACAATGGCTGAGGCAAATGACAATTTAAAGGCTGAGGGATGCAGGGATTTGGCAAGAATAATAAAAAAAGAAACAACAGGAGGAAAAACGGCAACTTACCTGGGAAAATCGCGCTCGAGTCGACCTGGTAGAGCCATTTTTTTCTATCCGCTGCATATGCGAAATGCGACCTAGTGACCTCCAATATATAAAAGGGTCGCACGTGCGGGCATTTAATGAGGTCGCAAGGTCGCATGTTGAGGTGATTCGAGGGGAATGCGACCTCGCGACCTTGCAACCTTACGACCTCAGGGTCGCGGGGTCGCATTTTTTCACAAATTTACGATTTGCGACTCAGTGACTTAGTTTTCCTGATTTTCTACGTAACTTTTATTTGTGCTCAAGGGGCTCCAAAAAATTTTAAAGTGGGGGTTTTTTGGAGGGTGTTGTAGAGGCTACAACAAATGGCGATTCACTGGTCGAATTCAGAGTCTCTGTTGATGGTTAGCCTTGGAGGGGGGAGGGAGGGGCCTTCACTAGCTGTTACCTTTACCTTAAGGTCAACATTGCCTTGCCTTTGCACCTTACGGGGTTGCTTGGCTCGCTGGCTTGTTTGGGTGCTACTTAACCAAATTTCATTCTTTCAGGTCTCTGGACCGAAAAGGGTTGAAGAACTCCACTCAGCTATAGGGTCTGGTATGATTATTTTGTCCTCATTGTGTTGCTCCGCTGACAGCGAACCTCTCGGCCCCGGCGGAGTCACTGCCTAGGATTCATGAACGTTGCTCCGCTACCAGCGAGCCTGGTCAGTACCCCGACGGAGTCGTTACATCACCTCTCTGCGCAGGAAGCCTTTCTCAATCCTTTACCCTTTATTAGTGTGCTATTTCACTTATTTTGAATGTGCTTAGGGCACTTATTTAGATGTGCTCACGGCACTTATTTGAGATGGGAAATTTTTTTTTCCTGGGTGGATGAGGGATCCTGAATTATTTTACTTGCAGAGAGGTTCTTCCTGGTCTGATATGAGGACTTTGGTTTTTCCTAGATGCCCTGATTGTAACATGGAGTACCTCTGTTCCCTTCCGATCTAGTTATCGCTGTATCATGCTTTCCTTTTGCATACACCCTCTCAAACTTGCTAGGTGGGCTCCTCCCGCTTGATGGCTTGAACTAGGTCATGTACTGCCTTTAGGTGCCGATAACAAGCAAGCTTTTACTGCCTTCGTGTCTATTAGGAAAAGGCCTTCCATCAGCATAGAACCTGTTGTAGTGAGCCAATTGCATAGCTCTGACAAGTCCTTCCGTTTATATATATATATATATATATATATATATATATATATATATATTTTGACAAAAGGAACGAAAACATAAACTATGGTAAAAGGATAAGACAGCCCTCTACGAGCTGCTAAGTGAAGTAATGTTTGAGGTCATGCCCATTTACCAGGAGGACCTCGACTCTTCCCTCAAGAGTTTGCAGTCTAAACGTGTGGGAACCTAATTTCTCTTTAACTTGGAAAGGACCTGTCCATAGTGCTTGGAACTTGGAATGTTTTCCCTTTTCTTCGTGAGCTTTATCCCACTTCAGGACCAGGTCTCCTACCTCAAAATTTTTATTCCCTGTGGATTTTCTATCAAACCATCTCTTGATTCGGCTTTGGTGGATGGCGAACTTTTCTCGGGTTTTTGTCTTTCTTCCTCCAACTTCAGTAGGGTGTCGATCCGAGTCTGCAAGGTGGGGCATGGGGTACCATGACATTCTTGGGACAACTGAAGGGCAGGGAGAGATAAATGAGGAGGAAGAACAACTTCTTTTCCATACACGAGAAAATACGGAGAGGTACCTAGGGAGGACTTGGGCGTGACACGGTCGGCCCAAAGAGCGTTGTGAAGGGCGTTGTGCCAGTTGCGCTGGTGGGACAACAGGGTCTTCTTAATGATGCAGATAAGATTTTTATTGGTTGACTTAGCTAACCCATTTCCTTAAGGATAATAATTTGCAGAATGTTTAAGAACAATACAGTTTTCCAGAGCAAAATCATACAATCTAAAAGATGAAAAGTAAGTTGCATTATCGAAAACCAAGGAAGTTGGAACGCCAAACCTGATGATGATGGAATGAGTGACGAATTCTATTACCTCTTGATCATTGATTTGGCGTAAAGGTGCTGCTTCGACCCACCTGGTGAAATAATCGGTAGCAGTAAGAATGTACCGGTGTTGCTTGGAAGAGTGAGGTATGATTTCTCCAATCACGTCCAAACCCCACTGTTGAAAAGGTTCTTCTACCGCTACTGATAGTAAAGGGGCAGCTGGCCGCGTTTCCCGGTTTGCAAATTTTTGGCACTGAGTGCACTTTCGGACATATGCATGCGCATCTCTGAAAAGGGTTGGCCAATAGTATCCTGCACGCATTATCTTATGGGCGGTGGTATCGCCTTCAAAATGACCTCCAGCTGGTCCGTCATGTAGCTCGGTCAAGATTTTATGCGCTTCATCATGTTCCAAACAGTGTAGCATAACTCCATCGTAATGTTTCTTGAAAATCTTACCCTGGATCAGCCGGTAAGATGTAGCTTTGAGTCTTATCGCGCGTTTCTGCCGGGCAGTTAGAGTAGGGTCCAGGACGCCCTGGGCTAAGTATCCTGAAATTTCAGAGTACCAAGAAGGGCTTCTCTGCTGAGGCACGTGGTCACTCTGATACATGTCGATTTCCTGTTCGCAACACTTTTCTTCAACTCCATGTGAACTTGCAGCCTCCGCAGCCATTTGGCATAATCCTTGTCCTTTAACGGTGTGTGCTGGTTTAAACTCTAAATCATACTCTTGCAGGAACGCCACCCAGTTGCCTCGCCTCTTGCCTAGCTCTTGCTGCACAAACAGTGAGCGAACAACTGGGTGAGGGACGAAAACCGTGACATGGTTTTTCAAGATGTAGGGCCTGAAATGCTTGACTGCTTTATAGACCGCATAGGCTTGCTTTTCGATTTTAGGGTAGTTCAATTCAGCTCCTTGTAAACCAGTACTCATGAAGGAAATAGGTCGTTCATCATTGTTGCCGTCTTTCTGCGTGAGGACAGCTGTAAGTGATGAATCTAAAGCGAAAGTCTACATGATAAAGCCTTTGCTAAAGTCTGGACTTTGGAGGGATGGCTCTTCAGCTATAGCTTGCTTGATTTTGTCGAAGGCCTCCTTCTCTGGCAGATTCCATTTGAACACTGCATTCTTTTTTATCATCCCCTGCAAAGGCCTGACTATCTTGATGAAATCCGATATGAATTTACGGACAAAATTGATTTTTCCCAGGAAAGATTGCATTGCTTTCTTACTGCTCGCGGGGGGAATCTAGGAAATGGCTTTTGCCTGCTCTGGATCTACAACAATGCCTTGCTTATTTATAATGTGGCCCAGCAAATTTCCTTCTGCCACAGCGAAAACACTCTTCTTCGGGTTAAGTGAAATCCCGTACTTCCTGCACCTCTCGAAGATTTGCTTGAGGTGGCGTAAATGATCGCCCCGGTATTTTGAAAACATGGTGACGTCATCCAAATAGACTACCACGCTCTGCCCTATCAAACCATGGAAAGCTATATACATGGCCCGTTGGAAAGTTTCCCCCACGTTTTATCAATCCAAAAGGCATGCGCCTGAAAGCGAACGTTCGCATTTGGTTCGAAAGGTAGTTTTCAATCTGTCTGGCTTAGCTACAAGCATCTGGTTGTAACCAGAGTACCCATCCAATAAGGAGAACATATCGGACCCAGACACAGCTTGCAATATTTGTTCCATAGGTGGCACCGAGTAATTGTCTTCATTTGAGGCCCGATTCAAATTCCGGAAATCCACACATAAGCGGATCTCGCCAGAATTCTTACGTACCGGGACCAAATTTGACACCCATGTGGAGTGAAGAACTTTGAAGATGATGCGTGCATCCAAAAGCTTCTTAAGTTCTTTCAGAATCATCGGTTCCAAAGTAGGATGCACTTTTCTGAGCTTCTGTTGGAATGGTTTCACGCCTTCCTTCATGGGTATCACGTGCTGAATAATCCGAGTATCGTACGTACGTAAATCATCATACGTCCAAGCAAATACGTCTCGATACTTACGAAATAGTTGGGTGAAGGCCTACGTCTCTTCGTCAGTACAGTCTTTCCCAAGGTTAATGAACTTCGGGTTCTCATCTGATCCCAAGTTCACTTGCCGATGTGCCAAGATGGAACTTTGTACTTTGGTATTTGGGGGGCCGCGGAATCAGCTTTGCAGATCAAAGAGCTTTTCAAGTGACACTATCCCCTTGGGCATGGGGTTCTCCTTGCGTTTGCCATGCTTTGCTGGTCGTGATCCGCCTCATCAATTGCCACGTCTTTGAACACTTCAGTATTAAGCATAAAATCCAATATCTGTTGATCATCATAAAAAACACGTAAATTAGTAATATTATCTGGCACACAGGGTCTATATATAACTTCAATAGAAAAGCCATCCCTCAAAGGGGTAAATCTAGCAGCAGCATTAGCCAAAGTATCAGCTGCTGCATTGTGCATTCTAAGAACAGATTTAATTCCAAATGCATCGAAAGCAGAAATAAGATGCCATACCTCTTGTTGATAAGCTTTTAAATGCAGAGACAAACAATGAATGGTATTGCATATCTGCCGAGTAATGATCTCGGAGTCTCCAATGACTTGTAAGCACCTTACCTTTAAATCCAATGCCTTCTTGAGTCCGAGGATTAGAGCTTCATATTCAGTAGTATTGTTGGTGCACTGGAACTCAAGCCGACACGAAATCAAGAATTTGTTCTTTTGAGGGTCTAGCAAGATGCAGCCCGCGCCAGCTCCGTCATGGGTTTTGGAACCGTCATAGTACAGGGTCCACACGTCATTTTCTGGCTCCTTTGGGGTTGTAGTTTGGGGCAGGACTTCAGTTTGCTTTGAGACGGGAGTGGCTTGGTCTTCTGTGACGAGTGTTAGTTCAAACTGGATCTCGGGATCTACTGGAGACTAAGGAGGATGATAACATCCAAAAATGGCTTCCAAGAAGCACATGCCAAGCTCCTCCTAGGCAAAAATGATGGGTTCGTTAGTAGCATCCAAATCAGTTACGGTATATTTCATATATGGTTCGATTTCTACCCTGATTTGGTTATTTCGACCCTTGTAAGGTAGCCACAGGTGGGACCAGTCAGTGGCAAAATACCCTTGCAGCTTGCTGGACCAGTCTCTGCTAAGTAATAGGTCGTAGGCTTCCGGAATGTCAACAACCACAATGTCAATACATTAGTGGACTCCAGAATCGGATGAAAGGTGGATGATGACATTATTTAGCTCTCCTACAGCTGGTACCTGCGATCTGTCAAGTTGGATGATCCTCGCGTCAGTTTTCTCCAGGCGGATGTTCAACTTCTTACAAACTGATAGGGGCATGACGTTTGTGGACGCACCAGAGTCAACTAGACAATTATGGACGTTGAAGTTGAAAATCTCAAAAGATAACAGGAAGGGAGGAGTAGATCCCCTAGAATTTGCATTGATGGCGTTCACAATAGACTGAACACTCGGACTGGCTTGCGCAGACGTATTGCTCACAGGCTTAGTAGTTGAGGTATTGGCGAAGGCTTTAAGAATGAGTTCTCGTTGATTTGTGATGCGAGCAAGCTCGTAGAGGGAGATTTTAGCTCTGGTTTTCTTCATGTCCTCTACAATGTTATAAGTGGAATCGGATTGAGGACAAGGCTCGGTAGTGGTTTTGGGGGACCCCACCGGGAGCTTTCTCTTTTGATTTGCTCGGGTGTTGTTATTGGTGGGCTTCTCATGGGCAGCTTGTTGTTCATTCCCCGGGGGGGAGGATTTTCCTTAAGAAAGCCCTTTTCTTCTCCTCAAAGGATGGTTCAGGGACCAGTCCTTTGCTCCTAAGGCTGTAGTTTCTTATAGGTTGGGCCTTTGGATTGTCTGCCATGTTGATATCAGTGACGGTAAGATTGTTGTCCCCACGGATAATATCAAATGCAAGAACCGAGGACCCTGGTTCCTCATCCGGGGGAAACTCCTCATCGTGGTCGGAAGCATCATCCTCCCCCGCATCCCCTGGGGTTTGATTGTCCAGAAGCTGATTTACCACTGCTGTCATGCTGTCGATCCATTGTGGGCATGTTTTTTCAGAGTGGGCAGCCTGGTGGAAAGAACAAAAGTTATCTTTTCCTATTTCTTCCACGTTAAGAACAATGTTCGGGTTGGATGGGGGTCGGATGGTGTTGGGGTTGCTCTTTCTGAAAAAGGGCTTAGGTGCCTTGGTGCTAGTCATGGATTCTATACCCTTCCTCTTCAAGTCAGAGACTTCATTTGTCAATAGCTTGAGGGTCTTTGCTATACTCTCGAAGTCGAAAGCATCCTTATCGTTATCTGTGGTTTTGTTTGTGGAGGACTGACCCTTTTTCATGATTGGTTTGTGGTCATCTCTCCCCTCATGATCGATGGCTCCTATAGAAAGCATGTCTCTTTCTACAGCGAGGACGGCTGCATAGTTCGCTACAAGGGTGGGCCGAGCTTCACGTTTTATGAAGACGGCGATATCCCTAAGGAGAGCTTTTGTATAGTAGTTTATGGTAATAGAGTTGTCCAACGCCAGGTTGGGGGGAAACTTTTGCAGTATGGTGGCAAAGCGCTGGTTGAAGTCTCTAACCTTCTCTTTCTTATGGCACTTAATGGTGCTTAAATCTGTAAGGAGCATGGAAGGGGTTTTGTCTTCTGAAAATTTCTGCAGGAATACGCGACGGAACTAGTCCCATGACGTAATGGAGGCACTTGGGAGGGTGCAGTACTAGGTGGTCGCTTTGTTTTCAAGAGTGTGCGGAAAAAGGCGGCAAACAACCTCATCTGTTTGAACCCTCATGATTTGCAGGGAAAGATAGAAGCTGCTTATATGATCCTCGGCCAAGGTGCCTTTCTCGGGATCAAACTTGGGGAGATGTTTCTCAGGGTGCCTAGGCAGGTCGTGGAGGGGGCCCAAAAGATCTAACGGGGACTGGGCCATCCAGGCAAGTGGTTGCACTCTCCTAGCCTGCTGGTGGTGCCTGATCTTAGGCTCAGATTCACTCCCCGTACCTGACACCGATGCTTCTCCCTCATGGCGAGAGTGTTCGTCTTGATGTCTCCCACGGTTGGCCATGTTTCTAAGGTACCCCCAATTGTAGATAGGTGGCCTATTTGGGTTTGGGCGGTGGTGGTTGGCACTGTGTCCTTGGCCATGGCCTCTATCTCCTCTACCTCCAGTCCCACGGCCTCTGTTTCCCTCACCTTCATTTCTGTGGGCCCTATTCCCCTCTCCTTCATTTCTGCGGGTTCTATTTCCCTCGCCTTCATTCCTGCGGGCTCTATTTCCCTCGCCATCATTCCCTCGGCCTCTATCTTCATCACCTTCCCCAGGTGGGGGAAGCACTTGGTTGTTGTTCTGTTGGGCTTGGTTGGGCTGAGGGTCAAGGAAGGGTTCAGTCATGCCAAATTCTTCTTCACCTATTTGGAGTTCAGGAATCGATTCGTTGTTCTGGATAGCAGTGGCAAGGTCTTCAACCATGAGATTCACCAACTGAGGTATGGAACTCACTAGTGCACCATTACGAGTGAGTTTTTCAGTAGGGGTCCTATTATGGGTCAAGAAATTCATGATTGGGGCATATCGCAAATCCCTGATGAGATTTCGGGCAGCTGGGCGCAAGGATCTCAACTGTTCTCTGGTAATTTCATAATATGGAACTTCCTCCCCTGGTATATCTTCTAAAGGGGGAGGGATAGGATCATTGTTTATGACCTCCCCATGGGGATTTTGTGATGGAATGTTGGTTGTATGCTGGGAGGATGCCATTCAGGCCCTCCTTCTAGTGCCAATTCTGTTGACGGGAAAAATCTGTCCGGCCAAAAGTAGGGGATCTTCCTGGTAGAAAGTCCCAATTATACCTTGAACCGTTTGGAATAGGGATCCCGTCCGGGGTGTGGGTCCGGCTACCGCTTAAGTCACCTTCCCTTTGGTCTCAAAAGAACCCGATTGAACCTGCGAACACACACTTATTCACACGATTACAAGATACGTGATTGATGCATTAAACCTGTATATAACACTATGGGTAGCGAGATAATTAATAAAGCATACACGCCGAAGGAGGTGTCGTTAGAAACACATCTTTGGGGTTATGCTTGCAGGCTATTCTGCCACAAAAGAAATAGTTCTTTATGGTGAGATGCCCCTTTACTTCCTGAAAGATAAAACGAAATGCTAATAAACAAAGTCATTAACATCCATTAAGAAAGCAATATCAACTGAACATCATTAACACGAGTACAAAAAACCATAATGCATAAATGATGCCATTAAGAGTGCAACTTCATTAATCAAAAGATGTTTGAAACTGTATAAGAAGTACTCATAGTGTTCGCACAACAAAACACATCAGATCCAAAAGGAGTTTTAACAGGTATCTGTATTCAAATGCACAAGAGTGTTATCTTTCAATTCAATGCTGTATAGCTCTTGAGTCCCCAAAAAAAAGATCCTTTACATTTTCCCCGGAGGGAGTTTTATAGAACAAAAATTTCCCTTTGGGCTTCCTGACTCTTTGCCTGCCTGCCTGTTGAGCTACCTTGCGACCTGAAAGGAGACTGCGACCTGCTACCTGGTTGGTGAGTGCGACCTGCGACCTGGCTGGGCGGTGCGACCTGCGACCTGCCTCTAAATGCTATCAGCGACTTACTGCCATTGGGCTATGGAGATGAGCGCGCAATTGTGAGGTCAGGGGCATCAATCTGCTGTTCTTTGAGGAAATCTTGCCAGGTCTGATACTCTGCTGCTATGGGGGAAACCAGAGGGACCTCTTCTTTCAACCGATGCATGCACTCCAAAGCATTTGGGACTAGAGTTTCCCTTTTCTGTGAGATCTGGTTGGAAAGAGAGGTGAGCTTGGTGTAAATCCATACTGGCGTGACAAGAAACTGACCCAGATTTTCTCGTGATGCTGCAAGATCGGGGGCGGCAGTAGCTTTCTTAATGGGCTGCAGAAATGACTGGATCTCTTGATCCACTTGTTCCCAGGTTTTCCCCTCGTCCAATGCCCCCAGCGAAGGAATGTGGTGAAGGGTGTGCATCGAGTCGATGCCGCTGATCAGGTGTTCGTATACAGACATTACTTTGTCCAAATCCTTGGATAGCTTATCCTTGGACTGCATTTTCATACAGATTTGGAATTTGGCATCTTGCGTATGAATCCAATCCTTCTTTGGCAAGTGCTTAGGGGCCTGAGGGTACCGCACTGTCTAGTCCATCATTCTATCCAAGGCAGCTGAGGCCTCCTTCAGCTGCTCGTGCTTATGCTTAGTCTCCGCTCGTGCTCTTACCAATGGGGCGACTGTTTGTTTTATGTTGAACATTTCCCCATACACTTGCCTCATGGTTTCCTCTAATACATCACACTCCTTTAGAATGGAAAGCAGAACTTCATTGACAGGGGGAGTTTTGTTTCGGAGTTGTTCAACCTCCTCTTTCAATGTCGTCCTCTCCTATTCTACCCTTTTCTCCCGCTGCTCTGCTTCTTGTAGTCTATTTTGTAGAGAAACGATCTCTCTACTCATTTTGGTCACATTTTCTTCCATGGCCGTAGTGAAAGCTGTGCTAGCCGATGCTATCATCACGGGATTAGTCCTAGTATCAAGGACTATGTATTTTTCGGTTGCGACCGTGGATGTGGCAGAAGGATTTTGCGCCAGGCTTCTTCTTTTCTCTTGTCGGATTTTGAAGGAGAATTGATCGAATGTGAGCCTGGTGAGGTCGAATACCTCCTCCTCTTGTCCCTGGGAGGAGCTGGAATCAGAGAGCGGGGCTCGTGTACTGACTAGAGGTACCTCAAGGGGAGATACCTCGATGTCTTATAGCATTTCATCCTCTTCTTCTTTCTTATTCTTTTCCTCCTCTTCCCTTTGTAGGTGTTCGGCTTCCGCCTTCTCATGTTCTTTCTTCTGCCTGAGCTCCGCTTCTACTGCTACTTCTATTTCGGCTTTCCTCTTCCGTTCGGCTGCTGCAGCTTGCTCTGCTTTCTTCTGGCGGTCATCTTCTGCTTTGTCTAGCTCTTTCTTGAGTTCTCGTTCTGCTACAGCCTTCGCCTCTTTTTCCTCCTTTTCCTTCTTGGCCTCCTCGACCTGCTTCTTCTTTTGTTCTGCCTTTAGGCTCTTCTTGCGTTTATCCTCGTCCTCTTTCATTTTCTTTTCTCTCTCTTGCTGGGATTTGGCCTCTATTTCTTTCTGTTGGGTAGAGGTACTATGCCCTGTACTGGTCCGAGGATTTTTAGCTAGAGAGGAAGAAGCACCTCCTAATTTATGACTCCTTTATTCCAAGGTTTGGTCATCCGGGTCTTCTTGGCCAGAGTCTGCCCCCGGAGCTAGTTGTCTATCTGCATTGTACCAGTTCCTTCTTTCATCTTCTCCCGGGCGTTCAATATGCTGATAGTTCCATTTGAATTTATCCTTCTTGCAATGTTCAGGAACTATCCGCTCCGGGTCGTATGTTCGGTATTCTAAAGCCCCAAAGCGATAACTTTTTATCTCTTCTCCCTCTGCCTCTACCTCTCTGAAGTCTTTAACTGTGTATGCGCTGATAGTGAGGGGTAGCGCAGGCCACGACTTCTTCTTACCTTTGGACAGGACCTTGGAGAAGCCCGAGGACATTTGGAAGCAGACCTCTTGCATGAGCACTCTGTTTGTAACGAAATGAGGCATAACATGTGGTGCCCTGAACGAGCCAAAGACTCAGATGAATGTATATTCGGTGAAAGGAAACCAATGCGCCACTTGGCATAGCATCTCCCTGGCTCGCCAAGACATGCAAGGGGCGTCTTGGCGGAATAATTTTCTGTATAGAGCGGGGATGAACACTTGGGAGATTGGCTCTATGTCTTATTTATACCTGGATTCCCAAAACACCTTGGTTTGTAGATGAATTGCATGGGTCTGTGTGGGATCCTAGTTATGTACCCATCCTTCAAAATTCAATCTCGAACATACGACATTCAATAAATAAGAAGCCATATAGAATTTAGAAGGCATTCCTTCATCCGGTACCAATGCTGAGGATAAATTTGTATGCATGGAGATCATCAATATGTTAGCCCAGTTGAAATGGGTGCCGTGCACTGTGACATATTCCATGAGAGTTGCCCATGTGCCGTTAAAGGTGGTGGCATTGGGGTGCCCGTATAATCTGCAAAGCATGGCGTCTACTAATTTATATACTTTTCTCAGGCTCGCCACTGGATATTCCTGGTCTTTCTTGACCTTGAACTTCTCAGGCTCCTCCCACCATTTCTTTATAGTGTCAACTACAGGAACTGCGTGAGCAATGGCCCAATCTTCTGTGAATTCTTCTTCTTACTCAGGAAAAGAGTAATAAACATGGGCGTTTGAGCCTTTGAGCATTGCGAAAGCCTTGCCTTCGCTGTCTCTGATCACGAACTTCTTGGGATATGTTTTCTGTAAAATATAATCTATCACCTTTGGGCACGGGAATATGGCCGGGTGAGCACCTGCGAGATGTAGCTTTGACCTTTTAACCTATAAGTATATCTCCCGATCCGGGAGGTCTTCTGGGAATTCCGTTTTGGCGAACTCTGCATACACTTGGTACCAACACATGCTGTCCCCTTTAGCGAATGTGAAAAGAGTATCTCTGTATATCGGGGGTGGGGACATTGGCATGTCCATCTCTACATCTTCCACTGCCAGTGCTTGTCTTTCTTCCGGGACACTGGAGGTCCCATGTCGCTGGATCCGAGAGGACAGGTATACACTCCAATTCTGCTTCAAATTCACCTGTCATATTCATGAAAGATTCCCAAGATAAGAAAGATGCCATGATGCTATAAGACCAATTAAAGTTTATCAATTACTTCAACTGGGACACAGGCAAAACTGAATAAATGGCCTACTGGGTCGCGGGGTCGCAGGTTGTAAGAAAATGGCCAAGGTGCGACCTTGCGACTGGGTCGCAGGGTCGCGGTGTCGCGGATTGTGAAAAAAGATGAATATGCGACCTTGCGACCTTGCGACTGGGTCGCTGGGTCGAAAATTTCGGGAAAAGGCGGAAATGCGACCTTGCGACTGGGTCGCGGGGTCGCAAATTGCAAAAAATGGAAAAGGTACGACTTTGCGACCTTGCGACTGAGTCGCTGGGTTGCGGGGTCGCAAATTGCGGAAAATTGAAAAGGTGCGACTTTGCAACCTTGCGACTGAGTCGCTGGGTCGCGAGGTCGCAAGTTGCGCGAAAACAGAGAGAATGTGACCTTGCGACCTGGCGACTAGGTCGCGGGGTCGCAAGTCGCGCTAGGGCTTGGCGGGGGGTTTTGGTCGCGCGCGGCGTGGAGTTGTTTTCCCTTTAACTGGAAAAATACAAGGCTAAATGGGTCCAGACAAAGTCAAGGGATAGATTTTGGAGTAGGGAACAAGCCATGAGAAGCTAGATAAAAAATTGTGATGAGTTGGGTAAGTGTGGTGAAAACTGGAATCAGAAGGAAACCCTAAGCAAGAAATGAAAACAATGGCTGAGGAAAATGACAATTTAAAGGCTAAGGGATGCAGGGATTTGGAAAGAATAATAAAAAAGGAAAAAACAGGAGGAAAAATGGCAAATTACTCGGGAATATTGCACTCCAGTCGACCTGTCAGAGCCGGGTTTTTTTTTTTTTTTTTTTTTTTTTTTCGCGCTGCATATGCGAAATGCGACCTAGCGACCTCCAATATATAAAAGGATCGCACGTGTGGGCATTTAATGACGTCGCAAGGTCGCATGTTGAGGTGATTCGAGGGGAATACGACCTCGCAACCTTGTGACCTTGCGACCTCAGGGTCGCGGGGTCACAGTTTTTCACAAATTTAGGATTTGCGACTCAGCGACTTAGTTTTCCTGATTTTCTACTTAACTTTTCTTTGTGCTCAAGGGGCTCCAAAAAAATTCTAAAGTGGGGGTTTTTGGAGGGTGTTGTAGAGGCTACAACAGGATATTACATATTCCCCCTCTAAAACAAAACATCTTCCTTGGTGTTGCAAAATATCAGTTCACTTATCAAACAATGATGGATATTTTTCTTTCATTTCCTCTTCTCGCTACCAAGTAGCTTCTTCATTTGTAATGTGCCTCCACTGCACTTTCACCCTAGCTACCATCCTATTCGAGAGCTTCATTTCTTCCCGTGCTAGTATACGAAGGGGCTCTGGAAGAAATTCCCCTTTTGTTTCTACATGTATCAAAGTCCAATCAATTACATGAGTAGGATCATGTATGCTGGCTCGAGGGGTCCTGACCCAGGTTCGGAGGTTAAGGCTTGCCAATAAACCCCTATATTACTAGCCCTTTCGGTAGTGACCTGCTTGCGCAAGCCAAAGTCTCACCCGAAGCAGTATGGGAGGATTCTGTAACTAGGTTTCCTTACCCTGGGAGAGGGTAGGTAAGTCAAGTAGAGCTGCGTTCCACTTCACAATTACCAGATCGTATATCACAGAGCCTTGATCTATATATTTCTTTGCATCCACGTGCGCAATACTGATTATAATCACAATAAATAATAGAGCATAAATTCATAGAAGAATAACGTAGCATATATATATAGAAAGCATAATAGACCAATCCAGTTCAAGTGTCAAGGCAACATCAGTAGATAACATAGTTATTTCCATAGCTTATGCATAACATAACAGATAGTCTATATTTACATTAACATATTTAGATAATTCAACAGCCTTCCGCATTTATTAATCCTTCAGATCCTTTTACGATACCTAAAATTGAACCTGCGCACATAGCAGTAGGGTCAACACATAGCAGGATAGAGGATCTTTGCACACACAGCCATCTGGAGTCCTTTCCCCAATAACCCAAACAGATCTACTAACTTGTAATTCAGACCAATCTTAATACATATCTCCCTATTGACTCAAGATGTCCTTCTATTTATATTGATCTAGCCTAATCTTTCCTATGGTCCGCAAACCATGGTTTGCGGACTCCAGGTCTACCCTTTGACCCATTACATTACTTTTGGGGCTTTGACCCACCCCAAAACCCATGCGCTAGACTAAAATATGCCAAAAATATACATAAATAATCAAAATTGTCCCAATTTGCAGCCTTTGGAGGACCCTGTTCCAATAGTCCCCCAACACAATCTTGTGACTCGTCCCGAGTCACTATGGTGGTGGAGTCTCCACCTATGCCTGTATGGCTACTCCGGCCATAAAGTCATTTGATATGAAACATTTTGAGCTGACTACCATTGATGTAGCCTGGGAGCATATCACCATGTAGGGTAGCAAGCCTAACTGCTCCGCCATCCGTGATTTCCCTCACCGTGTAGGGACCAATTCAATGCTGCTGGAACTTACCGGGATGCTTTGCAAACTGGCTATCGTATAACAGGACCAAATATCCCTCTACGAATGTCTTCTGGTGAATATGTCGATCATGCCAGGCTTTATCATGGGCCTTCTGGACTTGCTGATGGAAATTCGCAAGAAACCGATCTTCCTCTAAAGCCATAAGTTGTTCTAAGCGCTCCTCCATGATTTGAGGTTCTGCCATGTTTGTAAATGTTGCGATATGCAGAATAGGAATAATAAACCATCCTGAATGGGGTTTCCCCTGAGAGATTCTTGCAGGTTGTTCAATATGCATAGAGGAATGATGGGATGCGCACGTCCTAATCGCTACGATCAGCATTGCATACCTTTGTCAGTGCTTGCTCCAAGATTTTATTAAAAGATTCAACTGCATCATTGGCCTATGGGTGATATTGTGTGCTCTTCACATGATGGATCTGGAACTCCTTGGTCAAAGCTTGGATTGTTTCACTGACAAAATGTGTACCTATGTTGCTCATGAGAATCTTCGGACATCCAAATATGGTCAGGATTTGTTCAAATATGAAATGTGCAACAATATCCGCAGTACAATCCTTTACTGCTTGTGCTTCCTCCCACCTGGTTACATAATCAGTGGTAGAAATAATTTAGCGCGCACCCGTCTTCTTCCCTGGTGGGTTGATAGGCCCAATGAAATCGATAGCCCATTTACCAAATTCTTGTAGAGCCATCTATGGTTGAAGGGGAATTTCATATTTGTGGGATGGCCTCCCTGTTCGTTGGCAGGTATCGCGGGCTTTACAATAGTTGTGGGCATCACTATTCAAAGTTGGCCACCATAACCTAGCTCTCAATATCTTTTGCACCGTTTCTTTTCCTGCGTAGTGACCTCATGCTACTCCGTCATGAGCCTATGCCAAAATAGCACGTCTTTCATGTTCCAAAACATATCAACACAAGACTTCATCTGCTCCCATCTTACATAAATGACCTGTGATGATGGTAAAATCTGCTGCCCATGTGACTAGCTCTTTCTTTTGCTATACAGAGTACTCTGGAGGTGCCATACCAGTAGTCAAGAAGTGAATGATATCCATGAAGTATGCATCTACGACCTTAATAGAAAATATCTGCGCATCAGGCAATTCAGCTTCCAACTCGGTTGGCTCCTCGCCACTCTCTATTCGAGACAAGTGATCCGGCCCAGCATCAAACTTTCCTGGCTTAACGATGATTTCGAAATCATATTCCTGAAATAGCAATAGCCATCGACATATTCCCCCCCCCCCCCAACACAGGCTTATTTATCAGGTACTTTAAAGCGGAGTGGTCTGTGAACATTTTGAAGTGTCCTCCTAATAAGTAATGTCGATATTTCTGCAAAGCCTAGACCATGGCCAATCCCTCTCATTTTGTGGTGGAGTAGTTGCGTTCCGCACCAAAGATTTTCCTACTTGCGAAGGCAAACGGGTGGTCGATATCTCCTTCTCCTGGCTGCGTAAGGACAGCCTCGAGAGTAATGCCCGATGCATCGACATGAACATGAAATACCTTCTCCTAATCAGGGAAGATGAGAATAGGTGCCGAGACCATCTTTTCTTTAAGTAACTCGAAGCTCCTTTGACACTCGTCATTCCAAAAGAACGAAACATCCTTCGAGTAATTTTTCCATAGGGGGCGTAATTAGCGCATAGACTTGAATGAGTTTTCGTGTAACCTCGCATGGCCGAGAAGTAAATGCAAGCTTGTCCCCTTGTTGTGGGAGTTTCCGAATATATGATAAATCCGCATCTCGTATCCGCACCCCCAATCTTAGCCAACGTGGGGTGCATCTCAATGCTACTCGTTTGGAGCTCGAGTGGTCTGGTAACCGTTCACACCTTGTCTAATTCTGAGTTAGAAACATCTTGTGGATCATTCTTACCTTCTTTTGGGGCTAGGCTACAGTATTTGACCATGCTTGGTACCTGCGGTTCCCAAGTGGGCATTTTGGGTATGACATACAGGTGTGATTCACTCCATGCTACAGTGTTAGTGTGTCGTAGAGCTGCATCAAGAACTTTTGTCCCGCCTACTAACCCAAATGTTCCCAAAAATTCATCCTTCAAAGCCTCCTAGTGGCGGGTGCACTAATGAAGCTCCACATCTAAGTACCATGTAATGGGAAGTGGTCCTGTGGCATGAATGCTGCATGAAGCCACTCTTGAGCAGCTTCTATCACACTCAGCATTCTATCCAAGAAATCACATATTCGCGTAGGTCTTCGGGCCCAAATTTGAGGTCTAAAATGGGCTCCTAAGAAAAATGTACAACAAAAATAAACTTTATAACAACCAATAAGATTCAAGATGATGATGTCAACCATGGGGGATGATTTACCATTTTTTAAATAAAAGGGTAAAAGTATTAAAAAATAATAAAATAATAAAACTACTTTTTCAACTCGTATTTTCAACTTATCTCCCAAAATTTTTACTCAAATTTCAAGTGGGAGTACTCATTGGATGCAAAATTTAATTCCTCATCCAAGGAGTACCCATGTTGCATACTTTCATGAACCCTGCTACATGAAAAATGGGAAATACATAAAAAAACGTGATTACAATCACGTTTTTTTATGTATTTCTCATTTTTCGTGTAGTAGGACCCATCGAAAGTATGCAACATGGGTACTCCTTGGATGAGGAATTAAATTTCGCATCCAACGAGTACTCCCGCTCGAAATTTGAGTAAAAATTTTGGGAGATAAGTTGAAAATAGGAGTTGAAAAAGTAGTTTTATTATTTTTCCTCTAAAATTTGATGATGTCATCAAATCTTATTTGATTTTTTCCACTATTATTTTATAATTTGCATCATAGGCCCATTTAGACCCTCAATATTTCACTGCGGGGTTCAAGGAAAGTTTTGATTTGTATATCGGCCGGGGCCTCAAATCATAGGATCATGATATCCTGACACTCTCCCAATCCTGGAACACCTCCTCGTGCATCTCCCACCATCGTGCAGGTGATCCATGCATGGCTAGCTTACAATCCCATAACCTTCGTTCTTTGGGAACCTCAGCTTCAAACACTCGCAAAAAGTCCCTAAAGTTACCAAAACCATCAAAGTAAGGTATATCTCTTACCTCTAAGGAGATGCAGCGGAAGTTCTTTGTGATTCGAAGACATCGCAACGCAGAGATATCATGTAACTGGTTTTTCCAATTCTCTATCTCCCCATCGAAGTCAGAGAAACATTCACTGTCCTTTTCCCGGCAGAGTACTCCCTCCACCGTGGGGTTGATCCAATCTTCATCCCATGCCGTCAACTTATAGATGTGATCCACATCCTCTTCATTGCACACCGGTTCTGTGTATCGTTCGCCTTCCGCAGGGTGTAATGGTACTATTACCCTTGTATTGTTATTTTCGAATACCTTGCTTCTCTTCTTTAGGTTAATGATACCTCTCATATCGATGGCCCAATACAAGCCTAGGAGTGCAGGGTAGGGGTCCACATCTTCTACAATCGAAATTACTTCAAAATTAGCTCGGACCTTGACCCCTGCGATATCCACCATGACCTTTGATAGTCTCCCCAAGGGTATGATCTTCTGTTGATTGGCCATACGCAGCTAGATAGTGGACCACTCCAACTTAGGTTCCCCCATTCGTTTCCAAGTCTATTTAGGTAATACATTTGCATCTGACCGTAGGTCCAGAATAACCTGATCCATCTCATAATCACCGATCTGCGCAGTCAACCACATCTCCCTACCAGTGCACTTCTTATATTGATAGAGTTTGTGTACGTCTTTGACTTCCGGAGGGAGGCTAGGTCAGGTTGCGCAACTATCTATTAATGCCTAAAGATTTTCCACAGCCTTTGGGTTGTGCAGTAGCTTCATACATGCCTGTAAAAAGGATTTAACCTCCTCATATGCCTTGAGGTATTCAAGCGGCTGCGAAGTAGACGGCTCTGCCTCAGGAAAGTATTTGCGAGTTGCGACAAATGTTTCTTTCTCCTTCCTTAGATCCAAACCTTCCTGTTTGATAACTGCTGGTCAGATCAGAGGCTCAGTCACAGTCTTCTCCTCAGGCCCCCTGGTGGCCATCCCACTACGTGTTATGACATTCACGCTTGGATATTTGTCTCATAGTTTAGACTTAACCCTCTGTACGCTCTACGTAGGTGTCAGCTGCTTCTCCTACATCTTCACTATCAAGATGGGGCAGCCTTCAATCGCATGGCCCAGATGTCTGCAATACCAACAAGACTGCCTCGTAGGGTTTGGATAGTCCCTGGCGAAGTGTCCTACTTCTCCGCAGTTATAACAGATTAGTTGCCCTCATCCCCATCCGACGCTCCCACCCCTCCCGCCTCCCCTGCCCCTGGCTAGGGAGCTACCTATGCTCGAGAGGGATCTTGGCGAGGATGGATCTGACTATACCCTAAAGAGGTTTCCTTGATTGAACATTAAATATACGTTTGACAGTTTTGTTCATCATGTCCTACCAATCTATAGAACCTCCACCATTGCTACTTTACTTATGGGACATACACAACCAAGCAGGGACAGTGGTTTGTGTTGTGCAGCCCTGCCACACGACAATCATCGCACCAAAGCACTGGCCCACTTGACCCTGCAACTTCCCTAGGGAACAACGGACTAGGTCCCCCGGCTTGCATATAGTCTGTTAACAGAGGGCAATTATCCTTGGTGTGACCATTCGTCCTACATCGTATGGACCATCTTTCATGGCTAGCCTCTGCTCCTCGCTCCTTTCATAGATTCTTCATCTCCATGTGCATCATCTCCAGTTGCCCATGGATCTGCTGGATGCCTAGCTGAGTATCATCTATGGGTGCAGCTTCCAACTTCATAGCAACTTCCAGGGCTTTTTCCTATGATTCGAAAGTTTGGTGACCCATCGGTACGCGCAGGTGAGGCAGCAGCATGGCAATGAACCATTCCATCTATTGTCTATCATCATACTGAAATCCTCCTTCTCTGATCACCTTCTTCAATCGTTGATTGGCCTCCCATATCGACTCGGAAGGCCCTTGCTTAAAATCATTTAGATTGACCACTATTTGAGAGTAGGACTTAGGCTTCTTGAATTGTTTCTTCAAGCAATTCTTAATCTCTTCAATGGTTGTGTTTCGCATGCTAGCTAATGTATCCCATGTACCAATCCAAATCTCTTCCTTCGAAGGCAAGGGACAGATGTGCCCTCTTCACTGCATCACTAGCTACATTCTGCGTAGTCCATACCAATTCTGCGACAAAACAGAACTGATCCATGTATTCGTCTCCCACACCCTTAAAGGTATGAAACTTCATGTGCACAGCAATATCATTTTACGGTTGTGGTGGAGGTATAGGTGAATTCTTACCCCTACGCTAGTTTGAAAGTGGTGTGGATGGCGGACTTTACATGGCAGTCTCTCTTACCAGGTTGTAGACAGATCTACCTCCTTCTCGATTGGTTTGATAGTATTTATCACTTCGTTTCGTACTCCCATCCAGATCATAGGTCATTCATTTGGTGTGGCTACACAGAATACTTTTTCCGTAAAGTAATATTGTAATTAGCAATGGTAAGGTCTTCAGAAACTTACCTCGAAATCCTTTAAAGAATATTCGCTCTTCTTCAGAGTAGGAGACAGACTGATTGATGGAAAATTTTGTCATGAACCCTCCTAGCATGCTCTCCACCTAGTGGTCCACTTTGTGAGTGATGGTGTTATCAATCCTTTCTAACTACTGGATCAATTCTGGGGCCACTGTGTGACCCGATCGTCCTTCCAACACTTCTGGAATTCGACCAACCTTGTGAGCCACTCCTGGAGCTCGATCGCAATGGTTAAAAAGGAGATCTCGTAGATATCCGTGAAAATATACTTATTTTTCCACTCTTCAGTGCTTAACCTTTTACAGCGGTTTTCTTTTACTTTGAATTCCTGAACTTACTGTTCATACCATTCATCAATTTGTTTTCTCTCAGGCTTCTAGTATGGCCTTGGCATTACCCGATCCCTCTCTGAAAATGCTCCTAGTCCCGGCAACGAAACCATTTTTTGGCTCAAGGGGTCCTAAGCTAGGTTCAAAGGTTAAGGTTTGCCAACAAACCCCTATACTACTGGCCCTTTTGGCAGTGACCTGCTTGCGTAGGCCAAAGTCTCACCCGAAGCAGTATGGGAGGGTGCTAGAACCAGGTTTTCGCACCCTAGGAGATGGTAGGTAAGTCAAGCAGAGCTGCGTTCGACTTCATAATTACCAGATCGTATATCATAGAACCTTTATCTATAGATTTCTTCGCATCCATGTGCACAATACTGATTATAATCATAGTAAATAACAGAGCATAAATTCATAGAAGAATAACACAGTAGATATATATAGAAATCATAACTGATAGATCCAGATCAGGTGTCAACATAGCATCAGCAGGTAACATAGTTATTTCCACAGCTTATGCATAACATAACAGATAGTCTAGATTCACATTAACAGATTCAGATAATTCAACAACCTTCCACGTTTATTTATCCTTCAGATCCTTTTACGATACCCAAAACCCAACCTACGAACATAGTAGCAGGGTCCGCACACAGCAGGACAGAGGATCTATGTTCACACAGCTAGCAGGAGTCCTTTCCCCAATAACCCAAACATATCTACTAACTTGTAATTCGCACCAATCTTAATACATATCTCCCTATTGACTCAAAATGTCCTTCTATTTATATCGATCTAGCCTAATCTTTCATGTGGTCTGCAAAATGTGGTTTGCAAACTCTAGGTCTACCCTTTGACCCATTAAAATGCTTTCGGGGCTTTAGCCCACCCCAAAACCCCCGCACTAGACTAAAGTATGCCAAAAATATACAAAAATACTCAAAATTGTCCCAATTCGCAGCCTTTGGAGGACCCTGTTCCAACAATGTACATACTTTTTCAATAAGGAAACATGAAAAACATTGTGAACCTCAACGTGACTAGGTAGAACCAATTTATAAGCTACTGGCCCCACTCTTTCTAAAACTTCAAATGGTCCATAGTAGCGTGGTGCTAACGTAGCACAAATACTAGTATATAAGGTACTCTTTTTAGGCTTAATCCTCAAATAAACATGGTCTCCCACTTTTAATTCTCTATGAATTCTCTTTTTTTCTGCATAGCTCTTTTGTTTGTCTTGAGCTGTTTTAATATTTTTCTGAATTTCCTTCACAATTCTTTCCATCTCTTGCAATGCATCAGGTCCAATAATTAACTCATCTTCTGGTTGACTCCATATAAGTGGAGTGTGGAACTTTCTACCATACAATGCTTCAAAAGGATTCATATTTATTGAAGCTACTTGAGCTATACCAAAAGTAGATTTCACTGGTAAAAAGTGTGCAGCTTCAGTTAATGTGTCTACAACCACCATTATAGAGTCATGTTGATATTTAGTTATAGGCAGTCTAGTGATGAAATATCCTGGAAACTACTTCCCATTTCCATTTTTCCATAGGTAAAGGGTTTAGCAATCCTTTTGGATGTTGATGTTCCTCTTTTACTTGCTGACATTTTAGACATCTAGCTAGATAACGAGCCACATCTTTCTTCATACCTGGCCAAAACATGTTCTTTCTCAACGTTGAAATCAGTTTTTGATAACCAGGATGTCCTGCATAAGGTCTTTTATGACACACATCTAAAATTTCCTATTTTAATGATGTCACATTTGGAACATACAATCCATTTTTCTAGTAAATCAACCCCTTCCGATTTTAAGTATATCCCAATATTTCATTTTCCTGCAAATTTTCTTGTAGTTTCTCATAGTTTGGATCTTGCATCACCACTTCTTGTATCAATTATTCTATGTCAAATTTCACACTGCTTCCAGCATCATTCAAAATTTGATGAGAATTCCCACTCAAAGTATCTGCAATCTTATTTTCCTTTCCTTTAATATATTTTATTTCCATATCAAACTCACTAAGGAAAGATAACCATCTAACTTCTCTAACATTTAAATTAGGTTATGTGAAGAAGTATTTCAAAATTATATGATCTATCATTAGTATGAGCTTATTTCCTAACAAATAATGTCTCCACATCTTCAATGCATGTATCACATTAGCTAATTCTAAGTCATATACAATATATTTTTTTTTATGTTTCTTTAATTTTCTTGACTTATATGCTATGATTGAGTTTTCTTGTAGGAATACTCCTCCTAATCCTTCTTCACATGCATCTATACATACTACAAATTATTTGTTTGGATAAAAAATCTTTAATATGGGGGCAGTTGCTAATTTAAGTTTTAACTATTCAAAACTATTTTGACACTTTGTTGTCCATTCAAACTTTACTCCCTTTTTCTGTAAAGAAGTAATAGGATAGAATAAGACTGAAATTCCTTCTACAAACCTCCGGTAGTTTCCAACAATACCCATGAATGATCTTATGGTTGGGACATCAGTTGTTACAAGCCAATTCATAATGGATTTTATTTTCTCTGAGTCTACTGCTAATCTGTCTTCTGAAATTACATGACCCAAATACTAAATTTTGTCCTTGTAAAATTCACACTTGATGAGTTTGGCATATAACTTATGTTCACTAAGTGCTTGTAGGACAATTCTATGATGTTTTTGTGTTCTTCTTCGTTTTTGGAATATACCAAAATGTCATCAATGAAAACTAAAAAAATTTGTCTCGATACTCATGCAATACACTATACATTAAACATGTGAATGTAGCAGGTGCATTAGTCAGTCCAAAAGTTCGAACTAAAAATTCATAGTGTCCATATATAGTCCTGAATGATGTTTTATTGATGTCTTCATCTTTAATTCTCAGTTGATGATATCCTGTTCTTAGATCAATATTTGAGAAGATAGTGGCTCCTCTCACTTGATCAAGTAGGTCATCTATCTCAAGTTGAGGATATATGTTCTTTATGGTCAATTTATTCAGTTGTCTATCATATATGCACCTAATGAATGTGCCATATTTATTTTTTAACAAACAGTATCGGTGATTCCGAGGGAGAGACATTTGGTCTGATGTATCCTCTGTCTAATAACTCTTGTAGTTGTAGTTTTAGTTCCAACAATTCAGGAGTACTCATTCTATATAGTGCTCTAGAGACAAGTGTAGCTCCTGGTACCAATTCAACTGATATGTCAATTTCTCTTTTAGGGGGTAGATGGGGGATTTCCTCTAGAAATACATCTTTGAACTCTCTAATTACTGCTAAATTTTCTATACCTTCTTTTTCAGTTTGTTTTCCCAATTCCTCCACTTGTACAACATATACTTGACTGCCTTTTCTTGTTGTTTTCTTTAACTGTAGTGAAGAAATATTTCTGATTGATATGGGTCTTGGTTTTCCTTTCACTATCAGAGGTTTTCCCTCCCCATCCATACAATGAAATTTTTTATCTAAGTAATTAACTATTGCTTTCTTCTTCTCTAACCATTCCATTCCCACTAACACATCATATCATCCTAGAGGAAAAATATTTAAATTTAGTTTAGTTTCATACCCATTTAAATTTACACCATTTTTTGGAAATTTATGGGTAACTTTTATTTTTTTTCTAGTAGCTAACTGAACTAACCATGCTTGCTGAAATATTTTTTATTTTAATTTGCACTTTTCCACCATCTGAGAACTTAAATAGCTTAAATTTTCTCCTGGATCTATCAAAATAAAAATAGGTTGTTCAACAATAATACCTTTTATTTCTATCATGGTTTATTGGTGTTCATCTTGGCGGTACTCAAGTGCAGTACCGATCCTTAGAATGTTTCTAGAAATGTCGTTTATAGTAGTCGCCTCTCGTAATACTTGAATATTATTAACTGTTCTATGAGAACAATCATGTAACGAGTGAGGTTTTCCACGTCTCCAGCTCTTTAATGATTCTTTAACTTTTACAGTCCCTTCCTTTCTTTTTCTTTCATCCATCTACTTAGACCTAGTTTGTGATTGTGTTGTTTGGTTTTCTCCAGTTTTGTTAAACTTCTTCCTTTGATGTTTTTTCCAAAAAAGTTTCAAGTATGCTAGTTTTAATATTTTTACATTAGAGTCACCTTTCCCTTTTTCTTTGTTTTTCCAATTTTTTAGCTGATCAATTCTGCCTTTCAACCACTGATAACACATTATTACTTTCCGAACAGCTTCTTCCATTATCTTGGGATTGTCAAATTCTATTCTCTCCTTATAAATAGTAGGTAGGAAATTTTAAAAATTTTGTACTTTGGCCTTTTCCTCTATGATATAAGGCACATAGCAAAGAAAGTTATTGAATTTGGTAACAAAATCATAGATAGTGAGTTGTCCCAATCTCAACTCATGAAATTATTTGGATTTTTCATCATAATATCTCTCATTCATATATCTCAACTTGAATTTTGTTTGAAAGTTTTCCCAAGTAATAGTTTTCTCTTCCAGCACATCTACCATTTTTGTTTCTTCCCACCATAGGGTAGCTTTACCTTGCAAGTAGTAAATGGCCAATCTGGATTTTAGGTTACTTCCATATTCATAGACTTGAAAGTATTTAACCATGTTCAGAAGCTAAGCTTCTCCATCCTCCTCCTTTTCACCATCATAAGTGGGAGTTTTGATTTTTGCTAATTCTCCTTGCAACTCCTTTTTCTTTCTGAACTGTTGTCTGGATGCTTCACCATCCTTAGATCCTTATGAGTTGGTTTCAGCTTCTTTCCTCTTTTTTATAGGGTCTTCACATTCATGACTAGACCTTGAGGTTAATTCCTTGATCAACCTCTCTTGCTCTTCGCTGGATTGCAACAATTGTTCATTGCTAGTTCTCAGCTGAATCAATTCTTGTTGCATATCCAAAAACTGAGCATTTTGATCTGGTGGATTTCCATCACCACCTAGATCCACGTACAACCCTCCTTTGCAACTCATAATAATATTTGTACCTTTATGCACTAAATCATTGTACACAAAATTAAATTAGTGCAACAAAATTTTCAAAATTGTAAATAATTACAACAACATAATTTTGTTTTTTTTTTCTCTGTGTGGGGACACATAGGCCCAGTTTTTTCAACATGGGCTCTGATACCATTTGTAACAACTCTCCTTACCCAAATTTTTTTCTATTTATAGTCTTTATTCTACTTTTTCGTCATTTGACTTTATTACATTTCGTCATATTGCGATGTTTCCACACATGTATACCTTCTGTCGTTATAATTTTTCTAATGACATCATTAGTTGTGAATAGAATTAACCGTTGTTTTCAATGATCATTAGACCAAAATTCAATGATTCTACTAGTTCTAATTTAGTCTTGACTGTCATTGTGACATTTCTATACTGTTCACACTTTTATCATCCTATTAACTTATTTTACCATTATTTTATATCTTCATAAGGTTTTTCATTTTCCAGAATTCTTATGGACATATTCACCTTAAATTTTATATTAGAATATCTACTTATATAATAATATTCTAATTATCCTCAAATATTACCCTTTTAGTTCTTTTTCCTCCTTTTACTCATACTTTCTAATTACACCACCTTTTTAATTTAATTTTAAGGATTAATGTCAAGGCTATTTATCCACATATGGACTTAGCTCTTAACCCAATCATTAAAGTATGTACCAAAATTATTAAAAAGGTATATGGATAGCATTGATAATTAATATCATATGTCAGTCAATTATACTATCCTTACACTATCCTAGAGCACTATTCGATTTTCGTTTTAGTTCTGCCACTTATCATTAATCGATTTTATAACCTACTTTACATAGGTACATGTATGAATTCTGAGGTTCGAATACTATATATTTATATAGTTATGCCCTCATGATAACATTGCATTGCATTGTTTAATTAAAGCCTCCTACGTGTCATTTAATTTTCATAACATATTATACTAAGGTTTAAATATTTGGATATGGAAATATGTATGAAGATTCCATTGTATCCCTTGATAAATTTTGATGACTCTTTGTAGGTCATTTCTCTGTTCAATGTTATAAAGTTTTTAATGAAATTTTCTTCGTTAATTAACTCATCACATGGCCTACGGTTGATTTTCGATTTCATTGCACTGTGAATGAAGGCCACGTTTACGATGAGGATGATGTGGTATCATATCCCTCCATATTCTGGGTTTGGTTTTTCGATGGCTTACCCTTTATGATTTTCATTTGCATTTGTCCATGATGGAATGACCTCAGCTCTGGTTCTTCATCCAGGCCAATGAGCCTTCTCGTAACATGCTAATTTATTTACTCGTTCAGTAACAGGTAACTAACCATCATCATTTTATTGATTTTTGCCATCGTTTTATTTATTTTTGACCACCAATTTCCTTCTCGTTTTTATTAGTTTTGGATTTGGCTCTTCTACAACTTAATTCATTTTAATTTGATGGTTACATGGTTTCGTTTGACCAAACATGGTTCCACTTTCCTCGTGCCTTCTCTTCGCCCTGAGATTGAGGTAACATAGGTTTTATAATTAACAGGTATGTTTCTTCCACTGTTTTATGAATACCCAATCTATCTCTGGTGCTATTGTCTATGGACGTGACTAAATTCTATTAGCGTAATACTCCTAAACTTATTGTTATCATTTCTTTGTTTTATTTGGTAATTTATTCCATGGACTCATTTTGTTTGAGGAAACTTCTTTGGGGTTTAATATATTTACCACCATGGAACGATATTCCTATCATTCGTTTTTGTGAATTAACTCTTTATCCAGAGATAGGGTTTATCCCTGTAAAATCGTTTACAGTAATTAGTATAAATTTTCCCCAATTTGTTTAGTGAATACACAGATATGAGATTTCAGCTTAATTCCCAAGAAAGGAATCCGATTTGTTTTACTCTATCTCTGGTCTTAAAGCTAATAAGAGCTATTTTGAAAATCAAATTGGTATTTGTATTTATATATTAACCTTATGAAAGGGATTAATTCATCTGAGTTTAAATTTTTTTATAGAATGAAAATTTTTCCTCTATAGGTTTCATTCAGATTCATTTTTCCTCCACTATGAATACTTTATAATGACTGACATTCTTCATTGGGCATTAGAATGACTTGGTTCTACAGTCATTTTCCTTCATGACTAAATACATCATTTTTCCCTTATGAAGATCAAATTTCTATTTGACACAGTAGCCCTAAATCTAGGGAATGAAATTTGATTTCTTATATCATTAATTAAGTCTCTTCCTTAATACTATTTCACATTCTTCCGAGTTTGACTGGAATGACTTTTCCTCTATTTGGAATTTATTCATCATAATTCAAATTCATTTACTTCTTTTTATATATTGTATTATCCATCATGACAATGGTTACTTTATGTTATGTAACAGGGTATTCAATTTCATTTCAGTGTGAATCCCTTTCTCATTATATCTATACATACATATAATTGTAATTATTCTGTTCTTAATTTAGAATCCTATTTTATTTTAAAATAATCATATTTCTGTTACTTGTTCAGATATTTACTTACTAAGAAAAATTGGTCTTATTCTGTTAATTGGTAATTCTTATTTTATTAATTTCCTCAAATTAATAAAATAATTATTTGTACAGGAACTCTTTCTCTTGTACAAGATTACTCTCGATTCGTAGTACAGACTCTGTCTACTAGAATATTGGTAATTTTCATTTATTTATATTTTTATACAATTTCGACCTTCTTCTTATTCATTTACATGCATGAACTTATTCAGTTTCCTTTATGTATATAGGTTTGGTTCCACTTCTTATATTTTAGCAACAAGGTAATTCTCCTAATTCAGTTACCCTCATCAATTTTTTTATATCTTATTAAATTCTTTCACTTATCATATACATATACTAATCCTTATATTTGTTTTTTTGTGCAGGTATTTCACTTCTCTTGTTTTACCATTCCTCAATTTTGAATAATCATTCTTTCAATCTTTGATAGTGTAATTACCTCTTCTAATTACAAGTTGTTCCATATCCTCTACAAAATTCACTTCTTTGAATTCAGGGTTATTTCCCTATTTATAATTCATGTAATTAATTATATAGTACAATGGACTTTGTCAAATATTTTATGACAGTTTGTGATGATAATTTCTATCATTGACACAATTTTTATGTTATGCTTATAATAATAATCATTCATTGTTATAAATCATTGGCATATGTATTTGTATACTTCAATGCACTATTTCTCTTGTACTATCCTCTAGTACTTTATTTTGTACTTGAGATTTAATTTATTATTCAATAAGAGAATGAGTAATTAGATGTAACCCTCTTGTTAATATACAACAAAGTATTTAACTGTAATTTGTACAATCATATTTCCTATTAGATTGACAATTATCTCTTACTGTACTTATATTTCTATTCAATGTTTGGTTACACACTAGTTAAATTCATTATTTCCCTTACCTCTTTTCCATATGTGTTGATGTCATTTCTTCACATTAACAATTAAATTCTTACAACCCAACAAGAGATTTAAACCCTACTAATTGGGTTTAGAGATTCTGTTTGTTGGTTTACTAACGTTATTTGTTTATGTAACTATGCTGAACTAACTATATCTATTATAGTAGGTTATGTTAAATACATCAAACTATATATAACCTAACATTTTACAGAATTTAATAATAAATAAAATATAATTTCCATAGCTCTTTCTCCTTGAATCATCATTATTCTAACTTCAATGATAACAACAATTTCAATAGACATAATTAAATTACTTGTGCATACCAATTTTGGTATGACTATTTTCCACCCAACCTTGAGCTTTCTCTCCACAAAATGCCTCCTCCCGAGTAGTGACCAATTCCTCCCAAGCGTAGACAACCTCTTGTCTTCCCGTATGAATGGCTTATTTAAGCTTGCTTTCCCTTCAACATGTTTCCACAATCGCGTCTAGCCCAATCAGATGTTGCTTTCCTTTGTCCTAGGCTTTACTTTTGTTTTTTCCACAAAAGTAATTTAAAGCTAGCTTTTTCCTCTTTCTAGTTTTATTTCACCTCTTCTTAGTAACTTTCTACTTTACTGAGGTATCTTTTATATTTTTATCTCCAATCTAATGTTTTTAATTTATTTTATTTTCTCCAAGGATTTTTGGAGAATTTGGGAAGTCTTAGGATTTAATTCCATCCTCATGGACTTGAAATCTTGGTCTCCAATATACTCTAGTATTTTCTCAATAATTAAAATTCCACATTTATAAAATTTTAAAAAATATAATATCTCCACAAATATTGTTTTCCTTTAGGTCCACCTAACCTTTAGGATTTTCAACTGTCTAATAAAAGCAGTAAAAAAAAAGATAATAAACATGAAACTATTCATCTATATTTGCATTATATCCTAAGCCATTCATTGTTTCCACCTTTGCATCCCATTTTGTGTCTAATGTTCCATTCAATTTTTAGCAAATTTTGACATCTGCTTTTGCATTTTTTTTTGCACCAAGTTTTGCATAACTTTTTGCATCAAACATTGAATATCAATTTGAATCAAATTTTGATCTATTTACATGTGAATTTTTTCATTGTTTGTTGTGTTTGCTTATGTCTCAAATGTTCCACCATTATTTACATTCACTTTTTCATCCAATTTTGCATCATTTTTTGTGTATAATTTTACATCAATTTAGCCATCCAAATTTGCAACCTTTTTCTTCCTCCACATTTGCATATCATTTTGTGTCTATGTTTGAGTTTGAATTTGCGTTTTATTATGCATAATTTTTGGCATCCAATATGGCGTCCTTGTTTTCACCCTTTTTCTAGCCCCAATGTGAATTTTGTTTTATGTCTTTTCATACATCTTATTTTTTTCCTTTTTTTATGCCCAAGTTCACATCACAAGTTTACACTATTCTTTGCATCATCATTTGGAATCTTAATTTGTATCATTTTTTGATTATTTTTAGCACCCAACTTGGCATATCATTTGTATCATATTCTACATCTAACTGTCTATCCTTTTTTGCATCTAGTTTGGTGTCCCTTTTTGCATCTAGTTTGGTGTCCTCTTTTGAATCTAGTTTGGTTTCCATTTTTTCAACCTTGTTTGTGCCAAATTTGGTATATTTTTGTATGGAATACTATATTCCCTTCTTCGTATCTACTATTGCAATTTTTTTTCTTCTAGTTTAAAACACCTTTTTTTCCTTGTTTGGATTTTTTTAAATTTCTAGTCAAACATCCAATTCTATTACCAATTTTGCATCAATGGTTACATAGACATTTAAATTATTACATAGAGTGTATTTTTATATCCATTTATGACCCCCTTTATGGATTCATTTTATTAATTTCAATGGCATAGTGAAATATAGCATAGTTTCTAAATATCATTAAAGAAGATATCACAATTCAAATAGATAATAGTGTTTGTAATTAAATTTAAGGGAATTTGAAAACATCCATTCAAAAATTACCAATTTCATCATATACAATAATTCTCCATAAAAAAACCATCAAATTTTTTTAATTTACATATATGAATACCAAAACAACGCTCATAAAAGCTACCATTATACCAAAATAAATTCACATCCACACAAGAAATCAACCTTTGGTTACCTCTTCCCATGACCCAAAGTAATAATAAAAATATGAAGAGATGCAGGATGTTGGCCATAGTCTATCTACTACTAAGAATTCCTAGAAAGAAATCCCTTTTACACAACCTTCTATCAATTACTTTTACATAACCTCCTTTTAATTAGGAAAGCTATGCCATAGTAAATGAATAATCATTGCATCCAAGAAATACACAATCAATAGAATACAACTGTTTCATTGTTCCTTTCTTACCCTATGGTTATTATTATATAATATGAATAAACATAGAAAATACTTCTCTATATATGCTTTTTAACTATAATGTAGAATAATGTAGCATCGTTTGAGCTAATTTAAGCTTTCTTTGTAATGACTACTCAAAATCTTAAACAAGTAAATTTATTATGGATATTAGCTTAGTTATGAGATATTATGTGACTCAGATTAGTGCAAGGAAAAGAAAGTCTTATATGAGTCATATTAGTACAAGGCAAAGCAAGGATGTATAACACATCTCATAGTAAGTTCCTCCTTACATAAAATATATGGTATCACTAGTGATTATCCCGAGATAACATGAAACTCCAACATATCGCTTCATTTAATATGGAAGCTCAGTTAGGAACATTGGTTCCCCCAAATTGCTTTTTCCTCGTCTTACCGTTTTGACTCAGGTTGTGCAACAGGTGTTTCCACTGTCATTGGGGTAACTAGTAGAATATTGATTGATTGAAAAGGTGTAAACACTAAATGAGGAGTATGTACCAAACGTGCGGCGCGAGTAGGAGGTTCCAAATTTTCACTTTTACTTGAGTAAATAGAAGTATATCTCTATTCATATTACCAAATGTTTCTCTTGGATATACGAGGAATCAATATTAATGAACCTCATGTTGTAAACTAAAGGGTTATGATGGTGATAATTTATCCAATTTTAACCATTCAATGTTTGATTGATAGATCATTTAATATAAAACATGACACACTAGATTCTATCTCTTGTTCACAACACCCCAGTGGCACACAACCCACACACGGGGAGGATCAAAAATGATTTCGTTGTAGCCTAAGTGATAAGTGGCACTACAGCCTAAATCTTTCTTTACATGCATTTCAAGGGTGAGGTACAAAATGACTAACAATACAAGGAGTGTGCCACAACCCACACACAGGGAGGATAGAGGATGATTTTGTTGTAGCCTATGTGAGAACTTTAAAGAATTATACAAAGGATATAACATAAGTATAAAATTATATATGACAAGAATAGGTCTGAATAAAATTGAGAAGTTGAGATAAAAAATATTCAAAAAAGAGATAAAATCAAAAGAAGACATTGTAAATTACTCCTCCCACTCTGGTATGGACTCACACCATAGTAAGGAGAATCCAAGATAATGCATGAACCTGATATTCCTCTTGAATTAAGGCTAAATATTTATTTCAACATGGAGCTGATCCCATTGATAATAAAATAAAATTAATGAACATACACCTAGAGATCCACATGATATATATCATAATTCTATAACTCTAGTGAATGAAAGTCAAATCATGGAAACTTAGAGCAAATAGACTAGGTCATATAGTAGGAGACATTGTTATGCAAATTTATGTAGGCAGAGAAACTACCAATACCGTTGTACATAATGATTCATTGATAATTTTCACACACATATATATATAATAGGAGCATAGTAGTAATAACATCATTATCATTTTTAATCAAATCAACTAAAATTCAAATGTGATTATGAGATCAAAATATTTCATGAATATAATTATTCCATGATAAATTAACAACATACATGAAAATATGGTAATATCATCATACATAATAATTATCCATCAAAATAAGATTCATAATTTCCAATATATAAAGCAAATAAAAATATAATAATGATGATATCAGCATCATACTTCATCAGATAAAAGTAATCATATGATTACCAAATCAAAATGTTTTGATAGGTATCATTGTTCTAAGGTAAATTCAAAACATCCATCTAAAAATAGGAATTTAATTCTAAAAAATAATTATTCATAAAAAACAGTGCATGTCCATGCCTATCTAGCACCACCAAGATCATCCTCATGATCATTATCTCGACCATCCTGATCAATCTCATCCATGTCATCCTCACCAACACTATCACCATCCCCATCATCATCATCTCCTTCACCAACACAATCACCATCCTCATTGTCATTTCTTGATGTATGCTCATAGTAGTCTATGTCATCATCTTGGAAGTAATTGCCTATAACATTTTGGAAAATAAAATCAAAAAATCAATATTACATGTTAGTATTAATTACATAGAACAATGCATATTTTTTTTATACAATGCTAATCAAAAAATGAGGTATTATATAATATCTAATAGTACTAAAAAATAAAATGAAAATATGGTTCAAAGATATATTGGAAATCCATATAATATTACATGCCTCAGACTCCATCCACATAACTATAGAAAATTTGTATACATACATACATACATACATACATATATACATATATACATACATCTAACATACAAATATTTAGAAAATAAAGAAAGGATATTGTAACTGGAATAAGATAATTATAATCCTACCTTCGCTCTGATATTTGATCCAAAGGAAAAGATAACTTCCATACACTATAACATATATTATAAAATAACTTAAAGGTTTCAAGATAATTTTTCTGAAAAAATCATTCTTTTGTCAATTTCCCCAAAACATGTAAGCATAATTTCTATAAAAAAAAAATTGCAGCCTGAAACCATAGTTGGATAATTTGGTTAATTAAATTAACTCTAAGAAAGTTGTATTTCAATAAACTACACCTTCTTGGACTTATCTTGTGGTTCAATGGGAATTTAGTCAACTCACATGATGCACTTAATCCATCAAATATTGTTTTGATTTTGTGATGGGTTAATATTTTAATTTCATGCTAGGCTCTCATTTGTATACTCTTTTCTCTTCACTTTGTCACTTTTGAATTATATCTCGATATGTATTGCTTACATATCAAGGGTCATAATGCTTCAAAAAAAATTATAATCCAAACTATAACTTCAAAGGCATATTAATGTCACTATAAAAATAAATCAAAATAACTTCTCAAATTAAAATTTTCCTAGTTTTAAAGTAGCTCAGAAATCCTAATCCACTTTAATATTTTTTATTTTATCTAGGTTTTGTAGTCATATTTATAGAGTATATTTAATTTATTTTTGGAAAAGATATTGTCAAGTTAAGGAAATGAAGCATGTTCCTATATGACAACTTTCTTCAAAAGTGATGGAAATGAGTGCTGCAATTAGGCATTAACAAACTACTCTGGTTTGCTGGGACATTCTCAAATTGTGGATAACATGTAATTGATACTTCTATAATTTTATCTAAATCCTGATACACTTTTATGGGCCTAATACATTTTTAACAGCATAATTATGGGGGGTAACTGAGCCTCATCACTAGAAAATAATGAGCTACAATAACCTTTTGTAAGTTTTGTAGATTTTAAGTATCTTATCCATTTCAAGCTCTTTTCAATGAATGACACATAGATAAATTTTTATGTAAATAAAAAAATACTTGAGTAAGAAATGTGCATGTATTATTTAGATACAATCATCAAAAATGTGATTGCATCACCTGTTACTAAATATTAGCACAACATATTCAATTAAAATTTTACACCCAATAGCTATAAATTCAATTGCATAAACCACATGGTATTGTTCAAAATTATGATAAAATACATAAGGGTAAATTTTAAACACCTCACCAAATGAAAGCGGATTTTTCCTCGTGATCACCCAATTTCTAAGAGCTCCCAGACCCAAAGATTAGCCTTTAAGGCTTGACGAAGGTGAAGTATACACTATTCAACAATTCATAAATACGATTAATTTTTATTTGTTATGTAATATCCGACATCAATACATCTTACCACCATGTTGAGAATATTCATGCATTCCCATACTATATAAATGTGCCTGAAATCTTGTAGTTGAGGGGAATGTGTTTACCTTCATTAGAAGGTGAAAAAATAAAAGTGATGATAAATATTAGTTTAGATACTGTTAATACATGATTTGGACACCTACATTGTGTATGTCGTAATTATGGAAGGAAATGTCCCATAAGTACATTTTCCAAAAATGAGTAGGCATGAATTAAGGGGAATATGGTTAACTGGTTTCAACTATTTCTTTATCAACTCTTGCAACTATTAGTCCTAATTTCAGTTTCATTTCTAGTGAGCGATTCAAGTAAGTATTGAACACCATTAATGCAAACTATTAAATAAAACCTCAATATAAAGGAGTATAAAGTGGGCAGTAGTTTATGTTTTTCCTCAAAGGTTGCAGTACTAATTTATTCAGAAATTGTAACTTTCCCTTACGAGTATACAATGTCCTTACTCTTATTTTGGTAGCTAGTTTCTGAGTGTTTTAAATTATGTACCCAAAATAAATTCCACTGAAGTGAATAAAATTTACTTAGGTAAGGAATTGACACTAGAATAAAAATCACGCCTTTCCTCCCAACCATTGGTATTTTTTTGTCAATCTACCACCCCAAAGACTGTGAAGGTTGTTCCAATGACTTACTTCTAGTGGTATCATAGTTTTTGGAGGTCAACCCTACCTCTACCCTATTTTTTGACATAGATAAATTTCTAAAGGATTCCATAATTATATCATTTATCCACCATTTTAGCATAAATAAACTACTCAAGGGGATTCCAGAGGTCTCACCAACATCCACCTTTTCTGCATAGTAAATCTTCTTAGGGATTCGAAAGGTCAAACCCACCTCCACCCTTAATTTTGGCTTAAGGAAATGTTCAGGGATTCTAGAGGTCTCACCTACCTCCACCCCTCACTAATTCTAGGGAATATAGAGATGCATCTCCACTCTGAGATTATTTTTATAGTAACTCCACCCAATTCATGGAATCCAGAGTATATGACAGTCTTAAAACTTCCAGCAAGGATAATTTATTTAGCACAATAAAGGGCAAGTACTTACCAACCAATGGGAGATTTAAAGGTAAGGCTTTACTTAATAATATAAACTGAAGCACCTTGCCCACAGGCTTCTGAAAATATAAAATAGATCTGGTATCATTTTATCAAGTGATTCACATTAGCACATTGGTAAGGGAGTGCAATTTGAAGTGTCTATACTTCATTAATGGTTTAGATATTTCTCCCATAGTGGCTGAAAAACGTACGGAGGTATGATCCTCCTTCAATACTCATATAGGGTCACGTTGAGCATGTAAAACAAGGTTTAATAGTTAAAATATTAACTAAACATATTGTATTAGGAAAAATTCCTCCATTCACATATATTTAAAAATTTCCACATAATTTCGAGGATCAATCTAGAACAATGTTGAGCATTACCTTGAGATATTTTCTCTATTTTCTAGCATTGTGATGCCCTATGATTTCAATATTTTTCTACCATAATGCTCTGATTTCTTACATTCCATATTTAGAACCCTCCCTTCCTCCCTACTCTCCCCATCCACTCCCCCTTTTCTTACTTTTCCTCCTCCCCCACTTTTCTAGCCTGATTCTTCTCATTATCCCTCTATTCAATAACTATCCAAGGTTAGTTAGGTTCCTTCCCTAACAGACAGGTAGTGTAAAATGTCCTAGATAATTCCCAGTGGTTTGAATTATGGGCCAACTTCATAACTAAATGGGAATCCAAAAATATATCAGCTAACAACATTCCAAGGTATGTATTTCAATGATTCGCAGCTTCGTAGTCTATGATAAATTCATATGTGAAGGAATTTATCCCCATAGTTTTTTTCTTCTCTTTTATATCATATAATTAGAATAAAAATTATATTTTACTCTTGGACTCATTTTATCAAGTCTAAGTATTTGTGGGTCTTGGGATATTAGCTATTGTTTTTAGAATGAAACCTTCAATATACCATGAATATTTAGACAAATATAATTAAAAAGGGAGGGGAAAACACCTACATGGATGGAATATCCAACTTCATCATGCTTCTCAAAACATGAAAATAATTTAAAAATTATTATCATTAATATATTAATTAACATCAACATATATAAATAAATGTTTTTTAGGTGACCAATATTTACACCACTATAATTTAATCATGGAACAATTTACAATTATTATGAAAATTTAAGGTTTTCTAGATTGTTCTTACACTATCATTGCTTGGGAAGATCAACACACCATCCACATATCTCATAACCAAGGTTACTATCTATACAAGTATATAATTACCAGAATACGATATCTACACACTTGATAATGACTGGGGTCATTTAAAAGTATTAAAATTATCATAATATATCGAGCCATTCTATGGAAGAATATGTTACATACCAAAGAGTGAAGCACTTAAAAGAAGAATATTTACTTCAAAGTGGTCGTATTCCCCGTAAAAATTCCCTATTTTGAATCTTCTCTAATTGATTCCCTTAGCATCCATCTTCCCTAAGAACTTATTATCCTTCTATTATAGCTAGTAAAGTAGGTTACCTCTTCGGTGGCTCACAATCAAGAGTGACTAAGCTAAAAGGAACAAAAATGATTGAAATGTCGTAGGGGATGGTCTTACCAATTTGGTGAAAGAAGTTGTTTCGTCCACTTCTTCCACTCGTGCTAATCCACCCATAAAGAGACTTTTGAAAAATAAGGATCAACCATCTGCTTCAAAGCCTCTACCTATCCAACCATACACTCAACCTCCACCGTCTCTAATTGAGCCATCTCCACCATAACTAGTGGAACATCATTGTGACAAGCTTAGAAGGAATCAATTTCTTATTTTCATTTTCATCCTATAAATTATTGCAATTACCATGAGATACCGAGGCATTTTATGGAAGAATGTGTTACATACCAAAGAGTGAATCACTTAAAAGAAGAATATTGAATTTAAAGGGGTGTTATTCCCCCTAAAAATTATTTGTTGATAATCTTATGTAATTGATTACCTTAGCATCCATGTTCATCTAGTTAGCCTTCACAACCCTCCACTTCTTCCTAAGAGACATTTTATCGTCATACACCTACTTCTCTTTCTCAATCTAGATAAAAATTCAAGAGCTTGCTTCATTGTTGAATTTATACAGAAGGCACTATAATTTGATGTCAATGTCACCACAAGAGCTTGACAATATGATGGAGATACATGATCTTAGTTGGAAAAAAATATAAAGTAACCCAACAAGAGCCGATTTGTATACCAACAGGAAACCAAGATCACTATCACTATATCTCCTTATAAAAAAAATTTCTGATACATATAGGAAGTCTTCCAATACAAGGGAATTTCCCCTTTTTTTATGTAGTAGATTTTTTTTCCAACTAACATCTCTATTATGAAGTTATTGCGAATTTGTCCCAACTTACATAATTCTTTAGGAGGTGAAATGTATCTACCTTCATGAGCTTATACAATTATATTCAATACAAATGAGCCCTCTTAGGTCAACCATGTTTTTACTACCCCTCAACCTCCTTGCTATCCATATAATGTATACCCATTGTCTTATGATAATTTCATCTTTGAACCTCTTAAGGCACCAACTGATGAGTAAAATATCATGGTGGATAACTCGGCTCTGTACATACAGTGTACAATAGGGCCTTCGTATGTTAAGTGTTACTTTGTAAACTGGATTTTTAACCTGAATGTGGTGTGATATGATGCATTATTTATCATGTAATATACTAACATGGACATCAAAGTTATCTAAAGCACTTATAAAGGCTATGAATGGAATCAAATAGTGCTTGAAAATATTATCCATTTTCCAATAACTATTGGGGCTATCACTTTCATGACCCCTTTCTATGTGATCAATAAGGACTTTAGTGACAATTTTCACGTAGGAATACCATGGGTTCATTGCACATGTGCCGTACCATATACTCCCTACAATATATCAAATATCCTTATATCCCTAACATCATTTTATTGTCACATTATAGTAGGTAGGAAAAATTTCTTATTGATTGATAGAGATAATAGTAAGTGTTACGCCTAGAATAGTTTGACTGGAGAAAGAAGAATAATGTTGAAATCTTTAGAGTGGGGGGAAATAGGAAGGTTGTTTCTTAGGCATAATAGGCTATGATAGTAGCCCTCATTGATATATAATTTTTGGTCGGATAAAGTGGAAAATATTGAGAAAATAATATGATTTTTATAGGTGCATGCATGGGACAAAAGGATATAAAAAATTGAAGATCATATAGTATTCCTAGTTTCTTGACTTGAACCAGCGACAATAATAGCAGTTCTATACCCAGGGAAAGAAATTCCAAGTCCAACATCATAAGAAATGATAGCACTAGTAGCAACATATCCAATTCCAATATTTTACCCAGTTGGTTCAGTCTATTAAGTTTTTGGTTCCGGAATATAGGTGGTAAAATTACCAGGTTAAACAACATAAGCCACACAGAAAGAACTAGTAGTTTAAGCACTTGAAAAAACAGTCTCTCTACTAATGATTTTGTTGTTTAAGCCTTTGATTCAAAATATTATGCCATAAATCCAATGGATTTTGTAGTTGTTTGTCTAATAAAGTGACTAAGCCATTTATTAAGTAGTTAAATAACTAGCATATTTAGCAACAAAGTTAGATGTTGTTCTAACACAAGTACTAGTTTACTAGCCACCAATAGGAATAACATCTGAAATTTCAATGGCAGATCGAAAACCATACCCATAAGAAGCATATCCAATAGCATACCTTAGCATAGTATATTCATGATCATAGCCATTGGTATCTATGATGGAAGCTATATCAAATTAACTAATTAGCAGTGCAAGACCATCAGTTTAGTCACATCTAGTGTACTTTGAGCTAGCTCCTTACAAAAAAACCTAATTAGATGATTATATTCGATTATAATAGGATACTTCTAAATTTATTCAAGTTAGAGCCTAAGAATACTATTTGTAGGGTTGTTAGGGATAAGGAAGTATTTTATTGTGTGAATCTTTCTTTAGATAATAGATACTACTGAGGGACTTGTGTGATGGGTCATCTAACCAAGAAGAGAATACTAAAATAATTCCCCATTATTGAGTCAAATCACCCTATTTTCCCAAAGTATTTCCTTTATCCTTGGGAGAGTTACCAAAGAAAATAAAGGATACGAAGGGGTATCTGGAGTAGGCACAAATTCTATATTATTATATATACATCCCCACTATTATGTCAGATTTTAATCCAAATTCCAATCAAGGACATGTATTAGCTATTGTGGGACTAAAAACGGTTCATATTAAATCCATATTACAACCAATTTTGAAATTGGGACTTGTGATTTTGTCGAAGGTTCCCTGGTTCGGATCCATGCCCGTACCGAAGAGGTTTATGTTATTGTTGATAGCCCATGTGCATACTAGTGGGATATGGTTAGATAAACACATTATGATGGTGAACAATGGTATTGACTCTTGTACCCATTTAGATAAATTCTTGGAAATCAAACTATAGGAGCCTAACCTTCCATAATATTAGATATCTAAAGCTCACATTATAGTCCCTTCAACACCCTATTATGAAGGCCACTATAAGCAAGGAAGGGAGGAACTTGCAGACCATCCCATTGACCTAAAAATGTTGTTTCATCCTAATGATAATATAACTTTGGTAGATGATATTCCCCATCTTGATTCTCAAGGTCTCCTCATGATGGAAGAAAAATAAAAACCCTATGGAGATCATCCTCTTACAATATGAACAACCCTTTAATTTGTGTCATTTCCAGTTGAAAATGGAGTTTAATAATATCATGGTTGAGGTGGGAAGAAAATATAAGCATAAAACTAGGTTTAATGCTAATAAATTTTAGAAGAGAATAGGAACCAAGAGGATATTAAAATACAATAAGGGAGGTGTCCAAACTTGTCGAGATTTCTAAGAGAGAGTTTGTAGCAAGGGCTTCTAATTTCAATAATCTAGTTGTCATGATATGAGAAGAACCCAAATTAGTTTAACAATCGAAGATAATTGGGTCATAGAGAATGGTGGGAGGTTATATGCATCTCAATAGCCAAATTCCACCTTGACCAAGCCTTTAAGTGCTCCCAAATATTCAGAGGAAAATCCACTAGTGCCTCCACCTTTTTACATTAGCATACATTAGAGGAAATTTTAGCCTAAAAGTGGCCTCCTAAGCAAAATAAATAAAATAACAGTTAAAATAATAAAATGAGAGTTATGAATTTTGGAGGTAAAAGAGAAAAACTACGTTTTTTTAATTGTATTTTCGGTGTATCTCCTTATAGGTTTACTCAATTTTTAAGTGTAGACACTTGTTGTGTGAACAATTAAATTTAAATTCCACATCCAATGAGTACCCATTATGCATACTTTTGAGAAAACCCAAATTGTAAAAAATGAAGATACATTAAAAATACATGTTAAACACGTTTTTTTAGTGTATCTTCATTTTTTTATCAATTTAGGTCTTCTCAACAATATGAATAATGGGTACTCATTGGATGTGGAATTTAATTCCACATCCAACGAGTGTCTACACATGAAATTTGAATAAACATATAAGGAGATGAGTGAAAATACTATTAAAAACAATAGTTTTTCTTCTTTTCCCTCCAAAATATTTACATGTACCTCTTTTCAAATTTAAATGATTTTGATTAGCTTACATATTATGATATGTAAATTACATTAAAATTTCATTGGATCTTTTAGGTTGAAATTTAATCTAATGATTATCTAAAAAAACTTAAAGTTACCATGCCTATCTTTAGAATTATTAAGCTTCATGTGCATAGAAAAGAAGTGTCTGAATTTCAGTAAATGGTAGCCCAAAAACCATGTAACTAAATATCTGTTAGTACAAGATATGAATGCTAGAAAATTAAAAAAATTTGATGGTCTTATGCAATGGATACCCGTGCAAGTAGACTATAAATATCCAAGATGGAAAAGTATCCCAATTTTAAATTTTAGTTAGGGTCTATGGTGTTAAGAAAAATATTAGGTCTTGAATAATCGATAATTCATTTAAAGGAATAATTTTCTCTCCTTTGGTGATTTTTTTCATAAAACCAAAGTCATGGTCAAACCAGGGATATCCAAATTTCATGGTTAAAAACCCCTTTCAATAGAATATATGTAACCCATATTAAAAATATTATGTTGAAGAAAAAAAGTTTAATCCCTAGACAGAGATGCACAGGAAAACCATGAAAAAAATTATGAGGGATAAACTATATTTTTAAGGTCGGCCGAGCCAAACCGAGCTCTCTTCTCAGAACATAAAATATTTAATATGATGGTATATAAACTTAAGCCCTTGTGAAATTATGAGCACCTTTTTTCATATGTATAAATCGATGCCCCAAAGCATGGAAAAAAATAAAGGGTTTGAAGGATGAACAAGAGAAATTACCTATATCTACCTAGGAGTACATTGATTGTTGGGACCCAAAGACCCCACAAGAATAAATCCACATTTTTCATATAGAAAAAAACCTTAGGATAAATAGCCACCATAAAAAACTGTAGATACACCACTGAGTGATATCGAATTTCCACCATATGCTGTCACACAGACTCCTTTTCTCTACCCTCCACCTGCTTTTGTCTGATATGAAGTAATAGAGGCACTTACACAATTTTCCATATGCCTAGTGATATTACTTAAAATTTTATTGGTTAAAGTTTGAATTATAGTTAAATTAGAAAAAATTATTTACGAAATTAGCATGTTTTCTTAATAATATATATATATATATATATAATACAATGAAATATTATTTTATTAATATATTTTAGAATATGTAAAAGGCTACGAGGTAGAAATAATCCCAAACAATCAGGGAATTAGTTGGAGAATAAGTTATGCCCCAATAAGGGGAAATAAAAAAAGAGAAAAGAAATCATCATTTAGAAAAAACTCTCAAGACAGAACATAGATAGAGGAAACAATAAAACATTTTTGAGACTAGAAAAAATAATAAATGCATGGAGATAAATGATGTGAGTTTGGTTTTAATTGGAACTACTGTCGGAGAGAAAGATAATAGTATCCAAAATAACACTAGTGGGAGAAAAATACTGGTAGAACCCCTCACTTAAAAGCAAGACACTTCTTCGGGTTACAAGAAGATATTCTCTGAAACTGTTCAGAAAAGAGGTTCTCTGACTGGAAGGGATAAGATCGAGGGTTTCCAGCTATGCATCAAGATTACACTTGGGTGGATCCTGAGAATATTTTTCATATTCCCCAGAATAACATAGATAAGTATTTCAAACTAGGTTCTTTACTATGTTCTGAAGAAATAATATGTCTGTGAATGTGTTTGATAGTGCATTGGCTAATCTAGGAAGAGATATTGGGAAAAAATGGTGTAAAAGAATTGTATAAAGTTACAATTATTGGGGTATAGGAATAGAACATGAAGGTAGTTTCAAGTGTTGGCAAGTCTAAACTTGGTAAATCACACCAAAAATGAAAAGGAAAATTATAGAATATTTTACGTATCAATTCGTAAAAACTAATAAAAAATTGGTTGAAGTAGTTGTGAAATATTATCAGTTTAATATAAGAAAATGAAAGGGTTGTTTTGTATGATAAATAGTTTAATTTAAAATAATGCATATGTATAACCTAGGAGATGGGGTTAGTATTTTTCGCAAGGTTAGTAAGTAAATACCATCCTTATCCATATACAGTCCCTAGATATAAGTGAGTTGGATTCATAAAACCCTAATAGTTCCCAAAACAAGACCCATGAGGGTTTTGGACCTACTTAGGAATGGTCGGAAAACATAATGCATGTATCAATTATTTATATTGACAATTAAATCATAACAAATGAGGAGTTTAATCATTCTTATAGATCAATACCAATACCTGCATATAGACGTGGCCTATGCCATAAAATTAAATCACACAAAAAGAAATTAGTGGAAGAGGATATAACAATGTAGTTTGTAGATACAACAAAAAATCAACACAACGAACAAGAGGTTGTTCATGAGGATACTACATACATGGATGAATACTTGGAGGAAATTGTTGTTTGTCGATGTTCCTAAGGTAGAAAATCAAAGAATATGAAACTATCGTGGCTTTCTCTTAAAACCATTTGTGTTAAAAAATAATATTTTTAATTTACTATATATATGTATATTTAATCCTTTTTTTGAGTGATTTGTTGCATATATATTTGAAATGGATTCATGTTTTATCCAGTAATTCCTATATAACATTAAATAATGGTTGCATTTAATTATAGGTCAATGGTGTTGAAGATACACCTACTAATGTGATCTGGAATTATGCAAGAATGAAATAAAATACAAAATTACACATAAACATGAGATGCGGTAGAAATAAGACTTCATTTCTTTAATATCACGTAACTAAAACATGCTTATAGACAAAATGGAAATAGACTAGCTAAGGCACTGGTAGCTTATCTCTGAGAAGAGATGTGGCAGCTACAGGCTTCTAAAATATGTTACAATGAGGCTTGAAGGCCTATTTATTATTGAGAAACAATGGAAAACCTTAAACATCGAAAAACCTAACCCTAGGAGATGAAATACCAAACTATGGGCCCCGTTGGGGAATATTGATACATCAATTTTCGGGGTTCATAACTTTGGCATATGATCTCTGTTTGACGCAGATGATACCTCGTTAGAAATATCTATCTGATTATTACAACTGCTAACAACGACTGCATGCTTTAAGGTGGTTTTCCCAAAAAACGTCATTTAGGGCCTCAAAATGGTTTTGAAAGTTCAGGACCCAAAAAACTACAAAACGTAGTAAAATGTGCTACAATTAAGGAAAATCAAAAAAATGAAAGAAACAATGGTGGGGGTCCAAGTGGAATAGGTAGGTAGCCACCAATATAGTCTTGGATCATTCCTCCCCCCTCAGGAAGAAATAGTCCCCATTGCGTTGAGTTCCTCCATGAGAGGAGGAAACTTCTGCTAAACTTGGTCCCTGGTGAGCCGCTTTCTCTGGTGAAGGAGTTGGCATGATTTGACAAGTAGATTTAGTTGTATCCTCTGCTCGCAAGTGTTATTGATCAGTGTGTTAATGATCCTATAATTTATGGCTTGTTCCATGCAGTCTAGGTTTAACTCTGTTCTTGTGAGTTGTTCTTCCATGTCAGATGTGTCTAAAAGAGGTGGAAATTATGTCTAAAGGTGGTCCACATTGAACACTAGGTGTAGACCAAGGAATGGTGGAATAATGAGCTCAAACACATTGTCCCATATTAGCTTAGTTATGGTGTATGGCCTATATCAGAGTAGGGAAAGCTTGCAGTGGGGTCTAGCGAGGCGATCCGGTTGCAAATGTATCCACAATTTGTCGCCCACCTGGAATTTGTGTACCACTCGATGTTGATCATGTCAGTGCTTGTACTTAGTATTGGCTCTGTCCAATATGTCATGAACATGTATGCAGATGTGTTGAATGCACTAAATGAGTTTTTTCACTTTGTCAGCTTCAGACTGGACATGAGCTGAATCAGCATGAGTAGCTACAAAAGGCATGGCTACGTCAATGGGACATAGTGGCGAGAATCCAAATCCCACTTGTAAGAGGTTGTGGCCAGTTGAACTATTGAGGGTCCATTTATTGCTATGTTGTACATAGGGGAGGTTGTCATCCCATGTGTGTCATTTTTTTGAGTTGTACATGCGCATAATGTGTACGATCATCCTATTGACAACCTTTGTTTGGCCATCAGTTGGGGGATCGAAAGCTATGGAATTGGTGAGCTTGGTGTCCAACATTGACTAGAGGGTATACCAAAATGTACTAAGGATCTTACTATCATGATCTGAGATGATAAACTTTTCGATCCCAAAGTGTACCCACACTTGTTCAAACAAGAGTTTACCAGTCACTTCTGTTGTGATATTCTTCTTGAAGGCTTCCATAATGGACATCTTCAAGAATATGTCAATGACCATGAAAACACATTCGTTCCCATGCTTAGTAAAAGGAAGGCTCAACATGTAATCCATGGATATGATTTTCTAAGGTGAAATAGGGGTAGGAAGAGGAGTATAGAGGCATTACTTATTAATGGTTAGTTTGGAAATGGCACGAGCAGTGATGGATATGATGTACTTTCGGACATCTTGTCGAAGGTTTAGCCAATATAAATACTTCTGCAGTACTACCATTTTTTTCTCGACCCAGAAATTCCCAACGACCCAACTATAGTGTGCTTCCCAAATATCCTTGGCACACTCGCTTGAAGGAACACAAAGGTGTCCTAGGTTACATAGCTGTGCCTCTTGGAGGTGAAAATTTAGAACTTAATTACCCTCCAATAGTGTCTTATATGTGTGTCTGAATTCCGGATTTCTCTTGTAGAGAAACGACCAATCAGAATTCTCGTGCCCAGAAGAGTTGAGAATGGTGGTTAGTGTTGTGATTAGTGGTCTGTTGAGGAAGTATACAACAATATTGGTGCTAATATTATTGTACTTGATGTTCAAATGAAATTTTTGTAGATATGTGCACCACTTCTGATGGTGATTGTGCTGCAACTTCCCTTGTCTTTGTATGAAATTCATAGGTCAATGGTTCGTGTGTATGATTGTTTCCTTCCCCGAAATGTAATTCTTCCATTATCGATAAGTGTGCACAGTGAAATACATCTCTTTTTCATAAGTGGGATACTTCCAGGCTGTGTCAGATAGTTTCTCACTAGATGCCACTATTGAGCAAGAACTACCCCAATAACATAGTCATAGGCATCTGTCTCGATGTCAAATGGTTGCTTCAAGACTAGTAATGTGAGCACTTGGGCAAAGCAGAGACGATGTTTCAACTATACGAATGGCTTCTGTTGAGATTTAGACCAAAAGAATTTTTTCTTCGCTCCTCCATTGGTGACTTGACTCAAGGGCCAAGTGATATGAGAGAATCCCAACACAAACTTGTGGTAGAAATCAGCAGGACCCAAATAGCTGTGGAGCTCGTTTAGAGTGGTTGGGGCTAACCAATCTTGAATGACTTGGATCTTGGTTGGATACACATGCACCCCTTTCTCATCAATATTGTATCCGAGATACTGAACCTGGGTCATGCCAAAAGTTTAGTTCTTCAAATTGGCACACAACTTGTGTTGCAATAAGGTTTGGAGGACCTGTTAAATGTGGTGGAGATGCTCTTCCCAAGCCTAGCTGAAGATCACAATTTCATCCAAGTACACTACTAAAATTGAGTTGGTGAATGGTTGCAAGATGTCAACCACCAGCCTCATGAAGGTTGCAGGAGCATTTGTTAACCCGAAAGGGATGATAAGCCATTCAAACAAGCCTCATTGGCTTTGAAGGGAGTGTTCCACACATTAGAGTGTTTGACTGGTATCTAGTGATACCTGGAATTCAATTCGATCTTGTTGAAATATTTTTCCCCCTTGTGTTGGTCTAGATTATCATCAACTCATGGGTTCGGGTACCTATTCTAGACAGTGATCTTTTTCAGTGCTCGATAGTCAATACAGAGTCTCGAAGTCCCATCGTTACACAATCAAGCTCACACAGGGAAATAAAGTAGGTTCGATGAGACCTTTCTATAGCATCTCTTAAATCTACCTCTTTACTTCATCATTCTCTAGAATAGAGAATTGATAGATTGGTCCATTGGGCAGCAACGCACCTGGGGTTAGATCGATGGGGTGCTTGACCTAATAGTGTAGAGGCACCCCTACGGGTGAGGTGGAGATGTCCTCGTACTCCTCCAGGACCTTGTCCATTTTTTTTTGTCGTGTGGATGAGCATTTTCTGGAGGTCATGGCCACAATCCTCTTCTTGCCCTGAGGGCACATCATCAGGAAAACAAATTTCCTGGTTTTGGAAATGAGTTTAATGCATTTCTTTGCAGTAACCAAAGAGATGACAATAGGTAGTGCTACCTCTGGTATCCTTTAGAACTTATTGCCCAAATTAACAATAAAAAGGTGAGGTCAGAACTCATACAGAACATGTCCCCTCCACAAGTATGGTTTTCCTAATAATACATCACAAACATCAAGAGGGGCAATGTCACATAATACCTCATTTTTGAAGGGCTTGATGTTTTAGGGAAGGCGAAACTTGTGGCTGATAAAGAGATCCCATCCTATTTTAGCCTCTACAACACCCTCCAAAAATTCACCATCTAAGATTTTTTGAGCCCCTGAACATCGAAAAGCTAAGTCAAAATCTAAGGTTCAAGTCTATTTCAGGAAAATACGTAAGTCGCTGAGTCGTAGTTAGGTATTTTTCTTCAAATTTGTGACCTAGCGACCTTGCGATCTATCAGGTCGCCAGGTCGCCAGGTCGTAACTTTCACTCAATTCTCAAAATCGTGACCTTGCGACCCTGCGACCCTCCCAGGTCGCAAGGTCTCAAGGTCGCAAGGTCGCATATCTCATAAACGCGTGATATTTGTGACCCTGCGACCTCATTTATTGCTCGCACACGTGACCCCTTAATAAATAGAAGGGTCACTAGGTCGCATTTTACCCATGCGACGGAGAGAAAAAGATGCTTCTGACAGGCCAACTAGAGCGCGATTTTGTCGGGTAAGTTGCCTAATCCTCCTGATGTTTCCATTTTTTTTCTTTGTTTCCATTGTCCTCTAATAAAAGTCCTTTAAAGCCACCTAGCATCTCCCATTTTTGAGATCCTTTTGAAGCCTGAGTCTTTTCAAATGATCCAAACCCTACCATTCCTAACACAGACTTGTAAATGGAGCCAACTAGCCACACATGTGTTTGTCTTTTTCCCTCATGACTTCTTCATCTTCATTTTTTGGTTTTCCTCACTTAGTCGTGGTGTTGTTTATGTTAAAATGGAACAAAAGGGCCGCACCGCTGATGAATATTCCACTCAACCCTAGCATGACTTCCGACCCTGCAACCTTGCAACCCCTAATTGCTCAGTTGCTGAGTCGCATCTCATTCAAAACTTGACGTTTGTGACTTTGCGACTCAGCGACCCAGTAACCCGGTTGCAAGTCTCTAGGTCGCAAGGTCACACACTTCGAGAAGTTTGAGCGTCTACAACCCAGCGACCCAGTGACCCGGTCACAAGTCACTAGGTCGCCCTTTCCTGGGTCTTAGTCGGGCAAAGTTAAAAAATAAGTACCTAGGAATTTATTATTATGGCATCTGTCTTATGCTGGGACTGTTTTATGAACATGCAAGGTGATTTTGAAGAAGAGTTAGAGTGCGTCTCCATCTCTTCATCCTCAAGTGACATGGGACCTTCGACAGTTTGCAAGAAAAATAAGAGCCTAGAGATAGAAGACATAGAAATGAAAATACCAATGTCTCCTCCCCCGATCTATGGGGACACCGCATGTACATTTTCCAAAGGAGACAACATGAGTTGGTATCAAGTATACCAATAATTCGCATGACCAGAATTTCCAGAGGACCTCCCCGAACGACAAATAAATGTACAAGTTAAAAGGTCGAAGCTTCACTATGCAGTTGCCCACCCTACTATATTCCCATGTGCAGAAGTCATTGAATGGATCATATAGAATATCGACCCCAAGAAGTGGGTAATTCGAGACCATGAGGGAAAAGCTTTTGCAACTCTAAAGGGCTCGGATGCTGAGTTTTATTACGTGCTGCCGGAACGTTAACAGACTTTCACAGAAGAATGGGCCACCACCCATGTGGTCGCCATAGCAGACACCTTGAGAGGATGGTGGGAGGAACCTGAGAAGTTCAAAATCAAGAAGGATCAGGAGTATCCAGTGGCGGGCCTCAGAAAGGTATACAAGCTGGTGGTAGCTATGCTTTCTAGGATATATGGTCATCCTGACACCACCACATTCAGTGGCACTTGGGTATCCCTGATGAACTATGTTACTATATATGGCACTCGTTTCAATTGGGTAGCATGCTAGTGACGTCTCTCAAAACAAACATATATGTGGCACTAGCACCAGAGGAGGGACACTCATCCAAATTTTACATGGCCTCCTATCTTTTGGATGTAGTTTGTTCTAGGTGCCACTTTGAGGGATGGGCACACAACTGGGACTCGGAGTGGGCATGCCCAGTTCACATAGAAATGCAGGTATTCTGGGAATCTAAGTATAAGCAGGATATAGAGTCAATCTCACAACTTTTCATCCCTGTGCTCTACAGAAATTGTTCGGTCAGGATACCCCATGCATGTCCTGGCGAGCCATGGAAATGTTAGTCAAGGTGGCACATTGGTTTCCACTCATAGAATATACCCTTATTCAAGTCTTTGGTTCATTCAAGACTCCTCATGCTCTACCCTGATTCATTATGGACAAGATGCTTCTTTAGGAAGTATGTTATCAGATGACTTCCGGTTTCTCAAAGGTCCTGGCTAAATGTAAGAAAAAGCCGTGGCCTACACTTCCACTCACCATTGGTGCCTACACGATCAAGGATTTCAAGGAGGTAGAGGCAGAAGTAGAACAAATCAAAGGTTTCTACTTGAGGCCTTTGGATCACCAGACATACAATCCTGAGAGGATAGTCCCTAACCACTGCAAACGGGCCAAGTTCAAATGGAGCTACCAGCATACTGAACGCCCATATGAGGATGAGAAAAGAAATTTGTATAACACGGATAGGGAACTTGCCCCAGGAGCATGGTCCAATCAGGAAGATCTAGATAATCATACTTTTGAGGAAAGAATCTACGAGTTGGGAGGCACCTCTTCTTCCCAGGCCAAGAAGCCTCGAACTAGCACGACCCACAACTCTACTGCCCAATAGAAAGAACAAGAAGTAGAAGCTTAGCTAGAAGCTAAAAAGAAGGAAAAAGAAGATGAAGATAAGCGTAGAAAAAAACTGAAGGCAGAACAGAGAAAGAAACAGGTGGAGGATTCCCGGAAGAGGAAGGAAGAGCAGGAAGTGAAAGCAGAAACGGAACGAAAACTCAAGAAATAATTGGATCAGGTGGAGGCCGAACGTATGAGGAAGGAAGAGCAGGAAGCAAAAGTGGAAGCAGAGCATAGGCAGAAAGCAGAACAGGACAAGGCAGAGGTGGAGTGGCTTTGGAAAGAGGAAGAAGAACAAAAGAGAAAAGAAGAGGAGGATCAAAGATCAAAATACACCGAGACACCTCCTCTAGTAACAGGAGTACAAACTGAGCTGCAGCCCATCGAAGTACCTATAGTTAACACACGTTTTTCACTCTCTGAGCCAAGCTCCTCTGAAGGACAGGAGGAGGAGGTGTTCACCCTAAGAACACTCACTTGTGATTCGTTCACCTTCAATATCTGACAGGAAAAGAATATATGTCTAGCACAGAACCCTTCCACCCCATTCACAACCACGATAGGGAAAGATATAGTCTTAGACACTAGGACCAACCCAGTGATGATAGCATCGGCCGACACTACTTTTTCTGCAGCCACAGAACAAAATGTGAGCCAGATAAGTAGAGAAATCCTTTCCCTACAAAATAAATTACAAGACTCTGAAAAAAGGTAAGCAAGGGTAGAGAAAGAAAAGAGAGCATTAAGGGAAGAAATCCAACAACTCCAGGACAAAAATACTCTTATTAACGAAGTACTGCTCACTGTCCAGAGCGAGTTGGCGACGCTGGAGGTCACCATGAGGCATGTTTACGGGGATATTTTCACTATAAAACAAACAGTCGCACCTCTACTAAGAGCCCAAGTAGAGACAAAGCAGAGAAATGAGAAACTGAAAGAGGCCTCTGCCGCTTTGGATAGAATGATAGAATGGACAGGCAGATACCCATAGGCTCCAGAAAACTTGCCCAAGAAAGAATGGATTCACACCGAGAATGACAAGATTCAAATCCGTATCAAGATTCAATCCAAGGAGAAGTTATTTAAAGATTTAGAAAATGTAATGACCGTATACGAGCATTTGATCAATGGCATTGACTCAATGCATGAACTACACCATATTCCATATTTGGGTGCACTGAGCGAGGAGAAGACGTGGGGACAAATAGACCAAGAGATTCAAGCATTTATACAACCTATCAGACAAGGCACCACTACACCTGATCTTGCCGCATCACAGGAGAACTTGGTTAAGTTCGTCATAACACTAGTTTGGATCTACACTAAACTGGCTTCTTTAGCCAACCAGGTCACACTCAAGAGAGAAAATCTGATTCCGAATGCCTTAGAATGCCTGCACCGGTTAAGGGAAGAGACTCCTCTAATATTCCTTGTCACTGCAGATTATCACGCATGGTATAAATTCCTCAAGGAGCAACAAGTTGATGTCCCCAACCTTGCAATCACGTGCACACTCCCATGATCATATTTCAAGGCACAAATCCATATAAGAGGTTGTAGGTCACACTATCCAGCCAAGTCACAGGTCGCGCTCTCCAACTCGGTCGCAGGTCGCACTCTCCAACTAGGTCGCAGGTCGCACTTTCCAACTAGGTCGCAGGTCGCATCTTCCATTCAGGCCGCAAGGCAGCCCATTGGTCAGGAAGGCAGAAATTTGAGAAGCCCAAAGGGCAAGTTTTTTTTCTATAACAACTTCCTTCGGGAAAATTGTGAAGACCTTTTTTTGGGACTCAAAGAGATATAGAGCATTATGTAGAAGGACTACAAATTTTTTAGTATGAATACAAGCCTTTGTTAAACTCCATTTTTGGATTTGATGTTGGTAAATGTGTGAACACTATCAGTATTTTGTTTTCAGTTTCTAAAATCTTTTCATTAATGAAACTATGTCTCCAATTACATCATTTATGCATTATAGTTTTCTAAACATGTGTTAATGGTGCTAAGTTTATTTCTCTTTCTCCATGAGTGTTAATAACTTTGTTCACTGACATTTATATTATCACCAAAACCATTTAAGGAAGTGAAGGGTGTTCTGCCATAAAGAATTGTTTCTTCTGTGGTTATAATAGCGTACAAGAATGACCCTAATGATATGTTTGTTGACAGCATTTCCTTTGGCCCCGTGCTTTATAATTCAGCTTGCTACGCATAGTGTTGTATGTTCATTTAATTCATCAATCATGTGTCTTGTATCATCCGAATAAGCATGTTTCCACAGGTTTATAGATTCCTACTGAGACCCAAGGAAAGGAGGATTAAGCGGTAGTCGGACCCACACCCCGAACGGGATCCCTATTTCAAACGGTTCAGGGTCTAGTTGGGACTTTTTACCGGGGAGATCCCCTGTTGTTGGCCGGATAGATTTTCCCGTCAACACATCCTTGGTTAAGCTTCCCGATGGTGTACAAATGTGGGTGTGATGTGGTTTTCAAGCCTAGTCGCTTCATGACCTCTATTGAAATGACATTATTTTGGCTCCCACTATCGAAAATGAACTGTAGTGGGGAACCCTTTCCCCAGATCTAGGAATGGAAGAGGTACTCCTCCTCCTTTGGATCTTCTGGTTCCTCCTTTTGTATCTTCGTGGTGTCAACATGGCGTTGGGATCTTCATAAAAAAAATTCTTCCCTTTGTCACTCCCCTTGTCGGGTTCTGATTCAGAGGCAGAACATGCATCTAATTAAGAAGCATTCAGCTTCGCACTAGTGACTTCGTGGCCCAACACTCACTTCTGTTGTGAGTGGAGCTATTATGGAACTCACACCACTTTCCCACATCCTTCTTTGGATTCACTATGTTTTTATTTTATTGTGCCTTTGGCGGGTTATCTTGGGTCATTGTGCGTTGGTTTTTTCCTTTGTTCTGCTATTTGGGAGCACATTTCCCTTGTTTATGATTCATATATCCAAAGTATCGCTTCTTCTGTTTGAACTTCTATTCAATCCTGGAAGCATACCGCTATGTTGCACCAAGTGAGGAGATGTTAATGAAGTCCATTTCGTCCTGAATGTATCTGTGCATACAACTGCGGTACTTTAGCACCAAATGTTTCTCTGAATATTTGATACCCAATTTTGTGCACAGGGTATGGAATTGAGTCATCAACTCATGCACATCTTCATCCCTTTTATGTTGCAATGTAGTCCATTATATGTACGTGTCCTCATAGCTCCCCACCGAATAATATTTTTCCTTGATGGCATATCAAAAATAATTCCAATTGGATGCGAACGAAAACATAGAGGGTTCCCTCTCGTCGTCTTGCTCATAGTAGGTTTCCCAGGAAAATTCATGAACTGAGAAATACCCTTCTAATAGATTCAACCATCTATCTATGATTTTTGCATCTATTTGGCCCTCAAATATTGGAGTGTCAAATTTTACTTGTACCTTAAGATGAGTTGTGGCTCCGGAGTGGTTGTTTGATGCATATGCACCACCGATGGATAGTCATTGAAGAATATGGGCAAATTTATCCATATTTATCTTCCTTTGTTTCTTGAGGGCCTCCTCGAGCAATATTTTGATAGTATCTCCCGCTCCATCGTCTTTCTTTTCATTACCCATGGGCAGTCGTCGGGTTTTGCGAGGCTGATCTTGCAAAGGTTAAACCAGATTGATCCCTAAATCCTTATATATAATATTCCCAATTAACTTTTATCTAGTTAGAATATTAAATTTTGTTTTTTTCAATAAGATAGAGGAACAAGAGGGTAGAGGGACCCATAAATCTCTTTAGTAGGAATAAGCCACTTCTAGTGTGAAAGTGGGTCAGGGTATCTAGTTGAATAAAGCACTCCTTGGTGTGAATGGAGGTCAATGGATGTGGATGGGGTGAATATTGACCAAATCAACAACGCAGTCATGGAGGTAGTGGAGAGATGGACGACAGTGCAATCATAATTGGAGGAAGTCTCCATGAGAGTAGCATCTTTAATGAGTGGGGAAAAGGGGGAGGAGGATAAAAAATAATATAGGGAAGGGGATGGAAGCCATAGAGGGAATTCTGAATATTTTTTATGCATGGTATTTTATGAGTTTCTGCACACTTTATTTGTTTAGCAGAGTCTGCTATGTTGTTTAGCACAAGGGTGTTTCTAGGTGAAAATCCCACCCTCATCCTTTGGGGACAGTGAGTTCCCACTTAGGAGAGGTACCTTTGATATTCATTCCATCATCTAGCATCAGGAAAATCTTCAAACACCTTCAGAATTGAAGTCTCCTTTAGGAATTGTGCAATCCAGGAGGGAAGTTTTAGTGGAGGGTTGATAACCCATGTTTTTCAGCTTGTTTTCCTGTAACGGGAGAAACCTTTCTTTAGAAAAGTCAGTTGGGAGGAATTTCAACCATTTTTACATAAAATCATCCACATCCCCATAGTTACCCACATGTAGAGCGTAATTCAGCCCTAGGGCTGCATTTTTCATATTGGGTATTTCCAGAAATCCTTTCCGGGTTATCTTGGAATTGTGCTAGAAAGCCAAAATCTTTGATCCCGACATTTTCTGAGCAATATCAGCAGATATACACATTCCTGGTTTCCAACAGCAGCTATTTCCAGTAGGATTCCATAGTTATGGCCTCCTAGCAACTTATGTAGCATCATTTTTTCATGTCTTTATCTATAGGGTCATTTGAGGCTTGTTTTGCCTAGCTTGAGTGTCTTTTCCTCAAGATCTTGTACTTCATTTTCTGTTATCATATATAATAAAGTGTATCAATGATTTGATCATGTTTTGATGTGTTGATGTTTACTGAATTTTCCAGTTTTATGTTAAATATTCCTATTTTTGAATATTAGAGTGGTATCAGAGCATAATCTTGGCTCAACATGTGAAGAACTACATATATTTCATTAGAAGAAGAATAACCTCTTACAGAACGGGAGAAGTGGTATACTAATAGAGGTCAGAGGTTTTATTATACAAACAATGAAGAAAACAAAGGAAAAACTCCAATATCAGGAGAAATGGATGAAATGGAGTTTCCAAAGCTTCTTCTCCAAACCATGCAAGATATTTCCAAAGAAATCAAGGAGATGAGGATATAACGACAGAAGGAATCCCCTAGAGGGATTCTACATGGAGAAATCCCCGGCACTTCACATCATTTTTGTGAACAACTAGTTGTGCTGAAAGTTTCTCAATGCTCAACCATGCTTACATTCCTAGTAGTAGGAAATGGGGGTGGAGGACCCCAAGAACAAGAGGCTCTTGGTGACTACTTTTTAGAATATGAATCTCAATCCCAAAATTTCAAGGATAATTTGAACTTCCAAGTGTTCTGTCAAATCAATGATAATAGGAGACCTTGTAATAACAATAGAAATGGAGGGTACATGCAGAACAATGATTTGCAGCGTACTATGGGTAGATTCTTTCTGCATATTTTTGATGGGTCATCCAAGTGTACAACCAAGGCTTGGGTGGAAAAATTAGACATCTATTTCCAGTTGAACCAAGTACCAGAGATTGAAGCTATTAATATAGCAGCGCTGCACCTTGAAGGTGAAGCACATGTATGGTGGTTTCATGGTCTATCTACATTGGGGCATGAAAATGTGACTGCATATGCAAAATTCACCCGAAGATTGGTAGAAATATTTGACTGAAGAGATCCAGAGGCACACTTTGTTTACCTTACTAAGCTCTAGCAGGTAGGGAATCCATAGACCTATATCCCTCAATTATTAAAAATTTCCATCACGGTACCAGATTTATCTACAACTAGTACAGTATATATGTTCATTGATGGGCTAGTAGAGCTTTTGAATGGATTGGTAAATTCCACTAGACCAACTACGCTCGAAGATTCCATCTAGAGGTCTAGGGACTTAGAAGATGATTTCCTAAGGGAAGGAGCTCCATTTCAACAAAATCCCACTTCCCAGTCAAAGGGGAAATATGTGAAGGTTCCTCTCCCAAAGGAGAACTAGAAAAAAGGACCTCTTAGTGATGATGTCCAAAGAGATATGAGAAGGAGGAAGCTTTGATTCACTTGATAAGAAGCATGGGCACGAGGGCATCGGTGTGGTGTGGGAAATGTAGACTATATTGAGGCATTCTCTGATAGTGAAGAGGAGGAGGAAGAGGAGCTAGAAGGAGACATCATTTTTGTGGCTCCATGAGAGGATCCACCACCACCAGGAGGTGGAAATGGGGAATTTTATCCAATTGGAGGGGCCCTTACATCTTTACGGGGAGTACCCAAGTTTCTGACCTTGAGAGTCCGAGTCACATTTCAGCGGAAGCGGGTGTCACTATTGATAGATAGTGGGGCTACCCAAAATTTTGTTGATTCTCAACTAGTTCAGAAGAGAACCATACCCACAGATGATTTCGAAGGATTCTCAGTTTTGGTTCCCGGAGATACAACCATGCAATGTTTGCAGTATGTTTGAGCATTGTATGTAACCTTGGGGACATATAATTTGAATGATCACTTCTTTGTGGTTGATATTCCTAACACCAATGTGATATTGCGTGTGCAGTGGTTGATTACACTGGGAAGGTAACCACAGATTAGGAGACCTTGCACATGGAATGGACATATAAGAAGAGTGGTAATCATCAAATGATCATGGGCATGCACACATATCCACCTCGGGATGTCCCTAAACATAAGATGTAGGTTGATTTCCATAGAGGAGGAAAGGACAAATCATTCTACCTAGATATAGAGTCTACTATAGACCATGATTTTATAGTATTTGGAGGCATTCCACCAGGAAGGCCCCCGGAACAAAAGTTGGTTAAATATTTCTTACAACTAGTGGCCCCACTCATAGATTAGGCTAAGAGGGGAGCCTTTGATCGGACAAACACTATGCAGAGGACCTTTGATTGGCACAATGAGGAGATGAGTGTTTATCTGCTATTGGTATTACCAGATCTCACCCAGCCCTTTGCGTTGAAATGCAATGCTTCAGGCGTAGGTATTGGCACAGTTTTGGTGCAAGGAGGCCATCCCATAGCCTTTGAGAATCACAATATACTACTACATAGAAAGGTGTATTCAATATATGAGAGGGGATTGCTACCCATCATGCATACATTGGCCAAACTCAGGGAATATTGGATGGGCAGTAGCTTCCAAGTGAAGATTGACCCTTACAATATTCAATCTTTTATTGAGAAAAAAGAGCTGCAAGAAAGGCAACAAAAATGGGTTAGCATAATTTTGGCATATTACTATGACATTGAACATGTCAAAGAGAGAAGCAATGAGGTAACATATGCCTTATCACAGAGACCAGCAACATTGTCATTGATGAGTGTGGATCCAGATTGGGAGTCCCAACTGTTGGTGGAGTATCCCAAGAACCACTTCACATGTCAGGTACTTGATGCACAGGTGACTGATGGGAGGTATATATTAATGGATGGGATCATCTACTACCAGAATAAGATCTTCTTGACTAGAGATTCTAAGCTCAAGTAGAAAATTTTGCATGTAGCCCATGATTCACACCTCTCTGGCCACCAAAGTTTCATTAAGGGATATCAGGCCATTAGGGAGAGATTCTCATGGGAGGGTTTCAAGGAGGTTATGCTCCATAATATCAGGAGGTGCGTAGTTTTCTAGAAGAATGAAGAAGAAAACAAACATCCTGCAAGGTTGTTACAGTCACTTCCTTTTTTTAGAGGGAGATAGGAGAGCCCTTATATGGACTTCATCACCAGTTTTCCAATAGTACATGGTAAGGATTGTGTCTTTATTATCATTGGCCAACTAATAAAGCATTTACATTCATTTCCATCTATTCTCAGTGCACTATTTCACAAGGGGCTAAGCCTCTCCTTGGACTTCATGGTTTTCCTAAGACCATAGTTAATGATGGAGATAGCCACTTCCTAGATGGCTTTGGACAGGAGTTTTTCTATTTGGGGGTACGAAGTTGAGACCGAGTACCAATTATTACCTCTAGACATACATGAAGAAATAGGTAGAAAACAAGTGGCTAGGAAGATACTTGCAGAACTATGTTCTGGGGCAGCAAAGAGCATGGATGCACTGGTTCCAATTTGAGGCATGTTGTTACCATCCAACATTTCATATGGAAATTAGTATATCTCTATTTTTAGTTCCATTTGGTGATGATTCTCTATCAATTGTTGATAAAATGGTTGGAGCAAGAAAGGCTCCTAGAGTCTAAGATTGGATCCAAGAGAGTTGGGATATATTCCAGTCTCTTAAGGACAACATTAATACGAACCAAGATTAGAAGAAGTTATATATAGATCATGAGTGGGTAGAGAGATATTTTAGGGTGGATAATTTAGTCTATCACCATCTTCGGCCATGCAAACCATCTACATTGAAGGGGAAGGAGGCTGGGAATCTTAAGCTCCATTTCTATGGTCCATACAGAATGATCCATTGTGTTGGGAACGTAGCATATGGATTGGAGCTCTCTTTTGGGAGTAAGATCCTCAACATTTCTCATGTCTCATGCCTCAAAAGGGCCATGAAAGATCATGTGGTTGCCACCATCAATATCCCACTTTTTTAGGATGACGACCATTTGATTTTACAATAAAAGGCTATGTTGACACTTGGGGGGGACAACTAAAGAAAAAGGTGATTGAAGAATATCTAATTCAATGGATGAATCTACTGGATGAGGATGCTACATGGGAAAGAGAGAATATATTGTGACATCCATTTTTGTAGTTGCTTGAGGACAAGAAAAATTTGGGAGGGGAGGACTATAATATTTTTAATTAGCTTTTAGCTAGTTAGAATATTAAATTTTGTTTTTGTCAATAATATACAGGAATGAGGGGGTAGAGGGACCCATAAATCTCTCTAGTAGGAATAAAACCACTTCTAGTGTGAAATTGGGTCAGTGTATCTACTTGAATAAAGCACTCCTTGGTGTGAATGGAGGTAAATGCATGTGGATGGGGTCAATATCAACCAAATAAACAGCGCAGTCATGGAGGTAGCAGAGATATATTGGAGGATATCATAGTCATGATGGGAAGAAGTCTCCATGAGAGTAATCTTTAATGAGTAGGAAAAAGGGGGAGGAGGCTCACAAAGCATATAAGAAAGGGGATGGAAACCATAGAGGGAATTATGAAAATTATTTATGTATGGTATTTTATCACTTTGAACATGCTTCAGCCTTTTAGCAGAGTCTGTTGTGCTATTTAGATCAAGGGTGTTTCCGAGTGGAAATCCCACCCTCATCTTTGGGGGGCTTTGAGTGCCCACTCAGGAGAGGTTCCTTTGAGCTTCATTCCATCATCTAGCATCAGACCAATCTTCATCCACCTTCAATAGTGTAGTCTCCTTGAGGAATTGTGAAATCCAGGAGGGCAGTTTCATTGGAGGGTTGATAACCCAAGTTTTTCAACTTGTTTTCTAGTGAGAGGAGCAGTACTTCATCTGAAAAGTCAATTTCTAGGAGTATAATCCATTTGTACATCAGATAAGCCACCTCCTAGTAGTTAACCAGTTGTATTTCGTAATTCATCCCTAGGGTTGCATTTTTCATATTGGGTATTTCCGGAAACCCTTTCTAGGTTATCTTGAAATTGTGCTAAAAAGCCCAAATTTATGATCCCGATATTTTCAAAGCACTATATCAGTATATATACGCATTCCTAGTTTCCAAAAACAGTTATTTCTAGCAGGATTTTGCAGTCATGGCCTCTGAGCAATATATGTAGCAGCATTTTTTCATGTCTTGATGTATAGAGCCATTTGACGCTTGCTTTGCCCAACTTGAGTGTCTTTTCCTCAAGATATTGTACTTCATTTTCTTCTATCATATATAATAAAATGGCTCAATGATATTATCATGTTTTCATGTGTTTATTTTTACTGCATTTTCCAGTTTTATGTTCAATATTCATGTTTTTCCTATTTTTAGAATATTACATTATACCCCGACCTCGTTGGGGACATGCAAAGAAGAATCAAGAAAGAGAAGACCTATCTGACACCACTGGTTAGGACGCACGCATGAACACAATAAAATACATAAATACACATAAATGTAGAGATGCAAGAAAAATAAGATATCATTTCATTAATATCACATAACTAAAATATGCTTACAGACATAATGGAAATAAACTAGTTAGGGCACTGGTACGTTATCTCTGAGAAGCGATGTGGTGGCTACATGCCTATAAAGTTTTACAATGAAGTTCAAAAGCCTATTTATTATTGGGAAACAATGGAAAACTCTAGGCATCCAAAAATGTAACCCTATGAGATGAAACACCAAAGTATGGGGCCCGTTGGGGTAAATTTGTATATCAATTTTGCAGGCTCATAACTTTGTCATACCATCTCCATTTGATGTAGATGATACATCATTAGAAAGATATATCTGAGGTCTAAAACCATTGACAACAACTACTAGCCTGAAGGTGGTTTTCCCACAAAACATCGTTTAGGGCCTCAAAATGGCTTTGAAAGTTCATGACCCAAAAAACTGCAAAAAATAGTAAATTGTGCTACAATTAAGGAAAATGAAAGAAATAATGGTGGAGGTCCAAGTGGAATATGCGGGTGGCCGCCAATATCCATCTGGATCATAATGATCAAGATCCGAATAGATCATCAAGAATTCAACACGATGATCCAATTCATCCTCTAAACTTTATTAGGAAAATAAGACTAGTATTGGAGAGAGCACTACCATATGAAAAAATTGAGTAATTGATCAAATTACCATACACAAATGACATACCATGAACTTTTCAGAGTGGAGATGTTTTTTGGGCCAGAATTGTAATCTACGGATAAATTACGCTTCCCTAGACAGGTGCTAGTCTAGAACAACAGGTGAAAGACTATACGACTATTTCTCCTAACTCAGAACAGATACACAGAGAGGATTGGAGGCTTACTTGTTTAGTCGCTTCCAAATGACTCCTTATGTCGCTTCCACTGCAGCTTGAAATTCAAGCAGTTTGTTGGTTGAATGCTTCTTGCAAGAAAGAACACTGAAACAACAGAAGATGCAATAATATAGATATCTATTCAAGCTAGTTAGCTAAATCAGTAAAGCATAAACTACATTCATCAACCAAGATCTTACAATATGGAAAATCAAAATCAATACAGATGCATGTAGGGAAAAATAAGAAGTACTCTTTATTGATGATAGAAGGAGAGGTTAAAACCTAGTGACTGATTTGAAGTGATCTTCCAGCAAATTTCCCAAGCTTCATCATAGTATAAATATCTCCAGCAGAAGCTTCACAAATCAAACTTTCAATTTAAAATTCTCCAGCATTTCTCTACTCAAATTCTTCCTTCTCAAACACTTAGATATGTGTTCAATTTATAGATGAACTGTAGGTTGTTTTGCAATCAATAAATTTCCAAAAATAGGCAAGACATGTCTCCATCATGTAGATGTCAAATGGACACTTGGATTCGAAGCTTGACACATGTGAACTCTTCTAGAAGGCATTGGCCAAGTGGAGATTCCGGAACAATGAGAATTTCGCTCCCAATGTGACCAATGCACCTTTGAATATTGAGAAGTGCTTTGCAGAGCAGCCTTGCATGGGGCTACTTGCATATGCAATGCACCTAGGCCCCTTAGAGCCTACGTTGGTGAGCTCTGATATGTTATACAATAAGCTTCAAACCATGGAAACTTTTTCTTGATGAAAGTATTGCTTGATTTGTCTTGTTTCTTGTCTTAGGTCATGTAGCAACTGAAATGATAGGGAATGATAGACTGTTGATCATCGGTCCTGGAGATGATGCCTAGTTAACTAGGTCATTGGGAATGGTGCCCAAATTGACCTATAACAATGTTGATGGAAACGTAATACATAAAGAAGGATTGAACATAAATCTCATAGGTTTCTTTGGGGATGGAAAAAATGATGTGGTTGATGATCCTATTCATAATAATGATGATGTAGATATAGAGGGAAATTACCACCTACATAATTATGATGATATCAAAATCAATTAAGAAATTAAGCAGGAAAAAAAATATAATCGTTATCAAATCAGGTGTAAGTAGAACATCCAAGATTTCATGCACATTAACACTATTGGAAATCAAGTCATTATTTGGTTGGTCAAAGAAGATCTTCACTACCTTACTAAAGTAATTTGAATAATTTTTCTAGTTTTTTTCTACCAATTTGTGTCCTTAATTAGAATATAAGTACAAACCTCATTTGAATTTATTTTAGGTGGATTTTAAATTATGGCATGTAAACAATTTTTTAAATTTTATTTCTAACATGTGGGTCTGAAAAATAACTTACAGGGCTCTAAAGGATAAAATATACCCTGAAGATAATGTGTTTCCATCAACTTGTAGAGAAGCACATGAATTGTTAGTCAAGTTGGGGATTTAATATAATAATCATCATGCATGTAAAAATGATTGCATCTTATATAGGGATGAATATAAAAAAAATGAAAAATTCCATATATTCAAAGAGAAAAGATATCATAGATATGTACAAGTTCATACAACTCCAAATAAGCTTTTATGACACATGCCAATTATTCCTAGATTACACCAGATGTTTTGTTGTAAATGTCTTAAACAATTGATGGACAAGCATGCAAAGAACAATATTATATATGGATTTACACAAATTACTCTGGAATCCAAAGAAATGAAACTTATAGAAGAAAATTGACCAAGAAAAATCAAATATGAACCTCGCAGTATTAGATTACGACTTGCAATCGTTGGAGTGTTCCCTTTCTCTTTTATAAACTCAAATTCTAGTGTTTTTCCACTTGGGTTGATGATATACAATATTCAGTCATGGATTAGTATTATAAAGTAACAACTTATGGTAACTCTTATTTCTCCAGGAAAACATCCAGGGAAAAAAATGGTTTTTTAGATTACACCTTTTATTGATGAGACACAATTGTTATGGAAAGGCGTAAGAATGGATGACATATCACGTCCTCCACAAAATAGATTCTTCATGTTTTATGGAATGCTATGTTGGAAAATTCATGATTTCCCAGGACTTGGTGTTTCTTTTGGTAAGACATTAAATAATATGCATATTTGTAGTACATCATAATTTATTTTCAATTCAATTGCATATAAGTATTACATTATGTTTTTTTTCATATTTAACCTAGTTATTGAGTTACAGGGCTACAAACAAAAGGGATTTTTCATATCGAAGATGTGTAAAAAAATTCAAGGGGAGATATTGTAAAGATCTACATAAAGTTCTTTATGCAAACAACATAAAGAACATACCACCGGACCATAAATTCATGAATCAGCTAAAGGATCAATTTGATGGAAAAATTGAACATAAAGCTCCTCCCATGGTTACGGGTCGAGCCGATTGGCTTAAAATGTATGAAGGTGCTAAATCAAAACCTTGGAACCATTTTTTTTTGTTATGATCATTGAATTCAGGAAGCAGAACAAGTCATGGTTGAAATTCCAAAAGGAATGAAAAGGAAATTCGTATTTTATGATCCCCTTAATGGAAAGATTTATTAATATCTCATTCATTAGATCCTACGCATATTTTAAAAAATTTCCTTGATTCTATTTTTTGACATATATCGAGCAAAGATAAAGATACATTATCATCGAGGAGAGATATTTCTCTTTCACGTACGAAATCTGATAGATGAAATTTATGGCCAGGTAAGGAAAATGAATCATATGCAAAAGCTCCATGGATACTAAAAAAAGAGAGTTATATCGACTAAAAAATGTGATTCATTCAATAAGAACACCCATTGGATTTGGATCGTCGATGAATAATTTTATATTAGAGGGACATATCGTAGGATTAAAAATAAAATATTATCACAACTTTATGAAGGTATTAACATCAATTAATTGTTATTATTATCATTTAATTACTAATTATTTTTTTGATATATTATGATCAATCAATACTAAATTACTATAATGATTTGGTTTGATAGCATATCATGCCACTAGAAATAAGAGGGGATTCATGTATTAGAACTAAATTGAGGAATGCCATATGTTGATTGTCATCCTTTACGAGGTATGTGGTAAGTTTTTATGTGGTATGAAATTTTCCTCTATATGATACAATGATATATTATTTATCATTATAAATATCACTAAAAAGTAATACTAATTTAATGAAAATCTCGAATTAGGTGGGTGACCTATAAAGAGATCCACGCGTCTGAAAAACAAAGATGGAAGAAAGAAACCACACAAATTGTATATGTATCTGAAAATAAGATCCCTAAAAGTTTCATGGACCTATAGGTCCATCTACTTATACATCTAGTAAATGCCATTTAAATGAAAGGTGTGTTTTTCTTTGAGAGATACATGAAAATAGTAAAAACATATGTTTTATAGAAGGCATATATAGAGGGTTGTATGGTTGAAGGGTATGTATTAAATGAATAAATTTTCTTCCTATTGGAATTCCTTGGTAAATATTTTAAAGATGATGCACAATTTTGGGATGAAGAATGTGCATATGACATTATAGATGGAGAAAATCATCAAAATAATGTTGTTAAAGAAGTATTTGGTATGTAAAATATTCATTATTGTAGTTATTTTAGAATCATTTACCATATAATTTTAGGCATCCCAAATTGAGATAACAACATTTAAAGTTTGAATTGTACATGTTGTTTCTTAATAGGTGTTGATGAAAGTGTTGTTCTCAACAAGTTTGTCCTCTACCAAATGGAATACATGAATAAATTGTTTGATATGTGTCATATATAAAGGAAATAAGTGCTAGAAGCAAGAAAACAATTTAATCTATCAAACCCAAGGAATGCACCACATCCCACTGATATTTCTGCTGAATTGGAAAAATATTACACAATAGAATGGGTTTATAAACAAATTCAAAACAAAATAGACGAGGAAGGAAATAAATGCAAACATAATATAATATGATATCAACATGTGTAGAGGATGTGAGAAAAGGGTAAATTTTGAATTCTTATAATAAGTTACTTGAATACATCAATCACACTATATCCTATTTAACTATATGCAATCATATTTATTTGAAAGCAAATAAATGGCTTGTCCCAGGTGAGGAAGTATCCCACAATGTGGGCATATGATCATCATTATCATGTGGAAAGAGTAGATGCAAAAATAATATCCTTAGATTTTGGGGTCATGGTTTATTTAAAGAAATAAAGTCTACCAAGTTCAAAAGATAAAGTTTTTATGAAAGGGAATCTTCAATAAATTAGAAAAATATAATAAACTATTGAGCTAGATTACCTCTCTTTCAAATGTTGTATTTTTAGATGTAAATGGCATGAAGAATTTAATACGACATAAAGACATGATATCCATAGTGGATTATTTTGTATAGATTCTTCAAAATACCTTCCACAGGATAAGGATCCTTATGTTCTACCAATTCATTGTGAGTAGATATTTTTCACTAAAAATATAAGGAATATAAGAAATAATGGTCATATGTAATTTTTTTATTCATTTTTTATTGTGGATATATAAATTTTCATTGATAGTAAAATTTGAATAAGGAGATAGAATTCTTTACTGAAAATTCGAATAAGGCTAAGAAAAATCATTTCGTGTGTGATAGGGAATCTTATGCTAGTATGCAAGCTTAAAGAAATGGAGACACTATTTTCTACTTAAGGAATCCATTATGTTTATCTATCACAAGTGTTGAAATACATCCACAATCAATGTGGGTTAAATAAAACACACTCTAAAAGGGTTGAATTCTTACAAATTTATTCATTTGTACTAAAACATAGATCTAGAAGGTCAAACAATGCAGTAGATGTTTTCAGTAAGAGAATGTTTTTACTCAACGCATTTTCCATGGAAGTTTTGAGTTTGTAAAGTGTGAAGGAGTTATATGAATAAGATACAAATTTTGGAGAAGCTCAGAGAGCTTGTAAAGCACCTTGGAGTGTACATAGAACAATGTACTTGGATGATCATATACACGATGGATTCTTATTTAAGAATCAATGAATATCCATTCCAAAAGGTTTAGTTAGGCTGAATCTTATTAGAGGGATAGATGGTGGAGGTTTGGTTGGAAAAATTTGTATGGATAATACCACATCATTTTTAAGGGAGAGGTATTTTTGGGCTAGCATCAATAATAACGTCAGGAATTTTTTTGGGTGTTATAGTGAATTTTCCAATTAACAAAGGGTAGATGTCAAAACTAATGATTGTATACCACATTACGAAAAGCCTAGGGAAGATGTGAGAATGGATTTTGTTTTAGGATACCTAGGAAATAAATAAAACATGGTTCTATAATGGTTGTAGTAAATTAATTTAAAAAATGGCACATTTCCTAGAATGCAAAAATAAAAGTGATGTTGTTAAAGCAGTTGTCTTATTCTTCAAGGCGATTGTGAGTCTTCATGGTTTACCAAGGAGCATTAATTTTGATACAGATACAAGATTTCTTGGTTAGTTTGGGAGGACGTTGTAGAAGAAAATTTGATTTAAATTTTTGTACATTTCATCTTACCATCCACAAACATATAGGCATACTAAAGTGCTGAACATAAGTCTTGGGAATTTTCTAATAAGTTCGAGTCGTGAAAATATCAATAAGTTCAATATGGTTTTAGAACATCCTAACATTTCCTATAATAGTTTAATGAATAAATAAACTAGTAAGTGTCCTTTCCAAATTATTTATGGTAGGTCAGCAAAAGTGATTGTGGATTAGATAAAGCTACTAGATTTGAAATGAATAAGAGTGTCAATGCAAGTGATTTTGTAGACAACATATAGGAAATGCATGAGTGAATGAAAGAACGACTATAGAAAAATATTTCCATGTATAAAAGGAGGGAAAATGTGTAGAGGAGGACACAATTTTTTGCAGAAGGTGAACTAGTAGTTACACATTTGTAGAAGGAAATATTTCCCAAGGGTACCTATAGAAAATTGAAGTACAAAAATATAGGACTATGTAGAATTTTGAAGTTTGTTTTTGAAAATACCTATATTATTGATTTACTAGAAGATTTGATATTTCTCTGATATTCAAAGTCACTAAATTGTATGAATTTCATGAGGGATAAAGGATTGACAAGGAATATACCCCAGACGAATGGAAGTAGTAGTTACTAATAGAGCTAGTTGAGTACGTAGAGGAAATTTTTGCCAAAACAATTTGGGGGAAATCTCCAAATAAAGAATATCTAGATTATTTAGTGAAGTAGGAAAACATGGGTCTTTAAAATGCATCATGGGTTTGTGAGAAAGAGTTATCATGCCTACAAGGTTATTCATACTTTGAAGCATCTAACCGATGAGCTAGAAGGTCATGTTTTTTTTACTATAGGTGTCTTATGAAGGAACATCTTTTGGATCTAGCAATTTACATCCACTAGAAATATTTAATTTTTTTAGTTAGTCAACTATTGCATAAAAAAAAATATTGTAAAACTATTTTTGTCACTCTACAATATAGGATTATGCTGGTACTCGAAGTTGTAGCTTCGTGTCAGTGAGTTTTGGTGGTTATTCATGTGTAGCTGAAATTTTCAAGAAGTGAAAAGGACTAACCATTTAGTTACTCGACAAGGGATAATGCATAGGAAGGAAATTGTTTCAATTTCCCATCGAATGGTGAATGGAAAGGAAATTCATTTAAAATGGGAAACAAAAGTTGAAGGAAGGACATATGGAAAATGAGGTTCGAAGACCAACCAAGAAAGGGTAGAGAAGGACCATGTGTTGATGGGGGACACAAATATTATTATAGAGAATACCACACATAAGAAATGAACCAAAAAATATTGTAAGTCATGTGAGCACAAAAGCATGAATTCCATGAGCTTGAGTCACCATGTATCATTCCTCATTTTGATTGAATAAAGAATGGTTTTAGTGTTGTTATATTTCCTTTGTTTTATCAAGTATCTTTCATTTTTTTACCATTTCCAATCACAGTACACAATTCTATGAAATTATTTCGAACAAATGTTTGTATCTATGCTATTTTATAACATAGATGAGGTTATGTGAGACACTAGTATAGTTCAAGATCCATGCAGTACATCACTCTTTCTCTCTCCTATTTCATCTTTGTATTCCTCCATCTCTTTCACTCCCCCTCTCTCTCTCTCATTCTCTCACCTCCTCTCTAAACCCTATCTATCCACACCACATATATATATATATATATATATCTCCCTCACTCTTTCTCTCTCCCCCATCACTCCTCTCTCTCTCTCTCTCTCTCTCTCGTTATTTTCCATCATCCTTCCCCCTTATATTTATCTATCCACTCATCAATCCCTCCTTCATAAACACCCTCTCTCACCCTCGTAACTCCCATGTGATCCCCAAACTTTCTCTTTTCCCTATAGCTATGTCTTGATTAAATGGCTTGTAAAAAGTTATAGGCATTCATGATAAGAAATAATCATCCTAAATTTTACATTGCTAAGATTAAAGAAAACATTTAAAATCAATTAAATTATATATACATTTTTAATTATTATAATGACTATTATTAATTAAAAAAATCATTGTATGAGTTCCATATATGGATATTCTTAACATTAAACAAACCTTTCATATTATAGATCAATATCATAACTTATTAAGATGACATGCAAAAAAATCTATTACTCATGTTCCTATGTCATTATTTTGAATTAGCCAATTTAATTAAAACTAGCCTAGATCCATCTTAACTATGGATCTATCAAGCACCGAGAGGGATTAAATCTCTAGAGGTGAAAACCTCTTTTTTGAATGCAAAACTTCAGGAAAGGTTTCCACCTTGAGAGATTTGATCCCTCTTGCCGCTTGATAGATCCGTAGTTAAGATGGATCTAGGTTGGTTTTAGTCGTGTGCAACCAAGAAAAATATATCGATAATATGTGGAACATATGATTAATTTTGTCAATAATATGTAAATACATCTAATATTAATATAAATATTTTAAATATGCTAAATATGTTTTAGATTTATCAAGTCATTTCAATTTTAAATTTTCTTAGTTACCTTATTTTGTTGAGATGATAAATATTGTAAAATAACTTTAATGATGAAAAATGACGAAATAAAATTTTTGAATGCAAAGTGGCAATGTAATAATATTGAATGATAGAAAATTTGAATAAAAATAATGTAGTCAATTATAAATAGCCTTCATTGGTATCAATCTCAAACTATTTTATTCTACTATTCTTATTGTCACCCTTGTTAGTTTTTTCATCTTTCTTTATCAATTCTATGAAAAAGATAGTAGAAATCATAAATCATATAAACCATTTAAATATTTAGCTCAAGATGGTGTAGTAAAAATCATACCTTTTCTCTCTTGCCCTCCAATATTATAAGGTTTAATTATTATAACAAAAAAATCGTTCTACATTGTTAAAAAAAAAATGTTCTTACAAATCATGCATCTAATGTAAGAAATCAAATAAGTTTAGAAAACAACATCTACACAGAAATCAGTGCATCTAATGCAAGTAATCAAATAGGATTAGAAATCAGCATCTACACTCAAATCAATGCATCTAGTGCAAGTAAGAAAATAGGATTAGAAGCCAACATATACACTAAAATCAATGCATCTAGTGCAAGCAATCAAATAGAATTATAAATCACCATATACAGTGAAATTAATGCATTTAGTGCAAGCAATCAAATAGGATTAGAAATCACCATCTACACTGAAATCAATGCATTTAGTGCAACCAATCAAATAGAATTAGAAATCATCTACATTGAAATCAATGCATCTCTCTCCCCCTCCATCTCCATCTCCCTTTCCCTACCTCTGTCCACTCTTTCTCTTCATGTCTCTCCCACCTCTATCTCTCTATCTATCTTGACCTTATAACTTTGCCACTATATGCCTCTCTCACTCCTTCTCTCCCCCATTCTCTCAATATCTTCTTATTTATCTCTTTATCTCACCCCCAAACATACACTCTCTCTCTCCATAGCTCCATTTTCACTCCCTCACTCTCTCCACTTATTAATCCCTATTTATTTCTTCTTCCCTCCCTCTCTCCCCATCCAACTCCATCTCTCTATCCATCCCTCTCTCCCCATCAAACCCCATTTCTCTATCCCTCTGTCCCTCCCCATTCAGATCCATGTCTCTATCCCTCCCTCTCTCCCCCTACAAATCCATCTCTCTATCCCTCCCTCTCTCCTCCTCTCTCTTTAGTCCCCTCTCTTTTCCTTCCTCTCTCTCCCTTTCTCTCCTACCTCCCTCTCTCTTCCCCCATCTCTCTCTCTCTCTCTCTCTCTCTCTCTCTCTCTCCCCCTACAATATTCTATATTCCCCCATCACTCTCTTCCTCTCTCTCAAGTACTCTCTCTCATCCTTCCTCTCTCTCCCTTTATTGCCTCCTTCCCTCTCTCTCTCTCTCTCTCTCTCTCTCTCTCCCTTTATTGCCTCCCTTCCTCTATGTTCACACTCTCTCTCTCTCTCTCTCTCTCCCTTTATTGCCTCCATTCCTCTATCTTCACCTCTCTCTCTCTCTCTCTCTCTCCCCTCAAATCCTCTATGTTCCCCCATCACGCTATCTCTCTCTCCAACTATGTTACTATATCCATCCCTTTCTTCTTCTCTCTCCTTCTCTCCCCCCTTGTCTCCATGACTCCTTCTATATCTCCTTATCTCACCTTAAACATACACACACTCTCTTCATTTGTCCCTTGTCACTCCCTCTCTCTCCACTTCTCACTATCTATGTATTTATTCTTCTCTCCCCCTCCAACTCCGTTTGTCTATCCATCCCTCTCTCCTCCTCTCATCCTTCCTCTTTCTTGCTTTCTCTCCTACCTCCCTCTCTCTCTCTCTCTCTCTCTCTCTCTACCTTCTAATTCTTTCTCTCTCCTTCTCTCTCTCTCTCCCACCTCCATCTTTATGTCTCCCTCTCCCTCTCTTGCCCTTCTCTACCTCTCTCACTCCTCTCCCTCTCTCTCTCTTAATTCCTTCTCTCCCTTCTCCTTCAGATTATCTCAATCTCTCCCTTGCAACTCCCTCTACTTCTCCACCTCTATCGTATGTCTTTGATATTTCCTCCCATATATATCTAGAGTTTATATATATATATATAACGAATTTAATATTAATATAAAGTTATTAAATTTAATAATTTTAATATTATAATATATTAATATCAATATTAAATTTAGTAATAATAATAACAAAAATAATAATTTTAATATTAATATTTTAATATTAATGTTAGGGTTAACAATATTTTTTTTGCATGCTATTATTATTAATTTCGTCCATGGTATTTGGTCCATAGGCTTCAAATATAATTAAATGTTGATTTCTACTCCTATTTGATATATTTTTATTTATTTACTTTAACTTTTTATACCTCTTTATAAATATGGTATTTGACCCATATTAGGCCCATGGTATTAATAGTGTCCATGGTATTTGGCTCACCAGATTTCACCTAAATAAAACTTATTTTTTATTTTTTGTAAATATAAAGAGCTTGTAGAGTAAATATAAAGGAGTTTTTGTTATTTACCATACCTCTAGTTTATTTATATTTATAATTTTATTATACGCTGAGTAAATTTGAAAGGAGTTTGTTATTTACTATATCTACTTGGTTTATATATATTTTTATTTATTTACCATATCTCTTTTTTGGAGTATTCTTAAAACTCTTTATTTTTTTTAAATTTATTTTTAATTGTTTATTTATATAGTTATGTAAGTTACTTTTTAAAGCGAAATTATTTATATTTTACTTACACATCGGGAGTTGTAGAATGCGCCTCTAGGTGAAAAAACAAAAAAAAAATATAACTAATTTTGACATAAAGCTTAACCTTTCACTTCTAAATACTAATAAAAATATTCTAAAATATTTAATGAAAACAGAATCCTACCATTTTATTAATAAAGAAACTAAAATTTTTAAAATATTATTGAAACATAAAAACACCCAAAAATTAAAAAAAAAGAAAAAGAAAAAAGAAATAAGAGGAAAAAGAGTAAAGTTTGCATATTTACATTTACATAAAATTGGTATAACTACATATCCTCGACGAGAAGAACTCCCTCAATGGCCTTCTCTAAGTAAACTTCAAACCAAACTCACTTCAAACCAAATAACTAATAAGACTATGTTTTTCCCGTGATTATTTATTTTTATTTCAGGGCCTTCTCCGCGTAAACGAAAATACAATCATCCAACAAGATATTCTGTTTGTCTCATAATTATGCATCTCTAATATCGCTGACACGATTCATTCTGCAAGCATAATTGTAATCTCTTTCACAATTACTTACGTTTAATTTTGCCGACAGATTGCATGCATGGTCCAATCAAAATTCTAATTATCCATAATTAGTAAAGCAACCACATCCACACGTACATGCTTAAGTTTTATTTATCAATAAAATTTATTTATTTTTATTTAGATGGTAGATTTAGAAATATTTTTGAAATTTGGTAGGTACTCACACATATTCATATTTAGAAAACATTTTAAAATTTGAATTCGAATTATTTTTAGCTACATGATTATTAACATATTATTATAGATCTTATTTAAGTGTAACACTCTTAGTTTTATGTTTTTTAAATTAAAGTGGACCCCAATGGATAATTATTGTGTGGATGTAATTAATTATTTAATTATGAAAAATAAATAAAATAATTCTGTGCAGATTGACCAAATGAGATTTTTGAGATCACTTTCCAAATCCATGAGGTATGGAAAGAGGCTAAGATTTTCCCCAAAATTTTTTCAAAAAACCTTGAAACAATTTATTTCTAATTTAGATTTTTGAGGAAAAATCTAAATTTCCCCAATGATGTGGAGAGTAGTTGGGAAGATGTAAAAATTTGAAGAAATCGAGCTAAACTTTAAAGTCCCTAAATAAAGAACGTTAGAAACAGGCTTTGGAGAGAACATAAAATTACATAAGCTATTCCAAAACAGATGGAGGTTGGTTTGTTCTGGGAGGGGATCTCAACTAGGGGGTGAGTTCGGGAGACAAAAGAACTCTAAGGTTGGGAGGATTGGTCATCTGCAGAATTGGTATGCTCACAATTTTTTATGAAAGGTTAATCTATATGTTGTAGTATCATACTGGTAAATGTTGTAGTTATTATTTTGTTTTAAGTTGAGATTAGTATTCCCTACATTTAACAAAACAAAATAGGAGAAATAAATCTTCTACAGTCTGTATAGTTGTAGAAAAATAAAGTATGGAAATATTATCATCCAGAATCTCTAAACCATGGTAAGGTCTAAATCTGGAGATGTGTATCACTTCCATACCAACTTTGAATATTATAAATTTAAATGCTACTTTCGGAATGTATAGTGCATGATGAGAAATTCAGGTAGAAGCTATCAATCTATAGTAACTCAACAATTCTACTAAATTAAGTGAAACAATAAGTTACTCTACTAAATATAATTAATAGACAGGTTAAGGAAAAAGTGAACTCTGTAACATATAATTTTATACAGCTGAGAATGATTAAATGTTATAACAAAAACATAGATGTCATTGATACATCTATAAAAGAATTATTTTGTCCTAAATATATATAGTTTCAGGAAAATTTACTATTCATTTGATAAATGTTATCCTACTTATGGATGGTATTGCCTGAAGTAAAGTGAAAATTCCATAAACATAACTATTATCTGCATGCACAGTATAAAACAAAATTTCCTCTCAAATCTGAACAAAGTATATATATTAGGAGTAGTGTTGAAGTATATAACTAATATATTCAGCCTGAATGGAATACATTTCAGTTAGATAGAAACCCATTACAAATATTCTTCATTTATAGAGTTAACGAGAGAAAAAATTAAACAAGAGGAAGTCATTAAACTACTCTAGGAAATACAAATATGCTGATGAAAGATAACTCTGCTAGCTAAAACAGGGAAATAAATTTAAAAGGAATTTACGTATGTGCATTTATGAAATGAAAAAAATGCTAGAGATATCTCTATATTTAGAAGAGAAATTAAGTGATTTCCATTTAAATATAAAACCAGAAGATCGAAGTAGCTATGGTAAAAATATGTACATTAGCTTTTGGAAATTGTACTGACAGGGAAAAAAATCAATTTTATACACACAGGCCTCACTGCAAGTGTTAGGCAATCGGAAACGAATTATAAACAAACCATTAAATGTATAGGAAAACATATCTTAACATAAAGTAATGTTCTGATAGGTATATAATTATGAGCATAACTCACTGACTAATAGTCATAACAACAGAAGGGAATTCGACTTAAATAACAGAGTAATTGGAATAAAACCACGACATTCAGTCGAGAAGTAAATGGCAGACTATTATTAGTCAACTTCAATAAAACAACAAAAAAATAATGTTATATATGTATTGTATGAATTTCATCTGAGGATAGTTGGAGAAAAAAAAATCCTAAGTCGTTTAATCAAAGACATCCCCAATACATTTTGGGATAATAGAAATATCATATTCGTCCTGAGGCCTTCATAAATTCAACTTGTATATAAATATATATTGATGATGTTAAAAGGGTTGAGAGTCATCGGTGACTCCAATGCTATATATAAACGACATTCCATAACCAAGTTAAGTCCCTTACTGAGGAAAATGATGGCAACAAATTTCAAACTCCTACAATAACATCGTTCAAAGGGAATGAGACCCTGACATTTATAATGCTAGAATTTAGAGAAGAAATATACCATACGATAATAATAAACAAATTTTCCATGAAAGTTATCGAGCAATGTAACTTACAGAGAGGCGAGACTGAGAAGAATGCCTTGACGTCTTGATAACCAGAGCCCACTGAGTAAAGTTCTTGAGATGAACGACGCGTTCATCCCATAGATATTGTGAAGAAAATTAGTGACGGATTGAAAGGGCACGAAAGATGAAAATATATTAGTAGAAAAATTTTATATAGAACCATAAATGAAATCGAAACCTTAGATAAAACACCAATCAAGTATTGAATGGAAAAAAAATCCAGTGGGACGTACACTATAAGTAGTGGAAAACCAAGTGAACGAGATGATTATAAAAGCAGTAAGGAAACTCATACGAAGAATCAAAACAGGCCATACAATTCTAATTAAACCCCAACAAGTATTCAAGGCTAGCTATGGAAATCATAAGCCAACAGATGATTCCGACGCGTAAACAAACTTTTCAAGTTAAGCTCATGCAGATAAGTAATGAGCAAATGACTCTTTAGAGAGAAGAACTAACAGAAATTTCAATACACCATCGTAAGATCGTAAGTCAAACACATGGCCATGATAAATTTCAAAATCTCAACAGATTCCATAGAAAGAGGTAAGGAAATACGTATTACCTGTGAGCGTATGGAAGAGGACATAAGTACGGATGTGCGATACGCCATAACCAAACCCAGGTCGCATGATTTGTTTGAGCCTCAATGCTTTGAGAAAGACAGAGAAAATGAATGATGGGAGAAGTGGAGTATAATTGAAGTGACGGATTAAGTAGAGAACAACTAATAAACCCTAATCAATCATCTTGCCTTACAAGTGTCAAAAATCCGTCGGCTCTCCCATAAATTGAAATACATTCAATGGGTAGTACCCAACACCATAACTCCATTAATTGTTACATTTACAAGTACAGATGCGAGAGTAAATGCAAGTTCAGAATGGTGGTAAGGAAAGATAAACCAGGATTTTTTTGTGGGGCTCAAGAAACCCAAAATAGAGATCGTATTAAGGCCAAGAGTACATGTCTCAATCGACGAGAATACCACAATACATGCGTCGAGGGATACATTATGAATGAAATGAAATAAATCTTACATAGTTTTTATTTTAACCATATGTGTAAAATCTGTTTTTAATTTTTAATTCGAATACGAACAAATGAATATAGTTAATCATGTAATAACCCACATATATATATGGTCTTAACATAGATTTAATATATATATAGGTACCCTGTCAAAATAAATTGGCATAAGGGAGGTCACAAACCAAAAGTATTATATTCGTGAAAATTTGGAAGTATTAAATTAAATGAAGAATGAATAATGTGACAAAGTCCTTAAGGGTTCATGAGAAGTTTTTATGAAGCATATCATGTTCGTAGATAAGACCATGTTGTGGTATAAATCATATATAGAGTAATTTTGGTACAAAGAAAATAAGTTGAAGCCCTGTATTCAACTGTACTAGGAAACAAAAATAATCTAAAGAGTACAGTAAATATTTTAGTTAAATGGCCAGAATGGTGTCGCGAGGAAAGTTAAGTAGAGTACTGAAAAAAAAAAATTTGAGGAAAAGAGGAACATTACAAATGGTATTAGAGCTCATGCTAGAAAAAACAGGGCTATTGTTGTGCTCACTGTATAAATTATTTTGTTGAGAAAAAAAAATTGCTACTGATGTTATTTTGTTTAGTGTACAGTGGTACTAGAACTGAAAGGTCAATGGTTGAAGGAGATGAAATTTATGTTGATCTGGGTGATGGAGATAACACGTCAGATCCCAATGCTCCTCTGATGGCTATGTTGCACAAGTTGCAACAGGATATGGCTGAGCTAAGAAGCCAGAATGACAGGCTATCATTAGCCAGTGAGGAGCAGGAAAAGCTGATAAGAGAACCGACCTCGCGGAACAGCCAAGAAGGTGAAGGTTCCGGAAAGAGGAAGAAAGGCAAGTTCTTAGATGATTCTAAGGAAGATGACACTACTAGACATCATTCTAAACAGAAGAAGGAATTACATTGGGAATTCCGAAAAATTAAACCTCCCTCCTATGATGGGGAGAAGGAGGAAGATGCTGAGGCATGGTTGTTGAATACGATTAAGTATTTTTAGGTCTATGAATATGAAAGCAATATGAAGGCCATATTAGTTATCTACTAGCTACAAGGTAAGGCTACCTTGTGGTGGGAGGAGACAAAAATGGTTCATGCCATTGATGAAAAAACAGTGACCTGGGAAGATTTCCAAGTCAAGTTCGAAAACCGCTATTTTAACGAAAGCTATTATGATGATAAATTAAAGGAGTTACATGAACTCAGATTGGGACAGCTCACCATAGATGAGTTTTTCACCAAGTTTACAAATTTTTTAAGGTATGTCACGTATATTCGTGAAGAGAAGGCAAAGGTACAAAAGTTTTTGAATTGTTTTCCAGCGGTGTAGAAGGAGAAAATAAAGTTCGATAATCCAAAAACTATGGATGAAGCGGTGAGGAAAGCTAGATTATGCTACCAGCAGTTTAAAGGAAAGGGTGAGAATGGAAAAAGTTGGGTAAACAAGGGTGAATTCAAAGGAAAGAAACATAAACCAGCTTACTTGAAGAACTTTGGTAGGGATCATCAGTGGAAGAAATTTAACAAACCAAAGGAAAGTCAAACTACTCAGTCCCAAGTTGCTTCAAAACAAATATACAGAGATAATAAGAAGGAAGGAACGGTTAAAATACGGGAGCCTTTGAAGTGCTAGGGTTGCGGAGAACCTCATCTGCAGAGGTACTGTCCACCCTGCAATATTCAGATGATTATGAGAGATAGAGAAGCTACCACAGTGAATGATATAGCAAGGAATATCCCCACTATCAGTGCAACCTTAGAGAACTGACAAGCGAAACACCAAGCTACTATGGTTGAGATGGAAGGTAAGATTGATGACCAATCTGTTACAGTTTTAATTGATCCAGGTGCTTCTTTGAGTTACATTAGTCCACAAGTTCTAAAAAAATGGAATCTCAAAACTGAAAAACTTCAACAGTCTTGGTTGGTCCAGTTAGCCACTAGCACCAAGCGAAAAGTAACTCATAAGTTACCTCAAACAACAATTAAATTAAGTGATTTTCAGACAGAAGTAAATTTAAAGATTCTGCCCTGAGGCTATGATGAACGGTTGGGATAAAACTCTGCATTGCATAGATGAGGAAGGGAGAACCTTTATACTCAAAGGAAAACCAAAACCAATCTCTGCAAGACAAATATCAGCTCTGCAATTAAAAAGAACATCTAGAAAAGGATATCAAGTATATGTTGTACATGTTGAAGAATTAGGGCAACAACCTAAAGAAAACATGTTGGACACTTTGCCAGTCTTAAGAGAGTTTAAGGAAGTTTTTCCAGATGAGATTGCTCATCTTCCCCCCAAAAGAGAGATTGACTTTTTCATCGATTTGGTGCCTGGAGCAACACCCGTTTCCAGAGCCCCTTACCGGATGAGCCCTCCTATACTCATGGAATTAAAAATGCAATTACAAGAATTGTTGGATAAAGGTTACATCAGACCGAGTGTATCTCCTTAGGGAGCACCGATGTTGTTCGTGAAAAAGAAGGATGGAAACTTCAGAATGTGCATTCACTACTGTCAACTGAATAAATTAACAATAAAAAACAGGTATCCATTGCCCAGAATAGATGACCTTTTTGATCAGGTGAGGGGAGCTTCAGTATTTTCTAAGATTGATTTGAGAACTGGTTATCACCAACTCAAAATTAAGGAGGAAGATAGTAGTAAAAAAATTTTTCGAACCAGGCATGGTCACTACGAATTTGTACTCCTACCTTTTGGTTTGACAAATTCCCCTGCCACTTTCATATGCTTAATGAACAACGTTTTGAACAAGTACTTAGATAAATTCGTACTAGTGTTCATAGACGATATCCTAGTCTATTCAAAAAGTGAGGAAGAGCACAAAGAACACTTAAGGATAGTTTTGCAGACCTTGAAAGAAAACCAGTGATATGCTAAATTCAGTAAATGTGAATTTTATAAATACAAGATTCAATATTTGGGGCATATCATTTCTAAACAAGGATTGGCTGTTGACCCTGAGAAAATAAAGGCTATTAGAGAATGGTCGGTGTCGACTGATGTTTTAGTAGTAAGATCATTTATGGGGATTGTAGGTTATTATCGAAGGTTCGTAGAAAGGTTTTCTGCAATAGCATATACCATAACTTCACTACAGAGAATAGGCACCAAATTTGAGTGGACTGAATAATGCCAAAACAACTTTGAACAACTAAAATTAAAACTCACTATAGCTCCTATATTGAAGATTGCAGATCCTTAAAAAGAGTTTGTTGCGTGTACTGATGCATGTAGAGAGGGATTGGGAGGAGTGTTGTTGCAGGAAAATTCTGTTATTGCATATGAATCTAGAAAACTTAAGAAACATGAACAGAATTACAGTGTATATGATTTGGAATTGGCTATTGTAATTCATGCCTTGAAGATGTGGCGACACTATCTTTCTGGAAAAAAAATTACATTGATGACAGATCATATTAGTCTCAAGTATTTCTTTTCTCAAACAGTTTTGAATGCTCGACAAGCCAGATGGCTGTCTTTTCTGAGTGAATTTGATATGGACATAAAAAATATCAAAGGGAAAGAAAACAAAATTGTTGATGCGCTAAGAAGAAATGCTTTCCAAAACATAATCAGCATTGGGAGTAATGCTAGTTTTGATTTAGAAGAACTAGTTAAAAAGGTAGCAGATCAAGATCCAAACTATGAGAATCTACAAGCAAAAATGTTGAAGAAAGAAATGGCTGAATACACCCAAAACTAGAAAGGGCTGATCCACTATAAAAACAAATTGTATATCCCCAATGTAGAGTCTTTGAAAAAAGATATCCTAGATGAATATCATAAACAGCCATATTCAGGACATCCTTGATATCAAAAAATGCTAACAGCTTTGAAAAAGAAATTGTTTTGTCCAGGAATGAAAAAGGATGTACCAGACTATTTAGCTAGATGCATGGAATGTCAACTAGTTAAAGTTGAGCATCAACATCCATCTGGTCTTTTAAATCCCTTGCCAATTGCAGAGTGGAAATGGGACACTGTTTCTATAGATTTCATAACCGAGTTACCAAAAACAAATTACCAGCATGATTCAGTGATGGTAATGGTAGACACTTTAACAAAAGTTGCACACTTCATACCTGTAAAATATACTTTTGGGACAACCCAAGTAGCAGATGTGTTCCTAAAAGAAATAGTAAGGCTACACGGGGTCCCAAAGGTGATTGTTTCAGATAGAGATGCTAAGTTCACAGCAGCTTTTTGGAAAGGCCTGTTTGGAGGTATGGGCTCTAAATTGAATTTTATTACTGCTTTTCACCCTCAAACAGATGGTCAAACATAAATGAAAAATCAGACTTGGAGAATATGCTAAGAATGTATGTGATGGATAGGCCATCAAAATGGGAAGACTACTTGCATTTAGTCAAATTTGCTTACAACAACAACGATCAATCCTCCATCAAAATGAGTCCATTTGAAGCATTCTACGGAAGAAAGTGTCGTACTCCTTTAAGTTGGAGCCAACCTGAAGATAAGCTAGTATTGGGGCCCGATACTTTGCAAGAAATGGAAAGGATTGTCAAACAAGTACAAAGAAACATCAAGACAACACAAGATCAATAGAAAAGCTATGCTGATAAGAAGAGAGTGCATCGAGAGTTCAAAGTGGGTGATCATGTGTATTTACGTATTAAACACAAAAACACTTTATCTTTGAGTGTATGCAAAATTATTGCTAGTATTAATGATCTTTTGGTGTTAGAAAATTAGGACCGATGTAACACTCATTTGGCCTTACCGCCCCATGTTAAAGTTCATGATGTGTTTCATGTTTCGTTATTAAAAAGATATGTACATGATGCTTCGCACATTGTTGATTGGAATGTGATACAGGTGGAACCAGAAGGGGAGTTCCTTCCATAACCACTTCAAATATTGGAGCGGGAAGAAATTGAATTGAGAAACAGAATAGTAGCAAGAGTAAAGGTGCAGTTGAAGTACTTTACTGCTGAAAAAGTTACGTGGGAAAGAGAAGCTGAGATGATGGAAAAATATCCATATCTATTTTCAAGATAAACTCTAGTAGTTAGTTGTTAACACCGAGGACGGTGTTTGTTTTCAGATGGGGAATATGTGACACCCCTAGTTTTATGTTTTCAAATTATACATTTGAACTTCAGTCCAAAGGGGAGTGGACCCCAATGGATAATTATTGTGTGGATGTAATTAATTAATAATTTATGAAAAATAAATAAAATAATTTTTGTGCATATTGACCAAATGAGATTTTTGAGATCACTTGCCAAATCCATGAGGTATGGAAAGAGGCTAAGACTTTCCCCAAAAATATTTCAAAAAGCCTTGAAAGAATTTATTTCTAATTTATATTTTTGAGGAAAAATCTAGATTTCCCCAATGAGGTGGAGAGTAGTTGGAAAGAGGTAAAAAGATGGAAAAGCATAAAGTAGCTCTAAAGTCTCTAAATAAGGGAAGCCTAGGCAAACAGGAATAAAAGAATCCTATAATTCTGGACGCAGAATTAGAAACAGGCTTTGGGGAGAGCATAAGCTTAAATAAGCTATTCCAGAACAGATGGAGGTTGGTCTGTTCTAGGAGGGGATCTCAGCTAGGGGGTGAGTTCGGGAGACAAAAGAACTTTAAGGTTAGGAGGATTGGTCATCTACAGAATTGGTATGCTCACAAATTTTTATGAAAGGCTAATCTATATGCTGTAGTATCATACTGGTAAATGCTATAGATTACTATTCCCTACATTTAACAGAACAAAATAACAGAAATAAATCTTCTACAGTCTGTATAGTTGTAGGAAAATAAAGTATGGAAATATTATCATCCAGAATCTCTAAACCATGGTAAGGTCTAAATCTGGAGATATGTATTGCTTCCATACCAAATTTGAATATTATAAATTTAAATGCTACTTCTGGAATGTATAGTGCATGATGAGAAATTTAGGTAGAAGCTATCAAGCTATAGTAACTCAACAATTCTACTAAATTAATTGAAATAGTAAGTTACTCTACTGAATATAATTAATAGACAGGTTAAGGAAAAAGTGAACTCTATAACATATAATTTTATACTGCTGAGAATGATTAAATGTTATAACAGAAAGATAGATGACATTGATACATCTATAAAAGAATTAGTCTGTCCTAAATATATATATAGTTTCAGGAAAATTTAATATTCACTTGATAAATTCTATCCTGCTTATGGATGGTATTGCTTGAAGTAAAGTGAAAATTCCATAAACATAACTATTATCTGCATGCACAGTATCAAACAAAATTTCCTCTCAAATCTGAACAAAGTATATATATTAGGAGTAGTGCTAAAGTATATAACTAATATATTCAGCCTGAATGGAATACATTTGAGTTAGATAGAAACCCATTGCAACTATTCTTCATTTATAGAGTTAACGAGGGAAAAACTTAAACAAGAGGAAGTCATTAAACTAATCTAGGAAATACAAATATGCTGATGAAAGATAACTCTGCTAGCTAAAACAGGGAAATAAATTTAAAAGGAATTTACGTTTGTGCATTTATGAAATAAAAAAAATGTTGGAGGAATCTCTACATTTAGAAGAGAAATGAAGTGATTTCTGTTTAAATATAAAGCCAGAAGATGGAAGTATCTATGGTAAAACTATGTACATTAGCTTTCAGAAATTGTACCGACAGGGAAAGAAATCAATTTTATACACACGGGCCTCATTGCAAGTGTTAGACAATTGGAAAGGAATTATAAACAAACCATTAAATGTCTACGCAAACAGATCTTAACATAAAGTAATGTTCTGATAGGTATATAGTTATAAGCGTAACTCACTAACTAACAGTCATAACAATAGAAGGGAAGTCGACTTAAATAACAGAGTAATTGGAATAAAACCACGACATTCAGTTGGTAAGTAAATGGCAGACTATTATTAGTCAATGGCAATAAAACAACACAATTTTTTTTTATATATGTATTGTATGAATTGCATCTGAGGATAGTTGGAAAAAAAAAATCCTAAGTCATTTAATCAAAGACATCTCTAATACATTTTGGGATAATAGAAATATCATATTCGTCGTGAGGTCATCGTAAATTCAACCTGTTTATAAATATAGACTGATGATGTTAAAAGGGCCGAGAGTCATCGGTGACTCCAATGCTATATATAAACGAAATTCCATAACCAAGTTAAGTCCCTTATCAAGGAAAATGATGGCAACGAATTTCAAACTCCTACAATAACATCGTTCAAAGGGAATAAGACCTTGAAATTTATAATTCTAGCATTTAGAGAAGAAATATACCATACGATAATAATAAACAAATTTTCCATGAAAGTTACCGAGCAATGTAACTTACAGAGAGTTGAAACTGAGAAGAATGCCTTGATGTCTTGATAACTAGAGCCCACTGAGTCAAATTATTGAGATGAACGATGCGTTCGTCCCAGAGATATTGCGAAGAAAATTAGTGACGGATTGAAAGGGCACGAAAGATGCAAATATATTACTAGAAAAATTTTATATAGACTCAGAAATAAAATTTAAACCTTAGATAAAATTCCAATCAAATATTGAATGGAAAAAAAAATCCAGTGGGACATACATTGTAAGTAGTGGAAAACCAATTGAACGAGATGATTATAAAAGCAGTAAGGAAACTCATACGAAGAATAAAAACAAGCCATACGATTCTAATTAAACCCCAACAAGTATTCACGGCTAGCTATGGAAATCATAAGCCAACAGATGATTCTGACGCGTAAACAAACTTTTCATCTTAAGCTCGCGTAGATAAGTAATGAGCAAATGACTCTTTAGAGAGAAGAACTAACAGAAATTTCCATACACCATCGTAAGATCGTAAGTCAAACACATGGCCATGATAAGTTTCAAAATCTCAACGCATTCCACAGAAAGAGGCAAGGAAATAGGTATTACCTATGAGTGTATGGAAGAGGACATAAGTCCGGATGTGTGATATGCCATAACCAAACCCAGGTCGCATGATTCGTTTGAGCCTCAATGCTTTGAGAAAGACATAGAAAATGAATGATGCAAGAAGTGGAGTAGAATTGAAGTGACGGATTAAGTAGAGAACAACTGATAAACCCTAATCAATCATCCTGCCTTACAAGTGTCAAAAATCCGTTGGCTCTCCCATAAATCGAAACACATTCAATGGGTAGTACCCAACACCATAACTCCATTAATTGTTACATTTACAAGTACAGATGCGAGAGTAAATGCAAGTTCAGAATGGTGGTAAGGGAAGATAAACCAGGATTTTGTTGTGGGGCTCGAGAAACCCAACATAGAGATCATATTAAGGCCAAGATTACACGTCTCAATCGACAAGAAGACCACAGTACATGTGTCGAGGGATACATTATGAATGAAATGAAATAAACCTTACATAGTTTTTATTTTAACCATATGTGTAAAATGTGTTTTGAATTAGTAATTCGAATACGAACAAATGAATATAGTTAATCATGTAATAACCCACATATATATATGGTCTTAACATACATTTAATATATATATATAGGTACCCTGTCAAAATAAATTGGCATAAGGGAGGTCACAAACCAAAAGTATTATATTCGTGAAACTTTGGAAGTATTAAATTAAATGAAGAATGAATAATGTGACAAAGTCCTTAAGGGTTCATGAGATGTTGTTATGAAGCATATCATGTTCGTAGATAATACCATGTTGTGGTATAAATCGTATATAGAGTAATTGTGGTACAAAGCAAGTAAGTTGAAGCCCTGTATTCAACCGTACTAGGAAACAAAAATAATCTGAAGAGCACAGTAAATATTTTAGTTAAATGGCCAGAATGGTGTCGCAAGGAAGGTTAAGTAGAGTTCTGAAAAAAAAAATTGAGGAAAAGAGGAACATTACAAATGGTATCAGACTCATTTTAGAAAAAACTGGGTTGTTGTTGTGCTCACTGTATAAATTATTTTTTTGAGAAAAAAAAAGAATTGTTCCTGATGTTATTTTGTTTAGTGTACAGTGGTACTGGAACTGAAAGGTCAATGGCTGAAGGAGATGAAATTTATGTTGATCTGGGTGATGGAGATAACATGCCAGATCCCAATGCTCCTCTGATGGCTATGTTGCACAGGTTGCAACGGGATATGGCTAAGCTAAGAAGCCAGAATGGCAGGCTGTCATTAGCCAATGAGGAGCAGGAAAAATTGATAAGAGAACTGACCTCGCAGACTAGCCAGGAAGCTGAGTGTTCCAGAAAGAGGAGGAAAGGAATGTTCTCATATGATTCTGAGGAAGATGACACTACTAGACATCATTCTAAACAGAAGAAGGAATTACAGGGGGAATTTCGAAAAATTAAACCTCCCTCCTATGATGGGGAGAAGGAGGAAGATGCTGAGGCATGGTTGTTGAATATGATTAATTATTTTCAGGTCTATGAATATGAAAGAAATCTGAAGGCTAGATTAGCTATCTAATAGCTACAAGGTAAGGCTACCTTGTGGTGGGAGGAGACAAAAATGGTTCATGCCATTGATGAAAAAATAGTGACCTGGGAATATTTCCAAGTCATGTTTAAAAACCACTATTTGAACGAACGCTATTATGATGATAAAGCAAAAGAGTTCGACGAACTCAGATTGGGACAACTCACCATAGATGAGTTTGTCACCAATTTTACAAATTTTTTAAGGTATGTCCCGTATATTCGTGAAGAGAAGGAAAAGGTACAAAGTTTTTTGAATTGTTTGCCAGGGATGTACAAGGAGAAAATAGAATTCGATAATCCAAAAACTATGGATGAAGTGGTGAGGAAAGCTAGATTATGCTACCAGCAGTTTAAAGGAAAGGGTGAGCATGGAAAAAGCTGGGTAAACAAGGGTGAATTCAAAGGAAAGAAATAGAAACCAACTTACTTGAAGAACTTTGGTAGGGATCATCAGCGGAAGAAATTTAACAAACCAAGGGAAATTCAAACTGCTCAGTCCCAAGTTGGTTCAAAACAAATAGACGGAGATAATAAGAAGGAAGGAACAGTTAAAATACGGGAACCTTTGAAGTGTTGGGGTTGCGGAGAACCTCATCTACTGAGGGACTGTCCACACCGAAATATTCAAATGATTATGAGAGATAGAGAAGCTACCACAGTGAATTATATAGCAAGGAATATTCCCACTATCAGTGCAGCCTTGGAGAACCGATAAGCAAAACACCAAACTACTATGGTTGAGATGGAAGGTAAGATTGCTGACCAATCTGTTACAGTTTTAATTGATCCGGGTGCTTCTTTGAGTTACAATAGTCCACAAGTTGTATAAAAATGAAATCTCAAAACTGAAAAATTTTAGCAGTCTTGGCTGGTCCAGTTAGCCACTGGCACCAAGCGAAAAGTAACTCATAGGTTACCTCAAACAGCAAATAAATTAAATGATTTTCAGACAGAAGTAAATTTAAACACTCTACCCTTAGGCTCATATGATATTCTGATATGAATGGACTAGTTAGAAAAGAGAAAGGCTATGATGAACGGTTGGGATAAAACTTTGCATTCCATAGATAAGGAAGGGAGACCCTTTATACTCAAAGGAAAACCAAAACCAATCTTTGTAAGATAAATATCAGCTCTGCAATTAAAAATAATAGCTAGAAAAGGATATCAAGTATATGTTGTACATGTTGAAGAATTAGGACAGCAACCTGAAGAAAACCTGCAGGACACTTTGCCAGTGGTAAGAGAGTTTAAGGAAGTTTTTCCAGATGAGATTCCTCATCTTCCCTCTAAAAGAGAGATTGACTTTTCCATCGATTTGGTGCCTGGTGCAACACCTGTTTCCAAAGCCCCTTACCAGATGATCCCTCCTGAACTCATGGAATTAAAAATGCAATTTCAAGAATTGCTGGATAAAGGTTACATCAGACCGAGTTTATCTCCTTGGGGAGCACCGGTGCTGTTCATGAAAAAGAAGGATGGAAAATTTAGAATGTGCATTGACTGCCGTCAACTGAATAAATTGATAATCAAAAACAGGTATCCATTTCCCAGAATAGATGACCTTTTTTATCAGGTGAGGGGGGCTTCAATATTTTCTAAGATTGATCTGAGAACTGGTTATCACCAACTCAAAATTAAGGAGGAAGATATTATTAAAACAACTTTTCGAACCAGGTATGGTCACTACGAATTTGTACTCCTACCTTTTGGTTTGACAAATTCCCCTGCCACTTTTATGTGCTTAATGAACAACGTTTTGAACAAGTACTTAGATAAATTCGTACTAGTGCTCATAGACGATATTCTGGTCTATTCAAAAAGTGAGGAAGAGCACAAAGAACACTTAAGGATAGTTTTGCAAACTTTGAAAGAAAACCAGTTATATGCTAAATTCAGTAAATGTGAACTTTATAAAGACAAGATTCAATATTTGGGGCATATCATTTCTGAACAAGGATTGGATGTTGACCCTGAGAAAATAAAGGCTATTAGAGAATGGTCGGTGTCGACTGATGTTTCAGCAGTAAGATCGTTTATGGGGATTGCAGGTTATTATCGAAGGTTCGTGGAAAGGTTTTCTGTAATAGCATATCCCATAACTTCAGTACAGAAAAAAGGCACCAAATTTGAGTGGACTGGAAAATGCCAAAACAGCTTTGAACAACTAAAATTAAAACTCACTATAGCCCCTATATTGAAGATTGCAGATCCTGAAAAAGAGTTTGTTGTGTGTACTGATGCATGTAGAGAGGGACTGGGAGGAGTGTTGTTGCAGGAAAATTCTGTTATTGCATATGAATCTAGAAAACTTAAGAAACATGAACAGAATTACAATGTATATGATCTGGAATTGGCTGCTGCAATTCATGCCTTGAACATGTGGCGACACTATCTTCTTGGAAATTTTTTTACGTTAATGACAGATCATATTAGTCTCAACTATTTATTTTCTCAAATAGATTTGAATGCTCGACAAGCCAGATGGCTGTATTTTCTGAGTGAATTTTATATGGACATAAAACATATCGAAGCGAAAAAAAACAAAATTGCTGATGCGCTAAGCAGAAATGCTTGCCAAAACATAAGCAGCATTGGGAGTAGTGCTAGTTTTGATTTAGAAGAACTAGTTAAAAAGGTAGCAGATCAAGATCCAAACTATGAGAATCTACAAGTAAAAATTCTGAAGAAAGAAATGGCTGAATACACCCAAAACCAGAAAGGGTTGATCAGCTATAAAAACAGATTGTATATCCCCAATGTAGAGTCTTTTAAAAAAGAGATCCTAGATGAATATCATAAACAACCATATTCAGGACATCCTGGATTTCAGAAAATGCTAACAGCTTTGAAAAAGAAATTGTTTTCGCTAGGAATGAAAAATGATGTAGCAGACTATTTAGCTAGATGTATGGAATGTCAACTAGTTAAGGTTGAGCATCAGCATCCAACTGGTCTTTTAAATCCCTTTCCAATTGCAGAGTGGAAATGGGACACTGTTTCTATAGATTTAATAACAGGGTTACCCAAAACAAAGTACCAGCATGATTCAGTGATGATAGTGGTAGACACTTTAACAAAAGCTGCACACTTCATACCTGTAAAATCTACTTTTGGGACAGTACATGTAGTAGATGTGTTCCTAAAAGAAATAGTAAGGCTACACGGGGTCCCAAAGGTGATTTTTTCAGATAGAGACACTAAGTTCACAGCAGGTTTCTGGAAAGGTCTATTTGGGGGCATGGGCACTAAATTAAATTTTAGTACTGCTTATCACCCTCAAACAGATGGTCAAATATAAAGGACAAATTAGATTTTGGAGGATAGACTAAGATTGTATGTGATGGATAGGCCATCAAAATGGGAAGACTACTTGCATTTAGTCGAATTTTCTGACAACAATAGCTATGAATCCTCCATAAAAATGAGTCCATTTGAAGGACTCTACAGAAGAAAGTGTCGTACTCCTTTAAGTTGGAGCCAACCTAAAGATAAGCTAGTATTGGGGCCCAATACTTTACAAGAAATGGAAAGAATTGTCAAACAAATACAGAGAAACATCAAGACAACACAAGATCAATAGAAAAGCTATGTTGATAAGAAGAGAGTGCATCGAGAGTTCAAACTGGGTGATCATGTTATTTGTGTATTAAACCTAAAAAGAGCACACTTTATGCTGAAAGTTGTGCAAAATTGGCTCCTAGACATTGTTGGCCTTTTGAGGCATTAGAAAGGGTGGGACCAGTGGCTTATAAGCTGGCCTTATCGCCCCATGTTAAATTTCATGATGTGTTTCATGTTTCGTTATTAAAAATATATGTACATGATGCTTCTCACATTGTTGATTGGAATGTGATACAGGTGGAACCAGAAGGGGAGTTCCTTCCAAAACCACTTCAAATATTGGAGCGGGAAGAAATTGAATTGAGAAATAGAACAGTAGCAAGAGTAAAGGTGCAATGGAAGCACTTTACTGCTGAAGAAGCTACGTAGGAAAGAGAATCTGAGATGATGGAAAAATATCCATATCTATTTTCAAAATAAACTCTAGTAGTTAGTTGTTAACACCAAGGACGGTGTTTGTTTTTAGAGGGGGAATATGTGACACCCCTAGTTTTATGTTTTCAAATTAGATATTTGAACTTCATTCCAAAGGGGATTAAACCCCAATGGATAATCATTAAGTGGATGTAATTAGTTAATTATTTATGAAAAATAAATAAAATACTTTTTATGCATATTGACCAAATGAGATTTTTGAGATCACTTGCCAAATCCATGAGGTATGGAAAGAGGCTAAGACTTTCCCCAAAAATATTTTAAAAAGCCTTGAAATAATTTATTTCTAATTTAGATTTTTGAGGAAAAATCTAGATTTCCCCAATGAGGTGGAGAGTAGTTGGGAAGAGGTAAAAAGCTGAAAAAGCAGATAGCAGCTTTAAAGTCCCTAAATAAGGGAAGCCTAGGCAAACAGAAATAAAAGCATCCTGTAATTCTGGACGCAGAATTAGAAACAGGATTTGGGGAGAGCATAAGCTTAAATAAGCTATTCCAAAACAAATGGAGGTTGGTCTGTTCTGGGAGGGGATCTCAGCTAGGGGGTGAGTTCGGGAGACAAAAGAACTCTAAGGTTGGGAGGATTGGTCATCTGCAGAATTGGTATGTTCACAAATTTTTATGAAAGGTTAATATATATGTTGCAGTGTCATACTGGTAAATGCTATAGTTATTATTTTGCTTTAAGTTGAGATTAACATTCCCTACATTTAACAGAACAAAATAGGAGAAATAAATGTTCTACAGTCTGTATAGTTGTAGGAAAATAAAGTATGGAAATATTATCATCCAGAATCTCTAAACCATGGTAACGTCTAAATCTTGAGATATGTATCGCTTCCATACCAACTTTGAATATTATAAATTTAAATTCTACTTCTCGAATGTATAGTGCATGATGAGAAATTCAGGTAGAAGCTATCAATCTATAGTATCTCAACAATTCTACTAAATTAAGTGAAACAGTATGTTACTCTACTGAATATAATTAATAGACAGGTTAAAGAAAAAGTGAACTCTGTAACATATAATTCTATACTGTTGAGAATGATTAAATATTATAACAGAAACATAGAGGTCATTGATAAAATAGATTTCATTGATACATCTATAAAAGAATTAGTCTGTCCTAAATATATATAGTTTCAGGAAAATTTACTATTCACTTCATAAATTTTATCCTGCTTATGGATGGTATTTCCTGAAGTAAAGTGAAAATTCCATAAACATAACTATTATCTGCATGCACAATATAAAACAAAATTTCCTCTCAAATCTGAACAAAGTATATATATTAGGAGTAGTGTTGAAGTATATAACTAATATATTCAGCCTGAATGAAATACTTTTGAGTTAGATAGAAACCCATTGCAACTATTCTTCATTTACAGAGTTAATGAGAGAAAAACTTAAACAAGAGGAAGTCATTAAACTAATCTAGGAAATACAAATATGCTGATGAAAGATAACTCTGCTAGCTAAAACAGGGAAATAAATTTAAAAGCAATTTATGTATGTGCATTTATGAAAGGAAAAAAATGTTGGAGGAATCTCTACATTTAGAAGAGAAATGAAGTGATTTCCGTTTAAATATAAAGCCAGAAGATGGAAGTAGCTATGGTAAAAATATGTACATTAGCTTTCAGAAATTTTACCGATAGGGAAACAAATCAATTTTATACACACAGGCCTCACTGCAAGTGTTAGGCAACTGGAAACGAATTATAAAAAAACCATTAAATGTATAGGAAAACATATCTTAACATAAAGTAATGTTCTGATAGGTATATATTTATGAGCATAACTCACTGACAAACAATGATAACAACAGAAGGGAAGTCGACTTAAATACCAGAGTAATTGGAATAAAACCACGACATTCAGTCAGGAAGTAAATGGCAGACTATTATTAGTCAACGTCAATAAAACAACACAAAAATAATTTTATATATGTATTGTATGAATTGCATCTAAGGATAGTTGGAGAAAAAAAAATCATAAGTCGTTTAATCAAAGACATCCCCAATACATTTTGGGATAATAGAAATATCATATTCATCCCGATGCCATTGTAAATTCAACTTGTAAATAAATATAGATTGATGATGTTAAAAGGGCCGAGAGTCATCGGTGACTCCAATGCTATATATAAACGAAATTCCATAACCAAGTTAAGTCCCTTACCGAGGAAAATGATCGGAACGAATTTCAAACTCCTGCAATAACATTGTTCAAAGGGAATGAGACACTGACATTTATAACGCTAGCATTTACAGAAGAAATATACCATAGGATAATAATAAACAAATTTTCCATGAAAGTTACGGAGCAATGTAACTTATAGAGAGGCGAAACTGAGAATAATGCCTTCACATCTTGATAACCAAAGCCCACTGAGTCAAATTATTGAGATGAACGATGTGTTCATCCCAGAGATATTGCGAAGAAAATTAGTGACGGATTGAAAGAGCACGAAAGATGCAAATCTATTACTAGAAAAATTTTATATAGACCTAGAAATGAAATTGAAACCTTAGATAAAATGCCAATCAAGTATTGAATTGAAAAAAAATCCAGTGGGACATACACTGTAAGTAGTGGAAAACCAAGTGAACGAGATGATTATAAAAGCAGAAAGGAAACTCATACGAAGAATCAAAACAGGCCATACGATTCTAATTAAACCCCAACAAGTATTCACGACTAGCTATGGAAATCATAAGCCAACAGATGATTCTGACGTGTAAACAAACTTTTCATCTTAAGCTCGCGCAGATAAGTAATGAGCAAATGCCTCTTTAGAGAGAAGAACTAACAGAAATTTCAATACACCATCGTAAGATCATAAGTCAAACACACGGCCATGATAAATGTCAAAATCTCAACGAATTCCACAGAAAGAGGAAAGGAAATACGCATTACGTATGAAAGTATGGAAGAGGACATAAGTTCGGATGTGTGATACGCCATAACCAAACCCAATTCGCATGATTCGTTTGAGCCTCAATGCTTTGAGAAAGATAGAGAAATTGAACGATGGGAGAAGTGGAGTAGAATTGAAGCGACGGATTAAGTAGAGAACAACTAATAAACCCTAATCAATCATCCAGCCTTACAAGTGTCAAAAATCTGTCAGCTCTCCCATAAATGGAAACGCATTCAATGGGTAGTACCCAACACCATAACTCCATTAATTGTTACATGTACAAGTACATATGCGAGAGTAAATGCAAGTTCAGAATGGTGGTAAGGGAAGATAAATCAAGATTTTGCTGCGGGGCTCGAGAAACCCAACATAGAGATCGTATTAAGGCCAAGAGTACACGTCTCAATCGACGAGAAGACCACAATACATGTGTCGAGGGATACATTATGAATGAAATGAAATAAACCTTACATATTTTTTATTTTAATCATATGTGTAAAATGTGTTTTGAATTTGTAATTCGAATACGAACAAATGAATATAGTTAATCATGTAATAACCCACATATATATATGGTCTTAACATAGATTTAATATATATTATATATATGTACCCTGTCAAAATAAATTGGCATAAGGGAGGTCACAAACCAAAAGTATTTTATTCATGAAACTTTGGAAGTATTAAATTAAATGAAGAATGAATAATGTGACAAAGTCCTTAAGGGTTCATGACAAGTTGTTATGAAGCATATCATGTTCCTATATAAGACCATGTTGTGGTATAAATCGTATATAGAGTAATTGTGGTACAAAGCAAATAAATTGAAGCCTTGTATTCAACTATACTAGGAAACAAAAATAATCTGAAGAGTACAACAAATATTTTAGTTAAATGGCCAGAATGGTGTCGCCAGGAAAGTTAAGTAGAGTACTGAAAAAAAACATTTTGAGGAAAAGAGGAACATTACAAATGTCATCATAGCTCATGTTAGAAAAAACCGGGCTGTTGTTGTGCTCACTGTATAAATTATTTTTTTGAGAATTTTTTTTTTTTTTTACTGATGTTATTTTGTTTAGTGTATAGTGGTACTGGAACTGAAAGGTCAATGGCTAAAGGAGATGAAATTTATGTTGATCTGGGTGATGGAGATAACACGCCAAATCCCAATGCTCCTCTAATGGCTATGTTGCACAGGTTTCAATGGGATATGGCTGAGCTAAGAAGCCAGAATGATAGGCTGTCATTAGCCAGTGAGGAGCATGAAAAGCTGATAAGAGAACTGACCTCGCAGAATAGCCAAGAAGGTGAAGGTTCCGGAAAGAGGAAGAAAGGCAAGTTCTCAGATGATTCCAAGGAAGATGACACTACTAGACATCATTCTAAATAGAAGAAGGAATTACAGGGGGAATTTCGAAAAATTAAACCTCCCTCCTATGATGGGGAGAAGGAGGAAGATGTTGAGGCATGGTTGTTGAATATGATTAAGTATTTTCATGTCTATGAATATGAAAGCAATCTGAAGGCCAGATTAGCTATCTACCAGCTACAAGGTAAGGCTACCTTGTGGTGGGAGGAGACAAAAAGGGTTCATGCCATTGATGAAAAAACAGTGACCTGGGAAGATTTCCAAGTCAAGTTTAAAAACCGCTATTTGAACAAATTCTATTATGATGATAAAGAAAAGGAGTTCCACGAACTCAGATTGGGATAGCTCACCATAGATGAGTTTGTCACAAAGTTTACAAATTTGTTAAGGTATGTCCCATATATTCATGAAGAGAAGGAAAAGGTACGAAGGTTTTTGAATTGTTTGCCAGCGGTGTACAAGGAAAAAATAGAGTTCGATAATCCAAAAACTATGGATGAAGCGGTGAGGAAAGCTAGATTATGCTACCAGCAGTTTAAAGGAAAGGGTGAGCATGGAAAAAGCTGGGTAAACAAGGATTAATTCAAAGGAAAGAAATAGAAACCAGCTTACTTGAAGAACTTTGGTAGGGATCATCAGCGGAAGAAAGTTAACAAACCAAAGGAAAGTCAAACTACTCAGTCCCAAGTTGGTTCAAAGTTACAAATAGACGGAGATAATAACAAGGAAGGAACAATTAAAATACGAGAGCCTTTGAAGTGTTGGGGTTGTGGAGAACCTCATCTGCTGAGGGACTATCCACACCGAAATATTCAGATGATTATGAGAGATAGAGAAGCTACCACAGTGAATGATATAACAATGAATATCCCCACTATCAGTGCAGCCTTGGAGAACCGACAAGCAGAATACCAGGCTACTATGGTTGAGATGTAAGGTAAGATTGCTAACCAATCTGTTACAGTTTCAATTGATCCGAGTGCTTCTTTGAGCTACATTAGTCCACAAGTTGCATAAAAATGCAATCTCAAAACTGAAAAATTTCAGCAGTCTTGGTTGGTCCAGTTAGCCACTGGCACCAAGCGAAAAGCAACTCAGAAGTTACCTCAAACAACAATCAAATTAAATGATTTTCATACAAAAGTAGATTTAAACATTCTACCTTTAGGCTCATATGATTTGCTGATAGGAATGGACTGGTTAGAAAAGAGAAAGGCTATGATGAACGGTTGGGATAAAACTCTACATTGCATATATGAGGAAGGGAGACCCTTTATACTCAAAGGAAAACCAAAATCAATCTCTAAAAGACAAATATCAGCTATGCAATTAAAAAGAACAGCTAGAAAAGGATATCAAATATATGTTGTACATGTTGAAGAATTAGGATAGCAACCTGAAGAAAACCTGCTGGACACTTTTCCAGTGGTAAGAGAGTTTAAGGAAGTTTTTCCAAATGAGATTCCTCATCTTCCCCCCAAAAGAGAGATTGAATTTTCCATCGATTTGGTGCCTGGAGAAACACCCATTTCCAAAGCCCCTTACTGGATGAGCCCTCCTGAACTCATGGAATTAAAAATGCAATTACAAGAATTCCTGGATAAAGGTTACATCAGACTGAGTGTAACTCCTTGGGGAGCACCGGTGCTGTTCATGAAAAAGAAGGATGGAACCTTTAGAATGTGCATTGACTACCGTCAAATGAATAAATTGACAATAAAAAACAGGTATCCATTACCCAGAATAGATGACCTTTTTTATCAGGTGAGGGGGGCTTCAGTATTTTCTAAGATTGATCTAAGAACTGATTATCACCAACTCAGAATTAAGAAGGAAGATATTAGTAAAACATCTTTTCGAACCAGGTATGGTCACTACGAATTTGTAGTCCTACCTTTTGGTTTGAAAAATGCCACTGCCACTTTTATGTGCTTAATGAACAAATTTTTGAACAAGTAATTAGATAAATTCGTACTAGTGTTCGTAGACGATATTCTAGTCTATTCAAAAAGTGAGGAAGAGCACAAAGAACAGTTAAGGATAGTTTTGCAGACTTTGAAAGAAAACCAGTTATATGCTAAATTCAGTAAATGTGAATTTTATAAAGACAAGATTCAATATTTGGGGCATATCATTTCTGAACAAGGATTGACTGTTGACCCTAAGAAAATAAAGGCTATTAGAGAATGGCCGGTGCCGACTGATGTTTCAGCAGTAAGATCATTTATGGGGATTGTAGGTTATTATCGAAGGTTCGTGGAAAGGTTTTCTGTGATAGCATATCCCATAACTTCACTACAGAGAAAAGGCACCAAGTTTGAGTGGACTGAAAAATGCCAAAACAACTTTGAACAACTAAAATTAAAACTCACTATAGCCCCTATACTAAAGATTGCGGATCCTGACAAAGAGTTTGTTGTGTGTACTAATGCATGTAGAGAGGGATTTTGAGGAGTGTTGCTGCAGGAAAATTATGTTATTGCATATGAATCTAGAAAACTTAAGAAACATGAATAGAATTATAGTGTATATGATCTGGAATTGGCTGCTATAATTCATGCCTTGAAGATGTGGCGACACTATCTTCTTGGAAAAAAAAAAATGTTGATGACAGATCAAAAATTCTTAAGTATTTCTTTTCTCAAACAGATTTGAATGCTCAACAAGCTAGATGGATGTCTTTTCCGAGTGAATTTGATGTGGACATAGAACATATCAAAGGGAAAGAAAATAGAATTGTTGATGTGCTAAGCAGAAATGCTTGCCAAAACATAAGCAGCATTGGAAGTAGTGCTAGTTCTGATTTAGAAGAACTAGTTAAAAAGGTAGCAGATCAAGATCCAAACTATGAGTATCTGCAAGTAAAAATTCTGAAGAAAGAAATGGCTGAATACACCCAAAACCAGAAAGGGTTGATCAGCTATAAAAACAGATTGGATATCCCCAATGTAGAGCCTTTGAAAAAAGAGATACTAGACGAATATCATAAACAGCCATATTCAGGACATCCTGGATATCAGAAAATGCTAACAGCTTTGAAAAAAAATTGTTTTGGCCAGCAACGAAAAAGGATGTAGTAGACTATTTAGCTAGATGCATGGAATGTCAACTAGTTAAAGTTGAGCATCAGCATCCAGCTGGTCTTTTAAATCCCTTTCCAATTGCAGAGTGGAAATGGGACACTGTTTCTATAGATTTCATAACTGGGTTACCCAAAACAAAGTACCAGCATGATTCAGTGATGGTAGTAGTAGACACTTTAACAAAAGCTGCACACTTCATACCTGTAAAATCTACTTTTGTGACAGCCCAAGTAGCAGATGTGTTCCTAAAAGAAATAGTAAGGCTACACGGGGTCCCAAAGGTGATTGTTTCAGATAGAGACACTAAGTTCACAGCAGCTTTCTGGAAAGGTATGTTTGGGGGCATGGGAACTAAATTGAATTTTAGTACTGCTTATCACACTCAAACAGATGGTCAAACAGAAAGGACAAATCAGATTTTGGAGGATATGTTAAGAATGTATGTGATGGATAGGCCATCAAAATGGTAAGACTACTTGCATTTAGTCGAATTTTCTTACAACAACAGCTATCAATCCTCCATCAAAATGATTCCATTTGAAGCACTCTACGAAAGAAAGTGTCGTACTCCTTTAAGTGTGAGCCAACTTGAAGATAAACTAGTATTGGGGCCCGATACTTTACAAGAAATGGAAAGGATTTTCAAACAAATACAGAGAAACATCAAGATAGCACAAGATCAACAAAAAATCTATGTTGATAAGAAGAGAGTGCATCGAGAGTTCAAAGTGGGTGATCCTAGATATTGTGGGCCTTTTGAGGTGTTAGAAAGGGTGGGACCAGTGGCTTTTAAGCTGGCCTTACCACCCCATGTTAAAGTTCATGATGTGTTTCATGTTTCTTTATTAAAAAAATATGTACATGATGCTTCTCACATTGTTGATTGGAATGTGATACAGGTGGAACCAGAAGGGGAGTTCCTTCCAGAACCACTTCAAATATTGGAGCAGGAAGAAATTGAATTGAGATACATAACAGTAGCAAGAGTAAAGGTGCAATGGAAGCACTTTACTGTTGAAGAAGCTACATGGCAAAGAGAAGCTATGATGATGGAAAAATATCCATATCTATTTTCAAAATAAACTTTAGTAGTTAGTTGTTAACACCGAGGACGGTGTTTGTTTTCAGAGATGGAATATGTGACAACCCTAGTTTTATGTTTTCAAATTAGACATTTGAAATTCATTCCAAAGTGGAGTGGACCCCAGTGGATAATTATTATGTGGATTTAATTAATTATTTATTTATGAAAAATAAATAAAATACTTTTTATGCATATTGACCAAATGAGATTTTTGAGATCACTTGCCAGATCCATGAGATATGGAAAGAGGCTAAGATTTTCCCTAAAAATCTTTCAAAAATCCTTGAAAGAATTTATTTCTAATTTAGATTTTTGAGGAAAAATCTAGATTTCCCCAATGAGGTGGAGAGTAGTTGGGAAGAGGTAAAAAGCTGGAAAAGCAGAAAGCAGCTTTAAAGTCCCTAAATAAGGGAAGCCTAGGAAAACAGGAAGAAAAGCATCCTGTAATTCTGGACGCAGAATTAGAAACAGGATTTGGGGAGAGCATAAGCTTAAATAAGCTATTCCAAAACAAATGGAGGTTGGTCTGTTCTGGGAGAGGGTCTCAGCTAGGGGGTGAGTTAGGGAGATAAAAGAACTCTAAGGTTGGGAGGATTGGTCATCTGCAGAATTGGTATGTTCACAAATTTTTATTAAAGGTTAATATATATGTTGCAGTATCATACTGGTAAATGCTATAGTTATTATTTTGTTTTAAGTTGAGATTAATATTCCCTACATTTAACAGAACAAAATAGGAGAAATAAATCTTATACAGTTTGTATAGTTGTAGGAAAATAAAGTATGGAAATATTATCATCCAGAATCTCTAAACCATGGTAAGGTGTAAATCTGGAGACATGTATCGCTTCCATACCAACTTTGAATATTATAAATTTAAATTCTACTTCTCGAATGTATAGTGCATGATGAGAAATTCAGGTAGAAGCTATCAATCTATAGTATCTCAACAATTCTACTAAATTAAGTGAAACAGTATGTTACTCTACTGAATATAATTAATAGACAGGTTAAGGAAAAAGTAAACTCTGTAACATATAATTCTATACTGTTGAGAATGATTAAATGTTATAACAGAAAGATAGATGTCATTAATAAAATAGATGTCATTGATACATCTATAAAAGAATTAGTCTGTCCTAAATATATATAGTTTCGGGAAAATTTACTATTCACTTGATAAATTTTATCCTACTTATGGATGGTATTGCCTGAAGTAAAGTGAAAATTCCATAAACATAACTATTATCTGCATGCACAGTATCAAACAAAATTTCCTCTCAAATCTGAACAAAGTATATATATTAGGAGTAGTTCTGAAGTATATAACTAATATATTTAGCCTGACTGGAATACATTTGAGTTAGATAGAAACCCATTACAACTATTCCTTATTTACAGAGTTAACGAGAGAAAAACTTAAACAAGAGGAAGTCATTAAACTACTCTAGGAAATACAAATATGCTGATGAAAGATAACTCTGCTAGCTAAAATAGGGAAATAAATTTAAAAGCAATTTATGTATGTGCATTTATGAAATGAAAAAAATACTGGAGGAATATCTACATTTAGAAGAGAAATGAAGTGATTTCTGTTTAAATATAAAGCCAGAAGATGGAAGTAGCTATGGTAAAAATATGTACATTAGCTTTTGGAAATTTTACCGACAGGTAAACAAATCAATTTTATACACACAGGCCTCACTGCAAGTGTTAGGCAACCGGAAACGAATTATAAACAAACCATTAAATGTATAGGCAAATAGATATTAACATAAAGTAATGTTCTGATAGGTATATATTTATGAGCGTAACTCACTGACTAACAGTCATAACAATAGAAGGGAAGTCGTCTTAAATAACAAAGTAATTGGAATAAAACCACAACATTCAGTCGGGAAGTAAATGGCAGACTATTATTAGTCAATGTCAATAAAACAACACAAAAATAATTTTATATATGTATTGTATGAATTGCATCTGAGGATAGTTGGAGAAAAAAAATCCTAAGTCGTTTAATCAAAGACGTCCCCAATACATTCCGGGATAATAGAAATATCATATTCGTCCTGAGGCAATCGTAAATTCAACCTGTATATAAATATAGATTGATGATGTTAAAAGGGCCGAGAGTCATCTGTGACTCCAATGCTATATATAAACGAAATTACATAACCAAGTTAAGTCCCTTACCGAGGAAAACGATGGCAACGAATTTCAAACTCCTACAATAACATCATTCAAAGGGAATGAGACCTGACATTTATAATGCTAGCATTTAGAGAAGAAATATACCATATGATAATAATATACAAATTTTCCATGAAAGTTACCGAGAAATGTAACTTACAGAGAGGCGAAACTGAGAATAATGCCTTGACATCTTGATAACCAGAGCCCACTAAGTCAAATTCTTGAGATGAACGACACGTTCATCCCAAAGATATTGTGAAGCAAATTAGTGACAGATTGAAAGGGCACGAAAGATGCAAAACTATTACTAGAAATTTTTTATAGAGACCCAGAAATGAAATCGAAACCTTAGATAAAATGCCAATCAAGTATTAAATGGAAAAAAAAATATAGTGGGACATACACTGTAAGTAGTGGAAAACCAAGTGAATGAGATGATTATAAAAGCAGAAAGGAAACTCATACGAAGAATCAAAATAGGCCATACGATTATAATTAAACCCCAACAAGTATTCATGGCTAGCTATGGAAATCATAAGCCAACAGATGATTCTAACGTGTAAACAAACTTTTCATCTTAAGCTTGCGTAGATTAGTAATGAGTAAATGACTCTTTAGAGATAAAAACTAATAGAAATTTCAATACACCATCGTAAGATCATAAATCAAACAGACAGCCATGATAAATTTCAAAATTTCAATGCATTCCACAGAAAGAAGAAAGGAAATAAGTATTACCGGTGAGCGTATGGAAAAGGACATAAGTGCGGATGTGTGATACGCCATAACCAAACCCAGGTCGCATGATTCGTTTGAGCCTCAATGCTTTGAGAAAGAGAGAGAAAATGAACGATGGGAGAAGTGGAGTAGAATTGAAGTGATGGATTAAGTAGAGAACAACTAATAAAGCCTAATCAATCATCCAGCCTTACAAGTGTCAAAAATCCGTCGGCTCTCCCAAAAATCGAAATGCATTCAATGGGTAGTACCCAACACCATAACTCCATTAATTGTTACATGTACAAGTACAAATGCGAGAGTAAATGCAAGTTCAGAATGGTGGTAAGGGAAGATAAACCAAGATTTTGTTGTGGGGCTTGGGAAACCCAACATACAGATCGTATTAAGACCAAGAGTACATGTCTCAATCG